>CM038038.1:114340626-117095626 GCA_021397845.1 Areca catechu
TTGCACTACAATAAAATAGGAAAAAAAAAGCCAACATTTTATGTAGCGCCGGTAAATAGTGCAAGCCTGCTGAGTGTCAGACAAATAGTGATGTTTTAAAGCACCGATATGTCAATGCTGATGCTTTTTATCTAACGATGCTAAAAAGCGTCATTAGGCTCATTTTAATTCCCCCTATTTCTCCTCCTGATCATCCTAACAAACTCTATTTCCCTTCTCCTCCTGATTGCCCTAACCCTAACCTCAACTGCCACCCTCCCCTCCCCGACACCCGTTGACCTCCATGCCCCTCTGTCCTTGGCTGCCAGCACCTCTCCCGGCCGCTCGGCCTCAATCACTTGCATATGTTCATATTCCATGTCAAAGAGAACAAAACTTGATGATAATAGTGAAAGTGATCAGTCTTTGTGGGTTATAGTGTTAAAACTAAAAGTCACAGATTCTATAATCCTATCTATAAGAAGTTACTAATCAGTAATGAAGTAGTATTTGATGAAAGTTCTTGGGAGTAGGGTAAGTTGCAGCCTTCTTTAGGATCCATCCAAGAAGATGATGAACTGGTTGACACTGCAATGCTTCAAGAAGATGAGAGCAATTTTGATTCTAGCCCTTCCAGACCAAGTACCAATCCAACAAGTTCAGCATCATCAGCCTCTTCATTTTCCAAAACACCACCACTAAAATGGAGATATTTGAGAGAGATATATGAGCAAACCAAAAGAAGTCAGACTGCACAGGTTAAAGAACCAAGCTCATTTGAAGAAGCTATGAGGATTGATCAATGGCGAGAAGCTATGGATGAAGAAATGAAGGCAAATAAGACTTAGGAGCTTGTGGATCTGCCAAAGGACAAAGGGGTAGTTGGATTGAAAAATACAAATATGATGGCTCAATTCAAAAACACAAAGCACGGCTGGGTGCTAAAAGTTAACATGCAACGACAAGATATCAATTTTGATGAAACTTTTGTTCCGGTTGTAAGGTTCGATATATACTATTCGAACTTTTTAGGTTTAGCTGCTTATAATAAATGGAAAGTCTATCTATTTTATATGAAATTAACCTTTCTTAATGATTTTTTGGATAAAGAAATTTATGTGCAACAACCAAAAGGCTTTGAAGTTACAGGTCATGAAGGGAAGGTGAAGAAAGCACTTTATGATTTGAAGCAAGCTCCATGAAACTGGAATTAGAAGATCAATAGCTATTTCAGCATTTTTAGATTTCAAGGAAGTGTAAGTAAGCCAACATTAATTGCATATCAAGACTAGCGGAAGTGATGAGGCATATATTGATAGTATGCCTATATGTTGATAATTTAATTATTTACACCGTTAGTAATATTTCTTTGATGAACAAATTTAAGAAGCGTGTGGTTCATGAATTTGAGATAACTGATTTAAGGTTGATGAGTTATTTTCTTGGGCTAGAAGTAAAGCAATGTAATGAAGGAATTTTTGTTTCTCGAGAAAAATATGTTAAAGATCTTCTTGAAAGATTGGGTATGAAGGGTTGCAATTAATCCAGTCAAGACTCCTATGATCTCCAATCAAAAGTTAAAAGTTAGATGACAATGAAGCAAAAGCCGATTCTTATACCTTTAGGAGTTTGATTGGGAGCCTGTTGTATCTTACAAATAAGATGCCTGACATTTTGCAAGCTAGAAGGGTGTTGAGATATTTGAAGGGAACAAGTTTTTTTGGCATATGGTATGCACCAAAACTGATAACTTTCTGTTTTATGGATTTTCTGACAGTGAATGGACAGGTTTAGCTGATGATCAACGAAGCACAATGGACTGTGTTTTTTCATCTGGATCTAGAGTTGACCTTGGAAGTTCAAACAAGCGGCCACCTATTGCATTATCTTCATTAGAGGCTAAATATATGGCTGTTATTACAGTGGCTTATCAGGCAACATGGCTGAGAAGAATTTTGGAAGATATAAAGCATGAAAGTTCAAATGAACGCAACAACAATTTATTGTGATAATCGGTCCACCATCGCAATGACTAAGAATCCAGTGTTATCACAATTGTGTAGGGTATATTGAGACTCGGCATCACTTTATAATAAAGAGTTGGTGGCAAAAGGGAAGTATCAAGATGGCATACTGCAGCACAAATGAGCAAATTGCTGTTTTATTCACAAAACCACTTTCATCTGAGAAATTTGTGTACTTGAGAGAAATCTACATTGTTATAAATGTCTGCATTAAGGGGAAGTGTATTAGTAACTAATGTAGAAATCAGTTTAGCTAGCTAGCTTGTCGATTATATTTGTTTTTCTTAAAGTCATGTAGATGTCAAGTTTAGTTTTTGATCGAGTCACACTTCAGTTATTACGTGGAGTCTTATTTTTATGGTGTTATGGTTAATTAGTTGCTGAGTTTTAGAGATTTATTGAGTCATGTGTTAGCTGTCTAGTTGGTCCTAGTTTTAAGAAATTCTGTTATGATTTGGTGTATATAAATTGTAGTCCTCAGGCCAATAAAAATCTGAAGTTCTATTTTTCAGTAAGCATTGAATTCTGTATCGCTTCTTCGAATATTAATGGCTTGCAAATGCGGTAAGTGTAGATAAAAACACCACTCATGTCGTGCTTCATGATTAACACAAACACTCCAATAAAAGAAGGGGTGTAATAAGTAAGCTGCGGCCACTTGCAGATTTGTTTGTTCTAGATACATCGCTCAAGTGTTTTGAGTTCAAGGCTAAGATTTTAGGTGTACGCTATTAATTTTTTAATGTTCAGAGCATTCAGGTCAAGCTGGGGGGAGAGGAGGTCCCCAATTCCAAATGTTCGGTGTTTTAATTACCACCTTTGATCCTCGGACAGGTAGGCAAAGTACGATATCATGGGGCAGCAGATAAATTATTTTGAGGAGACGAAAGGTTTCATGGTGGGGACGGTAGGAGGGAATTCTACGACGCTCTTATAGTAGTATATTAGGTATTGTGCCCTGATTCGGTCGCTAAAGAACCAGTCTAAAGTCACTGGCGTGTGGCACAGTTGGTTGCGAGACTTATCTCACAACCAGCTGACAAAAGTTCGAGTCATGGTTCGGATATATTTCGATCAAAAAGTTCGAAATAAAATAAAAAATAAAAAAATAATTCAGAAATAAAATCGAAAAAAGAAAAAAAATTAATAAAATAATACCTGGAATTCCTGTTAGCTGGTGGTAGTGAAAAAGTTAAGGATATATATAATAAATCTCATTCACTCGACTGGCGCCACTGGTAGTCAGATTGACGTACTCATCTTCGGATGGGGAACGGTTGCAAAAAAATTAATATGCACTGTGTATCGAACATTCCATAGCTGGGGTTGGGGGACCGTCTGGGGGTGGCTACGCCCGGGGTCTAACTCCTCCCCCGCTTTTTTGTTTAACCAAAAAAAAAAAAGAACCAACCTAAACGAGAACCTAAGAAAAGGAAAAAAAAAAAGGGTTGGAAGCCCATGCAGCCGGTTAGCCCGCAGGCCAACACGGCATGTACACGGGCACAAGCGTGCAGCCCAGGAGGGCACAGGTAGGGCTGGGCACGCGGTGGTCTAGGCCTAAGCAGTAGTTTTCCTGTTTCCCTTCGTGCAGTGTTTTGGCCGGTCTAAGAAGTTGAGAGTCCGTGGAAGATTTAGCATGGTATACGCACGATGATTGCACGATCGAGCAGCTGAGCACCTACCGCATGATGATCAGATGGCTGGGAGTATTCGTTGATATGTTCCATGTGATCTTTCCTGTTTGCATGTGATTTTCAATACAATAGAGTACGACCAATAGTCAGGAAGAGCTCTATAATTAAATATGAATTGAAATAGCTACGGGACTTCGATTTAGATGCGCTTTAGACTGTTAAACTCCTAGTAAGACGCTTTTCATAGCATGGACTATAAACATACGAGCAGAGGACCAGACAAGATATGTGGATCAAAAAATGATAAATGATATCTAATAATTTGTAGGGGCTGTGAGTAAAAGTTTGTACGAATGATTTAGGATGCTTATTGAGAGAACTATACGGTATTAAAAATTAGAGCTTTAATTTTATAAATTTATTTTTTCATGATAAAATCTTGCATGTCCAAATAATTATACTTTTCTTTTCTCTTATTCCTTCTCTTGTGGCATTGACATTGATAATTATGATCCGAAAACAAAAATTCATATTTCACATGAAAAATTTTCATGATAAATAATATCAATGCAGTTAATACTATAATATAATATACTTAAGGGTTGTCGGATCATCTCGGAGCCACACACTCTCGGACCAGAGGAGTCATATATTCTTGACTCTTATGCCAGCAGCCCGTGGTCCCCGTAGATGTGAGTTCTGACCGGTGAACCTTTGCCATGGCTTTCTTTTAAGTTCGAGCTTGGTTCTTACGTGTCTAATCCCTGCTTAAATGTCGCCGAGCTTAGAGAAACTTTTTTAATCTCGATACCTAGCTCTTGACCAATTCAACCTGCTTCCTTTAACCGTAAAATACTATTGACTTTATGCTTCAGCGCATTGCCTATGAAGTATTATTGAGTTGAAAGTGGGTTTTGAAACGAATAACAAACATGGGCCTACCTAAGTCTTGTGTTCATTGGGCCAACGATGGGCCATTCTGAGATCACCTTAGGTTGACCGGCTCTACATAGATTTCTTGGTATGCTTGGTTAGACCTGTCAAAATGGACCGGCCCGGCTCGACCCAGCCCTAACCCATATGGGCCAATATTATATGAGCCGGGCCGGATTAGGCCCACTTGCAAAAATGGATCCAAAAAACCCAGGCCGGCCCGGCCCTATATGGGCCACGGGCTAGGGCCGAGCCAGCCCACAATCACAGCGGGGGGTTCGGGGAAGGGCCGGGGGGTGCGGAATTCTTCTGGCTTTCACGTTCGTACAAATGGCTCTTCTTTTCTATGAATGGAGAAAAGCCGAAATGGAGGAGGAACTTCTGGCAGGCTTTGCCAGTGACGGTGCTGGGGAGGAAACGGCGGCATGGCAGGGGAGAAGGGTGGCACAGGCTCTGCTTCCAGCAGCTGGGGCGGTGTCCGATCGGTGGGAGATGGACTGCACGACGACGTCCGTGGCTCAGGAGGTCCGGCGGAGATGAAACAGGGCGTTCAGCATCTCGGGCATTGATCTGAGGCGAAGGGATAGCAAGGTTCACCAGTGGGGGTGGGTAGCGGCTCGTGCGACATGGGATCGGGCGGAAACAGGGCTTGGCGGTGGATCTGGTGAACAGTGGCGCCAGGCGGTGTTTTTTTTTCACCGGCAGAGGAGATGCGGTGGCCGACCTGGTTGGGGAAACGGCCAATGGTGGGTGATGGTCGGCTATGGCATTGGCTGTGCTCGGCGAAGGGCTCTCTGGTGAAGTCCTCCGATCGAAAGGGCAGTGATGGGATGCCTCGCGAGTGATAGCGGGCGGAGATGGGACAGCCGCGAGTCTGCAGGCCAGCAGGGCAGTGGTTGTCGGTGATGATGAGCGTGGGAGGCAGAGGCCGGGGCGGGAGCTTCGGCCATGCTTGGATCTTCTGGATCAGCGTCGGGAGGCCGGCGGTGGAGACGGGTGCTGGACTACGGTGGTTCTTGATTCTTCCCTTGGATCCGACGAGGGAGATGGAGGAAGTCGACGGACTGGTGTTCACGAGGGGCGTTGGCCGTATGGGACTTGGGAGGTGGAGGCCGGCGGCTATCCAAGGTTGGGAAGATGGCCGAAGGTGCTGAACCGGAGGGGGATTTTCGATTGGCACGGATAGTGGCTCGTGCAACAGGAATCCAGAAGCATCTAGGCAGACAGTGGTGGCGGACACGATCATGGCCCATGGGCTGGCCTGGTCCTAACCCACTTCAGCCCATGGGCTACAAGGGTCGGGCCAAAAAGTCCGATTACATAAATGGACCACTTTTTTTCAGCCCGACCTGGCCCATTTATAGGGCTAAATGGGCTAGTCCATGGGCTATGGTCCATTTTAACAGGTCTATGCTTGGTGCCTTGTAGACTACATTAGTATTTGCACAAAGTAAAAGATTAGAAAAATATTTAAAAGGAATAACTTGTAAATTGGCTCATGTATAACTGGAAGAGACGTATATCATTTTTTTATGAACAGGGAGAGAGGAAAAATGGGTGTAGATTCCCCTGCTCCCCAACCCATGGCTTTTTTTTTTTTTTTTTTTTTTGATGGAACAAAATGGGGGGGGAGGAGTTAGACCCCGGGCATGGCCACCCCCAGATGGTCTCCCAATCCTAGCCAGGGAATGTTCGATACACGACGCATATTAATTTTTTCATGGCTTTCTTTAAAAGGAAGGGAATGAGAACGGAGAGGCCATGATCAAAATTTAACTGTAAAGAGAGACAGTGTAGTTTGTTTGTTGATTACCTTACCCTTCATAATATATATTTAGTGAAATCTTTTCATAATAGGGCACATATATATTAGAGCTATTATGCCAATAGTTTATTTATAGTTCTTGATATGGTAAGACCGCTGACATGGAGAAATCTATGGGCGCCATGTGGAGAGGGACGCCACGTCGACCCTCTGGCTCGGACCCCATTACCGAGATGAGCCGAACTCCCCCATGGCAGCAGATGGAGCCCAGTCCTCCGCCAGGTCGAGCTCATGAGTTCGGCGCCTAGGCCGGAGCCGACATCCGCCCTCCAGAGGAGACTCTCGGAGGTTAGTGCCCCCCCGGTCGAGGTCGAGCCAAGATCTCACCCGCCGAGGTCGAGCCTTTCCGAGTGTGCACCCTCTGGACCGGGTCCGTCGACATCCACCCTCCAGAGGAGACCCTCGAGGTTAGTGCCCCTCGGTCAAGGTCGAGCCAAGAGCTCACCCGCCGAGGTCGAGCCTCTCCGAGTGCGCGCCCTCTAGACCAGTTCCATCGACATTCACCCTCCAGAGGAGACCCTGGAGGTTAGTGCTCCCCCGGTCGAGGACGAGCCAAGAGCTCACCCGCCGAGGTCGAGCCTCTCCGAGTGCGCGCCCTCTAGATCGGGTCCATCGACATCCGCCCTCCAGAGGAGACCCTCGGAGGTTAGTGCCCCCCGGTCGAGGTCGAGCCAAGAGCTCACCCGCCGAGGGGGGAGAGAGAAAGGGACAGGGATTAGGCTCTCGACAGATTTATCTATAAATATAGTCAGGTTTTACGCCATTTGTCTCGCATGAATTTCTATGCAACAAAATAAAAATAAAAATTTATTTATTTAGATTTATGAATTTGAAAAATAAGTTATTATTATAGATAGTATGAAAATTAATGCATGTTGAGAATTGAAGAGTAAGTTTGTATTTATTTTGAAGCATTTCTATTTATCATATAGAGTTTATGGTTATTGTAAAATATTTTTATTTCTTGGTAATTCATATTTATTTTACAAAAGATTTTATTTATTTTTAAAAAATATATTTATTCTATATAAAGTTTATATTTATTTTTTATTGCTTTTATTTATCATGGGAAGAACTAAATTATAAAAAAAAATTGGTAAAACGGATGATTCAACCAACAGCCTTGGTATTAATACATCCAAAAAAGTAAGAAAAAATACAGTCCTTAAAAACAAAGGCGTCTCACCGAGGTGAGACCATGAAAGCTGAACAGAAAGGCAGGCCACAAAAGAAACGACCCAATTAGTTGCTGAATTAGCCTCCCTATATACATATCTAACAAAAAAAGAGGAAACCGATGCAGCCAAATGGCAATATCCTGAAGCATAGGATGGGTCGAAGAAGATCTGACAGCACCCCTGATCCAAGATACCATCGTGGAAGAGTCCTCCTCAATATTAAGGTGGTCCACCCGGAGAAGACGATAAGCATATCGAATCCCAATCCAAGCCGCATGAGCTCCGCTTGGGGTACAGTAGGGCCAACAAGATGGCAACCCCCCATAGTCAAAATACCCAAACTGGAGTCACGAATCATGAAAGCCGCCCCTTCCTCAGGGCCTTTGACACTACCATCAAAATTGACCTTGACATACCTTGGAGGAGGGGGTTTCCAAGAAATAAAAACCCATCGAGGCGCTCTAGGAGCGAAATCGGACCCTAGATCTCCGTAGAAGTCGTAGTCACCATCTGGAATTTGTCCATATGAACACGAGCTTGTTGACTCTGGTCTTGATTTTAATTATTGACAAAATATTTAAGTATATATGAGTACTAATTATGTGTTTAGTATGTTTTCTAAGATTCAGGTACTCATAACAGTTGAAAGAAAGAATTACTTGTTTTCATTGAAGAAGTCCTTAAATTAATAGAAAATCAAATTATAAGGACTTTGGAACATATTGAAAATCTTGAAGAGCTCATAATTTTAATTTGAACGAATTCCGATGCTTGGCATACTCGGCATGCCAAGTGTCGACCCAAATGTCAACTCAAAGTGTTGACTCAAGGCCTGAGAACAAGAAAAATATAGAACTGTGTCAATCCAGGATTTTTGCCATGAGCTGACCTAAGTGTCGACTCATGAACAAATCAAGTGTCGACTCACATGTCAAGTATCGACTCAAAATGTCGACTCACTAGATTCAAGTGTCGACACTTGGAGCAACAGCTAGTTTTTTTAAAGCTACAGAACTTCCCCAACTTGCTTCAAATTGCTAGTTTTTCATCTCCAACGATCATAAACAGTCATCTATGGTTTGAAGAGCTATATAAACACCAAAAATCAAATGGTGAAGCAATCCTTTGGTGAGATTATTGAATATCCTTCAAAGATTCAAGAGTTGAGTGGTTCAAGCCTTCAAGCTTTCAAAGATTAGAGAGTTGATCCAAGTGCACAACATCAAGCTTCAGTCAAAGGCTTCAACAAATTGACAACAAGCTTCTTCAACATCATCCAGGGGCTTCAAAAAGATACTTGCTTTATTTTAGAAAGCTTTATTATATTTTTTACTTTCATTCTTATATTGTTGTATCAAGGTTTTTGGTGAGCCTTGAAAAACCAAAGATATTGTTGGTTAGCCTTTGTGCAAAACCAACATAGGTTATTGGTGTTCCCTAAAAATCAATATAGGTTGTTGGTAAGCCTGTAAAACCATCGGAGGTTGTTGGTTAGCCTAAGTTATAAAACCAACAAGAGGTTTTGACTTGTGAGCCAGGGAAAACATGTTGGGTTTTAATTAGTGAGCCCGAAAACTAATCGACTGTAATCTTGGTGATATAGTGAAATACCCAAGAAAAACTTGGGAGTGGATGTAGGTGCCATGGAGTGCACCGAACCATTATATATTCTTGTGTCTGTAATTGCTCTTATTTATTACTTATTTACTCTTACATTTACTTTGTTAATTCCGTTGCATATTTTTATTAAACACACAAACACTTTGGCAAAATATAAGCACTTGATTTTAATTGGTACATACTTGTTTTATATCCATTGAAATAGTTCAAATAATTTTTAAAATCCAATTCACCCCCCCTCTTGGGTTGCATCATCACTGGGCAACAGAGCTCTCCCAGCAAGCACTTTGGATGAGCATCTGGAGGAACTGAAGACTAAAGCATTCTGAGATAGCCAAATATGATATGCAACATAAGCAGAGTAACTAGGAGAGGAGGCAACATAACACGACCTCAAATGTCTAGAAGGTAGCCACCAAATCGTCAGCTTGCTCAACCATGTACCCCAAACCAGCCGCCCTCCATATTGGCTTGGCCCTCGAGCAAGCAAAAAGAATATGCTCAATAGTCTCCACTCTGCCTCATAAGAAGGGCAAGAAGGAGGGAGCTGAATTCCTCTAGCAGCCAGGAGCGCTCTTGTAGGAAGGCATTGTCAGGCTACTTTCCAAAGGAACAAAGCCACCTTAGGGTGCACCCCTAAGGACCAGATCTAGCCAATGCGACAAGTCCTCAGCTGTTGATCCGCCCTATACAAAGGATACAACTCTACCAAGGGGACTCTAGTCACAACCGATGATCTCCAAACACGAACATCATCACAGGGATGAGCCGGAAGGGTAATAGAAAGGACCCTAGCTTCCAAAATGCCTCCAAAAGTCTGGATGACCGGCAAAGAATTCTAATGAGAGCCTTCCCCAGACAAGAGGTCAGCAACTGTCCAGATATGGTGCATATCCATGGCCAAGAAGATCGGCCACCGGGCCAAGGGCACCTCTGAGATCCAAGGATCCTCCATGAAGCTTATCGATCTACCATTTCCAATAGCCCACCTTATCTGGGAAATAACAGCAGGGGCCCTCTGAGTCATCTCTCTCCATATGACAGAACAATGCCGGAAAGTACTTTGAGCCCCACCCATCTGCAAAGAAAGGGGCCCAAACTGCATCAGCATTAATGAAGTCTATAAGCTCTCCAAACCCAACATTAGTATAGTGATGTGCTTCACAATCAGGGCCTCCCTAGTCACGACCAAGGAGTGAATACCAAGCCCTCCATCATGAATCGGTTGAGATACCACACTCCAACCCAGAAGGTGAACTCCTCATCAAGAGATCGAGGAAGACCAGAGGAAGGAACGAATAACTTGCTCTACTTTAAGGATGATAAACTTGGGAAAAATAACATTAGATAACATATACACATGGAGAGAAGAAAGAACAGACCTGACCAAGGTCAACCTGCCCATAGAAGAAAGTTCCCTACCCTGCCAACCCTCCACCCTCTCTTGGATGGACTGCACCACCCTGTGATAGTCTGACCTCCGAAGTCTCCCTCCAGAGATGGGAATACCCAGATAATAAAAATAGCCCTCCTGAACAGCAATTCCCAGACAGTCCTGAATCGAACGACGTAACTTGATAGGAGTCTTCGGGCTAAAGCGAACCTCTGATTTATGTAGATTAACCCTCTAACCCGAAAAGAGACAATATCGCTCAACGGCAGTCCTGAAACCTACTGCAGTCGAGATAGAAGCATGACCCAAAAGAAGATAGTCATCTATGAACAGCAAATGCGAGATCAGGGATGCACCAGGAGTAGGGCAATATAGTTGAATAGTCGAGACTTGCACCGCGACCCGCAATGCTCGTGAAAGAGAATCAGCATATAAAACAAATAAAAGATGAGATAGGGGACAACCTTGGCGAAGACCAATAGTGGAGTGAAAAAAATTCGAAGGAGTCCCATTGATGAGAATGGCATAAGCAGGATCCATAATGCACGCCATAATCCGTCCACCCATGCCTGATGAAAGCCAAAGTCCTCCAAAGTAGACTCCAAGAAGCTCCAATGGATCCGATCATAGGCTCTTTCCATATCCAACTTAGTGGTCATCACAGGTCTCCTAATCGAGGCCCTCCTCAGATCATGCATAAACTCCTGAGCTATAAGAATGTTGTCAGAGATACAATGACCCCCAACAAAGGCTCCCTGCTCCGGAGAGATAAGTTTGGGAAGAATAGGCTTCATCCTATTAGCCAGATACTTGGCATATAGTTTGTACAGGGTAATACACAAACTGATAAGCCGGAAATGACTTGACTCCGAAGCATCCAGGCGCTTAGGAACAAGAGTAATGAGTTTTTGTTTCCAGCTATCAAGCAAATGACCCTCTACAAAGAATTCCTACACAGCAGATACAACCTCCCTCCAAATAATACACCAATACCTTCTGGAAAATAATTGAGGGAATCCATCAGGATCCGGTGCCTTGTCCTCATCCATAGACCAAATGACTGACCTGATCTCCTCAGCAGAAATGGGGCTAAGAAGACTGCCATTCTCCTTCAGAGAGACCTGGGCCTTAAGAGGCGAAGAAAAGGAGGGAACGAGATCCTCTCGGGCCCCAGCCCATCTAGAAAAAAAGAAGGAAATGATCTCCCATCTCACCTCATCATCATCCTCCACCCAACTCCCCTCTGTCATCCACAAAGCCCTGATACGGTTCCTGTGCCTCTGAACAACAGTAGCCTAATCAAATAAATGGGTATTTCTATCTCCCTCCTTCAACCACTGCACCCTGGACTTCTGCCTCACATAGTCTCTTGCTGACTAAGAAAGGAAAAATGCAAAGACAAGAAATCATGAAGATCTGCCAAGTCATCCACACCCAGACTACCTTCCCTGTCCTCCCTCTCCTGGAGGGCTCTAATCAAAGACTCCACAGAAGACAAAGAAAAGGAGATATTCCCAACCTCTTCCTTATTCCAACGAAGGAGCCTGTGCTTGACTAAAGAGAGCCTGTGGGATATCCAATAGTGCATGCATCTCCCCGAATGGCAAGCCTCCGACCTCCCTAACAATATCCCAAGAACCAGGATATGACAACTAGAACTTTTCAAATCTAAAGGGTGAAGTAAAAAAAAACACCAACACCATGCATACAATATGCAAAAGCAAGGCAAAATTAGATGCATTTTAAAATAATTTTAAAATATGCACAGTAGAAGGCTTGGTAGATCGATCTAAACGATCTATCAATCTGCTCGCAACAGGATCTAGTATAATAAAACAGCATGCAATATAAACATCAAAACAAGAGAAGAGCAAGGATATAAAAGTACCTTACTGTTATACCTTTGATGGATATAGTGGCGGTGCTCCAAGGACGATGCTCTTAAGCCACACACATGTCTGACCTCTACAGGTAATCCACACCTGTACTCGACTCTGATCAACTCTCTCGGAGTGCTAGCTCCTTGGGATCCTTTGGACTGATCTTCTTCTTCCTAGAAGACGAGGAGAAGAGGTGAAACCCTTCCTAACTAGCTCTCTTCCCAAGGCCTAGCTTGAGTGCTAGGACTCCATACACCCAATGCCCAAGTCCTCTCAACCCTTTTCTTCCCTATCAGAATCTCAACAGCAATGAGATTCAGAGACAAAAACATGAAAGCTTCTCTCTCACCCAGCAGCCCTAAAATAACACTTATTTATAGAGGCAGCGAAGAGAGGGAGAAAGAAGAAGGAGGAGTGATTGGGGGAGAAGGTCAAGAAGCATACCATATTGACTCAAACCATATTAAGAAGGAATGACAATCATTCCATGAAAGTTTGGAGCCAAAATAGCTTGAATTCGAAATTCAAATCAGGTCAAAACGTTCCAAAAACGTCCTAGAAAAGCCGTTCAGGGATTTCTGGTCGAGCAAGATGAGTCGACTCGAGCAGGTTCAAGTCGGCTCATCCAGGACATAGAAAGTCAGACTGTTCATTCGAGTCAGCTCGAGCAAGGGTCGAGTCGGCTGGACCAAAACATAGAATGAGTCGACTCGAGCAGGGTTCGAGTCGGCTCGTCCAGAAAAGTCTTCCAAAAATTCTTTTTGTCATAGCCAAGTGTTGACCTCTCAAGTGTCGACACATGATCAATCACATTGACCGCCAGTGACAATAAACGATTCTTAATATCGACTAGCCTTAAGATCATATAGAAATCCTATGGTGTGTGATCCCATAGGTTCGAGCACTAAGCCGGTAGCATTGGAACACTTCCAGTACCAGTCAAAGTTTTTATCTAGCAATGATACCCGATGTCCGGATAGGTCGAAGATGCAGAGAACCACTCTAGAACCTCTGGCATAAGGTTACCGCATAATTCATCCCTTTGACCTCATAATGCTCAAGATGACCTAGGTTCGACTACCGATCCTAATTTGGTTTATCCAGATCATGTCTCAACTTTACAAGTTATGTCACTCCTCACAAGAACTACCCTGGCCAAGAATTTGCAAAATTGAGACACAATGAGCCATTCACTCCAAACTATTTGGAGGGGTCAATTCCATCTTGATCCACCATCGCTCCACAAGTACTTGACTACATCCAGAAATCTTCCATCACTGGATTAGAAATCCAGGTAGTCCGGCACCAAAGTACAGTAAGTTGCTTGCAAGCTACCATGGTGATCTCAGGTCTGAGGGATACATATACCCATATCCCTTCGCGAGCAACCCTTTGGCAGAAGGGAGCTCCGCAATGGTCACGTTCAGTAAGATGTCACACATTTCACTTGCATGTCACACCAGTGTCTCCACACTCCTTGTTAAGAGGACAACCAATAAATGTGACATACAATAACCTACACTTGATACATTATCGTCCTATAACAATGTATCATTTGGTTGTGAACCAGTTTAAGATCTACTTGATATATCCTCTCTATATCAAACAATATAGTTCCAAGGACTCCATCATATAAGAGTTCATTTCAGAAAAATACAAATATGATGAACAGCCAAAAAGAATATTTTTTATTCATTAAAAATCATATACAGTTACAAGATAGCACAACTGTCTACAGCCTAGACGATTGGCTTTGGACACAATTTCCAACAAAGGGGGCATAACAGGTACCAGAGATTGCTATGGAAAAGAGAAGCAGACAGTGGTTAGAAGCAATCCTGAGGAGATGGTGAACAAGATGGTCAAGGTGCAGAAGGAGCCAATCAGGAGTCGCAAACACCCTATCGATACGCTCCAAGACTCTAGCCCTCCCTGTCCTGTTGTTACACCAAGTAAAACGAGGTCCCACAAACCCTGCATCCACCAGCCCATTAGAATGTAAGAACTGAGCAAACTCCCTGGAAGCCACATCCTCCATAAAAGGCCGCCTCCCCTCTTGTCCTCAATAGCAAGCATTTAATTGAAATCCCCAGCAACCACAGTAGGAACACCCTGATCCACCAAAGCATAAATCTCTTGCCAAGCTATTCTCCTTTCCCTATAATTAGTGCTTGCATATACCCATAACAATAACCACGTAGGCCCCCCATTTTCAAAAATGACAATGGAAACTTGTTGAGAGCTGCGGTTGAACATATCAACTTTAGCTATCCCCCTGTGCCAAACAACAATAATTCCACCTGATAGCCCCTGAGATTCAATTGCATAGCAACCCCAATCACCCCGGATTCGATGCCGAAACCTGCCCAAAGCAGGGCCCGATAGCCTAGTTTCCAACAAGACACTAAGATCTGGATTATACAGTTGTCTCAACATATGAAAAGTAAAGTAGAAAGAGGGTTTTCCCACCCCCCAAACATTACATACCAAGATTTTCATAACAACAAGATTCACAAACCAACCCAAACTAACATTCCTTCTCCATGGGATTTGAAATCCCCAACCTGCTTTCAAACAAGGCACTCTTCAATTGCTTAGTGATCCTCTCATGGCTAGAACTTGCATCCAAGGGCTGCCCTGTGGGGACCTCTCTCTGCGGATTCATGTTGCTCTCCCTGGAGGAAGCCTCCTTATCCTTCAACTGAGTAGAGGGCCCATCACCTGCCCTGAGAAACACCCTGTGCAACTGAATGGACCCCCTGAGAACCACCCTCCGCCTTCACTCCCTCATACCTCAGCCCCCGTCTGACAGCATCAACTTCTGGACCCACTCCAGACTCCTCACAGGTAGCCAATGAAGGAGCATGGCCACCCACCCCAAAGCTCGCATCATCCGGATCTGCAACCACTGGGGCACTAGTTGACGAAGTAGGAAAAGAACTAGTAGCAATTGATGAAGAAGGAACAGGACCTGAAGCAGTTGGAGAAGAAAGAGCAGAGCCTGCAACCCTTGATGAAGAAACAGCATTGGAACCTGTTGGAACAATCACCGGCCTGCGCACTTTGGACACCTCCACCAATTCCCCTCTAGACACTAGAGTTCCCTTCCCAGTAGCCGAACCCCCATCGCATCCCCCATCTTCAGGCACCATAGAAACCAAAGACAGGGGAGAAGAAACAGAATCCTTGGAAGGGTCACCCATAGCCCGACCACCACCCGAGCACAGGGAAAGAGAGCTAACCTGCTTGGAGGCCGAAGACGCAAAGCTTGCCCCTGGAGAAGATAGCAACAGCTTCGGTGGAGCTACCGCGGGCAAACATGAAGCTTCAGGCTTTGGTGGGCTTCTCGCCCTCTTCAACGTCCCATATGAAGGGTCCACCATAGTAAAATCCTGTAGCCCCCGACCTTCCATTCCACCCAACTCCATGCTATCCCCGAGCAACCCCAGGGTAGAAAAACCGTTACCCTCAGCTTAGTCCTCCTTTGCCAAGTCACCAGCACCAGACCCAGGGGATTTGCGACGGGCGACTTTGTTGGCTTCTGCCAACTGTCAGAATCTGGCGGAGAGTTAGGTGGAAAGGAGACAAACGTTGGGGAGCTCAAGGGAGAGGAAGATGGGCATGGATCGGATGAATCAGGACAAACCTCCTTGCACTTGTCTTGCTCCTTCTTTCCCCTCACCGGAGCTCGAGGGGTGCGCGGCTACTGAATTCGGGATGTCACCAACCAAGGGCCGAGTTTGGGCCGGCTTCCTCCATCCGACCGACATAGCTCAGGCACCAGGGGACTCGGTCGATCCCTGGATCCCACTCGCTCATGAACAACCACCCCAATTGGCACCTCACGGCCCTGCTCTTTCACCGAAGCAGCATCCTCCATGAATGCACAATCTGTTAAAAAATCTCGGATCAGAGTATATGCCGCGAAGTCACCATGGGAGAGACCCTGACGTGATTATGGCAGCCTTCTTTATAAACCAAGAAGTAGAATAAGTAATAGAAGAGATTAGGAGAAAAGAGAAACTGATCTTTATTAATCCTTAGCGAAGAAACCTTGATTACAATCAAGAATCAGCGCCTCTCTGACACCCGAGAAGCAACTCCACCTTGTGGACTCGTTCACGCAAGATCCCCTTCTCCAAACCCGTGGAAGACCTCAATGCTCAAGCCCTTCTTCCGCATGATGTAACCCTCACACTGATTCCTCTCTCACACCGATTCCTCTCTCACACTGCTCTAAACCGACACCCCCTCTATATAATCACATGGCCGGTTTGGGGCTTCCTAAGATGGTTGCAACCAACTAACTAATTCTTGGACTTGAACCCCATAACCTACAAACTGGGTTAAGTTACAGTCTCTCAAAAACTCTCCCTAAGTCACATGAGATAAAACTAAAACTTAAAGCATCCCTGGAACACCTCCAAGAAACCCCTGGAATACATCCAGGACCTGCTTGGGACACACCCCCAAGCCTTAGGGATCCTCGAACATCCCTGCCATGGCCTCCCAAGTCTCTCCTTATGAGCACTACAAAATCCCTACAATCTCCACCTTGGTGTCCCCAAGCCTTGGCAAACCCGGCAATGTCCTCCTGCACAACCCCGGTGTAACTGCATGTCCTAACAGCCTCTTGAGCGGATCTCCTTGCCTCTGCCAACACCCTTCAGCTACTGCGCGCCCTTGGAGGCCTTTGGGATTACTGCCTCCATAGCTAAAAATCCTAGCTTGTAACCTGGCACCACCATTGTAGCCTTCCTTCTGCCTGGCAACTGCATCAGTCTTTTCCTTGGACTTCCCTGGAGAGAACCTAGCGAACCTGAACCTTCACTCACTGTTATTGGAGCTCTACCTGACACCATCTCCTCAGAGCCACAATTGATTACCTCTACACACTGCTCCACCTGCCTCGATGCATCCCTGGTGCTGGTGCTAGGATGTGACTCCTCCCCGTACACCCTTCCGCTCTGACCTAGTGTCAAATCCTTTTCCACTTGTGAAGCCACCTCTCCCCAGTGCTCCACCTGAAACTGAAGTCCACCTGATGCCACAGAATGAAATCCCGAGGCCAGCAACTCAATGCTGCCCTGCTGAGCCTGCACCTGAACCTCGTCCCCAGTCGCTGCCTCCTCAGACCCTCCGCATCCTATGGACCCTTCCGAGACTATTTCGGATACACTGCCTCCCGCAAGCTCCTCCAAAACCAAGAGCTCATCCGACTCTTCCTTTGACCCAGCGACTGAACCTGAGAAATCTAGGCTTTCCTTTTCTCCATCCTTGCATTTCTTCCTAAGTAGACACTCCCGCTTAAAGTGCTCTGCTACACCATACCTGTAGCACTTGCCAGCCATGATGCCTTTCCTAGACTGTACCCGTCCCACCTGTTCACCCTTCTTCCATTTTCTTGGCCTCTCTAATGCAGTCAAACCCTCCTAGAAGACCACCCTCTTCATCATCCATTCCCGCTGCTCATTGGATCTTATCACTGATATGATCTCCTCATACACCTGCGTCTCCTTTTCATACAGTAGTGTAGTCACCGACAGATCGAAGCTCCTGGGTGGTGAACATAAAAGCAACATACTTTTATCTTCTTCTTCTAAATCCATCCTAATGTTGAGCAAATCCATGCTCATCCGGTCGAACCGCTGAATGTGTCCCGCAATATCCTCACCCTCTTGCATCCGAAGGTTGTACAGTTGCTTCTTCAGCACCAACTTGTTGCACATATTTTTTCCATATACATGGTGTGCAACCTCGATCATAATTTCTTGGATGTCTTCTCCTCTAACATGCCATATAAAATCTCATCTGCCAGACAAGTCCTAATCGTGGCACATGTCCTTTTCTTCAAGGGCATCCACTCCTTGTTATTGATACCCCTGGCCTATCTTCCAAAGCCAAATCTAATCCCATCTGAATTAGCAAATCTTCTACCCTAACCTTCTACATAGTGAAACTCCCTTTCCCATCAAACTTTTCTACACCAATCTTTACTCCACTGCCTTCCATGATCCAAAACAATCACAAACAGCGAAAGATTGACAAAAGCCTTAAAGAAGATAACTGATGTAAAGAGGGTGTAGACAGCAACCCCAGATCTTATCCTTCCTCTCAACACTTTGAGGAAACCCTAGATCTGAACCTTCTCCAAAATCCTAGAAAAACCTGATCCAAAAAACACCTTGATCAAGAACACCTTAATGGGATCCTGGAATAGAAAACTCCTCTCTCCACGCTCGAACCCGCTCTGATGCCATTTGTTAGAAAATCCCGGATCAGAGAATATACCACGGAAGCACCGTAGGAGAGACCCTGACATAATGATGGCAACCTTCTTTATAAACCAAGAAGTAGGAGAAGTAATAGAAGAGATTAGGAGAAAAGAGAAACTGATCTTTATTGATCTTTGGAGAAGAAACGTTGATTACAATCAAGAACCAGTGCCTTTTTGACACCTGAGAAGCAACTCCACCTTGTGGACTCCCTGACGCAAGATCCCTTCTCCAAACCCGTAGAAGACCTCCACGCTCAAGCCCTTCTTCCGTGTGAGGTAACCCTCACACTGATTCCTCTCTCATACCTTTCTAAACCGATGCCCCCTCTATATAATCACATGGGAGTTTGAGGCTTCCTAAGATGGTTGCAATCAACCAACTAATTCTTGGACTTAAATCCATAACCCACAAACCGAGTTATGTTACAGTCTCTCAAAAACTCCCCATGAGTCATATGAGATAAAACTGAAACTTAGAACATCCATGGAACACGGAAAAACCCCTGAAATATGTTCATGACCTGCTTGGGATATGTCCCAAATCTCAGGGATTCTCGAATATCCCTGTCATGATCTCCAAATCTCTTCTTGGAAGCACCATAAAATTTCTATACAATCCTCCTCCAAGTAACCAATTCTTTCGCATCTTAAACGGAAAGTTTTACGTCGAAAAGCTTATAATTTAGCCAGAATAGAAGTACGGTAAGTCTTTTCTTTTTAAAAAAAAAGAAATTACAAGAAAATACTAGTTCACTTCTCCGGGCGAAATCAGCCTTATGCAATGTTGCATGGACTGCAAAATATGCAGATACTGATGTTTTGTGTCAGCCTCAATTTACTTCTCGCTTTGGTGTCGGCCTTTTAAGGCCGTTCGGTTGGATGCCTAAAGCTGGAGGGGACACTGCATTCTTTAATTCCTTCCCACAAGTTGTATGTCATGCTTTTCTTTTCTTTCTGTCTTTTTTTTTTTTTTTTTTTTTTTTAAAAAAAAAAAAAAAAAAAAAAAAAAAAAAAGGGGAGGAAGGAGTTAGATCCCGGCATGATCATTCCCAGACAGTCCTTCAACCCTAACCAGGAAATATTCGATACACGGTGTATATTAATTTTTCCGCAGCCGTTCCCATCCTAAGATGAGTACCTGACTACCACTAACGTCAGCCGAGTAAACGGGATTTATTATATATATCCCTAACTTTTTCACCATCACCAGCCAACAGGGACTCCAGGATTATTTTATTAATTTATCTCTATTTTTTAATTTTACTCCCGGACTATTTTTCTATTTTTTAGTTTATTCTCGGACTTTTCAGTCGAAATATGTCCAAACCAAGACTCGAATCCCCTGCGAGTTGTATGACATGCTTAAAAGCATGGTGAATGCTATTAGAGTTTGAGGATCAAATGTTTGTCTCGCCTGCTATAATTGTTAGACGAACACCGGAACAAAGTTGATGTGGCCGGACTGCACCAATTTCTTTTTTAAAAAAAACCAAAAAATTATAAAAATATTAAAATATTAATATTAATAATTAATTAAATTAATTTAAATATTTTTTATAAATATTATTTAAATTATATATATCTTGTTTTATAAGATTAAATTTATTGATAATGGCTCCTTATCGATATAGGTGACTAAATAACCGATACAAAAATCGTCTTTCATCTTGTTGCATAATCAGGTCTTAACAATTTTTATTTTTAAAAATATTTTCTCGATAGTAGTAGTTAAAACCAGAAGAGTAATAAGCATCACGGACTCGTAGAGGATGCACAGGTCATGGTAATGGCAGCATCGCGCCGAGTACCGTTGGCGCTGCACAACGGGATGTGACATCCATTGAGCGACGGTGCCAAAGGTGATAGGATGTGAGTGCAGTAGTATTGGTGGGAGCTTGAAGCATGACGGGCGCCCACCCACCAGTGCCCTCCAAGATTCGATTATGTATGTGTTGGATCCGCTCGCTAAGAGGTGCGCAGCTTCATCACACATAGTATTTATCAGTGCGGCGAGGTTGACGAAGGCCATCGAAATGGCAGTCATAGGCCAACGCATCGGTGGTATCCAGTCTTGTGTATGCAACCGCCCGGTCTCATTATGGAAGCGTTATTATCGATCGCATTACATGACAAGTCCAGCCGCCATTTTATCCATCGGTATGGTGAATGGGATGGTGCTGACTGCGTGCAGTGGCTTTGACCACAGTGAATTCTGGAGATGGGCACTGGTCAAGTAACAAAAGGAAAATTCTTTGTCTTCTTCTAAAAAATTACGAAAAATATTTGATGAAAATGAAAAATAAAATTGGTAGTGATCCAACTTTCAAGTAGCGAAAGCTAATTTATAGTATTTATTTTATTTTAAAATTTTTTACTAAGATTCTTCAAATTATATTTAATATTTCCAAGTTCAGAAGGGCCAAATATATAAATATATATTTATATTTAAAAGTTTACATAAAATTTTAATTTATAAAAAAAATAAAAAAATTAGGAGGCTAAGGGGCCCCCTTGTCCTTCCGGTGATTCATCATTGTACGTATTTAGAAATTTATAAAAAAAATTTAACTTATAAAAAAAAATTAAAAAAATTAGGCCCCCGACAGTCCGCCCCTAGATGTGGCAACGAATTACAAGTGGGGAACCTCTGTAGATTGGACAACCAAACTAGCACGCTTTTATATTTAAAGCTCTGAAGAACTACCAAGAAGTAGAGCTATCAATAGATCGGGTCCGAATTCGAGATCCATAGGTATTTATCCAATAAATATGGATCAGATATTAAATTTGGATCCATTTATCTAGATCCAGACCCGGACCTATTTAGCTATAATTAAATGAATCCGAGTCTGAATATTAAATATCCAGGTTCGATAGACTCTGAACTCGATTATATAATATAGTATATATATTTATATATTAATATATATTAATATTATTATGAATCATTAGATCTTTTGATCTAATAGTTCAAAATCAACTATCATTTTTAATATAAAAGGTCTTCAATTTGGTAGCGGAGCAGTCCTAATTTATTTCCATCACATAAATTCCTAATCCTTCCTGTCCCACGATGGCCTGTAATATTGCTATGGTTGTTACCAGGTTATATATCATTTTGTTGCTACTTGCTTGTATTGTTATATATTATAATAGGTTCTAGTTTAATTCTCTTGTTTACTCAAAAAAAAAAAAAAAAAAAGATAAGAAGGTAATATTTGATTTCATGTGCCATGGTACCATCCATTCAAGTTCGGGTCCGGGTCCGGATACCCGAGATCCATTCGAGTCTGGATCTGGTACTTCAAAATTGGACCCATTGGATATTCGAGTCCGGGTCCGAATCTAATAGCTAATATTGGATTCGGGTCTGGATATCTGGATTCCGAATCCAATCTATTGATAGCTCTACCAAGACGATAGCCCAACTGGTTGAGACCTTGCCTCATAACCAACAAGTTATGGGCTCGAGGCGTGACTCTACGAAAGACTCGATTAAATTCATGAGCTAATCCCTTAAGACCCGTGGCGATTAGATGAGTGAGAGGTCAGGATCTTTCTTCTTCCCCGTTCTGATCAGCTGGTATCATGGTGGTATCAGGTTAACGTATTCATCTTTCAATGAAAAAAATTATAAAATATTGTACCTGAAATCGAATATTTTTCAGTAAGATGAGGGCCTGCGGGTAGCTATGCCAGATTTATTTTTCTATCCCTTTTCTGTGTATATATATATATATAACCCTAAAGCCATTCCTCACTCCAAAATTTTAATTTTCTTTTAAAAAATATATAATAGTCGGAAGACTACCGCATATTTTATTTTTGTATGCTTGTGAGCTTTAGGGTTCCCCGATGATATCTTGGCAGTGGAGCCCAACTAAGCCAACCAATGAAAAGAACTGTCCATATCCATCCAGTCCATCGATGAGGATAAGTTGTATGGCCAGGAAAAAAAAAAAAAAAGTCCCAACTCAAACCATGGTTACCAAATCCGAAGCAAGAACGACCGAACCAAGATGGTAGATCATTCGACTCACCGGTCAAAACAATCAATAAAATATTATTTAAAGGTTAGAAATATATATATATATATATATATATATATATTGACAAATTTTTAATTTTAAATAATACTCTTTGAATTACATTAATCTACTTTTTATATTATTTTTAATTGCAACATAAACAGAAAATCATGATTCATGTAATTCCTGAAAAAAAGCAAGAAAGGTTAGGGATGATGTAGGAAATTATGCCGAATTTATGGATATTTTTGAACTTTTAAGATTTAAATAGTAAGTTTTTAAAATATCTAACTAAATAGCAGTAGTATGTATTTTTGTTTATATTTATTTCCAAGCGAAAAGGGTTGATTATTTCTTATAAAAAAAGGATTGATTATTTTTTTATGAATAGAATTGATTAAGTTGAAAAATTATTTTGCCTCAGCGGTGCGAGAGATTCGTTTAACCTTTTTTTTAATTTATTAAAAAAAAAAAATTAGACGCCGAACGTCATTTCCATACGGTTCCCAATCCTAACCAAGAAATATTCGATATATGATGTATATTAATTTTTTCGTAACCGTTTCCCATCCAAAAATAAATATGTCAACCTGGTTATCACCGGCGCCAGCCGAATGAACGGAATTTATTATGTATATCCATGACTTTTTCATTATCATTCGTGACTTCAAAATTATTTTATTAATTTTTTTTAATTTTTAATTATTTATTTATTATTTATTTTATTCTGAATTTTTTAGTTAAAATATGCTTAAATTAAAATTCGAATTTTTGCCAACGGGTTGTGAGACTGTACCACGTGGTAGCTTAACCTTTTTTTTCAAAAAAAAAAAAATTAAAAGCTATTATTTTAAAAGCCGGAAAATCCCTGTTCCTGGTATCGCGCTATAACTCTCGGTCCAAATTCAAATTTTCAACAAAAAAAAAAAAAAAAAAGCCCAGCTGGGCCGCAACAAGTGCCAGAGTATGTCTCCCGACACGGAGGGCCCACATCCCGTGCGACCGGCATTGTCGCCCACGTGTCCTCCAGCACCGGAGACGCCTCGTCCAAGGCTCCAGAACCACGCCGGGGTCCACTCCATCTTATGCATTATTTCCGGGCACCATGCCCTCCGGTGTTCGAGTGTTGGGCACTACTACCCGGCTCCAAGCCTATCTGAGCCACCACTTCGTCTCTGCCACACGCTCTCTCCGTTTCTTTGGTAGCGGTCGTTCAGTGTCTGCTAGCCTGACTTTACTAACTACTGCCAAGGGCTCACCATATTGTCCGCTCTAATCTGGGTCTCATGATTTTATTTTTAGATTCTAATTAAAAAAATAATTTCTGAGAAGGCTTACGTACGTTTGGAGTTTTATTATCATCATAATTTTTTAAGAATGTTTATGACCAGAACCATATTATTACCGTAGCTTCGAGGGAGATTTATGTATGATCAGAATATTATCATCACCAGAGTCCTTAAAAATTTCTGTGTATCGTCGGAGATGCACCATAGTCAGAAATTTATTATAGTCATAGATTTAAATTGCAGCCAAGACTTATGACAGGATATGTAAGGTATTATCTACTTTGATATGAAAGTCTCCTGATTTTATCCTTTAAATTCCGATCTAAAAAATATTTTATACGGAAACTATGAATTTTTTCTTATAAACTAGGATCATCCTTGACTCATACTAATATGGAACTAATCATGCTCTCCCATCATAATACTAACAAATTTTATTTTGATATCTATTATAGATGGATGGCCCATCCAATTTTGAATGACATAATACATATACATCAAATAGTTTTAATAAATATCACATGAGCAAGCATGAACCACATCGACTGTTATATCTACTTCCAACCCACTCTAAGATCCGACTATTACCGACTACCATAGTCAAATCCATTTTTGGAGTTTAGCTAACCTTTAAGAAAATAGCTAGATTCATCACCAATCGTTCTCTACGGTTGTTTAACGACTTCGGTGTATGACTGATACGAGACTAAAATGGTCCACGATCTTTATAATATCATTATTGGCACATGGGCCATACTGCATCTCATTATCACCTGCAGCAGGCAATTCTATTGTAATAGATTAAGATTCTCCATTCATTTTGATAAAAAATCTATCAGCCCACTATTTTTAATAAATGATTTTTGGGATCATGTAAATCAGCCAGCTATAAACCATCTAATAAACTCCCTTTATATAAAGAGGAAAGGTAAAACTTTTAAATAATATTTTTACTCTTCCACTCACTCTCCTTCCTACTATTCTCGGTCTTCGACCGGCTCGATCACTAAAGGGTCCCTCACCGGAGGAATCGGATGAGTGTTTACTTATTTTGTAGATTCGAGAGCTAAATTGGCATTCATCTTAAATTAAAGATTTGCAATAATAATATCCAAGCTTTAAGTACTGATAAATAAATAATGTTGTTGACTAAGTCGCTACTTTTGTTACGGAGAATTCAAGAAAAGTATTGTGGACCATCCAGATAGCCCCCAGTTTTTTCATGATATTTTTTATTTTAACTTTTTAGTTATATTTATACTAAAATTATATAATTACTTTCACCTTATTTAAAAATATATATTTTTCTTCATACATCTTCTCTTAGAGTAAGGCTACAAACGAATCATGTTAGATTGAACCATGCTTGACCATTGCTATGATAATCCGACTCGATATAAAATGATTACTGGTCCATCAGTCGAGCCAATTTCAAATTTTTCGATCTATAGGCTGAACCAATGCACTAAAAAAAATCTCTTTAAGCATGGTCCGAAAAGTATGCCTGGGCCTGGTCCGAAGAATATGTCAGATATGTTACTCTATCCTTCAGCTTCGTATCTTCAACCTAGTCCGAAGAAGCAAGCCTATTGACTATGTTCCTTTGGCTTCGTATCTTCATCTTGGTCCGAAGAACTTTGTCCGAAGAAGTAAGCCTATTGATTATTCTTTCGGCTTCGTATCTTCAGCCTGGTCGGAAGAACTTGGTCCAGAAACTTGTCCGAAGAAGTAAACCTATTGATTATATTCTTTCGACTTCATATCTTCAGCCTGATACGAAGAGTATGCCTATTATTCTTTTCTTCGGCTTCGTGTCTTCAGCTTGATCCGAAGACTATGCCTTTGGAATATTTTCATCTCTTCAATACTATAGTAAATAGTTACTTGTTTTCATTATTCATTCCTAAGAGAGATGTCCGAAGCATACAACTAACATTCCCTCAGGCCCTTCCAAGGAAGGCCATTTGAAGAGGTTGATAGTTTCACTTCGAACTTTTCCTAAACGCATTTGTAGCTTCAGAGCAGTCCTTCAACCTGAAATGGTTAAAAGTTGTTCTGGTTGTTGTAACTACCCACATGGTCAAATAACTATTTTCTGACCGTCACTACTTACTGTTATGAGGAGGTTTTCCTAACTAACTCCCATAACCGTAAGTAGTTACACTTATGCCTATAAATACTGGTAAGAGGGGATACTCAATTAAGCTAAGTGAGGCTAAGCTAAGCTAACCCAGATCATTCGAATTCTTTCCTTTCCCTCTCTGCTTTCGAGCTCTCCATTTCTACTGCCTGAGTTCTTGCTGACTTTGGTATTGGAGTATCCCCCGCCGAAAGATTTTCGATCAGGGGATCTATTTTGCAGGTTTCGGTTGACGGCGATCCGCGGACGAACCACTCCATCCGATCGGTGGGGATTCAATATCAACATATTGACGTGCCAGATAGGGGAAGATCTATTTTCTCTGGTTAAAAGAGAACTTCGCCAAAGCAAAAATGGTGAAGATGAAAATCTGTTTCCTCTAGTTAAAAGAGGATTTCTTCAAAGCAAATATGGTGATGAGGAAGATCTATTTCCTTTAATTGAAAGAGAATTTTTGCAAAGCAAAAATGGTGAAGAGGAAGATCTGTTTCCTCTAGTTGAAAGAAAATTTCTGCAAAGCAAAAATGGTGAAAATGAAGATTTGTTTCCTCTAGTTGAAAGAGAATTTCTGCAAAGCAAAAATGGTGGAAAGGAAGATCCAGAATGCTTCTACAAGCAAGGATCAACCTGATTCTTAGCCAAATAATCCACCGGTAGATGATAGCATGCCACCTTTAATGTTGATGGAGACTGCTGTTCAAAGGCAGTGCCCTCCACCATCTCATAACCTAGCCATCAAACTGAAAGAAGAAAGGATCGACGTCGAGAACTCACTACAAGTTCTTCACGGATCCAGTCATCTCAAAGTCAAAATGCTTCACTGCCAGAATAACGCATGGATGATCACAACGAGAAAAAGAGAACCAAGTGTTCTCCCTCTGTTTCTTCCAGAGATTATGTACCTGGAACGAGTAAATTGATCCAAGGACTATCAGACTTGCCATTTAGCTAGAATTTTGGCCTGCCTCATCCAACAAATCTATAAGTATTTGCTGGTATCAAGAAATCCGATGACTGTATAACCTTGAGAAAAGGTAAGAGGAGACCTCCAAGGATTTCCGGTCAGGATTTTTATTTTGAAGGAACTCTAATGGCCGATGACTTCTTAAAGTCCGATATACTCTTGAAGGCCGATGACTTCAAAAGTATGATGTATTCTCAAAGGCCGGTGACTTCTTGAAGGCCGATATACTCTTGAAGGCCGATGACTTCTTAAAGTACGATGTATTCTCAAAGACCGGTGACTTTTTAAAGGCTGATATACTCTTGAAGGCCGATGACTTCTTAAAGTATGACATATTCTTAAAGGCCGGTGACTTCTTAAAGGCCGATATACTCTTGAAGGTCGATGACTTCTTAAAGTATGATGTATTCTCAAAGGCCAGTGACTTCTTAAAGGCCAATGTATTCTTGAAGGTCGATGACTTCTTAAAGGCCGAAATATTCTTGAATATCGATATCTTCATCAAAGCTGATGACTTTTTAAAGGTCGATCAAACATCCAAGAGGCCCAAAGCCAATCTTATTAAGGCTCACTGAAGCCTATCTTATATAAAAAGGCATAAGGATGATCTACATGGTCTACCTTATGAAGTGCCGAGATGGGCTTGACCAGCCTGTCTTAATTTTTTTCTTTGAAGGCATAAGGATGATCTCCGTGATCTACCTTATGAAGTACCGAGTTGGGCTTAACCAGTCCATCTTCATCAAAAAGGCATAAGGACGATCTCCGTGATCTACCTTACAAAGTATCGAGGTAGGCATGATCAGTCTGTCTTAATTCTATTTCTGAAAGGCATGAAAATGATCTCTATGATCTACTCTACTAAATGCCGAGGTGGGCCTGATCAGCCTATCTTAATCTTTAATTAAATAATATAAGGGTGATCCTTGCAATCTATCTTGAAAAATTTCAAGATTTAATCAGCCTATTTTATTTCTTATGAAGGCATGGATGACCCACGCGGTCAATCTTATCCTAAGCCCGAAGATTTTGTATTATTATGTGAAAACTTGATTTTCAAGATCAAGATTATTCATTTATCCTAAGTTCGAAGAGTTAGTATTATTTTCAAGTTCGAAGACTTGGTATTATTATGTGGAAACTTGATTTCTCAAGATCAAGATTATTCATTTATCCTAAGTCCGAAGACTTAATATTATTTTCAAGTCCGAGGACTTGATATTATTATGTGAAAATTTGATTTCTCAAGATCAAGATTATTTGTTTATCCTAAGTCCAAAGACTTAGTATTATTTTCAAGTCTGAAGACTTGGTATTATTATGTGGAAACTTGATTTCTCAAGATCAAGATTATTCATTTATCCTAAGTCCAAAGACTTAGTATTATTTTTAAGTTCGAAGACTTGGTATTATTATTCAGAAACTTGATTTCTAAAGATCAAGATTATTCATTTATCCTAAGTCCGAAGACCTAGTATTATTTTCAAGTCCGAAGACTTGGTATTATTATTTGGAAACTTGATTTCTCAAGATCAAGATTATTCATTTATCCTGAGTCTAAAGACTTAGTATTATTTTCAAGTCTGAAGACTTAGTGTTATTATTTGAAAACTGAATTTCTCAAGATCAAGATTATTCATTTATTATAAGTCCGAAGACTTAGTGTATTTTCAAGTCCGAAGACTTGATATTATATTGAATCTGAAGTGCTGCCACCCGAATCATCGTGGCTCGTAGCTGCGATGGTGTCGGGGGTCGCGTGTCCGCCTGTTCGGGATGCTTCCGGTGTCTCAAGACCTGCAACAAACAACATCAATGATCCGGGCCGGGGATTCCGGTGGGGGTGCTCTGACGGTCAAGTCAGTGACGATCCAGGAGAACATATCCTCCTGGTCGAGCCCCTCTAGATGAGCTCCATGCTAGGAGGAGTGAGTATAATGTGTATGGAAATGAGAGTGAACTGGGAGTGGTGGTAGCCGAGGTGGTCGTCCCCCTTTATCTGGCCTCTCTCCCTTGTTTTTCTGTATTTGTTTTTGTTTACCTCCCTTTGGCTTACTCTGGCTGGGTCTTTTACTTTGGCTTGCCTCGGGATCTTTCCATGCTGTCAAACGTGTGCGATGAGGTATTGTACCGTAGACGGGATGCCTTTTCTGTTAGATGGCCGGGAAAGCTTCTATATGCCTCTGACAATCCCTCTACTGGAAGCCCAGCAGGGCCTCAGTTGGCGGGCCGCCGTTCTCGAGACCCGCGCCCTCCGGTTGGGTGTTTTCCCTGGTCGTACGGCAGGTCGGTGGAGGGCATGGCGCCTTGATGTGAGTTTCATTTCTTTCTAGTGTGAGTGACAGCTGTGGACATTAATGACGAAATGGCGGGCACTGCTGTACCGCTCTCGGGAGGTTCGTCGTTGTCCTTGGAGAGGAGGCGCTGCACTCTTGGTGGTTGGTGCCTCTGTCTAAGTTGGGGACCGAACTGGAATGGTGGGGCCCGCCTCCACCGGGCTAGCTTCAAGGTGGCTCGGCTGGGCGGAGGAGGGCCGAGCTCGACTCTGGACCAGCGGAACTCGGCTTCGGACGAGCTCGACCTGACAAAGATGGACGGGGTGCCGACCAGCCCAAGGGATCTGATCTAAGTGGGGCTCCTCATGATGAAGGAGCCTTAAGCTCGACTCTCGACCACGGGGCCCGACCTCAAGGGATTCACCTTGGGTGGGGACCCGTACTCGGCTCCGGCCTAGGTGTCCCGACCCAACGGGGACCGACCTGGCAGAGGATGGAGCTCGGCTTCGGCGAGCGGCCCCGTTGCTCCGGGGAAGCCCAGCCCGGCGAAGGGGCTTATGTTGGAAATCCATCGTGGCGTCTGATGGGGACTCCACATCAGTCTATCCGTGCCACGTCAGCGATCTAGCCACATCATTTGCCCCCCACTCCCGAGGTCCGTTGGTGCACGGTGCTTGGACCGAAGGGAGTAATTGCGGAGCTGACATAGAAAGGTAGAGAAATCTGGTGCAATAATGATCAATATCGGTGGTGCCTCGCATGGCGGTCCTTTGAACCTGTGCGGGGGTGCCACGCGGCCATGTCTAGGGGGCAGTTATGGTGGGCACGGAAGTCAGAGCAACCGCGATCGGATTGGGGTGTTGGCCCTGTCGATCGGCAACACGTGGCAAGCATCTCTTGGGGGAGCCATAATGGTACAGTCGGGCATAGACTGCTTCGAAAAGAAAGGTAGGTCTTTCGAAACTTACTTTCTTTCGAATTTTTTGCACCCAGCATCGTACAATGGTCTTCTCTCTCTCCTTCTCCGGCCGTCATCGTTCTCCTAGGACCTTAGCAGGTTAGCTCCCTCTTCTTCTTCCTCCTCGTCGACTAGGGGTCATCGTAGGTCTTCCTTCACCATCTTCTTCTTCTTCCATGGATCGCTTTGGTCCGAACTTCCGTCCTTCTTACCAAGCCGAGGCCAGACCTTCCCGGCCAAGGACTCCTTCCTCCAATGAGGAAATGGAGGCGGCACGTTATGAGTTTAGTAGGAGACCCTTCCACGGCCCGGTAGCCATTAAGGAACCTGGGTCTTCCCCTCCACCTCGCTTGGCCCTCCTTCCTGCTCCTTCTTCTGCTTCCATTCCTGAACCCGATCCTTCTCGATCAACGGGTCCCAAAGGGATTGCTTCGATGATCACTGTCGAGGATCTTGTGGCCATCCGGGGTGCTTACGGCATTCCCTAGTCTGTTTATCTTTCTGCTCCTCGTCCGGGGGAGCGGGTCACACTAGTGGCCCTCGGCGGATCGCTTTCTATGAGGAGGCCTTCACCGGGGGTCCCCGATTTCCTGTCCACCCTTTTTTCCTTTCCTTCCTGACCAACTACCAACTTGTCCCAGCCCAATTGGTCCCCAATGCTATCAGAACGATTTTTTGTTTCATTGCTCTATGTCACTTCCACGGGGTTGTTGCCCGTTTCTCCCTGTTCAGGGCTTTCTTCACCCTGGAGCCCCACCCTACCGAGGATGGGTGGTGGTCCCTTTCTACTCGCCCCCGGGGGATTAGGTTCGAGCTCCCCTCTTCCATCAAGGGATGGAAGAGTAGATACTTCGTCGCCTCGGTCGAGGGGATCTACTGGATTTGGAGCGACCCAGATAAGTCTCCCAATAAGAACTCCCCCGTCGAAGAAGCCGACCTCGATCTATACGAGCTGCTCAGATCAGTCGAGATCCCCTCACTCGAGGTCTTGCTATCATAGCAGAATCTCCACGAGGCCGGGGTCGGCTCGGCGCAGGAGTCGGGTGAGTTCGACTTGGCCACCCCCTTTTTGTTTTCTTTCTTCATCATTTTTTCTTCTTCTTTTTCTTCTTTTTTTTTTTTGCTTGGGACTGACCATGTCTTCTCCGATGTAGAGATGAAATTCTCCATGGACGAGCTGCTCTCGTTCTCCGAGGAGCGAGAGCAGGCAGCCGAGGCCGGCGAGCCCGCTCCGAAGAGGGCTCGTGCCGAAGATGGTGCGAGGCCGGTGCAAGCTGGGTCGGATGCACCAATTCCAGAATGAAGGCGGAAGAGGGCGGCCGAGTCCATCCAGGAGCCTTCAGGGCAGCACAAGCCGATTCCGGTGCCCGAGCCCGAGGTAGTCGTTCAGATCGGCCGCTGCCGCTGCCCGAGTAGGAGCCCCCCCTCCGGAGATCGTCGACGTCGAGGAGGACAGGGGGTCGAAAGAAGCCGGGCCGGTGCCCTAGGTGATGTCCGAAGTGGCGCCGAGCTCGCAGCTGGCGCTAAAGGCACCTCCCGCCGCTGAGGGATCCGAGCCGGCGGGAAAGCATGACAGGGACTATCGCCGAGTCCCTTTCCTGCTGGGACCCAACGTCTCCCTGATGAAGGACCCGGGCCTCGCCGAGTGGATGATGGACTTCTCAGTCCAGTCCTGCGACCGGTGGGAAGGGAGCGGGAGGCTTCTAGGGGACATCGTTAGCTCGTCCTTCGCTAATCTATACGCCGAGAGTTTTTCTTCACTTGTCTTGATTTCCTCTAATCTTTTCCAGCACAATGACTAACGTGCTTCTTCTGATGTAGCAAGGTAGAGAGCTGATCCTCATCCAGGATTACTACCACAACTAGGCGAAAAGGGACAAGGAGCGACAGGCGGAGCTCGAGTCCCTAATGGTCGAGGCGGGTCGAAAGGATGAGGAGACCCGGGAGGCTAACCAGAAGGTTAAGAGCCTTCTGGCTGAGATCGCCGACGTCGCCCGGATCAAGAAGGAGCTCGAGGGAGAGCTCGAGTCAAAGAGGACTCGGCTGAAAGAGCTCTGGGCTGAGTCAGAGGCGGCGAGGGACAGGGCTGCCTCTGCTGAGAAGAGAGCGGCGACCGTGGAGGAGAGGGCCGCGGAGGCAGAGGAGAAGGATATCGCAGCCAACCGTTCTGCTGAAACCGTCGAGAAGGGAATGGCGGTGGCGATCCGGCAAGCTGAACATGCCAGGGAGCAGCTTGAGGAGGCAAGGCACCAGGCGGAGGCCGCCGACGTGGTGGCCACTTTCAAGGCATCCCCAGAGTACATAAAAGATTTCAAAGAGGCGGCAATGGACTCCTTCACCAAGGGGTTCGCCTACTGCCGCGCTCAGCTATGGGGGATTCTTTCCAAGGAGCGATTGGTTGCGCTCCGGGCTCCCAGCAGGAAGGGCCCAACTCTAGCGGTGGCTACAGCATGGCAAGGAGCTACTCCAGTCGGGGCTCCCCCGAAGATGGCCCCGGAGATTACTAAGGTGACCTCGATTGTGGTGACGGCCGGACCGGCGCTACAAGCAGAGACAGCTGAGGCGTTCCCCTCGGTAGCATCAACTGAACCTGCCCCTCCGGCGGACGCTACTCAGGAACGTGTCCCTATGGCAGAGATGGAAGAAGGAGAGGTCTCGGCCGACCACCGCCCAGGGAAGGAGCCGGCTCCATAGGATAGGATCTCTGTAAAAAAAGTTTCTCCTTTTCTTTCTTGGACCGGGCTACCTGGCTTGTCAGGGCCCGGGAGATAATGTAAGGCATTCCTTCTAATTAATGAAGAATATTTCCATTAATGTGTCTTCCTCTCCCTCTTTCTCATTTTTCTTCTCTTTCAGTGCGGGGAGGTCGGAGAGGGGAGCTTTATCTTATATGGGCTTGAGCCTCACCGCCTTGGTGCTGGGCTCAAGACTTCGATGCCGGAGAAAGTCAGCTTCGGATTTGGGTGTTTGAGGGCCTCTCAGATCTTGAATGCCTTGGAGCTAGGCTCGGGGCTTGATCTTCGGAGGTCGGGCTCAGGAACTTGGACATCTTGGTGCTGGGCTCGAAGACGTGCTGGCCAGAGCGTTGGTCTCCAGGACTTGGTTGTTTGAGGACATGGCTCAGGAGCTTGGACACCCTAGAGCTAGGCTTGGAGGCGTGCTGGCCGAAGAGCTGGTCTCCTGGACTTGGTTGCTTGAGGATATGGCCCAGGAGCTTGGATGCCTTGGAGCTGCGCTCGGAGGCGTGCTGGCCAGAGAGCTGGTCTCCGGGACTTGGTTGCCTGAGGACATGGCCCAGGAGCTTGGACACCTTGGAGCTGGGCTTGGAGGCGTGCTGGCCGGAGAGCTGGTCTCCGGGACTTGGTTGCCTGAGGACATGGCCCAAGAGCTTGAACACCTTGGAGCTGGGCTCGGAGGCGTGCTGACCGAAGAGCTGGTCTTCGGGACTTGGTTGCCTGAGGCATGGCCTAGGAGCTTGGATGCCTTGGAGCTGGGCTCGAAGGCATGCTGGTCGGAGAGCTGGTCTCCGAGACTTGGTTACCTGAGGACATGGCACAGGAGCTTGGATGCCTTGGAGCTGGGCTCGGAGGCATGCTGGCCGGAGAGCTGGTCTTCGGGACTTGGTTGCCCGAGGACATGGCTCAGGAGCTTGAGTGCTTGAGGGCTTCTCAGGTCTTGGTGCCGAAGGACTCTTCTCCAGGCTTGGATGCCGAGGAGCTAGGCTCGAGGCTTGAGTGCCTGAGGGCTTCTCAGGTCTTGGTGCCGGAGGACTCTTCTCCGGGCTTGAATGCCAAGGAGCTAGGCTCGAGGCTTGAGTGCCTGAGGGCTTCTCAGGTCTTGGTGCCGGAGGACTCTTCTCCGAGCTTGGATGTCTCGGAGCTAAGCTCGAGGCTTGAGTGCCTGAGGGCTTCTCAGGTCTTGGTGCCGAAAGACTCTTCTCCATGCTTGAATGCCGAGGAGCTAGGCTCGAGGCTTGAGTGCCTGAGGGCTTCTCAGGTCTTGGTGCCGGAGGACTCTTCTCCGGGCTTGGATGTCGAGGAGCTAGGCTCGAGGCTTGAGTGCCTAAGGGCTTCTCAGGTCTTGGTGCCGGAGAACTCTTCTCCGGGCTTGAATGCCGAGGAGCTAGGCTCAAGGCTTAAGTGCTTGAGAGCTTCTCAGGTCTTGGTACCGGAGGACTCTTCTCCGAGCTTGAATGCCGAGGAGCTAGGCTCAAGGCTTGAGTGCCTGAGGACTTCTCAGGTCTTGGTGCCAGAGGACTCTTCTCCGAGCTTGAATGCCAAGGAGCTAGGCTCGAGGCTGGCTTCCCGAAGAGCTGGGCCCCGGGCGACGACGTTCCTGTAAGGCAAACAACTCGTTGTACAAAGAAAAATCTTTATTTTTAGTGGAGGAAAAACTTACATTACTGGTAGTATCTCCTCAAATTACAAGCATTCCATGTTCGAGGAAACCTGGCACCATCCAGGTCCTCGAGATAGTAGGCCCCATGTGAGAGGGCCTCGGCTACTTTATAAGGGCCCTCCCAATTTGGCGAGAGTTTGCCGCACTCTCAGGGTTGAGACGCCTCGGCCCAGCGCAGCACTAAGTCGCCAGGTCGAAAATTCTTCAGCTTCACCCACGTATTGTAATATCGAGCGACCCGTTGTCGGTATGCTGCCATCCGAAGTCAGGCTTTGTCTCTTGTTTCTTCTAGAAGGTCTAGATTGAGCAGAAGATGTATCGAATTCTGTGTTTCGTCATACTGCTGCACCCGCAGTATGGGCACTCCGAGCTCGATCGGGACTACTACCTCAGTACCGAAGACAAGGTTGAAGGATGTTTCACCCGTCGCCGTTCTAGGCATTGTGTGGTAGGCCCACAGGATGCTTGGAAGTTCTTCAGCCCATCTTTCCTTCGCTTGATCCAACCAGGTACGAAGTCCTTGAAGGATAGTTCGATTGGTCACCTCGGCTTCACTATTTGTCTGGGGATGAGCAACATTTGGATGCCGTGCTCAGCACAGAATCCTTTGAACTCCCGGTTGTCGAACTGCCGCCCGTTGTCGGTGATGATGCAATTAGGGAGTCCGAAGTGGCAGATGACAGACTTCCAAAAGAATTGCCGAACATTGGCCTCCATAATCCGAGCTAGCGGCTCCGCTTTGACCCACCTCGTGAATTAATCGATCGCCACTAGCAGGAACTTTCGCTATCCTGGCACGATGGGGAATGGCCCCAGGATGTCCATTACCCACTGTACGAAAGGCCAGGGGGACGACAGCTAGGAGATCGATGTGGCCGGTAGGCGTTGTACGTGGGAATGGCGCTGGCATTTATCACACTTCTTGACGAAGTCGGTGGCGTCTTCCCTCATCGTCTCCCAGAAGTATCCCTGGTGAAGAGCCTTGTATGCCAGGGTCCTCCCCCCCACATGATTCCCACAGAGGCCCTCGTGTATCTCCTGGAGCACGGAGGCTGCCTCCATGGGTTTGAGGCACTTCAGGAGTGGGTAGGAATAAGATCGGTGGTAGAGGTGACCGTCCATTAAAACAAAGCCGGTGGCCTTCCTTCTGATGAGGCCAGCTTCTCTACGATCCTCTGGTAGGAGGTCATCCTGGATGTACTTGATGTATTTGTCTATCTAGCTCGGCTCGTGGGTTACTTGTTGCACCTCCTCTGGGCTCTCGTAGCTTGGATACTCGAGATACTCAACGTAGGCGTACCCAGGGATGAGTCTGGTAGGGTTGCGAGCCTCGACAGCGCATCCGCACGAGCATTTTCTCCATGAGGGATGTGGAAAATGTGAAAGTAACGGAAGCCTGCTATGCTCAAACAAACCTTCTCCAGGTACTTCACCATCTGGGGATCTCGGGCCTCGTACTCTCCGGAGACTTGTCCAGCAACCAGTTGGGAGTCGGTGAAAACCTTGAGGCTCTGTACGCCTAGCTCACGGGACACCTTTAGGCCCGCGAGGAGTGCTTCGTACTCCGCCTGGTTATTTATGACGGCGAACTTGAAGCGGAGAGCGCATTCCGTCACCACCCCGTCAGAATTGGCGAGGATGAGGCCTGCTCCACTTCCGCAGAAATTGGAGGCACCGTCCATGTGGAGGATCCAAGGGTCCTCCAGCGGTCCAGGCTCAGCTTGGCTCTCCGGGATTGTCCGTTCTGGTTCCTCGGGAGGCCCTGTACATTCAACCATAAAGTCGGCTAGGACTTGGGCCTTCTGCGACGACCTCGACCGGTAAGCAATGTCGAACTCGCTCAGCATCAGGGACCATTTAGCCAATCTCCCGGAAGTCTTGGTGTGGCTTAGCATGGTCCTCAGCGGCTGATCGGTCACAACCACAATGGAATGCGCTTGGAAGTAGGACCTGAGGTGCTTAGCAGACATAATTAGTACAAAAATGAGTTTTTCGGAGCGGGTATACCTGATCTTCATATCGTGGAGGATTTTGCTTGTGTAGTTACTGGCTTTTGAGATCCATCCTGATCCGTGCGGATGAGGACCGAGCTGATGGCCCCAAGTGTAACCGCCAGGTAGAGTAGGAGCTCTTCTCCTTCTTCTGGTCTGGATAGCAGAGGTGGAGTAGCTAGGAACTCCTTCAGCTCTTCAAAGACTGTCTTGCACTCTTCGGTCCAGATGAAGTCATGCATCCTGCGCAACGCCTTGAAAAAAGGGAGGTAGCGGTCAACCGACCTAGAAATGAAACGACTTAAGAACGCGACCCTCCCTGTCAGACGTTGAACTTGCTTCTTAGATATTGGGTACTCCATATCAAGGATCGCCTGGACCTTCTCCGAATTTGCTTCGATGCCTCTCTAGGTGACCATGAAGCTGAGGAACTTCCCAGCCGCCACCCCGAAAGTGCATTTTGCTGGATTGAGCTTCATTTGGTGCTTCTGAAGGCTGTGAAAGGCTTCAGCGAGGTCGGTGATGTGGTCCAAGCTTGGCTTGTTCATAACGAGCATGTCATCCACATACACCTGCACGTTACGGCCAATCTGGTCCTTGAAGACCTTGTTGACCAAACGTTGGTACGTGGCACCGGCATTCTTCAAGCCAAAGGGCATCATCCTGTAGCAGTATGTCCCTCGGTCGGTAATGAAGGCAGTGTGCTCCTTGTCCCCCGGGTGCATCCGGATCTGATTGTACCCGAAGAATGCATCCATGAAGGAGAGTAGCTTGTGCCCTGAGGCGGCGTCCACCAACTGATCTATCCTCGATAGAGGGAAGCTATCTTTTGGGCATGCCTTATTGAGATCGGTGTAATCTACACAGATCCTCCACTTGCCGTTGTTCTTCTTCACCATCACCACATTCACCAGCCAGCTCGGGTATTGCACCTCTCGGACGAAGCCGGTGGCCAAAAGCTTCTCAACCTCCTCATTGATGGCCACCTGCCTTTTTGGGATGAAACTCCTCTTCTTCTGTCGAACCGGTCTGTGCTTCGGATCGACGTTGAGCTTGTGGGTGATGACTTCAGGAGGAATACCTGGCATGTCCCCCGTTGTCCAGGTGAACACGTCTGCGTTCACCCGTAGGAATTCCAACAACAGAGCCTTCTCCTCCTCGGGCAGCTGGGCTCCGATCTGCACGGTCTTCGCCTGGTCGGCCCCGAGCTGGTAAGAAAGTAGGCGCTCGGCCGAGCCTCCCCTAGGGTCCTGAACCCTCTAGTCGAGCTCGTCTGCTTTGGAGTCCTCCTCGGGCACCCGGGCCCCGGGGAGGGTTTGGAAGCAGTGCTGTACTGGCTGGGGCGTACCCCTCATCTCTCCCACACCACAAGGGGTTGGGAACTGTACAAGCAATCTCTTGGTAGAAACGACAGCATCGAGGATATTGAGCCCAGGTCGGCCCAAAATCACGTTGTAAGGCGAAGGAAACCTGACAACCATGAACGTCATCATGACGGTACTCTGTCGAGGTGGGGTCCCGACAGTAACTGGGAGAGTGATTTCTCCCTCCACCCTCATGGAGTCTCTCGTGAAACCAACAAAGGGGGTATGTACAGGCTTGAGCTGAATAGAGGAAAGATTCGTCCTGGAGAAGGCATCGTAGAAAAGCATATCCATGGAACTTTCACTATCTATCATGATGTATTTTACAGGGTGCTTTGCGATCGTCATCTTGATGACCACAGCATCATTATTTACATTTCTCTCCCCGTCTTCCCTTTCCCTCATAAAGGAGAGTACAACCTCAGGATTCTCTGCCCCCCGGGCCCTCTTGGGAGTGCGCTCAGCTCCCCAGTGTATCATCCTCACTGGCTTCTCGGTAGGATGATTGTCGACCGCCGGGACTGGTGGGAGGGTGACGAGCGCCTGAGATTCCGGTTGAGATCTGCCCCCCATATATCTCTCGAGGTAGCCCCTCTTAATGAGTTCTTCGATCTCCCATTTGAGATTGTGGCATTCCTCGGTATCATGGCCGTGGTCACGATGGAAATGGCAGTACTTCATCTTGTCACGGCTGGCGGACGGCTTCAACGGCGGTGGACGCCTCAGATAGGTTTCGCCCTCGATCTCCATGAGGATCTTCATCCTCGGGGCGAGGAGGGGGATGAAATTCCCTTCAGGGATGGGAGTGCTTCTTGGCCTTGGTCCCGGTCAGGAGCTCTGAGCTGGTGGTCCTGGTCTTCGTGCTCCAGGCACCTCAACGAGTACCGGCTTTTTCAGTGGCTTCCCGTCGAGCTCCCGTCTTGTACGATCCGCCTTCTCGGCGCGGATGTACTTCTAAGCTTGGAAGAGGAGCTCGGCGTAAGTCCTCAGGAGCTTCTTGTCGAGCGAGTAGGTCAGGCAAGAAGTCCTGAGCCCTCGCTTTAAAGCCAGCATTGCGACCGGCTCCTCCAAGTTATAGATCTCTAGCGCGGTGGCCTTGAAGCGAGCTACATAGTCCCGTAGCGGCTCGCGATCTTGCTTCCTGATGGAGAAAAGGCTATCCGCCTCCCGTGGCATCTTCCAGCATGCATCAAAGTGAGTCACGAACTTCTATCCCAGCTGGGTAAAGGAATTGATGCTTTCGGGCTCAAGGCGGGTGAACCATACCCGAGCTGCCTTCTGGAGAGTAGCAGAGAAGGCAATGCACAGGAGAGCGTTAGTGGCCCCCTGGACCCTCATGAGGGCCCGATAACTTTTCAGGTGGTCCAGGGGGTTAGTGGTCCCGTCGTAAGGATCCACCTGCGGCATGCGAAACCGGCGGGGGATCGGCTCTGCTTGGATCTCTTGGGAGAACGGAGGGCAGACATCATAGCCCGCTGGCTCACTAGCGGAGCCAAGCAAGTTAGCGAACCGGTGGGACAACTCTGCCAGTTTGCGGTCATGCTCCTCCAGGCGCTTCTCCGCCATGCACCTAATGGCTTCATCCGTTGATCCCTCTGCTGAGAGAGGCAGGGAAGGTGATGCGGGTGTGTGGTGCCCATGACGAGGGGCTTTGCCCTTTCTGCCTTGGCAGAGTTTAAATGCCCCCCGGTCAAGGTGTGGCGAACAGCTCTCTTTGTCAATGGACCCGGCCCGCCGTCACTTTACCGGAGTTTGATGAGTACCCCGGGGGTCCGTAACGGCTCGCGACTACGAAGGCCTCCCATAGAAGGAACGCAGGCTATCATGGGGAGCTGCGGCATGGGCCGCAGGGGTCTCTGGCTACTGGTGAGTGGCCAGGGACTGGTGCTGATGCTGGAGCTGGTGCACTGCTGCAATGAGAGTGTGCATCTGCTGAGCAAGTGCGATCAGCTGGATCTCTAGTAGAGGCAGTTGAACCAGGGTGGGTGGCTCCGTCTCCGGACCGTGTGGGTTTTTGTGGGAAGGGAATGCTTCCACACGGCTGGGAGAGGCTCCCCTTGCCCGAGTGGTCACCATCCTCATGGCAAACTGTCTGAGCGAGGCCTGAACTGGATTAAGAGTCATTCTGTCGCCCCTACCTGGCGCGCCAATCTGTTGCCGCCCGAATCGTCGTGGCCCGTAGCTGCTGATAGTGTCGGGGATCGCGTGTCCGCCTGTTCAGGATGCCTCCGGTGCCTCAAGACCTGCAACAAACAATGTCAGTGATCTAGGCCAGGAATTCTTGTGGGGACGCTCCGACGGTCAAGTCAGTGACGATCCAGGAGAACAGATCCTCCTGGTCGAGCCCCTCTGGATGAGCTCCATGCTAGGAGGAGTGAGTATAGTGTGTATGGAAATGAGAGTGAACTGGGAGTGGTGGTGGCCGATGTGGTCGTCCCCCTTTGTCTCGCCTCTCTCTTATTTTTCTGTGTTTGTTTTTGTTTACCTCCCTTTGGCTTACTCTGGCTGGGTCTTTTACTTTGGCTTGCCTCGGGATCTTCCCATGCTATCAGACGTGTGCAACGAGGTATCGTGCCGTAGACGGGATGCCTTTTCTGTCAGATGGCCGGGGAAGCTTCTATATGCCTCTAACATTTCCTTTGCTAGAAGCCAGCAGGGCCTCGATTGGCGGGCTACCGTTCTCGAGACCCGTGCCCTCCGGTTGGATCTTTTTCCTGGTCGTACGGCAAGTCGATAGAGGGCATGGCGCCTTGATGTGAGTTTTCTTTCTTTCTGGTGTGAGTGATGGCTGTGGGCATTAATGGCAGCATGGAGGGCGCTGCTGTGCGGCTCTCGAGAGGTTCATCGTTGTCCTTGGAGAGGAGGCGCCACACTCTTGGTGGTTGGTGCCTTTGTTTGAGTTGGGGATCGAACTGGAATGGTGGGGCTCGCCTCCGCCAGGCTAGCTTCAAGGTGGCTCGGCTGGGCGAAGGAGGGCCGAGCTCGACTCCGGACCAGCGGAGCTCGGCTTCGGACGAGCTCGACCTGACGAAGATGGACGGGGTGCCGACCAGCCCAGGGGATCCGATCTAAGTGGGGCTCCTCGTGGCGGAGGAGCCTTAAGCTCGACTCCCAACCACGAGGCCCGACCTCAAGGGATTCGCCTTGGATGGGGACCCGTACTCAGCTCTGGCCTAGGCATCCCGACCCGGCAAGGACCGACCTGGCAGAGGATGGAGCTCGGCTTCAGCGGGCGGCTCCGTTACTTCGGGGGAGCCCAGCACGGCGAAGGGGCTCATGTTGGAAATCCGTAGTGGCGTCTGATGGGGACTCCACGTCAGTCTGTCCGTGCCATGTCAGTGATCTAGCCACATCATGAAGAATTGATCTCAGAATTATTCAGTTATCCTAAGTCCGAGGACTTAGTGTTATTTAAAATCTGAAGACTTGCTATATTCTTCTCAAGATCTCAGAATTGTTCGGAATCATCCTAAGTCTGAAAGACTTAGTGTTATTTTAAATCTAAAATTTCAAGATCTCATAATCATTCAGAATCATCCTAAGTCCGAACACTTAGTGTTATTTTAAATCTGAAATCTCAAAATCTCATAATCATTTAGAATCATCCTAAGTCCGAAGACTTAGTGATATTTTAAATCTGAAGTCTCGAGATATCAGAATCATTCAAAATTATTCTAAGTTCGAGGACTTAGTGTTACTTTAAGTCTGGAGTATATTATTTTTTCCTTCGGCTTCACATCTTTGACCTAATCCGAAGAATATGCCTTTGAAGTATATTATTCTTTCTTTCGGCTTCACATCTTCGGCCTGATCCGAAGAATATGCCTTTGAAGTATATTATTCTTTATTTCGGCTTCACATCTTCGGTCTAAAGATTTGAAATATGTCTTTGAAAAATTTGAAATATATCTTTGGAGTATAAATGACAAATTCTGGTACTTCCATTTTAAAAATAAAATTATTTCTAACTTGGAAATGTGGGGCATCTGTTATGATAATCTGACTCAATATAAAATGATTACTAGTCCATCAGTCGAGCCAATTTCAAATTTTTCGATCTATAGGCTGAACCAATATATTAAAAGAAATCGCTTTTAGCATGGTCCGAAGAGTATGCCTGGGCCTGGTCCGAAGAATACTTCGGATATGTTACTCTATCCTTCAGCTTCGTATCTTCAGCTTGGTCCGAAGAAGCAAGCTTATTGACTATGTTCCTTCAGCTTCGTATCTTCAGCTTGGTCCGAAGAACTTGGTCCGAAAAAGTAAGCCTATTGATTATTCTTTCGGCTTCGTATCTTCAGCCTGGTCCGAAGAAAATTGGTCCAAAGAACCTGGTCTGAAAAAGTAAACCTATTGATTATATTCTTTCGACTTCATATCTTCAGCCTGATACGAAGAGTATGCCTATTATTCTTTTCTTCGGCTTCGTGTCTTCAGCTTGATCCGAAGACTATGCCTTTGAAATATTTTCATCTCTTCGACAATATAGTAAGTAGTTACTTATTTTCATTATTCATTCCTAAGAGAAATGTCCGAAGCATACAGCTGACATTCTCTCAAGCCCTTCTAAGGAAGGCCATTTGAAGAGGTTGATAGCTTCACTTCGGACTTTCCCCTAAACGCATTTGCAGCTTCAGAGCAATCCTTCAACCTGAAATAGTTAAAGGTTATTCTGGTTGTTGTAACCACCCACATGGTCAAATAACTGATTTTCTGACCGCCACTACTTACTGTTATGAGGAGGTTTTCCTAACTAACTTCCATAACCATAAGTAGTTACACTTATGCCTATAAATACTGGTAAGAGGGGATACTCACGTAAGCTAAGCGATGCTAAGCTAACCCAGATCATTCGAATTCTTTCCTTTTCCTCTCTGTTTTCGAGCTCTCCATTTCTACTGTCTGAGTTCTTACTGACTTTGGCATCGGAGTATCCCCTGCCGGAAGATTTCCGGTCAGGTGATCTATTTTGCATGTTCTGGTTGACGGCGATCCGATGGACGAACCACTCCATCCGATCGGCAGGGATTCAATGTCAACAACCATGATCTGAATCAATTTTATGTAAGAATCTTGATAGTCGATCTAGATCAATCCAACTGATGACATATTCAATCGAAGTTGGCCCATGAAAAATATTTTAGATTCAATAGGCCGTGCAAATCAAAACGGTGTCTCATATATATATATATATATATATATATATAACCTAGCCTTAACACAAATATATTCAAGTCCAGGTTGGGCCTAGTTCAAGCCCATATGTACATTTATTTACTAACAAGATTTCATAATGATTACATTTGGAACCTTTTACTATATTATAATATAATTATACTCCGGGGAGAGAATATTTCCCCTCTCTGTTTCTCAAAAAATATATATATTTCTACTTCTAAATCAAAGTGAATTTTGATTGCCATAAATTAATTATAATTTAATATAGTCAAAAATTCATAAGTTAATATTTATCTCGAACTATAATCTAGTTCAAAAGATTAATAACCTCAACAAGTGGCTTTTCATTTAATGCAGTGAGATTTGTCTTTGTCTCTGCCTCAACAAGGAAAAGAAATCACTTGTAATGCATTTTTTTTTTCAGATCAATATTCAGATTGGATACCTAATAGAAAGCTCCAAAATATTTTATGCATGGATCAAATCAGGCCAGTCAAAATTTATAACATTCAGATCCAATCCGAAAATATGAAACATGTCAAATATATATTTGACCGATCCACGAGTCTCCAAGAATGAGTTGGGTTGAGTAATGGATTGGGTTTGGTTAGGTTATGGGTCAACTTGATCAAGCTGATCATTGCCTTACTTTTAAGATTCAATATATATTTTAAGTTCAAGTTCATCTTGCTGGATTATAGCTCCTTATTTGGTAATGCAGTTCATAATTTATCATAAAGGTTAAATATAACAGAGAGACCCTTAACTAAAACATGTATTTTATTAATTTTCATTGCTGAAGAAAAGAAATAGAAATTAAGGATACATGAGGGAGAAGTGTTTTCTTTGTTGAAGAAGGCAAAGAAGAAAAATGTGCTCAGCATATTTCTGAAAATTCATTCACAGCCTCATGTTTTTTAATTTTTCTGATATTTTCAAATCACCCTTCCAAGGAGGGTTTTGAATCTCTATTTAGATGAACGAATCCATTTTAGTGCCTTATATGTTGAAACCCAGTTTATATGTTGAGATAATTTGCATAATTATCATTATCTAGTTTTTTTTAAAAAAAGTAACCTTTTAGGATAAGCATAAAAAAGGGGATAAATTCCTTTTATATATGTTTAACTCAGGAACAAGTGCGAAGCACATATGTATACCACTGGCGATTATTATCCTTCTCTCAAACTTGCCAATCTTGGGAGGGGACATAAATCATCGTGAGTGAGCAAAGAGAAGTTTAAACGTGCCTATTTTGTATCGAATGAATAGATCAAAACGTGCCGGTCCCCTACTAGCCCGATTCAATATTACCTCAAATTAGCTAGTTCAGCTATCATCACTTAAAACTAAACAAAAGTGGATATATATATATATATACATTACGTGTAGTCCCCAAAAAGTCATCTCCTTTCCGAGTAGAGCCTTACGGTGTTTGCCAAGTCTAAAATTTTAACCTACCACTACAGTGAATCTGGGATTTACCGACACTTTTTTGACTTTTATCGACGCTTATAAGCGTCGCTAAATAATCTCCCGACGTTTTGTAAAGCGTCGTTAAAGCGTCGCCTATGCAAGCGTTGGGACGCAACTTACCGACGCTTGGGAAAAGCGTCGCAATTCTAGCGACGCTTTAAAGCGTCGGCTTTTAGCGACGCTTTAAAGCGTCGGTATTTAGCGACGCTTTAAAGCGTCGCTATACTAAACCCTAGCGACGCTTTAAAGCGTCGCCGATTAGCGACGCTTTAAAGCGTCGCCGATTAGCGACGCTTTAAAGCGTCGCCGATTAGCGACGCTTTAAAGCGTCGCTAGACACCAAATCTAGCGACGCTTTAAAGCGTCGCCAGTTTCAGTTCTAGCGACGCTTTTCCCAAGCGTCGCTAGGGTTTAGTCTAGCGACGCTTTAAAGCGTCGCTAGATTTGGTGTCTAGCGACGCTTTAAAGCGTCGCTAGAAATGAAACCTAGCGACGCTTTAAAGCGTCGCCACTTAGCAACGCTTTAAAGCGTCGCTAGACACCAAGCCTAGCGACGCTTTAAAGCGTCGCCAGTTCCAGTTTTAGCGATGCTTTAAAGCGTCACCAGATCAAAACCTAGCGACGCTTTAAAGCGTCGGTAGATTTTTTTTTTTTAAAAAAAAATAAACAGCCATATATACAAACCCATAACCTGTATACATTACGAAAAAGAAACATTCAAACCTGTATCACATCCAACATACACAAACAAATGAAAATATTCAAACTTGTATCACATATCACATCCAACATACACAAACACAAATACAAACCAAATATAAAAAGTTTTTTATATATATATAAACATATCAATCCAAGTTCAAATAAACAAAAAGACATACATAAATAATAAAAAAACCATCTAGCATCACTGATCCGTGGGAGGCTGGTCGTCGTCAGGTCTGCGGCTCGCAGATGCACCAGGAACCTGCAAGATATACATCAGGAATTATAATACATACATTATATATATTCTCAATTATTAGATACATACAAAATTAATAAATAATTACTTACCTGAGATGACATGAACATATGCAGCACAGATGTAACATGCTCTAGCTGAGACCTAATGGTCTGCATCTCTGCTCTGTCTGCATCACGTGTCTGTCGGAGCTCTGCTATCTCCTCCTGGAGCTGACGAACATGTAACTGATCATGACTCTCTCTAGTATCCCGAGTATATCTACGCACCTCAGATAACTGAGTAGGGGTAACTCCAATCCCATAACCCCTCACTCGTCCAGGACGCTCTGGTCCCATCAACTCTGAGAATACCTCGACCTCGATGCGACTGCTCTGTGTAGATGATGAACCCTCGCCAGCACGCTCGGATATCATAGAGGTAGCCCTATTCTATATTTGACAAAAAATACATATATTAATACTTAATAAAAATAAAAATATAAATCATAATATAACATAATTAAAAAAATACATATATATCTCTGGACTCGTCCCGAACAAAACTGCCATCCTGGTGAACGTGAGTCATCCGATAGAACTCCACCTCACCAGGCTCCCTCCCCTGCTGATCAGCCTATATAAAGAATAAATATTACAAAAAAATTCAAAATAACACATCTTATATCCCCGTACTATTATACATGGCACATGCATGATACATGATGATACATTATGTTAAAACTAAAAGTATACTACTAGTATTATTGGATGAGAAACATACAAACTCATGCCTGAGCCGTGCATAACTCTTGGACCCCGTTGTATGAGGAACAGACTGAGCAGCTCGTGCAGCTCTACCAATATCAGAATACGTCTACAAAATAAAATTAAAATAATGTTATATATTATATAAATATAATTATAACAAGTGAAAATTAATAAATTTCGAAGTGTTTGATGATGCTACACAACCTGTGCCCTCTCAGAGAACCAATAGTGCACCAGCTCCATCCACTGATGAGGGTGAACATCAGGAGGACAGGTAGCTACAACCTGCTCCTCTGTCCTACCCTCTAACTTGTAGTCTCTCTTCAACTTCGCCCTATATTCTTTCCACTTGTGATTGAGAGACTTAAGCACAAAATCAGATGAATCTGAAGGAAGAACGAACTTGCTCTACAATTTAATTAAATAATAAAATAAATATTAAATAAAAAAACAATTCAATTGTTAAAAACCTAAGATATAAAATAATATATTAATTTTTTACCTGCACAACTCGTAGCATTTCTATTTTATATGCAGGAAGCATGTCGTTCCACTTCGAATAATTCAGGGGACATAGCTGACCACGGCGTGCTACTGTCCCCAGAAAGCTAGTCAACAAGCTAGCAGCTTTCTTAATAGGCTGCCCTAGCTTGTTGCACTCTATCACTATCCTCTCACCCTCAGGTAACTGCCACACATCACGGACTAATGTGGGTCCTCGCCTACGCCCGAGTCTCCCGGATCCATCTACAAAAAAAAAAAAATACAGAACATTGTATATCAAAAACTATTGTATATGCATGAATTGGAATGAGATAGAATTATTAAATTATGTACCCTGTATCTGTATATCATCGACGATAGGCTCGTCATCAGGATGATCCATAGAAGGATCGTGATGTACGGACTCGGAGGGAATAACGTCGTCCTGAGGCTGATGTGCAGAAATAGAGGGACTGCCATCAGACCGATGTGAAACTGATCGACTGCCCTCAGGCTGTTGTGCTGAAGAAGTACCAGCCTCGGTCTGGGAAAACTGTATCTGTACATCTGCTAATCGCTTCCTTCGAGGCATGGTGTACCTAACCTGCATTATTTAAAAACAAGTCAATCAACATTATAATCAAATTATAACGGAAATGAATTGCAATTTAAAAGATAACATAATCATCAATGCAAAAAATGTAAACCATCTTACAAACTACTTATTGAATCATTGTGTGACTGAGTGTCGTGTTTTTATTTATGTATGGACCAAATATATGCTTGCTTGAGCAATGTAATGCTGAAGTATTAATATTGCACCTAAACTGCCTCATGTTTGTTATCTATGATAAATGAAATGCTTCTTTATGATGATGATATGTAGTTTAGATTAATCATATGAGAAACTGAAGAGACAGAAACAAGATTACAACTTGGTGTGGATTCATGTTTAGGAGCATTTAGAGGGAAAACACTTTAATTTTTGTATGTTCTTTCCTTCAAATATATATAAGTTCTTCTAATGAGAAAGGATTAGTTCATGGTTATGACTAGCTCATTTAACTTTACATAAACCCAAACTTCCACCCTTCTTAAGCGACCATGTTGGAGGATGACAAGATTTCATTTTAAAATTTTATTGTAACTGGGTTTCGGTGGTTTTTAGGTTTATGATATATATGGCAAAAATACTTTGAAGATGGAGGAGATCAAGATAACCTTACTATCAAATAAGGCTATGCACAAATATGATACAGGCGACATTTTGATGACAAAGGATTTGAATCAAGAAAGAAAATGTCGAAAAGAAAAAGATGGCAAGAAAAAGATACACCTTCACTCAGATTATACAAGTGATCTTAACAGGAGAAGATCAATAACAAGATACACCTTCACTCTAGGTGGATGTCATATTAGTTAGAAAATAATACTTCAGGATATCATGGCATCGTCAACAATAGAGGCAAAATATATAGCTATAGTTGAGGCAAAATATAGAGATTACTGTACGGCATCTCGGCTTTCATGCCGGTGCAATGACCTTGATGCTCCCGTCCCTTGAGAGTTATTCCTAGAAAATTGGAAACTAGTTTCATCTCCCATTAGAAGAAAACAGAAGCTAATGAAATATTTCTGTGGCCATGGTAAAATGAGAAGAAGCACAAACCGATGTCGAAAACTTTTTCTCCTTTGAAATCCATGTACACTGATTTTGAGGCTCCTGTCAGTAGTAGAGCCAGAATTTTACTAATGAATACTAAGTGATCGGGTTAATTTAAGAACATCGGTTTAGATATGAAACATGAAACATAAAAAAAAAAAAAAAAAAAAAAAAAAAATCCAATGCGTGGAAACTGGTTGTTGAAATAAATTCTTAGGCTAAGCATCTAAGAAGTAACCTAAAAGGAGATTATACTCCATTTAATTAGCCAGCAGCAATGATGTTTGTAGAGGGTGGTCAAACTATATTATCTTCTGCTTTACATTAACAAATATCTCCATGGCTCCTAACTGGTTTAACATATTTGCAATGTCAGTCATCTACCTTACTGTAATCCAGGCGCATGCTTAACTGTGCATCTACCATGAACTCCAATGCATTGTTAATTCTTTTCATGGTTGCATCAACCAAACAATACCTCAAGCTACAAAATATACTGGCCATTACTTCAATAACTTTGAACTTTGGAAAAGAAGAAAAAAAATTACCGAGCGGAGGAGGAGGAGGAGGGGGGGTTCGGCAGCGGCTCGATCGACCGGGAGATCACGGACGGCTGCTACGTCGGCGGACCGAGCGGAGGAGGAGGAGGAGGAGGAGGAGGGGGGGGGTGTTCGGTGGCGTGGGTGAGGGGGGGGGGGAGGAGGAGGACGGGGGGGGCGTTCGGTGGTGGGTCGGGGGGGGGGGGGGAGGAGGAGGAGGAGGAGGAGGGGGGGGGGTGTTCGGTGGCGTGGGTGGGGGGGGGGGAGGAGGAGGAGGGGGGGGGGCGTTCGGTGGTGTGTGTGGGGGGGGGGGGGGGGTGGGGGAGGGAGGAGGAGGAGGGGGGGGGTGTGAGGTGGCGTGGGGGAGGAGGAGGAGGAGGAGGAGGAGGAGTTGGGGGGGGGGGGGTGTGGGGGTTCGGTGTCGGACCGAGCAGAGGGGAGGAGGAGGAGGAGGAGGAGGAGGAGGAGGGGGGAGGAGGAGGAGGAGGAGGAGGAGGAGGAGTTGGGGGGGGGGAGGAGGTTGGGGGTTCGGCGGCGGACCGAGCGGGGGGGGGAGGAGGAGAAGGAGGAGGCGGGGGGGGGGAGGGTGAGGAGGAGTTCGGGGGGGGGGGAGTTGGTTTGGCGGCTGCAAGAATTAGGGTTCGGTGGGGGAGAACATGGAGTCCGGCGACGCTTTTAAGCGTCGCCAAAAGTCCTGGACTCTAGCGACGCTTATAAGCGTCGCTAAATAACCTGGAAACTCTAGCGACGCTTATAAGCGTCGCCAAATGTCCTTAACTTTTGGCGACCCTTTAAAGCGTCGGCAAAGGTCACGGACTTCGGCGACGCTTATAAGCGTCGGCAAATGTATGATCCGGCGACGTTTATAAGCGTCGGCAAAGGTTCCTGGACTCCGCGACGCTTAAAAGCGTCGGTAAATGTATAGTACGGCGACGCTTAAAAGCGTCGGCAAAGGTCCAAAACTGTGGCGACGCTTTAAAGCGTCGGTAAAGGTCCCGACGCTTAAAAGCGTCGGCAAATGGCCGATCCGGCGACGCTTATAAGCGTCAGTAAAGGTCCCTGGACTCCGCGACGCTTAAAAGCGTCGGTAAATGTCCCAAGTGTGGCGACGCTTAAAAGCGTCGGCAAAGGTCCCAGACTCCGGCGACGATAAAGCGTTGGCAAATATCCCGGATTTCAGCGGGATGGTCCGGCGACGCTTAAAAGCGTCGGTAAAACTCAGGGTTAATTGCCGACGCTTAAAAGCGTCGGCGGACTTTCAGTTTTGCCAGCGCTTTCAAAAACCGCGGCGGGTTCTGGTTCTTCCCAACGCTTCAAAGAAGCGTCGTCACAAAAGGATCGGGATAACCCTGTTTTGTTGTAGTGTACTTCTAATGTTGAAAAAGTTATTTCGCGAAGAAAGTGAGTGCGCGAGGGTTCTACTTAGTTATCATGGAATCAAACAAGATATCAGGCCAACCTGAACGAGTAATTAATGCAGCTGGCCAACATCATGGAGCCCGGAATTTAATTTTTTTTGCCTTGATGAACATGGACCGTGTTTGTTGAATAGGTGCTACGTCCTAGATGTACTGGTTGAAAAGAAAAGTTCGTGCTCGGTGCTCCGTTTCTCTCGAGTTTGATGAACTTGGTGGGTCGGTTCTCGATCATGATTGCCCATTTCTGCTTACCATGATTGCCCGTGTACTGCACATATGGTCATAATTGTATCAAGCCCACACTGTATATTAAACAATAGCCACTCCATTATACAGAAGCCTGTGACAAAATGGCACGGTCCATTATTACTTATTACCTTGGTGTAATACATGCATGGACTGCCTTACTTGCAAACAGAACCAATATCCCTAACTTTAGAAGATCCTAACTATGAAAGCCCGGAGAACTTCTCATCCTTCGCCGCATTTGACTGTTGGATTCCAAACCACCTGTGGCTTGACAAGCTCCAAACACACAGCGCCAAAGCGTCATATCGGAACCTGTGGGAATCGAATTAATCTTACCACTTTCCACAACTACGAATAGGCCACGCCCCGTTTGAGCGTCGACTGAATAAAAAACCATCCGATCATATTCTTATTGCTTCCTAGAATCTATATACAAGCAAACGGTAGAACACGAGAAGAAGAAAAAAAAAGAAGACCAACTTGTCCTGCGGGGCAACGAAGCTACGTCAATCCATCTCCAGCTTTGCAAGAAGAGCAGTCTTTAGGTTCTCCCCACCCTCAGGCCCTGAGGCAACCTCACCACCACGTCCTGGATCATGACTCCCTTAAGGCTGGCCACGCTCCCATGGTGAACCCCCACCTCCAGGTCCCGCAGCGCCCCCATCAGTCTTGCCGGCGGGTGCTTCACGTTCTCCGTCTGCACTCTCAGCATTGCTTCCTCCAACCCTACGACCGCCACCTCCAAGTGCACCACCTTCTCTCCTCCCTCCGCCATCTCCGACGACACCGCACTGTTACTGCTTGGAGTAGTGGTAGTGATGCCAGGGCCGCTACCACCCTGATCTACGACCTTGGGTTCTTCCTTTAGCTTTTGGGCCTCGGCCTCCAGCTCCTCCACCCTCGCCCTCAGCTCCTTGATGTAGGTCACCGCATCGGCCAGCAGGGACGCCTTGTCCATCCTTGACACGTTCGGCACCACCGACCGCAGCGCGTAGAAGCGGTGGTTCAGCTTCTCCCTCCGCTGGCGCTCGGCTTCAACGTGGTTCACGGCCGGCACCTCCTTCCCGCTCCCCGCCCGCCTCCCCCGCTTCTTTCCCCGCCGTCGGTCCACTACCGTCCCTTCCTCGGCGTCAGAGTGCTCGGAGTCGACCCAGGACGACAGCCCGTCCCTCCTCGGCTGCAGCGGAGGCCTCCCGGCGGCGGCGGCCAGGGGAGCCATGGCGTCGGCGGCGACGTCCGAGGCGGCAGCCAGGAAGGTGCTGGCCTGCTCGACGAGAGCCCAGTCCTCAGGGATCAGCTCCGCGGAGCCGAGCTCGAGGACGCCCCCACCGGCGGGGACGCAGACCAGCGTCTCCATGCCGTGGAGCTGGGCCTCCAGGGCCCGCTCGCACCCGCACGCCTGCAGCGCGCGGGCCCCCGCCAGCCAGACGGGTGACAGTGATCCGAAGGCACTGGTGAGGACGGTGGCCGTGTCCCGGCCGCAAACGAACGGGTAAGCGACAAGACGTAGAACCACTCCATGTCGGTGACGCCGCACCCGTCCGCGACGCTGCCGACAGGTGCTTCCCTTGCCGCCTTCCGCGGGGGGTCGGAGTCCCGGGGGCCGCGGAAGTGGCCGCCCCCCCAGGAGAGGACGGCGGGGCAATCCTCGGTGACGGCCGGTCGCCAGAGGATGGCGTATGCCCACCACTCCGGGCGGGAATGGAGGAGGCACTGGAGGCGGAGCTGAAGAGTGGACGGAGTCGCGGCCGGGGCGGATGAGAAAAAAGGCGGCCGAGGAGGCGGAGTGGAGGAGGAGGAGGAGTGGGAGATGAGCTCTTCCATTATCTTGTTAGCTTAAGGGTGGTGATTAGAGAACAGAGAATGACGCTGGGGGAGTGGGGGATATGGGATGGAATAGAATTGACAGCGAGGAATGGTGGAGATTTCCGGTCGTGAATGCGGGGATTATAACGTGTGGCGGAGAAAGAAAGTGAGCGACAGCACAACGCATGATCCACCTTTGGACGTACACCCATTGATTGCTCGACCCTGCTGCTTTGCTGTTCATTGACTGTGGGGAAGTCAGATGCCGCACCAACCAATAGGCTCACCGGTTTCCAGTTTTGGTTGATAAAAGTTCACGAGATGGGATTAAAGTTGCACCACTTCCCAGATATGGAAATATCGGTCTATAGATAATGTAAACATGGTCATTTCCTAACAATTATATCATTCCTTTCCGAAAGGCGTGATGCTATGAGTAATAGCGGTATCTTTATCACCCAATTTTGTTCTCATGTGGATCAATATATACCATGGCATTACGTCCGTCGATAGCTTCTGGAGTACATGAGGCGGCGACCACGACGCGTACGTCGTCGCCCGGAAGTAGGGGAGGAGCGGCGATCCTTCGTGACAGCTTCCGCGCCGGCGCGGACGCGCGGTTCCCGGCACGGGTGCCTCGTTGGCCGTGGCAACGTAGGACTGGGTGCTGCCTCTCTCTCTCTCTCTCTCTCTCTCTCTCTCGCCCGCTTTCCGTCTGTATTGTACTTGGTCGTACGTGGTCAGTGGAGTGATTAAGAAAGGGCTATTACGTACGGCCATGGATGAAGCCTCCGGGAAGGTGGTGAGGTCGTTTCGAACGATGGCTAAAAAAAATCAAAAAAGTTCCTTCGTCGTTTAGCTCTTTGCATCGGTACTCCGTGGTTGGCGGTATCCTTTTGGACGTGATTAATTTACGGAGATCTGGTTGCGATTGTCCACCGCTTGGGTAATGGCCGACAAGTAAAATGGCTTCGTGACTCAGGTGCTAAAGGGGTGGTGGAATCCATGGGCTTGCGTTGCCGGCGTAGGAAGACCTCTTCCAAGGGAAATCCGAATAGATATTTGGAAGAAAGGAACGGCGAGTAGAGAAACAATTTTGGTGTAAGCAAGTCACATTAAGATGAGATGGGGTGATTCACGCTGCTGACAAGCATGTGTTTTAAGTGTGGCGCTTATGAATAAGGATTGCTTCATCTTTCGATGTTCAGTCAACAAAATATTGTTAGCAATTATTAAAGGTTCGGATTACACTCATATATCCAATTATTTAAGAACCATCTAATGTCAAAGGAAATCTGACATGGATCAACAATGGAGTCCATCACTTCGGTGAATCAATTCTTGATATATGACCATTCCGAGAGCGGAAAATTCAAAGCTCCCTTCACTTGATAGATAGCTAATAAGGGTAGAATAGCTTCCATAATCGTCAGATTCATATCTTGTCGTATCGTTAAAATTCAGATATGCAAAATGGTTATTCCCAACCTTCCTCGCATGTCTTTGGCATGATCGCCTATATAAATTATTTTAGAAATTTGGAAGCACTCTGATACTAAATTGATAAAATTTAAAAATACTTTGATAATGCTCAAGAAAAAATGCTTGAAGTTGAAGAAATATCATTTATATTATCATATCATAAAACTCTCCACACTGCTTAAACTCGATACATATTGTTCTTGTTGCCATCAAGATCATCGTGGCCTGTAGCTGCCATCGACGTCGGACTGCCATTCGTCTTCTCGGGGATGACCTGCACGTTGGAACCTACAAAACAAGAGTTAGTGACCCAGACCGGAAATTCCGGCGGGAGCACTCCGACAGTCAAGTCAGTGATGATCCAGGGGAACAGATCCTTCTGGTCGAGCCCCTGATATGGACTCCATGCTAGGAGGAGTGAATGATGTGTGAGTGTGGTGCAAGTAGGCTGGAAAAGGTGGTGGCCAAAGTGAACTGGAGATGGATGGCTGTGTTCGGGTGATCCTTTCCGTGGATCGCTGAGAGCCGTGAGTTCTCAATCTCCTGGGTGGTTCTCTTGTATGGCCTCCTTTCTCTACTTGCTTGAGTGTTCGTGGTTTAGCTTGCGTACCTCCCTGCTGGGATGTCGATGGTTCTTTTAAGCCCAGGTGGTTGTTGAATGCCTATCCGGGATCTTCCCAATGCTGGCAGGCGCGTGCGGCGGTGTTCCGTGCCATGGACGGGACGTATTTCTTGATTCGTGATAAAGGAAGCTGCCATGCACTTTGACATTCCTTCCGGTCGCTCGACTCCGGGAAACCTGGCAAGGCTTCGATTGGGGGGCCACCCCCCCAGGATTCAAATCCCCTGGTTGACTTCCTCTTCTGGGTGGTGCAGGCGGTTGGTGGAGAGCGTGGCATCTCGATCAGAAAGCTTCCTCCTCTTATGGTGTAAGTGGTGGCTGCGGATAGTTATTATAATTTAATGGGTGCTTCCTCGTAGTCCTCGGGTGGCTCGCCTAGTGATTCGGGGAGGTAGCTCCACCCCTTTGGCGGCCAGCGGCATTGTCCGAGGTGGTTGCCGAACCGGAGAGTTGGGACTCGACTCCTGCCCGGGGGCTCGACCTAGCGGAGGAGGGGCTGGGCTCGACTCCAGTCCAAGGGGCTCGACCTGGCGAAGGAAGGCTCGACTCCTGCTCAGAAGGCTCGACCTCGGAGGGGCTCAACCTGACGGAGGAGAGGTGAGCTCGACTTCAGTTCAGGGGGCTCGACCTCGGAGGGGCTCGACCTGGCGGAGGAAGGCTGAGCTTGACTCCGATCCAGGGGGTCAACCTCGGAGGAGCTCGATCTGGTAAAGGAGGTCGCTTGGCTCCGGCCTAGACGCCCTGGGCTTGCGGGTGCCGACTTGGCGGATGACGGAACTCGATTTTGATGGGCCACCTTGTCATTCTGGGGGGAGCTCGGCCCGGCAAAAGAGTCCGAGATGGAGTATCCACCATGGCAGCTTTTCTAACATGGCATCTAACAGGGATTACACGTCAGCTTCCTGCCACATCAGTTCTATGTATAGATATTTGAAAGTAACTTTTGGTTTACCCCCATAAATACATAGTAATCCTTAATTTTTGAATATCTAAATGATACTTAGATTTCCTAACTGATTCTTAATTATTCTAGATAACTCTTAGAATTCTTGACTCAGTTAACTCACATAAAAAATATAATAACTCTTAGACTTCCACTCCTATTAATTACAAATTAATTCCAACATCCTCTCTTAATTTGTAATTTTTCATAGTATCTTCAATTAGTAATCTGAACTGCAACCAGAAAAGAAATTTCTTATGACGAATGCTCTTCTCATTGATATATGAGATGGAGTTTTTGTATCTTCTTCAATCATCTTTTCTTCATCTTCTATGATAACTCTTTTTTTCATCTTCAACTTCAGCTCACTTAATTTTTTAATTATATCTTCATATTTGTTTTTAAGCTCTTCATAAGCTTCATGCAAATCTTACACAGATATCTTGACATCTTCAATTTCCTGAAAATGAACATCTTTCACAATAATGTTATAATATATTTTTTAAATAGATAATTACTTGTAATGCTACATTATTTTTTGCTTCCTTCTTTGTAATAGTTGCATGACCATCGATCATAAAACTTTTTCTTATATCTTCAAAAATGACTGTTGCTACGAAGTTTAGAGAGTGATCTAGTCCAAACTTCTCACTTGTATACCTTGCTGGAGAAAAATTTAGTTTCTCAAGCATTTTTTTGAACATTACCTTGTATGGAGCAACCACAACTATTAACATTTTATTCTCCATTTTCCTCAATTGGTATTGTTAACAAGGTGTCTTTCATTCAACCTTTGAAGACTACTCATCTTCTTTTTCTTTTGCAAAGTCTCTTTATCTTAGACTTGCATACTTCTCTACGGGTTCCTTACAATCCGGAGACTTAATACCTTGAATGGAGGGAATACTTCATGGCTTCACGAACAGCTCTTTCTGACTCTGAAACTGCTTTGTGATTCTATGGCTATCTAGCTCTTAAGCAACCTGGAACCTGTGATACTTGCTTAAGGATTGCCCTTCCTTTGATAATTATTAAAAAAAATTGATCTGGCTCTGATATCAAATGTTAGAAATTTGGAAGCACCATGATACTAAATTGATAAAATTTGAAAGTACTTTGATAATTCTCAAAAAAAATGCTTGAAATGGGAGGAATATCATTTATATTATCATATCATAAAACTCTCCACATTGCTTAGACTCAATACATATTATCCTATATTTAGATGTTTGAAGGTAACTTTTGGTCTATCCCCATAAATACATAATAATCTTTAACTCTTTGAATATCTAAATGATTCTTAGATTTCCTAATTGATCCTTAATTATTCTAGATAACTTTAGAATTCTTGACTCATTTAACTCACACAGAAAATATAACAATTCTTAGACTTCCACTCTCATTAATTATAAATTAACTCCAACAAATTCTTCCTTGTTAACCTTAGTCTCCAAGTAAGTCAAGACAAGTTCACACAGGACCAAGCAAATTTTTGTAGGTCTAAGTCCTTCCAAGTATCCACGAGTACCAGGAAGCTATTTGAGATTTTATTCGGTGTCTGGAAAAACCTCCGAGTCATTGAATCCCCACTTGTAAGCACAGCTAGTAGCGATTCACCCACATGGTCTGTTATAGTTTTAGGCTGAATGGTGTTCCAATGTGACTATATGTCTCCTAAACTCACATAGCGTTCTTCTCTTCTCTCTCATACAAATTTGGTTTCCCACTCACATACCATTCTCTTGATCTCAAAGGATTTTCATCAGAAAACTCTTGGCAAATATTTTTTTTTTTAGCTTTCGATATTTTGTGCTCTAGAAAGCTAGAGCATGGATCCGGATCTCTCTAATGACTTCCCAGCCAAAGCCCTAGAGCTATCATGCATTCACTGTCTCTTATTCTCAACTCCATCTCATTAACTTTTTGAGTCTGGTTACTCTCTCGATCGGCAGTAATATATTCCAACTCTTTTGAGCTGGAGAGGACAATTCTATCAAGCACAACTTGTCCACGGATGATTTGTTTATAAAAAGTTACCAGCAGATAGTCTCTGTAGTCTCTCCTCTCATCCGAGCAAGGCCTTGGGCTTTTCTCCTTTAATTTTTCTTCAAGCTATAAATCAAATGAAAGTTATAAAGGCTTGCCAAAAAGTAAAGAAAAAAAAAAAAAAGAAGAAGATGCTGCAAACATGCAAAGTAATTGCTGTTTTTAAGGAGTCACATCCCGGCTGAGACCCTTGAGCCATGGATGATAAAAAGAAAGCAGCGTTGGCCACAAACCAGAAGGCCCCATCAGACACCCAATGCTGTCTCGGACCATCAGAATCGAGAAGGACGTGGCCCCGCGACAAGCAGATTTTGGCCTTCGTCCTCGCGACGCCGAGTACTGATGGCATCACGTAGTGTATATGGACACTGGCTTGCCGCGTGGCCACAGGCCCCACTACTGGCTTGCCACCTATCTCTCGACACTGCGCCTGCGATTGATAATAGGGTGTGGGATCGGGTGATCTCTAACGTTCTTTTTTTCATTCTGGGAATTAGTTATAAAATGTCCAATGCCGTGTGAGCCCTTAAGATTTCACCGGAGAACGGCAAGGACACTGGCTGTGCCTTTCTCGCGATGGCAGGATTCACCGGTCCGGATTTATCATTGGATAACAGATCTAAAAACACTCCAAACTTCATCTGTCATCCAAAACCTATTTAGCAAAATTAAATAGGGTGAACTCTATTAAAGTTTTAAAATTATATATCAGTTCATAATAATTTTTTTATTAAGATGATCTTATATTATTTTTTAATTAGTATGACCGTATATTATTTTTATTTATTGGCATATATAGTTCTATATTAACTTTTTTTTATTAATTTGATTTTATATCAATTATTTTTGTTTTTGCATGTTGTTTATACATCATTATAAATAATTTTTGAAATATACCGAATAAAATGAAATAGAGATAACAATATCATTTCTCTCTTCTTCTTTTTTTATTTTCTGTTTCTTTCGCAACTATTTTAACATGGTATTAGGCCACCATCTCTGTTTTGTTATGAAAAGTTTTGATCCATTATTCCGAATCGTACCTTTGTATTTAGGAAAAATCAAAAATTATGGAAGGCATACCTTGCATTATTGTCCCAATATGTAGATCACATAGTCCTCGATACGTCTATCCCTCGTCCTAAGATGTCTGATTTTCTCTCTCCTTATCCTCTTTTCCTTATATGGATAATTGATAGGAAACCATTCATGGTTATTATAAGAGTTGGAGAAAAGTGACCAGGTTATCTCTATATTTATACCTGCACATGTCTTGCCCACATAAAATTAAAATTTTAATTAGAATTTGACTCTAGTTCTGTTTGATTAAGAAGATCAGTTCGATCAAGAATAGATTTCTTTAATCAATTGGACTCTCTATAATTGATTCTGTATATATGGTTGATCCAAGAAGTTAAACCTGACTAAGTGATAATTATGGCACATTAGATATCAAATATAACATCTTCCACTTGGCATATATTATCATCTAAAAATAATTCTTTGGTCCTACCAAAATATTTATCTTTAAAATAAAATATTTTAATTTTTAAAATAAAATAATAGTATTAAATCAAGATTTTAAAATCGATCTGATGAGTGCGCACTTATTAAAAAAATTATTCCATTATCTATTCCTCGATAAATCCTTCATACTTTGATTAGGTAGAAAACTACTGATGTAGATCATAGCGGTTGTTGATGCCAAACTTTCAATCCCAGATGACTTCTGACAAGTCACTTGGATTGGACGACGATATGGGTATATAAGGGCTCTTCCTCTTCGTCACCGGAAGTGTCTTCTATCCTGCAAAACAAGTCCCAAATCGGAGAAGGTTCTTTGGTGGAGGATCCTCCGATACTTAAGTCGGTGAGGAAAGTTTGTCATATAAATAGGAAACTTAAAGAATTAAATGACAAAGTATCTTGGCATAGTATATAGCTTGGTTCATCCCCTAAAGGTCTTCTCTTACCGATATTTATAGGCCTTCGATGTAATCAAATTTTGTTAGAAAATAATCTCTTCCTATTAGCTATAATGATACTTCATTAGGGCTACTCTTCTTCTATTGTAAATAATAACTGGTGCAACAATTTTCTATTATGACAGCTATTATACTCCAATTCATTTGATTGGGCATTTTTAGATAATCAGCGTGTGCCTAAGTCGTCGACGGTGCCTTGACACCTTATAAATTAGTTGTTTTATTTCATAGTTGGCTAGATACCTTGAGTATTTTGTTTCTTTAAGGCTAGTCATCTCGCCATCTTTCGGCATGATGCAAATAATTAGCCTTTAGCTTGATTAGTCGATATTCCTTTTTCGTGGTTGAAATCATGAGCTGCCACTTATTTAACTATTTATCAAGATCTTGGTTGGTTGGTCCAATTCTTCATTAGTCATTAAATCCAATTATTTAGTATAATAGTCACTCCCTACTCCCAAATTCAAGACATTTTTTGTTTAGAAGAAGGGAGTCTAGCATTAATGGCTTAGATATTTTTAAACTCCATTATTCTCTTTTTCTGCACAGGCTATCAATATCTTCTTAAAAAAGTCAACGAAAACTGCTTTGTCATTTCAATGTCAGAGCCATCAGTATGGCAAGATGTCATGTTGAAGCGATAGTTATTAATGTCAAGAGCGGTAGATAATTTGGGAGATCTTGTTGTTTTTCACCTGCTAACTCCTTTTCGGACATGTGGCATCGCCATTGGAGGCTCTATTAAGCATACAAGTTAGAGTGAGATGTCTCCATCAAAGGGGCAATGTGCCAAACAACCATCGAAACTCTTTAGCCACCATCATTACATGAGGCACAACCTGATGAATTACTCATAGTTTGAGGACTGCATCATGATCGTCGTCGATGTTTATATAAAGGCTTCTTCTTCTTTCTAAAACTTTCTAGTTGAGACCTTCGTTTTCTTTCTTCCTGAGAGCTTTTGCCTCCCTAGGATCATCTTTTTCGAGTTTTCATCTTCTTCAAAGGTTTTACGTGTTAAGTTATCACCCCTATTGTTTTTTCTCTTTCTATTTTCTTTTGTCACTAGTTCCTTCGATAGTTTTAGGAGTTTTAAGGATCCCAAAAATCTTTTTCATGGAGTCTTCTTCATGGATCTTTTCTCTTTTTGATTTTCAAAAATCTATTTGAAATGGTTAGGCAACTAGAGACTCCTATAACTGCTAGGAGTTCTGGTCTCAGGAAAATTATTCTATATCAGTCCCTGAAAATCCTCAACCCCAAAAGTCAAAAGATCCAAATGTTGAGGACCTTCTGCCAAACCAGGTACGAGGTATTTTGTTAAAGTCTGAAATAGTCGGCCTACAAAATTATTATAAAATTTTGTGAGATTTTTAGTGTTATTCCTAGCACTAGTGACTGAGTAAATAGGGCTCCTACTAAATCTGTAGCTATATACGCCAAGCATCATAACATCAGACTCCATTTTCTATTCACTCTTTTATAGTCAAAGTCTTCAACTTGTATAAATTTGTCCCAGCATAGCTAACTCCAAATACTTTTTAGATTATCTGCACCTTTATAGTCTTATATTACAATCATGGAATTGAGTTTAAGAATTCTTTATTTTGCAGTCTCTTTATCATTAAGAGATACCCTCATAATTGAGGATGGCGGTTCATTAGACTGCATCATGACCAAAAGTTTATCAAAGGTCTTCCAACCATTGTTCATGATTGAAAACTTTGTTTCTTTTTCCTATCTTCTAGTCAGTCCTGGAGCTTCAGTACTAAATGGAGGAAATCTCATTTTACTCCAAATGATTGTAAAAAGATCCTCATAGCTGACAAAAAAGATTATGAAAAGCTCGTAAGAACTAAACATCTATGAGCGAAGGAGCTGCTAAAAGAACCAAAGCTTTTCCTCCAAGATTAACATTTCGCCTAGCTTAGGTGTTATCCAAGTAATAAGTCATAGCTTTGGATATTCATCAACTTTGGCACTGGCCCAATAAAATTTGATTGATTCTCATCTTTTATTGTAGAAGGGATAAGGCCTAATGCTAAAGAGATTTTGCAAGCTATTTGAAAGAAGCCTGCCAAAAGGCCAGTGGGCACCTAATTGAGGAAGAAATCGTTGGTCGCTCCAAGTTCATCGGCTCAGGGAGTATCATCTTTTCATAGCATCCCCATCCCCATTGCTGTAGAGATGGAAACAACAAGAGTCACTCCTGACAATGATTTTCCAAATGTTGAACCTTCATCAGTAAGGTCAACATCATCGATGGCAATATCCCAAGGCAGTCAGTTTCTCCTCTAGTAACAAGTCCTCTTGCCGCACGTGTTCAAGCCAAGAGGGGGAAAGCACCACAAACTTAAAGAGCCAAAGAGATTGTTGCGCAACTAAGGAACCCCAGTCAATTATTGATCTCAATATCCATTCTGATGAGTTAGCGCTCTAGAACTTTAAGCTAGCTTGTCAATTATTGAAAGCCATTATTCTTCCTAAAGATTGAGAGATGACCAATTCCTGTCATCTGGATGAGATCAGACCATTCTTTTATCCAAGACTTTTAAAGGTAAGAGCTCTTTCTCCTTACTTTATTTCTTTTGGATTTTCGATCACTTTCGAGTTTTTCTGACTTGGAATATTTTTATTTTTCAATTTATCCATAGAATAACAGTTATTGAAGAGAGTTCCCAGGGTTTCACTAATCTTATTCGAACTTTGAGAGATCAGCTTGAGACTGCCAAGGTCCAAAAAGAGATTCCCGAAGAACTCAAGCAAGTCTTTGAGGCCAAGTTGAAGAAGTCCTCCGAAGAGAATTTTGTGCTGAGGAAGGAGTTATGCTCAACAAGGAGTTATCCTCATTCAAGCAGCTTAGAAGCCAAGTTATGAAAGAAGAAGAAGAAACTTTTATCTATCAAGGCCACCAATAGGGGCCTAAAGAAGAAGCTTGATGATGCAATTGCTCGAGTGACGAAGGTCAAGAAAGAAGCCAAGCAAGCGAAGGTCAATGCTTTGAAGGCAGTCGATGATTATAACAAGTTGGTTGAGTTTAGGAAAAAAGTAAATGAAGCATCATCTTATAGTTATGAGTATAGCTTTGAAGGTTGCAAAGCCAAAGTCAAATGGCTCTTCTCAGGCATAGATCTTAAGAATATCATCTTTCCAGGACATGAAGAAGAAGAAGAAGAGGAAGAGGAAGAGGTTGACGAGGAATGCAAGATTCAGGAAGAACGTGCTGCGAAAGAAGTTGTAACAAAGGTTCCGACCATTCCTAAAGAAGCTTCGACCAAGGAAATAATTATTTTGATCCTCGAAGAAATTCACCAAGCACCTTCAGCTTCGAAAAAGGATGCTTAAGACATCTTTTATGCCTTTTAACTTTCATCTTTTATTTTGTAGTCTTCTTTGTTTTTGATTTCTGTAATTTTTTTATCTGTCGACTTTGCTCTAACTGTTTTGAAGATGTTAAACCCTTTGTAGAGAACTTTGCTTTAATCATCAATGAAATTTTTTTACCATTCCTTGTATGTTCTTTAACAAATATAAGATCGTCGGTGTCTCCATTGACTCAACAATCTTTTATTTAATTTCTTTTTACCAATCGAGATGGCTGAAAATTTTTCAAGTATGGGCTTGTCGACTTATAGCATGCTTTAGCTAGTAAATTCATTCTAGTCAACTAACTAACACTAGTCGACTAATTGGATCTTGCCTATTTGACATGGTTGCATCTTTGATAATTAAGTTGACTATTCTTTATTTGTTGGATATATCGATCGTAGTGGGATAATTGAGCAAACTTTATTGTTTAGATTGTCTAACGTACTAATTATAGTCAAGCAACTAAGCTAACTATATGATATTGTCGAACATACTGATTATAGCCGGGCAATTGAGCCAACTACATGACATTATTGGATATATTTATTGATTTTAGATAATTAGGTGTCAGTCAACTATCTATTTGATATCATATAATATTTTTTTTGTATGCAAGAAGCAACTTTGTTGATTTATTGATAATACATGCATAGATTCTTAACATTCCAAAATTGAATAATTTGCACACCCTCCAAACTCTTAATTCTATAAGATCCAAGATGTATTATATCAGTAACTCAATATGGGCTTTCTTAATTTGGAAAGAGTTTTCCTTGTTCAATAATTATAAAAACTTTAGCTCTCTATAATACGAGATCATATGGTTGAAAAGTCTTTGGATTAACCCTAGAATTGTAATATCAGGTAACCTTCTATCGATAGGAAGTCATCCTTAAGTGAGCTTGGAGCCTTGTTCTTTCTAGTAAGTTCAAGTCAATCCATCATCACTATGAATTGCTCAGTTCTTCATAACTTTCTGTCCTCATGAAGGATGCCGATTTCTATCAGGATCATTGCTTCAATTCCAAATATCAGATTGAATGGAGATTTTCCTGTGGGTGTTCAAGGGGTTGTTTAGTAAGCCCGGAGCACGGAACGAAACTTAGCTCTTCAACCTAGAGTCATTTGACCTCATTCAATCTTATCTTCAAACCATGTAGAATTATCTGATTTGTTACTTCTACTTCTTCATTAGACTGGGGATGTCCAATAAAGGTTAATCTATGATTAATATGATATTAGATACAAAAATCTCTAAACCTTTAATTATCAAATTGTCTTTCATTATCGATGATGATGGTATAAAAAATTTTAAATTGATAAATAATACTGTTTCGGACAAAACCATCAACCTTTCTTTGGTTATGTGTGCTAAAGGTTTTGCTTCCATCCACTTGATGAAATAATCAATTGCCTCAATGATAACCTTTATCTAGCTAGAAGCTAGAGGAAACGGACTGAGTATATCCATTCTTCATTGAGCAAAAGGCTAGGAAGCTGCCAACTAGGTTAATTGGCTTGTTGGGCATCGTTGAATGTTTGAATATCTCTGGCATTAAGCGTACCTTTTAATAAAATTGATCGTATCATTTTGGATAGTCGGCCAATAGTATCCTTGTCTTTAAATTTTGTAAGCCAGGGATCTACTCCATAGGTAGTCTCTACGTATGCCTTCATGCACTTCTCTAAGCACATATTTGGCATCAATCAAGCCCAAGCATTTTAATAAGGGCAAAGCGAATGACCTTTTATAAAGAGTTCCATCTATAGATATGCATGAAGAAGCCATCCACCTAATTTGTTTGGCTTCTATGGGATCATGTGGCAAGATTTCATCAATTAGATACTTGATGATTGGGTCCATCCAACTAGCCTTGCGATCCACTTGGTGCACCTTTGCACTCTATCAATGCTGGGTGCCTCAAAATGTTCAATATATGTTTTTCCAAGTGAACCAATAGTTGATGTCGCCAATTGAGAAAGTACATCACTTAAGCATTTTTAGCTTGAGGGATGTAAGATATCTTAAAAGATTGAGGATTTGATACTAGAGTTTGTACTTTTTTCAAATTTTATCATAGTCAGATCTTGGGCTTCAAATTCTTCCTTTGTCTAGCTAACTACTAACTAGAAATCCATGAAAGTTTTCAATTCTCTAACATCAAGCTCTTTTATAATTCTCAATCTAACTAAGAGTATCTCATATTTGGCTTGGTTCTTAGATGCTTGAAAGGCAAACTGAAAGGCATACTCAGTAGCAAATCCATCGGGGTCGTCAGGATTAATCCTGCTCCATTTCTAGATGAGTTAGATGCTCATCTACATGCAATATCCAAGTTATTTTGGAACACCTTTTGTTAGTCTATTCATGGCTAGTTTCTTCATCAACTTCTTACTGCTCGATTTCTTTGTCGGTCCATCTACATTCTACAATAAAATCTACCAAAACTTGAGCCTTCATCGCTAGAAGAGGTTGATATATTATGTCAAACTTACTTAATCTAACTGCCCACTTTGCCATTCTTCTTGATGATCAGGATGTTGCAGTATATCTTTTAATGGTTGATCAGTTAATATAACTTTTGAATGAGCTTAGAAATATGGCCTCAATCGTTTTGTGGTGACTATCAAAGCATAGACCAATTTTCCTACCTTGAATACCTTGTCTCAGTTTCATGCAATATTTGGCTGGAATAGTATATCAGCTTTTGCATCCATCCAGCTTCTTCTCTAACTAGTACTGAACTTATAGTCTCATGTGAAGCAGATAAATACAAGTCTAGGACCTCTCCCACCTTAGGCTTCGAGAGCAAGGATGGAGAGCCAAAATATTTCTTTAATTCTTCAAAAGCTTATTGATAATTATTGATCCATTCAAAATTTTTAGTCTACCTTAATATTATGAAAAAGAGCAGACATCTTTCAACCGACCAAGAAATAAATCAACTTAGTACAACTATACATCTAGTTAGTTGTTGGACTTTTTTTTTATAGATGGATGCCTCATGTCAAGGATCACTTTTATTTTTTTGAGATTGGCTTCTATTCCTTTATTTGTGATGAGAAAGCTAAGAAATTTTTTAGAACACTAAAGATGCACTTTATCGGTTAAGTTTCATTTGATGTTATTGTAGGGTGTCGAAAGCCTCTTCTAGATCATTGACATAGTCTACGATTTGGATACTTTTTACCAACATATCATCAACATAAGCTTTCATGTTTCTTCCAAGTTACTTCTCGAAGACTTTATTTATTAACTGTTGATAGGTCGCTCCTATATTTTTCAAACTAAATAGCATCACTTTATAACAATACATGCATTTCTCAGATATAAATGCAATTTTGTCTTCATCCTTAGGATCCATCCGGATTTAATTATAACCTAAGAAAGCATCTATGAAACTCAAAAGTTTATGCTCAACGGTAGCATCAACTAAATGATCTTTAATAAAGAAAACCTATCTTTTGGACAGGTTTTGTTGAGATCTGTATAATTAATGCAAACCCTTCATTTTCTATTTGCCTTTCTTACCATTACCATGTTAGCTAACCAGTTAGGGTAATGATTTTCTCTGATAAAATTAGAATCAAGGATTTATCAACTTCTTCATTGATGGCATTTTATCGTTTAAGGATAAAGTTTCTCTTCTTCTGCCAAACAAGTTTAAATTCAGGATCAACTTTTAACTTGTGAATAATTATCTTTAGCGAGATTCCAAGCATAACTATAGCTGGCCAAGCAAAAATATTGGCATTGTATCACAAAAAGTCAACAAACTGAGACTTTGTTTCCTTGTCCAGGAGACTTCCAATTTGGACAATATTCGTCGGATATGTTAGAGGAATTGAAATAGTCTTCTCAGCTAGCTCTTCATGTTTCTCGAGTTCCCTTTGATCTAATTGGTCAAGGGATAAACCACTCTTTGATTGCTTATCTTGAATCATCAAGTATTGTCGAGCAAGTTGTTGATCTCTTCTCATTTCTCCAACTTCTTTCTTTGTCAAAAACCACATAAGGAGGTGGTAAGTTGAAACAATGGCTCAAAACTTATTCAAGGTTGACCATCCAAGTATTGCATTATAGGATGATGGGGTTCTGACAACCGTGAAATTAATGCAAAGACTTTTTTATTGGGGATCTACTCCTATAGTTATAGAAAACTAAATTCTCCTTCAACTCCAATTGGATTGCCACTGAATCCATACAATGGACTTGATATTCTTCTTAGTTGATCACAAGAGATATTCATCTTGATAAGAGCATCATAAAATAATTTATCAGTAGAACTTTCATTATCTATCAAAATCATTCTTATATCATAACTGGCTATTGTTGCTGAGACAACCATAGCATCATTATAAGGGGTTTGCACTTCCATGAGATCATCATCAGAAAAACTAATTACACTATTACTTCGATATCTCTTTAAAAAGTCTTTCTCGGTCCTTGTCTCCTCAGGCCTTGCCCCTAGTACATCATGCTGATTAACCCATTAGTAGATTTTTGGTCTATCATTTCTGTTTCATCAATTATCTTCTTGGTAGCAGCAAATTTAGTTTGAAGATCTTTCGCATGCACATACTTTTTCAAGTTGCCCCGATGGATCAAGTCTTCAATTTCATCCTTCAATTGGATGCATTCTTCGGTAGTATGGTCATAATCATGATGAAATTGATAATACTTGTTCTTGTTATGCGATATGGGTGGGTATACATAGGCCAAGGTTTTTGCAAAAAAAAATTTCCTTCTATTTTCATTAAATCTTTTTCTCAGGGAAGGAAAAAGAGAGTATAGTTATCAAACTTTTAAGTCAATTTTTTTGTCAACTTTGGACTTTGTCACGGAGTCTGGGTGCCTTTTTTATTACAAAACTAGGAATCATTGCCTTCCTTAGTCTTTTTCCTTTTTGTCACCAATGTTCCTTTAACTTGGCATCGACTCATAGATTGTTCCTCTGCTAGCATGTATTTTTGAGCACATGCTAGGAGCTCAAAATAATTCTTTAAGAACTTCTTATCCAAGAAAAAGGTAAACCTGGATGATCAAAGTCCCTTCTTTATAATAGACATGGCTATGAAATCGTTGAGATCTAAGACTTCAATTGTGGCAACATTGAAGCATGCCATATAATCTCATAGAGTCACTCCTTCTTTCTACTGGATGAAGAAGAGGCTGTCTGAGTTTTGCGGTATTATCCGACTTGTTTGGAAATGTGCCATGAATAACTTTTCTAGCTGGCTAAAAAAATGGTTGCTTCCAGGCTTCAAGCTTGAGTACTACACGTGCAATTTTTTTCAGGATTGCCGGAAAGGCGAGACAATTAAGAGCATCACTAACACCTTGGATTATCATATAGGCCTTATAACTATCCAGGTGATCGAGCAGATCAGAAGTCCTATTGTAAGATTCTAGTTAAGACATCTTGAAATATGGTTAATTAGTCCTTCCATAATTCATCGAGAGAATAGAGGTTGAGAATGGTAATCGAGAGTCTTTAGTTCTTTAGTTGTCGACTTTGAGCTCCGCAAGTCATAGTTCAATTTCTTGGAACTTCTTGTAGTTATCGTGTCAATGAGTTTTTAGGCCTCACCAAGCATACACCAGTGTGGAGTCTTCCCTTGAAGTCTCTAAGAGAGATCTAGGACACTTTCCCTTTTGCCAACTTTCTTCATGTTGGTCTCGCTCTATACTTGGTTATCAAAAACTTTATCTTGATGGGCTATGTAGGAGATTATTAGGCAGGAGATCATGGATATTGAGAACGTTGAATTTGGGGTTCATATCAAGATTCTTTTGAAGGAGATCATTGGCTATGTCTAGAAGCCAAGGCAGAAGTGGGTTGCTCTATCAGATGTTGTTGATTGTTAATTATAGCTTCTTAAAGACCTCACATGGCTGCTACTAAAGCCTGCACCTTATTCATCAGTGTAGTAAATTGTTGTTGGTTTGCTGCTATCACCATGGGTGCATTGTTAAGCTTTGGTTGTTGGCTAGGTGGACCATTCCATCTAGATGACTAACCCTACTATTTGATACATCCTATGCTTTTCCCTTTGCCATCACTCTTGCCAATGTTTCCTTTTACAATTAGGAGATAAGATGATATCTTTAATCCCCTACTTAGTGTGCCAATCTGTTGACGTCAAACCCCCAATCCTAGCTGACTTTTAGAGAGTCACTTCGGTTGGACGATGATGTGGGCATTTAAGGGACTCTTCATCGCTAGAAATGTCTTCTATCCTGTAAAACAAGTCCCAAACTGGAGAGAGGTTCTCTAGCGGAGAACCCTCCATGCTTAAGTCAGTTAGGAATGTTTGTCATACAGATAGGAATCTTAAAGAATTAAATAGTAAAGTCTCCTGGCATAGTGTATAGCTTGGCATAGTGATAGCTTGGCTTACCCCCTAAAAGTCCTCTCTTACCGGTATTTATAGGTTTTTGATGTAACCGAATCTTGTTAACTGTAACGATACTTTGTTAGGGCTAACATCTTTTTATTGGAGATAACAACTAGCACAATGATTTTTTTGTTGTGATAGCTATTAGTCTCTAGTTCATTTGATTGGACATTTTTAGATAGTCAGCATGTGCCTAAGTCGTCGACGGTGCCTTGACACGTTATAAATTAGTCATCTTATTTCATAGTCGACTAGATATCTTGAGCATTTCATTCCTTTAAGGTTAGTCATCCAGCCATCCTTCGACATGATGAAAATAGTTGGCTTTTGGCTTGATTAGTTGGTATCCCTTTCTCATGATCAAAATTAGGAGCTGCCACTTATTGAACTATTTATCTAGATCTTGGTCGGCTGATCCAATTCTTCATTAGTCATTGAGTCTGATTATTTAATGTGACATCGGTTATACATCTTATATGACATACTCCCTTCTATATATCATGACATTAATAATTCTCATTTAATCTAGTTTTATATACTAGAGTATATAGACTATCAAAATCATAATGCTTATCATAATAGTCCCACTATAATGCCATATGAATGACACTTCTGTTTACTTTAATTTTGATAACTATATTATATATAAATAATAATTAAATAGAAGTAATAGTAGTCATTAAGTTATTAAGAGATCCCAAATTAAGTATCTATTACAAGATAAATATTCCATTGATAAATATTCATAAGTTTTACATACTCTTTGAAAACTTTGGGTGCTAAACCTTTAGTCAAAGGATCAGTTATCATATAAGCAGTACTAATAAGATTAATAAATACTTGATGACTAATAATTCTTTCATTTACTATAAGATACTTAATATTAATGTACTTGTTTGTAATGATATTCTTGCCACTATTGGAGAAAGAAACTATAGCAGAATTGTCATAATAAATTTTTAGTAGTTTGAAAATAGAATCCCTAATCCCAAGTCCTAAGATGAATAACTAATATAATCTATATCTGAATAATTGATTACCTCTAACTGATCAGTCATCCTATAAGTGAGAATATAGTCCTTAGTCTCTTGAAGATAGCATATCACCTTCTTGGCAACTTTCTAGTAGTCTAAACCTAGATTACTCTAATATCTACCAAGCATTTTCAAAGTAAAGCTAATATCAGGATGAGTACATACTTGAGCATATATCAAACTATCCACTATAGATTCATAGAGCATATTTCTCATCTGATTTCTCTCAATCTTATTCTTAAGATACTGAAATTTACTAAATTTATCATCCTTAATAATTGGCACTTTACTTAATGAGCAGCTGGACATTCCAAATTTTTTTAGGATCCTAGTAATATAATTTTTCTGAAATAAACCAAGCAATCTCTTACTTCTATCATGAAGGATTTCTATACCAAGAATATAAGAGGTATCTTTCATATCAAAATATTTAAAAAGAAACCTTTTAATTTTATATAAGAGATCCAAATCATGCTAGCTAGTAAGATATCATCGATATATAGAACCAAAAATATAAACTTACTCTCACTCACCTTCAGGTATATACATTAATCAGTAATGTTTTCTTTAAATCCAAAGAAAGCAACGACATCATTAAACTTTAAATATCATTACTTAGAAGTAGGAGTGCAAATGGGTCGGGTCAGACTAGGTCATGAGTGATCCCAATCCAATCTGGTTCTTTGATCGGGTTCTAATAATAGATCCGAACCCAAGCCACTAAAAAATTGGATCGGGTTAGGTCTACTATCAGAATTTTTAATCCAACAGGTCATTCAGGTTGAATCGGGTCCATAAATAACTCGATTCTAATTTTAAAAATTTAGATCTAAATATGATACAGATAAAATATAGACAAATATATTTTAATTATTACATAGCCAACTATTATTAACCATAAAATAGATAATAAATAATATTATTTTAAAATAAATTAAGATATAAAAATAATTATAACTCTATCTCTATGTTTAAAAAAAAAATTATACAAGTTTTAAATTATAATTTAAAGGTCCAAATAGATATAATCCTAAAGTATTAGTATGTTCGAGTCGAGTCAGGTCAGGTCAGGTCCAAATTCGGTAAACCCAGATCCGATCCAGAAAATGGAATGGATCTAATTTTAGGACTCGACCCAAATCCACGGGTCCCTAAAAATGGGTTAGATCGAGTCTAAATGGGTCAGGTCAGATCAGGTCATGGGTCAACCCAACCCATTTGCTGCCTTACTTGAAAGCTTGATTAAGACCATATAAGGATTTCTTTAATTTGTATACCAACCATTTATTTTTTTATACTGAAAACCCTTTAGGCTATTCCATATACACCTCTTCTTATAAATCACTATTTAAGAACACAGTCTTGATATCTATTTAGTATAGCTCTAAATCAAAATAAGTTACTAATGCCATAATGATTTTGAATAAATCCTTTCTAAAAATTAAAAAATATATTTTAAAATAATTGATGCTTTTATTTTGAGTGAATCCTTTTGCTACAATTCTAGCTTTATTCTTTTGATATTATTTTTGGAATCCTTCTTAGTTTTAAAAATCCACTTACAATCAATAAGCTTAAACTTTTCTGACAATTCGATAAGTTTCTAAACTTGATTTTTACTTATAAATTCCATCTTATCTTTCATTGCATCTAACCAAAATTTAGAATCATCATTATTCATGGCATCCTTAAATGAAAATAGATCATCATTAATCTCGATATAATAATCACATTCCTGTAAATAAATAATATAATCATCTGGAATAACCAATCTCTTAATTCTAGCAGATCTCAGTAATATTCTAGGTTTAGTATCATTATTGTGATTATTTTTAATTAGGTCAAGTTCATTAACAAGCTGTTTAAGAGGTGGTAAATCAACTACCTGTTGATGTTCCACAATCTCAAAATAAATGTTTCGTGTGAAACATTTCTAGATATGTTATTGGAATAGAAAAAGATTCTCTTATTTTCTTTAACACCATATGGCATGGTTTACTACTCCCTCTATCATCACCATTCTCAATGAACTTAGAAGTTCCAGTTTCAACAATTTTAGTGATATGCGATAGAAAAAAAATCTAAAATTTTTTGACCTTTCTAGATATCCAATAAAATAATCATAAATAGTTATGAGATTCAATTTTTTTTCTTGTAGGTTATATAGTCAAGCTTCTGTAGAATAATTTTAAACATGTAGATACGCTAAATATGATTTCCTACCCATCTATAATTCAAATGAGTTTTAGGAATGGCTTTATCAGAGACATGATTTAGGATATACATAATGATTTTCAAGGCTTCTCCCCCCAAATATAAGAGTAATGAAAAATTACTAATCATACTCCTTAATATGCCCATCAAGGTATGATTACGCCTTTTAGTCATATTATTTTATTGAAAATTTTCAGGCATAGTATACTGTACTACAATGCAAACACTGTTTAAATAATTTGATAAAAGATCTAGAATTATGACCAGATTTATCATATCTACCGTAATATTTACCACCCCTATCAGATCTCATAATCTTAATTTTTCTATATAGTTAATTTTCTACTTCAGCTTTGTATACCTTAAAGAATTCCAAAGCTTCAAATTTTTTATGTAATAGAAAAATATAATCATAAAATAAAAAAATATTAACAAAATTGATGAAATATGTTTGCTTTCCAAAATAAGATAAAAAATAATTACAAATATTAGTATGTATCAATTCTAAAAATTATTGACTTCTAGTTATATATTTTTTATAATTTTTAATTTATTTTTTAAATCAATATACATACTAAAATCACTAAAAATCTAGATTTGGTAAAATATCTTTTTTAGCTAATCTAGTTATCTTTTCTTTTGAATGTAACATAATTGCCTATGCCACAATATTGAAGAACTCTCATTCACAATACTATATTTCATTCTAATATTGACATTCAAAATAAGTAAATATCATGCAAAAGAATAATTCAAATTTATTTTATATAATCCTTACACAATAGTCCAGTACCAACCAAAATATAATTTTTTATTAATTTAAATTTTGAGTTTACAAAAAAAATAAAAAACCTTTTAAATCAAGTTTTGCTAAAAAACTAAATTCCTAGATACTGAAAAAATATAAAGAATATCATATAGATCTAATTGAAAGCCGGTGTTTGTAATAAGTTTGTAGGTCCCAACCAAAATGACCTTAGACTTCATCCGATTTTCTATAAAGATCTACTACTCTCTATCATTTGGTTTTTGGCTAGAAAGAAATTCTTGCAATGAATTAGATATATGAATTAAGCATCTGAATCAATCCATAAAGTATTAGAAAGAATATCAATAAAATTAATTTAGAAATAGATAAGTATTAAAAGAATACCCTTCTTTTTGAATCATTTTCTTATTATCTTATAATCCTTCTTGATGTATCCCTTCTTGTTATAGAAAAAATATTTCATTTTGTGTGAATCTTTATTTGATGAATTGCTCGATCCTTTATTTCCTTTCTTCACCTACTTTTTGTTAGGACACTTCTCTAAAATCATGTAAACAATCAGGATCCCTTCCTATTTAAATCTCTCTTCTTCTTACACATACTAAATAATGAGTTCATTCATTGATCATGATATCTTATGTGTGTTATAATAAATTTTAAATTAAGTAAACTATGATGGAAGATAATTAAGAACAAACTAGATAAGAAAATTTTCAGATACTATCATTCTCAAATTATTTAATTTTTCAGCTATATCATGCATTTCCATGTTATGCTTTCATACTCTAGAAATTCAATCATATTTTATAGAAGCTAACTTATTCATTAAGATACCCTCTAAGCTTTATTTGACTTGGTAAACTAATATTCCAAAGAGAAAAGGTATTAAAGGCTAATTCATTATCAGGAATAGATATCCTAATGTCTTTCATTATAGAGCTCTTAATAATCATGAGAGACAATCTAATAGAATGCTCTTACTTTTTATATAATTCCTTTTGATTAGGATAATTAGTAGGAGTAAGTGGATCAGGCTAAGACTTACGAAGGACCAAATCTAAATCTAAGCATCTTAAAACAATGAGAAGCTACTCATGTTAATCAAAATAGTTAAATCCATTCAATATGAGAATATTAGTTAGATGCGACGAGAGTGCAGTAGGGGTCATAGCTGTAAATAAAGAATATCTTTCAGTTACGATCATGAGATAATTCTATCAATAATATTTATTATACGACTATAAAATATCTTTGGACAAGAATTATAGTATATAATAAGTGTTATAATAATTTAATTATAAATTTAAACATAATAATGCTAAAATATGTATTACATAAATTATAAATATAAAAAATTTTATAATCAATAATAATATAAAATATGTAAGCAAGAACAATAATTATAGTATAAATATATAATTTATGTTTAAATTATGATCCATCATATTAGTTATACTTTTAGTGGTTTAACTAACTATGATTACAAAAATCCAAGATTATTTTCACTTTTGGGTGTAGAACTTGTTGTTTTTATGCAATTCAAGTTAGTCAATGATTGGATCGCAATATTATCATTAGAACATCATGATTACCAGTTTAAAATCTGACTTTTAATTAATTAAATTTGCATAGAAAGCAGCGAGTCGGGTTAAATCTATGGGAAAGGCAACATGTTGGATGTTTTGAAATCTTTAATTTAAGAAAATAAACAGATCAAAGTCAAGAAAATAAAAATTAAAAATATAAAAAATAAATAAATTGGTAATAAGATCTGCTATTTAGATTCTAGTATCTACTTGTAATAAAAATGAATAACATGAATTTAAAAGTGCATGAAAATAATTTTTTGCACTAAATAAAAGTAGATCCTATTACAAGATATTAAAAAGGATAATTTAACAACTAAAAAAACTATAAAGAAAATAGTAACAAAGACTAGAAGTAGATTGGTGCAGCCTCATTGGAAAGACGATCAATGAACTCCTTTCTTTCTTCGTACTTCTTGATATGAACTGGCTTTCTCTACTTCTTCCTCTTTGGATCTTGATCTTGGAGATGGAATAGGCTTGAAGATGGTGTAGGGACAGAACTCTCCTCTAAAAAACCTTACTCTTAAAGACCAATCTATAATCCAAAGCTAAGCCCTCTATCCTGTACCATACCCTCTCTCTAGGATGGTCTTCTCTTGTGATCTAGAATCCTTTAAATAGAAAGAAATAAGTAGGATCCTTGTAAAAATATTTTTTTCTAAAATTTTTGAGTTTTAAATATCTTGAAATCATGTCAGATTATCCAAATCATATTAAAATAAATAGAGGTTATCATATTAGAGTTTGAATTATGCTCAGATCATCTAAATCGGAGCTGGATTGCTGCAGATCATGCTTGATTGCCTTAAATCACCATAGGTCATGCTAAGGATCACTCATGGATATCTTTCGCAAGTCAGGATAAATTCTAGCCATAAGATCATGCTGAGGAGCTTGCATGGTTGTCCGATGGTACTTAAAATAGTGCCTAGATTGTTGCAAATCCATCGCATCACAGGCTATCATGCTCGTCATTCCTTCTTCCAATCGACTGCAACTTCAGCCATTAGATCCCTATAAAAGAAGCACACCAGCCATCCACTAAAGGCATTAGTTTCTCTTGGGCATTAAATGCACCCAAAACAAATTTGCTTTCCCCTCTCAGCAAACAACACATGAAAGACCACACTCACTGTTCCCATGAACCATTTATAGACCGATGGTCCATGTGGACCATATGAAGTTGTGGACCACTATGGACCAAATATTTTAAATTGAGTTTTGGACCCATTTGAACTCCATTTTGGGTTCGGTATACTTCCTCTAAATCCATAGAGCAAGCTATTCATATTGGTAAGTATTTTAGTCATTAGTCTTGCCAAAATTTTAGAGTTCCACCAATTTAATTATACCTACCAAAGAGAAAGAAATAATGATATTAATTTAAAAATATAATAGGTGTGAAATCATCTTAGTACTCAAATTGATCAGTCAGTTCAACATCTAATTTTTAAAAATGTGCACTAATCTCATATTTTTTAGAATTTAATTAATTTTACAAGAAAGTTCAGTTTAATGATAAAATTAAAATTTTTAGAAGATGTTAGCATCAATAATTACTCAAAATACTTAAAATAAATGTATAAATATGTAATTTATCATACCCTCTAACTTGTTCATTGCTAGTCCCTTAGTAATGTAATAGCCATATAAGTATTAAATTATAATCATGTGTCATTAAAAGAATTTTTTATAAAAATAGATTTATGATTGAAAGTAAAGAGATTTAGCAAGTATCACTAACTATGTATTAAGTTTTAGAAGTAACTTTCATAGTCAACATTATTGGAAACTTTTTTAAAATTCATCCAACGATCTATTGCCCTTATTTTTATGATGGCTAACTTAGTATTTCGGTGCTAGCTTGCAAAGGATAAATATTTCTTCGCTTATTATCTATTTTGATTAATTTTCTATACACTCTCAAATCAAACTTATGAATGTAATGTAGCTTTCATACTATCTGATTTTTTTTAGTGCTAAGCATCGTAGCTTTTCCTTTACCATTTGATACAAACCTTCACACTTGACTTAGGTGCAGAGGCTTGATTATTAAGCTTAGAAAAATGCATATATACTTTGTATTTTATATTTTTTATTTTGGATAGGTAGCTCTTTCCTTAAATTCAAAGTAGCTTTCACATTGCCTGATTTTTTTTAGATAAGTAGCTCTTTCCTTAAACTCAAGTTTCTTTAATTGGGTTATATATTAATTACTAGCTTTTAGTGATAATTGGATCCTCAATTGACCTTACAACTAACACCTATTTTGCCTTGTTAGTATGCATGTACAATTGGAAGTGCTAATAGCCTTTAGGTGATCTAAGTAGACCACTAAAAATCTGACCAACTAGTCTACTCATTGACTCACTACAGTCATTAGCAAATACCTTTTACCTCTATTACTTTTTTTAATCTATTTTACTCAAAATTTTCTTTCTTGACACATGATAAGATTTTTTTATTTTTAAAATTTTTAGAATTTTTTTAAAATTTAAAAAAAAATTAAAAAGATTTTAAAAATTTATCCTTACCTCCCAACTTAAATACCATTATTTCTAATGGTATAAACAAGTTATAAATAAATTCAAATCACAAAGATAAAAAGAAATATATAGTGATAGACTTTACCTAAGAAGAGGAGATTATCAACAAGATAAAGGCTGCAACAATCAATTTGGATTGGGTTTTTTTATTTTTTATTTTATTTTAAGAGCATAAAAATAAATATTGGGTTGCCTTCCAATAAGAGCTAAGTTTAACATCTTTAGCCAGACATTATAAGGGAGTCCAATAGATAATTACTTTAATATATTTTTTATGATATCAAAATGACAGGACCAATCAGGAGGCCTTGTCATCATGGTAGAAAATCATTTATAGAGCAATCTATGATGATTAGCCTAAATCAATAAAGTGCACTAGGCAAGTATGTTATTCCAAGATTTAAAAATATTATTATAGTTCATATGATAATTAGAAAGAGATTGTGTTTGTTGGACCAAGATTGAAGGTAGTAGTTTAGAATTTCTTCACTTATAAGTTGATCTACTCTACTTTTCTCGGGCATGATGTGCTTGGTCAATATGCCTTCCTATTTTAAAATTAGGCACCTTTTCCAAATTAATATTAAACTTATTTTCATACATCATTTTAATATCATGAAAAGATTTTGGAGGCGGTTCTCAAGATTAGTACCGAATATGGAGAAATCAATTATAAAATTTTCAAAATTATGATCCCTCATTTCAATAATATCCTACCCAATAATTTTTTTTATATTTTTTTAAAATACTACTAAGTTGGGCTTCCTGGATAAGGTTCATTGAGAAAGTTTTAAAGGTGTATTAGGAAGTGGTTTCAGTTCTAGATTAGGTAGTGATTCTAATAAAAAAACTATTAATGGGCTAGGTGATGGCTCTTGATATTCGTCAATCCAAAGTAAAATAGTTTCGAAGTAGGATATTTATGTTAAGTTGTGAGTTTCCATGGTATACCCATATGCATTAGAATTGTCTACCCCAAACTGAGCTAGATAAGGATCTATTAAATCCTGCAAAAGAACCTTGGGGGAAGCTTCCTTAAGTTATGCATTTTGGGTTTTTGGGAAGTCTCTACTAATTCTATCATTAAATTTATTTGTCCTCCCATCCCATTAAAAGGTATTGATAATTCCAGGGCACTAGGAAATGGGGCCAAAGGTGAGTAGGATAATGATGAATTGGTTCATCCTACAAGTTTAATTTCTTCATATATTTTTTTGTCTTAATCAAGTCATCTATATTAGTCTTTATGGTTATACAGAGTTGTTTTAAGACCAGTTCATTTCCTGAAGTCAGAGTTGATTATTCAAAAAAAGATAGAGGGTCATTAAAATCTTGAGCTATGTATGGTCCCTTTAGTTACTCTCATGTTGACTAGGCGATTCACCTCCATCCTTTTTATTAAGTTCAATTGATCAATGATCAATTTAATTGATTAGTTTATCAATAGATTACTGTTGGACTATAATTATTTGTTGAAATTGAACAAACCTATCGATATCTTGGTTGGTCTGTACAAGAGGTAGGTATGATGCTTGCTGAACCTTCTCTTCAAATAATGGGTCATAGTTAGTTGGAGAAGGTTGATAATGTGGATAGGGCTGATCATAATAGGGTGCCTTTATAAACATGGATCCTTGGTTACCGAGATAACCACTGGATATGGTTGCTATGATAAATCTGATTAAACCTCCTAACCTGAATTATAGGTATTAAAGTATAGATTATTTCTTGAACTATAGGTCATTTGGATTTGATCTTGATAAACTTAGTCATACATAAATCCAAGAGGTTGGTTCATGATTGGGCATTCATTCTCAAAATGAGTGGGGTTCGAATAAACTTAGCATACCGAGAGAAAGGGTACTCTATTATAATGATTCATGCTCCTGGTACTGATTTAGTTTATTAGATTGTTCTGATTATTTAGATATGCAATTAGGATTTTAAATTAGGACAATTTTATTTATTTATTTAAGAGGAGCGATGAGATAAAGAAGGAAGAAAGATAGAAAAAAGTTCTAAAGATGAGAGCCTAAGAAGTTTTAGCACTAAGAGAGAGAAAAGAATTATTTAGGATTTGATGTTATTTACAAACAAGTTAGCATAACATGGACTCTCTATCTTATGGTTATCCTAAATCTAGATAGCTCCTAACTGTCAAGGCTACCTTAGAGCCCTCCAAGTCAGAAACTAACTAATAACTAGCTAGGTAAAGGTAAGATCAATGGGGATCCTCCCATTACTTTCCTTAGATACCAATTAGATTGGCCAGATCGACCAACAAAATCAATTAAAAATAATCTTTCTTCGGGGCTACATTATCCTTAAACCCTTTTCATAGACATCAGTCAATCAGCTAATCCTAACCTGGTCTAACTCTTTCAAGTATCTTATCCTATTGAGCTCGAATTTCTTAGGGACTGACATCTAGTTAATTTTAATTAAAAGGCCTAGGTATGTAAGATGATGGGTGGTGATTTATAGACCAAAAAAGGATGATCAAATCCCTACCTTATGTTATTTATGGGTTATTGCTCTTAAGATGTCTTATGAAAATATCTAATACAAAAATAGAAAGATGTTCCAAATAAGTAATAATCTTTTAAGTTTTGATTAATTGCTCTATTTAGTTATGTATTATGTAGTATCTTTGTTTTCCTTCTGGGTTATGTTATTTCAAACAAGAGGAATAAAAGGTGAATTTTAAATTTGGTTAATTAAATATGAGATGAAGAAAGCTAAATAAGGTTAAGCAAATAAAGTAGCTAGATATCTTAAATTAAAATAGAAAGTCAAATCTAGTATTTAAGATAGTTATCTAAAAGGTTAAATGGATTTTTTCTTTTTTAGATTCATTTGAAAAGGAAGGAACTTAAAAGGAATTTTTTTCTTTTTAGGTTAGTTTGAAAAGGAAGAAACTAACTAAAAAAAAACAAAAATATTTTTTTCTTTTTAGGTTAATTTGATAAGGAAGAAATTAAAAAAAAAATTCTTTTTAGGTTAGTTCAAAAAAAGATTAATTGAAAGCAACTAAATATATATTTTTTATGCTAATTTGAAAAGGAAGAAAGCAATAAAAAAGGAAATAAATTTAATAAAAAATTTAGGTAGATTTTTTAAAAAAGGAGGCTAATCAAAAGAAAAAAAATTGGTTAGTATGAAAAGGAAGAAATTAATTAAAAGTAACTAAAAAAAGAAATTAATCTAGGATTAGGATTGATCTTACCAAAATTGTAGAACTTTCTTTCTTCTTTTTTTATTTTTTTTGATCTAAAAAAAATAAGAAAAATTAGTAAACTAAATTTATAAGAAATCAAAGAGATCAAAAATATTAGTATTCATGCCTTCCCTAGCAACGGTGCTAAAAATTTGAGAGGATCGCGATGTTGTCGTTAAGACACTACGATTACTAGTTTAAAATCTAACTTCTAATTAATTAAATTTGCATAAAAAGCAATGAGTCAGGTCGAATCCACGAGAAAGAAAATATGTTGGATATTTTGAAACCTTTAATTTAAGAAAATTAATTGATCGAAGTCAGGAAAATGAAAATTAAAAGTATAAAAAATATATAACTTGGTACCAGGATCTACTATTTAGATCCTAGCATCTACTTACAATAAAAATGAAGAACATGAATTTAAAAGTGCATGAAAATAATTTTTTGAATTAAATAAAAGTAGACCCTATGACAAGAAATTAAAAAGGGTAATTTAACAACTAAAAAAAATTGTAAAGAAAACAATAATAAAACTAGAAGTAAATCGGCGCAGCCTCGTTGGAAAAATGGTCGACGAACTCCCTTCTTCTTTCATACTCCTCGAAGTGAACTGGTTTTTCTGCTTCTTCTTTGGATCTTGATCTTGGAGATTGAGTAGGCTTGAAGATTATGTAGGGGCAAAACTCTCCACTAAGAAATCTCACTCTTAAAGGCCAACCTGCAATCCAAAGCTAAACTCTCTATCCTGTACCATATCCTCTCGCTAGGATGCTCTTCTCTTATGATTTGGGATCCTTTAAATAGAAAGAAATAAGTAGGCTTCTTGTGAAAATATTTTTTTCTAGAATTTTTGAATTTTAAATCATCATCAGATCATGCCAGATTATCCAAATCATACTTAAAAAAATGAGGCTATCGAATTAGAGTTTGAATTGTACTCAGATCATCCAAATCGAAGCTGGATTGCTGTAGATCATGCTTGATTGCCTTAAATCACCATAGATCATGCTAAGGATCACTCATGGATATCTTTTGCAAGTTAGGATAAATTATGGCCATAAGATCATGCCGAGGAGCTATTGAATGACCAACACCAGCCCCTATCTACGTGCGATTGAGCGTAGAGTTTATCTTTGTTTGGTCTCTTGGTTTGTTTATTTTGTTTGAACAATGAGTCTTTAGTTTTATCATTAATTAGTTTCAAGAGTCCATTTTTAGTTAAAGTTCTAGTGTTTTTATCATGTACGCTAGAGAAGGCTTTGATATAAAAATATGAAAAGCATCAACGTTGGTGTGGTTGCAGCAACGTTTTTATTTTTCTGAGTTTCACGTCTTCTTAACCCGTGTGTGGTTGTTTTTTTGTTCTACAATGTTGATATCAGAGCCTTGGCCGGAAGGCTTCTTCTTGGGAAAGATCCTCCATTCGCCGGACGCCGTGCACTGTGGCCAACCAAAAATCTCTCCGGCACGAGTTCGCGTACCAGACGGTGACTACCCCTTGCCACATCCTCCACGGTGAATCCTCCTCCGGAGAAAAGTTCTACAAATCTGAGCATGAGAGAGTGAACCAAGACCGTGGCTTGCGGTGATTTCTTCCTGGGTTTCGCATTTTTCGCGGCCTCTTGATTTTTTCTTGGTTGCTTGTGGGTTTAAAAAAAAAACAGAGCGTGAGATAGTGAGAGGAAGAAGGGAATTGGAAATTCTCATTTTTAGCATCCTTTTATTTCCATGTTGCTGGCCCGTGAAATAAAGAGAGGAGGAACGGGGGGTGAGAGAGAGTGGAAGTTGCTGTGCGTGAGGGAGAGGAGAAGACATTGTGCACGATTTTTTTTTTTTTTTGGAAGAAAAGCAGGGCGTGCGAGAAAACAAGGGCCGTGAGCGTGCGGGAGTTGAAGAAAGGAAAAGTGCATTCTATCTCAATCTGCCATGGATGATCTTCACGTTGTTGGTGGCATCAAGAAGCTCAACAATCAGAACTACAACTCCTGGTCAACCTGCATGATTTCGTATTTGCAAGGCCAGGATTTGTAGGAGGTTGTAAACGGAAACAAAACATGGCAACCTGATGAAGATACGAATGGGATGCTGCGAAAGTGGAAGATCAAGGCGATCAAGGCGGGCAAGGCGATGTTTGTCCTGAAGACGACGATCGAAGAAGACGTACTGGACCATATTCGTAAGTTGAAGACCCCCAACGAAGCTTGGAATACTCTTGTTGCATTGTTCTCCAAGAAGAATGATACCAGGCTTCAACTTCTGGAGAGCGAACTACTGTCAGTGGCGCAGCGAGATCAGACGATCGCCCAGTATTTCCACAAGGTGAAATCCTTGTGCCGAGAGATTTCCGAGTTGGATCTAGAAGCTCCAATTGGTGATACCAGGATGAAGCGAATCATCATCCATGGTTTGAAGCCTGAATTTAGGAGCTTTGTTGCTGCTATACATGGATGGCAAAATCAGCCATCGCTTGTGGAGTTTGAAAATCTGTTAGCCGGCCAAGAAGCCTTAGCCAAGCAGATTGGAGGAGTCTCGTTAAAAGGTGAAGAATATGCACTCTATGCCAATAGAGGCAAGAAGAACTCTAAGCAGCATGTTGTTAAAGGATCTAAGAAGAAGGATGATGAGGTGGAGAATCATCAGGGCGAAGGGAACTCTCGTGCAGGGGACAGATCAAGAAACTCTGGCAATGGTAAAAGGTTTGAAGGAAAATGCTACAATTGCAAGAAGAAAGGTCATATGGCAAAGGATTGCTGGTTCAAGAAGGAGGTAGAAAGCAATGTTGCAACCTCAAAAATCGAAGATAAATGGGATACTGAGGCACTTTTCGCTATGGCCGAGGTTGAGCAAGCCTTCACGGTAACAACTGTCACCGAAGTTGATTATGAAAATGACTGGATTGTTGATTCAGGGTGTTCAAATCACATGACCGGTGACAAGGAGAAGCTACAGAATCTGTCTGAATATAAGGAAAGCCGGGTGGTAGTAACAGCAAATAATTCAAAGCTACCGATTGCTCACACTAGCAATACAGCAGTTGCTCTTCCTTGCAATAACAGTGAGGTGCCGCTCCATAATGTCTACCATGTTCCAGGGATGAAAAAGAATCTTCTCTCTGTGGCACAGTTGACATCTTCTTGCCATGTTGTTGTGTTTGGCCCACAAGATGTCAAGGTGTATCGGGATCTTCAGATTGTCCAAGAACCAGTGATGAAGGGGCGGAACTTGGATTCAGTTTATGTGATATCTGCCCAAATCGTCTATATAGACAAAACCCGGAAAAATGAAACAGCTGATCTTTGGCATATGCGACTGGGACATGTCAGCTACTCCAAGCTCAATGTGATGATGAAGAAGGCGATGCTGAGGGGCCTTCCACAGCTTGAAGTAAGGACTGATACGGTTTATGCTGGATGCCAATATGGGAAAGCACATCAGCTGCCTTATAAGGTGTCCAACTTTCAAGCAAAGGAACCCCTATAACTGATTCATTCGGATGTGTTTGGACCAGTCAAGCAGGCTTCCGTCAGTGGAATGAAATACTTGGTGACTTTTATTGATGACTTCTCGAGGTATGTTTGGATTTATTGCATGAAGGAGAAGTCTGAAACCTTCTCAAGATTTTGAGAGTTCAAGGAAACTGCAGAAGCGGAAACTGGAAGAACTGTCCACTATTTACAGACAGATAACGGGGGAGAGTACACCTCAAAGGAATTCCTGGATTTTCTTCAGAAGTGCAGAATTCGCCATCAGTTCACTTGCACCAATACTCCACAACAAAACGGCGTATCAGAAAGGAAGAACAGGCATCTAGCTGAAATCTGTCGAAGCTTACTTCATGCGAAGAATGTACCGGGTCGATTTTGGGCTGAAGCAATGAAAACAGCAGTCTTTGTGATCAACCGGTTGCCTCAAAAAAGGTTATCCTTTCTTTCACCCTTTGAGAAATTATGGAATTCAAAACCCGCAGTAGGACATTTTCGCATTTTTGGATCTGTGTGCTATGTATTTGTACCTGACCATCTACGCAGCAAAATGGAGAAGAAGGCTATTAGATGTATTTTTGTAGGTTATGATAGTCAAAGAAAAGGGTGGCGGTGCTGTGATCCAGTTACAGGAAGATGCTACACATCACGGAACGTGGTATTTGATGAGGCATCTTCATGGTCTGCGGACAAGAAGAAACTGCCAAGTTCGGATGTCTACAAAGAAGATTTGGAACCCTCACATGTTCAGCTTAGTTCACAGCAATTTGAAGTTGCAGAAAGCAACGGTAATGGCGAGGAAAGAGCAGTTCAACATCCATGACAGATAGGTGTTTATCAGAGAGTAGAAGAGGAGGACGAGCCATTACAGCAAAATATGTCGACTGCACTTAGAAGATCAACCAGGATTAGAAAAACAAATCCTAAATATGCTAATGCTGCATTAGTGGAGGATCTGGATACAAGGGAACCAGAGATATTTGAAGAGGCTTCACAGCACTCGGAATGGTTCAACGCAATGAAGGAAGAGATTGCTGCACTTGACCGAAATCAGACCTGGGAGCTGATGCATGGCTATCTGATGGTGCTTAAAATAGTGCCTAGATTGTCGCAAATCCGTTGCATCACAGGCTATCATGCTCGTCTTTCCTTCTTCTAGTCGGCTGCAACTTTAAACGTTATATCCTCATAAAAGAAGCACACCAGCCACCCATCAAAGGCATTAATTGCTCTTGGCATTAAATGCATCCAAAACAAATCAACTTTTCTCTCTCAGTAAACAACACATGAAAAACCAATCTCACTATTCCCATGAACCATTTGTAGACCAATGGTCCATGTAGACCATATGAAGCTGTGGACCACCATGGACCAAGAATTTTAAATTGGGGTTTTAGGCCTATTTGAACTCTATTTTGGGTATGGTATACTTCTTTTGAATCTATAGAGTGAGCTCTTCATATTGGTAAGTATTTTAGTAATTAGTCTTGCCAACCTTCTAGAGTTCTACCAATTTAATTATACCTAGCAAAGAGGAAGAAATAATGATTAAATTTTTAATTAAAAATATAATAGGTGTGAAATTATCTTGGTACTCAAATTGATCAATCAGGTCAACATCTATTTTTTTATAAATATGCACTAATCTCATTTTTTAAAAATTTAAATTAATTTTGCAAGAAAGTCCTGTTTAATTATGAAATTAGAATTTTTAGAAAATGTTAGCACCAATAATTATTTAAAATACTAAAAAAAAATGTATAAATACGTGGTTTATCAATCAACCTATAATTATCAATTTTGTATATTATTACAATCATCTTTGGATCAATTGTAACAAATATACCTTTATACAATTCCAAAATATAATGAGAGAGAACACCATTAGTCCCTTAATGACTCAACTACTCAAAATCCATAAAGTGCTCTAGACTCCTTGGAGCTATGCAAAAATATACTTGAATAATACAATAGTGAGCAAAATTGATAATAAATAATTTATAAATTATTTTAGTATTTTATCATATATGAAGAACTTAACCAAAATATTTTTCAAACTATCATGAGCCCAACAGCTCAAAACCTGCTCAAATCGGATGAAAAATAAGCAAATTACAAAGATTTTATCAAAAATCAATAATAAAAAACTAAATCATAAATAATAGATAGCATAAGGATTTTTTTATAAAATGATTACTACAAAATAAAATCTTTTAAAAATAGCAAGGACCTGAATATAATTTAAAACTTTATAGGGGTTAAATCATAAAAACTTTCTTAACCAAAATTAAATTTGATCAAATGTGACTGGGTTCAGCCTATTCATCAATTTAGGCTTTCTTAGTTAATGGATTGTGTTTTAAATGGGTTGAAACCCGAACCCAAAATCCATAATCCACTAATCCCTTTCTTTTTCCTTCCATTCTTCTTCCACCAATCACCGTCCAAAATCCTCCATGGTCAAACGCTCTTCCTCGGCAAGACTTTGTCGGTGGATCATTGACCCATATCCATTGGCCCATACCGACCACCAGTGTCCTTCTCCTGACCATCGGCAGCCTTCTCTTGACCACCAACGAGCCCAAACCAAATGCTAAACCAGCCACCCAAAAGAGATCCCATTTCTTTTACTTGGGTAGCGGAGGAGCCAAAACCGCCACTCCCACCCCCAAAATTCCATGGCCGGCGAGCCATGGACTTGCCGATAAGCCACCGACCAACAAAATCGATAAGAAATAGCTGTCTGGTATGCCAATAGGATGGAGCATGAGGGAAATCGATGGAGTGTTCCTTCAAAAACTTTACAAGTAGCCACCAAAAAATAATATGGCTGACTACCTCCTCTATCAAAACCCATCAACCATCCTCCGGTGAGTCACCGACCATCCTAAAATATTTGATTGCCAACTTAAAAAAACCTCCAATCACTAGCGTTTTGTGAAAGATCATCAGAGAAGAAGGGCTATGTTGGTGGCTCCTCATTGCCAAATCTCAGGCGACGGCCACCAGGAAAGCTTAATCGGTAGACCACCTATATTGCCCAAGGTCAGATCGTGACCCACCATCAATTTCCTGAGGGAACTAGCCAGTCTTCATAGAAGAGGGAGAAAGAGCAGGGGGATGATGGCGATGTCATCCCTCTTTTATTATTTATTTCAAAAAATTAAAATAATTTTCTAATCCTTAATTTAATTTTAAAAATATATAAAATATAATTTTGATACTCTAAAATTAAGTTAAAATTTATCCAAAAAGTTTTTTCATGAATGCAAAGCATGAAATCGAGGCTCTGATACCATATGTTATGAAAAATTTTGATCTATTATCTTGGATCGTGCTTTTGTATTCATATAAAACTAAAAATTATGGAAGACATACCTTGTATTATTGTCTCAAGGATATAGATCATATTATCCTCGAGATGTCTGTTCTTTGTCCTGAAATGTTTGGACTTCTCTCTCCTCACCCTCTTCTCTTTATATGGATGATTGATGAGAAACCGTTCATCACCATTTTGAGAGTTAGAAAAAAGGATCAGATTACCTCTACGTTTATACTTGCACATGTCTCTTCCATCATAAAACTAAAATTTTAATTAGAGTTTAATTCTAGTTCTATTTGATTAATAAGATTTATTTGACTAAGAATAATTTTTTTTAATTAATTGAGTTCTCTGTAATTGATTCAGTACATGTGGTTGATACAATAAGTTAAATCTAACTAAGTGGTAATTAGGCCACATTATATGTCAAATCTAATATATTTTTCTATGGATCCTCTATTTTCAATAAATTTATAAATCATCTATTTTTCTGTAGATTGCTTAAAGATTCTTTATTTTTTTAGATGAATCTACAACTATTATTTATCACATTTTTTTTTGGATATTTTGCCATCCAGTTTGAGACCTCTTATTTTCTTTGCACATTTTCTCATCCAGTTTGAGATATTTTTTCTTTTCTTTTTAGATATTTTTTTATCTTTGGCTCATTCATTGTCCAGTTTGAAACTTTTTCTTTTTTTTGAATATTTTACCACCTAATTTGAGATTATTTTTCTTTCTTTGGATATTTTGATATATACTTTGAGGCATTTTCTTTTTTTATGTTTTTCTCTTTGGCTCCTTCATTGTCTAGTTTGAGACATTTTCCTTCTTTTTAGGTGCTTTTCTATCCCTAGCTCCATCAATTAGTTTGAGGCATTTCCTTTTCTTCTGTGATATTTTTATCTGTGAGGATCATTGATCTTCAATTATTTTTATTTGAGTACCAACCTTTTCTTATATAGTATTTTTATCAATGAGAATCAATCTAAATTGTCTTCACTTGAGCACCAATTTTTTCTTCTGAGATATTTTTGTCTATGAGGATTATCAGTTTTCAATTACTTTTTCTTTGAGTATTGATTTTAAAAGATATTTTTAATCTTTAAAAAAATAATAATTTTTAAACTCAAGAATGCCACCTTGAGGGGGAGTGTTAATCTAGATTTAGGGATCACATATCAGCACATAATATTTTTTATTAACATGATCTTTTAATTAATGTAATTATATATTATTTTTTATTAATATAATTCTATATAGATTATTATTATTTTATTTTATTATACTAATTCTATATTTATTATTTTTATTCTTATATGGTATTTATATACCATTATAAGCAACTCCTAAAGTGTATCAAATAAAATTGAAACAAAAATAATAAAGTCATTTTCCTTACTCTCTCTTTCTTTTTCGCTTTTTCTTTTGCAATTGTTTTTAATAGAAGTAGGTTTAAATTGATCCATCTAATAATTAGATCAGGTCATGATCTAATTTATTTAATCTATTTAAAATCTATTTAACATATTTTAGTTATATTTAAACTATTTAGCTCATTTAAATTCATTCAATCTATTAAAATTCACTTAACCTTTTAAATAGCCTAATCTAATTCAACCTATTCAATAGATAGGTTATGTGGGTCAAAATGAATTATTTATTTGATAAATAGATTATATTCATATCTAAATTTTAATTTGTTTAATAAATAAATTAAATTTAAATTGATAAATTTTTCAATTGGTTTATATGTAATAGACCATCCCAATTTCCACTCTTATCGGAGGTGAGAGGAGATTGGAACATGTTGCCACCAAGATCGCCGTGGCCCGTAGTTACTGGAGGCGTCGGACCGCCAACCGTCCTCCCAGAAACTCTTCGTTCTTCAGGACCTGCAGGGAAACAATGTTAGAGACCCGGGCCGAGGATTCCGGCGGGAGCACTCCGACGGTCAAGTCAGTAACGATCCAGGAAAACAGATCCTCCTGGTCGAGCCCCTCTTGATGGACCCCATGCTAGGAGGAGTAAGTGTGGTGTGTATGGAAGTGAGAGCGGGTTGGGAGAGGTGATGGCCGAGATGGAAGGGTCCTCCTGTTTGGCCTTTTTCTCTCTTTTCCTTGTTGCCCGCCTCAGTGGTCTAATCTTGTTCTATTGTATTGAGTTATTTTGGCTTACTTTTGCTGGGTTTTTAGCTTGGCTTGCCACGGGAACTTCTCCATGTTGGCAGGCGCGTGCGTTGAGGTACCGTGTCATGGATGGGATGTCTCTCCTAACATGAGGTAGGGGAAGCTTCTATGCGTCCTGACATTCCTTCTGGTTGCACCATCCCGAAAAACCTGGCAGAGCCTCGATCGGAGGGCTGCCGTCCCCGGGATTCGTGCCCTTTGACTGGCCCCCCTTTCCTGGCGGTATGGGCAGTTGGTGGAGGGCATGGTGCCTTGGTCAGGGACTTTCTTCCCTTCTCTTCTGGCATAAGTGGCAGCGGCGAGCAGTTATTGCGGCGTGGCGGGCACTGCTTCACGGTTCTCGGGGGGCTCACAGGCATCCTTGGAGGGAAGGCACTGGTTCCTTGGCGATTGGCGCTCTAGCCGAGGTGGTGGCCAAGTTGGAGAGCAGGACTAGGTTCCGCCGGGCTCAACCTCGAAGGGGCTCCACGTGGCGGAGGAGGGCTAAGCTCGACTCTGGACCGCGGGGCTCGACTTCGAGAGGCTTAACCTGGCGGAGGAGGGCGACACGCGACCACAGACGGGAGGGCTCGACCTCGAAGGGGCTCCACGTGACGGAGGAGGGCTGAGCTCGACTCTGGATCACAGAGCCCGGCTTCGAGGGGCTTGATCTCGGAGGTCGCTCAGCTCCGGCCTAGGCATCCCGGCCTCGCGGGTGTCGACCTGGCGGAGGACGGTGCTCGATCTTGGCGGGCAGCTCCGGTGCTCTAAGGGAGCTCAGCCCGACGAGGGAGCTCAGGAGGGAACATTCACCATGGCAGCAAACTCTGACATGGCATCCGATAAGTGTCCCACGTCAGCGATCCTGCCACATCATTTGCCCCCCACTCCCGAGGCTAGTTAGTGCGCGGCGCTCAGGATGAAGGGAGTAATTACGGTGCTGACGTGGAAAGGTGAGGATCTGGACCAATAATGACCACGATCGATGGTACTTCGTGAGGCGGTTCACCGAGCCAGTACGGTGGCACCACATGGCCATGTCCGAGGAGCAGTTATGGCAAGCACGGAATTCAAGTGGCTGAAGTCGGAATAAGGTGCCCGCCCCGTCGATCGATGACACGTGGCAGGCATCCCTCGGTGGGGGAGTCGTAACGGTATGGTTGGGCGCCGATCACTTCGAAAAGAAAGGCAGCTTTTCCAGAACTCATCTTCTTTCAAATCTTTCATGCCCGTAATCATATTGAGCTTTTCCTTTCATCTCCCCCGGTCGTTCGAGTGGTCTCCCCAAGCTTCCAGCAGGTTAGTTCTCTCCCTCCTTACGTCAGCCGTGTAGGGATCTTCTTAGGTTTCCTTCCACCTTGTTCTTCTTCCTTCATGGCTCGCTTCGGTCTGGATTTTCGTCCCTCTTGCCAAGCCGAGGCCGGGCCTTCTAGGCCGAGGTCTCCTTCTTCTTTTGACGAGGAAGGGGATGCGGCGCGCTATGAATTTAGCAGAAGGCCCGTGCTTGGGGGAATATCGATTAGGGAGCCCAATTCCTCTCGTTCATCTCGTCCCCTTCCTCCTTCTGTTCCTACTTCTGAACCTCCTCGGTCGTCGGGTCCCGGGGGATTGCTTCGGTAATCACCGTCGAGGAGCTCATGACCATCCGGGATGATTATGGCATCCTGACCTTCATTCGACTCTCGGTTCCTCATCCAGGGGAGCGAGTCACTTCCAGCAGCCCTCGCCGGATAGCCTTCTATGAGGAGACCTTCGCCGGGGGCCTCCGATTCCCATTTCACCTGTTCTTCCTTTCCATCTTGTCCAACTATCGCTTTGTTCCTGCCCAACTCGTTCCGTATGCCGTTAGAACAATTTTTTGCTTCATTGTTCTGTGCCACTTCCATGGGGTAGCCGTTCGTTTTTCTTTGTTCAGGGATTTCTTCATCCTAAAACGCCACCCCAGTGAGGAGGGGTGGTGGTCCCTTTCTTCCCATCCGAGGGGCATGAGATTTGAGCTTCCCACTTCCATCAAAAGATAGAAGAGCAGGTATTTCTTCGCCTCGATTGAGGGGGTTGACTGGGTTTGGAGTGACCCAGATCGATCCCCCAACTAGAATTTTGCGATCAAAGCAGCCGACCTGGAGGTGTATGAGCAGCTCCGCTCCGTTGAGATCCCTTCGCTCGAGGTCCTGCTATCGGAGCTGAACCTTCATGAGGCCGGGATTGGCTTGACGCGGGAGTCGGGTGAATTCGGCTTGACCATCTTTTTCCTCCTTCCCTTTTTTTTTTCTTTCTTCTCTCTCTTTCCTCTTTCTTTCTTTATTTCTTTTTTTTTTGTATGTAAAGCTGACGGCATTCCTCTTGGTCAGGCATGAAGTTCTCAATGGACCACTGCTCTCCTTCTCCGAGGAGAGGAACCTGGCGGAGGGGGCAGCGAGCCCGCTCCGAAGAGGACTCGGACAGAAACCGATGCAAGGGCAGTGCAGCCCGAGCTAGCCGCTCTTGAGTCTGAGCCGAGGTGGAAGAGAGTTGCCGAGTCCACCTTGGAGTCTTCGAGGCAGCACAATCCAGCACCGGCGCCTGAGTCCGAGGTGGTGGCCCATGCTAGGTCCGCCGCTAAGGCTGCTGCAATGGTGTCCCCTCCTCCGATGATCGTCGAAGTCGAGGAGGACGGGGAGCCGGAAGGTGCGGGACCGAGGTCGGCCGTGACGTCCGAGGTGGTGCCGAGCCCCCAGCCCGCACCAGAGGCTTCTTCCATCGGTGGTGCAGCCCGGCGGATGTCAGGGGAGACAGGGATCACCGCCGGGTGCGCTTCAGGCTGGCGGCCAACATTTCTCTAATCAAGGACCCAGCCCTCACGGAGCAGATGATGGACTTCTCTGTCCAATCCGTCGATCGTCAAGAGCGGGCAGGGAGGCTCCTGGGCGACATTCTCAGCATGTCGTTCACCAACTTATACGCGGTAAGTGCACTTCTAGCTGGCTCATTTGCACCTAGTCTTTTATTTTATGACTAACATTGACTTTGGTGCAGCAAGGCACGGAACTCCTACTCGTCCGGAACTACTACCACAACTGGGCCAAAAGGGATAGAGAACGGGAGGCGACGCTCGAATCTCTGAAGGCCAAGTTGAGGCAGAAGACTGAAGAGGTTTGGGATGCCAGAACGAGGGCCAAGACCCTAGCAGGGGAAGTTCCCAACACTGAGCGGCTGAGGAAGGAGGCCGAGGAGCTCGATTTGAAGAGGTCTCAGCTGAGGGAGCTCTAAGCTGAGTCGGAGGTGGTGAGGGAGCAAGCTACCTCAGCCGAGAAAAAGGTCGCTGTCACTGAGCGGTGGGCTACTAAGGCGGAGGAGAGGGTCTCCGCCGCTAACAGCTCGGCAGAGGCCGCGAGGAGAGAGGCAGCCAAGGCCACTTAGAAGGCCTTGGAGGTGACTCGCAGGGTGGAGATCGTCGAAAAGGAGGCCGTCGATGCGGTGGCAAAATTCAAGACCTCCCCCGAGTACCTGTGCGATTTCAAGGAGGTGGCAACGGACTCCTTCTTCAAGGGGTTCGTGTATTGCCGATCTTAGTTGCACAGCATCCTTTCGGAGGAGCGATTAGCCATCCTCCGACTCCCAGGCTCTAAGGGCGTCAAGGCCCCTACTCCGGCACCGGCCGTGGTGAAGGAGAGTGCTGCCATGGCCAAGCGGGCCATGGTGAAGGAGAGCTCTACTACGGTCGAGCCAGCCATGCAAGCGGTGGTGGTCGAGCCGGCTCCACCGGCAGCGACAACAGAACTGGCTGCGTCGGCGGTGGTAACTGAGGAGCAGGCCCCGGGCATCGAGGCGGAGGAGAGCGGGGCTACGGCAGGGCATCGCCAGGGGAAGGTGCCAGTTGAGTAGGGTAGGAACATTTACTTCTTTCTCCCTGCCATTTTTGGCTTGGGCTGCCCGGCATGTCGGGGGCCCGAAAGTATTTGTAAGTATGTATGTCTTTCTATTGGAATGAAGCTCATCATTTGTCCTGACTTGGGTGTCCTTTTCCTCTCCAACCTCCTTTTTCTGCCTCCTTCTTTTCTCCTCTCTTTCTTTTTTTTTTTTTGGGATGTAGAGTGGTTAGGGAAGGAGGGCGTCACTTTACTGAAAGCTGGGCTCGGAGACTTGGTGGCTGGAGAGTTGGGTTCCGGGCCTGATTGCCTGAGGGCTGGGCTCAGGGCTTGGATGCCTTGGAGCTAGGCTCGAGGCTTTGGTGCCAGAGAGCTGGGCCCCGGCTTGAATGCCTGAGAGCTGGGCTCAGGGCTTGGGTGCCTTGGAGCTAGGCTCAAGGCTTTGGTGCCGGAGAGCAGGGCCCCGGGCTTGAATGCCTGAGAGCTGGGCTCAGGGCTTGGGTGCCTTGAAGCTAGGCTCGAGGCTTTGGTGCCGAAGAGCTGGGCTCCAGGATTGGTGTCTTGGAGCTGGGCTCGAAGACTTTCTTGGCTGGAGGCTGGGCTCCAGAGTTAGGGTCTTGGAGCTGGGCTTGAAGACTTGCTTGGCCAGAGAGCTGGGCTCCAGGATTGGTGTCTTGGAGCTGGGCTCGAAGACTTGCTTGGCCGAAGAGCTAGGCTCCGGAGTTAAGGTCTTGGACCTGGGCTCGAAGACTTGCTTGGCTGGAGAGCTGGGGTCCGGGATTGGTGTCTTGGAGCTAGACTCGAAGACTTGCTTGGCCCGAGAGTTGGGGTCTTGGACCTGGGCTTGAAGACTTTCTTGGTCGGAGAGCTGGGCTCCAGGATTGGTGTCTTGGAGCTGGGCTCGAAGACTTGCTTGGCCGGAGGTTGGGCTACGAAGTTGGGGTCTTAGAGCTAGGCTCGAAGACTCGCTTGGCCGGAGAGCTAAGCTCGAAGACTCGCTTGGCCGGAGAGCTGGGCTCCGGGATCGATGTCTTGGAGCTGGACTTGAAGACTTGCTTGGCCGGAGAGCTGGGCTCCGGAGTTGGGGTCTTGGAGCTGGCCTCGAAGACTCGCTTGGTTGGAGAGCTAGGCTCCGGGATCGATGTCTTGGAGCTGGGGTCGAAGACTTGCTTGGCCGGAGAGCTGGGCTCCGAGATTGGGGTCTTGGAGCTGGGCTTGAAGACTCGCTTGAGATTCTTCTGCAAACCAGACAACTATATGTGCAAAGGAATATTTTTATTATTATTGGAAGAAAGTCTTACATTATTGATAATATCTTCTCAGATTGCAGGCGTTCCAGGTTAGAGGGAACCTGGCACCGTCAAGATCCTCGAGATAGTAGGCCCCATGTGAGAGGACCTCAGCCACCTTGTAGGGCCTTCCCAATTCGGCGAGGGCTTGCCGCACTCCTGGGACTGGGATGCTTCAGCTCGGTGCAACACCAAGTCCCCATGCCTGAAGACCTTCGGCCTTACCCATGCATTGTAGTACCGGGCCACTCATTGCCGGTATGCTGCCATTCGGAGTCGGGCCTTATCCCTTGTTTCTTCGAGGAGATCCAAGTTGAGCAGAAGGTGCGCTGAGTTCCACGCCTCATCGTATTGCTGTACCCATAGTGTGGGTATGCCGAGCTCAACTGGGATGACTGCCTCAGTGCCGAAAACAAGATTGAAGGGCATCTCGCCGGTTGCCGTCTGGGCATTGTGTGGTAGGCCCACAGGACACTTGGGAGCTCCTCTGCCCATTTACCTTTGGCCTGGTCCAGTCGGGTTCTGAGCCCTTGGAGGATGTCTGATTAGTCACCTCGGCCACCCCATTTGTTTGGGGATGGGCTACCGAGGTGAAGCAGTGCTGGATGTCGTGCTCAGTGCAAATCTTTCAAACTCCCGATTGTCAAATTATCGCCTGTTGTCAGTGATGATGCAGTGAGGGAGTCCAAAGTGGCAGATAATCAACTTCCAGAGGAATTGGCGGACATTGGCTTCAGTGATCCTAGCTAGCGGTTCCGCTTCGGTCCACTTGGTGAAGTAGTCAATCGCCACTAGCAGGAACCGTCGTTGTCCAGGTGCAGGGGGGAACGGTCCTAGGATGTCCATCCTCCACTGAGCAAAGGGCCAAGGGGAGGAGAGCTGGGAGATCGGCGCCACTGGCTGGTGCTGTATGTGGTCGTGACGCTGGTACTTGCCGCACCTTTTGACAAAGTCGACGGCATCCTCCCTCATGGTCTCCCAGAAGTACCCTTGGTGGAGAGCTTTGTAGGCCAGTGTTCTTCCTCCCACATGGTTTCCACATAGGCCTTCGTGGATCTCCTGGAGTACAAAGGTTGCCTCCGCAGGCCTGAGGCATTTCAGGAGTGGGTAGGAGTGAGACCGGTGGTAGAGCTGGCCTTCCATTATAACGAATCGGGAGGCCTTTTTCTTGATGAGGCTGGCTTCCACGCGGTCCTCTAGTAGGGTGCCATCGGTGATGTACCTGACATACCTGTCCATCCAACTCGGCTCAGGGGTGACTTGGTGCACCTCCTCTGGGCTTTCGTAGCTTGGATTATTGAGGTACGTGATGTAGGCGCGCCCCAATGACGAATCTGGCAGGGTCGTGAGCCTCGATAGTGCATCCACATGTGCATTCTCCCCCCGAAGGATATGGGAGATGCTGAAGAGTCGAAAGCCAGTCGTGCTGGAGCGGACTCAACCTAGGTATTTCATCATCTGGGGGTCTCTGGTCTCATATTTCCTGGAGACTTGCCTGGCAACCAGTTGGGAGTCGGTAAAGACTTTCAAGTTTTGCACGCCCAGCTCGCGGGAGACTTCCAAACCCGCGAGGAGCGCCTCGTACTCCACCTAGTTATTTGTTACGGCGAACTTGAAGCGGAGGGCACACTCTGCCACCACCCCATCGCTGTTGGCGAGGATGAGGCCTGCTCCACTCCCGCTAGAGTTGGATGCACCGTTCACATAGAGGATCCAGGGCTCCTCCTTTGGTCCGAGCTCCGCTCGATGCTCCATTATTGTCTACTCTGGCTCCTCGGCGAGCCCGATGCATTCGACCACGAAGTCGATTAGGACTTGGGCCTTCTGCGAAGATCTTGGCCGATATGCTATGTCGAACTCGCTGAGCAGTAGGGACCACTTGGCCAATCTCCCAGAGGTCTCAAGGTGGCAAAGTATGGTACGTAGCAGCTGATCCATCATGATCACAATGGGTGCGCTTGGAAGTCGGGCCTGAGGTGCTTAGTAGATATTATTAGTACAAAAATGAGTTTTTTGGAGCGAGTATACCTGATCTTCGTATCATGGAGGATTTTGCTGGTGTAGTACACCGACTTCTGGGATCCATCCTCGTCTGTGTGGACGAGAACTGAGCTGACGGCTCCAGGCGTGACCGCCAGATAGAGTAGAAGCTCCTCCCCTTCTTTCGATCTGGATAGTAGCAGGGGGAAACCAGGAATTCCTTCAAATCCTACAACACCGTCCTGTACTCTTCCGTTCAAGCGAAATCGTGCATCTTGCGCAGTGCCTTGAAGAAGGGAAGGCAGCGGTCAGCCGACCACGAGATGAACTGGATCAGGGTGGCGATACGCCCCGTCGGGCACTGGACTTGCTTCTTGGATGTAAGGTGCTCCATGTCGATGATCGCCTAGACCTTCTCTGGATTCGCCTCGATGCCCCTCTGAGTGATCATGAAGCCAAGGAACTTTTTGATGGACACTCCGAAGGCGCACTTCGCGGGGTTCAGCTTCATCCGGTGTGTTCGGAGGTTGTGGAAGGCTTCGGCGAGGTCAACGACGTGATCCAAGCTCGGCTTGCTCATGATGAGCATGTCATCGATGTATACCTGCATGTTTCGACCGATCTATTCTCAAAGACCCTATTGACCAGATGCTGGTACATGGCCTCAGCATTCTTTAGACCGAAGGGCATCATTCTATAGCAGTAGATCCCTCGATCGATGATGAAGGAGATGTGTTCCTCATCCTCCGGGTGCATTCGTATCTGGTTGTACCCAGAGAATGCATCCATGAATGAAAGCAGGCAGTGCCCCGAGGTGGCATCCACTAATTGATCAATCTTTGGCAAGGGGAAGCTGTCCTTCGGGCATACCTTGTTGAGGTCAGTGTAATCTACACAGATCCTCTATTTGCCATTGTTCTTCTTCACCATCACCACATTCGCCAGTCAGCTCGGATACTGCACCCCCGAACGAAACCGGCGATGAGGAGTTTATCCACCTCCTCATTGATGGTCACCTGCCTCTCCGGGGCGAAGCTTCTTTTCTTCTACCGAACTGGCTTATACTTTGGATCAATGCTCAGCTTGTAAGTAATGACGTCGGGTGGGATACCCGGCATATCCACCACCGTCCAGGCGAACACATCTGCATTTGCCCGTAGGAACTCTAACAGGTGGGCCCTCTCCTCGTCTGGCAGCTGGGCCCCGATCTACACTGTCTTCGTCTGTCGGCTCCGAGCGGATAAAATAGCAGGCGTTCGACTAGGCTTCCCCTAGGGTTTTGAGCCCTTTGGTCGAGATCATCCACCCTGGGGTCGCCCTCGGAAGCCTTGGCCCCATGAAGGGTTTGGGAACAATGCTGCACCAGTTGTGGCATTCCCCTCATCTCCCCGATGCCATGAGGAGTTGGCAACTGTATAAGCAATCTCTTGGTGGAGACGACGGTGTCAAGCAGATTGAGCCCGGGTCGGCCCAGTATCACGTTGTAGGTCGAAGGAAGTCTAACAACCGTGAAAGTCACCATGATGGTGCTCTGCCAAGGTGGGGTCCCGGCAATGACCAGGAGAGTAATTTCTCCCTCCATCTTACAGAATCACCTGTGAAACCTACAAGAGGTGTGTACACGGGTTTAAGCTAAACATAAGAAAGATTCATCCTTGAGAAAGCATCATAGAAAAGTACATCTGTGGAGCTTCCACTATCAACCATGATGCATTTTACAGGATGCTTCGCGATCGTCATCTCGATGACCACGGTATCATTATTTACATTTTTTTTCCCTGTCTTCCCCTTCTCTCGTACATTTTCAGAATGCCCTGAGATGACCACGGTATCATTATTTACATTTTTTTTCCCTGTCTTCCCCTTCTCTCATAAAGGGGAGTACATTTTCAGAATGCCTTACCCCCCGGGCCCTCTTGGGTGCACGTCCGGCTCCCCAGCATATTATCCCTACCGGCTTCTCGGTAGGGCAGTGGTCAACTGCTGGAACTTGCAGGAGAGCAATGAGCGCCCGGGGTTCTGCTTAAAGTCTGCCCCCCACAAACCTTCTGAGGTAACCCCTCTTCATGAGCTCTTCGATTTTTCACATAAGGTTGCAGCATTCCTCGATGTCATGGCCGTGGTCGCGGTGAAAGTGACAGTACTTTATTTTGTCACGACCAGACGACGGCTTCATCGGAGGCGGGCGCCTCAGATATTTCTCGCACTCGATTTTCATAAGGATCTTTGCCCTCGGGGCGAGGAGGGGGGTGTAGCTCTCCTCAAGGATGAGAGCGCCTTTCAGCCTTGGTCCTTGTTGGGAGCTCGGAGCTGGGGGTCCCGGCTTCCGCGCCTCGGATGCTTCATCGGGGGTTGGCTTCTTTAGTGGCCTCCCGTCGAGCTCCCGTCTCGTACGATCCGCCTCCTCGACATGGATGTACTTCTGAGCTCGGAGAGAAGCTCGGCATAGGTCTTTAGGGGCTTCTTGTCGAGCGAGTAGGTTAGGCGGGAGGTCCTAAGCCCTCGTTTCAGAGCCAGCATGGCAACCGGCTCCTCAAGACTGTAGATCTCCAACACGGCAGCCTTAAAGCAGGCCATGTAGTTCCACAGCGGCTCGTGATCCTACTGCCTAATGGAGAAGATGCTGTCTGCCTCTCGTGGCATCTTCCGACAGGCATCGAAGTGGGCCACGAACCTCTATCCTAGCTGGAAGAAGGAGTTGATGCTCTCCAGCTCTAGGTGGGTGAACAACACCCGGACCGCCTTCTAGAGAGTAGCAGGAAAGGCGATGCAGAGGAGAGCATCGATGGCCTCCTGGACCCTCATGAGGGTCTGGTAACTTTCCAGGTGGTCCAGGGGGTTAGTGGTCCCGTCGTAGGGGTCCACCTGCGGTATACGGAATCGATGCGGGATCGACTTCCTTTGGATCTCTTGGAAGAATGGGGGATGGGCATCATAGCCCGCTGGCTTGCTAGCGGAGCCCGGTAGATTGGCAAACCGACAGGATAACTCCACCGCTCGCGGTCATGCTCCTCCAGGCGCATCTCCGCCATGCGCCTGACGGCTTCATCAGTAGACCCCTCCACCGAAGGAGACAGAGAAGGTGACATGGATGCATGGCATCCGTGATGGGGGTTCTTGCTCTTTCTACCTTGGCGGTGCTTAGATGCCCCCCACCTGAGGTTTGGCGAGTGGCTCTCCCTGTTGGCAGACCCGGCTTGTTGCCTTTTCGTAGGAGTTTGGTGGCTACCTTTGTTGTCAGTAATGGCCCACGGCTGCGAAGGCCTTCCTTAGAAGGAACGCAGGCTATCATGGGGAGCTGCGGCATGTGCCGCGAGGGTCCCTGGCTGCTAGTAAGTGGCCAAGGATCGGTGCTGGTTCTGAAGCTGGCACACCGCGGTGGAGATGATCTGCATTTGCTATGCGAGTGTAGCTAACTGAGATTCTGGCGGAGGTGGTTGAGCTGGAGTGGACGGTTCCATCTCTGGGTCGTGCGGGTTTCCCCTAAAGGGAGAGTCCCCCGCATGGCTAGTGGAAACCTCTCTCACACGTGTTGTCACCATCCCTTCGTCGAGCTGCTTAAAGAGGGACCGACCCTTCAAAGCAAGAAGGATCCTTCCGACAGTTAGCCTTTCGGGCCCCCTACCTGGCATGCCAATCTGTTGCCGCCAAGATCACCGTGGGCTGTAGCTACTGGAGGCGTCGGACCGCCAACCGTCCTCCCAGGAACTCTTCGTTCTTCAGGACCTGCAGGGGAACAACGTTAGAGACCCAGGCTGGGGATTCCGGTAGGGGCACTCCAACGATCAAGTCAGTGACGATCCAAGGGAACAGATCCTCCTGGTCGAGCCCCTCTTGATGGACCCCATGCTAGGAGGAGTGAGTGTGGTGTGTATGCATGTGAGAGCGGGTTGGGAGAGGTGAGGCCGAGGTGGAAGGGTCCTCCTGTTTGGCCTTTTTCTCCCTTTTTCTTGTTGCCCGCCTCAGTGGTCTAATGTTGTTCTGTTGTATTGAGTTATTTTGGCTTACTTTTGCTGGGTTTTTAGCTTGGCTTGCCTCGGGAACTTCCCCGTATTGGCAGGTGCGTGCGTTGAGGTACTGTGCCATGGACGGGACGTCTCTCCTGACATGTGGTAAGGGAAGCTTCTATGCACCCTGACATTCCTTTTGGTTGCACCATCCTGAAAAACCTGGCAGAGCCTCGATCGAGGGCCGCCACCCCCGAGATTCGTGCCCTTCGACTGGCCCCCCTTTCCTGGCGGTACGGGCGGTTGATGGAGGGCATGGCGCCTTGGTCATAGAACTTTCTTCCCTTCTCTTCTAGCGTAAGTGGCAGCGGCGAGCAATTATTATGACGTGGCGGGCACTACTTCGCGGTCCTCGGGGGGCTCACCGGCATCCTTAGAGGGAAGGCGCTGCTTCCTTGGCGATTGGCGCTCTGGCCGAGGTGGTGGCCGAGTTGGAGAGCAGGACTAGTTCCGCCGGGCTCGACCTCGAAGGGGCTCCATGTGGCGGAGGAGGGCTGAGCTCAACTCCGGACCACAGGGCTCGACTTTGGAAGGCTTGACCTTGCAGAGGAGGGCGACACGCGACCCCAGATGGGAGGGCTCAACCTCGAAGGGGCTCCACGTGGTGGAGGAGGGCTGAGCTCGACTATGGACCGTGGAGCCCGACTTCGAGGGGCTCGATCTAGAGAGGTCGCTCAGCTCCGGCCTAGGCATCCCGGCCTCGCGGGAGTCGACTGGCGGAGGACGGTGCTCGATCTCGGTGGGTGGCTCCGGCGCTCTAAGGGAGCTCAACCTGACGAGAGAGCTCAGGAGGGAACATTCACCATGGCAACGAACTCTGACACAGCATCCAAAAGGTGTCCCACGTCAATGATCCTGCCACATCAAAACACATGACTAATTATGACACCTCCTGGATTTCTAAGTCCCGTAAAAGTAGCACCAAGCACAAAATTGAAAGAAAAATATTAAAATATATACAAATTAAATAATATAAAGTACTAAAAAATCTAAAAATTATTAATTTTTTTAAAAATGAAATAGTTGTATATGGATTTTGTGGAGAAGAGTGGGTATTATTGAGACCCATCACCAAGCTATTGTCTAATTAAAACTCTATTTTTAAGCAATCATTAGTTTTGATGTCTTTAGGATCGACTTTATTTATTATTTTTTGCATATCTTATTTCAAATAGGTCTCTATTTCTAGAGTTACTTATCTAATCTAGAGTTTGCACTTTAGTGAATTTGTTTTTTGAATTAAGATAGGAATCCAACTCCTACTTATGTTATACTCTATTTAAAGGGATCTATGATGTCTCTTTTGTAAGTGTGAAAGAATGAAAAAGTGTAAAAAATTATGAAAAAGAGAGAGGTTAGAAGTATATCCTTGATAAAGCATGAAGGAATCTTTTCTATAGTTCAATTTCTCTAATGAAGATTTTATCCCTCTCCAATATTTTTATTCTTTCAATGTTTCTTTTCCATATCCGTTTTTTTGGTGTTTGCACATATTCTACTTCAAATATAATGCCATTTCACATGGTATCATAGCTAAAACCTTGAGATTGATAGCTCGTGTGCTTGGAGCTGTACATGGTATTAAAGTTATAGGCTCAGAGAGTGGTCAAGCAATTTATGACTTTGATCAGATTTATTCAAAGCATAATTTTTGAAGTAGTGACTTGATTAATGATGGTTATTGTGTTTATAGCTCGGCATAGTTGAAGAGCTTCTAATAATTTATTGTATAATGATGTAAGCAATATGGACTCTTATTTAGTTCAAAAGGTGAATCATTATGACCGATGTTACTATCTTATCTATTGGGATCTTATATAAGATGTCTGACATTATCAACATTAATATAGCTACTTTTACTACTATCACTTTTTTTTGTAAGTTGAATTACACATTATTTATACTGAAAGGATCTTGTTAGGGCTTAATTGAATGGATAGGATTTATAGAATACCCGGATGAGTTGACAATGATGCCATTAGATATTTTTAATGATGAGATTGCAAGAAGAAGGTAAAATATGAAATCTAGGAGGTAATATGCCTTATTCAAAATTTTGTTGATAAAGAAAATTATCTCCGTATTCAGGATATAAAGAAGTTGAAAAAAATATGGGATATTTTTGCAGATGTCCACTCAAATTTATACAATGTGAGACATCATAAACATAAATTAACTAAAGAGTGGATTCTGATTCTAGATTTTCTTAAATATCTAAAAGAATAACAAAATTTGTTCAAAGATGAAGATTTAAGATAGGAGAAGCTTTATCAATTCCAGGTTCAATCAAATTCCAAAGACTTAGAATATAGTAAAGTTGATCAGCTTGAGAATCAATCAAATTCGAAAGAAAATCTAGAGTAAAAGAAGCTTGATCAGATGACCATCACATCAAGTTCAAAAGATATCGTGATTGAAGAATTTATTGATTCTGAAATTGCTTAAGAAGAGTAAGAGAATGCTATAGTTGATCTAGCTATGGAGATTTTTATTGAGGAACCAAATCATGTATAGGAGTTTTATGTTAAAGCTACGCAAGATATAGATATTTCTTATAGAGATTTAGTTAGTTGTGAGGAAGAGCTAACTAATTTTGATGTAACTTTAAATATCAACAACCAGAAGATATGCTGGGTGAAGATGATTCTTGCTGTACTTTAACCGTCAATAAGATTTTTGGTACAAAAATTAGTTTTAAAGCAATTCCAAACTTCAAGCTAGTTAAAAACTCTATGCAAAAGGATTTAATTCCGTGTTCAAAAGAAAATAATTATATGCAAATACTTGAAGCTCCTCAAGTAGGGATATATAGATATGACCAAAATATTACTTTTTGATTTACTTGTATATGCATAATAGCCGGTGCTTATAATTATTGTAACCAGTAATTTGATGTTCATTGGGATAAACTGGATGCTTAAAAAAATCTTGAGTGGACTTTTTGCTAAGAGAAAATATTCCAAGGCATTGTTAGTTTCGATATATGCATCAAAGAGGATAGGCTGCTAAAATAATTATTATTCAAGCTAATAAAAGAGTTTTGCTATTTATTGGTTCGACAAGTTGCTATATGTTGTTGTTACTGCAACGATGATAGTGATGACTACTATGGTGGTTCACGATATCACCAAATTCAGTATTATCAGTATAGATTTTGCAATAAAGGGAAGTATTAAAATTCATTGTTAAGTCCTAATTCAATAAAAACTTTATTTTCAGTTAGTCATTAGTTTTGATATATTTAGGATTTTTAATTAATTATTTTTTGTATGTCCTATTCCAAATAGTTCTTTATTTCTAGAGTTATTCTATTCGGTCTAGAGTTTGATTTTTAATGGATTTCAATTTTTTGAGTTAGGATAGGAATCCAACTCTTATTCACATTATGCTCTATTTAAAGGGACTTATGGTATCCTTTGTAAGTGTGAAAGAACAAGAAAGTATGTAGAAGATTATAGAAGAAAGAGAGGTTAGAGGTGTCTTTTTGATAAAGCATGAGAGAATTTTTTGTAGGATTCAATTTTTCTAATAAAAATTTTATTTCTCTTTAATTTTTTTCTTTTAACATTTTTTTTATTTTTTTTATTTGTTAGGATCTTGAGCTTCATTTTGCTTTAAATAGTGCACTGTTCTTAGGAATTGTGATGGAAATGAAAATGATGAAAGAACATAATGGAACGTGGTGGGAAGGAACATATAAGGATGATGAGAAAGAGTAGGGGGACGAGAGAGAGAAAGGATCGATGGTGTGAGAAATGGACTTTTGGGCCAAAGTCGATAAGCTCAATCAACTTCAATTTAGCGGGAAAAAAAAGAGAGAACGTCCATGGAGAACCGGAACAAGGAACAAAGCCCTATTTATCCAGCCACCAAAACTGTCAGAGAACGTGGATAGGAGGACGTCGGAGAGTCGGATTCAACCAGGTGGAGAATCGTAGATGGGTAGGAATTCTGATTGATCGAGGTTCTTCCCCTTACGACGAGGAAAGCTCTCTCATTCTTCCTTTTTAAAAATCCCCTTTCACCATCTCTAAGGGTGCAAATCGACCATGTTTTGCCATCTCCCTCCTCTCCGGTGAGCATCAGAAGCTTTGTCGACGCTGGTGGGTTTTTCCTTCTCAATTCTTCTTAGAATGAAAAAAAAAAAGAAGACGGAATAATTGGATGGAAGCCGGTGATGCCGCCCGATTTCCCTCCATCTAGCTATGATTGGTGAGCTTTCTCTCCCTCGTCGACCTTCTTCCATGGCTTCCAAGGCCATGGGAGGCCCGCTCGTGCCGAAATAGGAAATCGGGAAGAAGAAAAAAAAGAGGGAGGACCCTCTGTTCCATGGAGAAGAAGAAGAGAGGAAGAAGGAAGAAGAGGGAGAGGAAGAGGAAGAGAAGCGAAGAAGAAAAAAGGGGAAAGGAAAAAAAATAGAGAGAGCGGGGTTGATCGATGGAGATAAAGGAGAGAAGGGAACAGGGAAAGAAAAAAAAGAAAGAAGAAGAAAGATGGAAAGAAAAGAAAAAGGGGGGAAAGGAAAAAGGAAAAAGAAAGGAAAAAAAAAGAAATAAAAGAAGGAAAAAAAATAAAATAAGATGAGGAGAGAGAATGATGAGAGAGAAGATGAGGAGAGAGAAAGAGGAGAGAGAAAGAAGAAAAGGAAAGAGAAAAAATAAATAATAAAAAAATAGTGAGATGGAGGTTGAAAAGTCTCTTTCTCTGAAAATTTGGAGAGTGAGGGTTTCAACGGGAGGACCACTGATGAAATTCTAATAAAAAGGTTTTAGATTTTACAATATCCTAGGATTATTATTATTGTTAGGGGCAACCTTTTGAGCAGAAAGGTATTATATGGGTTTCGGGTGCGGACCAATATCAAACATGTTAGTTGTCATCAATGAGGTAAGGATTCTAGACTTGATCACTAGTTGTATATATAAGGATTCTAGACTTGATCACTAGTTGTATATATATATATATCTTACATGACATAATTTGACCCGTGCACATGAGCATTAACATGCATGATTGATTTTTGCATGATATAATTTGATTTTTGCATGGTATAGTTTGATTTTTGCATGGTATAGTGGACAGTATGATTATTGTGGTTATTAGTTATGTTCATGTATACCATGTTTTTATCAAGTAAAAATACTTTTGATGGTTCGGACCATGATGCCTGTCATTAAAAAATTTGAGATTTCATGGTTTGTTATCATGATATGAATTGATAAAGTGATAACCAAGAAAATGAGGTAATTGGACTAGCCATGCCACGAAATCATGGTTACTGAGATTGCCAGTCACAGGCTGAAATGTGACAATGAGATTACCCATCACATGCTGAAGTGTGACAATGAACTTGCCAGTCACAGGCTAAAGTGTGATACTAAGATTGCCAATTATGGACTGAAGCATGATCGTGGTTAGTCCAGAATCCTAAAGAAGAAGGATAACTAATGGAAACATAAAAAGAAAATTTAATGTTATCAAAGGTTTTGTTATACTTATCATTTGAGTTTTTTTTGGTGGCATGATCTGATAAACTATTATTTTCCAGTTATTTTCAAGTTATACTATTATTGGTGTAACTATTTGGAGACCTTACTGGGCTGTAAAGCTCACAACCCTCTACTTTCTTCCTTCTCAGAGTTGTGCAGGATAACCAAGTTTGGTGGTGGATTGAATTCATTGAGAAATGATGAGTAGCTAGAGAGTTATTAATACCAAATAGATGACTGAAGGATGACCGAAATTATAATCATATGAGTTGTGGTATTTTCTTATGAATTGTGATCAATAGTATTATGGAGGATTGAAGTTGAAATAAAATTTTTTAGACCTTGCATGATCTTTAAAATGTAATCTAGAATTTGTATGGCCAGTCGCATAGCCAAGTATGGTGCTAGATTCAGGACATGACAGATAGAGAAGAGACGAGATATGAGAGAGGGATGGGGAAGGAGAACATTAGAAGGTAGGTTTAATTTTTGTTTAGTGTGGGTGAGAATAAAAAAAAAAAAAAAGTGTCACAGGAGAATATGAGAGAGAGAGAGAGAGAGAGAGAGAGAGAGAGAGAGAGAGAGAGGGGAGAGGAGCATCTGTGTAAAAATATAATCCGGTTGGGAAGGGAAGACAGGATGGGTGATACTCTAATTAGAAACAGAAAGTATAATTAAAACTCTAATTTGATAGTTAAGAAAATATTGTTACGAGAATTTTTTTTAAAAAAAATAATTAGATAAAAAATTGATTTAGCTTCTAAATACATCTGGTAGTAAGTATGTGTAAAATTTAAATCATTTTTTCCCTCTATGGTTTGTCTAAGTACTTTTGTGAAAAACTTGATGGATCAAATTTATCGAAGAATATGGCAAAATTTCAAACACTTTTCTTACATATAATATAGACTAACGTTATTGTATAGCTTAGTTCAGTGAAGAAACTTCTTTTTTGATAGAAAAAAGGGTATGGGGTATTACCCGATGTAGCTCCCCATTCTGGTTTCCAACCCGCTAGGTCTTTGTTCGATTCGGATCGTAAATTTTTGCATACCCTCCCCCAACCGGTGAGTACGTCAGCCTAGCCGTACTACAATGCCGAAGTTAGAGCTGCTCCGTCCTCCAATCATGTATGTCCAGAACTTCTGGAATTTAATCGAGTCATCCAAGGAATCATTCCTCGAACCCGTGACCAGTAAATCATACACAATGACGGGGCCGTGCGCTAACCGATCACGCCACCACCGCATGGTGTAAAGAAACTCCTCTAAGCCCTGCTTAGATTATGAGCCAAGCATGAGCAGCCTGTTACTTTTGGCTCGACTTAGCTTCTTTTCTCCCATGAGCACTGGTGTTAACAATCAAAGTACTCATTCCCTAACCAGGAAATGAAAAAAAAATCTATGAGACTTATTTTCCCTTCAAGAAAAAGTTCCTCCTGAGTTCTAGTTTATAGAAACTAACACTCTATGTATTAATTAAGAGCCTTGCAATTGATTTCTCAAAAAAGTTTCGACTTTATTTTTTCACTTTTGGACCAACAGGCCTAAAGGAATACGTTGCTATGGATCATTTATGGATATTTCCCTTTCCTTTCTATTTTAGACTGACCAACAATATGAAGATAAGAATTGGCTGGTTGTCTTCATCCAAACAAGATCCAGATTTGAGAGCTTAAAGCTGTTTGGAATGGTAGCTGTTTTTGTTTTTTGTGGTGAATTAGTAAAAGGTCATATAGAGATGGATTCCAAAGATAGTATTTGCATAAAATTTATGTTATTTTTTTGTTTTTGCTTTTTATTTTTTAAAAAAATTAAATCTTTACTACCACAAATTCTAAAGATTTTCTATATAATTTTAAACATATAATAATTTTATCATACATGTTATTTCAGTTTGCGTTTTTTTGATTTTCTTAGATTTTTAAAACCAAAAGCATAAAATAATTTAGAATGAACGCTCAATATACAGTGATGGCGGTACTTAATCATTTAATATATTTAATTTATTTGAACTCATTGTAAATTGGACTAAATCATCTGTCCAATGAAATGAATAGTTAGATTTGAATTTAAAATCCATTTAATAAATGAACAAGATTTGGGTCAGCACATTTTTATTTATCCTGTGCCTGGTCACCACCCCTACCTTTAATTATCATATTTTAATTGGCCGGTATGGCAAGCAAGAGGACCCTAACATGGCATGCTGGTCATGGTGAGACCTCCAAGCTCCCATGGTTCAACAATATCTTTTTTTGGATGAAACATGGTTCGACAATATCGTCCGGACAAGGCCAACACAAGCGAGCCACCAAGCCACGATAGCCGTGGATCACACTTACGTTATGATGAGTCACATCAAAAAATATGAGAATATTTTTTTTAAAAAAAAATGGATTTCGATCATCCTTGGTGGTGGAGAACAGCCTCGATTTGTTCATTTCTCCCCGCCCCTTGCTGTCCTTTCCTGTCAGGCAGGATTCAAGACACCGACCGACAAGGGTGCTTTGGCATCCAATTTATGAAGAATATTTGAAGCCTTTAAATTAGCTTTCACATATGATGGAAGGTACCAGGGGGTGTTACTGTTCAAATTAACAAATTCTTTTCACAAGCTCAACCTTTGAGTCATCTGACGTGAGAATCTTCAGAAAGGCTACACAGCTCTCATGACCCTTTAAAAATAATAATAATAAAATGTGGAAGCATATAACCAGCATCCTCACAAAATATAACCAATGCCAACTGCCAGGCATGAAATGCAAATGCAATCTTGTCCGGTGCTGGATAGAAAGACGAAACAAGAGTGAGGCAAGGTGCAAAAGCTAATCAAAGCCAGGAGTCGGTCTTCCAAGTAACCAACTCTGGGAATCTGTGACACAGGCTGCTAGCCACATCATTTGACCAAACTCCACGCAAGCTTTTGAACCGAACCGCTCTTTGATACAATCAATCCATGTGGAGCATATATACGTACAAGTTCTAACTGGTAACTTCAAAGACGACCTACGTTTTAAAAGCAAACAGAGAATCACAAATTGTGAACAACTCCACGGTACTTCCAACTCTTAACTGTACCACACATTTTTTCCATTTTATACTCCCCCGGCTGCATTATGAACATTAACCTACTAAACTTTTGAATTCCTGTGACATCAGATAGTCACAACCAAAGACAACAGATAACTACTGGAACATGTTTCCGCTGTATGATTCACCTCATGCCCATGCTTCTCTTCCTTCTACCCTAGAATTTACAATGCCAAGCTCTCCTGATTTCTTGGTGGACCTGCTTAATTGAAACACAGGGTGCCTGCAGAACTTCCTTGCTCCTTTCCTCAAATTCAACCTATCCAACAAGCCATCTACATCCCCATGACCTCGTCCACCTTTAGACCCATCTTCTAGTGCATGTAAATCACTACAGATGGGCAAACTTTTTCCAGAAATGAATTCATGGTCCCCACAGGTTTCGCTCTTCATCTCAAAGTCCCGAAAGCTCTCTTCAACATCACTATCTGGAGCATGTTCTGCACTGAACGATAATTTGCTGAAGGCAGTCCTGTCAACAATACAGATGTCCACAGTTTTCTCATTAGAACCCAATCATATTTTTCAGTTGGTTTTGCTGAATTGGGCTCATCCCTGTCACTTGAAGACTCAGAACAGGGATGGAAAAACCTGGTTGCTTCAAATGCTTCCTCCCTTTCTCGCAGTGTCTTTATGATCAATGTCTTAAGGAAGTTCATTACTTGAACCGCATGGATCAATGCAGTTAAGGGATTGGCCATCTGAAAGACAGAGATGTCACAGCAGTTATTTTATATTCAATTTGATTTATATGCAGAAAAGCTGGACTGCTTAAAATCTGACTTTTTCTACTAACCTGAGTCATGTTAGGTGCAAAAACCATAGCAATATTACGAGCATTCATCTTGTTGTAATGTTCATGCTCGACAACATCAGCCATCAGATTGATGGCCCAGTCAAGCAATGCAGCTGCCATCGGTGGAAGCATCCTTCCAAGTTGACAGCACTCTTCTTCAGTGTTGCAGTGCATCACCTGATCTGGAGTCAGTGAGTCGAGCACCCCCATGGGGAGTTCACGAAACCATGCCTACAACAGCACCCACTTCAGGAAAGAATTATAGGAATATACATGCAAAGAATAATTTTTCAATACAAAAATCATAAAACTCAAAATATGGAGTAATTTTAGTGTGTTCTCGCACTATTTTTCCTTGTGCAACGTTCAGATATTGATCTGAAGATATTTCTGTTTTTCCTTAAAGTATTGAGTTTTATTGGTAGTTTTTTTAGATTAAACGAATATATAATTGGCCATTCCTCCTTTAGCTTCCTTCTCTCAATATCTACTTGGTTGCTTCTTTCTCTTTACTAAATTTTTTGGTTGTTTACAGAATAAAAGATGGTAGCATTGCAATAGAATTTAATATATGAAAATTACGTGTTCAGCAGGATATAACTTTACATTATGGGTGGATATTGGAAAAGCAATAGATTTATTAGTGTTAATTACTAAAATTGAATAAATGAAAATCTCTTGGGCATCCTTCCTATAACCGAGGGCAAATATTAGATTAGTAAGAGAAGAAAATAAGCTTGTGTTTTTATCATATGAGTTCTTTTGGATGCACAATTCAAGTAGCAATTAGTGTTTCCCATGATGAGCCATCTAGAAAATCAGGCTGATGACCAAGCTGCTGAAGCTCACCTACATCCACTCTGAAATCAGCAAAGTATGCACGACTCCATGGAGGCATGATAGAAGCGCCCCCAAAAATATGCTAAAACATTCCTATCTCAAGCTGCAAACAAACCTAATCAAGGTTAATCATGTTCTGGACCAAATTGAGTATCCATAGAAGGGCCGTCACTTTTCAGTCCAGACCCAATCACAGCTGAAACTGGTAATTTGTGCTACTGGTCAGTTTGGATCCCATGTAACTGGGTCAGAACCAACATTTTTTGTCTAGTACATTTAGTTGTTTGATAGTAATAGCAGGTTGAATAAGGTCTAGTCCCCTTTCTATATTTTGATCCAGAACATAAAATGGTTCAAATTGCTGGTGGACTTGGTCAATAGATCCAATATCTGGTTCTATTCAGGTCATTTTCAGTTCAGTTTCAATTTTGTGTCAGGTTTTCAACACACATGCAACCTAATCATATCACATATCATGGACTTCTTCAATTCTAATCACCACAGTTTGCTATGCATATGGTGGATAGGTCTACTCTCACTAGTCACCTATCATATAACAAATAACGGGAGTGACCAGATTTGTTATTATAAACACATCTTTTTGCCATACCCATAGCCATAGCTGCATTCTCTACCAAGGCCATGTTTATTGATAATGATTACCAAATGTAAAGCAGGCTTCTCAGAGTCAAGGCCAGGAAGAGGCAAGAACAACGCTATCACAATGCAAAACTAACTACCACAGACCACGGCATACATTATGTTTGAGCAGTTCATCAAAAAAAAATAATGCCAGTCTATGGTTTTGCAAAGACATGATAAAACAGCAGAAAAGACAGCAATGATGCAAATATAAGGAAGACTAACAGCAAGAAGGAGCTGGGCAGAAAAGGATCCTTTACAAATCAGGTAAGCTAGAATCCAACCACAATGTTGTCATAGATATTTTTTTTCACAAAAAAAAAAAAAAGGGCTAACATGCACATGATCTTCATATCCACACATACAGAGTGGAAAATCAATGAGTTCAACAAATAGATAATCAGAATCTGACAAAAAGTATAAAAGATGAGTCTAAATAAAATATTTGGTTCAAATCCAAGAGGAATCATGTTGTCCTAGCCAGCTTGGATAAAGAACCACATCCTGTTTACGAGCACTGCATGGATCCAAGTAAAACTAAGCTCTTTAGAGCCTTGATCTGATGGCTTTAACTGGTCACAAATGATAACAACAAAGTTATTCTTTTCATGGCAGAAATATAATTAGCATGACTTATTCCAGAAACATCTAATGTTTTTCAAGTATATTTCACCTATGAGGTGACAACAAGCAGTACATCAGCAATTTGTATCACATTGATTGCCATCACAAGAACATAGAAAATCAGACAGTGGAAATGCTGATAACTCAACAACAATGCGAAGGTACAGTACAATCAAAATGAAGAGAACTTGGAAAAAAAAATCACCCACATTTCATGGAAATATAGGCACTTCAGTTCTTTAGACATCATATTATGTACCAAATTTTCTAGTTAAGAGGCCTCACAAAATAATCCAAATTCTAGAGCTTGATATCAGTCAGCAAGACACAGATGGGTTCTTGATATCGGTGGTAAATAGAATTTTTGTACCAATATATTGCAGGGGTTATAACAATTGTATGAAGGACACATGGATTTGTCATGACTGGGACAGGTATATAAAGAGCTTGAGTGAAATCTATGCCCATGTAAAGAATGAGAATTGCATAAAATTATTTCAATTATACAGCAAAAAGAATATGGACCAACTGGAATATTCAAAGAACATGATGCTTAAGATTACAAAGTTTTGGAAGATAATGGTTACCTTTATCAGACCAGCTAGACAATGTAAATCAATTCCATGCGGAACGATTCCTCTATTTAATTGGTCTCTAACATATACTTCTTGACCGTTCTCAGCATTAATTCTAAAGATTCCTTCCATCTTCCATCAAAAAAGGAATAGTATTAACTCTTACAGATCTTACAAATAATATCACCAACAGTCAGAAAATTCCAACAATACAGAACTTACCTGAAGGCCTCCTTGCAGATACAAGTGCCTTTGCATCAAAAGCAAAATTGTTGGCACGCTATTCCCTCTTTTATCATAAGAACATTGCATAGAATTGGCAGAAACTCCAAACACACTTACACTGCAAAGAAAGGATGAAAGCATTATGTCCATAGGATCTTTTAGATAGGAAAATCACAATTTGCAAAGTATGAATAAGATCATATAAGGCTTCAATCAAACAAAAGGCAAATGAAATTAGATTGGGGACAAATATGGCACACTCTTTGGGGACAAACACAGTACATCTTTAAATGTTTACAAAATATGAGCTCAAAGTTTACAAACCGAAGCATTTTCCTTATGAATTCAATCCATGGGAGTTCAATCTATTACACGCAGACTTTCTCTTCTATTTTGTCAGAATATCTCTCAAAAACTCGAGAAAGGTATCCTACATCTGAAAAAAGGTCAACTTTGTGTATCTTTTTCTTAAAATTTCAATTGCTTCCCGTTTTCCCAAAAGTTGCATAAAATCAATATCTAATTGTAAAAGAATGCTTCATGGAGTCTAGACTTGTTAAACATGAACTAATAATCAATAGATAAAGATTAATTGTAAATGATTGTTTGTCCTCTCTTCTGTTACATTTTCCATTATTTATATTTGATTGGCAAATAAAATGCATTGAATTTAGCTGTTTTCTTTTCCATAAATAATATAGAGTGAGTACACTTGGAATTTCTAGTAAAGAACTGCTAGTAGTATTCATGGGACACATGAGAAATGCTACAGTGTAAGTCAAGGCATACCTTGGTGTAACTAAAATAATTTTAATAAACAACCGAGAATGAAGGTTAATTAACCATTGGCATTGCAGTTAAAAAGATGAAGAAATTATCGTAAAATAGGATTATTAGTACAAAGAACAAATAAATAAACCATTTGTGATCAATTTCCGCCTGCACTAGCTGAACGCACCAAAAGTAGCTGTAAATGGATGGAAACTGACTGAATCTAGCTGAAAGCTTGAAATGTTGGCATTGGTTTCAGTTCAGTCCTAGCCAAGATGGATCAATCTTAGCCAAGAACATTTAAACCAAATCATTCAAAGCAGTGGCATTTTCACTCTATAGCACAGAAATTAAGATTAAATAAGTGGGTTCTAGTACTGTCTCAATATTGTGGTACCAACTACACTGATACTGTCACGTCCTGAATCTAGCACCGGAATCGGCTACGCGACCAGCCGCACAAATTCTAGGTTTTACTCTAGAGATCATGCAAGGCCTAGGTACACAAAAGTCAACCATATCAAATTAAAACTATTATTATATAAACAATCAAGTAACAATTGTACAATCCATTTATTAAGTCGATATCACTAATTGGTCTACTGATTCACAACATCAGTAATATAAACTAAAACTAACTCAGCATAAACTCCATCTCACGCCCAGCCCAAACAAATCTTGCTACGCATCCTGGGTCTTTGAAAAAAAAATCAAAAGATAGGAAGTGAGCTATACAGTCCAGTAAGGTCTTCATATGATCACATCAAATAATAATATAAATTTCTGAAACAATAAAGTACCAGTATGTTATGTCATGCAATCAAATGATTTAAGCCTCATGTATTATAAAACCTTAATAACTTTACATTTTTCCTTTAGAATTTCCATTATTTAACCTTTATCTTTAGGGTTCTAGATTAGCCACGGTCATGTACCAGCCCATGACTGGCAACCGCAAAGCGACCATGCATACTATGGTCGGTCCTGCTCACGTACTAAGCCCGTGGCTCGGCTGTCCCACGTACTATCCGCCCGTGGCCGGCTCACACGTACAAAGCCCATGGCTCAGGCTGTATAACCACGGTGCTACCGTAGCATGGCTAGACCAAATACCGTATTTACTTCATTAACACTTGTCAAAACATATCTTTTATGACCTCTCGATAGCCGGTATCGTGTCCAACCCACTCGATATCCGGTTTTATGGTTCAACCTATTTAGCAATCCGGTATCATGGTCCAACCCATCCGGATATCAATTTTCTTTATAACATCATGCATGAAATACCGACAATAAAAATGATAAAACCACAATGTCTATCACAAGAAAACAACTATGCCATGTCATATAGTACCACACGTGCAAATACATATAACATATATGCTTAGATCAAGCCAGGTCATAATAAATTCATGCATAAATGAATGATCAATACAGAATTCCTTACCTTAACGCGCTATTCCTAGTATATCCGATATTAGTCAGTACCCGAAATTTGCACAACGTTTTCCTGCTCAAAGGGTTGATTTCCTACAATTACATAAATTTATTCAAATCAAATCTCTAGTTGCACGAATTTTGAGAAAAACTTCCCGATCCTCTCTCCTATATTAATATATTATTATTATTATATTTACTCTCTCTCTTCTCTCATCATCTTCTCTCTCTTTTTTTTTTTTACGTTCTCTCTCTTTTTTTTTCTTTTCTTTTATTTTCTTTTCTTTCCCTGGACTGAGTCAAACTCTCCTTCTTCCTTCTCTTTTCTTTTCTTTTCTTTTCACCCGAACGACTCCCCCCTGCTCTCCTTCGATCCGGCCGATCCGGCCTTCCCCCCCCCCCCCCAAATTGCCGACGACCGAAGGAGGAGTTCTTCGTGAGGAGCTCGGTGGACGACGACGGCGTCGGATGGTGAATGATCCCAAAAACCAAAACGGAAACCCAAGGAAAACATCAAAACTCTCCCAAAAATTGGAATTAAATGGGAAAGGACTTACCGGCGAGCGTCTGGGATTCACGGTCGCTCGTCAGAGAGAGAGAAGGTGCGTGGAGGTGGCTCGAGAGGCGGCGGTGAGGGGTTTTAAAAAAAAAATATCGAGTGTTCCCTCGCCGTTTAAAACCCTACCACCGAGTCCCAAACCCACACGGACCCCTCGCCGACCTCCTCCCGCACCTCTCACGACTCTCCCACCGAGATTCCTGGCGAAGACTCCGACCAGCAAGGACAAAACCTCGCTCCCCTGTTTCGGTTTCCATCCCGTCTCCGCCTTTTTTTTTTTTTTTTTTTTGGGCTGGGTCGAAGTCGGCTGGGCCTACAGACTTCGGCCCAGAGATCTAAATATTACATTTCCCCCCGTTAAAAAAAATTTCGTCCTCGAAATTTACGTACCTGGTGTTTCGAAAAGCTGTGGATTTTGCTCGCATCTTTGCTTCAAGTTCCCATGTAGCTTCTCTTTCACTATGATTGCTCCATTGCACTTTCATATATGGTATAGTTCGATGTCGCAATTCTTGATCTTTGCTGTCGACGATTCGTATAGGCACCTCCTCATATGTCAGATCCTCCTGAAGTTGCAAGGGTACGTAATCTATTGCATGACTGGGATTAGGAATGTACTTCCGTAACATCGATACATGAAACACGTGCACTCCAGATAAAACTGGCGGTAGCACTAATCGGTAGGCCACCTCACCAACCTTATCCAAAATTTCAAATGGTCCCACAAATCTCGGGCTCAACTTGCCTCGTACACCAAATCGCATCACACCCTTTGTGGAAGACACTTTCAAAAAGACAGTCACCAACATTGAATTCCAGCTCTCTTCGTCTCTTATCAGCATAACTTTTCTGTCGGCTCTGAGCAGTACGCAATCGTTCCCTGATCATTTGTACCTTTTCCACTGTTTGTTGCACTATTTCTGGATCCAACAATTTTCTTTCTCCTACATCATTCCAACAGATAGGAGATCTACACTTCCTACCATATAAAGCCTCAAAAGGCGCCATCTGTATGCTGGCTTGATAACTGTTGTTGTAGGCAAACTCTATTAACAATAGATGACAGTCCCAAGCACCACCCAAGTCCATAACACAAGCTCTCAACATGTCCTCCAAAATTTGGATGGTTCGCCCTGACTGTCCATCGGTTTGGGGATGAAAAGCTGTACTAAAACTTAATTTGGTTCCCAATGCTTTGTGAAGACTCTTCCAAAATTGTGAAATAAACCTACTGTCTCGATCTGATACTATAGAAACTGGAATCCCATGTAATCTCACAATTTGTTCAATGTACAAATTTGCAATTTTTTCCAGAGAGAGGCCTGACACGAAAGGATAAGAAATGAGCTGACTTTGTTAGTCGGTCCACAATCACCCACACCGCATTATTTCCCTTAGGGGTTTTGGATAAACCTGTAACAAAATCCATGGTAATGTGCTCCCATTTCCACTGAGGAATCGCAAGAGACTGCAATGGTCCAGCAGGTCTTTGATGCTCAGCTTTTACCTGTTGACACACCAAACATTGAGCAACATACTGAGCTGTCCTTCTTTATACCAGTCTAAAAGTTTTCACGTAGATCTCGATACATTTTTGTACTACCCGGATATATCGTATATGCTGAACCATGCGCCTCTTCCAAAATCTCATTCTTTAATTCTGAAAGCTTCGGAACACATAACCTATTACCAAACCTCAGGGTATCATCTTCATATATCGTAAATTCAGACTGAGCGCCAGACTCAACTGTCTCTCTAATTTTCTGAAGCTCTAAATCTTCCTTCTGAGCTGATTTAATTTTGTCCATCAGGATAGGTTGTACCATAATCTTGCTAATTGAGTCCCAGAATTATGAATTCGTACCTCGATCTCAGACCTCTCCAGATCTATTATGATGTGCTTTTGATTAGTAATTAAAGCTGCTTACTTGGAGACTTCCTACTCAAGGCATCTGCTACAACATTTGCCTTGCCTGGATGATAGTTGATAGTCAGATCATAATCTAGTTCCAACCATCTTCACTGTCTCAAGTTCAGCTCCTCTGAGTGAATATATATTTTAAACTTTTATGATCTGTACAGATTTCACAACGATTACCATACAGGTAATGCCTCCATATTTTTAAGGCAAAAACTACAGCTGCTAACTCCAAGTCATGAGTGGGATAATTTGACTCATATGATTTCAGCTGTCTAGAAGCATAGGCTATCACCTTTCCATTTTGCATTAAGACACAACCGAGACCCTTTTTAGATGCATCACTGTATATGCTGAAATCCCCTATTTCTGCAGGAACAATCAACACCGGGGCAGTGACTAACCGTTTCTTCAATTCTTGAAAACTTTGCTCACATTCATCTGTCCACTCAAATTTTATTCGTTTCTGGGTCAGGCGAGTTAAAGGTATAGCAATAAGAGAAAATCCTTCAACAAACCTTCGATAATATCCTGCCATTCCCAGGAAACTACGAACTTCAGACACGTTAGTAGGTCTCTCCCACTCTACCACTGCTTCCACTTTCTTTGGATCCACAGAAACACCATCCTTAGAAATAACATGGCCAACGAAAGAAATTCTGATCAACCAAAAGTCACATTTTTTTAAGCTTGGCATACAACTTCTCTTTGAGTATTTGTAATACTATCTTTAAGTGTTCCTCATGTGCCTGTAGACTCCTTGAATAAATCAGTATGTCATCAATAAATACTACTACAAATTGATCCAGATATGGTCTAAACACTCGGTTCATGAGATCCATGAAAACTGTAGGTGCATTTGTCAGACCAAAAGATAGAACCAAAAATTCATAGTATCCATATCTGGTTCTAAAAGCTGTCTTTGGCACATCCTATGCCTTTATCTTTAATTGATGATAACCAGAACGAAGATCAATCTTTGAGAATACCTGTGCTCCCTGTAGTTGATCAAATAGATCATCAATCCTTGGTAAGGGATATTTGTTCCTTATAGTCACTTTGTTCAACTCCCGATAGTCAATACAGAGCCGAAAACTTTCATCCTTCTTCTTTACGAATAGGACCGGAGCACCCTAGGGAGACACGCTAGGTCTGATAAATCCTTTATCGAACAGTTCTTGTAATTGCTCCTTAAGTTCTTTTAATTCTGCCGGAGCCATTCTATAGGGAGCTTTGGAGATGGCACCTGTACCTGGTAAAAGATCAATAGAGAACTCAATCTCTCTATCAGAAGGTAATCCTGGCAGATCATCGGGAAATACCTCAGGAAATTCTTTCACAATGGGTATGTCTTCTAACTTAAGCTCTTGCTATCGAGTATCTATCATCGCTGCCAGAAATCCTTCACAACCTTTCTTGAGGAGTCGCTTGGCAATAAAAGCCGAAATTACCCTCCTCATAAGGGTTAACTTGTTACCCTCAAAATAAAACTCTAACTAATCAGGAATCTGAAATTTCACTATCTTCTCAAAACAATTGATGGAAGCATGGTATGCTGCTAGCCAATCCATTCCAAGGATCACATCGAAATCTTTCATATCCATGACTATCAAATCAGCTTCCATCTCCCTACCTTCGATATTCAATCTACACTCCTTGCAGATTTGATTAACCACAAAAACATCCCCACTAGGAGTGGAAATACAGAGTTCAAATTCGGTGTTGGGTTAGCTCATTACTTTCTCTAACCGATCTAACAGATACGAAAGAGTGGGTGGCACCAGTATCAAATAGAACATAAACATTGCTAGAAAATAATTTGATCATATCTGTCACTACTGAATTTGATGCATTAGCATCCTGCTGGGTGAGTGCATAAACCCGTCCCTGAGTTACTGATTTCTGTTGTCCTTCAAGTTGCTGTCTTCCACGAGGTACTTGGTGCTGTAACCCTTGACCATAGGGACACACAACTGCCTTATGACCCGGTTTGCCACAGTTATGGCACTTCCACTCATCTGGCCATGTACAATCCCGCTTATAGTGAGAACCACCACACTTAAAGCACTTGACGTCACTCTTTGGTTGAGTCTTGTCATCTGAAGTAACATTGTCAAGCTTCTTGTTTTTGCACTGGTACCTTTATAGGATTGGCCTTGATACCCTCCTGTTCCAGATCTCTTCTTTAATGCTTTTTCTCTTTCAGCTTGAGCCACATCCAATCCCCTTTCTATAATCAATGCCTTATTGACAACCTCTTTGTAAGTTGGTAGCTCAAAGGCAGTCACCTGATGCTGAATCCGACCTCTAAGTCCATTTTCGAATTTCCTGGCCCGGATCCCTTCATCTGCTAAGAGTGATGGAGCATATCTCGACAATTTTCAAACTTTGCAGCATACTGAGAAACAATTAAGTTACCTTGCTCCAAGCGATCAAATTCTCGAAATTTTTGTATCCGAACACTTTGAGGAAAGTATCTCTCATAGTAAACCTTTCTGAAATCTGTCCAGGTAAAAGGTGCATCGTTTGGTCCTTACTTCCCAAGCTCCAACTCCCACCAAGCAGCTGCCTCATCTTGCAATAAAAAGGTAGCGAATATAACCTTCTCCCCTTCTGGACACCGCAAGGCTTGGAAAACTTTCTCAACAGCTTTCAGCCAACCTTCTGCCTCCATGGGATCAAATGTTCCCTTGAATACCGGTGGCGCATACTTCTTGAAATATATTAAAGTAATTGGTCGTTCTTGAGGAATTCTAACTTCTGGCTGTTGCTGTTGTAGTAATAGCTGCTGCATAAATTGTTGCTGTTGCTGTTGTGCTTCCATTACTCTTAGTGTATCAGCTTTTGCAATAGCTTGTTGCTGCACTAAAAATTGCAATAGCTGAGGAAGACCCACCTGGTCCCCAGGCTGAACTCCAGATCCTTCCAGTGTTCCTGTTTCTGCAGTTCCAGTCTCCGGGATGTTGTCCAAAGGATTGGGTGCCGGTTCTTGTGGATGTTCCCCATCACCAGTGTTGTCCATGGGATTGGATGTTGGTTCTTGTGGATGTTCCTCATCACCAGATAGAACCCCAGTATCCTCATGCTGCTCTATAGGATCCCAAGCATTTGCTCCATCCGCAAATCTTGTGGGCCTCCTAACACGTCCACGTCCACTACCACACGCCATGAAAAACATATACCAGTCATTATTAGTATACAACTAACACTCAATTGATAAAAAAAACATGACATAATATCTACCCCACTTATGAATCAACCCACACTCTCTCTCGATGAGCTTATATCCTAAGATCCTAAAACCTGGTTTGCTCTGATACCACTCTGTCACGCCTCGAATCCAGCACCGGAATCGGCTACGCGACCGGCCGAGGTACACAAAAGTCAACCATATCAAATTAAAACTAATATTATATAAACAATCAAGTAACAATTGTACAATCCATTTATTAAGTCAATATCACTAATTGGTCTACTGATTTACAACATCAGTAACCGAAACTAAAACTAACTCAGCATATATGAAACTCCATCTCACGCCCAGCCCAAATAAATCTTGCTACGCATCCTGGGTCTCTGAAAAAAAAAATCAAAAGATAGGAAGTAAGCTATACAGCCCAGTAAGGTCTCCATATGATCACATCAAATAATAATATAAATTTCTGAAACAATAAAGTACCAGTATGTTATGTCATGCAATCAAATGAATTAAGCCTCATGTATTATAAAACCTTAATAACTTTACATTTTTCCTTTAGAATTTCCATTAATTAACCTTTATCTTGAGGGTTCTGGATTAGCCACGGTCATGTACCAGTCCGTGACTGGCAATCGCAAAGCGACCATGCATACTATGATCGGTCCTGCTCACGTACTAAGCCCGTGGCTCGGCTGTCCCACGTACTATCCGTCCGTGGCCGGCTCCCACGTACAAAGCCCATGGCTCAGGCTGTATAACCACGGTGCTACCGTAGCATGGCTAGACCAAATACCATATTTACTTCATTAACACTTATCAAAACATATCTTTTATGACCTCTCGATAACCGGTATCGTGGTCCAACCCACTCGATAACCGATGTCATGGTCCAACCCATTTTAATAACCGATATCGTGGTCCAACCCACTCGATATCCGGTTTCATGGTTCAACCTATTTAGCAATCCGGTATCATGATCCAACCCATCCAGATATCAATTTTCTTTATAACATCATGCATGAAATACCGACAATAAAAATGATAAAACCACAATGTCTATCACAAGAAAACAACTATGCCATGTCATATAGTACCACACGTGCAAATACATATAACATATATGCTTAGATCAAGCCAAGCCATAATAAATTCATGCATAAAGGAATGATCAATACATAATTCCTTACCTTAACGCGCTATTCCTAGTATATCCGATATTAGTCAGTACCCAAATTTGCACAACGTTTTCCTGCTCAAAAGGTTGATTTCCTATAATTATATAAATTTATTCAAATCAAATCTCTAGTTGCACGAATTTTGAGAAAAACTTCCCAATCCTCTCCTATATTAATATATTATTATTATAATATTTACTCTCTCTCTTCTCTCCTCATCTTCTCTCTCATCATCTTCTCTCTCAGCATCTTCTCTCTCCTCTTTTTTTTAACGTTCTCTCTCTTCTTTTTTTTTTTCTTTTCTTTTCTTTCCCTGGACCGAGCCAAACTCTCCTTCTTCCTTCTCTTTTCTTTTCTTTTCACCCGAACGACTCCCCCCTGCTCTCCTTCGGTCCGGCCGATCCGGCCTTCCCCCCCAAATTGCCGACGACCGAAGGAGTTCGCCATGAGGAGCTCGACGGACGGCGACGGCAGCGGCGTCGGATGGTGAATGACCCCAAAAACCAAAACGGAAACCCAAGGAAAACATCAAAACTCTCCCAAAAATTGGAATTAAATGGGAAAGGACTTACCGACGAGCGTCTGGGATTCACGGTTGCTCGTCAGAGAGACTGAGGGTGCGTGGAGGTGGCTCGAGAGGCAGCGGTGAGGGGTTTTAAAAAAAAAAAAAAAAACATCAAGTATTCCCTCGCCGTTTAAAACCCTACCACCGAGTCCCAAACCCACAGATACCACTCGTCGGGAAATCACTCGTGCGGAATACAAATCCCCTTTTCTAGGATCATGATTGTCAGTATCAATACCGCAAAAGAAAGAAGAAGAGGAAAAATAAAACAAAACAAAACAATTAATTGGGCATGCAAGATTTCACTATAAGAAATAAAGTTACAAAATTAGAACTCTCACTCTTAATCCCGTACAATTCTCTCAACAAGAAATCCCAAATCCATCTCATAAGCTCTCAACTCTCGGCCCCTACAAGCTTTCGAAGACCTTTCACCACCCTATAGATCCTCACACCTAGCCTCTGACCATCTATCTCATAGCCTCTAGCATAAAGAACATCTCACCAGGAGTCCAACAATCCAAACTGCATCCAAATCAGAGTCCTATAGCTCTTCCAATACAAGTTTGACTCCAAAACTACTAGTGGCCATCCGATCGCCATTCATTGCACATATCAGGCCAAATTAGAGTCATGTCACATCTGGACCGTCCGATCTCCATGCGGAACACGCGCTGCCATTGGATTGTGCACATCACGTGCATAAACCATCGTAGACCGTGTCAAAATGGCATGTAGACCACTCCTCATCGCGCTACCCGTGGACCACCAAAATGCCATGAGACCGCGAGGGAAAGGCCGCTTGGGCCTAGGCCGGCCGTGTGCTCAGGCACACGTGCATGCTAGGCCGCACTCCTGTGCACGTGCATGAAAAAAGTGGATGTCTACATCAAGGCACCATCCAAACAACCTCCACCTCGACTTGACGCTCTACCTCCATCTGACTTTGAGAGTTCTTAAAGGATCTCACCCACATGCCTTGAGGCAAATGCTTGCTGCTCATGAATGGATAAACATGGAAGTTGAGACAGGCTACTCGATCCCATCTCCATTGTATGATGTGCTCTGTCTGACCTGAGACCTGCTCGGAAAAACTTCCTGTGATAATAGAAACTTCATCATGCGATGCCACCTGTCATCTTCTCGAATCTCTCGTCTCGTGACTGATTCATCTACTCCTAGAGCTTCACTTAGTATTGAGCTCCTATCTACAGCAAGGACTCCACGTCGCACTGGACTCCCTGTTAAGAGATAGTGCCCTCCCCATTTCTTTTTATGCAAGACAATCCTACTACCACGAACAATCTTCATGATTTCATCACTAGTTCTCCATGTATAGCCGTTTGAATCTAATTTGCTGAGTGAAATTAGATTACTGCGATCAAGAGCATCACCAGCTCTTCTTCGCTATCACATCATGTACCTTTAAGCTAACTATTTCAATGTCCTTGATCGCATAGCTTGATCCATCTGACAAGTAGATAGAACACTCTCTACTCTCTAGAGAGTCAAATAGCTTCTCTCTGCAACAAATATGATATAGATACAGAATTTCAAATGCACTGAAAATGAGAGATCTCATCGGATACTATAAGTGCATCACTATAATATCTTTCGCCATTGCTACAATCGACCATCGCCATCGTAGCCTTCATCTGATATTTGAGTTATGGACAATCTCTGACACGATGCCCCAACTCGTCATACTAGTAACACTTGATCCTGCTCGCATCCTTCGACCTGGATTGACCACCACACGATCATTTATCGCCCTGCCTTCTATCATCTGCTTCTCTAGAAATCACCAATGCTTTGCCTAAACTCGAAGCTTGGTTCTCCTGCCTGAGAACTTCATCTAAAATAACGCCGAGATGATCTCTTCCATCTTGATGATGCTCTTCCTCACTAGAAGAGAAGTCACCAAGAATTCAAAGGATAATGGACCAACATCCTAGTCTTCTCAACTTTCTCATCGATACTGAGAAGATAGAATCCTCTTAAAGTTGCTCAAATGCTCCTGCACTCTGTCCTTCAATCATCCGCAGTTGATAGAATTACTTACAAAGAAAGAGTATGTTGGTGAGAAACTTTGTCATGTACAACTTCTTGAGCTTCTTCCATAGCACCATAAGGGAAGTCTCATTTAGCACATGGATCATCACCTCATCTGTCAAATACAAATGGATGATGCTCACTGTCTGCATTTGAAGCCATCTCCAGGTTCTGTCATCTATGGTGGCGGCCTTTCCTCGTATATGAGAGCGTCAATCAATCTTTGCTGGATCAGGACATCTTTTATCCTCGCCAAAAAGATAAATTGTTCTTCCCGTCAAATCAGTTGACGTCGACTTTGATTGCGCTTGCCATATTCGATCTCGATCAACACGATCAATATAGGGCTCTGCTGGGCTCTGATACCAGTTATTATAGTACCAACTGCACTGATGCCACTCGTCAGGGGATTACTCATACAGAATACAAATTTTCGTTTCCAAGATTATGATTGTCGATGTCGATACTGCATGAAAAAAAAAAGAAAATAAAATAAAACAAGACAATTAATTGGACAACAATATTTCCTTATGACAAAATAAACTTACAAGATTGAAACTCACTCTCAATTTTATATAATTTTTTCAACAAAAAATCCCAAATCCCTCTCACAAGCTCTCAACTCTTAGCACCTACGGGCTTTTGAAAACCCTTCACACCCAGCCTCTAGCCCTCTACCCCCGTTTTTATAACTCTAGCATAAAGAGCATATCACTAGAAGTTTAATGATCTAAACCGCATCCAAATCGGAGTCCTATAGCTCTTTCAACATGAGTTTGACTCCAAAACTACTAGTGGCCGTCCGATCACCATCTATCACACCTCACATCGTGCACATCGTGCCAAATCAAAGTTAGATCATGTCTAGACCGTCCGATCTCCATACAAAATTGTGCGCTACTGTTGGATCGTGCGTGTAAACTGATAGAATTTGAAATGCTCTAATGCCACTGATAGAAATATTTTTGCTTTAACAGAATATGATGCCCACAAGAAATACTTGAAGTGGAAGGATAATATACACTTATATTATAAAATCATAAATCACTCCATACTCGATAGATAAGTCCTTATATATAGATACATGAAGGTGACTCTTAGTCTACCTCATGAATACAAAGACCCTTTGATTTTCAATGACTCTTAGTTTTCCTAAGTTAACTCTTTGATTTAAGAGTTACATGACTCTTTAGTTTATGTAACATTAAGAGATACATGACTCTTTAGTTTCCATAATATATTAAATACTAACTATGACATTAATTATAAATTAACTTCTAACGCCGCCTTAATTTGTAATTTCCATAATATTTTAATCACAGATTTGGACCGCAACCAAGAGGAAAGTCACATATAGTACAAGCTCTTCTTTTTGTTCCACAAGAATGTGTTCCAGCATCTTCTTCAACCACTCTTTCTTCCATCTCCAACTTTAACTCATTTAGCTCTTTAATTGCTTCTTCATGGCTTTTCTTCAAATCTTTACAACTTCCATAAAAATCTTGCATGGTAGTCTTGACTTCAACTATCTCTTGATAATGAACATCTTTAATGATAATATTATAAATACCTTTCAAATATTTAATCGTTTGTAATACAGCATCATTCTCAGCTTCTTTCTTTGTAACACTTGCATGACCAACGATCATTAGTCTTTTACTCGCATCTTTAAAATTAACTATTACCACATAGATTAGTGAATGATCTGATCCAAATTTTTCAAATGTATACCTTGCTGGTGACAAATTCAATTTTTCAAGTAACTCCTTGAGCATCAACTTGAATAGTGCAATCACAGTTACAAACATTTCACCCTCCATTTTATATACTTGTTGTTGACAAAGAGATCTCTTGCTTCAACCTTCCAATTTTACAAAAAACTACACTTGTCTTTTTTTTTTTACTTTGCAAAGTCTATTTTTTTAGACTTGCACACGTCTCCACCGATTCCTTTCCCCAGAGACTTAATACTTTAATGGAGGATATACTTCACGACTTCATGAGCGACTTCTACACACCGTACTTCTTTTCTTTTTTCACTTTCCAAGGGAACTCTCAAGCTTTCAGGCTCTGAAGTTGCTCTCAAACTCTGAAATTTTTATGTTGCTTTAGGATTGACCCAAGACCCGAGCTCTGATAGTTGTTTTAGAATCGACCTAGCTTTGATAGTTGCTTTAGGATCGATCTAGCTCTGATACCACTAATAAAATTTGAAATGCTCTGATACCACTGATAAAAATATTTTTGCTTTAATAAAATATGATGCTCCTAGAAAATACTTGGACTAGGAGGATAATACATTTATATTATAAAATCAAAAATCACTCTATACTGCTTGATTCAATACATGAGCTCTTATATATAGATATATGAAAGTGACTCTTAAGCTACCCTCATGAATACAAAGACCCTTTGATTTTTAATAACTCCTAGTTTTTCTAAGTTAACTCTTTAATTTAAAAGTTACATAACTTTTCAATTTCCGCAACATATTAAATACTAGACTCTGACATTAATTACAAAAACTATCACAGACCATGTCAAAACGATGCGTAAACCATTCATCGTGCTACCCGTGGACCACCAAAACACCACATGAGACCGCAAAGGGGGGGAAGCCGCTTGGGCCCGGGCCGGCCACGCGCCCACGTGCTGGGCTATGCATGAAAATAAAAGTGTGCATCTGCGTCGAGTCGACATCCCAACACTCAAGATAAATGATTTTCTAGGGAAAAAATCATGGGCATAAAGCCGATAGAATGACAAGAATATTCTAGAGTAGCCAATCGCTCTAACCTACCAACCAATCCCCCAAGAAACAAGGAAAAGTTTCATTTATGCGCATGTGCAAAGATGCAGACAAAGTTAGTTATGTAATATTTGATTCTGAGCTATCCTAATTCCTGAATATTGCTGCCAAGGATGCAAGACACCTAACTCCATTTCAAATCAAACCAATTTGAATCAGAACCAGGCAGAGCCAAGAAGTTGACTGAAATGGATTAGATGTCAGTTTCCACGGAGGCAACAAGGAGACCGGAGACCTGATCAAAAAAAGAATTGAACCTGTTGTGCTCTCACAACTGCTAGGGGCAGAGGAAAAGAGAAACTACTAGCTGTTGATCCCTGTTTACTTCGTGATAAAAGAGGGTATGAAACAATGATTTTGGAGAGAAATTACTAAGTGGTTAGAAGATTTAAGATCTCCACGATAATATGCCCAACAACCCAACGGTCAGTTGATTTTGGCTTTTCCAACACCACCAATGGCCGATCATTTCAACAGCATCATAGTTTGCATCGGAAATTGCACCATTTTTCTGGATATATTGATTCAATTTCTAAAATGATAAAAGCGTCAAGCAAAAACAAAGTTGATATCCAAAAAGTAGTCTCTAGAGCCACATGTGAACTCATGACCATCAAATACAAGTTCTACAACGAGAAATGGGGAATAAATTCTAAAATTACTAGATAACCTGATTTGTACATATAGCCAAATATAAACGCTTGCAACACACAAGTAGATAAGCACGTTGTGCGTCTACATGCAAACCTTATATATTATTTAGTGAATACACTCATACTAGAATAAAAGAATACATGAATATTTAGCAAACACAATATATATATATATATATCGTAATACATTGTCAGTTATTTACACGGAATAAGTTATCAATCTGACTATCTTTATTATTTTTAATTCATAATCTAGATTTTTAAGATTATGAATGAAATCAGCTAAATTATTCTTTCATGTAAGTTATTTCTCATTATCCAGGGCTCCTTTCAGCACTCTCTGAGATTCATATTCTGGACTAGCTACAATATCATACAGATTTCTAGTAGACCTCATGAAGAAGAGCTATAGCCACAAGACAAGTGGAGCAAATGGCCTAAACATATAAGCTGATGAATATCAAATATATCGGCCATTAAGGTACAGAGGAATTTTTGAACAATGGAAGATGAAAACGCCACAAAGATGGCATCATCAGCGTAATCATAAGAATCCATGGGCTGACATCCCATACCTCACTGGACTGATTTTTTTTTTTTTTTGGGCACGCGGGGGGAGGGCGAAGGAGTAAAAAGCGGGTTAATAAAATAAAGAAAAACGAAGAAAGAAGGGAAAGAAAAGAAAAGGAGAAAGTTCCCCGATACAAACAGAATACACACACGAAAGACGTTGAGAAAATTTCCCGAAAAAATCAATAATTTCATAACCAAAGATCTGCTAATTCCAGAGTTCAGCCTAGCACCGAGTTCATTGGCATCAGATCCAAAATTATCTGGCAAAAGGCAAAGATTTACAGGAAACAAACTGTTAAAAGCTTTTCCTGAGGTCAAACAAATTTTACCTCAATACCAACACAAGTCCCAACGTTTTTTCTTATTTTATTTCAACAAGTACACGGAGACAAGGAAAAGGAGAAATCCTTCGTATCAGAAGCGGATGCTAATAAACTTGCTAGAAAAATTGTTGGAGAAACCGACCTGGCGCTAGGCACCCTTCTCGGAACCTCGGGCTCGAACTCCAGGGGCAAGCCGAGAAAGCCATCGAAGCGGTCGAAGGTCACGTGAGCAATGTGGCGCACGTCGGTGGGCCAGCCGATCTCCATCGAGGAGGAGCAGCCACCGTCCTCCGCCGCCGCGCCCACGCTGCACATCACCAGCGACCTCCTTAGCGCCGCCGCCAACACAGCCGCGATTGAAAACTGGTGGCCATGGCCGCCGCCGCAGACACCGCATCCCCTCTTCCCCTCTCCACCGCCTGTCCCCGGCAAGATCAACGGTGACGAAATCGGACATTCCTCCTCGGAGGTGCGGGAGGCGAGGGAGAGGGGAGGGGAGGGCTGGAAGCGGGCCATGGCGAACAGATTGAGAGAGATCAGGGTTTAACGAGGGAAGAAGGGTCTGGATATGGGTTCGGGTTTGGTGGCATGGTGGAGTCGGGGACAAATCAGAGGAGGGATTTGGGGGAAGGTGGATGGGGTTTGGAGAGAAGGACGAGGTGGTGGTGGTGGTGGTGGAGGAGTGGAGAACCTTGGGGTGAATGGTGGGGACATTATTATTTTTATTTTTATATTTTTGGTAATCTTTTATTAGCATTCTTGGCGGCAAGTGAGATGAACCCGTGAGCGCGACGGTAAGCAGGAAGCTGACGGTTTTTTTTTTTTTTTTTTTTTTTTTTTTGATAGGAAAGGACATGACAGGGCATTTGTATTAGAAAAGGTTATAGAAGTTTATATACAGTGACAAAAATAGAGAGCAGAATCAGGAATTACTAGTATAACGAAGACAGCCAAAAAGATAAAGGAAACTGTACATTAACCAAAATTTAAGTCGATCATAACTGCTAAGCCATCAGAAATTGAAATCTCAGCCCATCCGCTGATCCGTGAAACTGAAGACATGGGATGAAGATTAAACTCAGCGGCCTTTGAAGCAATACAATAACAAAATGGACAGCAGATTTTGGTAATCCTTCCCTTTAAATGCATACAATGTTGAAGTAAAGGTGGTCCTGTGACATGAGAGGATGCTGAAGTAATAATAAATTGGAAGAACTGAAGATAAGCTTCCTTTGAGGTACAAGTAAACCATGTGAGAACAATCCATTGTATTATAAAAGATGACAGCAAATAAATCCATCCTCTGAATCCCTCCGCAGGCAAATATTAAAAAATGCAGGATAAATTGATCTCCTAAGAAGTAATTGGGGCAAGAATAAAAGCCCTGCACCAGTAGAAGCACCCATGACAACATCTAAACATTTCATTGAATGAATGTCTAGCAAATCTTGGTAAGGCAGCATTTCTTTGTACAACACCCATGATTAAGAGAACAGCAGCAATAATGATAAAGGCATCCTGAATACATATGGCAACCCAATGTAGCAATTGTGAGAGAGAACAGCATCCATAAGAAATAAGAACTGGCATCCATAATGGTAAGACAGCAATGATGATTAAGAGAACAACATCCATATTGGTAAAGGCAGCCCAAAGTGGCAATTGTGATAGAGTGAATAAAAAATAAGAAACATGATCCGACCTGCAATATAGATATCCCACTTCCCCCTACTGGTCCAAATATGACTCCATACACAGATGCCGGCCAATTTAGGATTCTGGTGAAGTGGAGCAGTAAGGAAGCACCAAGATAAGCAGTGTAATAACAACCAAGGAAAATAGAGGACCAAGCAACCCGTTTGCAGCTATATAGAAGAAAGACAACCAGCATAATATATAAATAGGCAGTCAAAACCATAGTAAACATTTGAGGTGAATGTATTTCCTCCATAGGTAAGTGGACCGGTGGTAACTTATGTTTTGTGTCAAAGGAGATGTGCAGAGCATATTTATAATGGGCCGGCACGGGAATTTGGCACGAGTGATTCAAGAGCTCGGAATGAACAGGATGAACCGTAGAGTAGAATGATTCGGTGATCTCCAAGCGGGAGGAGCTGAGATCCATGTTGATGTTGTTGATTAGTGCTATGAAATTTGGAACCTGCAAAACAAGCAAACTTGTTAAAATATAATCATGTTTTTTCCAACTATTATTTTTATTTTTTCCTTTCTTTTTTCCTGCTTTTGTATATTTTCCCCAGCTATGTATTCTCAATTCCTGGGTTCATTTTCATCCTTGAGATGAATTCCATTTTTCCTCGCTCTTGGACTGGCAGCAGCATTGTTCTGTATATAAGTCAGAGAAAGTACCAACTCGACTACAAAATAAGGATTCCCCATTAGGAATAGGAGAAGCTGAATGAACTTTGAGTGGCTAAGGCAGCAAAGATTTAGCTTAAGATGTCTGGTCATCAAGATACAACTCCGGGGAAACCTGCTAATGTTCATTTGGAATAGATCTGCATCCATTGCTGTCCCTCCGAAGCTCAGACAAGAAGGCGTCAGGGATATCGTTACCTTTATCGTAGGTAAAGTTTCCCTCATGAGCATGCTTAGCAAGATAATGGGCCATCTGATTAGCTTAACGTGGTATATACATCGCCGAGAATTTGGGGAATAAGTTCTTCCAGTTCAGAATGTCAAGCAACATAGGGTTGTGATTGTAATAATTATGATAGTATTTGTTGATAAGGTTGATAACCAATTGACTATCACCTTCCAGGATAAGCTGTTGATGAGTGTCGTCGGAAACGGATTTAATACTATACCAGGCTACACTCAGCTCGACATTGAGGATGGACGTGGTGAGTATTTTCTTCCCGACCGCCTTTAACATAATGCCATCAGAATCTCTAATGATATAGGCTACAAAAGTAGCCTCCGGCTTAACAGAAGCATCAAAGTTAAGTTTGAGAGCTCCTGAGGGGGGGAGCCAACCAACCAATTTGGAACCCCTACCAATGAAACGGTGGGGTATTGGTGCTTCCCAGTACCTCAAGGCCCTGTCTAATTCTTGTTCCGGTGAGGAGAGATTGAATGTGGAAAACGAGAACACCATTCTTGAAACTTGAGTATGAGTCAGGAATTTGTTCTGAAATAGCCTTGCATTGCGCGCCTTCCATACCTGCCAAACAGAGTAAGCAATAATGGAATTAGTAGTCTAATTGGACTGTGTACTTGACATCATTGTTAGAAGTTTGAAAATAGAATTAGAATGAAAGTGAAGGTTATAGAAATGTTTGATGAGGCACCAACAGTCCTTCGCAAACGAGCAGTGGATGAATAAGTGATCGATATCCTCCTCCTGAGTTGGGCAATATCACAATATATATTGTCAGCCGGTAAAATACCTTTATTACAAAAGAACCATTTTAACTGTAATTTGTAATTTACCAACTTCCACCAAAAGGCTCTCACCCGCTGGGGAGTTCGGAGTTTCCATATCCAATGATAAGAAAATGTGGTTACCTGTCTGGGTTGATCAATGTAGGGGTACATATCCCTCTAACTAACCTTATTTGTGGCAGTAGGCTCCCATATAGTTATATCCTGCCAACTTCCCATAGGAATAAGGATTGGAAGGATAGGCTGAACAAGCTCTTTAGAGAAAATCTTGTTAAGGGTAGGAATATCCCAATCCCTGCCCGAGGTAATAAGCCTATTCACACTCCAATCCTGGATCTCCATCTTCATATTTATAGTCATAGGCCAGCAAGAGAGCGGGTTGTGAGAAATCCAGGGGTCGTTGTACACGTTGATAGTATCCCTGGATCTAATAGTATAAATCACTCTGGGACCCATCTTGTTTCTGAATTCCATAATACGGGCCCATGCATGAGTGCAGTTGCGAGGCCTCCTGTAATTTGCCCATGAGGTGGGAAGGCTATACTTGACTTTGACTGTTTGGGCCCATAAAGTATGAGGCTTCAAGAAGAGCTGGGCCGCCAGCTTAGCAAAAGAAGCCTTGCTTGTCCAGAAGAGGGACAATACCGAGACCCCCATCAACCTTCAGCTTACAAACCTTGTCCCAAGAAACCAAGTGGAGCCCTATGCTATCATTAGAATGGCCCCATAAAAATGCCCTGATCGTTTTCTCGATCTTCTTGATTACTCCGTGCGGAACATAAAGAATGGCCATGGTATAATTAAACGGGGAAGCTAAGACTGAGGTAACAAGCGTCAAGCGACCCGTAAAGGACAAAGTTTTCCACTTCCATGCTTCAATCTTGGCTTTCATTGCATCCAACAAAAAATTAAAATCAATAGGATGCAGTTTTTGCCCAGACACCGGAATGCCCAGGTATTTCATGGTTCCTTTTTTTTTTCATCAATGCTAAATATAGAGGTGATATGATTTTTGACGTCATGATTGATGGAAGGGCTGAAAGAAATATGCAATTTCGTGGTGTTAATTGCCTGACTTGAAAGATCGTTATAGGCATCAAGGATGGCTTTTAAACATATGGCATCGGTTGGGGTGGCACGGGCAACTAATAACGTCATCCGCAAAAAGCAAATACGATAAACGCGGCCCATTGTGGCCCACTTTGAACGGTCTCAGCAGATGATGACTGGCAACATAATTAATCATATCAGAAAAAATATTGGAACATAAAATAAAAGGAGAAGGAGATAAGGGGCATCCCTGGCAAAAGCCTCTAGTTGGCCGCATCCAATTCGTAGGGGTTCCGTTGACAAGAATTACATACTCGTAACTAGTAACACATTGCATGATCATTGTTGTAAACCGCGAGTGGAACCCAGATTGCTGCACAACTTTCATAAGAAAAATCCAAAGCATTTTATCGTAAGCCTTCTCCATATCTAATTTTACAGTCATCATTGCCCTCTTTTTAGGAGCCTTATGAATGGAATGCATAATTTCCTAGGTCAGTAGAATATTCTTAGTTATACTTCTATCCAAAACAACGCTCCCTGCTCCACCGATATAATGGATGAAAGAATAGGTTGCAGCCGATTAGCCAAAATTTTAGCCACAATCTTATAGATAGTATTGCAAAGACTAATCGGACGATAGTCGGTAATGTCCTTCGGCCGGGCCTTCTTGGGAATTAGGGCAATAAAAGTCCTTTTCCAGGTCATCAACATATGGCCTTCTTGGAAGATGTACATTATAGCTTGAAGGACCTCCGGATGAATAATGTGCCAAAAGTTTTGAAAGAACAAGGGTGGAAATCCATCAGGCCCAGGCGCCTTAGCTAACGAAGTTTTTGAGTGGGATTTGTTCTGGCCATTTTGTGAAGCGCTGCAAGGGACAGATGGTTGATTGCTACATGAGAAGGAAAGGTATGATTGAAAATGATAAGTTGGTCTCTCAATTATTTTTTAAAAAAAATTATAACAATAAATATTGATTTTACTTATATTCTTAATTTTAAAATATTTTAATTAAATTTTTTAAATTATTATATTGTTTCAATATGGTTCTTTTATTTATCTTATCATTGATACCGATATAATACCATTTAAAAAGATAAAATTGTCCATCATTATTTTTGTTACATCCGTGACAGTGACGTGGCCAGGCTCAGGTATCGCCGAATGCGAACAAGCCACGTGTGAGTTTTCCCGCCAGAATCAGCGCCACGCCCTTAAAGCTGGGGACGGCAAGATCGCGCCGCCCGACGATTATCCGAGAGCAGACCGCCCAGGCCGAGGTCGAGCTCGGCGCGGGGTTCCTCCACCGACTCATCTGCGCCCGCGCGCGAAGGAGACGACCCAAGTGAGGTCGGCCGAGGTCGGCCGACCCCTCGCCTTGCGCCAGGTGGCCACCCAGAGACGGGTCCACCTCGGCCAAAGCCAGGCGACCTCCTGCCGCCTCGCCAGGTGTCCACCCAGGAGGGGTCCACCTAGTGCGAGGTCGGCCGACCCTTCGCCTTGCGCCAGGTGGCCACCCGGAGACGGGTCCACCTCGGCCGAAGCCAGGCGACCTCCTGCCGCCTCGCCAGGTGTCCACCCAGGAGGGGTCCACCTAGTGCGAGGTCGGCCGACTCTTCGCCTTGCGCCAGGTGGCCACCCGGAGACGGGCCCACTCGGCCGAAGCCAGGCGACCCTCTGCCGCCTCGCCAGGTGTCCACCCAGGAGGGGTCCACCAGTGCGAGGTCGGCCGACCCTTCGCCTTGCGCCAGGTGGCCACCCGGAGACGGGTCCACCTCGGCCGAAGCCAGGCGACCTCTTGCCGCCTCGCCAGGTGTCCGCCCAGGAGGGGTCCACCTAGTGCGAGGTCGGCCGACCCTTCGCCTTGCGCCAGGTGGCCACCCGGAGACGGGTCCACCTCGGCCGAAGCCAGGCGACCTCTTGCCGCCTCGCCAGGTGTCCGCCCAGGAGGGGTCCACCTAGTGCGAGGTCGGCCGACCCTTCGCCTTGCGCCAGGTGGCCACCCGGAGACGGGCCCACCTCGGACGAAGCCAGGCGACCCTCTGCCGCCTCGCCAGGTGTCCACCCAGGAGGGGTCCACCTAAGCCGAGGTCGGCCGATCCCTCGCCTCTCGCCAATTGGTCCCCGGAGATAGGTCCAACTCAGCCGAGGCCAGGCCGCTCGTACGGAGAGGCCCCCGGGGAAAGCGACGGGTCCCGAGGTCATCCCTCGGGCCGTACCGACCCCAGACGGCGTCCCGTACGGAGGGCGGCGGCACGCGGAACGTCACTTACATTGGCCCGGCAGGTCCCGCGGTCGAGAGACCCGATCCTGACGGAACAGGGCCCGTAAACGGATAGCGCCCACGCCCGGGGAAAGGAGCACCCTCACGAAGCCCGAGGCCTGACGACTTGCCGCTCTGCCAGCGCCGCCTTCCCTCTTTTTCTCTTCTATCCTTGCCTTTTTCCTGCTGGGCCCGGCGGACGAGGCCGGAAAGCCGCCTGGCCTCCTTCACCAGAAAGGGAAAAGAAAGGAAGACAGGGAGGAGGAGTTTTCGAGGGAGAAAAGGACGAGCGCACGACGGGGGAGATAAAGAGGGAAGGATCCAAAGACTGCAAGGTAAGCCAAAGAGCCTGGGGACAAGAAGGAAAAACCGGCATAAGGCCTCGCTGGGAGGAAGAAAACCAGGGATCCCGAGAAGGGAAGACTGGACGCGAGCTCAGCGGGCAGGCCCAGCCGAGTTTCCGGTCCCCGGCGCTTTCCCTTCACCAGTTAACTCTCCAAGCCTGAGACCCTCCAGGGGATCGGGAGGGAGAGTCTGTTCCTCCACGTCGTCTACTGACTTGACCGTCGGAGCCCCCTCGCCGGAATCCCCGGCCAGGGTCCTCTAACCCCTTTGTTGCAGGCTTCTCGCAGGAAGGGAGGCTCCTCTGCCAGGCGGTCAGGGAGGATCGGCTGATCCTCTGCACGGGCGCGACGACGAGGACGGCAACAGATTGGCGCGCCAGGTAGGGGGGCAGGGCACTAACCCCCAGTGGGAACTAGCTTTTTGCAGGTATCACGCTCCCTAACAATGGTGGTCACTCGTGGTCGCGAGGCGTCCACCAGCCGAGTGGGAGAAGCCCACTCCCCGCCAGGGGGCCACACCCCCGAACGGGAGCTTCCCGCTCCCCCTCCTCTTCTGCAGCAGCCTACCCCGGCGGACGGATCCCTTGCGGCCATCGTCCAGCAGCTGCAGACCTTGACCTCAGCGGTCCGACAGCTCCAGCATCAGCAACGGTCCCTGGCCACTCAGCCGCAGCCAGGGACCCCCGCGGCCCGGGTCGCGGGACAGCGTGGGAGCCTGCGCTCAATCCAGGGCAGGCCGTCCCATCCGCAAGCCATCTCCAACCCCCGAGAGAGCCGCCAAGCTCCCCCGAAGAAAGACTATTCCGGCTCGGAGGATCACGAGAGTCGATCCCCGGACGATGGGGCCGAAACGGCGCATCGCAGCAAGCGACGCCGGGTCCGGACCCCGCGCCGAGACCAATCGGCGCCTCCCTCACCTGCAGTCTCGGTGGAAGACTCCACCGACGAAGCCATCAGGCGCCAGGCCGAAAGGCGCCTAGAGGAACACGAGCGCAAGTTGGCGGAGTTCGCCCAGCGATTCGCCGACCTGCAGAACTCGTCAGCCGACCCGGCGGGCTACGACTCCCGCCCCCCTTTCTCCGAAGAGATCCAGACGGAACCAATCCCGAAACGGTTCCGCATGCCGCAGGTGGACCCCTACGACGGGACCACCGACCCCTGGACCACCTGGAGGGTTATAAAGCCCTCATGAGGGTCCAGGGTGCCACCGACGCCCTTCTGTGCATCGCCTTCCCTGCAACCCTTCGGAAGGCCGCCCGAGTCTGGTTCGCCCGTCTCGAGCCCGGATCCATTCGCTCCTTCCAGCAGCTGGAAGGAAAGTTTGTGGCGCATTTCGACGCTTGTCGAAAGGTGCCAAGGGAGGTGGACAGCCTCTTCTCCGTCCGCCAGCAGGACCAGGAGCTGCTCCGTGACTACATCGCCCGGTTTAAGACCGCGGCCCTGGAGATCTACAGCTTGGACGAGCCCGTCGCTATGCTGGCTCTAAAGCGCGGGCTCAAGACGTCCCGCCTGACCTATTCCCTGGACAAGAAGCCGCCCAGGACGTATTCCGAGCTCCTCCTCCGCGCCCACAAGTACATCCGAGCGGAGGAGGCCGACCGCACCCGTCGAGAGCTGGACGGGAAGATTTTGAAGAAGTCGAACCCGAGGGACGCCCCGGGAGCTCGGAGGCCCGGGCCACCAGCCGACCCTCGCCCGAACCCAAGGCCGAGGGCCGAATCTGCCCCCGAGCGGAGGTACACCCCTCTCCTCGCACCTCGAGCCAAAATCCTTATGGAAATCGAGGGCGAGCGTTATCTCCGCCGACCTCCACCTCAGAACCCGAGGGCATCCCGAGACAAATCAAAGTACTGCCAATTCCACCGCGAGCACGGGCATGACACGGAGGAGTGCCGCCACCTGAAGCGGGAGATCGAGGAGCTGATCGGGAGGGGATACCTCCGGAAGTTCGTCAAGAACGAGGCTCCCTCCGAAAAGCAGCCGCTCGCGGCCTTGCCACCTGTCCCTGCGATCGACAACCGGCCAACAGAGAGGCCCGTGGGCATGATCTCACGCGGATCTGGCCGGCAGAGAAGAGAGCCCGGGAAACCCCGGAGAATGTAATCCCTCCCAAAGGAGGGGAATTTAGCGGCAATATAAACGATGATGCCGTGGTGGTCGAGATGACCATCACGAAACACCCTGTACATCGAATCATGGTGGATAGTGGAAGCTCGGCCGATGTACTTTTTTATGACGCTCTCTCTCGGATGAACTTGTCTCTCGACCAGCTAAAGCCAGTGCACACCCCACTGGTAGGTTTTACAGGGGACTCCGTCGGAGTCGAAGGGGAAATCACTCTCCCAGTTACCGCCGGATCCCCGCCTCGGCAGACGACCATCATGGTAACTTTCACTGTGGTCAAGCTCCCTTCGCCTTACAACGCCATCCTTGGGCGTCCCGGGCTCAACCGACTAGACGCCACTATCTCCACAAGGAGATTGCTGGTGCAGTTCCCCACGCCTTTCGGGTTCGGGGAAATGAAGGGGACGATCCAGCCAGTCCCACTCTGCCTGCAGACAATCCCGGGCGTTAAGGGCGCAGAGCTCGCCCGCGAGGTCGAGGACCTCGACCTAAGAGAAAAGGAACCCAGGGGAGGGCCCGTAGAGCGCCTGCTCTCCTTTCCCCTTGGTTCAGACCCCCTGAAGACGGTGCAAGTTGGGGCCCAGCTCCCCGAAGAGGAACGAACCCGCCTGCTGGAGTTCCTCCGTGCCAACGCCGATGTGTTCGCCTGGTCGGCGGTCGACATGCCGGGTATTCCGCCCGAGATTATCATGCACATCCTGAACGTGGACCCAGGCAGCCGCCCGGTCCGCCAGAAGAAGAGAAGCTTTGCCATGGAGAGGCGGAAGGCGATCGACGAGGAGGTAGAGAAACTTCTCGCCGCCGGTTTCGTCCGAGAAGTCCAATACCCCAGCTGGTTAGCAAATGTGGTCATGGTAAAGAAGAGCAGCGGTAAGTGGAGGATCTGCGTGGACTACACCGACCTCAATCGAGCTTGCCCGAAGGACAGCTTCCCTCTGCCAAAGATCGACCAGCTGGTCGACACCACCTCGGGACACCGTCTCCTGTCATTCATGGACGCTTTCTCCGGATACAACCAGATCCGGATGAATCCGGAGGACGAAGAGCGTACCGCCTTCATAACTGACCGCGGGACTTTCTGTTACAGGATGATGCCCTTCGGCCTCAAGAACGCGGGGGCGACGTACCAACGTCTGGTCAATAAAGTCTTCAAAGACCAGATAGGCTGCAACATGCAGGTGTACGTGGACGACATGCTGGTAATGAGCAAACTTGACTCGGACCACGTAGCCGACCTGGCAGAGACGTTCGGCAACCTCCGGCGCCACCAGATAAAGCTGAATCCAGCGAAGTGCGCCTTCGGGGTCTCCGCCGGAAAATTCCTGGGGTTCATGGTGACCCAGAGAGGAATCGAGGCCAACCCGGAGAAGGTCCAGGCCATCCTGGACATGGAGCAGCCAGCCTCCAAGAAACAAGTGCAGCAGCTGACCGATCGGGTTGCGGCCCTTAGCCGTTTTATTTCAGGTCGGCGGACCGCTGCCGCCCCTTCTTCAAGGTGCTGAGGAAGATGAACGGTTTCGCCTGGACCGAGGAATGCCAGCAGGCCTTCGAGGAGTTGAAGAAGACGCTCGCATCACCACCTCTGCTGTCCAGGCCCGAGAAGGGGAGGAGCTTACCCTCTACTTGGCCGTTACCCCGGAGGCCGTCAGCTCTGTCTTGGTCCGAACCGACGACCACGGGATCCAGCGACCGGTGTACTATACCAGCAAACTCCTCCGGGACGCGGAGCTCAGGTATTCCCGGCCCGAGAAACTCGTTTTTGCGCTAATAGTGTCTGCCCAGCGTCTCAGGCCCTATTTCCAAGCGCATCCCATCGCCGTCTTGACGGATCAACCGCTGAAAGCGGTGCTCAGCCGACCCGACACCTCGGGGCGATTGGCCAAATGGGCACTGAAACTCAGCGAGTTCGACATTACATATCGGCCGAGGTCGGCAATGAAGGCACAGGTGCTGGCCGACTTCTTGGTCGAATGCGCAGGTCTGGGCAAAGAGCCCGAGGAGGACTCTTCGGCCCAGCCGACGGAGGTCGGCACCAACGAGCCCGGAGAGGACGCTTGGATCCTCCATGTGGACGGAGCCTCAAACTCCGGAGGGAGCGGAGCTGGGCTCATCCTTGCCAACGGCGACGGGGTCATCGCAGAATGTGCGCTCCATTTCCAGTTCCCCGCGACAAACAATCAAGCGGAGTACGAGGCGCTTCTCGCCGGACTCAGGGTCTCCCGCGAGCTGGGCGTGACCAACCTCAGAGCTTTCACCGACTCCCAGCTCGTGGCGGGGCAGGTGTCCGGGGAGTATGTCGCTCACGACCCCCAGATGGCAAGGTATTTGGAGCTCGTCAAGGCGGGCGCGTCCAAGTTCCGGCGCTTCAACATCTTCCATATCCCCCGCAGGGAGAACGCCCGCGCGGATGCTCTCTCTCGATTGGCGACTCTGCCGGACACAATGCTGGGACGCGCTCATATGGAGCGACTCGAAGTCCCAAGCCTCGAAGCACCGGCGGGGGTCCATCAGGTCAGCCAGGAGCCCGGCTGGATAGACAAGTACGCCGCGTACATCACCGACGGCATTCTGCCGGAAGACCGAGACGCGGCTCGCCTCATCAGGAAGAAGGCCGTGCGGTTTGTCCTGATGGACGGGCAGCTGTATCGAAGGTCCTACTCTTATCCCCTCCTCAAGTGCATTGGACCCGCAGAAGCCAAGCTTGTGCTCCAGGAGATTCACGAAGGCATCTGTGGGAACCACGTGGGGGGCAGGGCATTGGCATACAAGGCCCTTCGTCAAGGCTACTTCTGGGAGACGATGAAGGAGGACGCCGCTGACTTCGTGAAGAAATGCGACCGGTGCCAGCGCCACGCCACGGTACAGCGGCAACCCTCCAACCCGATCTCTCAGCTCTCAGCCCCCTGGCCATTCGCCCAGTGGGGAATGGACCTTCTGGGCCCATTCCCGCCGGCATCCGGCCAGCGGAAGTTCCTGATAGTGGCCATCGACTACTTCACAAAGTGGGTCGAAGCCGAACCCTTGGCAAGAATCACCGAAGCAAACGTCGCCAAATTCTTCTGGAAGTCCATCGTCTGCCGCTTCGGCCTCCCCCACACCGTGGTCACCGATAACGGACGCCAGTTCGACTGTCGAGAGTTCGAGGATTTCTGCAACGACCTCGGCATCAAACATCGCTTCACCTCGGTGGCGCACCCCCAGACCAACGGGGAGGCTGAGGTCACGAACAGGACCATTCTTCAGGGCCTCCGCACGCGGCTAGACCAAGCTAAGGGCAGGTGGGCCGACGAGCTTCCCAGCATTCTTTGGGCATACCACACCACTCCAAGGACGGCTACCGACGAAACCCCATTCAACCTCGTCTTCGGGGCCGAGGCAGTCATCCCGATCGAGCTCAGCATACCCACGCTGCGCGTGGAACAATACGACGAGACAGAAAACCCGGCCAGGATGATGCTCAACCTAGACCTCCTCGAAGAAACAAGGGACAAGGCCCGAATCCGAATGGCGGCGTACCGGCAACGTGTAGCCAGATATTACAACTCCCGAGTACGGCCGAAGGTTTTTCGTCCCGGGGACTTGGTCCTCCGGCGTGCAGAAGCCTCCCAGCCACGAGAGTGCGGCAAGCTTTCACCCAACTGGGAAGGCCCTTATCGGGTAGCAGAAGCCCTCCCTCACGGGGCATGTTACTTGGAAGAGTTGGGAGGTGCCAGGTTCCCCCGGACATGGAACCCCTCGAACCTGAGAATGTACTACCAGTGATGTAAGGCTCCCAGTTCCTTTAACAAAGCTTCTTCGCTTCAAACATTCTTCTCTGACTTCAACAAAAAGCCCGGAGCACAGCTCAGCAAGCCGCGCAAGGTTTGAGAAAGCCTGCGGCATCGAGCTCAATCCGGAAGATCCTGGGCTTCGGCCTGGAAGGCGGCGACGAATCCGTTTCGCCCGCGCAAGCCCGGAGCACAGCTCAGCAAGCCACGCAGGGTTTGAGAAAGCCCGCGGCATCGAGCTCAGTCCGGAAGATCCCGGGCTTCGGCCTGGAAGGTGGCGTCAAACCCAGTTCGCCCACGCGAGCCCGGAGCACAGCTCAGCAAGCCGCGCAAGGTTTGAGAAAGCCTGCGGCATCGAGCTCAGTCCGGAAGATCCTGGGCTTCGGCCTGGAAGGCGGCGCCGAATCCGCTTCGCCCGCGCAAGCCCGGAGCACAGCTCAGCAAGCCACGCAGGGTTTGAGAAAGCCCGCGGCATCGAGCTCAGTCCGGAAGATCCCTGGGCTTCGGCCTGGAAGGTGGCGTCGAACCCAGTTCGCCCACGCGAGCCCGGAGCACAGCTCAGCAAGCCGCGCAAGGTTTGAGAAAGCCTGCGGCATCGAGCTCAGTCCGGAAGATCCTGGGCTTCGGCCTGGAAGGCGGCGCCGAATCCGCTTCGCCCGCGCAAGCCCGGAGCACAGCTCAGCAAGCCGCGCAAGGTTTGAGAAAGCCTGCGGCATCGAGCTCAGTCCGGAAGACCCTGGGCTTCGGCCTGGAAGGCGGCGCCGAATCCGCTTCGCCCGCGCAAGCCCGGAGCACAGCTCAGCAAGCCGCGCAAGGTTTGAGAAAGCCTGCGGCATCGAGCTCAGTCCGGAGGATCCCAGGTTTCGGCCCGGAAGATGGTGCAGGAACTGTGCTGTCCGCGCAAGCATGAAGGCAGCCCAAAGTCGGACCTGCTCAGGATTCTTGCTTTGCCGCAACACGGTTTTGCAGACCCCGTCCTTCGATTTAGTATGGAAGAACCGGGCCCGCAGTTGTCTCAGGTATCCCAGACCGACATCTCAGGAACGAACAAACAAAGAAGAAAGGAAAGAACTAGAAATAGTAGACAGGTTTTTGCGAAAAGTGCTCTTCATTGAAAAAGGATTACAAAGTGTCCAGTACAAATAGGGAGCTCCGACAGGCCGGAACTCCCCAAAGAAAAAAGAGAAAGACACAGAAAGCAAAAGTACAAGTCAACAGTCACTGGGGCGCAGGGTCGGCGCCGTCCGTCGGAGGTGCGGACGCCACCTCTTCGACCTCCACGACGACCGGCTCCTGGGGCTGTGTCTGGGCCACGGCGTCGTCGGTCGGAGCTGCTGCGGGTGCCGCCTGAAGTGTCGCCTGGGTCGTGCCGGAGGCCCTGCCCTCGCTCCCCGGCTTCCTGCCGCCGACGACAACCGCACTTAGGTCCAGTTGGGGGAAGAAGGCCCCCACCTTTTCCCGGCACATCCGGAACCCCTTCAGGAAGGAGTCCACGGCGGCCTCCCGGACTTCCGACGTAAACTCGTCGGAAGCCCGGAATTTGGGGACGGCCTCCAGCGCTTCCCGCTTCGCCGCCTCCAGGAGCCCGTTGGTGTACGAGCTCCGGTCCTTCGCCATGGCCGCCTCCCGCCGGGCCTCGTCCAGCTGACGCTCCAGGAACAGTGAGTGGGCCTGCAGGCGGGCCTTCTCCGCCGTGTCCTCCTCAGTACGGCGCTAGTTGGAGGTCCGCTCCTCCGCCAAGGAGGTCTCCAGTTCCTTGTTCCGCTCCTCGGAACGCGCCAGGTCGGACTGGAGGGCCTGCTTCTCCGCTCGCAGCTCGGCCCCCTTGTCCACCAAGTCCTTCACGTCGGCGGCGAGCTTTCCGAGCTTCTGCTCCCGCTCGGAGTCCCGCTTGGCGTTCCCTACAAGGTAGTTCCTCAGTAGGAGGACGTCGTTCCCGATCTGCAAGGACAAAAGCAACATGTCAGTACCGAGGCAGGAGGCCTCGGATTGAAAGAGAAAAGAAGAGCTGAAGCAGACTTACCGAGAAGAGCTGGGGCAGGATGCCGAGCAGCGCATCCGCGTAGTCCCGGCTGCCCCGAGCTCGGCGGTCCCGGGCGGTGGAAGCATACTCCATCACCCTCTCCGCCAGCCCTCGGTCGAGGATGACCGAGTCCCGGTGCGAGATTACCGGCGCTGGGCCCTTCGGGCCGATCCCTGCGACGGCCGCCCCTTCTGCTGGAGCCGCAGCCGGCGGACCGGTGGTCGCCACTGGCGGTGCCGCCGGACTGCTGGCCGGAATGGGCCCGGCGGTGGGCAAAGCGGCGGGCGCCGGAGCTCCCTCGGCTGCACCGCCAGGTCGTGGAGCCAAGGCGCCAAGGGCGCCGCCCTGAGGAGGTCTGGGCGGAGAAACTGCGGCGGCTAGGCCGGGCGCGGTCGCCGCTGCGACCTCCCGGCTCGTCTCCGTGCGAGCCCTCTTCGCCACGGGCTCGTCCACGTCAACGACCTCCCTCTGAGCAGCCCCTTCCAGCAAGTTCTCCAATGAAAACTTCATCCCTGCAAGGTGGAGAAATCAGAAGGTTGGTTCAATCTTAAAAAGAGAGAGGGGGGAAGGGCAGAATTTAATGCAGAGCCGAATCTCACCGGTCTCCCGGATGGGACTGATGCCGGCCTCAAAAAGATTTTGCTCGCAAAGCAGAACCTCGAGCGGCGGGACCACGTCACTCAGGAGCTGGGAGTAAGCCTCCTGGTCCGCGGACTCGACCCGAGAACTCCGGTTCGGCGACCGGTCCGGTTCGCTCGAGGCCCAGTCGACGTCGTCGACCGAGGCAAAGAAAAACCGGTTCTTCCATCCCTTAACTGAAGAAGGGATGTCGAACCGGAGACACTTGGGCCGGGGTGAAATATACCACCAGCCGTCATCGGTGGAGCATTTCTTCAGGGTGAACAGGGACCTGAAGAGCGAGAAACGGGCAACGAACCCATGGAAATGACAGAAGACAATGAAGGAGAAGATGACCCGGATGGCATTAGGAGCCAGCTGGGCCGGGACGAGCCGGAAATGGCTGAGGAAGGAAAGGAAGAAAGGATGAAGAGGGAAACGAAGACCCCCGAGGAGGAAGTCTTCGTAGAAGGCAATACGGCCGGGGCCACTCATGGTGACACGCTCCCCGGACCGCGGAGCAAATAGATGGACAGATCCCGGGATGCCATAAGCATCCCGGAGCAGAGAAAGATCACCTTCGGTCATGGTGGAGGCATGACCGGAGGGACCGGCGGGAAGAAGCGGCGGAGCCGGGAGAGCAGCAAGAGCAGGAAGCGAACGGAGAGGCACGGCAGGTGCAACCGGGGGGACCGGATCCCCCTGGGGACGCCAATGGTGACACCCCCGGGTTGCAAACGCCGGCGGACCTCCTCTGGGATTACCTCCTCATCCGAGGAGGGAGAAGATGGAGTCCTCGGCCGGGATGGACCGGCCTCGTCCGGATTAGAAGAAACATGGCGACGGCGCGCCATGGAGAAGAAAAGAAGAAAAGGATTGAATGATCGAAGGAGAAGGAGGAGGGCTAGAGAAGAGGAAGACGCTTACCCAAAAATGCACAGGCGGGCGCAAGCAGCAGAAGTTGTTAGCCTGCAGCAAACCGCCCACGAAGCAAGGGAAAAGGCCTCGTTCTGGAAAGTCCCCTCCCTTTCAGACTCAGCCGGCAGCAGCCGTACCCATCATTCCGTCTCAGGCCACTGGATGGTCGCCACGTGGGCGCACGCCCGACGCCTCATTAGCAGAGTAACGGCCTCTGCCCCGAAGCGACGAATTGATTGCGGGCAAGTGGACGACGCGTGGCGACTCCCCGTTGGTCTCCAGCCGCATCGAGCCACGACGAGTGAAGATCGTGCCAATTATGAAGCAAGATCTTCGCCTCCCCACGTCATGTCTGCAATTAATCCCGACGTTCCGTTCTACGATGCCCCGACGGAACGGCGGGCTGGGGGGCAACTGTTACATCCGTGACAGTGACGTGGCCAGGCTCAGGTATCGCCGAATGCGAACAAGCCACGTGTGAGTTTTCCCGCCAGAATCAGCGCCACGCCCTTAAAGCTGGGGACGGCAAGATCGCGCCGCCCGACGATTATCCGAGAGCAGACCGCCCAGGCCGAGGTCGAGCTCGGCGCGGGGTTCCTCCACCGACTCATCTGCGCCCGCGCGCGAAGGAGACGACCCAAGTGAGGTCGGCCGAGGTCGGCCGACCCCTCGCCTTGCGCCAGGTGGCCACCCGGAGACGGGTCCACCTCGGCCAAAGCCAGGCGACCTCCTGCCGCCTCGCCAGGTGTCCACCCAGGAGGGGTCCACCTAGTGCGAGGTCGGCCGACCCTTCGCCTTGCGCCAGGTGGCCACCCGGAGACGGGTCCACCTCGGTCGAAGCCAGGCGACCTCCTGCCGCCTCGCCAGGTGTCCACCCAGGAGGGGTCCACCTAGTGCGAGGTCGGCCGACTCTTCGCCTTGCGCCAGGTGGCCACCCGGAGACGGGCCCACCTCGGCCGAAGCCAGGCGACCCTCTGCCGCCTCGCCAGGTGTCCACCCAGGAGGGGTCCACCCAGTGCGAGGTCGGCCGACCCTTCGCCTTGCGCCAGGTGGCCACCCGGAGACGGGTCCACCTCGGCCGAAGCCAGGCGACCTCTTGCCGCCTCGCCAGGTGTCCGCCCAGGAGGGGTCCACCTAGTGCGAGGTCGGCCGACCCTTCGCCTTGCGCCAGGTGGCCACCCGGAGACGGGTCCACCTCGGCCGAAGCCAGGCGACCTCTTGCCGCCTCGCCAGGTGTCCGCCCAGGAGGGGTCCACCTAGTGCGAGGTCGGCCGACCCTTCGCCTTGCGCCAGGTGGCCACCCGGAGACGGGCCCACCTCGGCCGAAGCCAGGCGACCCTCTGCCGCCTCGCCAGGTGTCCACCCAGGAGGGGTCCACCTAAGCCGAGGTCGGCCGATCCCTCGCCTCTCGCCAATTGGTCCCCGGAGATAGGTCCAACTCAGCCGAGGCCAGGCCGCTCGTACGGAGAGGCCCCCGGGGAAAGCGACGGGTCCCGAGGTCATCCCTCGGGCCGTACCGACCCCAGACGGCGTCCCGTACGGAGGGCGGCGGCACGCGGAACGTCACTTACATTGGCCCGGCAGGTCCCGCGGTCGAGAGACCCGATCCTGACGGAACAGGGCCCGTAAACGGATAGCGCCCACGCCCGGGGAAAGGAGCACCCTCACGAAGCCCGAGGCCTGACGACTTGCCGCTCTGCCAGCGCCGCCTTCCCTCTTTTTCTCTTCTGTCCTTGCCTTTTTCCTGCTGGGCCCGGCGGACGAGGCCGGAAAGCCGCCTGGCCTCCTTCACCAGAAAGGGAAAAGAAAGGAAGACAGGGAGGAGGAGTTTTCGAGGGAGAAAAGGACGAGCGCACGACGGGGGGAGATAAAGAGGGAAGGATCCAAAGACTGCAAGGTAAGCCAAAGAGCCTGGGGACAAGAAGGAAAAACCGGCATAAGGCCTCGCTGGGAGGAAGAAAACCAGGGATCCCGAGAAGGGAAGACTGGACGCGAGCTCAGCGGGCAGGCCCAGCCGAGTTTCCGGTCCCCGGCGCTTTCCCTTCACCAGTTAACTCTCCAAGCCTGAGACCCTCCAGGGGGATCGGGAGGGAGAGTCTGTTCCTCCACGTCGTCTACTGACTTGACCGTCGGAGCCCCCTCGCCGGAATCCCCGGCCAGGATCCTCTAACCCCTTTGTTGCAGGCTTCTCGCAGGAAGGGAGGCTCCTCTGCCAGGCGGTCAGGGAGGATCGGCTGATCCTCTGCACGGGCGCGACGACGAGGACGGCAACAATTTTGAATTGACTTTTTGATGGCGGCTCTTTGAATTTTAAGGATTGTTCCCGTAACATCCATTGTACTTAAGGTCTATTTCAAATTTTTTTTGGTGAAATTCCGGTGACAACCCTCATCTCGCTCTCTACTCGAGGTGACCATCTTCTTCATGCACAAGCGTAGTAGCCCCTCAAAAGCCTTCCATTTATCTGTCATGAAAGATATTGGTCCTAAGTCATAGTTTTAGGATTGTTCATTAGGTATTTCGTTGCATAATGGGATAAGGTCATTGAGTTTTATTTTGTATTATGGTTTTTATTTCAATTTTTCCGTTCCGTTGAAAAGTTTTTATGATCCTCTTGTGGATATATTGTAGTCCCATTTTTGTAATGCATATGCATGACAAAATGGATTCCGCCGGAAGTATTGAAATATTTATGCCATGCCCTTTTTACTATATTATGGTAGCATTAAAATGCCAGTGCATAATGAATGTTTCTGATATTTTAAAATATACAATGCACGGTAAAAATAATCAGTACTTTTATAAGTTAATGTTTTACTTTTTTAAGCATTGTTTTTTAGTTTATTTTTTACCTTATTCCTTGTACATTGATGGACTCCAATTTCTTTACTATACAGATCCATTATGGTGAATCTTTCAAGTACTATCCAAGCTACTATTATAGTAAGGACAGTGTAAAGTATTTTGATAACTGTGATAGAAAAAGATTTAGTATCATAGAGTTAGAGGACATGATATAACAATTATAACATATAAATTGTACCTACTTTTATTATTTCATGTCTGGATAAATATTAGAAAATTGCTTAAGGGAATTAAGATATGATGCTGATATATTAGAGATGTTGGCTTTCATTTGAAATACTGGCATGGTGCACATATATGTGGATCACCAAGCCGATGTAGTAGATATTCTTTCCTCACATAGCAATGAGATCCCAATGGTGCATATCCCGGTCACAAGGATAGAGATGCCCTCCAAGGAAGAAGCAACTATATCAACACCAAAGACCCAATAAAGAAATTAGCAGTAAAAAGGGTTGGTGGTTTTAAATTTAAAGCTAATGAGAAATTAAAAGGGATTGCAGCCACTTTAAAATCTATAGTTGGCTATTAAGGTAGTAGTGATGAATCACTTAGTTAGCTAAGTACTTCCGACAATGACAACAACAATGATCTATTTGATGATTATATAGATAGAGATATTGTTGATGAGGAGTTGAGATCTTGGACACATTATTCTTCTCTTTATGGGGATGCTAGTTTTTTTGGAGAGAAGCACCCTCCTAATAATAAACTAGAGATTAGTAGTAGCTCCCATCTCCATAACTTGAGTATTGACAATGATTCAAATGTTGAGATTCAGGATTCTAATTAGTCAAAATTCAATGAACCCAAAGATGTTAAAAGAACTATCAAATTTTCAATTGGAATGATTTTTACCAATACTGTACAATTTAGTAAGGTGTTGCGGCTTTATAGCATATATGATAGTTTTGATTATGTATACAAGAAGAACGAGACCAGTTGAGTTACAGCATATGTAAGCTTGCATGTGGGTAGAGGATTTATGCTTCACCAGTACAAAGGGATATAATCTATCAAATAAAGACCTTTTAACATGTATATAACTATGGACTGCAATTTGAGAATCATATTATCACATCTAGGTTTATAGTGGAGAAATATCTTTATAAGATTAGAAGTGATACAAAATGGAGTGTCAAGGACTTCCGAGAGTTAGTTAGGAGGGACATGAAGGTTTCTGTATCAAGAGTACAGTGTTACAGGACTAAAAGTAGAGCATTAGAGATTATTCAAGATAGCCACAGGGAGTAGTATTCCTACTTATGGGAATACTGTCAGATCATCAAACAAACTAATCCTGTGAGCACGATATTAATAGATATTACTAGGCCCAATGAAAGTAGCTAGTCCATTTTAAGGAGGTTATATTATTATCTTACAATATACAAGCATGACTTCATCAAAGGTTGCAGACGTATCAATGGCTCGGATGGTTTCATTTGAAGGGCTCATTTAAAGAATAGCTTATAGCTATAATGGAGAAGGATGGTTATGAAAATATCTTTTCCATTGCATGGATAGTGGTCGAGGCCAAGATGAAAAACAACTGGAGTTAGTTTTTAACATGCTTATTATAAGATATTAGTCCATTAAAAGAGCATAGTTGGACCCTTATGTTGAATAGATAAAAGGTATATTTGCCTTGTTTAAAACTTAAATTTTTTAATATATTTGAATATGTATCATATATAACTTATTCACTTCATTTTTTTTATAGGATCTTGTTGAGACCTTCCAAAGTATTATTCCTACTACTAATCATAGATTTTGCATGTGGCACCTGCATACCAATATTAAAATCACTAGGTTTAAAGGTGGGAACTATATAGATGCCCTTTAGAAGTGTGACAGTGCAACCATACTTCATGACTTTGAGACAGCCATGGAGAAGATGCTACACTTCGATGAGGCAGCATGGTAGTGGCTCTGATGGCACCCTCTTAAGCTATGGTTGAGGCATGCTTTCAGTCTTAGAAGTAAGTCAAGCATGCTGTTAAATAATATATGCAAGTCACTCAACAAGTATATTATAAATGCTCGAGACAAGCCTATCATCACCTTTTTGAGACTGTGCAGAGGCTATTGATATAGCGGTTCCAAGCGAAAAGAGAACACTTGCAAAAAATTGTAGGCTCACTATATCCTAAAATTAAGATGGAGAAGGCAAAGTTGAAGGCCATGGACTATCATTACATATGGGGAGGAGGCCATAGATTCGAAGTTGAGCATCATAATGACAGATTTGTTGTGAACTTGGAGGAGAATATATATGGATATAAGGTATCGAATTTATCCAACATTCCATACTGCTATGTTGCAACAGCTATTATGTATGTTAGAAAGAAAGCATAACACTTTATTAGTACATGGTACACTAGAGCAACATGGGCATTGGTCTCTAAGCATATCATCAATCCAATACCAAGTATGAAATTTTGGCCAAGGATAGAATATCCCATCATACCCCTCCATCCTAAGGGCACCTCTAGGTAGACCTAAGAAGGCAAGAAGAAAAGAAGATGATAAGCCAAAAGATTCTAATAAAATTAGGATGGGTATATCCTTAAGATGTAGAAATTGCCAACAATGGACTTTAGGACTTGCAAAGGCCCTAGAAAGGAGAAGGCAAAGAAGAAACAAGATACTACTACATCTAGTTAAATCAGAAGCCAAATTACCAAGAAAAGAGAGAGATCAAAGATATGTTTGCATTCAACATTGTAGTTAAAGAGAGATCACATGCATATACTTATCTTCATGTACTTTTTTTATAGGCTCAAACTAGTGGAAGAATAAAGAAATCAGCAACTTCAGAGAATACTTCCTCCCAACCAGCTCCCTCGTAGCCTCTATCCTTGCAGCCAAGAGCACCCTCCTCTTCACCAACACTTTTATTTTCCTAGGCAGCTCCCTCCTAGCATCCCTTTTCGCAGTCAACAGTAGCAGTCCAATCCTCTTAGCTAGCAGTAGCCAATTCCTCTCAGCTAGTAGCAATCCAGTCCTCTCAGCCAACTTCAAACATCCTCTTAACTATAAGATGTGTCTAGGCTATTTTGGATGTATCATTCTAATTGTATCATTTTGGTTGTGAACTTGTTTGTATGTTGTAAATGCTTGAGTCTATATCTTGATACATTGTGTTATCTTTTGAAACTTTATGATACATTCGTATATCATTATGAAACATTATGAGATATTGAGAAATATTTTAATTTATTATGATTTCTTCACTAAATTTTTGATATATTGTGATATTTTATTAAACATTGTGATATTTTGATACATTGCAATAAAAAGGTCTTACAAGTACCCTCAAACTACATATACTAATATGCATCTATTTAACTGTTTATGACACATTAGTATATCATTGTGAAACATTATGAAATATTGTGAAATGTTGATAAATATTTCAATTCACTATGATTTCTTCGTTAAATTTTTGATATGTTGTGATATTTTATTCCATTACGATAAATATATCTTATAGATACCCTCAAAATGCATATGCTAATATATTCCTACTCAATTTTTTGTTAAAGCATAGAGTGTATATTCAATTGTTTGATAGTAGAAGGGGTGCAAGTGTAGCAAAAAGAAAAGTTTAGGAGGCTCGTCAAACTTTAGAATATGAAAGGGGTTAAGTATGCGGCATTAAAAAAGTTGAAGGGGGCACTAAAACTTCATAAAGTAATTCGAATCATTACTTCATAATATTCTAACTACAAGAAATGAAGTTAAATGATTGGGCATGACAACAAGCTACTCGAAATATCCATAAAATAAAGTAGAAGATGTTTAGAATAAAAGTTGGACATTCAAGCAATTACATATAAAAACATTACAACAAGCTACTCCGAATGTTTCCAAAACAAAGTAGAAGACTTTTAGAACAAAAATCGAACATTCAATTGGTTACATAAAAAAGCATACCAATCAAGCATGCTAGCATACACCAAATTATGCTCTTCTTCTATAGCTTAGCATTTGGCCCTCAAGCTTTTTATTCTATTGCAAAAGCTTGTTAATAATATTCTAGTCCCTCTCATTTGAAGGTGAATCATGCCAATGAAAGTACCCATAGCCTCCATTTATCTCAAAAAATATTTTGAGGTTAAAGCTAAAAATTGGATAAAAAGTAGAAAATAAAGTGATCCAGGAAAAAAATGATAAAGTACCTCATACATCCCACATCCAAAGAAACACCGTTCAGGATTTGCAAAGGACCAAGAGGTCTTCATCGACGATCTGGTTGTATAATGGCAACAATCAAGAAATCGGGAGGAGTGATTAGAAGAAATTGATTTAGAAACCTCATTGTTTCTTTCTCCATCGATAATCCTTCCTTTTTTTCATGAATTTTTTTCTCCGCCCACATGTACATGGTGTTTTTTCTTTTTTACCCACGACTGGCTTGATCGAAGATTCTCTAAATAACACCATTGAGGTTTTTTTCCTCCCCTCTGAATTTAGGACATTGAAAACCTTGGATCACATGAGGCACCTGAATTTACACTTTTCCTGCTATGGCTAACACTTCACTAGTAATTGAATGTAAGGGTAGTTTTTTTCATTTTATAAAACTAGAATATGATATCAATATTATGTGATAGCATTCTGTTAACGGAGAGATGGAAGGGCCACATTGAAATAGTATACTAACTTGAAGGGTCTAATTAAGATGTTTTAAAGTTGAAGAGACATAAGCAAAATTGAGATAAAATTGAGGAGGTGTCCCTGTAATTTTTTCTTATTTTTTTATCGAGTGTTCTTTTAAATAAATTATATAATTAAATTAAATGAGTATAAGTAAATAAATTATCTAATAATAAAATAGGAAGACATGTTTTGTGTTTTGATAATGTTGATCATATATGTACAATTAGTTATATAAGATGCTATTTAATTAGTTGCACTTGGATTGTTCAGGTATAAAATGGGGAGTTCAAAAAAATAGATCTGTCATCTTGATACCGGCCTAAGATTCTGGTCATGGAGTTTTTTTTTTTTTTTTTTTTTTTTTTTTTTTTTTTTTGGATAGAACAAAAGGGTGAGGGGAGGGGGGCGAACCTCCCAGTGTAGCTCCCCCGCTCGGGTCCCAATCCGTTAGATCTTTGTTCGATTCGGGCCACAAATTTTTCGCGTGCCCTCCCCACCAACTGGGTGAGTATGTCAGCCTAACCCCACTAGACGCCGAAGTTTCGGCCGCTCAGCTCCTCTGTCACGTGTCTCAGAATTAATCTGAAATTTAATCGAGTTACCCGCAGGATCATTCCTTGAATCCGTGACTAGTGGATTATACATAAGAGCTGAGCCATGTTTTAACCAATCGTGCTATTACCGTGGTGGTGATCATGGAGGGTTAACTTCGAGATGTGAACCAATAGATGTGCCATTTGGGAGCTTCTAAGGTGGCGTTTTTTGGAATTAAGTATTGAACAAATCGTTGAATTTGTTTATGGTAGCATAACTGCTTCAATGAAATTTATTATAAACCATTTATAACGTAAGCCATTATCTATGCTTTGTCACTTTCTTTTCTTAAATAAAAACACTCTCTAACTCTCAAGTCTCAATCAAAAGGTTATTGCGAAAACTATTAAACAAATAGACATGGAAATAATCTATGACATGACTCTTCTAAGAGGCATAGTTTTCATGTTCCGGTTTCCTTATTTCTAAACCATAAGGTCTTTCTCATGAAAAAAAGTAAAAACCATATGGGTAAAAGAATAGAGAAGCGTCAAGAACAATGAGTGATTCCTAGATCCAAAGTCGTTTAATCCATTCGAGATGTGAATAGTTGTATATATAGTTGAAGGGCGCCATTGTTACCACTCCCTATGCCAGTCTTCTTTGTTTCCTTTCACATGCTCATTGTGAGCTATTAAATTTATATACCTGAGATACATGGTAACATACGCTAGGTACTGTTATGTTTCATTATTTGCACATAGATCAATATGATCTAGAGATTTAGCATTGACTTGGAGCTTACTACATAACATATATTGAACAGTCATGACCTTTTGAATCTTAACTGTTACCAATGAATAAATAGTGGTATTATGAAACCCATCATCCAGAAAAAAAAAAAAAAGTTGTGCTTCTACTCATCAACATGTGCAAAAGGGAGAAGAGGGATAAAGCTGATAAGAAGCAGGAGATAGAAGCACTAGTAGAGGGTCTAGTTAGCTTGAACCATAATGTCTTGCTAAAATTAGCTTAATATATCCACGTTATGTAGTAATTAATTAAATATCCAAGGCAGATAATCAGAACTGATTTTTTTTTTTTGAAAAATTTAATTCCCAATTTCTATTTTAACTCTACTATAATAAATCATTCTCATTGACTAAATCTCTTACTTCCGGTCCTTCATTTAAGATTTACTATAATATGACATCCTTTATGATATCATCTTTCTCTAAAAAATATTCAAAATCGTTGATTTCTTTATTCAAAACATTTCCTATTATATGGTTTGAAGTTTTTTTCTATTTCCATATATCACACCTTGATCATAACAATTAATTTAGTTCTATATACAGTTAAGCAAAGCTGGCATATAATTAAATTACTACTGCATAATTAATTTAGTTCTGCACATAATTAAGTAAAAGGATTTTGGAATGGAGGTATTTTGTCTTTTAAAAGATAGAAAATAAATCTGGACCAGAAATTATGATTCGAATCAATAAGGATTAAAATTTTAATCTGGTCTATAAATGGATCGGATGTTAAAACCCCCTCCCCTCCCCTCTTTTTTTGCCTAATTTTAATTCTAGTTGGTAAATGCAGGCTTTAATTGCATGTTTGCTTAGGGTTGATTTTATAAATTTCGAGTATAGGTTTTTTTTTTTTTTTTTTTTATAAAGAAAAGGGATAGAGAAGATAAATCCCGGTGTAGCTATTCCCGCAGGCCTTCATCCCGTCGGATAATGTTCGATTCGAGATGCTCAGATTTTTACAGTCTCTCTTCACTTAATGGTAAGTAGGTCAATCTGCAATCACTAAGACGCCGGCTAATAATAGAACGGGAACAAAGAGAAGATCATGATCTCTCACTCATACCAGACACCACTAAAACGTCGACTGTCGCAAATTTCAAAAAAAATTTGAATTTAATCGAATCACTCGCGAGATCATATCTCGAATTCATGATTTATTGATAATAAAACAAGATTTCTATCAATCGGACTATTGTCCTAGCGGTGAGTGTAGGTTTGTCCAAGATTAGATCATGCACAAGTTGCATTCAGTGCAACTCATGATCAATCCAATCACACCACCCACTACATGCCAAAGTCTTCTCAACCAGGGACCTCTTGCACACTTTTTGATTGAAACCGTCCAGCCCTCTGACAGCAGTTCAAACCAACACTACTAGAACAGAGGCACTTGTGAAACGTACAGCAACTTAACGTTGTCTGTTGAGCACCCAAGAATGCCGGTTGGAATAGAGAAATTTTCTTTTGGTCATTTGGTGGTGTACTCAATGTACCTGATTTCTATATATTATTTCAGTTAAGCATCGATCATGGGGATTAGTGTGGTGTGTGGTGGAGATGATGTCGATTCTAATCTCCCAACCAGTCCACTTCTAATCGATGAATGAAGTAATTACTACATGTTGCTTTGCATTGAAGCGTCACATGTTATGATTTCGGTTCTTGACAATGTTTGACATTGTCCTGTGGCCATTACCAACAACAAAAGTGGCCTAACGTTATAACTTGGGATCACATCGCATGCTAATTATAAACAGGACCATAAAGCTGAAACGGAAAGCTTAAGCTGTTAAAGTGCTTCAGCCACGCATGCAAGTGGGAAAACTGGAGGTGCCGATATTAATTATAATTCCTATCAGCCCAAAGAGGTAATTAACCAAATGCAACAGCAATTCTTTTATTTTTGTAGGAGTTTTTTCTTTACTATTTATTATATATATGGTTAAGTTATAGCTTTGATTACCATTAATTTACTCCGGATGGCTACTTTCTTAGCTTCCCTTCCTATCAAAAAAAAAAAAAAAAAAACCCATTAATTTACTTAGCTTTTAACTAGGTCAGACACGTAAGCAGTTCCTTAATAAAAAAAAGAAGAAAACCTTTTTTTGTTCATTGTTCAGAGGAATTAAAGAACTCTATCTTAAGCTCGAGGATCTATAAATCTACTCTATATATATAAAAAAAGACGTTTGCCTCTTTTATCCGTAAGATATCTGAGAGAGAGAGAGAGAGCCAAGAAGAATGCCAGTTCGAAAGCACATGCATGTGTCTTAATTTAATCCATGAGGGTAGGGCTCATTTAAAGCAGCAAAGGGGTGGGCGACAGGTACCCGATGCCTTGTGATTCCCTTTGTTAAAAGAATGGGGTATGCCTTGTGATTCACTCGGCTGACATCTACTCATCTTTGGATGAAAAATGATCATAAAAAAATTAATATATATTATATATTGAATATTTTTTGATTGGGATTAAAGAATTATCTGGAGATGGCTATGCCTGGGATCTAATTTCTCTCTCTCTTTTGTTTATCAAAAAAAATAATAATAATGAGATATCTTTCGATTCTTTCCAGCTCTCAATACGCTGAATGTAGTCGCGATAGCGAAGGACCACCACCTCCGAGAGGATTTTTAACCAAAATAATACAAAAAAAATATTTAATTACTTAAATACTACCGTTCTGTTTTTATTTATGGATATAGATGATTTTGGTCACGTGGGCAGACAACGTGGCATGGGCGGATGGAGGTGGCATATGAAAACGTGGATTGGACCCGCGAGTTCTGTATGAAATCGCGGGTTGAACCCGTGATTTTATTTCGGAATGCCCACCTGGCATTTGAAAATGCAGGTTGAACCCGCGAATTCAGGGTGAAATCGCAGGTCCAACCCGCGAATTCAATATAGTGGAATCATTTTCAAATGAAAACACGGGTTGAACCCGCGATTTCATGAAATCGTGGGTTGAACCTACGTTTTAGGCCTTTCATAATGGGGTTTAAAGGAAATCACGGGTTGAACCCGTGATTTCATGAAAACACGGGTTGAACCCGTGATTTCATGAAATCGTGGGTTGAACCTGCGTTTTAGGCCTTTCATAATGGGGTTTAAAGGAAATCACGGGTTGAACCCGCGATTTCAATTGGAATATTTTTTAAAATATATATATATATTTCGTAGTTTTGTTTTTTATTAAATAAGAGTTATATTTATTAATTTGGTAAAAGAAATTAGGTCGGTTTGGGTTTAGGGTAAAGGTTTCGGGTTTATTGAATTATTATGATTTTAGGGTTTAGAATTTTAGGGATGCAACTGGTCCGTGCCACCCCGAAATTGGGTCGGTTTGGGTTAGTAATTAAAAAAATTGGACCGGGTTTCGGATCTATTTAGTTTTCGGACCAGCATCGGGCATCCCTTTAGCTCGGCTCAGATCGATCCAATATTGATATGCTAATAAATCCGGGAAAGAGCCAATCCCGGTCCATAATTATGTTTGATCAAAATGTGCCGATCGACGCCCGTCCCTCGACTGACTTTGACCTATTTATAGCTATAGAGTATATAATTCATTATAATAATTTAATAATATTATTTTTATTAAATTTAAAACTTTTTCTACTAATTAATAATTTATTATAAATTTTAAAAAGATGATTTTTTAAAATTATTTTGTTAATCCGTATATTCCTGTGTAACCCAATTCTTTTTAAGAAATTAGGATTTACGTGTTAGGATTTAGGATTTAGGATTATAAGATCGGAACCGGTTCGATAACAACGTACGGTGTAATAAGTTTAAATAGTGAAAAAGTAAATTACAAAATGTAATAATTACAATTACAAAATATAAGAATATAGTATAATAAGTTCAAACAGTGAAAAAATAAAATACAAAAATCCTAAGTCCCGCATGGTGACCGTCTCTTCCTACGTGGAGGCTGCTGTCGACGACGTACTGGCTCCGCCTCAATCAGCTCCTGATGCTCTGACAGATCATGTACATCAGGAAATGCATGCGATACAGATACATCATGCGAGGACCCCTCACCTATATGCTATCCTCCTCCATGTCCCGAGTAATCAAGTGCATCGGATAGTCCGATCCAGCAGCGTACTCAAAATGTGCAGTAGCATCCTCTGTAGATGTGAACTGTCTCACATCCTCATGGAAAAAACTACCCGCGGATATATATGGATCATACTTCTGCATCGGAAAGGAAGAGGTACTGAACTGTCGAGTATCTCGTGTGTGCTGAGCAGGAGGTGTTGTAGACGTAGATGCATATCGATAAGGCTGAATAGGAGGAGGTGCTGTCGATGTAGATGCATATGGATAAGGATAAGGCTATGGAGTCTCATCGTCTCTGTCGTCCTCCCAAGCAAATCCTCGTAACTGGACACATGCAAACTCACCAACAACATCAAGAGTGGACTGACATATATCCTGTATATGCTGCGAGGACGTCGCTATGGAATCTGGCATAGCAAGCTGATATATCGCCGCAATGCCAGTGGTCTGAAAGTTACAAACATTTAATAAATTAAACAAAATATGAAATATATGATAACGATGTGTAATAGCATAAATAAAATTTTCATACCACATAATCATGCATCGCACCATCATGACAGATAAATCGTTGACTAATGCCGCGATACCATTGCATGTATGGATCATGATAATGCATAGCACCATCAGCAGGAGCACCATCTACAATCAAATCATGATGGCTCTCCCATAACTGAATATACGCGCGATGACTGCTGCTCCAATCCTAATTGGGTCGTCCCCTAAGATCGAAACAATGTAATGCACAATCTGTAACACATCGATCGGGTACGATCTGTCAAAAACTGAATGGTCGCAGCACTCTATCAGGAAAATGCCACTCTACGATATAAAAACATATGAGTGGCACTCTACTACGCCATATATCCTAACCCTGAAGGTAGTACTCTGGTAGATGTGCAAGTACGTCGTCCGTATATGGCATCCATATTATCTGTTAATGAACAATACCAAGTATGTGATAAATAAGTAATATAAAAATATTTAACTGTTGACAAAGATAAGTGCTAGTTGTTACCTGATGTAGACTCAGGTAATCTATCAAATGTTGATACGAAGAGAGAACATGTGTAGGTACTTCCGTAATGGCAAAATCATCTCTCCAACTGTACATTAAATTAATTAATTTACATATATCAATAAATATGAGTAATCATTAAATTTAAATAAATTTACAACTTACCGCATCCCTAGCGGATCCTGTGGTAAACCAGCTCCTCCATTGTCTAAATCGATCATAGGATTCGGAGCCGGGTGAAATAATTTGCGTGGCACTAGGATAGGAAATCTATCCCATGCCCATAACTGGAGAAGTAACAAAGGACCAGCTATCTCAGTGGCATCTCTCCTGCTCGCCCTATATAACTCTCTATATAACCAGGCGAGCCCTGCACTACCCCAACTATAATGACCAGCTGTCTCGAAATCCGCAAGTAGGGGTAGGAACATGAGATGTATCTTATCACCAGATTTATCCATAAACAAACATCCACCGATCAGCTGTAGAATATATGCTCAAGCATATCGCTGTATCTGTATCTCGTCAGCATCAAATGCTAGCTCATGAAACTCCTCCGCTAGCCATACTATGCTCAAGCGGCAACCATGAAGTCTACCCTGTGGTGGGATAACCCCTAATAAATCCTGACAAACCGTCGCTAGTCTATCCGTGTAGTACATTTCACTGGTAGACCGTCGATAGGCAAACCTAGCTGGATAGCAATATCCTGTAAGGTGATGGTACACTCTCCATGGGGTAAATGAAATGTATGCGTCTTGGGATGCCAACGCTTCACAAAGACTGTAATCAGGTGCCAGTCCAAACATATGTATCCTACTCGTGCATGACCATAAAAGCCAGACTGTAACAGTAAAGATACTATGCACCTATCGAGACATATCGACCTGTGCATAATCAACTCTCTACGTCTAAAATATAGTACAGCATCCTCCTGCCCCTCCCATGCTAAATGGGATCGATGAATATCCTGATCGTACAACATGGAGGGGTTTACTGGACCGGGATCCATGACTGTAATATGCAATAACATATATGTAAAACTAATAAACAAATTACAAACATGTAACGTAAATGTAAATAACATATAACTAAAGAAGTCCATAAATTACACGTGAATAGCAAATTACATGACAAGTAAGTAATAGGTTAATAATCGATCAAACATAATAAACTAATTGTGAGATAACCAAATAGTACAAGTAATCAGATTCGGAGCTCCAACCATTAGTTGTCTTGTCATATCAATAAGATAAAAAAAAATACATATCAGTAACGTACATGTCACAATCAATAAATAATAGACTGTATAAAAGAGAATAAACCGATGTAAAATAAAATACCTATGCAATATCATTTGTCAAAAATATCCTGACCCCCTTGTACTCTTGTTGGACAAGACCATTTATCATGTCCTTCCTCCTTACAAATGGCACACATTCGTTTGTTTCCAGATTCATGGATATCCATATCGTTCCTAATTCTGGTAGAACGAGGCCTGCCCTTCTGTCTCAGCCTACTCATGGGCATAATAAGGGTTTCATCATCATGCTCAGGCCAATATTCTTCATGTGAAATTGGTTAGAATGTGGTGCATATGATTGATAATAATCATATAACGTATAGCATCGATCAACGTATTTATAGAAATCAATTGTAACATGTGCATATGCAGCCATTACATGAGAACAGGGTAAATGATAACACTGCCATTTCTGGCATGTACATGTCCGATGCTGTAGTCAAACTACCTGTATATTAACGTAATAGAAATGAATATGTAACCAACATACAATATTATGTTAGAAAACATATAAGAACGTATAGTCACCTGTGTATTATCGCCTCGATTCATGTTTGCACCATGCCTCGCCGTCTTTACTTGAAACAAGCCACTTTCTCTATCAAATCTTGTAACAGTATGTGATGTAGCTTTCGCTTGCTAAGAGATTACGTGTCCCGTAACAAAAGGAGTATATATTTCATTCCTGTCAAGTGCATCGTTTGCCTGGACATGTCGACCATTAAAATAAGATACAAGTTGAAAGAAAGTCAATTGCATCAATGCATTTGCTGGCAGGAATCGAGCATTTTTTAAAGCTCCATTAAAATACTCAGATAAATTTGTTGTCATCATTCCATAACGTCGACCGTCATCATGTGCAAGTGTCCATTTATCTAAAGGAATATCATTCAGCCATTCAATAGCTTCTGGTTTTAATTTTTCAATGATTCGCATAGATTTTTAAAATTTTCTAGGTTGTGTTTGCAATCCCGCTTTTTTCACCAAATCCCTTAATTTTGGATCACGAAATTTTGAGTTGAAATTGCTAGCCACGTGATGAAGACAATAAACATGATGAGCATCCGGTGGCTGCCAACCCAGATACTCATTTTGCACTGCAGATAATATACCAGCATGTCGATCAAAAATTAGACAGATATCCTGACGTGATGTAATAAAATTTCTGATGCAAGATAAGAACCAACCCCATGTATCAGTTTATTCTTCATCAACAATCGCAAATGCAAGTGAAAATATCTGGTTGTTCCCATCAACGACAGTCGCAATCATCAACTTCTCCCTATACTTTCCATATAGGATTGTAGCATCAACACTTATTACCAGTAGACATGACTTAAACCCTTCAATGGATGGTGCAAAGGCCCAGAAAATATGATCAAACTGAGCACAAGATGGAATACAAGTAGGGATGCTAATGAATTTCACCCTAGTGCCCGGATTAAATTCTTCGACAACATGCAACCATCTTGGCATCATATAATATGAAACATCCCAATCACCGAAAACCATGGCTATTGCTTTTTGCTTCACTTCCCATAATTTCCTGTAACTGGGTGTATAATTATATTTATTTTTAATCACTGCACCAAGTCCAGAAATAGAAATTGAAGGAATTTGTTTGACCATATCCCAAATTTCATTTTCAATTAATGTTGAATCCAGCCCATAATGATCTTGAGACATCATTAGTGATATGCATGTATGGGGACCAGTATATCGTGTGATCTCAAATTGACCATACCGTTCAATAGCTCTCAGCATCCATTGACAAACTAACTCTTTATTCTTATACTTCAGATGCCATAAATTGGGATTAGACTCAGTCACCTTGAACTCGTGATGTCTGTCCATAGAATATTATTTTATTGTTGTTTGTAATTCTGTCTTATCTATGAAACGAAGTCCTTTACATAACTCTTCATCTCTTTGCCATGCAATAGAAGGTTCTTGCAATGTAGAGTACATGGACATATTAGCAACAGTCCAATCAATCTGATTGAATGTTTCAGAGGGAGCTTCAAACATAGGTTTATTTGGAACAGGAATATCATGTGGACTTCGTACAAGTTCTGATGGACCAGCTTCATTATGTTCATCAGCCACATCATCTTCAATTTCTTCATCATTTTTATTAAAAGTTGATTATCTAAATGGACCGTATCATCAGTTGTTGTATATATCGATGCTTCTTTAACATTACTTTCTAGTACATTAATGTCTACTGTTTTCGGACTATAGTATGACATAACCTGCTCACTTACATGAATGTTTGTTATATTTTGAGCAGCTGCTTCATAATCATCCTGTTCATGAACAGGTTCAGAAACTTCAACAGAATGAATATCTATGTACAACTCTGTACCTGATATACAATGATATGAACCGATCGTTGAAAATATTATGTCCATGTCCTCATCATCATTTAATGGAACAGGTTTATACTTAACATATGTCGCATGTACAACTTGTGGATATATATAGATGATCAATATATTTTTTTTCACTTCTATCAATATGGAAGATTCTACATATTTTATTCTCTAATTCTTCAAATATCATACCATGTTTAATTTTAATTACCTTTTTCGGTCCCTGATTGTACTCAATACCATATTTGCCTCTAATCATAGAACCATTGATATAGCATAAGGCTACGATTGTTTCTCCCATTATGGCCTACATGTTTAATAAATCAAAAATATTTAGAGATAAATTTCTCAAAATATATAATACCATCATTAAAAATGTAATAAAACCAAATAAATAACATGACAATAAATTTACAAACATAATTAATTATTTAAATATATAAATATACATTTCGATATTTTTTAAGTTTACCAGATATGTACGGAATTATGGATTACTTAAATGATAAATGCATCCTATCACCAACTACTGGGCAAAGATAGGTCCTATCCTATTCAGGAATTGCATTAATATTATAGGTCGGCTTACAGTAATCAAAAGGTGTACAACGAAGACCGAATAAAATTTTGGCAGCATTTTTCCTTAGTTCTCCACATACAAATATTTATGTATGTGAAGAACAAAAAGAAAATGATACTCGAAATTTCATTCTCTCTTCATTGCACACTTTTTGATTACTATAAACTAACCTGTAAAATTATTTATAATTCCCAAACTATCCATTTTTGGACAATCAATTGATTAATGTGCATAATTCTCAGCTCCGTACAAATATAAACAAATGTACGAATACTATAGATTATGCATATTAATCAATTGATTGGTCTACGATTCAATGTAATACAAATTTTATATTCGTATATACAAAAAATCGAATATTTAACTTAACAGTCAATTTTGGCACATAATTTATACAGTAATAACAATATCTGCATACTACACAATGTAAATATTCATGCTGCACAACTAAAAAAATAAAAATAAATTAATTTACATATAAATTAATTTTGTACCACAACTTATTTATATTATAATAAAAATTTATTTATAAGCTATAAAATATAATATATTTCAGTCATTATTATTTACATCATAATTTTTTTCTTAATAAACATATCAATTATCTATATTCCTATGTTAAATAATATAATCAATATTAATTTATTACTCCTACATAATTATATGTTCATAAATAACTAATTCTTAAAATTATACAATAATAAACTAATTTAATATATTATTTTTTTATAACATAATTTTAAGAATTTCACATTTATTAATATTTACTTACCTCATTTTATATACTACTATAATTTTATGCCTATTTCAACATTAAAAATACTTAATTTTTATAAATAAATATTATACAACATTTTTTAATATCGAATTAAAAAATTTATAAATATAGGTTTATCCTAAACATTTATCCCAATATTTATTTTTTTAATAATAAACATTGTTAATTTTTATGATTTATATAATTCTAAATATATATATATACTTTAAATCACTGGTAATAATTTTTCCAATCAACCTATATAAGGAACCTATATTTTCTCTCTTCATCAATATTAAGGAATCACGTTTAATTTTCAATATATCATCAGCACTAGCAAATGTGCATCTATTTGCATCTAAGGTACCAAGAGAAATAAGACTATTTCTTAAATCAAGAACATGTCTAACATCTATCAAAATCCTTACAACTCCATCAAATATCTTAATTTTAACTGTTCCTATCTCAACAGTCCTACACTCGGTATTATTATTCATAAGAACTCTATCCTCACCATGAGATGTATAGGAAATAAACCAATCTCTATGCGGGCACATATGATAAGAACAACCAATATCAAGAATCCATGTATCTGAAAAATCCATACCCGAGGAGATCGTCAACACATCGCTATCTTTTTCGGACTCAATAGCAACTCCAGTCTCGTTAGTATTCTATTTTTGCTTGGACTTTAATTTGAAAAAATTCACCTTCCAATAACCTTCTTGCTTATAGTAATGGCACTTGTTATCTTGTCCTTTTGACTCGGATCTGAAATGGTTCTTTTTACTATCTTTTTCTTTTCGATGTCCTCTTTCCTAACCCGAACCTTTTGCCATCAAATTGTCACTTGCATCATATTTGTGCCTAGCCTCATTTGATAGCAAGGTTGTCTTGACCTCCTCCATCTTCAAAGTATCTTGCCATATAAGATAGTGGTCATCAAATGATCATAGGACTTGGATAAGAATGAAAGAAAATAATAGCCTGATCTTCTTCCCCGACATTTATCCTCAAACTACAAAGCTACGAAATCAATTTATTGAACACATTTAAATACTCCAAAAGATCAACCCCTTCAAACAAATATAAGCTATAAAGTTGCTTTTTCAAATATAATTTATTTATAAAAGACTTTGCCATATAACGATCATCTAATTTCTTCTATAAATCAAAGGTAATTTTGCAATCTTCAATATTATACATGACCTCATCTACTAAATAAAGTAAATAACGCTAGAAGCTTTCATATCGGGATTTGACCATTCATCTACATTAATAATACCTAATTTTTTTCTTGGAAAGAAAAACTTTGTAAAAGTTTTGTCGAACCAGGATTGCTTTTACTTTCTTCTTTCATAAGTTGAAATTCATTTTACTGTCAAACTTCTCAATCTCGAGTTTTGTCGACATCTTGAATGCACACACCAGATCAACTTAGTAGAAATATACAAGAAAAACTCAGCTTCGATACTAGATGTTGAAAAATCAAACCAGTGGAAAGGCTGAACAGTATGTATCTCCAAGCATATTTGTGCATCAAGATAAAAGATAACAATAAAATAATAAAATAGATAAATCATAGAAAAATATCAGGATTTATATGGTTTGACCATAGTCTACATCCACGGGGAATGCAACTTCACGATGAGAGAAAATTTATCAATATAAGAGATTACACATATCAAATCCCTTATATCAATCTTTTAATAAAGGGCACAAAAATAAAATTCTCTCAAACAATTTACACACAAAACTCTCATGGAGCCGTGACTGCTGCCTCTGCCACAAATCCCAAAGCCGCTAGTGCTACCATTGTCACACGCAAAATCAAAATCTCCCTTGATCGATGATAGTTTTTCTAAAGGCAAGTCCAAAAGCTGCTGAAAATCCTCGTGCGCTAGGTGTCTGAAAGTGGGTGGAAGTCCTACGTCCCACTATTATCCCATGCATGGATATCCAGGTCTCCTATGTCGAGATGCCACAACAACATTTCCTCTCTTCTATTTCTGTGTTATGTCAAAATGTTATAAGAACGAGCCCCTTCAAAATGTTATAAGAACAAGCCTTTCTTGGACTCCCTGCTCAAGTTGTAGGGGCTTTCACTTCCACAACATCACTTCCACAATTGTTAGTCGAGTGGAGATCAGTTTTTGATGAAGAACCAATTAAAGTGGATGATTCAATGCAATCCAATGAACGTCCATTCAAGAGCAAGCTCATGTTGTACAAGTAATGTGGCCCATACTTCCTCCAAGCAACTGCAGGGCTGAAAATATATTAAATTTTATCCGACCATATTTATATATATATATATATAGCTGAAATCTTAATTTATAAATTTATTTATTAATTTTTTTAAAAAATTAAATTATAATTATTTCTCTTATATTTAATCATTATTATTTTAATTTATGATTATAATTATTTTAAATTTTTATGATCATACCATTATTATTTTTATCATTATTATTAATTTTATCATTTAATTAATATTTAAAATTTATTCAAATTATTTATATTTATAAATTATATTAGATAATTACCTATTTATATAATAAATATAGATATGTTTCATACCTATTTATGATTAATATCTATTTAATAAATAAATATATATTTAATAATAATATATATTAATATTAATATATTATATATATTTAAATATAAATAAAATATAAATATATATTGGAGGTATCTGGTCTGGCCATACGCAATCGCAAACAATCATTTTCTCTGAAAATAATAATAATAATAAAATAATAATATAATAACCGTATCGTTTTATCGACTTTGGCTTCCCCCAAATCCGAGGCTCTACTTTTCGTTAGTTCACGTGCGCCGTCGAAATCCAACCTTTCTTTCCACGAAGCACACGGTTTCCCTCACCCGCTGGGATTTCACCCATCACCAGCCGTCAAAATCGAGCAGTACGATTCCTTACGCTGTCCCGCGGAAGAACGCAAACAGGAAACTTCGTCGCGAGCCATCCCCCAATCATTACCGTGGAAACAATTTATTACTTTTTTTTTCTTTTTAATAAAAAAAAGGAGAGAATTGGGATCGCGTTTCTCTTCTCCTCCTCCGCTTCGGCTCGCTCTGGAACGGAAAAATAAAAGAGAACCGTCTTCAGATCCGATCACCGCCTCTCAACCCCCACGCCTGCGAGGATGTCTAGCTTCAGCGGTGACGAGACAGCACCCTTCTTCGGCTTTCTCGGCGCCGCAGCCGCCCTCGTCTTCTCCTGTAAGAATAAAAATGACCGTCCCTTTATTTCGTTCCTTTCTTCTCCTTGGTGATGATGATGATCTTTTGGATCTGATCCGAGCCGTCGGTTTGTTGGGCTCTCTGTGTTACAGGTATGGGGGCGGCGTACGGGACGGCGAAGAGCGGGGTGGGGGTGGCGTCGATGGGGGTGATGAGGCCGGAGCTGGTGATGAAGTCGATCGTGCCGGTGGTCATGGCGGGAGTTTTGGGGATATACGGTCTCATCATCGCGGTCATCATCAGCACCGGGATCAACCCTAAGGCCAAGTCCTACTACCTCTTCGACGGCTACGCCCACCTCTCCTCCGGCCTCGCCTGCGGCCTCGCCGGCCTCTCCGCCGGCATGGCCATCGGCATCGTCGGCGATGCCGGCGTCAGGTACCAATCAATATTGCCCTCCTCCTTCTCTCTTCTGAGATCTGCTATTAGTTTGATTTGATTTTATTAAGTGTTGGGAATATGGAATTCTTTTTTCGTTCGTCTCATATTTGGTCAGAATGGATCTGTTGGGAAATTGTCTGAATCTTGATCCTATTCTTTGTTCAAGCTTGGCTGTTGCAAATTCTCCCTTTCTAAAGAAATTGTCCACTTCTTTTTTTTTAAAGAAATTTAGGATTTTGATTATTGGGTTTTCATTCATGATCCGTGCGATGATTTTTTTTTTTTTTTGATGGATGAATGTTGAGGTGAAATGATTCTTTTGCTGTCAGCTTTGTTTTTATGTAAACAATAGAAGTTATTTTGATTGCTGGGTTTTAATTCATGACCCATTGCATGATCTTTAAAATGGACTATGCATGGTTGTTGAAGTAAAAATGTAAATCCATCTTTTGGACCTGTTTAATAGATTGATATGTCTCTATTTCTTTGTTATTTCTAAGCCATATATATCAGTGTGGGATTTTTCCTCTGTTGCAAGATATATGCATGGGGATGTTTGGGTAAATTCATGCGAAAGGGGCCATAAATAAAAAGGACAAAATTATGGTGCACTTTGTTGGCACAGGTACGGTGCTCCTAAGTCTTGAAAGATCAGAAAAAAAAGTCATGGTGACGATTCCAAGAATCTAGGATCGATGTAGATCCTAGGATGGAGATTCAGTTCTTCACGGGCTCGAGATTCAGGATTTTGGATCATGAAGAGGCTAATTCAATATTGGATCGAGTTTAGATCGAAGTAGATGTGAGAGTGGGTAAATTCATAGGTGTTCATGGGCTTGAATGTATGCTTTCATAATTGGATTAGCTTTGAAAGAATTAGAGTTAGGTTAGATTCATGTGTTCTATTCTTAATTAGATTAGGAAGGTCTTTGGTCTATAAAAGGGCACATCATGTAATCTAATATTTTGGAGTAGATTTAATATAAACTCAATATTTTTCCTAAGCCTCTCTTCCTTTTTCTCTCCTTCTCGTCTCATACCACAAAGGACACGCATCAAAAGAAAGCAAGATGCCCAAAACAGATTTTAGCATTCTATTTTCAACACTAATAGGTCTCTATTCTCGGGATTGTTTCTCCCTCCATGAAACTCCGTTTTGGATGAAATTAAACCAAAAAGGATGGCACATCTTGGTGATGTTACAGTTTTAATTTTATACTCAAAGGACCTCCGGAAAAGTGTCAGCATCATCGGCAAGGTACTGGTTGCAAAACAGAGTTCTGCAGAATTTTGTGCAGCAAGTTCAGCATATTTGGTTGACCATCTAATTTTTGTTCTATGCCATATTTCCCGAAGGTGTTCACAACATCCAAGAGTCCTTTTGGTGAGGATTCTACGCCCAAATAGAATTTGGATTGGTGGCATAGTTGGAGCGCAAGTAAGGAGTTGTGTAGGTGGAAGGATTTGACCAAAGGAGTTCTAGTCCAACTAGAATTCTTCATTTGCTGCTGTCCTAACTCAGTTTGGGCTGTCTTTAGGATATGGAGAGATTAGTTTATGGTTTGAAACCAAGAGAGACACGTCTTAGAGGGTCAAGGGCTCAAACAGGGTATGATTTGAAGGCTGGTGTGCGAAATATAGTATGCTACAGAAAAATTCTGCATCTAGGTAGGATATGAAAGGCTCTAGGATTTGGTGTTTTGCTGTCCAAACGACATCGGATCATCACGAAACTTTGTGAAGGTATTCATTACTATTCTTCGAAGGTTCATACGAAGGTCAGTGGTCCTAACACTTGGTATCAGAGCCAAGATACGAGTGGAAAGCAAAGGCTATCATACAGGAATTCTGCACATCCTATTTCATGGTACTCTTCTCGATTCTATTTCGTAGTTTATTTGAGACTGATTTTTGGTGTCACCATATGCAGCGGGATGAAGGTGGAATTTGAGAAGTTTAATGGTAAGGAAGCTTCCTGGGGTGCAAGGTTTCAGTGTTAAATTTTCTGGTCCAATTTTGATTGTATCCGATTTTGGAGGAAATGCCAGGGTGTATGATAGATTAGTAGTAGAGTTCACTAATGAAGATGGGCAACAAGGATTACTTTGATGGATGAGGGGCGTTTAGCATGTGGAGGAGAGGTCATCCAAGGGATCATGGTCGAGGTGGAGCTAAAAAAGCAACTATACTTCCTTCAAATATAGGAAGGCAAGGAAGTAATTGGGGTACCTTTAGTGGTTTGATCAGAGTAGGATTTGCGAAGCATTTGAATGGTGGAGATGGTTAATTTCCGGAGTGTCGCTGCTAGTTCAGAGGATGAGGGTTTTTTTAGAAATTTCGGGGAGGTCCGTAGAGTATGGAGGGTCCAAAATAGAAGTAGCGACGATGGAGATGCAATAGGAGGCCCAGCAAGATAGCTTTGGGCAATTGACCTCGATTTTGATTTTCTTCTGCAGAAGACCAGGAGTTGTCATTCAGGTGGAGCACTGGCCAAAGGTGTCTTCACAAGTGAAGGAAGATTTGGCATAAGTTCAGAGCCAAGAGGTGTAGGAAAAGGTGCCGATTCTAGTACCAGCGACGATGATATACTATACCAGTCGATGCAGGATGTACAGGCATCAAAGAGGCATGGTTCTGGAAAGACCGTGTTAGATGGTTTGGTTGTAGCAAGAGAGGACCCGGATATATATGAGGAGGCTGAGACGAGTCCCGGAAGAGATAGTGGATCCATGCCAGGATAGACAAGTTGCAATCCCTTCAGAAGAAGTTGAAGCAACGACTGATGCAAGTGTAAAAGAGGAAGATGTGAACATGACATGGGAGGGTACCTGGATACAAACAAGGAGTTTCAATCCAGGTGGACACGATCATCTCAGAGACCTCCAGGATTAAAGGGATCAGTATTGGCATTGGAGTTTGTACAAGAAGCTATCAGGGTGTGCAGCGCCAGTATCGCGGTAGCAGGATCATGCAGATGATTCATGCAAAGCGTGCAAGCATTGTGGGCACCAATATGGAGATTGTTGGTGCAGGTATGGTACTCCTAAGCCTTAGGAGACCAGGAGAGGAGTCAAAGCGACGACTCCAAGAGTTTAGGATCAATTTGGACCCTAGGACTAGGATTGATTTGGTCCTAGGATGGAGTTCGGCCCTTTCACGGGCTTGAGATTCAGGATTTTGGATCTTAAGGGGGCTAGTTCAATATTGGATTAGGTTTGGGTCCAAGTGGGTGTGAGGGGGGTCAAATCATGGGTGTACATGGACTTGAATGAGTACTTTCCTAATTTGATTAGTTTTGGAAGAATTAGAGTTAGGTTAGATTCATGTATTATATTCTTAATTGGGTTAGGAGGGCCCTTTGATCTATAAAAGGGCACATCATGTTACCTAATATTTTGGAGTGGATTCAATGTAAACTCTATATTCTTCCTAAGCCTCTCTCTCCCCTTTCTTTCTCTCCCCCTCTTCTCACGCCACAAAGGACTCATGCCAAGAGAAAGCAAAAAGTTCAAAACTGATTTCAGTGTTCTACTTTTAGCATTGACAGGTCCTTGTTCTTGGGATTGTCTCTCTCCATGAAATTCTGTTTTGGATGAAATTAAAATATCAAGGAGAGCACGTCCTGATGATGTTACAGTTTTAATTTGACATCCAAAGGATCTCTAGAGAAGTGCTGGCATTATCAGCAAGGTGCTGGTCGCAGAACAGAGTTTTACAGAATTTTGTATGTCCAATTAAGCATTTTTCGTTGTCCACCTAATCCTTGTTCTATGCCATATTTCCAACAAGTGTTACAACATCCAAGAGTCCTTTTGGAGAAGGATTCCACGTCCAAATAGAATTTAGATCAGTGGAGTAGTTGGAGCGTAAGTTAGGAGTTGTGCAGGTAGAAGGATTTGACCAAAGAAGTCCTCGTCCAACTAGGATTATTCATTTGCTGCTGTCCTAATTTGGTTTGGGATGTCTCCAAGATATTGGGAGATTAGTTTCTAGTCTGAAACCAAGGGAGACACGTCCTAGAGGGTCAAGGGTTCAAACAGGATGTAATTTGGAGGTTGGTGTGCGAAGTAATAGGTTGTTTAAAAATTCTAAAGGTTGCTAGGGCTTGGCGTTTGGCTGCCCAAATGACATCGGATCGTTGCAAAACTTTGTAGAGGTGTTTATTACTATTCTCCGAAGGTCCACGCGAAGGTCGGTGATCTGATATCAATTGTTAGGATCGCTATGCTCATGCGTGGACCTGAGGATACCAGTGAGGAAGCTCTTTTCACGATAATCCGATGTTGTTTGGACAGCCAAATACTAAGTCTTAGATCACTGCGTGTCAAAAATCTTGCTGCAGCGACCTAGTTCGTGTCTTCGCAATTCATCGGATCTTGAACGTGCTTCCAGATCTTAAACTCCATCCCCAAACATCCTAAAAATAAGGGCTAGGGGGGTGGTATCTTGGGGCATGAAGATCTAGACTAAAAACATGGATGAGGAGTCCTAGTTCGACAGGGACTCCTTGACAGTATCTCCTTGTAGCAGCCTTGATGCTTAGGAGCCTTTAAACTTGTCCAACGTCCACACCTTCTAGACCTCTACCAGATCTGAAAAGACTTCCTTGGGACCTCCAACCAGATGGAATAAGCCCTCAAAGACTCTTGGTTGAACTCCAAACAGGTGGGACAAGGGGTGGCTCCAAATCTTTGGGCGCGCTAGGAATTTCTTGTTTGACCAAGAATCCTAGTGCTAGCCCTTTCCTCTTCTCTAACTCTTTCCAAATTTTTAGGACGTGTACCAAACCTGGTCCACCTCCTGTTGGGACCTTGAATTAGTGAGAAAACTATCTAGAACACCTTAGGTCGATTAGGAATAGGAAGAAGAGATGGTATCAAGATCTCCTTAGGTGCTAGTCTTCATGCCGTGCGCCCCTTCTTGAGAAATAGTGGGCATGCATGAACCTCCTTCCGCTGCCTTGCAGCTATTCCTTGGGTGGCGTGCAACATCAGATAGAGGGGAAGAGATTAGGGGAAGATGGATTCTATTATTCCTTCAAGTTAGGTTTACATATAGTACCCTTTTATAGATCAAAAGATTCTCCTAATCCAACTAGGACTATAAATACAATACTAAACCTAACTCTAATTTTTTCAAGGCTAATTCAATTAAAAGAGCACTCATCCAAGCCCATGTATATCCATGAGTTGACCCACTCTTACATCCACTTGGATCCAAATCCGATCCAACATGAATTAGCCCCTTCAAGATTCAAAATCCTTGATCTTGAGTTCGTGAAGGGCCGAACCTCCATCTTAGGACCAACCCGGTCCTAGTCCTGGGATCCAAACCGATCCTAGACTATTGGAGTCGTCGCCATGACTCCTCTCCTGGCCTCCCAAGGCTTGGGAGCATCATATCCGTGCCAACACACTTATCCTTCAACAAAGATCATTGTGTTTTGATTGGTTTAATATTGTTCAGGCAATTACTGATACCCAGCAGATCACTAATTAAATCTTCCCAATGAAATAGGTTAACAAATGCACTCTTATTATAGTGATGATTTATCTGTCAAATCAGTCATCATTTTCTGAAAAGACCAATGCACCAATGGATATAATTGAAACCACATGGCCAAATTTCCATTTCCTTTTTTATAACCTGAAAAATGTTGAACAAAGGCCTGCAAGATTTAGCGGAATGAATGGTGTGCATTTGCAATAAATGTTTGAAAAGAAGATAAAAGAGAATAAAATGGAAGTACTTTTACATGATAATATTGTTTGTTCAATTCTTGTTCAACCAACTGTATGCAAACATTTATCTAGTCAGGAATATTTGTTCATGGATATTTGCCTAGAATCATATTGAGTGGTTCAAAATACATTATTTGTTACTCCAAGAACAATTCCATTGATAGTTGCAATATTTGAGTAGTGAAGGTCTGGTTGAAGGCAAGATAATATTATCCAGAGTGTTAGGATCCATGATGTGGGCAAGGTTTGATAAAAGAAGTTGACTAGGTACAGAAAGTTTTTGAGATTTGATGGAGTTCACAAAATTCATTAATTCAAAATCTTAGGGATAATATAAATAACCTGTCTAACGGAACCACTTATATGTAAGAGCATGCTCCTTTATACAAGTCACAAACTCTATTTTTCATGAGTCCTACAAGCTTCTGGAAATTTAGACTATGAGAAGCAAATTATACTATTGATTTGACTTAAAATTTTTGTGCAGAACTTAACAGATATTTTTACAAAATGATACTAGCACTATAACCTCTTTTTAGAGTGCAAGTATAGGCTTTGAAAATTTAAAACAACATGGTTGTTTGAGATTTAGGGGCTATTGCTTCTAGCGATGGTAAAAGGCTTGGGTTGAGAAGCACAATGGCAATGGTTTGAGTCCTAGGCAGCTACTTTGTGCTATAATTGGCCAAAGGGTAGGTACTCTTTGCAGCAGGTCAGAAAATCTGCTGCCTAGATCTTGTTGCAGCAGAAAAATAAAGTTGTAGCAGGAAGACTAAGGGGAAACGATGACAAGCATTTGTGCATCAACTGGTCTGTCTCACTCCTAATTCATCTTCCCTTATTCTGTTTTGAGGGGGAACAGAAAATTAACATTCCAAATTGTGTTCCATAGCACTCTTGACTTGTATAAAAAAATATTACATGCACAGAATTTCCTTGAATCTTATAGATCCCTCTACATCTAAACAAAAACAGAGAGAAAGTCGGGCCTTATTGGCCGACTGATTTATTTCTCCAAATTTTCTTCAGCTATTGAATCAAGAGTTACCAAACAATGCTCCAGACTCCAGAGATCTTCATACCACATATTATTCATATTATTCATTGGATACTTTCTGGCTTTCCTTTGTGTGTTCTTTTGGGCAGTCCTTTTGGCTTGTTGCTGCCCATGCTTCTTAAAATTAACTACTCTGACTTGTGACCAAGCAAGCAATATAACTAGGATCGAGGAATATGGAGTACACAGTGGAGCAATAAATAGAAAAAGGTTGTATTAGAATGATAAATGGTGTCAGAGGTCCTTTTTTTGTTTGGGTTTGTATTCCAAACTCAGATGTCAAACGTAAGCAGAAATGAGTCATGAATATATGTTTAATGGAAAACAAGAAAGAAATAAAAGGAAAGATCACCCGTGGGGCAAACATTTAATTCAGTAATTTTTTCTCACAGCAAAGCTATCTGGGCAAGGACTTAATTCAATAAATTTCTTTCTTGGCAAATCGGACTTCAAAGCATGAGAAAGCTCTCTGCGAAGGCCTTGCCTTGTGCAAGAAAGCCATCCTTAGACACAAGTAGTTTAACAGATACAATTCTTCTTGTTCTTCTGTAAAAGAAAATATGGCCTTTTTGTCATATTCAAAGGTTCACTGATTTCTGAAAGTCAACAACTAAATTTTATGAAGATAAATTTTACCTAGTTTAGGCTTTTAATATTTTTGTTAAAAGAGGGAGGATTGTTATCAATGCAGAATAAAAATTAGTTGATCATCTAAAGTATGCTCACTTTGACCAAATTTGAGAAACAAGCTGATCCATGTGGGAGAGCATTTATTCAATATGTTTCTTAATTAACACATGGACATAAAAAGATATAACAAGCTTTCTCTCCAGGTATATTCTTCAATGATACAATTACTTTTTACATGTTTGGTCGATAAATGATCCTCTTGAATAAATGATCCTCATCAAGTTTTCTCCAAAATAAGGAAAAAATGGTTAGGTTGATAGCTAAAACCTAACAGATTTTCATGATGATTGATGAGAAAGAAGCCCAACTGATTGTTTTGCTAACCAAACAAAGAAGATCTCTTGATAAATTCCAGCAGCCAAGTGTTGGAAAACCTGGAGGTTATAATAGTCAGGACAAGTTAGGTCCTTCAAATTTCCAGGTTTCCACCAAGGAACTGGTTTTGAAATGGCCCTGGCCTTTTCTAAACAAAAATGAGTCTTAAGTGGTATTTGGAATGATGGTGCTTTAGTTGGACAAAATGGTGCCAATTCTTTTTGATTGATGTTTACCACTGGAATACATTTTGAAATTTGCTTTGATTTTTGTTTTAATTGTTTTGCAGAGCCAATGCACAGCAGCCCAAACTCTTTGTTGGAATGATCCTTATCCTCATCTTTGCCGAAGCACTGGCCCTGTATGGCCTCATTGTCGGTATCATTCTATCATCCCGTGCGGGCCAATCTAGAGCAGACTAGGTCATCAGTAAAAAGAGGACAGAGAGTCATGCTTGGTAAGGGTTGTTTGACAAGTTAGATCCTTATCTCTCTCCAAGTCATGGAAGGTTTGCCATTCTTCATGTGCTTGCATTCTTGTGAAATTTTGGACTGGTCATGTGCTATTTAGTGATTACACTTTTAGCACAACAGGGATGAATGGGTATGCGAATAAGGATAACGTAGCTGTTACTTTTTAGGCTGCAGTATTTGAATCAGAGCTTCATCTATCTTGAAGACTACCAATGAAAACTTGGTTTTTTTTTTTTTTTTTTTTTTGCTCGGTGACCTAATTTTTTTTATTTTGTTTGATCGTCCATGTTATCTCATTTCATTAGCTTCGGTGCTAATTCAAGGTGTTGGTCTTGTCTACTCGTTGGATTTATGTTTCATTGGTGCTTGACAATCTCCCTCGCATCATGATGCCTTCGCACCTTAACTGTAACTTTCACCAATGAAATGTTCCGATGCCCACCGCATAAACAGAATTATCCATTTAAATTTGAAGTTTTATATGACAGCTTATTGGTGTATACCCAAAACAATTTTCTAGATAATGTTTACAGCATAATGCTTCAGCTTGATAAACTTTTGTGGAAAGGTAAAAATATTGATTAAAAAAAATAATAAAGTTGATATGAAATATTTGGCATGAAGGTGGTTGCATGCCATCTTGTTATGGCAGTGCATGGACCAAGTGCGTGCATGATACTGTTTCCAAAAAAAAATATAGAAGTGAATAATATGTTTCATATAGAGATAAGGTGCGGCGTGCAAACGTAGCATTTGTGCTTCGTTGATCGGTGGTCCTCCTGTGGGTTTGGCTATGCTTTTTAGATGCCTCTGTCTCTCTTGTTATCTTCGGTGAGTGCCTTTGGGTTTTCTGGGCTCTTTTGTCTGCCTCCTCTCTCTCTTTCTTTGGTGGGTGTGGGTCTCTTCGACCTCGTTCGTGGATGGCGGAGGCGGCGAAGTAGCTGGATTCCAGTGGTGTAGAGGAGGATGATTGATAGCAGGGTGACCGGTCGTGGGCTCGGGTTGTCCAGGAGCCGAGACGGGTGCAGGTGTGGACCTCTTATAGAATTTTAGATGAAGATATCGAGCATCTTCAGAAGTGCTTCATCAAGGTTTTGCAGTTGCCAGCTCCGCTCTTGGAGGACTCCCGTCGGCAGTGGGAGAGATTTGCTGTTATTTTTAGGAGTTTAGGCCACCGGGTTTCTCCCGTTGGGGTGGCTCGGGAAGTGCGGTCCAAGCTCCTCTCTTATGATCCGGAGATCTATCCGATCGGGGATGACCATATAGTGCTGCGGTTGTCTTCCTCCGAAGACTGTACAATGGTTCTAGGTGGTGGGCCTTGGTTCGTCGGCAGCCAACTTCTGGCCTTTGAAAAAGTAGGTGCTGGATTTTCGCCCGGCCCGTCGTCCAGTCAACTCGACCGTGGTTTGGATGAGGCTCTCGGAACTTCCTCTTGAGTGCTGGCTTTCGATGGCGATCATGGCGATGGCCGGTGAAGCTGGCCGTCCAATCTTGATCGACAATTTCACCGACTGGCTGAAGAAAATTGGGTTTGCCAGAGTCCGGCTTGAACTGGATGCCTCCAAGCTGCTTTTGCCGGGTGTGTTGATCCAAGGCCGGTTCTCGGTCTCTTGGCAACAATTTGTGTATGAAAACTTGTCCTATGTTTGCTTCCACTGTGGTCGAATAGGCACCTGGCTGCTGGCTGTTGCTCCCCAGGCAAATCGGAGCTCTCTCCATTTGCTAGCCATGCTTTGGGACCTACAAACCTTGTTGCTGAGGGTCGGGCTGAAGGGTCTTCCGATCTGGGTGCGGCGGCTGCTCCTGAGGATCCTGCTGTTATGGATGGCCGTTCGAAGTTTGACCCTTGGATGGTTACATCCAGGGCTCGCTTGTCTCGGCAACCGGCTGTGCCATCCAAGAATGGCCATAGGCCTCAGAAGGGTAAATCCCCGGTCTCTTCCTTGGATCCCCCATCTTCATCTCCGCCCCGGTCGTCATCCACTCCGGCCTCTTCTTCTCCTGACTCGCCACCCGACTCCGATGGGTGGCAGAAGCCCTCTAAAGTGGCGCGGCGCCGCTCCCCTGAGGCGGCCGATCGGCACAGGGGGAGGCTGATGCTAGTCTACTTCCTCTCTCTGGGAGTTTTGCCCCGCTGGGGGACTGTATAGAGCTTGTCCCGGTGGAGGCGGGATCGATGGACCACCTCATGATGGACTATGAAGCCGTCTCCCTCAAGCATGGCCGAAGCCTGGCTAAGTCCTCTGACCCTTCTTCCCCTTCGGTGCTCTCTGAGTCTGCTGATAAGGTGCCTCCTAAACTTCCTTTGTCTTCTAAACTCGCTGCTGCCTCCTCTGGAGATTCGGGTCATTCTGGGACTTCTAATTTGGTTGTTGCCCATGTGGAACCGGTGTTGGTGAATGTCCCGATTGTTGATGTTGTGTCTGGGGGATTTGGGCTGCCGGGGAGGGCCTTGTCTAGATCGAGGACTGATGCTGCTGAGGGTGGGTGTGGTAAAGGTCCTTCCTCACCTCCTATGGGAAAATCCTCGAAGGCTGCCTTGCCTATTACTCGTGTGGGGGATGATGCTGATTTAGGGTGTGCTAAGTTGGGTGGCTCTAGGTCAGTGAAACGGGGTTTGGAGGGGTGTTGGGTGGTTCTAAGTCAGTGAAACGGGGTTTGGAGGGGGTGTCAGGGACCTCCCTGCCAGTCGGTCGAGCGACTCTGGTTCCTCTTCAGCAGGATTCGGATGACCCTATGGCTGCCTCTATGTCTTCTGAGGGTGGGCAATCTTCTCATGACTCTGTCTCTGCTAAACTGTAGATGGCTCTGGCTTCGGCGGGGGGTCATCAGGGGGTCCAGTAAGGAGATTCTCAATGTTTTGCCCATTGCTCATGGGCCCTCTGTGTCTGGGAAACAACCTACTGTGCTTGATGCTGTTAAGGATGGTGCCGGTTTGGGAGCCGGATCATCCAAATCTTCCTAATTCCTAATGAAACTTCTAGTTTGGAATGTTCGGGGGGCGGGGAAACCCGCCTTCCTTTCCATTTTTGGTCACTTTCTTCAACTGTGCAACCCTCAAATGTGTGTTATTCTGGAGACTAGATTGTCGGGTCCTAGTCTCGAGCGCGTGCGGTGTCGCTTTCCCCGAAACTGGGATTTTTATTCTATTGACTCTCATGGCCTGTCGAGGGGTATTATTGTCACCTGGGATCAGGGGGCTGCTAAAGTTACCACTTTCCATCGGTCTTCTCAGATAGTTGCTATTATGGTTTCGGAACCTAATCGGTCATCTTGGCTTCCATACGGAATTTATGCCAGTACCTCTGACAAGGTGAGGTCCGTGGTCTGGGAGGTGTTTGCTCTGATTGACACTGTCGTTGCTGGAGATTTCAATGTGATTGATCGGGCTGAGGACAAGAGGGGTGGCAGGCCCTTTGTGAAAAATGCTGCCTCCTTGGAGTTTACCAGCTTTATTCATGACTCTGGCTTGGTTGATTTGGGATTTGTTGGTCCCCGTTTCACCTAGTGTAATAACAGGTCGGGTGCTGCTAGGATATAGGAGAGACTTGATATATGCTATGCTATCTCGTCCTGGCTCTCCTTGTTCTCTACCCACTCGGTTCGCCACCTGAGCCAGATTGCCTCGGATCACTGCCCTCTCCTTCTCTCGATGGATGCCTATATCCGAGGTCCCACCCCGTTCAGATTTGAAAAGTTTTGGCTGTCTTTCCCTAAATCCAGAGAGATTATCAGGGAGGTCTGGAGGATTCCTGTTCGTGGTGATGCCTCCTAGCGGATTTCTAGGAGGTTGGAGCTTCTCAAGAGGCGGCTCCTTCGCTGGAATAAAGTGTAGGTGGGTAATATCTTTTCTAGATTGAAGTCTGTAAAAGATATCGTTGCTTACCTGCAGGATAAAGAAGACATGTTAGGTTGTTTATCTCAGCCTGATCTTATCAGTCTTCGTGTCCACCTTACCTTGCACCACTCTCTGCTCCGCCATCAAGAGGTCATTTGGAGACAGAAGTCTAGAGTCCAGTGGTTACAGGATAGGAACAGAAATACCCGATTTTTTCATCACCACCTCCCGTCCACTGTTCTCCATCCTTCTCAGAATGCTATCCTGCTTCCTCCGATTCTTTGGGAGGAGATTCATTTTGCCCTGTGGGACCTAGGGGAGGATAAAGCCCCTGTCCCTGCTGGTTATCTTCCCTTCTTCTTCCGGAGGTATTGGGATATTGTGGGCTCTGACCTTGTTGCTGCTGTTCAGTCCTTTTTGATTTCAGGTTCTATGCCCAACTCTTGGAAGAGGACCTTTATTGTCCTCATTCCCAAGCATCCCGATGCCATGGAGCCCGCTCATTATAGACCGATCAGCTTATGCACTACCCTCTATAAACTTTGTGCTAAAATGATGGTCAACCGGATGAGAGTCATTCTTTCTCACCTTATCTGTCCTGAGCAGGGAGCATTCCTCGCGAGTCAGAGCATCTCTGATAATGTGCTTATTGCCCACGAGTTTATGACAGATCTTAGCCATGATTCGTCTCGTCGGAGTCTGATGGCCATTAAGCTGGATATGGAGCGAGCTTATTATAGGGTTAACCGAGACTATCTTCTCTCGGCCCTACAGGCTTTCGGCTTCCACCGGACTTGGATATCCATGATTTTAGCTTGTGTTATCGGACCCTCTTTTTCTCTGCTGATTAATGGTTCTCCTACTGACTTCGTTACTTCTAGAGTGGGCCTCCGACAAGGTTGTCCTCTTTCTCCCTTCCTATTTATTATTTGTGCTGACCTTTTGTCCAGGGCGCTGCGTGCATCTGTCCAAGATTTCGGCATCCATCCATTTATCTCTTCTTATTTGATGATGACTGCTTACTTTTGGGGCGGGCCTCTATTCTTTCTGCCCAGGGGTTTCATAGGGTCGTGGCGGGTTATTGTATGGCTTCTGGTCAGAGGGTCAATTTTCAGAAGTCTGGTATTTACTTCAGCCCTAAGACCTCTATGCTTCTCCGACAACAGATCTTGGACACTCTTGGTATTCAGAAGCGCCGGGGCCCTCTCACCTACCTTGGTGTGCCTATTACTGAGGCCAGACTTTCTAGATCGGACTGTGCTCCGATGTTGCTGGCTGTGCGAGAGCGGATTGAGGGATGGCAGGGTCGAGTCCTCTCGTCCATGGGAAGGATTATCCTTATTCGCTCAGTCCTGATTTTCTCCCGATCTATCTCCTTTCTCATGCTGTTGTCCCGAAGACTGTTATCATGATTGTGGAGCAGCTGATTCGGGCCTTTCTCTGGAATTCTTCTCCGAATCGTCGTAGGATTCATCTCATTAGTTGGCAGTCTGTCTGCAGGTCGACCAACCAGGGCGGGCTGGGTATTACCTCCCTTCTCAATAGGCGTGAGACGCTGCTCGGTAGGCACCTGGCCAGGTTCTTCTTGTGTCCTGACAGCATGTGGTCGACGACGCTTTCTGCCCGCTATGGGGGTTATTCCTCTATCCTCGACGGATCTCCTTGCCCTTCGAGATGCTGTTCGACTATCTGGAGGAAGATGCTTCTGAGAGCTCCTCTCATTATACCCCACCTGTCTTAGGTTATTGGAGATAGCAGATCTGTCAAAATTATGATGGACCCCTGGATTTCTGATACTCCCCTTTGCAGATGGCCTACCTTTATCTCGGCAGACATTCAAGTCACCATTTCTATTGCTGACCTCATTGTTCGGGGGAATCTCGATGGGACAGCCAGGTGGTGTTGTCCTTCGGGGATATCCTGGATCGTTAGGTTCTCTCTATCATTCTGCCTGTGCTCCCTGCCCCGGATGTGAGAGTTTGGAGGCACTCTTCTTCCACCCGGGTACCTATGTCTGATTTGCTGTCCATCTTTTCTGCGATCGTGCCGGTGGATTCATCCTTTCGCTTGATCTGGGCTATTCCAGTTCATCTCATGGTCCCCTACTTTATCTGGAAGCTTGTCCGACATCGCCTTCCGACCAGGACTTTATTGACTTTCAGAGGCATTTATATGCCCCCTGGCTGCCCTATATGTGGATTGGAGGATGAAATCCAGGCCCATGCCCTATTTTCTTGTGACTGGGCCTCGAGGATTTGGCACCTCTCTGGCCTTGCTGGGTTTATCTCCCGATCTCAGGATGTCGTTGACTCCTTCCTCTCTACCTTGAGATCAGCTCGGGATTTCCCTCATGTTAACCTCCTGGCTTATCTTGCTTATCATATATGGATTGCCAGGAACGAGCGGGTCTTTGCTTCGGTCACCTGCTCTCCCCGGTCGCTGGTCGATAGGGCTATCGCTTCGGCCTATGAGTATCTTTGCTCGATTGGGAGGTCTTTGGAGATCTGGGGTCCCTGCTCTGCTCCTCGAGCGTCCCGGGTAGTTTATGTTTCCTGGGCACCCCCCCTCCTCTGCACTTCACGGTCAGCTTCGACGGGAGTCTCCGTCATAGATCTGGAGGTGCTGCCATTGTTATTCGGGATTTCCATCTGGGTTTCCTGGCGGCGAGCGATTTTCCTCTCCTTGATTCTTCCATCCCTAGGACGGAGTTGCATGCAGCCTGGGCCGGTATTAGGTATGCACGTCAGATTCTTCACCTCGACCGGCTCATCATCGAAGGGAATTCCTTGACAGTCATCTCCTGGATTTGGCGATCTATGTTGGCACCCCCTGTCCATCCTATTCTGAGGGATATCCATGTCTTTTTACGGAATTGCGTGTCTATCCAGATTCGTCATATTTATAGGGAAGCTAACTCGATTGTTGATTGGATAGCTTTTTTTATTGATCATCATTTTGTCCTATCGATCTGGATCGATTGGCACAATGTTCCTGTATAATTTAAAGATGTTATTCGTCCTAATTTTTTGAATCGTATACATTCTCATTTTCTTTTAACGAATACCACGTTGCAGAGAGACCGGACATCGCTGCCACTTGCTGTGCTGCTTGGATTCCCTTCAGAATGATATGACAGGGAGAGCAGGCATCGCTGCCACTTGCTGTTCAGAATGATATGGTGACAGGGCTGGTTTCAGGACACGGCCACGACCAATGGGTGTTTGGGTAGATGGAGGTAAGTGAATGATATGGTGACAGGGCTGGTTTCAGGACACGGCCATGACGAATGGGTGTTTGGGTAGATGAGGTAAGTCTTTTACGCTGGTTGTACTGTATTTTTTTTTTTTTTTATAAATGAGAATATCTTTCGAGCATGCAATAAATCTCTTTCCTCCAACAACACAGATCACAAAGCTAGAATTGTAATTTAAAAACTAATGCAATATGATTCAATGGTCGACATTGCAAAAAAAGAATAAACAAACTTTTAGCTCAACATCAGCAACCAAGCCCTCAAGCTTCCAAAAATATATATATATATATATATTTCTTTTAAAGCAACTTTTACAGAATTAACCTTTTGGCAAGATAGAGATCTGGTCCAGATCATCTGAATAGAAAATTTACATAGATATATTATGATACCTTTAAGGTAGTGTTTGATAATGGAATAAGAATTTTTGGAATAGGGATTGGTATTCTTCAAGAATGGGTTATTCTTGTTGTTATTCTCGATTTGTATTTGGATGAAAATCTGGTATTCCACCTTATTCCAGTGTAATTAATGCAGTGTTATTCTAAATGATGTTTGGATGAGATGGGAATAAGTCGGTATTTCATCAAGAATAGGAAAGAAATTTTTTGAAATTCCAAAAATACCCCTACTCAAATATTAATATAAAATAAGTTATAAAATTCTTTTTTAATTTTATATTTAAATAAATATATTATTATATTAATAATAATTTAATAATATGATATATTAAAAGATATTATATCAAATAATTTATTAATATGGTTTATGTAAATATTAAATTAAAAATAAATTTATTAATATTAAATTTAAATTCTGATATAAATATTAAATTAAAAATAAATTTTATAAAAGATCAAATCATCCCTGGAATTCGAAAACAGGAATTATCCTATTCCACGAAAAAGATGGAATACGAATTCTGAAATTTTCAGGTTTGACCAGAATAAGGAATAGCTTTTATTCTCTCTCAATTTTAGAACCATTTGAGAGAATAAGAGACTTATTCCTCTTATTCTTCATTGTATTCCGCAACCAAACAGGGCTGAATGAGAAGCAGAAAACATACCCATGCGTTATCTTGCTTACAAGGCGGGATAAAATTAGCAATGCATGGGCGCTTTGCCTTGCGCACCGACTATCATCAGTCATGCCGTACCGCATCATCATGCAAGCGGATACGCGTGCGTGCACCGCATCAATCACATCGTGTTTTTATATTTCTTTTTTAGTTATATAAAATGGAACATTGTCGCATATTGCCAACCACAGACTAGCAAATCGGTACATAAGGAATACGATAATCCCATACTAGCTACAATCCATGCCCAACATTGCATGAGTATGTGGTAGATACACCATCACATGAATGATACATCAAAGATTTATATGGTTTACCCGTTATGGGACTATGTACATAGACAAGGCAAGCCATCAATTTAAAGAATTATGATGAATGAAAAGATTACCTCCTTTAGAAGCTTGGATACACCATGATTATAATGGATCTATCTACTTGGTGCACTCTTGTTTACGTACAGAGCTAAACCATTTTTAATTATGAGAACTCACCACTGGAGCACTTTGGAAGCATCTTCAACAGCTTTGGTTTAGAAAAGTTTGAGCTAGTGAGGACGAGATAGCAACCCCAAAAATCTTGATTTAGTGGTGCTGGTGTGTGGATTTGAAAAACAAGATTTCATCTTTACGATGACAAATGAGCAGGAATGGATTGTTCGTTGTTTGATTTGGAATAAATGTAGTTAAAAGAACAGATATCCTTATTCCTTTAAAAATTGAAAATAACACAAACGATCTTGACGGGTAAATTATCCAAGAAACATATTTGGGTAAGTCATAGCAGATTCATGACAACGTCAAAAATGAGGCTTACCCATGCCCCCCTCTCTTGATCTTAGAAGATTGCGAAAGACAGCTGCATCTCCGGTCATTCAACAAGATTGTCAAAGTATGATCTTCCCATTTTCATCAGCCATCAAAACAGAGAATAGGTGCCTCACTCCAGCATGCTCTGAGCTGAAAAGGTTGGTGGTTACAGGACCACTCCATAAACTGCCAGCAATGGGAAGCTGAAAACAGAAGAACAGAAGGATGCAATCAAAACCAGAACTTCAGAGTAATTATGTATTATGGTCATCAGATTTTGTATTTCATCCACGTGATTGCATTCTACTGCAAAACTATAAAAGGTAATATCAAAAAAAGAATATCCGGCATGCATGCAATATTGCAGTACTAACTGCATGGATACTATTCTTGTCGGGATCATTTTTGCAGAATATGGATCCTCGTTTTCAGGATCATGATTATCGATGTCGATGCAGCATAAAAAAGAAGAAAATAATAAAATAAAATATAAATATAATTAATTAGGCATGCAATGTTTCATTATAAAAAAATAAATCTACAAGAATTGACACTTTTACTTTCAATCTCGTACAAGTTTCTCAGCAAGAAACCTCGAAATCTCTCGTACAAGCTCTTGATTAAGGACTCTTCACCACTCTTTTGATCCTCATACCTAGCCTACTCCTTTGCTCATGGATTTATAGCCTCTGCTGCGAAGAGCATCTCACCAGAAATCCAACGGTCCAAACCATATCTAAATTAAAGTCCTGTAGCTCTTCCAATCTTTGTTTGACTGTAGAAGTAATTACGGCCATCGATCGGACTTGATATGCACCAAGAATCATGCGAGATCAGCCTAATCCGCGTGGATCATGCCGGTGGATGCGCGCGATCGTCCAATCCACGCGCAATTGGCACACGTCTGTCAGATTGCGTCAAGATCCATGAAAAAACTCTACATAGGGGGAAGAACACGAGGCTTGGGCCTGGGACGGCCATGCACTTTCCCGCATGATCGCCCGCTTGGGCTTGGGCCGGCGCCCATGCCCACGTGTGCACTGCTGGGCTACGTGATCAAGTCAGAATACTGTGGGTTCGGGCAACCTGCGGGCTAAGCCTATGGGCCAAAGATTTTTTCTCTTTTCCTTCTTTCTTGGGCTGGGCTTCTCACTAGATTTCTCCACCTATCTGGGCTTCGTTTAGGAATTGAATTTGAGGGATTTTCCCAACAACCTCCATCTCGACTTGACATTCGGTCTATGCCTGACCTTGATAGCTTCTTGAAAGATTTCATGTCCATATGTCCTAAGACAAATGCCTGATCATGGATGAGCAAATATGAGAGTCAAGTCAGGCTGCTCAATCCCATCTCCATCATGTACTATGCTCATCTTGACATGAGATCTACTCGGATAAGTCTCATATGGCAATAGAAACTTTACCTTGCGATATCGCTTGTCATCCTTCTAAGGCTCTTGTCTCATGCCCAATCTATTTACTCTTAGAGCTCCGCATCGTACTGGACTCCTATCAGCACCAAGGACTCCACCTTGCATTGGACTCTCTATCACGAGATAGTACCCTCGTTGCTTTTTTCCTATAAAATAATTCTACTGCTATGCAAGACCTTCAAGACTTCATCACTGGCTCTCTATGTGTAGCCGTTTGAGTCTAGTTTACTAAGAAAAATTAAATTTCTAAGAAAACTAGGTATACATAAGATCTCACCCAATTTCTTCACAGTTCCATCATGCACATCCAAGCTGACTATCCAGATTCCTACAATCACATAGCTCAATCCATTTCGCAAGTGCACAACACCCTCTCCGCTTTTCAGAGAGTTGAACAGCTTCATTTTGCTATATGTGTGATGTGGACATGTAGAATCTAAAATCTACTATGAAGAAGGGATACTTGGTCGGATACCATAAGTGCATCATTGATGTATTCGTCACTGTTAATATCAACCACCATCATATCAGCCCTCATCCAATCTTAGAATTGTAGGCGATCTTTGACATGATGCCCCAACTTGTTGCATAAAAGTATTTGATCTTGCTTGCATTCTTCGACTTAGACTGCCCACTTTGCGATCCTCTGTCGTTCCACCTTCTGCCATCTGCTCCTCTAGAAATCACCAACGCTAAGTTCTTAACTAAACTCGAAACTTTTCCTGCTTGAGAACCACATTCTAGAGTAATGCCGAGATGACCTCCATCTTGATTGAGCTCTTCCTCACTAGAAAAGTAGTCACCAAAGAGTCGAAGGACTGTGCTAAGGATAAAAGTAAAATTAGCACCTTGGTTTTTTTCTCAACTTTTTCATTGATATTGAAAAGATCAATAAGGATTCTCTGGAAGTTACTTAGATACACCTGCATGTTTTGTACCTCGATCATCTATAGTTGATAGAACTGCTTCCAAAGGAATAATTGTTTGTGAGAGACTTCATCATGTACAGCTCCTCGAGCTTCTACCATAGCATCGTTAGGGAAGTCTCGTTCAACACATGAATTACCACCTCGTCCACCAAGTATAAGCAAATCATGTTCACCACCTGCATCTGAAGCCGCCTCCAAATCTTCTCTTCTATGATGGTTGGTCTCTCCTCGTATATGAGAGCATCAATAAGTCCTTACTGGATAAGCACATCTTTCATCGCTTGCCAGAGGAAGAAATTGTTCTTCTTGTCGAACCGGCTGATCTCAAACTTGATTGCACCTGTCCTCTCCATCTTCTTCAATCTCGATTAATCACAGACAACCGAAACTCTGATACTAGTTGTTATGTATCAACTTGCTTTGATATTAGTTGTTGTGGTATCAACTTGCTCTGATACCATTTATTGCAATACCAATTGCACTGATACCATTCTCATCGGGGGATCATTCATGTAGAATACAGATCCCTATTTTCAGGATCATGATTGTCAATGTCAAAACCGCAGAAAAAAAAAAAGAATAAAATAAAATACAAACATAATTAATTGGGCATGCATAATTTTACTATGAAAAAAATAAGCTTACAATATTGACTCTCAATCCCATATAAATCTCTTAACAAGAATCCAAAATTTCTTGTACAAGCTTTCAATTGAAAATCCTTCACCACTATTTTAATCCTCATACCTAGTATGCTCCTTTGTCCATAGATTTATAGTTTTTGCGATGAAGAGCATCTCGTTAGGAGTCCAACGATCCAAACCACGTCCACATCGAAATCTTATAGCTCTTCCAATCATCATTTAACTACAAAAATAATAATGGCCATCGATCGAACTTGATTCATGTTGAAAATCATGTGAGATCAATCCAATCAACACGGATCACGCCACGGATATGCGTGGCCATCCGATCCATGCACGATTGATGCATGTCCATCAGATCACGTCAAGATCCATGAAAAAACTCAGCAGAGAGGGAAGAACACAAGGCTTGGACCTTGGGCCTACCATGTGCCCACCTGGGCCGGTGCCCATGCTGCGCACCCACCGTGCTGCTGGGATGTATGATCTAGTCAGGCTGTTATAGTTCAAGCAGCTTGTGGGCCAAAGCCTTTGAGTTAAAAAAACTTTTCTCTTTACTAGACTAGATTTCTTGCTGATTTTTTCTATCTGTTTAGATTTCGTTCATGACCAAAAGATGTTTTGGCAACATGCAAAAGTTGTTATTGTAGATCAAGTTCGCTTTGGCGGTCGGAGTCTACCGATTTCCATGCCGTCTTCTCCAGTGGGTTTCGAGTGGGTTTCAGGGAAGAGAGGGTTAGGGTTCCTAGTTTGTGTAGCAGAGTTGCTTATGAAGGAGCACAAAAGGGGGAAGGAAAGTCTCCGACTCTGAGGGGAAGGAGGAGACCGGTCGCTCCTGGGCGGAGGTCGTGCACGGGCCGGCTCGAGCTCCAATGTGGTCTTCCTATAAGTTGACGGAGATGGAAGTCGAGCGGCTCTAGCTCAACTTCAGCAAGGTCCTCGTCTTGCCGGACTCGCTGATCGACGATGCCCGGAGGAAGTGGGATGGCCTTGCCGTTACTTTCCGCAATCTGGGTCGAAGAGTTCAAGTGGCCAGGATTGCTAAGGAGGTCCGGAGCAAGTTGTCACTGCCGATAAAAAACCGAGGTTTTCCTGGTTGGGGAAGATCACGTCGTCATCCGCCTTGGATCGAAAGAGGATTGCAACCATGTTTTAAGGATGGGACCTTGGTATGTTGCAGGCCAACTGATGGCCCTGGCACCCTGGCATTCGGATTTTCTGCCCGGAAGGAGCCCAATCAACTGAACGGTAGTCTGGATGAGACTACCGGAGCTGTCGCTGGAGTACTGGGAGCCATCTGCCATCATGACGGTAGCAGGGGAGGCTGGCAAACTGTTATCGCTGGACAACTTTATGGATCTCATGAGAAAGACGGGTTTCGCACGGGTTCGAATGGAGTTGGATGCCTCCAAACCACTGCTGCCGGGAGTTTTGATCCAGTGGAGGACTGCTGTTTTCTGGCAACAGTTTGTGTACGAAAGCTTACCTATAGTTTGTTTTCGGTGCGGACGGATTGGCCACTTGGTGGAGGCTTGCCACTACCGGGAGGGACAGGGGAGGCCAGGAGAAGCAACACCAGGCTTGTGCCCAAGTAACTTCATCAACCACCACGGGGCTGATGCTAGATGGGTCCCGGAATCAACAACTTCAGAGGAGGATGAGATCTTTACTTTTGGCCCGTGGTTAACCATGGCGAGAGTGTGCCCTACCAGGCTGGGGGGGCCTCTGTGAAGAATGCAACCATGCCGGACCGAGGTAAGGCTCCGGTCTCCTCTCCGGATCCACCATCTTCGTCCCCAACTAGATCCTCATCCTTCCGACAGTCGTCTACTCCCTCCTCGCTGCCATACTCGAAAGGATGGCAAAAACCTTCTAAGGTCGCGAGGAGGAAGTCGCTGGAGGCTTCTGCATCAGATCCTTCTGAAGGTGGGGGAGTTATGAAGGAGGCTAGTGGGAACTTCTTTGCGGTGCTCGCTGATTGCATGCAAGTGATCCCACCTGAAGATGCCTAGAGAGATCATCAAATGGTGGAGTACGAGATGGTTTCACTGAAACGGACTAGAAGTCAGTCCCAGTCATCATCCCCGTCCGTAATGAAGGCAGCTCCGCCAACAGTGGATCAGGTTAGTCCTATTGATCACTCCTTGTATGTTAATGAGGGTACAACGGTGGGAGATGTTGGTGGTGGGGTTCTCCTTCCTTCGGCTGGGGCTCCTGAGGCTAGGAAGAGGGAATTGAAGAGGGAATGGGGCAGGGTTGAGGGGAAGTCGGGCTTAAAGAGGGAGGGGGGAGGGCAGGCAGGGGTAGCTAAAGGGATGGGGATGGGAGAAATTTCAGAGGGGGACCAGAGGGGGCGACTAACAAAGGGAGATGGGGTTGGGGAGGAGCAGGGAGTGCTTCTGGTAGCTGGGTCCTCGGAGAATATCATTCTGGGAATTGGGGGACTGGGGAAGGAGGAAGGGTTAGTTGGTTCAGGTAAGGCGAAGGAGCTGGACGGTGGGCAGGGTTTCATATTTGCTGGGCATGTAATGAAATCTCAGCAGGGAGAAGGGAACTTAGGTCCATTGCTACTTCAACCTCTGAAACCGGCACCACAGTTACCGGCTTCATCAGGCTTAACACAAATGCAGCGAGGGGGGGGGGGGGGGGGGCGGACCGAGACGAAATCCTTGTTGAAGTGAAGATCCACGAAAGTCACATGCTGCCAGTAGGGGACAAACTCAAGGCTGAAATTCACGCAACCAAACCTAAAAAGCTGACTAAAGAAGGATCCTTGGCATGGGGGGAGCACGAGGCAGTTTGTCACAGGGTCCAAAATGCCTCGGGTCTCATGGGAGATGGCAATAAAGGTAAAGGGTTAGTCACTATTCCTGTAAAGGAGGAGGGGAAACCTGACGGAAAAAAGAAAACTATAGTTGTACTGAAAACTACTGAGGTCGGATAGGGGTCCAAGCCTCAGCCTTGACTTTTGTATCTATGAAAACTCTGGTGTGGAATGTTAGGGGGGCGAAAAAACCCTCTTTTTTATCTACTTATTATAAGTACCTTCAGTTACATCATCCGCAAATTGTGTTTTGCTGAAGACTAGGATGTCAGGTCCTAGTCTTGATGCTCTCAAGCACCATCTTCCCAGAGATTGGGGTTTCTATTCTGTGCCTTCCAAGGTCTGGCTGGGGGCATTATTGTTAGCTGGGACTCTAGGGCTGCTAAGGTTGATGTCTTTCATAAATCTTCTCAACTGGTTGCCATTATGATCTCTGAGCCTGACCGTCCTCTCTGGCTTCTCTGTGGAGTTTATGCTAGCACGTCTTATCGAGAGAGAAGAGTGGTTTGGGAAGAAGCTTCAGCTCTGATCGAGCAGGGGACCCCTATTGTTGTAGCTGGAGATTTTAACACTATTGAAAGGCAGGAAGACAAGCGAGGTGGTAAACCCTTTATTTAGGATGTCGGCACTAGGAAATTCTTTAATTTTATCCAGGACAACGGCCTCATGGACTTAGGCTTCACGGGGCCCCGACATACTTGGGACAATAACCGGTCCGGTCAGACCAGAGTGTGGGAGAGGCTGGACAGATACTAGCCACTCCATCATGGCTCTCGCTTTTTCCGGACCATACTATGCGCCACCTCAGCAGGATCGCTTCTAATCACGCCCCTATTCTCCTTTCTATGAATTCTCCTCCTCCCAGATCTGTGCCTTTCAGATTCGAGAAGTTTTGGCTTTCCTATCCTAAAGCCAAAGATATTGCTAGGGAGGTGTGGAAGATACCTGTTCGGGATGACGTGGCTTACAGGATATCTAGGAGATTAGAGCTTCTGAAGCGGCGCCTACTCTGGTGGAACAAGATTGAGGTCGGCAATCTTATGCACCAAATTAAGACTGTAGAAGCCATAATTCATGATTTACAGGTAAAGGAGGATGCCCAAGGCTATTTGGCAAATATGGACCTCGAGGCCCTTCGAACTTCTTTAGCTCGCCATCATTCTCTTCTTCAGAACCAGGAAGTTCTTTGGAGGCAAAAATCTATGGCCCAATGGCTGAGGGAGGGGGACAGGAACACCCGGTACTTTCACCATGCTACCATCATCAGGAGACACACCAATACCATCCGGGCTATTTATTCTGACCAAGAGGGCTAGATTGAAGATGAATCCATCATTCGGAGAGAATTCTCCCGCTACTTCACAGCCAGGTAGACTATTCCTACTCCTATCTCTCCTTCAATCTCTACTGTTCCTTCCCACACCTTAGTTTATGCTGTCCAGAATTATTCACTTTTATATCAGGTATCTGATGAGGAGGTCAAAAATGCTCTGTGGTCCTTGGCAGAGGATAAAGCTCCTGGCCCAGATGGTTTTCCATCATTTTTCTTTCATTATTTTTGGGATATTTTGAGGAATGATATGGTTGCAGCAGTTTAACTCTTCTTTAATACTGCCATCATGCCTTCTAACTGGCAAACAGGATGAGGCTGATTCTTCCAACTCTTCTTTAATACTGCCATCATGCCTTCCATCTCTATATAAAGTCTGTGCTAAGCTTCTGGCAAACAGGATGAGGCTGATTCTTCCCAAGCTGATCAGCCCTGAGCAGGGAGCTTTCATTGGAGGCCGCAACATCACTGATAATATTCTGATTGCCGAGGAATTTATGCATGATCTCCATCGAGCTTCTCGATGGCAGAGTCTAATGGTTATCAAGCTCGATATGGAGAGAGCCTATGATTGTGTCGACTGGACCTTTCTCTTCAAGGCATTGGAAGATTTTGGTTTTCACCCTTCTTGGATTTCTAAAATTATGGCCTGCATCACTGCTCCTTCCTTCTCTATCATGATTAATGGAACCCCCATGGAATTATTTTCTTCCTGCCATGGGCTCTGACAAGGTTGTCCTATGTCCCCTTATTTATTTATCATATATGCTGACTTTCTTTCCATAGCTATATCGGCGGCTGTGCGGCATCTCCATATCCACCTTTATACTTCTGGGCCGGGTGCCTTGCCGGTATCTCACCTATTCTTTGCAGACGACTATTTATTACTTGGCCGGGCCTCCCTGTCTAACGCTAGGGGTTTCAGGAGAGTAGTTGAGCAATACTACTATGCTTATGGCCAGAGGGTCAACTTCCAGAAATTTGGAGTTTATTTCAGCCCTAAGACTGTCTCAGCTATCCGCTGCAAGATCCTTCATATGCTGGGCATCCAGGAGTGACAGGACCCTCTCCACTATCTGGGTATTCCCATTTCTGGCACTAGGCTCACCAGGAGCGAGTGTGGCCCTTTATTGGCTACGGTTAGCGACAGGATTGCGGGGTGGCAGGCTAGATCTCTCTCCGCAATGGGCAGGCTCACTCTTGTTCACTCTGTCCTTGCCTCTCTCCCTGTGTATATTCTATCCAATGCGTTTATTCCTAAAGGTATTATCAGCAAGGTCGAGCAGATGATTTGATCTTTTCTCTGGGACTCCTCAGCTGCTCGAAGGAGAATTCATCTTATGAGGTGGGACATGGTTTGTCGGCTTGTTCAGAGTGGTGGCCTGGGTATTCCTTCTCTTAATGATAGAAGGGAGGCTTTCTTGACCAGACACGCCGCCAGGTTCTTCTTATGTCCAAATAGTATGTGGTCTTCTTTCTTGAGGGCCAAATACGGAGATATTCCCATGGATCCCGATGACTGCCCTCCGCCTACCAGGAGGTCTTCAGTAGTTTGGCGTGAGATTTCCGCCAGGGCCCCGACTATCATCCCTCACCTATCTTGGGTGTTAGGTGATGGCTTATCGATCAGACTTATGCATGATCCATGGATCTCAGACATTCCTCTGATTCGGTAGCCCACCTTTATTTCGGTCCTCACTCCCCCCGATATGACCATTGCTGATCTTAGGCGGCCGGGGCTGACCGATTGGGATAAGGATAGGATGCTGGCCACTTTTGGGGAGATTCTCAGCTTCAGAGTCCTTTCTATTCCCCTTCCGGTTCATCAGTGCTCGGATATCAGAGTTTGGCGACACACCACGACTACTCGAGTACCCATCTCTCATCTCATTGGACGGCCCACCTTGGACCCTCAGTTGTCTCGGAGCTATCATTGGATCTGGACCTTGCCAGTGCATCCCAGGGTCTCTATTTATCTGGAAACTTGCATGGCACCGCCTTCCTACTTGCGAGTTTCTAGTCTCGAGGGGCATCCAGATCGCGGTGGATTGTCCTTTTTGTGGGACTATGGGTGAGTCCCAGACTCATGCCATCTTCCTATGTCATCGTGTGACGACGATCTGGGCTTTGACGGGCCTCTATGACCTTTCTTCCCAGCCCTATCACATTATTGACATCTTTTATATTTTGCTGCCGACGGCTCCTAGGATCCAGGTCTCTTTCACTGCTTATCTGGCATATCATATTTGAATATCTAAGAATGTGCGGATTTTTGCAGCTACCAGGTTTTCTCCAAGGATGGTGATGGAGAGAGCCAGAGTTGTTGCTATCAAGTACTACAGATCCACAGTGATGCCGGCAGAGATCTGGGGTTCCCCTTTCGCTCCCCGAGTGACTCGAAGAGTTTTTATTACTTGGGAACCCCCTCCTCCGTCATTGGTCACTGTCAGCTTCGATGGCAGCCTATGTCATAGGATGGGGGAGCAGGATTCATCATTCAGGATTTCCGCTCTGGATTTTTGGCGGCTGGGGGTATCCCTCTTATGGAACTATCGATTCAGGCTCTTGAGTTGTATGCTGCGTGGGCTGGGATTAGATATGCTTGACAGGTCCTCCACCTTGATCGGCTCGTCGTCAAGGGTGATTCCGCCACTGTTATATCATGGCTTACACATTCCTCCTCCGAGCTCACGGCCCACCCTTTGGTCAGGGATATCAGGTTTATATTGCACGACTGTCAGGCTCTTATCATTAGGCACATCTATAGGGAAGCTAACTCAGCGACGAACTGGATAGCCTCCTTTATTGCTCAGCACACAGGTTTTGTCCTTTGGTCAGATTGTTACTCTGTTCCTGTATAGCTTAGGGACATTATATTAGCTGACTCTCTTAATTATATTCGTATTCGATCTGTGCAATGAATATACTGTTATTATAAAAAAAAAAAAGAAAAAAAAAGGAAACATGTAAAAGTTGTCGTTGACAAGTGAGCATTTTCGGTAGCATGAGCTGCGAAATATTCTACGAGGCGAAAGCTTGTCGGTATAATACTCACCGGCAATTAATGTGAGCTTGCTTATGTCACCGGTGAAGTGTAGCTTGCACAATAATTATATAACCAATGGAATTACATGCTGGTCTAAACATAAAGGCTTATAGCATCAGGACACGGCACTGAGTGGAGAGTGAACCTCTCTTTGCACACAAAGCTTATTGTTTGGCTCAACGTCAAAATACTACAAGAAGTTATTCAGGATTCTGCTCAGAGATTGTTAAGCTTTAGAAAAGCAAGTATAGATCACATTCGGAGAAAACTTGCGAGTATTAAAATTGGAGATAATACTCACCATATGTTGCTTCAATCCGCCAAATTAAGCAGCAGTGTCATGGCAAAAGGCTGTAAAGACAAGCTATACCAGGAGCTGAACATGTGCATAAGAGGACAAAGGCAGCAAAGAAACATAAGAGAATATTATCGACAGCAAGTCCCATAACAAAACACACATGGAGTTAAATTCAACGCTACTGAAAACCACCCAAGATTTTATATTGAAGTGATCCCTTGACACAGGAAAAAAAAAAAAAAGTGAAAGTAATAGTCCCATAACAAAACACACATGGAGTTAAATTCAACGTTACTGAAAACCACCCAAGATTTTATATTGAAGTGATCCCTTGACACAGGAAAAAAAAAAAAAGTGAAAGTAATAGTCCCATAACAAAACACACATGGAGTTAAATTCAACGTTACTGAAAACCACCCAAGATTTTATATTGAAGTGATCCCTTGACACAGGAAAAAAAAAAAAAAGAAAATGCTGAAACATTGCTGAGCAATTTTTTTACTACCAACAGGTCACGAGTTTGAGTTAAGATTTCGTGGATGACTCGATTAAATCTAGAAATTATTTTTTGGAGTCCACGATAATTGATGTGAGTGAGAGATCAGAGTTCTCCTTCTTTAATTTTTTCCAGGTGAGTAAGTGAGTGAGAGGTCAGGATTGTCACGTCCCGAATCCAGCACCGGAATCGGCACGCGACAGAATGGTATCGGAACTTAGATTATGATCACTTGGGATGGTAATACAAATGGATAATAATAATAATGACACGATGGTTATTAGGATATGATAAGAATTATGTCAGATTTTAGTTTTGCTGATTTGGGGACAGTGGCAAAATGATTATGATAGATATGTTTGATATTGAATTCAGGTCATGATTGTTTGAGATTGTGATATAAGAGATTAAGGAATTAACGTGATGATTAGTAAAACATGACATAAATTTTTGGAAGGATTTATTAGTGAACCTAGAAGGTTTAGTAAATTATATCAAAGTGTGCAGTGGAAACGTAGTGATTTTGAAGTGTTATGATGAGAGCATTGATTTAGATCTCAATCAAGCTAATTTCAAGGACGAAATTATTTTAACGGGGAGAGAATGTAACGACCCATAAAAAAAAAGGGATTTAAGTTCAGCCGGCCCACCCGTTGGACCGGCCCAGAACCACCGTGCACGGCCCAACGCCAGCAAGGGTAGGCAGGGGTGCACGAGCGCGTGGGGGGCGCGTGCCGGAGCTGGCGAAGCGGAGGGATCGCGGGCGCGAGGGAGGCGACGCATGGCAGGCAGGCGATGCGCGAGCGCGCGAGCATCGATTCCGGTGCTGGATTCGGGGCGTGATAAGGATTTTCCTTTTTTGTTTCTCCTAGGTTGACATACTTATCTTTTAGTGAAAAAAGGTTGTGAAAATCTAAGTGCCTTGAATTGAATAAAGAAGTCATAGCTAGGTAAAAGATATAACCAATGGGCATTGAAAATCAAACCTACTTTAGGTCCAGAATCCTTGTTCACGGTTATGAAATGGCTAGTGAATGTAATCTAAATGTTATGTTTGTCTTTGATCAATAAACTACATGCATATAAATTGATACAGGACAGACCCCGATTAAGAATTATTCTAGGAATTGGATCGTTGGTCGTTAAGAAACGATCCTAGGCTAGGTTAAACCAGGTCCAAATTATTCAAACCAAATTTTTTATTCAAATAAAACCCTATTTTTAATATTTTTTTTCTCTTTTTTTTTCTTTCATTTTCCTGATCTAGCTAAAGTCGGCCACGAGGGGCCGGCTATGCTTTGAAAGGCATGTGGTTCCCTTTAACTGAAGTCGGCAGGGCCTTTGGCTTGGAGTCGGCAGCCAGAAGGATGGATCCGCTTTCATGATCGTGCCAAGCTTCCTCCTCCATGGACCGTCGAATGCTAGGACAGGGGAATCTCGTCGGCTCGGAGGAGGTTGGGGCACCATTAGCAAAGGGCGGCAATGGTGATGGCGGTGAGGCTCTCCGGCGGGCGTCAGGCATCATGGCAACAGGCGGTCGTCGGTGTGTCATCGCGGGCGAAGGTGGGGAGCGAAGGAGTCAGATGACCAGCTGGGAGTGGAAGAGTCGGACGGCCGGCTGGAGACTTCCAGTCAGTGGCTGGAGTGTTCGGATGGAGGCCTCGGAGGGGAAAAGGAGAGGGTTTGGTGGTGACCGGAATGGATTGGGGATGCTTTAGTCCTATAGAAGAAGACGACGGCAATGTACTCCCGGTCACAGGAGAGGCTGACAGAGTGGAAGAAGGCAGGGAAGGCCATTTGCCGGTATCTCAGCCGGCAATGGAGGCAATTGTCAATTGGCGGAAAGGTTGGTGATGGGCAGTGGTTATGTTTATCGTTGGTTTGATAATAGCAGGGAATAAAGAAGAACAGGGAAGTTTCAGAGGAAGAAGGAGAGAAAGTAGAAGGAGAAGAAGAAAGAGAGTTCAGGGGAGGGAAGAACCATAAGAGAGAAGAGCAAGGGAAAAGAAGAAGGAGATGAGGGGGAGGAGTCGGGATACACCCAAGCTCTTTTCTCAATCAATTCTTCGCTCTTGTTATTGAATAACCAAACATCTTAAATAGACTAATCTAAGATATCCGATATCCCGATCAGATATCCTTAACAAATTCAAACTACTTATTTTAAAAAAATAAACTAATCCAACTAGGGATAAAGTAAATCCTAAAACAAACTAAGCAATCGTAACATAAAAATGAATTCCTAAAAATAACTTAGATATGCTATGGGATCTGTGCTCTCCAGGATGTGTGCTCATCGACTCCAGGATCTTGGGCCCCAGGGTTTGGGCTGGGCTAGGTTGGCTTCAGGTTCTAGGCTGGCTTATAGATTGGGCTGGCTTCAGATTTTGGGCTGGGCTGGGCTTCAGGTTCTGGTTGGGCTTCAAGTTTGATCTGGGCTGCTTCAGATTCTGGGCTAGTTGATGTTCCCATCATTTCCCCTGAGGTGGGGAGAACTCGACTCCATCGAGTCAGGCTTCAGAAAATTGGCTCCTCGATGCATCATCTGTAGACTGATTTTTTTTTACAAATAATATAATTAAAAAATGACTAACCTAACCTAACCTAAACTTGCTCTAATACCAAATTTGACGCGGGACAGACCCCGATCAAGAATTATTCTAGGGATTGGATCGTTGGTCATTAAGAAACGACCCTAGGCTAGGTTAAACCAGGCCCAAATTATTCAAACCAAATTTTTTATTCAAATAAAACCCTTTTTTTATATTTTTTTCTCTTTTTTTTTTCCATTTCTCTTTTTTTTCTTTCATTTTCCTAATCTAGCTGAAGTCGGCCAAGAGGGGCTGGCTATGCTTTGAAAGGCGTGCGGTTTCCTTTAATTGAAGTCGGCAGGGCCTTTGGCTTGGAGTCGGCAACCAGAAGGATGGATCCGCTTTCACGATCGTGCCAAGCTTCCTCCTCCATGGACCGTCGAATGCTGGGACAGGGGAATCTCGCTGGCTCGGAGGAGGTTGGGGCACCATTAGCAAAGGGCGACAATGATGACGACAGTGAAGCTCTCCGGCGGGCATCGGGCATCATGGCAGCAGGCGGCCGTCGGTGTGTCATCGCGAGCGGAGGCGGGGAGCGGAGGAGACGGACGACCGGCTGGGGGCGGAGGAGTCGGATGGCCGGGTGGAGACTTCCGGTCAGTGGCTGGAGTGTTCAGATGGAGGCCTCGGAGGGGAAAAGGAGAGGGTTTGGTGGCGGCCTGAATGGATTGGGGATGCTTCGGTCCTATAGAAGAAGACGACGGCAATGTACTCCCGGTCACAGGAGAGGTTGACAGAGTGGAAGAACGGCAGGGAAGGCCACTTGCCGGTATCTCAGCCGGCAATGGAGGCAATGGTCGAATGGTGGAAAGGTTGGTGACGGGCAGTGGTTCTGTTTATCATTGGTTTGATAATAGCAAGGAATAAAGAAGAACAGGAAGTTTCAGAGGAAGAAGGAGAGAAAGTAGAAGGAGAAGAAGAAAGAGAGTTCAGGGGAGGGAAGAACCAGAAGAGAGAAGAGCAGGGGGGAAAAGAAGAAGAGGAGGGGGAGGAGTCGGGCCACACCCAAATGCTTTTCTCAATCAATTTTTCGCTCTTGTTATTGAATAACCAAACATCTTAAATAGACTAATCTAAGATATCCGATATCCCGATCAGATATCCCTAACCAATTTAAACTACTTATTTTAAAAAATAAACTAATCCAACTAGGAATAAAGTAAATCCTAAAACAAACTAACCGTAATAAAAAAATGAATTCCTAAAAATAACTTAGATATGCTCTGGGATCTGTGCTGCTCCGGGATGTGTGTTCATCGACTCAGGATCTTGGGTCCTAGGGTTTGGGCTGGGCTGGGTTTGCTTCAGGTTCTAGGCTAGCTTCTGGGTTGGGCTGGCTTTAGGTTTTAGGCTAGGCTAGCTTCAGGTTCTGGGTTGGGCTTCAGGTTTGATCTGAACTACTTCAAATTCTGGGCTAGTCGATGTCCCCATCACAAATCCAGCATCATTGGAATAAATACTAAAAAGTTTTAAAATGTCCATAATATAGCATGGACAGAGACCTACCTTTCAACCAGTTCTTTGCAATTTCACCATTCTCACAGTTAGATAAAGGACGACCAAAACAAGCCTGTTCACACAACTGCTATTAATGCCAGAGTTAGGCAAATAGATTAGGTGATATTTCAGGATTGAATTCATTATTCAATTAAATCAGAGCAAAAGAGGAAAGCTGGCAAGACCAAAATATCTGAACCGTCAATTAATATATACTACAAGAACATTTTGTAATTAATGTTCATTTGCATGAGAACGAAGAAATGAGGGTTCACATCTTATAAACCTGTAATTAATTAAGTTAGAACAACTACTATTATAATAATTGCCGACTTGGCCTTGAAGACTTGCTGACCATTGACCATGCTACTAGCTATAGAAGACTGGGATATCCAACTCAAAATGATCAAGTTATCGACTAGGAAGGAGACAACGAAACCATTACTACACTACTAATCAGGAAAAGACTAGTGAGGAAAAGATGAAGCCAGCCACTATACCGAATAGTTACTCCTTCCAAGACCGAGTTAGTCACTCCTTTCCAAACCAAGTAACTACAACCTACAGAGTCTGATTGGTATAGCATTTTCCATATACATCCACCGAGTACTTACTCGGGCCCGACTAGTTGCTTAAGTAAGCCTAATCAGGTATACTCAAGTACAGTACCAGGATTCCTTCGGTACCAGACAAGCTAACTACCTACTCGGAATCCACGATGCTCGAGTAGGTGACAACCCAGCTGATCACAGCTGCTCCAACATAGATCATGGTGCACAAGATTATGGCAGACATGATCTAACAAGTCTTGCCATCCTAACAAAAAGATGCTAGCTAGAGAAAAGATTCTAGGAATAAGATCCCGCTATCTTAGTAAAATTTGTTATACATGTTAGAGAATGCCACCTCCCTAACAGTATTCGGTTATCAAGTATAGCCCTATAAATTGATAAGAGAGAATCCCTAATAAAGTATGCTATATTAATGTATCTCTACCACTCATGCTTATTCAATCACTACCATCGCTCTCAACTCTAATTGTTATAGCACATTTCTCCCATCCATTACTTGAGCATCGGAGAGTCTCGCCTTGATCACCACCAGTCAAGGGATTGTTTTTATAGGTCTTTGTTCTAGAGCCACTAGGAATAGCATCAAGTTCTGTCCAGACAAAATCAAAGCACCATTAAGGCCACTAGAGTCCAGTGGAGGACAATTTGATGGCAACATATTGGCACATCAGGTAGGGGACAATAAGCAAGTCTCGAGAGTTCAATGATGGTAACGATGCTGGCACAGGACACCTCCACTAGCTGTACCAGAAATCTCTCATGTCATGATGAGCGACGTAGTCAAGATGTGGAGCCTCTTGCTCCACCACCTCCATCATCGACAATCTACTTACTTGCTACCCTCATACAACAGGTCCAAACACTGGTCATGGTAGTGCAAGAGCTGTAATAGTAGCAGCGGTTATGCCACACAATAACAGCCAGAGATTCTAGCTGCTCCTGCTGCTACCACTCGCCCTAGCCATCAATCTTACTAGGGAAGATGGTGAGGACACCAGGGCCCGAAAATATCGACAGGTTGAACCCACGTCCTTGTGGGTCACCTGTGAATGAAACCCTGGACCCAACCCTTTTATTCATGTAAATAATTTATTTTAATTCCTGTTATTTTGGATTAGTTAGGGTTAGCCCCTGTTACCAACTGGAATTAGGTTTTTATTTATTTAGCCTTTTAGGCTAAACCCCTTTTACCAAGTTAAACTACGTATTTACATGTATTGCCCTTTTGATCAAATTGGGTTCCAATTGATCAAATAGGACTTTAGTTATTTATTGAGTCCTGTAAAAATTAGTTATTGAGTTTTGTAGTATAGGGGAGACCAATTATAATACCCATGTGACTCAAATCAAGACCCATGTGCTAGTTCAAGACAAGCCCATGTGATCCATGTGCTAGCACAAGCTCTTATCATATGCTAGCCTATTTTGCATGTCAACTTTGCATGATTTCAGGACTACTATTGTCACGTCACCAGGGGGACAATAACACGTGGCCTACCACATAAATTTGGACAAGCTACACTCATCAAGACAATTTCTTTTGATCGGCCCATGAAGAAAGGCGCACAATTAAGAGGAGTAATTGTGAAAGACTTCTCCTAGATGGCGCCCTTCTACTCATAATATTTCATGCCAAAGTGAGAAGTCGGCCAAGCATTCAAAGGAGTTTGGAATTTTTTTCTCACATAGTGTTGGAGGTCCAAGAGTTCCTAGCATTCCATTCAAATAAGCTACTAATTGTTCAAGCTTCAAGGATTCTAGAATTTCAGCAAGACTCTAGAGTTCTCTCCAATCCAGACTGAAGAGTCCAGGTAGCTCTAGAAGAATACATTATCAAGACACTGGAGTCCAATCATCATGACCAACCCAGAAGCGATCATGACCCTCCATCAAAGTCTCATCTTGGCGCCAACTATGGATAGGAGTCCATTTTTTTCATCCAGCAGGAGTCCATACAATGTAAACTTGAAGTCTAGAGTTGTAATGAAACTCTTGTATTTGAGTCCCTCACTTCTCTGGTTAGGGTTCTATAAATACCCCTACACCTCCCTCCTTGTAATTAATGAATATTTGATAAAATGAAATGAAACTCTGCCGAGTTCTTCTCCCAATTCCTTTCTAGCTGCGACGGCTGATAGGTGCTAGGTGTGACGCCTAGAACACTTGGGTGCAACGTCCAAGTTCTACTAGGGTGCGATGCCCTATTTATCCATCCAATCCCTCCATCAGATATGATCCCTAAGTCTCTTCAAGGCCTTCATCCAATGCTTTGAAGAGATCCTAGAGGCCAACCAAAGAAGAAGATCCCCGGGAGGACCAACAACCTTGGTGCCAGCATTCCTTCTAGCTTTCGATTACCAACGTTTAATTGCTATTTTTGGTGTTTTTGGCAGATTCTCTTGAGATCTGACTCTGAAGATCGGCGTCCATGCTTTGGAATCAGTTCGATCGGAATCCGGATGCCAGGAGCGATCAGTTTGGAGTTTGATTCTTCAACCCTAGAGTGCAGTGATCTAGATCTTCATTAGAGGAGGCTTCTAAGCGTATCGGTAACTCAAGATCCTTTCCCTTCCTCTAGATCTGATGTTAGAAAGTAGGAACCTAGTCTAGGATGGTTTTTCAATCACCATGATCTATCTAATTAATTATTTTGTTAGGTATGCATGCGGGAGATGTAATCCAGTATTTAGTTGCTTGCTATAGATTCTTTTAACGTATTGTTTAATAGGCTGTTAGGTTAATGAACATTTGCTCTCGATTAACAAAAAAAATTAAATCAACCTTTAGTACTGCATCGCATCCGTGTCCCGTGTCAGAAGATCTTCTTATCGATTGTAGTCTCTTTTACCCCACTGAGCGAGTCATCGAGACCTTAGGGGAGGTCCTACCAACATCAAACCACTCATCGATCATAGTCTCCTATATTGCACCAAGCCAGTCCTCCACATGAGAAGCAACAACTAGAGAAAGAGCCAAAGTGTCATGCCTCGAATCCAGTACCGAAATCAGCTATGCGACCGGCCGCACAAACCCTAGGTTTTATTCTAGAGGTCATGCAAGGCCTAAAAATTTTTTCATTATAATCTCAATTCTTCATAATATTATTGATCACAATTCATAAGAAATTACCTAACACAAGAAAATAGTACAACACATATTGTTACAATTTCAGTCATCCTTTGGTCATCCAAATGATTGTAACGACTCTTTAGCTATTACTTATTTCTTCATGAATCCAATCCGCTACAAAGCTTGAAGATCTTGCACAACTCTGAAAAGGAAAACAAATAGGAGGTTGTGAGCTTTACAGCCCAGTAAGGTCTCCAAACAGTCACCATCAATAATATTATAACTTAAAAATAATAGAAAAACAACCATTATCAAATCATGTAACCAAAAATAACTCAAATGTCAAGTTTAACAAAACCAATGACAATATCATATTTTCTCTTAGTATTTCCATTAGTTACCTTTTTATCTTTAGGGTTCTGGACTAGCCATGGTTATGCTCCAGTCCATGACTGGCAATCTCATAATTGACCATGTATATTATGATCGGTCTTGCTCACGTACAAAGCCCGTGGCTCAGGCTATCCCACGTATTATCTGCCTATGGCTGGCTCCCACGTACAAAGTCCATGGCTCAGGCTATGTAACTATGTACTATCTACCCATGGTCGGCTCTCATGTATAAAGTCCGTGGCTCAAGCTGTGTAACCACGTACTATCCGCCCATGGCCGGCTCCCACGTACAAAGCCAGTGGCTCAGGCTATGTAACCATGGTGCCACCGTGGCATGGCTAGTCCAAATACCGTATTTACTTGATTAACTCTTCATCAATGTAGTCAAAACATGCCTTTTACGATTATCAACAACCGGTGTCATGGTCCAACCTATTCAATAACTAGTGTTGTGGTCTAACCCACTCAATAACTGGTGTCATGGTCTAACCCATTCAATAACCGGTGTCAAATCATGTTGTACTTTATCCTTCCATATTATCATGTCAAATCATATCATGATGTCACACCATGTCATGATGTCAAACCATGAAATCTCAAATCTTTCAATAACTGGCATCACGGTCCAAACCTTCAAAAATAATTTTGTTTGTGTTGCTGCCAAGATCATCGTGGCCCGTAGCTGCTGTTGGTGTCAGATCGCCCCTTGTCTCCTCGGGGATGGCCTACTCGTTGGGACCTGCAAAACAAGGGTTAGTGACTCAGGCTAGGGATTCCGGCGGGGGCACTTCGATGGTCAAGTCAGTGATGATCCAGGAAAATAGATCCTCCTGGTCGAGCTCCTGAGATGGACTCCATGCTAGGAGTGAATGATGTGTGAGTGAGGGTGCAAGTAGGCTAGGAAAGGTGGTGGTCGAAGGAAACTAGAGATGGATGGCTGTGTTCGGGTGATCTTCCTGTGAATCTCCGAGAGCCTTGAAGTCTCAGTCTCCTGGGTGGTTCTCTTGTGTGGCCTCCTTCCCCTACTTGCTTGGGTGTTTGTGGTTTAGCTTGCCTACCTCATTGTTGAGGTGTCAAAAGTTCTTTTAAGCCCAGGTGGTTGTTGAATGCCTACCTCGGGATCTCCCCCGTGCTAGCAGGCGCGTGTGACGGTGTTCCGTGCTGTGGACGGGACATATTTCCTAATTCGTGATAAAGGAAGCTGCCATGCACTCTGACATTCCTTCCGGTCCTCCACTCTGGGAAACCTGGCAGGGCTTCGATTGGGGGGCCACCATCCCCGGGATTTGAATCCCCTGGTTGACTTCCTCTTCTGGGTGGTGCAAGTAGTTGGTGGAGAGAGTGGCATCTCGATCAGGGAGCTCTTCCTCTTCTGGTGTAAGTGATGGTTGCGGACAGTTATTATGATTTGATGGGTGCTTCCTCGTAGTCCTCGGGCTGCTCGTCGGTGCCTCGGGGGGTGGCTCTGCCCCTTTGGTGGTCGGTGGCATTGTCCGAGGTGGTTGCCGAACTAGAGAGCTGGAACTCAACTCTGGCCAGGGGGCTCGACCTCCGAGGGGCTCGACCCGATGGAGGAAGGCTCGACTCCTGCTCAGAGGGCTCGGCCTCGGAGGGGCTCAACCTGGCAGAGGAGGGCTAAGCTTGACTCCAGTCCAGGAGGCTCAACCTCGGAGGGGCTCGATCTGGCGGAGGAGGTCAGCACACGACTCCAGCCCAGAGGGCTCGACCTCGGAGGGGCTCGACCTGGCGAAGGAGGGCTAAGCTCGACTCCGGTCCAAGGGGCTCAGCCTCGGAGGGGCTCGATCTGGCGAAGGAGGTCGCTCGGCTCCGGCCTAGGTGCCCCTGGCTTGCGGGTGCCGACCTGGCGGAGGATGGAACTCGGCTTTGATGGGCCACCTCATCATTTTGTGGGAGCTCGAAACGGAAAAGGAGTCCGAGATGGAGTGTCCACCGTGACAGTTTTTCTGACATGGCATCTGACAGAGATTACACGTCAACTTCCTGCCACATCAGTTTGATAAACATAGTGTCCGGAAATATAAATGTTACAGCCGTGACAGTGACGTGGCCAGGCTTAGGTACCACCGAATGCGCTCGGGCCACGTGGAGGCTTCTTCGGCCGAGTCAGCGCCACGTCTTCAAGACCAGGTTCGACAAGACTACAGCGCCCGATAATTCTCTAAGGTAAACCGCCCCCGCCAAGGTCGAGCTCGGATCAGGGCTCCTCTACCAACTCGATGGAGCCCAAGCCCGGAGATATCCGCCCAAGTGAGCTCGGCCGAAGCCAGGAGACCTCCTGCCACCTCGCCAGGTGTCCACCCAGGAGGGGTCCGCCTGGGCCGAGGTCGGCCGTTCCTTCGCCCTTCGCCAGGTGGCCTCCCGGAGACGGGCCCACCTCGGCCGAGGCCAGGCGACCTCCTGCCACCTCGCCAGGTGTCCACCCAGGAGGGGTCCACCTAAGCCGAGGTCGGCCGACCCTTCGCCCCTTCGCCAGGTGGCCACCGGAGACGGGTCCACCTCGATCGAGGCCAGGCAACCTCCTGCCACCTCGCCAGGTGTCCACCCAGGAGGGGTCCACCTAGGCCGAGGTCGGCTGGTCCTTCGCTCTTCGCCAGGCGGCCCCCGGAGACGGATCCACCTCGGCCGAGGTCAGGCCGCCCGTACGAAGAAGATCTCAAGGAAGAGTTGCGGGCCCCGAGGCCATCCCTCGGCCGTATGAATCCCAGACGGTGCCACGTACGGAGGGCGGCGGCACGCGAAACATCACTTGCATCGGCCCGACAAGCTCCACAGCCGAGGGGCACGATTCTGACGGAACAGGCCCTATAGATGGATGGCGCCCATGCTTGGGAGAGAGAGTGCTCTTGCTGGGCCCGAGGCCTGACCGGCCGCCTTAGCGCCGCCCCCTCTTTTTCTCTCCTGTCTTTGCCTTTTCCCTGCTGGGCTCGGCGGACGAGGTCGGAAAGCCGCCTGGCCCCCCTTCACCGAAAAGGGAAAAGAGAAGAAGACAGGGGAGGGAGTCTCCCAGGAGGAAAAGACAAGCGCACGACGAAAGGAGATAAAGAGGGAGGAATCTGGGGACAACGGAGGTAAGCGAACAAGCCTGGGGACAAAGGAGAAGCAACGGCAAAAGGCCTCGCTCCGAGAGTGAAAACCAGAGATCCCGAGAGGGAGTCACTGGGCGTGGCCTCGGCAAGGAGGCCCAGCCGAGATTCTGGTCCCCAGAGCATCTCTCTCACTAGTAAACTCTCTAAGTCTGGAACCCTTTCGGGGGTCCGCCTGGAGAGTCTGTTCCTTCTCGTCGTCTACTGACTTGACCGTCGGAGTTCCCTCGCCGGGATCCCCGGCCAGGGTCTTCTAACCCCTTTCTTGCAGTTCGCCGCAGTCAGGGAGGCTCCTTCGCCAGGAGGTCAGGAGGGATCGACGGATCCGTGGCACGGGCGCGACGACGGGAGCGGCAACAATAAATAATAACAATCATAGTCATATTATCCATCATGAAAACTCAACTATACCATGCAACAATAAATCATGCATGCCAATGCTCATGTACCCGGATCAAAACAATGTCATGTAAAACAATATGTAGAACTGGTGATAATGTCCAGAATCCTTACCTTTAAGTTCTAATCCAAAATATCCGGTATCAATATGTATCCGAAACCCACACAATATTCTTCTGCTCAGAAGGCTGTTCCCCTACAATAATAATTTTTAAACATAAATAAATAATCCTAAATCAATTATAAAGTCCAAAACCTTTTGACCAGAATTTTATCAGTGGTCTTCCTGTTAATACCCTCTTCCTAATTTCTTAGGGAAAAAGACTTTTCAATCCTCCCCTTCAATATATTTTTTTCTTTTCTCTCTCCTCTTTCTCTCTCTTCATATTCTCTCTCTTCTTTCTCTCACTACTCATCTTCTCTCTCCTCTTCTTCTCTTTCAATATCCCAACCTCCTGCAAAACCAAATCTCTAAGATCTCCCTACTTCTTTATCCCAAACTCTCCTATATCCCCAAAACTGGTTACTATCCCATGTCATCATAGCATGACAACCTTTGTCTCTCCCAAACCGAGATCTCTTTCCTCCCCCTTTCTCTCTTCTCCTATGTTGGCTCCACCCAGTGATTTTGATGAATAACAAACATTGAGTACATATTGTATTCTAATGTAAATTTCAAGTTGTGAGTTTTCAGGCAGAAAGCACCTCAAAATTTCAAATATTTATGGTGTATGGCACGCAATGGCACGGAGCAAATCTCACATTTCCGGGCAGCCTCTTCATTAAAAAAGGGCTAACAATTGCTTAATTATTATGTGTTTATGCTTTCATGAACATCATTTTTGATTTCAGGCTTTTACTCTTGATTCTGGATGTTTTCAGTCTCAAGTGTCGACACCTGGACAGTCAAGTATCGATACTTCAGCATTTGGCACGGACAAAAATCCTTGGTACGCCAAGTGTCGACACTTAGGTTTCAAGTGTCGACTCAAGGCCTGAGAATTTGAAAATACAGAACTTGTTGGTTCGAGGATTTTTGTGTCAAGTGTCGACACCTGTGCATCAAGTGTCGACACTTGAATGATCAAGTGTCGACTCCCAGAATTCAAGTGTCGACACCTGACAGCCAAGTGTCGACACCTGACACCCAAGTGTCGACACCTGACAGCCAAGTGTCGACACTTGCAGCCTGACAGCTCTAATGGATCTATTTTTCTGGCTTGCAGAAATGGGTTTTCAAGCTCCAAACGGCTATTTCCAATGCTCCAACGGTCACAAACCATTTTTAGAAGGTTTTTGGTGTATTTAATCTCCACCAACCTCATCTTAAAGTGAGAGAAGTGAAGGGAAGTAAAGAGAAAGAAGAGAGAAGTCTATTCAAGAGCATTCAAGTCCACTCAAAAGCCAAAAAGCCATTATTCTCTCCAAACTTCAAATCAAAAGTCTCTTCTAGCTTGATTCCACTGAAAAAGCCTACTTGCTCAACTTTACTACATTCCAAAATGAGGCAACTTGAAGAAAAGTGAAGTCAAAGCATCCTTGGACTTCAAAGATTCCAATCTACTCTTGAAGAGAGTTTGTTGTAGCATTTAAATTTTATATCTGATTTATTGTGCTTTAACCTTGCTTTCAAGGGTGTCTTGAAAGAAGGTTATTGTGGTTTGTTGGTGAGCCAAAGTGTTAAACCAACTAGGGTTAACTTGTGAGCCCGAAGACAAAACAAGTAGTTAGGTTTGTTGGTGAGCCTAGGTGATAAAACCAACTTAGGTTTTTGACTTGTGAGCCTTGTAAAAACAAGTCAACTGTAATCTGGTGTGGATTATAGTGAAATTTCCAAGGGTGGCTTGGGGAGTGGATGTAGGTGCTAGGTTTGCACCGAACCACTATATATCTTGTGTTTGTGTGTGATTGCTCTTTTCTTTTTGCATTCTTTAATTAAGTGCTATTATCTTGCATCTAATTAATTGTTACTCACAAGCACCACTAGACCTTTTGTTTTATTGTGTTAAATTTTAAAAGACCCAATTCACCCCTCCTCTTGGGCTCCATTTTTTGGGCAACATCCTATTTATCTTTCTTTCTTCTTCTCTTCTGGATTACTAAATCTCTTCATAACTCTCTTTTTGGCTCTCTGTTCTCGTTCCCTGCACTGTTGGCCCTCTTAAATAATAACCCTCGACGTCCCTTGTTAAAAAGAGGAATAAAACCAATCCAAAACCGCCTCAAATCTCATCTTAGAAGTCCTAAACCATCAAGAAATCTTCCATGCTGTCAGATCTGAGATCACCGCCTCAAATCGCATCCAAATCCGAATCCAGAAGCCCCTAATCAAGCCTAAACTCCCCTGATCAATCTCAGCCGTTTGATCATGCAATCGGACAGTCTAGATCATGCAGAAATCCATGGACTGTGGTGAGCTGCGAGAAATGCCTAGAAATGCCCAGAAAATGCTGGGAAATGTCCTAGCACGCGCCGCTTTTGGTTGGACCAAGCCCGCGCGCGTGGGCCTGGGCTCGCCTCGCACACTTGCGCAACGGCCGGGCCGCGCCTCGTGCCCGTCCGCGTTCGCACGCCCGCCACGCTCGCGCCCGCGCGCTCGCACGCCCCCGCCTCCTACCCTGCGCCTGCCCGCTCGCCCCTCTCGCCTCCCGCTCGCGCTAGCCCACTCGCGCTAGTCGCACGCATCTCTGGGCCGGGTCCAGCAGGTGGGCCGGCTGGCTTCTTTTCTTCTTCTTTTATTTTTTTCTGGGTTGTTACACAAAGTAAGAGAAGCATCCCCAATCTTTATTCGAGTCATCACCCAAGTCTTCCAAAGAAAGATCTACCGATGAGGTTATTGAGTGATTGGCCAAGCAATGCCTTGATGATTGCGACCACAACTTAAGTGACATCAACTACCGACTTGCTGATCTTCATGATAAAAATCGAAAATCGACAGGCCCTTGGGACTCTTAGTCTGACTGACCCTCGGCTTCAATAAGGATATTTGGGCCAATCCAAGGTCCTTGTGCCTAAAAGCAAACATGGATTCTAAGGCATTACTCTTCAAGGTAATTGAAGGTGAAGGAAGATGAGACCGATGCTTGCCCCCGTACACTCAATTATGCAGATTGGAAGCGATCTCTCTTAACTTTCAGCAAATCCTTGTAATTAAGAAGAGCGTAACCAGTTCTATGCATGGTCGATGTCACCATTAAAGAGCATGGACAGCAACGCATAAAAGACAATATTTTAATTAATGAAAGACGGATGTTCTAGGCAAATAAAATGACCCGCTAACAGATCCACTGACAGGACCTGGACCTATTACCCTATCACTTCTCACCAAATCCATCAAGGATTTCTGCATCTCAAAAATATCACTATCTCTTGTCTATAAAGAGAGGTTCCCTAAGAGCCTCAAGGTACATACTCTCCGCTTGACTTGTTTATCAGAGGGTCTTCATCAAAGCAACCTCCGATCAGGACTTCCTTATATGTTCATCTCGTGAGCACCACTTCTCCAACATCTCTGGTGACTAAGCACTCGGGCAGAAACAACATCAACAACATATATTAGCATTATATTATTATAATAAATTATTATGATATAGCATTGTATATAATATATTTATATTATTATAAATATAATATAATTATTTATATAAAATTGGGAGAAAAAAAGTATGATCTTATATCTATTAAGTAATAATAGAAATTTGACAGTCTTTTCAAAATACTGATGGATGCTCGACCAAATATAAATTATCCTGAAATAATAAACTACTATTTTATAATCAATCAAATATATTAAAAAATTTTATTAAAAAATAAAATATTTTTTTTATGAAATTATTTTTAAAAAAAATTATATGAACCAAATAAGTCCAAAGTGAAGGACGTAACAGTCCGCATCATTCACAAACATGGCCCTTCCGCAAAATTTTGTCCACGCTTTTTTTTTTTTTTGGTGTGGTGTTTTGGTGTGGGGGGGGGGGGGGGGGGATGGGTGGGGGTGGGTTGTTGATATCGTTAATCTATACGAGTTCAGATCGTCTCCGCACTCTTTCTCCGGCTCAATCCCTGACTCGATTCGTAAACCCCTCCCAAAACCTGATTCAATAGTTAAGCCATGGATCCCGCCCTCTAAGATCCAACCAATAGATAAAAGCACACGGATCGACTGCTTTCCAATGAAATCCGCAGCCGTCCGATTATCAGCAACAGGCGGCCCGCTCCAAAACCGCCGACCCAGGTCCCCGTCCCCTCTCTCTCTCTCTCTCTCTCTCTCTCAATATATATATATATATATAACCCACGTAGCCGTTAATTTTCCACTAAATCCCGGTTCGCTCTCTAGTTCCGAGACTTCGAGTGTTAAAAAGAAAACTCAAACCCTAACCTAGGCCGCTCGCCTTTCTCAATGGCTCGTACGAAGCAAACGGCCCGCAAGTCCACCGGCGGCAAGGCTCCGAGGAAGCAGCTAGCAACGAAGGTATTGATCTCTTTCCAGATATCGTTCACTAGATAAAATTTCTTTCAAAGATCTAATCTTTTTTCCCCCTCTTTGTTCGATTTCGTCGTGAAGAAGCAGCGAGGAAGTCGGCCCCGACGACCGGGGGAGTGAAGAAGCCCCACAGGTACCGGCCGGGGACGGTGGCTCTTCGGGAGATCCGTAAGTACCAGAAGAGCACTGATCTGCTGATAAGGAAGCTGCCGTTCCAACGGCTGGTGCGGGAGATCGCGCAGGACTTCAAGACGGACCTCAGGTTTCAGAGCCATGCCGTTTTGGCTCTCCAGGAGGCGGCGGAGGCTTATTTGGTCGGGCTGTTCGAGGACACTAACCTCTGCGCCATCCACGCCAAGCGCGTCACCATAATGCCCAAGGATGTCCAGCTCGCACGCCGCATCCGTGGCGAGCGCGCTTAGAACTCCTCCTTTCGCTTTCTCTCTTCTAAGTGTCTCTCCATCTCTTGAAAGGTGCTTACTTTTTTTTTTCCCTTTAAGAAAGCTAGTTTCTATGTATATCTCTTTTTTAGAGAAAAAATATTGGAATGGAAACTATGGCGGTGGTTATTTTGATATTCAAAGTGTTCTCGCAATGGTTATTTCTTTTGAATGATGTTTTTTTTTTTTTTTTTTTATCTGTTGTTTTCTGTTCATCTAATGTTTGGTCTGGAGTTTTGCGGATAAAGACCAAGCCTTTGCAGCGCTAAGAAAGTGTGAGGAGGTGGTGGGGTTTTGTTCAACATTGGGAAACTGTCGTCCATGGCCATCATCTACTTGCAGCTTAGATGTTCCATGCCTGGGACAGCATGGCCTGTCTCTGAAGTGTAATCTACTAGTTAGATTTTGGGTGCCCTTAGAAAGTTGGAGCACGGTGCTCAATTTACGTAAAACATGCAACCTTCCATGGTAAATTTGGGTAGTAGAGTTTTATGAGTTCTAAACACGTGTAAATAGCCATGGAACATAATTGTACGTAACTGGCCTATGCGCTTTTATTCTATTTTATTTTATTTTGGTTTTTTTGGGCTTGCAAGCATTTGTTAACATATTGGTGTTGCTTACGCTATTTTCGTCCAAACAAAGAAAGAAAGTTTCTATGATGATCATCTTTAGCCTACTTATGAGTTCATGATGGCAATCCTTTTTTCATAAACATAACACAGAATTAACACAAAATACTTCTTTCCCACTCTACGACAAGAAGATATGCCAGTAGACTCGCGCGGGTAGGAGATACTAGAGACAAAATAGGTAAGCTCATTCCAACTTTTTCTACACCAAAAAAGCCCACTTATAATAACCAATCGCAAACATACATAGAATTAAAAAAGAAGAAAGAACAATATTTGATCAAGCAACTCCCTGGCCAACACCTCTCCATATAGGCTCATTTCTCAAATACACAGATGCCTGTGTCACATTATTCCGGTCACCCGGAGATCAAGAACCCATTCAATTTGCCCACCTCCTCCCTTCCACCCTGAAGCAACAGCAGCGCCATGTCCGAGTCATTGTCTACTCCAAAATCTGGACGACCCGTTCGGCGCTGAGCCTATCTTCCTGACTCAACTGGGATGCGACAAACTTGTCGAGGGCCCTCCAATCGGTCAGCTTCTCGATGGCATTGGACCCTCTTGTTTGCTCCTCGTCTTCGTTCTCCGTGGCTATAGAGAGTAGGCTGGGTTGCTTCACCAAGGGTAGGGAGGGGCTCTCGAGTTGCGGGAGTTGGAACAATTGGTTTGAGTGAAAGAGGTTGAGGTGGTCAAGCTCGGTCTCCCGCTTGCTAAGGATACTCCTGGGCTGCCTCTGGAGGTATTCCATGGGGTTGACAATGGAGGAGCTCACCTTGCTGTGCTCGTCATAGCCATAGTTGGAATCCCAGACGTCGACAGCACTCCTTGTTGGGCAGGCAGGTCGTTTCTTGAATGCTCGACAAACGACCCAGCCTTCTTCCTGCAAAGAGCTCCAAGGATAGGAGCAGGAAAAGGCTATAAGTTAGTGCGTACCACAGAGAGAGAGAAGAAGAGAAAATGCTGCTTGACAGAAGTCAAGACAGGTTGATGGGATCTTCTCATAAAAATCTTCTTTAAAAGCGTGGACAAGCTAAAGTTCTCCTGAGTGAGACGTTGGTTGGATGGTTTTGTTCTAAAGTGAAGCGGAGATAAAGTTCCTATTTGAGTGGGGTGGAAACTTTTCCATATATTGCAACGGTTCATATGAAAACAGAGAGGGATGATAGCTTTTGGTCCAATTTGAATCCAACAATACTTCAGTCCGTCCTCTTCGAAGTCTCTTGCCACGCCTTTTTGTTAAAAGATTCTTTATGCACGTTTAAGTCTTTTTTTGGCTCAAAGCCGTCCCTGGGGGTCGGTTCAGCGACAGGGGCATTACCCAGCTCCCTTGTGATTTTTTTATTTTTAATCCTTTGCGAGTGGGTCTTCTTTCTTGAGACTTTTTGATGTTGTCCCCACATTAATTCATAAAGATATTAAGACTTTCTGCAGAGCATATAGTAGGAGATTAAGAAAAGATAGCGAAACATAATGTTTCAATGTTGCAGTATATATAAGATAAGACTCGGAGATATTAAAAGGAGACTTGTCTTAGAGTCCATTTAATTGGGGATAAACTGACAAGAAATAGTAAATTCTATATCAAATTATCATGTTTAGTATAAAAATAGAAGAGATAGATGGTAAAAAAATTTTGGTGGATTCCATGCTTATTTTTTCGAAAAGAGAAGGTAAAATAAATATCATTTTAATATTTAATAATTATTTAAGTAATGATAATTTATGCTTGACAAAAATATTTGAAAAATATATTTATGATCATTGAATTTATTTTGATATTTTTTCAAATTCACTCAATAAATAGCTTTTTAAAATAATTAAAATATAAATGGTATATACAAAAGGTCGTGTGTGTAATTATAATCATTATATAAAAATTGATTGAAGATGATAATGTTATCTTGATAATAAAAAATATTTTTTATTGATGAGTATTGATGCGGCAGGATCGCTGACGTGGAGCCTCCATCAGACCTAACTAGCTGCCACACTAGTAGAAGGTGCCACCTAGACGTGGATCCTGGAGGGAGCGTCCTGATTGTCCTCGGTCAAAGTGAGCTCCCCCGAAGTCGAGCTCTTGGCCGAGTGGTGCTCTCGCTTTTTGAGCCCCCGGCTGAAGTGAGCTCCCTCGAGGTCGAGCCCTTGGCCGAGGATGTGTTCTCGCTTCTCGAGCCCCCGGCCAAAGTGAGCCCCCCGAGGTCGAGCCCTTGGTCGAGGATGTGCTCTTGCTTCTCGAGCCCCCGACCGAAGTAAGCTTCTCCGAGATCAAGCCCTTGGCGAAGGTGGTGCTCTCGCTTCTCAAGCCCCCGACCGAAGTGAGCTTCCCCGAGGTCGAGCCCTTGGCCGAGGTGGTGCTCTCGCTTCTCGAGCCCCTGACCGAGGTGGTGCTCCCCCGAGGTCGGGCCCTTGGCCGAGGTGGTGCTCTCGCCTCTCGAGCCCCTGGCCGAAGTTAGTTCCCCCGAGGTCGAGCCCTTGGCCGAGGTGGTGCTCTCGCCTCTCGAGCCCCTGGCCGAAGTGAGTTCCCCCGAGGTCGAGCCCTTGGCCGGGGTCGCGCTTTCCTCCTTAAGATCGGTCCCCCAGTCAAAGTCAACTTCTTTCCCTGATTCAGGTATGGGTTCTTCCAAGGGAACGTGGACTTTCCCGCGAACGCCCCTAGGGCGAACAGGCCGGTGATGTTGGCAGGTTGCACCACCGCCTTCACTAGAACCCTGGCACTGTGTGGAGAAGCTAACACCCCTGAGGGGTGGTGCTCCGCTAAGGCATGCTGCGTTGGACCTCTGAGAAATGGCATCCCTCCATGGCACGCCGACTGTGATCCCTGTGGGATGGCATTTTATCAGAGCACGCCACCTGTGGAGGAACGTCTTGCCGGAGCGTCAGGCCCCTTAGCTTGCTGTCAGCACCACCTTAGGAAAGACACTCCACTCGGGGCGCCCCTCTAACCACCATCTGCACCACCTAGAAGAGAAAGGTTTTGCCAAGGAATTCAGACCGTCTGCCTCAAGATCGGTGCTCTGCCAGGTCTTCCCAAACATGGCAGGACGATGCCAGGAAAGGGCAGTGCCCTGTTGGAGTGTCAAGCCCCTATGACATACCTCATGTACCCGCCATGAAAGGGATGCGCACTCCTCGGCACTCCGCCACTGCTAGTGGCAAACCTCCCCTGATGGAGGCTACGGATCTTGTTCCCTCCTCTCCGGGAGAGGAGGAAGAGCAGACCTATGCCTCACCCACGTGAGGAACGCCCAGAGAGTGCCAAGCCAGGACTTGGCACCCCACTGGAGGTGCCACTCATCTATAAGAAATCCAAAGGAGCCTCCGGCAAAGATAAGCAAGAAGTGACAGGCAATCAACAAAGCTCTGAGGGCAACCAGAATACACCAGGACTCCCTAGGAGAGTTCCAGCGACGACAGCTATCACTGCTCGAGCCCTCCTTCTCGACCCTAACCCTCATTCCATAATTTCTCAAGACCTCTGAGAGTGGAGACCACTTCGGGATCTACCGAGGAGGATCTGTTTTCTTGATCGTCCACTGACTTGATCGTCGGAGTGCCCTCACCAGGATCTCCGACCCGAGTTTTCCTTCTCTTGCAGGACCGGGCACGTGCGAAGGTCGTCAGGCGGGAGAGCCACCAACCGACGCCACGTAAGAGCTACGGGCCATGGTGATCTAGACGGCAACAAGTATATTTGTAAATTTGATCATATTTTATATAGGGTTACTTTCAACCAAATATATTAATCTTTTTTTAATATCATTTTTCAAAAAAAAATTCACAAACCAAACATGATAAAAATTATTTTTAAATAAATAATTTTAAAATTATGAAATCATTGCCTAATTTAGTATACTCCACCTAAAAGAAGAAGGTGCACATATTCTTCCATCAAAAGGAAAAGGTTAATGTATTTGACTACTGTTCAAAACAGGGTGCGGGGGCCCACAAGTGGGCTACTTTGCTGCCATGCGTACATATGCACAAAGAGAATCTTTCAAAATCCAACTCCACCAAGTCTCCTTTCTAGATGAGCACGGTCTATACTAGTGACCATTAATCCAATACACACTTTTATATAATAAGCAAGATAGTAAAGCAACTTACGTTTTACTGCAAGGCAAAAATTAGGCTGAGATTTTATCCATCTAGCTCTTCTTCATGTGCTTTTGCTTAGACTAAACTTCTCTTGAAAATTTGACCATTTTGTGTTCTAGAAAATAAACTTAGGTATGGTCAGTATTTTTTTTTTGGTATATAAGTATGTTCGGTATTGAGTACACAAAAACTATTCTTAGACATATTCTTTAAAAAGATTGTCAATAAAAGTAACAGAAGAGATAACGAATTATTTTAGCTCAGTGAAGTTGGTATATAACCCTACTTGCAAGCTTAATAGGGGAGAAGGTTTGTTTTCGAGCTTGCCTGAGGTGGTCCATTCTCTTCAGACTCAAGCCTGTATTCGTGTATGATCCAGTCAGTCTTCTGTCCATTGGGTGCTCTTCCCTTGTAAAAGACCAGTGTCTTCCTCATGCCAATAAGCTTGTTCTTGTCGTGGACGGCCTTGTCTCGGCCCGTTGCCTTCCAAAACCCAGACAACGTTGCCCTATTCGTCCTTGTGCCCGTTGGATACTTCTTATCCTTGTGGCTGAAGAAGTACCACTGACTTTGCTCTTCATATCCAATCCGACACCATTCTTTTAGTACATAATAAGAAAGAAAAATATTCATCATTATTTCTTTATCTGTAAAATATATATGAACCAGGCTAGAGTAATCCAGTCCTAAATATGTTGCAAAAGATTTAGAAGGGTAACTCCAAAACTAAGATGATGGAATTTTTAAGAGCTTAAAAAATGGTAGATGGATACTAATAATCTCGACAAGAGAGATTTATATACTGTACTTTGTCCTAACTTGAAGATCCCATGGTTCGATTCTATATAGATCGATCTCTTTGATGACATCAAGGTCTATCTTTTGAGAAGCAACTTTCTTCTTAAGGTAATAGCCGACGAGCTCCTCATCAGTAGGATGAAATCTAAACCCAGGAGGAACACATGATTCTATGGAGTCCATCACCTGCATCAAATTCCACCCACCCATAATTCCATCACTAAGCATTCCTGCTAGGTAATGCAACAGCTAGCACAAGCACACGGATGTAATTCCTATACATTAAAAGAACTCTTCAAATCAAATGAAGCCATGTGTCATATATACATCCGGCTTTTCATATACCAAAAAGGAAGGCAGCCAATTTGCTGTGCACAAGGACCTGGACAAGAAAGCAGTTATGATGTGTTTTCTGTGTTTGATGAAGTCAGGGAGGAGTTGTGGTGGTTCAAGGTTAGCGGCTGGTACTGCAATGGTCCGAGAAGAACCACAGTGCACACGATTCCTGCCAATGATGCTGTCCCCTGAAGGGGAATGGTGTAAATGATTCTTCAAGGGACATGTGCTCCATGAGTCCCCTAAGAATCATAGCTCCAATATAGAAAGGGGAATAAAAAAGAGTGATGAAAAGAGGAAAGTGCTATACATCTTTCATTTGTACAGAACATTTGTCATACTGTAGATGATCTACATAAAGCTAGAGAGAAGTATGTAGAAAATATCTCATGCCCATGATGTTATATTTTTAACAATCATGATATATAGAATAACCAACGAATAACTTAGAATTATATGTCAGTAATACGTGACTTACATAACATAACCAAAGTGTATCCATGAAGTTCTTATGGTTAGGTTTATTGTATTCCTAGATGGAGGAAAAATTGACAGGACATAATTATTATAAAGGTCATGGAAATGAAATAGAAATGAAGATCATTAACATACTTCTGGAGCAAAAAAAAGTCCATGCTCACTAGAGGCCGCAGAGGGTGATACGTTTAGTTTCGAGTGTCAATATGAAAATAGCAAAAAAATATATGCTTTTAGTCCATGGAACTGCTACAATTTTGCTCCCCCGCGCACAAACCCCCCCCCCCCCCCCCCCCCCCACCCACCCAAAATAATAGATATATAAATAATAATAAGATAATCATAATAAGAATAATATATATAATATACGAAATCAACAGCACTACCAATTCGTAACATCATACAACATTTCAATCGTAGAATACATCTAACATCCTTACAAAGATAACTGAATTGCAACTTCTGGCGTCGAACTTTAGCAGAAAAGAAAATAGAGATTTCTTTTTACAGATGCTCTCTTTAGAGTAAAATTAATGTCTTTTTACAATCTAAACTATGTTGGCAGAGTATAGATTTTCTAAACTCCTTTAACTACAACCATATAATGATGTAACAAATCATTTCAGAATTCATAATGCCCTTGATCTTATCACCTTGAACACTTTCTTTTGAGGACTAAGAAGAGCCTTGACTTTGCACAATTCGCATAGATTCTCGGGCTAGGAATTGCTGATCTCTTCCTAAGAAAGAGAAAATACATCAGAAAAGGAGCTCCATCTGTTTACCTTCTCTTGGCTTTGTAAGCAGTCCTCAGCTTTCCATTGTCATGCAACTTGATTTTCTATTGACCGAGAAACTCTCCTCATGCAACCTAGGGGAGATGAGAGAGAGAGAGAGAGAGAGAAGAGAGAGAGAGAGAGAGAGAGAGAGAGAGAGGATAACACCAGTTAAAAAGAGCAGAGAAGGTAGGTGAGGTCCCCTAAGCATGGGACAGTGGCTGACGTTTGCTAGGAGAGAAAGCATGCGCTTCTTGTTCAAAGGGAAAAAGTTGGTGTGGGAGCAAAAAGAATGAACGGGGACAGACGGAGGCTCTTTCTTGGATCAGGCCTGCCAAGGAGTGGCTAAAAAATTGCGCACACTTACCTCTGCACGGCTTTCTGATCTCTTTGTCCCTTTGTCTAGGAATTCCATGGCACATCTGCGGACCTTGGGGCCTGTAGAGTAACTAACTCCGAATTCCAACTTCACTACTATTTTATATAGAAGCAGCAGCAAGCAAGTCAAGACGTGTCCATCCTCTTGGGTATTGGTGGTGTATCATGGATTTTAGTAGCGCATACGCGATAGAGAGAGAGAGAGAGAGAGAGAGAGAGAGAGAGAGAGAGGAGAGAGAGAGAGAGGGAGGGAGGGAGGGAGGTGTAGTGGGCGGGCTCTGGAAGAGATGGACAGGCTCTGGAAGAGAGTATTACACTAACTAAGAAGAGAGAGAAAGATGGTGGGACTAGGAAGGAAGCTAGACTGATTTGTTTGAGAACATTAAGAGGATCGTGGAATATTAATTGTCTAGAGGAGAGATTAATCTTAGAATTGCCTAGAGAGAGAAGGATGGTGGGGAGGGGGAAGTGATCTATTTCTTTCTCTCTGTTATTTATTTTATTTCTGAGAACGGGAGAGAAAAAACATTTGGAAATGAATAACTAAAGAGAAAATCGAACATATATATATATATAGGAGAAAGAACAACAAGAAGAGCTTTTCGAGGAAGGTCGATTAACAAATTTTATTCTGATAAGATATAAAATATAGGGTATTATAGAAATGCAGCTCTGGTTATTCTAGCTGATATTAAAAAATGGACAAAGAAATGGGAAAATATGTAGTGTATCTATGGAAAATAGTCTCTCATTCCTCCTAGAGAATAAGTTGGAAACTTAAGACAACGATAGTGAGTTCTCCATCCAAAAAAAAAAAAAAAAAGCTATTCATAAGTTAATTTGATATGCTTGTGATAAATTTTAGAACTGAATGTGATGATAATACAAAAAAAAATTTGAACGACGACTGCAGTTAAGAACTAATAGAACTGTCAGGTGGCTGGGGGACTCTCCAACCTCCATTAACATTAAAAATAAAAGAAATAATAGAACAGTAATTACAGTTTCTAGAGCTGGTAGAACTGTAGTGCGATTAGCAAACCTCACTTTCTTTTTGATGTCAACCTAGCTAGTGGTGAAGAAAAGGTGAAGAAGGTTAAAACTTGAAACAAACATCAGAATAGAATTGCAACAACAACTGTAATGCTCTCTAACTAATGATATCTATCACTTTTGATCCTTGTAATGGAAGGATACGCACGTAAAATATTAATTACACAAAAAAGAACAGCTATTTCAGGGATGTCCTAGATCACTGGATGCAAATAAACAAAACCAACAGAAACGATCATGTTTTAACACCTAAACTAAAAAAACAGATAAAATCATTGCAAAGTTTAATTTATATAAACTTGTCAAAGCTATGGTTGAACACTCAAAGAACTATAAAACAAGAGAAATGTGACAACCCAGGTGCTCTAAATCTTAAACTGTATATATAGATAATTTCTTCTCTTTCTTTTTTCTTTTTCCTTTTGAGAACGTAAGATAGTTGATCGTAAAATGAAATCTATGACACTAAAAACAATATCTAGCTACTTCGAAGATTTTTTTTTTAAAACGCACAGGGAAAGATAATATTGGAAATCCAACTGTTTTAAGTTTTAACCTTTTAAGATCATACAAAACAAGCAACCAGAACATAGAAATTTATAGAGAATATTATATATACTGGTGACACTAGCATGAGAACTAGTACTCCAAGATGCCTTCTATCATCACACAACACTCAAATCCAATTCAAAACTCCCAAGCACTCTTGATCGCAACAGCAGCATAAATTTGACACTTGGAACAAAACCAAGATCTTTCATCACTGTGAATCAAAAATGGGGAAAACAAACAGAGATCAAGATAGAAAGATCTTGGAGCAACCAATTATAAAGAGTTGTTACACCCATGCATTTGTTATGAAAGGGACTCGGTGTAGCGACCGCATGCAACTCACCTTAACAATGCTACAACCAATCAAAGCCTCGTCTGAGAGATCAGAGATGGAAGGGATCTTCTTAGAAGAAGAGGAGATGAGGAGAGAATTGTGGGAGCTTCTGTTAGAAGAGAGAGAGGTGAAAGGAGAGGGTAGAGGCATAAAAAAGAGAGCCCCCCCCCCCCGATTGCGCGTGGGTTGATGGAATGAAGGACCTGTTGCCCAGTGGCTGGCGTCATCTCTTCACCCTCCTTTCCCCACACCCACCACCCTCCATAGCCTCTCTCTCTCTCTCTCTCTCCCCTCCCGCTCCCACCACCCTTTATTCTATGTATTTCCGAAGCACCTTTTTTTTTTTTTTTTTTTTTCCAGCTATCTTATCAAACAAGTGTCTTGGCTTTCCGATGGTTGGCTTTCCATCGATCCCGTCTCGGGGCGATAATCTTAACATCAACTGTGTGGAGATTGTGGGAATGGGGAACCGTGCAGCTGGGCATAGCCTTGGATGGGAGCATGATGCGCGTGAGCTGACATCGTTACCTTCTTTGTTGGTTGACATTGCACCTAAAATTTGGGGTTGTCACTCTCATTGGGTGTACCAATCTGATGATGACCGGCTTTGGTTGGGAGGTAAATTGAGTGTCTGGGGCATGGTTGGGAATTTTAAAGATAAACCATGACTTCAGTTCAACGTCCTTGCCCCCCCCCCCCCCCCGCCTTCTTTTTTGTTGGGTTGGTTTCATATCTCTTTGTGGATTTAGAATTATTAGACCAATAAGAAAATGGCAATGTGAACACAACTACCTATCCATCAAAGAGATGGCATTTAATTAATCATTTTGGAGTAAGCCGAGTCAACAATCTTTGGAAATTTCTACATCTGCTTAGGTTAAAAAAAAAAAAAATCTTATGATAAGTCTTAAATATTTTGTTTATAAGAAATGAATTTGATTAGAATATTATCGATATTAGAAAGGTTGGAATTTGATTTATCATTTTTGAGTTTGGAAAGATCTTAATATATTTTTTTGGATATTATTTGAAAATTTGCCATTTTTTTGATTGTGCTTCGGTATCTAAAAATATTTTTATTCTTTCATTATTGACTTTTTACTGACTGTTTGATGGAAAGTGTTGATTTACCTATTGACAATCGGTTAAAAATAGGGATTTTTAATGCCCAGTCCATTGTGGACCGGACATAAACTTTTAATCTCTGTTGTCCCAAATCATAACTCTTGGTCAATTCTTAATCAGGATTTATTTTTCAATCCTCAAAAGATGAAATGCCCTCATGAGAGTGCTTCATTTCCCTGCTTCCTCTCTCTCTGACAATTTCCTGCTCTCTCTTTTCTCTCACTACTGTGCCCCCCTCCCCTACCCTGCCAACATCAGTACCCCACCACCGAAGCAAGAGCGAAAGCAGTTTCAAGAATCTTTCATGTACCCTTCCATCGTTCTCCCCAATCGCTCTCTATCTCTCTCACTTGAAGCCCACCGTAAATCCATTCCAAATATACCTCATTGCTTATGTTTCAGTATAATAGCCTTCTCTCATGTTCTTTTTCGAATTCTTTGTATCATTCTTCCAATTTAATCTAGAAATTGGTGGAAGAAATTTTTTCATGCATTCTTTTTTTAATTTGTTCTCATCTTTTTATTAAATCTGGTGGTATCATTGGTTTTGTGATAGAGTATTAGAGCTTTTATATATGAAATTATTTTTGCACACCGTTCTTCTTCATGGGACCCTCAATATCACTGTTTTGTTACAGTGGAGTCAAAATGAGGGTCGACAATTAAATTTTCATTAAAAATATTAGTTATGTATGTGGCTAGCGTGGTAAATAATTTGAATATATCGCATGGATAATTTGTAATAAAAAAATGCATAGCAAGATAGATAAATAATTCAAAATTTAGAGATTTTACTGTACCTGTATTTTCCTCTTTAATCTCAATGCCTAAGAAATCTGCTGACGATTTTAGTGCCCTTTTTACTCTCCTTGATCGTCTCGAAGAATTCTAACAAACGTTGATTAGGCGATCATCGTCTTCTCCCTCGCTCCCCTCCTCATCGCTGCCATCTCTCCACCAATCTACGGAGCAACTACTTCCTTTCCCTTCCACTCTTCTGTAACCAGCTGCTAGCCGCTTCCATTCTCTACTGCAATGCCGGCAGTTTAGTTTCAGCATCATTCCGCCCCGCCAACCAAGTGACGTAAAGCTGCTCCACAATCCCATCTTGTCAAGCCTAAAGTAAGGAGAACACGAGGCTGATTGATGTGGAGCCGGATGGTGAGGGCTAAGAATGCTGGGAAGGGAATGGAGATGAGAGGTGGATGAACAAGGTGATTGTTGGGGATATGCACGGCAGATCGGATCGTTTTAGATTTCTGATTAATTATTTTCTTTCATTCAAGAATTATCGAACACTTCACAAGCATAAATAATAAATACAAGAAAGACAAGAAATTTACTTAGTTCGGCAAAATTGCCTACATCCACGATAGAGGAGAAGCAATCCATTATATAACCATCCCGAAACTGGATACAATTAATATAAATATCTAAATTATAGGGTTCTGAAATAATAACAAAAGAGGTATAAATAAATCGTAACAATAAACCAGACGGACAATATCTTTCTTGGCTTTGACTATGAATCAAGAGAAAATAATCTAAGAGATGGATCGATACCTTCTCGACCACGGTATCCGATCAAGAGAAAGATACTTTTCCAGGTGGGCACCAAAATAATTAGACCAAAGTGCTGCGATGAGTAAAGAGCAATCGGGACTTGGAGGCTTATAGAACCAAGGGTCCCATACTTTTTTAAAGGAAAACAATGAAAAAGAATTTCAAACTTTTATACTGCTTGTGCGATCAAAGAGAGATCCTTCCATCCTAAAATTCTTCGAAAAAGAAGTCAAAAGGGTAAAGGAATCCCAACCAAAAAATTTTATTTGAGCAAACAACAACAGTGATGATAATAAGGGGATGGAGAACAAGGGAGAGATTGGAGAGGAGGATTTCGGTCAAAATGAAAAATAGGGGCGGAGGATGGAAAATATTTTTATTGAAAAATATTAAAGAAAAGGGAGGCTGAGGTAGCTTCAGTTTTATCAAGTAAGACCCTAAATTATTAAAATAACTTTTGAAGAAATTAATTTAAAAATGATAATCTAGCTTTAACTGATATCTAGCTTGTCAAGAATAAATTTTCTAAAACCTTCTCTTATTGGATGGTCAAGTTGTCTCCCAATTTTTATAAATAATATAAATGAGTACAGCAATAAAAACCCTTTTTTTTCTTTCACAAGTAAATACTAGCCGTACTTGCCAAATCATATATAATTTCAAGATTAAAAACATAGCAAGTGATATTAGGGACCAAGATGTTCATGTAGGCAAGACACTGATTTTGATCAACATGTCCTAATTAAGATGCATCGCCAAAAACAGTTGACAATAATTGCATGTCCGGGAACGATTAAACAAGATTAAAATCTAAAATTATTTGCTTCCTTTGTAAACCAACAATTGCTCCTACAAAGATATAAAGTTGAGATTTTTGGGGAATAAATGCAAAGTTAAGATTTTGGAAGCCAACTGGCAGGATAAAGCACATATAGGATAAGTTTTTTCTTCCCCCCTTTCGGTAGCCCATGTTTGGAGTTGAGATTTTTGAGGAACAAATGTTAAGATTTGGAAGCTAACTTGCAAGATAAAGCAAGAAAAGTTTTTTATCTGCCCTAGCCCATATTTGGAGCATGGTGACCCGGATTGAACTGCTAGGTCCTCCGATTCATAGACTTGACACAACACAATAGTGGGTCACCACACAAAGAGGGCCCTACATCTCCTTTCTTTCTTTTCTTTTCTTTTTCTTTTTTTTTTTTTTTTTTTGGGGGGGGGGGGGGGTGGTGCCGCCCATGTCCTCGAAATTTTTTTTGCCCTCTCAAATTACTGCTCATGATTTATTTGGTTTGTAAGAAAAAAATTTTTTTTTCAGAAAATAACTTATAAAAAATTACATTTCGACAATAAAATTTTGGTACATTTGGTTAACATAAAAAATAGCTTATTTCATGATCATTTATATCTAGTAAATCATTCACTGTCATAGAAAAACTACATAAAATATCTATTACACCTTTAATATAGAGAATATATTTTTTTACTTTCAAACTTTATATAAATAATAAAATATTAATATTAATGTTAATATAATATTAATATATTATAATATAATAGTAAATTAAAATAATTTATTATATTAATATAATACTAATATTATTAATATTTTAATATAATAACTTTATTATATATATACTATTATTATATTAATATAATATTAGAATAATAATCACTATTCAGTATTTCATCTTAACTATCTATATTTTTGTAAAATTTTTAATCATGAATTTTAAATAATATTTGTTAAAAGCAAAAGGGCCATTACTTTCCATGCCATGGAATGTGCCAAATCCACCTCGTCCATGAGTTCCCACTTTCAATGAACTATGGAAAGTATTTTTTTAATGAAAATTATTTTATTCTCTGTCTTTCTAAAACCCAACAAAATAAAGAGGCTCCTCTTCACTTTCCGGGAAGTGTCTCTCTCTCCACTTTCCATAAACCAAAAAGTCCTTAGGTTCATTTGGCTGGGAATAATCCGACATGAAAAATAAATTTTATGCCAATTACCATGTTTGGTATAAAAAAAATAAAATAAAGAGATGATAAAAAAATTGATGGGTTGCATGTTTATTTTTCAGAGAGAGTAAAACAAATACCAAAGGAGGTTGATATTTGGTAAATCCTCATAATCTATATTTGATAAAATATTCTCAATAAAGTATATATATAATTATTGAATTTATTTTGGCATCTTTCCAAATTCATTTAATAAAGAGCTTTAGCTAGATAATTAAAATATAAATGTATTATACAAATTGTATGATTATAGTCATTATATAAAATTGATTAGAGATAACAATACTATTTTAATATAAAAAATTATTTATGTTGATGGCCATATTGATAAATTTCATTATATTCTTATATGGGATTACCTCCAACAAACATAGTAATTTTTATAAATAGCAGTAACTGAACATCCATGGCCATGAAGGAGAAGAGTTGAATTGAAGTTTTCTTAAAAAGAACTTGACATTTTCAAGGACAAAAGGCCCTAGTATATAAATGACTTAAATATGATTGGAGTGACAGGAGTAAGCTAAACACTAGTGTATGCATAAAGATCAGTTATAACAACCAAGTGGCAAGACAACATTTATTAAATCTCTCAATCCGGGCATGTTTCGCGTTGTCCCTGCTTTATAAAAAAAAAAATTTTTTAAAAAAAGCATTCTCAAAAAATCATGTTCATGTTATTCACATATTATAGGGCTACTTTCTACGGGCCCGCCATATTTGAGATTTTGTTGATTTTATTTTCATAGCAAATCACACACACACACACATATATATATTAAAGAGAAGATCAAGTCAAACTCAATTCAATGCATAGCTGTTAGACATCACAAGAAAGATATATACAAAGTGAAATAGAGGGAAAAATAGTATAGAGCATTTTCTTTATCTAAAAGTGTGCTCAAGCAAGTTAAGAGAGAGAAAGGAATATTTAAAGAACAACTAGGATAAATAAGTAGAAGATGAGGCAAATCCATGAATTTGAGAAAGGGTATGAGTAGGTTGATGCTTGCATGACAAAAGGTAGTGGCATTTTCTTAAATGTCTGTCATGATGGTATGCTTTTCATTTAATATGGCCTTCATTACTGAGATTTTGATTTGTTGCTGCTAGTATGAATGTATGAATGAGATGCATATATATATATATATATATATATATATATATATATATATATATATATATATATATCTCACTCGCTTGCTTGCAAAAAGGAAATCAAAATACTGTAACACATTGATTTGAGTGGAAAATGCCCACCAACATATTAGGTATCATTAACTATTGACGTGAAGTTCCTGGATCGGCCAGTCGAAGCCGCTGCATCGCAGGACCGCTCCCTCGTTCACCTGCAAAACAGGTCCCTTGCTGGAGTTGTTCTGGCAGGGGACACTCCGATGCCTAAGTTAGTGACGGATCCCAGCCACAGAATAAGGAAGGGTACCAAGAGTGTAAGAGGAAAGCTCTTTGAGAATGTATGAGAGTATGTGAGCATGAGTGTTAGCGTACCTCTCGAGCTATCCTTTTTACCATTATTTAAAAGAAGGCCCCGACATGCAGCCCGCTCTTTTTTTCGGTGATCATGGGGAGCCAATCTCTCCCATGATTGGCGATCGTGGGTTGTCATTGAGCGGTTCCGACCAGATCGGAGGCGTGGCAGCAGGAGTTGCACGCCATGATCATAGCATGATGAGTGTCGATTGTAACCGTTGGTTACAGTTACCTTTCTGGACCAGATTGTGGTCCAAGCTTCGATTTCCCCTTGCATGGGTAGAAGACTTGGTATTTGCCCCGGGGCCAGAGATCGGGTCTACGGCGGGGACCGAAGTACGCGCCTTCGAAAGTCGATGAGAAGTTTGGTCTTCGGTCAAGGCCGAAAATGTTATCCGAAGGATTGGCCTCCGGATGTTGAGGTCCGGTGTGAAGCCTTGGGTCGCCCATAGTTGGCCTGTCCCTTGCTTGGTCCGAAGTCCGTGGTCCGGAGAGAAAGGACTTCGACCAGTCGAACCGGAGTTTGGATCGTAGCTGAACCGGGATATCCCGCAGTTGTCCCCTACTCTCAGTTTTCGAAGTGGAGATTTGAGAAGTGAGAGTATTAATGCCTTGTCGTTTTCCCCTCCTAGACAATGTAGTGGATGATTACGGGATCCTTGATTGGACTGTCCATCACGATCTGGAATCAAATGTGGACAGCTGTCACTCTCGGGTTGGGGAAGAAGGAAAATTGGATGGCCCTGGGCCCGTCTTTCCTTTTCCCGTTGCACGATGGTTGAGCCAATCTTTTGGTTAAGATTCTGATGGTTGCGGTGGCTCCTCCCTGTCCGTTGGATGATGGGCATGCCTCATCCTGGCGGTTAGTTGCAGGTGGGTTACCTCCCAGGGTAGCCTTGGATCAATTCAACCCTGGCGGGGCTCCAGAGACCCTGCTTTTTTTTTGGGAAAGGCAAAGGTCCGGCCAGAAGCTTCTCCAACCTCGTCTCATCCTCAACCCAAACTGTTTCTGGACTACCAGTCTATTCCACAGGTAGAATTCTTTTTGTTCCCTTGCTTCATTCCTTTGTCATGGAAGAGACCGTAGTGAGTCAGGGGAACAGGTTGGGCCCTTGGGGGCTGGCGACATAGTAGGTCCGGAGTTGATCCCAGCTCAATTTCTCAGGATAAGGTGGCCCTTCTTTGGGAACGCTATCATATTCCCGAGGAGTTTCCTTCGTTCTCCCCGCTCTTGAGGAGCGAGTGAACAAACCTTCCCCTGGGTGCCTAGCCGTATACGAAGATCATCTGAAAGCTGGTCTTCGATTTCTCCTGCACCCTTTCTTCATCAAGATTTTTCTCTCAGTTGACCCCGAACAGCATCAGGAACATCTATGGGTTCCTGGTTATGTGCAGCATCGTAAACATAGAACCTGGGACCAATTGTTCACGACCCTTTTCGTTCTCAAGAGGGATTTCTACATCAACGGATGGTGAAAGATTGGCCCTAGATCAAGCCGCAGAGTCATCAAGGATATGCCCAGCACCATCCACGGGTGGAAACCCGTTTTTGTGTTTGTGTTGTCTCTTGATCCATGGGGCTTCGATACGGTGTGGAAGAAACCTCGCCTAACCACCAATGACGGGAAGAAGGTCTTGGCGTCGATAATCAGACTACGACCTTTTGGTCAACTCTGAAGTTGTCCCCATCCGGGAACTGTTGGAGGATAGAAATCTCCATCGGGCAGGAATTATCAGATTTCCCTCATTAGTATAACGATAGGAATTTCTGCTCCTCTTTCTTGGATTTATTGTAGCTCAGTCAATTGAAGTGAAATCTTTTGCTTGTAGGCGGCGGATGAAGCCGGTTTGAGCTGGCTCCATCAGACTTCGGAGAAGAGGGTAGCGCAGGCCCCTCTTACCAAGTCTGCGATTCGAAAGAGGGCTCAGAGGGATGGCCCCGAAGGGACCAAAGCACTTCGTCTTCCTTGGGGACCTCAGGGGAAGACGTAGCAGCCGCGGAAGGGGCTCCGTCAAGACCCCATCCAGTCGAAGCTCCACCGGCGGCTGTTTCCCCAGTCCGCACAACGGGGAGCCCGTTCCGGGGAGTTGATATGCCACCATTTTGCCCCCTGCCGCTGATAGGGACAAAGCATGGCAAGTCGAAGGAGAGTTTGCCCGCAGGGCTTCCTCAGCCGGAGGCCGTTCGATGAACTCTTCAGAGCTTGTGCCTACGGGGGGACTGCTGGTACCGGCCATAGCCAGGCAGGCATTGAAGGGTACGCTTCTGCCTCATGACTTGGTTGTTCTTCGGAACCGGAGCCTTTCCAGGATGTCTGATTCTGCCTTCTTTTCCCTACAACAGGTTTGATCCTCACCATCCTTTTTGTGTTGAGAGTTGTTTGATTCATGACCCCTCTCTTTTGATGCAGTTGGTCTACGACCTCACTTCATGGAGGAGGGCCTGGGGAATGTAGACAGCCACATCCATGGCCTTAAGGAGGAGCTTCAGACTGCCAGGGCTTCCAAGGAAGTAGCTGAGGAGCTGAAGCAGTCCATGGAGGACCGTCTCGCCCGGGTAAATGATGAAGTTCGCGAACTGAAGGGGAAAATGAAAAGTGCCCATCTGACAATGGCGGGGCAAAGAGGCAGGGTGGAGGAGGTGCAGGAAACAAGTCTACTCCCTATAACAGGCTGCTAGGGGGGATCAGGAGGAAATAGGAAGCCTGGCTAGGCGGTGAAGGAGGTATTCCAGGAGGGTCGAAGAGGCAATCCTAGAGTCCGAAGCTGCTAAGGGGGAGTCCGCATCTTTGAAGAAGGGGTAGACGATGCGTGGCTGATTCAAGATGTCTCCGCAATTCCAGGTGGAGATCAATGAAGCAACTTTGTATGGCTACTAGCACGGCTTCAACGACGGACTCTCCAGGGTGAAGGGAGGCCTTCCCCCATCTCGACCTCTCCGGCATTCCTCCTTTGATATAGTTGGAGAAGAAGAAGAGGAAGTGGAGGGGGCCCGAAGCCATAGTAGAGGCCGAAGAAGAGGCACCATGTGGAGGAGGAGGCCATTGCCTTAGTTGAAAACTCGGAGGTGAGCCCAACTCCGATCCCGGTTCAGGAGGAGGCTCAGGCCGGAGGAGTCCAAGCCGAAGGTTCTCTAGTCCCGACACAGATTGATGAGGTCCTCTCAGAGCAAATTGATAAGTTGCTCCAGTCCTGTGGTGTGGAGTCTTCTCCTGTGATGTTGAGTGACCTGAGTCGCCCTGGATGTATTTTTCTTCTTTCTTCTTTGTACCATCAATGAACTTTGTATGACAACTTCTCTAGATTTTGAAATGAATTCCCCTTTCTTTGCATATACCATGTTATGCTTCATGTGTAGCTCGAAATGGTTTTACCGTTCTTTCTTCTGCTTAGTCACAGTCGCGTCTAAAGGCCGGTCAGTCGATGAAGACGAACTCTGGAATAGACCGGAACTCCATTGCCGAAGACTGTCACCTTCCTTCAGATGTTAAGTTTGTCCGTTAGGGCGGACAGAGTCATCTCCACGCCAATCATCGATTAGGGAGATTTGATTGTGATCATGTTGTCCACGTGGCACGTCGGTATTTGTACAGTTATGATTCTTGTGCCTTGTGAGCCGCCAGATTTCTTTTTCCAAAAAGAAACATTAATGATGCCATCGCACGATGAGGATTCTCCCGGATTCGAAGTGATGGCAGTTATTGTTCTGGGGATGGCTCCGGAGCGACTTTCTGGTTCTCGAAGCGTCGCCCAGACACATGGCGCTTTCGATGCGGCTGGGAAGACATGGGGTATGCCTCCCTGCAATCGGTTGTGGGTGCAGGGTCTCTATAAAGGGAGCATGCCTTCTGCTATCAAGGCCATCGTTTTGTAGACTTCTTCCCTCCATTAATAATAATAAGTTCAGCACTTCTGAGCTCCGCCGTGTGGCAAAGAGAAGAGCCATCGATTCGAAAAGGAAGCGCGAAGTCCAGAGTCTCTTGGGTCGGGGGACGATGAAGAGGAGCCTCTCGTGGACCGCCTTAAGAAGAAGGTCCGCCTGTTGGAGGCTCGACTGAGGGAAGCTTGGGCCAGGTCACGGTGGCGACTACGGCGACGGAGGAAGCAAGGAGGGAGGCGACATACGCTGTCTCGAACTTCAAGGCTTCTGCCGCCTTCAAGGACGAACTCACCGGGGTGGCTCTGGATTCCTTCCACCAGGGGTTCCGGGAATGTCGGAGGAAGGCCTCCAAGTTTATAACTTGAAGGGCCTAGACAACATCAAGCCCTCCGTTCCCTTTTCTTGACATGAATTTGATTCCGACTCTGATGAGTGGTCAGATTCTGGTTCGGACGGGAATCCTGGGGGCCCTTCGTCATCCCTCCAGATCTCTCCTCACGGTACGGAAAAAACCCGGCGAGGGGTTATTGAAAATTTTCCATATCTTCCTGGTGCTACTACTTTATATATATATATATATATATTATATATATATATATATATATATAATATCTTCATGAGAGTTTCTTTTTCTTTTCTTGTCTCTCTTTATAAGAGTTTTTTCCTTCCTTCCTTTTTTTTGTGCGTAAAAAATTGAAATGAATGAAATATCTTTTCTGTTACCTCTTCCATGCCTTCTTGCAATATGTTGTATGATGCTTTGTCTATAACGTAGACTCCGCAGACCATCTTCGGTCTATAGAGAAGAAATGAGGTCAGTTGGACCGTTCTGAGAATGTTTGTTGTCAACAGAAAGGATGACAGTGGTCCTTTTAGGCATGTGTTCGGATTTACCGTAGGGTAAGATGTACACCATCCCTATGCACTTTCTGTCGTGATTTAGGTAGGCTGTTCAGGCCTGCCTCGGCGCATCTTCGGATTTACCGTATGGTAGGTTACGAAAACCATCCCTGCACCTTTGATCTTTTTGGTGACCTGGTTAGACCATCCCTTGCGCTCGTCGGGCATGCCGATAAGGTGAGTGGGTCAAACTCTCCTTTGTGCAGTTGACCGATTTTTCAGATCAGGTCACTCGGGCTGTTATCGTTCAATCGATGCAACTAGCCGTTCTAAGTTGAGTAGGGTTGAGTAGCTTTGCACAGGAATTTTAGAAACTCATTCATTGATAGTATTTGCGAAGGTTTTGTACATTCCATGGCCGGGATAGGGTCTTCCCCCCAGGGTCTTGAGTCAATATGTTCCTGGTCGAATGATTTCCTCGACTTGATATAGGCCTTTCCAGTTGGGAGAGAATTTATCCTGTTCCGTTGGCCTGGATACTTCTGCTCTTCGCAATACCATGTCTCCCATGCGGAAAGTTTTCTTTCACCCTTGAGTTGTAGTACTTGGCGACCTTCTGCTGGTATGCCGCCATCCTTATCTGGGCTTGTAGCCTGGTGCTTGATGCAAGTCCAGATCAATCCTTCTGCGATCGAAATTCTCAGGCTCTTCATAGTTGTCAATTCTCAGGGACTGCAGGGAGACTTCAATAGGTAGCACGGCTTCGGTACCGTATGCCAGGTTGAACGGAGATTCGCCGGTGGCCGTTCTCGGGGTAGTTCAATATGTCTAGAGAACAGATGTTAGTTCTTCGGTCTAAAGTCCTTTGGCAGCGTTCAACCTTGTCTTCAGACCATGGAGGATGGTCCGTAGTGACTTCGGCTTCTCGTTGGACTATGGATGAGCAACGGATGTCAGTCGATGATGGATGTGGTACCAAGCACAGAAGTCCTTGAACTTCGGATTGTCGAACTGTCTCCCATTATGATGATGATATATATGGGATGCCGAACCTGAATATGATGAAATTTTTTATAAAATTTTTCACCTTACTCTCTGTGATCTGGGCCAGTGGTTCGGCTTCTACCCACTTTGTAAAGCAGTTGATGGCCACTAGGAGAAACTTCCTTTGCCCTGATACTGGCGGGAATGGGCTAAGAATGTCCATCCCCCACTAGGCAAAAGGCCATGGGGCTACCAGTTGAGTCAGGTGACTCGCAGGTTGTCTCTATAATTGGCATACCTCTGGCATTGGTCGCACTTCCGCACGAAATCAACTAAGTCCTTCTGGATGGAGGGCAGTAATACCCCTGTCGAATGATCTTGTATGCCAGAGATCTGCCTCCCAAGTGATCACCGCATATGCCATCATGGACCTCTCTTAAAGCATAATCCACATCGGTGGGTCCTAAGCATTTTAGCAGTGGCTGGAGAGAATGATTCTTGTAGAGGGTTCCATCTAAGATAACGTACTAAGATGCCATTCAGCGAATCTTCTTGGCCTCTGCCTTATCTTCCGGTAGTTCTCCCTCATTCAGGAACCTGATGATGGGATCCATCCAGCTTGGCTCAGTGTTGATCTAATGCACCACCGCCTCAGCCTCTTCGGCTATGCTTGGAGTTTCAAGATGTTCAACAAAGGTGCACCGAGGAACTCCGGTGCTGTAGTTGCCAGTCGAGACAATGCATCCGCCCGGGAGTTATCTGATTGTGGAACATAGATGATCTCAAAATGTTCCAGTTGGAAAGATAAAGCCCGTACCTTCTCCAGGTATTGCACCATGGTTGGATCTTGGCTGCATACTCTCCGTTGACTTGATTCACACCAGCTGAGAATCTGAGTAAGGCTCGATGTGCTGGACTCCTAGATCTTTGGCAATCCGAAGTCCGGCGAGTAGGGCTTCGTATTCGACCTGATTATTGGAAGCATGGAAGGAGAAACGGAGTGCGTACTCTATGGTATGGCCGTCAGGCTCGGCCAACATGAGTCCAGCCCCGCACCCAGTAGCATTGGAAGCTCCATCCACGTGAAGCACCCAAACGGACTTCATCTCCTTCAGGGCTTCTTCTTTTACCGAAGATGCTTCATCTTCGGACTTCAGGTGCACTCAACCAAAAATCCGAGAGCACCTGGGCCTTCATAGCCGCTCGGGGCTGGAAGCTAATGTCAAATTCACTTAGCTTTACAGCCTACTTGGCTATCCTTCCAGAGGTATCCGGAGAGCGGAGAACGTCCTTAAGAGGTTGATCGGTTAGCACCACAACTGCGTGGGCCTGAAAATATGGCCGTAGCCACTTTGCTGCAATCACTAAGGAGTAGATCAGCTTCTTCATCCTCGCATATCGCGTTTCTGCATCATGCAGGACCTTGCTGATATAGTAGATCGGTTTGTGAGATCCGTTTTTCTTTTCGGATAAGACCGAGCGATTGCTTCATCTGAAGCAGAGAGGTACAGGTAGAGGACCTCGCCTTCTTGTGGGGAGAGCAATGGCTGGGGTCTCGGTCTCCAGATACTTCTTCAGCTCCTCAAAGGCAGCACGACAGTCTTTGGACCATTCAAAGCCTTTGATTGCCGGAGTACCTTGAAGAATGGAAGACATATCTCGGCTGATCGAGAGATAAATCTGCTTAGGGAGGCAATTCTCCCTGTCAACTGCTGGACTTCCTTTTTGCAAGAGGGATGTCTCATATCTTTCAAGGCTTGAATCTTCTCAGGATTTGCCTCAATCCCTCGTTTAGTGATAAGGAAGCTCAGGAATTTGCCTGAAGTGACCCCAAAGGCACACTTTGTTGGGTTCAACTTCATGCGGTAGCACCGTAGAGCGCTGAATGACTCCTCCAAGTCATGGATGTGGTCTCTCCGGAGGAGGCTCTTGACGATCATGTCGTCAACATAGGCCTCCATGTTCCTTCCTAGTTGCTTTTCGAACACCTTGTTGATCAGCCTTGAAATGTCACGGCGTGTTCTTGAGGCCGAACGGCATCATCTTGTAACAGTAGAGACCTTTATCAGTAATGAAAGCCATTTTCTCCTCATCTTGTGGATCCATTCTAATTTGGTTGTAGCCGGAGAAAGCATCCATGAAGCTCAGCAACTGGTGGCAGGCAGTAGCGTCGACCAGCTAATCAATCTTCGGGAGAGGGAAGCTATCTTTTGGGCAAGCTTTGTTGAGGTATGTATAGTCAATGCATATCCTCCACTTGCCACTAGCTTTCTTTACCATTACCAATGGCCAACCACTCGGGGTAGCGGGCTTCTCTAATGAAAACCTGCTTTAAGGAGCTTACCAACTCTTCGTCCACAGCTTGCTGTCTTTCAGGAGCAAAGCTCCTTTTCTTCTGTCGCACCGGCTTGTACCCAAGAGTTACTTCCAACCGATGAGTAATTACTTCGGCAGGAATTCCTGGCATATCCAAAGCCGACCAGGCAAAGACATCGATGTTGTCCCTGAGAAAACGGATTAACTCCGTTATGGTTTTCTCATCTAGTGTGCTCCCGATCTGCACAACTCTGGAGGGATCTTCCTTTGTCAAAGGATTGGGACTGTCCTCTCCATGAGCTCACCAAGATTTATAGTCGCATCCCTCAGATCTAGCTGATCCAGAGTTGTCGAATCCTTGAAATGCCTGTCTTCAATCATCAGACATTGTCGTGCCGTCCTCTGGTTTCCTCTAACTTCTCCAACACCGTTCCTGGTGGGGAAGCACACCAAGAGGTAATGAGAGGAGATCACGGTCCGGAACTTGTTCAAGGCAGGCCACCCCAGAATAATATTGTATGCTGAGGGGATCCAGACTACCGTGAAGTCGATCGGCAGTGTCTTTTGTCGAGGTTCGGTGCCAAGAGTTATAGGCAACACTATATCTCCATCGGCATAAACTTGATTACCCCCGAAACCAGAAAGCGGTATGGGGGATCTTTGCAGTTGATGTCTAGGCAAACACATTTTAAAGAATGCATCATAGATCAAGACATCAGTCGAACTTCCATTATCAACAAGGATTCGATGTACATCACAATTGGCCACTACGGCCGAGATTACAAGAGGGTCATCGTGTGGGAGCCGAACTCCCGCGAGGTCATCGTCGGAGAAGAGGATGGCGTTGTTGTCTTTAAGTGCTTTGGGGCTTTGTCCTCATCCCTTCTCCAGTTGGTGGGTCGATGTATCATCCCTACACCTCCATTGGTGGGCCTTTGATTTGGCAATTCGACCTCTTCAGGAGGTGGCTGGGGGACAGTTGCTTCCGATCGATGTCCTGGAGATCGATGTACTGCCCAAGTACCTTCTCTTGATGAGATCCTCAATCGCATCCTTCAGCTGGATGCACTCTTCTGTGTTGTGGCCGTGGTCCCGGTGGAATCGGCAATATTTGTTCCTGTTCCTAACGAAAGAGGAGGCCTTCATGGGACGGCGCCGTTGGAGATAGTTCTCCTTCTCTATCTCCATGAGGATCTTCTCTCGAGGGAGGTTGAGGGGGGTGTAGGAATCGAATCTTCCTCCCAATGCTCTGGGCTTGGGAGGACTTCTTCGACGGTCTGTATATTTGCCGCCGTTGTTATTGAAAGTTTAGGAACCTTGTCCCCTGTTATTCTTCTTTTTTGAAGGGGTTTCCCTTCAATCAATTGTCGATTCGCCGCCTGCTCTTCAGCATCGACGTATTTCTGAGCCCTTGGCAGGAGCTCAGCGTAGCTTTTAGGAAACTTCTTATCCAGGAAAAAAGTAAGCCTGGAGGTACGGAGCCCCTTCTTCAGTGCTGACATGGCCACGTGCTCGTTGAGATCTGGGATCTTAAGCATGGCCTCATTAAACCTGGAGATATAATCTCGCAGGCTTTCTCCTTCGTTCTGGTGAAGGAGGAGCAGTGTGTCCGTATTCTGAGGAGTCTTGCGGTAGGTCCTGAAATGCAAGACAAACAATTTTTCTAACTCGGAAAAGGAATCGATGGTACCTGGACGCAGGCTCAAGTACCACATTCGAGCAGACTTCTTCAAGGTAGCCGGGAATGCTAAGCAGTACATCGCGTCCGAAGCTCCTTGGTTCATCATATGGGCCTTGAAGCTGCCCAAATGATCAAGGGGGTCGGAGGTGCCGTCGTAGGATTCCATCTGGAAAATCCCGAAGTGCCGAGGAATGACCTCGGCCATGATGCGGTCGATGTAGGGTGGGCACAGGTCATCCACAATCAAGTCGTCGGGATCCTTAAGATCCCGCATCCTCTGTTCTCGTGCCCTTGCCATCTCTGATTCGATGGCTCTGAATCTCCCATCATAATCGGGAGTCTGCTTCGACGCTCTCTCCACAGAAGTGGAGTCTCCGGAGAAGGGTGAGGGAGTTTGCCTAGGCATTTTCCCTTTCTACGGGAAATTGGCGAACCTAGGCAATCTCGAAGTTCAGCCTTCAGGAGAGGGCCGAGAACGGGGGGAGGGATGCATAGAATCCTCCCGTGGGACTCTCTTTCTTCAGGATCGAGAGCTATGTCTAGAGGCGGCCGGTGGGTTTCCCATCAAAAAAGCTCTGTCTTGGAATTCCTGAACCATGGCCGTAAGGTTGGTGACCTGGTTCACAAGAGCTTCAAACTGCTGTAATCCCACTACAACTGTGAGAGATGGAGCATCGTTCTCCTCCGATGGTGCACCCCCCTGAGACGGAGCACGACTCCGGCTTGTAGAAGCGATTGGAGCTCTTCCTCTTGCCATCAAAAACTTTTTTTTTCTTCTTCCCCTTGTCTGGGAGGGAGTTAAAGAGTGCTAACGCCTCCCTTCCTGGCCCGCCAATCTGTTGGCGTGGAGTCCCTGGATCGGCCGGTCAGAGCCGCTGCGTCGCAGGACCGCTCCCTGTTCACCTGCAAATAGGTCCCTTGCTGGAGTTGTTCTGGTGGGGGACACTCCGATGCCTAAGTCAATGACGGATCCCATCTACAAAATGGGAAAGGGTGCCGAGAGTGTGAGAGGAAAGCTCTTTGAGAATGTATGAGAGTATGTGAGCGTGAGTGTTAGCGTACCTCTCGAGCTATCCTTCTTACCATTATTTAAAAGAAGGCCCCCGGCCTGCGGCCCGCTCTTTTTCCGGTGATCATGAGGAGCCAATCTCTCCCATGATTGGCGATCGTGGGTTGTCATTGAGCGGTTCCGGCCAGATCGGAGGCGTGGAAACAAAAGTTGCACGCCATGATCATGGCATGATGAGTGTCGATTGTAACCGTTGGTTACAGTTGCCTTCTGGACCAGATTGTGGTCCAAGTTTCAGGTTTTCCCTTGCGTGGGCCGAAGACTTGGTATTTGTCCAGGGACCGGAGATCGGGTCTACGGCGGGGACCGAAGTACGCGCCTTCGGAAGTCGATGAGAAGTTCGGTCTTCGGTCAAGGCCGAAGACGTTATCCAAAGGATTGGCCTCCGGATATTGTGGTCCGGTGTGAAGCCTTGGGTCGCCCACAGTTTGGCCTGTCCCTTGCTTGGTCCGAAGTCCGTGGTCCGGAGAGAAAGGACTTCGACCAGTCGAACCGGAGTTTGGGCCATAGCTGAACCGGGATATCCCAACATTAGCTTTTAAGATTGGTGATGTGTAAGCTTTCAAGTAAATACTTGGACCATGTCATAAAGGAACATGGTCATTAATTGAAATTGAGGATGATTTTGTCAACTCGAGCCTAGTTACTCTAGTAGAGATGAAACAGGTATAAAGCACACTTGCCAATAAGCATAATCGGAGACAAAGGAGACTTTTCAAAAAAATAAAAATAAAAATAAAAATCCAATTTTACTTGCCATAAAATAGAGAGAGAATCAATCAAACTCTCTAAAGAACCTTTTTTTACTAAAGAATTTGGTATGGCGAAATAAGTTGCAAAGTTATGCAATTATATTTTGTGTTTTAATTTGACTCTTGGTATATATTAAGGTTTTATTTGAGATGGTTTAATGTTATGCCTCACCAATCAAAACAATGAACTGGTTGAGACAAGTCTACAAGGCTAAAGGCTCTGAATCATATTGCTCGGCAAATATCAGTTATTTTTGCTTCGATGAAATCCACGATCACCTAGCTTCTTTTATAGTTGCTATTTTTCAAGTTTCACTTTTATCTGGTTATGTTTGACGTCCCATTCACTTAGAAGGACGCTACATTTATCCCCTAAAGAAATATTTGTTAAAGAAAGGATGTTGTACGTAGCTAGCCCAATTAATAATTTCGTAGTCATGGTAATCAATCTTTATAATTTCATGTACAATTTGTTATCTGTGTTTATACGGTTAGTAAATTAACCATATTTACTGATGGTTACATACACGTTGCTCTAAGCAATAAAACATAATAATGATCTATGAAGATATATAATGTATCAAAGAACAATGAAATCAATATTCGAAGAATCTTGTGAGGAACCTTCAGCATGACTTCGAAGAGAGTAGCTGTACTAAGTAGAGGAAAGGATTTAAAGAATACAGATATCAAAGTTACAGTAATTTTCAAATATAAAAAGATTTCCTTCTACCACATATTATTATGAAACAAATTGTTGAATATTGAAGATTGAATACAAAAGCGAGCGAGCAGGTTTTCTTTGCATATCTTCCATATTAAATGGGAACTAACCGCATGCATGTACTACCAATATTTCAAATATAACCTTAATGTGTCTCTTTATCCTTGAACACCACCTCCATGCTATGCACATGGAGAGTGATCTAGTAGTGAGACATACTTTTAATTTCAAAATTCTCCGCAGTGCGTTGCATCATAAATAACATCATGCTTGTGATACTTGGAATATATATATATATATATATATCCATGGGAAAATGAAATGAAGAATAACTCTAAACCAAATTTCCAATAGAAAGAGTACATAAATGTTCGGAAGTCTACATTTATGATAATGGAATTCTATAAGGTATCTGTCATGATCCACTATAATTAATGAACCACTCAAAGTAGGCTTAAGGTATCTCCATGTCACTTTTCATTATTAATTAAAAAGTGTAATAGCTCAAACGTACATGAGGTATTACTCATTTCAAGGAAAGCCACTTGTTACCATTTTGCCACCACTTTGAGTAAATGGAATGGTCAACTCAAAACCCTAACATTAGAGCGGTCCTGGGACCGTGGGCGTCCACTCAAAACCCTAACATTAGAGCTTTCATGAGTCGATGGAATGGTCAACAGAGACATGAAGGCCCTAACCGTACCTCCTTCGGTTGCATAGCCGGATAACCTTCTAACGGGCGAGCGAGCACACCCGAGCCCCACGGCAGGGTTCTTCCCACCGCCCCCCCCTAGCTACCAATACGTCAGGTCTGGATTCGAGATTCACGGATATTTATTCAACAGATCTAGATCTAGTATTAAATCTGAATCCGTTTATCCGGATCTAAATTCGGATCAGTTTAGTCATAATTAAATGGATCTGGGTCTGGATATTACTGAACCCAAATCCGTTTAGTCATAATTAAATGGATCCGGATCTGGATATATGTAATATCCGAGACCCGAGGATATATATATATTATTAAGGACTGTTACATCGTGATCAATGGATCAAAATCAGCCATTGTTTTTAATATAAAAGCCCTCCTCGAGATTCGGTGCCCTTCTGCCCTCGATTTTTTTTCGTCAACACTTAAGTTAGCACTTGGCAGCAACTTGAATTCAGCATGTTCTATCTTCATTTTGGTCTCAAGCCTTGGGTCGACCTGTGAGTCGACACTTGGATCGACACTTGGTATGCCGGTGCTGAACTTGTCCAAATTTAAATTGTGAGCTCTTCAAGATCTTCCTCATAATCCAGAGCCTTATAACTTGAAAATTCATGGCTTCTTCAACTAAATGACAAGCTTTTCAATCTTGAGTACCTGAATCTGATAAATACTTTTAACACACATTAGTACTCATATATATTTAAGTGTTTTGTCATTCATGAAAATCAAAATCAGAGTCAACACATACACGATGTTTGCCTAATCACAAGAAATAGGTGATTAAGTCCGACATTCACGATTTGCATATAATTAATGTATAGATGCAACATTTTCATAATCTTCTTTGTTTCTTTGTCATGGTAGAAGGCATTTGTGCAGTAGTGGAAATATAACACTCTTTGTTTTAATTTTTCAGAAAACATGATAAAATGCCATCCTTTTAAGGTTCGAACATGAGACCATCCCTGACGGAGGGTTAAGTATCCTTTGTGCTAAAAAATGTTTAATCTTTTTTTATGGCATCAATTATTGGATTGCTTTTTGCACAGCTTTTAAAGATCTCTAACTTCTTTCCATCTATCCATACAGATCATAAGACATATCGTATTTTGAAAATTATGCAAAGCATAGTCCAATAGCTCATGTGATAATGAAAGTGCTAGAGTTTGGAAGGAAACTCAAATTTCTCCAAATCTTCCACTCTATACACCTTTTAATTGTTTAGTCCCACATGGAAAAGAAAAAAATATCTTGGTTGTTATATTGATCTTCTCTTTCTTGGACCTTGTATTGTTTGGCCTCTCTCCATGCACACGCATGCTCTCATATATTCCTGCTCTCCAAAATCCTTTCCTCTAAAAGTATTAATCTTTCCCTATTGTTCAACATTTTTCTAATCTTTTTTATATAATTTTTATTTCTACTACTGGGTGAAGTTCTAACATCCTCTCCATGTCATGCCTGCAGGAGGGATATCCAGTTATATCTTGAGATAGTGTTCTCGAAACTGAACCTGCATAAAGGTCGGGAATCACCCTAGAACAGTGCACTTCACACCTCCAATCAACTACTTTTTTCCTTTTGAAAGTTTTATAAATTGACATTATAACTTATTATTACTATTGTCAGATTGTTTGATTCATAATCAGATTCTTAGTGGAATAAGGTTTTACAATAAACCTATTCCCTAACAATCTAAGGTGAAGTCCCTGTTCGGTTATGATTCAAATACTACTAATAATAATAATAACTATGACATCATAGTTAACGTAAAATTCTTGCATTTAGCTTATATGCAGTTATCTTGAGAACATTTATCTTTGCATATCAGTATACTCAAATTCGATATTTTATTCAATATTAGTTTATGTTAAATTCTTGAATTCTTGTTATATATATATGTTAAGTTGGAAAAAAAAACTCAAAAGATTTGTTAGTCATGAAAATTCTAAGAGAAATCAATATATATTGTGGCTCTTATCTCTCTTATTCTTATTCCTTAGTCTCACCATAAATCATCTATCCATGGGTTTCGAGGATTCTTCAAGCCTTAAACCTGATCGATTCAATAAAAATAATTTCTTAGATGGCAAGAACAATTAGAAGCCTAGTTAATCTCTCTAAGTCTAACATCTGTCCTAGAAAATTTCTTTCTTTTAAACCTACTTCCTCAGACATAGGATCAATTTCTAAATCTCCTGAAAAAATTGATTATCATTATAGATTTAAATACTAAGCTATCTTTCAGACGAATATTATGAAACTTATAGAAAATGGCAAACTTCTAAAGAACTTTGACAAGCCTTAGAAGAAACCTATATCTGAGATAATGAGAGGCTATGAGGTTCACCATCTCAGACTTTCATAACTTTAGAATGGTAGATAACTAACCTATAAATGATCAGATCTATCAGTTCCAAAATCTAGTTCAAGAGATTCACAGGGGAGGGTTTGTACTTGATAAAACCTATCAAGTATCAAGCTTGATAGACAAATTTCTCCCTCTTGGTCCCAATTCGTCGAAGATCTTAGGAGAACCTAGTCCTCCCTAACTATCAAGTCTGTCCTTCAATCCATCAGGATAGAAGATCAATTCAAACTTAGAAAGATTCAAGAAAATCATTTTAAAGCCAAGATCAATCTTGTTAAAGCTCAAAATCAAAGTCCAAACTCTAAGGGTCAAAACTTTAAAGTCATAATCCCATTTTAAACCTAAAGGATAAAATTACAAAGAAAAATATAAGCCCAAGTATCTAAACCAAAAACACATGTCAAACAACCAGTCCAAAGATCTAAGAAATAAGGTAGTGAGAGATTCTGTTTTGTCTGCGGTAGGGACAACTACCTTGCACCTCAATACTTTTATAGAAAAAAGAAGAAAGTTATTTACAAGAAAAAAAATGGTACGAAAAATGGTACAAAAAATTAGCACCAACCTAAACCTCAAGTTCACATGATCAAAGAGAACCATCTTCCTTTAGGTCAGTTTTCTTTGTCCCTTCAATCAATTTAACCTACTTAGATTTTGAATAGTGGTTAGATACCGGTGCCAACATCCATGTTTATGCTGATAGATATTGGTTTTTCTCATATCAGGGATCAAGTAAAATAAGTGTGATCATGGATGATGGAATAGCTGTTGAGTACTAGCATTAGTAACCGTCAATCTAAGGTTTATCTCAGGAAAATCACTAATTCTTCGTAATGTACGGCATGTTCCAGCCATAAAAAAAAATTGCTAAGTGGTTCATTGCTTGTCCAAATAGGACTCAAGGTTATTTTAGAGTATAATAAGGTTATAATTTCTAGAAGAGATGTATTTATTAGTAAAGGTTTTGTATTTGAGAAACTTTTTAAATTAAATGTAATTACTCCTAACAACATTAATAAAATTTAGTTACCTCTTCTAAACCTCTTGTGTTAAATTCTAAATCTAGTGAAACTTGGCATGGAAGATTGGGTCATGTTAATCTTAGATCAATCTGGAAGAAGTCTGACCTTAAGCTAATCTCTAAAATCATTATCAATCATGATTCTAAATGTGAAATCTATGTTCAATCAAAATAACCTAGGAAACCTTTCAAGCCTATAAACTTTACAGATTCAAATTTTAGAACTCATCCATAGTGATTTCAACAGAATTTCGACTCATGGAGGTAGTCGTTATTTTGTTATTTTTATTGATAACGTCTTCAAGTTCTGCTACACCTACCTCTTAAAGACTAAGAATGAAGTACTTAACAAGTTTAAGGTCTATAAGGCAGAAGCTGAAAGCTAACTTGAAAAAAGGATTAAAATACTTAGATCTGATCAGGAAGGAAAGTACACTTCGAATGAATGATCCTATTCTGTGAAGAAAATAGGATAATTCATGAAGTCACAGCTCCTTATTCATCTCAATCTAATGGTATGGCTGAACGAAAGAGTCAAACTTTACTAGATATGATAAATGCTATGATCATTAGTTCAAGTATTCCAGAAAATTTCTGGGAAGAGACTCTTCTATCTGCTAAACTATATCCTTAACAGAAATACCTACTAAAGATAGATATAAATTACCCTACAAACTTGAAAAGGTCATCCACCTAGGCTTAATTATTTCAAATTTAGGAATATTTAGCTAAAGTGGAATTCCTGAATCAAAGAGATCTAAATAGGACCTAAGACTATGGATGCTGTCTTGTTGGCTACTTTCTTGATAGCAAGATCTATAGATTCCTAGTTATTAATTCCAATTTTTTTTTCAATATCAAATAATATAATTATTGAATCTAGAGATGCAACATTTTTTGAAAATATATTTTCTTTTAAAAATAATATTCTATATCACCATCAATCTTCCATCCTCATCTGATTTGTTATCATCTTCTTTTAACACTTCGTTAACAGATCCAATTCCTGAATCTGAATCGAGAAGGAGCAAAAAGATTAGAACTGAAAAAAATTTGGTGAAGATTTCTTTACCTACCTAATTGAAGATACTGCAACCTCTTATCAAGAAGATATGGTCTTTCCTAATGCACCTTTCTGGAAAGAAGTAATAAATAATAAACTTGAACCAATATTGGAAAACAATACTTGCATTCTCACTAACCTACCTCCTAAAAACAAACCATAGGTTGTAAGTGGATCTTCAAAAAAGAGATAAAAATTAAAAGAACTATAGAAAATATAAGGCTAGGCTTGTTGTTCAATATTTTGGTCAAAAGGCTAGGCTTGATTCTTTGATACCTATTAAACTTGTAGCTCATATTACTATTATCTAAATTCTTTTGACTTTAGCTTCCATTTATAACTCTTTATTCATCAAATGGATACTAAGACTGCTTCTTACATAGAGATCTTGAAAAAGAAATCTACATGTATCAACTCGAGAGTTTTTTTATGCTAGGACAATAAAATAAAATATGTAGACTTGTTAGATCTCTCTATGAATTAAAGCAAGCACTTAAGCAATTGCACGAAAAATTTGATCAAGTGATTTTATCCTATGGATTCCAAATTAATGAATCAGATAATTATCGTTTTCAAAAATGGGTTAATGATTGATTTATTCTTCTTGTCTCTATATTGATGACATTCTGATTCTTGCTCCTGATCTGAACTTAGTCAATGACATCAAAACTTTCTATCCTATCACTTTGGCATGAAAGACCTAGGTAATGCTGATCTAATTCTTGAAATGAAATTATTTGAACTTCTGATTTAATATGCTTACCAATCTCACTACACTCAAAAACTTATTGATAAATTTGGATACTATGATTATTCTCCAGTATCTACTCCCTACGATCCCTCCATCTACCTTATAAAAAATACTGAAAAATCTATGATCAAGAAAAATATATGATCATATCATTGATTTTTATGTATCTATCTAACCGAACCAGACCAGACATTGGTTATATCATTTTCAAACTCAGTAGATATACTAGTAATCCTAGCACAATTTACTACACTACAGCAAAACAGGTAATCCCGACCTTTCTGGCGACGCTTCTGTGAAGCGTTGGGAAGAACCAGAACCCGCCGAAGCTTTTTGAAAGCGCTGGCAAAACTGAAAGTCCGCCGACGCTTTTAAGCGCGGCAATTAACCCTGAGTTTTACTGACGCTTTTAAGCGTCGCCGGACCATCCCGCTGAAATCCGGGAATTTGCCAACGCTTGTAAGCGTCGCCGGAGTCTAGGACCATTGCCGACGCTTTTAAGCATCGCCAGGGACATTTACCGATGCTTTTAAGCATCGCGGAGTCCAGGGACCTTTGCCGACGCTTATAAGCATCGCCGGATCGGACATTTGCCAACGCTTTTAAGCATCATGACCTTTACCGACGTTTTAAAGCATCGCCAGAGTTTGGGACCTTTGCCGACGCTTTTAGCATCGCCGTGGTACACATTTACCGACGCTTTAAGCATCGCGGAGTCCAGGACCTTTGCCGACGCTTATAAACGTCGCCGGATTACATTTGCCGATGCTTTTAAGCATCGCCGAAGTCCGTGTCCTTTGTCGATGCTTAAAGGGTCGCCAAAGATTCCAGGATATTTGGCGTCTCCCAGGTTATTTAGCGACGCTTATAAGCGTCGCCAGAGTCCAGGACTTTTGGCGACGCTTATAAGCGTCGCCAGACTCCAAGTTACCCCCCACCCACCCGAGCCCTAATTTTGCAGCCGCCAAACCAACCCCCCCCCCACCCCGAACTCTCCTCCTCCTCTCTCCCCCTCCTCCCTCTCCTTCTCCTCTCCTCCCCCCCCGCTCGGTCCGCCGCCGAACCCCCCCCCCCCAACTCCTCCTCCTCCTCCCCCCCCCTCCTCCTCCTCCTCTCTCCTCTCCGCCCCCCCGTTCGGTCCGCCGCGGCCTATCCCCCCCCCCAACTCCTCTCCTCCTCCTCCTCCTCCCCCCCCCCCAACTCCACCGAACAACCCCCCCCCCTCTCTCCTCCTCCTCCTCTCCTCTCCCCCCCCCCCACACCACGCCACCGAACACCCCCCCAACAACCTCCCCTCCTCCACCTCCCCCCCCTCCCCTCCCCCCCCCCCCCCCCCTCCTCCTTCTCCTCCTCCTCCTCCTCCGCTCGGTCCGCCGACGTAGCAGCCGTCCGTGATCTCCCGATCAATCGAGCCGCTGCCGAACCCCCCCTCCTCCTCCTCCTCCGCTCGGTAAGTTTTTTTTTTTTCTTTTCCAAAGTTCAAAGTTATTGAAGTAATGGCCAATATATTTCATGTAGCTTGAGGTATTGTTGTGCACCTAATGTACTTTAGCATTTCCTCCTTTAGTATAATCTTGATTGCAAACATAAATTTCCTAGCTTTATTTTTTTTAAATATAAATATTTTCTTTTGGTGGTGGCATGGTCTAACTTTCTTGACAATCTTTCAAAGATCCTGCCCTTGTAGGTAAATGGTCCCTGACCACTGTTCTAATACTAAATGTAAAGAAGAAATGAGACAGGAATCGAAAAAACATGCTTTTATTAATCCTTAAAGAGTAGTATGCCAGTACACAAGTACACACATATTTATTGACATATGACACACTCACAAACTTTAAAAGTGGGAAGACCTCCATGGCACTCTTACACACTTGTACTTGCTTCTCTTACATACAAACAATGATTGGCCTTGATCTTTATTTATAGATGCCATGGATCAGTGGAGTGCTCTCTTCTTGAAAGATCTAGAAAAATGGGGAATAGCTTATGATGACTTTTTTTTTTTTTTTTTTTTTTTTTTTGTGGCTTCTCGAAGGATAATGCAAGAAGGATAAAAAAAATGGAGAATAGCTTATAATGGCTATTGATGATTTAAAGGAGACTTCTAGAATATTTAATAGATATCTAGTAAAGAGCGAAGAGAGAGTTGTTATTAATTTGCAACATATACTTCATTTTACCAACTATGATTTGGAAACTAGTTTCAAGTTTTAAATTACGGTTCCACATTTGGTTCGGCCTTGGGCACCAGGATGTTAGCAACCGTGCTAGTTTCTTTCGGTTAGTCTTTGGAGAGACTGGCTCTTTGACAGCCCTGTAGATGCAGGTACAAGTGGAGAACATGGCAATACATCATAGTTTCTTGCCAAATTTTGTTAATAATTGGGCAGACTCTCTTCCTGGTCATGTTGCAAAACAGAAGAGAGAACTTTTCTTTCCCTTGATCAACTTAAGGTATTTCTAAGCAATTCTGTACAAATTGTTATCCATTCACAGGAGTTATCCGGTGACTTGATAGCCATCATACAACTTCTGCAGCTACAAAAGCTATGATATACCAAAATAATTGCATTCATACTCCTTGCAGAGAACCATCTGAGACCTTAAATATTGCATTCATACTCCTTGCATTATACTTCTGCAGCTATGTTACGATCAATTATGATTTTTTATATATTTTTTAAAACTTGCATTGCATTAAAACATAGACCCGTCAATTGATTAAAGTACATATTCTACACGATCCGTACAATTATTTATTTTTGTACGGATGGCAGAAATATGTACAGTGGTCAATTGAATGTCCAGTTTGGACAGTTTGAGAATTGCAAAAATTTTATAGGTGCTTACAGTAATCAAACGGTACAGATAGAGTTCCAGATATATTTCGGATATCATTTCCTTTTAGTTCTCCTCATACATATTTATTTGTATGGGGAGAACTAAGGAAAAATGCTGCCGAAGTTTTTTGGAACTTCTATTGCGTATCTTTTGGTTATTGTAAATGACCTATATAATTAATGCAATTCTTGAATGGGATAGGACCTCTTTACCTATTAGTTGGTGATAGGGTACATTTAATAATATTGTAATTGATCTATTGAATAAACTTATTTTAAATTTGTTCTGTTCTTATAAATATTTATTATTTCAGTTAGCTTTTTCTTACAATGGATAAGAGTTGGATAACTAAATCGAGGAATAGCAAAGAATATCTGGATGGAGTACAGAATTTCATAAATTGGTATGGAGAGAAGTAGTATCAGTGGGAAGATTTTATGTCCATGCCGAAAATGTGTAAATTTCAGTTCTCTATATCCAAATATTGTTGAAGAACATTGGTATGGAATAGTTTTTTAAGAGGTTATACTGAGTGGTTTTTTCATGGAGAGTCAAGGTTACAATCTACATGTAACCAAACCTCTAACATGGAACATATACCTGATTTTGGATCCAGTAACCAACAGAAAAATCTTGCAAGAGATGATGATATCAGGGGTTTTGCTCAGAGATGCTTTTGAATATGGTGCTCAACATCCTGGAGATTACAGTGAAGGACAAGTAGCAGCTGGGTTTCCTGAGGATCCTATATTTACTGAATCTATACATGATGAAGAGCCGATACTCCCAACTAATGTTGGAACAGATCGTTATCAGAAGCTGATAAGAGATGCAGATCAAGAATTATATGCCGGTTGCAAGAACTTTTCAAAAAAAAATTTCTTGTGCATTTGTTCCATATAAAATACTTGAATGGATGGTCTGGCAAGAGTTTTACTATGCTGCTCAAGTTATTAAAGGATGCATTTCCTGAATGTACTAGTTTACCAACATCTTATTATGAGGCCAAAAAACTAGTAAAGGAATTGAATCTTGGATACGAAAAGATTCATAGCTATCCAAATGATTGTATATTATATCGGGGAGAACATGTCGATCAAGAGTCGTGCCATGTATGTGGATGTTCATGATGGACAAAGCAAAAAAAAAATGAGAGTGAGGGATTAGATGAATTAGATGCAACATACATTAAACAAAAGCCGGCGAAGGTATTATGCTATTTTCCTCTTGTACCTAGATTGAAAAGGATATATGCATCATAAAAGATAGCTTCATCAATGAGATGGCATGATGAAAGCCGTACAAAAGATGGAATGCTGAGACACCCAGCAGATAGTTTAGCATGAAAAGCATTTGATGAGAGACATCCTGATTTTGCATCTGATGCTCGTAATGTCAGGCTGGGTTTAGCCATGATGGGTTCAATCCATTTGGACCTTAAGTTCTGTCTATAGCACCTGGCCAGTTGTACTGATTCCTTATAATTTGCCATCATGGATATGCATGAAACAGTCTTCACTTATTTTATCAATGGTCATTCCAGGTGATAAGGGTCCAGGTAATGATATTAATGTTTTCTTACAAGCTTTAATAGATGAATTGAAACAACTGTGGGAGGGTATCAGTGCAATTGATGCTTCGAATGGCCAAACATTCAATCTACGGGCAGCTCTATTATGGACTGTTAACGATTTTCCTGCATATGCTAATTTATCTGGCTGGAGCACTAAGGGACGAGTTGCATGTCCTTCTTGTGATGAATCAACCCATTCAATTTGGTTAAAACATGGAGGAAAGTTCTGTTATATGGGACATCGTCGATGGTTGGAGGCAAATCATCCATTTCGATTTCAGAATGATTTATTTGATGGTACCATAGAGTTGAGATCTGCTCCAATTCTACCTTCTGGTTCTGATATTCGTAGACAAATGCTTGGTATCAGACACAGTTATGGCAAGAAGACAAAGTCCTCTAAAAAGCGAGGAAGAGATGATGTTGAGACTTCAGTACAAGAAGAAGTATCGGAGGAAGTCAATACTTGCACCTTAGATACGGCAGTGTTCGAGGATCCGGATAATTTCTTTGAAGTTGAAAATGATGATGATATAATCACAGCAACTACCCATCAGCATACTAAACAATTATGGAAGAAAAGAAGCATATTCTTTGACTTACCTTATTGGGAGCATAATATACTCCGGCATAATCTTGATGTTATGCATATAGAAAAGAATGTCTGTGATAATTTGATTGGAACAATATTAAATCTTGATGGAAAGACTAAAGATAACATGAAGGCGCGTCTTGATTTAAAAGAAATGGGCGTCCGACATGAACTTCATCTACAAGTGCTTGCAAATGATAGAACTTATATCCCTCATGCATGTTATAATGTCTAGTCGAGAAAAGATCTCTTCCTGACAGTTTTAAAGAATATCAAAGTTCCTGATGGATATGCCTCAAATATTTCACGATGTGTGAATCTGAAAGAGCGCAAAATTTCAAATCTTAAAAGTCATGATGGACATATATTAATGCAAGATATTCTTTTGGCTTTAAGGTCGTCAATGCCAAAACAAGTTATTACGGTTGTTTTTCAGTTATCATCATTCTTCAAGGCATTATGTTCTAAGGTTCTTGATCCTTAGGAGCTTGAACAGTTGCAATCTCAAGTCATACTTACATTATGTCAGATGGAAAAGATTTTTCCTCCTGGATTTTTTACGATTATGGTTCATCTACTCATTCACCTAGCTTTGGAAGCTAAACTTGGTGGACCGGTACACTACAGATGGATGTACCCTATCGAGAGGTAATGCTGTAAAACTTAAATTTTATAATTTATATAACTTTTTCATTATTTAATAGAACTTATATCATACTTTTTGAAGGTATCTTGTACGTTTGAAGGATTATGTACGAAACAAAGCCCATCCTGAGGGCTCAATAGCAGAGGGATATATTGCTGAAGAGTGTTTAATATTTTGTTCAAGATATCTTGAAGGTGTTGAGACTGTATTCAATCGACCTCAACGTCATGGTGATAATATGGAGAATACAGATATATATACAAATTTGCATCATCTGGAAGATTTATAGGAAAAGCTGAAAGTATTGTTCTTGACCATAAATCCATGTCACAAGCACACCATTATGTATTGCTACATAGTGACATAATATCTGACTATCGCAGGTTAGTCTATCTACATATGGATAATACTAAATATTAGACATGTTGTTGTCAAACTTATATTTGATTGTCATGCAGTAAATTTTTATCTGTACAACGACAAGCCAATCATTCCACTCGTCCTAATCCAAGGATTGAACAAAGATAGTTGGTTGAGTTATTTCCTAATTGGCTTGCCAATCAGGTTAGTATATATAAGTCGTATAATAATTTTATATATTTTTAACATCGAATAAATGATCGATAATTGATATTATATTTTTTAGGTATCGGTACTGATGGAGAAAAATAGTTCAGCAGAATTAATTGCACTTGCCAGAGGTCCAAATTATATTGTGAACAAATATAATGGTTTTATTATAAATGGCTTTAAATTTCATACCAAGGAGCGCGAGAAACTTAGAAAAACTCAGAACAGTGGTATTATGGTTGAAGCAGATGGAAAATCTTATTATGGTATACTTAAAGATATTTTGGAGTTGGATTATTATGAAAATTTTAAAGTTGTATTATTTCGATGCGATTGGGTGGATATAAATACATCGAGGGGTTTGAAAAAGGACTCAAACGGATTCGTACTTGCCAATTTTTCAAGATTGATACATACGGGTGTGTTATTGAAGGATGATCCATTTATCTTTTCATCTCAAGCTCGACAAGTTTTTTATGTACAAGACTCGAAAGATAAAGAATGGGCTACTATTATTAAGACAAAACCCAGAGACTTGTATGACATGGAAAAAAGGGTGGAAGAAGAAGATGATGATACTTACACTCAGTGTATGCCTTATAATATTGTACCGGATGATCATATAAATGATACAACCATTTTGGTTATGTTGGATTCCGAGGAAGGTATAACTGGTTGATTATGACAAGTAAGTAGTTTGTAAGATAGTTTACATTTTTTGCATTGATGATTATGTTATCTTTTAAATTGCAATTCATTTCCGTTATAATTTGATTATAATGTTGACTGACTTATTTTTAAATAATGCATGTTAGGTACACCATGCCTCGAAGGAAGCGATTAGCAGATGTACAGATACAGTTTTCCCAGATCGAGGCTATACTTCTTCAGCACAACAGCCTGAGAGCAGTCGATCAGTTTCACATCGGTCTGATGGCAGTCCCTCTATTTCTGCACATCAGCCTCAGGACGATGTTATTCTCTCCGAGTCCGCACATCACGATCCTTCTATGGATCATCCTGATGACGAGCCTATCGTCGATGATATACAGATACAGGGTACATAATTTAATAATTCTATCTCATTTCAATTCATGCATATGCAATAGTTTTGATATACAATGTTTTATATTTTTTTTTTGTAGATGGATCCGGGAGACTCAGGCGTAGGCGAGGACCCATATTAGTCCGTGATGTGTGGCAGTTATCTGAGGGTGAGAGGATAGTGATATAGTGCAACAAGCTAGGGCAGCCTATTAAGAAAGCTGCTAGCTTGTTGACTAGCTTTCTGGGGATAGTAGCACGCCGTGGTCAGCTATGTCCCCTGAATTATTCGAAGTGGAACGACATGCTTCCTGCATATAAAATAGAAATGCTACGAGTTGTGCAGGTAAAAAATTAATATATTATTTTATATCTTAGGTTTTTAACAATTGAATTGCTTTTTTCATTTAATATTTATTTTATTGTTTAATTAAATTGTAGAGCAAGTTCGTTCTTCCTTCAGATTCATCTGATTTTGTGCTTAAGTCTCTCAATCACAAGTGAAAAGAATATAGGGTGAAGTTGAAGAGAGACTACAAGCTAGAGGGTAGGACAGAGGAGCAGGTTGTAGCTACCTGTCCTCCTGATGTTCACCCTTATCAGTGGATGGAGCTGGTGCACTATTGGTTCTCCGAGAGGGCACAGGTTGTGTAGCATCATCAAACACTTCGAAATTTCAAAATTTATTAATTTTCACTTGTTATAATTATATTTATACAATATATAACATTGTTTTAATTTTATTTTACAGACGTATTCTGATATTGGTAGAGCTGCACGAGCTGCTCAGTCTGTTCCTCACATAGCGGGGTCCAAGAGTTATGCACGGCTCAGGCATGAGTTTGTATGTTTCTCATCCCATAATACTAGTAGTATACTTTTAGTTTTAACATAATGTATCATCATGTATCATGCATGTGCCATGTATAATGGTACGGGGATATAAGATGTGTTATTTTGAATTTTTTTGTAATATTTATTCTTTATATAGGCTGATCAGCAGGGGAGGGAGCCTGGTGAGGTGGAGTTCTATCGGATGACTCACGTTCACCAGGATGGCAATTTTGTTCGGGACGAGTCCAGAGATATATATATATTTTTTATTTATGTTATATTATGATTTTTATTTTTATTTTTATTAAGTATTAATATATGTGTTTTTTATAAAATATAGAATATGGCTACCTCTATGATATCCGAGCGTGCTGGCGAGGGTTCATCATCTACATAGAGCAGTTGCGTCGAGGCCGAGGTATTCTCGGAGTTGATGGGATCAGAGCGTCCTAGACGAGTGAGGGGTTATGGGATTGGAGTTACCCCTACTCAGTTATCTGAGGTGCGTAGATATACTCGGGATACTAGAGAGAGTCATGATCAGTTACATGTTCGTCAGCTCCAGGAGGAGATAGCAGAGCTCCGACAGACACGTGATGCAGATAGAGCAGAGATGCAGACCATTAGGTCTCAGCTAGAGCATGTTACATATGTGCTGCATATGTTCATGTCATCTCAAGTAAGTAATTATTTATTAATTTTGTATGTATCTAATAATTTAGAATATATATAATGTATGTATTATAATTCCTGATGTATATCTTGCAGGTTCCTGGTGCATCTGCGAGCCGCAGACCTGACGACGACCAGCCTCCCACGGATCAGTGATGCTAGATGGTTTTTTTATTATTTATGTATGTCTTTTTGTTTATTTGAACTTGGATTGATATGTTTATATATATATATAAAACTTTTTATATTTGGTTTGTATTTGTGTTTGTGTATGTTGGATGTGATATGTGATACAGGTTTGAATATTTTCATTTGTTTGTGTATGTTGGATGTGATACAGGTTTGAATGTTTCTTTTTCGTAATGTATACAGGTTATGGCTTTGTATATATGGCTGTTTATTTTTTTAAAAAAAAAAAAAATCTACCGACACTTTAAAGCATCGCTAGGTTTGGACATGGCGACGCTTTAAAGCGTCGCTAAAACTGGAACTGGCGACGCTTTAAAGCGTCGCTAGGTTGGTGTCTAGCGACGCTTTAAAACGTCGCTTACTGGCGACGCTTTAAAGCGTCGCTAACTGGCGTCGCTAGGTTTGGTGTCTAGTGATGCTTTAAAGCGTCGCTAGACTAAACCCTAGCGACGCTTAGGAAAAGCGTCGCTAAAACTGGAACTGGCGACGCTTTAAAGCGTCGCTAAGTGGCGAGTTCTAGCGATGCTTTAAAGCGTCGCTAGACTAAACCCTAGCGACGCTTGAGAAAAGCGTCGCTAGAACTGAAACTGGCGATGCTTTAAGCGTCGCTAGATTTGGGGTCTAGCGACTCTTTAAAGCGTCGCTAGATTTGCGACGCTTTTTTCAAGCGTCGGTAAGTTGCATCCCAATGCTTGCATAGGCGACGCTTTAACGACGCTTTACAAAACATCAGGAGATTATTTAGCGACGCTTAAAAGTGTCGGGAAACGTCAAAAAAAGCGTCGATAAAGCCCAGATTCACTGTAGTGCTAGAATGTTGTAGAGAGAGAATTTAGGTATCTTAAAGGAACTATAAATTTCTTCCTTCATTATACAGGTTATCCAAATATTCTTAAGGATTATTGTGACTTAAACTAGATCTTAGAAGCTTTAGATATCAATCTACTTCTGATTCTATTTTTTTTTTAAGGAGATAGTGCTATATCTTGGTAATCTTCTAAACAAACTATTCTAACTAGAAGCACTATGGAAGCCGAACTTGATGCTCTTGACTCTGCTTGTTCTAAAGCTGAATGCTAAAAAAAAATTTTATTGAAATCTCTATAATATCTTCTTCCATTCTTCCTATATCTATTCACTGTGACTCAAGAGCTGCTATAGATTTTTATGAAAAGAAATTAATAAATATTAAAATGAGTAGACATGTTAAATTAAGATAATAGTCTATAAAAAAGAAAGAAAAATTTAAAGTTATTTTAATAAATTATATTGCTACATATTTTAGTCTTACTGATTGCCCAACAAAAGGCTTAAATAGGACTAAGGTCCTGATATTATTGAGGGGGATGGGACTTAGCCTATAAAGGACCTTTCAGTAATGAGAACCTGATTTTGTGATAAGGAATCCCTTGAAGGAGGTTCAATATGATAATAATAAGTTGATTGGTTAGTTAGGGAGAACATATAATTTATTTGATATATGAGTCATAGACTCTATCTCATCCCTATGATGATTAGTGCTCTTATGTAGTGGTAAGGAAGAGTTATCTATGAATGAGACCCGAGAGGTATTCCTCGGGATATGACACTATATACATCCTTGGAAAGGCTCATCTATATAAGAGTATCCATATATAGTCATGGCTTGAGACATAGGCAATCTCTAGAAACTCTCAAAAAAAATCAAGATACTTGCATATGGTCATTAATATGCAAACCCACGACTTGAGCTTCCATACTATGCGTACTTAGAAGTTTGAGTTTAAAAGAACGTAGTTCAAGACCTGGTTCATTTCATTTCCTTCAAATTAATATTATAGAAACTAAATGAAGTTAAGTCATGAAAGACACTTCACCCACTTCACAATATATGTATCTAACAGAAATTCTTTTTCTATATTATTTATCTATTTATTTTATTTCATGAATTTTGAGTTTTGAGAGAAATTGTTAGAGTTTGGAGGAAAACTCAAAATTCTTTCCAAATTTCCACTCTACACCCATCTTATAATTACTTAGTCCCACATGAGAAAGGAAAAAAATACCATAGTTGTTTATATCGATCTTCTCTTTCTTGGGCCTTATATTGTTTTGGCCTTCCTCCATACGCGCGCGGGTCGGCCCGGCTCACGTGCGATCTGTCAAGCCTGCAACTGCAGCAAGGTGTGGTATTTATTTTGCTACCTGATTAACCTTTAACCCCATTTAACGACTAAATGGTTAAAATTAATTAACTATTAACTCTGCTTAACGTTAAATCATTAATTCAATTAGTCGTTAATCCACCACATTAACCAATTAGACGTTGATTAGTGTTAACTCATCATATTAAGTCCATTAGCTGTTAAGTAATGCTAATCCATTTTATTTCATCGGTTACTTGTGATTAACTCACCTAATTAAGCTACTAGCCATTGGACCAGCCCAAACGGCTAGTATTTTAGGCCTATAAGAGGATTGGTAGAGGGGAGAAGGGGCAAGAAAAAATTTGGTGTTCTTCTCATCTATTTCTATGCTCCAAAATTCTTTCCTCCAAGAAATACTAATCTTTTCCTGTTGTTCAACATTTTTCTAATCCTTTTGATACAATTTTCTATTTCTATTACTAGATGAAGCTCTGTCATCCTTTTCACATACGGTCATCCCTGCTGGAGGGATATCCAGTTATATCTTGGAATGGAGTTTTCGAGATTGAACTTGCACGAAGATCGGAAATCATCTTAGAATGGTGTACTGTACGTCTCCGATCAGCTATTTTTTTCTTTTGAAAGCCTTGTAAATCGATATTATAACTTATTATTGAATTATTCGATTCACGATTAGATTCCTAGTAAAATAAGATTTTATAATAAATCTATATTCTAATAAAAAATCGATCATCTTTTTCATGCAAGAGATACCATGCATGTTCTTATAATAAGACAAGTTTGCCAACTAGCTAGAGAAGAAAATATTCTTTTCACCACCTAGAACATTTCACACGTGCTATACAGGTGATACAGAGACGGACAACCCCCAAAAGGTAGTACCTGCATCGTCGAAGAGTTTTGCTTTCACGGAGCAGAATATATACAATGATGAAGCACTTAAATCGACACAAGAAGGGGTGAACATGGGATGTTCTCCATGGTGGAGTTGGTTCTAGATTTGATCACCAAAAGTGACCAGTTTTGAACAAAGCGGAGGGACTGCAGCCAAGGGGGAGTGGGGCGGCGGAGGGAAGACGTGGACGGTGCCCGGCCGGCCGCATCCTCCAATCATGAGGCGGACCGCATCATTGAACTCGTTGAGTCCCCACCTTACGCGTTCCGCTCTGGCCCCGTGGACGGTGACCCGATCCGTCTTCGAGGGGACAACGGCCATAATTGAGAAACCCCTCCACCATGGATCTTTAGATTTATATGAGAAAGTAACCAACACCATAGCGTAAGCTTCAAAAGGTTAGATCCTGAGGCCCCCATCACAATCCTCTCCCTCTCTCTGGAAGAAGCCGGGGAGGGGCTCAAGGTAAGTCTCTTACAGCTTGCTATTTTATATACTCGATGGAGCTAGGTTGGTGAAGGGAGGAGGGGTGCAATGCCTTGATGAATAAAAAAACAAAAGAAAGAAGAAAAAGAAATGGAGATGCACTTCATCTGTACTCCTACTCCTTCGAGGTTGTGACTATCAAGCTTCTCTCTGCTGGACATAGATTATGATTGCACCCTTATATAGAATAATGCTCGCAAATTATTCAGAGATTTGAAAAGGTAGCCCTCGTGCCAAGCCTCTTTACTCCGTTCTTTTCACTAAATGAAACAAGAAATGTGTTCACTGATGATGGCCGTGAAACAGAATAAACACATTCTATCTGTCTATTTCTATCAAAATGATAGCTAGCTATCAACTTTTATTTTATTTTTTTTCGGTGTGCGTTCGTGTGTGTGTTTGAGAAAACCATGTTTCACCGGCCAGCTCCTTAATTCCTCGGTCGAGCAAACTTAATTATATGATATGAATAATCTCGATGCTTTAGTTTGGATATTGGAATCATGCATCATTAATTAGAAGAAATCAGAGGAGAGATCGATCATAGGGGGAACGATATTAATGTAGAACCTTTAACCACCGGTGGAGTGTGAAAAAGAGTTGAAGGAGAAAGCCGACGAAGGGAGGGAAACTAAAGTATATATGCGTGTGCGAGCCACCTGGACTGGTGCTTTCATCGCAGAAGAATGTGGCGTACGTAGCAGCCATGATCGTCCATGGACAAATGGGTTGGCACCGGTGATGGCTGCTTTTTCTCAGTTAATGGTGAGGGTCCATTGCGTACATGATCGATGCCATGTTGGAATCAACTCAGTCCAAGTATTTGATCCTGTTAACATTCCCGTTTGGCTGATCACTTCAGATGTTTTTCGTTGCAGCAGTCACTTGATGTGGGCACTTTTTACTTGTATGGCTCCTCATTTGCCAATTGGAAAGGCCATGGAATTGATTGTAATAAGCCATCATCATCTGGTTGCAGTTTCACGGAAGTCATTGATTGCATAGAACAAAAGCAGTACATGGAGCTATGATAGGGTTGCACTACATGAGGAGCATGTTACAAGATTGCAAAAAGAATATAACGTTATTTGAGAACGATGCTGGATTTTATCAAAAAGAATTTCAATTAATTGCTTGGCTTAGCACTGTACATTTTTTGAGGGCTACGGGGGGGGGGGGGGGGGGGGGGGTGGATAAATTAGAAGTGTTTGGTGGATAATTTGATTTCAAAGCACAGGCAAAACAAGTCAGGTGAAGCTGTTTGGTTGATTTAAGATGCACTGCATGTTATGGTACATCATATCGACATCCATCACTATGATGGATGATTCCATATATACAGGCACGCACAGCATGCTTCACGCGGTCCATGCTGTGGCCATTCATCATGTACGTGATGGATGGTACGTACAGTGTATCACACCGTGCAATGCACCGCAAAGGATCTATGCGTGATTTAATTTTGTAACAATAAGCATGCATGCGCTGGTGCCAAAAAGCTTTAAAAATAAGTTTCTCATCTCTTTTTAAGCTATGTTTTTTTATTCTTATGAACCAAATAGGAGTTAGAAAAATACAATTAATGAAAGAGCGTAGCTGATTGATCGATCAAATGATCCTCGGCACGGTCCATCAAACTAGAATTTTTATGTTAATAAATATATCGATCTTGGAGGTGACACTTAGAAACGGGACAAAAGTCACCTAGGAAATTAAGCTTCTGCATGGTTGCTAGATTTTATCTAATCCAATGATGAGCCAGAGCAAAACGAAGGCGTTGGGTTTAAGCTATTTTGATATGAGAACCAAATGATAACAAGGCTACAAAGCTTGTCTTTTGGAGTATTAGGGTCCTTTGAAGGTAGAAGTGATGTAGCATTTTGCTATATATAGGCCTGATCAAAATGAAAGCAGTATTGAGAAATATTTTCTTCAGCTTCCATATAAGATTAGAAAACTATGCCTTTGAACCTAAAAAACTATGCCTTTCAGTTTTTTAGGTTCGATGCCTTGAAAAATCAAGGCAAATTATCATTCTTCTATTTTTCCTTGTCAATCCTCTTTTAAGTTCCCATATTGCAGCAAACTCTGGAGTGCTTTTGAGCACGTCCGTGGAACTCTAGATTGGCACAGCAACTATGGACCAAGCAAATAGAAATGCTTCATTTCCATTCAAGCGAATCCTAGAGATCTTAAAGCCAAACAACTTTCTACTGTAGCATTTCACCATTAGGTTGAAAAATGCCCTGATTTTTTTTTTTATTTTTTAGTTTTAGATCAAAGAGGCTAGAGCCATCTCTGTGTTATCCTACTAGGTACTTGGACTGCCTATGATCTATTAACAGTCCATGAGGATAAGACTAGGGTTACGAATCAAGTCAAATGGCTCAGAAGCTACTCAAGCTTGACTTAGATCTAAACTCAACTTGACCCGATTACTATCGAGCCTTAACATATCAAGCCTACTTAAGTTTATAGATTTTTAATAACATTATTTTTATTTATAATATATATTATATGAATATATTAAGACTTGAATTTGAGCTCAGGTATGGCTCGGTTAACATTTGAGCCAATTTGCTTTGATCTCAAGTATTATCCTTTTTTTTATCAAATTGAGCTTGGAATATATTAAGACTCGATCGATCTAGAGTCAAGTTTCATATTCAAGTATTTTGAATCGAGTTGAGCTTAAATATCTAGCTACTTCACTTAGCTTGATTGCTTGTACTCTTAGATACAACCATCAAGACAAATATTGGAATACTTACAAATTACCGAAAAAGGGTACCGACTAGTGTGAAGATAAAGTTAGTAGAAATAAAATTTGTTGGACTGGTGCTAGCTCACGCCTCATTAATTCACCCGGGGTCTGGGGTCCGTGCAATACGGTTGCTGGCTGGGTGAGCTGGAGCCAGGGTTAATGGTCCTCGCGAAGCCGGCTCGCAGGTCTGGTCGCTCCTGTTGGGTCGACTCGTATGCCCCGGGGTTGCTGCGTTGTCATGCTTAAGTGAGATGATTGCACCTCTTATAATAAGGACGTTACTTTTGTAATGATGGTTAACGGCATCGATCCTACAGCTGGTGTCAGAGCCGAGGTCACGGGTTCGATTTCGGAGTAGGGCCTCCCGAAGCATTGCGCTGGGGGGATTGTTGGACTGGTGCCAGCTCACGCCTCGTGGATTCACCTGGGGTCTAGGGTCCGCGCAATGCGGCCGCTGGCAGGGTAAGCTAGAGCCAGGGTCAATGGTCCTCACGGAGCCAGCTCGCCTGTCTAGTCGCTCCTGTCAGGTCGACTCGTGTACCCCAGGGTTGCTGCGCTGCCATGCTTAAATGAGATGACTGCACCTCTTATAATAGGGACGTTCCTTTGTAACGATGGTTAGCAGCATCGATCCTACAAAATTATACTATAAAAGAGTTATTATAAGGAACTCTTACATCGCCTACATTGGTAACAGTGTAATGATCATGACAGAACATTTGCCCTATCTTATTCTTGAGATAAATGACAAACACAACAAAGATAAGCTTAGCATTGCCAATCCCAAACCTTTCGATCAAAATAGGGATAATCGAGGATCAATGAGTCCGGTTATATCATTGCACAAAAGAATAATTAATCTTTTCTTCACAATATCAACGACTAGATCATACTTTGTATAAATTTTAAAGCACTCTAATTTACATCCTCCCTCTATTTATATAGATTTCAAAGCAGATACTATGCAATCTTATTATGAATAAAAGTAGACTGGATAATATCTATTCGGATATATTTTAATATCCAAATCTATCTAAATATAGATAGAAATTTGAGCATCCAGCTAATATTTTTATCTATATCCATATACATCAAAAAAAATGGATATAGATAGCCAACTATTTGATTTGTACCTGAATATCCAATTTTATTTGTAACTCTATTTAATTTAATATAATACTTAGAAACTTTTATAAAACTATATTATATATTATTAATTTGTTTTACCATACACTTAGTAATAATTTTGATTCTGTAGTCATAAAATTTAATTATTCAACTTATATCTATATGTGTATCCACATTTTAATATTCAATTTATATTTGTAACTATCTAAAGGAAATATAAATATGAATTTTTGAATCCAAATAAAATCCACATATCATATCTATATTTGCTAAATAAAATAAATATGGATATCCAATCCATATCTAATATAATTTCAACCCTAGATATAATGGTTGTCACGCCCCAGCCTGATGCCAAAGCCAGACGTACGATAGACAATCGCATCTCCTCAAGTTTTAATCCCAATAAAAATGCAAGGCCTATCTTACTGATCAACAATCAAGCAGTGATAAAAAAAATAAATTCACTAATTATTTATTTATTTCTAGAGTTTTCCATCAAAACTAACAAGTAAATAAAAATTTAATTAAAAATACAGGATACAGTGTAAGCAAAGTTCAACTAAAATTTAAGATAAAATATAAACTAAGAGATAACACCTAAATCCTGACTCTTCATTGACTGGTCCCAAAGCCCGATTGATCTTCAGATCTGTACAAAAATATAGGAAACAGAGAATGAGCTTTACAGGCTCAATAAGTTATCATCACCTTTAATATATGCATAAATATGTCAACAATAATTTATAAATATAAACAAATCAAGCATAACATAATAACCAGCTCATGACAAAATAAAATGCAACATCATGTTAATATGCATATTCAGTTACCAAACAATATAATTATGGATGGCCAACAATTTCTACTTTACTCTTCCAGTCCCTCTGACTATAGCCACGATCGGTTCGTGACCAATCCCGAAAGAAACTAGTTCTGACTATACATACATTCACTGGTCATGTGCCAGTGATCGCCCCACTGGAGGTCCACAAGAAAACTAGCTTTGATATCACATGAGGAATCATACATACTCAGCATGTGCCATGACAAAATCTAAAAGAAAACTAGTTCCTAATATGCATACCATCCATCGGTTATGTACTAGTGATTGCCTCACTGGAGGTCCGAAAAGATATTAAGTTCGCGTATGATCATAATCGGACTAGAAAGCGTTAATATCAAAATTATCATAATTTATGCAATTCAATACAGCTCAATTTATGCTGAACATATTTAATATTTCATAACATTCACAACATATCATAGAGCATTTTAGCTTATAATACTTAATGACATGATAACTTACTTAAAAGAACTCCATCAATATATGGCTTGTTCGAATCTCAACTCTAATACTGTTCTATCGACAAGAAAAATAAAAATCCTGGCAAGATTAATCATATAATTAATTTTTTATCTAAAATAAACTAGCATAGAAAAAATTGCTCTCAATTTAGTCTAGATCTCGACCTAAATCGCTAAAAGAGTCAATTCAAATTTTATTATTATTTTTGATATTTTATTTCTCTTTTTCCTTCTCCTTCTCTCTCTCCATCTCTCTCCACTTTCTCTCTCCTCTTTCTCTCTCATTTTTTCTCTCCTCTTCTCTCTCTTTCTTTCCTCATCCTTCTCTATCCTCTTTTGCTCTCCTATTTCTCTCTCTCCTCTTTTTCTCTCTCTCTCTCTTCTTCTCTCTCCTCTTTCTCTCTCATATTTCTCTCTTCTCTTTATCTCTCCTCTTTCTTCCTCCTCTATCTTTCCTCTTTCTCTCTCCCATCTTTCTCTCTCTTCTTTCTCTCTCCTCTTCTCTCTTCTCTTTATCTCTCCTCTTTCTCCCTCCTCTCTCTTTTTCTTTTCTCTCTCCTCTATCTTTCCTCTCTTCTTCTTTCTCTCTCTTCTTCTTTTCTCTTTGCTCTCTTTTTTTATTTCTTTTTCTTCTTTCTTTTCTTCTTCCTTCTTTCTTTCTTCCCCTGTTCCCTTCCCGGTTCAGCCCGAGCAAGCCTCCCATGATCCTCGAAAGCCATGGGAGGTGATGGACAGACAGGGAAAGGGGCTCACTGGACATTGCTAGAAGGAGGGAAATCTGGCGACGGTCATCGGTGTCCGTCCAATTTCTTCCTTTTTTTTTCTTTTTTTTAAATTTCTTTCTTAAAAAAATTAAGTAGGAAGAACTCATTGACGTCGTCGAGGCTTCCAACCGCTCACCAGAGAGGAGGAAGATGGCTGCAAGGAGCTCAGTGCGTTCGTGCTTGATAACGGTGAGGGGAAAAAATTATTAGAAAATGGAGGGATTCCTTGCCGTACGGGGGAAGAACTCAATCGATTGAATCCCCCGACCCCATCCTCCATGCCACTGGCCTTCTCTCATCCTGCCATGGTCGTCCGATCGAGGATTCTGGCAAGCTTATTGCTCGGATAAGCAGAGGTTTCGTCTCTATTTTGGTCTCTTTTTTTTTATGGTTTTTCAACTGAAGTGACGGGCTCTGCCAACTTTAACTCAGGGTGGCCCAAAATAGATTAGGCTTCACAGTTAACATTACGAAAGTAAAGAGTCATCATTTTGCATGAAAGAAACATCATGAAACGGAACAATGCTTTTTGGACACCTCAAAGATGAGCTATCCTACAGTTTTATTCCTAGTTAATTAGTAAAATGAGCAAAATCACCTTTCATTATCAAAATGTAACCATATAAATTAAGGTATTTTGTCTCTTCACCACAGGGCAAACACTGTGCTAATTAGTAATATGCAATCATGAGATGGGGTAATAGTGTTTAAACGAAAAAAAAAAAAAAAAAAAAAAAAAGAAAAGAAAAATCCTTATCCTAGCTTATGTTAGAATTAAATATAATCATTGGGGATGACAAGAGCTTATCCCTCAATTTTCTATCCTCTTTCCAAGCTGGGCTCAAACCAAGATAAAAAAAATTCTATTTTTTTAAATTTTTTTATCAAAAAAAAAAAAAAAAAGCAAGATGATAATTTTTTTCCAAAATGTCCAAGGGGTAGGTAGATAATCCCCAATGGTTTGACCAATCCAAAGAATTAGAATGAGCGAGCATTTGTTGAGATGGTTTCACCTCTTGCCACTTCGTTAAAGAGATGGGGGTTTAAAATTCAATTAGCATCGACTTGAATTTTGAAAAATTACATCAAAAATTATCATCTTGTTGATGATAATGAGTGAATCGATTATCATTACAGAGCCTAACTACTCCCAGCGAAACATGCTCTAAAAATTGACTATGTTTTGTCCATTATCCCTCCATGGTCTAAACTTTTGTCTTCAGTCTAGCAGGCGTGAGTCCATATTCATTCATGATTATCATAAGCAAGAATCTTGGTACCAATCTAGTCTGAATTATTAATTTCTCCGGTTAAATAATCAACTGTCCATGAAAGTGAGACTCATGCCATTTATATACCAAGTGGATCATGAGTAACCTAACAATATAGGTGACAGACAGAAGAAATGCTAGACTAAAATGTAAAGTCTGAATTTTTTGAATCTGGAAAGAGTACAAAACACCTTTGGCACTTTCCCACAAAATTTTGTGGGAACCATAGAGTTGCCATGGCCTAAATTTCATCCATGGTGTCGTAAAGTAGGCGGTCGTGAAATGGGCACCGCCCACCAAACATCCCAAGCCCAATCATAAAACCCTGATTAAAATTAAAACTAGTAACAAAAAATTAGTAACAATCAATGATTATTACATTCCGTGCGACAATATTATTTCAAAGTATCATAGAATCTAGATTCCCTCCATTCCAAATCGATGAATCCATTTATCTCCCTTTTAGTGATTAAAATCCAAGCACGCATCTGAATTACGATGATTGATAGCACGCATAAACATTTTGCATGCACTCGGCGTAGGGTATATATTTTTCCCAATCCGAATCCGATGGGCCACCACTTCTTACGAAAGCTCCACCACTTCATACCACCATACCACAACGTAACGCTGATATTATAAGAAACAAACAAACAAACCAAAAGATTAAATCATCGACAAACCAAAATCTTAGAAGTGACAAATGGCTAGCAAAACACTCGAATCATTCATTAATAAACCAAACAGGGTCTAAAATAATGCCTTTCTCTCTCCATATGAGAATAACGAGTGGATTAGAATCTTGGAAGGCAGTTGACAGAAAGAGTTGCACTGCATGTATCTCCAAGATATAAGACCTATGGCAAACGAGATTTACAAAGACTGAACACCAGAATAATTAAAACCCAAAATCTTTACAATTTCAAAGTCAGGTAAAACGACCCTCTCCAAAAACATCAAGCAACGGCCTTCTTAGCCTTCTTGGCAGAAGGGGACTTGATGGACTTGGGCTGCTTGGGCTTCGCCGGCGCTGCCTTCTTGGTCTTCTTCACGACCGCCGCCTTCTTGGCCAACTTCGGCGCCTTGGAAGAGACCGCTGGCTTCTTCTTCGCTGCAGTAGTGGTGGCAGGAGCCTTGCGCTTGATACCGCCGGAGGAAGCCGCCTTGGCCGGTTTCTTCTCCTTCGCCGCCGGCTTGGCCTCCTTCTTCCCGGTCTCGGACAGCTTGAACGAGGCCTTGACCTTCACAAGCTTCCCCTTGGCCGCGAAGTTCTTCAGCTGGACCGCCAGCATCTTCTTGTAGTTCGCCGGGAGGACACCCTTGTGCTTCTCCTCCATGTACTTGGCGATCGCGTACGGGCTCGATCCGGTCTTCTCGTTCAACGCCAACAGGGCCTCTTTGATCATCTACACCAGGGAATCGAAACCAGGAATTTTACAACCATAACTTCGAATTGAAAAATAGAGAGTATTTGAAAAGAAAAGATTGCTACCTGGAAATATGGGGGATGGGAGGCGGCGGTGGACTTGGAACCCATAGGCTTCTTCTCCTTGCTAGCCTTAGGGACTCGGGGCTTCTTCTCCTTGGCCTCGGCCGGCTTCCGGACTACAACGGCGGACATCGTCAGAGAACTCGAGAGAATTCGAGATCGACCGAAAGCCAGATCGAGAGGAACGTAACTGAATGGAAGATTGAAGAGTCCAGCCATCGATAAGGTATTTATCGGAGGGCCGCGGGGATCAGAGGAGGGTTGTGATTGGTCGCGACAGAGCCACACGGATCGACCCCCATGCGGTTGGGGATGCATCCCTGTCATCAGAATGAACGGTCGATTATGATTGATCGCAAGAGAAGCACACGGATCGACACCCGCTACGGTTAGGAACCATGCCGTCAGAATGAACGGTGGATTGTGATTGGTCGCGAGAGAAGCACACGGATTGAACTACGGTTAGGGATGCATCCCTGCCGTCAGAATGAACGGTGGATGCGAGGGGTGAGCCCGTTAAAATTTTTCCATCGGGGTTTTCGTCTGGTTCCTCCCAGCTTTGTGGAACGAGGATGCTGGGTTTTCGATTTCGAGCTAAACTTTTTAATCTAATACGATCAAAGCATTAAACTTTCAAATTAATTTAATCTAAATATTAATTATAAATCTTATCTATTTGTCATGATAAAATTATCGCATGATATAATATAATATATTTATGTGGCAAAAAAAAATTATACTCATCTAACATAATGTGACAATTTTATCGGATAAATAAAATTCAATTTAAAAGATAGATAATTTGATTGTGACTGAATTAAAATTCAATATAAAATTGAAAACTTTTAATAATTTATTCTTTTTTCATAATTAAATTCATGTGTTCCCCTATATTTGATGATATTTTTTTGGTCCATAACTAAAATTCTTCAAAATATCCATGAATAATTAAAACAAAATATTGAATAATAGTATTATAATAATATTTATATTAATATAGATATTAATATATTTGATATGGCAAGATTGCTGACGTGGAGCACACCTCGGATCTAGTTGGCAGCGAAGCTGGTAGACGTCGCCACATCAAATCTCTTACCAAGCTCCATGCCAAGTGGCTCCCCCAGGGTCGAGCCCACCTCGGTCGAGGTTGAGTTCCCTCCGCTCCTTCGCTATGTAATTTCCCAAGGATCGAGCCCACCTTGATCGAAATCGAGCCATCTCAACTCCTTCGCCAGGTGGGCTCCCCAAGGGTCGAGCCCACCTTGGCCGAAGTCAAGCCATCTCAGTTCCTTCACTAGGTGGCTCCCCAAGGATTGAGCCCACCTCGGTCGAAGTCGAGCTCCCTCCGCTCCTTCGCCAGGTGGCTTCTCAAGGGTCGAGCCCACCTCGGCCAAAGTCGAGCTCCCTCTGCTCCTTTGCCAGGTGGCTCTTGAAGGGTCGAGCCCACCTCGGCCGAAGTCGAGCCATCTCAGCTCCTTCGCCAGGTGGTTCCCCAAGAGTCGAGCCCACCTCGACCGAAGTCAAGCTCCCTCCACTCCTTCGCCATGTGGCTCTCCAAGGGTCGAGCCCACCTCGGTCGAAGTCAAGCTCACCTTCACCATGTGGCTCCCCAAGGGTCGAGCCCACCTCGGTCGAAGTTAAGCTCCCTCCGCTCCTTCACCAGGTGGCTCCCTAAGGATCGAGCCCACCTCGATCAAAGTCAAACCATCTCAGCCTCTTCACTAGATGGCTTCCCAAGGATTGAGCCCACCTCGACCGAAGTCAAACTCGCTCCTCGGAAGCATTACAAAAAGGACAAAGGTGTCAACACCAAGTTTACCATCGAAGCCGGCATGTCCAGTACAACGCCCCAAAGCTAGCGATGTGTGCCTACCATCGTTTGCACAAGTTGAGGAGATTTGCCCCGATCAAGGCATCGGGTCCTGCAGCCAACCATCTATACTACCCAGAAGGAGAAGGCCACGTCAGGGACCTAAACCTGAAGGCGGCTACCCCCGGATCGAGATCCTGCTAAACTTCTCCAACCATGATAACCCATCGGGAAAACAAGGCTCGCAACATAACTCCCTACTATAAGGAAAATGATCTCGAGAGCATGGCCAACGGATGCCGTTGACCTTTGAGCACCCCATGAGGGGGAAAATCGAGACGAGAAGCGGGAAGTGCCGGGGATCTAAAAGGAGGACCCAACGGGCGAGAGGGAGGTAAGCAAGGAAAAGGCAGAGAAGGAGAGACAGGCAGGAGGAGCGCATGAAGGTGGTCACGAAAAACTCCCTGAAAGGGTTCCGACTGACACAACCGACATGGCTTGAGCCTTACTCTCCTACCCATCCTACTATAACCTTTACTAAAAACTCTCCTTCAAGCATGGTAACTGAAGAGGGATCTGCCTTGAAGGATCTGTTCTTCTTTACCGTCTGCTGACTTGATCATCGGAGTGCCCTTCCCGGGATTCCCGGCCCGGGTCTCTAACTCTGTTTTGCAGGATCGGGAATAGCTGGATTCCAGGTAAGGAGGCTGACGCCCGGCGCCACATCTGAGCTGCGGGCCACGACAGTAAGGGCGGCAACAATATTAATATTATTTTAATGTTTATATTAATATAATATTTTTATTAATATTTATATAGTTTTTATATGAATATAATATTATATTTAATATTACATTATATCTATAATAAATTTATTATATTCAAATATTAATATTATATTAATATGTATATATTAATATTATATTAATATAATAAATAATTATAATATTAAAATATATTAAAATAATATAAAATATATTATTATTATTTATATAAAGTTTTGAAGTAAAAAATATGATGTTATATCTATTAAGGATATAATAAATATTTTACATAATTTTTTTCGAGAAAGTGAATATTCAATCAAATATAAATTACTTTAAATAAGTCACTTTTTTATGGTTGCATATAAGTACATATGTGAGAGAGAGGGGAGTTTAATTGATCTAAAGGAAATTATTTCGAAGAAAAAAATTAATAAATGAGGAAGCCATATAAAAGGAAGTTGATAGAAATGGGAGAAGATTAACTAAACAAAGAAAGAGTCCTGATGTCATGCCCCGACCCGATGCCCAAGCCAGGCATAACAGATGGCCGCATATCCTTAACATTCAGTTTCATTAAATATGCAAGGCTTATCCTTCAATTCAATATCCAAGTAGTGGTAGAGAACAAATTTCACTAATTATTTATTTATTTATAAAGTTTTTCATCAAGGTTAACAGGTAGATAAAATTTAATTAAAATTTAAGATAAATTATAAACTAAGGGATTAACACCTAAATTATAGTTTCTCATTACCGATTCCAAAGTTCGATTGATCTTCTAGATCTATAATAAAGATATAGAAAATAGGGAATGAGCTTTTCAGGCTCACTAAGTTATTATCATCTCTAATATATACATAAATATGACAATAATAAATTACAAACATATATAAATTATACATTACATAACAACAAGCTCACAACAAAAAAAATGCAACATCACATTAATATGCACATTCAATTACAAACGACACGACTTTGGATAGCCAACCATTTATTTTACTCTCTTAGTCCCTCTAACTATGGCCATGATCAGCCCGTGGCTAGTCCTGAAAGAGACTAAAATCCTGATACATACCAAAATCGGTCATGTACTAATGATCGCCCCACTAGAGGCTCAGAAGGAAACTAGCTCTAATATCATACGAGAAAATATGCATCCTCAGCATGTGCCAACAACTGTCATGCATGACTAAAAATAAAAGGCAACTAGCTCTGACTACACATACGGTACATTGGTCATATGTCGGTGATCATCCCACTAAAGGCTCGGAAAGAGACTAGATCCTCGTATGATCATAGTCGAACTAGAGAGTATCAACACCAATACACATAACAATGTATGCAATTCAATACAGATCATATTATGCTACGCATGTTTAACATTTAATCATATTCATAATATATTTAGTATGTAATACTAGATATCAAGATAACTTACCTGAAACTGATTCTATTAAGAACTCACAACTCAAACCCTAAATCCACAACACTTATTTACTGATAAAGATAATAAAGTCTCTGACAAAATAAGTTAAATAATTAATCCTGAATCTAAATAAGATAAAAGATTTTTCGATCTAGTCTAGGATTAGGCTCGATCTAGATATCTATTTAAATCTGATTGATAGAAATCTGATTAATCAATAAGAAAACAATCTAAATATCCAAATCAAATTGATTTCATAAAATTTATTTATTTATTTATTTATATTCTTTTTCTTCTCTCTCCTCTCTCTCTCTTCTTCTCTTTCTCTCTCCCTTTCTATTTCTCCTCTTCTCTCTTCTCTCTCATCTTCTTTCTCCTCTTCCTCTCTCTCCTTCCTCTTTCCTCTTCTTTCTCTCCCTCTCTCTCCTCTCTTTCTCTCTTCTTTTTACCCTTTCTCTCTCTTCTCTTCTTTTCTCTCTCTCCTCTCACTTATTTTCTCTCTCCTCCTTCCCTCTCCTCTTTCTCTCTCATCTCTCTTTCCTCTTTTCTTCTTTCTCTTTCTTCTCCTCTTTTCCCTCTTTTTTTCTCTCTCTTCTTTTTCTACTATTATCTCTCTTCTTTCTCTCTCTTCTTATTTCTCTTTTTTTTTCTTTTCTTTTTTCTCTTTCTCTTTTTTTTTTCTTTTCCTTTTCCTTCTCTCTTTCTTCTTTCCCCGACTCCCTTCTTTGGCCCGGCCGAACAGACCTCCCTTTCTTCCAGTGAGCCGGAGGACAGCAACGATCCACCAAAGACTTTCAAGATGGAGGGACAGGGGTCGGCCGGCGTATCCATGGCTGGCCCCACCATTGACAAAAAATCGAAAGAGGTATGAGAAGATCCATCCGTGCAGCCCAAATAATCTACAATCAAGAGTTTAGGAAGAGGGAAACTTACCAGCGACAGTCCAGGAATGATCGGCCACCGAAGAAGAGGTAGAATTGATAGGAAAATCGACGATGGGAGGAGAGTTTTAAAAAAGAAAGAAATGAGGGGTCTCCTCACCGCACGGGAAGGAATCTTGATCGATCGAGTGCCCCGACCCTCCGTGATACTCCACCGGCCAAGTTCCACCTTCCACGGCCTCCCTTCTAGCTTCTCCAGTGGGATAATCGATGGGATAAATAGGGGCTCCATCCCTGTTTTCATTTTTTTTTTGGGTTTCGAACTGAAATCGGCAATGGCTACCGACTTTAGCCCAATAGATCCAAAATAAGTGGGCTTCACACTTGAGATACAAAAAAGCTTGAAAAAAAGACGTGGATGATGAGATTAATCGAGATGTGATTGGAAAAAAAGACATGGATGATAAAGTTAATTGTAGTGAAGTGTGAAAAAGAGACATGTGGGAGATACTGAGAGGGTATCATATTATTTAAAAAAAATTAACTTCCTGCAAACATGATATTTAGTTTGTGCTCCACGATGATGCTACATCCATGACAAGCAGGAGGGGTTAGCTTTATGTATTTTAATTTTGCTTAAGACTTGCTAACATGGCTGGATATAGTTACTACATTAAACGATTCCAAATTTTCCTCCGAGATGTGTGGGTATTCCAGAGCCTATAAGAAAGAAAGACATGGAAGTTTGATCATGATAGGGGGTTTTTCAGTGATGAAATCTCTGATGCCTAAGTCAATCTCTTCCAAAAATAAATAGAAAAGAGAGGAGTCTATTGCTTTAAATGGAAGATGTAACAGTGGAGTCATGTGGGTGAGGTAGTGGAATTGGCTCGTTGATGTGATAAAGTATGGGCGAGATAGTGGAAGTGGCGGGGTGGTTATGGTGGAGTGTGGGTGAGGTAGTGAAAGTGGATGGATGAGCATGGAGGAGCAAAGACGAGGTACATGAAAGAGTGAGCGAGGCTTAAATAAGGTAAGGTAGCCCTAACTTTTACCCGAGTAGTGATCTAAAACTTCGGATGGCTCTAAGAGAGCTGTTGAGTTTATGAGAGGGCTTAGGATTTGCAGAGAAATTTGTTTATGAAACATCCCTATAAAAAGGACTTATTGGGAGGGTTGGGAGAACGATCTTTATAGATAAAGTATATGGAGTACTTATTGCTTAAGGAATATCTATGGTGCATGAAGTAGTGTACGTATGTTGCTGCAGAGTACTTGTCCTTGAAAGAGAGCCTGGAGTGGTTGGAGATAGGTCATAGCTTATCTTCATGACAAGTGTGCATTCATAGTACACCTGTGTTCACGCTGGAATGGCTGGTATCAAAGAGCTGATGTTGGGTTATATTGACCCCTGGAATGATTTTGATGATTACAAAATATTGGAGCATGTATGCATTACTAATTCTTTCAATTATTCAAGAAGTTTTGCAGGAAAGTATGTATTTTTATATCAGTTGGTTTTCTATCTAGTTGAGATGTATTTAACATTGTATGAACTCATGTACACTTCAAATTGTAAAGCCCTAATTTCTTATTCTATATAATCTTATAAAAAGGGCTATAAATTAGTAAAAATGAGTGCAAGTAGGTTAGACATGTTTGGTAAGCTCTTTAAAGCTTTTTGGAAGACTTGTTCTTGTTGGAATCTTGAATTGAAGAAGTTTGGAGAAGTTTGAAGCATAAAAATAATTTTTTGTAAGAGCTGACTCATATTCTGGCATGGCACAAAAAATTTCAGAGTTTCAGAAGTTCGAGCCGACTCGATGAAGAACTTGTATTTTTGATGACTGAGACCTCGAGCCGACTCAAGCCCAAAGAGCCGACTCGTCCAGAGTTTATGTTGTTGGTGACTGTGACTTCGAGCCGACTCAGCCTTGAAAAGCCGACTCCTACAGAATTTATTTTTTCATTGACTAAAAGTTGAAGCCTACTCAACCCAGAAGAGCCGACTCATCCAAAACTTTTATTTGGGTTGTCTGAGACTTCGAGCCGACTCGAGTGACGGGTTTTTACAGTCTAATGGCTAGTAACGGCTATATTTCAGTGTCCTAGGTCCTACAACAGCTAGTTTTGATTGAAGACTATAAAAGGGAGTATTTATGAAGGATTAAACAAATTTTTGATAGATTATTCATTGATTATTCTTTGAAAGTTAAGAAGTTTTCAAGTCTTTCACCAACCCACTTCAAGAGCATTCAAGATAGGAATTAAAGCTTCACCAACTGACTTTCATTCTTGAATATGATCTTTTGAAGAAGTAAAGAAGTAGCTTGAAGAGTATTCAAGAGCATTTAAAGCTAGGTTTCGATTTGATCTTCATCGGCAACATTCAAACAAATTTGGTTTGTTGTAAAGTTGCAAATTTACATTTGTTATATCTTGTCTTCTCTCTAAGAACAGTAAGAGGCTGTGTCTTGAGAGTGCATTAAAGGTTTTTAAGTGAGCCTATTAAAATCTAAGTTTGGGTTTTCTTTGGTGAGCCCGGTTCTAAAAACCTAAGGAGAAAATTGCTGGATTTGTGAGCAGCAAATTGGATCGCTCTCGACCTTCAAATTAGTATTTTCTCTATTTCAGGTATTTCATCGAATACATCATAGGCATAAATAAAAAGCACAAAGAAAACAAAAAAAAATACATGGTTTGGCAAATATGCCTACATGCATGAGGAGAAAAAGCAATCCACTATATAAACCGTCCTGAATTAGGTACAAAAACTACATGAAATATCCAAAATAAGGGCTGCCAAACAAATCACAATGGGATAACAGAATACGGAATGGACAATACCCTTTTCAACCTCGGCCATGGATAAAGAGAAGAGAATATCTGAGAGAGAGAGATAGTACCCTTCTTGGCCTTAGCAATGGATCAAGAAAAGGTTCCTTCCCAGTGGTGAACATCTCCAAAGAAAACAAGGGTGCTCGGTATAAACTCAAGATTAGAGTAATACCGAGGGACAAACGAGAAAACAAGGAAATCTTAGCATTGAGAGGGTCACTAGCATGCCAAACCGATGGGTGCCTTTGGTGGCTAGAGCACAAACCGATGGAGATAGAGAGCAAAGAACAATCAGGACCAATAGGGATGAACCAAGGGTCTCTGTTGTTCTTAAAGAAAGATACAGCAAAACCAAACAACCTACCTGATCTATTCGAACTTGATCACCTTATGTCTCTCACAGAATTTCTTAGAGTAGAAATCTCAATCAAAGATTAAGTTCATCTGGTCCCTTAAAGCTATCGGCGAGGAAGCCAAGCATGATACAAAAAAGATAAGATTTAGGTTCTTTTATAAAAAACCCCCCAAATCGTTATTATTTGGAGCAACCTATAATTAACAAAAATTGGAGGTTGGGATGATGCAAAGAGGTGGCAAGAATAAAGAAACAATACCAGAAGGAGAGAGGGAAGATGGACTGACATGAGGAGAAGGTGAGTAGCCAAAAAAATGGTGACCGGTTAGAAGGTAGCAACGGGGTCGATACAAGAAGATGGCAACGGGAGGATAGGATAGATTCCGGTGCCAACTTAAAGATCATGATCAAGTCTCATAGATCAGTGTAGCTTGATTATCGGAATCCCAACATTCCCTATTGAAGCACTTCATTAAAGATGCCGAATTGGTTATTGGCAGGCATCTTACATGGCTGCGGCCACCATCAGCGAAGGCATGAAGGATGGGAAATTAAGGTTGGAAAGATACAAAAAGAAGAGCCGAAAAGGAGGCCAATTTGGAAGAGTCCAAGGAAAGATGAGTTAGAGGGGATATGGGTCCTAACCAGGTTAACGGAAATTCAAACCTGGCTCGTTTAAAATTTCAGATTCTATTTTTAGACCTGGTCGACTTGCTGGGCTAAGAATCATGGCCCACATTCATTTTGAAGGAGACAGATTTGAACGGCCGAATGGGCGGGCCGCAGAGCGAGAAGGTCCATGTTTTACTGATCAGCAATATTATTTATTTTTTTTTTATGAATCAAAAAGAGGGGGGGAGTTAGATCCCGGGCGTGGCTATCCTCAGATGGTCCTCCAATCCCAGTCAGGAAATATTCGATACACGGCGCATATTAATTTTTTCGCAGATGTTCCTCATTCAAAGATGAATACGTCAACCTGACTATCACTGGTCCCAGCCGAATGAACATGATTTATTATATATATCCCTAACTTTTTCACTATCACCGATCAACGGAAACTTTAGAATTATTTTATTAATTTTATTTTTTATTTATTTTATTTATGAATTTTCAAGTTATATTTATCTCGCAATCAAATGTGCCACACCAGTGGCATCAGCAACATTACTTTAACCAGGAGTAATTAATTGTCTCGTGCCATCCCGGGAACACGCAACAGTGCTATTTAAGGCGCAACGCCAAAGACGCTGACTCAACCTAACTAAAGAAGGCTATTAAATTTACGTATATATCCTTCCCAGTCTAAAATGTCAGGTCACATTATTGATTTGAAAATAAGCTAAACTAAACTTGAACAAAATCCATGCATTCAACTTTATTTTGTCAAATATAGGTTTTTTAGGCACCGGAGAAAAGGAAAGTTAAAAATAAGATAGTTTTGAAACATTTTAAGAAAATTGAATATATTTATTCCTATCTGACCTTTATAAAATCATTTGACCAAAATTTTCCAATAATTCTTCACACCTATTTAACTAGATAACTCTGTTTACATCCCTATCATTCTTTCCTTCTATTCAAGTAATTAGACCAATAAAACGATCGTGGAACCAAATAACAGACCAGAGTTGATCAATTTCCTCTACACCCAACCATAATCTGTCGCTAGATCTCTCCTGCACTCAAATCTAGGCCCAGATTAAAATTCTGGTCGTTGCCTGGTCATGCAGAGTAAAACCCAAAAGAACGGATTGGAACCTCGGGAAACGGTGGGCTTCGCCAATTAGGGAGTTTCCCTCTTCTTGTTAGACATCCTCTCCCTCCTTCCTAAATCCCGGGGTTGGTGAAGGGCCCCTACTCTGGCCTCTGGGGCTTCAAAACCCCTCTCCTGTGGCTAATCCAATTCAACATCGGGGAGCTGGGGGGCGGACCCCAGGGGGTCTGGAGACGGGAGACACCGAAGACAAGAGAACAAAAGAGGGTGTCAGTAGAGAAGAAATAAAGGAGATATTCTTTCCAGGAGTTAATCCGAAGAAGAGGTGGAGGAGGAGGAGGAGGAGGAGGGGAGGAAGAAAGGAAAGTAGGGTATTTTCTTTTCTTATTCTCTTGATTACCCCGGCCCCTCCTCTCGGAGGTAAGAGTTCTTTCTAATCCATTACCTTTTGCCTTTGGTTAAGACCTCTTCTTGTCCCTATCTATCTATCTCTATTGAAATCTATGATTTCTTGGCTGGATTTTTTGCATGTCCTTCATTTTGATTTCTGATGGAGTAATGTGCGGTTAATTCTTGAAAAAATCTGTGCTTTATCCGTTTTTCTGGGGTTGATGAAACTTGGGTCAAATCCTAGGTTGCTGTTTCCAATTTATCTTCTGTTTGGCTCTGATTCTTTGGTTCTCATGTGGTTGTGGGATGGATTAACTTGGGGAGTAAAGGTTTTTGATGTTTGATTAACGGGTAGGCCTTAGGGCTTTTGGTAGCGATGTCTCTCTGCATCAATGAAGCTATGCAGTAGCTTAACAATTTGCTTTGAGATGGACCAGACTATTGTTCTAGTTAATTGCATAAAAAATGTAGGTTAATCGAGCTCATAGCTCGTTTGAGAGGCCACTGAACTTAGGTTGGCTTATCCAACACAAAAAGAGCATGACTGGCTTATAGTTCTGTCCGCAATACATGTGAGTGAAGATCTAGTGCATATCGGGTCGATTCTAAGTTACTACTATGTTATAAAGTATTAGGCCCGGAATGCTCAAAAAACATTTTGCTAGCTCTACCATGGAGAGTGGGCTTTGGTATCAAATGAGTGGTTGGCATGCATCATCTTATTTTTGTTAGCTTCAGAAACAGTAAACAGCATTAAACAGATAACTATAGATGGCATGTCTTTAAAGTTTAAACTTGATGATCATGACATGGTTCTATTTTGCATGCAAAATGGTTTAAGCAAATAACGGACCCCATATAAATTTCTTTTATGCACTTCAAGTTTGGCCACTTGTGTCCTGAAGTAATCACAGGAACCATCGAACTGTTAACTAACTTAGATGACATTGTTGCTTCTGCATGAGAAACTTCTCTGTACACTTTCTATTAGTCTTGTTCATGCCAATCTGTTCTGTAACTTCACTTATTATTCTGTAGCTTTTGTTGGGAAGAATAAAGAGGCATTTTTTAACTTACCAGGAATGCTCTAGATTTTATGGTCCTCCAATGTCCTTTTATCTTGTTTAAAAAATAAATGCCATGGTTATACCCACTAGTATTTAGGCACTTAGCCTGATTCAGGAGTGAATTTAAATCTGAATTCATGTGTGTAGGTGGGGAAAGGGAGCTCATGAAAAGGCTATAATAAGGAGGCCATTTAAAGGCTGCTCTTGTTTAAAAAATAAATGCCATGGTTATACCCACTAGTATTTAGGCACTTAGCCTGATTCAGGAGTGAATTTAAAACTGAATTCATGTGTGTAGGTGGGGAAAGGGAGCTCATGAAAAGGCTATAATAAGGAGGCCATTTAAAGGCTGCTGGATCAAAATTCCAAAAGAGATCCCAAAGTGGGTTCAACACTCCAAATACATCATTCTAGCTGCTAAGTTAGGAACCTAAGTTCTTGGCGTACAACCCTAAATAGGGTTTCTTCTTTTTATAGCCAACCGTGAAGGTTTATTCTATTCAAGTTTAAACGCATATAAAAGAAGCATATAAAAGAATCACCTTACTTGGAGAGGGTTTATGTCTCAAGCTCACTCTAATCTGCCAATGGCTAAGTTAAATTACTAATGGTTTGACATTGTAATATTTCTTATAGTTTCTAACACCTTTGTGCCATTGTGCTATTAATTTAAATAATTTCATTTCTCTAGAGTCAAGTCAATAGCTTGTTCTATCTTGTAGAATCTTAGCCTAAGTAATGACTTTTCTTAGATGGTGTGTAAAAATAAAGAAAGTGGCATTCACAAAAGTAAAAAATAAAATAGTCACTTTAAGATCGTATTTATCAAATAAGATATCTAAGTAGACTTCCAAAGTTGGACCTTGCTGATATTTGGCTTGAAATGGCTAAATAAGCCATTAGATCCCACTAAACTAGCAATTTATCCTGTTTTAAGTCATTCAGCTGTAAATTAAGTTTGTGAATATTTCATTCTTGAAAATGAATATCCTAGTGCTTTGTAATCATTGACAATTTAATGTATGATATCAGTTCGATGTATTAATGCAAGGGGGAAGTATAGCTGTCAATGCAATGAATTTGTTTGCTAGTGAGTCTTCAAAATGATCTAAATATTCATTTAGACTCTTTACAAATGCAGAATAAGTTAAGCATTAAATGGCATTAAGCCACCATGCATACTTTTTACCTAGGCTTCTTTAGAGGAAGCTATATGTTGTGATGTCCAAATAAGAATCATGACTGTGTTGGTAAAGGATGGACAAGATAGGCATAGTGTGCTGTGTCATGCTAAGACCCAGAACCATGATTTCAAATACCAGCTGGTACATACCATAACCCTAGTAGTAGTTTGTTATGATGCCTACTTAAATACTTTCTAAAAAAAATAACCAAAAAGGATTTTTGAACCTTTTTTTAAAAGAAAATTGCACGGGGCTGATAGGTGACTAACTTGTCCACTGCCTCCAATACTTAAAGTGTTACTTGGCACAACACACATGGTGACAATGAACAATCATTATTAACATTCATGGGCATAGTTTTTAAATCTTTTCTTCTCATTCAAAATATTCATTATTGCTTGGGGCAAAGAAATGGGCATGTTTTGAACACCCAAATATTGTTCTAGCTTTTGGAGAAATCTAACATGCCAAATTGTACAAAATATGCATGACAATTGCTAATACATAACACTAAGAGGGTTGACTAACTTGTGGGCATTCAAGTGCGGTGGTCTAGTGAAGGTTGTTGGATCAGTCATGGAGGCTGACAAGGTTGGATGATGGACACTACCCATTGTACAAAACTCTGCGCAAAACTTGGGGTGTCGGCCCATGATCATCGAGGAAGTCCAACCCTTCACAATCATCGTGTGGGAATGTGGGAGGTCCCGTGACTCTTCACCTAGAAGAGGTGGAGGACGGCAGGATAGGAGTAGAAGACTTAAAGGGTAAGAAGGGAAAAAATAAAACAATTAAGCAACCAGTTGCCCGCCCTGACTACCTGTTTTGGGCAGGTGGTAGAATTTCATATCCTGCTTTCTTATGAAGATCGTATATCCTCATTTTAGTGGACCCTATTTGATTTCTTTTCCAACTGTAATCCATCAATTTCTCCACAAAGCTAATTTGCTATATCCTTCTCAACTTTCTAGGATTCTTGGTACCATGACAGCATCTTGGCTTTTAGATTCACTCCAAAAGCCTGATTTAAAGGTCTTCTAAACCAACAACCTTGGCCTAGATTTCTTGCTAATTCTTGAGCATCCATAGGCCTTCAATATGAGTCCAACTCCTCTACCTTTGCATGAATGTCTTGTTAACCCTCTAATTGTGCCCATGAGTGCACCTTGTTTGATCTCCGTTATTTCCTCTATGTTGTCAAGTCATAGTTTGTCCTTTGCCAAAGTTGCTTCCAAAATCTCATAGTTCTCATGCCTAACAGTATTCTGCATAGCATAATCTCTTTGACATGTCAAACTGTCTTTTCACCTGTGAAGAGCTGGTCCTCATCTCATTTATTATTGCAACAAGTACCTCTTTGGATTCACTATGACACTCCCACAACATGATTTGTACCAATGTCCCTATACCATCTATCATAGACCGAGCCTGTTGAAAATCTGCGCAATAGTAGTATCGCTCTCTCATTTGCATGAGTCCATCTTAGTCAGTTCTGTGACTTGTAGATCTTTAGGCATTCCTTTGTAGAGAACAAGGCAAACTTAATATCTTTAGACCTAAGGCACCTATAGATGTTTGAGTGCACTCATGACATTAAATTTACAAGTTCTATTACAACTCAATTTCAAAGTGTATCTGACACAAATTAGCAGACCCTCACCTTTATGTGGACATATTAGGCAAGCCAAAGAGGCAGGATGAAGCCAAGTGGAAAACGTCCATTGGTTAACATGATGCAGATATACAGACAAAGTTCTTATCATCTTTTGCACCTAGTCATATACTCACCAGCAAGAATTTTCTTAAGAAGTATCTAGCTTTACCTAGTTGCCTCTCGCTGTCACATAGATCTAGAGTGTTTATGTAGCTGTGTCCTCAGTTGAACTTAACAATTATATTCATATTTCTCTCGATTGTTACATGTTTACACACCTTATTATGCACCTCTGTGGTGGTCCATATTATGCACTGCAAAATTCATGATCATGGTAACCAGACAAAATTGTGATGTGTGAAAACCAAAGGGCTTTCACTTTTATATTACTTCAGAGCAAGCTTGTTGCTCACCATGATAATAATGCGGAAACTTAGGTTCAGATGTTTCAATCTGCCCCTTATTTAGGTCCAAGTGATGTTCTTTAAAAGAAGAATAGTGTGATGCTGATTGTTTTGATGATCCTTGGTGGATAGTGTTTCTCAATTTTCCCATGAACGACCTTGACCAATTAGCTTGCAAAAGTTATCTCAACAGAATGCTTTGGCTTGAAGCTAGGATCCTGGAGTTCTACACATTGTTGTTCTCCGTTGTTTGGTCCAACATTCAAAATGAAAGCAGCTTTGTGATCTCACTTGTTGCTTGCTTATTGGCTGTTTATCATGCTAATGAACTATTTGCAAATTGCAGCTTAAATTTTAGTGCCAGGCATGTGACAATGGAATACAGCTTCTTTTTTTCTTTCTTTCTTTTTTTTTTTTTTAGGTTTTGGGGTGGGGGGGGGGGGGGGGGTCACATACCTGATCTGGTTTTAGCACAATTGGTAAGTGTTTTGAAGCTAGAGTGCTGCAATCTAAATATTTGTTCACTTTGTTGTTCTGGACCCTCTTACTATTCCTTTTTTGTTTCCAGTCTTAGGAGAAATTTTTAGCCCTTTTATTTGGTGTTCTCTTGCATTATTGAGCCATTTCTTGTTTTACAGTATTTCTTAGCCTTTTATTTTATCATCATGAGGTTCCAATTTTTTTTATGTTATAGTAGCTCTAGTCATAGACTTGTCTCAATTGTGCATTTAACCTTATTCCTTAAACTTCATACTGCACAAGATAGCTGGTTCTATTAAAAAAAATTCCTAAAAGTTCCATGGGCATGCAATGGTCAAAGTATCAGAGATCAGATGTTGTCTACATTTAAGCTGTTGGTCAGGAGTGATGAAGAGAGAAATTTTGTTAATCTCTGTCTATATCTCTCTCTCTGGCAAAAGAAAAGTGGATTGCTGTCCCTGTTTTTCTTAATTTAAATGAAACTGTTACTTGCTGTATCAACCTATAGCAATAGAGTTTGGTAATGAGTTTCACCTTAAATGATGATCCCCGCAAGATTACTATGAAAAGACCCGTGGGCGTCATAAGTTTTGAGCTTATTATGATTATTCATAATATGTTCCTATATTTTTTTAATCACAAGATCAGTCGATTTGAGCAAATAGTTTTATTTATAAGCTTTTTGTATGTCAGACCTTTACCTTTATCTAAGTTTCAAGTGGAGCCTGATTTTGACTCCTGACTGAAATGTTGAGCACTTGAATGGTGCTCCTCAAGTTATTTTTCACAGAAATTGTTTATTTCATCTGCTAATAAGTTTTCCTTGAAAGCATTCTTCAACTTTCTCCAAAGATGCCTCTCTCTCTCTCTCTCTCTCTCTCTCTCTCTCAACCCCCCCCCCCCAACAAAATTAGACACGTACAGAAAACCTCTCAAATGTCAACCATCTGATTTGTTGTTTATTGCTGAATGAACAATCCCTGGAACATGTAACAGGTATACTTTATGTATATTTGTTGCTGCAAGCGAACGTAGAAATGGATGACAGCGGGCAGAGGGAGAATGGGAGGCACAAGACAGATCAATACAAACAAGTTCACACACAGGTAATGAATAAAATATGCACAGAAATGTCTATTGATCTTTTTATCTCCATATATCATATGAAATTGTGGTGACTTAGTGAAACTTACTATTTTCTTATCATTGCTCTGATGCTTATGTCATTGGTTATAACTATGACTATGGCTTGAAATGCAGACCAATAAGTATCCCATTTTTTTATACACCATTGTCCATGCCCCAGAGTTCTCTTGATGCAAACTTCTTCCTTCGTATATATTCTCTATCTGTTCATAACCTCAGCTGTAACTAATGCCTTATCCCATAGCAGCGATCAACTTATTGAAGCATATGTTGCTATTTTTCCCTTATCAAGGCCGTGTCCTTTGTCCAGTTTGTGTCTTCAAATCCTTCATCACTGGTCTCTTACATTACTTCGATTTCAATTTTTGTTAAGTTTTCCTATGCTGTCGAACCATTTACTCATATCTTATACTTTTCAAAGCTTGCTTGTCCTTCTGCACCTGAGTATCTCAACGTTGTTTAACAATTTCTGGAGATTTTCAACTTTAGTTAGTGGATGCATGTTTTACAGCCTTTAATTTTTTTCCCTTTACAAGAAAAATTGACAAACCCAAAAATCTTTATATGTTCTTATTTTACAATTGATTTATGGATCTTCTGATCTATTTTGTAATTCCCATCTACTCTTTGCATAATTGAGACCTAACATTCCAGATATATAAATAATACAAGTATTCTAACCTGTATGTTTGTCAATACTAGAATGTCCGCATGGTGTGTTTTCTGAACCATTATCATTTCTCACAGCTCTCAACTTATCTAGAATGTGAGTTTCAAAAGTTTGTGCCATTGTTCTGTATAGTTCTTCTTGGATTAAAATGTAAAGTTTCATGCAGCTCCATTCAATGTTAATGGTAGGGTAAACGAGTGACACATTGCTGCAGTATGTACACCATGATAATTTTGAATCTTGTCTTGTGAATCTTTTAAATGACTGCATCACTCGACCACGTGAAAACTGAACCTATCTCCCTGGCATTGGGTTCCTAAACTTCCACTTTCAATACAATTTTCTGAAACAACAGATGCTGTACTAGTGTACCATCTACCATGTCCTTGTTTTACTGGTTAGATTGCACTTCTGATCATCCAGTTTTGGATGACATGATAGTGGATGATGCCTCAACATCAACTGAAGGAAAACCAAACCATAAAGTTCATGGCCATCATGGCCGAGCGGGACAATGCTATCCAAGAACGCAACATAGCCCTTGCCGAGAAGAAAGCTGCTTTGGCTGAACGTGACATGGCAATCCTCCAACGCGATGCTGCAATTACTGACCGGAACAGTGCCATCATGGAACGAGACAATGCTATCGCAGCACTTCAGTATGCTCGTGAAAATGGAATGAATGCTAATGGTGCACCTGCAAGCCCTCCTGGTTGTGCCGCTCCTCGTGGGTCAAAACACATTCACCATCACCAGCAGCAGCACCTTCAGCATATTCACCCATCGCCACCACAACTGTCAGATGCTCCCTACAACCATGCAAGAGAGATGTGTATAACAGAGGCATTTCCCATCTCCACAGCTTTAGAGAGTGTTGCAAAGGGCAGAAAGGCTAAACGGCCAAGGAAGGATACCAGAGTCCAAAACTCTCCATCCAAGAAGTCTTCAAGGTCCCCGAGGAAGAGTAGAAAAGGTGGAGGTGAAGATTTGAACAGGCAGGTCACCATTGCAAAGCCGGCCAGCGAGTGGAGGGGCGAGGTCGTAGGTGGGGATGATTTAAACAAGCGCTTTTCTCCGGCAAAGCATCAAGAGTGGAAGGGTCAGGATCTGGGTCTGAACGAGGTGACTTTTGACGAAGCAACAATGCCAACACCTGCATGCTCATGCACAGGAAAATACCAGCAGTGTTACAAGTGGGGGAATGGAGGGTGGCAGTCTGCTTGCTGCACCACAACACTGTCCATGTACCCACTGCCAGTGATGCCCAACAAGCGGCACACTCGCATGGGAGGGCGCAAGATGAGCGGTGGTGCATTCAGAAAGCTTCTCAGCCGGCTGGCAGCAGAGGGCCATGATTTGTCGCAGCCAGTAGACCTTAAGGACCACTGGGCTAAGCATGGTACAAACCGCTACATCACAATCAAGTGAGGCAAAATACTGTTTTGAGTCTTATATATTAGAAGTAGGGTAAGGGAAGGAACGATTTTTTTATGATCGACCCTTTTCTTCCCTGCTGGATCTCTTTTGTTCACCTGGTGGAATATGGTGTCCTTGGAGAAGCATAGGATTAGCATCCAGGGAACAAGGGGGTAATGCTCTAATGTTAGGTGGTTGGTTACCCTTCTCATTTATCTGGGAAGGCCTGGGAATGGAATTTGATTACCGAATACATACTTTGACCTATGTGTATATATTTAATTTCATCAGAGACAAGGAGCCGGTACTTGCTGCACCACAGAAATTCTTGATTATTATTGCTAAGTAGATCCTTGTCAGATAATTTTTAATTAGATGGGGGAACAGCATTCGGAGTAAACAGTTGGTAGGCTGTTAAGTGATCTTTTGATGCTGTGGTGGAGAAGCATCAAGAAATAGCCCGAAGTTTCAGCTGTGGAAGAGAGGCTTCAAACGTTGTTTCAATGCTATCATCGGGATCTTCAGATCTCTGTAGTAATCCATCTGAGATAAGTAACATTGTGTTGGTTTTTTTTCTGTTGTTGGACTACTTGTTTTCTCGTGCCCTGGAAAACTATAGTGCTGTTATGACTTCTGGAGCGTTCAAGCGTTCATGACGAGCAATGACTGACAAAATGTTTTCATTCGGTTCCAAGTCAATGGCTTGACACCCTTCTGCTAGGCCTTTAGGCTTCGAAGCCATAAAACAGAGAAAAAAGCAAGGAGAACGACCAATCCAAAGAACTTTTTTTTCCCTAGATTTTCCTAGATTTGTTTCTCTGAATTGGTCGAAGGACCTGGTATTACTACAAGAACCTGACGAAGTATCAGCCATAGTCTAATGGCTGAAGATTATTTGGAATGGAGGATGCCAGCCTACTCCTCTGATAAACATATACAGCAGGTTGTGTTACTCTGGACATTCTATGTTTTGTATACTACCATAGAATGCTTTAGAATCCTTCATAAACTCCTCTGATGGGTTCCATGAAATTTTGGCTGATTTGTACTGGTTGTTGGATGAATGGAAGTACTGAGATAAGATGGATGGAAAATGTTATAATAGAACGCTACAGAGCTTGCAACAATGCCAGAGGTATCTCTTTAGCTCTTACAGGAAGTATTGGTAAATGACGGTAAGTCTGAATGGTTGGAACAAGCTTTAATGATGGTCATGGCTGCTGCTCTTATGATTACATTCCCTTTCTACATATATGCGGACCTGACAATATAGGTTGAAGCATCATTTCATAACCAGAACTAAAGGTATGAGATGGCGAGGTAAGTGCAAATCTCAAAACACAATAATACAAATGCGCGTTTCCAATCCATTCTTGGGCGTTGAAAACATCATGGTTAGACAACGGTAACACAAACCTAAAATCTAAAAAAATCTAAAATTATTAGATTAAATAGAGGAGAGGAAGAGAAGAAGAGGATGGGTTAAATTATTTTAACTTTTTTATTAAAATAAATTATTCCTGTAGTACGTGGTGTGAACAAATTAGGAGACGACGCATATGTAACATACCTCTTTTGAAATACCAACTACACTACTAAAAAACTGATTTAGTTTTACTTGCTGAAATAATTATTTGGTTGAAAAAAATCGGTAGATTAGAAAATTTTCATTCGTCACCGTTTCAGGTTTCCCTTCCAAAACTAGCTTTTGTACCGTCTTAAATTCTTAGTCAATTTTACATGACTCTTCGATGGCACGTCTTCAAACTTACAGATAATGTTTCTCTTCGTGTTCATTCAAACTCATTTCTTTGGTTCAAAAACTAAAACCCTCAGAAGAATGCAAGTAATTCAAAGATAACCCCTATGGAGGCAAGAGGCAACCTCAAGATAGTTCTAAATGTCGAAAGGTGGATTGCTTGATCCCATATTCCAAGAAAAATGACTCCAGGATCCCATATTGAAAGCACAAAACACATATTAGGAATAGTTGGTGTTAATATTAACAATCATACGCTTAAATTTGTCAAATTAAGTATGGGTGAATAGAAGGGAAACATTGGTCAAGTGATCACAGCTAAAATTCCCTCCAAGATCACAAAACAAAACCCAGAAATGACTGACAGGCTTACAGGTTACAACCATCCTTCAAATATCCCTCCATTTTGTAGTGTCAGGGTTTGGTAGCTTAAGGTTTTAGACTTTTAAAATCACACTCCCCCCCCCCCTCTTGCTCCCGTCCACCACCCAAGCTATCAAAAAAACGAAAATTTCCCAAACATAGAAATAATATTTGGTAGGAAGGAGGAAAGAAAAATCCTGTGCACCAACAAAATTTCCAACGGCCACCTAAAATCGGCAAAATACTAAAGATTCTCGCAAGCCTGTCATTGTTCAAATGGTATCCAGGATTCTTAGACGGCCCCTGAAGTATAACTCCTCGATGTTCCTCTCTCTTCCTCCCTGTCCTCCTCCTCTAAAAAAATCAGATCTATTAATAGATTAACGATGATTTCCATCACAGAATTTTCTAAAAACAAAGAAATCCATGCCTCAGACCGTCCTAGTACTTGCAATTTTCAGCACGAATCAAGTACAAGAACCTGATTTCAGCCACTAATCTTGTCATCATCGGCAATACCAATCGAATAAAAAAAAAAAAAAAGTTGAAGCCTATTTAAGATTAAAACAGAAATATTAAGCAATTTTTTTAAAAAAACAGCTAATATGTGTCAGATTGAATATTTTCAGCATCCATATAATTTTATCAGACAGGGATAACTGCATTTTTTTAATGTTCTCATCATCCACACTGCTGTTATCATAAAATAAATCTATAAATAATCATATTCCTCAAACCATATAAAATAAGTTGCTGCTTGGAATATTTTTTAACAAAAAAAGAGCGAAGAAAGAAATAGAAAAATACATGGAGAGGAGCCTATCAGATCTTCCTATTCAAGTGAAAGTAAGTATCATCACACCCAATCCATGGATTGGATGCATCCCTTCCAATAAGTGCTCGTCATTTAGGCACCCGACAACATCTATTACATAAACGGATCAAAGAAAAGGACGCAAAAAAATAAAAAAAGAGAGGAAGGAGATGGTAGAGAGCGAAGGAGAAACTAAGCTTTTGTCGCACGAATGGCAGCGGAGACGGGAGGAGGACGGAAGGGGGATTGCTTGGTTGGGGCAGAGATGGGGTGGGAGGAGGTCGAAATTTATGGGAGGGGGCGGTGACAAGAGTCTAGGGCTTCTTCTTCGATGAGCAATTACATCTAAGCCATCGGATGGCATGCGTTGGCCATCCAATGGTCTAGTTTGTCACCCACGGGTCCACGATCCAAATGTCCGTTTCAATGGATACCAGGTTCGGAATTCCGTGGTTAGGGTCGAAGCGAACCGGGCTTGATCAAGCCGGTTGCGATCGTAGATTGCTTTGAAATTAATTTCAGGTCAAGTTTAAATTGTTTTATCTTCTTTTGAAGTCCAAATAGACCTTAGCTTTGGATCAAGCTGAATACAGTTTTTAATAAACTTGAGGATGTATCACCGGTGAGTGGTGCAGTTTATTGCGAGACTTTTTTCATAACTAGCTGGCAGGGGTTCGAGTCTTGGTTTAGACCGAGTCTTGGTTTAAACATATTTCAACGAGAAAGTCTCTTGGTTTAGACATATTTCAACGAGAAAGTCTGCTAGTCAGGTTGACGTACTCACTTTCGGATGGAGTACATCGAACATTCCTTGACTAGGGTTGGGGGACTGTCTGGGGGTTGCCACGCTCGGGGTCTAACTCCTCTCCATCTTTTTTTCTATCAAAAAAAAAAAAACTTGAGGATGTGAGAGAATTGCAAAGAAAAATCCAATTCAAGTTCATCTTCACAGATTATTTTGGCTAAAAATGATATGCTTTGTACTTTATTAGACCATTCTATCATGTTCTTTTAGATTAGGTCACAGCACACAAATAGTAATGGATGCAGATGTAGTATGAATGTATATAGGTGGACGCATGTTTAAGAATTTTCTGATATGGCATATTTTTCATGAGATCAACATAGAGATTGATTGAGTGGTCTCATTTATCGCCAATCACTCTGATAAAGTATCATGGTCTCATATTAAAAACACGCATATATTTTTTAAAGATATTTTACTTTCTAATTTTCCTGACTGTATTTATTCCAGGACTATTGCTTGACTGTTGCTCGAGTATTCCATTGAATTAAAAAAAAAAAAAAATCTTATAAACATTTCAGAACAAGTGAATCACAACAATATGAATTTTTTAAAAAATATAAAAAAATGACAAACATGGTTCTGTTCCTTTTCAGATTTTGATAATTAATTTGTTTTTCTTAAAAATTAAAATGCCTGGGCGTGACTTAAAAATCGTTTGGCCTGAGCTCAAAGAAACAAAATCAATGCAAGACAAGCCAGAACTAGGATCTTCATAAATTTTGATGCCCACTATCAACGACCATAGACCAAGGTGATGGATTTTTTTTCTTTTACTTTTTGTATTTTTTTAAGGGGAGCTGCTTTTAGATTTCAATATCAACCATCAAACTGTCACCCATTTTGAGAACCAGGTCATATGGTTGCTCTCTTTTTCCATATAAGAGAAAGTACCTCTTAGAATATAGAGCAATATTTTGTAAGTTTCTTGAGTAAGTTAATCCGCTTGCATTATCTATTTGAAAAGAAAAAAAATTGTCTCTACTGCATGGGAGCGGAAGGGGAACAAAAATCTCTAGTTTAAAGATTTCATGCCGAAGAGGTGGAGTCATGACCGCTAAGTAGGCAATGATGCAATATTATTTTGTATGAAATTCCATTTTCTTTATAGTGATTTCTTTGAGCATTCGATTTGAAAAGTTGGCACCAGCCTTGTAATTGAGCCAGCCACTCATGTATCTTGTTGCCATGATGAGATCTAGTTTTCTGCATAATACGTAAGGCTATGCTTTGGTTGTAGTTTTTTTTCATGATAATATATCCAATTATTATGGATGATATTTTGTTTTGAAAAAAAAAAAAGAAAATGAGAGAGGGAAAAAGTGGTGATCAACGTAGCTATCTTTTCTAGGCATTATCCCAACCCATCTAAGTATGAGAAGGATCATTCATGTCTAAAAAGTTCCTAGTCCATCTCATACATCTACATTTAGATTCTAGAAATTAACTTGAAATTTATTCGAATCAACCATAATATCATGTCTAAATCTGGGACTATAAAGTATGGAACAATAATCCATTTCAGATGAGCTACCGCCTAGGTGGTGTTATGGATGATGATTATCTTCGCACTGTCTTCTAGAAGGACAACAACCCTTTTTATTATGGTTTTGCTATTTTTCAAGTTCTATCTTTCTTTCTTTCTTTTTCTTTTTTTTCTTTTTTTTTTTTTTTTTTTTTTTTTTTTTTTTTGGTATCATCTATCTTTTTTAACAACTAAAAAAATTATTGCACATATGCCTGGCAGGGGTCAACTTTCAACGAATACAAGAAAAAATAATAAATAAAATTTGAAGCCCTCGTGATAAACAGCAAAATATCTTTTAAAATTTTAAATTGAGAAATCTCTAACCTATCGTCGTCAATAGAGCACGGTCAATCATTAAAAAATAAAAACTTTAGCCATTATCTTCACAAATTTACATGCCTTACAAAAAGAGGTAGGAGCAAGTTTAATAAAAAAAAAAAAAAAAAAGAAGAAGAAGGAACGAGAGTGGATCACCGGAAAGGTGTTAGTGTCAAGGAGAAAGAAAAGGAGGAGATATTTCATAGGAGAAGGGAAAGAGAGAAAATCTCTGATGACTAGCCAATGACCGAATCTATCTAGTTCTTACTTCATTAGAACTTTTAGGATGATCCCAGAGAAGCTAATTTGCCTTCATTTCTGTAATCCAGGGAGAAAGGATTTCGCCATGCTGTTTTCTCGCTCTTTTTTCTCTTTTTCGAAAAAAAAAAAAAAAAAAGCGGAAGGAGCAATTATAATCTCCCTCTCGAGTGAAGGTAAAAGCTATCAAAAAAAAAAAAAAAAACACATCAGTTCTGCATGAACAAAAGATATCTGAATGAATAATGACAAAAAGAAAAATGCATGGCCATATGCACATTTCTGTTTTTTTTTAAAAAAAAGTTGACAAAAAATAGTGGTTCATTCATAAATTTCAGTCCAAGTCATACCCCCTCACATCCTCAACCAGCCATCAGGTAGAAGTGGAATTTTTAATTACTGATTGATTATTAGTGCAACATCTAAGAATGCTCGATTATTGTCCAACCCTGTCGAGCCCCAGTCCGACTGAACCTATTCAACCACACTTATTTTTAAGTTAAAAAAAAAAAAAAAATCTGATTAAAATCTGTTGCAGCTAAATCATCGTGGCCGAGGCTTCGACGACGTCTGCTCGCTCTTCCCACCGGGCTCCTAGGGCGGATGGAGACCTGTAAAAGACCCTAGACCGGATTTTCGACGAAGGACACTTCGACGATCAAGTCAGTAGGTGGTCTAGGCAGCGACAGAATGGAAAATTCAAGAATAGCATAAATGAAAAAGGGAGTGAGTAGAGTGGCCTAGCTTGGGCCTATTGGCCTTAGACCTTTCTTACCCTTGGAAGGTCCCCTCTTATCCTATTTATAGATATTGTAATAACCAAATATAGTTACAGTGGTTGTAACCGAATAACCAAAGATGGTTGTAATCGAATAACCAAATAACCGAAGGTAATTGATGTGGTTATGATAAATGAGGCCAAGTGATAGGGTCATAACATTGCCCCCCACTCCCGAGCTAAAAATGTTGCTAGTGAACTGCTTTTGGCTTTGATTCCATTTTCAGTGAAGGGAGTAATAAGTAATAGTCTTTGCACTTTGTCGATTGGCCGATTAGATCTGCCTTTGATAGTGATAGAGAATAAGATAGGCTGGTCAGATCATTACCAAGCTGCTGAGTAATATATGTTAATTAGATGCACTTTGGTGCGTCACCAGATTTGCCGCAAGTTAAACCGTATAGGTCATCCCTGAATAAAAATTAAGACAAGCTAGTTGGGGCCATTTTGGCATTTCATCAGATTTATCGTAGTGTAGACCATATAGGTCATTCTTGAGCTTTTGATAGAGAATAAGACAAGCTGATCAAGCCCACCTCGGCACTTCGTAGGGTAGATCATGTGGATCATCCTTATGCCTTTGATAGAGAATAAGATAGGCTGATCATGCCCACCTCGGTACTTCGTAGGGTAGATCACATAGATCATCCTTATGCCTTTGATAGAGAATAAGACGGGCTGATCAGGCCCACCTCGGTACTTTGTAGGGTAGATCACGTAGATCATCCTTATGCCTTTGATAGAGAATAAGACAAGCTGATCAGACCCACCTCGGTACTTCGTAGGGTAGATCATCCTTATGCCTTTAATAGAGAATAAGATAGACTGATCAGGCCCATCTCGGTACTTCGTAGGGTAGATCACGTAGATCATCCTTATGCCTTTAATAAAGAATAAGATAGGCTTCAGTAGGCCGTTCCTTGGACTTCAGTGGGCTCTAATAAGATAGGCTTCAGTAAGCCTTTTCATGGGCTTCAATGGGCCGCCCTAATAAGATAGGCTTTAGTAAGCCTTTTCATGGACTTCAGTAGGTCCTGATAAGATAGGCTTCAGTGAGCATTTCCTTGGACTTCAGTGGGCCATGATAAGATAGGCTTCAGTGAGCCTTCCCATGGGCTTCAGTGGGCCCTGATAAGATAGGCTTCAGTGAGCCTTGCGTATAGATCGGCCTTCAAGAAGATATCGGTCATTAAAAATATCGGCCTTTAAGAAGTCATCGCCCTTCAAGAAGATATCGATCATTAAAAATATCAGTCTTTAAGAAGATATCGGCCTTTAAGAAGTCATCGGCCTATAAGAAGATATCGGCCATTAAGAAGGCATCAGCTTCAAGAAGAGATCGGCCAATAAGAAGACATTGACCATCAAGAGAAGATCAGCATTTAAGAAGCCATCGACCTTCAAGAAGAGATCGACCTTTAAGAAGTCATCGACCTTCAAGAAGAGATCGGCCAATAAGAAGGCATCGGCCTTCAAGAAGAGATCGGTCAATAAAAAGACATCGACCATCAAGAGGAGATCGGCCTTTAAGAAGCCATCGGCCTTCAAGAAGAGATTGGCCAATAAAAAGGCATCGGCCTTTAAGAAGCCATCGTCCTTCAAGAAGAGATCGGCCAATAAGAAGGCATCGACCTTCAAGAAGAGATCGGCTAATAAGAAGACATCGGCCATCAAGAGGAGATCGGCCTTTAAGAAGACATCGGCCATCAAAGGTTCCTGCAAAACAAAACCTTGATCAGAATCTCTCCGGTGGAGGACACACCAATGCTTAAGTTAGTAGAGTTCGATAAAATAGAATGGAGAACTCAAAGATAGATGAAAGAAATCAAAATGGCATGGCGTAAGCTAGTCTCAGACTTGCCTATGATGACTTACCTCGGAGGTCCCCTCTTACCTTTTTCAAGGATGTCCCGTCATTGGATTTTTTGATTCCAGCAGGTACTTCTTAGGATAGATTTGTTGGATGAGGTGGGCTGAGATTCAAGTTGGATGGCAATTTTTGATAAAATCCTTGGACCTGAAGCTTTTGTGAAGCAGTACGAAGCCATGTGAGCTGAGATTCCTTAATCCATCCATCTTGAAACCAGGCGGGATAAGTTGAGAAATAGAATAATCCATGAAGGAGACGAATGACATCGTCTCTCCCCGGGTCATGGTGGACTCCTAGATATGATTACCCAAGGTTGCTGCCCATGGAATCCTGGACTCCATGCAGGTCAAAAATGCTCGAAATGGTGATTCCCCTGCATCCGCTGGTCTCAAATATGTTACCCCCGTGAAGGTGATGAGATCAGGCTTCTCGACCCTAATCATCCCCCTGAGGGACCGAGTAGTATGAGATCGGAGCAGTGGATGAGAACATATCTTGGCACTGGGTCACCATACCATTGCCGAAATGCATGTCTGCCACCTGGAGTATCTTGAAGGTGCCATCGTAGTGGAAGTGGAGGGGGAGCTTGCCGGGCTTCTTGACCCTCATGGTGGAGGGGGAGCTTGCCGGGCTTCTTGGCAGCCGGTTCAGATCCTCCGGCCATACTCCAGCAAACTCCAGAAGGTTCCCAGGCCTGCGGCATTCGCTGCTCCGTTGGGGCAGAGGAGACAGATGTCGACGACTTCCCTGAAGCTTCCACTGGGGAGGAGACGAGGCGGAGACCGGCGGGTTTCCCTCGATCATCGAGCTAGAGGAAAGGTTGTGATGGTTGATCGGAGTGGAGCCGGGACTATTCATCATGCCGATTGCAGCAGAGGATGATGAGATGAATCGAGGGGAGCTTCTTTGGGCATCAATATGGCTAGAGGGTTAGTGGGTGGTCATCAACACGGTCTTGCCCACCGGGCGAGATCGGTGATGGTGGAGTCGAGGCTGGATGTGGGTTCGTCGAGTAGCAGCAGGCGACCTTCTTGGCATGGGAAAGGGCATGCGGAGAACTCCTTAGAGGTGGCGGACTTGGACTCCTCCTCCATGCTCTCCGATGGAAGGAGTCGGAATGGGCATCGAAGGAGCCGGTGTGGCTATCGATGATTATATTCACGAGCCTTTCGATCTCTGTTTGTTGGCTCCTTGGAGCTTGGAGCTTCCTGCGAGGCAGCTGGCATGGTTGAAAAGGAACCAAGTAGGCTCCACGTTGCATGCTAGAGCACGTCTCCAAAGGCCTGTAGCAAGACCATTTCCACTCGGTACGGTCCTCCTTTTTCTCGGGTCCTTCACCAAGCACCTCTTCAAGAAATCCTTCCTCTTGTCTGAAAGGCTCTCTGATATCTCCGGCAAGACGTCGCCATGACCGATCTGAAACACCGCCAGCAGCTCAAGGTCAACCGGCAAACTTCTTGCAGGCTTGCCGGTGACCAACTCGATCAGTGTACACCTGAGAGACCATATTCCGACGGTGGCTTGTACTCGTTTTGGGCCACGCCCTCCGGAGCCACATACAGTGGCGTGCCTCGAATAATAAATCCTTGGGACCTCTCGCCAACTCTCTTGGCAAGCCCAAAGTCAGCTATCTTGACCTCACCGGAGCCGGACACGAGGATGTTATGCGGCTTGATGTCGCAATGCACGTATCCGTTCGCATGGATATGGACCAGGCCTTTGAGGATGGACTTGGTGCCATGCCAGATTTCTGGCTCTGAGAAGGGGCCGTGGGAAGATCAGAAGATGTCGAAGAGGCTGCCGAAGGTTGCGAGCTCAAGGAATAGGCTAGCTGTAGGTGGCCTCGCCATCGTCGTCAGGCTAGATGTCGTCGCCGAGGTAGCCGATGATCTCAAGGCAACCTTATAAGAGATCGAGGATCTCTTTCTCATGCTTTAAGCTGAGGGAATTGGAGATTGGAGTTTTGATGAGCTTGTTGCTGCCGATACCCCAATAGCTGGCAATCGCCCTTCGCTCACCCGGAGGGGCCGCGGATAACTCCTTGGAGGCGGCGGACTGGACTCCTCCTCCTCCGCGCCTCCGATGGCCGGAGTCGCTGTCGTGGTGCTGGCCATGCGCGCCGGGAACAACCGCACCGGCACGATCACGGGTGCCTTCACCGTCGTCGGACCAGCAATCCGATCCGTAGGAGCGTGTGTGAGGGCTTGCCGGCGGCATAGGAGAGGTGGGGGCCAAGGTGCCGGAGGAGGGTAGACCCGGCCATCCAAGAACTCAGAACTTATCCTCTCTCCAAGAAGTATCCGTGAAGCTTTTTGAATGGGTTTCTTCATCTTGTATCTCTTGAAATTCTCCTTCCTAAAAGGGGAATAACGAACCCCTACCTGGCGCGCCAATCTATTACGGCTAAATCACATGTGGTTGAGGCTTCGATGGTATCCACTCGGTCTTCCTACCGGGCTTCTAGGGCGCGGATGGAGACCTGCAAAAGACCCCAAACCGGATTTTCGGTGGGAGACACTCCGACGATCAAGTTAGTGGGTGGTCTAGGCAGCGACAGAACGGAAAATTCAAGAATAGCATAGATAGAAAAGGGAGTGAGTAGAGTAGCCTAAATTGGACATATTGGCCTTAGACCTTTCTTATCCTTTGGAGGTCCCATCATATCCTATTTATAGAGATTGTAATAACCAAATATGGTTAAGGTGATTGTAACCGAATAACCGAAAGTAGTTGAGGTGGTTATGATAGATGAGGCCAAGTGACAGGGTCAAAACAAAACCCCATCTAAGCCCTGTGCATAGAGTTGGAAGTGGGTCGGGCCGAACTAGACCTCATCCCTACCCGAGCTCGGCCCTAAAAAAAATTTTCGGGTTTCGGGCTGGGCTTTGATCCAAATTTTTTTAAAACATCATGCCCAAGCTGGATTAGGCTGGTTCGAATACATGCCCAAATGAAAAAAAAGACTCACCATGAGATCTGGCTGGAGCACGGGAGATGTGAGGGCACTAAAACCATAAGATCGGAGTCGGGAGGGGGGTCGTGAGGTCGCACGGGGGGCAGGGGTGTTGGGTAGGGCACCGAGGCCGAGGGAGGTAGATCGGAGTTAAAGAGGGGCCGCGGGGTCGCACGGGGAGCGTCGTTGGGTGCGAGCGCTGAGGCCAGAGGAGGCAGATCAGAGCCAAAAAGGGGCCGCGGGGTCGCATCGGGGGTCGGGGGCATTGGGAGCGAGCATTGGGGCCGAGGAAGGGATATCGGAGCTGGAGGAGCGAGATCAGAGGCTCGTAGCTAGGGCTAGAACTGGGCCGGCCCAAAGCCCATTGCTTGGAACTGGGCTGGGCCAGCTCAATAAACTTCGGGCTTTCGGGCCGGCCCGAAATCGTTCGGGCTTCGTACCAAATTTTAAGCATATCGGGCTAGACTTTGGACTGTAAAATAGAGTCCATTTAATTTTTGGGCTAAAGGGATGCCCGGATTCGGTCCAAAAATTTTTAAAATATGATCCGAAATCTGATCTAATTTTGGATTGGGCCGTCCCAGTTCCAGCCCTACTCGTAGCTAAGGGAGGCTACGGGATCGCACAAGGAGTCGGGGCATCAGGTGTGACCATGCGAACACTGACTGGGGGAGGAGATCGGAGCCGGGGGCAGTGCTGCCATCGAATAACAAGGGGCGTTGCAGTCGGAGGGAACGGAGAACTGAACCAGAGAGAGGAGGAAATCCCTTCAGGCCTGCCGATCGCAACGAGTTAAAATGGATTTTATAAAAATATCGAATTGGATGATTCGAGTCGTGCCGGACCTTTATCGGGCTTGATTCGGGCTAAGTCCCATCATATCATTTTTGGACTGGGCCAAGTTAAAGGAAAGCTCGAGCCAGGCCCAAAATGTAATGGACTTTAATTTGATGCCCAAGCCCGCCTTGCCGGCCTAGGCCCACTTCCGGCCCTACCTGCGCACCTCCTCAGCCTGGGTCTCCCTTCAGCTCTCCATTTTAGGCGGCGACGGCAGTCGAACGGGACACAGCGGGACTCTCCGACGGCGGCGAACGCGAAGACCTCAACGTAAGCCTCTCTATCTTTCTTGCTCCGTCGAACGTTCTGTTTTGACTAAACTGGGTCACGTTATTGAGTGGATTTTTTTTTTTTAATATTTTCACACAGCTGGGTTTTGATAATATTTGCTGCTCTACCTATTGATGATGGAGGAATTTTGGTAATGGCTCCTTCTGTTTTTTGAAGTTTGAGGTCGACTTGGATTTCGAAAGCATGTGTTTGAATCGAGCTGTCTATTTGTTGCGTTGCTGTGCGATTGTTGACAGAGTATTTGTTTTATTGACAGTGCTTTAACCGATATGAATTTTACGTTATCTGCTTTGGTTTTTCTTCTGATACTTTTTGCAGTCCTTCCAGATGATTTGGTATCTTTAGTTGGTAATGACAGTCTAAGATTTATGCTTTACATTCGGTTGGATTTGTCTTTGTGGTTTACTTCATCTGATTATACTGCACAACTATTCTTTCACAGGTCTTGCAGCTATTTAATACTCTCTCTATATGTGCTCTGATTTGGTAAAAATGAGAATTTATTTATTTCGTTTTCTATTCCTTTTCTCTTATATGATAATCTGTTTTCGTATGCTTTATATTGTAATTTGTTAATAGAAGTAACATATAAGCATTGCTGCAGTTAGCATGGTAGAAACATCTAGTAAAGATGTCTGCTCTACCATTTGAGCCAAGACAAGGATGGTGTCGTTTAGTTTTGTAAGTTCAGTAAGGAATGGATTTGGGACTGTGTTATCTGGACACTTTTTTGATCTCCTACAATCTGCACGGGATGCATGTTTGAAAAGGATGTGTATTTGAGTAATGTTTCAGCTAATGCTATTTGTTGTTTATGCTTGTGATTTGGGACTGTGTTATCTGGACACTTTTTTGAGCTCCTACAATCTGCATTGGATGTATATTTGAAAAGGATGTATATGTGAGTTATGTTTCTGCTAATGCTATTTGTTGTTTATGCTTCTGCTTATCATGGTCAGCTGGTACTTGCTCTATTAACTGTTCCCTGATTATTCCTTCATTAGTTGAACGACATAGATTGCATATTTGGGGGTTTGTAACGTGAATGTTGAGATAATTTTTAGGCCAACTTCTGGTTCTCATGGTGCTTTCTTACGTTTCTTGGCTGTGTCACTGTACAACATTTTCGTTTGGTTGAATTGGTTGTACAGCTGGGTGAAAGCTGGACTTTTGGTGTAAAACCTGAATTAGGCAGTTTTTTTTTTTAAAGATGAAATTTAATGATGGTGAGGATTTGGAAATTTCAAGAGGAATTTAAAACATATCATTTTTTTTTTACTCATTTTTTATTAAAAATCAGTGTTTTACTCATCAGGTAGCAATGTTGTTCCACTTAAAATCTCAAGTATTCTGTTATTCATGATCATGCATGAGCTTTTTATCCACCCTTGTGGACAAGTTCCTCTGATAGATTATGTTCACATTAAATCTTCATGAGGCTTCTCTTGGAATGTGAAGGAATAGAATAAGGGGCAGCGACCATCTACATTGACAAAAATTGTTTATAGCAAAAGTGAAACAAGTAAATGTCAAGAAAAGTTTTGAACATGCGAGTTATCTGGGTTGCATTCATCGTATCTTTGACTGAAGGAAATGCCAAAGCATGGGTGACTGGAAGAGGGCCTTTTGACCTGTTTGTACTGCTTAAAGTCTATTCCACTGGAATCATGTTTAGTCATGTGGACACCCATATAGATTCGAAGTGTGGGAAAATCACATCTAATAGGACATCCCGTCCTTGACCACCTTGCATTATTCATCTTCCATGAAGCATTCATCCTGCCCATAATTTTTTTGTTTTTTTTAGGTCCACAACACGTTTCTAATTCTTAAGGGAAAATAGAAGCTTGATGCAATCCCCTAGGTGCAATGAGCCCGAAGTAAATTAGCACTAGATTAGGTATGCTAACTTATACGAATAATTTGGTTCATGTCATGTGATACTTGTCTGCAGTCTTATAGAGATGCTGATTGAAATTCAAAGGTAGATGCTATGTTTAAAACTAATAGGTGCTATGTTTAATGTTGTAACTCATTTAATTATGGCCCTATTTTATTTTTGTGGCAACCACCTTTCAGTTATTCTCCAACCATATTGCAATTAATACAATAATCACCTGAAGTGATAACTACGTATGTTTATATATATTGCCTGTGTGATGGGGATAGGAATATATATATACGGTGAAAGGGGAGTTTTATGAGAGAGATTACTTCCCATACGGAAGAATTGGGTCTCTAATCAAGAGCAAATCAGGAAAGGCATACACCATCTGTGCAATTGCTCATTGATCAGAAGCAATCAATTGAGAAGAACCCAGGTTATAAAGAAATCATAGATAAGATCTCTATGACTGGAGGTAATATACGATCCTAATATTTCATTTGAATGTATACAGTATATGTTTGTATGCTTTTTGATTAATCTTATCAATTGGTATCAGAGCAGTAATATCTCTTGCCTGATTAATCTTATCGGTCGATAATTTATGATTTACGGAGTTATTTTCATATATATATATATATATATATATATATATATATATAATGAAGTGAGTGGGTCTTTTATGATCCCAGAAAGTCCTCGGGCCATCCACCGCAGAGATGCGGCGCCCGATCGTATTTTAGTTTCTTCTCCGTTAGGTGAGGGAAATGATGTTTATTTTTTTTAAAAAAATAATAATGTTTATCTAATCGGTTTCTTCTTACCGTTGGGTGAGGGACAGAGACGTGATTGGAAAGATGTTTATTCTGCTCTCATCGTAGATGTTTATTTAGTTTGGGTGAAGGGCGGAGATGTGTTCTCTGACAACTCGTCTGAGTTAGAAATCTCATTCTCACCGTATTTTCACCTTTTGGAAGTTTGGGTAAGAGTCAGAGATCTCATATTCTCACCGTAAGGGAATTTAGATAAGAGATGTGATCTCATTCTCACCTACGAAATCATTATGGGGACCATGTATTCTCACCGTAAGGGAATTTAGATGAGAGATGTGATTTCATTCTCACCGTAAGCCACATATTCTTGTCTCTTCTATGGAAAGGAGAGAGTTGTATGAAAAATAATTAATAAATATATATAATTTTGACTCCTATGGGATTTGAACCCACACCAACCTTTGAACTAGAGCCTAAATCTGGTGCTTTAGACCACTGAGCCAATCTGTGATTTTAGTAAATAAGTGGATATATATGGAATTTAGATAAGAGAAATGCTAAAGGTTATACATCCTATAAATACTTAGTGACCGGTGAACAATAATAGGGCTTGATTGTCACCCACTTACTGTCAATGTACCATGCCATCCAAGACTGCCATATTGGATTGGTGAACTGAGTGGTAATGGTGAATAAATGGGTGATCTATAGTCAGACTCTTAGATGACTAACTGATTTAATGTCATGTGGTCCATTTAATTTTGATTAATTGAAGATTAGCCACAGCATCTTTAATTAATTAAAATTATATATTGGATTGCAAAGATCACATAAGGTTAGATGACATTAATTGTAATTAATTATATTTAATACAATAAATCTCATCCCACAATAATTTTTACCGTATTTATATAATTAATTAGGATGTGGTAGCATATTACTTTCTTAATTTACCCACAGGTATTACAAAGAGGAATATAATTTGTTAGTCACATCATTAAGTTAATGAATCTATTCAAGTATAATAACTTAGCCCACAGGTAGTTATTATATGTTATTGATTCATGTTGTTGCATGCTTACATTGGTAAAACATGATATTAAGTTGTGTACATCAATTTTAGTTACATGAGCATGATGTTTATTTTATTTTATGCAGTTATTTTATCCATGAATATTTCTGATGTGAAATGTGAAATTTCCGATTTAAGTGGTGACAATTATAAGGTATGGAAAGAGAGAATTCTTCTTCAGTTAGGGTGCATGGATATTGATTATGCCATCAGGAAGGATAAACCACCTGCAGTTACTCCTACTAGCACTCAAGCTGAGATTGCTGTATATGAACAGTGGGAGCGATCTAATCGTCTCAGTATGATGTTCATACGGACTAAGATTTTTGCTAGTATACGTGGTTCAATTTCAGAGTGCAAAAATGTCAATGAACTTCTGAAGGCTATTGATGCACAGTTCGAGTCTTCATATAAGGCACTAGCTAGCACCCTAATGGCAAAATTATCATTAATGAAGCTCACTACTGTTAGAGGTGTGCGTGAGCACATCATGAAGATGAGGGATATTGCTGTTTAGTTAAAATCCCTAGAGGTTGAGATGTCAGAGTCTTTCTTGGTGCATTTTATTCTGAATTCACTTCCACAATAGTTGGGTCCTTTCAAAATATCCTACAACACACATAAGGATAAATGGTCTATTAATGAACTTCTGACCATGTGTGTTCAAGAGGAAGGGAGGCTGACTATTGAGATGGGAGAAAGTGCATATTTAGCTACTCAGGAAAAATATAAAGCTACTCAAGCCAGGCGCTAAGGAAAGGGTAAAATACCTATCCATAAGGAAGTCAAGAAGGAACCCAAGTGTTTCTTTTGCAAGAAGAAAGGGCATTTCAAGAAGGATTGCCTCAAATTCAAGGCTTGGCTTGATAAGAAAGGTATTCTAACCTCTTTTGTATGCTATGAATCCAATATGGTTGTTTGTCATAACACATGGTGGATTGATTCTGGTTCTATACAATCCATGTTTCAAATACCTTGCAGGGTTTTCTAAGTCAAAGAAAACCGGTGGGAAGTGAACAAAGTATCTTTAGGAAACAAGATGAGTTCACATGTGGAAGCAATTGGGATGTGCAGACTTATTTTAGACTTAGGCTTTGTTCTAGATTTGGAGAAGACCTTTTATATACCAAGTTTCTCTAGAAATTTAATTTCTATATCAAGACTTGTACTCTTAGGTTTTTCCTTTAATTTTTCTGAAAACTTTGTTGATTTATTTTATAAATCTAGATTTATTGGGAATGGTACATTGTCTGATTATCTTTTTCAAATCAATTTGCAAAACAATGCCCCTTATAATATAATGCATGTCCAAACTAATACAGGTATTAAAAGATGTGTTGTGAATGAGAGTTCTTCTATCTTGTGGCATCGGAGATTAGGTCACATCTCCATTAAGAGAATCAAAAGATTAGTAAATGATAGAGTACTTAATACTCTTGATTTTACTGATTTTAGCACTTGTATTGACTGCATAAAGGGAAAGCAGACCAACAAGTATAAGAAAGGTGCCAAGAGGAGTTTGGAAATATTGGAGATCATACATACGGATGTTTGTAGTCCAGATATGGATTCGTATGGTCAGAGATACTTCATCTCATTTATTGATGACTATTCATGATATATATATCTCTACTTGCTTCATAATAAGAACTAAGTATTAGATGCCTTTAAGGTTTTCAAGACAGAAATAGAGAAACAATGCAGCAAGCAAATTAAAATCATGAGGTCAGATAGAGGTGGAGAATATTATGGTAGATACACTAAGGATGGACAGACACCTGGTCTATTTGCTCGATTTCTTGAGGAAAATGGAATTGTTGCACAATACATTATGCCAGGATCTCTAGACCAAAATGATGTAGCTGAAAGAAGAAACCAAACACTATTGGACATGGTGCGGAGTATGCTTAGCAGCTCTAAGCTTCCTAAATCCTTGTGGATTGAAGCTCTTAAAATGGCCACATATATATTAAACCGGGTTCCAACCAAGGCTGTTTCTAAAACACCATTTGAGTTATTTAAAGGTTGGAAAACGAGTTTGAGACATATACGTGTTTGGGGATGCCCGTCTGAAGTAAGAGTCTATAATCCACAAGAAAGAAAACTGGAAATAAGTAAGTAATCTGAATAAGTGGGTATTTTATTGGATATGCTGAAAGGTCCAAGGGTTATAGATTTTATTGTCCATCTCACAGCACTAGGATAGTGGAATCAAGAAATGCAAAATTTCTTGAGAATGACTTGATCAGTGGGAGTGATCAATCTCAGTATTTGGCTTTTTTGAGAAAAATTATTCAGATACTCCATATTCACTTTAATTGAGAGATTGGTTGTCATTCATAGCGTCCCTCAAGTTCAAATAGGTGCTCGACAACCAGCCATTGAGATTCCACAAGCTGCTGATAATGATTTAGAAGATTCTATTGTTCAACAATTATCAGAAACTATTGAACAACCAGTTGTGCAAGATACTCCTCCTCAGGAGGTTATTGACACAACATTAAGAAGATCAACTAGAGTAAAGAAATCAGCTATTCCTAGTGATTATATTGTGTATTTACAGGAATCTGACTATAACATCGGAGTCGCAAATGATCCTGAAACGTTTTCACAAGCTATGGATTGCAAGAAATCCAAATTGTGGTACGATGCCATGAAAGATGAGATGAATTCTATGGCAAATAACGAAGTCTGGGATCTTGTCAAGTTGCCCAATGGTGCAAGGGCCATTGCCGTAAATGGATCTTTAAAATCAAAAAGGACTTATTAGACAACATTGAAAGATATAAGGCAAGACTCGTCGCTAAAAGATTTACTCAAAAGGAAGGAATTGACTACACGGAGATTTTTTCTCTCGTATCCAGGAAAGACTCCTTTCATGTGATAATCGCATTAGTGGCACATTTTGACTTGAAATTGCATCAAATGGATGTGAAAACTGCGTTCCTTAACGGAGATCTAGAGGAAGAGGTTTATATGAAACAACCTGAAGGATTCTCCTCTAGTGATGATGAACATTTGGTTTGCAAGCTTAAGAAATCCATATATGGATTGAAACAAGCCTCTCGTCAAGTGGTATTTAAAATTTCATGATGTGATTTCCTTCGGTTTTGTAGAGAACATCATGGATCAATGTATATACCAGAAGGTTAGTTGGAGCAAAATTTGTTTCCTTGTCTTATATGTGGATGACATTCTACTTGCAACCAATGATAAAGGGTTGCTGCATGAGGTGAAGCAATTCCTCTCTAAGAACTTTGATATAAAAGATATAAGTGAGGCATCTTATGTCATTGGCATTAAGATCCATAGAGAAAGATCTCGAGGTATTTTGGGATTGTCTCAAAAAACTTATATCAATAAAGTTTTAGAGAGATTTCGGATGAAAGATTGTTCATCGAATGCTGCACCTATAGTGAAGGGTGACAAGTTTGATTTAAACCAGTACCCGAAAAATGAGCTTGAACTGGAATAAATGCACAACATTCCATATGCTTCAGCTATTGGAAGCCTAATGTATGTTCAGGTTTGTACAAGACCTGACATTGCATTTGCAGTGGGAATGTTGGAAAGATATCAGAGTAATCCAGGTTTGGACCACTAAAGAGCTGCTAAAAAGGTCATGAGGGGTCTTCAAGGAACAAAGGATTACATGATCATGTATAGATGAACTGATCACTTGGAGGTAGAAGGTTACTCGGATTCGGATTTTACTGGCTGTGTTGATTCTCAGAAATCAACATCAGCATTTATATTTATGTTGGCTAGTGGAGCCATATCGAGGAGTGCAAAGTAGACTTTGACTGCTACCTCTACTATGGAAGCAGAGTTTGTTGCTTGTTTTGAGGCTACATCGCATGATGTTTGGTTGAAGAATTTCATTTCAGGTTTAGAATTGTTGATTCCATTGCTAGGCCACTTAAATTGTACTGTGAAATTCAGCTGCTGTATTTTTGGCTAAAAACCACAGGAGTGGCTGTCGAAGTAAACTCATTAACATTAAGTATTTAGCCATAAGGGAACGTGTTAAAGAAAACAAGCTGGTCATAGAACATGTTAGCACTGAATTGATGATAGCTGATTCTTTAACTAAAGGCATGTTTATTAAGAATTTTAAGGATCATGTAATATGAATGAGAATTGGTCCCATGATGTTATTTAGTTGTATGAACAATTGTTTGTACTATATAACTCTTATTTAAGTTGTTTGTTTATTTCTCATTTGGGTGTATACATTATTGTTTGACTTTTGAGAAATAAATAAATAAATCTCTTTTGGACTCTGAATAAATGGAGGGTTTATTCATTAAGTTATGTTGTCACATATGGATTAGTGGTAAAGAGATTGAATGCATTGTAATACATGGAAAATAATACTCGATTATAGAGGACCTATTGCCATATTCATGTATTTGGTTTCTTTAAGTATTGGGGACTATAGATTAAAATAAAATATATGGACCAAGTGGGAGAATGTTGTAACCCATTTAATTATGGCCCTATTTTATTTTTGTGGTAACCACCTTTCAGTTATTCTCCAACCATATTGCAGTTAACACAACAACCACTTGAAGTGGGGATAGGCATATATATATTGCCTGTGTGATGGGGATAGGCATATATATATATGGTGAAAGGGGAGTTTTATGAGATAGATATTACTTCCCATATGGACGAATTGGGTTCCTAATTAAGAGCAAATGAGGAAAGGCATACACCATCTGTGCAATTGCTCATTGATCATAAGCACTCAATTGAGAAGAACGCAGGTTATAAAGAAATCACAGATAAGATCTCTATGGCTGGAGGTAATATACGATCCTAATATTTTATTTGAATGTATACGGTATATGTTTGTATGCTTTTTGATTAATCTTATCATTTAAAACTAAGTTTAATTGATGCTTGTTTTGCATTTGCCTCTCTTTTTGAGCATATGTTACACTGGATATGCTCAAATGGGATTAAAATTAGGTTTTTTCTTCTTATGTCAGTAATTCTAGGTTGGAAGCTCTCGCACAGCTGTTGTAAGAACAGGGAGACGGGGAGAAATTTTCTTGATTGCATCTCTGGAAGTGGAAAAGCTCTTTGCCTTCACACAAGTCATTGGAATTTAGTGCTCATTCACTTGAGCTTCTTTGAAACAAGTACACTGCTATTTATTTCTGCGTCCATCTTTTTCTTCCCTTTTTTTTTTCAAGTTTGTCAGGCATGAATATATATTGTCAGGTAGTTGAATTGGCCTTCTTTTGGTTGCAGGTGATAATGTTGAAAATAAAGACTCCAAAGACACATCATGCTAAGCGGGCACTTGAAAAGCGTGCCCCTAAACTTGTAGGTTCTTCTTGAATGTTTTTGTCTCTGCAATGTCTTTTTTGGTTTATCTATACCAGTTTATGCATTTTTAAGGGAGATCTGATTGTCAAGGTTCGTTTTGTGCATTTCTGCAGGTTGAGAATGGCAAGAAAACGCTCATTCTTCATGGTACCAAGACGAGCAATGTACTGAATTCTGTATTAACTCAGATTTATCATTTAAAAAGAGAGCGCTGTGAAGTACACCAGGAAAAATGAAAACATCAGGCCTTTTGAAAGTGGTGGTGAAACATCTTTGGAGTTTCTCTCTCAAAACTGACTGCAGTCTCTTTGTGGTAAGCAAAGCACAAAGGCCATTCCAACTCATCTTTTCATCTACAAATGCTGTCTTGTTATCCTCCAAGCCATCTTCCATTTGGTTCTTATTACCATTCTCATATATTTCTGGTTGCGAGCAACTGTTTTGCAATATGATTCAACGTTTAAAACTCAATTCTCAAGATTTTCTAGTATGTCTTGTAACTCAAAATCACCCTTCCATGTGCATTGTCCTACTTCTCTCTGTTATGATATCATAGAATTGTAAGTTTTCCTGAAAAGATCAAAATACCAGTTTATGGTCATTGGTGATGCATCAAGGTCCTTGCTACATGCTATTAACAACTGTCAGTTGTATTCTTTTTTCCAGAACTTTCTTAAGCAATCAATGTTATGTTCTTATTATTGCTTTCATATTGCCCCTCATCACTTCTCTCTCTCTCTCTCTCTCTCTCTCTCTCTCTATATATATATATATATATATATATATATATATATATATATATCCCCCAAAACATGCCAAACAGCACATACGTGCACAAAAAAAGAGTCATCATCTTTTCAAAGGAATGCTCCTGATTAATATCAGGCAGAGTGAAATTGTTGGAATGTAACTCTCTGAATTGCATTTATTTGTTAACTGGTTCTGAAAAGCTGAGAATTACAATAACTATTTGAAAATCATTATCTTAATTACTTTATCTTGTTATTGCCTCTTCCTAAAGATAATTACCGTAATTTGGTTTGCAGTTTGGTTCTCATTCAAAGAAAAGACCCAACAATCTAGTACTTGGCAGATATATGATCATCATGTTTATGATCTTGTTGAATTAGGAGCGGAGAACTTCCAACCCATTGAGTCATCCCAGTATGACAAGAAAGTAACACCACAAATTGGATCAAAACCTTTCTTTGCTTTTATAGGAGAAGGCTTCGAGAGTGTCGAAGAATTAAAACACCTGAAGTATTGCTTGATCTTTTTAGAGGAGAGGTTGGTCATTTGATATCATGTCTGCATGTTACATTGACCTTGTTTGTGGAACAAGTTATAGAAACTCATGCTTTTGGCTAATCCAGGTTGTGGAAAATTTGAACCTTTCTGGTATAGATCATGTGTTTGTATGCACAGCCATCTCATCTACTACAGTCTTCTTCATGCATTGTGCTCTGCGCCTAAAAAGGTCGGGCACATCTATTCCTATAATGGAACTGATAGAAGTTGGGCCTTCCATGGACTTGGTAGTTTGGTGTCATCGTCTTCCCAATGACAGCTTGAAGAAAGAAGCAGCGAAGAATGCTTCTGATTGGCCTAAGAAGAAGGTTAATAAAAATGATTTCTTGGTACTAATATCTGTTTATATGGGATAATACTGGAATGGTGGCATGTTGTGATGTTTAATATCCAACTTTGCACTTTGTGGCTAAGATCGAATGGTTGTCCCATGGGATTACAAGAAATTGAACGCCACATTTGCTTTTTTTGGCCATTTTTCCTTACAAATCCTCCACCAGTTGTTGGGCTACGGCTGTTTTGGATCAAGCTGCATTCTTCGCAGGCTTAACCTGATTTCATTACACTGTTATGCCTCAAGGTTGACACTTTTATTTTTTTACAGATAAAAATGTAAGCAGTGATGTTGTGCAAGGAAAAATAGGAAAGATCTACATTCCAGATCAACAGGTTGAAATCCAAGCTTACCTGTGTTCTATATGATTAGTACAAGAATATCCATTATCATCACTAACACTGTATTCCTTTCATGAATTATGCTTATTTGTTTAGGTTGGAAATATGCCTTTATCAAATGACATAAAGGGACTGGAGAGGGAACGCCGTGAAGCCAAGAAAAACAAGGTTGATGGAGAGAATCAATCAAAGAAGAGAAAGACTGAGCCACTGTAATTCTCGGAGGTTGCTTCCTCTCATGTTGTTGGCCATGTGATACTACATTATATGTGAAGAACTTGTGTGGTGATGCTGGATTCTTGATGAAAATTTCCTCTCATTATGGCATCGACCCCAAGTTATCAGTCAAAAGTGAGAGCAATTGAAAATTCCGGAAAGATGGGTGATTGAAAATTTGACAAGTAGTTATTGAATTGAAATTTGATACATAGCATTGGAGTTGGCGAGGAAAGCATGCATAGGATAGAATGGACGTGAAAGTTGTATCTCATGATTGATGTGCAATTTTTTGATATTGAATATTGTGGAGAAATAGAAATTGAGACATATTACATGGTTTGATACTAGGAAATCTAATGGATGGAGTGCTTTTCTATGTAACTCGACCATCTAACTTAGGCTTTTGTTATAGCGTAGCAGCTATTGTAATTTTGACGGTGGGGCAATATAATATTATAATGTATAAAATTAGGTTTTTGTTATAATACTCGTGGTACATTATACAAATGCATAACAATAGTCCTAATTGCAATTGGAATGGCGGTCTGGTTTTTTTGGTAATTTTCTTCCACTTGTTACCAAAACTGCAATCTAAAATTGAACCAAGAAACCATAACAACATTCATTAATTACAATCTTGTTTTAGGAGAGTATGCTGACTTATATAACATGATTCTAAACAGCATGCATTACCATCTCGATAGCATTCCAAACTCCCTGCTAGTTCCACACACAAAAGAAAAAAAAAAAAAAAAAAACACCATAAGACCTTTAAAGCCATCATATCATAAGTAATTTAGGGATGAGCATGTTTGTCGAACCAATCAATAAATTTGTAGTAAAATTTAAAATGGTAATCCAGAAGCAAGAAGGATAGAAAGATTGAATCAAGTAACCTAGACCTTTCTTTCCTCTGCTTAAGCTTGTAATCCAAATTTACTGAACATATCTAACCAAGTTTGCAACTCAAAGCATGCAGTCGATCACCTCAGTATGATCTACAGTCCAACTCAAATTGGTAGTCTTAGTAATCACGCCTCCCATCTTTATTTGTCTGCTTTTAGTCCATAAAATGTACATGTTATATATATATATATCTCTCTCGTAGCAAGACAGGAAGAAACCCGGTCAAAATTTGGGGACGGTGAAGTCCAAGCTAGATCTACAACACAAGTTTAACCGGTAACTTTCAGTACCTTGGTAGCCAAATAATTGCCACGGACTCTAGCACTGCACAAACCAAGCTCCGTACTTCCAACTTTTTCTTTGTTTCGTACATACCATACTTAAACCCAGTTAAGTCCAATTCGGCCTCTAATGTCATCCGACTAAACTATACCTTAACTCCACGCGAATAAATGGCTGAAACCATTGAGAAATCAATGAATGATCTAGAGCATTCCTTTGATATAAAGGCCAGTAACTAAGCAAATTTATATATTTTATTAGCATGAGATAATTATAATGAATTTTCATTTATGAATACTTTTCAATCTCTACAACCCCACTTACAAGATTTTTCCGTCTTCTCATCTCAATAACAATCCAAATTTAGATTATGCTCGTTAACCATCGTCAAGATACGTGGCAGACAAATTAAAAAACATGTAACACCAGCTGAGCAGCATTGGAGGACAAGGTCAAGACCCAAGATATAGTAATCAGGCAGGGCCCTCGTGTTTATTTCATGCACGTTCTTGCTTTATACGTAGTTATCTGCATCGATTTATGAGCACCACTCGCCACGTCGCCAACCAGCGCCCCCCCCCCCCGCCGTTCGGATGCTTCGGTCGCGGATAAAGCCACCCCTTCCCCATACTCCCACGTGAGTATTCACGCAGACGCCTCCTCTCGCCGCCCGACACGTGTCCACAAGAACGTGCATGCTTCCTTCGGCTCCAGGTCAACAACATGACATAATTGACCCCCCGCCAACCCGTTGGAGGCGCCCATGTAATAATAATAAAGCCAAAAGGAGTTCCCTCGTGATCCCTGGCTCTTCGACCTCCCATCGCGCTGGTGGCTTATCTTTCTCGATGCGAAAAATGGAAGGGCCTACCGTCATCTCGAATCTTCTTCATATTGAAAAAAGTGATTGGCATCCTGACCGTACGATCCAGATCTTCGGTCCGAACTTTGCTACGAGGGTAATCCCTGTTACAGTTCCTACTCATTGGGTGCATAATACAAAGTTTTGGAAATCCTTCCGTAGGTACGAGATCTTTATACAATTTATTACAAGACATCGATTGGCCCATAGACTCGTGCAGCGTAGATATAAAACTTAAAGGTTCATTCGAGAATCGATTTGTTTATCTAAATCATGACCGGAGCCCATCTTTCCATCAGGTTTATCTTAAAAGGTTCGGGTGTGCCTCTATCGATTACTTATCCATGTCGTGAGAAAAGGAGGAGACCATGGATTATATCCTCTTTAACTGCCTAAAAGCTGTTCTGATTTACTACTTAGAGATTAGTTGGTGAACTATCCTGCTCCACTCTTTATAGAAAGTCACAAGAATCAATACTGGCATATCATATTTGGAAACAATTAGATATTTGATTCTAGGAGGCTTTCTACGAGATTTATCTTTAGAATGTGCTTTAATTTAGCTGGCTCCTTGGGCCAACTAGAGTAAGTTGATATGATATCTAGGATTTTGAATTTTTGGAACTCCCATTTAATTTATAAAATGAACTACATGATATTTATCTCTGATTTTTTGAAGATTTATTTTGATTTCAGCATAATGGGTATAGATAAAGGGTGGACTTGTTTATGAGAGATTGATCCGAGAATAATGACTTAGGAGGATCGGCTATTTGGACCTTCCATTTTTAAGGATAAAATTATGAGTTATTTGGATCAGTATTATCTATGCAAAATTTATACTTCAATGATCAATTTGATTATTTAGTAATTAAAAATAATTTTTACATTAGTATTGGATGGGTTTAGAAGAGTTTTTTTTTTTTTTTTTTTTTTGACAGGATATTTTTTTTAAAAAATTATTTCACTGATTATTTGGCATATTTATTATGAAGCAAATTTTGTTATTGCTTATGTTATTTTTTTATTATCCAGTATTTCCCAGACGTGCCGTGCGCCTGCTTGGGTTCCGTCCCCCGTCCCGTTGCAAGAAATTTCATTTTTTTATTTTCTTTTTCCCGCATTCACGCCGGATTTGAATGAGCGAACCGTCATGGAAAAAAATAAAAATAAAAAATAAAACCAGAGGATTAACGATAATAAATAATACAAATAAAGTCTACTCGGAGTACTGTACCCTACATCGATCTACGTGAAACCGGCAGTGGTTGGTCAAACCAAGGTACCATAACGATATGTCCCTGAATTTTTCGGGGGACCCACCCCCTTAAATCCGAAAGATATCGCATTAAAAACGCTTGGATCTCCATGGCAAGACATTATGGGTTGAAAAATGGAAAGATGAATTGCCTCTTTCTCTTAATTAAAAATTAAATCACAGATTTTCTCTCTTTATTTAAATCAAATCACGATGCCCACGCAATTCCTGGGACCCACACGGCTTATTTAAAATGGGTATCGCTTTGTTTTAAGTTCTCAGATTCGCGGTCAGAAAGTAGTATGAAAACATATTACGCAGGTAAGAAAAGATCCAAGTCGCGCTTTCTGGTGAAAATTAAAGTAGGCCCCGCTGCAAGAAGGGAGCGGTGGCAGAAAGAAACAGAGTTCGGACTTCTAACATGTAACTGTGCGAGGCCACACTCTACTGTGGTACATTTGGTCACATCACTGCTAGAACTTGGCAGTGGTTGGTAGCGTTCGCTTCTTTCTTGCTTAAAGCATTTGGTTTTCTTGTTCTCTCTGATATCTTTATATCCACTGGGGTTCATCATTCTACAACCGTGAACTATCATAGGTTTTTGGCTAAAACTTAGATATATATCCAAAAAAAAAAAAAAAAGATAATATAAGAGGGGGAGAGATGGAGGACGCTGCTGGAAACCAACTGTTGCAGCAAGTCTACAGAAATCCTTCGCTATCTGTCTACAAACCACCGCAGAACCTTTCCGAAGGCCCTCAAATCGGTGGGCCCTCCCGTCACTTCGGCCCAGCTCTCAGCCCGGAGCCCGGCCGCCGGGCCGGCATTCCCCCCGCCTCCCCCTTCCCTCATTTCCCGCCCTCAGCCGCCCGCTCGCCGCCGTCCCTCGCCGCCGGCGGCCCTATCCACCATTCGCGGTCTCTCTCTCAGCCGTCCTTCTTCCCCCTCGATTTCTTGCCTCCTCTGAGCCCGCCTCCGTGCCGGGATTCCACTTCGACCACCTCCCTCTCCGACTCGGTGTCCGCCGACGTCTCCATGGAGGACCATGACGCCAGCTCCCTCTCCCCGCCGCTCCCCCCGAAGCCCGGCGTCTCCGCCCGGGCGGCCGGGGCCGGCCTGCCTCCGCGCAAGGCCCACCGCCGCTCGCAGAGCGAGATCCCCTTTGCGTTCTTCCAGTCCTCGCCCCCACCGCCAGCCACGCCGCTGCCGCCCCCCGCGGCGCCGCTGCAGCTGGTGAAGACGGAGTCCGATTGGGATCGGGGTCTGGATGGTATTAATGCCGAGGGAGTCCGTGAGAAGAAGGTGGAAGCGGATTCGGGTGATGATTTATTCAATGCCTATCTGAATCTGGAGAGTCTGGATACCCTGAACTCTTCGGAGGACAAGCGCGGGGATTTGGATAGCAGGGCAAGTGGAACGAAGACGAGCGGCGCCGACAGCAGCGAGAATGAAGCCGAGAGCTGTGTGGATGAAAGTGGTGGCGGTGGTGTCAAATTGTGGCCGAATCATAGCCCGTCGGCGGAGAAGAGGGAAACGGCCAAGCGGAGTGCAGCAGGCGATCCAGGTCCCATTGGAACGACTACCCGGCACTGCAGGAGTTTTTCCATGGATAGTTTCATGGCCAAGTTGAATTTTGGCGAGAAGTCGCCCAAGATGCCACCTTCCCCAGGATTCCCGGCAGCTCAAGCCCCGCAAGCCAATTCAAAGGATGGAGCATCGAACTTGTTTAGCTTAGATTTTGGAAATGGGGAGTTTAGTCCTGCTGAGATGAAGAAGATAATGGCGAATGAAAAGCTTTCGGAGATGGCATTGATGGATCCAAAGCGTGTCAAGAGGTGCTTTGATTTGTTAATTCTCTCAGTACACGTTTTATTTGTAATCGAGAGTGGATGCGGATAAACTTCCCTACTCGTGTTTTGATCTCTTAATGTCAGGATTTTGGCAAACCGGCAGTCTGCCGCGCGTTCTAAGGAACGCAAGATGAAATATATTGCAGAATTGGAGCGCAAGGTGCAGACCTTGCAAACAGAGGCAACCACATTATCAGCACAGCTGACTATGCTACAGGTGAGCTATCCGAACCTTTTTATCGGTAACAATGGTAACAATGGGTATTTGCTGTTTGTGAAGCCAACGTTCTTCTTTGTTCTCCTTGCAGAGGGACTCGGCTGGACTTACAAGTCAGAACAATGAGTTGAAGTTTCGGATTCAAGCCATGGAGCAGCAGGCACAATTGAGAGATGGTAATATGCTTTCACTTTCAATGGAGGTGTTTGGTTATTGATACCACACTAGTAAATAAAACAAATGGAGAATTCTTCATTTTTATATAGCAAGCAGAAACCACTTTGAATGCTTAAAGCAACAGCATCAGCTTCGAACTAACCAGTGGTATTCCAATTTTAGTTGCATTCAAATGCATTAGGTTCCATGATGACTGTAGTGTAGAAACACATGATTAATTTTATGCATTAGCACTGAATTATACACAACCATCTTAATGCATATACTCTTGTTATGAAAAAGGTGCATTCAGGGTACCTATATTCCTATCGAGATTATTTTTAACACTTCACACTGGCAAGCTGACATGCCAAGGACCTTAGAAAATCAGGATTGGGAGTGTGAAGGGGTCAGAAAACAGAGTGAATAAAAGAAATGATAGGTTTATTGATATTTGCTCAAAAGAAAGGAAAAAAAAACAGGTGTGTACTTGTGGAATGGGCATCAGAACATTTATCAAGTTCAGGTTTAAAACGAAATTTTGTGAAACCTGGTTGTTTGATTTTATCTCAACAGCTGAAAATGTTGCCACTTTATATGGTCCAACGGTGGTTCAGTTGCTCCTAGAGGTTGATTGCTTAGAAATTGGTGTCAATATACATATGAGTCTACTAATCTCATATTTTCATTTCTATTGTTCTTTAGATAATCTAAACTTTGCTTTACATGCAAATATCAGCTAACATATCTACCACCCCTTGAAGAAATATAGAAATTCAACTTTTGATTCCTCGTGAGAACTAGCTACAACAAGCAGCATCGCTTATCCTCTTGCATTCAGCATTCCCATTTTCTGGCTTTATTAAACTATTTTCTCCAAATCACAATATATCATCAGCCTGGAAGAACCTAGATCCAATGAATTTTTATTTTTTTCCAAGAAAAATACTTCCTATTTACAGCTCCTTCTACTACAAACTGATCCATGGTTTATTGTGATGTGACCCATGGATCAATTTCTAGTTTACATTCTGGTATCAATTTGACATGGACACTGTGTCCCATCAGATCTGCTCTCTTAGTAGCCCAAGAGGATATGGATGGCGATGGATGCAGTGTCACATCAAATCCCCACTCTTAATAAGTGACAATAGAAAACTTGAGTGGACTCTGTCCACGTAATCATGTTGGCCTCTATCCTAATAATCCAAAGGTCTACATTCTGTACAACTTCCCAGGGTCATGGGTTCAAAGAACCTGAATTCTTGATACTTAATGTGCAATATCATCAATTGCATTTGGTCTATTTGTGAAGGCTTGTCTGTCACCTTTAGTCTCCATTCGTAGTTTGCTTTGGTCTGAATCTAACAAAACTTACAGTGTGGCCTTTTCTTCCATATCTTTTCTCCACCTTGGCTAACTTGGTCTCACGTTCTATCTATTTGTTGGGCTCGGCTTCCTCCGCGTACCTTATGACTATAGTCATTCCCATGTGGGATAGGCCCTGGCCTTAGGACAGGCTTTCTTCTCTTATAAAAAAAAATAATGAATAAAGGGTGTCCCACTGCACCAGGCTCCTGTTAGGCTTGGTTTCTTCTTCATAACTTATGACCATTGCCATTCTTATGTAGGATTGGCCCTGGCCTCAGGGCCAGCTTGCTTTCTTCTCTTATAAAAAAGGGTATCCCATTGTACAAGGCTCCCAGAATTGTAGGGTTTGGGGAGGTTGGATATGCGCACCTTACCCGCAAGTATAGAAAGTCTGCTTCTGTGTTTTGAACCCATCACACCCATGTTACCATGGGGCAACTTTACCATTGTGTCAAGGCCTCCCCTCTAAGCTTTCTCTTATTATAATAACAACATTGTCTTCTTATAGTTGTTTGCCCTGCTTACATTACTTTCTCTTGTGATTTCAATAGGGAAGCCTTGTTATCTCTTCCATTTTGCATTGCTCAATGATAACATTGTAGTCCTATAATTGGTTTCACAATTAGTTCTTTAGGCCTAGTTTGGAAATGAGATACTGCAGTAGTTATGCCATTGTGCTAAATGCATGCTGAAACATATATATCAATTATCCATAGCATGCACCACAATGTTCAAAATGCCTTAACATAGACTGCAAATGTTTTGGAAACTTTTGTAATTGTTACTGGTGTGTCGGAAAATGAACAGGAACATGACATATATGTTGGGATTCATGGGGGAAATATTCAGTTGGCCCACGTCTCAAGAGATGGAGAATATGGTGAACAGTGTGGAAAACCATCTTGAATGTCTACATTGGATTTTTGCACAGGGATTAATGTTGTGTGTATGCACGTGTCTACTGAACTTTCTTCCTGCCCCTAGTTTTCTTCTCAGGGCAATGTTTACTAATTTCTATCACTGATCCTTGTTAACCTACGTGGCTAAAAGTTGAATTGGATTTACCACACCTGTAGCACTTGCCAGCCATGCTGCTTTTCCTGGACTGTACCCGTCCCACATGTTCACCTTTCTTCTTCCATTTTTTTGGCCTTTCTGATGCAGCCAAACCCTCCTAGAAGACCTCCCTCTTTGTCATCCGTTCTCGCTGCTCATTGGATCTTAGTACTGATATGATCTTCTCATACACCAGCATCTCCTTTTCATACAACAATGTAGTCACCAACGGATCGAAGCTCCCGGGTAGTGAATATAAAAGCAGCAGACTTTTATCTTCCTCTTCTAAATCCACCCCAATATTGAAAAAAACCATGCTCATCCGGTCAAATCGCTGAATGTGTCCCGCAACATCCTCACCCTCTTGCATCCGAAAGCTGTACAATTGCTTCTTCAGTACCAACTTGTTATACATATTCTTCTCCATATACATCATGTGCAACCTCGACCGCAATCCCTTGGGTGTCTTCTCCTTTAACACGCCATACAAAATCTCATCCGACAGACAAGCCCTAATCGTGGCACATGCCATTTTCTTCAAGGACATCCACTTCTTGTCATTCATACCCCTGGCCTATCTTCCAAAGCTAGATCTAATCCTATCTGAACCAGCAAGTCTTCTACCCTAACCTTCCACACAGTGAAACTCCCTTTTTCATCAAATTTTTTCATACAAATCTTCACCCCGCTGCCTTCCAAGATCCAGAACAATCACCAACAGTGAAAGATTGAAAACCCTGAAGAAGGAACTTGATGAAAGGAGGATGGACAGAAGCCCCAGATCTGAACCCTTAACCAAAATCCTAGAAAAACCTCAATGGGATCCTGGGGTAGGAAACTCCTCTCTCCACGCTCGAACCCGCTCTGATACCACTTGTTAGAAATTCCCGGATCAGAGTATATGCCGCGGAAGCATCGTGGAATAGACCCTGACGTGATAATGGTAGCCTTCTTTATAAACCAAGTAGGAGAAGTAATAGAAGAGTTTAGGAGAAAAGAGAGACTGATCTTTGTTGATTCTTGGAGAAGAAACCTTGATTATAATCAAGAACGAGTCTCTTTGACACCCGAGAAGCAACTCCACCTTGCGGACTCCCTCACGCAAGATCCCCTTCTCCAAACCCATGGAAGACCTCCACGCTCAAGCCCTTCTTTCGCGTGATGTAACCCTTATGCTGATTCTTCTCTCACACCCCTTTAAACCGACGCCCCATCTATATAATCACATGGACAGTTTGGGGCTTCCTAAGTTGGTTGCAATCAACCAACTAATTTTTGGACTTAAATCCCATAACCCACAAACCGGGTTATGTTACAGTCTCTCAAAAACTCCTCTCTAAGTCACATGAGGTAAAACTGAAATTTTAGAGCATCCCTGGAACACCTCCAGGAAACCCCTGGAACACATCCAGGACCCTCTTGGGACACGTCTCTAAGCCCCAGGGATCTTCAAACATCCCTATCAGGCCTTCCAGGTCTCTCCAATACTTGGGAGCACCACAAAATCCCTACACCGATTCTTGGAGACAAGCTTCTTCCAGTCCCAGCAACTCCCCATGTTGACTAATCTGTTCACCTCTTTCTGACCAACGTTGAAAACCATTTATAGTATCTGTAGCATTCTTGAAACTAAGCAAGCTAATGAGGTCCATTTTTATCTGATGCTCAACAATTTGAGTAAATGAAAATCTGTCTTTTGATTAAGTTATTTCTGCCTGTATTTTGTTCAAGCCTTGAAACCAAAAGCTCTGGTTTACATCCTTAGTGTTCACATGCTTGGGTTGTCCAACTTCCTGGTTTACCAGTGCCACTGCCCTTGTTTTAGCAACTGGCTGCATGAATGTCAACGCCATGGCGTAATGACACCTGTGTTCATGTTGCCTACATAGGGCACAATTGAACCATGAAACACTAAGAATTTAGAAATAAGATTTCTGCATGCATGCATGATATAATACAGACACATACAATAGAATAATGTCACAGTTTAATGCACAAAATATAAGCATTTGTTATCAGACATGCCGTATTATTTTTTGTTTTTCCAACTTATCATATTGATGCATTACTTTAAGAGTTCTCTGTTTGAGTACTGAAATGGAACTGTTGGTAATACATCATGCAGCATTAAATGAGGCGCTGAGCACGGAAGTTCAGCGACTAAAACTTGTTGCAGGGGAGCTGGTTGATGGCCATGCATCAAAGAGCTTGAATCAGCAAATGCCAATCAACCCTCATATGTTTCAGCAGCAGCAGCAACCCGCACAGCCCCCTCTTTATCAATTGCAGCGGCAGCAGCAGAACAGTGCTGGCATGAATCATGAATCAAAAAAATAACTTGAGGTTCATTAAAAGATATATAAGGCTGAAATTAGTGAAAGTTTCATCAAAGTGTTCTTTCCACCATTTTAGCTTAAATGAAGTGAAATTCCACCAATTGTTAATCCAGTTACTTAGGAGGAAGTCGTATGCAATTTATCCTGCCTGGATATTCTTTCAGACTTTTGCTATCTTTTTTGTTTGTTGGATTTTCATATGAATATAGGCATTTTTATATCTTTGTAATTATAATATTTGTTATATATGCCATGGAAAACTTGGAGAAAAGTGTTCTTGATGACTTTTTCCCCCTCAGTTATACAATGGTTTATCTTTCAACGATTCTGTAGAATTCTTGGCAAACTTGTTTTAGGTTGCACATGTTTCTCCTGGTGCTTATCCTACTTGACAGAAATCTCTGCTTCAAGCTGTAAAAAGAAACATCTAAAATTTAGCTTTCTGTTCAGATGCAAGAACTTTATCCCAATAGACTTATATGTAACTCTAAGGCAGTGTTTAGAAGGCGAATAGCAGGTAGAATAAGGCTTTAACCCGACTTATTTGCCAAACAGCATAAATATCGAGGAAGAATAAGGTCGGTCGCTTATTTCAATCAACAAGCATAATTTCAAAATTGCAATTTCAAGGGGATCCATGGTATTGCACTATTTCTGTTTTGTGGATTCTAGGGACAGCACGATTATTTGGAGGGTTTTATATTCCCGATCCTTATCTTTTCTTCCTGATTCATACCCTCGAAGCCATATCTTAGCTCGGGTTCCTGGCGTCTGCTCTCGTCGTCGACGAGCATACCAAGTTCGAAGGCTTTAGGTATGCGATCCATTTCAGAGACTGGTTTTTCTATGATTTTCATTGTTATTTTCTTTCATTTTCTCATGGTTGGAATGTAATCTGATTCATCTCGGTCTTGAGATTTGCTTTGCACCGGGATTTCGGAAGAAGGTCATCTTCGCAAAGCCCCCCTTTCCCTACCTTTCCATGGTATGGGAGGATGCGGGCTTACGAAGGATGTTAGGGCTAGAGCTTAAGATCATGATACGGTGGATTATGGGTTGAGATTTCAGTGGCTTTTGGGACTTTAGGTTCCAAGGTATCTTTGTTTGTTTGAGGTTGGTGAAGGGAGCATCTAATTAGATTCTATCCTTTGTTGCAAAAAATATAATCGAATCAAGAGTCCCCAGGGAGAAAAAGATATAGAATAGAAAAAAATAAATATGTCCTTCCTGATCATTTTAGTTCTTTTGCTTTCTATTTTTTGGATGAACACTTAAAAATCTCTGTTGTGATCGGGAAATTCAAATGATTCACTAAGCCGCACCATGTTTTTTCTTATTATTCTTCCCTTATCAGTTAGATTCTAAACTATGGTAGTAAGATATGGTGAGGTTTTCCTAATGTTTTTGAATGAGTTGGTATTGATTTGTGTTTGGAAAGTTTTGTTGCTGATGAAAAGGCATTTTCTTGTAGGTCCTGTTTTGATCTTAGATGTCAAAACATATGTTCTATGATGTGTATTTATTTTGGTTCAGAAATCTTCATTCAACTATAATAGATTTTTCAAAAGCTTATTGGAACATAGTTCCTTACAGTTGGTAACCAACATCCTGTTTTTGTCTGGAATGCTACTAGTTGCAGGTCCATGGCTCATATAGGTTGTTTGCCATTCATCAAATTGGTTTTCTTATCTGTACCATGTCACTTTCTGATCTTTGTTACAGTGCTGCCCTGATTCATTGATTTAAACTCTTTTTTGGTTGCAAGTAGGTGCATTTAGTTCAGCTGTCCTTTTATATTGTGCACAAAACATAACATCCTTTTAAATATGCTCCCTATTGCATATATGGTTTATTGTGGCTCCAGAAAGATGGGTACTTCCCTGTTGATATCCTCTATGGTACAACAATGGTTCCAAAATATTTGGCATGGCTCGATGATGGTTAAGTTTCTTTTTTTTTTTTTGTTTAAGCTTCCTGCATGTAGTCATGGACTTCTTTCTCAGCCTAGTCATATGTTATCTAGTTGTTGTTGAGAAATATGCTATTTTTATCTAGTTCCATTGTGAAGGGTGCTAACTTTGCCAGCTTCTGGTTATTTCTTTCCTGTCTGTCGTTATCTATGGCCATAGCATCCAAATTTTTTGTATTTTGTTAAAATTACTTGTAGGCTGTTATGAAATAAATGCTTTTAAAATCTTACTTTTAAAATGAAAATTTATTTGATACCACTATTTATCTGCTATTCTTCTGGTAAATCAAGATATAGAAAGCCCATATCTTTTACTGGCAACCATTCATGGCACCACGACACTTGTTGCTATTGCTTCAAACGAAAATAATAAGACATAAATGAGTTATTTTTTATTCATATAAAAGTAGTAAGAAATGTTGGATATTTTTAATGGATTTGGATTTTTCTAAAGAAGAAAACAAAGTTCATGATACTAGCCATAGATGCTTTATATTAACAATTTTTGATTTTGTTAAACTTTTACTCTATTATAATGTTTGTTGAAGATTGTTTCATATTTAATTATTTTAAGTTGACATAAATATTCATTATCTTTCTGATGTATGATTATTTAAATTACGGTTGATTGTAAAATGTCTAAATCATGTGATAAGTGTGATCAATATGTAGAAGGTTCTTCACGTAAAAGGACATCCAATTGGATGGATTCCCTCAATATGATAATGATTGCCTTAATAAGGCAAGAATATGATGAAGGTAACTGTTTAAATGGAATCTTCATAAATGAAACTTGGAAAAAGATGACTATAGATTTTAATTAACAAACAAGGAAGAGTTTCACGTATACCAACCTGAAGAACAGGCTCAAAGTCCTTAAAAAAGCTTCAATCTGTATTTCAACTTGGATAATCGATCGGGTTGGGGCTGGGATCCTGTACTGAAGGTGCCTACCCCAGTGATCAACAGATGTGGGAGGAGATCATTGCGGTGCGTGCTTTATAGCTATTAACATTTTAGCTATAAAGCATATCATTTTATGTAGTTAACACATACACATGTATGACATACAGGTGAACAAAGCTTATGCCTGCATTAAGGATAAGCCTTTCCCTGTCTACGAGTATCTAGAGATCATGTTCTCTAAAAGCACCGCCAGCGGTAAATGCGGGGCCACATCTATTGTACCGGAAGGTGTATCGAATAATTCAACATCTGATGATGAAGTACAAACGACAAACTTTGATGCCTTGAATATCAGGCAGTCATCACAAACTACTGACCACATATCTGCTGGTTCATTTTACCGGTTGGAAGATTATGATCAAAGCAGGTCAGATAAAACACCCAATAGCCCGCCCGCATGTACCTCAACACCCATAAGTGAACCAATTTTTCAAGGACGGCCTTCATCTTCTACCAAAAAGAGGACAAGGTCAATTTCCCAGACTGGTAGGGCATGTCGGTCTCGGATTAGTAGTGATACCAGTAATGCACTTCATGAGATAGCAGATGAAGGAAGAAAAAGATTGGAAACTGCAAACAAGCTTCTACGTAGGGAGAAGCTTGATAGGCCAATAGTTTATTCTATTGCTCAATGCATGGCAAAGTTGGAGGGTATACCTGGAATTACACATGAATGTATAATAGGTGCATTCAAAATTTTCAAAAATGAGGACAATCGATGGTTCTTTATGAACTATGATGGGCATGTTTTGGAAGCATGGCTTAGAAAACAACTGTCGGAAGTTAATCATGGCCCTAAATCGATGCAAGCTCCTCCTGGATCAAATGTCTATGTCCCAAACGTTTACATTCCCAACCCCATGCATGTTGTCCACAGTGCTGTCCCAAATTTATTTATGAAGCCGTCTATGAATCCAATCAATCAATCTGCTCCAAATATATTTACTTCCACTCCTATGCAATCAGGGATTCAAGGTGGGACACCATCATTCATGGAGCAAGCATTTAGGGCTAGCAGTCAAGGTAGCCCACGTGCAGGTCATTCGACATCTTCTCAACACAGTTCACATTCCGTCGGTACAAGCTCTTCTGCACCATCAAATCAGTTCGATGACACTTATAGGCATAGTTGGGATGACATAATGTGTTTATTGGTTTGGTAAAGTTATGATGCATGCTTTTGTCATTTGCTAGTTTAGTGAAGTTAACATTTTGCTTAACTATGCTTGTTACATATGCTTGAATGACGTATTATAAGTGTTTCTTGTTAATATCGCTATGTTTATGTTGCATTACATGTTCTAAATTTCTGTATGCTGTTATGTCATCTTTATAGGATATATGTATGTGTATCTTTTTGGTCTTAATATCAATGAAATAGTACTTAAATCTCTCGTATTGTAGTTGATTGTTTCTTTACAATTTTTTTCGGCAATCTAAATAGTTCCATCAGGTTAAATGCTTATCAATTGGTGATAGTAATTACACACGAAGTATATTTTATATGTGCATTTCTAATTCAAATTTTATTTAGATGTCTCTCTCGAATCAGCTATTGTAATTCATTATTGATGAGAAAGATTTTTGGGATGATGTCGTTAAGACATTGTTAAGTATTGGAATTATTCAACTGGAGGATTATAACATACATTACAAGAAACCTTATCGAACCCGTCCATTTTCAGGTCACAATCTCATTACAGACATTATGTGTGGGCATCCTGATAGGGGCTACTCCCATTTTCGAATGACAAATAACATGTTCCAACAACTAGAACAGCTGCTTGTCTCACGATGAGTTATAAGTGCCACTCGAAACGTATTATCTACCGAACAATTGGCTTTCTTTTTGTACTGCGTAGGGCATGGTGTCAGCAATAAAGTTTTGGCCGAAACTTTCAAATATTCAGGTGAGATGATATCAAGGTACTTTAACAAAGTACTTAAAGGGATTTGTTCCCTAAAGCATGAATTCATAGTTCAACCAACTGAGGATGTGGGTGTGCATCCACGAATCCATGAAAACAACCTCTTCCATCCATTCTTTATGGTACAATTCACATCATTGTCTGATTAGTAAACTACATGAAATTGGTGATTTAATTTACTTTGGGTATGTTTCATCAAAGAATGCTATAGGCGCTGTTGATGTACACACATACCTACTCTAATAAAGAAGAGCAAACAACCTCGATTCAGGAATCGCAAGGGAATACTTTCTCAAAATATTATGGCTGCTACTTTATTTGATCACATTTTTCTTTTCATCTGTACTGGCTGGGAGGGCTCTGCTGCTGACAATCGTGTTTTGCGTTGGTGTGTGGAGTACGATGGTTTCATAGTCCTAGAAGGTATCGAATGCCTTACTAATAATTGCTTTAATTATTTATCTTTAACACTATTATTGAGTTTATATCAATGAATTATACGTTTCAGGAAAATATTACCTTGTTGACTCTGAATATGCAAATACCGATAAGTTCCTTGCTCCTTATCAGAAAAATAGGTACCATCTGAGTACATTCAGCAATCCTCAATCTCGTCGATATTCCAATAATCAAGATCTATATAACCATAGACATGCACAATTACACAATTATGTAGAGAAGGCATTTGGGATTTTGAAAAAACGTTTTAAGATTTTGAGGACTGTTATACCGTTTCCATTCAAGGTATAGAAGCGGATAGTAATGGCTGGTTGCATTATTCATAATTTTATAAGATGCAACCAGGAAAAAACAAGTATTTCAACATGTCATTAGCACCAATGCCTCCTGACCATAACGAGGATGGCATAGATCCTTTAGTTCTTGTCAATGATGATGAATGCCATAGAGGGGAAGATCTACGAAATTCTATATCTAATAGGCTATGGGTTGATCATCTACATCGGGATATGTGCAAATAAATGGAAAGAAAAAGACATACCTTTTTATCCCTTCAAATAGGAATTTATTTCATATTTTCTTAGGTCACTTTTTTGTTAATTTACATTACTACGTATAATGTTATGTTATTTTTTTCTTATACAGGAAGGCGAGTTGCTCGTTAATTATCTCCACTAATGTCATCTGTAAAGTACTATGTGGTATTTGAGGGTCATTGAAGGGGAGTTTATGAGTCATGGGCTGATTGTCAGCGTGAAGTTTCTGGTTATAACCATGCATTATATAAAAAGTTTAGGATAGAGGCATTCGATGCATTCGACAGATATGTACGAGGTCTGAACAATCCTACTCTACATCAATATGCTATCAATGAGATTGAGGCAGACAACATTATTGATGACAGAGGCATTAATGGTCACTCGCGATATGCCCTAATATTTGTTGTAGTACTTGCCATCCTCATAGGCTATATGCTGGGCTTGCTGACATGTAGTGATAAATGAAATTGTTCCTTTAGGATTTATTTATGCTGTATTATTAAGATGCATTACTGACTATACGATGTATGTAGCATTTTCTTGTGTGCCAAAAGTATTGCTATGTTTCTCTTGTGTGCCAAATTCAGATTGCTTTTATTTCATTGACATATATGGATGATACTGTGTTTGTTATCAGAGTAAACATGGTAAGGAAGAGACTGTGTATGGCTTGTGTCATTTCTTTCATTAACTTATTGTTTCCATTAAGTTAATCATGGTTGAATGGTATCATGTGAGTCTAATACATTATTTTGAAGTTTCAGATTGCTTTTATTTCACTGACATACATGGATGATACTGTGTTTGTTATCAGAGTAAACATGGTAAGGAAGAGATTATGTATGGCTTGTGTCATTTTTTTCATTAACTTATTGTTTCCATCAGGTTAATCATGGTTGAATTGTATCAGGCAAGTCCGATACATTATTTTGAAGTTTCAGATTGCTTTTATTTCATTGACATATATGGATGATACTGTGTTAGAATTTTTATGTTATTGGCGTTTATGTGTTGTGCAATGTTCATATTCTTTATAATATTTCAGGATACATAATGCATGTTTGGAATTGTAACATGTGCTGCCTATTATTTGAGCAATGCCCGAATATAGCCCCAGATGATTCAGCAAACATTCCGTTGATTGTAACATGTTTTGCTCTTGTTGCCGTGATGCTTAAGTGACATTAGCTTTGCTGTTATGTTCCATAATTTGTAACTATGTATTTGTAATTGTAGTTAAGGCAGTTGTTATGTGTTATGCTTATATTATTGGCATCTCTCAATGTTTCAAGACGTTGACCTATGTATGGATAGCAATACGAGAATTGATTTCGTAAGTGATGCGGGATGATTTATGCATGCAAAGTATTTTTTCGTGATTAAGAATGAAGTTAAGGTTTTAGATCCCGAATTTTAAGCCAAGATTCAAAGTATAGAATTCTATGAAAATTCTAGAAGTCATACATGCAGAAATAAATCCTAAAGTAATAGATAACCAGGATCGCCACGGTTGAGAAATCCTGGTCAAGCTAGCTTTCCTACAATACCACTACTGATGAATCAAGGAAGTGTACCTAGCAACAGTAGAAGCACCTGCAAAAGATCGTTCCATGAAGAGATTACTCACGCTCCCGGATGCGGCCTGGAAGAACAAGCCTCTGACCCTGCGGATTCGCGGCTTTCTACTCGGTGATTCGATGGCTAATCAGAAGGTATCCTCAGACTCGTGGGAACTGAGGGATCTACAAATCACCATTTGGGGTTAGAAAACTAAGAGTATGAAGACTGAATAATTGAAAAAAGGGAAAAGAAAGACTCTTGGATGATGGTGACCAAGGGTTGGAAGGAAGGGGCGGCTAAGGTTTTGATGTTGTAGATGGAGGCAGGACACAGGAACAAGAAGAACTTGCACACAGCTCGCACATAGCACGCACACAGCAAGGGCACACAGCAAAGAGAGAAAACTCAAATTTAATTCAACAATATTATGAAATTACATGAGGGGAGGCCTTTAAATAGGCTTACAAACTTGGGGCTTAAGTAAGGGTATTCATGAGAAATTATATCAGTCATAAACCCATTCAAAGACATAGACTAGGGCTCTCCACTTTTGACTGAGCCTCTCTCTCTCTGACGCGGGGTTCAACTTGATATTTTCGGGCCCTAGTGTCCTCACCACTCTCCCTCTCCTTCTCTTGGTCAGCCAAAGAGGGGTGACTCTAAGGGAGGCCGACCAAGGGGGGTGACCATAAGGGTTGGCGCCCCTCTTGATGCTCCTGGCCTCATGGGCCTTGGGCAACCCAGCATGCTCCAAGCTACGGTCTAGGATTCCAAGGCCTTCAAATTCTCTTGCTGGGTCTTTCATGGTTTTTAAGTGTGGCTCCATGACTTTAAGCTGGCTGGATCTTCGATTATCTTGAGTCTTCTACTTGCAAAATTTGACTGGACTCACTATAAAATTTACAGGACTCAGAAAATGACTAGCTCAACATGAGCTGACTTGACTGATAAACTTCAAAACTTATAGGACTCAAAACTTTACCTGACTCAACTGACTTGGCATTCTAAATACAGGACTCAAGTGTGGACGGGACTCCAATGGACTTACTCACAAAACTCAAATGAATTCACTCAAATTGACTAAACCCTAATTACAAATTGAACAAAACTTGGACTCACATCCTAGACTCTAATTTGATAACCATAGAGGGTTGAAATGCCTCTGCCAAAGTCTGGGGCCTCTGATGTCCACATCAATTCTTTCGGGATGGGAGGAACTCGACCCCATCGAGTAAGGGTCACACTAAACCTAGTGCCTCTCAAGAAGGTCTGAGTGGAGGCACAGCAAGTCCTCTCGAGTATCCCACGAAGTGTCGGGTCCTGGTAGACCTTGCCAACAAACTATGTGGCATTGAAAATCGCTATCTTGAGTCATGAAAGCTCGATCGTCCAGGACACGCTCGATCTGTATTCCTCTCTTATGCTAAATTATAGGTGGACACTCAGGGTCGGGCTCACTCTCAATGGATGCGGTAGGTTCAAAGGCCTCACAAGAAATCGTTGTTAGTTTCCTAGACTCAATCAGGTCTGCGGTATTGAAGATAGAGCTAAAGCCAAACTCCAAGGGCAAATCGTGCACATGGGGTTCTACCTTCTCAACCACTTCTAAGGATCCGCCTCTGCGAGCATGAAACTTTCTTTTAGTTCTAAGCCTAACCAAGATAAAATTCCCTACATTGAATCCATTAGCTCTTATTCGAGAATTAGCCAGTTTGTTAGATGTTTCATTACTTAAATTACTCTTATGGTTAATATCTGATGCATATACTGTGCGGTGTTCAGTGCATGTGTGGACAGTTGAACTGGGTTTATGGACTTATCAGGCTCAGCTTCAGTTGGAAGGTTATCAGGAAGGTCTTTGGGAAGAAAGTCTCCTAAATTAATGTCTACCTCCTGGGGTTGTTCCTTAGGGACTTGTTCCTGGACCTCCTCTATGGATAACTCTCTTGAACCCTCTATTATGTTTGATCCTGTCTCAGTCACTTCTTCTTCAATTTTTGCAGTGGATTCAGGATCCTTTTCCTTTGATTCCTCAAGAGGTTCACTCTTTAGCTTTTCTTCTACTGGACTCAACTCTTCAATATCAATAGGCTCAGGGGTTTCTTTCTCTAATTCCTTAGCCTTAATTAAATTAACTCCTGTTTTCTTCTCCTTAAGGCTACTAGAAGCTTCCCTAAATGGGTCTTTAGGTTGAGTCGGGTGAATCACAAACTTCTCCCCATGGTGACTAAATGTACAGGTATTGGTTCGACCAAACAAGATTGCATCCTGATCATAAAGCCATGGTCTACCTAGGATAATACTACTAACTCCCATGGGAAGGACATCACACCAAATCTTCTCCTCATATGTTTGCAATTTGATCAGGATTTGGCATCTAAATTTGATTGGGATGGAGGTGGAATCTATCCAAGAAACCTTATAGGGGCTAGGATGGGGAACTTGGGTCAATCCTAAAGATTTCACTGTACTGGCAGAGATGGCATTGACATAACTCTTACTATCTATTATGTCTTGAACACCTTACCTCCTATCTTAACAAAGGTTTGTAGGATGTTGGTCATACGCCAGTCTTCCTTAATTTGGATTTGGGTCAAGATGCACCTAACCACTCCTAACAGGTTTTCAGACTCGGGTACTTCCTCCTCTCACTCATACTCATTTATCAATTGTTCATCAGCTCCATAAACTTCTCTCTCAGGCTCAACTATGAACTCAGGCTCATCCTCACCTAGCTCACCTATGTGTAGGGCACTGGCTAGACACTAGCTAGCAAAGTGACCTGGTTTACGGCATCTATAGCACACCTTCTGGGAGATAAGTTCCCTTTGACCCTCTACAGCTTTGCCTTTATCTTCTCTACGGGTCATGGAGGTACTAGGTTGAGGTCGACTCGGGTCAAGGCAACTTAGACTGGGCCGACTCAAGTTGGGCCGATTTGGGTCAGGTCGACTAGGGTAGGCTTGACTAGATCCTGAGTATGGACTAGGATTTCTAATGGACTCAAGTTTACAAAAGATGGGCCCTCTCTGGAAATGCTCAACATTCCTAGCAATCTGGTAGGCCTGCTCTATGTCTCTAACCTCTCTCAGGTAAAGCTTCATCTTAATGTCATCCCTAAGGCCAGCCCCTAAACCTAGACAGATAACATCTTCATCTTCATCTAAGTCACATCGCATGGAATACTCATCAAATTTGACGATGTACTCATCTACACTCTTGCTACCCTGACTCAATCTTTGCCACCGATCCAACAAACCCCGGCGATATGATGTTGGAACGTATTTCCTTCTAAGCTTGGCCTTCATGGCCCTCCAGGTGACTATGGGTTCATGGCTTCCTAGCCTAAGTGTTCTTTCAACAGTAGCCCGATATAACCTGGCCTGGCGGACTAGCTTAAGCTTGGCAAACCTAAACTTACATTTCTTAGACATATTGTACCACTCAAAATACTGGTCAACTTCTCTCTCCCAATCTATATAAACCTTTGGGTCAAGATAGCCATCAAAAGTGGGTGCATCAAGTCTAATGTTTCTATAGGCCCTGTCTTCCTGGTCTATGAAATCCTGATTGGGTCTCCTTGGATGAACCTCTAGAACTGGGTCATGACGATGGGCTCTCCTAGGTTCAACCTCAAAGTATGGATTAGGATTTGGGTTTCTCCTATGGGCAGCCTCATAGTAAGGATCTCGACGTGGGGTTCTCCTAGGATGGGGAGGTGACTCAAGATTTGGTTTAGAATGGGACCTATGTGTCTCCTCTAGGGTTCCTAGCCGAACATCTACTTGGTCAAATCTATGAGTCAATTGGGCATTCGATTGGATCATCTGATCATCCATTTGGTTTAATCGGGTGTTCAATCGGGCCTTCTGGTCACTCAAGGTCTTTAGGATAGCATCAAGGTGGGATTCCATGGGTTCAGCCAGTTGTGGAGGTGGTGGATGATATGAAGCTCCTGATCTAGTGTACATGCAAGACTCAAATAAATCGACTACAGGTACCTAGATCTAGAGTCCAAACAGAATGGGTTGACTCAACTTACACACAACTTAACCCCATCCTTCCACTGGTCAGGTAAGAGGTGGGATGGTGGGAGGGTCCCTTGCTTAACATAGGACCCAATTAAAGAACCATCGATCCGCTTAGGTCGTTTGACACTGTACCTCTAGCCTAGACACTAGCTTCCAGTAATAGGAGATGAATTGGGTGCACTAATCTTTCCACAATGGTTGACTCGACCTGTTGATATTCCTAGCTCTCTAGAGCAAATTAGGTCTAATCAATTTTAGTTAGGGTTGAGTTTAGATGCAAGGATTGTGATTTTGGGCTAAGGAGAGGTGATCAAATCCTCCCCCTATCTGACATAGTAAAAGTGTCCTTAAGGTAAGTTATGTAGATGATGGCACACATATGAAATACAAATTAGGATTTTGTAGTTTTGGTATTTTCTGATTTTGAATATTTTTTTTATCTTTATATTTGGTAGGAAATAAAATATGTAGAAAAGTACCTAATATGCAGGAAATATGCAAAAAAATCAAAATATGGAAAGATTATGCAAGAAGAACCATAAACATACTAAAATTTGTCTTGTTGAAAAATAGAGCAGAATTATTCTCAGGAAGTATTCTGGTATACAAAAAATCCATAGATCGAATTAAATCATGATAAAACTATGAAAAATACTTTCAATCATAAGGAGTCCATAAAAATAAAAATCAGGATTTTTAGATCTTCATACATGTAGAAATCATAAGAATAACATACCATATATTGAGATGACGAGATGCAGAAACTAGCCTTAAACTATGCTCTGATACCAAATGATGCGGGATGATTTATGCATGAAAAGTATTTTTTTATGATTAAGCATGAAGTTAAGGTTTTAGATACCGAATTTCAAGCCAAGATTCAAAGTATAGAATTCTATAAAAATTCTGGAAGTCATGCATACAGAAATAAATCATAAAGTAATAGATAAGCAGAATCGCCAAGGTTGAGAAACCCTGGTTAGGCTAGCTTTCCTACAATACCACTACTAATGAATCAAGGGGGTGTACCTTGCAATGATAGAAGTGTCAGCTGAAGATTGTTCCATGAAGAGATCGCTCACACTCCTGGATACAGCCTGGAAGAACAAGCTTCTGACCTAGCAGATTCGCGGCTTTCTGCTCGATGATCCGACGGCTGATCAAAATGTATCATCAGACTCATGGGAACTAAGGGACCTACAAATCACCATCTGGGGTTAGAAAACTAAGAATATGAAAACTGAATAATTGAAAGAAGGAAAAAAAAAGCTCTTGGATGATGGCGGCCAAGGATTGGAAGGAAGGGGCAGCTAAGATTTTGATGTTGTAGATGGAGGCAAGGCGCAGGAACAAGAAGAACTCACATACAACTCGCACACAGCACGGACACAGCAAGGGCACACAGCAAAGAGAGAAAACTCAATTTTAATTCATCAATATTCTGAAATTATATGAGGAGGGGAAGCCTTTAAATAGGCTTACAAACTTGGGGCTCAAGTAAGGGTATTCATGAGAAATTATATTAGTCCTAAATACATACAAAGACATAGACTAGGACTGTCCACTTTTGACTAAGACTCTCTCTCTCTCCCTCTCCTTTTCTTGGTCGGCCAAAGAGAGGTGACTCTAAGGGAGGCCGACCAAGGGGGGAACCATAAGGGTTGGCGCCCCTCTTGATGCTCCTGGCCTCATGGGGCTTGAGCGGCTTAGCATGCTCCAGGCTATGATTTAGGGTTCCAAGATCTTCAAATTCTCTTGCTGGGTCTTTCATAGTCTTTAAGTATGGCTCCATGACTTTAAGCTGGCTGGATCTTCGATTATCTTGATTCATCTACTTGCAAAATTTGACTGGACTCACTATAAAATTTACATTTCTCAGAAAATGACTAGCTCAATATGAGCTAACTTGACTGATAAACTTCAAAACTTACATGACTCAAAACTTGACCTGATTCAACTAACTTGGCATTCTAAATACAAGACTCAAGTGTGGACAGGACTCCAATGGACTTACAAAACTCAAATTAACTCACTCAAATTGACTAAATCGTAATTACAAATTGAACAAAACTTGGACTCTTATCCTAAACTCTAATTTGATAACCACAGAGGGTTAAAATGTCTCTGCCAAAGTCTGGGGCCTCTGATGTCCCCATCAGTAAGTTATATATTACTTGTGTGGCAATGATGATAGGCAGCCTATTGATTGAGCATTGCTTGGAAGCTTAAGTGGAATTACACATATATCATTTTCTCCTTGTTGCCTTGATGCTCAAGTGAGAGTACATTCACTGTCCTGAGCCATATTTTGTAAATATTTATTTATACTAGTTATTATGGCAGTCCTAGAGTATGATATGCTTAAATTGTTAGCAGCCCATACGTATTATGTTTTGTGCAACATTGAAAATGGTTGCAGCCCTTTATCATGTTTTGGTTATTAAGCTATCTTATGTTATAACAATAATGTTATGAGCTCAATTACTAAATATGGTTGCACATATGATTGTTTATATTGGTGGCAGCCCTTACTTTTTTCTTCCTTCTTATTTGCATGGCTTCATTTTTATTGTGTATCTAGAAATTGTTAAACTATGCAGGATGTTGCCCATGGTTTATGATGTGTATGTATGTTTTGAAATATGTTTTTAATGCGGCAGCCCATACTCATGCTATTATATCTCCAATGAAGTATATTTTGTGAATGTTATTTTATTTGCCAAATAGTGACTTGCTCTTGTATAATTACATATAGCATGAATCGTGCGAGATAATCTGGCTCAATATTTTTTAGCAATTTTATTTTACACAAAACAAAGTTCTTTTATATGAGGTTCTTTGTGAATTGATTTTCAATACACAATGGATTATTGTGCTTTACTCATTTCAAATACAGAAGTGTTTGATGCTTGTCAAAAGTTAGGAGTGTTTGGTGCTTTACTCATTTCAGTGACTTCTTGGTTGCTTGTTTTTTCTTCTTCCATTAACTTATTGGTTGTCATTGTGCAAAGGATTATCAATGATTAAGTATTGCAGGACAACTTCAACAATAAAGTTAAAAGATATTGGACTTCCTACCAATCTTAACACAAAAGGTATCTTGTATAACTTTTTATCAAGAATTTTATTCAAAATATAAATGATAATCATTAGGGTTTTATACTAGAGATATCAAAGTAAATTATATCTACTCATCATACTTCACACCATATCTTTCAGAGTGTACTTTGCTTCTTAGTCACATCATTTTTCTTAGAAATTTCAGGCATGGTATATTAAACAACTATCCCATACTTATATAAATATTTAATGATACTATTTATTTATTATATATGGGATCTTAGAATGTGACCGATATACCTTATCAATATCCTTATCCTTTTCTCAAAAATATAAAAAACTTCTGAAACAAAATAGGATATGATTTATTAATTATTTTACATATATGATTTTAAGTTCAATAAACTGCATAACAGGAAAACTAAGTATGATGAGTAGCCTATGTATTAGAGATAGAAATCTCATAATACTAATTTTAAGTGCAATTCTTTCTAGTTTCAAGATATAAACCCTAACACCATCATACCATCTATCTCACACTTTAATTTATCTATCCATCAGCTTTCCAGGCTTTCTTTTATTAGATTCTATATATCTATCACAAATGAGGTCAAATTAGATTACCATTTTGAGATATAATAATAAGAATATAATCAATTATATAAATATACTTCAAATAAAATAATTCATTCTTATCACTTTTAAGGAAGTTTTATTCCAAAATACTCTAATAAGATAACCAAGATAGAAAATCATTACATAATATAATATATATATTCCATCATACTTGGTGCTAGCATAATTTCAGTTTTTATATTTTCTTTCAATCAGAGTATCATAATGAGAACATTAATTTTATTGAACACAAATATACTAACTACTAAATAGTCTTTATACAATTAATCAATAGAGAAATATAATAATATTTTTCAAAAAAACTTTATAAGCATTATTTTAATGAGAGCCCTTGGTCCAATGCAATAGAACTTTCTTTGAAAAAAAATGATCCATATAAGAAATCTCTTTTCAACATATAATGCTACACAATACCTTCTAAATAAGCTCGTAGAAAGATCTTATAAATCTCAATGAACAGACCACTTTGGTGGTCACCATCCATCTCAAATTCATAAACCTTCCAATCAGGGATTATCAAGTCTTGACCTTCAAGATGCTATAAGATGTATAAAAAATCAATCAAGCTCATATACGATGCAACATATTTGAGGTACAAACAATAAATCAATAAAGACTTTGAATATAATAGGTCATTTTCAACAAATGTATCATGTGTATCATCATAAAACTCTCATATAGGCAGAGAATATGAGATACTTTTGAGCTCCAAAAATGAGGTTAATATAATGAAAATATAAATTTTAAAAATATATTTCCATTTGGGTAAATAATTTTTTTATGCCCAATATATATTTCTTTTCAAAGAAAACAAAGGTTAACACGATGATGATACAAAGCATTCGAAAATCTATCCCCTTTGGATAGACAAATTTTTTAAGCCCAATAAACCTCTACCTTTGATACTTTAACCCAATCAAAAAACTGAATAACAATATTATTATTAACATAAATGACTGTATAATAAAAAATGATAGGAATGCAAAATACTAATCAATGGGCATATACGATAAATGATATACAAGAGTCCAAATACAATATCACGCATTCCCCTTTGGACAGAACATGTAATATGTATAAGTACTCTTTACATGAAGCCACAAGCAAATAAAATATCCTAACAGTCACGAACTTATTCCCTTTGAATAGATAAATCCATGAAAGCTAGAGCACCATTACTACACAATATCCCATGCAACCTTTCCATATTAAAACATACAACAATCCCCTTTGGACAGGCGGTTGTATGCATAATCAGAAATTCTCTCATAATGAAAAACTCATCGACAACATAAATAAACCACTTTGGTGATAAATACTTATGCAAATTCATAAATTATTCATACAGGAAAGACAAATGCCCAAATAAATATAAAATGACATACTTCAACGATATGTATGCCACCAAAAGATTAGTCCAAAATGGGATACTCTACAACATGCACCCCACTAATCAATTATAATAATAATGCATTCTAACTCCCACTTTTATCAATGACACTTATTACACAACTATAAATATCTTTGGATAAGAATTATAGTATATAATAAGTATAACAAGCAATTATAATTAATTTTGGGTCAACTGCAATAAAGACATCAATATACAATTTCTAAAAAATAAAAGATGAGTCATTAGTCCTCAATAACTCAGCTATTCAAAATTCATATAATACTTCGAGCCCTTTGAGGCTACGCAAAAACATACTCGAATTATATAATAGTGAGTAGAATTGTATATATAAATAATTTTAAATTATTTAAATATTTTATTATATATGAAGAATTCAATCAAAATATTTTTCAAATTAAACGAGTCTAGTGATCCAAAAAATGCTCAAATGGGATGTAAAATGAGCAAGTTCCAGTAATTTTAATCAACAAACAAAGATAAAAGACCAAAACCATAAATTACAGAAAATATATAAACTTTTCTATAAAATATATTTTCAGAAAAATAGGGATCTTAATATAAATTTTTAGGATTCAAATTAAATTTATAGGGGCTTAAGTGTAAAAAATCCCTTAATCCCAAAGTTAAAAACAGGCCCAATATAATTGGATCCGGCCAGTTCTATAATTTAAACTAAATTTATAATCAATGAATTATGTTCAAAGCGGGTTGTAACTCGATAACCTATCAATCCAAAATCCTTTAAAACATTCTCTCCATCCTCCTCCTTTCATCCCAACCGAGACTTTTCAAAAAAACCTCCATTAATGGCTTTTCCGAGCTTGGGATCTTCCTCCAAGGAGAGCCATCGGCCAAACCGACCACTGGCGACCATTCCATGGCCACCGGCGACCCAGAGTTTGGGAAAAGACAAGAATGGAGCGATATAGGAGAGCCATCAGCCACTCGTCTAGTTATCCAAGAAGTCCGCCACGGCATTCACCACAAGCCGGGCAGGGTCCAGCAATCCAGCAATAGCCTCTACTATCTCTTTCCGGAAGACGACAAGGTTCCTGTGACGGGATACCACAAACTACCAAGTCCAGCAAAATCCATCCGGCGGTAGTACAGCAAAGGATCCCTTGAGGTCCTTGAGAAAACAGAGCCAGAAGCTGCATCCCAAGGGCCCAGCACCGCTCAGCACCGGTGCCAGTGGACGAGCCTTAGTCGCCACCGTCTGAATGATCACCGGTCAATCGCTGTCGGACGCTTCTAGTGAGGTATGGGAGGACGACAAGGGCACGGTGGTTCCACCACTACAATTCCCTTTTTTAAAAATTAATAAAAAAACTTGAATGCAGAAAGGATTAATATAAAATATCAGGAAGATTAGGGGCCTAAGTGCAAAATGGCATTTTGGACCAAAATGTAATTATAAATTTTGGAAGGACTATATTGTAAAAGTACTAATATATAATATTAGCAAACTCGGGGACCTAAATATAAAATAGCTACTTTTTTAAAAAATTTTATTGGTTAATATATTATTGGATTTTGGGTTTGAACCTATAACCCAAAGCCCATTAGTCATTCTCTTCTTCCTCGCGCAACCCAGAAACAGGGCTTCCCCACAAAAAAACTAAAACCCCTTCGATCCTCCCCGCTGGCGCAGCCGCCGACAAGACCACCGCCAGGGCCAACCGAGAACGGTTGGTCGCCGTCTCCGGTGAAGATGCCGGAGGTTGGAACGCGTCCGACGGCCGGCATGCACCTTTCAAAATTTTTTTTTCTGAGTTCGGTCGACCCACCGGTGGTGACTGGTTCTCCGATCGCCACCGTCGGGGGGAAGGGGGGGCCCGGCCGCTGAGACCGCCAGGGACGGCCGACCGCGGCCTCCCACGGTCGCCGACCCATCACCCTCCATACAAATTTTCCTTTTTTTGATGGCATTGATCTCGGTCCATCGGCAAAGATCAAAGATTCCCTATCACCGCCACTGGCGGCGGGGGAAAGGGGGGCGTGGCGGGGGGGGGGGGGGGGTTTATTGGTCACAGAGGCCGGCCGCTAAGAGGAGATCACGGCTTCCACTGTCGCCGGCCCTCAACCCTCTTTTCTCATAGATTTTTTTATTATTAATTAAGATCTGAACCCGTCGCCGGGTTCAGTTTCTCCCCTCCACCGCTACCTTCCACGTCTCCTTCCTTGCCACCGCCGGCTTCAGATCGACGCCGACGAGGAGGAAGATGAATGGATAGTGGGAAGAAAAATATTATATATCTAAAACATAAAAATAGGATTCTAATTGGATACCAGATACCAAATGTAAAAAATTAAAATTTTTTAATTTTTAGGATTAGAATCATGTAAATAAATTTGAGAAAAAAAAGGATTGCATACCTATATTCGTCATGATCCAGATTATCGATGTTTACACGAACAACGCATTCTCTTCGGGCATTCTCAGAAAAAATGGCTCTTGATAAAAAAATTACTCCGTAGGCAGAGTCCTTCTCTTTGAGAATTCTTAGAAAAGATGACTCCTCATAAAAAAATTACCGTATTATAAATCATAATATATATAAAATATATAGATAGAGAAAGCGGGAAGAATGATCACATAACAATGAATTTAATTTAGAAACATAAAATTAACTCGATTTTAATTAAAAAAATAAATTAATGTTAGCCTAAATTTTTAAAAATATATATATATCATATGATGGAGTAACGATTTGTTTGCCAAGGGGTTGCTTCTTTGAAGCAGAGATTACTCGGTCTTGATTCCTCCACCATCAAGCTTGAGATTACTCGGTCTTGATTCCTCCACCATCAAGCTTTCAAGAACCCGCTACCACCTTGGGAAAATTTTGCAAACATATATGTTAGGTGAGACCAGGTAAACGACTGTCACGCTAAGCCACAAAATATAATCTCATCATGAAGTCTATAACACCAGAAGCGTACCACTGTTAAATTGAATGAGAAAGCAGGAGGATATGGAACATAATGCAACGAAATAGCATACATCAAAGAACGTACCCTCCTGCAACTAAGAAAAATGCGCGAAATTAACTGAAACATAGAATCTGAGAGAAGCGGTGACGCCAATTTGTTGCTTCGAGATGGAGAATGAGTTGGTGAGTCTAAAAGTCTATCCTAAAGTCTTCTTTTGAGTTGTATATTTAGAAAAAAAATATAAATCAAAGAGTCATTTGCTAAATAATAGTATATAAAGAATAGTGCAATAAGGGAACCTATATACCTTCTAGAGAATACAATGAGCCAAGTTTTCAAAGATGACATCCGTTTCTATGCTTTGTTTTTAAAGATAACCGCTACTAATATAGGATGATGGCATCAAATGTCTCGCTTCTACATGTCTTATTAAATTACTCAAGAATCAAAAATTACACCATATTATAACACATACTAGTCTTAGCATTTGTCAAAGGTCTCGATCCTATCCATGCCGAGATATTGCCATCCATTAGCAAGGTATTTTATGCATACTCCTCTATTAAAGTAGCAAATATATTGTTTTTTTTTTTTTGCTGAAGGAGAGAGCGAGAAGGCGAGGGCATCAGAATCCATCCATCAGATATGCATTTATCAGATAGAAGGATCACAGCCACTGACACTTCTTTTACATGATCATAACCAACCATCCATGCCGCTTTTCTCTTACATGCATAACGTATACGTAACACCGAAACATGTCTAACATTGGAATAATGATACCAATTCACCATCTCCCAAGTCAAATTATTGGAAATGACTTGCACTAATATCTGCGGTGATAAGAATCCGGATAAGGATTGCACCGCAGAAAGTATCCAAAGACAAGGCCATGGGCAGGTTCCTGGCCCCTGCTTCTCAATCCGTCCAACACTCCGACCCGGCTTTCCTGGCTCTCGCTTTGTAAAAGCCAGTCAAAACCACGGAGCCCGGTTGTATCCTCTGCGCAAAAGAAGGATGTACCTTCTTTCTCGCCCGTTGACCGTCGGATATCATCCCTATTCTACTTTGCGCCTGTGCACGGATGATGATAGATTTTGGATTGCTTTCAGATCGATGTAGTGGATGATCCAAAGGCCTATGGGCGCTAAGGAAAGCGCATCCTTTTTTCGCACGAAGGATACAGCCGCGACTCGTAAAAACCCTATAACGTTATATGGAACAAATGAAATACCCACGACCGGCCGCTTCCCTTGCGCTCTCTTCCCCGCCCACCACCTCCACCTCCAGCGCGCTTCCAGAACCCTCTAATGGGCCCCACCTCCGCCGCCCGGTACGCCGCGCCTCCCCGTCGCCTCTCCTTTGTCACCGCATCCACTGCCGGCACCGTTTTTTCTATGATCATTATGACGATTATTTCCATCTCTATTCCCAGCACCACCGCTTGCTGAATCGCTCGCACAGCCAAGCCCTTTGATCCGCTTGGCCGTTGGAAAGTTGATACCTTTTCGATCTTTCATTCTTTTCCCCCCTTCCCTTTGACTAGAAGGAAAGTGAGAGAGACAGGATGGCATCGTTGCTGCCCGTGGGCTTGAGGAACACCACGCTGAGCTTTGGCCTGAAGCCCTGCCGTCCGGCCGCCGGGACCGATACAAGGTTAATTTCGGACTTGATTGTAATCTTTTCGTGACATTGATCGTTTGTCTGAAAGGTCGTGAATTGAATCATGGAGCGGTGTCTTCGCTTGATGGTAAAAAAGTTACTTTTTTATTCCTTTTTTTTTTAATTGCGAAGATTTAGCTCCACTTGATGGCAACAAAGTTCCTTTTTAATTCTTTTTAATTGTGAAGTTACCTTGCGGCCAAAAGCTGCTTCTTTTTTTCTTTTTCTTTTTTTTTTTGAAATTCTTTTAAGATTCATGTAGATGAATCAAAATTATTTTGAGGAGTGTCAATATTTATTTTTTAAAAAAATTGGGAAGATAATGTGTTGTGGTACTTTTTGGGGAATCCCTCTCTCGTGGAATACGGATTCCGATTCCTGTATCCAGAAGAAGAGAAAAAAAAAATGGATATGCAAGGTTTTATTATAAAAAAAATAATTAGTTACAAGATAAAAATACGGACTTTCAATCTATACAATTTCTTTCAACAAGAGATTTCAAATTTCTTACAAAAAAAACCTCTTAATTTTCAAGAAGTGCCTCTAGTCCCTGCAGCTTTCTCTACCGTTATCATCTCTCTTGAAAGCTCTCAGGATCTTTATCCTAACCTCTCTTGTTTCTATCACTTTTTATGGTTTTTCTATCGACAAGCATTTTGACAGGAATCTGATGGTTCAAATCGTATCGAAAAAGATTTTAATTTTTTGTCCAATTTCTATTTAATTCCTGAAACCTTCGGGCCTTCCGATCAATATTGAATATGCTATAAATCATGCTAAATCAAGCCCAATCAAGTTGGAGATGCTCCCTGGCCATCCGATCGCACCCAATATCATGTGGAGCTGTTGGATCGCACACCTGAGGCCATAGATTGCGAGGCAAGTCCTGAGGCCTCATGCATGTGGACTGAGTGGTGCACCGTGTTTGTTGGGCTGCGCGCCTGGCTGGGTCGAGTGTCTAGCTAGGATGCGTGCTTGGCTGGGCCACATGCACAGGTTTGGGCCATGTTGGCCTGGATTTGGACGGTCTAGATTTTTTTAAGGCCGAATTAAGGTATTTTTTCTCAACAATCTCTATCTCGATTCAACATTCGGCCTCCATCTAATTTTGAAAGCTCTTGAAAGATTTCAACTTCATGCCCTATGATAAACATCTACTATTCATGGATGGGCAAATATGAGAGTTAAGCCAAACTGCTCGATTTCATCTTTATCGTATGTTGGTCTCATCTTGACCTGAGACCTGCTCAGAAAATTTTTTGGCCGCAATAAAAACTTTACCGTGCGATATTGCCTATCATTCTTCCACGTCTTTTATTTCGTATCCGATCCACCTACTTTTGGAGCTCCATCTCGTACTGCTCCATCTCGTACTGCACTTCTATTTACATCAGGGACTTCATCTTGTATTGAACTTCATGTCAAAAGATAATGTTCTCTACATTTCTTTTTCTTAAAACAAATTTATTATTATGGATAACTTTCAGGATTCTATCATCAGTTATCCATGTATAGCTGTTTGAATTTAGTTTATTTTGTGAGATTAGATTCTTATTAAAATTGGGTTTGTATCGGATATCATCCAATTTTTTCAAAGTTTTATAATAAAATTTTAAGTTGACTATCCTTTCATCCTTGATCGATAGCTCAATCTAGCTAGTAGGTGGACAATATCGTATCTACTCTCTAGAGAGTAGAACATCTTTTCTCTGCAACATATATAATGGAGATATACAGAATTTAAAATTTATTGCTGAAAAAAGAAGATATCTCGTTAGATATCATAAGTACATTACCATATTTGTCATTGTCGCTACTATCAGCCATCATCGTAGTAGCCTTCGTTTGATCTTTGAGTTGAGAACAATCTTTAATACGATGTCCCAACTCGTCACATCGGTGGTACTTTGTGAGGCCCAGCCCATCCGGCTGTTCGATCCAAGCGGGTTTGGGCTGAAGTCGGCAACTGGGTTGCCGACTTCAGTTCGGAATTTCTTTAGGCACCGGACTTCGGAACGATTGGCGGAAGCTGCGGAAGCCGGTCGATCGATGTAGGGGGGATAAGGGTTTTCTCTGGCTTTAAAGGCTCCTCGCGTGCCTCTCCTCCAGCCGAACCCTCCACCTCCGATGGACGTTGAAGATTGACGCCAATCGTGCCAGGCGTTTCCCTCTTGTGCCACGGCTGTTTTCGACGGTCATTCCTTTCTCTGGTGCTGCCGAAACCGTCGCCGACCTTGCCGGTAAGTGCCCTATCCCCTGTCTTCATCTGTGCATGGGCATCTAAGGCGATGGACGGGAGTCGTCTCCTCTCGAGCACGGGCTTGGATAGGGACAACCGGGCAGGGAGGAGGATCCATTTTATTTATTTTTTTTTTTTTTTTTGGGATTTAGGTGGGTGTTCGGACGGCCGCCGGTGGTCGCATTGCCGTCCGCTCCTATCAACCGGGCCCCCTTCTCGGTGGCCGTCTCCCATGGAAACCGCCGGCAGCTGTGGGTAGACCGGCTCGGTCAAGCCGAGAGAGGAGTAGCAGGGTTACTTTGGGTTTCCGGCTGGTGGCCGGTCGGCCGTCGGGGTCGCTGCCGGTCTCTCTCCTCCTTCCGATCTTCCGTTGGCTAAGGGGGTTGGCTTAGTAGGGGAGATGGCGGCGGGTGAGTGAAAGAAGGGAGGCAGAGTCGGTGAAGGGAGAGAACCGAGTTGACTCGGTTAGCAGGGGTGAGTCGACTCGGTCAATAGAACTGGGTTGACTCGGTCTATGGGATGTGTTGACTCGATTTTCTGGGATGGGTCTGTTCGGTGAAAGCAAATTTTGGAGAGAGAAAGGAAAAAGGGAAAAAAGTGAAAATAGAACCGGGATTCGAGGGTGTTTCGGGGAATTTAGTTTTCTTTTTAGTTTTTTTTTGAAATAGAAATTAATTGTATATTTAAATTGTTGATCAGGATCATTGTTGACCTTGGAAGACCCGGTTTAGTGTTGGATTGTACTAGTTGGTGGAGGCTCTTCGGTAAGTTATCTTGACCTCTGATATGTATGCCAATATATATATATTTATAACTTAGTAGATATATGTAATATATCTGCATTTGATTGCATTGGATTGCGTGCATCATGTTGGTGTGGGTGCTGTGTTGGTGTGAGTACATTGTGTTGGTGTGGGTACATTGTGGGATTGCTTTGGATTGCGTGCATCGTGGTGATGTGGATGCATTGTGCTGGTGTGAGTACATTATGTTGGTATGGGTACATTATGGGATTGCTTTGGATTGCGTGCATCGTGTTGATGTGGATGCATTGTGTTGGTGTGAGTGCATTGTGACGGTGTGAGTGCTCTCTAGTCTGACTATGATCATACGAGAACTTAGTCTCCTTTTGGGCCTCCAGCAGGGCTATTGCTGGTACATGACCGTTGAGCGGTATGTGACACAGGAGCTAGTTGCCTTATTTTAGTCATGCATGGCGGGTACATGCAGAGGATGCATGTTTCTCGTGTGATACTCAGAACTAGTTTTCCTTTTGGGCCTCCAGCAGGGCTATTGCTGGCACATGACTGTTGAGCGGTATGTGACACAGGATCTAGTCTCTTTCGGGGCAAGCCATGGGCCGATCGTGGTCATAGTCTGAGGGACTAGGAGAGTTAAGTAAATGGTTGGCCATCCATAGTCGTGTCGTGTTAGTATCGTTTGCATTTAAGTATACACATTTGCATAGTGTTGCTGGTATATTATTTTGAGATGGATATCTTGTATGTGTGTTGTATATGTTACTAATTATTATTGACATATTTGTATATGTATATTGGAGGTGATGATAACTTACTGAGCCTGTTTAGCTCATTCCCTATTTTCCTATGTTTTTGTTGCAGATCCGGAAAATTAAGCGAGCTTGGGACCAGTCAGTGAGAAGATAGGGTTTAGGTGTTGATCTTTGAGTTTATATTAAATTTTAGTTGAATTTTATGATTAATTCTTGGAATCAATAAATAATTAGTGAGATATGTTCCTTACCACTGTTTGGATATTGTATTGAAAGTTAGGCCTGGCATGATCTCTAGGATGATACCTAGGGTTGTGCGGCCTGTCACGTAGCCGATCCTAGTTATGGATTCGGGGCGTGACATACTTGATCTTGCTCGCATCCATCGATTTGGACCTGGATTGTCCACCATCCAATCCTCTATCACTCCGCTTTCTATTGCCTGTTTTTCCAGAGACCACCAATATTGAGTCCTCGTCTAAACTCAAAGCTCGGCTCTCTTACTTGATAACCTGATTCTGGAATAGTGCCAAAATGACCTTCTCTATCTTGATGGTGTTCTTTTTCACTAGAAGTCACTAAGGAGTTAAAGGAGTGCGGAAGTGATGATAATAAGATCAACGTCCTGGTCTTTTCTTCAACCATTTCAGCTACGTTGAAAAAATCAGGGAGGATCCTCTGAAAATTGCTCAACTGCTCATGCATACTCTATCCTTCGTTCATCCGTAGTTGATAAAACTATTTTCAAAAAAATAGCACTTTGGTGAGGGATTTTATCATGTATAACTCAAGCTCTTCCATATCACCATTGAAAAATCTCGTTTAGCACATGGATCACCACGTCATCCATCAAATACAAGCGGATCATGCTCACCGCCTGCATCTGAAGCTATCTCCGGTTTTTTTTCCATGGTGGCTAGCTTTTCCTCACATATAAAACATCGATCAATTCCTACTAGATGAGCACGTCTTTCATCCTTGCTTGCCAAAGAAAGAAATTATTATTTTCATCGAATCAGTTGATGTCGATTTTGATTGCGCCTATTTTCTCCATCTTTTTCAATCTCGATCAACATGGATTATCTGGACAATCCAAAATTCTGATACCAGTTATTATGGTACCACTTGCACTGATATCACTTGTTGGAGAATTTTTCATGCGGAATATAGATTCTTGTGCCCGAGATCATGATATTGTTGTTGATGCCGCAAAAGAAGGAAGAAAAAAAGAACACAATCAATAGGATAGCAAGGTTTTATTATAAAAAAATAATCACTTATGAGATAAGAACTCACATTTTCAATTTTATACAATTGCTCTCAATAAAAAATTTCAAATCCTTCACAAAAAGTTCTCAACTCTTAAAGAGATTATTTAGCCCCTACAAGCTTTCTCTGTTGTTGCCATGCTTCCTGGAAGCCCTCTAGATCTTCATCTTGATCTCTTTGACCCCTGTCCCTCTTTTTATAGTCTCTTTATCGAAGAGCGCTTTGACAGGAGTCCAGTGATTTAGACCGCATCGAAAAAGGATTTCAATTTCTTATCGAACTATTTGATCCCTGAAGCTTTCTGGCCATTCGATCGGCATCAAACGCGCTGGATCAAGCCCAATCGAGTCGAAGATGCTCCTTGGCCATCCAATCGCATCCGAGATTGCTTGGAGCCATCGGGTCGTGCACATGAGGCCATAGACTAGGAGAAGCACCCCATAGACCGTGTGAAACTTTCTAGAAAATGCCATGGACCGTGTGAAACGCTCGCGTGTCGATTGTGCAATGCACTGCAGTCGTTGGGCCGTGCACGTCATGCGTGCCTAGGCCACGTGTGTCATGCACATGCTGGGCTGCATGCCTGGCTGGGTCATGTGTGCGGGTCTGGGCCATGCCATCCTAGGTTTGGGTGGTCTGGGCCTTGTTCTGGGCTTTTTCTAGGCCGAATCGAGATATTTTTTCTCAACATAATGCAGGGCAAAGGAAAAATCTTTGCTGGTGGTAGCATGCGAGCAATGTTGTATGAAGGGGCTCTGCTAGGTTAGATGATTTTCTTTGACCCCTTTAGTTTTTGTCTGGCCTAGGGGAAATGTTGCTTGAAGATTGCAAAAAAAAAGAGATTAGGTGTGGTCTTGAGTGAGAGACTGCATTATATTCAGAAGTTATACCGTGAGCCCCTTGGCGAACACAAGTAGAGTTGCTAGCACCTTTTGTTTAATTTAGAGACTATGGGCGACCATTAATAGAAAAGGTATAGAAGTTGCATAACTTCTTCGACAAGAGAAACGGGGACGGTGTCAGTTGAAATAAAGCAAGAGCAAAAGAAAACGACTGAAAACAGCTAACTCATACAGGAGGACAACACACATCATGTCATGATCTCAAGGAATGGTTCTCTTTCTTAGAAGAGCAAAGAAATATATGGGATGATCATATACCAAGTATTCTCCATTATCAACGGAGGTCCAAAATTTTTCATTCCTCTGATTCCTTATTTACTTCCATACGGCAAATAGCACAGCCATCCTCCATGCTTTGAAGGTTCCCATGACACGTACATACTTATTTGCAAATTTACATGTATTCATGTCTATGTATGTGCATCCCTTAAACCAAGATAGATATAAAAGCTTCAAGCCTTTGAGAATGTTTGACAAATTCATCCTTAACTTATCAGACTTGGTAAAACTTCATGTCAAAGTTCTCTAGAATTGAATAGAGAAGATGTTAGTCATAGTGTTCAGAGGATTAGGCATGTTTGGAATGCCTCAAGAATTCTTGTAGGATTCAAATTCACAAAGAACGAAATAAAATCACTAAGTGTATTTTTGGTTGCCCAAGTGAGCAGCTGAAGTCACTTCAAGTGCCCAAGAAGTCACTTCAGGTGATTGGTTGTCTTGAAGTGGCTTGAAGTTCTCGCTGTGAGAGCGACTAGGATCAAAAACACAAGTGACTTTGGCTGGCAGGGAGCTAAAGTCACTTCGTGAAGTGAGTTCCCACCCTTCCACTTAGTGGTAACCAAATATGTCCGAAACTTTGTTATTCTAGGCTGACATGCAGTTGGATGCCTAAAGAATTAGGTCTGTCTAGTTATTTGACACCATTCAAGGTGGGGACACTCGTATGTACAGCTTCTATTCAAATTTGAAACTAAATCAACTTAAAATATGATGTCAAACCTAGTTTTCATTTTGCTCAAGATGTTTGTGTGATAGACAGCTTTGCTTTGCTTGTGGTTTGCAATGGATAGAGCTGAAATTTGCATGAGGAGACTGGTAGTGAAAGCTTGATAGGTGTTCCTACATTGATCAAGGCATAAATTAAAAGTGTCATCTATGCTAGCCGACATGGACTGGCATGTGTCTTGTTAGTGCCTTGTCAACATACAACACAATTGCAAGCTAGTTCTTGGCATGCTATTGTAACGATGGATATCAATGCGTGCCAAGGACTGGTACGGCATGGCACAAAGTGATACATTACCAATTCGATACATTAATCCTTTGATTATAGGACCTTAGGAGAAAATTGGTGGATATATTTTTCACATGAGTACCAAGGTGTAGTTGATAAACTTTGAGATATTGTTTGAATGAAGAAGAGGGAAATGATAAATTTGTGAAAATGGATGGGACAAGTATGTCAAAAGCAAAATTACAACCATGTCCGAATAAGCTACTTTAGATGGTAACAATGATTTTATACTTTGATCCTTAAGCTAAGGCAGTGTTTTTGGACAGTTGAACCAAGTGCATTGTGCATGCATCAATAAGTTACTCATCAAAAGGATAAGCTAAGGCATGGGTCTCTATCATCTCATAGATTAAGGACCTTTTGCCTGACTAACTTATCTTTTAGGATAACCACTCCTGATGTAGGAGCTGGTCAATTTGTGAGGGAAGAAACTCTGATGATTCTTGGGAGGCTGCCAATGGTTCATCCTTAAAAATAGGGATAAGAAATTCTCATAAATTAGTGATTGTTCTTGTCCCTGAGAAATAGGATAATGGGAATGATGATCCCTTCAAACTCTTAAATTCTTCTTAACTATGATTTGTTTATCAAAGCCTTCATCATGAAGGCAGATAATATTCAAGTACAAGTATTTATATGTCCGAATGGGCCCTAAGTGCTCATCTTGTTTGATGTGCTTCATGTGAGCATGCAGTATTTATTGCATGTTTATTGTCATGTATCAGCTTGTTAGCTGCCCTACTATTTCTAAGTAGTTATGTGAGCTTATTGGATATGGCATCAAGATAATGGCAGTTTGCTTCAGTTCTAATTTAAGCAAGTCTTTTGCTTTTCGGTTGTCCACGATATAAGTGCTCATAACTAGTCCCATTCTGTGAGACTGTAATTCTCCTGCACAACTAGCATTGGCATAGTCAACTAGGTTAAGTGAAAAGATTAAGCTTCCAATTGATTATATGACAAAGATTCACAATTCATTGGCTTCTTGAAAATGAGATGTGGAGGGAGCAAATGAAAGGAAACATTTAAATGGGGGTGAGCATCATAGAAGATCAAGCGGATGAAGAGGTGCTGAGGTATATATCTATAATTTTGCTACATAATGAAGGCATGAAGGGAGATTACCTTTGTTATTGCCAAATTTGTATGCAAGAACATGAGGGTTCTTGATTCTTTTGGACAAGGTCTGCAAAATTGATATCCAAAATGATGCTGTACATGACCAAGACAATACAATATGGTCAATACGAATATGGTATGATATGTGCCTTACATCGATATGATTTTCCAATACATTTTTCGCACTCTCAGCCATGATTTCACTCAAAATCAAGTGGTACAGGTTGGTATTGATGGTACAGGATAGTTCAGCTTGGTTTAGATTGATATAAGCCGATTCAACTCCTACACCAAAATAGAGGTGTAGTCAAGACGAGACTAGCAAAGCCGAGTAGCTAGAAGCTCAACTCAATTCAAAACATTCGGGCTCAAAACTCAACTCAATATCGATCTAGTCTTAATATCCCAAGCTTGAGCTCGTCTCGATAAAAATATAAGACAAAACTCGTGATAAACTTGACTCGACTCAAATATCAACTAAGCCATACTCAAAGTTGAGCTCGAATTTGAGCCTTAGCCTACTAATAATATATATATTATAAGTAAAAATAATATTATTAAATATATATATAGATTCGAATAAGCTAGTTTTCAAGCTGAGTATCTTGCTGCAGTCATGAATTAACTACCAAGATATATTCTCTTCCATTATTAGAATTGAAATAATAAAATTAATTATTTATTTTGCAACATCGAGCCACTAGAAAATTTATCAAATAGATGTGAAGTCGGCCTTTCTAAATGGCCCTTTTGATGAAGAAGTTATATCAAGCAGTCCAAAAGGTTTATCAAGCAAAGAAGCGAAGATAAGGTATATTGGCTCAACAAGGCTTTGTACGGCCTCAAGTAATTTCAAGTGCCTGGGATAAGAGAATCGATGATTTTTTACAGAAAAATGGTTTTTAGGAGTGCCTTAGTGAATATACCCTCTATGTAAAAAAAGCAAAGGTGACATTTATTAATCCATCTATCTTTTAATAATATGATCTTCATAGGAAATAATCACTTTATGATTAAAGACTTTAAGCTTACCATGAAATTGGAGTTTAAAATGATGAATCTTGACTTGATGTCTTACTTTCTTAGGATTGAAGTAATGCAAGCTACAAATAGGATTTTTATATATTAGAAAAGATATGCTACTGAGACATTGAAGAAGTTTAAAATGTTTGAATGCAGTCTCGTGCAAATTTCCATGAAAGTTTAATTGGTACTAAATTATCTAAAGCAAGTGATGGTTTTACTGCAGATCCAACTTATTTTAAAAGTATAGTTGGAAGTTCGAGATATCTAACATATACTAGAATTGATATTACCTATGGAGCTGGTTTAGTCTGCAAGTTTATAGAAGCACCAAAGCATTCTTATCTTCAGGTTGCTAGGAGAATCCTGCAATATATGAAGGGTACTTTAAATCATGGTCTCTTTCATTCAAATATTGCAAATAATCTTATTGGATATTCTGATAGTGATTGAAGAGGAGATCAAGATGATCGAAGTACTATGGGACATTTTTTCATGTTTAGCTCAGTGGCAATTTTATGGTCTTCTAAAAAATAGTTAGTAATTGCTCTTTCAACTTATAAGGCTAACTATGTTACTCATCAAAAGGATAAGCTAAGGCATGGGTCTCTATCATCTCATAGATTAAGGACCTATTGCCTGACTAACTTATCTTTTAGGATAACCACTCCTGATGTAGGAGCTGGTCAATTTGTGAGGGAAGAAACTCTGATGATTCTTGGGAGGCTGCCAATGGCTCATCCTTAAAAATAGGGATAAGAAATTCTCATAAATTAGTGATTGTTCTTGTCCCTGAGAAATAGGATAATGGGAATGATGATCCCTTCAAACTCTTAAATTCTTCTTAACTATGATTTGTTTATCAAAGCCTTCATCATGAAGGCAGATAATATTCAAGTACAAGTATTTATATGTCCGAATGGGCCCTAAGTGCTCATCTTGTTTGATGTGCTTCATGTGAGCATGCAGTATTTATTGCATGTTTATTGTCATGTATCAGCTTGTTAGCTGCCCTACTATTTCTAAGTAGTTATGTGAGCTTATTGGATATGGCATCAAGATAATGGCAGTTTGCTTCAGTTCTAATTTAAGCAAGTCTTTTGCTTTTCGGTTGTCCACGATATAAGTGCTCATAACTAGTCCCATTCTGTGAGACTGTAATTCTCCTGCACAACTAGCATTGGCATAGTCAACTAGGTTAAGTGAAAAGATTAAGCTTCCAATTGATTATATGACAAAGATTCACAATTCATTGGCTTCTTGAAAATGAGATGTGGAGGGAGCAAATGAAAGGAAACATTTAAATGGGGGTGAGCATCATAGAAGATCAAGCGGATGAAGAGGTGCTGAGGTATATATCTATAATTTTGCTACATAATGAAGGCATGAAGGGAGATTACCTTTGTTATTGCCAAATTTGTATGCAAGAACATGAGGGTTCTTGATTCTTTTGGACAAGGTCTGCAAAATTGATATCCAAAATGATGCTGTACATGACCAAGACAATACAATATGGTCAATACGAATATGGTATGATATGTGCCTTACATCGATATGATTTTCCAATACATTTTTCGCACTCTCAGCCATGATTTCACTCAAAATCAAGTGGTACAGGTTGGTATTGATGGTACAGGATAGTTCAGCTTGGTTTAGATTGATATAAGCCGATTCAACTCCTACACCAAAATAGAGGTGTAGTCAAGACGAGACTAGCAAAGCCGAGTAGCTAGAAGCTCAACTCAATTCAAAACATTCGGGCTCAAAACTCAACTCAATATCGATCTAGTCTTAATATCCCAAGCTTGAGCTCGTCTCGATAAAAATATAAGACAAAACTCGTGATAAACTTGACTCGACTCAAATATCAACTAAGCCATACTCAAAGTTGAGCTCGAATTTGAGCCTTAGCCTACTAATAATATATATATTATAAGTAAAAATAATATTATTAAAATATATATAGATTCGAATAAGCTAGTTTTCAAGCTGAGTATCTTGCTGCAGTCATGAATTAACTACCAAGATATATTCTCTTCCATTATTAGAATTGAAATAATAAAATTAATTATTTATTTTGCAACATCGAGCCACTAGAAAATTTATCAAATAGATGTGAAGTCGGCCTTTCTAAATGGCCCTTTTGATGAAGAAGTTATATCAAGCAGTCCAAAAGGTTTATCAAGCAAAGAAGCGAAGATAAGGTATATTGGCTCAACAAGGCTTTGTACGGCCTCAAGTAATTTCAAGTGCCTGGGATAAGAGAATCGATGATTTTTTACAGAAAAATGGTTTTTAGGAGTGCCTTAGTGAATATACCCTCTATGTAAAAAAAGCAAAGGTGACATTTATTAATCCATCTATCTTTTAATAATATGATCTTCATAGGAAATAATCACTTTATGATTAAAGACTTTAAGCTTACCATGAAATTGGAGTTTAAAATGATGAATCTTGACTTGATGTCTTACTTTCTTAGGATTGAAGTAATGCAAGCTACAAATAGGATTTTTATATATTAGAAAAGATATGCTACTGAGACATTGAAGAAGTTTAAAATGTTTGAATGCAGTCTCGTGCAAATTTCCATGAAAGTTTAATTGGTACTAAATTATCTAAAGCAAGTGATGGTTTTACTGCAGATCCAACTTATTTTAAAAGTATAGTTGGAAGTTCGAGATATCTAACATATACTAGAATTGATATTACCTATGGAGCTGGTTTAGTCTGCAAGTTTATAGAAGCACCAAAGCATTCTTATCTTCAGGTTGCTAGGAGAATCCTGCAATATATGAAGGGTACTTTAAATCATGGTCTCTTTCATTCAAATATTGCAAATAATCTTATTGGATATTCTGATAGTGATTGAAGAGGAGATCAAGATGATCGAAGTACTATGGGACATTTTTTCATGTTTAGCTCAGTGGCAATTTTATGGTCTTCTAAAAAATAGTTAGTAATTGCTCTTTCAACTTATAAGGCTAACTATGTTACTCATCAAAAGGATAAGCTAAGGCATGGGTCTCTATCATCTCATAGATTAAGGACCTATTGCCTGACTAACTTATCTTTTAGGATAACCACTCCTGATGTAGGAGCTGGTCAATTTGTGAGGGAAGAAACTCTGATGATTCTTGGGAGGCTGCCAATGGCTCATCCTTAAAAATAGGGATAAGAAATTCTCATAAATTAGTGATTGTTCTTGTCCCTGAGAAATAGGATAATGGGAATGATGATCCCTTCAAACTCTTAAATTCTTCTTAACTATGATTTGTTTATCAAAGCCTTCATCATGAAGGCAGATAATATTCAAGTACAAGTATTTATATGTCCGAATGGGCCCTAAGTGCTCATCTTGTTTGATGTGCTTCATGTGAGCATGCAGTATTTATTGCATGTTTATTGTCATGTATCAGCTTGTTAGCTGCCCTACTATTTCTAAGTAGTTATGTGAGCTTATTGGATATGGCATCAAGATAATGGCAGTTTGCTTCAGTTCTAATTTAAGCAAGTCTTTTGCTTTTCGGTTGTCCACGATATAAGTGCTCATAACTAGTCCCATTCTGTGAGACTGTAATTCTCCTGCACAACTAGCATTGGCATAGTCAACTAGGTTAAGTGAAAAGATTAAGCTTCCAATTGATTATATGACAAAGATTCACAATTCATTGGCTTCTTGAAAATGAGATGTGGAGGGAGCAAATGAAAGGAAACATTTAAATGGGGGTGAGCATCATAGAAGATCAAGCGGATGAAGAGGTGCTGAGGTATATATCTATAATTTTGCTACATAATGAAGGCATGAAGGGAGATTACCTTTGTTATTGCCAAATTTGTATGCAAGAACATGAGGGTTCTTGATTCTTTTGGACAAGGTCTGCAAAATTGATATCCAAAATGATGCTGTACATGACCAAGACAATACAATATGGTCAATACGAATATGGTATGATATGTGCCTTACATCGATATGATTTTCCAATACATTTTTCGCACTCTCAGCCATGATTTCACTCAAAATCAAGTGGTACAGGTTGGTATTGATGGTACAGGATAGTTCAGCTTGGTTTAGATTGATATAAGCCGATTCAACTCCTACACCAAAATAGAGGTGTAGTCAAGACGAGACTAGCAAAGCCGAGTAGCTAGAAGCTCAACTCAATTCAAAACATTCGGGCTCAAAACTCAACTCAATATCGATCTAGTCTTAATATCCCAAGCTTGAGCTCGTCTCGATAAAAATATAAGACAAAACTCGTGATAAACTTGACTCGACTCAAATATCAACTAAGCCATACTCAAAGTTGAGCTCGAATTTGAGCCTTAGCCTACTAATAATATATATATTATAAGTAAAAATAATATTATTAAAAATATATATAGATTCGAATAAGCTAGTTTTCAAGCTGAGTATCTTGCTGCAGTCATGAATTAACTACCAAGATATATTCTCTTCCATTATTAGAATTGAAATAATAAAATTAATTATTTATTTTGCAACATCGAGCCACTAGAAAATTTATCAAATAGATGTGAAGTCGGCCTTTCTAAATGGCCCTTTTGATGAAGAAGTTATATCAAGCAGTCCAAAAGGTTTATCAAGCAAAGAAGCGAAGATAAGGTATATTGGCTCAACAAGGCTTTGTACGGCCTCAAGTAATTTCAAGTGCCTGGGATAAGAGAATCGATGATTTTTTACAGAAAAATGGTTTTTAGGAGTGCCTTAGTGAATATACCCTCTATGTAAAAAAAGCAAAGGTGACATTTATTAATCCATCTATCTTTTAATAATATGATCTTCATAGGAAATAATCACTTTATGATTAAAGACTTTAAGCTTACCATGAAATTGGAGTTTAAAATGATGAATCTTGACTTGATGTCTTACTTTCTTAGGATTGAAGTAATGCAAGCTACAAATAGGATTTTTATATATTAGAAAAGATATGCTACTGAGACATTGAAGAAGTTTAAAATGTTTGAATGCAGTCTCGTGCAAATTTCCATGAAAGTTTAATTGGTACTAAATTATCTAAAGCAAGTGATGGTTTTACTGCAGATCCAACTTATTTTAAAAGTATAGTTGGAAGTTCGAGATATCTAACATATACTAGAATTGATATTACCTATGGAGCTGGTTTAGTCTGCAAGTTTATAGAAGCACCAAAGCATTCTTATCTTCAGGTTGCTAGGAGAATCCTGCAATATATGAAGGGTACTTTAAATCATGGTCTCTTTCATTCAAATATTGCAAATAATCTTATTGGATATTCTGATAGTGATTGAAGAGGAGATCAAGATGATCGAAGTACTATGGGACATTTTTTCATGTTTAGCTCAGTGGCAATTTTATGGTCTTCTAAAAAATAGTTAGTAATTGCTCTTTCAACTTATAAGGCTAACTATGTTACTCATCAAAAGGATAAGCTAAGGCATGGGTCTCTATCATCTCATAGATTAAGGACCTATTGCCTGACTAACTTATCTTTTAGGATAACCACTCCTGATGTAGGAGCTGGTCAATTTGTGAGGGAAGAAACTCTGATGATTCTTGGGAGGCTGCCAATGGCTCATCCTTAAAAATAGGGATAAGAAATTCTCATAAATTAGTGATTGTTCTTGTCCCTGAGAAATAGGATAATGGGAATGATGATCCCTTCAAACTCTTAAATTCTTCTTAACTATGATTTGTTTATCAAAGCCTTCATCATGAAGGCAGATAATATTCAAGTACAAGTATTTATATGTCCGAATGGGCCCTAAGTGCTCATCTTGTTTGATGTGCTTCATGTGAGCATGCAGTATTTATTGCATGTTTATTGTCATGTATCAGCTTGTTAGCTGCCCTACTATTTCTAAGTAGTTATGTGAGCTTATTGGATATGGCATCAAGATAATGGCAGTTTGCTTCAGTTCTAATTTAAGCAAGTCTTTTGCTTTTCGGTTGTCCACGATATAAGTGCTCATAACTAGTCCCATTCTGTGAGACTGTAATTCTCCTGCACAACTAGCATTGGCATAGTCAACTAGGTTAAGTGAAAAGATTAAGCTTCCAATTGATTATATGACAAAGATTCACAATTCATTGGCTTCTTGAAAATGAGATGTGGAGGGAGCAAATGAAAGGAAACATTTAAATGGGGGTGAGCATCATAGAAGATCAAGCGGATGAAGAGGTGCTGAGGTATATATCTATAATTTTGCTACATAATGAAGGCATGAAGGGAGATTACCTTTGTTATTGCCAAATTTGTATGCAAGAACATGAGGGTTCTTGATTCTTTTGGACAAGGTCTGCAAAATTGATATCCAAAATGATGCTGTACATGACCAAGACAATACAATATGGTCAATACGAATATGGTATGATATGTGCCTTACATCGATATGATTTTCCAATACATTTTTCGCACTCTCAGCCATGATTTCACTCAAAATCAAGTGGTACAGGTTGGTATTGATGGTACAGGATAGTTCAGCTTGGTTTAGATTGATATAAGCCGATTCAACTCCTACACCAAAATAGAGGTGTAGTCAAGACGAGACTAGCAAAGCCGAGTAGCTAGAAGCTCAACTCAATTCAAAACATTCGGGCTCAAAACTCAACTCAATATCGATCTAGTCTTAATATCCCAAGCTTGAGCTCGTCTCGATAAAAATATAAGACAAAACTCGTGATAAACTTGACTCGACTCAAATATCAACTAAGCCATACTCAAAGTTGAGCTCGAATTTGAGCCTTAGCCTACTAATAATATATATATTATAAGTAAAAATAATATTATTAAAAATATATATAGATTCGAATAAGCTAGTTTTCAAGCTGAGTATCTTGCTGCAGTCATGAATTAACTACCAAGATATATTCTCTTCCATTATTAGAATTGAAATAATAAAATTAATTATTTATTTTGCAACATCGAGCCACTAGAAAATTTATCAAATAGATGTGAAGTCGGCCTTTCTAAATGGCCCTTTTGATGAAGAAGTTATATCAAGCAGTCCAAAAGGTTTATCAAGCAAAGAAGCGAAGATAAGGTATATTGGCTCAACAAGGCTTTGTACGGCCTCAAGTAATTTCAAGTGCCTGGGATAAGAGAATCGATGATTTTTTACAGAAAAATGGTTTTTAGGAGTGCCTTAGTGAATATACCCTCTATGTAAAAAAAGCAAAGGTGACATTTATTAATCCATCTATCTTTTAATAATATGATCTTCATAGGAAATAATCACTTTATGATTAAAGACTTTAAGCTTACCATGAAATTGGAGTTTAAAATGATGAATCTTGACTTGATGTCTTACTTTCTTAGGATTGAAGTAATGCAAGCTACAAATAGGATTTTTATATATTAGAAAAGATATGCTACTGAGACATTGAAGAAGTTTAAAATGTTTGAATGCAGTCTCGTGCAAATTTCCATGAAAGTTTAATTGGTACTAAATTATCTAAAGCAAGTGATGGTTTTACTGCAGATCCAACTTATTTTAAAAGTATAGTTGGAAGTTCGAGATATCTAACATATACTAGAATTGATATTACCTATGGAGCTGGTTTAGTCTGCAAGTTTATAGAAGCACCAAAGCATTCTTATCTTCAGGTTGCTAGGAGAATCCTGCAATATATGAAGGGTACTTTAAATCATGGTCTCTTTCATTCAAATATTGCAAATAATCTTATTGGATATTCTGATAGTGATTGAAGAGGAGATCAAGATGATCGAAGTACTATGGGACATTTTTTCATGTTTAGCTCAGTGGCAATTTTATGGTCTTCTAAAAAATAGTTAGTAATTGCTCTTTCAACTTATAAGGCTAACTATGTTACTCATCAAAAGGATAAGCTAAGGCATGGGTCTCTATCATCTCATAGATTAAGGACCTATTGCCTGACTAACTTATCTTTTAGGATAACCACTCCTGATGTAGGAGCTGGTCAATTTGTGAGGGAAGAAACTCTGATGATTCTTGGGAGGCTGCCAATGGCTCATCCTTAAAAATAGGGATAAGAAATTCTCATAAATTAGTGATTGTTCTTGTCCCTGAGAAATAGGATAATGGGAATGATGATCCCTTCAAACTCTTAAATTCTTCTTAACTATGATTTGTTTATCAAAGCCTTCATCATGAAGGCAGATAATATTCAAGTACAAGTATTTATATGTCCGAATGGGCCCTAAGTGCTCATCTTGTTTGATGTGCTTCATGTGAGCATGCAGTATTTATTGCATGTTTATTGTCATGTATCAGCTTGTTAGCTGCCCTACTATTTCTAAGTAGTTATGTGAGCTTATTGGATATGGCATCAAGATAATGGCAGTTTGCTTCAGTTCTAATTTAAGCAAGTCTTTTGCTTTTCGGTTGTCCACGATATAAGTGCTCATAACTAGTCCCATTCTGTGAGACTGTAATTCTCCTGCACAACTAGCATTGGCATAGTCAACTAGGTTAAGTGAAAAGATTAAGCTTCCAATTGATTATATGACAAAGATTCACAATTCATTGGCTTCTTGAAAATGAGATGTGGAGGGAGCAAATGAAAGGAAACATTTAAATGGGGGTGAGCATCATAGAAGATCAAGCGGATGAAGAGGTGCTGAGGTATATATCTATAATTTTGCTACATAATGAAGGCATGAAGGGAGATTACCTTTGTTATTGCCAAATTTGTATGCAAGAACATGAGGGTTCTTGATTCTTTTGGACAAGGTCTGCAAAATTGATATCCAAAATGATGCTGTACATGACCAAGACAATACAATATGGTCAATACGAATATGGTATGATATGTGCCTTACATCGATATGATTTTCCAATACATTTTTCGCACTCTCAGCCATGATTTCACTCAAAATCAAGTGGTACAGGTTGGTATTGATGGTACAGGATAGTTCAGCTTGGTTTAGATTGATATAAGCCGATTCAACTCCTACACCAAAATAGAGGTGTAGTCAAGACGAGACTAGCAAAGCCGAGTAGCTAGAAGCTCAACTCAATTCAAAACATTCGGGCTCAAAACTCAACTCAATATCGATCTAGTCTTAATATCCCAAGCTTGAGCTCGTCTCGATAAAAATATAAGACAAAACTCGTGATAAACTTGACTCGACTCAAATATCAACTAAGCCATACTCAAAGTTGAGCTCGAATTTGAGCCTTAGCCTACTAATAATATATATATTATAAGTAAAAATAATATTATTAAAAATATATATAGATTCGAATAAGCTAGTTTTCAAGCTGAGTATCTTGCTGCAGTCATGAATTAACTACCAAGATATATTCTCTTCCATTATTAGAATTGAAATAATAAAATTAATTATTTATTTTGCAACATCGAGCCACTAGAAAATTTATCAAATAGATGTGAAGTCGGCCTTTCTAAATGGCCCTTTTGATGAAGAAGTTATATCAAGCAGTCCAAAAGGTTTATCAAGCAAAGAAGCGAAGATAAGGTATATTGGCTCAACAAGGCTTTGTACGGCCTCAAGTAATTTCAAGTGCCTGGGATAAGAGAATCGATGATTTTTACAGAAAAATGGTTTTTAGGAGTGCCTTAGTGAATATACCCTCTATGTAAAAAAAGCAAAGGTGACATTTATTAATCCATCTATCTTTTAATAATATGATCTTCATAGGAAATAATCACTTTATGATTAAAGACTTTAAGCTTACCATGAAATTGGAGTTTAAAATGATGAATCTTGACTTGATGTCTTACTTTCTTAGGATTGAAGTAATGCAAGCTACAAATAGGATTTTTATATATTAGAAAAGATATGCTACTGAGACATTGAAGAAGTTTAAAATGTTTGAATGCAGTCTCGTGCAAATTTCCATGAAAGTTTAATTGGTACTAAATTATCTAAAGCAAGTGATGGTTTTACTGCAGATCCAACTTATTTTAAAAGTATAGTTGGAAGTTCGAGATATCTAACATATACTAGAATTGATATTACCTATGGAGCTGGTTTAGTCTGCAAGTTTATAGAAGCACCAAAGCATTCTTATCTTCAGGTTGCTAGGAGAATCCTGCAATATATGAAGGGTACTTTAAATCATGGTCTCTTTCATTCAAATATTGCAAATAATCTTATTGGATATTCTGATAGTGATTGAAGAGGAGATCAAGATGATCGAAGTACTATGGGACATTTTTTCATGTTTAGCTCAGTGGCAATTTTATGGTCTTCTAAAAAATAGTTAGTAATTGCTCTTTCAACTTATAAGGCTAACTATGTTACTCATCAAAAGGATAAGCTAAGGCATGGGTCTCTATCATCTCATAGATTAAGGACCTATTGCCTGACTAACTTATCTTTTAGGATAACCACTCCTGATGTAGGAGCTGGTCAATTTGTGAGGGAAGAAACTCTGATGATTCTTGGGAGGCTGCCAATGGCTCATCCTTAAAAATAGGGATAAGAAATTCTCATAAATTAGTGATTGTTCTTGTCCCTGAGAAATAGGATAATGGGAATGATGATCCCTTCAAACTCTTAAATTCTTCTTAACTATGATTTGTTTATCAAAGCCTTCATCATGAAGGCAGATAATATTCAAGTACAAGTATTTATATGTCCGAATGGGCCCTAAGTGCTCATCTTGTTTGATGTGCTTCATGTGAGCATGCAGTATTTATTGCATGTTTATTGTCATGTATCAGCTTGTTAGCTGCCCTACTATTTCTAAGTAGTTATGTGAGCTTATTGGATATGGCATCAAGATAATGGCAGTTTGCTTCAGTTCTAATTTAAGCAAGTCTTTTGCTTTTCGGTTGTCCACGATATAAGTGCTCATAACTAGTCCCATTCTGTGAGACTGTAATTCTCCTGCACAACTAGCATTGGCATAGTCAACTAGGTTAAGTGAAAAGATTAAGCTTCCAATTGATTATATGACAAAGATTCACAATTCATTGGCTTCTTGAAAATGAGATGTGGAGGGAGCAAATGAAAGGAAACATTTAAATGGGGGTGAGCATCATAGAAGATCAAGCGGATGAAGAGGTGCTGAGGTATATATCTATAATTTTGCTACATAATGAAGGCATGAAGGGAGATTACCTTTGTTATTGCCAAATTTGTATGCAAGAACATGAGGGTTCTTGATTCTTTTGGACAAGGTCTGCAAAATTGATATCCAAAATGATGCTGTACATGACCAAGACAATACAATATGGTCAATACGAATATGGTATGATATGTGCCTTACATCGATATGATTTTCCAATACATTTTTCGCACTCTCAGCCATGATTTCACTCAAAATCAAGTGGTACAGGTTGGTATTGATGGTACAGGATAGTTCAGCTTGGTTTAGATTGATATAAGCCGATTCAACTCCTACACCAAAATAGAGGTGTAGTCAAGACGAGACTAGCAAAGCCGAGTAGCTAGAAGCTCAACTCAATTCAAAACATTCGGGCTCAAAACTCAACTCAATATCGATCTAGTCTTAATATCCCAAGCTTGAGCTCGTCTCGATAAAAATATAAGACAAAACTCGTGATAAACTTGACTCGACTCAAATATCAACTAAGCCATACTCAAAGTTGAGCTCGAATTTGAGCCTTAGCCTACTAATAATATATATATTATAAGTAAAAATAATATTATTAAAAATATATATAGATTCGAATAAGCTAGTTTTCAAGCTGAGTATCTTGCTGCAGTCATGAATTAACTACCAAGATATATTCTCTTCCATTATTAGAATTGAAATAATAAAATTAATTATTTATTTTGCAACATCGAGCCACTAGAAAATTTATCAAATAGATGTGAAGTCGGCCTTTCTAAATGGCCCTTTTGATGAAGAAGTTATATCAAGCAGTCCAAAAGGTTTATCAAGCAAAGAAGCGAAGATAAGGTATATTGGCTCAACAAGGCTTTGTACGGCCTCAAGTAATTTCAAGTGCCTGGGATAAGAGAATCGATGATTTTTTACAGAAAAATGGTTTTTAGGAGTGCCTTAGTGAATATACCCTCTATGTAAAAAAAGCAAAGGTGACATTTATTAATCCATCTATCTTTTAATAATATGATCTTCATAGGAAATAATCACTTTATGATTAAAGACTTTAAGCTTACCATGAAATTGGAGTTTAAAATGATGAATCTTGACTTGATGTCTTACTTTCTTAGGATTGAAGTAATGCAAGCTACAAATAGGATTTTTATATATTAGAAAAGATATGCTACTGAGACATTGAAGAAGTTTAAAATGTTTGAATGCAGTCTCGTGCAAATTTCCATGAAAGTTTAATTGGTACTAAATTATCTAAAGCAAGTGATGGTTTTACTGCAGATCCAACTTATTTTAAAAGTATAGTTGGAAGTTCGAGATATCTAACATATACTAGAATTGATATTACCTATGGAGCTGGTTTAGTCTGCAAGTTTATAGAAGCACCAAAGCATTCTTATCTTCAGGTTGCTAGGAGAATCCTGCAATATATGAAGGGTACTTTAAATCATGGTCTCTTTCATTCAAATATTGCAAATAATCTTATTGGATATTCTGATAGTGATTGAAGAGGAGATCAAGATGATCGAAGTACTATGGGACATTTTTTCATGTTTAGCTCAGTAGCAATTTTATGGTCTTCTAAAAAATAGTTAGTAATTGCTCTTTCAACTTATAAGGCTAACTATGTTACTCATCAAAAGGATAAGCTAAGGCATGGGTCTCTATCATCTCATAGATTAAGGACCTATTGCCTGACTAACTTATCTTTTAGGATAACCACTCCTGATGTAGGAGCTGGTCAATTTGTGAGGGAAGAAACTCTGATGATTCTTGGGAGGCTGCCAATGGCTCATCCTTAAAAATAGGGATAAGAAATTCTCATAAATTAGTGATTGTTCTTGTCCCTGAGAAATAGGATAATGGGAATGATGATCCCTTCAAACTCTTAAATTCTTCTTAACTATGATTTGTTTATCAAAGCCTTCATCATGAAGGCAGATAATATTCAAGTACAAGTATTTATATGTCCGAATGGGCCCTAAGTGCTCATCTTGTTTGATGTGCTTCATGTGAGCATGCAGTATTTATTGCATGTTTATTGTCATGTATCAGCTTGTTAGCTGCCCTACTATTTCTAAGTAGTTATGTGAGCTTATTGGATATGGCATCAAGATAATGGCAGTTTGCTTCAGTTCTAATTTAAGCAAGTCTTTTGCTTTTCGGTTGTCCACGATATAAGTGCTCATAACTAGTCCCATTCTGTGAGACTGTAATTCTCCTGCACAACTAGCATTGGCATAGTCAACTAGGTTAAGTGAAAAGATTAAGCTTCCAATTGATTATATGACAAAGATTCACAATTCATTGGCTTCTTGAAAATGAGATGTGGAGGGAGCAAATGAAAGGAAACATTTAAATGGGGGTGAGCATCATAGAAGATCAAGCGGATGAAGAGGTGCTGAGGTATATATCTATAATTTTGCTACATAATGAAGGCATGAAGGGAGATTACCTTTGTTATTGCCAAATTTGTATGCAAGAACATGAGGGTTCTTGATTCTTTTGGACAAGGTCTGCAAAATTGATATCCAAAATGATGCTGTACATGACCAAGACAATACAATATGGTCAATACGAATATGGTATGATATGTGCCTTACATCGATATGATTTTCCAATACATTTTTCGCACTCTCAGCCATGATTTCACTCAAAATCAAGTGGTACAGGTTGGTATTGATGGTACAGGATAGTTCAGCTTGGTTTAGATTGATATAAGCCGATTCAACTCCTACACCAAAATAGAGGTGTAGTCAAGACGAGACTAGCAAAGCCGAGTAGCTAGAAGCTCAACTCAATTCAAAACATTCGGGCTCAAAACTCAACTCAATATCGATCTAGTCTTAATATCCCAAGCTTGAGCCCGTCTCGATAAAAATAGAAGACAAAACTCGTGATAAACTTGACTCGACTCAAATATCAACTAAGCCATACTCAAAGTTGAGCTCGAATTTGAGCCTTAGCCTACTAATAATATATATATTATAAGTAAAAATAATATTATTAAATATATATATATATTCGAATAAGCTAGTTTTCAAGCTGAGTATCTTGCTGCTTAAGCTTAACTCGAAAAATTGTTTGAGCTACTCGAGCTCGATATTAGCCAAGTAGGGTTAAGCATAGACTCGAATCGAGCACAAGTAGCTCATGAGCCGCTTGCCTCATTTGCACCCCGATATTGAAACATATCTTAGTACGGTACAAGTACCGTATTGGTATGGTAGGTACTGAGCTACGGGTTGGTATGATCGATCTTTATGCTAAATTTGATAAGACATTCTAAGCATGCTTCACTAAGTGAAGAACTATTGTTAAACTTGAGCACCACTAGCTAGTGCAATTTGCTAGAGCCCTTAACAAAAAACAGGTCATGGAGGTGTCATTGTAACTTGTTTCAGATATGTCATTTTTGTGTAAATGGTATCACAGATGATATAGAAAGCTTTCTAGTATTTTTCCCTGATAGGTTAATGTTGAAAGAAGATAATCTACTTGGCAGCACCAATATCAATACAATGTAAGAGATAAACATAATCCAGGCAAATGGATGTTTATCTTAAGCTATAGTGCACCTTTTTTTTTTGTATACATTTGTGGAACAATCTGAATCCATGAAAATTGAGTTTCAGATATCTATGACCCATGAATTTGTAGTATGATTGTAGAAAAACTGATTATGGTTTTCATTTTGGAAGTTTGGAAAGTTTAGTATCATCTTACCCCATAATAGAATTTTAAGGCTCGGTAACTTAACTTTTTGCAAAACCTTATGCTTCTTGTTACTTGGAAATGATGGTTCCCTACTTTGCTTGCATGAAGGTTAAAATAAGCATCATGTTTGCTAACTTATGGTGGGATGATAGTGGTGGACCTTGGACCTTTTTTTGTTGTTTTTTGGGTTAAAACTTTTGAAATTTTTATGATGAACCTATCTAACTTTATAATAGGGTCGTGATAATATGTGAAGTCATTAACCCTTACTTTCTTTCAATGGTTGAAGCACTAGTTCGTACTGGGTCCATGCTGGGCATGCTACACCATATTAGTAGGGAACTAGTGCTTGCTATGCCCTCGGTGCTACACCATACCAACATATGGTAATTGGTGTCACTTTTGTTTTACTGGCACCAACTACTATAATGTGTCTTAGGTTGGTATTATTTGTGCAATACCACACCATTCTAGTCCCCTGTTTGATACGGTTCCAATATCTGTATCTCAACCCTTTCTTTTTCCACTAAAACATCAAATACCAAGAACATGAGGTTATGGATGTTATCAGAAAAGAGATTTTGAGAATGGAAAATGATAATAAGGAAAATTCTAATGCAGATTGTGGATAAAGTTGGAACTCTTGTTCAAGAACTACAACCACTCTACTAATACAAGAAAATTATATGAAGTAGCTACATGAATTGTAGCCATGTGGGCATGTCATTTAATAAATCGGCAATGAGCAGACACATAGGAATTATAGGATACTTTTGACATCTTGATGAGGAGGGAGACTGGTAGAAGAAATCTTTCTGGATGTGCTTCTTAGAACATAGGCCTTCAAAAGCAAAGGTTTTTGCTGATTGTATTACAGATCTAAGTTGTATTACTGCAAATGGATGATGTACTGGTATTCCTTGCCTTTCAGTATCTTAGCTGTGTTCTGCTTATGGAAACTAAAATAAATCCTGCAAAGTTTGATTTAGATGCACTAACAGACATAATACTTGCAATGGATACATGAGACTGCAGATGCTCTTTAGGATATTGAGTTTTTGCAGTTCTACTTCATGTGCTTGGATGACTGGTTGTGCATATTGTGACCTAATATTTTGTTTCACTTGAATGAACACATCCAGGATGGGAAGATGGAGATCTCCAGAAGCAGCTGTTATTCCAAATTATCATCTTCCAATGCGCAGTCTTGAAATTAAAAACAGGTTAGCAGTATATGTTAGGGTTTTGCTTCTGTGTGAGGACATCAGGTTAATGTTTAGTCTTCTTATATATTTGATTGTTATAAGTATATCCTGCCAATCTGTCCACTCAACTCCTAAAGTTTTTGAGATTGTGCAGTTCAACTGCAATCAAGAGCTTGTTGGAGGTTCTAGAAAGATGCATTCTGCTATATCATTTTTAAAACTTATAATTCATACGAGGAATAAATCTCAAACGTGACATGCACACCTGACTTCCGTTTGCTGTATAAAACGTTCTACCTTCTGTACTATTACACTGACAAATCACCTATATCACTGATGCCCACTGGATAATACAAGCCATACAGAATTCATCCTTATATTCTTTAATGATCAGAGTAATTCATGACCCACCTTTCTATTATTTCAGCCCATGCGACTGCTGCTTCGAGGTCCTATGTTTCAGTATCATACATTTGAGGTTGTCTTTTCACCTTTTCTTACATGTCTTCCTGTTTGCTATTTTCTAGACAGCAATTTTATTGCTGTTTTATTTCTGTTAACACTTCTTCTAAATCTTGGTTGCCAATAATGTACTCTTTCCATCTCTTATTTTTATTGATCAACTTAAGCATGTGTTAGATATTCCATTTCACCGTTATGACTGGTTTCACGCCCCCAATAATTCCCTTGACTGGTTTCAACTTTCAACTTAACTGTTGGCCAGAGATTCCCTCTCAACCTTATTACTGGTTTCAGTAACCCATATGTTCCCTTTCAGTGGTCTAACACGTCATTATTATAATTCTCATATTTTCTTATTTCTATTTCTTTTTGTCTTCATTGTCTCTTAAGAATTCTCCTTCCCTGCTATATTGCTAAGGGGGCAACCCCACCAAATTCTCCTCCTCTATCGCTTCCAATTGAGCAATTGCAGTATTTAAGAGGATAATTCTTTGAGTATAAGATCCATAACCATATTGTTTTTACCATGTGATGGTATGGATCTTCTGTAGTATAATTTGAGCTACAATTACCTAGTGGAATTGAGCTACTATTCACCAAGTAGGATTTGCACCAAACCCCATGTATTGAAATTGCATGAAGGTCTTGTATATTTAGAATCTAAACTGTCAATCATGATCTTCAACATTTAAAATATCTAAGGACCAAAAGTTCTTGCTATTCATTAACATGAGACAAAATGGAAAGTTCTCATTGGAAAGGCATAATATTTTTATGGTCTGGAAGTATACAAATTCACTGAATCTGGGTCCTCATCTTTTCTAAGATGTGAAGTTCTTGATCACTGTTTGGATTTTGAATTTATGTCAACTACCAATCATTTGGCTTTACATATCTACTGGTCTACAATTACCATCCATGTGTCATTCACTTGATACGGTGGTAAGAAACTTCAAAAGCTTTTGGTTATTTTAGATTCTTCATATTTTGTCAATCATTAGTAACCATATGGTCTGTTGTGTTCTCTTGCATTAATATGGCTTATTAGGCTTAGAAGTTACCAATAGGACTCGTCTCTCACATATACACACGTTCATGCATGCTTGCCTCAACAAAAAGGATAAACCTGCCTCCTCTTGTTTTGCATATAAGAGATTTCTTTCTCAAGATAGTTTCATAATCATGCTTGAAGCTTCTATAACAGAGAGAATTGCAGAATCATTAATCACCAGTTTGAGAGTTCTACTGATCATAACACAAGCAGCACAATCAAGTATGGGGAGTCAAATAGGTACTTGGGGACTCAAATAGGCCTGGTCAATATTTTTTCTTTATCATCTCTATTTACCTTTGCAGCTCAATGAAGTAGCTTTGATAGATCATGATATTGATACCCCTATATATAAATTTTTGTATTGGTCTGTTTGAAGGTAATGTCTTTACTTGGAGGTTGGATTTCTCTTATTTCATGATTCCTCGTAGTTCAAGTGATTTGTAGATACCTTGACTGCCAATGTGCCATAATGTTCTAGGTTTTTACTGGGCCAAATGCATATTCTTCTGCTGCTAATAATTCTCTTGGTTTGCTGCTGCAGGACATCAGTGGATGACATTAAGAGCCTCAGATTAATCACAGCCATCAAAACTCCATATTTGCCTGATGGGAGATTTGACCTTGAAGCTTATGACTCCTTGATGCACATGCAGATTGACAATGGTGCTGAGGGTGTAATAGTGGGAGGTACAACAGGGGAGGGCCATCTCATGAGCTGGGATGAACACATCATGCTCATTGGGCACACAGTTAATTGCTTTGGTACATCAATCAAAGTGATAGGGAACACGGGAAGCAACTCAACAAGAGAAGCAATCCATGCATCCGAACAGGGCTTTGCTGTAGGCATGCATGCAGCCCTTCATATCAATCCTTATTATGGGAAGACGTCTACCCAAGGACTAGTCTCACATTTTGAGACAGTTCTCTCCATGGGCCCAACCATCATCTACAATGTACCATCAAGGACTGGACAAGATATTCCTCCTTCGGTGATACATATGATTTCACAGAATCCTAACATGGCAGGTGTCAAAGAGTGTGTCGGAAATAACAGAGTTAAGGAATACACAGATCGGGGGATCGTAGTATGGAGTGGTAATGACAACGAGTGTCATGATTCTAGGTGGACTTACCGGGCAAATGGAGTTATATCTGTTGTTAGTAACCTTGTTCCAGGTCTGATGCATGAGCTCATGTTCCAAGGGAAGAATTCTTCGCTGAACTCAAAGCTGATGCCTTTAATTGATTGGTTGTTTTGTGAGCCAAATCCTATAGGCCTCAACACTGCTCTGGCTCAGCTGGGAGTGACAAGACCTGTTTTCAGGTTGCCATATGTTCCTCTTCCTCTTGAAAGAAGGGTTGAATTTGTCCGTATGGTGGAGGCTATCGGAAGGGAGAATTTTGTAGGAGTGAAGGATGTACAAGTCCTTGACAATGATGACTTTATATCGGTGGGTCGATATTAGTATATGCTTTATCATGCTTAGCATTTTGATTGACTTTTTTTAGCTAGAGTTTGGTTAATGGATAATTGGATAATAATGTTGTATGAATTGTGATCACGAATGAAACTGATCAGAGTTGAGCTGGCCAGTATACTTCCCAGTGTTTACATTATCTTACGATTTTGGTTTTAGAATTTTGGTCATCGCTTTCTTGTTCAGGATCCTTCCTGACCTTATATCAATCACCCATGAATTGTGGTATAAGAAGTATTTGGTTTGGTTGGGGGTGGAAGAGTTCTGTACTTTATAGCAGCCACAGAAGAAATTCATTAGCCTGTTAGTCTGAATTGAGGTATTTAATCCTTTTATCATGCAATTTTTATCCTCTTGAGAGATGATGCAGTTTTATCTGATATAGTCTATTGAATACTTCTCTTGATCCTGGAAAGTGTAAGGTTTTGCAGTGACATTGCATGGATGAGTTCTGTATACTAGTGTTGGATCTGCTGGCATTCAAACCTCAGATATTGATCAAGATAAAATCTACCAAGGAAAGTGAGAACACCACCAGTTGTTTCGTGTTTTAAAACTAACGTCATTGCCAAATGTTTGGTCGCACTGATGATTTAAAAATTGTAACCAAGTGGCTGTTCTGCAGCATTATACTTCAAATATGTGCAATTCCCACCTGCATGCTTTATTTTCAAGTGGCATGATTTTAGTGGGTATGTTAAGAGAAATGTGCCATGATGTGCAGTGTTTTCTGTTTTCTATAATATAGTATCAAAGATGATGGCTTTTTTCTCTTGCCATGAACATCCGTGATTCTTTTTGTAACTACAAAAACATTTTGAAGGTTAGATGGTTTTCTATCGACAGGCTTGGCTTGCCTTTGATGACATTAGGTGAAAGAGAAATAAGGGTATCAGTAAGTGAGATATAGGTTAATTCAAATTAAACGTGGAGAATATTATTCCAAGTTCAAATTTGATACTTGATGTGAACCGAGGGTTTATTTATAACTTAAAAAAGTTTACCAATTAGATGTGGATAATGGGCATCGACTAATAAATTTGTATTGTTTATTTAAATAGAATGCGTGCAAAAATTGCAATTATGTTGAATGTATCGTACCAGGGTGTTCAGATGAAAGCTTTGATTTTTCTTTTTTTTTTTTTGATTGAGCGGAGCATTCAAGTCACTATTCTAGAATAAGTACAACGAAAAGTATCAACAAGGAGGATATCCCTAAAGGATACCGGAACCTCTATCAACTAGATTAGAAAACCTCACCAGAATAATTAGCTATAAAAGAAGCCATCCAATCAGCCGCAGAATTGGCTTCCCTATAAACATGCATAACCACAATCCCCAAACATCCTTGCAAAAGTCTAACAATGTCGCGGATGAGAGGATGAGCTGGAGTTGACCGAAAAGCCTGCCAGATCCATGAAATGACAGTCAAAAAATCACCCTCAATAATAAGCTGCTCAAGATAAATGGACATCGTAGCATAGCAGATACCAGCCCAAGCTTCCTAAAGCTCCGCCATGGGAACGGTGGGATCGGCAAGATGACACCCACCGACAGCCAGGAAGCCATATTCGGAAGCTCGGATGACAAAAGCACTTCCCCCATGCATGTCCTTAACACTTCCATCAAAGCTGACTATGGCGACTATCAAAGGAGGGGGCTCCCAAGAAATAAAGACCCGGCGAGGCGCTTGAAGAGCAGTACCAAAACCCCAGATCTCTGCATTCTCCATAGTCGAACTCAAATACTCCTTGGTGTGAGCCCTGGCTCTCTTGACAATCATCCTAGTCATGCAGATGGAGGAGGAAAACACAATATCATTCCAGGTAAGCCATATATGATATATCAAGTAGGCCAAAACAATAGTAGTGGGGTTGGTCAAACTGGAGCGCAGCAAGTGGAAAAAGATATCAAGTGCATCCTCGATCACAGGAAACAGGCCATGATAGCCAGCCATACCCAAACCTCATAAGCTCTTGGACATAAGAAGAGAACATGCAAAAGAGATTCCTCGTCCATCCTACTAGGATAAGGATAGGCAAATGAAGACCTCTCGAACAAAGAAAAGTTCTAGTCGGAAACTAATGCCAAGCAACTTTCCAAATAAATAATCTCATCCTAGGGTGAACTCCAAGAAACCAGATCCAACCCGCCTGAATACCCCTCTGCTGCTCAGGACAATAAATAGAATAAAGGTCAGCCAAGAGGGCCTTGGGGAGAGCAAAGGATTTCCAAACTCTAAGATCAACAGTGGAATGCACCAGGAGACCAATACCCTCTGGCCCAAAACCATACCAAAGGACCGGATAACCATCGCAGGGTTCCACCTGGACTCTCCAGGTAAAAGTAAATCCACAATAGATATAGTGTTCGGGACATCCATAGAAAGGAAGGTAGGCCACCTATCCAAGGTAATATCCGAAATCCATAGATCATATATAAACTTAATGAGTCTACCATTTTCCACTATCTACCTTATGTGATCTGAACATTAGGAGCCCTCGCCATAATCTCTCTCTAGATAGCAGAGCAGTGATGAACAAACGGATATACCCCTTCAAATCAATAGAGGGGAGCTCGTATCTAGCTAGCATAATGGAGGACCACATACTAACGGGATTAAGGAAGAGGCGAGTGACATATCTGGCCAACAGAGCCTCCCTCGTGACAAGGAGTGATGCCTAGTCCCCCTAAGAAACCGGCTGACAAACAATATGCCACCCCAAAAGATGAATAGCCCGAGAAGCATCAATAGACCTCCACAAGAAAGCTCGAATAATTTGTTCCAACTGAAGAACAACAAACTTTGGGACAACGGCATTAGAAAGTATATACATCGGAAGGGAGGTAAGGACTAACTTGATTAAAATCACCATCCCCATAGAGGACAATGTCCGATCCTGCCATCCCTCCACCTTGTCATAAATAGCCTTCACAAGCATAGTACAATCCTGCTTACGAAGTTTACCTTCAGATATGAAAATCCCCAAATAGGATAAAGCACCCTCCTTCCCATGAACCTCAAGAATGCTCTTAATCAGAAGTCATTGACTAGCAGGTATCTTCGAACTGAAATGAACCTCAAATTTCTGGATATCAACCCTCTGCCCCGAAGACGTACAATAAGAGTGGAGCACCCTCCTGAAATCCAGAGCCATGGCTATAGAGACCATATCTCATAGTAGGCAGTCATCTGCAAACAAACAAATAAAATTCTTTGACAAGCATGTATGTCATAAGGAAGCACGGAAATGCTCGATACTAGCTAGAATTCAAACACCTCGATGGATTATATTAAATAATAAATGACTTTTAATTTTATGATTTTACTTGTATTATAATCGTAATGAGGGAATTAGGCCCCAATTCTACAACTGAGGTATCTGTCATTTATTATAATCTTAATTAAAGAATTATGACTCAAATCGAGCAATTGGGGAGGTATCAATCTGGACAATCTCTTGAATAGGCCTCTTTATCAGCGGCCAAATTTGCATGATCGGGTCAAAAATAAAAAAAATAGCAAATTAAACTTGGGTTTAAGAGTATTCTTAAGTTTGGAGATTGGGAATTGAATTGTGATTGCCCTAAATATTTAACTCAGTAGTCTATGGATAGCAAGAAACCGGCATCCAAACTCGTGCGAGTAACAAGTACTGCTAGAAGAAAAAGGTCACGTTCCATAATATTAAGGTTGAAAATAAATTAAATACTATTCATCTGAATACATTTTTTTGTATCAAAACTATTAAGGTATGAATATAAATTTTAGCATATGATAAATATCCATATTCAAATTTGTGCCTATAAAAGAAAAAAAGGATAAATTTCAAAGAGATGAATGACAAAACTAACATATCCTTACTTGTATTGATACTTTTGATTTTGTAGCTCAATAATTTTAACTATATGATGTATATCCATCTTGTCAGTTTACGGTATATGCCATATGTATCCATTTAAAATAAATATATATTTTAGCATCGGATTAATATCTATATCTATATCCATAATATGTTTATTAAATAAAATAGATATAAAGATTAATAAACTGATATTCAATCCATGTGCTTCTATTTTCGGCCTCAATAATATTAGCTTAAAATATTTCAAAGCATCAGTTAGATTCAAAAGGGGGGCAAAAATAACGTTCCCTTGCATGGAAAATTTTCTGATTAATTTGCAGCTCACTGACTTGGTAGTTCAGGATATAATAACAAATACAGTACAGCAGTACATCAAAATAAGAGTATATGGTAATGGTTGCAATTTGAGTTTGCCCTACCTTGTTACTGGATGTGGAACTTTCCTGACCTACCAAGAGCCGCGTACCCTCACATATTACGAAGATTTATAGTTCCTAACGTACCCGCTGACCACCATTACAAGAACGATAAATTCTTTGTGCACCACCAGCGGTGTAGAAAATCCGTGCTGGTTCGCACTGCATCTTCTTATTGGTTCACACAGGTTCGACATGGCTTGACAGGATGAGACATGATGAGAACTAAATGGCAGAAATATCGACATCAGTTTTGAGTATGACGTGCATTAATATGTGATCGGTCTTTTTTTAAAAAAAATTAGCAGACCAAAATGCCCTTTTTCTCTACTGATTTTTTCCCACCATTTTACTTGAATTTTGCTTATTCTAAAACATTCTTCTTGGAACTTCTGGCTAAATTCTTCAGTATTATAAAATCTGCTCTGGCTATCGAGTTTAAGAAATCAGTCCAAGATTGAAGCAAGATTTTTTCTCACTCTTAAATGTACTTAAGAGTCTGGTCTAAGAAATCAGTTTTCGGAGGTTGATATAAGCTTATTTCTCTCTTTAAAAAGTATTGTGGGTCTCGAGTCTAAGGTATCAGGTAGAGTCTAAGGCTGAAGAATATTCTTCCTTACTCTAAAATGTGTTCTGAGTATCGGGTATAAGAAAGCAGTTTTGGTCCGAGATTGGAGTAAGCAATTGAAGGCTTATTCTATAACTTCAACACAAAATGTCATCTCCAATAGGAAGTAAAATATTTTTCATAGAATGTTATTTAATTTTTTTATAGATCCTTTATTACGTCAACTATTTTGATAGTTAAAAAAATTTAATATATTAGAAAACCATATAATACTCCAAGATGTCATCCAATACTTAGCACAGTCACATATTGAATATTAGAAGTGTTAGCTTTCTTCAATTAATCACATTTAATGTAATGGATAGTATAAAAGTCCTGGCACAGAGGATCAAAATATTCAATTTTCTATTTTATGCCAGAGCGTCATAATTTTGAACTAAGATGTTGTAATTTTTGAATTATGATATTATAAGTCCAATTCTATAATTTCTAAATCAAGTTATCATCGTGTCATATTATCATATCTTGAGAGTTATATTATAGCCAATCGATGATGGGAAGTCTTGTAGGAGAATAAAAATATTCAATTTTTCCTTTTATGCCGGGGTGTGATAATTTTTGAACTAGGATGTCATAATTTTTTAACTAGGATAACATACTTTTTAAACTAGGGTGTCATAAGTTCAAATATCATATTTTAAATTTTTTTTTATCTCCTGACCATATTATCACACTCCAGGAATCTTATTCAAGCCAATGCATGGATGAAAAGTCCTAGCACAGAGAACTAAAGCCTTCATTTTTCATTGTATACCGAGATAATCATATAGATAATCATATTTTGAAGATTTTCATACTAAAATTATCTCAGAACAATATTATTACACTCTATGTATCATATTTGATCAATATATACTTAAAAAGTCTTGGTACGGAGGATCAAAATATTTGGTTTATGATTTTGTATAGGAATGTAGGTTATCATAATTTTTTAACTAGGATATCATATTTCTGTTTCGACACATATTTATAATCTTTTACTATTTGTGGCGTGTGATGATATTTTAATACCTTTAGTTTCATATTTTCTGCAATGATATCATAATTTTTAACTAGATTGTTATAATTTTTGAACTAGGATATTATAATCCTGTTTCGACATATATTTATATTCTTTTATCATCCATGGCATGTGATGATATCCTAAAAGTTATAATTCATGCCACAAATAATATGTAGTGCTGGTAGGAGTGGATAATGCCTTTAGTTTCATATTCTTTTCAAGGATGTCATAATTTTTTAACTATGATGTTATAATTTTTGAAATAAGGTGTCATTATCATGTTTACGCCCGAATTATAATTTTTTTCTTCATGACATGTTATGACATTCTGAGGATCATAAATCAAGCCACAGACCATGTGAAGTCCTTGTAGAAGGGGTTAATGCTTTCAGTTTTATATTTTATACTTTGAACTAGGATGACATAGTTTTTGAACTAGAATGTCATAATCTTGTTTCGATATATATTTATCATCGTTTTCTATCCGTGGCATATTATGACATTTTGGGAGTTATAATTCAGGCAACAAGTGATATATATTCCTGATAGGAAGGGTTAATGCCTTTAGTTTCGTATTTTCTATAAGAATATCATAATTTTATAACTAGGATGTCATAATTTTTGAACTAGGATATTATAATCCAGTTTCGACATGAATTACATTCTTTTTTTCTCTGTGTCATGTTATAACATTCCAGGGGTCATACATCAGGCCACAAACTATGTGAAGTCCTTGTAAGAGGGGTTAATGCCTTCAATTTTATGTTTTATATTAGGGTGCCGTAATTTTTGAACTATGATATCATAGTTTTTGTGAAGGGGTGTTATAAGTTCAAATCTAATGTTTTCAAAAAATTTTGGTTTCCTAACCATATTATCGCACTCTGGGAGTCATAGTCAAGCCAATACATAATTAAAAAGTCTTGGCATAGAGGATTAAAGCCTTTATTTTTCATTATGTATCGAGGTAGTCATATTTTCAAAAAATTTTATGTTCAACTTATCTCCTAACCATATTATTTTATACTGGATGTCATATTTAGAAAATAGATAGTGAAAAAGTTCTAGTACAAAGAATCAAAATATTCAGTTTATGATTTTATACTGGGGTATCATAAGTTTTTAACATGATATTAAGATTTGTAAACTAGGGTGTCATAAGTTCAAATATCATATTTTTAGAAATTTCTTATCTCCTGACCTTATTATCACACTGCCGGTATCATATTTTAGCCAATGTATAGCACAATTATTATTATTCTCCAGATAAAATGTCACCTAAAACTATTGATTTTAATATTTTTGATTTTGTATAAATATTTCTATAGATGATGTTGAAATTATAGATATGAAAAATATCCAACATAATCAGTTGGATGAGGTTACTGGTATTGTTCAGAAGAATGCACCTTCTCCTATTATCTCAAATGCAGAGAATGATTTTGTTGATCCTCAAATTAGAATGAAGTTTAATTCAACAAATGATGTTTACAATTTTTATAATGGATATGCAAGAAAAGTTGGTTTTGGAATCACAACCATGTGTAGTAAGTCCAACAACAACAAAGAAATATACTTCAAGCACCTTGCATGTTGGAGGCAAAGAAAATCTAGGAAAACAAAGAATTCCATGAATCCTAGGGATACTAACAAAATTGATTATAAGGTATCGATAAAAGCAATACTAAATTCTAAAAATAATAAGTAAATATTAGATAATATTTTTTTGGAACATAACCATGAGCTGTCCATATCATCTTCTGGTTATCTACGATTCTATAGGAGGATCAGCATATCAAAAAAGGCAGAGATCAGTAATTTACATGCCATGAATATACCCATAATTCAAATATACTCTGCCAATGCAAGAAGGAAAGGGGGTAGAAGGGAGTTAGATTTTATAAAGAAGAATGCTCAAAATTTTATCTATTAGAAATATTAGAGTCAACTGAAAGAATGAGATGCATAATCAATGGTAATCCATTTCATACAAATACAAGTTAAAAATAGATTTCTTTTATACTTTAGACCTGAATGATAATCAGCAGCTCAGGATTGTCTTCTGGATCCATCACAGGTCAAGATTGGTAAGTACTTACTTTGGTAATGTACTGACCTTTGACTCAATCTATCTAATAAATACATATCAAATGCCATTTTATCCATTTGTTGGGGTCAACCATCACGGACAATCCACATTGATTGGTTGTGCATTATTGTCAGATGAGATGATTGAGATATTTAAATGGGTATTCCTATCATAATTAGATGCAAATGGTGGTCAAGCACCCAATGCCATCATAACCAACCAAGATAAGGCAATTGAGACAACTGTTAGGAAGATTTTTCCCAATGCACACACCGATTTTGTCTTTGGCATATATTGAAGAAGATTTTTAAAAAGATTGGCCATATTTGCATAGTCAATTCCAAATTTATGATTGAGTTTGATGAGGCGATGTATGATTCAGTCATGATACACTTTCGAGGAAAGGTGCGAGACTCATGGAGAAATGTGAAGAATGCAAGGCTATAGATTGGTTAAATGACCTTTATGAATGTCGAGACAGATGGATTCCAGTTTACCTTAAGGATATATTCTTTCTAGGTTTTTTAAAATATTATGTTTGGTTTATGTTCATGTTTGTAAATTTCTAATGCCCTTTGTATATTTAATGCTTCTTTTTTTCATAATTATGTACAAGCATGTCATCTTCACAAAGGAGCGAGAGCATCAATCACTTCTTTGGTAAGTTTGTAAATTCAAAGACTACACTTAAGGAATTCATTAATAAGTATGAAATGCCTTAGAGAAAATATATGAGACAAAAAATGAGCAAGATAATAAAACGTTGCAAACGAATATTTTTCTAAAGATATCCTCACCTTTTGAGAGGCAAGCAGCAACCAAATATACAAAATGCATATTCAAAAAATTTTAGAATGAGGTCTTTGAAATGGCTGCATCAAATGCTAAATAAATTGAAGAAGTTGACAACTATGATGTATATTTCATAAAGTCATTTGAAAGAATTGAAGTTAATGGAATAAAGGAGATTATAAAAAATTATGCCGTTTCATACGACAGCCATTTGGAGGATATCAAATGCCAATGCCGATCCTTTCAGTTCAAAGGTTACTATGTAGGCATGCCTTATTAGTCCTTCATCAAAGTAATGCATTTCATATTCCAGATAAGTACTTCTTAAAGAGATGGTGCAAGAACATGAAATGCCAATTCGATGATTTCAATTGCAATATCAATTTTGTGATAAAAGTATCTAAAAATCTTAGTATGTAGTCACATTATTTAAATTGAGATGTCTTATTTTATGTTTACGAAAACCTATTACATATTATGAAATATAAATACAAATGTGATATGTTATTGATTATAGATATGCTTTAATGAGTCATTCGATGATGAAGCTTGCAGAGATAGCCTTAATGTCGAAGATACATTTAATTTAGTGATATATGATCTAGCACTATTATTCAGAAAAGCTGTAGATGCCAATTGTGCAGTTCAGCCAAGTATATAACTTATAATCCAAGATCCTAAACAAATTGCTATGAAAGGCCATATAAGAGAGAATAGAATTAAAAGTGGAGTCAAGAAGAAGTCAAAGAGATCAAGAAAAAAATGGACAAGGCTTTCGTTGACACTCCTATACAAAATCAAAGAAAACCTATTACAAGATAGAGGATCACTTCATATTAAATAGTGGAAGTACCCCAACAAATAATTGAAATGACTATACCATCTACCAATCCTTTTTTAGATGAGTTGGATCCTTATGAATGCAGTTAACTAACACAAAAAAGAGTATTAAATGCTAAACTTCCCTACAGTTTTATATAAATTTATATTATCTATAGAAATTTATAACAGCATCTATTTGACATCTGATTTAATATGTTGTTTTAACATGTGAATTCGATAATTAATTTATAGTATCCAAGACTAAAACAAGGAAAATAGATTTATGACACCCCTTGATATAATTATGACATCCATTTACAAAATTATGAGACCCCAGCATGAAACAAGAAACTGAAAGAATTAACCCCTCATAACAGGATTTTCTATCATTCGTGCCTGAATTATGACTTCCAGAATATCATAACATGCCATTGAAAGAAAAGAAGATAATTCATACCAAAACAGGATTATGATATCCTAGTTCAAAAATTATGACTTCCATAATATCAATTAACCCCTCCTAACAGATTTCCTATCATCTGTGCCTGAATTATAACTTCCAGAATATTATAACATTCCATAAAAAGAAAAGAAGATACTTCATATCAAAACATGATTATGACATCTCAGTTCAAAAATTATGATATCCTAGTTTAAAAATTATCATCCCTGTAGAAAATATGAAAATAAAGGTATTAACCCTTCTACTTAGACTACCTATCATCCATGATCTGAATTATAACTTCCAGAATATTATAACATGCCATGGATGTTAAAAGATTATCAGTATATATCGAAACAAGATTACAATATCCTAGTTCAAAAGTTATGACATCCTAATTCAAATATTATGACATCCCTATAGAAAATATAAAACTAAAGATATTAACCCCTTCTATTGGGATTACTTATCACCTATGGACAGAATTATAACTCTTAGAATGTCATAACATGTCACAGATGCTATAGGATTATAAATATATGCCGAAATAAAATTATGACATTCCAGTTCAAAAATTATGATACCCTAGTTAAAAAATTATGAGATTTCTACAAAAAATATGAAAGTAAATGTATTAACCCCTTCTACTTGGACAACCTATCATCCGTGGCTTGAATTATAACTATCAAATATCATAACATGCCACAAATACTAAAAGATTATTAATACATGCCAAAACAGGATTATAACATCCTAATTCAAAAATTACAATATCCTTGTTCAAAAATTATGATATCCCTATAGAAAATATGAAACTAAAGATATTAACCCCTTCTACTTAGACTACGTATCATTCGTAGCCTGAATTATGATTCTCAAAATGTCATAACATGCCACAAATGCTAAAAGATTATTAATATATACCGAAACAGGATTACGACATTCTAGCTCAAAAATTATGATATCTCTATAGGAAACATGAAACTAAAGGTATTAATCCCTTATACTTAGATTACCTATTACCCGTGGTCAAAATTATAAGTCTCAAATATCATAATATGCCACGGATGCTAAAGAATTATAAATATATGCCGAAACAAGATTATGGCATCCCAATTCAAAAATTATGATATCCTAGTTAAAAAATTATGACACCCTTACAGAAAATATAAAAGTAAAGGTATTAACCCCTTTTACTTAGACTACCTATCATTCATGGCCTAAATTATGACTCTCAAAATGTCATAACATGCCATGGATGCTAAAAAATTATAAATATATGCCGAAACATGATTATGACATCTTAGTTTAAAAATTATGACATTCTAGTTAAAAAATTATGATATCCCTATAGAAAACATGAAATAAAGGTATTAATCCCTTCTACTTAGACTACCTATCACTCATGACCTAAATTATGACTTACAGATGTTATAACATGCCATGGATGCTAAAAGATTATAACTATATGTCGAAAGGATTATGATATCCTGGTTCAAAAATTATGACATCCTAATTAAAAATTATGACACCTCTATAACAAACAAGAAAGTAAAGGATTAACCCATTTTACTTAAACTACCTATCATCTATGGCCTGAATTATGATAACCAGAATGTCATAACATGCCACGGATGCTAAAATATTATAAATATATGCTGAAATAGGATTATAATATTCTAATTCAAAAATTATAACATCTTAGTTAAAAAATTATGATAGCCATACAAAAAATATGAAAGTAAAGATATTAACCCTTTTTAGTTAGACTACCTATCATCCGTGGCCTGAATTATAACTTTCAAAATATCATAACATGCCACGGATACTAAAAGATTATTAATATATACCGAAACATGATTATGATATCATAGTTCAAAAATTATAATATTATAACTAAAAACTTATGATATCCCTATATAAATCATGAAACTAAAAGTATTAAACCCTTCTACTTAGATTACCTATCACCTATGGTCAAAATTATAAGTCGTGATACATCACTAAAAAATACTTAATAAATACTGAAACAGAATTATGACACCTTAGTTCTAAACTTATGACATACTAATTAAAAAACTATAATACCCCAACATGAAATATGATATCCCTATATAACATCATGACATTCTTTCAGAAATTTGACATTCCGGTACAAGCATGTAATTAGCAAAATATATTTATAATATTTCAATATGAAATAATTATACATAATTTTTCTTTTCATTGATGTTTAAGAGATAATATTATTTGAGTTACAAATTTCTAATACCATGTTACAAAAGTCAATGAATTGAGAGAAAAAGCCATGACAAATATTTAGCTTTTTTATCCTAATTTTTAAAATACTATCTATTTTCTGATTGAGACTCTCTTTTAATATTCTTGCTCCTAACTATCATCGGTATAGATTGATATCATCTTGAAATCCCAATGATCTGGTTTATTTATGTAAGCAAGAAATTTCATATATTTTAAAAATAAAGCCTACAATTTAGTGAACCGGCTGGTTGAGAAGGACATTCAGCAATTTTCTTCATGGACCACTTCATCATGTTTTCAATCATCACATTTTCATTATCATAGTAGATATGGAATATTAGGTCGAGCATATTTTACCACTTCTTCATATTGGTTTTGTACCTGGCATTGCATTTTATAGAATTTAGGTGCAGAATACCTTCCTTTCCATGTCAATTGCAACCAGGTGCCAGTGCAAATTTTTTGAGTTGATAATGGTGAAAAGAAGCCTAAACTCCTCCTTTTCTTCATCACCAACTCCTTCAAATATCATACTCTCAGCTATTCCAGCAAGTTCATGAAATGATGATATAGATGCCAGACACATCTTGGTAATCATAACAGGTGCAATGATGTACTTATAGTATATATCCGGATGCTCTCTCTAGTTCTTTCTAAGAAACTCGTGCCTAGTATCAATTATCTGGCAATGCAAAATAAAGTAATTAATAAAATATCACATAATACTGAAATCATTATAAAAAATATTAAAAAATATCATAATATATATAAAAAATAATAAGAAAATAAAGTTATACTCTAGTACTTACATTGTCAACTATCATTTCATTGGTGAGGAGATCGTGAACATGTCTACTTGTGATATTGTCTCCAAATTGATTGGTATACACGACCTCTTTAAAATGGATAAGTGTAAAGGATATCATAAAATAAGATATTGAAATAGAGATTAGCATATATAATAGAAAAAATATATAACACTTACGAGATGATGCTTTCTTTCAAAAAATTGTTAATCAAATTTTCATCCTTTTTAAATTGTAGTAGCAAAATTGATTAACCAACCTATGATATGGACACTATCTTCAACTTTTTAATGGCTCGGCTTGTTTCAAAACTAGAATCCATTTGCAATTGTGAGGCCTTCCACAGCCTATATTGTTTTTTCATCCTTTTAATAATTAAAGGGACCAAAAATACTTCTTTCTCCCCCTTAGCATCCTTAACTACATGGATGTCCTTCATTTTTTCCTCCGTCCTAGGTTCGTCTTGCCCTATGAATTCCACCACCTCCTCTCTATCATCCTCCTTCTTTTTGTCCTCTTCTTTATTTGTATTGCTCTCTTTTTTTAGCAATGAACTTAGGAGGTTCTCAACAATGGCAAGCATTTTTTTAATATCTTCAAGTTCAGTCTTCATCTCCATTCAACTTGTACAACTAATTTTTGGATCTAGGGATTCTCCTGCTTCTGGAATGATAAGCCATTGCTCCTGTAGCATAGGTACAATAGCTTCCTCTACCTACAAGCAAAGAAAAAAATCAAATTAAATTTAAAATTATGATGATAATTTATTATTCAAAATATTTATGATATAATGGATCATCTCACTAATTCATGGGACTGTATGTTGCCAACCTAAACATTCTGTGCCTTCAATTGGCTGTCATACCACTTCAATAGCCTAGATAGTTTATTAGGATATACTGGGGCTCTCATTATGGTATGCTCGAGAAACCACACCTATATATTAGTATTTTATACATTAAAAATATGAAAGAATTCAAATTAAGATAATTACAATTGTTTTTGCATATGAATGATCCTTACCACCAAAGCTGCCTAACAGCCAAACAGGGTAGGATGCCTCTTATCCTTGTCACAGCTCTTTGCGTGGACTGGCTTCTCAGATCTCAAGCAATTAGCAATCTCTAGGAGACCCATAACCATCAAGTCCATGATTGCAAAAGCCCAATCAATTACTCCCAACTAAGATTAATCATCTAAATAAGAGATGGGATATCTTGGATATGTTTGATTTAACTTTGAAGCCAAAAACATTCTAAGCATGTATGCAATCCAAAATCTAACAACATCCTCAATATTCTTTTGTATTTTCGAGAATCGAAACTGGGCTATTAATTTTTCCAAACCCTTATACTGAAGATCTAATTGCTGGCCAAATCTTCGGAACAACCTGCACTTTTTATTTTGGCCTGCCATGAAGATCTTCTTTCTATGGCATAGAAAATCCAAAATTAGTGCCACTTCCTTGATACTGAATGTAACACTTTATTACAAAAATGAACTCATCACCTCCCTTATAACATCTAATTATATCTGCAAGGAGTTGCCCTTCGATTATAAATGACTGCATGTTGACAAAGGCACCAAATGGAGTCTTCTAGATTATATCTAAATGAACAGAAGAAAAATCCATCTTCTAAACATTCCGAATGTACATTGCCAGCTTGCAACAATTCTTAAACAATTATAAAGTATTCACACTAGACTTTGGAATAATTGTAAAATCACTTGAAACATATAAAAAATATAAGATTATAAAAAAATAAATTCTAACTATTATAAAAAATGTAAGGCTTCCTAGCTTAAAATTTGTGCAAGATATCATAATATTTGAACTAAGATATTATAATATTGTTTCGGGCTAAATTTATCAATTTTTTTACCGTGTCATGTCATGACATTGTGAAAGTTATAATTCAGTCCACAGATGAAAGAAAGTTTTGGTAAGAAGAGTTAATGTATTCAGTTTCTTGTTTCATACCCCAATATTTGAACTAGGATGTTAGAATTTCTGAACTAGGATATTATAATACTATTTCGGGCTAAATTTATCATGTTTTTTTACCACGGCATGTTATGATACATTATGGGAATCATAATTCAGTTCATGGATGAAAGAAAGTCTTGAGAGGAAGGGTTAATACATTCAGTTTCTTGTTTCATGCTAGAGTATCATAATAGTTGCAATAAAGTATCATAATTTTTGAATTGGGATGTCATAATTCTGTTTCGGACTGAATTATTCATGATTTTTTTATTGTGGAATGTTATAACATTGTGGGAGTCATAATTTAGCTCATGGATGAAAGAAAGTCATGGTAGGAAGGGTTGATGCATCAGTTTCTTATTTCGTATTGGGGTGTCATAATATTTGAACTAGAATGTTATAATTTTTGAACTAGGATGTCATAATATTGTTTCGGACTGAATTTGTCATGTTTTTTTACCGTGGCATGTTATGACATTGTGGGAGTCATAGTTCAGTTCATGGATAAAAGAAAATATTGATAAGAAGGTTAATACATTCAGTTTCTTATTTCATGTTAGGATGTCATAATATTTAAACTATGATATCATAATTTCAAAACTATGATGTCATAACCTGAAAAATGGTATAAAAATTATAGAAAATAGTTTTTTGGCATATAGCGCCATAAGTCTAGAATATTCTATGACTATTAGAAGAATCTTAAGGTTTTTCACTTTAAAATTATGCATGGTATCATAATTTTATACTATAAAGTCATAATTTTATGAATGGATGTCTTAATCTTTTTAAAAATATATTATGATATCCTTATTTAGACATAAATTTTAAATAATTATATTAAAATATATAATTTTTTTATATTTTTGTAGTTCTCTAACTTTTTCTAGAAAGAAACTTAAAGAGGTGTCATCTTTATAAAGAACAAGTATTGTGCTTCTTTACAATAACTGTAGTTCTTTCTTACATTATTTTTGTATTACGATCTGCATTGAAATACGAGACCACTAGATTTCATTAAAAAAAAGATTTAAATATCCTAACTCTTCGTGAGATGTTCGAGAATGAAAAAATCCAACAACTACTTGGGATGGGATGGAAATGGTCGCTATCAATTGCCGAGATGAAAACATAGACCATCAAGAGAAGAGAATAAGCAAAAATAATAAAAAGAACTCTAGATGTGATTGAAAATTGGTACATAAATTTTTTTTTTCTGTTTGGAGCAAAAAAAAAAATCGATTTTCAAATACCTATTTTCTTCCCGAAGAGAGGCAAAACAATCTTTTTCCTTGTTCGAAGAGACTGCAAATGCAGCATCACGCAGATATCAAAAATCAAAGTGATACAATATCCCATCTCATCAAGCAAGATCGGATCTGCATGAATCAATAAAGAAACATGATACAAGCCAACTCGAATTTCCCGCACCGCAGGCGATGTACAAAAAATTTTACTGGTACATGGTCCAAGAGCGCTGTAGCCACGAAAAAGCGTTCTCTGAAGTACAATGGCAAGAGAAGCAATACATCACCAGAAAGTCAAACTTTTCGAAATGATGCTCCATTGTATAAAGGAAGGCCTGGGTGAAGCCCCCCTCCCAAAGCAGCCACCAGGCACGCATTACAAAAAAAAAAAAAAATGAGAAATAGAACACCACATCGAGTGATACAGCCTGTGATCGATCAAATATTCCTTATGCTTTAACTGGTCTCGTGCATCATATGCAGCAAGGAAAATAAATTTGATGATTTTTTACAGCAAACAAATGCTCGTTCCTAGGGCATGATATTTTTGAAAATTAAGTGATATTCCTCTTGGGCTCAGAACAATAAACGTAGGACAGCTGTTATTTATCTCAGCGGCCGACAAATCTTGCAGGTACGATCCAAAATTACTTAAACTCCTGGTAACTGCAGCTCATACGACCATTTTTCGCTTTGAATGGTTAGGCACATCTTCTGCCAAGGCAATATAAACCACTAAACGCATGTACAATCTGTCTTCATAGCAAGAAAATAATCTTTCTTTCTGACATCTGTATACTACCAAAACACATGGCAAAATTTATTCACATATCACAATCAAAAAGAACTTCCTGAACCATGTCTACGTTGGCCATTGGCTCATTTCCATTTTACTCACCCAACTGAATCTTCAATCATCACTTCATTGTCATCATTTGCAGTATCGGTCTCTGAATCATCTTCAGTATCACCACCATCAGATGCATTGCTACTGTCGCTACCCCCGGTTTCTGCAGCAGACATGGACTCGTTCTTCTCCTCCCCTCTGCCACTGTGGAAACGCTGCCTGAAATCAGGAGCAACTAGTGCAATCATCGCATTCAGCACCTGACGTTCCTTGCTCAGTTTAGGGACTGCATCAACACCATTGCTCTGACTTGCTGCTGCCTGACCATCAGAGCAGGGCAGAAGTGTCGCAGTGGTGGTGGCAGTTGCAGTGTCTACACCACCAGCACCAGGATCACCAATGCTCCATGGGGACTCATTCTCTCCATTGACAGAAGGGGCTGTGCTCACTGCCCAGCTACCAGCAACTTCAGAGGCCAACAGATCAGTGGTCCTGATTGTACCAGTCTCTGTATCTTCCAGTCTTGACTGAGAGCAACCACCGGTTATGCCATCAAGCTTCCCAGCAGATTCCACGTTTTCCAGGACCTGGGCATCATCATCAAGCTGCATTGTGTCTCCTCCCAGATTGCTGCATTTTTGCAAAGTGGTGTTTCGATCATCACAGCATGTATCACCAGCTTGGCTTTCTGTTCCAAGAACTAGCTCGGTGTCTGTAGGCTCCCCATCAGGAACCACTGCTGTGCCAACACCATCAATGTCTGAACCATATCCCTTAACCAATCTATCTTCACTTGTGCATTCTAAGTCCTGGGTATTGCCATCTTGGCTTCCCACATCACAGTCATGCTTCTCCGTGGTGCTGGTATCATCAGCAGAACTATCTGTCATGGCTTGGGCATTCTTTGGAGAAGCACCAGAAGCTTCCCTTTCATATTGGCGCAGTTGAGCTACTTCTCTTCCACTGACAGAAGCCACATTTACATTTCTCAGTGCCGGTTCATTCAGATCAATGCCTATTGATGCATCCTCATAATTCTCCTCATCTTCCAAAGTCTTCTGCATTGCCTTCAGCTGTTCCTGCTGTTTTGCAAACAATGCTGTAATTTCCTCAGTTGTCGAATAGAAGGCACGCAACTGGGTTTCCCTGGATGTCAGCCATAAGCGGGTTATAAACAAAAGAAACAATGTAATTTAGTATATAGAGAAAAATCTAAATATCCTAAGCAGTAGGGTCTTCCTGAACATTAGCCACAAGTGGGCTTTATAGATGGACTAATGTAATCCTCACATGCAAGGAAAAATCCAAATGTAATTAGCAGTACAATTTCTTAATATGTAAAGAAAAACAAATATGCTTTTCCATAGTCCCTCATTTGATATTTAACTATACCGAAGAGAAGAAAAATACAATCAAATCATTTCTATCAACCCAAAAATTGAATAAAATGCACATAGAATGTTTATTAAAAGACCAAACCATTCTTTAGTGAGGTAGACTCTCAGTTCACACAAAAGAAAGTGATGGCAGATGTTCATTCAACAAAAGATAGCTTTTCCTTATGTCATAATCAAGGATTTAAAAATTGCCACCAGTGACCAGGCAGATCATACAGCAGACAATGTCAAGGCATGGTTAACATGAACAGAAGTACCTAGAAAAAAATAAATCTAAAGCCATACTGACACCTGGTTTCACTTAAGCACATGATTATCATAGCATGCAATATAATGGGCAAGATCAATATGACCTCTTCACATATCAAATTCCATACATTATTAGACAAGTTTTAGATATACCAATTATGGCTCAGCAGACCACACAGGAATAATAAGAAAATAGAGACTCCCCTTTTGAGATTGCCTCCATTATGTTTCGAGTCCATACAATAAAATTTTTTGATGAAGTGATAGGAACTAAGCAGTATTTCAGCTAGTATGTCATCGTTGCAAAAATCGCACATATATATTAAAAATGCAATAATAATTATCATCTGAAATTTCTCTTATGTGCTACAGATACAAAATATTGAAAAAAAAACAGATTGTAACAAAATTGTACTTATATTTCCTACTAGAAAGATTAACAGTAAACCTTGGAACTTTCATTGAAGCAGCTGATATACAATGGTGTACTTCATGAGTTTCATATCCATCGCATGTGAAAATCCTCATGAAAGCTTTGTTTTTAGTGAAACATGATTCACAGTTGCATTAAACAGAAGAGATTTGGGATCATGCTCCCATGTAGCTTCAATATATTATAACGAGTATCTCTATCAGCTCAGGACATGATTCAATTACATAGTAAAAAAGACTAGGAGCTAATGATTATAGAAAATCATAATGAAGAAAGATGAATTTGGATAATTTCTATTTATTGCTGTATCTCAGTATATACACTCCCCATTGTTCTGTAACACAAATATAAAGGAACCTTGTCAAAACTGCAGCTAACACTTTAGTTGTATAATAAATTTAGCACGTATTACAACCATCTTTAGAGCAAGTATAATATGTAACTTATCATCTTTTTTTGTTTTGCTTGAATGTGCAAAATTGGATGCAAATTTCAAAACAAAATGTTCCACTTTCAGACTGTTGTACAGAACATTTGGCTTTAAATCTGCATCCAATATTTCTTCTTTATTTATTTATTTATTTTTTTGCTGGTAAAGCGTCTAATTTTTCTTTTAACAAAAATGTTTTCTATGCTTACCGCAGAATTATTCTTTCCCGGGCTCCTTGGAACCTTTGTTTCTCAATAGAAAGATCACGAATTGCAGCAGCTATTTCAAGCTCAGAGATGAGACCTTTGCCCATGCTTCTTCTCGGGCCACCTGCTAACAACAGCGTACAGAAATTTCAGATACAGAAAGGAAATGCATGTAAGCCATAAGGTTACTCAACTTGTAATATATCATGATACAGCTAAAAAAGAATCCACCTCAATATAGACAAGGAAAGCAATAAATGACCAATATAACCAGAGTATCAGGCATCTAATACAAACATATCAAGTTCGTAGTGGCATATAGTGGTACAAGATTAGAGGCATGAAATGCTTCACTAAAGAAATCATGAATGCTAAGTCACCTAAAGCAAAAAGAAATCAGCTTCAGCCTTCAGATAAAAATTATATTGCAGTTATAACTTTAGGAAATGGGATTTCAGAAATCTGATAAACATGAAATTCAGAAAATAATAAGTATTTACTTGCATCATAAGCATCAGCAAGATCTAGCTATTCTTTTTGTTTTTGAGAGAAGCAAGATCTAGTTATTTAAAACTACCAATTTGAGATGGTAATCTTTACTTAAATCACAAGAGGTGTGCAGAAGATGACTGGTGTCCTATGGTTCACCAGTCAGACACAACAGATGATGAATAAAAATGGATAAAGGCAAGAATCTATGAGATCCAAAAGTCCAGACCATGCAGCCCATGATTTAAATAGCCATGAGAAATGATACATAGACTGAAAATACAAAGACAATGTAAACTACTCTGACAAAGGTTTAGTACCAAACATACAAAGATCATACATGGTGTACTGTACCGACCGTAGCACATTACTGGGATGGTAGTATGAAGGCTCAGTGTGCCACCATAACAACACATGGTATAGGCGTTGTGCCAGCTCCAATGGTATATCATGTGCCAGGATGGGGGCATATCAATACCACATCCATAAGGCACCAAGACATGAACCCAATACCAAGACTTGAAACATTGGCCTTGATATTATATCCTAAACATAATAGTATCAGCTATAGGGTATGATTAATTAGGTCATCAGCAGAATTATACATGGTATTAGCATGTAAAATAAAGGTCCAAGAAGGCCCCTGTACAGGGTTACTCAAAATTGCAGTATGGTCCGAAAAGGATGGGAAGACCCAACAGCACATGCAGCCCAGAATGCAGCAAAAAAGGATCAAAAAATGGAGCTTGTAGATTATGGCTATCATTCTTATCTTCAGGTTACACAGACAACTATATTTATAAGGTATAGCTGAAGAAACATCATAAAGACGACAAACAAAAGCAGGAAAAAGATAAAAGTGCTTGAGGTGACAGGTATGAGACTACAGGTGGAACAAGAATAGGAGGAAATTTTTCCCATGTATGTATATCTTTGAATCTATATCTAGTGGGATCCAGCTGAAAGAACATTCATATGCTATGTTTTAAGATTCTGACAAAACAAAGTTTGGTTAGGTAATTTTCCCAATTACGTCCCATTCATGAAAGGACATTCCATGAAGATGAAAACTTTGTATGGGGCTATTACAAGCAATGGTGCATGCTGCGGTCGCGGGTCATGCAAAGTCATGGAAGGTATATATGAGAGCGTATGACTAGAGAAGGAAAGTAGAAAGGAAGGTATATTTTTCTTTTCAATTTCCTGTATTTTGCTGGGTTTTTTTTATTATTTTAACTTTCAATATCCAATATCCATTAGTGCTGCATTTTTCATTTTTTCTTCTAATATTTCTGCAACAAACCTTGGAAAAGAAAGCATCTTTCATGCTTTAATTCCTTAATTTTTTAATAAAGTTTGTTTCTTTTTTATTACATTTGTGTATGATCCATTTCAATGCTAAAAGAGATGAATGTATTGTTCCTTTTTTTTTTCTGCATATGTTTTTATTGTCTTAACTTTGTTGATCTCTTTTGATAGTTCAAGAGACCATCGTAGATATCCTAATTTTCTGATTATATATTTTATGATTGATGGATCATATTTTTGTGTTATTTCATCATAAGTGTTTGTTCACAATGCTACATTGTCACAGGCATCCAGAAACAGATGAGTGGCAACCAATTATAGTCACATAATGTGAAAGACTACTGGACTGGTGTTGCTCGTTTGCTAAGAGAACAATCTGATAATCCAGAGTAATGTACACCACACATCCCATTCAAGAATCACGCAATACATGGACCATGGCTCACTATATCACATGAGAACAGATGCTGCACAGCTGTTCAGAGAATGTTCACTGCATTGGATGATCAAACCATCTAATAAGACACAGATATAACCTGCTGGCTCTGCTGCTTAGTGGCACCAAGACCAACTCAATGAAAGAACAGACAGGAGGATTAAATGTGCTCCATTGTTTCTATGTGTGTACATGAGGCATTATTTCTTTGAAATGAAAATTGAATGCCAAAATTTATGTAAAATGAAGAGTACATACCATGCAAAATAAAATTCCACCCATGAAAGAAATTCTTAGTTGAACCAGTAAACAAAGAAAACTCCATACCACCAGAATCCTTACACAAGAATATATTTACAAAAGAATACTATTTCTACCTTTTCACTTTCAAGTTCCTTCTGCAGTCTTTTCAATTCAGACTCCAGCATTTCTGATTTCTGTTCAACAACAGCAGTACATAAATGAACATAAGACTTCCCTGGCAGTAGAAATTGCTACAATTACAACAACTAATGTATTTCAGCAACTCAAATCAACAGGACTGCTATCAGGACAAGGCTCAAGTAAGGCCAAGTAGACACAGGAAGGGATAAAACTGGTCTTATTACCTAATTTTCAATCTATGAAAAATTCTTTTATTACAAACTAAAATCAATTGGAGTGTTGAAGTTTCTCAGGCTTCTCTCCAAATCTAATTAGAAAACAAAAATTTAATGCTGCTTGGCATACCTTTCTACTGTTAGCAAAGGCTTGTTGTTCATCCTGAACCTGGTCTTCTCGTTGCCTAACTTTTTTCTCAGACATCACAAGGCTTTCCCTAGCATCTTCCTGATCAAGAGAAGCAAATAATTACAGCACGAGCTACTGGAAACAGTGCCATAAACAAGATGTATATTTAGCTAAAAAAAGGAGTGAGTCAACACAGTTACCAGTTTGGATCTTAGTGTTTCCACAAGCAAACGACTTTCTTTTTCTGATTCCTGAGAATGCATAGAGGAAAAAATAGAAACTATTTGTAAATGAAAATAGAATATTTTCACTGGTAATAACTACATGTTTTTAATCACATAGAAGTAAAAGTTACTAGAATAATTTACAGACCTGAAGCTTACTAATAACTTCCTGCTGCTCTTTGTGTTGTTTTCTGTAGACATCAGCCTGCTGCTTAATTTCCTCTTGAGCCTGTGAATGAGCTTTATGTAATGCAAATTTTAGGTCTGCTGCAGCCTTTTCCCGCTCCTCCCTTCTCAAATTTCTTTCGTCATCTAACTGAGACTCAAGTTCAGATATGGTTGCTTTCTGACTACAAGAAAAAGTGAGAGGCTTTATGGCTTTGCTTGATCCAGAACAAGAAAAGTAAAAAAAGAAAGATGCAAGAGAAGCTTAGTACAGGAAAACATAACCAAGAAAAACAATTAGCCCAACAAAATCAAAACACGTCCCACAAAGGTTTTAAAAAAAAAGATTTAGGGAAAAATGTTTCACCCATCATGTAACATAACCAAGAAAAACAATTAGACCGACAAAATCAAAACGTCCCCAAAAGTTTTTTTTTAAAAAAAAAGAGATTTAGGAAAAAAATATGTTTCACCCATGATGTTTAACTGTGGACGGTCCTGCCCAATGGTCATTGGGACCCTAATGAGATGTGATTGTTCCATCGTAACATATTAACTCCTTAATTCATGAATTAGTCAATTCATTCACTGTTTTTAAGAGATTCTCACTTCTACCCAGCATTTGTAAACATCCATATTCATTTAAAAAAGGCTACAATCCTAAAAACATAAGATATGGAAAATATTAGCACTAAGGACAATAATCCAGATTATAAAGGTTAAACTCCCATATAGGGGAAGGTTTCAAAATTGCCAACCAAAATGACACTCCAAATATGATCTGAAACAAACACACCCTGGCATTGGACTAGATGCTTTTTCTAGAAATCAGCTCATCTTTAAATCAGTAAACACGACAGATAAACATAATAAGATGGGCTTCTCTTGGTTCAATTGCTCTATCACAGCTGATTGAAACATGAACGTCGCATGAACCATGATCACCAAATCCTTCTTTTAATGAGCAGGTTTTCCTAAATCCTAACAAAACTTCATACACACTTTGTGTTGATCAGATCTGATAATGATAGTTCTTCCATCAAACAATGATCATCTTCAACAGAAGCACAATTTTCTTTAGTGTTTGCCATGTCTAATCTCAGATAAGTCTGGCTTGCAAAATAGTTTTCTTTAATTTCTAGAACTGGATGATCATTACCATCTAAAAATAAGTTCACAGTTGAGCTTGCTTTTAGGCACATTTACAAATTCAATTTCAAGTTCTCAACTGTATATGACATGGATTCTTTCTAAAAACCATCTATGTTTTAACTTCATATTGAATGGCATCTCGAATATTTTCTTCACATTGTTCATAGGCAACAATCATCTTGACCCAGATTTTAAATACTACTTTGAAACCACATGCAGGTTTTCCATTAGCATGGTAATGTTATCAGTACATACCAATACTAACTATACATACTGATGCTGGAAGCAAAAAAACAAATGAAAAGCCATTAGTACTGACCAGCATGATCAGTACAGTACCCTCAGTACTGACCAGTATTGACTATATCTTGTATGGGTGGTAAATACCAGAGTGGTTCCAGCATCCTGGCACCCACACAAGTGCCGGTTTCACATCGGAACTGTACAGTACCAGATGGATTCTGAATCCTTAATCCTAACAGCAATTTTTCATTGATGCTAGGCTGATGATCTATACTTCATTTTTAACTACATACCCATTTATTTAAATGATGACATTTTTAAGGTAACCCAAAAGGATGCAATTAAAAATTCTACATGACAGTAGAGATGGGGTAGAGTAAATTATTTGGACATATGTACCTGATGGAAGGTACTGGAAAGATTCAATAAAGAGGAAAGCTAGTAGCTGCCCACGAGAACTCAATAAAAGAGGAAACTAATTTGAAGATCGAGGCATGAGTAAACATGTCTGCAGAGAATGTGATTATAGGAAAAGGAAAGATACACATGTTCTCAAGTAGACATTGTAAAGTAGGAAAATTAGACAACTTTAAAACTTACTCCATCCATAACCACACAGCATCACACAAACGGACCTGCCCATGCACACACACAATGCAAACATATAAATGGACAACTGTAGTACAAATGCCAAACAGGAGAGGCTTACACAAATACTCAATTTACCTAAATAAAAAAGGTGGCACAATGCATGAGGCACCAACCATTAGATGCATGCAGCCTTACCCCCAAATGCAGGATGATGTTTCTACATTTCAAACCAATGACAACTAAGTCACAATGAAGCAACCTTACCATCATGCCAAGACTCATTCTCACTAGATTTACCTAAATACCCTTCCGATATTCCAATGCACTTGAAAGTAACAAGATTATTCTTGTAGCACCTTGATCTTGTCCTCATTAGCCTGTGTAACTAATTCTTTTGCATGCATTTAACAACTTGGTTAAATTACAAGAAAACTCTCACTCTTTGGACTAATAGGAATAAAGGCAATGATATTTAGGTAATTTGGGCAATGAATGCAAACCTCTTCTAAGTCCTAACTGTCCTATTTGCACTACAACCCTTGCTTAATATATATGCTAGAGAAATAATAGATAAGCCAATAATCGCACTGCATAGTCAGCCAAATTCCTGAACTGATGGATATTTAAAAAAAAAAAAAAATCAAATAATTATAATGTAAATTGTACAAGTTAGAAAACAGCAAAAAATAAAACTACTAACCAACCAGCAAACACAAAAGGGGTCAATTACTTAGGTGTATGACATTAGTCATTTCACAGCAAATCTGGAATGTCAATGAACGGGTCCACAACAAGAAACTGGTGACAGAAGCCCTGATGCATGGTCAACTACCTAGATTAAACCAGTAGTACTTAAAAAATGTATTAGCAAATTCTATCATATGCCCTTAAATATTGCCTGGACCTCTTTTTTAAGGATGTCATTCATTTAAAGACTCTCAGGAATTGATATACAAATACACAAACAGCAACCACATTCCATCCTGCCCTAAGCATGTGTCAGGAAATGTTGCATAAAAGTACATAAGCATGACACGGATGGATAGGAATTGAGGTAAAAAGTTCAATCAACAAAGCAACCAAGGATAACAATTTTAATCTGCATTGAAAAACTGGGACCTATTGTGTTACATAGAATATGAAAATGTAATGCTATTACCTCTGAATTATCTCATCAGCATCAACTCGTGATTGCACGGATGAACTAAGTCTTTCACTAAGATCTTTTACTGAATTCCGTAGTTCAGCTGACAATGTGTTGAGCATATCTAGTTCTTTCTGCTTCTCATCTAACACCTTTTGCAGCTCTTTAATTTGATCAAGAAAAGAATTTGATACCATCTCCTTTAGCCCTTTCATTTCCTGCAAAGTCAATTTTCATTAATAAGAAAACATGTACCAGAGAGTTAAAATGTCATGTCTTTGATGAGAGAAGAATAGCAATAGTTACTCGATCATTATTATCGATCAACCCTCCAAAAGACAGGAAAAAGATTTAAAGAAATGTTTGAAGTAGAAGAAGATCAGAAATGAAAACATTTGCATGGAATTCAATGCCCAACAAAGAACCAATGTTTCATACAGCATGGGAATTGCAAAATGCAACTTTTAATCAACAGAAAAAGATCATGCATGTCATGAATCTGTTAGCATGTGGATATATTATTATTGTGATGTAGGGAGACACTAAATGTGATCCTCAAATTAAAAGCTGGGCAATTTTTTTTTATTTCAGATGTTCTATCAGTAGAAACATATTTGAGCAAAAAAAAAATATCAAAAAAATGCTTGCAGCAAACACTTGTTAATACTTGATCATCATTTTTAAGAGCTCAATGATATCCAGCCTTTCTAGATCAAGGTTGTCATAGGCAAATGCTTGGGCACCTAATGGTCCCACCTAGGCACTTGGACAACCCAACAGCATAGGCATGTAGCGCATTCCTAGCGTTCAAACGAGGCTGCTGCTCAAGTGCCAGACTGGAGTCTAGGTATGTGCCTCATTGCCTAAGGACTATCTTTATCTCAGTAGGCTAGAATCAGGCTAAGCCAAGCCACATGCCTGCCCTAGCCCAGTCTGGAAATTTTCTTTGGAGCTATGGTTCGAGCTTACAACCAAAATGTCTTTCCATAATCCGATCCAGGCCCGAGCCCTATCCAACCCGAAACCCAATTAGGCCGACACAAATAAGCTCATTTGGTAAGGTTGGGCCTGTCTCAAATCGGCCCAATAGACCTGAAATTCTTGGCTCAATTGGCCCAAAATGCTCAGCCCAATCTGAATGACCCCTGTGTTGGGACGGTGCCTCGATGCCATGCCCACCCATGGACCTAGGACAGCGCACAGTGGCCCGGGCCCAAGCAGTACCCTCTCCAAGCGTTTTCTCTATCACGGCTCACGCGGTCTCCGAACAGGAGTGGTCTACGAATCGTTTGATGCAGTCCACAAGCTATGTATCACAGTCTACCAAGAAGAACTGCAGTCTACGCACCTGATTTGTGCGATCAAAGGGATGCATGCAGTCCAAGTGGTGATCAAACGGTTGAGCACATCCCACGGCATGATCGACATAATCTAGGTTTGATCTGTGCAATCAAGGCCGATCGATGGCCAGGAATTAGTCTGGAGTCAGAATCGCATTGGAAGAACTACATGACTCCAATTTAGACAAAGTTTGGGCTGTTGGACTCTTGGTGAGACGCTCCTCGCACCAGAGACCATAAAAATGAGTGCAGAAGGCCAGAGACGAGGTGTGTAGGGATTAAAAGAATGGTGAAGGATCTCTAGAAAGCCTGTAAGGACTAAGAGTTGAGAGCTTGAGAGAGGGATTTAGGATTTCTTATTGAGAGAACTATACGGGATTGAGAGAAAAAGTTCTAATCTTGTAAGTTTTATTTTTTCATAGTGAAACCTTGTATGTCCAATAAATTTATCTTGTTTTATTTTATTTTTCTCTTCTTTTTTCTTCCGTGGCATCGACATCGACAATCGTAATCCTGAAAATAAGGATCCATATTCCACACGAAAAATTTTTCAAGAATGATATCAGTATAGTTGGTACCACAACAACTAGTATCAAAGTTCCAAATTACTCGTGTTGATCGAGATCGAAGATGGCAAGCACAATCAAAGTTGATATCAACAGGTTAGATGAAAAGAATAATTTCTCCTTCTAGCAAGCGAGAATGAAAGACGTGCTCATCCAACAAAGATTGATCGACGCTCTCATATATGAAAAGAGGCCAGCCATTATGAAAAAGAAGACTTAGAAGTGGCACCAGATGCAGGCGGTATGTGGTGCGTGTCGCAATGCACCAATTTAGAACCTTAATTCCACTACTCTAAAGGGTAGAATAGCGGGAGTAAGGATCGATCCCACAGAGACTTTGGGGTTATCTTGAAAAAGAATTTTCTTTTGATTTAAAATAAACTAGAACTAATGCAAGAAATAGATGCAAATAATAAATTCGTGAAAATAATTCAGATATGACCTATCTCAAGAGTACGGCCCGTACCCGTGGATCACGGCCCGTCCCTTAGGTATAGGTTAGTCAAAATTAATTCACTTCAACTTACCTTAAACGCTAATCCAACATGACTCCAGCATTACTTCAAAATAAAAATAAACAATCATGGATTAATATGAAGCAAATAAATATTTATTGCATAAAAAAAATTGGGGTACAGAGAAAATAAAAGAAAAGTAAGGGAACAAAGATCCCTTTCTCCCTTTTTTATCCGACTCAGGAACTGAAACTACGAACAGCAAGTGGAACCTCCCAAAAAATTCCCTTTTCTCTTCTTTCTTTCTCCCCCCGGCAAAAGAAAATCACCAAGGTATTTATATATGAAAAATACCGTGTCGGGTCCGTGTGGGAAGCACGGTGATTTCCTCATCTCAATCTGATTTTCAAACTCTGCGCTATCTCCTTATCTGATATTTTTTTACGATCATCCCCATCTCAAAAATCAAACTCAAAAATTCTATCGCACAATCCCGCGTCCATCCAGCGTCGTTCGACATCTCTTCTCGTTCCGATGCTTCCTTGGACATCCCGGTCTGAACAGCAGGGACGGTGACAAGTAGCTTCAGGAGCTTGGAAATGGAGGTGACGGCTGGGCGAAGACGGCTTCGGAGGCAACAGGCCGTGGAAGGGCTGGACGGCGTGGCCGTGGGCGGTGATGCGGAAGAGGAGGCAGCAGCGGGTTGACGGAAGCGGACGGCGGCTGCAGGTTGGGTAGAGACAGCTGGTCAGACGGTGGCTCCATGGTGGCTCGCGGCAAAGCCGGAATGGCAGTGGACAGCGACAGGGGCGGACACGGCATTCCGGCCATTTTTCCGGCCGAACGGGGGCTTCTCTGACTGGCAGCGAGGTCGGCGGTAGCTTGGGCGGCGCTGGGGGAAGCTCTCCGTCAAGTTTCGGAGTAAACGGAGCTCGGTGGTCCACGGCTCTGCCCGTGGACTGGCAGCAATGGCTGCCGTGGACCGGTGGTTCGTGCGGTGGACCATTGAGCCGGTCCACCGTGAGCCATTAAAAGGTTTTAAGGTAATGCTCCAAAAATCGTGTGGCTCTGAAATCCGTGTTAAAATCTTCTAAAATCCATTTCAGGCCCGTTCAAAGTCCGGATTACATTCCGTTTGCGATGTTGGACTCCTAAAATCAAGATCTACATGTTTATGGAGTCAATTCCTGCAAAGTATCACAAAAAGTATCAATTTTAATCGAATAAAGTTGGGTTAATTTTCATTATTCTAATGTCTAACATACCCCCCAACTTAAACTTTCCTCGTCCTCGAGTAAAGGAAATGAATGTCTTGTGTATTAAGATGGTCCTTGAAATGAAAATTATCGTACTAATCCCAAAATCAAAGAATACCTGGTTAGACTATTAAAAAGGTACTTCATTGGATTACCAATTCCACCTATTTAGTAGTAGAATAAAGTCCATAGAAGTTTTAAGAGTTTTTTTCTTTTCCCAACTTTCTATCTTACTCTCTAAATCTTCCAACTTACTTTGGTTTTGGTGCAATATTTATTTAGTCCCCACTTTTTCTTTTTCTTTTCTTTTTTTCTTTTTTAAAAATGTAAAATCAGTGCAATGTCCTGACACCTTGCTTTCTAATTAACCCTTGTAGTGAGCTTTAAGCCAATGACTCCCAAACCAGTTAGCTTTAGGGCATTAGGTGTAAAACATCCCTCGGGCTTACTGAATCGAGTCAAAAAGGCTAAGTCAAGACTAACTCTATGAAAGATTTCGTTACATCCCCACCTTTTGACGCGAACAACAATGCTTACTTAGGCAAAGGGGCCCGGTTACTCAGTAAGAGATGCTAAAAATCTTTATTAACCTCAGGAATTTTTTAACTGGGGACTTTTTATAATGCCTATACCAAAATAAGTAAGATTCATTATTAAGATCAATAGGCCGAAGGGTCTGAAATTACTCTTCTAAAATTTTCTGGACTACACCCTACCACTTATAGAGTTTTCTTGATAAATCATCCCTCAGTATCTCTAAAATTTTCTAAACCATTAATCACTCCTCATTTAGTGAGCTTGATTATTTTCAATTCGAGACAAATTTTTGTACACAAAAACTGATTAAAATTTTACTCGAGGATTTTATTTAATTAATTAGATTACCCCTCCAACTTAATTTCCATTGTCCCCAATGGAAGAGGATACTAAAAACATAATGGCAAAGAAGGATACAACCTGGTAGGGTATGGAATTGGATGTCCCTGAATCACCATGTTCCCGCAATCTTCTTTTATTACTCCATTTATTCTAAAAACAAAGAACTAGAAGTTAAAATATGAACTTAAAGCAAGAACTAAGAAAAGAGCTGGGCTGCCTCCCAGGAGCGCTAAGTTTATAGTCTTCAGCCAGACTAAGTTGATCTTCACAGCAACACTGGGTGTTCAAGATCAAGAGTTTCAACAACTTCTCCATCATTGATTCCTTTAATATACGGTTTCAAACGCTGGCCATTCACCTTAAAAACATTCCCTTGCTTAGGATCCTTAAGTTCAACAGTTCCATGGGAAAATACTTGAGTTACTACAAAAGGTCCATCCCATCGTGCGCGGAGTTTTCCGGGAAAAAGACGTAACCTAGAGTTGTAGAGCCACACTTTTTGATTAGGATCAAATGATTTTTTATTAATGAACTTGTCATGATAAGCCTTTGTTCGAGCCTTGTAAATTTTGGAACTCTTATAAGCCTCATTTCGTAACTCTTCCAACTCACTTAACTGAAGTTTTCTATGGGAACCTGCATTCTTCATGTCAAAATTAAATTGCTTGATAGCCCAAAATGCACGGTGTTCCAATTCAACAGGTAGGTGACAAGCCTTTCCAAACACTAACCGGTACGGAGACATTCCTAGAGGGGTCTTGAAAGCAGTTCGGTAAGCCCATAAAGCGTCATCCAAACGTTCTGACCAATCTTTCCTATCGGGTCTTACCGTTTTCTCAAAATGTGCTTGATCTCTCTATTCGAAACTTCAACCTGACCACTAGTCTGGGGATAATATGGTGTGACTACTTTATGGGTAATTCCATACTTTTTCATCGGTCCTTCAAAGTGTCTATTTGTAAAATGCGCACCCCCATCACTAATAATGGCCCTTGGGCACCCAAACCGACTAAAGATGTTATGCTGAATGAACTTGATTACAACTTTGTGATCATTAGTTCGAGTTGCCACAGCTTCAATCTATTTCGAAACATAATCCACTGCTACCAAAATGTACTCAAATCCAAAGGAAAGAGGAAATGGTCCCATAAAGTCAATACCCCATATATCAAAAATTTCAACAACTAAAATGGGGTTTAGGGGCATCATATCTTTTCGTGAAATATTCTCCCTTTGTTGACACTTGAGACAATTACGGCCAAATTCATGTGCATCTTTAAAGAGAGTTGGCCAATAAAATCCACTTTGCAGCACCTTTGCTGCAGTTTTTCTCCCACTAAAGTGTCCCCCACATGCAAGAGATTGACAAAAATTGAGTATACTCTTGAATTCACTCTCAGGGACACATCGCCTGATCACTTGATCTGAACAGTATTTAAACAATTCAGGTTCTTCCCAAAAGTAATATTTGATTTGCGAAAAGAACCTATCTTTTTCTTGTTGTGACCAGTATGGAGGAACTTGCCCTGTTACCAGATAATTCACAATATGGGCAAACCAGGGGAGATTGCTGGTAGAAGAAATTGAGAATAGCTGCTCATCAGGAAACCTATCTCCAATAATTTCCTTGTTGTATTCTACAAAGATCCTAGAAATGTGATCTGCTACCATATTTTCGGAACCTTTCTTATCCAAAATTTCTAAGTCAAATTCCTGTAACAAAAGGATCCATCGAATCAGTCTAGGCTTTGTATCCTTTTTGGATAGCAGATGTCTTAATGCAGCATGATCAGAGTAAACTAGGACCTTAGACCCTAATAAATATGATCGAGATTTTTCTAGGGCGAATACAACTGCTAGTAACTCTTTTTCAGTAGTGGTATAGTTTATTTGTGCATCTGAAAGAGTTTTACTAGCATAGTAAATTACATGGGGTTCCCTATTGAGCTTTTGTCCTAAAACAGCTCCTACAGTATAATCAGAAGCATCACACATGATTTCAAATGGCAGAGTCCAATCTGGAGGCTTGATGATAGGTGCAGTGGTCAAAGCAGTTCGAAGAATGTCAAAAGCGGCCAAACATTCTTTACTAAAATCAAAGGACTTGTCTTTGGCAAGTAAATCACACAATGGTCGAGAGATTTTGCTGAAATCCTTGATGAATCGCCTATAAAAACCAGCATGGCCAAGGAAGGATCGTACTTGTCTAACCGAGGTCGGGGGAGGCAATTTCGAGATTAATTCAACCTTAGCTTTGTCAACCTCAATCCCTCGCTCAGAAACAATATGTCCGAGTACAATTCCCTCACGAACCATAAAATGGCTCTTTTCCCAACTTAAGACTAAGTTGGTTTCTATACAGCGTTTCAATACCTTAGCCAAATTATGGAGACAGTCCTCAAATGAAGATCCAAAGACAGAAAAATCATCCATAAACACTTCAAGGAAATGACCAACCATATCGGAGAATAAGGCCATCATACATCGTTGAAAGGTGGCTGGTGCATTACAGAGACCAAAAGGCATGCGCCTGAATGCAAACGTTCCAAAAGGGCAAGTAAAGATGATCTTTTCTTGGTCTGCAGGAAATACTGGAACCTGGTTGTATCCTGAATATCCATCCAGAAAACAAAAGAAACTCTGCCCTGCTAGTCGCTCTAGAATTTGATCAATAAAAGGCAGAGGGAAATGATCTTTCCTAGTAACAGCATTCAGTTTCCGGTAATCTATACACACTCTCCAACTAGTGGTTGCTCGGGTAGAAATTGACTCGCCCTTTTCATTTTGAATGACAGTAATTCCTGACTTTTTAGGTACTACCTGAGTTGGACTAACCCATTGGCTATCCGAAATTGGATAAATAATGCCGGCATCCAACCATTTAACCACTTCTTTTTTAACAATTTCCCGCATGTTTGGATTTAGCCTCCGTTGCATGTTCCTATGTAGTTTAGCTTCTGCTTCACAGTGAATATGGTGCATGCAAACAGAAGAGTCAATTCCTTTAAGATCAGCTATTGTCCATCCTATTGCCTCTTTATGTTCCCTGAATACATCCATCAATTTTTGTTCCTGATCAGAGATCAAAGTAGATGCAATGATTACCAGAAGGGTATCATTAGATCCAAGAAAAGAATACTTCAACTTGTCAGGAAGAGGCTTCAATTCCAGATTGGGTGGTGCTTCTAAGGATGGCACTAAAGGGCTTAATTGAGTCGGTAATGATTCATATTTCACAGTCCAAGGAGGAATGGTGCTAAATTTGGATGGCTCTAACAAAGCATTCACTTCATTTGTATATTCATCAACATCAAAATTGTCAGTTCCAAAATGTGTCAAACATGCTTGCAAGGGATCCGAATCAAGCAACACAGGAAGATTCCTATTTACTACTTCTTCTATCATGTTTACTTCGTTATGATCATAAGAGGGTGGTCCTTGGCATGCATTAAAAACATTCAACCGCATTTTCTTATTTCCAAAAGAAACATCCATAACCCTTGTTCTGCAATTTATGCATGCATTAGCGGTAGCTAGGAAAGGTCTTCCAAGAATGATGGGTATCTGACTAGGGTTACCGCTAGATTCCATGTCCAAAACAAGAAAATCAACCGGGAAGTAGAACTCATCTACTTTTACCAACACATCCTCGAGCATTCCATGGGATGCCTTGACGGATCGATCAGCTAACTGTAAAGTCACCGTCGTGGGTTTTAATTCTCCGAATTTAAACAGATCATACACTGATCCTGGGAGAAGGTTTACACTCGCACCTAAATCTAACAAGGCTTTCTTGATTGTGAGGTCCCCTATGACACAAGAGATAATTGGGGTACCTGGGTCTTTGAGTTTGGGTGGAGCTATCTGCTGAAAAACTGAGCTGGCTTGCTCAGTTAAGAGGATTTTCTTAGCTTAAATTTCCGTTTTTGAGTGCACAAATCCTTAAGAAATTTGGCATAAGCCGAAACTTGCTTGACGGCATCGAGGAGAGGTAAATTTATTTGGACTTGCTTGAATAATTCAAACATCTCATTCATTTTCAAATTTTCTTATCCAATGGTAAAGGTGACTCCAAAGCACTAGGGAATGGAGCCTTAGGTACAGGTGCTTGACCAATGGATTCCTTCTCCTCTTCATTCTTTTTCTCTGGCTTAGCCACCTCTACTTCTTGGGTCAGGTCAGGCTAGTTCAATGTTTTTCCACTTCTTAAGGTTATAACAGATTTAGCGTGTTCAGAAAAATTTTCAGGTCATGTGGAACTCTCAGCCATATATTGACCTTTGGGATTGATAATGGGCTGGCTAGGCAACTTACCTTCTTCTCTCCAATTGAAAGCTGTAGCTAGCTGACCTATCTGAGTCTCTAGCTTGGCAATGGATTGGGTATGGGAGTGAAGGATTTGGGTATTCATGTTCAGCCCCTCCTTCAAAGTTTGAAGGATCTTCTCTTGAAAGGAAGGATCAAGATTGCTTGGCGGAGGTTGTGGAGGCTGTGGGGCATTTTGATACTGTGGAAATGGCATGCTTTAAAATTTGGTCTCCTGATAGTTGGGCCTAACGGATGAATTGATTCCGGGTTGGGGTTTTCAAGAAAAATTCGGGTGATTGCGCCAGCCAGGATTGTATGTGTTCGAATAAGGATCGTTTCCTGGTCTAGGAGCCATTCGGGTTTGAGCTTGATGAGCTTGCTCCTGAAGAAGCTCAGGAAATTGGTAAGCTGATGGACAATCGCCTAAGGTGTGGGTAGAACTCGAGCAGATAATACAGATTTCATGAGTATGATGAGATGAGGAGGAATTATTTCCAGCTTGCAAAAGTTGGTCGAGCTTCTGAGATAGGTCATCAACCTTGCTGTAGATGTCTACAGCACGACCAACTTCATACATTCCTCCTCTCTTGGGTACTACAGGTCCTGTGGGAAGATCTCTACGGGCAGCTGATATATGATGTAGAGAATTTTCACTTAAGGTTTCAAACAACTGCCATGCCTCATGTTCATTTTTAAGCATGAACATTCCTCCACATGAGGCATCCACCATTTGCCAGTGCCTTTCTGACAAACCGTCATAGAAGCACTGGACTAATTGCCATTTGGGTATGGCATGGTGAGGACATTTTCTAATCAGCTCTTTCAATCTCTCCCAGGTTTCATGAAACATTTTTCCATCTAATTGGGAAAAACTAGTAATGGCGTATCTAATTTGATTCGTCTTTCCTATGGGAAAATATTTCTTAAGGAACTCCCTCTGAAGTTGATCCCAAGTTGAAATTGTCACAGTGTCTAGGGAATTCAACCAATATTTGGCTTTATCTTTCAGGGAAAAAAGGAATAACCTAAGCCTTAAAAGATCGTCGAAGAAATTTTGTATCTTAACAGTGGAACAGATTTCTAGAAATTCATCTAAATGTTTATATGGATCTTCAGTCGCAAGTCCGTAAAAGAGGATAACATCTGAATCACACTGGACTTGATTTCGTACTGGACGGCATCTACAGGGGGTACTTGGATACAAGGTGAATAAGTGTATTTTGAAGGAGTGAAGTACTCCTTCAGCGGAGGGTCAATTCCTTGATTAGGATCCATAGTACCTGGGCTGGTTGCTCTACTGGAGCTTTCGATTTTCGGATCTAGGGATATATGTTTAGGTTCTCGAAGTCGACGCCTAGAATACACTAACATACACCCTCCCTCCTAAAGGAAACAGCAATCAAAAAAAATTTTTTTTTTTTTTTAATTGAAAAGTGGAAGAATGAGAAGAGGTCTAAAGGAGAAGTTCCTAAGATAGTCCTAAGCTAGAGAGAAGAAAGTTAATTTAATTATTTTTTTTTTTTTTTCAAACAAGTAAAACAAATCAAAATCACTATCCTAGGGTTAACCTGAATCTAGACAGCTCCTAACTGATCCAAGGTTACCTTCGAGCACTCCAAGCCCAAGATCAATTAACTGACTTGGCCAGGTAAGTGTAAGGTTGGTGAAGGTTCCCTTATCGCTTGCCTTAGACACCAATTAAAAATTGGCCAGGTAAGCGGAACCAACTCACCTTCCTTCGGGCTCTAGTCCCTGAACCACTTTCCTTAGACACCAAGGAATTAAATGATCTGAACCCGGTCCAACTCTAGGGTTTCCTTGTCCTATTGAGCTCGAAATTCTTAGGGTTGACGTCTAATTAATTTTAAAATTAGAGACTTGGGTCAATGCAGATGCTGGATTGATAATTTGTGGGCTAAGGAAGGGTATTGATCTCCCCACCTTATCTGATTAATGGGTTGTGCCTTTAAGTATATTATGAAATTATGAAATGCAACAACTAAGGTGTCCAAAAAGTTATAAACAAACAAAATTAAACTTAAATTTTTTTTTAATTTTGATGATTAAGTCTCTGATCCTAATAAATTATGAAATGTCTGGGTAATATTTTTTTTTTGGTTTTGCAAAAAAAATAAATTTACCTAAGTGAATCTAAAAATTTTTTTGTTCAACCTTTTAGTACCGGGTTCGATCCCCGACAACGGCGCCAAAATCTGGTGCATGTCGCAATGCACCGATTTAGAACCTTAATTCCACTACTCTAAAAGATAGAATAGCGGGAGTAAGGGTCGATCCCACAGAGACTTTGGGGTTATCTTGAAAAAGAATTTTCTTTTGATTTAAAATAAACTAGAACTAATGCAAGAAATAGATGCAAATAATAAATTCATGAAAATAATTCAGATATGACCTATCTCAATAGTACGGCCCGTACCCGTGGATCACGGCCCGTCCCTTAGATATAGGTCAGTCAAAATTAATTCACTTCGACTTACCTTAAACGCTAATCCAACATGACTCCAGCATTACTTCAAAATAAAAATAAACAATCATGGATTAATATGAAGCAAATAAATATTTATTGCATAAAAAAAATTGGGGTACAGAGAAAATAAAAGAAAGTAAGGGAACAAGGGTCCATTTCTTCCTTTTTTTATCCGACTCAGGAACTGAAACTACGGACAGCAAGTGGAACCTCCCCAAAAATTCCCCTTTTCTCTTCTTTCTTTCTCCCCCCGGCAAAAGAAAATCACCGAAGTATTTATAGATGAAAAATACCGTGTCGGGTCCGTGTGGGAAGCGCGATGATTTCCTCATCTCAATCTGATTTTCAAACTCTGCGCTATCTCCTTATCTGATATTTTTTTACGATCATCCCCATCTCAAAAATCAAACTCAAAAATTCTATCGCACAATCCCGCAACCATCCAGCGTCGTCCGACATCTCTTCTCGTTCCGATGCTTCCTTGGACATCCCGATCTGAACAGCAGGGACGGTGACAAGTAGCTTCAGGAGCTTGGAAACGGAGGTGACGGCTGGGCGAAGACGGCTTCGGAGGCAACAGGCCATGGAAGGGCTGGGCGGCGTGGCCGTGGGCGGTGATGCGGAAGAGGAGGCAGCAGCGGGTTGACGGAAGCAGACGGCGGCTGCAAGTTGGGCGGAGATAGCTGGTCAGACGGTGGCTCCATGGTGGCTCGCGGCGAAGCCGGAACGGCAACGGACAGCGACAGGGGCGGACATGGCATTCCGGCCATTTTTCCGGCCGAACGGGGGCTTCTCCGACTAGCAGCGAGGTCGGCGGTAGCTTGGGCGGCGCCGGGGGAAGCTCTCCATCAAGTTTCGGAGTAAACGGAGCTCGGTGGTCCACGGCTCTGCCCGTGGACCGGCAGTAATGGCTATCGTGGACCGGCGGTTCGTGCGGTGGACCATTGAGCCGGTCCACCGTGAGCCATTAAAAGGCTTTAAGGTAATGCTCCAAAAATCGTGCGGCTCTGAAATCCATGTTAAAATCTTCTAAAATCTATTTCAGGCCGTTCAAAGTCCGAATTACATTCCGTTTGCGACGTTGGACTCCTAAAATCAAGATCTACACGTTTATGGAGTCAATTCCTGCAAAGTATCACAAAAAGTATCAATTTTAATCAAATAAAATTGGGTTAATTTTCATTATTCTAATGTCTAACAGTATGCACAATCTGCTTGTATTTAGCAAATAAGGTAGTGATCCATGTGTTGAATGAGACTTTCCAGATGGTGCTATGGACAAAGCTCGAGAAGCTATAGATAGCAAAGTCCCTCACCAACATGTTCTTTCTTTAAAAGCAGTTCTATCAACTACGAATGACCAAAGGATAAAGCGTGCAATAGTACCTGAACAACTTTTAGAGGATCCTCATCGATCTCCTCAATATTGATAAAAAAAATTGAGAAGAAAATCAGGATATTGGTCTTGCTTTCATCACTACCACAGTCCTTCGAGTCCTTAGTGACTGCTCTTCTAGTAGGAAAGAGCACCATCAAAATAGAAGAAGTCATCTCAACATTACTCCAGGACGAGGTTCTTAGATGGGAGAACCAAGCTTCAAGTTTAGACAAGAATTTAGCATTGGTGGTTTCTCGAGAAGCAAGCGACAAAAGATGAAGCGATAGAGGATCGCGAAGCAAACGGTCTAAGTCGAAGGATGCAAGCAGGATCAAATATTACCGGTACAACGACGTGGGGCATCATGTTAGAGATTGTCCATAGCTCAAGAAACGGATGAAGATTACTATGACAGTGATCGATGATAGCAACGGTGATAGATAATACAATAATGTATGCATGGTATCTAAGGAGATATCTCCTTCTTGGTGAATTTTAGATTCTGCATGTCCATATCATATTTATTGTAGAAAGGAACTGTTTGACTCTCTAGAATATAAAGAAAGTTCTGTCTACTTGCCAGATAGTACGAGTTATGAGATCGAGGACGTCAGAATAGTCAACTTGAAGATACATGATAGGACAGTGAAGAAATTAGATGAAATCTTATATATAACCATTTTTTGCAAGAATCTAATTTTTCTTAGCAAATTGGATTCAAATGGCTATATGTGGAGAGCCGATGATGGAATCGTAAAAATCATGCATGATAGTAAAGTCATTTTGCATGAAAAAAAGTGTGGAGATAATGATCTCTTAACAAAAATTTAGTACACGGTGGAGTCCCTGATGTAGATAGGAATCCAATGTGAGGTGAAACTCTGGAAGTAGGTGGATCAGGCACGAGACAAGACTCTAGAGGATGACAGGTGACGTTGCAAGGTAAAGTTCCTATTATTGTAGGCAGCTTTCCCGAGCAAATCTCAGATTAGGCAGCGCACAACACATGACGGAGATAGAATCGAATAGCCTAGCTCGACTCCCATGTTTGCCCATCCATGATCAGCAAGTATTTATCCCATGGCATGAGGGTGAGATCCTTTAAAAGTTCTCAAAGTCAAATGGAGGCCAAACATCGAGTTAAGATAGAGGTTATTGAATCAGCACCTCAATGCCGCACCCACCCACATGTCCAAGCCAGTGTGCGATGGCCTGGGCCCGCACCCACCCACATGTCCAAGCCAGTGTGCGATGGCCTGGGCCCAAATGGACCCCTCTCCAGGCATTTTCTCTATCACGGCTCATGCGATCTACGAATGAAGTGGTCTATGGATCATTTGACGCGGTCCACAAGCTATGTATCGTGATCTACAAGTGGAATTGCGATCTACATGCCTGATTTGCACGATCAGATAGACATGCATAGTCTAGGCGGTGATCAGACGGTTAAGCACATCCCACAACGTGATCCAACATGATCTAGACTTGATTTGCACGATTTATGATGCGATTAAGGCTAGTCGACGACCGGGAATTAATCTGGAATCAAATTCGCATTAGAAAAGCTACAGGACTTTGATTTGGATGCAGTTTGGATTATTGGACTCATGGCGAAATGCTCTTTACACGAGAGGCTATAAAAATAGAAGTAAAGGACCAAGGACGAGATGTATGAGGATCTAAAGTATGGTGAAAGATTTCCAGAAAGCCTGTAGGGGCTGAGAGTTGAGAGCTTGAGAGGGATTTGGAATTTTTTGTTGAAAGAACTGTACGAGATTGGGTGTAAGAATTCTAATCTTATAAATTTTATTTTCTTGTAGTAAAACCTTGCATGCCCAATTATTATCTTGTTTTATTTTATTTTTCTCTTCTTTTTCCTGTGGCATCGACACCGACAATCGTGATCTTGAAAATGGAGATCCGTATTCCGCATGAGAAAATTTTCAAAAGAGTGGTATCAATATAGTTGGTACCACAACACCCTACTACCAAATCCTAATAATGAATTCGTACTGGTTCCAAACTCGGGCTTCAAGGCAGGCCTAAGCCAAGCCAAGCATCATCCCAAGCTTAGCTAGAAGTTTAGTCAGACCCAATATTTAGGCCCAAGCCTTATCCAAACAGTCTCATGCTTAGCCCAAGGCCCAACCCAAAGCCAGCCCAGACTAGCGGGCCTTGAGCTAACTCGAGTCCCTATGTCGTAGGCAAGCACCTTGTTTGTTAATTTATGAAAATATTAAATGTTCACTAATTCTCTCTTCAAGTACAAAAATATTTATTCATGAGAGATAAGTTCAATCCATCAATAGCATGTCCCATTAGATGCTATTTGACACTTAAACATGTTATGTTTATAAGGATCTTTAAATCACTTAATACAAAAATGATCAAGCAAACTACAATAATTAATCAAATATTTCGATACTGCATAGTAGCCAATGGCTTTATGGTTTATTATCATCAAGTTTTTCAGTCTTGGTACTAGGTCTCATATAGATAGCTTACTGGTCCAATTCAGGTCAATAAAATGCACCCTGGTACCGACACATGGTGCGCCGCAGGAGGGTTGGTGAGCTACTAGAGGTGAGACCATGGCTGTACCATGCATTGATACAATACTATATTGAGCCCCAAACATCGCCCATACCTTATTAGGTCATAAAGTACATGGTAGCATGGGTTGGTACAGAAAACCTTAATAAAATGTTCTTTGATGCATTTTTATTAATTTTTAGGAATCAAACATGAAAAATAACAACTTTATTTATTTTTAATAATTTTTCTCAACCAGGTTCATTCCTAGCCACCCAGGTATTCCACCAAGGCATTTAAGGGGCCGATATGTAGAACTATGCAGGGGATTTGACAATCTTAATCTAGCTTGAATCAACATCATGGGGCTTTTGCCTCAGCAAAACAAAAATGTACGATTCCCCTCAACAAACTTAATTTTAAATCAAATAAAGTAAAATATAATAATAAATATAAGCAATAAAAAGATAAAATTGATGAGTAACACTTCATGTTAGATGTCATTAAGCCTCATGCCAAGCTTCGAAGTAAAAGTATGAGGGAACCACACCATAGCCGATTTCATCACCATTAAATCTCTATAAGACTTCTTCATAGACTATAACTTAATTCCTTAGAGCAAAATTGCTGCTACTTGTGCAAGGAAGCTCCTCCAAGCATTCTTAAGGTTAAACTCTTCCATGGTGAATCTAGCCCTCCTAAGGCATGGTGGATACTATATGATGATGATATTGATAATCCCTTCTTAGGAAAAGATAATATTAGTTTCTTTTGTCAAAGAAGGATTTTGGGTGGAATCTCATAAATCAATAATGTTGGCTTCCCACATATGGAAAAGGTTTGCAAAGTTGGCAATTCATTTATTTCTGGTATCAATTTCCTATTTGAAAATGGCAAAGAAATTCATTTTTGGCTAGATACATATCTTTCATATCTTCGCCTCAAAGAATGCTTTATGAATTTTGTTCTGCAGCGACAATGATGCATAAATCTTTCCTGCTTCAAGAGGTGCAATAGATGACCTCAAGGATTGCTAAGAGGTGCAATAGATGACCTCAAGGATTGCTAAACCGCTACTGGGACCCGTACCGGTCAGCAACCGGTATGGTACAGTACCGTACCGTACCGAGATGGTACCGGCCTTAAAAATTTGAGATAAAAAATATCTTCCTCCCCCCTCTCAAGCAAAGATCGTTGAACTAGATCTAAACCTGATCCGAACCAAGCCAAACCGAGCACGAACCGGGCGGTACGTATCGGTACAATACCGTACCGTACCATACTGGTACGGAATATAATTTTTTAATTTTTTTAATAATCCAGAGGCCGGACCATTTTTATAGATGAATCGTACCAGCTCTTGGCCGGTACGGTATGGTACGTCCCATATCGGGTGGTACAAGATGGTATCACAAATCGTGGATGACATCTTTTAATGGTATCTTGAGGTAATCACTTTCACCTACTTGGTAAATGAAAGAATCTTCAAACAACTTCTTTAGCTTTGGATCTGCTTCAGAAGGTGCAGACAGTGGTGGGAAGTGATTATTGAAGGTAGCATGATAGTTGGTCAGGTCCTTATTTGTCCCTTTTCTAAGGCCATCCAGAAATGTCTCATCCCCTATGCTGGTGTTTTTTTATGGGGTTTTCAATGAACAACACACATCTTACGTAAGAGATTTTGGAAGAAGAAAGTAGGACCTCATAGCAAAAGTACAGCCTTTAAAAGCAACTACTTAGAGACAATAAGCCATCTTTTTGTTAAATACCCCATTTTCACAATGGGTATGACATTCCCTAAAAGCAACAACATGTATCAAAAGAATGGCATGTGGTATTTGGTGTTTTGGACTCACTAGAGAATTAAAGGATAAAGAGACAATTAATTTAAAATTGATTGACATATCATGGTGATGGCAAACTGCTGGAGTATTTGGGAGGTAGAAAACACAGAGCCCGTTTGATTGGAGATAATCTAGCACAGAAAAATAAATCCCATGTCAGATTACCATGTTTGATATAAAAAATATATGAGAGAGATAGTAAAATAAATGATGGGTCCTTGTCTATTTTTCTAAAAGAAAAGGTAAAACAAATACCATCAGAGGGTGGTATTTTTTTTCCATGCTGGATTTCCAAATAGAGGTAATCTGAAAATATTATTTCTGAACAAAAATACCCTCAATTATATCATATTAATATTATACTAAATACACTATATAATTAATATTATATATGATATTAGTATTATATTTAATATATTATAAATTTATTAATATATTGATTAATAATACTTACAAAAATACATAATGGAGTAATCTGACAAATATATATAGTTTTGAATCAAAACTATTTTGATCATTAAATCAATAACAACCTAAAAACATGGCATAAAAATGATATACTTTAATAGTCATCCTAAACTATGAAGATTTCCTTTATCCTCATGCCATGCCATATCACAAGACATCTGAAACTAAACGCATGCAAGAGCATAAATATTTCAGCTCCTCCTGAACATCAAACAGTTACAGGGGATAAAAGAAACCATATACCATGGGAAATCAAATAAGAAGATTAAAGAAAAAAAGCTCTGGAGTTACAAATTGCTGGTTTAAGTGTAAATAGTTATGAATTTATGATTCCTAATCCAAACCAATAAAAATATAAGATATTGTAAAAACAAGTGGGAAAAAGGCTATAAGAAAAGATGAATATAGTAGTAGTACATAAAACATGGATATGTTGAGAGATAAGACTAGAAGAGGGAACAAAAACCAAAAGAAAGAAGGGAAAGGTGGGGCAGCAGGATACAGGGGCAGAAATGCATGCATGGTATCTCTCAAGTACATTTAGATGGGTAAGTCCTTGAAATATATGCATCAACGCTGACATAAGCAGTTTAGCAATGCTCATTACTAATTTATTGTCTTAACTTTTCAATATAACAAAACAATGTCTAGAGACTTGATTCGATATGAAGTAGCAGGTGAGCAAGCATCAATATATAGCTACAAAATTAACTTCAAAGTAGGCTTCATACAAATCAAGAAATGGAATGGCAAGTTCTGGGAAGAATTATTATTTTTAACTGAACTCCAAGACAAGACTTGTCAGTTTAAAATTCAAGATTTGATGTATATGTGCCAAGTAAGAAATAAAACTGCATAATGCCCCATTCATAGCACAAGTACCAGGTACCAGGAAACTCTCATGTCAGTCAGTGATCAAATGGGATGCCAAGTCTGTTTTAGTATGACTAAATTCAGTTTCTAAGACATGTGCAGCTTATATTAAATTAAAATTAATGGGTAAAAATCAGAGAATATTGATAAACTATAGTAATTCTGAAACACAAAATTGTGTATATGAATGAAAGGAAAAGTCCTACAGAGATAGAAAGCAATGAAAAAAAACACACATTTTCATGTCGAGCACTGGATGCCCGATGTTCACATTGCAAGGTCTCAATTGTGAGAACATGAGATTCCAATTGCTGCCTGAGCTCCTGCATATATTTTAAATAATCAAGACAGAGCAACCATTTCAAACAGAATATCATCCCTAAACACTCCAAATTATATCTAGAGTTATTATAATTCTCTATGAAGGATACCATGTTAGACCGTTGAAGACTTCGAAAATCATCTAGTGATATTGGACCATCAGGTGCACCAATGCCAATGCCTTTCAGCCTCTTGCTTTCAGCAACAACATCCTCTTCACGATTACATATATGAAATGAGACATATTAGAGGTTAGTGGTGAGACAAGCTCAACGAGCACCAAGGATCACTATCTCTATACCAGGTCCCGTTTCGGTGCTAACTTGTTACTGCATCAGTACAGGGACAGTTCGATGTATTGTATATCAGTACAACCCCTATACTGCATACCGGTACCAACTTGTATGGTACACACCATACCATCCAGTTCGATACGATACGGCAAACCTTGATGGGCACAAAAATAATCACAAGTTTGGTGTTCTAGAGCAACTCAAGTAGGGACATATTTGGAATTCAGAACGAACAAACTTTTACCAAAACAATTAAGATATTTCAAAGAAAACAACAAAACAAAAAAGAATTTAAGATTATTAATATATTTGACCAAATGACACCAGCAACAATATTCATTAATTTGCAATCCATGACCTTTCTATCAAAGGGGTCAAAAAACCAAACTGAACTTGACCATTTTATTAAATAGATAAGATAACCTAATCTAAAATGATTGAATCAAGTTAAATGGGTTAAGCATTGCCACCCCAAGTAATATAGATTCTGACATCTCATAACCTACAAACCACTATAACCCAAAAGCTTAAGCTGATAGAAAAAGAGTCAACAGTGCATATTAGGCTTAACACTCCTCCCCACCCCCCCACCCCCCTCTCCCAACACAAAAAAAAAAGAAAAAAAGTGCGGCTTGGATCGCGCACTGGGGACAGTCAAGCATATAAGAACCATAATAACAAATAACCTAGGATAATTAAACAAATAACTGAACTGAAGGGGATTCAAACTCCTGACCTCCAACAAACTCAAGCTACAATACCATGTTAACTAACCAATAAACCCAAAAGTTTAGGCTGATAGGAAAAGAGTTAACAATGTATATTAGGCTTAAGACAACCATCCCAACAACCCCCACATCTCATGTTAGAACACAGACCAAATTTGGTATGGCAAAGGACCTACTAAATAAAACTTCAAGATGCCGCAGATTTGTCTGACTCACCACATCATTCACTAGTGGCTGAATTTATTCATGGTGAGGGGCATTTAATTTGGCAAGAGGATTCATTGAGGTTAGAGTATGACCTATTGTCAGAAAAAGCATTAGACATAATAAGAAAAGAGATCTGGATATTACCATGGAAAGCATGCATTGCTATACCGCCCGGTATGGAATGTACCATACCATACCGGTCTTGTACCGATATACTTTCTTATAGCATACCAATACTTACTATGCTGTCTCATACCATACCGAATCGTTTACCAACATTATAATAGGATGGTACTGATTTGGGGTCCGATACCAAGACGGTGAACTGTGATGGAAAGTCTCCTTTTCTTCTCCATCTTACCACATTGGGTATGGATAGAGTCAACAGAGAAATAACTTGAGGACACAGCTCACACAAGTGTGTGAATGTGATGGCATGCTATATCGATGTGTGCATATGCATATAGTACATGCACATGCTTTCTATGTCTGCATGAGGGATTATGCTTTCTCAAGAGTTGAGAGGAAAGTATCTACTACTAACTTTAATCATAGGGGCGAGCCTTAAGAGAAACCAGTTCCATTGGAGCCTTAGGACAACCATCAGAAGCTCGTTCCTCCCTCCAATGTAGGTATCGGAGCAGTAGAGGAGGAGGAGGAGGAGAGGGGGGGGGAGACAAGGGAACTTGGCAAATGTGGGAGGGAAAGGATGGAATGATAGATGTATTTTGAATGTAGTTCACATCCACTACCTTTGTCATATACAAATCCCAGTGCATGAGTATGACATTTTCCAATTTGCTGACCTCATTTGAACCATAAAGTAAGCAAAGTGACAATGACCATTATATATACATCTTTGCATGGGTACACAAGATTCATTAATACATACCTGACTTTCTTTTCAAGGAAGTGGGTTTTTGCACTTCTCGATACACAAATGCATAAGAGTTATCTGAAAAACATATAGAGAACAAAAAAAAATTAAAATAAAAGGGCACAATAAACATATTAAACAATATTAAACAAGTTTAAAAGGTGATGATTCTGCATGAAGAACAAAAACAAGATAAAACAGGGCTAGCCATATACAGGATACTGAAATCAACAAAAGCCAATGGCATTGTAGAAGATACAAATATACATTACAGAAGCCAGAGAGCTAACAGCCACTATCATCTAAAAAAAATTCCGATGTTGCATCAATGCCAAAAAATGATGGAATATTAGTGAGAAATTTTGGGAGGGCATCATAATTTTGCTATATAGTACATTAATATTTTAAACACACTCGATTTTGGCATGTGCAATGCATGTGAGAGGTATTGTATTTGGTTGTGATCTCACTATGGGATGAACAGGTCGATTGGACAGCTATGATCCTCCAAATTTAATTAAAAAAATTTTATTATTTATGCAATTTGATAAGTACAATCTTAATTCTGGTAGGTGCATATCACTCATTTCTCTGCTCAAAACAAAACTGACCTAAGCCTTTCATCTAGTTCACAAACAACATTAATTTAAGCACGCGCGCGCACACACATACACACAGAGAAGTGGAGTGGAATGACATAATCCTCATGCAAAACAATCCAGAATATGTGCTGAATATTGGAATAGACTATAACTGCCGCATTTTTGAAGGGCTCAATCATGGACACTATGTTCACTGACTCCTATAGGAAAAGGACAGTAAGGTGAAAACTAAAAAATTTAGGTTTACTATAAGTGGTGAATGAAGATCATATCAATTTCATGCATAAGGTTAGCAGTCAATAAGATGATACTATTCTAATCAGCATGTATTTTTATCAAATATATAAGCAATCCGGTTGTCATCTCAAAACATATCAATATATTAGCACCCATATTGGCAAAAGTGCGCTTATTGTTTAATTTGCAAGTGCCTGAAAGATTGAATACAAGGCCGACAACCACAATATATTATTATCTGTGGAATAGGGCTGCAGAAGATCCAAGGTGTTCACGAACAGCCCAGGATTGTCACCACATAGGCTTGTTTGGGCTCTAAAAAACAAGACAGGCTCAAATAGATTACAAAAGTTTGGCTATAAACAGGCTGAGATCAAACAGTTAAAGCTTGCAAGGATAACTAAAAGCTCCAATTTGCTCTGCAAGAAGCTTGTTCAAGCCTGGTTTTTTGAGATCAAAACCAAGCTTGATCATCTTCTGTTAAGATCCTCAAACTCAGCTTGAGCTCAGCCCATTCATACAGCAAGCGGAGCCTAAGTAATCTACTACTCAGCTTGCCTCAGCTTGTTTGCAGTTCTCCTGGTGGAATTGAGTGGCCTAAAAGCTGATACTTTCTAATGTGATATTTTTCATTCATGCAAATGCTTCACACGATGAATGTGAGTAAGAAAAGAGGCCATTGTTTGTGACAACTGAAGTGATTAAACAGTTAGTGTCAAAGCAACTTACGAGATTATTGCAGTAACACCTGCAATTCTTAGCAATACATAAGGTCAGAGGCATATGACTGCAATAGCGGACAGTGTACGACCACATTAGTGGTTATTCCATGACCCATTAAAGAATCATCTCATACTGGTCAACCAGTCTGTTTCTCACCCCATGGTCAGTGTCAAGAATCTGCCTAATGAATAACAATGTCCATGGCTGTCATTCTCAATGCAAGAATTTATATGGTCTTTAGAATGAGCACAAATTTGCTTTGTGATAAGACTACATATAGTACTCAAGCAAAGTGCCCCCGGTAGCTAGGTAGCTAGGATGGATTATGGATGGAAATACAAATGTTCAGCATGGAATCCACCATATTTTCCATTTTAGGAAAGGATGTGACTATACACACAATATTTATCTCAAGTGTTCTAATTGGTCTGCATGATCCCAAAAATACCAAAAAGAATGGTGAGAAATAAGTCATGATTCCTCAAAGATTACATTCCTCAGTGACTAACAATCTGAGGTCCTGATGGCCATGATTCATACTGCTAACATTTAGGTAATATCATTAGGTTGATCCCAAGAACCATTTGGGGTAAGGTCTTATTGAAGGATATGATCACAGAATTTTTACATGTGAATAACTTTAAGTTATGATTTCTTTCCCCAAATATCCAACTGTTTTTAAAGTAAAATTACAAGTAAGCAATTCCATTGAATTAAATTAGTTGTGCTTTTGATCACCTCTAGGATAATAAAGGCACAATAAACAGCTGGGCTGCCCAGGCCCAAACCGCTTAGACGGCTTAGTATTATCCTCCTTTTCAAATTCCACACCTTTTCCCTTATATTGCAAGTCTCCCTTGTTAGGCAGTTTGCCTCTTGGTTTCGGTACACCAACCACCAACCCAATCAGCAGGGTGCTAATGAACCCAGTATTAATGGGAGAGGGAGTCAATGGCCACTAGCAGAGCCACTAACAACCACAAAAGCCAGAGATGACAGCAACAACCACCAACTGTGCCAAGTCACAGTCCCCAAAAGGCAGAGATAATGGCAACAACCAACAAATGTGCTAGGTAATCTCTTATGCTCCATCCATACAACAATGGATGGTGGAGATGACAGCAACAACCCCCAATTGTGCCAGAGGTATCTCTTCTTAGACATGGATAATGGACCATGCTTGGCCCGGTCCAGCCCAAGCCCGCTGGGCCTCGATTTAAACAGGCCCGTTTAAAACGAACCCCTGGCCCGGCACACCCCGTTAGGCCCATGGGCCTTTTTAAAAAAATAAAAAATTGATAGGCATGGCCCGTTTGGAGCTGTTATGGATTATGCCTGGCACGGCCCGTTTAGAATCCACTTTTAGTACAAGTCGACGTGTTCTTGATAAAAAGAGAAGTAGGATAACCGGCGACACAATTGAGAAGCTCCTCTACTTCAAAGATTGATTAGATACCGAGAAGAGACTTCAAGATAAAGATGGACATGATATAACATCCAATAATGACAAAATAAACACTACCGATGATCAGTAATATTTTTACCATTTATTTTCAATTGTTAATTTCTTATAATTGTACCTTTTTATTTTGTAATTATTAAGGTGAGTCACCTCTATTTCTTCTCTCTCTCATTGTATTCTAGAAGACTGGAAGTCAGGCCTAGCCCCTTCCCTTCCGGTACGATTTTGATTTTTATTAATAAAATGGTAGAGATCCATACCAAACCCCCCACCATTACAAGGTGAATTTTTATTTTCATAAAAAAAAATCAGACATCTCCTCATCTTTTTTATATTTACTCACTAATCTTTTTTTTTTTAATTTACAAAAGATTTTTTTTATAAATTCAAAAAAAATCATTATGGGCAGTACCAATCTTAAGGGGGCCGGGCTGGCATGCGGGCCATGTCATGCCTGGGCCACGGATCGTGCTAGCCTAGCCCCTTATGGGCCAAGTCAAGCTTGGGCCACAGGCCACAAACCCCCCAGCCCAGCCCAACTCCCTTATATGGGTCATGCCAAGCACAACCCATTAATGTAACAAGCGGACCATGCCAGGCAAGACCCAAGTCGGGCCGAGCCAAGCCATGTAATGGGCGGCCCGACACAATGCCCATGTCTACTCTTCTTCTAGACAATAGCGGGAGATGGATCACCAGCAACTACATAGCAACCAACCATGGCAAATGATGGATGTGACAGAGATACCACAAATTGTTCAAGTACTTCTGTTTTCAAAGGCATCCACCAAAGATGCCAGCATTGGTGCCTAGGCACATTAATAGCTAGGTTGCCTACTCTTAAGCCACCTAGCATTCTCCTCCTTTCCGAATTCCCAATCCCTTCCCTTATCTTGCATGTTCCTCTTGTTACATTGTTTGCCTCCTAGTTTCCCAACTCTAATTACCAACCTTGGTACCAGACTGTACCAAAGAACAAAGCAGTAGTGTGATAGGGGCCACCTACCAATGGCAGAGCTACTAGCAATGGCTAATAACAATAACCATCAATTGTGCAGGGCAGAAACGGAGGCAAATGGTGAAGGTAACGATGACAACTGCCATTATGCTAGGTATGTCTCTTCTATGCCGAGCAACGATGATGAACAATGGAGTTGACAGTGACAGCCACCAATTGTGCCAAGTATGCCTCTTCTTCTATGAGGTAGTGAGAGAGGGATCACAGGCCACGGGCGTGGAGAGCCACCAGCAACAATAAATGGTGAAGGTGATAGTGACAGGCACCAAGCATGCTAGGTAGCAACAATGAACAGCAAAGGTGACAGCAATAGTCACCAAATATGCCAATTAGGTCTCTTTTGTGCCAGGCAGCAATAGAAGAAGGTAGAAATGAAGGCGACAACCACCAATTGTTCCAGGTGTGTCTTCTTCTAGCTGATAGTGGGAGACAGATCATCGGCTACTAGCAGAGCCACCAATGACAACGAATGGTGGAGGTCAAGATGATAGCCACTGTGCCAGGCAACAACATCAAATGCTGAAGGTGATGATGGCCACCACCAATAATGCCAGGTATGTCTCTTCTGTGTCAAGTAGCAACGGCAAATGATGGAAGTGATGATAACAACAACCAACTGTGCCAGATATGTTTGTTTTCGTAGACACCAACCCAGGCGCCTAGGTAGATTAAAAGGCTGAGTTGCGTAGGCCCAAGCCGTTTAGCATTCTCATCCTTTCCCAATTCTCAACCTGTTTACTTATGTTGCATGTTCCCTCTAATTTGGCTATTTGCCCCTTGCTTTTCCCTACTCCAGCCACCAACCCAAGTAGCAAAGTGTACCAATGAACTAGGCAGTAGTGGGAAAGGGATTACCAACCAATGGCGGAGCCACCAGCAAGGATGAATGGCAGAGGTGATGGCATCAGCCACCAATTGTACCAGACAGCAACAGCTCATGGCATGGGTGACTGCAACAACCCCTATTTGTGCCGGGCAGCAAAGGTGATGGTGGCAACCACCAATGTGCTAGGTCTGTCTCTTCTATGCCAGGCAACAATGGCAAACACCAAAGGTGATAGCAAGTAGCAATGGCCACCATTGTGACAGGTATGTCTCACCTTCTCCAAGGTAGAAGAAGAGGGATCACGAGCCATTTCCAAAGCCACCAACAATAGCAAACAAAGAAGATGACATTGACAACCACCAATTTACACCATGAAGGATTGGCAAATGAAGGAGGTGATGACAATAGCCAGGCTAGGTATGCTTCTTCTTACTTCTTCTTCATGTTCTAATTCTTCTTATTCTTCCGATTGAGATTCTTCCTCATGTTCTCTTTCTATGTTTCTTTTTTTCCTTGTCTAGTTGTTTCTTCTTCTATATTTGATCCTTCTACCAAAGTTTCAAATCCCGTAGGATGGAGCTCTCCCAATTTTTTCATGGAACAGAGCATGCCATCATCTCGATACTTGGAATAGGGGATGTTTCAAGATATGCCAATAGGGATACTTGGATAATAGCAAGGCGGTCCTCTCCCAATGCATGGGATAATACCCCATCCCAATGTCCCACGGGATGTCTTGCCAATACTTGAATCCTTGTCTTCTACTTTTTGATCAGGCCTCGGCACTGAATTGCTAGTATCTTGCAACCAGCAAGCTGTGATGCTTCTCTTTCCTTCTCATTCACTCATTGAATGCAAGAAATGGATTTAACATGCCATACATGATGCAGACAAGGTTTATTTAAGAGGATTTTCACTATATATAAGCATCACATGTATCTTTTAAAGCATTTCAACTTTTCAAGCATTTCCTCCCTAGGCAGCTGCCTATTTGCTTAGGTCCCTGCCTATGCCATATAGGGGGTCCATTGACTGGCCTTACCTAAGCCTTTTCACAGCTTTGATTTACAACAAACCCTGATTGCAAATACACAAGCGTATGTATGTGTTTCTTTGTCGATATATGGTCTTTGTGTTGTTCGAGCAGGACAAGCTACATAACCTGTCGTAACTTTCTCAATGAGCTAAATGAGTAAAAGAACGAAAATGGTAAAAAAGGGTATGGCAATAAAAAAGCAATCCTAACAATCAAGGATTCAGGTCACAATAAGACATCCCATGGGCCACCGAGATGGGATACCACTCCATGTATTGGGATTAAACCATTCCATCTAAGATTTGCCGACTTGGAACCAGATCCCGTGCCGATTGGCCAACGATATGAATCAGTATACTCTCGTACCAAACCATACCGATCCCAAACCAACACAGAAACGAGGAAGAGTGGGAGAGAGAGGGAGGTTGGTAAAGATGCCGGCGGTGGCCACCGGAGAGCTGCAAAGGGCTGCGAAGGCATCCGATCCTCTGCAAGAGAGATTAAAGAAAGAAAAGAGAGAATGAGAGAGAAAGAAACGGAAGGGAAGGTAGCGGAGAGGCCGCAAGATGGTGAAAATCCATCCTGTGAATGCCGCGAGTTCCAAACATAGATGAGTTCCTTGTTCATAGGATTTTTTTAAAAAAAACTCGATTCACGGTGAAGCTGGTAATGGGTTTGCCGATGAACAAGGGACCCGTCCCTATTTCAAACCCACAGCATCCGCAAGATGGATTTTTGCCATCCGGCAACCTTCCCGCCACCTTTCCCTCCCTCCATTTCTCTCCCTTCCCTTCTCTCTAATCTCTCTCTCGGAGGACCGCAAAGCCCGAAGACCTCGATGACCGTCTAATAGCCTTTGTAGGCCATTCTTGGCCTTTCCATCTCTTTTCCTCTCCTCTCTCTTCCTCTCTTTCCTTTTCCGTCACTACATTTTCACCAGCATTCTGAATCGAATGCTCCAAAGATTGGTTGGCTGCCAATATGGTTTGGCACGCCCTGAACCACTTGTTTTGGACTAGTTCGATGAACTATGATCCTGCCATCATCCCAGCATCATGATCGGAACATCTCAAAACATCCCTTGTTCCAAGTACTATGACGGGATGGGACGGCAGTGCATTATGTCCCATGGAAAAACCTGAACGGTTCTATCTCACGGGATTTAAAACCTTACTAGCAATGCTTGATAGAGTTGATATAACATGGCAATGCATAATTTTGTAGAAAACTAATTATACCATAATTATTCCTTTTTATAACAAAAATGCAAGGAACTCCTATTTTCTCCTCCCTCCTCGCTATGTAATGTTCCTCCATTATGATGACCCTATCAGCTAGAAACTTTTTAGGATTACACCAGTATGTTCAAATTGATTGTCAAAGCATGAAACCCATTGTACACCTCATAAAAGTCTAATCTTGACAAAATCTCTCTCTACAGTAATTGGCGATATTGATGTTTCACAAGAGCAATTCAATGAAAAAAAAAGGGGATGATATTGCATATATGTATCTTCAATATCCACCACATTACCATCAATGTGTAGCATTTTTTCCTCGTAATTAACATAAATATTAGTAAAGGTGTATTGGTGTATTGCATGGAAGACCACAGTTACCCCAGAAACATAAAACTGCTAGGCATATTGGTATACACATCCTCCATCTCCTGATTGGCAAAGACATATAAATAGTACTTAGCTTCAAGATCGAGAGCAACACAACATGTGATATAAACATATTTTTGATCATGAATATCAGCTCGTAGAGCTCTAATAAAAGTTTTCACTACCATGGCACGATAGAAGGCAGATTAACAAATGCAACTTTTATGAGAAAAAAGTTCGTGTATGTTACCATTATGTGGAGGAGCAATAAAAGATATTATATCCCCATGCTGAAGTCTAGCTTGTGGAGAGCATTTCCTTAGCTTTGTCCAGTTGAGATATGTTCCGTTTGTGCTGAAAAGTTACAACAAATCAGTTTATATACATACAATCATCCGATGAATCATTTAAAGGATAACCTTGTGTCTTTTAGAAAAACTGGCACAGACAAATCAGGATCCAGCTCTCCATCTGCAGCAGCTACTCTATCCCTAAAAATTCTGCAATGATTTGCACTAACAGCAAGTGCTCCAATCTGGAATTGTGTATCCTCTGCACATCGGCCCAGGCAATGCTCATCCGCACTCAAAAGAATATTAATTCCCTTCAATAAACTATCTCCATCAGCAAGAGTTGTAAAGAGACAACAAGTATATAGTGCAGGGTTTTAAAGAATAGTTCTTGGATGAACATGCAATAAAATTAAGAAAGATCAAGTGAGAACTGAGCATCTGCGCAAGCCAAAGAGTTGCATTAGTTGGAAAAAAAATACAAAGAACCAATCAGGATGATATGTTTGCGTGCAATGAGGAACAAAGGATGCACCTTGATCAAACTGAAATATCAGACTTCATTCATCAGACTTGGAAACAATCTGTGTTGACCAAAGAAATTCGTGGGGCAAGTTATGCAAGAGTGTCAGAAAATAATATGAGAAAAGATCCGACCCTTCCCAAGCAAAGATTTATACGAGTTCGGTCCCCAAGTACGTGGTCCAAAAAAGATTGTAGCCTAAGGTCAAAACAGCAAATACCCAAGCAAATAGCAGCTATGTTGCTTCGGAATAAGAATGATCGATCCCACGCTCACCAACAAATTACACGATTGATTGCTATTTCTCAACAAGTAACGCCAAGAAAGCTGGAAAATCTGGTGGCTGGGAGTTTTAACGGCTACAGCATGAACCCTAAACCTCTTGTAGTCGGGAAAAAAAACAGACAACGACTTTCAACTATTCCACCCCGTTTCAGAGTCTCAAGATAATCAAAGATTAGTTCTTGGGTAATTGATGAACAAACAAGATACAGCATTCTTAGTTCTACAGCACGCGTACCTGCGCAGCACAATGCCGGGGTACAGCAGGGAGAAAATAGAAAGATTCGAGGAGTTCTTCACGAAAAGGGAACGGGAAAGAGTGAGAAGGGATACCTGGGGGCGCTGGCGGGCGTTCTTAGAGATAGCGGTGAGAACGGCCCAGACGCCGGGGTCGGGGTTCTGGACGGGCTGGTCGGAGAACTTGCGGGCTACGTCACGGATCTCGTCCACCGAGGTCACTGACAGTTTGGGCACCGACGGGATCAAGGCAGGAGACACCTCGCCCTTCGCGGGATCGCCGGCGGAGTCCACCGCCATTGCCATCCTTGGGGTTCGAAAGAGTAGCCTTGGAACAGAGGATGGGGCGAGCAACGTCGCGAGGGAAAAGAAGTCCCACCGCTTTCGCACCCGAGGAGCGGCTGGGGAGCTCCCCGCGCAGGGCTGGAAATGGACCGGCCCAAAAATTATGGGACCGGTTTAAATATTATATTTTAAAAATTTTTAGAACAAATTTGGATATTATTTTGATTTATGAATTTTATTTTACAATTCGAAAATTAATTTGATAGTTTAAAATTTAATTCAAAATATGAACCAATTTCAAATCGATCCGAAATTTATTAAATAGATCAAGTCTAATTTTAAACGATGAGCTTTTGGACCGGTATATTTCCGGTCCTAGCTCCCGGGCAAGGAACGACTCGATCTCCAGGGGCCAGCAGCCGGGTGCATTCTGGACTCCGCGTCCTGTCACGACCGTGGGGATTTGGTCCGGTCTGTTTCTCGCTAATCGGTTCGATCAGGACAATGAATGGACTGGGAGTGGACTGTTAGATCGACGCCGATTGTCCGCGTAGCTTTGGACTGGTCCCATGAATTTGTTCGGTTCGTTTGTCACCTGGTCGACTGCACCAGCTTCCAATGAAATGGGCACTGGCTAAGTTAATGATGGCGGTGCACTCCTCGGAACCGCTTGCAGGCAAAAAGAAGACTGCGACTTTTCACCACACCCATTTTCAGGGAACCAAAGGTTGGTTCGTGGATAATTTAGAACAAGAAAAAAATGGATACAGCATTTTTAGTTATAGGTAAATGGATACAGAATTTTTAGTTCTAGGTACCAGCGTTCAAGTAATTTACTTACTTTCCTATCATATTACGTCTATATTCTATATATAAAAACAATAATATCAGTGGCCTCCACCGATATTAAGTCTTTAACTTTTTATATGCTGCGGGCTTTTGTGGAAATTCAGGAATCAACAGCTTTTTGCCAATGGAATAAGACAGCCTGGTTGATGTGCTGGGAGATGTACAAATAGTTTGGTTAATCAAAATCAAATCGAACCGTTAGTTATTTTGATATTTTGTTCAATTTTATTAAAATAAATTTTGATTTTGATTTAAAATTAAATCAAGATTTGATGATTTTGATTAATCGAAAATCAAAATTATAAGATACATTAGTAGATTTATAATAAATATTGCATTGATAGATTGCGAAGAACTCATAATAATTTTATTAATTAATTTTTGTAAATGATTTAATATTAATTTGAATTTGAATAATCATACTAAATCTAAGTATAACTATAGTCTAAATAATGATGATAAAAAAGAACTTTATAAATCCAAATCAAAACTAAAAATCCAGTATATCAAATTTTTAAGTCGAATTGAATTAAAATTATTTCAATTTGGTTTGTTTAATTTTAAATTACTTTGATTCGATTTTTAATTTTAATAAACACAAGTTTCAAAGTTTGATTTTTTTTAATTTTAATTTAGTTTGGAACGAAATAGCCGGATGTACATTCTCGGGGTTGTGCAAGTTTTGCTATTTGTTTTGCTACTGATTTTTCTTTCTCTTTTCATTCTCTACCTACAGTAACGCGGTGAGGGAACCGGCATATGCATTCCCTACCGCCTATCGGTCCTTCCTCTATTTGGTTATCCGGAGACCCCATCCATTTGGTGTTATTAGGGTGAACTTTGATGGGTCTATTACTGGGTTTTACATTGAGAAATGAATAGGGTCCATTATTAAAGGTTGTGGGATTAAGATTAAATGCGTTGATATGCTAATTGTTGACTGGGCTGTTTATTTCATTATTACTTAATGATATCATGATTCATACTGATTTATATTTAGTTTTATATCGGTTATTCAACAAAAAATCTTGAATATTTATTTAGATTAAAAAAAATATAAATATATTTTCATGCTATATATTTTAAATAAGATCCTTTATTATTATAAATGATGTCAAAGTGGATCTAACCTATGAAGATACTGCAGTATGAATTTATGGACCGATCATTATGATGTTTATGAATGAATATCCATGTTGGCGAGTATTTACAAGACCAATGAATCTATATATATATATATAAAGGGTCCTTGTTACATGTGGTAGAACTAAATGTCTTGTACAGGTCCAAATGCCACTGTCAATCATTTATGCCTCTACTTTTTTATCTATAACTTTACAAATTTTTTTATTGGTTGTGCCATTATATTCTATTCAATAGAAATCAAATCTTGAAGTGAAAAAGGAAGATCCATATATGATATACATTTTAAAAATGTGTCATCGATATTTCAAGAATTTCTTTTGGAACAGGATTACCGTGCTTTAAGGCTTCGTAGCACGTTCTTAATTTTTTTTTTTTTTTTTTGCCTCCTCGTAGCATGAATTAGCCGTCAGGAATCCATTTACAATTAAAGTGGAGACTCTTTCTGGTAATATAATGATCTGCTGATTTCAAAGATAGCGAAGAAGATACGAGATTGCTCCACTCATCTCTTTCGTTTTTAATCCCCTTCCTTTATCACAAAGATGATTGAGGCGATTTTGTGAGGGTTGTGATAACCTCGCTTGGATGATCCTGCACTCCCGCATCATCTTGATGATTGATAACTCAATCATGTGGCACAAAGCTGTGCCCATATCCCATGAGCTCGAAGTTGCCACTGGACAAGTTGTTATACATGCCACGGTCAGTCTTTGGAGACAAAGCAATGGGTTGGGGGGCTAATAATTTAGTAATTTAGTAATCTCTCCCAGGCTTGCCATTCGCACGATTCAATCCATATGGACAAATCGTGTATCGAAATTACAGCTCGCCGTTGCAATTTGATGACGGATAATCCAGCGAGAATAACAAAAATACGTGGCCGCTGGGATCCCTTCCATCAAACTATGTTCGATTTGGATTGTATATTTTCACGTATCATTTTCATCGTAGATGAGTACATCTATCTGACTTCACTAAATCGATGGAGTAGTGTAACCCCGATCATGTGCTCGGGGTGCACCCTGGATTGAGAAGTGATTCCTATTTAATGGCAGAGCCCAGCAGCAATTCTTATCCATGATTGTATATTCTTCCATGCCCAATGCCTTGGGGAGTAGAGATTGTCTAATTGCTTTCGCTGGCCTTTTGTTTTGAGCCCGTGGAATTAGTTGCTCGGAATACAGTCGCATGCACCGACTGCTCTCGTCGGCAAAACGCTCCGGTAGCTTCAACTCTTCGAGGTTTTTTTTAAAAAAATAATAATAATAAATACATTTTTTATTAAATATGTATCAAAACGGTGCTACTCAATTTTTTTTTTTTTTTTTTTTTTTTTACCATTACGGTCTTGCAGTGACCGAGAACGGAGCGACAGATACTCTGACACCGTAGTAAGATTTAGGCTATTCATCGTACGCATAAAATTTGCGATCCGAATCGAACAATCATCTAATGGATTGAGAGCCTGATGGGGGAGCTACACTGAAATTTATTCCCTTACCATTTTTTTATCAAAAAAAGATAATAATATTTTTTTTTTTTTTTTTTACACGTTAAACGTGCGAACTTAAGAAAATGGAAGGAAAAAAGTTACAAAATCGTGGGAACAACCCTCCATCAAAATTTAATAAAAATATTTTTAAAAAAAAATAAAAAATAAAAAAATAAATAGTTTTTAAAAAATAAAAAATATAATAACATGATATTATAATAAATATTTTATATTCTAAAATATAATAAATATTTTATTCTAAAATATAATAAATATATTATAATATATTAAATTATATATTATATATTATAATATAGTATATTTGTTGATGCACATGTACCAGTCGTGGCGATAGTGGCAATGTATCGATGCAGCACAACAGGATGTGACATCTATCAAGTGGCAAGGCCGGAGGAGACAAGGCGCGACGACGACGATGTTGTACAAGCCCGGGCATCCACATGTCCATACCCCTTAGATCTGATCGTGCCACATGACGAGTCCGCCTGCTAGTGCGACGTGCGGCTCTACCGCATACGATATCCATCGGTACGACAAGGTTGATGGAGGCTATCGAAATAGCAAATGTCGCTCGACGCGTTGATGGTATTCGAACTTTGCGTACGTGCAATCACCGGTCATACCATGCGACATTCCTGGCAATCATGCCGTGCAACGAGTCCAGCCATCATGAAGGTGCAGAGCTTCACCATACATGACACCCATCAAAAACATGCATCAATAAATATACTATATAATTTAATATATTATAATATATTTATTGTAATTAATAATATAAAATATTTATTATGATATAAATTATATTATAATAAACTATTATAATATCATGTTACTATATTTCTTTTTATTTTTAAATTTTTTTAAAAAAAAATTGAAGATTAAATATATTATTTAAAAAAATGTTTTTTATTGAATTTTTAATGAGGAAATCGCATGTTGTACTTGCAATTTCACGGTTTTTTCACGTAACTTTTTTTTTCCTTTTTTTTCTTAAGTTCGTTCATGCCGCGAGTAAAAAATACTTTGATAAATATAGTTTGGGTAGCATCATTTTGATAAATATTTAATAAAAAATATTATTTAAAAAAAAAACTCTCAACTCTCCACATGCCATGTAACAGATGATTGTAGAGCTATCAACAGGTCGGGTTCGGGTCGGAACTGGTGCGGGCACCAGACTCAGAAGAAGACTTCAGGGCTCCATCTGAATCTCTGATTGACCTTGCCCGAAGAATTAGGTTTTTCTGGTTTGTAATAAGGGTTGACTTGATCAACTCAATTTTAGCTTGAGTCTGTATTTCCCTGCAATTTAATTTTGTTGAGTCATGTTGACTCAGTAGTGGTCTAGGACTTCTCCAGGGTGTCACATTTTCTCCCAAGGCCAAGCAAGTGGGCGCCACACTCCCAGCCACACGCCTGAGTCCAGGGGGCGTCACATCTCCATCCAGTATGCTCTGGTCCCCACACCACAAGATAGCAGGTCCCTTCTCTCATGCGCCACTTGAGGAGAAAATAATCTGGGATCCACAATTCAAGGGGGCGGCCCAAAACATTCCATAAGAGCCAAGCTATGTAAAGAAAGAAGCTCTTCTTGGGGAGCACTTCAAGGGGGCGCCCAATCCATGCCTAAAAAGCCCAAAGCAAAGATGGGAAGAACCATGACTTAGGGAGAAAGAAAAGGAGGTGTCCAAAGAGTTGAGCCATGGAAGGAAAGAAATTTTCTCTTGAAGAACAAGGCTAGGAGGCGCCACCTACTTACCTTTTGGAGCCACCAATCAACATTTTTGGAACCTCTTGGCCGGTCATATGTGTGGGAATTGATTCTACAAACCTAATTTGAAGATCCACCCCATTAGTCCCACATGGGAAGATGTAAAACCCTGCTCTCTTGTAAAGTCATATAAATTAAACCCCTCTTGTAAATTTTAAAGTTATATGATGAATGAATCCAATTTATGTGTGAGCAAACTTTGTGTTTCTCTCTTCTGCACTTGCATCCAGGTGTTGAGCTCCGTGAGGGAGTAAATCCAGGTTCCTTAGGAACCTTGAGGAGGTGTGAGATCTCCAACCCCAAACCCTAAGTTAGCCACTTCACTTCCAAACCCTAGCCGCCCATCATCCTCTTCAATCCACCAAACCCTAGCCTATCCCACCTCTCACGGCCACTCTCTCCAAGTCAAGGCCGACCACCAGCATTCAGGTCTAGTCCGGATACTTCAGATCCAGAGCAATTCCCAGAGGAAGTCAGATCAGTCTCCAGGAGAATCCGGATTTCAGCAACGTCAGCTTTCAAGTTCTTCAATCTGGTAAATCCTTCCTTGAGTATCTGATTCCATAAATTGTTCTTCTTCTTTCCCAGATCTTGAGTTCAGGAGAAGCCAACTCTGCCAAAGGATCAGTATTGGAGGATCCATTGCGAAGATATCTGAATCCGGGGATCCAACAATCTGCTCAAGAGAGTCCTTCCACTAACTCCGTGAAGATCACTGCCTGGTCTGTAACCCTTCTCTTCTCTTTACTTCTGTCCTGTTGAAAGTTCAGAGCGAAACCCTAGGTCTGGGAGTTTCTCAACCCCCAGCGATCCTTTACTTCTGAACTACTCTGATAACCTAGTTTCTTTTAAATTGTGCTTTCAATTATTACCTAGTTTCCTTCAATTTAGTTTAACTTTCCTTTGAGTCAAAGCCGACTTCTGAAAATATATATAAAAAAAAGAATTAGTCTTAATTTACTTCCGCATCGCATCATCTCCTCTTTTGTTCTGCATCAGGAACCCAGATATCCAGCCCGGACCCGAATGGATCCCGGGTATCCAGACCCGAATATTACCATGGTCCATGGGCTTGTAAGAGTGGAGGATTTTTTTTTTTTTTTTTTCATTCTCTAATAGCAGGAATGATAATGATAAATTTAAAACATAGATAAAATATAAGAAGGATTCCACTACTTATCTTGATATTTTTTAAAACTTTTAGCATGACAAAATCATAGTCCAGCTACATAAGATGTTCCAACAATAACCAATCTTTATAATAACCAATCTATAAAGATGTGACAAACCAAATGAGGATACAATTATTTCAAGAAAATGGCAATCATAATAGGATTAAAGTATTCTAAGAACCTGCTAACAAGATTATTGAACTAACATAGGATTATAAGAAAGCTAATAAAATATTACATAACTATATCATCATGATTTATCAATAAAGTAGCAGAAATTTAAATAACAGGAAACAAATCTTACCAAAATTAATACTCAATCGCTAAACCTCTAATGCACATGCCACCAAAAAAATATGAAACCTGTTGAAACTCATTAAGAAATATAAAAATAGCTAAAGCATAAAAGTATCCAGTTGAAAATACAATCAAAACAAAAAATCATATACAATAACCAACAACAGTTTCAGCTAGTACATAAGACAGATATTTTCAATTAGTACATAAGACAAAATAACACCACACTTATAAAGATAAAGAAATACATAGTTTGTTCCATCCCATTGTTCATTCGTTCCATTCCAATTTGTTCCATCTTCCATCATTTCTTATAACTCCAAATCTACTTCTTCCATACTATGAGATAATAATGAAAGCCTAATCAAAAGAAAATATAAATCATTACTTATTAAATATAAAAACAAAAATTACACAAATAAATGTGCTTGTTAATAAAATATTATAATTAAAAAACTTACTTGTTAAAGCTCCACCATGAAATTCAACCATCACAAAGCTCGATAGATGTTCCAACAACATCTAAAAAAAAATCATATCCAATAAATACTATGAAAACCAATAAAATAAAAAAAATAATAATAAAAAACTTACCATTCTTTGTAGATTCAAGCCAATCACTTGTAGTTAACAAGCTTCAACAATCTCTGGAGCTAAGCATGATCGCCTCTCATCAATCATCCTACCCTGCCACCAATACTGAATGCAGATTCAGAAGCAACAGTAGTAGCTGGAATAGCTAAAATATCCCGTGCCATTTTTGCTAATGTAGGGTACCGAGCACTATTCATCTTCCACCAATTCAAAATGTCAAAATTATTTTTTCTTGGAAACACAGCTTCCTCCAAATATTTTTCCAACTCAGATTTATTAGAATCTCTGATAGTGGAAGAAGAGATTGACGATACCACTCGTCAAAGTCATGCTCATCATCCAAAGATGCCGCACAGCTTTCACTTGAATTTGCATTTGTTGAACCACTAGACACAAGATAACTTGAATTTTCGGCCAACAACTCCTCACCCCCATATTCATTATATAAATCAAATATAACTGTACAAACTTTATCAATATAATCAAAAGAACTAGAACCATACAGCTGATCATAATAATACTCCACGATATCAATTTTGAATCTTAGATCAAGAACAGTTGCAATTGCTAATGGCAAAGAACATTTTTCCCAATATTTTCCAAACTTTTCTCTCATAGGTCCTGCCATTAATCTAAGACATTCATGCTGACTGTTTTCCCACTCTCTCATCTTAAGCTGAATTTTACAAATATCTCGAAAAAATAGATTAAAGTAGGAAACTTCGAACCAGAAAAATGATTAGTTGCATCATAGAATAATTTCGAACAATCTCTCACAATGCATGCCACTGTTCATTCAGAAGGATTACATTTATAACCTCTTTTCAATTGAGACAAACGATGATATGCCTCCTTCAAAGGAATAGAAGCATCAAGCATTAAATAAGTTGAATTCCACCTATTAGGTACATCTTTTCCTACCTTTTTTGCATCTGTCAACTTTAACTGAGCTATTACTTTTTCAAATTTTTGATATAAAGCAGGTGACCTATTCAACAAACTCACAGTTTCTCGAAACTTTTGCAAGAAGTCTCCAGCTTTTGCTAATCCATCTTGAACAATCAAATTAAGAATATGTGCACTACATCGCACATGAAAAAATGCGCCAGACAAAGAAAGCAATGATTTCTCACAAAGCCACATTTTCAATTGTCTAACCATTACATCATTTGCACTTGCATTATCAACGACCATTGAAGAAATTTTCTTATTCAAATTCCACTCCAATAACAAATCAAAAATAAAAGGAAACAATGTTTCACCATCATGTGGATATGAAATATTTCTGAATGCAATGATTTTTTTCTTCAATTCCCAAGCATCTGATATATAATATGCAGTCAAGCATGCATATGCGATATTTGAACGATCAGAAGTCCATATATCGGTAGTAAGGAAATCTTACTAGAAAGTGATCAAAGTAATCATATAACTTTGCCTTTTCCTTCTTGTAAACATTCAATATATCACTCCTGATTGTATTACGACTCACAAGCTTAAAATCTGGAATCAATCCAGCACAAAATTGTTCAAAATATTCATGTTGAACCATGTTAAAAGAGTAATTATGCTTGATAATCATTTTTGCCAAATCTTTTCTACTCTTTTCTTGGTCAAACTTGTAAGGTTGAGCTGCCTTCTCACCAAAACCTTTTGTAATTGATTGTTGTACTGCTCTTCCATCATTCTTTTTTCTAAAAATGCATATACTAAGATGCTTTCTCAAGTGACTAGTTCCTTTATTGCTACCACCACAAAGTTCCTTCTTACACCAACTATATCTAGCAATATCATCACTGTTTTTATTTTTAAACTTAGTGAAATCATTCCATACCGATGATATTAACTTTCTTTTATGACCAGCTGTACCAGCAACATAGTTTTGCGTAGATCCAGTTGTTTCATCTTCAATTACCTCCTCTCTAGGAATAATTATATTTTGTTCAACTTCAACATCAATATTTTGAGGGGTTGACATTTTCTGAAATTTAAAATAAATTATATAAAAAAATCCTACTATAATACTGTTGATCATGGTTATTAATAAAAAATAAAAATGAGGTAACCGGGGCACTGGGCAGGTCCTGACCTACTGTAGCAGGTCTCGGATCAGGGGCACTGGGGCAACAACAGTCGGCGCGGCGGGACAGGGGAAGCACTGCAGCAGCAGCCGGCGGGACAGCGGCAGCGGCAGCTGGCGGGACAGTGGCAGTGGCAGAGGCAGCCGGCGGGGAGGAGGCGGACGAAGAGCGCTCTCGAAGTTCGAACAGTCGGCCGTGGGAGGGGAGGGAGGCGGCGTTGGCCTTCGGCTGTGGGCATGGAAGCAGAGCACCGGGGGAGAGGCCGGAGGTGGAGGCCGTGGGCGGTGGCGGCTGGCCGGGACGGGGACGGGGGTAGTGGCAGCCGGCACGGGAGGTGCAGCCGGCGGGGGAGGAGGTGGCATTGGGGGGGAGGGAGGTGGCGTTGGCCGTCGACCGGGGGCGTCGAAATGGAGCGCCGGGGGAGAGGCCGTGGGCGGTGGGCGCAGGGTGCTGGTGGCTGGAAGGGAGACTGATATCAGAGAAAAAAGGGTTTAAGGTTAGGGCGTTAGGGGCTTAAGGCACGATTTTGTTTAGGATTTAATAATTAATAGTGTAACCTTTGAAAATTTTTTAACCCTCCGATTATAATCCAACCTCCCATGTTTATAAATATATAAATATATATTATATTTTTTATTTAATCGGGTCTCAGGTCTGTCGGATCTGGATATGTAATATCCATATCCGGATCTATTTTACTATGGCTAATCGGGTCTGGGTCCGGGTTTGGGTAGATGGATCTAGATTGAGATCTAGATCCGGACCCATTGGATCTAGACCCGCGGGTCTCGGGTCCAGACCCGACCCATTGACATCTCTAGATGATTAACCCCTCCCAGGGAACAAAATTCTAAGAGTCTGGCTCCCCGGAAAAAAAATGTGATCGGTTTTCCTAATTTATCAGGTTTGTTCTAATATTAATATTTAAAACAAATTCTATTTATATAATTTTAATTTATAATTAAAAAATATTTTTTTATTATTGTTATAAAAATATTAATATATGTTATATAATTAAATGATACATACTAAATAATTTAATTATCAAGCACGTCAATATATGTACCTAAATAAATTAATACATAATTGTTAGACCATAGAGTTAGCATATATAGTGTACAGTTAAATAATACATATTCAGTAGATCAGTTATTTAACAATCCAACATACATCTCTAAACAAATTAATATAAAAATTTCAGAATATTATGCCTAACAATATTTACTATTTTACAGTGATACATAAATATTACAAGTTTATTTGATATATACTTAATAGTGATCCAATATACATCTTTAGATAAATTAATACATAATTTCAGAAATTTGCCAATATATAGTATATAATCAATATATACCTAGTCTTCTAGCAAATTAATACATACCTCCAAACAAAATAATATATAGTTTTTAGAACATTATGTTCATTGTTACAGCCGTGACAGTGACGTGGCCAGGCTCAGGTACCGCCGAATACGATCGAGCCACGTGTAAGTTTCCCGGCCAAGTCAGCGCCACGTCTTCAAAGCCAGGATCAGCAAGACTACACCGCCGACGACTGTCTAAGGCAAACTGCCCTCGCCGATGTCGAGCTCGGCTCGGAGTTCCTCTGCCACCCCACGGGCGCCCGACCCGGAGGATCCGCCTAAGTGAGGTCGGCCGAGGTCAGGCAACCTCCTACCACTCGCCAGGTGTCCACCCAGGAGGTGTCCAACTAAGCCAAGGTCGGCCGGTCCTTCGCCCTTCGCCAGGCGGCCACCCGGAGATGGGCCCACCTCGGCCGAAGCCAGGCGACCTCCTGCCACCTCGCCAGGTGTCCACCCAGGAGGGGTCCACCTAAGTCGAGGTCGATCGGTCCTTCGCCCTTCGCCAGGTGGCCACCCGGAGACGGGCCCACCTCGGCCGAAGCCAGGCGACCTCCTGCCACCTGCCAGGTGTCCACCCAGGAGGGGTCCACCTAAGCCGAGGTCGGCTGGTCCTTCGCCCTTCGCCAGGTGGCGCCCGGAGACGGGCCCACCTCGACCGAAGCCAGGCAACCTCCTGCCACCTCGCCAGGTGTCCGCCCAGGAGGGGACCACCTAAGCCGAGGTCGGCCGGCCCTTCGCCCTTCGCCAGGTGGCCACCCGGAGACGGGTCCACCTCGGCCGAAGCCAGGCGACCACCCGCCACCTCGCCAGGTGTCCACCGGGAGGGGTCCACCTAAGCCGAGGTCGGCTGGTCCTTCGCTCCTCACCAGTTGGCCCCCGAGACGGGTCCAACTCAGCCGAGGTCAGACCGCTCGTACGGAGAGGGCCCCAGGGAGGGAAACGGGCCCCGAGGCCATCCTCGGACCGTACGAAACCCTAGACGGTGCTCCGTACGAAGGGCGACGGCACGCGGAACATCACTTGCATCGGCCCGACAGGTCCCGTAGCCGAGAGACGCGATCCTGACGGAACAGGCCCCATAGATGGATGGCGCCCACGCTTGGGGAAAGAGAGCGCTCTCGCTGGGCCCGAGGCCTGACCGGCCGCCTTGCCAGCGTCGCCCCCCTTTTTCTCTTCTGTCTTTGCCTTTTCCCTACTGGGCCCGGCGGACGAGGTCGGAAAGCCGCCTGGCCCCCTTCACCGAAAAGGGAAAAGAGAAAGGACGGGGGAGGGAGTTTTCCAGGAGAAAAAGACAAGCGCACGACGAAAGAGATAAAGAGGGAGGAATCTGGGGACGACAAGGTAAGCCAAACAAGCCTGGGGACGAAGAAGAAGCACGGCACAAGGCCTTGCTCCGGGAGAGAAACCAGAGATCCCGAGAGGGGAACACTGGACGTGAGCTCGGCAAGGAGGCCCGGCCGAGATTCTGGTCCCCAGAGCGTTTCCTTCACCAGTTAACTCTCTAAGTCTGGAACCCTTTCGAGGGTCCGGCTGGAGAGTCTGTTCCTTCTCGTCGTCTACTGACTTGACCGTCGGAGCTCCCTCGCCGGGATCCCCGGCCAGGGTCTCCTAACCCTTTCTTGCAGGTTCTCTGCAGGCAGGGAGGCTCCTTCACCAGGCGGTCAGGAAGGATCGGCGGGTCCGTGGCACGGGCGCGGCGGCGAGAGCGGCAACAGATTGGCGCGCCAGGTAGGGGGGCAGGACACTAACCCCTAGCGGGAACCAGCTTTCTGCAGGTGTCGTGCTCTCCAACAATGGTGGTCACTCGTGGTCGCGAGGCGTCCACCAGCCGTGTGGGGGAGGTCCACTCCCCTCCGGGGGGCCACAGCCCTGAAAGGGAGCTTCCGACTCCCCCTCCTCTTCCACAGCAGCTACCCCGGCGGACGGACCCCTTGGGGCCATCATCCAGCAGCTGCAGACCTTGACCTCAGCGGTCCGGCAGCTTCAGCAGCAGCAACGGTCCCTGGCCACCCAGCCGCAGCCAGGGACCCCGTGGCCCGAGCCGCGGGGCAGCGTGGGAGCCTGCGCTCAATCCAGGGCAGGCCGTCCCATCCGAGGGCCGTCTCCAACCCCTGGGGGAGCCACCAAGCTCCCGCAAAGAGAAACTACTCCGGTTCGGAGGATCACGAGAGTCGATCCCCGGCCGACGGGGCCGAAACGGTGCATCGCAGCAAGCGACGCCGAGGCCAGACTTCACGCCGAGACCGATCGGCGCCCCCTTCACCTGCAGTCTCGGTGGAAGACTCCACCGACGAAGCCATCAGGCGCCAGGCCGAGAGGCGCCTGGAGGAGCATGAGCGCAAGCTAGCGGAGTTCGCCCGCCGATTCGCCGACCTGCAGAACTCATCGGCAGACCCGGCGGGCTACGACTCCCGCCCCCCTTTCTCTGAAGAAATCCAGGCGGAATCGATCCCGAAACGGTTCCGCATGCCGCAGGTGGATCCCTACGACGGGACCACCGACCCCCTGGATCATCTGGAGAGCTATAAGGCTCTCATGAGGGTCCAGGGGGCCACCGACGCCCTTCTATGCATCGCCTTCCCGGCAACCCTCCGGAAGGCCGCTCGAGTTTGGTTTACCCGCCTCGAGCCCGGGTCCATTTGCTCCTTCCATCAGTTGGAAGAAAGTTCGTGGCACACTTCGACGCTTGTCGAAAGGTGCCAAGAGAGGTGGACAGCCTCTTCTCCATCCGCCAGCAGGACCAGGAGCTGCTCCGGGACTACATCACCCGGTTCAAGACCGCAGCCCTGGAGATCTACAGCTTGGACGAGCCCGTCGCCATGCTGGCTTTGAAGCGCGGGCTCAAGACGTCCCGCCTGACCTATTCCCTGGACAAGAAGCCGCCCATGACGTACTCCGAGCTCCTCCTCCGTGCCCACAAGTATATCCGAGCGGAGGAGGCTGACCGCACCCGTCGAGAGTTGGACGGGAAGACTTCAAAGAAGCCGCTCCCGAGGGACACCCCGGGAGCTCGGAGGCCCGGGCCGTCTGCCGACCCTCGCCCGAATCCAAGGCCGAGGGGCGAAGCCACTCCCGAGCGGAGGTACACCCCCTCCTCGCACCTCGAACGAAGATCCTCATGGAAATCGAGGGCGAGCGCTACCTCTGCCGACCTCCTCCTCAGAACCCGAGAGCCGTCCGAGACAAATCGAAGTACTGCCAGTTCCACCGCGAGCACGGGCATGACACGGAGGAGTGTCGCCACCTGAAGCGGGAGATTGAGGAGCTGATCAGGAGGGGTTACCTCAGGAAGTTTGTCAAGAACGAGGCCCCTCTGAAGGGTAGCCGCTCGCGGCCTTACCGCCTGTCCCTGCGATCGACAATCGCCCAACGGAGAAGCCCGTGGGCATGATCTCACGCGAGTCCGGCCGAGCAATGAAGAGAGCCCGGGAAGTCGGGAACTCGGAGAATGTAATCCCTCCCAAGGGGGGGAAATTAATGACAATGTAAACAACGATGCCGTGGTGGTCGAGATGACCATCGCAAAGCATCCTGTACATCGAATCATGGTGGATAGTGGAAGCTCGGCTGACGTACTTTTTTACGATGCTTTCTCTCGGATGAACTTGTCCCCCGATCAGCTGAAACCAGTGCACACCCCCCTGGTAGGTTTTACAGGGGACTCCGTGGGGGTCGAGGGGGAGATCACTCTCCCGGTCACCGCCGGATCCCCACCCCGGCAGGCGACCGTCCTAATAACGTTCACCATCGTCAGGCTCCCTTCGCCTTACAACGCCATTCTCGGGTGTCCCGGGCTCAACCAACTGGACGCCACCATCTCCACGAGGAGGCTGTTGGTGCAGTTCCCCACGCCTTCCGGGCTCGGGGAGATGAAGGGGACGACCCTGCCAGTCCCGCTCTGCCTCCAGACGATCCCAGGCGCCAGGGGCACGGAGCTCGCCCATGATATCGACGACCTCGATCTGAGAGAGAAGGAACCCAGGGGAGGGCCCGTAGAGCGCCTGCTGACTTTCCCCCTCGGTTCGGATCCCCTGAAGACGGTGCAAGTCGGGGCCCAGCTCCCCGAGGAAGAGCGAACCCGCCTGCTGGAGTTCCTCCGTGCCAACGCTGACATGTTCGCCTGGTCAGCAGCCGACATGCCGGGCATCCCGCCCGAGGTCATCATGCACAGGCTGAACGTGGACCCAAATTGCCGCCCGGTCCGCCAGAAGAAGAGAAGCTTCGCCATGGAGAGGCAGAAGGCGATCAACGAGGAAGTCGAGAAGCTCCTCACCGCCGGTTTTGTCCGAGAAGTCCAGTATCCCAGTTGGCTGGCAAACGTGGTCATGGTAAAAAAGAGTAGTGGTAAGTGGAGGATCTGTGTGGACTACACCGACCTCAATCGAGCTTGCCCGAAGGACAGCTTCCCTCTCCCAAAGATCGACCAGTTGGTCGACACCACCTCAGGGCATCGCCTCCTGTCGTTCATGGACGCCTTCTCCGGATACAACCAGATCCGGATGAACCCGGAGGACGAAGAGCACACCGCTTTCATAACTGACCGCAGAACTTTTTGCTACAGGATGATGCCCTTCGGTCTCAAGAACGCGGGGGCGACTTACCAACGCCTGGTCAGTAGAATTTTCAAAGACCAGATAGGCCGCAACATGCAGGTGTACGTGGACGACATGCTGGTAATAAGCAAACCCGATTCGGACCACGTGGCTGACTTGACAGAGACGTTCAGCAACCTTCGGCGCCATCAGATGAAGCTGAACCCGGCGAAGTGCGCCTTCGGCGTCTCCGCCGGGAAGTTCCTGGGGTTTATGGTGACCCAGAGAGGGATCGAGGCCAACCCGGAGAAGGTCCAGGCCATCCTGGACATGGAGCAGCCCGCCTCCAAGAAGCAAGTGCAACAGCTAACCGGCCGAGTTGCGGCCCTTAGCCATTTTATCTCCAGATCGGCGGACCGCTGCCATCCCTTCTTCAAGGTGCTGAGGAAGATGAATGATTTTGCTTGGACCGAGGAATGCCAGCAGGCCTTCGAAGAACTGAAGAAGATGCTTGCATCGCCACCGTTGCTGTCCAGGCCCGAGGAGGGGGAGGAGCTTACCCTCTACCTGGCGGTTACCCCGGAAGCCGTCAGCTCAGTCTTGGTCCGAACCGATGGCCAGGGGATCCAGCGGCCGGTGTACTATACCAGCAAGCTTCTCCGTGATGCGGAGCTCAGGTATTCTCGGTCCGAGAAACTCGTTTTTTGCGCTAATAGTGTCTGCCCAGCGTCTCAGGCCCTATTTCCAAGCTCACCCCATCGCCGTCTTGACAGACCAGCCGCTGAAAGCGGTGCTCAGCCGACCCGATACTTCGGAACGATTGGCCAAGTGGGCACTGAAGCTCAGCGAGTTCGACATTACATACAGGCCAAGGTCGGCCATGAAGGCACAGGTGCTGGCCGATTTCTTGGTCGAATGTGCAGGCTTGGGCAAGGAGCCTGAGGAAGGTCCCCCGGTCCAGCCGATGGAGGTTGGCACCGATGAGCCCGTAGAGGACGCCTAGATCCTCCATGTAGACGGAGCCTCAAACTCCGGTGGGAGCGGAGCTGGGCTCATCCTTGCCAACGGCGACGAGGTCGTCGCCGAATGCGCACTCCATTTCCAATTCCCCGCAACAAATAACCAGGCGGAGTACGAGGCACTTCTTGCCGGACTGAGAGTCTCCCGCGAGCTGGGCGTGACCAACCTCAAAGCTTTCACCGACTCCCAGCTCGTGGCGGGACAGGTATCCGGGGAGTACATCGCACACGACCCCCAAATGGCGAAATACTTGGAGCTCGTCAAGGCGGGCGCGTCCAAGTTTCGGTGCTTCAACGTCTTCCACATCCCCCGCAGGGAGAACTCCCGCGCGGATGCTCTCTCCCGGCTGGCGACCCTGTCGGACTCGATGCTGGGACGCGCTCATGTGGAGCGTCTGGAGATCCCAAGCCTCGAAGCACCGGTGGAAGTCCATCAGGTCAGCCACGAACCCAGCTGGATGGACAAGTACGTTGCGTACATCACCAGCGGCACCCTACCGGAGGACCGCGAGGCGGCTCGCCTCATCAGAAAGAAGGCCGTGCGGTTCGTCCTGATGGACGGGCAGTTGTATCGGAGATCCTACTCCTACCCCCTCCTCAAGTGCATAGGACCCACGGAAGCCAAGCTTGTGCTCCAGGAGATTCATGAAGGCGTCTGCGGGAACCACGTGGGGGGCAGGGCACTGGCGTACAAGGCCCTCCGTCAGGGCTACTTCTGGGAGACAATGAAGGAAGACGCCGTCGACTTCGTGAAGAAGTGCAACCGGTGCCAGCGTCACGCCACGGTGCAGCGACAACCCTCCAACCCGATCTCCCAGCTCTCAACCCCCTGGCCGTTCGCCCAGTGGGGGATGGACCTCCTCGGCCCATTCCCGCCGGCGTCTGGCCAGCGAAAGTTCTTGATAGTGGCCATCGACTACTTCACGAAGTGGGTCGAGGCCGAACCCTTGGCAAGGATCACCGAAGCAAACATCGCCAAATTCTTTTGGAAGTCCATCGTCTGCCGCTTCGGCCTCCCCCACATCGTGGTCACTGACAACGGGTGCCAGTTCGACTGCCGGGAGTTCGAAGAATTCTACAGCGACCTCGGCATCAGGCATCGCTTTACCTCGGTGGCGCATCCTCAGACCAATGGGGAGGTCGAAGTCACGAACAGGACCATTCTCCAGGGTCTCCGCACGCGGCTGGACCAGGCCAAGGACAGGTGGGCCGACGAGCTTCCCAGCGTCCTCTGGGCATACCACACTACCCCGAGGACGGCTACCGACGAAACCCCGTTCAACCTCGTCTTTGGAGCCGAGGCAGTCATCTCGATCGAGCTCAGCCTACCCACGTTGCGTGTGGAGCAATACGACGAGACAGAAAACCCAGCCAGGATGATGCTCAACCTTGACCTTCTCGAGGAAACGAGGGACAAGGCCCGAATCCGAATGGCGGCGTACAGGCAGCGTGTAGCCAAATATTACAACTCCCGAGTGCGGCCGAAGGTTTTTTGTCCCGGAGACTTGGTCCTCTGGCGCGCTGAAGCCTCCCAGCCACGAGAATGCGGCAAGCTATCACCCAACTGGGAAGGCCCATATCGGGTGGCAGAAGCCCTCCCTCATGGAGCATATTACTTGGAGGAATTGGGAGGTGCCAGGTTCCCCCGGACGTGGAACTCCTCGAACCTAAGGATGTACTATCAGTGATGTAAGGCTCCCTGTTCCTGTAACAAAGTTCTCCCACTTCAAACACTCCCTTCGCATTTCGACAAGAAGGCCTACGGCACCGGGTTCAGACCGCGGATCCTGGGCTTCGGCCTGGAAGGTGGCGCCGAACCCAGTTCGCCCACGCAAGCCCGGAGAACAGCTCAGCAAGCCGCGCAAGGCTTGAGAAAGCCTGCGGCATCAAGCTCAGTCCGGAGATCCTAGACTTCGGCCTGGAAGGTGGCGCCGAACCCAGTTCGCCCACGCGAGCCCGGAGAACAGCTCAGCAAGCCGCGCAAGGCTTGAGAAAGCCTGCGGCATCGAGCTCAGTCCGGAGATCCTGGGCTTCGGCCTGGAAGGTGGCGCCGAACCCAGTTCGCCCACGCGAGCCCGGAGAACAGCTCAGTAAGCCGCGCAAGGCTTGAGAAAGCCTGCAGCATCGAGCTCAGTCCGGAGATCCTGGGCTTCGGCCTGGAAGGTGGCGACGAACCCAGTTCGCCCACGCAAGCCCAGAGAACAGCTCAGCAAGCCGCGCAAGGCTTGAGAAAGCCTGCAGCATCGAGCTCAGTCCGGAGATCCTGGGCTTCGGCCTGGAAGGCAGTGCAGAAACCATGTTGCCCGCGCAAGCATGAAGGCGACCCAAAGTCGGGCCCGCTTAAGGCTTACTCTGCAGCCACGCGATCCGGCAGGCCCCAACCTTCGATTTGAGCAATGGAAGGACCAGGCCTGCAACTGCTTCAAGTGTTCCATACCAACATCTCAAAAAGAAAGAAAAAGAAAGGCGAGATGGAATGAAGAACTCAAGGTTTTGATAAACTTAGACTTTCATTGATATGAGTAGCCAGTACAACTGGGAGTCCCGACAGGCCGGGACTCCACAAAAAAAAAAAAACAACAACAACAGCAAAAAAAAGAAAAGGCAATCAAGAAGAAGGCGCTGGGTTCACTGTGGTGCGGGGTCGGAGCCTTCTGCCGGGGGCGCGGGTGCTGCGTCCTCGACTTCTACGACGGCCGGCTCCTGAGGCTGCTCCGGAGCCGCAGCATCGCTGGTCGACGGTGCCGCAGGAGTTGCTTCGGCCATGCCAGAGGCCCTGCTCTTGCCTCCTGACCTCCTGCCTCCGATCACTACCCCGCTCAGATCCAGCTCGGGGAAGAAGGCCCCCACTTTCTCCCGGCACATCCGGAACCCCTTCAAGAAGGAGTCCACGGCGGCCTCCCGGACCTCCGACGTGTACTCGTCGGAAGCCCGGAATTTTGGGATGGCCTCTTGCGCCTCCCGCTTGGCAGCCTCCAGGAGCCCGTTGACGTACGCGCTCCGGTCTTTCGCCGCGGCCGCGTCTCACCGGGCCTCCTCCAACTGGCGCTCCAGCCACTGGGAGTGGGCCTGTAGGCGGGCCTTCTCCGCCACCTCCTCTTCCGTGCGGCGCTGGTTGGAGGTCCGCTCCTCCGTCAAGGAGGCCTCCAGCTCCTTGTTCCGCTCCTGGGAACGCGCCAGGTCGGACTGGAGGGCCTGATTATTGGCTCGCAGCTCGGCCCCCTTCTTCATCAAGTCTTTGACGTCGCCTGCGAGCTTGCCAAGCTTCAGCTCCTTCTCGGCGTCCCTCTTGGCGTTCCCTACGAGGAAGTTCCTCAGTAGGAGAACGTCGTTCCCGATCTGCAACGACAAAAGCAAAACGGGTCAGAAGAAAGGAAGCTAGGTCTCGAAAGAAGAAAGGGAAGGAATAAGCTCAGACTTACCGTGAAGAGCTGCGGGAGGATCCCGAGCAGCACATCGACGTAGTCCCGGCCGCCCCGAGCTCGGCGGTCCCGGGCGGTGGAGGCGTACTCCATGATCTTCTCCGCAAGCCCTTTGTCGCGGATGACCGAGTCCCGCTGGGTGATCACGATGCCGGGGGTGTCAGGCCGGCTCCTGCGGTGGCCGCCCCCTCGCTGGGGCCACGGTCGATGGGCCGGCGGTGGCCGCGGGCTGCGCCGTCGAGGTGGCAGCGACAACGGGCTCGACGCTGGGCGGAGCAGCAGGCGGTGGAGCCCTCTCGGCAGCGGCGCCACCAGGTCGCGTGGCCGGGGTATCAGCAGCCCCGCCCTGAGGTAGCCTGGGCGGGGAACGACGGCGATTGGGCTGGGCACGGCCGCCGTCACGACCTCCCGGCTCGTCTCTGTACGAGCCCTCTTCGCCGGGGGCTCGTCCATCTCAACGACATCCCGCTGGGCTGCGCCCTCCAGGAGGTTCTCCAACGAAAATTTCATCCCTGTGAAACAAAGGAACAGGAAGTCAGAGGCTCGGTTATGAAGAAAAAGGGGGACAGAGGTCAAAGTGGGACCGAATCTCACCGGTCTCGCGGATGGGACTGATCCCGGCCTCAAAAAGATTCTGCTAAGAGAGCAGAACCTCGAGTGCCGGGACCACGTCGCTCAGGAGCTGGGAATAGGACTCCTGGTCCGCCGACTCGACCCGGGAATTTCGGTTCGGGGTCCGGTCCGGTTCACTCCAGGCCTAGTCGACGTCTTCGACTGAGGCAAAGAAAAACCGGCTCTTCCAGCCCTTGACCGAGGAAGGGAGGTCGAATCGGAGACACCTGGGCCGGGACGAAATGTACCACCAGCCGTCATCGGTGGAGCACTTCTTCAGGGTGAACATGGCCCTGAAGGGGGAGAAACGGGCAACAAACCCGTGGAAGTGACAGAAGACAATAAAAGAGAAGATGACCCGGATGGCATTAGGAGCCAGCTGGGCCGGGACAAGCCGGAAGTGGCTGAGGAAGGAAAGAAAAAAGGGATGCAGAGGAAACCGAAGACCCCCAAGGAGGAAGTCTTCGTAGAAGGCTATGCGGCCAGGGCCGCTCATGGTGACGCGCTCCCCGAACCGCGGAACAAACAAGCGAACCGACCCCGGGATGCCATAGGCATCCCGGAGCAGAGAAAGATCGCCTTCGGTCATGGTAGAAGCATGACCGGAGGGACCGGCGGGAAGAGAAGGCGGAGCAGGAAGAGAAGGCGGAGCAGGAAGAGAACGGAGGGGCACGGCAGCTGCAACCGGAGGGGACCGGATCTCCCTGGGAATGCCAATGGCGACACCCTCGGGTTGCAACCGCCGGCGGATCTCCTCCGGGATGGTCTCCTCATCCGAGGAGGAAGAAGATGGAGTCCTCGGCCGGGATGGACCGGCCTCGTCCGGATTGGAAGAAACATGGCGACGGCGCGCCATGGGAAAGGAAAGGACAAAAGATCAGAAAGAAGAAAAACGAGAGAAGGAGGGGAACCAGAGGAGAAGAAGGAAGCACTCACCGAAAATACACCAGACGAGCGCGAGCAACAGGAGTTGTTAGCCTGCAGCAAACCGCCCACGAAGCAAGGGAAAAGGCCTCGTTCTGGAAAGTCCCCTCCCTTTCAAACTCAGCCGACAGCGGCCGTACCCATCATTCCGCTTCAGGCCACTGGATGATCGCCACGTGGGTGCACGCCCGACACCGACGCCTCGTTAGCAGAGTAACGGCCTCTGCCTCGAAGCGACGCATTAATTGCGGGCGAGTGGACGACGCGTGGCGGCTCCCCATAGGTTTTCAGCTGCATCGGACGACGAGGATCATGGCAATTATGATGCAAGATCTTCGCCTCTCCACGTCATGTCCACATTTAATCCCGACGTTCCGTTCTACGATGCCCCGACGGAACGGCGGGCTGGGGGGCAACTATTACAGCCGTGACAGTGACGTGGCCAGGCCGAATGCGATCGAGCCACTTGTAAGTTTCCCGGCCAAGTCAGCGCCACGTCTTCAAAGCCAGGATCAGCAAGACTACACCGCCGACGACTGTCTAAGGCAAACTGCCCTCGCCGAGGTCAAGCTCGGCTCGGAGTTCCTCTGCCACCCCACGGGCGCCCGGACCCGGAGGGGTCCGCCTAAGTGAGGTCGGCCGAGGTCAGGCGACCTCCTACCACCTCGCCAGGTGTCCACCCAGGAGGTGTCCAACTAAGCCGAGGTCGGCCGGTCCTTCGCCCTTCGCCAGGTGGCCACCCGGAGACGGGCCCACCTCGGCCGAAGCCAGGCAACCTCCTGCCACCTCGCCAGGTGTCCACCTAGGAGGGGTCCACCTAAGCCGAGGTCGGCCGGTCCTTCGCCCTTCGCCAGGTGGCCACCCGGAGACGGGCCCACCTCGGCCGAAGCCAGGCGACCTCTTGCCACCTCGCCAGGTGTCCGCCCAGGAGGGGTCCACCTAAGCCGAGGTCGGCTGGTCCTTCGCCCTTCGCCAGGTGGCCGCCCGGAGACGGGCCCACCTCGGCTGAAGCCAGGCAACCTCCTGCCACCTCGCCAGGTGTCCGCCCAGGAGGGGACCACCTAAGCCGAGGTCGGCCGGCCCTTTGCCCTTCGCCAGGTGGCCACCCGGAGACGGGTCCACCTCGGCCGAAGCCAGGCGACCACCCGCCACCTCGCCAGGTGTCCACCCGGGAGGGGTCCACCTAAGCCGAGGTCGGCTGGTCCTTCGCTCCTCACCAGTTGGCCCCCGGAGACGGGTCCAACTCAGCCGAGGTCAGACCGCTCGTACGGAGAGGGCCCCAGGGAGGGAAACGGGCCCCGAGGCCATTCCTCGGGCCGTACGAACCCTAGACGGTGCTCCGTACGGAGGGCGGCGGCACGCGGAACATCACTTGCATCGGCCCGACAGGTCCCGTAGCCGAGAGACGCGATCCTGACGGAACAGGCCCCATAGATGGATGGCGCCCACGCTTGGGAAAGAGAGCGCTCTCGCTGGGCCCGAGGCCTGACCGGCCGCCTTGCCAGCGCCGCCCCCCCTTTTTCTCTTCTGTCTTTGCCTTTTCCCTGCTGGGCCCGGCGGACGAGGTCGGAAAGCCGCCTGGCCCCCTTCACCGAAAAGGGAAAGAGAAAAGGACGGGGGAGGGGAGTTTCCCAGGAGAAAAAGACAAGCGCACGATGAAAGGAGATAAAGAGGGAGGAATCTGGGGACGACAAGGTAAGCCAAAACAAGCCTGGGGACGAAGAAGAAGCACCGGCACAAGGCCTTGCTCCGGGAGAGAAACCAGAGATCCCGAGAGGGGAACACTGGACGTGAGCTCGGCAAGGAGGCCCGGCCGAGATTCTGGTCCCCAGAGCGTTTCCTTCACCAGTTAACTCTCTAAGTCTGGAACCCTTTCGAGGGTCCGGCTGGAGAGTCTGTTCCTTCTCGTCGTCTACTGACTTGACCGTCGGAGCTCCCTCGCCGGGATCCCCGGCCAGGGTCCCTAACCCCTTTCTTGCAGGTTCTCCGCAGGCAGGAGGCTCCTTCACCAGGCGGTCAGGAAGGATCGGCGGGTCCGTGGCACGGGCGCGGCGGCGAGAGCGGCAACATTCTTCAATATATATTATATGACATAATAATATACACTCGTTAATTTTTAATATATACCGCAAGTTTGTTTCATAAACACATGTTTTACTGGAATATATATATTGAATCACTATTAGATATGTAGTAAAGAAGCTTGTAGTATATATCAAGAAATCAATATATGTCACAAGCCATATGGTATGTACGGGTGAACATAATATTCTATAAATTATATATCAATTTTCTGAGGGTATGTATTAGATTGCAACATGACAAATTTATTAAGATAGTATTTGGATGTAAAGAATTTATTCCTGAAATAGGAATACCAATTATTAGAGAATAGCTATTTATCATTATTATTTCATATTTTTGTTTGGTTAGAAATCTGGAATAACAACTTTATTTCAGTGTCATTAATACGATAGGGCTCACAATATAGAAATAAATGATCTAAAATAAGCTATCCCATGATTTATCATGGAATAACTAATATAAAATACTAAGGGTTAATCGAAATAGCTTATTCTGATGGCCTATCTCGATTTTTAGAGTTGTTTAGAGGAATAAGTTGTTGGAATATGATAACCAAACACCATCCAAGTATGTATTACTTGAAAACAAATGTATATGTATACCAGTAAATTTTATATTTTAAAAAATAAGCATTAATTTCTTTAGAGATGCGCATTGATTTATTTAATAATTAATTTGTTTAGTGTCTAATATATGATAATATAATATGTATTGACAAAAAGCGTGCATTAAAAAGATAAAGAAAAAATATTTTTTTATCATAAAATCAGCAACTCTATTAATAAAAATAAAAAACATGTGTTTTGATAATTATTATTTAAAAATTAATCAATCAATAAAGCCAATATACCATATATTTTTCTTCGACGCTCGTCCCACATGATTTTTATTTACGTCCGTGATCCTTGGCCACGTAGCGCCCATGACCACCCGTGCCCTCCTATCCCTATTCTAGAGCTATCAATGGGTCGGATCCGGACCCGAGATCCGCAGGTCTGGACCCAATGGATCCGAGTCTGGATCTAAATTTAGACCCGTTTATCCGGATCCGGATCCGGACCCATTTAGTCATAATTAAATGGATCCGGATCTGAATATGTAATATACTAGTCTGATAGACTCGAGACCCGATTAAATAAAATGATATTATATATATTTATATATTTATATAAATATGGAATGTTAGATTATGATCTAACAATTCAAATCAAATTTTGTTTTTACTATAAAAACCCTCTCCATTTGTGCCATCGCCCTCTTTCTCCCTTTTGCTATTCCGCATTCCGTCGAATCCCCAAATGGTCAATCCCTTCTCAACGCTCGATGGCCGATGCCTCCCCTCGCTCGACGATCGAACCTCGATGGCCGACGCCTCCCTTAACGACCGATCCCCCTCCAGTCTCCATGGACGACGCCTCCCCTCCGCCCCTCGACGGCTCGACGATCGATGCCTCCCCTCCACCCCTCGACAGCTCGACGCCCCCCCCTTCGCCTTTCAATGGCTCGATGGCCGACGCCTCCCCTCAGCCCCTCGACAACTCGACTTCACCTTTCTTCGAGATAAATTGTGTCCCTCCCTCCTCTCCCTCCCCCCTTTCTCCGAGGTTCGTGTCGGACATTCCTCTCCCATTCGGGTCCGGATATGGGTCTGGATATCGGGATCCATTCGGGTCTGGATTTGGTACTTCAAAGTTAGACCCGTCGGGTATCTGGGTCCGGGTCTGAATCCAGTAGCTAAGATCGGGTCTGAATCTGGATATCTGGATTTCGACACGAACCCGACACGTTGATAGCTCTACCCTATTCCACAAGGTCATTTTTATAAATTAATTCAACAAATAAATGAAAAAAAAATGTGTTCCCATCCAACGGGCCACAAATTTTTGAGTTTTTTTAAAAATAATATTATTTAATAAATATTTATTAAATTAAGATATTTTATTATATATTTATCAAAGTAGATACTTGGTGCTAAGATGGAAAGTTATATCGAAATTGCATATTCTTTTTGTGATTTTACGAGTAAAATCATAGATTCATATGTGATTTCAAATTAAACTCGGCTAAATCAACTAGGGTCGGAAAGAGAAATAGAAGAAAAAGAATATCATCGGGATCAAAGAAATAAATCTGATAAGATTGGAGTGGGATAGAGGAAAAAATGAAAAAAAAGAATTGGATAGGATCGGAATGAAGGGAGTAGACAAAAAAAAAAAAAAAGAAAAAAAAGAAAAGAGCTTAAAAATACTCGACCGAGAAATCGATAGTAAAATCTAAGATTCTCTAAAAAATTGCATGTTCTATTTGCAATTTCAACGGATTCTCGTGTCACATGGCCATCAGTGCCACGTGTTCTATGTTTCTTGTCCGAAGAAAATCTATATTAGTAAATATGTTCAGAATTTTAAAAAAAATAATACGAAAAAAAATTATAAAAATAGATATTTTTCTTTTATTTATAAAAGTAGGTGTTTTTTTATTTACGTGACAGAAAAATCTATTTTCCGACCAAACGGAAGTAGCAAAGACGATTTCAAGATTTTAAATAATTTTTTTATAAAATTTAATTTAAAATTTAATTTTATATTTTAAATTTTAAAATTTTTGATGTGATATTTAAAAATGCCTGTGGCATAGATTTCAAAACAGTAATAAATGTTACCGTTTTAATGAATATCATTTTTTAAAATTAATTAATAAATTTTAATTTAAATAAATAAATAAATAAATAATAAAAATAAATATTAATTAAAATTTTATATATTATTTCTTGATAATATTAATTATGATATTATTATAAAATAATATTAACTAAAAATAACATATAATAACCATATAAAAATAATATTAATTTAAAATTAATAATAAATTAAATAAAAATAACATTAATTAAAAGATATTATAATAATATATTATAATATAATTTTATATTATAATAAATATTTTATATTTTTAAAATATAATAAATGTATTATAAATTATTTATTATATATTATATATTTAATATAGTATAAAAAATTAAAAAAATTAAAAATATTAAAAATAATCACCAGGTCGATACTATCCGATCGCCAGTCCGGTACTAGTTCGATCGACAGCCCGATGTCAGTCCGATCCCTTGCTCAAGATCGGTGGCAGGACCCCAACGACCGGACCAACGATCGGATTTGTGGCATGACTGGGGTTAGACCGGTAGCAGGATCCTGGCAGCCGGACCGGGGGCCGGACCGGTAGCAGGATCCTGGCAACCGGACCGGGGGCCAGACCGGTAGCAGGATCCTGGTAGCCGGACCGGTGGTAGGACCCCGACGACCGGATCGGCGATCGGATATGTGGCATGACTGGGGCTAGACCGGTGGTAGGATCCTGGTGGCCGGACTGGGGCCGGAGTGGCGATCGGACCAGGGGCCGGATTGGTGGTAGGACCCCGATGACCGGACCGGCGATCGGATCGTCGTGGTCCTGCCACCGGTCCAGCCCCAAGTCCGGCCCTCAGTACTGCCGCCGGTCCGGCCGCCAGGATCCTGCCACCGGTCTAGTCCCAGTTATGCCATAGATCCGATTACCGGTCCGGTCGTCGGGGTCCTGCCACCAGTCCGGCCCCGGTCAGTCACTGGTTCAGCCATCGGTCTTGCCGCCGGTCTGGCTGCTAGGATCCTGCCACCGGTCTAGCCTCAGTCATGCCACAGATCCGATCGCCGGTCCGGTCATCGGGATCCTACCACCGATCCTAAGCAAGGGATCGGTCTGACACCAAGCTATTGACCGAACTAGTACCGGACTGGCGATCGGATAGTATCGACATGATGATTATTTTTAATTTTTTTAATTTTTTATACTATATTATAATATATGATATATAATATAATAAATTATAATAAATTTTTATATTTTAGAATATAAAATATTTATTATAATAAAAAAAATTATAACAATATTTTTAAATTAATTATATTTAAATTAATTTATTATAATTTTAAATTAATATTATTTTTATATACTTATTATATATTATTTTTAATTAATATTATTTTAAAATAATATCATAATTAATATTATCAAAAAATAATATATAAAATTTTATTAATATTATTTTTTATTATTTATTTTAATATTTAAATTAAAATTTATGAATTATATTTTTTTAAAAAATAATGATACTCATTAAAACAGCAATGTCTAATAATGTTTTGAAATTGTCTGCGACTCAGCATCAAGAATTTTTAAATTTAATAATATTAAATTAAATATTAAATTAAATTTTATAAAAGAAATTATTTAAAATTTTAGAATTATCTTCGATAAAAATGATTTTATAATTTGAAATTATTTTTATCAGATTTCAGTCGGAAAGTAAATTTTTCTGCCACGTAGGTAGAAAAAATTCCTATGTTTGTAAATATAAGGTGAAACGCCTATTTTCTTAATTATTTTTTTATATTATTAAAAAAATCAAATATGTCCTGTAGCATATATTTTTATAAATATTAATTAACAAAATATTATGTTTTAAAAAAATTCAAGTTTTTCGTGTGTCTGCTGGCAGTGACGTAAACCAACGGACTTCAAAAAAAATTCCAAAACATGATACGGAAGCCGCATCTTCCCCATGCGCCCCATGCCGTAGGGTGACGTTTTTCTTGGGGTTACTTCTTAGGTCCTTTAGGTAAATACGGGAGTCGGCTTCTTTACCATCTCTCTTGCGGATATTTTACCCCTTTTTATATTTTCTTCTCAATCCTCTTTCGCCCGGGTATATAGGTTTTCCATCGCCGAGAGCAAAGCCGCTGCTCCTCGGAAGCCAACTCTGCCCTTATCAAAGGCCGAGCCTCTACGCTTCTGCAAGCTAGAAGTTGGGAGGCAAGGCCTTTGGTTTAGGGTTCCCCTTTTCTTCTTCTTTTTTTTAATAACGAATCTACCCAGTTTATTGTTCCCCCCTGGTCCTGGGAGGAAATTGGTGTTTTTTAGGTGTTTGATTGAGGGATTTAGATGGTGGTTTGATATATTTGTGGGCGATGACTTATCGGGCACAATCCGTGGATGATATCGTGGTTTCGGGACAGAAGATGGCAATTGGGGACGGGAACGGGGATTATGTGAGGTTGGGTGATTTGGAGGCAGGGAGGTTTGTAGGGGTACCGGAGCAATGTCGTCCAAGGAAATGGAGCTCTCTCTGGTGGTGGATGAAGGTGGTTTTGTTGTCCCTTTGCTTGCTGGCAGGCGTAGCGGCTCTCATTCTCTACGTTGGCCCGGTTATCATCAAAAGGTCTCTCCTTTATTCTTTCCTCTTTCTTTTTCCCTCTGTACAGTATTCTGGTTCGTTTTTTTTATTTTTTTAGGTAATTTTTTGGGATCAATTACTGCTTTGCAGTGACATGTATAATTGTGGGTTATTTTTTGCTAAAATATAAATTCCTCTTTTCTGACTTCCCTTCTAACGTCCTGCTTCTTGGTTCTCTGGTTTCCACCGCACCGCACTGTTGTTCCATCTACTCCGGTATATCCTGGCGGTGCTGCTCCACCTTCCAATCTTTGCCGAGTTTTCATGGAAAGCGTGATCTCAGAAAAGAGGAATTTATATTTTAGCAATTTTTTTTAATATGTATTTCTTTTTTATGTTATGAAATAAAAATTATATTACTTCATATTTATCCATGTTATCTCTTTTTTTTTACTAAGTGTCTTTAAGTGAATATAATTTTTGACTGATCTATTCCTAAAAGGGACTGACCATGATCTACGAGTACGGGCCGTACTCTCGTTAAGATATATCATATCTAGATTATATTTATTGTTAATTCTCTTTTTGTTTGATTTAAACTATTTTATCGTGTATTTTTTGAAAAAACTGTAAAAGTCCATGTGCATTCGATCCTTACTCCCGCTACTCTATCTAAGAATAGTGGAATTAAGGTATTAAAAATCGGTGCGTAGTAACGTGCAACAAATTTTTGGTATCGTTGCCGGAAATTTTTAGCATGTTATTTCGAAAAGAAAAAAATTAATTAAAAGGTTAATAATTATTATTTTTCAATCTTGAGTATCTTGATATAAGGTTGTCTTGGCATAATTTTAAGTTATGTTGAATTTTTGTCTTATGATACAAAAATGTTGAATAGACTTAAAAAATTTCAAAAAAATATAAAAATATATATTTTTTTAAAAAAAATATTGACATCCCCATAAGTTGTTAGGAGATTAAAGACTTAACCATCAAATTAAAAAAATAATTAATATAATTTTGCTTGTGTGATAACTTTAAAGTTAGACACCTTGTTGCATTGCATCTCTCCATAATTAACTTTAAGGGTATAACTCATTAATCAGATAAGTTGCGGAGTTCGTCATCCTTTATTGGCTCACAAATCACCACCCTGCATGTGCGTTGACCCAGACCTTAACTATTAAAATTTATTAGATGTCGGTCCTAAGAATTTTGAGCTCGATAGGATAAAGGGAAACCTAGAGTTGGACCGGGTTCAGATTGGTTAGTTGCTTGGTGTCTAAGACAAGTGGTTCAGGGACGAGCGGAAAAGAAGGTGGTTCTTTAATTGGTTCCGTTCGCTTACCTGGCCAATTTTAATCGGTGTCTAAGGCAAGCAATGGGGGATCCCTACCAACCTTACATTTACCTGGCCGAGTCAGTTAATTGATCTTGGGCTTGGAGTGCTCAAAGGTAATCTTGGAACAGTTAAGAGCTATCTAGAACTAGGAATTCCTAGGATAGAGAGTCCATTGATTGCTAACTTATTTTCAATTAACCTAGAACTTTAATTAATACTTTTTCTCTATCCCTCTTAGCTCTAGAACTTCTTAGGCTCGTATCAGACTTCTTTATCTTTTTTCTTTTTTCCCCTTCTATCTAAAATAAATAAATAAATAAATAAAATATTCAGTTATGTATCAATTTTTTGAGTCTAGGTATGATCAAATTTATCAAGATCGAACTCATATGGTTTACAGACCAGAAGAAAATCTAAACTTTAATGCTTATAACTCATGTTGGGGGGCTCAACCAGATTTTTTGTGGCAACCACGCCCAGTGGTTATCCCGGTACCTCAAAGACCGCCATTCGTAGATGCACTTTATTACGATCAGCCTTATTCATATTGTCAACCTTTTTTTACTCCTTATAGTCTATCTTTTCAAGAGAAGGTTCTACAAGCAATAGATCGGATCGAAAAAATTAGTCAGAACCTACCTCCCCCTCAGACTAATCCAAAGTCGATATATTTGCCTAATTTTGCCAATTAAATTTATCTCAGTAGCTTTTTATCGATGAGCTTAATCAAACTAATCGATTATTAACTGAAGTTAATTGAAAGGAGGAAGGAGTACTATTTAGTCAGTCCGAGAATAACTTAGAGGGATATTACCAAGCTGGAAATTTTAGTAGTAATTTTGAGGGACACTATCAAGTTGAAGATTTTAATGATCATTTAATTTTTTTTGAGTAATCGATCATAATTCTCGAGAATGAACTGGTCATGGAATAGGCAGAGAAATCAAACTAGCGGGACGAACCACTTCCATCATCATCCTACTTACTTATGCCCCCCTTCCCAAGTGTCCTAAAATCTTCCTTTTTTGGGATGGAAGAAGAAATTGATGACATGATGAAATTGATTGAGGCTTTCTAGGAACCACAACAGGGGAAGCCACACTTCCAATTCATCCCCAGAAGTGGTTAAATCCTTGTTCACCTCATTTTAGGATAGATAATTTTAATATACACGGATATATCATAGGGATGAATAACTTACTCGATATAGCTAGCCCCACAATAGCTTCCTTGTTAGAATTACCACAGGATCTAGAAGTGAAGCCGTTTCCTGTCACACCTACTGACACTCTACCGATGATCCCTATCCAGGAAGACCAAATAGTTGGTGTTCTAAAAATGCATAAAAAAGCTATTGGATGGGATATCTATAAAATAAGGGATAACAATCTTGAAAATTTTATAACTGATTTATCCATACTTGGTTCTACTTTCGACGATCGTCTCCAAAATCTATATATCATCCTAAAACGATGTATGGGGACAGATTTATAGTTAACTTGGATAAAGTTCTATCAGGAAGGGATGATGCCAAGACACATCATACTCGAGAAAGGGACTAGGGTAGATCCTTCTAGAGTTAGAAAAATTTCTAAGCTACCACCCCTACTCTTTGCCCAACACACACAATTCCTTCCTAATCATTGACAAAATTATAATATTATTTTAAAATCTTGGTCCAGGGACAATTGTTGTAAAATATTTTACGAACGTTTTTCTGCCTTGATGACAAGGCCTCCTGATTGATCCTTTCTGCAAATCTTGAGGGATGTAACCAAGTTCAATATTAGTAACACTCCCTCTTAGCATCTGGCTAAAGATGTTAAACTTTGCGCCGGCTGGGAGACAACCCAGTTTATGCATTTATTTTTTTAACCATTTACTTTTCTTTTTAGAAGAAACCCAATAAATTGAGAGGAGTATGGCATCAAAGGAAGATCCAGTCCTTAAGTACCCTTCCAGGTGATATTCTTGTCGTTACATTACTAGTGTCTTAGCATATGGCTAAAGAGTTAAACTTAGCACCGGCTGGGAGGCAATCCGGTTTATGTATTTATTTTTTTAACCATTTACTTTTTTTTTTAGGAGAAACCCAATAAATTGAGAGGAGTATGGCATCAAAGGAAGATCCAGTCCTCGAGTACCCTTCCAGGTGGTATTCTTGTCATTACATTACTAGTGTCTTCTTCCATTGGGGACAATGGAAATTAAGTCGGGAGGATAAGTAAATTAATCAAATTCTTGAGTAGAACTTTAATCAGTCTTTGTGAACCAAACTTTGTCTCGATTTGAGAATAATCAAGCTTTCTAAATGATGAATGATTAACGGTTTAGACAATTTTAGAGATATTGAGCGATGAATTATTAAGGAAATCCAATAAATGGTAGAGTTTAGACCAGAATTTTTTTTTTGAGTAATTTCAAACCCTTCTGCTTATTGATTTCGATAAAAAATTTACTTTATAATGGTATAGGTGGAAATATCAAATAATCATAAAAGTCCTCTTTAAAGTTTAATAAATAAGGTTTTTAGCATCTCTCATTGAGTAACCGGTTTCCTTTGCTTAAGTAAGCGTTGTTGTTCGTGTCAAAAGATGAGAATGCAAAGAAATCTTTTATAGAGACAGTCTTAACACGGTCTTTTTGACTCGAGCCAGTAAGCCTGAAAGGTGTTCTATATCTAATATCCTAAAATCAACTGGTTTGAGAGTTATTGGCTTAAAGCTTGTTACAAGAATCAATTAGAAAGCAAGATGTTAGGATATTGCACTGACTACATTATTATTCAAAAAAAAGAAAAAGAAGAGGGAGGCTAAATAAACTGATACTACATCAAAATCAAAATTGGAGGATTTAAAGAGTGAAATAGAAAGTTGGAAAAAGAACTCTTGAAATTTCTATGGGCTTCACTCGGCTACTAAATGGGTGGTTGGTAATTCGATAAAGTACCTCTTCAATGGTCTAACTGAGTATTAATCGATTTTAGAATTAGTAAGTTAATTTTCATTTCTTGGACAAGTTAGTACATATGACTAATTCATTTGTTTTACTCGAGGACGAGCAAAGTTCAAATTAGGGGATGTGATAGTTATTAAAAACATATTAATTAATTCAACCTTATTTAATTAAAATTGATACTTTTATATAATATTTTGTAGGAAAGAACCCTGCCAACACAAAGAGCTCGACTTTAGAAAAACAACACTCAAATTGGACATAAAACGAGCTTGGAATCAAATTTCAAAGAAATTACAAGGAATTGCATAGATTTTGAGGCAATCGGTCCACCATGGACTGGCTGCCCGGTCTACGGAATGGTAGCGGACCACCAGCAGCCATGGCCAGCGGTCCACAACTCAGAACCATGGACCGTGAAGCCTATTTTGAGCCAAAATCATCAGAACCGCCGTCTCGTCGCCACCAGAGCCACCTCCTCCGCTTGGAGAAGCCGTCGGAGCTGCCAATCACTGGTTTTTCCTCCAAAATTCCTTTGTTTTGCATGGGATTTATTGAGCATCATTGGTTTCGAATAGCTACCAATGTGCTGCCCGTGATCGGAAGGGACGTCGGAGAAGCTATCTCACCACACACCTCCTCCACGGTTGAGCCTCCAAGATCCGGCCATCTTTCCGCGTTCCATCGTCGCTGGCCATGATTTTCTTTCCCATAGATCTGTGCCATCTTTTCTGTTCCATCTCATCGCCGTCGGGCCTTCTGCCAGAGCCGCCCGATGCCACCCCGTTGCTGCTTGTCGCAACTTGCCACTGCCACCTCCTAGTCACCGTCACCATCGGCCCAAGATGCCTCTTCGTTGGTCCGGCACACCATGCACCATGCTGTGCCATCTTCACCCATGCACTCCGCCAGATCCGCCATGGCCATCGCTTCATTGCTGTCGTGCTCATCCTCCCCTCGCTGGTCCAAGTTCCGCACCATCCGAGCCACCTTCCAAGACTCAGTTAGCCCAAGCCGATGCCCACTGGATATCTGTCATTCTTCTCAGCCATCCATCGCACTTATTGGGAGCTGGAAGCAAAGATGTGTGGAAGCAAAGATGTTCAAACGAGAAGGAAATATTGGAAGCTGTTTAGGATGTTCGGTGAAGAAAGATAAGTCGAAGTTAATTTTAAAAATTAAAGTTCAATGAGAAACGGAATACGGGTGCGATGGTTAAGCAGATGCTTGGATGAGGATAAGGAGCCAGAAGTTGTCGAGGAGATCACAATAGGAAACCAATGCGGTTCCCACACGGGCTCGATGCGCTTCTCTCCGTCTATAAAAGAAACAGCATTCGACGCTCCTTCGAAGAATCTCGGTGCGCTCCCCCGATTATTCTGAATCCTCTGTTTCTCCTCTAGCTTCGACTCGCCCTTTCACCCTCCTAGTCACTTCCATTCCTTGCTCTTTCTCATCCGACTTTCCTTCTAACGTCCTGCTTCCTGGTTTCCACCGCACCGCACTGCTGTTCCATCTACTCCGGTCTATCCTGGCGATGCTGCTCCACCTTCCAGTCTTTTGCCAAGTTTTTATGGGAAGCATGATCTCAGGGAGGAGGAATTTATATTTTAGCAATTTGTTTTGATATGTAATCTTTTTTTATGTTATGAAATAAAAATCACCCCTTTTTTTTACCAAGTGTCTTTAAGTGAATATAATTTTTGACTGATCTATTCCTAAAAGGGATGGGCCGTGATCTACGAGTATGGGCCATTCTCTCTTTAAGATAGATCATATCTAGATTATATTCACCGTTAATTCCCTTTTTGTTTGATTTAAATTATTTAATCTTGTATTTTTTGAAATAACTGCAAAAGTTCATGTGGATTCGATCTTTACTTCCGCTACTCTAAGAATAGTAGAATTAAGGTATTAAAATCGGTGCGTAGCGACACACACTACTTATCTACATAAGAGTACCCGTACATAGCTACGGCTAGTGACAGATAATCTTTAGAAACTTTTATGAAAAATCAAGATACATGCGCAGGGCCGTTAATGCACAGAGAATTTTGTACTGTATATATATGATAATTGAAGTCTAGGTCAAATGAACATAGTTTAAGATGTGGTTAACTTCGATTTTTTTAGATAGAAACTATTCACGTTAATGAGGTTGAGTCACCTTATCCATTGCATAGTATAAGTATCCAAGAATTTATATTTTTTATTTTACTATTTTTTGAAAATTTTAAATTGAGGAGGATTATTGGAAAAATCTAAAATTTTCTCTAACAACCAAGCCCTAATTTTTTAATTATTTGACCATTGTGCTTTTAATTATTTGATCATTTGGCTTTTAATTATTTGATCATTGGGCTTCTTATTACAGGCTTTAATGGGCTAATAAAAGTCCAAACTATTGGATTTGATGGCTATAAAAATCTTGGGTTCTTGTTAGTAAGCCATCCAAAGCGTTTCCTAGCTTCTTCTAGTTTTTCATCTTTTACAAAATTCTTTTTGATCTTTTTAATGACAAAAGTTTCTTCTTTCTGGATATTAAAAGAGTCTTCATCAACCTCTTCTATGTTCGTACTTATAGGCTAAGGAATCCCGGTCATATCTTGGGATGATGTTTCTTATTATTCCCGTACAAGGGATGGAAATATGTCTTGGGATAGCATCTCGTATGCTTCCGGATTTTTTTTTAAATTTTTACAATTTTCGATAATTCTTCTACAATTTTTCTATATTAAAAATCTTGTTAATTTTATTTAATCACATCCGTAATTTTTTAAGCATTGTTTTAACACAAGTTATGGGAACTCATTATGGTAATAAATTTTTTTCATTGCTTTTCTTACCTATCAAGAAAAGCCATATTGTTTCCTTCATGCTGCTCAAGCACATATAAAAGCTAATTCTGGGAGTTGGTCATATTGATCATGGCTGTGTAGTCAAGAAATTATTTGATGCATGGAATCAAAGAAGTACAAAACAAATTATTGAGGGATAATTGGATAGGCATCCTGTTTTTGCATTGAGAAGTGTTGAAGATGTGAAATACCCTAGTAGCTGGCAATGTGATGCTCTATCATGCTTTAAGGTTGTGGCTGGATTCAATAAACTTGCATTCCTTTTTATAGAAGTTGTTTAGTTCATGTGCCAAATTATAGCTTTAGATGTTTTCCAAGATCTTCATCAAGCTAAGATTTAGATGGGAAGCTTATGATTGCTCTCATGCATGTGGAGCACTGGATCTTCACTTGGGAGATCCAAGTTGCTCATTTAGAGGACCCATTAGTACCTTTAAAAAAAAAAAAAATCTATTGATATTATTTTCTCATAGTGATTTAAAAGCATCACTTGGAAGATGTATGAGTCGCTGAGAGGTGACTGTGGTCTCTTGTTTCATCTTATTCTATGTGCTTTCCATAGCTGAAAATTATTTCAAAGGAAAGATATATTTTCAAGATTGTCCATTAGGATCAAAATACCTTGTTCAATGCTTTTATTTCATATATATTGTAATTGCTAACAAAATTTCATTTTACAGCTACAACAAATAGGTCATCTCTTAACCAAGTTATAGTCAGCCATTTTTAATTATGATATGCTATATATCCACTTCATGAAAAATCAAAAAGGTGTCAAGAAAGAAAGGAAATAACCAACAGTAGTCATTCTTAATATCTTAGTAAACTTAATAGTTTGAATGTCCATGGAATCATTGTGGCTGGTTTCTGGTGACCTAATATATTTGTGTAACAAATTGTAGAGCTATGAATCATGCATAAAAATCCATTTATACAAGATAGCTTTTGGGTCATCAAGAAGTGATCTATTGTGAGATATTCTTTATTTTGCACATAAAATTCTGAATTTTGAGAAACAACTGAATTCTTGATTTCTAAATGTCTTTTGGGCTACAAAGGAGAGATAAACCATATGAGAGAGAAGTCCGGTTTTAGTTTTTAATCTTTTCTTTCCAAGGCAATGTTCAAATATTTATAGGAACACTTTATAGATTTTAATTTTAATTTATATAATGCACAATGTTGTAGGGGATTACTTACAAAGCTTGCAAATTAATGCTTTTTTTAAAATATTAGTTAGTTAATTTATATAATGCGGTCTTTACTTCGTAGCTGTTCATAAAATTGCAATTCTGTACTTTCATGCCAAGAAACTAATATTGTATTGTATGTTTGTTGTATGCAGATCTGTTTATTCTCCGTCTTAAAACTTAATGTTTTATAATGATAGTTTTTGTTACTTTTGTGTCACTGAATGTTCACAATTATTCTAATTGGAAGTGTCATGAGCTGTAGAGAGGAACAGTATTGGTGCCATGATGTTGCTCAAAGGGTGCAATTGTAGTAACTAATGATTCATGCATGCTTTTTAAGTCAACATGTTAAAAGTTTAAACTACAGAGTTATTGACTACGGAATGGACTATGTGTTATCACACTTTGATTTTTTATTAGAAAGGATCCTACCATTGTTTAAGTATAGCTTCGGGAAGAGGGAGAACAAGTTGGCAAGCTGGCCGTCAATCATCCCGCTTCTTTCACTTCTTCGGGGAGGGAGATTCAGTTCAACTACTTGATTGAAAGCACCCATCTATCTTGTTGGCTGTGATGAACCTTCAGATCAGAAGAAGTGGGGTCTCAGTTCGCATGCACTGACTCAGATATATGAGAGGGATCTTCTTCTGGGCAGGAATGATCACCAGATCAAGCACACAGATAAATAGAAAATATTATTGAATAATACCTTAAAGCTGATGGATATTTATGGAAAAAGAATAGTTATTACAATATGTATTCTATTTTTTTCCCAACATTTTAATTAAAAAACAGATGATTATTGATTGCTAAACAATGCAAATAGAAATAAGATTACATCATTAACATGATTTGGTAGATGGCCATCGAGTATTGTGATTCCTGATGAGATGTAGTAGAATAACACTACCACTCAGCAAAGCTACGGAGCACTAACCGAAACATAAACATGAGTGGAATAAAAAGAAGAGAAAAAGATTAATAAAGAAAATCCATGCATGATGCATTTATAGTTAAGGCTATCGCAAATTACAGTGCTTTTTATGCTTTGCCTAAGTATTACCAACATCCTCTTGATAAAAAATGTCTGAATCAAATAGCAATTGAAGTGTTGAATAAACAAAAAACTGGACAGAAAGAAGTAGCAGCAATGAGAGAAAACTAGTGTGGACTTGTTTTCTTCTTCTTCCTTCTTTGTCTCTGGACAATTAAACCAATAATATAGCACGTTCTTAACATACAAAACCAGCAAAGATGTATATTAATGAAAAGGAAAATGATCTAGGGCACCATTAAGTGCACAAGGAAAGTTTCTTGTGCCCAGCAATGCTGACTTAGCAACTGAACACTCAAGAAACCCATCTGTTTGGCAACAATTTAGTGGTTACACCAATCCTCACATGCCATGCAGCATATAGAGCTGTGCGTGTGCAGAAAGCAGGCTCCCATTAGCATTATTCTGAAGAAAATGTAAAGAATAATATTACAGTCTTGCTCTTGATTGTTCTTCTGCTCATTTTCACTTCTTCTTCTTCTTTCTCTTGACAAATTCATCTCTTCTTTTGAATGCATAGAGAATCTCATTTCCCACATTGGAGAAAACTAGTGAGAATATGCCAAAAACTTAAACAATATGAAATGGAACACTTTGCTGAAATTTATCATACCAATGAAAACCATTTACTGCTGAGTAAAAAGTGAAGGCCAGCTATCATGTTTTTACAGGTCTTAATTGAAAAGTTTTGGTTTCAGCAAAATATTATAGAACCTTGCAAAGATGATCTTATCCATCTTGGAAATATTTGTTATGAAGAGAGTGTGTCTCATGTTACATATATTATAAGTTTTGGTCTTTGACCTTAATGCAAAGGTGAGTACATATTGAGTGAAGGGATACGGGATGAAATGGAGCATGGGATCCAGTTTTGTTGGACATTTAATGTTGGTTATAAGCTAACCTCAGGTTGGGCCTCAAGTCTTCAGACCAAATCCAAAGCTCACTTGAGGACTATTGCCTGGATGAAAGGGGTGTTAGTTGGAGGGAGTGCTGTTAGCAAAGAGGGCAGTTACAGGAGAGTAGAGGAGTGGGGGAAAAACCTAGAGAGAAGATGGCCCCTAGAACAATGTGGGCTTGTTGCCAGCCCTGTTAACAAGAAAATAAGGTGGAATTTATTTTTTCCGAACTTGCAAAGAAAAGGGCATGAGAGGCAGAGAATGCATTTAGAGTTGTGAAGCAATATTCTTTGTTGTACTATTTTGTTGCCCTTATTTAGTTGGGAAAGATAAAACTTCTTCAGCAAGACCACACATGTTTAATTTGACTTCAAGATGCTGTGTTTGCTATATGAGAAATGTTTTGGTTTGAATGTTTCAGCATATGCCTATAAGCCTATTATTTCGCATACATTAAACAAAAATAGTCCAACAAAATCAAACAAAGTGTATTTCTCTAGTTTTACTTTTTTGTATGCCTTTTTTTTTAACAATGTTGCATAGTTTATGTTTCCATTCAAGAGTATGACATGCATGACACAATAGCTCCTACCATGCTGATCACCTTCCAACATGACTATGATAAGCGACGTGTTCGAACCTGTTGAGAACACCATTTTGTTGTTTGGCTGTCTGGCAATGCTCTTGCTGTTGCTTAGCAAATCTTGGATGCTTTTTGTTTCCTATTGTTTGGAACTCTTGCCATTCTTATTATTATGGTTTTTCCTTGTTAAATTTTGCAATGGAGTTCTTCTAATACTCAGTCATCTTCTTTTATCTTGTATAATTTTTATCCTTCTCTTTGATTTTGGGTAATGTAGTTTGGCAATGAAACAGACCATGAGGAACTTAGAAACTTAATAGAAAAAGAAACTCCATAGCAAAAATATTAACATTTCTGTATAAACTCAAAATAAATCATGGAATGCAAAATAAATCCATTTCATGTGGATATAGTCTTACAATGAAGCAAAAATATGGAATATTAGATATTAACAGAGAATGTTGAATGATTCTATGCACATTCTGCTCTGTTGGAACTTAGTTCATCTAAAAGAACTATAAGTATTAGTCATGCATGATTTCTGCATCTTTGGTTATCCAATTTTGCTTCTGGAGATTGAGATGCAGCTAAAGTTTTTTCATGTGTCCTTAATGCATGTGGATCATGTGTGAAGATATGCATCTCATAGATGTGCAAGCCATAAACATACAGATGGCTTAATAAAGAAAAATTGTATATTTTAGATGGTGAAATGGGTGGAATGCTTGTTGGGTGATAACCGAACTTCTGATTCTTTCAACCTAGTATTCAATTTTTGCCTTTATAATGAAAGCCTTAATTGAAATATGGTTATTACTATTCATTGTCCTTTTACTCCTGAAGTACATATATCACCTGTTTTCTAGAGCTACAAACACTTAGTGTGCTTGTTTCAGCAAACCGAAAAAAAGGGTTCAGAGACTTATGAGGAGAGGAGGGCTGGGAGAAGTTAGAGATACATGGTAGGGGATGATTTATAAATAGAGAATTTTTTTTCTTTTTCAGAAGTATTTGGATGAGGGAACTTTCAATGTTTTCCTCTAGATTGTTGGGTGGGGATAATTTATAAATAGAGATTTTTTTTAAAATTTTTTTTCAGAAGTATTTGGATCAGGGAACTTTCAATGTATTCCTCTAGATGTTGGGTGTTTCATTTCCTGCAGCTTGGGTAGCCAAATCTGAGGTTAGCGAATGGTTGACCTTGTCAAAAATCAGAATGCTTCAAAATCTAGTCAGTGGTTGTTTATCTGTAAAACGATGGTCAGAATCTCTATGGCTTATTAACAGGAATTCTGGAATGTTTCACTAATATGGTTTTATAGCAACTGTTTAGGTATAAGTAAACGAATGGAAAGGAATAGCTTTTTTTTTTTAAAAAAAGAGGGATAGGAATCTTTTATTTTTGCATTATTTGGTTGGCGGCTAAATTTAATGATTTGGATGGGGCAAAAGCTTCCATCTATACTCTGGACCTGGGGAAGTTTGACTTATTCATTTTGCAGCATTTTTTTCTGGGAAGCAAAAGTGAGACTTTCCAATAAATTTATATTCTTTTTCTTTCTTTTTTCTCTGTTTTCATGTAAAAAAACAAACAACTAGAAAACATCTTCTAGAAGAAAACTAGTTTTTTTTTGATTTTTGCCCTTCCAACCAAATAAACCCAAAATGAATTAGACATTTCAGGAAAAAAAGGTTCTCTTCTTTTTTTTCATTTGATGTGCTGCAAAATTGTAAGGTCATTTTGCCTGTGTGATACAAGTGTGGAGTGGTACATTAACAACTTGTCATTTGTGTGTATGTTTTTTTTAATAGGTCTTTTACAAAAAATGTATCCATAGAAGTATAGAACAATCAAAAGGAAGTACTGATGTAGTAACAAGCGACTACCTTTGAATTTTGATTAATTATATTGCACAAAGAAACTATCAAACCATCCAAGACACCATCAAAAAAACTGTCTGACTCACAGAGCTTGCTAGAAGAAGTAAAAGATATACTGACTGAATTGCAACAACACTAGCATTCAAAATTAAGTAGAGGCCTTTTGCTTAAGTCATGCAGATATTACTTTACTTTACATGGACTATGGAGTACCATCTGTTGCCTGGATTATCAATTTGCTTTAGTTGCCTTGAGACTTTCATTTGGATTGAAAATGAATCTTCCAACAGCTGCTTATAAGTTCATCTGAATTGTTATGTAGAGATTTCAAGCTGGACTGAAAGCACGAAAATGTCATTAATTGAATAACCTTGTCAATGTGCGAGGCAGATAATGATTTTGTGACTATATGCTAGTCCACAGGAACTTACCTTTGCCAGATTATAGATTTGAGCTTTAATCTTCTGTTCAAACATTAAAGCTATATGAGGGACAACAGAACTTGTAGAGCACACAATCCAGCACGGTTTTCTTTTTTCCTTTTCTTTTTAATTTTTATAATTGTTTTCCTTATCTCCTCATGCAGATACAGCAAGAATACCAACCAAGGAGCAAACATTAATCCATCCACTCTCAACCTCTGAATTGGTGCTAAATCTGTAGCTAAATTATGAACAATAGAAGATCTTGCCATGGAGCCTATTAGACTATTTGATCATTGGTAGGCATCTTATTGGTTGCATATGTTAAGGTCATGCTATTGGGAAGCAACCATCAAAAGTTCTCCAACTTGGAAAGAATCTAGAGGAAGAGGGAAGAAGACTAGTTTTGATGTAGAGAACTGTTTTTACCTTTGAGGCCCAAATTATATACCATAAATGAAATTGAATTGGCTGCATTAATTGAACTTATGTTTGTTATGAAAAATAAATCAGAGCTTTGTTTTTATTAAATGATGTCACAATGATGGTAATACCTCAACCGTTAGCAATTTTTCTCATTCCTTTGACTTCATTGGGTTAAATTTGTTATTTTGACAGGTGGTTATACCAATTTTGGACTGGGAAATGACCACATTTAGCAGACCAGTTCTTGGAGTGTTACTTTTTACAGCTTTTTCGTTATTTCCTGCTCTGTTGTTGCCCTCTTCTCCTTGTATGTGGATAGCTGGGATGACATTTGGCTATGGTTATGGCTATCTGTTAATTACGGCAGGGACAAGTATAGGCATGTCATTGCCATTTTTAATTGGTTCTCATTTTCGTCACAGAATACATGTTAGTCTCTACTTCCTTCCCTTTTTTCTCTGTTTGTTTTCTAAATTTGTTGCATTTGTTTAATGCTATAGTGGATTCTTCTGTTAATTCTTATGCAGAGGTGGTTGGAAAATTGGCCCAAGAAAGCAGCTATTGTAAGATTAACTGGTGAAGGAGATTGGTTTCATCAATTTAGAGCTGTTACTCTATTGAGGGTTTCTCCATTTCCATATCTCATTTTTAATTATGCAGCTGTGGCAACAAATGTCAAATATGGTCCATACATATGTGGTTCACTGGTAGGAACAGTTCCCGAGATTTTTCTAACGATTTACAGGTTGGCACTCTTCTCATACTATATGTGCCTCTGTTTTTTGTTTTTCTTTAAATTTGTATTTTTAAGTACAATAGTTCTAAAGCTGCCATTATAGATCTATTTGCAATATTTTAGATCTATTTGCAATATATTTTTTTTGTTCTTATTGTCTAAAACATCTAATTTAGTTATACATGTTTAAGTTACATATGCTTTTACTTATTGTGTGCATGCGCGCGCATGCACACAACACACACATACATATACTTATATATCTCAGTATTGTTAAAGGTGGTTGCCTAGGTGCCAAATTGAGCCAGGCTGCCTAGGCCAAGCCCACTGTAGGCTTTACTTTATTTATTGTTTTTTTTTTTTCCTTTTCTTCCCTATTTGAACTCCATATGGGACCTTAACGGAGGCAACCGCCAACCACTAGCTTCTGGTAGGATGGTCAATAGCTTTTGCTTGATCAGCTGGTGGTAATGAGCTGCAGAGATGATGAGTTGTTTCCCACACGGGCTTCTGTAGCAGATAAATAAAACTGAACCTGGGTGGTTGTGAAAAATCAGCAAACCAGTCACTCTTTTTTTCTTCCTGACCCCTTGTGGAATCTTTATGATATATACTTGTTTTTGAAGAGTAAAGATAGTATCTCTATTTGCAAGCAGTAACCTGATCTCTTTTTTCTGGTGTGCATCCCTTGCGAGAACAGTGGGAGACTGCTCCAGGCCTTGGCAGACGCTACCAATAGAGGTGGCTTCCTTTCGGTGGAACAGATCCTTTATGATGCTCTCGGCTTCTTTGCTGCCATAGCTGCCACTGCAGCAATCACGATCTATGCCAAGAGAACTCTTCAAACACTCCAAGCTGAGGATGAGCTCAGTTAGCCTCGGGCAATTCATCAACCTAGGCATGGACCACAGCAGTTGATGCTTTCGATATAGCGTTCATGGAACACTCTTCTGTTTTCTTCTTTGCTGCGATACACCCGGCAGACATTCTGCTTTGTGAAAAATTACTTACACACCATACCTTGGCTCCAGTGTTAGAACGAAGGGGAGTTGATATGGCTTTATAAAGCATTACATTTAGTAGCTGATGCTCGAAAGAAACTGTGACATCATTGTTCTTTCAGATAGGGAAAAAAAATGTGTAAAGACAGATCTCTCTTCTTTTTTTCTTCTTTTTGCCTATTTTGAACTGAAAGTTATGAATGCTATCCATCTAACCATTGCTTGTAAATGCTATCTTTCAAGTTGCCAAGTTGTTAACATGGCATTTATTGCATCATTGATCCGTGATATAAAAGCTGTTCTTCAACATGAATGAGTGGATGTGGATGCCAGAGCATTAAGATAGATATGTCAGAGAAAATTTGGACCTCGTGGGCTTTTTAAGTCTTTCAAACCTTAGTGTTTCCAGGTTTTAAACCTGGTAAAGATACTAGGTGCTGGTAAAGTTACCGGGTTTTAGAACCTGGAGCCAGTGATCTTGTTTCAAATCCTAACTATACCAGAGATGGCAAGGTTTGATCGGCCTGTTAATATGATCCACGAACGGTTCACCATAAATAAATCTGGATTTGAAATAAATAAATTTAGATCATAATTAAATTGATTTGTTTAATTTATTTAATATATGGATTGGGTTAAAGTTTTTTTATATCTCATTTGTTTAATCCATTAAATTTTTAAATCGAGTTAGATAATCATTTAATTTTATTTATTTATTTATTAAATAGGTTGGATAAGATTAGATTGGTTAAATATATATTTATTTATTAAATAGGTTAAAGAGATCGGGTTGGATTGATTAGTAGGTTATCTGTTTGGCAAATGGGTTAAATAGACGGCGTCGATTTATATATTTATCAAACATGGTCTGTTCAAGTTTTAAATTATAATACATTTAACAGGCAGGATGAGTTCCGATTGGAAATTATTTTTTGACTCGTATCTGATCCTATTCATGTATACATGACTTGGTTGCCAATACTTAATTTCTTAGAAAGATTTATTTTTTTTTAAAAAAAAACTTTGATTGTTATTATTAAATATCAAATCTGCGGGTGGAATTTGCTCTTGTTTCCATGTGACGGCAAGGGCTTATTACGGCGTTGCATTGATCTAAAAACATCTCGCGAGGCCCTCCCTTGATCATTTAAACTCAACAACCTGGCATCAAGGATCTAATAACCAAAATATAACAACAAAATGATGTTACGAGGTTGAATTTTCTGTGGAAGTCTTCCCTTTCAGTTTCCACTATTCTAGATTCAACATATTTGTGTAACACTGTAAGGAGATGAATTGTTTAGGGATTATTAACTATAGTTGAAATATAGTAATATATTATGTTATTAATTGCATAGATCACTTTGCGTAAGGGGCACACAAGACGAACTTAGGTACCGACATGTAATATCTTGGGCCATTGATGATACGAAATATGACATTAAAAAATATATAACCGTAACTTATCCTCATCATCAGCTAAATCACCGCACTCACACCCAATGTAACGCTAATCCCTGGCACCTTTAGGTAGAGACTACACCCGGTTAGGCTGGGATAAGCTTGTGTTGACCAAAAAATGGGGAACAAGCTAAACCAACGCAACAACTCGCTATGGTTTAGCCATCATTCTGAGTGTCAATAAGGAATAAACTCTCTTTATACCTGTTCCAAATAGGGCCTTAAAAACAAAAGCCACCTGACCATGGATGCCGATAATCTTTTTTTTAGATATTAATAAAGTGTGTGTATATATATATATATATATGTACTTGGAATGATTTTCCATAACTAATTATGAATGATAAGAAACTATACGAACTAAAAGAGAGAAAATACATGTTTTTTTAGTTTCCAAATATTTTTTATATGTAAGTCATATTTAGCGTTCCAGATTTCCGATTTAGATATATCACTAATTTTGAAGATTTAATTTTTTTTTATAATTAAAAATTTAATATAATATTTATGTATCATCTTGATTGTGCCATAAGTAAATAAAATACTTGTATTTTTTAAAAAATTTGCACATCACACATACCACAAGTAAATAACATACTAAAATTATATTCTTGCTGACAATGATCACCAAATAATGCTGATGGAACTCTAGGCTATGATTAATTGTTAAGAAAATGAAAAATAAAATGGATAAGTTAAAAGAAGATGGAACATATACGTATTATATATATTTATATATAAAGTGCGAAAGAGAAAGAGCTGGACTCGGTGGCTCTTTTCAAAAAGATTTGGAATCAAATTTGATCAAGTCTTCTAATATCTGATTTGTACGGACTACCTACAAAAAAATATATATATTAATGATGTAAAATAAATATAAATAGAAATAAATAAAAAATGTTTCATAATAAATACAAACTTTTCTACTAATACTAATGATGTATTTATGGTTGTTGGAAAGTTCTAGTAACCACTAATACATTATTAATACGAATAAAAAAAACTATATTTATTTTAAAATATTTTTATTTATTTTATAATATTAGTATATTATTATTTATTAATTTTACTGTACGTAGATCCGTGCAAATTCGATGATGGAGAACTTGATGGATTTATTTTCAAATTCTTTCAAAAAAAAAGTCCAGCTATATATGCATATACAAAATCTAACCATTTGGCATAACTGGCTAGAATTTGACATTTTGTTTTCTAAAATAAAGTTTTTGAAAATTATCATATTTTCCTACTATTGTGGTAATCTGATTTAATATAAAATAATTGTCGGTTCATCAGTTGGGTCGATTTTATTTTGACCCGTCAACCAAATCAGTATACCTGGAGATGATATTTTCTTAATTTAACGAGGGCTATAGTCCATCTCAATGGAAAGAATATATTATTACTTCATTGATATATTATTATTTTTTCGTTCAACCTCATGTCTTCAGCCTGGTCTGAAGAAGACGCCTCTGGAATATATCATTATTTCATTCGGCTTCATGTCTTCAGCCTGGTCCGAAGAAGACGCCTATGGAATATATCATTATTTCATTCGGCTTCATGTCTTTAGCCTAGTCCGAAAAAAACGCCTCTGGAATATATTATTATTTCGTTCGGCTTCATGTCTTCAGTCTGGTCTGAAGAGGACACCTCTGGAATATATTGTTTATCCTTTCAGTTCCACGGTAAGCAGTTCTTTATTTTCTGGTTCACTCCAAAGAAGATAAATCCGAAGCATATAGCTAATACCTCTTCGAACAATTCTAAGGAAGACAGTCCGAAGAGGTAGTTAGGCTCTTTTCGGATCTCCTCTAAAGAGAGTGTATCTGAAGTATGTGAATAATCTTCCAACCTGAAATGATTGAAGGTTGTTATGGTTGTTATAACCACCCACATGGTCGATAGCTCCGGCTTCGATAACCATGGAATAACTAATTTTCGACTGCCACTACTTACTGTTATGAGAAAGTTACGTTAACTAATTTTCATAACCGTAAGTAGTTATACTCACGCCTATAAATGTCAGTAAGAGGGGACACTCAAGGTAAGCCAACTCCAGGCAAATTAGAGCCAGTCTGCAACTAGCTCTTTCAATGCCACTATATGCTTCTTTTCTTTTCCATCTTTCACTTCATCTTGTTCACAAGTTTTCCATTATGCTGCCTAAATTCTTGCTAACTTTGACATCGGAGTATCCTCCACTGAAAAAATCCCGGTCAGGGAATTTATTTTGCAGGCTTCCATTGATGGTGAACCAGCAGGCAGGTCGCTCCATCTGGTCAGCAGGGATTTAGCGTCAACAGATTGGCATGCCAGGTAGGGGAAGATCAATTTTCTCTGGTTAAGGAGAACCTTGACAAAGCAAGAATGATGAAAGAAAAGATCCAGAATGCTTCTACGAGCAGGGAGCACCCTGCTCCTCAGGTGAATAACCCTTCGGTGGACAATGATATGCCACCCCTATGTTGACGGTGGGGCAATAGCAATTCGAGGCCTTTTTGAATCGAGTTGATGCCCTGACAGCTCTAGCCCAGACTCTTCAAGAAACTACCATACAAAGGCAGTGCCCTCCAACCACCTCTCAGCCCAGTCATCGAGCTAGGGGAAGGGAAGATCGATGCCGGGAATCCACCCCAAGTTCCTCACAAATCCGGTCTTCTCGTGAGCATTACAGCTTCCAGCCAAGCATGCATATGGAGGATCACTATGGCAAGAAAAGAACCAGACATTCCCTTTCTGTTTCTTCTGGAGATTCTACACCTGAAGGAGTCAGGCAAAGAAAAATGAACTTCGATTTTGAAGAGAAGTTCAAGTTATTGGAGTCACAGATAGCTAGGCTCACTGATCAAAGAAGAGGTGACGAAGTTATGACGTTCAATTCTTAACCTCCTTTCTTCAATCGGATTATAGCCGAAGTCATCCCTCGGCATTTTAAGATTTCTCAACTAGAGGCTTATGACAGAACTACCGACCCCCTTGATCATTTGGAAAGTTACAAAGCTCACATGATGGTACAAGGAGCATCTGATACATTGTATTGCCTCGTTTTCTCTGCTACCTTAAGGAAAGCTGCTCGAATATGGTATTCAAGCTTACTGCCAAGCACAATCCATGCTTTTGCTGAGCTGGAGTGGCTATTTATTTCATATTTCAGAACATGTCGAAAGATGCTACATAACATAGATAATTTGTTCCTCCTTCAACAGAATGAAGGAGAAAGTCTTAAAGAGTTTGTTATTCGATTCAATTCAGCCACTTTGGAGATCCCAGATCTCAATGAGCACGTGGCCATGTTAGCCCTGAAGAAAGGTCTCAGATCGTCCAGGTTTACTTTTTCCCTGGATAAAAGATTCCCTACAAGCTATGCTGAATTACTAGCAAGAGCTCAGAAGTATGCTACTGCTGAAAAGCAAGCTACGAACCGTAGACTCATCGAAGGGAGACCCTTCAAAAAAAAAGAGCATCAAGGGATCAAATGTGCCCACATCTTCCAACAATGCCCAGTTCCTAGACGCAGTTCCAAGTCCAAGCAACAGGGCAATCGGTTCGACTCCTACACTCCCCTCAACCTTCCAAGAGAGAAGATTCTATTGGAAATAGAAAAAGAAAGCTACTTACAAAGGCTACGCCCCCTGAAAATCTTCGCTAAAGCGAGGGACAAGAATAAATATTGCCGGTTTAATCGGAATCACGACCATAATACTGAGAAATATTCTCAACTTCGGATGCTATTGAGGACTTAATCAAAAGAGAATACCTGGAGAAGTACGTTAACTGTTCGAAGCCTTAAGCCGAAGCAACTGCCTTTCAAAGAGCTACCGATGAAGCCGAACCACCTCACCAAAGGCCGACCGATGGGAGGGTCAGCATGCTTCATCGGTCAATCGGCTGGAGGAATGAAGCTGAAGGAGATAACACCAAGAGACTTAAAGGCAAAAACTCCATTAGCTTCTCAGATGAGGATCTCCAGGGAGTTCAACTCCCACATGATGACCCTGTTGTGGTTTCTACTGTAATTATAAAATATGATGTAAGAATAATTCTGATAGATAATGGAAGTTTTGCTGATATTTTACTGTATGATGCTTTTCCTAGAATGGGATTATCTGGAAGTGAGCTGCAAAGGTCTCCTATTTCTCTGACTGGGTTTGGAGGAAATCAAATTGGAGTTGAAGGAGAAATGGTTTTACCCATAACTCTTGGCACTGAACCACGACAAAAGACACTTCCCATCAACTTCGTATTAGCACAAACGCCTTCAGCTTATAATATAATTTTAGGACATCCAGATTTAAATAAATTCTGAGCCATAGTATCGACCTACCACCTTTTGGTACGATTTTTCACCAGACATGGCATCGGAGAAATGAAAGGGGATCAAAGGGTTGCTCGTCAATGCCTAATGATCTAGGATAAACAATCAGCCAATCCCTTAACACTTGATCAGTTAGACCCAAGAGACAAAGCTGAAGACTATGGAGAACCAATAGAAAAGACCCTCTCTGTGCCTTTGTCTGAAGATGACCCAACAAAATTTGTACAAATTGGCAGTCTATTAGATGAAGAGATAAAAGCAAGGCTGATTAGTTTTCTCTGAAGTAATGTTGATATTTTTGCTTGGGCAGCTTCGGATATGCTCGGAATTCCATCTGAAGTAATTACACACCGATTGGAAGTAGCCCCAAACTATAAGCCAGTTCAGCAGAAGAAGAGGAACTTTACTTCGAAGAGACAAAGATTTATTAATAAAAAGTCAGCAAACTCCTTGAAACCAATTTATAAGGGAAATACGATATCCAAATTGGTCGGCCAATATTGTGATGGTGAAGAAGTCTAATGGCAAGTGGAGGATCTGCATTGATTATACAGATCTTAATAATACTTGCCCAAATGATAGCTTTTCTTTGCCAAAGATAGATCAGTTAGTGATGCCATTACTGGTCATCAGCTGTTGAGCTTTATGGATACTTTCTCATGATCTAATCAAATACAAATGGATCCTAAAGATGAAGAAAAGACTGCTTTCATCACAGAAAAATGTCTTTACTGTTATAAAGTGATGCCATTTGGGTTAAAAAATGTTGGAGTAACTTTTCAAAGATTAATCAACACAGTATTCAAGAATCAGATAGGGAGAAATATGGAAGCTTATGTTGATGATATGATTGTGAAGAGTCTTCATAGGTCTGACCACATTGAAGACTTAAGAGAATCCTTTGATGTACTAAGACGCCATCAGATGAAGCTGAATCCGACTAAGTACACTTTTGGTGTAACCTCAAGAAAGTTCTTAGGATTCTTAGTCACCAAGCGAGGGATTGAAGTTAATCCTTAAAAGATTCAAGCTATTCGAACCATGAGACATCCTTCTTGTAAAAAAGAAATACAGTGGTTGACAGGAAGAATCGCTTCTTTGAGTTGATTTATTTCCCGATCAGCAGAAAAATGTCTTTCTTTTTTCAACAAACTCAAAGTTTAGAATGGTTAGACGACTGCAGGATTGTTTTTGATGAGTTGAAAGAATACTTGGAGAACCCTCATTTACTTTCTAAACCTTGTGAAGGAGAGACTCTTTATTTGTATCTTTCTACCTCGGACGAAGTGGTTAATTTGATACTTGTTCGACAAGATGCCGATCACTTGCAGAAGCCGATCTACTATACTAGTAAAGTATTGCATGAGATGGAAGTACGATATTCTAAAGTGCAAAAACTTATTTTCTCCTTGGTGGTTGCAATGAAGCATTTGCGACCCTATTTCCAAGCTCACACCATTATGGTTTTGATGGATCGGCCCCTAAAGGTCACTCTGCGCCGCCCTAATACTTTAGGAAAGATAGCTAAATGGGCTATTAAGTTGAGAGAGTTTGACATTGACTTCTAACCTAGATCAGTAGTGAAAGCACAAGTCTTGGCTGATTTTATAGCCGAATGCACTTGGGGATCAGATGAGAATCAATTGAGGACCGAAGAGGAAGAGATCACCGAAGAAGATCCGGAGTTCATATGGATGCTTCATGTGGATGGTGCTTCCAACGCCAATGGCTATGGAGCTGGTCTTATTTTGGCTAGTCCGAATGGTCAAGTCATTGAATATGCTCTTCATTTTTCTTTCCAAGCTTCGAATAATCAGGTAGAGTATGAAGCACTCATTGCTGGACTCAGAATTACTCAGAAACTAGAGATTAGAAAGATTAAAGTCTTTTCAGATTCATAGTTGGTGGTGATTCAAGCAAAAGCTGAATTCGAAGCTTGGAATCCCATCATGATTCAGTATTTGGAGAAGGTGCAAAGCCTAATATCCTAATTAAAATAATTTGAGATTGTTCACGTACCTCGAACATAAAATTCTCGGGCTGATGCTCTTTCACGTCTTGCAACCATTGTCCTAGACTCCCTTGGCCAGACATATATGAAATATCTTGAAAATCCCAGCATATCCGAATCCATAGCGAAAGTATATCCGATTGAATGTGAGCCCTCATGGATGGATCCCATCCTTAAATTTTTAAATGAAGGCACATTACCTGAGAACAAGCTTGTAGTTAAGTGGCTTTGTTGGATTGCTTCCCAGTATGTGATCTTGGATGGGATCTTATATAAAAGATCCTTTACACAACCTTTGTTGAAATGCTTGGGACCTTCAGATGCCGATTATGCTCTTAGAAAAGTGCATGAAGGTATATGTAGGGATCACCTGGGGGGCAGATCCTTAGCTTACAAAATAATTCGTCAAGGCTATTATTGGCCGACCATTTAAAAGGATTTTACAGAATTTGTCTGAAGGTGTGATCAGTGTCAGAGGTATTCTAATATACAAAGATGGCCTGCAAATCAATTAACCCCATTGACAACTCCTTGGCCTTTTGCTCAATGGGAAATGGATATTCTTGGCCCATTTCCTCCAGCTTCCGGACAACGAAAATTTTTTATAGTGACAATTGACTACTTCATTAAGTGGGTCGAAGCTAAATCACTGGCATAAATTACTGAGACAAAAGTTGAAAATTTTGTAAGAAACTTTATTATCTTCCATTTTAGAATTCTTTATGCCATTATTACCGATAATGGAAGGCAGTTTGACAACCTGAAGTTCAAAAGCTTATGTACACAATATTATATACTCCACAAGCTAACTTCCGTGGATCATCCTCAGTCTAATGGAGAAGCAACCAAAAAAACTAATCTTCATGGTCTCAAAACCAAATTAAATGATGCAAAAGGACTATGGGCTGATGAGTTGAATTTAGTTCTTTGGGCATATTGAACTATTCCCAGAACAGCTATTGGTGAATCTCCATTTCACTTAGCATATGGCACTGAGGCTGTCCTTTTTGTAGAAGTTTCCTTACAATCTCTACGGATTGATCATTACAAACAACATAAAAACTCAGAACGTTGAAGAGTTGATCTGGATTTGTTATAAGGCACTCGGCTCCATGCTCAGTTGAAGATGGCTACATATCACCAAAAGGTTGTCAAATATTACAACTCTTGCATGAAAGAACGAACTTTTCATCCTAAGGACTTGGTCTTGCAAAGATCTGAAGTATCCAGCCAGCTGAACAAGATAAACTTTCTCCTACTTGAGAAGGTCCCTATCTGATCAAAGAAGTCATCCATCCCGGAACTTACCAACTTGTAACTCTAGAAGGTACTTTGTTGCCTCGACATTGGAATGTAGAAAATCTTTGCAAGTATTATCAATAAAAATCCCTATTCATGAAATTAAGTTGAAATAATATATGAACCTAATCATTTTGTCTTATTCTTTATTAAAAGGCATAAGGATGATTTACATGATCTACCCTATGAAGTGTCGAGATGGGCTTGATCAGTCTATTTTATTCTTTATTAAAGGCACATGGATGATCTACATGATCTACCCTACGAAGTATCGAGATGGGCTTGATCAGCCTGTCTTATTCTTTATTAAAAGGCATAAGGATGATCTACATGATCTACCGTATGAAGTCCCGAGGTGGGCTTGATCAGCCTTTCTTATTTTTATTAAAAGGTATAAGGATGATCTATGTGATCTACCCTATGAAGTATCGAGGTGGGCTTGATCAGCTTGCCTTATTTTATATTAAAATGTATAAGGATGATCTACGTGATCTACCCTACAAAGTACTGAAGTGGACTTGATCAGCCTGTCTTATTTTTTATTGAAAGGCACAAGGATGATCTACATGATCTATCCTTTGAAGTACCAAGAAAGGCTTAACCAGCCTGTTTCATTCTATCAAAAACATAGACGACCTATGCGGTCCATTCTATAAAATCCGATGAAGTACAAAGTAAATCCGACAACATGCCGAGGTATATCCACTCAGTTTGTATGTTGTCTTTCATTAGAAATAATCTTCTTGGAGAAAGGAAATGGTTTCACATATCAAGTTCCCTTATTCGAAATATTAATAGTAGAATTATTTAAAGCTTGGTTTTCTATCCAGCCGATTCTATTTAATGTGATCTGAAGAATCTAAATTCTGAAATTGAGAAGATCACCTTTATGATAAACTAATTTATTTGGATTCTTCAAGGTTCAAGTTGGTATTATCTCAAGTCCGAAAACACGGTATTATTTTTAAGTATGAAGACTTGGTATTATTCTGAATTCGAAGTCTCAGTATTATTTTGAGTCCGAAGACTTAGTATTATTTCGAGTCCAAAGACTTGGTGTTACAGCCGTGACAGTGACGTGGCCAGGCTCAGGTATCGCCGAATGAGAGCAAGCCACGTGTAAGTTTCCCCGTCGGAGTCAGCGCCACGTCCACAAAGCTAGGATCGGCATACCGCACCACCCGACGACTGTCTGAAGCAAACCGCCCTCGCCGAGGTCGAGCTCGGCCCGGAGTTCCTCTACCACCTCATTGGCGCCCGGGCCCGGAGGGGTCCGCCCAAGTGAGGTCGGCCGAGGTCGGGCGGCCCCCTGCCGCCTCGCCAGGTGTCCACCCAGGAGGGGTCCACCGAAGCCGAGGTCGGCTGGACCTTCGCCTTTCGCCAGGTGGCCACCCGGAGACGGGCCCACCTCGACCGAAGCCAGGCGACCTCCTGCCACCTCGCAGGTGTCCACCCAGGAGGGGTCCACCTGAACCGAGGTCAGCTGATCCTTCGCCCTTCGCCAGGTGGCTACCCGGAGACGGGTCCACCTCGACCGAAGCCAGGCGACCTCCTGCCACCTCTCCAGGTGTCCACCCAGGAGGGGTCCACCTAAGCCGAGGTCGGCAGATCCTTCGCCCCTCGCCAGTTGGCCCCCGGAGACGGGTCCAACTCAGCCGAGGTCAGACCGCTCGTACGGAGAGGCCCCCGGGGAAGGAGACAGGTCCCGAGGCCATCCCTCGGGCCGTACCGACCCCAGACGGCATCCCGTACGGAGGGCGGCGGCACGCGGAATGTCACTTGCATCGGCCCGACAGGTCCCGCAGCCGAGAGACCCGATCCTGACGGAACAGGCCCCATAAACGGATGGCGCCCACGCTGGGGAAGAGAGCGTTCTCACGGAGCCCGAGGCCTGACGACCAGCCGCTCTGCCAGCGCCGCCCTCCCTCTTTTCTCTCTGTCTTTGCCTTTTCCCTGCTGGGCCCGGCGGACGAGGTCGGAAAGCCGCCTGGCACCCTTCACCAAAAAGGGAAAAGAGAAGAGGACGGGGGAGGAGGGTTCCCGAGGCAGAAAAAGACAAACGCGCGACGGAAGGGGATAAAGAAGGAAGAATCTGGGGACGACAAGGTAAGCCAAACTAGCCTGGGGACAAGGAGGAAGCACGGGCACAAGGCCTTGCACCGAGAGAAAAACCAGAGATCCCGAGAGGGGAACACTGGGCATGAGTTCGACAAGCAGGCCCAGCCGAGATTCCGGTCCCCAGAGCATTTCCTTCACCAATTAACTCTCTAAATCTGGGACCCTTTCGAGGGCCCGGGTGGGAGAGTCTGTTCCTTCTCGTCGTCTACTGACTTGACCGTCGGAGCCCCCTCGCCGGGATCCCCGGCCAGGGTCTTCTAATCCCTTTGTTACAGGTTCTCCGCAGGAAGGGAGGCTCCCTCGCCAGGCGGTCAGGAAGGATCGGCTGATCCGTGGCACGGGCGCGGCGATGAGAGCGGCAACAGATTGGCGCGCCAGGTAGGGGGGCGAAGGACACTAACCCCTAGTGGGAACCAGCTTTCTGCAGGTGTCACGCTCTCCAGCAATGGTGGTCACTCGTGGTCGCGAGGCATCCACCAGCCGTGTGGGAGAAGCCCACTCCCCTCCAGGGGGCCACACCCCCGAACAGGAGCTTCCGGCTCCCCCTCCTCTTCCACAGCAGCCTGCCCGCGCGGACGGATCCCTTGCGGCCATCGTCCAGCAGCTGCAGACCTTGACCTCAGCGGTCCGACAGCTTCAGCATCAGCAACGGTCCCTAGCCACTCAGCCAGAGCCAGGGACCCCCGCGGCCCGAGCCGCGGGGCAGCGTGGGAGCCTGCGCTCAATCCAGGGCAGGCCATCCCACCCGAGGGCCATCTCCGACCCCCGGGGGAGCCACCAAGCTCCTGCAAAGAGAAACTATTCCAGTTCGGAGGATCACGAGAGTCGATCCCCGGCCGATGGGGCTGAAACGGCGCATCGCAGCAAGCGACGCCGGGGCCAGACCTCACGCCGAGACCGATCGGTGCCCCCTTCACCTGCAGTCTCGGTGGAAGACTCCACCGACGAAGCCATCAGGCGCCAGGCCGAGAGGCGCCTAGAAGAGCACGAGCGCAAGTTGGGGAGTTTGCCCGACGGTTCGCCGACCTGCAGAACTCGTCAGCTAACCCGGCGGGCTACGACTCCCGCCCCCCTTTCTCTGAAGAAATCCAGGCGGAACCGATCCCGAAACGGTTCCGCATGCCGCAGGTGGACCCCTACGACGGGACCACCGACCCCCTGGACCATTTGGAGAGCTATAAAGCTCTCATGAGGGTCCAGGGCGCCACCGACGCCCTCCTGTGCATCGCCTTCCCGGCAACCCTTCGGAAGGCCGCTCGAGTCTGGTTCACCCGCCTCGAGCCCGGATCCATCTGCTCCTTCCATCAGTTGGAAGGAAAGTTCGTGGCGCATTTCGACGCTTGTCGAAAGGTGCCTAGAGAGGTGGACAGCCTCTTTTCCATCCGCCAGCAGGACCAGGAGCTGCTCCGGGACTACATCACCCGGTTCAAGACCGCAGCCCTGGAAATCTACAGCTTGGACGAGCCCGTCGCCATGCTGGCCTTGAAGCGCGGACTCAAGACGTCCCGCCTCACCTATTCCCTGGACAAGAAGCCGCCCAGGACGTATTCCGAGCTCCTCCTCCGCGTCCACAAGTACATCCGAGTGGAGGAGGCCGACTGCACCCGTCGAGAGCTGGACGGGAAGACTCCAAAGAAGCCGCTCCCGAGGGACACCCCGGGAGCTCGGAGGCCCGGGCCATCTGCCGACCTCCGCCCAAATCCAAAGCCGAGGGGCGAATCCACTCCCGAGCGGAGGTACACCCCTCTCCTCGCACCTCGAACGAAGATCCTCATGGAAATCGAGGGCGAGCGCTACCTCCGCCGACCTCCACCTCAGAACCCGAGAGCCGCCCGAGACAAATCAAAGTACTGCCAGTTCCACCGCGAGCACGGACATGACACGGAGGAGTGTCGCCATCTGAAGCGGGAGATTGAGGAACTGATCGGGAGGGGTTACCTCAGGAAGTTCGTCAAGAACGAGGTCCCCTCTGAAGGGCAGCCGCTCGCGGCCTTACCGCCTGTCCCCGCGATCGACAACCGCCCAACGGAGAAGCCCGTGGGCATGATCTCACGCGGGTCCGGCCGAGCAGAGAAGAGAGCCCGGGAAGTCCCGGAGAATGTAATCCCTCAAAGGGAGGGAAATTAATGACAATGTAAACAATGATGCCGTGGTGGTCGAGATGACCATCACGAAGCATCCTGTACATCGAATCATGGTGGATAGTGGAAGCTCGGCCGACGTACTTTTTTACGATGCTTTCTCTCGGATGAACTTGTCTCCCGACCAGCTGAAACCAGTGCACATCCCACTGGTAGGTTTTACAGGGGACTCCGTGGGGGTCGAAGGAGAGATCACTCTCCCGGTCACCGCCGGATCCCCGCCTCGGCAGGCGACCGTCATGATAACATTCACTGTCGTCAAGCTCCCTTCGCCTTACAACGCCATTCTCGGGCATCCCGGGCTCAACCAACTGGACGCCACCATCTCCACGAGGAGGCTGCTGGTGCAGTTCCCCACGCCTTCCGGGCTCGGGGAAATGAAGGGGACAATCCAGCCGGTCCTGCTCTGCCTCCAGACAGTCCCAGGCACCAGGAGCGCAGAGCTCGCCCACGATATCGAGGATCTCGACCTGAGAGAGAAGGAACCCAGGGGAGGGCCCGTAGAGCGCCTGCTAACTTTTCACCTCGGTTCGGACCCCCTGAAGACGGTGCAAGTCGGGGCCCAGCTCCCCGAGGAAGAGCGAACCCGCCTGCTGGAGTTCCTCCGTGCCAACGCTGACGTGTTCGCCTGGTCGGCGGCCGACATGCCGGGCATCCCGCCCGAGATCATCATGCACAGCCTGAACGTGGACCCAGGTTGCCGCCCGGTCCGCCAGAAGAAGAGAAGCTTCGCCATGGAGAGACAGAAGGCGATCAACGAGGAGGTAGAAAAGCTCCTCGCCGCGGTTTTGTCCGAGAAGTCCAATACCCCAGCTGGTTAGCAAACGTGGTCATGGTAAAGAAGAGTAGTGGTAAGTGGAGGATCTGTGTGGACTACACCGACCTCAATCGAGCTTGCCCGAAGGACAGCTTCCTCTGCCGAAGATCGACCAGCTGGTCGACACCACCTCGGGGCATCGCCTCCTGTCATTCATGGACGCCTTCTCCGGATATAACCAGATCCGGATGAACCCGGAGGACGAAGAGCACACCGCCTTCATTACTGACCGCGGGACTTTCTGTTACAGGATGATGCCCTTCGGCCTCAAGAACGCGGGGGCGACGTATCAACGTCTGGTCAGTAAAATCTTCAAAGACCAGATAGGCCGCAACATGCAGGTGTACGTGGACGACATGCTGGTAATGAGCAAACTTGATTCGGACCACGTGGCTGACTTGACGGAGACGTTCGGCAACCTCCGGCGCCATCAGATGAAGCTGAACCCGGCGAAGTGCGCCTTCGGCGTCTCCGCCGGGAAGTTCCTAGGGTTTATGGTGACCCAAAGAGGAATCGAGGCCAACCCGGAGAAGGTCCAGGCCATCCTGGACATGGAGCAGCCAGCCTCCAAGAAGCAAGTGCAGCAACTGACCGGCCGGGTTGCGGCCCTTAGCCATTTTATTTCCAGGTCGGCGGACCGTTGCCGTCCCTTCTTCAAGGTGCTGAGAAAGATGAATGGCTTTGCTTGGACCGAGGAGTGTCAGCAGGCCTTCGAGGAGCTGAAGAAGACGCTCGCATCGCCACCTTTACTGTCCAGACCCGAGGAGGGGGAGGAGCTTACCCTCTACTTGGCGGTTACCCCGGAGGCCGTCAGCTCTGTCTTGGTCCGAACCGACGACCAGGGGCTCCAGCGGCCGGTGTACTATACCAGCAAACTTCTCCGGGACGCGGAGCTCAGGTATTCCCGGCCCGAGAAACTCGTTTTTGCGCTAATAGTGTCTGCCCAGCGTCTCAGGCCCTATTTCCAAGCGCATCCCATCGCCGTCTTGACGGATCAACCGCTGAAAGCGGTGCTCAGCCGACCCGATACCTCGGGACGATTGGCCAAGTGGGCACTGAAACTCAGCGAGTTCGACATTACATACCGACCGAGGTCGGCCATGAAGGCGCAGGTGCTGGCCGATTTCTTGGTCGAGTGCGCAGGCTTGGGCAAGGAGCCCGAGAAGGGCCCCCCGGCCCGGCCGATGGAGGTCGGCACCGACGAGCCCGGAGAGGACGCCTGGATCCTCCATGTAGACGGAGCCTCAAACTCCGGCGGAAGCGGAGCTGGGCTCATCCTTGCCAACGGCGACGGGGTCGTCGCTGAGTGCGCACTCCGTTTCCAATTCCCCGCGACAAATAACCAGGCGGAGTACGAGGCGCTTCTCGCCGGACTGAGGGTCTCCCGCGAGCTGGGCGTGACCAACCTCAGAGCTTTCACTGACTCCCAGCTCGTGGCGGGGCAGGTGTCCGGGGAGTACGTCGCACACGACCCCCAGATGGCGAAGTATTTGGAGCTCGTCAAAGCGGGCGCGTCCAAGTTCCGGCGCTTCAACATCTTCCATATCCCCCGCGGGGAGAATGCCCGCGCGGATGCCCTCTCCCGGTTGGCGACCCTGCCGGACGCGATGCTGGGACGCGCTCATGTGGAGCGCCTTGAGGTCCCAAGCCTCGAAGCACCGGTGGAGGTCCATCAGGTCAGCCAGGAGCCCAGCTGGATGGACAAGTACGCTGCGTACATCGTCAGCGGCACCCTGCCGGAGGACCGACAGGCGGCTCGCCTCATCAGGAAAAAAGCCGTGCGATTTGTCCTGATGGACGGGCAATTGTATCGAAGATCCTACTCCTACCCCCTCCTCAAGTGCGTAGGACCCGCAGAAGCCAAGCTTGTGCTCCAGGAGATTCACGAGGGCATCTGCGGGAACCACGTGGGGGGCAGGGCATTGGCGTACAAGGCCCTGTCAGGGCTACTTCTGGGAGACAATGAAGGAAGACGCCGCCGACTTCGTGAAGAAGTGCGACCGGTGCCAGCGTCACGCCACGGTGCAGCGGCAACCCTCCAACCCGATCTCTCAGCTCTCAGCCCCCTGGCCGTTCGCCCAGTGGGGATGGACCTCTTAGGCCCATTCCCGCCGGCGTCCGGCCAGCGGAAGTTTTTGATAGTGGCTATCGACTACTTCACAAAGTGGGTCGAGGCCGAGCCCTTGGCAAGAATCACCGAAGCAAACGTCGCCAAGTTCTTCTGGAAGTCCATCGTCTGCCGCTTCGGCCTCCCCCACACCGTGGTCACCGACAACGGATGCCAGTTCGACTGTCGGGAGTTCGAAGATTTCTGCAGCGACCTCGGCATCAAGCATCGCTTCACCTCGGTGGCGCACCCTCAGACCAACGGGGAAGCCGAAGTCACGAACAGGACCATTCTTCAGGGCCTCCGCACGCGGCTGGACCAAGCCAAGGGTAGGTGGGTCGACGAGCTTCCCAGCATCCTTTGGGCATACCACACCACCCCAAGGACGGCTACCGACGAAACTCCATTCAACCTCGTCTTCGGAGCCGAGGCGGTCATCCCGATCGAGCTCAGCTTACCCACGCTGCACGTGGAGCAATACGACGAGACAGAAAACCCGGCCAGGATGATGCTCAACCTAGACCTTCTCGAGGAGATGAGGGACAAGGCCCGGATCCGAATGGCGGCATACCAGCAACGAGTAGCCAGATATTACAACTCCCGAGTGCGGCCGAAGGTTTTTCGTCCCGGGGACCTGGTCCTCCGACGCGCAGAAGCCTCCCAGCCACGGGAATGCGGCAAGCTTTCACCCAACTGGGAAGGCCCATATCGGGTAGCAGAAGCCCTCCCTCATGGGGCATATTACTTGGAAGAATTGGGAGGTGCCAGGTTTCCCCGGACATGGAACTCCTCGAACCTGAGAATGTACTACCAGTGAAGTAAGGCTCCCAGTTTCTGTAACAAAGCTCCCCCACTTCAAACACTCCCCTCTAACTTTAACAAGAAGGCCCACGGCATCGAGCTCAGTCCGGAAGATCCTGGGCCTCGGCCTGGAAGGTGGCGCCGAACCCAGTTCGCCCATGCAAGCCCGGAGCACAGCTCAGCAGGCCGCGCAAGGCTTGAGAAAGCCTGCGGCATCGAGCTCAGTCCGGAAGATCCTGGGCCTCGGCCTGGAAGGTGGCGCCGAACCCAGTTCGCCCATGCAAGCCCGGAGCACAGCTCAGCAGGCCGCGCAAGGCTTGAGAAAGCCTGCGATATCGAGCTCAGTCCGGAAGATCCTAGGCCTCGGCCTGGAAGGTGGCGCCGAACCCAGTTCGCCCACGCAAGCCCGGAGCACAGCTCAGCAAGCCGCGCAAGGCTTGAGAAAGCCTGCGGCACCGAGCTCAGTCCGGAAGATCCTGGGCCTCGGCCTGGAAGGTGGCGCCGAACCCAGTTCGCCCATGCAAGCCCGGAGCACAGCTCAGCAGGCCGCGCAAGGCTTGAGAAAGCCTGCGGCATCGAGCTCAGTCCGGAAGATCCTGGCCTCGACCTGGAAGGTGGCGCCGAACCCAGTTCGCCCACGCAAGCCCGGAGCACAGCTCAGCAAGCCGCGCAAGGCTTGAGAAAGCCTGCGGCACCGAGCTCAGTCCGGAAGATCCTGGGCCTCGGCCTGGAAGGTGGCGCCGAACCCAGTTCGCCCACGCAAGCCCGGAGTACAGCTCAGCAAGCCGCGCAAGGCTTGAGAAAGCCTGCGGCATCGAGCCCAGTCCGGAAGATCCTGGGCCTCGGCCCGGAAGGTGGCACCGTTCCCAGTTCACCCGCGCAAGCCCGGAGTACAGCTCAGTGAGCCGCGCGAGGTTTGAGAAAGCCTGCGGCACCAAGCTTAGTCTGGAGATCCCGGGTTTGGCCTGGAAGACGGTGCGGAAACGTGTTGTTCGCCCAGGCATGAAGGCAACCCAAAATCGGACCTGCTTAAGGTTTGCCTTGCTGCAACGTGACTCAACGGGTCCCATCCTTCGATTTGAGCAATGGAAGGATCGGGCCTGCAGTTACTTCAGGTGTTCCAGACCGACATCTCAGAAAGAAAAGAAGAGAAAGGTGAGACGAAGCAACAACCAAGGTTTCGATAAAGATCAGATCTTCATTGATATAAGTGGTCGCTACAAGCTGGGAGCCCCGACAGGCCGGGACTCCCCAAAAAACAAAAACTACAGGGATAAAGCAAAAAGACAATGCCGGGTCACTGGGGTGCGGGTTCGGAGCCGTCTGCCGGAGGTGCGGGCGCTGCTTCTTCTTCAACTTCTACAGTGGCCGACTCCTGGGGCTGTTCCGGGGCCGCGGCATCGCTGGTCGACGGTGCCGCAGGTGTCGCTTTGGCCGCGCCGGGAGCCCTGCTCTCGCCCCCTGGCTTCCTGCCACCGACGACGACCCCGCTCAGGTCCAGCTGGGGGAAGAAGGCCCCCACCTTCTCCCGGCACATCCGGAACTCCTTCAGGAAGGAGTCCACGGCGGCCTCCCGGACCTCCGACGTGAACTCGTCGGAGGCCCGGAACTTGGGGACAGCCTCTTGCGCTTCTTGCTTGGCCGCCTCCAGGAGCCCGTTGATGTAGGCGCTCCGGTTCTTCGCCGCGGCCACCTCTCGCCGGGCCTCCTCCAGCTGGCGCTCCAGCCATTGGGAGTGGGCCTGCAGGCGGGCCTTCTCCGCCGCCTCCTCCTCGGTTCGGCGCTGGTTGGAGGTCCGCTCCTCCGACAAGGAGGCCTCCAACTCCTTGTTCCGCTCCTCGGAACGTGTCAGGTCGGACTGGAGGGCTTGCTTCTCGGCTCGCAGCTCGGCCCCCTTCTCCATCAGATCCTTCACGTCGGCCGCGAGCTTGCCGAGCTTCAGCTCCCGATCGGAGTCCCTCTTGGCATTCCCTACAAGGTAATTCCTCAGTAAGAGGACGTCGTTCCCGATCTGCAGTGGCAAAAACGATGCACGTCAGAGCAGAGGCAGAAAGCCTCGAGGTTGAAACAAGGAAGAAGAGGAAGCTCGCACTTACCGTGAAAAGCTGAGGAAGGATGCCGAGCAGAGCGTCCGCATATTCTCGGCCGCCCCGAGCTCGGCGGTCCCGGGTGGTGGAGGCGTACTCCATCATCTTCTCCGCCAGTCCCCTGTCGAGGATGACCGAGTCCCGGTGGGAGATCACCGGTGCCGGACCCTTCGGGCCGGCCCCTGTGGTAGCTGCCCCCTCAGCCGGAGCGCAACCGACGGGCCAGCGGTCGCCACAGACGGCGCTGTCGGGCTGGCGGCGATGACAGGCTCTGAGACAGGCGGAGCGGCGGGCGCTGGAGCTCTCCCTGCGGCGCCGCCAGGTCGTGTGGCCGAAGTACCAGGAACCCCGCCCTGAGGTGGCCTGGGCGGGGAAATGGCAGCAACTGGGTCGGGCACGGTCGCCGCCACGACCTCCCGGCTCGTCTCTGTACGAGCCCTCTTCGCTGCGGGCTCATCCACCTCCTCGACGTTCCGCTGGGCCGCCCCTTCCAGGAGGTTCTCCAAAGAAAACTTCATCCCTACAAAATGAAAAAGACAGAAGGTCAGACAGCTCGATCTTAAAGAAAGAGGGGAAGGCAGAAATCAATGCGGGGCCAAATCTCACCAGTCTCACGGATGGGACTGATGCCGGCCTCAAAAAGATTCTGCTCAGAGAGCAGAACCTCGAGCGCCGGGACCTCGTCACTCAGGAGCTGGGTGTAGGACTCCTGGTCCGCAGACTCCACTCGGGAATTCCGGTTCGGCGACCGGTTCGGTTCGCTCCAGGCCCAATCGACGTCGTCGACCGAGGCGAAGAAAAACCGGCTCTTCCATCCCTTGACCGAGGAAGGGAGGTGAACCGGAGACACCTAGGCCGGGGCGAGATGTACCACCAGCCGTCATCGGTGGAGCACTTCTTCAGGGTGAACAGGGCCCTGAAGAGAGAAAAACGGGCAACGAACCCGTGAAAGTGGCAAAGACAATAAAGGAGAAGATGACCCGGATGGCATTAGGAGCCAGCTGGGCCGGGACGAGCCGGAAGTGGCTGAGGAAGGAAAGAAAGAAAGGGTGCAGAGGAAAACGAAGACCCCCGAGGAGGAAGTCTTCGTAGAAAGCAATGCGGCCGGGGCCACTCATGGTAACGCGCTTCCCAGACCGCGGAGCAAAGAGACGGATAGACCCCGGGATGCCATAGGCATCCCGGAGCAGAGAAAGGTCGCCTTCGGTCATGGTAGAAGCATGACCGGAGGGACCGGCGGGAAGAGATGGCGGAGCAGGAAGAGAAGGCAAGGTAGGAAGGGAACGGAGGGGCACAGCAGGTGCAACCGGAGGGGGCCGGATCCCCCTGGGGATGCCGATGGTGATCCCCCCGGGTTGCAAACACCGGCGGACCTCCTCCGGAATCACCTCCTCACCTGAGGAGGAAGAAGAAGATGGAGTCCTCGGCCGGGATGGACCGGCCTCGTCCGGGTTGGAAGAGACATGGCGACGGCGCGCCATGGAAAAGAAAAGAACAGAAAGATCGGAAAAGAAGTGAGAAAGAAGGAGGAGGGCTAAAGAAGGAGAAGAAGGCACTCACCGAAAATGCACAGACGAGCGCGAGCAGCAGAAGTTGTTAGCCTGCAGCAAACCGCCCACGAAGCAAGGGAAAAGGCCTCGTTCTAAAAAGTCCCCTCCCTTTCAAACTCAGCCGACAGCAGCCGTACCCATCATTCCGCCTCCGACCACTGGATGGTCGCCACGTGGGCGCACGCCCGACATCGATGCCTCGTTAGCAGAGTAACGGCCTCTGCCCCGAAGCGACACATTGATTACGGGCAAGTGGACGATGCGTGGCGGCTCCCCATAGGTCTTCAGCCGCATCGAGCCACGACGAGCGAGGATCGTGGCAATTATGATGCAAGATCTTCGCCTCCCCACGTCATGTCCGCATTTAATCCCGACGTTCTGTTCTACGGTGCCCCGACGGAACGGCAAGCTGGGGGGCAACTGTTACAGCCGTGACAGTGACGTGGCCAGGCTCAGGTATCGCCGAATGAGAGCAAGCCACGTGTAAGTTTCCCCGCCGGAGTCAGCGCCACGTCCACAAAGCTAGGATCGGCATACCGCACCACCCGACGACTGTCTGAAGCAAACCGCCCTCGCCGAGGTCGAGCTCGGCCCGGAGTTCCTCTACCACCTCATTGGCGCCCGGGCCCGGAGGGGTCCGCCCGAGTGAGGTCGGTCGAGGTCGGGCGGCCCCCTGCCGCCTCGCTAGGTGTCCATTTAGGAGGGGTCCACCGAAGCCGAGGTCGGCTGGACCTTCGCCTTTCGCCAGGTGGCCACCCGGAGACGGGCCCACCTCGACCGAAGCCAGGCGACCTCCTGCCACCTCGCAGGTGTCCACCCAGGAGGGGTCCACCTGAACCGAGGTCAGCTGATCCTTCGCCCTTCGCCAGGTGGCTACCCGGAGACGGGTCCACCTCGACCGAAGCCAGGCGACCTCCTGCCACCTCTCCAGGTGTCCACCCAGGAGGGGTCCACCTAAGCCGAGGTCGGCAGATCCTTCGCCCCTCGCCAGTTGGCCCCCGGAGACGGGTCCAACTCAGCCGAGGTCAGACCGCTCGTACGGAGAGGCCCCCGGGGAAGGAGACAGGTCCCGAGGCCATCCCTCGGGCCGTACCGACCCCAGACGGCGTTCCGTACGGAGGGCGGCGGCACGCGGAACGTCACTTGCATCGGCCCGACAGGTCCCGCAGCCGAGAGACCCGATCCTGACGGAACAGGCCCCATAAACGGATGGCGCCCACGCTCGGGGAAGAGAGCGTTCTCACGGAGCCCGAGGCCTGACGACCAGCCGCTCTGCCAGCGCCGCCCTCCCTCTTTTTCTCTTCTGTCTTTGCCTTTTCCCTGCTGGGCCCGGCGGACGAGGTCGGAAAGCCGCCTGGCACCCTTCACCAAAAAGGGAAAAGAGAAGAGGACGGGGGAGGAGGGTTCCCGAGGCAGAAAAAGACAAACGCGCGACGGAAGGGGATAAAGCAGGAAGAATCTGGGGACGACAAGGTAAGCCAAACTAGCCTGGGGACAAGGAGGAAGCACGGGCACAAGGCCTTGCACCGAGAGAAAAACCCAGAGATCCCGAGAGGGGAACACTGGGCATGAGTTCGACAAGCAGGCCCAGCCGAGATTCCGGTCCCCAGAGCATTTCCTTCACCAATTAACTCTCTAAATCTGGGACCCTTTCGAGAGCCCGGGTGGGAGAGTCTGTTCCTTCTCGTCGTCTACTGACTTGACCGTCGGAGCCCCCTCGCCGGGATCCCCGGCCAGGATCTTCTAACCCCTTTGTTGCAGGTTCTCCGCAGGAAGGGAGGCTCCCTCGCCAGGCGGTCAGGAAGGATCGGCTGATCCGTGGCACGGGCGCGGCGACGAGAGCGGCAACACTTGGTATTATTTTTAAGTCCGAAGACTTGGTATTATTTTGAGTTTTAAGTCTTCGTATTATTTTTAAGTCCGAAAACTTTATCCTTAGATGAATTTTCGTTCAAAAATTCAAGATGAAAGTTAATATACTTGTCGAAAGCGTCGCTTATTCATGAATTCTTTATGATCAATAAGATCATCATTCAACATCTTACCTCCGATGAGTTTATACTTAGTAAATGTCTCATTGAAGCATAATTTGTTTGAAAAGAAAGTTCTATTCATGGAAAGTAGTACATATACATTGTCTTTCAAAAAGAAAAACCATATGGATCGGCTTCAGCTTGAGTGTCTTCAGCTTGGGTAAAGTCGATTGGCTCAGCAACCATTGCTGTTTCCTCTTCAGCTACTTCTTCGGTTGCAACATGTACTTCTTCAGAAGGACCTTTTGATGATACAGGCTCTTTTATTTTTTCAAGATTGAATAGCTAAACATCCAAAATGTCGAGATTTGGGTAAAGATTTTGCACTTCTTTTATCCCATCATTAAAACCTGCTCGGTAGCTGAAGGTTCCAGTTTTGGTTATTTCATCATCAAAAGTTGAAGACTTTTTGTAGTCCTCGACCGCCCTATTTATTTGATCTTTTAAGGTCTTTATTTCTTCAGCCGATACTTCAGCTCTCTTGACCGTTTTATCTGCCTTTTTGACTGCTTCTTCAATCTTTTATTAAGCTTGTTTGGTTGAATGTTCTAAGGAATGAATCTTTTTCTTCTTCTTCTTAAGCTTTGCCTCTTGTTCAGAATTCTTTGATTGAACCTTCTCTAGTTTGGCCTTCAGATTCTGAACTGTAGCATCACTTAGAGTAAGCTTTTCCTCCATGGCCTGCTTCAACTCCTCGGCTACTTCTTTCTCGACTTTGGCCGTTTGGAGTTTTTCTTTCATTCTCTTATGGTAGTATCTGAATTCAATGATGCTCTCTTCCATAAGGGTGACATCGTGAATCAACTGCATTGATCACATGGAATATGAAGTTAGCAAAGTTGAACATTACATGAAAAGGAAAAAAAGAAGAAAAGATATTCACCTTCAGCATAGATGAAAATGTTGAATCATATATCTCCTTGATGCATCGGGTTTTGCTGACTTCCCGATCCCGAGGGAGGAGAGTATGTTTCAGTATCTCCCTAGCCAATTCGGGGTTCACCAAGCCCCATCCATCAGAAAAGGTTGAAAAATCTACATGATACTCCTTATTTGTTAGAGCGTTCATCCCTGAACCCTCTTCAGTCTGAGGAGTCTTTCCTTTGCTTTTATTTTATCCTTTGGGGAAGCAAGGAGTGGCTCCCCAATAGTTAGAGTTGGGACGGATCATTCCGGAGAAGGCGTTGGGGATGAGCTCCTTGGAGGAGGTTCCATTGAGGGCGCATCGCCTTCATCAAATGTGGCCCTTGTCGGAGTTATATTGGAAGTTCCTTCGATCCTAGCCTTCTTTCGAATTTCGGTTTCCTTTTGCTGAACCGGCAATGGTCTTTTTCTGGAAGCCTGTCGAAGTCTTTCAAGATTAGGCTTTATCGGAGCACCTGCAATTAAAGAAAAAGGGATTCTCAGATCAGTCATCGGAAGGACATAATAATTTTTTTAAAAAAACTAAAGCCGACTATTTCTATACCTAATGTTGGAAGCTCGCTGATATGAGCGAGATGAAGGTTCTGTTTTCTCAACAGTTCCTTAGCCAGAGGAACACCCGGACTTAATAATATCTCAAAGTCCTTTTGATCGGCTTTTAAGATTTTCTTCCTAGCATTTGTATCTAAACTTGGATTCTTCCATTCGATGTTAAAACCCCAGGATAGATAATAGATGAAGAAAAAAATAGAGTTTCCACCCATGTATGATACTGGGAGTTCCCTTAATTAGTCTTCGGCCTGGATGAGGACCGATGACCCACCATCCTTCATCATGAAAATCTTTTTTCAGTGCGAAGAGGGAAGTGAACATAGAAGTTTTAGACTCTACCTTACGGAGTTTACAAAGGACTAAAAATCCATAAATGTTTCTAAAGCTGTTCGGAGTCAATTGAGCGGGACTACTTGATAAAGATTAAAAATCTTCACAAAGAATGGATGAAGAGAAAACCTAAGACCAGCCTTTAAGTGGTCCTCGCATATTGCAATTGATCCTGGAGGAGGACAGATAATCCTCTCATTTGGATTGGGTATGAATAATTTAAAGATCCTAGGAAAATGATAATGATTCCGAAGACTCTCTACCATTGTATGAGATAAGGAACTAACAATGGTTCCTGGAGAAGGTTTGGGACCTCCCTTTCTAACAAGGCCTCCACTCCCAGAGGGTTCATCTCTTATTGAACTTTTGCTAATGGCTGGGTTATCTAGCGACTCGGACATTATAAAAAGAAAAAAAAAGAAAGACCCCTACCTCCAGGTAAAGACAAGGTAATTTGTTGAAGGGGAATAATGGTGCAGGACGACAGGAAGAAGAAGAAGGTTTCAGAGAATGCAGAAGTTCATTTCGTAGAGACCACCCCCTTTTTTATATGTGCGGGACGATAGAGTTTTTCTCGAAAAACTGATAATCTTTTCAATCGTGCAATGTATCGGCGGCGTCTATCATGGATGCAAATTACTAAGGACGTCAATCAATGGACTGTCAGTTACGATCCACGAGAAATGCCATGAACGGACAAGATGAATTTTCAGCATAATAACTAAGGCTCAAGATGTCGCCAAGCATACTTTTTTGAATAAATGAAAGTCCCATAAAAGTCTTTTTAATAAGAAGATCAGCCAAGTTTTTAAGTCTGCCCCGCCATCTTTTTGAAGCATCAATAAAGGGCTGGCACCTGTCCTCAGCACGATCTCCAAACTATAAATCAATTATTATAAGCGACAAAATCAGAGATCTGCCATCATTGGTTATTTTCTTTTCATTCATAAACGACAAACTTTAATTACTCCCATTTTTCAAAATAAAGTTATTTCGAAATTGGAAGTGGAGGCCAGCTGTTGTGGTAATCCAGTTTAATATAAAATAATTGCTGATTCATCAGTTGGGTCGATTTTATTTTGACCCATCAACCAGATCAGTGCACCTGGAGATGATATTTTCTTAATTTAATGAGGGCTACAGTCCATCTTAATAAAAAGAAGATATTATTACTTCATTGATATATTATTATTATTTCGTTTGGTCTCATGTCTTCAGCCTGGTCCGAAAAAGATGCCTCTAGAATATATTATTATTTTGTTCGGCTTCATGACTTTAGCTTGGTCCGAAGAGGACGTCTTTGAAATATATTATTTATCCATTCGGCTCCACAGTAAGCAGTTCTTTATTTTCTGGTTCACTCCGAAGGAGATAAATCCGAAACATATAGCTAACACCTCTTCGGACCATTCCGAGGAAGACAGTCTGAAGAGGTAAAAAATAGGCTCTTTTCGAATATCCTCTAAAGAGAGTATATATGAAGTATGTGAACAATCTTCCAACCTGAAACGGTTGAAGGTTATTCTGATTGTTATAACCATTCACATAGTCGATAGCTCCGACTTCGATAATCATAGAATAACTAATTTCCGACCATTACTACTTACTGTTATGAGGAAGTTATGTTAACTAATTTCCATAACCTTAAATAGTTACACTGACGTCTATAAATATCGGTAAAAGAGGACATTCGAGGTAAGCAACTCTAGATAAGTTAGAGCGAGTCTGCAACTAGCTCTTTCAACGCCACCTCACGCTTCTTTTCCTTTCCATCTTTCACTTCATTCTGTTATCAAGTTCTCCATTCTACTGTCTAAATTCTTGCTAATTTTGGTATCAGAATGTCTCTATCAAAAAAATTCCGATAAGAAAATTTATTTTATAGGCTTTCATCGATGGTGAACTAGCAGGTAGGTTACTTAATCCGATTAACAAAAATTTAGCATCAACACATACTAAATTAAATAATTAAAAATTAATTCTCGTCTGTTTCCAGGAAAAAGAAACGACAATCAATCAAAATGTTAAGAAGTGGTCCACCATGCATAATCGCCATGAGGCCAGTAGGGAGACAGGGACATTGATGGCAACACGGGATTTTGACCCATCCAGCCCTCTAAGCTCTCTCCATATTCTTGGTTTAGATCATGCCTAATGTGATGGATTTGTACCAAAAGGACGAAAAAAAGAAAGAATGCAATGGAATAATGTATCCAACAAAATTATAACCTTGGGTTACGTCAAAGCGCTATCAGTTGAATCTATTATATTAAATATTTTTCCTGATAGTTTCTCCTTGGGTCCACTTTTGGGAACATGATCTTATGAATCCCGGTGGATTTATCGCTCAGTTTGACGTAGTGTCTTGTCATTAGTCACCTTTGCATAACTTTGCTAACCGCACCTCTTGCCTTCATTACTTTTGTTTTTTAAAGACAAAGCCGCCGTCGGCAGACGGTTTGCAGGGACTTAAATTTCTCGTTCACTATAAATTTAAATTTAATTTAAATTTTTTATTCATTAATTATAAATTTACAATATAATTTTATAAATAATTTAATTAAATATAAAATATATTTTAAACACGTGATCAGGATAGAAGAAGAGCGCACTACTTTATCAATTTAGTAGGATTAGAATGACGTACTCATCTATGATGAAAAGGATAAGCGAAAAAATATGGCGCGTATCGAATATGATCCAGTGAGGAGGGAGTTCCAGTGAAGATAGCTACGACGAGATTTATCCTTCCTTTATCTTCTACATTCATATATATATATATATATATATATATATATATATATATATAAAGCAAAGCCAACTTCTCTTGTACGCATGCCTGACGTTGCAGAGACTCAGTTAATCCAACTATTAAAACCAAAAATATCATATTCGTAGTGGAATAAATTAGCCAACAAATTTATGAGATACAGGTCCCACTTACTCTAATTTGGATTCAAAATTTCTTAATAAGGATCGAATTATAAATGAATTCAACCTGATTAATCTATTAGATCGAAGATTTTAATCATTAATCCAATCTGATTCAACATAATTCTTTATTAAGTTGAATCTAGATTCAATACTATGGTATAAATAAAAAAAATGAATCAAATTAAGAATACTTGTGATCTAATCCAATCCAAGCCATTTACACTCTTAATTTAGAGTTCTTTGCATTTTTTTTTTTTTCAACTCCTTTCTATAAATTGAATTCTAATTTTTATTTTTATTTATTTATTTAGTTTGGTAAATGAAGCTCAAGACATTGAGATTACTTATATTTATGAATCAAATTTAGTTTTTTAGTTGAACCACCAAAAGAATAAAGTCTCTAGCTTGCACCTTCGTACTATTATTTTGGGCTTGTTTGGCAACGTTGTTAGTTTTGTACTTTTGCTTCTTTATAAATTACCTTTTCTTTGGGTAGAAAACAAATTAATTTAGTATCATATGGGCATTGGTATGGTATATAGCATTTGCACAAAATTTCTTCCATCCCTTGCTTTTGTTCCATTTTTATTTTAAACTAATAAATTTTTGCTTCTAAAAATTTTAAACGGACAGTTTGAAAAAACAAAAAGGTTTTATCATGTATGCCCTTCAATCTAGTTTTCTTCTTCAAGTTTTTTAAATAAAAATAGAAAACAAGTGCAAAACCACGTGGACCTATAGCTTTTGATTATTTTTTTTTTGGATAGAAGGTGTATATGATAGGGAGTTCCAAGGGAGCAGTTCCCTTTTGAAGTTCCTAACTCGTTCCGTATCTTCTATGGAGGTGAGAGAAGCTTTTTGATCCCTTGAAGAGGATAAATCCCCGAATCTAGATAGTTTCTCTGCCTTATTTTTTCGTAGGGACTAGACCATTGTTAGGTGTGAGGTTATCAATGTAGTTCAGATGATCTTTGCTTCTGGCATCCCGTAGAGTGGAGGAAAACTCTTATTACTTTGATCCCCAAGAGATTTGATGCTTATGCTCCTAGCCATTTTATATCGGTCAGCCTTTGTACTACTCTCTACAAGATTTGTGCGAGGATTTTGGTTGGCCAACTATAGTTGATTGTGCTCTGTCTTATCAGTCCTAAGCAAGGGGCATTTATCAGTGGACGTTGCATCACTGATAATGTCCTCGTTGTCCAGAAATTCATGCATGATCTTGGACACGCCCCATCTTGACAAAGTCTAATAACGATCAAACTGAATATGGAACGCGCCTATAATCGAATGAGCTGGCATTTTCTTCAACAGACTCTTCATCAGTTCGACTTCCACGACAGGTGGATCATGGATTATGTAGAAGATCCCAGTTTTGCCATTCTGGTCAATGATGCTCTGACTAAATACTTTTTCTCTATGATCGGGCTTCTGCAAGGTTGCTCTCTGTCGTCTTACCTGTTCATCTTATGTGTTGATGCTCTTTCCTGAGCTCTGAGGGATGCTATCCAAAGGTCATTATTGGATCTTTATTGGCTCGCTCCTGGAGCCCAGCCTCTTTCTTATCTTCTTTTCGCAGATGACTGTCTTTTCATTGGACGGATCTCACTCTAGAATGCAAGATGTCTTATGTCCATTGTGGAGTCATGCTATTGTGATTTAGGACAGTTGGTCAACTTGTAGAAGTCCACAGTCATTTTTAGTCCCAGGACGAAAGTTAGGATGAAACATTCCATCCTGGATACGCTACGGATTTCTGAGTAGTTGTGGTCCTTGACCTACTGGGAGTGCCTATGACTGGCGGGAGGCTGAGGAGAATGAAGTATAGACCCATAGGATAGCGGGTTCATGATCATTTGGAGGGGTGGCAGGCTTCTACTTCGCCTATGATGGGCAGACTTACTCTAATCAGATTTGTTTTGAACTTTATCCCTGTTTATCTCCTGACGAACATTGTGCTGCCCAGTTCCTACTTGAGAGAGATGGAGCAACTTTTATGAACTTTCATGTGGAGTTCCAGACAAGATAGTCATGGAGTTCACTTGGTATCTTGGGATACTGTCTGCCAGCCGGTTAGGGATGGCGAACTTGGGATCTATCCCTACTGGCCAGGAGGGAGGTGCTCCTCGCTAGACCTGGAGTAAGATATCTTCTTCAGCCTAATTATCTATGGAGCAGGGTGATGAAAGCTCGCTATAGGGCTTGGAGTCAGGGATTCTAGATTCAGACCACCCGTGACTGCTCTATTATATGCAGGGAGATTTGTGCCCGTGGTCTTGCTGTGATGGCCCATATCAAGTGTGTGATTGGCAATGGATTCACTATTGATATTACTTAGGATACTTGGATCTCTAGTTTATCTCTATCTAGGTGGCCGATCTTTGCTAGCATAGAGGCATTTGATGACCTTCGGGTTTGTGACTTGATGACGGATGATGGCAGGACTTGGAAAGTTCAGGAGATCACCAGACTTTTTGGGAGCCAGCTGGTGGATCGAATTCTTTCTATCACAATTTTGAGTCAATGATGTCAGGATCTGAGGGTATGGGATCACCTTTGCTGACCCAAGATTCCTTCGAGCACCTTTTATGACTTGTACAGGGGACCTTCATATATGAGGTTGGCAGTAGACTGTATCTGGAGACTGCTCGTTCACCCGAGAGTGTGCCTCTTCCTTTGGAAGATGGCTTGAGATCACCTCCATACGAGAACCCTGCTCAGGTGCAGAGGTATGGACATGCCGATGTTTTGTCCGGTTTGTGACTTACAGGACGAGTCCATTGAGCATGCCATTTTGAGTTGCTCTAGGATGAGGCTAATCTAGAGACTTGCTGGAAGATAGCCTTGGGATGAGAACGACGGACCTTGGTTAGGCTCCTTCCTCAATATACTCAGGCAGTGTTTGGTTGAGGTTAGTCGCTGCTATGTCTACATAACCTATTAGATTTGGTTGACAAAAAATGCTATGGTTTTTGAGGCTGTGATGACTCCACCACATCGAATTATTCAGAGAGCCACATTCATCGTGATGGAGTTTCATCACTTCGGTACTGCTACATTCCTTGTGACCGTGGATTTCTGAGACTCCTATGCTATTTTGACAGCTGTCCAGAGGGCTATCTATATTTCTTAGGAGCCCCCTCCTATAGAATTTGTTAAGGTGAACTTTGATGGCAGTGTCTGTGGTGTCTCTGGCAGTGCAGGATATGTCATTTGGGACATTGAGGGCAAGCTTTTAGCGATGGGGGGGTTCTTTCTTCATGAGCCTTCAGTCCCAGAAATTGAGCTCACTGTTGTGTGGGCGGGTATCATGAGAGCTACTCGGAGCTACATGTGGAGAGGATCTTCATTGAGGGAAATTTTTTTACTGTTGTTAATTGGATTCAGGGTAGGTGAAGCATTGCGATGCTCACCTTCTTCTTCACGACATCTGAAGCTTCCTTCGGCCACCCAGGATGGTTTCGGCTAGACATGTCTATCAGGAGGCAAATAGTATAGTTAACTGTGTTGCCTCCTTTCTTGCTCAGCATTCTAGCAATTGGTCTAAAATCAGGGCGACCGTATTCCTGAGCCTCTTCAGGGATTTCTTTTCTTGATTTTTGGACAGTTCTCGCATCTCTCTGATGTGACCGCCCGTCTGTATCAAAAAAAAGTTATTGAGATAGATGTACACCGTAAAAGGTATTTATAAAAGTGGAGAACCAAACAAAAGAAAAAAATAAAAAATATATTAATAACATCTATACATACAACAAAAATGGCTCAACTATTCCTTGCAACATCCAAATGATATGGATAAGTACCATTAACCAAACCAATAGCCAATCCTAATATCTTATGGCTCAACCATTCCCTACAACATCTAAATGATATGGATGAGTACCATTAATTTAACCAATAGCCAATCCTGATATCTTATGTTCAGGTATCTAGGATAAATTTCTTTGTTTAATCAGCTCCGCCTCGACTTGAATCTTAGACATGGGGATGATTGGACCATAGCCTATCTTTTTTTTTTTTTTTTTCTTGAGAATCATAAAAAAATAAAATGACCAGAGATGCACATCCAAAGCTTTAGTTATAAAAGTAAGATTTTTTTTTTTTTTTACACCTCTGATCCTCTGACCATGGTTATTTTTGAACATATGCAATTTATTGGGGGATCCCCATGGAGATTGGAATTGTTGAGAGCTTGCTAGTGCACGTTAGGATAAATAGATCATAAGAGAGCGGAGCCACACATGTTGCACTCTGACTAAACCTTTCAAGTTCGCTTGTTACAAGGAGAAACATCTGAGCTAACTTCCTTTTAAAGCTCTTTCTCTATGTGATCCTGCTATCAGGGCATGTTTGGTAGGGAAGTGTTAGATTTTGGATAGAAAATAAGAATGAGCAACTTCTATTCCATCTATTTAGTTAAAAAAAACCCTATTCTTATTCTGATTATAAAAGAAATGGCAACATCCCAATTCCTCAAAATCTAATCACTATTTTTTTCTGATATCGAAATTTCATTATGATTCTGATCATAAACCGAATGCTTTAAAGGATACGATCATTCTAATTTTTATTCTAATCTATTTTGATTTTGATGATAAACCAAATACATTCTTAATGTAACAAAAAATTTTAATTCAGATATTTAAATTTTAAAAAAAAAGAATATATGAAATCAAAGATATCTAGAATAAAAAAGAAAAGATCTATAATTAGCATAGCATTAGTATCGGGGATAAGGAGGATTCACTGGTAGAGAGAGTTGAGGATGTTTGAATTAGGAGTTAGGTGGGTGAGGAGAATGGTGGAAGAAAATATTTAGAACAAGGAGTTTGGCCATGAGATGTTCAGGGAGTTACTCAGAGCTTGGTCATGAGAGATTTGAGCAACCATGCTTGGAATTGATGGTTCTGGTTGCGGTTGCAGGGAGCTAGTTATAAATGTTCATGGACCACCATGGAGATGCAAAATTACACAGGTAGCCAAATATGAAAACCCGTAGGCTATTACAGTGGTACAAGATTTACAAACGAACAATTAAAATGGCAGAAATTTGCCATACCCAAGTATCCAGATCATGCTAAACTATGGTCAAATCACAATAAACTATCATCAACCACAATCATCCATGACTTCAAGCCCCTGTGATACATGCAAGAGAGTTTTATGACTATGTACCTTTAACAAGTTTAGATAAGCTCAAATGTCTCCTATCAATCAACCAATGTTGATCCTAACAATGGGATAGGAGAGGACGTATACCAATGTACATTCATGCCGAAATACTTGCCACTTCATAAATGATAAACGATCTAAAGTAAACCCTCTATGCCAAACACATGAACATCAAAAATTATTCATTTCCTAAGGATTCATCTTTGGAGAGCACAGAATTTAAAGTATATTAGTGAGGCACATTTTTTTTTTTTTTGTAATGTACTATAAAATATGATGCATCATGTGTGCTATCCATCATGCGATGAATGGCATGCATATATTAGTGGTGCATTACCCTCCAAATTGGAGAGGGATATATGACTTGGAGCTTTATAAAAATAGTATCAAAGGGCAAGCCAGCTCATGCACACACTTCTCATTCACTTTATCTTGAAAGATGCTGAAGAATAACAGCCGTATCGATCAATGTTCTTGTCATCCAGGAAGAAAGGAGGATTGGTGCCTCTTACGGGATTTGCTATGAGAGTTGGCTGCGGAGTTGTCATTCAATAATTGTGAGTTTATCAAATTTTTTGCATAAGTTATTTATCATTTTCTCATACCTCTCTCTATCCTAATAATTTTTTGGTGTGCCATGTATCAATTGTAATTGAATCATGGGTGCTTAATTTTGACATCCATAGCCAACAACAATTAGGTTCTTCTTCAACTGAAACAGGCTTTGTTAATCATTGTCCCAGAAAGGCATGTCCTTTTCCTTCCCAACTTCCAAGCTTTGAGGTTGTTGTGCTCCCCTCCAGCCTCTGGCAAAAGTTTCCCCTTCCCTCCTATTTTTTTTATTATTACCAAACCAAAAAAAAAAAGGAGCTGATAGGGCCCAAGCATGGTGATGGTGGTGTATGTCATCATTAATCTCCCTTTATCCCAGCTAACTTCACCTACTCTTCCTATCTTTTCCTTGACATTATTATTATTATATTTTGGACGAAAGGAGAGGGTAATCAGTGTAATTATCTTCTTAGTATCAAAAAAAAAAAATTAAAACTTTTCTGGCCAATCCCACGTTCCGGTATCTAGATTTTAAAAATTAATTTAAAATTTATTTAAACCAATTACAATACCATACTTTGAACTTTAAATGCATGAAATATGTCGCTCGAGGGTAGGGCTAGAAATGGGCCAGCCCAAAGTTCATTGGACCGGTCCAAAGATTATATTTTAAAATTTTTTGGATCAAATCCGGGCATCCTTTTGATCCAAAAATTTAGTAGACTCTATTTTACAGCCCCAAGACTAGTTCGATATGCTTAAAATTTGATCCGAAGCCTGAACTAATTTCAGGCCGGCCCGAAGTTTATTGAGCTGGCCCAACCCAGTTCCAGATAATGGGCTTTTGGACCGGCCCATTTCTATCCCTGCTCGAGGGCTGAAAGTGGATCGGGCCGAGCTGGGCCATATCCCTACTCGAGCCCGGTCCAAAAAAATTTTCAAGCTTCAGGCCGGGCTTAGACCTGATTTATTTAAAAAAAACTTGATTCGAGCTCGGTCCAAATTAAAGTATGATTGGACCGATCCGAATCAGGTTTTGATTTGAATCGATTCGAATTAAAGATGAAATGATAAAATGAAATTGTTTAAACTATTGGTTTATATACCAGTCCAAATTAAAGTTTGATTGGACGTGTCGAGTTGAAGATGAAATGATAAAATAAGATTTTTTAATTATCAAAAAAAATTTAAAAGATTAAAATTCTAAAATTATCGGATTGATGGGCCGGATTCAGATCAAATTTTTTTTGGATCAAGCTTGGACCTAACCGAGCGGGACTATAAAAAAATTTAAACTAGATTTAAAAATTAAATAAATTTTATTTTTAGATCCAAAAGCTTAATCTATTACTAGTCCGATTCAAAGTCCAGTCTAATTTTGGACCAGTCCGAAACCTTATTCCGGCGCTACAGGGCTCGTTTCACCAATACTAGCATCGAAAGCCGTCCTCCCTGTCATCTCGTCCGGTGCTTGGAAGTATGGAATCAAGACAAAAATAGTACCGTGTTCCTGTTCACCACGTATACGGACGGCAAGAGATCATAAAAAAAAACTGAGAGCCCACATGTTGTATTTAAATAATTTATATTAAAAAACACCCACTGCGTGTCATACAAGGTCAGATTGTAGCGTGGGGCATGAATCCGTGATGGCAAAAGTCTGGTCCCCAACTCATTTTCGAATCTTAAGGCAACTTGGTTATGCAGTTACGACACTCGGAATCATGGAATTAGCTAGCTAGGTGTCAAATGGTTGACCAATAGACTAATGCTATGCGATGCTGTTTTGCTTTAGTAATTTGTTTGGTGTTGTGGGAGAAAATTATTGGAATTTATGTGGACGAGGCTATTCGTGGGTTTGCCATTTGATGGATAATTGAAACGAATAACATGGTGGGAATGCATGGTTTTTTTTAAGAAATAATATTTTTATTTTTTAAAATCTTTCTTATCTTCACAACGGTGCTACGGTGCTGATGTGAAAATAAATTTTGCCATGCTAGTTGTTATATTTTGTTTCTTGAATTGATTTTTCTAGCAACATTATCCACATATTTCTTACAAAAAAAAAAAAAAAAAAGTCACCTATTATGTGTATCATACATCTCATCGAAAATTTTAAACAAGTAAATTCTAGGTGATATACATCATGAAACGGTCCTGATGAGATAGCCATGGAGGCATGCATCTTTTATGAACCGGGAAAATCCAACAAATAATATATTAATAAAAAATGCCTGTCATATTGACCAGCCTAAAATTTGTCACACAAAATGACCCATCGATTTTTTTTTTTTTTAGAGAAATCAAATTTTCATATATTGGCAAACCCCTGAGGAATGATTAGCAAATATACAAGTGATCTATGTAATAATTTTTCGGAAAATTCTTCAATACTAAAATAGTTTTTCAAATCTTTAATATGATTTATATTAAATTTTCTAATCTTTTATGTGATTTATTAATCTGCAAATCTAGTAAATGAAGGCGTACAACATCAAACGCCATGGTTATTTCTTTGCCTGAATGGTAGACAGCCGACCAACTCCCTCTCTTTCCCAGAGCAACGACCTTTTCCCATCCCTTCCCTTCTTTCTCTTCATTTTCTGGTCCACGCTCTCTCCCCGGTACCATACGTAGCACTAACCATCTTATCATAAAGTAGAACACTAAACAGCAATCCCCTTCTTCTCCCTTTCCCTCTGTGGGCTCCCTCCTAAAAGAAAATAAACAAATTTCCAAGCCACTCCCTGGAAACAACGTCCATCTCTCTGGAAGAAAACCCAACTCCCTGGAAACAAACCACTGCCCTCTTCCACTCGGTTTCTCTATTAGACTCCCCTCCCTTTTCATTTCTTTCAAAGTCCTACATCTCTTCTTCTCCCTGATGGTTGGTAGTAGAGCATTCAATTAATCTTCCAATAATAACAGGAAGTCTACTGCCACCACCACCACCACGACGTTACCGCCAACAACAACACTACCTGCCCTTCCCTTTGCCCATTAAATGCCAAGTCCCCCACTTTCATCCACAAACCGACACGAACACACAGTCACAGTAACCAAACTAACAGAGATGTTCTCCTGCCGAACAAGCGCTTCTCCCTCTTCTTAACCGCTCACCGGAGGAACTCCCCACCCCCATTAAGACGACTCACTTAAACGCCTCTACCTACCGCTCTCTTATCTTCTCGCTTTCTAGCGGGGATGCCGAGGGCGGTGACCGCACCACCCTCGACTAACGGCCGCCCAAGATGACAAGCCGCCGCCGTTTCCTTCTTCCCGCCGCTTCCGCCCTCGTCGTCGTCCTCCTCCTCCTCTCTCCAGTCTTGCCGGCGACAGAGAAGGAGGAGGAGCTTCTCCTCGAGTTCAAGGACAACGTCACCGCCGACCCCGGCGGCGTCCTAGCCTCCTGGTACCCCGCCCCCGGCCGGGACCCCTGCAGCGATTTCGCCGGCGTTACCTGCGGTCCCTCCGGCGACGTCCAGAAGGTTCTCATTCACGGCGCCTCCCTCGCTGGCACCCTCTCCGCCGCCCTCGCTGGCCTTCCCTCCCTCCAGATTATCTCCCTCTTCGGCAACCGCTTCACCGGCGGCATCCCGCCGGAGTTCGCTGCCCTCACCACCCTCCACAAGCTCAACCTCAGCAAAAACGACCTCTCCGGCCCCGTCCCGCCCTTCCTCGGCAATTTCCCTGGCCTCCGGCTCCTCGATCTCTCTATGAACTCCTTCTCCGGCGAGATCCCCGAGAACCTTTTCCATAACTGCTTCAAGACCCGCTACGTCTCCCTCTCCCACAACAATCTCTCCGGCCCGATCCCGTCCTCCATCGCCAAGTGTTCCAACCTCGTCGGGTTCGATTTCTCCTTCAACAATCTAACCGGCGAGTTCCTGCCCGAGATCTGCGAGCCGCCGGCCATCAACTATGTCTCGCTGAGGAACAATTCGCTTAGGGGAACCGTCGCCGATAAGGTCTCCAGGTGCCAAAGCTTGGACCTTTTCGATCTCGGGAGCAATTCCTTCTCCGGATCTGTGCCTTTCGATCTCCTGGACCTCCAAAACCTCAGCTACTTCAATGTATCTTTTAATAAATTCCAGGGACAAATCCCGGCGATCAACACTTGCAGCGAGAGGTTAGAGCATTTTGATGTCTCTGGCAATGAATTGGATGGCGGAATCCCTTCCAGCATCGCGAATTGCCGAGCGCTGAAGTATTTGGATTTTGGTTTCAATAATCTCGGTGGAGGAATTCCGGCCGACATCGGGAGCTTGAAGTCTCTCAATTTTCTCAGCTTAAGGAACAATACCGCCATTAGAGGCTCAATTCCACCGGAACTTGCAGGCGCCAATCTGCTTGTGATTCTGGACCTCAAAAACCTTCAACTTTCTGGCGAGATTCCGAATGCCCTGAGCCAATGCATCTTCCTTCTGGAGCTGTGAGTCTTTGTTACTCTAAAAACTTGATCCATAAACCTTCAAAAAGATCATTTCTTTCGGGAATATGATTGAAGGATTCACAGAATTGTGGTTTTGCAGGGATTTATCAGGAAATCGCTTGCAGGGAGAAATCCCTGACACACTCTACAACATCACCTCCCTCCGATACCTGGACCTCCATCAAAATCACCTCAACGGGAGCATCCCGACGATACTTGGCAACCTCACCAAGCTCGAATTCCTCGACCTCTCGGAGAATTCAGTAACAGGAGCCATCCCCGACTCCCTGGGGTATCTAACACTACTGACCCATCTCAACCTCTCTTACAACAACCTCAGTGGCCCCATCCCTTCCTCTATCCAACACTTCGGTCCGTCGGCTTTCTCTGGCAATACAAATCTCTGTGGCCCTCCATTAGATAACACCTGCTCGGGCGGTACTCGATGGCCGTTGAGTATATCTACCATCGTGGTCATTGTCGCCGCCGCTGCGATTCTCATCGGTGTCTGCATCGTTACCGTGATGAACATCCGGGCATATCGGAAGACGAGAGGGGAGGAAGAGATTCCGGTTTCTGAGAGCACCCCTCCAGCTTCCACTGGTTCAAATGTGATCATCGGAAAGCTGGTTCTTTTCAGCAAGAGTCTACCTTCCAAGTACGAAGACTGGGAGGCGGGGACCAAGGCATTGCTCGACAAGGACTGCCTGGTTGGAGGTGGATCGATCGGAACGGTCTACAAAACCACCTTTGAGGGCGGTGTCTCCATTGCTGTGAAGAAGCTGGAGACACTGGGGAGAATAAGGAACCAGGACGAGTTCGAGCAGGAGATGAGCCGGCTTGGCGGCCTCAGGCACCCCAATCTGGTGGCATTCCAGGGCTACTACTGGTCGACCACGATGCAGTTGATTCTATCTGAATTCATCCCCAATGGCAGCCTCTATGACCACCTCCATGGTTCTCGCATTTCTAATTCTGCCAGCAGCAGCGGTGGTGGCAGGGGAGAGCTGTTCTGGTCCAGGAGATTCAATATAGCTCTTGGAACAGCGAGGGCTCTCGCTTATCTTCACCACGATTGCAGGCCCCAGATCCTGCACCTCAACATCAAGTCTACCAACATACTATTAGATGAAGGATACGAGGCTAAGTTAGCTGATTACGGGTTGGGGAAGTTGCTGCCGATCCTGGGCGACTATGCGTTATCCAAGTTTCATACCGCCGTAGGATATGTGGCGCCGGAGCTGGCGTCCCAGAGCTTGAGATACAGCGACAAGTGCGATGTCTATAGCTTTGGGGTGATCCTTCTGGAGCTGGTGACCGGGAGGAAACCGGTGGATAGCCCGGGGGCGGCGGAGGTGGTTGTGCTGCGTGACTACGTGAGAGGGGTGTTGGAGGATGGCACGGCATCGGATTGCTTCGATCGAAACCTGAGGGGCTTCGTGGAGACTGAACTGATTCAGGTTCTCAAGATGGGGTTGATTTGCACTTCCGAGGATGCTTCGAGGCGGCCCAGCATGGCGGAGGTGGTGCAGTTTTGGAGTCGATCAAACTCAATTCGTGATGTTGGTGGCAAGGAAGTCATGCAAGGATGGACATTTGGGTTGTGGGTGGGATTGCTGGTGGCTGATGCATGCAAGTGTTTAGAACAGAGAAACCAAAAAAAAAAAAAAAAGAAAATCACATTCTTTTTTTTTCTTCATTCTTTTCTTTGGTCACCATATTTATTGGAATTTGTTATGTCAAATTTAGATGTTTATTGAAATAAAAGTTACCTTGATCTATTCCAATTTCTATCGCTGCTTTCTAAACTAATATATTTGGTTTTTGAAGAGAGGCAATGACCAATGAGAGTAGTTGCTTGAGCTTCTTGTTCCACTTAATAAGACTAATTGAAAATTGTAATCGAGAAGTAGCCTATCTGACCCGCATCATGTATCATCCTACTTATAGCAGAGCGTATGGTTTGAACTAGTATATGGTTTCTCATCCCAGGTAAGTAGACAGGCAATAGATTTCAGTTCCGTTTCTGTGGGGGAGAGATCTCGCACACCTAAAAAAGAGTGGGTCTCTTATAATCGAGAAGTAGCCTATCTGACCCGCATCATGTATCATCCTACTTATAGCAGAGCGTATGGTTTGAACTAGTATATGGTTTCTCATCCCAGGTAAGTAGACAGGCAATAGATTTCAGTTCCGTTTCTGTGGGGGAGAGATCTCGCACACCTAAAAAAGAGTGGGTCTCCAAGCCAGTCCTCATGATCAGAATCCCCCTTGTGTCGGAAGAAAAGGGAAGCATTGCTACCTGAGATTTCAAAGTGCTTTTGCTTCTGAAATGAATGATGACGCATCTGGGTGGTTCTTTCTATCCTTCCAAGTTACAATGTGACAGCATGCGAATCTTTTCACCTTTGTGGACAGTTCAACCAAGAAGAGGTCAAACCGGCAGAAAACTGGTATTCAGTATCAGAGTCAGAGAGCAATAGCAGCTCCTTAGCAACACAAAATGCCAGCTTTGGTGCCTCAGTTTTAGGAGCTCCTTCTGCCTCCATGTTCTCCTGATGCAGGTCTTCTTAACAAGGTACAGAGGCAAGAAAGAGCTCTGATTCCAACTGTTGCTTTCCCGCAGCTGTAGCCCATGGACTACGGTCGCAATCGCAGTGTCATGCCGAGGAGGACATTAACTCTGGGACAAGTCATGTTGAGATGCAAATTAAGCTATAAAATGAAGACAGTTGATGTTAAGAAGAAAAGCCACTCGGTGGCATTTACTTGGACCAACTCTTTGGTTTTGCTACACCACTGCACATTAATTTTCACTTTGAGAAGTATCCACTATAGTTATTGCATACACTTTGATGAATGCAACCATATTTCTGAAATGATACATGGTTCCTGCTATCACGACAGCTTGCATTTGATTTACCTGAATCTTCAACCAAAAAGGCCAAAAATAGCATCACCTAATTTGGACCCGAGGGGACCTGGTTAATTCAACCTGCTCACCAGAAACCTAGGTAAAGGATGACTCATAGAAATGAACCGATTTAAGACACTACAAATCTAATCAGGTCCATTCCCTGACAACCTTTTAAATGGATTGTCTCGAATCAGGTCAGATTAATTAATAGTCAACCAACATGATTAAGTACACCAGACACTGCCAATCCAACCAAATAGTTCCATAGATCAGGAACTTATCTGAGACCCTTGAATGGACTTAGTCGATCACTAGTAGCTGCTCGAACTACCAATATCAGCACATATCAGAGAATTTAAACTGCAATGCACAAATAAGAGAATTTGAAATGCAATTTATCTTTAGGAGACAAATTTGATTTTTTAATTTCTCGAGTATCATATATTCCATATACAGCAGAAAACTTCACGATTGGTTATTCTTGCAGTAGAAATATAGACTGTTCATGACTCCTCCCACCATTGTAGGTGAATATAAATCAAAGTCTGATCATGTGCTTTCCGTTCAGTACCGACAGCAACAAACACAACGTATCAATCATCAACTGTTAGAGCACGGCATGATCACCATGGGACCTACTCACGGATCATGTACGATTAGTTTTATCTCATGCTGCACCTCAACCTGTACGCTTCCATGTAGTGATTCCAAAGTTGAGAGTTCAACAAACATACTCACCTGTCTATTTCTTGGATTGGCAAAATGGATGGCAATATTGAGAGGTAGTTACCATCATCCTTGCTATCTATGGAAGAAATCTTGCTGATTCAGAAAAATGAAAACCACAGACCTAATTGATGTAGCATGGAAGTCACCTTCTAGCATTTCAATGATAATCATTATGGCTATTAATAACTATCATCATGCGTTCGATAACTACAGGTATATCATCCTCTGACAATGTTGTAAAACAACACCGAAACCATCCAGGTTCAATACAGTGGCATGATGATCCGGGTGTTATATTAATCTTAGCCACATTAAGCAGTTTATCCCACAGCTCAAGCTCCCCTTTCTCACTGTATGGCCTAATGAACTTGCTCATGTCTGCCCAACAGTAAAATCCACCACTGCTTTTTACACACTTGATACCTAACTGTTCGAGCGCGTTCACAAACAAAGCATACATTTTCTGAAGCCTCATTTTGTTTTGCATGATATACCTGGTAATAAATTTTGAATCTGCCAGCATTGAGACAAGCAAGCGCTGAGTGGGAACTGATATGGACGAGAATATTGCAAATTTTGCAGCAGCTGCCAGGACATGTTCATTAAAGGAATAGATGACTCCTACTCTGAAGCCTGGAAGAGAGAGATCTTTTGACAGCCCATATATCATATGAACCCTGCTCCTGTCAAAATCTTGTGTCTGTAGAACCTCTGCAATGCTCACAAACTCCTCATTTCCACGGATTGATCCAGCATATACTTCATCAGAAATCACATGGATGTTCTTTGTGGTGGCAAAGTCAAGAAGGTCATACAGTGTATCCCTATTAAGTGGATTGCCCACAGGGTTGGAGGGGTTTGAAACAAGAACAGCACGGACCTTTATGCCTCGCTTCTTCGCCTGATTATATGCTCTTTCAAGAGTGGCAACATTCAAACTAAAGTTGTCAGTGCTTCGGCATGGCACAGGTATTAAATCTATGCCAGTTCGCCACTTTACACCCCTATCAAATCTGCACATATCAATACTGTAAGAATATGAAATGGATGTCTTAGTATCGTGGATGAAAAATGAATAATTTGTTATGAGAAGAAAAATCACCCTGGATAATATGGTGAAGGTACAAGGAATGCATCTCCAGGGTCTGCAAGACAGAAACTGAGTGTCTCGATTGCAGGAGTTGCACCTGCTAGCACTATGATTCTTGATGGATTAAATGAGACTGATCCTTGCATGACATGACTCATAAATCCAGCCACAGCCTGTTTTAAAGAGAGGTACAAAATTGTTAACCCACAAGCATTTCTAGCTTAGCCAGGAGTTACAATAAACAAACAAAAACACTTCATATTACATGCCTTTTCCTATCCATTTGCTGTTACTGTAAAGAAACTAGCTCATAATTGGTTAGTATGGTTATAACTAGGGCTATGCTGTCGATAAGCCATGCTGGCCCAAATGACCCGAAGACCCAGCCAGAAAAAATTTGCACCGAAACTTTGAAGCTCAAATGACTTTAAGCCAGACTGGGATTAAGTTTTTGGTTAAAGATGAACTGGATTCATTTTGAGAAAAGCCTAGCTCACCAAGAAATCCAGATTTACTCTCAGTTTCAGGCTAGACCAGGCATGGATCATATACTTACAATTCAAGGCATGGCAATCCAATATAGATGACTTTGAATAGCAAAGAAATTTAGGGCTATGCTACCCAGATACTTGGAATTACTGCACGGTATGCACACCAGATTGTTCAACATGGATTCAAGTTTGACACTTGGGTATGTATCCTGATGCGTAATGATGTAGAGTGGAGGAGGTAGCCATGTGAGATGCAGGATAAGGCCTGCTTTGATAAGTCTTATTTGGGAATTGGTCCGTGAGCACTTCCTGTATCATGCTCACAAGTTGAAATACTTAAAGAATAAAAGGATTGGACACCCAAAGTTGCATCTAGACCTGGAACTCATACTTGACTCCATGGAACACAGGTCTGGATAAAGGAACGTCAAGAACTCATCCCAAAGCTAACTTCAAACTTCAAAACCAAAACAATTAGCAAGTTCTAGAAGTTGCACATCCTCCAATAATAACTTTGAATCAGTAGAGGATAAGATAAATTTTGAAGCAATGGAGGAAGACATTGAGAAACAAAAGAGACCATGGTTGTCACTACAAAACTATGCAATATTACCTAACAAAAGCTGATAATAAAGCTAAACCATCAGTGGAAAATTCTTTGGTAAAGTCTAACTCACAATACATCTCAAGCATTCAAGTCAAAACCTTGACATATTAACAGAAAAATCCAAATAAAAGACATGAGGAAATTAAGATCTTCATTCCAGTTTTTCAACTTTCTTGGTTCATATTTATTTTTTCATATAGTTTTGGTAGCATATATTTGGGTTTGCTTAGGTTGCTTTTATCAAAAGTTTGAGGCATGGTATATCTGGTAAGTTTAAGTTTTTGTTGTAACCACTTGAAAGTGATAGGGAATGAGCAGCTTTGACCCAGTGACAGCTTGGGTTTGGTGAGACAAAGCTAAGGATATGTTCTTCTGTATTGGCTGTTGACTTACATGAATTGGAACTAACCCAACCTTTTAAAAACCCCATGAATGTCATCGACTCATCTTTAACTTATAATTTTCATTAATTTGGACCAAAACTTGCTCATCCATAATATCGTGTACCAAATAAGTTAAATATTTCAAGTACATCAAGGATGTATCAATGACTAGCAATCATTGTCTTTCAAATAACAATTATTTAAAGCAGAGAAGGAAATGGTGCAGTTGCAAATAGGGGGTTGTTGACACCTCCATGAGCAGTGATGAGAAGCTAGTCTTTGGGATCATGCTAAGGATGACAAATTCTAGGTTATGCTATACTCATGAATAGGTCAAAGGAAAACTAATAGTTACAACCTTCCACTTCAATCAATGGTAGTCATAACAGTAGATGTTGTCAAGCACCAATTGTCATACTAAGGAGTGCACTGCGATGTCACAATTCATGAGAATATCATCATTGAAAAGTCATGGTTGTCAAAACCATCCAAGTCCTAACAATCATCCCTCTGGCTCAATCTTCTATTCTTAGTCTCTAACAACCATATCTCTTAGGAGTTGGAGGCTGGACAGGGAGACTATTTGGTGGCTTGGATTCATAACACGGGTTTGGAGTATTGAGTTTGTTATGACATTACCCTGGTTTATGAGGCAAATTTTGCAAGGGTTTGTCCACATTGGGTACAAGATGCCTTGGGTGAGATGAATTGACCCTTTGACCTAAGCAAGATGAATGCCAGAAGTTTTTTTGTAGTATTTCTCCAAATATAGACCTTGCCGGTCATTAAATATGTCCCCAAATATTCAAATATTCTCACCTACATTCTAACAAATACTACTAACAGATGGAATGCTCACAAAAATATAATATAAGTAGGGAATTTTCTTGACAAATCAGTATATCGACGCCATGAATTTTCTACTTAATTCTATGTTCATTTATTAATAAAATTATCAAAACAAACAAACAAATATGCCAATCATTATTTGATTACTAATTTATTAATTATTTCACTCCTTTGTACAATTTAATAAATATTTTATAATTTTTTACAACTTTCAGTTTATCATTCTAGTGACATGTTTTAAAAGCACACACATCGTTTGATTTTGAGAGTTTTGAATAAATAGCATTCAGAATTTTTTAAGAATCCTTTATTCCTCGTATACCACTACAACTGGCATATCTGCATCTGCGTATCTGTATACCACTATAACAGAAATTTTATGTTTCATACAGACGTTGCATATCTGTATCTGCATTTTTCATAAGAAACTGTCATTGAATCTGATACAGGGATATCCCCCTGACCTTGATCCATGCCATAGAGGAAACACCGAGTCAATCACAGACCTGTCAACCTTGGCTAAAGATGAGGTGCAACCACAGTTACGTGCATAATTGGTATCAAATCACAACAGCATGAATAAGATACCCAAAACTGCCAGGTGCAACTCACCCCAGTTGTGTATGGTATGTGGACTGAGATATCCATTGATAGGGCGGCCACTTATCACAGGACTAACCTCTGGCCTCCCCCTACAAAGAGGAGGGAGCAAGGGACCCCGGATAAGCCCTCAAACCGCTCCCACTCGTTACCTTCCAATTGTTCACCTGTTTTTGGCTGAGATGAGTGTTAGAGGGTCCCCACTGGAAACAATTCCGGCCAGGGACTTCTTTATTTTACAGGTTCGACCTTTTCCCTGGAGGTCCTCCGATCTCCATGCACCTGGGGATCACCGGCCTCAACCTCAGATCGGGAGCCGGCAGCAACAGAATCAAATGGAAGCATTGCCATTCCACAAAACATAGTAACTAGCTAATTGTTTAATATGCTCTGTGTATCATAAAGCATCTAATGTGAAGTTTCTTGAGTTCACCAAATCAATCAACAGTACGGGAAATGTTAAAGAAAAGAAAGAAAGAAAGAATGAATGAAATAGAAGCATTATCAAACAAAGCTTGCAGACAAACATAAGCAAAAAAAGAAAAGCGAGCACCCAAGTGAAACAGAGAGAACAAAATCCAGGCCTTTTGCTCACCATCTTCAATTCCATCAACCCATCAAACGGCTGGTAAGGTGCCAAGCCATTGATACTCAAATTCCCCTCCTCGCCATCCAGCGCCAGATCCTTCAAATTCTCAGCCAGCCAATCCCGGAGCAAATCCAGCGACAACTGCTCTAAAACCAACAAGCTAACCTATATCTCCACATATAAAACAAAGCAAAAAATAAAAAGAGAGCTAAGAGGGTACCTGGTTCTCGGCCAATCCGAGCTGCATGATGCCATTGGGATCGGAGTCGAGATGGTAGGGGTCCTCCAGGCACTTCTTATACCCAACATAGATCGGGGAATCACTGGGTCTGGCGACGGAGGCGGCCCGGGAGGAGATCGGTGCTGGACCGATGGAGGTTTTCGAAGAGAGGAGACCCCGGGAGGGCGTCCGGGGAATGCCGGCGGGGACCTCGGAGACGCTGGCGGCGGCAGTGGCGGCGGCGTCGGAGGAGGAGCGGTTCTTGCGCTTGAGGTAGAGCTGGAGGACGTAGAAGAGAGCGCAGGGGAGGAGGGAGCCGAGGACGAGGCCCCCCCGGCCCTGGACGACGCCCTGCAGTGGGACCACGAGCCGCATCGCCGTGCCCCCTCCGCCGGACGGCCGGGTTTGGGCGGTGTTCTCCTCCTCGCCGGCGGACTCCGGGGAGGGGGGTCGCGTCATTGGGGGAGGGCGAGGAGGGTTTACGAGGGGCTTTCCATCTGGTTCGATGGCCGGTTATTATTATTATTTTTTATTTTGTGGTGAGAATTTTTTTTTTGTACACCGCGTGCGGCTAGGTAAAAATACACCGCACGATTGAACCACGGTAATTTTACTTTTTAATATATATTTAATATTTATAATTTTATTTTTTGATAAAAACTTTAAGCGATGAAAATATTTTCTCAAAAAATTATGACATGCTGCGTGTAGCACAACTGATTGTGAGACATTCCTCACAATCAGGGATTCGAGTCACGATTTAAGTATATTTCGACTAAAATATTTGAGAGTAAAATAAAAAAAGAAAAAAATTAATAAAATAATTCTGGAGTCCCTGTTGCTGGTGATAGTGAAAAAGTTAGGCTGACGCCAGTGATGGTCAGATTGACGTACTCACTTTCGGGTAAGAAATGGCTGCAGAAAATTAATATACATCGTGCATCGAATATTTTCTGGCTAGGGTTGGAGGACCATCTGGGGATGGCCACGCCTGGGATCTAACTCCTCCCTCCCTTTTTTATTCTACAAAAAAAAAAAAAAAAAATGACATCTGATGTGGCGGGATCGCTGACGTGGTGGATCTGACAAGCGCCACATCAAGGGAAGACGCCGCGTCAATCCTTCTGCTCGGACTCTATTGCTGAGTTGAGCCGAGCTCCGTCCTCCGCCAGGTCAGGCCCTCGAGCTCAGGCAGCACTCCTCCGCCACGTGAAGCCTCTGCGAGCGCGAGCCCTCTGGACCGGGCCCGCACTCTGCCCTCCAGAGCGAGATCCTCGAAGGTTTGAGACCTCTGGTCGGAGTTGAGCTCAGCACTCCTCTGCCACGTGAAGCCTCTCCAAGCACGAGCCCTCTGGACTGGGCCCGCACTCCGCCCTCCAGAGCGAGATCCTCGGAGGTTTGAGCCCTGTGGTCGGAGTCGAGCTCAGCACTCCTCCGCCACGTGGAGCCTCTCCGAGCGCGAGCCCTCTGGACCGGGCCCGCACTCTGCCCTCTAGAGCGAGACCCTCGGAGGTTTGAGCCCTGTGGTCGGAGTCGAGCTCGGCACTCCTCCGCCACGTGGAGCCTCTTCGAGCACGAGCCCTCTGGACTGGGCCCGCACTCCGCCCTCCAGAGTGAGACCCTCGGAGGTTTGAGCCCTGTGGTCGGCTTTGAGCTCGGCACTCCTCCGCCACGTGGAGCCTCTCTGAGCGCGAGCCCTCTGGACCAGGCCCGCACTCCGCCCTCCAGAGCGAGACCCTCGGAGGTTTGAGCCATGTGGTCGGAGTCGAGCTCAGCACTCCTCCGCCACGTGGAGCCTCTCTGAGCGTGAGCCCTCTGGACTGGGTCCGCACTCCGCCCTCCAGAGCGAGACCCTCGGAGGTTTGAGCCCTGTGGTCGAAGTCGAGCTCAGCACTCCTCCGCCACGTAGAGCCTCTCCGAGCACGAGCCCTCTGGACCAGGCCTGCACTTCGCCCTCCAGAGCGAGACCCTCGGAGGTTTGAGCCCTGTGGTCGGAGTCGACCTCAGCACTCCTCCGCCACGTGAAGCCTCTCCGAGCACGAGCCCTCTGGACCGGGCCCGCACTCCGCCCTCCAGAACGAGACCCTTGGAGGTTTGAGCCATGTGGTCGGAGTCGAGCTCAGCACTCCTCCGCCACGTGGAGCCTCTCCGAGCGCGAGCCCTCTAGACCGGGCCCGCACTCCGCACTCCGCCCTCCAGAGCGAGACCCTCGGAGGTTTGAGCCCTGTGGTCGGAGTCAAGCTCAGCACTCTTCCGCCACATGGAGTCTCTCTGAGCGCGAGCCCTCTGAACCGGGCCCGCACTTCGCCCTCCAGAGCGAGACCCTCGGAGGTTTGAGCCCTGTGGTCGGAGTCAAGCTCAGCACTCCTCCGCTACGTGGAGCCTCTCCAAGCGCGAGCCCTCTGGAAAAGTCTCGCATTCTGTCCTCCGCCAAGACGACCCCGCAATCTCGGGGCATCTAGGTCGGAGCGACCCCTGCCATTCCAGCTCAGCCCCAGCTCGGACGTGGACCCCACTAGCCCAGAACACCGGTGAACCGCCCGAAGACTACACTGGAGCGCCTCCCAGATCGTATTGACCGCCTGCAGCCGCCGGTTACACTAGAAAGGGAAGAAGCACACTGATCGAGATGCCACGCTCCTCACCAACCATCTGGATCATCCAAGAGAGGAAGCCAATCGGGAGATTCGAATCTCGGGGGCGGCGGTCCACCGTTCGAGGTACTGCCAGATTTCCTGAAATGAGGCGACCAAGCGGAGTGCCGGAGCGCGTGACGGCACCCCTTATCACGAATCGGGAAAGGCTCCTCGGGACACCGCCGCACGCGCCTGACAGCCCGGTGGAGATCCCGAGGCGGACGTCCAACGGTAACCTAGTTTGCAACAAACTTGGAGGTAACACAACAACACCAACACACAAGCAAAAAATACGAGCGAGAACACAAAAAAAAAGAGAAGAGATGGTGAAAGCCCTATGAAGAAGAAGGGGCACGGCACCACCACACTGACAAGCAAGGTCGAGACGGAAGAGCCGCACAGAGACTCTCTCTAATCAGGCCACACTTCCCTCGACACACTTGAATCCCACTTCTACATGCCTCCTCGTGTGGAGTCCATCAAGAGGGGCTCGACCAGGAGGATCTGTTCTCCTGGATAGTCACTGACTTGACCGTCGGAGTGCTCTAGCCGGAAACCCCGACCCGGGTCACTAATCCCTATTTTGCAGGTCCAGGACTAGAGGGCCGTCAGGCAGCGAAGGGAGCGCATTCCGGTGCCGGCAGCTACGGGCCACGGCGATCTTGGCGGTAACAACATTAAATTATGAGCATAACATCATAATATTATTTATAAAATATTAAAAAATTTTAAAAAAATTATTATTAAAATTTTTTAAATTTTTTATAATAAAAATATATTTTTTATTTTGATGATATTTATGAATGGAGTTATGATACCGTGTTCTTGGTCACGGGATATTATAAAAGAGAAAATATTTTCATCATTTATATACATATCTAATGTATGTATTTTTTTATTAAAAATTCTGAATAATGAAACTATCCTTTTTTTCATTATGATATTTTATGATCAAGTTCATAAATAAAAATATTTTTGTTATTAATTTTTTTTAATTTATTAACTAATTTTTTTTAAAAAAAATTATAATATTTTATGAACATGATTATAATATTCTATCGTAATTTAATCATGGAATGCTATAAGCCAAGTTACGAATATCATAATTTTTTAATAAAATAAAAATATTTTTGTTATTTAAAATTTTTATAGAGAGATAAAATTACAAGTATTGTATGTATGTTGAAAAACAGTAGTTATGTACAATTATTTTTGATGATATATTTTTCTATACCGTTTCTGTGTATAAAAAATTTCTCTCTCCAAGGTACCCATGAGCCCGGTCACAGAAAAGCATTTAGGTGTGCATGGGTTGTCATTTGCATTGTTGCCAGTAGATGGGTCAGAATCATGAACTTGATTACCTTTTTATATACGATGTATTGGGATCGCTTGTACATGGTGTCCACAAATTATCTAATTTTTTAAAAAATATTTATGGTTAAACATTATTCCCATTTTACCGCTCTATTGATGAGAGAGAGATAACAATAAAATACACGAAAAATACAAAATGCCTTGATGATGTGAGATCTTGCTAGGAAGTGTTATAATGTTCCATTTGATAATCTTGCCACGCAGTATGTACTATTGCCTGTTGGGGACAGTGAGACAGGGTTATGCAAGAGTGGTAGTCAATAGAATTTAGTTAGCAAAATTTTTACTGTCAACTTCTTAATCTAAATCTTCCTTACTCCTGCAGCTTTTAATGGCCGATAGATTTTCGACATAAATGTGCTTTAAATTGTGAAATTGCTTGGTCATAATCCATTGTTCATTGAAGGGTTGATGAGATTTCAATTTGGCAATTAAGTAAACTATTGATTTTCCTGCTGCCTCATCTTCATCACTAATGTTGCTGCGCTAACCCTTGGACCGGGCTTGCTTCGCTGCGGTGGAGAGCTCTCTCGCCGGACAACCTGCAAAAGGTCCCCTGGGCGCCGGAGGTGCTCCGGCGGGGGACACTCCGATGCTTAGGTTAGCGAGGGGTCTGGAGCAACAGAATTGAGAGAATCAAAGAAAAGCGTAGAGTGGAAGAGAAAGAACCTCTTACCCCAGCGGAGGTCCCCTGGATCCTTTTTATAGGCATGGGATATTGCCAAAATTCGTTAGAGGATAGAGACGAAGTCCCTGATTTGCCCCTCAGAGGATCGAAGTAATGGCTAGGTGGCACAAAGTCATGGCCACGTCGAAGAATCCGTTGCAACAGAATTCCGGTACCAGCTGGAGAGAATTTTTCAGAACCCTCAAGCGTTCTCCCGAACATGGATCAAGGTGGTCGGCCTTGGTTGGTCGGCCCTTAGGTGGTCGGCCTCGGTTGGTCGGCCTCCAGTCGGTCGGCCTCTAGGTGGGCTTTAGAGTAATCAGCCCAATGATCAATCGGCTCATTGGGCCTTCGGTGGGATGCATCCGGGCCTCCGAAGGAGCCGACCGGTGGGGGCTTCAATCCACCTCAACCGGCCGAATGCCTTGTCCGGCTCAATCTCGGGTCCGACCGGGCGTATATAACAGTTGCCCCCCTGCATTGAGCTTTGAGGAGGCACGTGACCTCGAAGTGCAGCAGCATAATTCTCGGTGCAGATCGTGTCTGTACGGGCCTGATCTGGAATCGTCGCGATGGGATGCTTCAAATCTTCCCACGATCAACCTCCTGGACAGATGTCGGCCCCTCATTAGGGGGCTGAGGGTCGCAATTAATGGCGGAAGGATGTCATTACGAATGTCAGGCGTGCAGGGGCGCTGGCGAAAACAAGGAGACGCACCGTGCCAGGTGGCTGCATCCGGGTGGTCGGCTTCAACTTCAGGACGGCTTCTTTACCGTTGGTTCGGCTCGCACACGGATCGCCGCCTGCCATCAACCCATTGCCTCAATTTCGGGAAACGTGGACGGACGCGTCTCCTGACGGGGCAGTTGAAATGCCTGCTAAGAATGAAGCGACGCCCCCCCCGGAGAACTATAAAAGGAGGGGCGGCATTCCCCGGGAAGGTTTGCTGGCTGTGTCTGTGCTCTGCGAGAGAGAGCTCCTCCTTCTTCCTTCGCGAGATCCGGTTCTTTAGAAGGTCGTCTTCAAGTTAGCCCCTAAGTCCTCTCCTTCCTTCTCCACAGTTAATGGTGACCACTAGTAGGGGCCCAATCCGTCGACCTAGGCAGCCAGGGCCGAGCGAGATCCCATCGTCTATGACCCGAGAGCGTGTCGAGAACCTTAGAGTAGTTTACGGGATCCCTACTACTCTGCACCTCATGTTGCCGGGCCGAGAGTGTAGAGTGAATAACCCATTAGGACCGGGAACGTTACCGATATACAAGTCCCACCTCAAGGCCGACCTGAGGTTCTCGTTGCATCCTTTCTTCGTCGAGGTCTTCCGGCACTATAGGCTAACCCCGGCACAGCTGACCCCGAATAGCATTCGGATCATCTGCTGCTTTATAGTATTATGTCATAGGACCAGACTCGAGTTTGGGTTACTCCTCTTCGGCAACTTTTTCCTTTTGAAAAAGGACTTTAGGAGCCAGGAATGGTGGATGTTCACTCCCAGTCCTGACCGAAAAATCTTAAAGTGTCTTCCGTCGGCCATCCACGGGTGGAAGGCCCGATTTTTCTTCGTGAGTAGTCTTTAGCCTTGGGGGTTCGAGCCCTTGTGGAGGGAGCCGTGGGCGAGACTTCGAGAGGGGAGGTCGATCCCGATGGCCAACCAAGCCAGTTACAATGAACTTAATGGAGCCGGTCTGACCGCGACATTCGAACTGCTGGGCGAAGACCGCCTTCACTGGGTAGGGATCAGCCTGCAGAGGTTTTTAGGCAAGGGCCGACACCTTTCTTATAGTTCGCCCCCAAATTTTGCCATTTTTCTGCCTTCGGCTAACTCTGACCTTCTTTGCAACAGGAAAAGGGATGAGGAAGATAGACAAAACTAAAGTTGTTCAGCGGGCGGTGCGAAAAAGGCCCGTCCCAGAGTCGGCTCCGACGCAGACGGTCGAAAGGCAAAAGAAGAAGTGGGAGGAGAGACCGCCTGCACCGGTCGTGGAAGTGGAGTCCGACCAGGATGACACCCCCCTCATGGAGGTACTGGCCAAGAAGGCGTCTGGGACGTCTGGGGCTCCATCCACCGCTGGGGAGTCGACCGTCCCACAGGCACAGGAGCGGTCGGATCTACCTGGTACAATGGCCATGCCAGCCTTTGCGCCTATCAGTCCGAATGCAGCAGGGCCCTCAGGGGGCAAAGGAAAAGGAGTGGCTGTAGAGGAGGCCGACGAGGAGGAGGCCGAAAAGGAGTCTGATGATGAGGTCCGCCCGGAGGGGTTCCAGCATTGGAACACTCTGGAGCACCCCCGGAGAGCACGGAGCCTTCTCAGGGGGGCGATGACCGACTTCGACTGGGAGCGGTCGATTCAGAGAAACCTGAGAGATGTGGCGGTGGGTTCCTATCGCAATCTCGTGAGGGTAAGGACTCCACTTAACTTGTTCGATTCTTTGCCCCTTTTCCTTCTTCTTTTGGCTCTAACAAATCTCGTGTCCGTAGCTCCTCCACGACATTTCTTTGATGGATGATGGTATAGGCCGAGTAATCCACTCAGCCAAAACCTTCGCCAAAAGGGTGTAGGAGCTGGAGGCCACCCAAGTTGCCATGGAGGCAACCTAGGCCGCCCTGGAAGCGTCCCTGAAATCAGTGGAGGAGAAGTCATCGGCCGCTCAAGCAGAGGCCGAATCATCGAGGGAGGCCCTGAAGAAGGCAGAGGGCCGACTGGCCGACCGGGAGGCCAGCCTGAAGAAGAGAAAGGCGAAAGTGGCTTCCCTCACACGTAGGTTGCAAGAGGAGGAGGGATGATTTTCAGAGGCCGACAAAAGAGCCCAGGCTGAAAAGACCATGGTGGTGCAGTTGGCGGCCCAACTTGAGGAGGTCAAGGAGCAAGCCGCAAGGCAGGTCCGGGATGTAGTAGCAACATACAAGGACTCCTCTGCCTTCGACGAGGAGGTCGAAGAGGCAGCGTCAGACTTGTACTGGGAGGGCTACGATGACTGCATGAAGAAGGTGGCCCTCCTTTTCCCGGAGCTGGACTTGTTGGGTGCGGAGCTGAAAGGGCCTGCGGAGGAGGGAGAGCCCCAAGGAGAAGGGAGGTAGAGGAGGCCAGGGCCGAAGTAAAGATAGTGGGCATCCCGGTCGAGTCTTCTACTGCTGTAGTCCCGACTGTCCCTCTAGTTGTATCGGACGGGGCTGAAGTTGAGGCCCCCGATGTGCCTTCCGTGGGTCCGACCTAAGGGGTTTGTAAAGGTCCGACCCATCTTTTGTAAATGCCCATTTTTGAATGTAATGAAAAATCTCACCCTTGTTCTATATACGTATGTGCTGGGTTTAATGCTCTCTCAAATTTTTCTAAGTCTTGTTAGTCAGCTTCTCCATGCCATAAGTTGCTTCCCTTTTCTTTCAGAATCTTTCAAGTGATTCCGGTCGGCTTTTCTGAAGTTCGAAGCAGGAAGGTTGGCAACTGGTTTAGTTCGAACGCATGAACCAGGAGGTTCGCTCCTAGATTGCTTCGTCAGGTGAGTCAGATTTGCCATCCGTTCACCGCGTGATCCCACATGGGCCATGCGTGGCGATTGTTGACCGGAGTCGGACTTTCGGAATGGGCCTCCCTAGGGCCTCTGCTGATCGAAGTCAGACTTTCGGAGTGGGCTGCCCTAAGGCCTCTACCGATCGGAGTCGGACTTTCGAAGTGGGCCGCCCTAGGGCCTCTGCCGACCGGAGTCGGTCTTTCAGAGTGGGCCGCCCTAGGGCCTCTGCCGATCGAAGTCGGTCTTTCGGAGTGGGCCGCCCTAGGGCCTCTGCCGACCGGAGTCAGACTTTCGGAGTGGGCCGCCCTAGGGCCTCTACCGACCGGAGTCGGACTTTCGGAGTGGGCCGCCCTAGGGCCTCTACTGACTGGAGTCGGACTTTCGGAGTGAGCCACCCTATGGCCTCTGCCGACCGGAGTCAGACTTTCGGAGTGGGCTGCCCTAGGGCCTCTACCGACCGGAGTCAGACTTTCGGAGTGGGCCATCCTAGGACCTCTGCCGACCGGAGTCGGACTTTCGGAGTGGGCCGTCCTAGGGCCTCTGCCGACCGGAGTCGGACTTTCGGAGTGGGCCACCCTAAGACCTTTGCCGACTGGAGTCGGACTTTCGGAGTGGGCTGCCCTAGGGCTTCTGCCGACCAGAGTCGGACTTTCGGAGTGGGCCGCCCTAGGGCCTCTGCCGACCGGAGTCGGACTTTCGGAGTGAGCATGAAGGAAACTATAGACTTTATTGATAGTACTTGTGAAGATTGTCTACATTCCACGAGCGTGATATTTGCTGCCCGTCTAACTACTCAAGCCGGTACGCCCCGGGCCGGATTACTTCACTAACTCGATAGGGACCCTCCCAATTAGGAGAAAGCTTTCCTTGCTCGGTCAATCTTGAAATCTTCGTCTTGCGCAAGACCAAGTCCCCAACCTGGAAGGTCCGTGCCTTAACCCTCAAGTTGTAATATCGAGCCATCTTCTGTCGGTAAGCTACCATCTTCATGCTCGCTCGTAGCTTGGTCTCCTCCAGCAAATCCAGGTCGACTCTTCGTTGCTCCGAGTTGGTCGGCTCAGTGAGGTGGTCAACCTGCAGGGATTGCAAAGAGATTTCTACGGGAATGACTGCCTCACTCCCATAAGTCAAGTTGAACGAAGTTTCTCTGGTCGCCGTCTGAGCGGTGGTCCGATATGCCCATAATACGGAATAAAGTTCTTTCGCCCAGAGTCCTTTGGCTTCATTCAGCCGAGTTTTCAACCCATGCAAGATCGTCCGGTTGGTGACCTCAGCTTCTCCATTAGATTGCGGGTGGCCGATCGAAGTGAGCCGATGACAAATATGGTACTGTTGGCAAAAATCTCGAAACCTTGAGTTGTCAAATTGCCTTCCATTATCTGTGATGATCGTCCGTGGGATACCGAATCTGAAGATAATGCAATTTCGGACGAAATTCTCCACCTTGGCTTCGATTATCTGTGCCACTGCTTCTGCCTCCACCCACTTGGTGAAGTAATCAATGGCCACGAGGAAGAATTTTCGCTGGCCAGACGCTGGGGGAAAGGGTCCCAGGATGTTCATGCCCCACTGGGCAAACGACCACAGTGCTACAAGTGGGGTCAGCTGACTGGCGGGCCTCCTCTGGACCCCCGAGTACCTTTGACAAGCGCCACACTTCTGCACGAAGTCTGTCATGTCCTTCTGAATTGTGGGCCAGTAATATCCCTGCCGGATAATTTTGTAGGCCAGAGATCTTCCTCCAAGGTAGTCACTGCAAATGCCTTCATGGACTTCCCTGAGTGCATAGTCTACATCGGTCGGTCCCAAGCACTTCAACAATGGCTGTGAGAATGACCGCTTGTAGAGGATTCCGTCAAGGACGACGTATTTGGAAGCGTGGAGTGTACATGCTTGGCTTCGACCGGCTCGTCTGGAAGGGCACCCTGGGTTAAGTACAGATCGGGTCCATCCATGATGTATCCTGCCCAACTTGATGAATGTCGGTCATCTCTTCCGCAATACTTGGACACTGCAGATGCTCCACGAAAGTCCGGTTGGAGGTGCCGACCACAGCCATGATAGAGTGTCCGCCCGGGAGTTCTGCAGCCGAGGGATGTGGAGAATCTTGAAAGATTTGAGCAAAGATGTAAAGCCTCGTACCTTGTTCAAGTACTTAGCCAGGGTAGGGTCCCTCGCTTCAAACTCGCCATTCACTTGATTGACTACCAACTGGGAGTCAGAGAAGGCTCGGATTCGGCTGATGCCCAACTCACCAGCTATCTTTAGCCCTGCAAGTAAAGCTTCGTACTCCTCCTGGTTGTTGGAGGCTTGAAATGCAAAGTATAGGGCATACTCTAAACATTGTCCGTCGAGGTCGGCTAAGATCAGGCCCACCCCGCATCCGGCGAGGTTGGAGGCTCCGTCTATGTGGAGAGTCCAGGTGTGCTCGGGTCCTCCTGCTGGATCGGTCTCGGGTATTTCGATAATTGAAGGGGCGGCTTCTGGCCCCCAAGTGCACTATGCAATAAAATCATCAATTACCTGGGCCTTCAGGGCTGACCGGGATTGAAAGGAGATGTCGAACTCGTCCAGCCGACGGCCTACTTAGCAAGCCATCCAGAGGTGTCCGGACTCCGAATGATCGCCTTGAAGGGCTGGTCAGTCAGCACGACGATCGGGTGACCAACGAATAAACCAGCTTTTGGACTTTAGGATACCTTGTCTCGGCATCATGGAGGACTTTACTGATGTAGTAGACAGGTTTTTGCTGGTTGTCTTCCCCCATCCGCACGAGAACGGTGCTAATGGCTTCGTCAGAGGCCGCCAGGTACAGGTACAACACCTCCCCTTCCAAGGGCTTGGCCAGCAGGGGAGGATTCTTCAAATAATCCTTCAAGGCTTTGAAAGCTGACCGACACTTGTCGGTCCACTGAAAACGGTCTGACTGACGTAAAGTTTTGAAGAAGGGCAAAGACTTCTCAACCGACCGAGAAATGAAACGGCTGAGAGAGGCAATACGACCTATGAGCTCTTGCACTTGCTTCTTGCTGGTCGGATGTGACATGTCCATGATGGCCTTGATTTTCTCAGGGTTGACTTGAATCCCCCTTTGGGTGACCAGGAAATCGAGGAATTTCCTTGAGGTCACCCTAAAGATGCACTTGGCAGGGTTTAACTTCATCCGATGATGTCTCAGTGTGTCGAAGGATTCCTGCAGGTCTCTGATATGGTCGGCCCTCTAGAGGCTCTTAACAATCATGTCATCAACGTAAGCCTCCATATTTCTTCCAAGTTGCCCTTCGAAGACTCGGTTGATCAGCCGTTGGGAGGTAGCGCCCGCATTCTTCAGGCCGAAAGGCATTATCCTGTAACAATACAACCCCTTGTCCGTGATGAAGGCCGTCTTCTCCTCATCTTCGAGGTGCATCATGATCTAGTTGTACCCCGAGAACGCGTCCATGAAGCTCAATAGCTGGTGACCAGCTGTAGCATCCACCAGCTGGTCAATCTTTGATAGGGGGAAGCTGTCCTTTGGGCAAGCTTTGTTGAGGTCCGTATAGTCCACACAGATCCTTCACTTCCCACTGGCCTTCTTTACCTTAACAACATTGACAACCCACTCCGGATAGCGGGATTCCCTAACAAACCCAGTGTCAAGGAGTTTTTTCACCTCTTCTTCAACGGCCCTTTGCCTTTTGATGGCAAAGCTTCTTTTCTTTTGCCGAACGGGCCTATACGTCGGATCGACCTTGAGTTGGTGAGTAATGACATCCGACGGGATGCCCATCATGTCCGAGGCCAACCAGGCAAAGACATCAGCGTTGCTTCTTAAGAACCCTATCAGCTCCTGTTGGGCCTCTTCGCTTAATGTACTCCCAATTTGAAGCACTTTAGTAGGATCATCCTCTCTGAGTGGAACAAACACCACCTTTTCGATCGGCTGACCGTAGTCATTAGCCTCATCCCTGGGATCCAGCTGTTCGAGTGTGGGGCTCCCTTCCAACTGTCTATCATGAATGGCCAAACATTGCCTGGCCATCCTGCGATCTCCCCTCAGTTCCCCAACCTCGTTACGAGTTGGGAACTTTGTCAGTAAGTGGTAAGTGGATACGATGGCACATAACTTGTTAAGGGCTGGCCGGCCCAGGATAGCATTGTACGCCGAGGTTGTCCGGACGACTACAAAGTTGACAGGAAAAGTCTGTTGGCGAGGTTCTGTCCCAAGGGTTACGGATAATATGATTTCTCCTTCTACACCAACGGAGTTTCCCCCAAAGCCAGTGAGTGGCATCAAGGAGTCCTGCAGCCTTGACCTAGATAAATTCATCCGAATAAAGGCATCATACATCAAAACTTCTGCACAACTTCCATTGTCAATAAGGACACGTTTTACATCATAACTGGTAATGATTGCCGACATAATAGCAGGGTTATCCCCTGGGAGATGTGGTTCCAACAAATTTTTATCAGAAAAACTGATTACACCAGAGCCTCTGGGCCTCTTCACAATATCTTGACCCCATCCATAGCCTTGGTCGGACCCTCAATGCAACATGCCAACACCTCCGCCCGTCGGACGTTGATTGGGGAGCTCAGCCTCTTCAGGTGGGTTTCTGACAGTAGAAGCTTCAGCCTGATCCCGGCGGGGACAGACGTACTTTCTTAGGTACCCCCACCTGATTAAGTCTTCAATGGCATCCTTCAATTGGATGCACTCCTCGGTGTCGTGTCCGTGGTCCCTATGGAACCGACAATACTTGCTCTTGTTTCGGGCAGCAGGGGGCCCTTCATTGGTCGAGGCCTTTGGAAGTAAGCCTCGTTCTCGATTTCCATAAGGATTTTCTCCCTTGGGAGGGAGAGGGGCGCATAGGTTTCAAACTTCTTAAAGAGGTCTCTCGGCTTTGGGCTTCGGCGCCGAGTAGGTTGGCCGTCGTCGCCAAGAGGTCGGACTGCGGGAGCCTTGTCGCTCCGCTTCTTAGTGATTGATCTCCCCTCCGTTTGGCGGCGACTTGCAGATTGCTCCTCTGCCAGGGCATACTTGTGGGCCCTGGTCAACAGCTCGATGTAGTCATTTGAAAACTTTTTGTCTAGGGAGAATGTAAGCCTAGACGACCGGAGGCCTCTCTTGAAGGCAGACATTGCTACGGCCTCATTCAAGTCTGGGACTTCCATGGCCTTTGCATTGAAGCGGGCCATGTAGTCCTGGAGAATCTCCCCCTCCTTCTGGAGTATGAGGAAGAGGCAGTCGATGTTCTTTGGAGCTCGACTGCATGTCCTGAAATGTGACAGAAAAAGAGTCTCAGCTGGGAAAAAGATCGGATCGTACCTAATCGGAGGGCCGTGAACCACATCCGGGCGGCCTTCTTCAGAGTGGCTGGAAAAGCGATACAGTGGAGGGCGTCTGAGACGCCCTGTACCATCATATGGGCTTTGTAGGTGCCCAAATGATCTCGTGGATCGGTGGTACCATCATAGGGGTCCACCTAGGGAATCTTGAAGTGTCGGGGAATGGACTCCCCCAAGATCTCGACAGAAAAGGGCGGGTGGGTGTCGTAGACCTGCCCCCTTTCGGCCTTCTGCCGTTCGATGATCTTCGCCATGCGCTCCTCCATACGCATGATCTTATTGCCGTAGTCATGCGGGTCTTCAGCAGGGCGTCGACCACCGAGGGGAGCAGAGTCGGCGAAAGATGGGGAAGCCGACCTCGCCCTTTTCCCGCTAGCGTGAGCCCCCAAAGATCTCCGGGACTCCGGCGCTGCATGGGAGAGAGGGGGCGGCTCCTCCGACCGCTGACTCCCCCTAGGAGCTGGTTGGTGGTTGATACCGGACGCCGCGGGCGGCTACCGCTGGTCTTCAGTCGCTTCCTGAAAATGCTGGACCGCTGAGGTAAGTGTTTCGATGTGGTTTACCAGCATTTGGAATTGCTGCAGCCCCAGAGTGACGGTGGGCTCGGCAATGGCGACCGTGGCGTCTTCCTCGCGGAGTGCTTCAGGCCTGTGGGGGGAGTGCCTCCCTCTAGTGGAGACACTCCGCGTTCTTCCTCTCACCATGTGCAGCTTCCTTCAGTTGATCTCTCCTTTTAGAACAGGGAGTGGAACGGAGGTTCGGGCCCTCCTTCTAGTGCCAATCTGTTGCTGCGCTAACCCTTGGACCGGGCTTGCTTCGCTGCGGTGGAGAGCTCCCTCGTCGGACAACCTGCAAAAGGTCTCCTGGGCGCCGGAGGTGCTCCGGCGGGGGACACTCCGATGCTTAAGTTAGCGAGGGGTCTGGAGCAACAGAATGGAGAGAATTAAAGAAAAGCGTAGAGTGGAAGAGAAACAACCTCTTATCCCAGCAGAGGTCCCCTGGATCCTTTTTATGGGCGTGGGATACTGCCAAAATTCGTTAGAGGACAGAGACGAAGTCCCTAATTTGCCCCTCAGAGGATCGAAGTAATGGTCAGGTGGCACAAAGTCATGGCCACGTCGAAGAATCCGTTGCAATAGAATTCCGGTACCAGCTAGAGAGAATTTTCCGGAACCCTCAGGCGTTCTCCCGAACGTGGATCAAGTTGGTCGGCCTCTTGGTTGGTCGGTCCTTAGATGGTCGGCCTCCAGTCGGTCGGCCTCTAGGTGGGCTTTAGAGTAATCAGCCCAATGATCAATCGGCTCATTGGGCCTTCGGTGGGGATGCATCCGGGCCTCTGAGGGAGCCGACCGGCGGGGGCTTCAATCCACCTCAACCGGCCGAATGTCTTGTCCGGCTCAATCTCGGATCCGATCGGACATATATAACAACTAATTTACGGGCCAGTAGAACCGGAATAAAAAGAAAGATCATGATCTCTCATTCACACGAGCGATTGTGGATTCCAAAAAATTTTTGGATTTAATCGAGTCATTCATGAAATCATGACTCAAATCTAATCGATTGATGGTGAGATAGTTTCTGTCAATTGGTTGACCATCTTAATAATTTTGATTTTTTTTTTTTTTTTCCTTTGGGATGTGCATGCTGTTGCATATTGAATTAGAACAATCATCTAACGTATCTCTTACCATCCCCGGGAAGAAAAGGGTTGGCAATTTCCCTATCGTGGCTATCCATCACGTTAACCGTATCGGAGGATCTGAATATGGTATCAACAACCGCAAAAATTTGCATGACGGTGGTCTGTCAATGTGCAGGCCTAAGTACCGAGAATGAGTCCAAATAAGCCAAAAAAAAAAAAAACAAAAAAACAAAAATAAAAAAGAAAAAAAAAGACAATGTGTCAATGTCACGGACGCAATCATTCTTGCCAATTTCCGCAAGCATGACGGACACTTGGACGGTGAGAGATCTCGGGAGGTTGGAATTCATGAGGAAGTCCGTTCCCCATCCACCATGTCATTATGAGAGTTTGGAAAGCGTTCCGACTTCCGCTCTTGATGGAAAAGGAAAGTTTTTTTTTTTTTTTTTTGAGTAAAAGGTAATTCAAATTTGAAAACCTGGGTTCGACCGCTCCGGCGTCCCGCCAAGTTGAGCAAGTGGCGGGAAAGAATCCACATCGGGCCCATCTCGTGGCCAGGGGAGCCAGCTGTGGGCTGATGCGAACGTCGCCAGATCGCGTGGAATCTTCTCCACGGCCGCGAAGAGTCCGTCCACTTCTTTGCCATGTACGCCCGGCACTCGAATCCAAAAGCCCCCTCTCGGTCTTCTCCGTGTCCTTCTGCCACGCTGGTGCCGGACCGATAAATCCGAGGTGCCCACCGCTTCTTTTGCATCGACACAGGCCAGAGGACACCAGGGCCCACTCCATTGTCTCCTCCTACGTGAGCTCTGAGCCGTTGCCTTGGTCTCTCTCACAATAATATGAACGCAATCCATGGCATCGTCTCAGGTTACCAAGTTCCCTATTTATAGCGTCCCGCGAGTATCAGCTTCCCTGCTACTCCTCATGCAATGGTTTTGTAACTTCTAAAAAGACTTAATTACTATATTAATCCTTAAATTTTAGGTTTAAAACTACTTTAATTTTTGAATTTTAAATTATATCAATGTAATTTCTAAAATTATCAAACGATGCTGATTTAATTATTGCCATCAGAATTTGTTGGTAATCAAATGGAATTGCATAGCTGACTCTTTTTGTGATGCCACTTATGAATCATAGAGAGTTATTTTGAAGAGAATGTACCATGTCATCCTGTTTCAATCATCAAATTTGAAAATTTTAAGAATTTTTAGATAAAATAGGCAAAGGAAGGGACATTGAATCAAAATTAATCAGGTCTAAATCTTTATTCAAACCCTGCTCGAATCCTAAAGAAGATCTCCATGATGGTGGTGCTCTAGTCCTCTAAATCAATGAGCAAAAAAAAAAAAAAGATATGGTATGAAATAAAGCCTTCAACAGTTGAGAGAAAGGAGGTCCTTCATTGTTGTAACAGTAATATCCATTGGATCTCTATGTTGAATGTATTTATGGATCATTTGTTCTTTTGTTCTTCCATGGATATTGTGTTAATGATCCTAATATTTCTATTACCTTTTTTAATTGGTTCTTGAGATTTGGATTGTGTATTGATTGTAATCCCTATATTTAATGTATTGTGAATGGTTGCTTGTAAAAGCAAGATCATGTATGGGTGTGAATACATATTTGTTTATGAAAAAAGATTGTGTTTGGGATCACGGCATAAAGATTATTGGCATTTTGTTTTAGATATGCAAGATAAGTGAAATCACTTTTAAGCTTCTAAATTTTATATTTGCTGAAAAATTTTGACCAAGATAATTAATGTAATACAGTTTATATATTATATTAGAAACAATGAATGGACCTTTGGCCACTAAATCCTACATGCCCAAAGGGGAGAGGCTGGTGGTGGAGGAAAAATCCAACTAAAATGGTTTTAAGAACTTTAATTCCACTATAGTTTTATTTTAAAATTTGGTGGAATTATAACTAATCATGTATACATTAGTGGCTCATTTATCATGCTTGTCGTCATGTATTTTTGGTCAAACAGCCTAAACTTGGGACTTGATGCATGAACATAATGTTTGGTCTCAAGGTTAACAGTATATTAATCATATAATTATTCTCCATCGTAGATAATAATAAAAAAATTAATTATAATTAAAAATAAAGTGGGCAATAGAGCATTAGGTACCTAGGGGTAGCGAGTGGAGAGAAATTGGATCCTTGACATGAGTCTTATGAAAAATAATAAAAATGGAATAGGAATTATGGTTTATAAAATAACTCTAAATTTAAAATAATAGAAGGAATGGTGGCAATGCATTTTCAATGTCTACTTGATTTATTTCAATAAGTCAAAATGATAAATAGTAAATTTCAATATCTACTTGATCGCTCACATTATTTTACCTTTTATAAATTGGTCTAATTATAATAAAAATACGGTTAATTCTATTAATTCTTTTTTATGTAATCGTACTATTTTTATATTATATGTTGGCAAACAATTCTGACTGTTTCACTGCGATTTTATATCTAACGGTCATTTTGTTGAAGAACCAAATAAGTTATATGTTAATTACAAAGTTCACTATTTTGACTATTGGGATGTAGACATAATATCTACACTTGAAAATGATGAAATGTTAGAGAAATTAGGATATACTAGATTTTTGAGTATGAATTATTATTGAAAAGTTGCAGAAATTATTTTGGACAGTTATGTACTAAGATCTTTTAAATGTAATCAAGAAGTGATAGAAATGGTAAAAAATATCCCTTCAAGTAAGGAGATTAAAATATATATGGAGCAGGTTTCTATGGAGAAGCCAAATGAGAATGCAAGGTGAGATTCTGACTCCGATTGATATTGACATAGGATGTGAGGATGAGGATGTTATAGTGTATGAGGATTTTGGAATTAATGATGAAGTGCCAAAAAAATCAAACATTGATGATGGATTGCCAAATGAATTGAACAATGATGATGGAGTGCCAAAGGATTTGAGCATTGAAAATGGCCAATCAAATTTTGATGATAGTGACTATGGCTCCACATATGATGATTTTAAATTTGAAGGAAATATGGATAAATAGATTGAGAAAGATAAAGGAAAGCAAAGAGGAAAAGCCAAAGAGCCTGGTCTATGTGGATTTCAAATTAATGTAGGAGATGATGATGAGAATGATACTTAATATGAGGCTTTAGATGAGCTATAGAATATTGGTAGTTCAAGTGATGATGGCACAGGTAGATTGAGATATCCTGAGTTTAGAGACATGATATCAGTGATTTCAAGTTTATGGTTAGGATGAAGTTTGGCAATACAAAACAGATCAAAGTAGCTATTAATGAATATGCTTTAAAGAACATAATAGTATTAGGTTTATTAAAAATAACAAAGAAAGAGTTTATGTAAAGTGCAAAGAAGGATATCCATGGTTAATTTTTATAAGCAATACTCCAAGAAACCTCCCATACCAAGTAAAAAGTTATGTTAATGAGTACAATTATAGTAAATCCCACACCAATAAAAGAATGATATCAAAGATTCTTCCATCTAAATATATTCAAAGGTTTAAGTTAGATCCAAAGTAGTCTTTGATTTTATTTGAAAATGTTATTAAGAAGGACTACAATACCTGAAAGTAAGTTTTGGAGGGCTAAGATCCAAGCACTAGAGATGCTAGATAGAGGTTATAAGGAACAATATAAAAAGCTTGGTGGTGGGGGCACCAGGATCAGACACATATTACTGGGCCCTATTTGGTTTACCTAGCCATGTGTCAAATTTTGTAATCAACTAGAATTGAGTCATGTAATAAGTTGAGGTTAGTTAATTTGTCTCAACCCTCAACTTAGTCCAGTACATTGAGTCCTGTATATCAGTATGAGTCTAGTATGAGTTTATTTCTTGTACAAGAGAGGAGGCTACGCTATTTTGGAGTTCCACCAAACCTCATTCTGAAGCCAGAAGTAGTTACACCAGCTTAGAGGAGCTCAATCGACACCTAGGTGCCCTGATTTTCCCCGAATGCCATTTCAAATGCTAGATTCTCTCCAGATGCTTCCAGAATATTTCATATGCTAGGAGTCCATGTTTTCCAGGTTATTCCAGCACTCCAGGCCTTAAAATTAAGTCTATGCACCAAGCCCAAGCCCTTAAGAAGCAAGATTCCAGCCAGATTCCTTGGAATATGCCAGCCCACGCACCCAACCCTGGAAGCCCACCTGGACCCCTCAAATTTTTGTCCAAGCCCATGAAGGAGGCATCCTTGCTGCTGCCCCAAGGTCCAAAAACGAATTTGAGAAGTTTGATCAAGTCCAAGCCAAGTGGGGAGAGGAAAGAAGAGAAGACTAGGTCAAAATTCTAACCTAGTTGGGATTCCTAATCCTTTTAAACTTTGTAATTCTAACCTAGCTAGGAATGGACTTGTATTCCAATGTGAAAAAGGACTTGTAATCCAAGTGTAACCATGGTTAGTGAGGGCATGGAAACTCTATAAATACCCCACCTCTCCCCCTCTTGAAAGCATCTTTTTCTTATGAATAAATCTTGTTGAAATTGTGATCAATTACCTTGTGTTTGAGTTTTGGTTCTCTCTTTGAGTGCTCTCTTTGTGTTTCTGGATTGAAACCCTGCTGCCCTAGCACCCTCTTGCATCCCTGGAGATCAGCCACTCTCAAGGAATTGAAGCCCTTGCTGCCATCCAAGTCCAAGAGCTTCTTCTTCCCGACTGTCATCTTAAACCCTGATTCCAATTCCTTCTAAATGCTAGTTCCTTTTCTAATTTTACTTGCTGTTTTGATTAACTTCTGATGCTTGCAGGATCCCCGAGGTGCTTCTCCTCCCCTGAGGAGGCCTTATTTGTTGCCCGGACCGTCCAGATCTGCCATCAGATTCAAGGAAAACAAGGCTTCTTCATCCAAGCTCCGATCAAAGTTGTGAGTGATCTCTTCTGCTACTGAAATTTAATCTTCGACTGGTAAGAAACCTTTCCTTCTCTGATTATCTGATTTTGATGAAGATAAACTATCCTAAACCGAGAGCTTCTCAACTCTCGGGTCCTGACTATTTCATTAGTTTGCATGAGTTCATCTGTGATCCGATGATTCTTTGCACTGCTAGTCTTTCTGCTAGTTCTTACTTTATTTTGGGAATCTAGCTTGCAAATAAATTTATAAAAATTACAAAAAAATTATTTTACTATTTTTCATGCATGTTTAGCAGTTTTAGAGTCATCCCGCATCAGTTGGTGATTATGCGGCTAAGATTAGAAGGACAAATCTTGAGACTATAACTACTACTAAGCTGGATATATTGATGTTCAAATGATTCTACATCTGCCTTGATGCCTTAAAAAAAAGCTTTCTTCCTGGCTGCGGACATCTTATGGGTATTAATAGTTATTTTTTCAAGAGCAGATATGGAGACCAGTTATTATTTATAGTGGGCATAAATGCAAATAATTTCATGTATATAAATGCATATACTGTAATCGAAATTGAAAGCAAAGATTCTTGGATATAGTTTCCAAAACTACTAGTAGAGGACTTGAGAATGGATAATCAACTTCATTGGACCTGGATTTTTGATCAACAGAGGGTACCATTTATCTTAGTTGATGGTTTTTTCATTTGACATTACCTATATTGACTTTTAATGTTAGTTGCACATGCATTATATGATAGGGATTGGTGCTAGTACTTGAAGAGATATTTTTAGAGGATGAACATAGATTTTGTGTTAGATATTTGTGTTACGACCGTAATGATGACGTGGTCGGTCTCAGATTCCATCAGGTATGATCGAGCCGCGTGGAGGTTTCTTCGGTCGAGTCAGCCTCGGCTTCCGCGCTACCGAGGTCGAGCTCGGCCCTTGCCCCCCCCAGGCTACCTTGCCAGGTGATATCCCGAGACGTTACCGCCCTCGTCGAAGTCGAGTTCGGTACAGGGCTCCTCCCGCCACCTCGCCAGGTGTCCATCCAGGAGGGGTCCACCTCGGTCGAGGTCGGCTGCTCCTTCGCCAGGTGGCCCCCGGAGACGGGTCCACCTCGGCCGAAGCCGGGCATCCTTCTGCCACCTCGCCAGGTGTCCATCCAGGAGGGGTCCACCTCGGCCGAGGTCGGCTGCTCCTTCGCCAGGTGGCCCCCGAGATGGGTCCACCTCGGCCGAAGCCGAGCGCCCTCCTGCCACCTCGCCAGGTGTCCACCCAGGAGGGGTCCACCTCGGCCGAGGTCGGCTGCTCCTTCGCTCCTTCGCCAGGTGGCCCCCGGAGACGGGTCCACCTCGGCCGAAGCCGAGCGCCCTCCTGCCACCTCGCCAGGTGTCCACCCAGGAGGGGTCCACCTCGGCCGAAGCCGAGCACCCTCCTGCTACCTCGCCAGGTGTCCACCCAGGAGGGGTCCACCTCGGCCAAGGTCAGGCCGCCCGTACAGAGAAGGTCCCAAAGAAAGAAGGCGCAGGTTCCGAGGTTGGCCCTCGAGCCGTGCGCATCACAGGCGGCGCCCCGTACAGAGGGCGGCGGTACTCGAAACACCACTTACGTCGGCCCGACAAGTCCTGCAGTCGAGAGGCGCGGTTCTGACAAAACAGGGCCCGTAAACGGACAGCGCCGGCACTTAGGAAGGAGAGCGCCCTTACTGGGCCCGAGGTCTGACCGGCCGCCCTGCCGGCGCCACCCCCTTATGTTGTCTTTACCCTTTCCCCGCTGGGCTCGGCAAACGAGGTCGGAAAGCCGCCTGGCCCTCGAAACCAAAAGGGGAAAGAGAAAAGGATGGAAAGGAGAGCCTCCCACGAGCAGAAGACAGGCGGACAGCGGGAGGAGATAAAAGGAAGGAAGCTGGAGGCGACCAGGTAAGTGGGGACAAGTAAGAGACAGTGGCCAAAAGCCCCGCTCTGAGAGTAAGATCCAGGGTCCCGAGAGGGGATCGCTTGGCGTGAGCTCGGCAAGGAGGCCCGGCCGGGTTTCCGGTCCCTATAGCACCTTTCTTGCTAGTAAATTCTCTAAGTCTGGGATTCCTTCGGGGGCCCGTCTTGGAGAATCTGTTCCTTCTCGCCGTCTACTGACTTGACCGTCGGAGCTTCCTCGCCGGGATTCCCGGTCAGGATCTTTTGACCCTCTCTTGCAGGTTCGCTCCAACCAGGAGGCCCCGGGAATAAGGTGGTCTGATAGGATCGACGGATCCATGGCACGAGCACGGCGACGAGATCGGCAATAATTTGTACTCTGATTGGCACGACAGCGATCGATGTCCAGAAATCTACGGTCACTAGAGACATGTCTGAGCGGGAGTCCAGAACTTTGTAGTAGGTAGGCAAAGGTAGGGTGATCCCGATGGATCGTATCACCGGAGGTAGCGTCGATGTGGCGGAAAAGAGCTTCGATGATCTCTTTGCTTTGCTTTATGAAGGCAACGGGTGAGTTGGAGAAGGGGAGGAGGCGGCAACGGTTCAGGCACCTACCGTGATGGAGGAAGGGCACGGTATGGTTCCCTTGGATTTGGCAATGAATGATTGGAGATAAGAGAGTGAGATTCGGTTTAAGGATTGAAAGCCGGAGATCGAAGCATGGGGAGGCAAACGAAGCTCTCGTGTTTCTTTGAAGTTTTTTTTTTGATTGAAACCCAAAGCCGCGCTCCTCTCTTCTTAAAATCGATCTGATGATGCCCGAGACCTTCACTACCGCCATTGCCCACTCACCGTACTACCGCCATTGCCCACTCACCGTGGGCTCGCTGCTGGCCACCACCTATCTCTCGGTGGAGAGACTCAGGGGATTCGTCCCCAACAAAGCAAGGGAGGAGGAGCCGGGATGAAGTCCCGTTTCCTTCCCTTTTTTATGGTTTGATCATTTCGGAGTCGTGACTCCGGTCTTTTCCCGGCGGCCATCGATCTGCCATGACCGTAAAGCTTGATGATAGCACCAAAAACTTTCAATAATAAATTCAGAGGATATCGAAGTCATGGACATAAAAAGATCTAACGATTTCTAAAAATTTTTTTATTATCTCAAGGTCCTATGCATGATTCTAGAATATCAAAAAAAATATTATTTTCAAGAATTGATTTGAACAAATAATAGATCCGTAAATCTCATAAAATAAATAATAATTTTAGATTTGGGATGCGTACCTGTATTCTTTATTAATTTCCAAATCTGTAATCATGGATACTCACTCGACCATCAAAGGTCAAGTCCTTCTCCTTTCTCAATAGATGGCTATTCGATGAGACAAACCATGAGAACAAATTTCACAAAAAAAATATTATTAGGAGTGGAGAGGGGACTTAATCTATTTATAAGCAAAACCTAATAAGCCCTTCCATCACGAGTCAAGTTAGGTTAAAGTCTATACTGTACCATCTCAACAATACCAATCAACATAAGGCATTTCAAGCTCAAACACAAGGATCATATATAATATTGGACTATATACATGTCCATCGATACGGATCATATAATCAATCCTTTTTTAACAAATCAAAATAAATAATAATTAAAGTTAGCCCATTAAAAAAATTCTTATGGAACTAAGCTATTGGTATTGTTGATTGGATGTTTCATATGTGACGCATTATATCAGATCTATAATTTTTTTTTGAGTAATATAAATTATCTGATTTATCTTAAAAAAATTAATAAACTAAATCACTCATTGCAAGACAGCCTATTCCACCAACATTGAACATTCACGAGAGAAACCCACGCTGCCATGCCTTTATGCATAGCCGCGAGGTGGTCATCCTAGTCGGTAGGTGCGATTGGACTGGCATATAGAAAATGCTATTCTAAATGCTTAAAAATTAGTAGCAAGTGGATGTCACCAACCCAAATCAAAATCTAAGCTAACGCTATCGGAGGAGACAATCAGGATTTTTTTAATTTTTAATTTATTTATTTTCGTTTAACAACGCTGGGCAAATGCAAAAGAGAGAACAATACCAATGCGAGACCAAACAATACGTGACCCATACATTTACAAACCCCTTGTAAGTTTCAGCAAGCAATAATATCAGAACTTCCGAACGGAACATAACCAATGAAAACAGCCAATTAGAGATTTGCATGGTTGTCATGCTACTTGGTAGGGATGTTAGGTCTCTTTTGTGGTTTCTATTTTCTCCTCTCTCGTTGCATTGGCCAAATGCACTGCGCATGTAATAGTTTAATTTGACATAAGTGGATTCAACGATTCTCCATATAGGTTTCCAATCGAGTCAGGTTATGCTGGGCTACATCTTGCTCGGGCTTCAACCCAGGCTTAGACTTGAATTATCTTTTCGAATCTAGATCCAAGTTGAGCCAACGTGAATCTCAATCAGACTTGACCTGAATAAGCCAGCCCTGGGCCAAAAGGGGCTCGATTACGCTGAAATGTCTAGCGGCAGAAGATCCTAATGATCTAGAATCGAGTTCCAGACACGGGAGTTGGGCTAGAAGTCAGGCTTGGGCTGCACAGGCCGGGCCAGGTGACGTATTGGTCCAAACGTGGCCCGAATTTTGTTCGGTCCCTATATTAAGACCCAAGCAAGACATGGGCATTCCTGTTCTGGTCCAATAAGCCGAGCCGAAGGTCGCTTCCAGCCCCACTTGTCCAGGTTCTTTGTCCCATCCTACGTACTTTGACCGTGGTAATATTTTAACGATAGTTATAATGGTCATCGATGGTTGCCGGTATCGATGCCGGTGCAGCCATGCGCGAGTAAGTCTCTGCGCACCGCGTGCGACATAGAAAATTCAACATAACCTGCATTATTTTTTTTATTGATCAATGTATATTCTAACTAGCTCGATGAGATGGGACGGAAATCGTATCTCTGAATCACGTTATCTAAATATGATCATATCTGCAATCATTTTAAACATGATAGTTGATCTTTTTATCCTCTTATTTTTTTTTGGAAGAAGTTACAATCTAAAAAATCAATTATTTTTCTGCAAACAGAAAAAAAAATCTAAAAATAAAATGGCATCCCATCCTAGAGTTCTTTCTATTATTTTTGGCTATCACAGAGTCCTCCATATTTATGTTTTTGCTCTTCTTTTTGATGGTCGAGAAGCCGTTGGTGAGCTGGAAGTTCTCGAGCATACATTTCTTTAATCTTTGATATGTCTTCAAAATTTTGAGTTAATAGGAAAAAAAGATTTCGTCTTTCAACACGGATGGCGAACACAAAAACACCGTAAAAAGGAAATGCAGATGGAGGAAAGAAGCACTGCACTTGTTGTTTATTCAGGAGAGGATGGGATCCCCTTAAGATCCATCCCAAAAGAAGCAACAGAAATAGGTAAGGAAATTATATATTTTTATACAAATTTTTAAAATTTATCTCTATAGAGGGATGCCACGATATATATTTAAAAATATTAAGTCTTCATAGTATAAAATTATGATACAATGCACAGTTTTATGACACTGTGTTCAGAATTTACGACATCCAAGTTCAAAAATTACAATACCCAAGTTAAAAAACTATGACACCCATATAGAAATTGTAAAACAAAAGTTTGTAACCCCATATATCTCTAATAAATATCATTCGTGGCTTGGTTTATAACTCTTAGAGTGTCAAAAATTGCCATTAATGCTATAAAATTAATCAAAATGGCCGAAATGGTATTATAACATCCTAGTATAAAAACTACGGCATCATAGTTAAAAAACTATGACACCCTTGTAGAAAGTTAAAATATAAGTTTTTAATCCATTGTACATGCAATACATGTCATCCGTGGCTTGGTTTATGACTCCTAGAGTGTCATAAAATTGCCATGGATGCTATAAGATTATTCAAAATGACCGAATTAGTATTATGACACCCCAGCTTAAAATCTACGATATCCTAGTTAAAAAACTACGACACCTATACATAAATTATAAAATAGAAGTTTTTAACCCCTCTACCTTTAATACATGTCATCCATAACATGGTTTATGAATTTCAGAGTATCAAAAATTATCTCGGATGCTATAAGATTACTCAAAATTATCAAAATATTTTTACGACATCCCAGTTTAAAAATGACGATATCTTAGTTAAAAAATTACGACATCCATAAAGAAATTAAAATAAAAGTTTATAACCCTTTCTACATGTAATACATATCATCCGTAGCTTGGTTTATGACTTTCAGAGTATCAAAAATTATCATGGATGCTATAAGATTAATCAAAATGGCTGAAATAGTATTACGACACCCCAGTATAAAAACTATGACAATCCTAGTTAAAAAACAATGATACCTTTGCAGAAAGTATAAAATATAAGTTTCTAACCTCTTGTATATACATGTAATCCGTGGCTTAGTTTATGATTTTCAAAGTGTCATAAAATTATTACGGATGTTATAAGATTACTCAAAATGGCCGAATCAGTATTATGACACCATAGTTTAAAACCTATGATACCCTAGGTAAAAAACTACGATACCCATGCATTAATTATAAAATAAAAGTCGCTAATTCCTCTAACTTTAATACATATCATCCATGGCATGATTTATGAATCCCAAAGTATCAAAAATTACTATGAATGCTATAAGATTACTCAAAATGGTCGAAACAGTTTTACAGCATTCCAATTTAAAAACTATGACATCCTAGTTAAAAAACTATGATACCCATACAGAAAATATAAAATAAAAATTTCTAACTCCTATCTATAATACATGTCTTCTGTGGCTGATTTATGACTTCCATAGTGTCAAAAATTATCATGGGTGCTATAAGGTTAATCAAAATGGTCAAAACAGTATTACGACATCCTAGTATAAAAACTATGACATCTTAGTTAAAAAACTATGACACCCTTGTAGAAAGTATAAAATTAAAGTTTCTAACTTCTTCTACCTGTAATACATGTCACCTGTGATCTGAATCAAAACTCTTATAATCTCATGATGACACCTCCATGTCATAATAAGCCTATGTGAAAAAAATCAAGAGTAATTAAGTCCAAAATAGGATTGTGACATCCTAGTTCAAGATTCATGACATCCTATTTCAAATATTATGATACCCTGTATGTTTTCATGCTAGAATGGCTTACAATTTTTATAATAGTTATTTAGAATTTATTGTTTAACTTACATTTATGTTTTACGTATGTTTCAGGTGATCTTGTAAAGTTCGGCTGCCTAGAGTGAAGGCTTTGCAACTATTTAAAAACCATTGCAAGCCAGTAGTGTATGTTAAAAAAGTATGGAAGATAAGTTTTTCTAGTATTCATTTAGAAATCATCCGAAAGACTCCATTTGGTGCGTTCATCAACATGCAGCCATTTGTAGTTGACGGGCAACTCCTAGCTAAAATTATTAGATGTTACAAGGGAGATGACAAGTTTATTTTTTATGGCAAGGAACTTATATTCAGCATCGAAGACGTGGCCCTAATTTTGGATTTGCTATGTCAAGAAAATAAGATTGTAATGAAAGATCAAGATAAAAAAGAAAGATTATTTCATAGATTTGGTAGGAAATTAAATCTTCAGAATAAGGGACCGGAGAAGTTGATAGCACAACTTCATTTATCAAACATACAAGAGGATACCGAGGACACTATAAGACTTTGGATCGCATACATGTTTGCAATGTTTTTGTCTCCAAAGTCAAATCAAGCTTGTCCAAGATATATCATCCCTTACTTGGATGATTTATTTTAGTTGGAACAAATCGACTAGGCTTCCGCAATAAAGGAGCTGACTTTATAGCTCTTTCAGATATTACTTGTTACTTGAGATCTGAGGAGCCAATCCAAACCAAAAGAAGTGACAAGGTTAGGAGGTAGCCAACCCTGTATGGATATTCAGCTACTCTGGTGATAAGGATCATTAATATGCAGCAAAAGTATAATTATATTTATTTTAAATCTCCCATATTTTTAAAGTACATGATTATTATGTACAGGTTTGGTTCCTCGAGCATAGCACTTTAAGAGCCCCAGCACATCCAAATAAGCTACCTAGGCTATTAAAATAGTATGACAACTAGGTGAAGACACAGAATGTTCAGCTTACGAACTTATAGCCTCATGAGTTGGTAAGATAATCCATTATTCCATAAACGTAATGAACAATATATTATTATAATTAATATAAAGTTATTTTGTTATTGTTCTTGGCTTGCAGGTGGAGAGAGCTATTGAGCCTATGATAACAGAATGGTGGCTTATCACTAAAGAAATAGTAGTATCCCTGAAACCTGAAAAAAGTTATGCAAGCTGTGCACAGTTGAAGAATGAAGTAGAAGATATAAAGAAGAAGCTTGCCATAGTTGAAACCCTCCTCAGTTCATTGACAAAAAAAATAGCAATGCCAATAAAAAAGGGCACAAAGGGGCGGAGGGAGATGATATTGAGATTGAGGTGGAAGTCATGGGGCACGATTAACCTATGATGGAGGAAAAGTTTATGATATCCCAGTGACTGAGGTTGAACAAAGAATAGATGAAAAATTAAAGGATACCCTTGTGAGTGAGGATGCTGAGGGGGAGGAAAAAAAATCTATGGTTCTTTCACTTATCAAAGGGTGAAAAACCAATTTAGGCTATGGAAGGTCTTACAAATGATAGCAGATTCCGCTTTTGAAATAGGCTAACCGAAAAAAAGATAAAGATAGTGGGCACATCCTAGCCTGATGAATCAAATTTGAATCTTCAAATTGAAGATGAAGAAAATTTGATCAAATTATTTTTGAAAGAAAAGATCAACTCGTAAGTTATATCTATTTTTCTATTATATTTGCTACTTTATGGTCGAAAATGTATAATATTCTTTATATTTATTAATTTTAGAGAGGTCATTTATGCTAATAAATTTAGAGGCACTATCATAAGAAAAAGTATTTTTGATATGCTAAACAATGACACGATAGTTAATGATATAAGTAATGTAGTATTACTTTATTTTATTCTTATTCTTTATGTATGTTATGATATATTTTTTAATAATCCTTATATTGATTTTCAAAATTGTATGAAATCATGTTACTTATAATTAATCAGTTTATATTGCATTGCCAGATAATTGATGTCGGGCAGGAGTTCATTACAAATGACTAGATAGAGCATCCAAAAAGATATCATAAGTATATAATTGTACCTGTGATGACCTCCAGCATGTGCCTGACATTAGTATCACTGTTACATGAACTTTCCGGAATAGCCGGGAATATGATATTTGATGGAGTCAGTGATGAAGATAATAAGAAGAAATTTTGGTTTCTATTCACCATCATCAACTCAAACAATTCCCACTGGCACTTGGATGCCGTTTACATGCAAAAAAAGAATTGATACATCTGAATTCAATAAAACATAATTCTAAGTACAAAGCGAATGCAAGGAAGTGGCACAAGATACTTGGGCCAATATTTCATATATTCTATAACAATACTGAGATGAAGAATTGGTCCATGTGAGAGATTGTTGAATGCCATTCCCAACCTGCAGGATCACTAGACTGTGGATTGTATTGCTTGAAATACATGAAATTCCTTGCTCATAGGGATAAGTCTGATACTCGAGATTTCATAAAAAAGGATATAAATGTGTACCACCATCAATTAGCAACAAGATTATTGAGAAAGAGCCTGAATTAAAAGATTGATAGTGCTGTTAAAAATTAGCATGTAAAAGCAATTTTTTTATTATACTTGTTCCATTCGATTCATGTACTTCTGTAATATGTTATAGAAATTTGTAAGTCAATTGATGTTTATATTTTAAGTATCATTCCCAAAGAAAAACTCTATAATTCATTTAAACAGTAATGTTTTAAATGGATGTTTTTCATTACATGAAGTTTTTGTATTTTTGATGTTATGTTTACTTCCAGAATGTTAAATTTCTTCATTGATATAATGATGGTATAAAGAAATATTTTGTTTCTTCATAGGATATCATAGTTCTTAAACTTGGATATCGTAGTTCATGAACTTGGATGTTGTAATACTATTTTAGGATATTTGATTGATCTTATAACACCATAAATTTTGACACTCTGGGAGTCATAAACCAAGTTACATAAGACATGTATTACAGGTAAAAATAGTTAGAAACTTTTATTTTATATTTTCTATAGTGGTGTCATAGTTTTTTAACTAGGATATCGTAGTTTTTGAACTTGGGTGTTATAGCTTTTGAACTTAGAAATTTTTATTTTACTTTTTCTACATTGGTGTCGTAGTTTTTTTAACTAGGATGTTATAGTTTTTAAACTTGGATATCATAGCTTTTGAACCTGGTGTCGTAATATTATTTCAGGATATTTGATTGATCTTATAGCACCTATGGTAATTTTTGACACTTTGAAAGTTATAAACTAAGCCACGAAAGACATGTATTACAGGTAGAAATGGTTAGAAACTTTTATTTTATATTTTCTGTATTGGTGTCGTAGTTTTTTAACTAGGATATCATAGTTTTGAATTGGATGTCGTAGCTTTTGAACTTGAATGTTATAATACTGTTTCAGGATATCTATTAATCTTATAGCACTCATGATATTTTTTGACACTATGGAAGTCATAAACCAAGCCATGGATGACATATATTATAGGTAGAAGTGGTTAAAAACTTTTATTTTATATTTTCTACATTGATGTCATAGTTTTTTAACTAGGATATCGTAGTTTTTGAATTGGGTATCGTAACTTTTAAACTTGGATGTCATAATATTGTTTCAGGATATTTGATTAATCTTATAGTACCTGTGATAATTTTTGATACTCTGAAAGTCATAAACCAAGTCACGAACGACATGTATTTAGATAGAAGGGATTAGAAACTTTTATTTTATATTTTCTACATGGGTGTCATAGTTTTTTAACTAAGATGTAGTAGTTTTTATACTGGGATGTCTAATACTAATTCGGCCATTTTCAATAATCTTATAGCATTTGTGACAATTTTATGATATTGTGGGAGTCATTATTCAGAACATTGATGATGGAGAGTTCTATTAGGAGCAGTTATTTACTTTACTTTCTTGTTTCATGCTGGGATATTCTAATTTTGTAAATGGATGTCATCCATTATATCAAGGGGTGTCATAATTCTATTATCCCTGTTTTAGTCTTTGAGTACTTAAAGTAGTACTAAAATTTATATTTAAAATAAGCATATTCAATCATATGTCTAATACATCCTATTTTAAATTTCTTCGGATAATATAAATATACACATGACTGTACAAAATTTAGCATTTTATATCCTCTCCTGTATTAGTTGACTGCATACATAAGCATCAAATTTATTTAAAAAAGGATTAGAAGATAGTACAGCGGGTTCAATTACTTGTTCTGGTACTTTCACTACAATATGAAAAGTCTGCCTCTTGCTTGTACTACCTTGATCGCTATCGTAGACGATCAAAAATAAAACCTACTCACTACTATAGTTAGCGATGAGTCGGGATCGTATCCTCGGAGATCAAGGACAACTATTTCATGAAAAAAAAAAGTGAAGGGAAATTGTTTGTAAAGTTAGATTAAAAACTATAGTTATGATAAAGATAGCAACTATTTAATTAATTGAATCAAGATAGTAGAAAAAATCACCTGGAAATCCGAATCCACCATACACACTAATTTCACCTTCTTTTCTTTATATCGTAATAATAATTATTCTTACAAATTCAGGATTAGAATAGTTTATCTCTTGCTAGGTACAGGCTGTATCCGGAGATCATGACACATCCTCTTAGAGTATAAACTATCAAATTTCTATACAAGTTTAGAGATCTAATCTACCATACCATGATCTATGTCTCTTAGGCATGTACCGTATCCTAAGATTACGACACGTCGATAGAAGGTGTAGGTCGTGTATACTAAATTAATACCTTAATAAGAATATAAATCAATATATGTAGATCAGAATAGCATACCTTTATTGCCTAGGAATTAAATACAAAAAAAGTACAAAACTTGAGTACAGGCTTCATCTTCAATCCAGGTTGAAGGAGTCTAGCCGTGCATCGCTGCCACCAGCATCTCCTCCATGATTTCCCCCTTTTCCAAGTGTAATACAATGATCTAAAAATAAGGAAGAAAGAAAATAACTTGGATAGAATTTGCCGAAGTAATTAGTGCATGGACTACTGCCTGGGGTCCTCATTTTATAAAGCTCGTTTAGGGCATTCTCCCGGTCAAATTTGGAGTCAATCGAGCTTAAGATCGGCAAGATATTGCATAAGGAATTCTGAGCCGTCCATTCTATCCATAGCCCTCAAATCATGCCAGGATTCGTGCGGTGACACTCTCTTTCCTTCTCGGCTGAACAGAGTCCCACCCGGACTCCTCGTTGAATCCCGATACCAGATTGATGCCTGGGATCCTTTTTCGATAGGAACTAGGATGCCTCCCTCAATTGCAGTGGAGTAGGCGACGGTGTTGGCAGTGGCATGAGCAGGGTGGTGGTGGCATGGTGGTAGGGAGGAAGATTACAGGGTAGGATGCCGTAGGGAATTTGGGCAGCCAATCAAGGGGAAAGACGGTCTTCGGTGGCGTTGACGGTGGTGGGAAGTAGCGGTGGCTTCTCCGGTGGCACGGACGATGACGGGAGGCGACCTGTGGTGGTGAACGAACAGAGAAGAGGAAGAAATGATGATCAGAAGATTTATGGGTGGTTTTTCTAGTCATAATCTCCCAGTGGTGAGGGGGTAGTCCTGGTGGCATTGATGGTAGTGGGAGGAAGCTTCGGTGAAACTGGCACTTGACAAGGTCGGTGGTCCACAGAATGGCTTCATGGACCAACTCCAATGGCTACCAGTGGACTGCTCCCCACTCCGTAGATCGGGCAGCTAGTCCATGGTGGACCGGTTGCTTTAAAAGTCATGCCACTTCTTTAATAACTTCAAATTCTGATTTTGGGCATGTTTGAACTCCGATTTGCATGCCATTTGCACCATTGGATTCCAAAAATCGAACTCTTTCCATCCATGAACTCATTTTTTGTAAAACTTAAATAAATATCTTAATTTTTAATAAATATATATTAATTAATATTTATTTTAATGATTAAATTGGAATAATTAATAGATTTATCACACCCCCAACTTAATCATTGCTAGTCCCTTAACAATGGAACCATGTGTCACTAAGATTCTTCTTTGCAAAACTAGATCTAAGCTTAAGGTTAAAAGAAGCTAGCTAGTATTGCTAATAGAGTATTGAGTTTTCGAAGTAAATTTCACAGTCGGAACTATCAAAACCTTTCTTAGGGCTCTTCCAAAGAACTATAGCACTTGTATTTATGACGGCCAACTTAGTATTCCGATATTAACTTGTAAAGAACAATGGTATCTTCACCTATCACCTACTTTGGTTAATTTTCTATACACTCCCATATTAAGCACATGAGATAAAGTAGCTTTCACACTACCTAATTTTTTTCTTCTCTCTTTTTTTTTCTGTCTTCACACTGCCCACTTTTTGATGTGAACAATAATATTTACTTAGATAAAGGTGCCCGTTTACTCGGTGGGAAACAAATGTTTAGAATTTTTTTTTTTCCAAGCAGGTAGTTCTTTCCTCAATCTCAGGTTTCTCTCAATAAAGTGTATATCAATTACCAATTTTCAGTTATACTTGAATCTCCAATTGACCTTACAACTAATACCTAGTTTACTTCGTCAGTGTGCATGTGTAGTGGAAGTACTAATAGCCTTTAAATGATCTAAGTAGGCCACTAAAAGTCTGATCAGCTAGTCTACTCTTAGCTCGCTAAAGTAATTAGCCAATACTTTCTAACTCTATAACCTTTTTTAGTTGATTTTGCTCAAGAATTTCTTTCATGGCACATGATTCATAAAAAAATTTCAAAATTTTCAAAAATTGCCAAGGTGTTTTCAAAATTTTTTTCAAAAAGGTTTTTCCTTACTCCCAACTTAATTCCCATTATCCTCAATGGAGTAAGGAAGAATAAAACAAGGAGCGATACCATCTGGATGAGATGTGTCTCATGTAATGCTAGGAGTAACTGTGTGGTGCAATCCATTATTCCTAGAAATAAGAATCATTAAAATATATGTCAGAAAATGATAAAAATTCTGGGTTACCTTCCAAAAAGTGCTAAGTTTAACGTCTTCAGTCAGACATCATAGCTTACTTTAGTTCATAGAGAATCATAGTCTCCCCAGCTTCTTCAGTGGTTCATTCCAATAATGTTTTCAGGCATTGTCCATTAACTTTAAAGATAGCACTATTACTTGGATTTTTAATTTCTATAGCTCCATATAGGAAGACTTCTTTCACTATGTAAGGTCCAATCATCTAGATTGCAATTTCTCAGGAAATAGGTGAAGCTTGGAATTATATAAGAGAACTTTTTGTCCACGAGTAAAGGATTTTCTAAAGATAGCTTTATCATGGAAATTTTTAGTTCTCTCCTTATAAATTTTTGCATTCTTATATGCTTCATTCTTGATTTCCTCAAGTTCATCCACCTGTAACTTTCTCTGGCCTCTAGCTGCGTCCAAATCTATGTTCAATTATTTTATGGCCCACATTTCCCTATGTTCTAATTCTACCGGAAAGTGACATGCTTTATCAAACACAAGCCTATAAGGAGACATTCTTAAATTGGTCTTGAAGGTAGTGTGATATGCCCATAGTATATCCACTAGCTTCATTGTCCAATCCTTTCTATTGGAGCTCACAGTCTTCTCTAGGATTTGTTTGATTTATCGATTAGAAACCTCTACTTGGCCACTCGTTTGTGGGTGATAAGGTGTGGCCATCTCATGGATGATGTTATACTTTCTTATTAGTGATGCGAAGGATTGGTTGCAGAAATATGTTTCGCGATTATGATGATAGCCCTTGGGATACCAAAGTGGAAGAGGACATGTTTCTTGAGAAATTTTATAACAATTTTGTTATCATTGGTTTTACAAGGTATTGCATCTACCCACTTGGATACATAATCTACGGCTACCAAATATACTCATTTTCAAAAGATTTTAGAAACAGTCACATAAAGTAAATTCCCCATACATCAAAGATCTCCACAACCAAAATTGGATTCATAGGCATCATATCTCTTCTTGTGATCCGGCCTATTTGCTGGCATCTAACACAACTTTTACAGTATTCATAAGCATCTTTAAATATGTTAGACCAGTAAAACCCACATTAAAGCACCTTTGCCATTGTCTTCTTAGCTCCAAAATGATCACCACAAGCTTGATCATGGTAAAAGGATAAATGTTCATAACCTCTTGATCTGGGATGCATCTCCTAATAATCAGGTCAAGACATTATTTAAATAGATATGGATCATCCCAAATGAAGTATTTTACTTGGAAGAAAAATCGATTTTTATCCTAAGCATTCCAATGCATAGGAATCTGACCAATGGCCAAATAATTGACTATGTCAGCATATCATGGTTCGATGGTGGCAGACATAAGTTGTTCATCAAGAAAAGACTCATTGATAAGTAGTTCTTCAGTAAGTGTGATCGCTAACCTAGATAAATGATCGATCACTATGTTTTCGATACCATTTTTATCTCTGATCTCTATGTCAAATTTTTGTAAGAGAAAGATCCATCTAATTAGGTGCTCCTTAGCATCCTTCTTTGAAAGAAGATGCCTAATGGCAGAGTGATCAATATAGATGATTACATGAGACCTTACTAAGTAAGACCTAAATTTCTCTAGTATAAATATCATAGCTAAAAATTCTTTCTCAGTAGTAGAATAGTTGAGCTGTGCATCATTCAAGGTCTTAGTAGCATAGTAGAACACTCGAGGTAGCTTATCAATTTTTGACCTAGGACCACTCCTATGGCACGATCGGATGCATTACACATAAGCTCAAAAGGTTTAGTCTGTACAGGTGGGTGAATGATTGGGGCTGAGGTTAATTCTCTCTTTAAATATTCAAAGGACTCGAGACATTCAGATGTGAAGTCAAATTTGTCTTCTTTGGCTAATAGGTTGTCAATGGTCGAGTCACTTTGCTAAAATTCTTGATAAATCTTCTATAAAATCTAGCATGCCCCATGAATGATCTTATTTCTTCGATTGATTTTGATGGAGGGAGATTTGCAATCAGATCTACCTTGACCTTGTCTACTTCTATACCCCTGTTTGAAATCACGTGGCCAAGGACTATACCTTCTTTCACCATGAATTGATATTTTTTCCAGTTTAATACTAGATGCTTTTCCTTACATCTTTCTAAGATGAGTCTCAGGTGATATAGGCATTCAAAAAAAGTAGATCCAAAAATGAAAAAGTCATCCATGAAAATTTCAAGAAACCATTCTACCATGTCAGAGAAAATGCTCATCATGCATCTTTGAAAGGTAGATGGTGCATTACATAAGCCAAAGGGCATACGTCTATAGGTAAAGGTTCTATATGGACAGGTAAAAGTAGTATTCTCTTGATCTTCCAGGACTATAGCAATTTAATTATAACCAGAGTATCCATCCTAAAAATAGTAAAAATTATGTCCCGCTAATCGTTCCAGCATTTGGTCTATAAAGGGCGGAGGAAAGTGGTTCTTCTTAGTGGCTGTATTTAATTTTCTATAATCAATGCACACCCTCCATCCAGTTTGAATTTTTATTGAGACCAACTCATTATTATCATTTTGGATCACCATAACTTATGAGTTCTTGGATACCACTTGCACAGGACTTATCTAAGAGCTATTTGAAATAGGATAAATTATACCATTGTCGAGGGGTTTGATGATCCCTTTCCTTACTACTTCCTTCATGGCTGGGTTAAGTCTTCTTTGGGGGTCTCTTGTAGGCTTGGCTTCCTTCCCTAAGTGGATCCTATATTGAATGATCGAGGAACTAATCTCCTTTATGTCAACCATGGTCCATCCTAAAGCCTCTTTATTTTCTCTTAGGATATTCAGTAATTTGTTTCTTGTGCGGAGTCTAGGTCTACTGAAATAATCACGGGTAATGTTTCTAACGGACCTAGGTATGCATATTTGAGATGCTTAGGCAGTAGTTTCAGTTCTAATTTGGGTGCTTCCTCCTTTGATGGTTCGGGTACTGGTTTGGATCTTTAGTGGTTCAATTGGAGTTCCCATCTTGATTTTCCATCAATTGTAGTGACCTCATTAAATTGATCCCCATCTTGGTTCATGCAGATTTCTAGATCAAGCTCTTCATCACTAAGGTCAATTGGATCATAAACGGTATCTTGAACATAATTTATGTCTCTCGTTTGAAGTGTATTGGTAAGATTGAAAATATTGAGATCGATTGACATATTCTCAAAGGAAAGATTCATTAATCCATTTCGGCAATTGATTTGGGCATTAGCTGTGGCCAAAAATGGTCTGCTTAAGATAACTAGGATGCGGCTCTTTGGATTCGTTACCGGTTTAGTTTCTAGGATCACAAAGTCCACCGGGTAGATAAAGTCACTAATTTTGATCAACACATCCTCTACTATTCTCCTGGGTACTTTCAAAGAGCGATCTACTAGTTGTAGGGTCATTCCTGTAGGTTTGAATTCTCCTAAGCCTAGTTGCTTGTATATTGAGTATGGCAATATATTGATACTAGCCCCTAAGTTTAATAGAGCCCTATTTATGAGGGTGTTCCCCATAATGCATGAAATGGTGGGTGACCCTGAATTTTTGTATTTCACTGGCATGTGGTTTGACAGGTAAGAGCTTATACTAGCTACCATAAAGGCTCTCTTCGGCACATGGGTGGTCTTCTTTTTGGTACATAGACCCTTAAAAAATTTGGCATAGGTTGGGACCTGTTGGATCATGTCTAGTAAGGATATGTTCACTTTAACTTGTTTGAAGACCTTCGAAATCTTATCGAATTGGGCTGAATTTCAGTTGGACTTAAGCCTATTTGGGAATGGTGCTACAACCCTGGATTTTGATTCATCTCCTTTTGGCATGGGCTCAACTAGTCGGATGGGCATTACATTAGACTCTGATGCCTCAAGTATTTCGGGCTGACCCTGTTCAATAAGTAGTTTAGGTGGTGGGACCTCTAATTCTTCTTCTTCATATATACCCACCTGGTTATCTATTTGTTTTCCAGATCTTAATATGTGAATGGCATTTAGTTGGTTAATCTGGGCTTTTTGTTTTGATCCTTGGATGCTCATGTTCCTAGGATTAGCCTCGGGCTGACTCAGTAGCTTACCTCGTTCTCTCTCACTTAAGATTATGGCTAACTGACCTACCTACATCTCCAAACGAGCTATGGCCTGGGTATTAGAGGATAGCTATTGCCCTATGTTTTGCATGAAGTTACTCAGCTTGGTATTGGTGGTATTTATCATGGCATAGGTGTTAGCTTGGGACATAGCTAGGGTTTCTAGGGCTTTGTCTAGTGAACTAAACCTCTTTTCATTCTCATTCACTGGTGGGTTGTTGCCTATAGGATTGGGTCTTGGGTTAGGTTGGTTGAAGTTGGGACCACCTGCACTAGGACCTTGTGACCAAGAAAAGTTTGGATGGTTCCTCCATCCTGGGTTATAGGTTGGTGCATAGGGATTATTGGTTGTTCTTTGATTGGTTGCATTTACCTGTGTACAACCATTTTCGGTTTGGGTCATGAAGTAGGGGCACTCTTCTACTATATGTCCTGGTTCATTACATCCAGTGCATGTAGGTGCAGACACTTGGTTTATGTGATTTATCGGGGCCTATCCCTTGAGTTCCAATGCTTCTATCCTACGAATCAGAGATGCCATCCTAGATTTTTCAGCTATGGATGGAGAAATTTGGTGCATACCTTTTGATGGTGCGGGTTTAGTTTTCCTAGTTTCCTCCTACTATAGGCTCTTTTCTGCTAAATCTTCTAGGAACTGCCAGGCTTCATTAGATGGTTTCTATATAAAATCGTCCTGACACATTGACTCGAGCATGGTTTTGGAGTTTAGGTATAGACCGTCATAGAAGATTTGGCATAACCTCCAAGTCTCTATCCCATGGTGTGGACATTGGCTTAACAGGTTCTTAAATCGGTCTAGACACTTACAGAAAGGCTCTCTCCCTAGTTGATGAAATTGGACAATTTCATTTCTCAACTTGGATGTTTTATTATGTGAAACGAATTTTCTCAAGAATGCTTTAACAAAACCCTCCCAGGTTGAGATTGACTGAGTAGGTAGACTATACAGTCACTTTTTGGCATTTTTCTTGATGGCAAAGTTAATCAGCCTAAGTTTCACAGCATATTCTGAGAGTTCCTGATCCTCATAGTATCACAAACTTCTTCAAAATCTTTAATAAAAATGTAGGCATCCACAATTCCTATGAATTTAGGGAGCATGTTGATAATGAGGCTTAATCTCAAAGCTGGCAACATTTGTTTGGGGTAGCCTAATACATGATGGTTGGACAGATCTAATTGGATAGCAGTAGTCTCTCAGGCTCAGGGGATATCCTAATTCCTCCATGGTTAATGTTTCTTGGTCAAGGATAGGGTTTAGATCTAACCATACTAATCGACCAGACTCCCTTTTCCAAGTAACAATTTTGAATTTTTTTAATATTATATAGAGAGAAAGGGAAGAAGAAGAGGGAAGAAAGAGAGAGAGGAGGTCTAAAGATGAGAGCCTAAGAAGTCCTAAATCTAGAGATGATAGAAGAGGGTGGTTTAATTAGGTTAAAATTTTTATTAGAAAAAAACAAGTTATCAAGCAATGGACTCTCTATCCTAGAGTTACCCTATATCTAGACAGCTCTTAATTATCAAGGTTGCCTTTGAGTCTTCGTAGTCAGATACTAGCTAGCCACTAGCCAGGTAAGGGAAAGGTTGGTGGGGGTCCTCCCGTTTCTTTCCTTAGACACTGACTTAATTGGCCAGGTCAGTCAATGAAACCAATTAAAGAACCACCTTCCTTCGGGGCTGCATCATCTTTGAACCCCTTTCCTAGACACCAATGAACCAAGTAATATTGAGCTAGTTCAACTCTCAGGATCCCTTGCATATTGAGCTCGAAAATCCTTAAGGGCCAACATTTAATTAATTTTAATTTAAAGCTTAGTTATGCTATATGCAGGGTGGTGGTTTCTGGGCCAAGGAAGGGTAATGATGTCCCCACCTTATGTTAATTAGGGATTATGCCCTTAAAATATTTTATGGAAATGCAATGCAAAATAAGCAAGATGTCCATTAAGTTAGAAAGTTTTTAAAGTTTATTATTTGTTTCCTTAAATTAATTACATTTTATGGAAGGGTATCTTAGGGTTTTCTTATGGGTTATTTAAGGTAAGTTAATTAAGGGGAAAGGCTAATTATGTTAGGAGTTGACTTATGCAAAGAAGGAAAGTGAATTTTTTTAGGAACAAGAAAATAAGGTAATTTAATAATTAAGGTAACTAAAAAAGAGTAATAAATTGAAGAGCAATAATCATAAAATTTTTTTTTTGCTTTTTTTCATAAAATAATTATGCTTTGATCCCCGACAACGGTATCAAAATTTGATCGCTATCATAGACGGTCAAAAATAAAACCTACTCACTATATAGTTAGCGGTGAGTCAGGATCGTATCCTTGAGGATCAAGGACAACTATTTCACAGAAAAGAAAATTAAAGAAAAATTATTTGTAAAGATTAGATTAAAAGCTACAGTTATGATAAATATAGCAACTATTTAATTAATTAAATCAAAATAGTAGAAAATGTCACCTAGAAATTTGAATCCACCATGTACACTGGTTTCACCTTCTTTTTTTTATGTCATAATAATAATTATTCTTGCAAATTCAGGGTTAGAATAGTTTATCTCTTTCTAGGTATGGGTCGTATTTGGAGATCATGACACGTTCTCTTAAAGTATAAACTATCTAATCTCTATGCAAGTTTAGGGGTCTAATCTACCATACCATGATCTACCTCTCTTAGGCACATGCCATATCCTAAATCATGATACATCGATAGAGGGTGTAGGCCGTGTATGCTAGATTAATACCTCAATAAGAACATAAATCAATAGATATAGATGAGAATAACACACCTTTATTTCTTAGAAATTAAATACAAAAAACATAAAAAACTTGAGTATAGGCTTCACTTCATCTCAGGTTGAAGGAGTCTAGCCATGCATCGCTGCCGCCAGCATCTCCTCCATGATTCCCCCTTTTCCAAGCCTAAAATAATGATTTAAAAACAAGGAAGAAAAAAAACTTGGACAGAATTTGCTGAAGTAATTGGTGCCTGGACTGCTGCCTGGGGTCCTCCTTTTATAGAGCTCGTCTAGACTTTCTCCCAATCAAATTTGGAGTCAATCGGGCTTAAAATCAACAAGATATCGCATAAGAAGTTCTAAGCCATCCTTTCTATTTACAGCCCTCAAATCATTCTAGGATTCGTGCGATGATGCTTTCTTTCCTTCTCAGCCGAACAGAGTCCCACTCAGACTTCTCGTTGAATCTCGATCCTAGATCGAAGCCTGGGATCCTTCGTAGTAAGTTAATCAGAATCTTGGATTAGAAATTATGTGCTCTGCTTAACTGCATAGTTAGCATCTACAGCTCTTTTGAATAATGGTGTAAGATCTTCCATCACTAAATAAAATACATTTTCATACATGGAGGCTATCTCTATAAGCTTCATCATTCGATGACTCATCAAAGTATATCTACGATCAATAAAATATAACATTTGTATTAGAATTTCATAATATATGATTGGTTTATGTAAACATAAAATAAGACATATGAATTTAAATAATTTCTTGACTGCGTACTGTGATTTTCACGTGCTTTTATAACAAAATTGAGTATTGCATTCGAGATAATCAAATTGGTATTTCATATTCTTGCACCATCTATTCAAGAAGTACTTATTTGGGATACAAAATACATCGCTTTTATGAAGAACCAATAAGGCATGCCTACATAGGTAACCCTTGTACTGAAAGGATCCATACTAGCATTGAACATCCTCCAAAGTTTTGTCATATAAAATCTTATAATTTTTCATAATCTTCTTCTTGATTCCATCAACTTCAATTTTTTAAATGATTTAATATATATTTTACAATTGTCAACTTCTTTAACTAATTTAGCATTTGATATAGCCATTTCAAGGATCTCATTCTAAATTTTTTGAATATGCACATTGTATATTTTCTTGTTACTTGCCTCTCAAAAGGAGATGATATCTTTAGGAAAGTATTTGTTTACGACGTTTTATTATCTTCCTCATTTTTTACTTCATATCTTTTCTCCAAGGCATCTCCATACTTATCGATGAATTTCTTGAGTGTAGTCTTCGAGTTTATAAATCCATCAAAGAAGTAATTGATGCTCTTGCTCCTTTATGAAGTTGACATCCCTGTTCATAAATATTCAAAAATAGAAGCATTAAAAATATAAAGTTTGTTGAAAATTTATAAAAAATGAACATTAATCAATTATAATGACTAACAAACCTACGAAGAATGTATTCTTAAGTAAATTGGAACCCATTTATCCTGACATTTATAAATATCATTTAACCAATATATAGCCTTACATTCTTCATATTTCTTCATTAAATGTGCCTACCTTTCCTTGAAAGATACTATGGTAACTGAATCATATATTGCCTATTCAAACTCAATCATAAATTTAAAATTTGCAGTGCAATATGGCCAATCTTTTTAGGAATCTTCTTCAATATATATCAAAGATAAAATCTATGTCATACATTGGAAAAAACATCCTTAAGAGTAGCCTTGATTGCCTTATCTTGATTAATTATGATGGCATTAGATGGTTGACCATCATTTGCATCCAGCCATGATTAGAATACCTATTTAAATGTCTCAGTCCTCTCAACTGATAACAATGCATATCCAAGCAATGTTGACTGGCCATGATGGTTGACTCCGATAAATGGATAAAAAGGTATTTGATGTGTATTTATCAAATAAATCGAGTCAAAGATCAGTACATCGCTAAAGTAAGTGCTTGCCAATCTTGACCTAGGATGGATCCAGAAGACAGACCTGAGCTATCCATTATCATTCATGTCTAAAGTATAAAAGAAAATTAGATTTTCTTACTTGTATTTGTGTAAAATAGATTACCATTGATTATGCATCTCTTTCTTTCAGCTGACTTTAACATTCTCGATAGATAAAATTATGAGCATCCTTCTTTGTAAAATTTGATTGTCTCTATCTCCTTTCCTTCTATCCATAGCAAAGTATATTTGAGTTATGAAAATATTCACGATATGTAAATTACTGATCTCTACCTTTTTTGGTATGCTGATCCTCCTATAGGATCGTAGATAACCAATGGATGATATGGATAGCTCATGATTATGTTCTACAAAAATATCATCCAATATCCAGTTACCATTTTTAGAATTTAGTCTTATTTTTATTGAAGCCTTATAATCAATTTTGCTAGTATTCCTAGGATTCATGGAGTTATCAATTTTTCTAGATTTTCCTTACCTCCAACATGCTAGGTGCTTAAAACATATTTTTTTGTTGTTGTTGGACCTACGATACACTGTTGTGATTCTAAAATCTACTCTCCTTGCATATCCATTGTAGAAAATTATATATATCATTTATAGAATTGAACTCCATTCCAATTTCAGGATCAACAGACTCGTTCTATACATTCAGGGTGATAGGAGAAGATACATTCTTCTGAATAACACCAGCAACCTCATCCAAATGATCATCTTCAATTTTTTCCAGATTTCTAATTTCAACGTAATATGTAAAAATATTTGCAAAAAAATTATAAACATTGATATACATAGCTTTAGATGATATTTTACCTATAGCATAATACGGGCATAGAAGCAAATATTTCTAATAAAGATATTTGAACTTATGATATCCTAGTTCAAAAGTTATGACATCCTAGTTAAAAGATTACGATATCCGATCATAAAACATGAAAATAAATATATTAACACCTACTGCCAGGAGAACCTATCACTTATGGACTGAGTTATGACTCCTAGGATGTTATAATATGCTATGGATGTTAAAGGATGACAATAATATGCTGAAACAGTATTACGATATTTCAGTTCAAAAACTACGACATCCTAGCTATAAAACTACGATATCTCTGCACAAAATCATAAATCGGATGTTTTGATCTTCCGTAATAGAAGTGTTTCAGTATGCATTGCTGATATATGACATCCACATTGTAATAAAATACTTCTAAGAAAACTTCAGTATCAAAAACTTTAAAATATGAACAACTTGATACAAAACAAAAATGAAAACTTTTGTCCTCCGTCATAGAACATTTCAGTCATACATTATCTTGAATAAAATTGTTAGATTATGATAAAAAGACCAGGAAGAAAAAATATCTCTAAAAAAAGAATTTTTGTTGAATGATATCCTAGTTCAGAAGTTATGATACCCAAGTTAAAAGATTATGATACCTGATCATAAAATATGAAACTAAATATATTAACCCCTACTACCAGGAGAACATATCACTTGTGGATAGAGTTATGACTTCTAGGATATCATGACATGCTACAAATGCTAAAGGATGATAATAATATGCAGAAACAATATTACGACATCCTAGTTTAAAATTATGATACCATAGTTATAAAACTACAACATCCCTGTACAAAATCATAAACTAGATATTTTGATCATCTGTAACAAAAGTATTTCAGTATGCATTATTGATATGTGACACTCATATTGTAATAAAATGCTTCTGAGAAAATTTCAGTATCAAAACATTTGAAACATGAATAACTCGGTACAAAATAGAAAATGAAAGCTTGTCATCCGTCATAGGACATTTCAACCGTATATTGGCTTGAATAAGATTGTTGGATTGTGATAAAAATACCCGGTAGAAAAAATATTTTTAAAAAAGAATTTTTATTGAACGACATCCTAGTTCAGAAGTTACGACATCCTAGTTAAAAGATTACGATACCTGATCATAAAACATGAAACTAAATTATTAACCCCTACTATCAGGAGAACCTATCACTTGTGGACTGAGTTATGACTCCTAGGATGTCAAACATGCTACGGATGCTAAAGGATGACAATAATATGCTGAAACAGTATTACGATATCCCAGTTCAAAAACTACGATATCTTAGTCAGAAAACTATGACACCTTAGTTAGAAAACTATGACACCTTGGTTAGAAAACTACGATATTCCTATACAAAATCATAAACTATATTAATTATCCCCTCCTATCAGGAATACCTATCACCTGTAGAATGAGTTATGACTCTCAAAGTGTCATAAAATTTCATGGATGCTAAAGGAGTATTATTTGATTTCCTACATCATTAACTTTCTCTAACTACCAAAATAGTTGGTATAATAAGGAACTATAAAAATAAAACTAAACAAGATTCTATGAAGGCTTGGTTTACTTCCTGTTAGAGAAGACATTTTGTGTTGAAGTTATAGAAGTCTTCGGTGGCTTATTCCAATCCTGGACCAAAACAGAGAATTTTTCAAAGAGAGGAAGAAGCTTATATTAATATTCAAATGTTGATTCCTGTGACAAGATTCTCATAGCACATTTTAGAGCGAGGAAGATTCTTCCTTCAACCTTTGACTGATTCCTTGGATCAAAGCCAGAGCATGTTTCAGATTGAAACATTTACCAAAATCAAGCAAGATGGCCGGAAAAAAGCAGGTCGGAGGGAAAGGATGATTTGGTATGCACAAATAATTAAAAAAAAGCTCAATGGTAATTAATGAACGTCATACTCAACTTTTAATCTGTTATACGTCTCGTCGTTCCGTCAAGCTAGTTAGGATATACATGGATCAATAAAAAAAATCGATACGAGCCATGTTAGATTTTCTACATCGCACGCGGTGTACAAAGACTTACACAGCCATGCACATACACCAAGGGCATCAGTCTGGTGCTTGGCATCCATGGAGCTGCCGGTAATGGCAGACCAAGAGATGATGTCTTAATTCAGCATGGTGCTAAGAACAAGCAGGCATCGCTGATTTAACCGCACTTCATGTAGTAGGCGAGCATGGTTCTGACGGTGATGACATTTCGGTTGGGAATTTCGTCGAATAGAATAGGAAAAGGCATAGTTATGAGGTCAGAGGCCACATGAACATCGGTGAAGGGTCAAAATTTTAAGGAGGTGAGGGTGGAAGTGCGGGGTGAGGAGGGAGAGGTGTTGGAGAAGGGCAGAAGGCCCTCACATCAAGGATGTGACATTTTGATAGTTATTATTCTCTCTGACCCTTTTAGTGTCGGCCCTTGATACCTTTCCCGAGTTGGGTGTACATGTATTCGAAGTTAGAGCTGTCAAAAAGGAGTCGTAGCCCATGGATCTATTCATTTAGCTTTATAAATGAACCGGCCAAATTAAAAAATTATAGTTCATTTATGTAATTAAATTTTTTAGCCCGGTACCTATAGTTCTGGACTGAACTAGGTTAGGATCGAGCTAGCTCATGGGCCATCCTGGAGGGAGCACCTTCAATTCATCTCCATTACTCAATTAGTTCTTCTTTTAGATGGCGACAAGGGGCGGAGTTAATGAAATCATGGCGTGTGATGGAGGAGAGGAGAAGCAGCATCGGTGATGATGGGAGTGGAATCATGGCATGCAGCAGAGGATAGAGTGTAGCTGTGCAACCAGAAGTGATAAGGAGGTAGCCTCCACCTCTTAACCCTAAGGTCCCTAACTCCGTCTTTGGCCTCCTCCTACGATTTCGGTCTCCTTCACGCCCTTCGATCTCATTTTCCAACCCCTTCACCTCTGCCTCTGGCCTCTATCTCTTCCACATCCTCCAATTACGACAATGACAAGTAGCTGATCACCTTCATCAGACAACAAGGAAGAAGCTCGAGGTGGGCTCATCGAGCTACCTACCTCTTCCATTTTTTCTTTTTTTTGAATTTTGATGGGCTGCCCTGGCCCTAACTCGCAACTCATGTAGGCTAGGCCAGGTTAGAATTTTTTTTTGACCCATTTGTTAAATAGGATCGAACCCAGCCAAATCAATATATTCTCAGACCATGTGGACTAGGACCGGACCGATCCATTTTGATAGCTCTATTCAAAATGAATAATATCAAGTAAATTATTTTTATTAATTTTTTTATTATGAAAATAAAAATATTAGAAGCTAAAAAATTATAGCTCTTATCATACTCTTGTGAAAGTGTTTCGTAGTAGTCAAATGCCAACTCATGAGTGATTCATTATTTCATAATGGCACTCTTGATAGCAAACATCCCGATGATTTAATGTATATGCTGGAAATACTGCATGAGAATTATTATTTCATTCCAATGATTTATGTGAAACCCAGTTTTTTTTGGCTTTTGGGCCAAAGTTGGCAGGCCCAGCCGGCTTCGACCCAGGTAGCAGAAAAAAAATAGGGAGTAGAAAAGGGGATGCCTGTTCCCCCTCTTATCCATCTGGAATCTTTGCCAGCAATGACACCGGACCGCCATGGAGGGCAGGGACAAGATCGGTGATGAGGTTGGGATGGGTTAGGATTCCGATCGATCCTTCCAAATTGCAAGGAATTTCTCTTGAATCCCCTCTTTAAAGACCCCCCTATCACCGATTTTTTCATCGATTCTCCTCTTCTCTGATGGCCGAGCATCCCTGCTCCGTCCAAAAAAACTCTGTGGGTTGTCGTCCTTCCTCCGGCTTGTCGGAGCAAAAGAGGCGAGCTCGGGCTGAGAGGGGAAGAAAAATTGGGAAAGAAGAAAAAAAGAGACTTACCTGTGATTAAGTCACCGGGGTGGTCTTCCTGTCGCTGGAGCTACAGCCGATGGCTCACCTGAGGGTTCCCGTCATCATAGGAAAGGAAGAAGAGAGAGAAGGGGGAAAGAAGCGTCGGTTCGATTTGCCTTAGATTGTACCTCACCGATGGCTGTGCCGTCGTCCGCCTCCAGTCTGCCGAGCCCCCTCCCCGGTGACCACCTCTCTTGGCCGTCGATAACCGTGAGGAGGCCAATTCGGTTGAGCCGAGGGAGAAGCAGGGGTTTGGGAGAAGAGAAGAAGGAAGAAGAGAAGAGAAAAAAAGAAAAAAGAGAAAGAAAGAAAAAAGAAAAAGGAGAGAGAAAGATGAGAGAAAAGATAAGGAGAAAGAGGAAAGAGGAAGAGGAGAGAGAAAGTGGAGAGAGAAGATGAGGAGAGAGAAAGATGAGGATAGATAAAAAAAAGGAGAGAAAATAAAATAAATAATAATTATAAAAGAGAGGATCGTAAAGTCTTCTTTCTCAAAGTTCGTGCAGCCAGGATTTTACTAAGAAATTTGAATAAAATTATTTATTATTGTGGGGAAACAGCCTTTTGAGCAGGAAAATATTCGACGAGCTCCGGGTATAGTTTGATACCGGGTACTTTTGGATTAGATCTTAAAGGTAAGGATCTCTGGCAGGGACGAATCGCCGGGGGGCAAGGGGGGCCTTGCCCCCCCCCCCCCCCCCCCCCCAATTTTTTGATTTTTTTTTCATTTTTTAATAATATTTTTCTATAATTTTTTATTTTTTTTTAAATTTTAGATATTTGGCTCCCTAAAATTTTTCTTTTCATCTCAAAAAAAATCTTAAAAAATTGATAAAATAATTTCAAAAAAAAAATTGAATCCCATGAATCTTATAAAAAAATCAATCCCAAAGAGTTTTAAAAAAAAAATCGACGAAGAACTCACATGCAACAACCTAATTCCAAATTCCATTCGTCGTCCTTTTGCACTGAAACCTTTCCCAATCCCCAAACCCCTCCTGTCGGTTGCCATCGACTGCTCCTCTTCTCTTCCCCAACCGCCAACCTCTTCACGCCATCTCCTTCACCTCTCTTCCTTGCCGAGTCACTAACTCCTCCTCTCTTCCCTAACCGGCAACCATCGCAACGTTGCCTCCACCCGCCGCTGCCCCCGACAGGCCACCCGTTATCGATGGCTAACCCCACCCGCCGTCTCCTTCACGGCTTCACCTCTTTTACAGTCAACTCCTCCTCTCTTCCCCAACTAACAACCACCGCTCCTATCCGGCTACCCGCCGCCGGCCGTCGGCTCCTTTTCTGTCCAAAACTCCTACCCATGGCCCGATACTGGAGCTCCATGTCTTCACTCGTTTTATCTATATTTGGCTTGGTAGGTATCATAGTATGTTTCCTAACTTCCTATGATATGGTATCATATTTTTTCGCCCCCCCGGAAAACTTGGTGTGGTCCGCCCCTGATCTCTGGACTTGATCACCAGTTATATATATGTATCATGACATGATTTGATCCGTACGCATATGCATTGGCATGCATGATTTATTTTTGCATGGGATAGTTGACTTTTCATTATGGACAGTATAATCGTTGTTATTTATATTTTTGTATACCATATTTTATCAAGTAAAGTATCTTTGTATGGGTTGGACCATGTACTGGTTATTAGAAAACTGAAAAGACATAATTTGATTACATGATGTGAAAGTGAATATGATATTTGAACTAGCCATGCCACGGGATCGTGGTTACACACCTGAGCCACGAGCTTTTTATATGGAATAGCCGACCACGGGCGGTTAAAATGTGGGACAGCCTGAGCCACGGACTTTGTACATGGAATAGCCAACTACGGGTGGTTAAAACATGGGACAGCTAGAGCCATGGGCTTAGTACGTGGGCTAGTCTGGCCACGGATGGATAATACATGGTCGATTATGAGGTTGCCAGTCATGGATGGAGCATGACCGTGGTTAGTCTAGAATCCTAAAGAGGAATGATAACTAATGGAAACATTAAAAAAAATATGATATTATCATTGGTTTTGTTATACTTGATATTTAAGTTATTTTGGTTGCATGATCTGATAAACTATTATTTTTCAGTTATTTTCAAGTTATACTATTATTGGTGTGACTATTTGGAGACCTTACTAAGCTGTAAAGCTCACAATCGTCTATTGTTTAAATAATAATGGTTTATCTAAAGTAATTTTTATGTAAATTGAATATTGTGTACCTAGATTTTGCATGATCTCTAGAATGTATTCTAGTATTTATGTGGTCGGTCACGTAGTTGATTTTGATGCTAGATTCGAGACGTGACAATTTCATAACCATACTTGATTTCAATCATTTCAATGATTCATTATGACAAACTGTGGTAGATTGTGTTTTTTTTTTTTTTTTTTTTTGGAGGGAGGTGGGGGGCGGGGGCGGCAAAAGTCTGTGGTGGATTGTAGGTTTTAAAAATTCAAGATAGGCTTTTGTGATTAATGTTGTGTCACTCTTTATGATGACTCAATGCCACCACTTTTACCTCCTCATTTATTATAGTTTATTATTTCATACTTTTCTTGGTGAACTTTTTTTTTTATCAACACTATAATTTTTAAAAAAAAATAATTTATCTAAAATTTTTTATTTTTTGATAAATATTTTTAAATAATATTTAAATAAAAATATTTATTCATATTTTTATATACTAAAAAATAATCTCAAGATTTATTGTACATATTCTTTTATATTATTTTTTCTTGATAAGTTACGAAGGTTTAATAATATTTTCTCTAATACCATTTTTATATAAATATATTTTATTTTATTATAATATTATAATATTATAATATTATATACTATATTATATTATATATCTTATAATATATTATATAATAATAATAAATTATTTTATAATAGTTGATTAATTATAATAATACAATGCACTATCATATGATATTATAATAATATAGTATGTTATAAAATATATTATATTAGTATAATATATTATTATAATATATATATTATATTGTATATCATATGTAATAATTTATAATATAATATATATATATTATATTAATTATGATGCATTATATTATAATATATCATGTTATAATATATTATATTATTATAATATAATTATTTTCTGATTGTTATTAGTTATATAGTTAAAGGTTTATTAAGAAAAAATAAAAAAGTTATTTTTGTAGTTTATAAGAAATTGAGTTGCCTATTTTTTTAGTAAATATAACTATCCATAAAAAAAAAAATCTATTTATCTAGAAAAATATAAAAATATGAATTAGTTGACCAGTAATAACATTTATCTACCGGATGGATCTAGAGGTTCTTTAGTACCTTAAACTAAGACAGTTAATTAAGTACCTTTCGAAATCTTTTATCACTCTCAACCAAAAAAAAAAAACTTTAATCACTGGCCAAAAACTTTTTTTTTGATAAAAGAAAAGGGAATGGGGGATAAATCCCGGTGTAGCTACCCCGACTGGGCCCCAATCCTACCAGGCTATGTTTGATTCGGGTCACAATTTTTTCGTATACCCTTCTCACCACTGGTGAGTACGTCAGCCTGACACCACTAAGTCGTCAGAGTAGATCACGTATCCCTGAAAAATTTTTGAATTTAATTGAGTCATCCGCGAGGATCATGTCTCGAATGCGTGTTCGATGTGAGATAAGGCTAAGCCTCTACCAATCAGGCTATTGCCTTGGCAGTACTGGCCAAAAATTTTAATTAAAAAAAATTGCTATTGCATGGCAAATCCGTCCACTAACTCCAGAGCTTACTACAACATCAAAAGGGTACCTTGGTAAAAAACGATCAAAATATAAATGGCAATCATATTCCACGCCTTTCCATCTCAGATTTTTTTAAATTATATTTTTTTAAATAAAATTTATCAAACTAGGATGAGTTGAAATAATATTATCAAACTAGTATAGTTTGGTTGATGTGGCAGCCACATCATAAGGCATGGGTTGAACCTGTGTCTTCATTAAATGAAGTCATGGGTTCCCGCGGCTTTAAATTTTAACATAATAAAATTTAAAAAAGCATAATAAAATTTAAAATAATATAATAAAATATTTAAAATGATATAATAAAATTAAAAATATTTAAAATAATATAATAAAATTTAAAATCTAAAAAAATTAAAAGAAGTTGCAAGTAAAGTCAAGCCACAAGTCACACCTACGCCTTCATCTTATACATGCACCTTCATTTTTAAAATAAAAAATAAAAAAATTAAAAAATAAAATTATATAAGTAAAGTCATAAATTATTATCTTAATAATGATATAAAATATTAATATTATAAAATAAAATTTATTATAATATATAATAAATATTATAATAAATATATTATTATATATTATAATATATTAACTTACATATTATATATTATATTATAAAATATAACAAATATAATAAATATTTTAAATATAATATAAAATTTATAATTTAGTCGGTGTCAGTCTAGTCGCCGGTCCGGTCACCAGGCCGATACCAGTCCGGTCGCTAGTTCGGCCACCAGCATGGTGCTAGTTCGGTCGGTGACCCGGTGCCAGTCTGGTCCCCTGTCTGGTACCAGTTCGATCGCTAGTCTGAATCAGACCGGCACTAACTTGGCAATCGGACTGGCACTGGCTTGGTGGCCAGACAGGCAATCAAATCAATGACCGGATTGGCTATCAGATTGGTGACCGGACTGGTAATTCGATCGGTGGCCAGATTGGTGACCGGATTGACGGCTAGGCTGGCACTGACTTAGTGGCCGGACTGGCTGTCGGACTGGTGGCCGAACTAGCATTAGATCGATAATCGGACTGGCACCATCATGACAACCATATTGACTATCGGATCAGGAGCCGAATTAGTAATTAGATCGGTGGCCACCAATCCAACCACTAGGTCGGTGCCAATTTGGCTACCGGTCTGGCTGTCAGTTTGGCCACCGGTCCGACAACCAGTCCGGCTACCAGGTCGGTGTCAGTTTATCGTTGGTTTGGCCACCGGTCTGATAGCTAGTCCATCTATCGGTTCGGTCGCCAGTTTGGCTGCCAGGTTGGTGCTAGTTTGATCGTCGAGCTGCTAGTCTAGCCACTAGTCCGATAGCTAGTCCGGCCACCAGGTCGATGCCAGTCTAGTCGCCAGCCCAGCCACTGATCTGATAGCTAGTTCGACTGCCAGGTCCATGCCAATCTGACTGCCGCTCTGGTTGCTAGTCCTGTCACCAATTCGATAGCCAGTTCGACCACTTGGTAGATGCTAATCCGGTTGTCGATCCAGCCATCGGTCTGATACCAATCTAGCTCTGGCCAAAAGCCTGATAGCCAATTCGGTTACCAGGTTGGTGTCAGTTTGATCATCAGTCTGGCCATCAATCCGGTCACTAGTCTGGTCGCCAAGACGGTGCCAATTCGATCGCCGGTCTGGCCATTAGTCTGGCCATCAGTCCAATCACTTGTTTGGACTTCGATCTGATTACCAGACCGGCCATCGATCTGAGAGCCATTCTGGTCATTGGTTCGATTGCCAGTCTATCCACCAAGCTGGTGCCAGTCCAATCGCCATGTTGGTGTTAGTCCAACTTGGACTGGCGACCGAGTTGGTACCGATTAGGGGACCGGACTGGTACTAGATCGCCGACCGAACTGGCATCGAGTTGGCGATCGGACTAGTATTGGCATGGTGACCAGACTGACGACTGGATTAGCACCGGATTGATGGTCAGACTGGCACCGACCCGATAGGTGAATTGGTGACTAGCCTGGCGACCGGATTAGCAACTAGGCTAGCACTGACTAAATTATAAATATTATATTATATAATTTAATATTATATTTATTTATTTTATTTTATGATATAATATATAATACATAATATAATATATATATTTATTATAATATTTATAATATTTATTATATATTATAATAAATTTTATTTTATAATATTCATATTTTATATTTTTATTAAGATAATAATTTATGACTGTACTTATATATATTTTAATTTTTTAATTTTTAATTTTTTATTTTAAAAATGTCGGTGCATGAATAAGATAAAATCGTAGGTACGATCTGTGACTTTACTTTATTCATTACTTCTTTTAATTTTTTTAAAATTTTAAAATATTTTTAATTTTATTATATTATTTTTAAATATTTTATTATATTATTTTAAATTTTATTATGTTAAAATTTAAAGTCACGAGAATCCGTGGCTTTAAACATTGTTTAAGCAATCGAACAATCGGTTGCTAATAATTAAAAATCGGTTGCAAAATTAATTTGCAATAACTTTGCAACCAATTTTACAACCGAAATATCTTGGTTGCAAAAATCCAGGTTACAAAATTTTGTGACCGATTTTATTCAGTTGTAAAAGTTTAGCAACCGATTTTGGTGTATTTATAAAATTTAAAATTTTTTTGTAATGAAAAAATTGATTGCAAATTCAGTTTCTAAGTAATAATTTTATTTTTAAATATTGAAAAAAATCGGTTGAAAATTAATAAAAATCGGTTGTAAAAACGATTGCAAATTAATAAAAATCTGTAAAAAAAAAGAACATAAAAATCGGTTATAAAATTGATTGTAAATTAATAAAAAATATCGATTACAAAATTAATTACTAAAATATTATTTTATTATAGTATTATAATTTTTTAAAATGAACCCACATTTTTTGTTGCGGTTACCAAGCCGACCAAACTAGTTTGATAATATTATTTCAATCCATCCGAGTTTGATAAATTTTTATTAAAAAATATTTTTTTAAAAAAAAATCCTTCCATCTCTCCTCGTGTTATTTCACATGCCACGTCATATCAGACAATCATTTTACGTGTCATATCAAAAGGTCAGGTGCTGCCCACGTAGCTCACTTGTTAATTTCCCCGGAGCATGCAGCCAAGGCCTTCTAACATCTAATATCTAATCATTGACGAAGGAATATATGATGGGAATATATGATGGGCCATGTGTTCGAGTGGACCTCAATAATGAGTATGAACCACAAGAGATGAAGTCCCTTGCATTTAAGTCGCAGGCTAATAAATAACCTTCATTTATAGAAGCAATACGCGCATTGCCTCCCAAAGGATTCGCAGAGTTGTGCTCTCCTAGCATCGCATTTCGAGGATCTCGCTCAGAAGACCTTGAATGAATCGGCACTTCATTCGTCGACTTTGTCTTCAACCATGGTATGATTTACAATAATTTATAATTAATATTAATACATATTGGAAATTTTAAAAAATTATAAAAATAAAGAATCAAAAAATTATTATTTGAAATCAAAAAATCAATATTTAATAGTTATGTTAATCAAAATATTAATTAATTCTTATATCAAAGAATTAATTAAAAAATCTAAGAGTTAAAAATTATGGAAGTCTAAAGATCAATTAAAAAAATTAAAATTATTTAGAAAATCAAGAATTACATGTATTCATGAAAATAGATTAAAAGTCGCTCTCATATATGTATAAATAGGATTCAATATATTGAATCTATCATGAATTGATTGTTTTATAAATTTATAATATAAAAATTATCTTTCTCCACTTTCTGAATATTATTTTAAATATTATAATCATCATATATAAATTAAAACTTTTCAAATTTTTATCAAATTAGTATCAGAGCTATCTAAATTTCCATCAAACATGACTTTGAACTTCCCGTCTGAATTGCACCAGCCACATCTCACGTAACTGACTCATATTAATCCATTCAAAGATGCAGCTACCATGGCTAAGTCATTTTTGGGCAGTTAATCGTGACCGGCAGCCAATTCTCTCTCTCAAATCCCAGTATACGTGCCAGCAGGCTAAAACTATTCTCTGTATACCTCCACCTGGATCTTAATCTACAATTTGTGGACAGAACCACGGTAGAAAGCACGAGACCAATAGCGAACTGGCATATGTCACCAAACCGTGGCATGCAGTGTGTCCAGACACCAAACTAATCAGTGAATAAATGTTTCAATATTACGTTCAATTTGGAATAACCCTGACATTAGAGTAAATATACAGAGACCGGAGCTCCGAGGATTAGTTTACAGACCTAAAGCAAGCAAAGACTACTCATGACTGAAGATTTTTAGGGCCTGAAACATTCACCAACTCCGAAGTAGCTACGCGTAGGTACTCGCACACTAGTTTTACCCGGTCAGCGCGCGACATCCTGCCTCCTACTTTGCAGTACGGCCTCAACCATTTAATCAGTGGATACCAGAGCTAGAATGCCTTAAGGCACGCGTCTGCCAAAAGACTCCAATGTCCTAACTATCTTCTAGACCAGGGAGGGGCTCGTGGAAATTGCGAGGCTCGATGCTTTCAAGGACAGACCTTGCCCATGTCTCTCTGTCCACCGCGGGGGAAAAGCCACCACCAGCAAAGAACACGATCGGGTAAAAAAATTACATTAAAGAATTACTTTTAACCTCCCCGACAGGGAATCTTTCAAACTACGAGAGCACCTTTACCGTATAATATAATATCTATAATTTCTAAACACAGAAGAGACAGGTAGTCGGCCCAATATAATTAATCATTAACTCCATGCATTCATTGGCTCTCTTTACCGTTCACCACATTCGTGTCATATACGTTTCATGCCATGGTTAAAAAACTGCACCACCTTTACCTGCTAGCTTATCGAGCTCGATGGCTCGAGACAAGATAAAAGAGACCGGAAGCTTCACAACAATCCCACCACCTCATTTTGAACTCAAGTCACACCAGTCTTTGGCCATACTAAGACAAGGAACGAAAGAAAAGGCTCCTGGGATGGCAGGTCGGTAGGGTCGCAGCCCCTGGGGTTCTCCCAAAAGACACACCACCAGCAACAAACCTTGGTGCATGTTCTCCAACACTCACATCAAGATAAAAAAAAAGATGAAAAGACAAACAAGAGAGAGAGAGAGAGAGAGGTCGCAACTCTCAAGAAGGTCCGGTTCTACATGCGGTGCCGCAATGGAGGACGCTGGTGGGGGAGAAGCCAAGCCTGGGAGGCGACACGTTGTTGCTGCCACCGCTGCTGCTGCTGCTGGAGTTGGTGGTGGGCATCGAATGGAGCCCACCGCCAGATGGGATGGCAATGGAGAGATAGGTGGCGGCGGTGATGGTGTTACTACCATTGATATCAAATGTGGTGGCGGCCGGGGTGGTAGCGGCCGTGGAGGCGGCGGCGGCGGTTGATCCAGGTCCTGCTTCCACAGGCTTTCTTGAACGGTTGCGGCCGCGGTGCATGTGACGCTCGCAGTACTTCTGGTCGGGCACGACATCCCGGGAGCACCGCCACTTCTTGCCGTCGGTTCTCCGGCACCGCCCCGGTTCCGGCTCCATGCTATTCCTGTAGTCCAAGCACAAGCTCCCGTACCCCATGACTGTTGTTGAGCCAATCCAAAGGGTCAATAATCGACGAAGCTTCCGACAAACTAAATATTCAAGACTTGAACACGTTCCGTTATTTAGCCCCCCCATGGTAGTTTATACGTAAATAAAAAAAATATATAAAACCGCAAGAACTCGATCAAAGCATTTGGACGTTTGAAACAAAGAAGTGTACAAACCGAGCACAATTTTAATGATCAACCATACCTAAAGCAAGATAGAAATGAAAACAATATTTTTTTGTTAAGAAAACAAACCCTAGAGAAATGGTCACCCTGTCAGCATAATTGAGAAAATGAAAAGAGCTACATAAGAAGGAAAATGACAGATCAATCAACGGGTAGCATCAGTCCTGTAATTCTTATTCCAAAAAGTTGTTCCATGACGAGTTAGGAGATCAACAATGAAGAATCCCGAAACGAGGACCACTATAGACTCAAGAGGAAAGGAGAGGAAAAGAAAAAAAAAAAAAAAAAAGTTGGAGAGAGAGAGAGAATAAAGAAATAGTGCTTACAAGAGGGGTAGTGTTGAGGACCGTAGGAGGAGGCGGCGACGCTCTTCCAGATGGGGAGGATGAGGTGGAGCGGGACGGGGACGCCCGCCAGCATGTACTTGTAGATGAGCGCCTGGTGCTCCAGCTCTTGCAGCTGCATAAAAGTGAAAGCCGGCCTGCCGCAACCACCCCCAGGTCCCAGTCTCAGCCCCAGACCCAGAGGCGATTGAGCCGCCATCGTCACCACCCCTGCATCCATTAGAAAACTTATAATCGCATCATCAACTCTACCCAACAGCAATAAAAAAATAGAGAGAGGAAGATAATATCAGACAAAAGAAAGAGAGTATAATAATGATTAAAAGGGAGCGACGCAGTACCTGAGGCATCTAACGAAAGGCGAGGGATTTTGGAAGGTGGTGGGAGTGGGCTCTGCTGGTGCTGACGCTGCTCTTGGGGTGGTGGTGGTGGTGGTGCTGGTGGTGGTGGGTTCTGTTCCTCGGCCATCCTTTGGACATCCACACGCGTTGAAAGGGGTATGGTTTTAAGATGACGAGGCAGCAGAGTGAACGCTCCTTTCTTCTCCCATCTCTTCGCTTCTGCTCTCCGAAGTCCAGAGGCGAGGATCCTACCACCTCTCGGCCCCAAAACCAAACCGCTTTCGGTGACAAGACCCAAGAGAGGGTCGTCTGAGATTTTGGGGTAGATAGCTGTCAGATGTGGCAGCAGGGAACTAGGCCGGGTGAGGACCGAGGAGGGGTTTATATAACGCCGTTATTCAAGTGGAACGTTTTATTTGCCCCAGGAGTGCCAGGACCGTTAGCTAGCTGGGAATACGTTCCTGAAGTGAGAACAGTCCGTTACAAGGAACAATTATAATCACGGATCACGAGACATCGGATGCGATACACGGGTGCTCTGGCCTTAATACATCGGCTGCAGGAGTGGCCTAGTCCCGGACGCTGCCAGGTGAACCACGCCGTTTTGAAGGGCCAGTGTCTACTGACAGCAGAAGTCTCTGTCCTGGCTGGATGGTGAGTTTTATGGTTCATGTTTTATTCCTTGTATACATGGTATTGGTATTGGAAGGCAAACATAATGTTATTTATAATTTTCATATATCATCATCTTATATATCTCGCAAGGCATGTGACGGTAGACCATGCAAACAATTGAAATATATATAGAATTAAATGAGTTATGAACTACTCACCCATACTTATTTACTGGAATATCTCAGTTTATATTTGTAATAATAATAATAATAATAATAATAATAATAATAATAATAATAATAATAATAATAATAATAATAATAATAATAATAATAATAATAAGATTTGTTATTGTAATAATGTAAAGACCAGCATTAATCACACTAGTTTTCTTCACTAACCGCAATCAAATATAATTTTATACCTGTTCAAAATGTTAGATCAGCGATCTATTATATCATACTAACTTGTAGCTATCAATAAAAATTGGATTGAAATTTAGATTTCATATGACAAATCATAAAATGGAGCCTCAACTTTCTCTCTCTCTCTCTCTCTCTCTATATATATATATATAATTCAGATGTCCATAGGATTTATTTCATTCTATTTTATAATATTTCAATAAGTTTAGTTTTATTTTATTTATCCTTTAATTTAATTTTAATTTAAAATTTATTTTATAAAATGATTTTTTTAAAAAATGAAAAGAATTTTTATGTTTCATTATTGAGAATCTCGTTTTCAAAAAAAAATTTGCTGTTCATGATACGCATGTCGGAAGAAAATGAAATTTGCTGTTCGACTAACTAGTTAAAGACCTAAAACCGGAAGATAGGCTCACCACGGTGTAAATATGTTTCGATTTAAAATTTAGAGCTTATCTACTCATTTTTTTGCAAAAAAACCAAGCTTAAGATTATGTCGAACAAGTTAAAGACCTAAAACCGGAAGATAGGCTCACCACGCTGTAAATATGTTTCGATTTAAAATCTAGAGCCTATCTACTCATTTTTTTCTTTTGCGAAAAACCAAGCATAAGATTACATCGCATTTTGAAATGAGGCAGCAGACCCGACCACGTCCATAAAATGGTGTGCGAACAATTTTTTTTAGTTTTTTACTAGCCGTTGCGTAAGGGCGAGAATATACTACATTAAATTGAAACAACGGCCGTTACAACGGCGGTGGCGGTGGAAATGCGAGAGGGGTGCCGGGGGCGGGAGGGGAGCCATGAGTGTACGGTGTAAGCCGCGAAAGTCGTCTGACAATGTGTCAGCCTTTCTCTCTCTATGCTCGCTCTGCTGCTGGCAAAATAAATCCGTATCCTATTAGGATCACGCATCCCAAAGCTGAGGTATGCTTCTCCTGCTTCTTTTACATCATTTCAACAAACCTTGTCCAGCACGATTCTGCTAATCACATAGGGCATTGGGTAGCCGTTAACGGGGCCAGGCTCCGGGGAGAGGCCTCACGTCTTCTTAATCATTTGCCATTGGAACAGGCTAACAAAGAAGATCTCCAGGAGCAATTAGCGGAATAGCGATCGGAAATGAAGGGAAAACAGAGAGAGAGAGAGAGAGAGAGAGAGCAGCGCATGTCCCCCTTCAATTTCAAAGTTCCCTGCATCACGCCCCCATAAAAGACACCCACATGGTACCACATCCACGTCAGTCCCGTGTGAACCATCTAGACGGACCCGGTATGGTGGGTCCGGATACATGGATGTTCGTTCACGTGAACGCGGACCCATGGCGGTCCGCAGGCCACAGCTGGAGGGAGGAATCATGGTGGACAGTTGGTGAAGGCGAAAGGAAAAGAAAAATCCCCGTGGGGCCCTCTCTCTGACACTGGCTAGCTGCCCATGGTAATAATAGCACTCGGAGTAAAAAGAATGAATAAAATTTTTATATGACCGTACATCCAAAATAATTTATATTAAAAAGATATATGATTATTTTTTATTTTTTTAATTTTTTTTATACTATATTATAAAAATTATAATATATAATATAATAAATTATAATAAATTTATTATATTTTAAAATATAAAATAATTATTACAATATATATATATTATAATATATATTATAATATATTATTATAATATCTTTTAATTAATATTATTTTCAATTAATATTATTTTTTAGTTAAATTATTATTAATTTTAAATTAATATTATTTTTATATAGTTAATTAATATTACTTTTAATTAATATTATCTTAAAATAATATAATAATTAATATTATCAAAAATAATAATATATAAAATTTTAATTGATACTGATTTTTTATTATTTATTTATTCATTTAAAAATAAAATTTATTAATTTTATTTAATAATAATAATAATATTTATAAAATTATAAAAAAAAAAATCTGATTTTGAATTCGTCCGTTTGACAGAGTGATTCAAAACTGAATTCGTCTTTTTCTCGAACGAATTCAATATCACATCAATTTAATTCATGTCATATCAAATTTCAAAATTAAATTTTAAAAAATTAATATTGATTTATAAAAAATTTGACATTTCTAAAGATGAAATTGGATTCGTCTTTTGAAAATACGAATTCAGATACCCGTTGTTGCCGATCTCGCCGCCGCGCCTGTGGCTTCGGAGCCGCCGATCCGACTAGACCGTCTCGCCCCTGGGGTCTCTTGGCTCAACCGAACCTGCAAGGCAAGGTCAGAAATCCTGGCCGGGAATTCCGGCGAGGGAGCTTCGACGGTCAAGTTAGTAGACGGCGAGAGGAAACAGAGTCTCTGAGACGGGCCCCCGAAGGAGTCCCAGATTTAGAGATCAAACTAGCAAGAAAGGTCCCAGGAAGAATAGAAACCCCGGCCGGGTCCCTTCACCGAGCTCACGCCAAAGGTCCCCTCTCGGGATCTCAGATCTTGCTCTTGGAACCCAGTCTCCAGCCTTCGTTTCTTGCTTACCATGTCGTCCATTCTCTCCTTTCTTTTATCTCCTCCTGTTACCTTCTCGTTTTTTGTCCCCGGGAGGCTCCGTTGTCTCCTTTGCCTCCTCCCCTTCGTTTCTTTCCCTTTCCCCTTCTGAATCAAAGAGCCAGGCGGCTTCCTGGCCTTGCTTGCTGAGCCCAGCGAGGAAAGAGTAGGGGAGGGGGGCGCCGGTTAGATCGCAGACCAGACCTCGGGCCGAGCATGAGCGCTCTCTTTCCCAGGCGCCGAAGCTATCCGTTATTGGGCCCTGTCCCGTCAGGGCCTCGCTTCTCGACTACGGAGCATGTCGGGCCGATGTAAGCGATGTTCCGCGTGTCGCCGCCGACCGTACGGGCGAGGTCTTCGGGGTGCGGCGCGCGCGGCTCGAGGGGCAATCTTGGAACCAGTGCTCTTGTCCTTGGAAGCTTCTCCGCGCAGGTTGGCCGACCTCGGCCGAGGCGGGACCATCTCAGGGTGCCACCTGGCGAGGGAGCAGGGAGACCGCTGGCTTCGGCCGAGGTGGACCCTTCCTGGGTGGACACCTGGCGGAGCGGCAGAGGGGCACTCGACTTCGGCCGAGGTGGTCTCGTCTCCGGGCGACACCTGGCGAAGGAGCGAGGGGCCCGGCTCGACCTTGGCCTAGGTGGGACCGTCTCAGGGTGCCACCTGGCGAGGGAGCGGGGAGGCCGCCGGCCTCGGCCGAGGTGGACCCCTCCTGGGTGGACACCTGGCGGAGCGGCAGAGGGGCGCTCGACTTCGACCGAGGTGGTCCCGTCTCCGGGCGACGCCTGGCGAAGGAGCGAGGGGCCCGGCTCGACCTCGGCCTAGGTGGGGCCATCTCAGGGTGCCACCTGGCGAGGGAGCGGGGAGGCCGCCGACTTCGGCCGAGGTGGACCCCTCCTGGGTGGACACCTGGCGGAGCGGCAGAGGGGCGCTCGACTTCGGCCGAGGTGGTCCCGTCTCCGGGCGATGCCTGGCGAAGGAGCGAGGGGCCCGGCTCGACCTCGGCCTAGGTGGGGCCATCTCAGGGTGCCACCTCGCGAGGGAGCGGGGAGGCTGCCGGCTTCGGTCGAGGTGGACCCCTCCTGGGTGGACACCTGGCGAAGCGGCAGAGGGGCGCTCGACTTCGGTCGAGGTGGTCCCGTCTCCGGGCGACGCCTGGCGAAGGAGCGAGGGGCCTGGCTCGACCTCGGCATAGGTGGGGCCGTCTCAGGGTGCCACCTGGCGAGCGAGCGGTGAGGCCGCCGGCTTCGGTCGAGGTGGACCCCTCCTGGGTGGACACCTGGCGGAGCGGCAGAGGGGCGCTTGACTTCGGCCGAGGTGGTCCCGTCTCCGGGCGACGCCTGGCGAAGGAGCGAGGGGCCCGGCTCGACCTCGGCCTAGGTGGGGCCGTCTCAGGGTGCCACTGGGCGAGGGAGCGAGGAGGCCGCCGGCTTCGACCGAGGTGGACCCCTCCTGGGTGGACACCTGGCGGAGCGGCAGAGGGGCGCTCGACTTCAGCCGAGGTGGTCCCGTCTCTGGGCGACACCTGGCGAAGGAGCGAGGGGCCCGGCTCTACCTCGTCCCAGGTGGGACCGTCTAAGGGTGCCACCTGGCGAGGGAGCGGGGAGGCCGCCGGCTTCGACCTAGGTGGACCCCTCCTGGATGGACACCTGGCGGAGCGGCAAGAAAACCTGGACCGACCTCGACTTCGGTCGAGGCGGAGTAGCGCCTGATTTTGCCGAAAAACTCCACGTGGCTCGAATTACGTCCAGCAAAATCTGAGACATGCCACGTCATCGTTACGGCCATAACACCCGTCATCACCACGTCGACCGAAATCATTTATTTCGATAAATATATCATAAAATATCTATTTTGATAATTTTTTATTTAAAAAATATTATTTTAAAAATAAATTCTAAAGAATTCAATACCATGCGGCAGTAGCTCCATTCTACTTACTAATTTTTTAGTGATATCAAGTTAATAAAGTTATCTTTAAATAAAAGAAATATGAAATTTTAAATTTTAAATTTGATATTACTTGTTGGGATGAAGGTCTGCGGAATATCTGCATCATTCCCCATTCTTTTTTTTTTTACGTTAAAAAAAATACAACTAATGGCAGATCATTGTATTGCGTATAAATTTTTTTTATCCATCCGATGAGGTCATACATAGAGTTTGGTGAGATGGGATAAATTATTTTTTTTATTGACCAAATAACGGGCAGTCCGAGTCCACGAATGTTACATTTTTTTTTTATTATTATCACGCGGAAGGAGGGGTTCTCCATGTCTTGGCCCTTTGCCGGGCGCTCTCTTTCTCTCTCTCTCTTTAAAGGTTTTAATCAAGTCTTGCGTCTTCGTGTAGGAACTGGGATCCAAGTTTTCTTGACAGGAGGGCCGCTGGCTGAAACCGTTTTCAGCCGTTTTAATGTTATAATAATACTATAACGGAATAGAGTTTTGATAACGGAATTTTTTAGTTGCCAGTGTATAGCGTCATTAAAGTTGTGCCACCTTCCAACACTTTTTAAAAGTATCGATAAAAAAATATTTTAACGTTGCTTTAAAGCGTCGGAAATTTTTCCCGCGCCATCTCTCGACGCTTTTCAAAACTACCAGCAAAAAAACAGTATTAACGACACTTTAAAGCGTCAAAATTTTTTCCTACGCCATCTCTCGACACTTTCCAAAACCGTCGGCAAAAAAATGCTATTAACGACGTTTTAAAGCGTCAGGATTTTCTCCCATTTCTTCCCGAGTCCGAGCCCTAATCTCATTTCCTCTCGTTCCATCGCCGCTCTCCCAGACGGCCTTCTCCCGAGCTCCAGCCGATCTCCCCCTCCCTTCGTCATCTCCCTCTCCCTCCTTCCATTCATTGTCGGTGCACGGATTCCATACATCTCGTTTGTTTCCATTGATCGATGAATTCCGGCCGAGAAGAAATCCCCTTCAATCTTCATTAGGTAGGCTCATTCTCTCAAATCTCTATACCAATAATTATTTCCTTTGATTTCCATTATATTTTCGCTATTTTTTCCATCTTCATATTCTCAATCGGGTGGTAGGAAGTTGATATATGTTTTTTCCAATTTGTTGCTCTGTTTTTGATCGATCTCCACCAATCGTCAGCCGTTCGCCGGTTCTGGTGGTGTCACCGGAGATCAAGACTCGCCCGAAGGTGAGTTTAAGATCTCTTGGTTTCTATTCATCTTCTTTTTTTCTGTGTTTTTTTCTTTTTTTTTTTTGGGTCGCGGGCGGAGCAGGGGCGGAGTGGTGTGGCGCGAAGTGCTTCAACTCCTCCTTTTCCTATTAAGATTAATAATTATTTATGGTGGTATTGCAAATTTATTTTATGATTACAGTAGCAATGGGGTATTTTGATGGATACCTTGATTTCGTGTGCCAAGTACAATTTAAATTATATAGAAGTTACTTTTAAATAATGTGAGGAATTTCTACTAAAATTCGATTGATGATAGGACCGGAATCCAGGTACCTGGTATCTAACAGATTTTAATGTTGATTGTATGGGAATAACTAAGCTTTTAGGTTTTAGAGGCATAAGAAGCCTTGCATATCCAAATAAATGACGAGGATGAATATGGTAGTTTTAAATTTATTACATGAAAAAGCTTATATGGTAGGTTTTGGGTTTAGGATTTTGGTTTTAAGGTTTAGAGTCGAGGGTTTGTGGGTTTTGGGTTTTGTGTTTTGGATTTAGCATTTAGTGGTTTTTGATTTAGGGTTTAGGGTTTAGAGTTTTGGTGTTGTAGGGTTTAGTGGTTTAGGATTATGATATAGGGGTTTAGGTTAGTGTAAATAGTTTAGGATTTAGGATGTTGGGATTTAGGAATTAGGGTTTAGATTTTAGGGTTTATGGTTTATGGATTTAGTTTTCAGGATTTAGCATGTTAGGGTTTAGGGTTTATGGTGTCGAGGTTTAGGTTTTAGGATATTTCAGATTTTTGATTTCAGGGTTTAGGGTTTTGTATTTTAGGGTTTGCGGTTTAGGGTGTAGATTAGGATTTTGGAGGTAGTGTTCAGTATTTTAGCCCATCATCATGTAGTAAGCCCAATAGATTTGCTTCACCCAGGGCTTTCTCTATCAATAATCAAATTTTCAATCCCCCCTCCAAGCACCACATCATCCCTTTCCTTCCTTACCATTTCTCTCCTCAATTTAAACAATCACCTGAAAAATATAAAATAATATAGGCATAACATATGAATATAAAAGCAAGGAACAACAAAAAAGAATTGTAATAAATGGAAGAAAATGGAAAAAAAAAAAAATGAACAAGCACTTATCTCGGGTAAGGAGATAAGGGAGAGACATGTTCGGAGTCGCCATTGGTCCATCATAGAGGGAGATCCCACCTACCATAAAAAATAAAAATTTAAAAAAAAGGAAAGGAAAAAAAAACTAGGGTTCTAAGTTCCAAGTTGCCCTACCTCCGATACAAAGAATAATAGAAAGTGTAATGCTACCGGGCCCAACCATGGTACCAAAATGAAAAGCTAGAGAGAGAGAGAGGAGGAGGTGGAGGAGGAGAACAAGAAGAATAAATAAGAGGAAGTGGGGTATGAGAATTAAATTGCCTTCATGTATTAGTTTGTCAGACAATATGTAAGGTTTATCCCCATCCATAACCCAAATATGCTTTACATGTTTTGTTGTCTTTTTGTTATCAGGTGCTTGATTGCTTCGAGGGTAAAGAGGGTTTCTACCCTATTTTGAAATTGGTTTAAGGTTTGTATATGGAGGCTATGATGATTTCGGATGTATGTTTTCCTGATTTCATTAAATTCGGTATGGACAAAAGTAGTTTGAATGGAAAGATTTCTTGTCCATGCCGACGATGTGTTAACGGTCACTATCTAGATCTATAAATAGTAGAAGAATATTTGATATGGAATGGTTTTGCAAGAGGTTATACTCAGTAGATTTTTCATGGAGAACTTATGTTGCCAGAATCAAGTAATCAACCATCGTCTGATTCTGGATCCAGTAATATGCAAGAGAATCTAGTAGGAGATGATGATATATCGGGTTTGATCACAGATGCTTTTCGACATGGTGTTTAAAACTTTGTAGGTTCAAGTGGTATACATGAAACAACGAGAATGTGTGAAAGTTCTACATTCATTGAACAAACATATATCGATAAGCAGATGCAACCATCAACTTCTGAGTCAGCTCGGTATTATAATTTAATGAAAGAAGCAGATGAATAATTATATCCGAGCTGTTTGAAATTTTCTAAGATATCTTTTCTTATATATTTATTTCATATAAAATATATGAATGGACGGTTGGGAAAGAGTTTTACTATGCTTTTGTGGTTATTAAAGGATGCATTTCCAGAAGGTAATGGTTTACCATCCTCTTATTATGAAGCAAAGAAAGTTGTCAACAATCTGGATCTCGGATATCAAAAGATTCATAGTTGTCCGAAAAACTGCATATTATATCATGGTGAAAATGCTGATCGAGAATCATGCAATGTTTGTGGATCTTCACGATGGACAAGTCATGAAGGAGATGAGGATGATATAGTGAATGCAACAGATACAATGCGGTATACAAAGAAACCGGCGAAGGTATTGCGTTACTTTCCACTTATTTCTTGGTTGAGAAGGCTATATTCATCATCAAAAACAGCTTCATTGATGAGATGGCATCATGAAGGGTGTACAAATGATGGAATGTTGAGACTCCAGCTGATAGTTTAGCATGGAAAGTATTTAATGCTAGGCATTCTGATTTTGCCTTTGATATTCGTAATGTTCGATTGGGTTTAGCTTCAGATGGCTTCAATCCTTTCCGTACTCTAAATTCTACATACAGTACTTGGCCAGTTATTCTGATACCATAAAATTTACCACCATGGTTGTGCATGAAACAATTCTCACTTATTTTATCAATGGTTATTCTAGGCGATAAGGGTCCCGGAAATGATATTGATATTTTTCTACAACCTTTAATAGAGGAATTGATATAGTTGTGGGAAGGTGTCGATGTAGTTGATGCTTCCAATGGTGAAACATTCAAACTACGGGCTGCTTTGTTATGGACTATTAATGATTTTCCAGCATATGCCAATTTATCTGGCTAGAGTACAAAAGGACGGGTTGCATGTCCTTGTTGTACAGATTCGACACATTCAATTTGGTTAAAACATGGTGGAAAATTCTGTTATATGGCGCATCATTGATGGTTAGAACCAAATCATCCATTTCGTTTTCAGCAAGATTTATTTGATGGTATCATAGAAATGGGATGTGCACCTATTCCACCTTCTGGAACTAATGTTCTTAGACAAATGGATTCCATCAGTTACACATATGGTAAATCTTCAAAGTCTAATAAAAAAAGAGGAAGGGATGATCAAGAAGGTTTGCTAGAAGAAATGACCACTGCTACGGTGGATGCACAGGTATTTGAAGATCCTGATAATTTTTTTGAAAATAAAAACGAGGAAGATGTACAGATAGCATCTACAACTCAGCCCAGTAAACATTTATGGAAGAAAAGAAGTATCTTTTTTGACTTACCTTATTGGAAACATAATTTGATTCGGCATAATCTTGATGTCATGCACATAGAGAAGAATGTATGTGATAATCTACTTGGAACATTGTTGAATCTTGATGGAAAGACCAAAGATAACATGAAGGCCCGAATGGATTTACAAGAATTGGGTAGCCGAAATGATCTTCATCCCAAAATGCTTGCTAATGATAAAATTTATTTGCCTCATGCATCTTATACCATGTCTGCTTAAGAAAAAGATAATTTTTTGACAGTATTGAAAAACATTAAAGTACCTGATGTATATGCATCTAACATTTCAAGGTGCGTGCATCTTAAAGACTGAAAATTTTTCAATCTGAAAAGTCATGATGGTCACATATTAATGCAATATATCTTTTCAAAAGCTTCAAGATAATTGATGTCTAAACAAGTTCTTATAGTTATAATCAGGTTATCATCATTCTTTAGGTCATTATGTTCAAAGGTTATTGATCTTGAAGAGCTTGATCGGTTGGAGTCGGAAATTATGGTTACACTTTGTCAGATGGAGAAGATCTTTCCACTTGGATTTTTTACTATTATGGTACATCTACTCATTCACTTAGCTTCGGAAGTCAAGCTTGGTGGACCGGTACACTACCGATGGATGTATCCTATTGAAAGGTATTAATGTTAATGTTTAATATCTAGATAATTTTTAATAAAAGTAGCATCTTGATGATGTATAATAAAATTTTTAAATATTGTAGGTATCTTGGACGATTGAAAGATTATGTACGAAATAGAGCCTATCCAGAGGGCTCTATTGCGGAAGGACATATTGCTGAAGAGTGTCTGACAATTTGTTCAAGATATCTTCAAGGTGTAGATACTGTGTTTAACAGACCTCAACGGTATATTGATTTCGTAGCCAATGCAGAGTTGTATAAGTTCTTAACTGCAAGAAGATTAATGGGAAAAGGTGAAAGTATTGTATTGGACCATATATTAATTGCACAAGCACACTGTTATGTGTTACTTCATAGTGAAATAATATCTAACTATCGAAGGTTAGCATATTTAATGTATTTCAATGGTTTTAAATATCATATATTATTTTTGAAACTATTTTAATAATTATAATTTTTATGCAGTGAATTTTTAATGTCTCAGCGACAAGCTAGTCATAGCACTCGACCTAATCCAAGGATTGAGCAGTGATGGTTAGTCGAGTTATTTCCTACATGGCTTTCAAAACATGTTTGACATATTTTAAAGAATATATGTATATATTTCATATCGAATAACATGTTAATAATTTTTATGATTCTTTAGGTATCAACAATGATGGAGAAAAATTGTTCAGATGAATTAATAGCCCTGGCTCGAGGACCGAACAAAATTGTCATAAGATATAATGGTTTCATAATCAATGGATTTAAATTTCACACTAAAGATTTTGAGAAATTTAGAAAAACACAGAATAGTGGTGTTATGGTAGAAGATGATGGAAAGACTTATTATGGTGCACTTAAAGATATATACAAGTTAGATTACTACGGAATTTTTAAAATCATATTATTTAGATGTGATTGGGTAGATATAAATTCATCAAGGGGTTTGAAAAAAGATACAAACAGATTTACACTTGTAAACTTTACAAGGTTGATACATACTGGTGTCTTATTGAAGGATAATCCATTTATCTTTTCTTCTCAAGCTCGTCAAGTATTTTTTGTACAAGAAGCAAAGGACAAAGATTGGGCTATTGTTATTAAGACAAAATCTCGGGACTTATATGAAATGGAAAAACAACTGGAAGATGATGAAGATGATGATACTTATACGCATTCCATGCCTTTCAATTTTGTACCAGTTGATGACGTACATGCTACAATACCCTTAGTTAGGACAAAAGTTGAAGAAAATGCTAATGATTGATTCTTATTGGTATTAAATTTTATAATGTTTACAATTTGTAGTAATTATTATGTTAAATTATTATTTATCTTCACTAATTCTGTCTCTGATGTAAATGATAGGTGATACGATGCCTCGCGAGCGACGCTTTCTTGGGGTGCAGTCCAGCACTCCCGGATAGAGGCCGGCAGTTCTTCTGGATAGCATGCTCAGGCTAGTACTTCGGAGGATGTTCATGCGGGTCCTTCGTCTCCTTCCACACAGCATACTACTGCAGCTCCATCATCCTCGGGGCATCATGATCCTCCCGTCGATCCAGTAGATGATGAGATACATATTCAGGATAATTTATTCCAATATTCTTGGTAACTTTAAATTTAATTACACTTTTTATTATAGCTTACTTTTATCTATTTCTATGCAGATGGATCGGGGAGTGTCAGACATAGGCGCGGGCCTATAGTAGTACATGATGTTTGGAAGATGCCCGAGGGTGAGAGAATATTGGTTGAGTGCAATGAGCTGGGGCAGCCAATTAAGAAAGCCGCCAGCTTATTGAGCTCTTTTTTGGGGACGGTTGCACGGAGGCATCAGATTTATCCACTTAGCTATGCTAAGTGGAATGATATGCTTCCAATGTATAAAGTAGAGATTCTTCGAGTTATACAGGTAAAAAATTTGTATTAAATTATTTGTAATCTTGTATTATTCAAATATTACTGTATGTTTTATATTATTATTAATTATTTTGTTTTGTAGGGTAAGTTTGTACTTCCTCCATCCTCCCATGACTTTGTACTGAAATCTCTCAACTGGAAATGGAAAGAATATAAAGCCCAGTTGAAGACGAAGTATAAGTTGTCGGGTATGACAGGGGAGCAGGTAGTTGGTACCTGTCCTCCTGATGTACCCCTCATCAGTGGGTGGAGTTGGTTCATTATTGGTATTCTGACATGGGACAGGTATCTTCTAATTTATTTGAAGCAAGTTTATTAAAGAATATGGTATATATATATATATATATACATTACTTTCTTGATATGAGTTCTCTTTCTGATTTTACAGACATATTCTGATATTGGTAGAGCTACCCGAGCATCTCAGTCTGTTCCCCACACATCAGGATCGAAGAGTGCGCGAGTCAGGCAGGAGTTCGTAAGTTTCTTAAACTATTCCCTTATTGTGATATAGATTAAGTAGTTCTTGTTAAGTCCTTACAGGATATTTCAAAATTGTATCCTAGTCTTACAACAAATCACTTGATAACAACATCAAGTTATCTAAATACTAGGATTTAGAGGTGCTAGGATAAGTTATTTCTTGATGTGGCAGGATTGCTGACGTGGAGGAACTGGCGGGTGCCACGTCGAGAAAAGATGCCGCGTCAACTCTCCAGCACGTATTCCACTACCGAGCTGAGCAGAACTCTTTCAGAATAGCAGGCCGAGCTTAGTCCTCCGCCAGGTTGAGCTCAAGAGCTCGATGCCTAGGTCGGAGCCGCCTTCCGCCCTCCAGAGCGAGACCCTCGGAGGCTAGTGCCCTGCGGTCGAGGTCAAGCCAAGAGCTTACCCGCCGATGTGGAGCCTCTCTGAGGGTGCGCCCTCTGGACCAGGACCGCCTTCCGCCCTCCAGAGCGAGACCCTCGGAGGCTAGTGCCCTGCAGTCGAGGTTAAGCCAAGAGCTCACCCACCAATGTGGAGCCTCTCCGAGCGCGCGCCCTCTGGACCGGGTTCGCCTTCCGCCCTCCAGGGCGAGACCCTCGGAGGCTAGTGCCCTGCGGTCTAGGTCGAGCCAAGAGCTCACCTGCCGATGTGGAGCCTCTCCGAGCGCGAGCCCTCTGGATCGGGTCCGCCCTCCGCCCTCCAGGGCGAGACCCTTGGAGGCTAGTGCCCTGCGGTCGAGGTCGAGTTACGAGCTCACCCGCCGATGTGGAGCCTCTCCGAGTGCACGCCCTCTGGACCGGGTCCGCCTTCCGCCCTCTTCCACCGAGGCACCCCCGCGAGCTCGGAATGTCGAGGTCGGAGCAAGTCATACCGCCCCAGCTCGGCCCCAGTCCGAACGAGGTCTTTACCAGCCCAAAACACTGGCGAGCCGCCCGAGGATTGCACTGAAGCACTTTCTAGGCCGTACTGACCACCTACGACCGCCAGTTACACCAATTCGGGGATTCGAATCCCGCGGATGGTGGCCCGCCATTTGAAGCATCCCCAAATTTCCCGGAATGAGGCAACCAAGAGGAGTGTCGGAGCACCTGACAACGCCCCCTATCATGAATAAGGAAAGGTCCCTCGGGACACCGCCGCATGCGCCTGACAGCCCGGCAGGGATCCCGAGACAAGCGTCGAATGGTAACTTGGTTCACAGCAAACCCAGAGGTAACACACATAACAACTCCAAGAGACAGAGGAGAGAAAAAAATAGAAAAAAGAAGTGCAACCCCCACCAGCAAGAGGGGACGGCACCACCACCATCACCACAAGTACAAGCGCAAGCACGACCAAGAGGGCGATGCGCCACTACCACCACAGTGGAGGGGAAAGCGAGGGATACAAGGAGAGGTGGAGGAACAGAGCATCTCTCTGTCCCTGCTATCATTCTCCCCCGGCAACGTTTTCACCTTCACCCACATTTTACACTCCTCCTTGAGCGGAGTCCATCAAGAGGGGCCCGACCAGGAGGATCTATTTTCCTGGATCGTCACTGACTTGATCATCGGAGTGGCCCTGCCGGAAATCCCGGCCCGGGTCTCTAACCGTTGTCTCACAGGTCCAGGAGCGGAGGACCGCCGGGCAACAAAGTGACCGTACTCAGCGAGGAGATCCAGGAACCGAGAGCTGCGGGCGGCCGGAGGAGTGCACTCCAGCACCGATGCAACTACGGGCCACGACGATCATGGCGGCAACAGATTGGCACGCTAGGTAGGGGGGAAGACGGGCATGACAAAGTCCTTCATCACTCCCCAAGTCAATATACCGCAGAAGGATGGTGACGACACAAGCTAGAAAGGCTAGCAGAGTGGCAATCTCCCCTAGGCCTCTCCAGGACATCACCTCCTCTGTCCCTTTCGACAGGGAACCCACTGACGAAACCATCAGGCACACAGCGAAAGTGTGCCTGGAGAAGCGTGAGCACAAAATGGTGGGATTCTTCTGCCAGTTCATTAGCATGCGAGGCTTAACCGACGAGCCACCGGACTACAACGCCCACCACCGGTGGAGCCCTTCACCGGTCGCGGTGAGGTGGAGTATCATCACTTCCACCGTGATCACGGCCATGGCATCAAAAAAATGTCGCAACCGTGAATAAGAGATCGAGAAGCTCGTCAAGGAGGCCCACTTCTGAAGATTTGCGGGGGGCAGGCCTCGAGTGGGGCCCTAAGTGCTCTCCACTTTTCCATCGGCTTCAACCACCGACGGCTACCTCACCGCGAAACCAGTGGGCATCGCCGCCTGGAGGGTCGCGCGTGCATCTAAGAAGGCTCAGGGGGCAGGGGCACCCGAGAGTCATTTCCTCGCCATGAGGGGAGGAGAAAGCAAAGGAGGAAGGTAAATAAAGCTCCGCGGACATCGATATGACGGTCTCGGATCACCATGGAGAGGTCCCTGCGAGGCAGTCGAAGCTCCACCATGAGGGGTCTATTACCTCGAAGAATTCGATGGCATCAGGCTCCCCCGAGGGAGGAGGGCATGTAGCCTACAAAGACGCCCCCAGTCAGGTAAGTTCCCCCACCAACGATCATGGTAGCGATTTTTTCCATTGCATGGGTATCCGCATGTTTTGCAGGAAAGGATGAACAGCGCCCTCTGGCCCAGCTCCAGGATGTCAAAGAACCTCCGAGCCACGTAGCTCCCACTTTCCAGTGTTCTGGGGCCCAGCCCTAGGATGCTAGAGGAACCTCGAGCCACGTAGCTCTCCAACTCCAAGCATCCCCGAGCCCAGCTCCAGGACGTCGAAGAATCTCTGAGCCACGTAGATCCCACTTCCCAGCGTTCCTGGGCCCAGCCCTAGGATGCTAGCGGAACTCGAGCCACGTATCTCTCCAACTCCAAGCATCCCCGAGCCTAGCTCCTGGGCATTGAAGAATTTTCGAGCCACGTAGCTCCCGCTTCCCAGCGTTCCGGGGCCCAGCCGCAGGACGCTAGAGGAACTTCGAGCCATGTAGCTCTCCATCTCTAAGCATCCCCGAGCTCAGCTCTAGGATGTCGGAGAATCTTCGAGCCAAGTAGCTCTCTATCTCAAACGTCTCCAAGCCTAGCTCCGAGACACCAAGAGATCACGGGGGCACGCAGCTCCCGTCAACGCCTCGAGCCTAGCTCCAAGGTGCCAAAGACCTGAGCCAAGATCTCAGGCAACCCCATGGGCCCGAGCCTAGCTCCACGTCCAGGAAGGTCTCGAGCCTAGCTCCAAGGCAATCAAGACCGGTAACCCCCCTTCTCTGATCTCCCCACTCGAAAAGAAGACGTGAGGGGAAGGAAAGAAAGAGAATAAAGGGGGGAAGCCCAGCAGCCCCCTTCTCTGATCTCCTCGCTCGAAAAGAAGACGAGAGGAGAAGGAAAGAAAGAGAACAAGACGGGGGTACAACCAGCATCCTCTCCTCTGATCTCCCCACTCTAAAAAAAAAAGAAGAAGAGAAAATAAGGACAAGAACAAAATGAAAAAAGAGAAAGAAGAAGAGTAGGGAAGGAAAGAAAGAGAGAACAAGAAGAAAATACAGCATCATCGATGCTACCACTTTCAGCAGCTCTCAGTCATCATCGTCCCCGAGCCCAGCTCCAGGATGCCTTCTCAAGATCGGAGCTCAGATCTCCGACCAAGAAAACTTCGATCCAAGCAGCTCTCAGCAATCATCGTCCCCGAGCCTAGCTCCAGGATGCCTTCTCAAGATCGGAGCTCAGATCTCCGGCCAAGGGAACTTTGAGCCAAGCAGCTCTCAGCAATCATCATCCCGAGCCCATCTCTAGGACTCCTTCTCAAGACCGGAGCTCAGATCTCTAGCCAAGGAAACTTCGAGCCAAGTAGCTCTCAGCAATCATCGTCCCCGAGCCCAGCTTCAGGATGCCTTCTCAAGACCGGAGCTCAGACTTCGGCGAAGGGAACTTTGAACCAAGCAGCTCTCAATAACCATCGTCAACGAGCCCACCTCCAGGATGCCTTCTCAAGATCGGAGCTCAGATCTCTGGCCAAGGAAACTTCGAGCCAAGCAGCTCTCAGCAATCATCGTCCCCAAGCCCACCTCTAGGATGCCTTCTCAAGACTGGAGCTCAGATCTCCGGCCAAGAGAATTTCGAGCCCAACAGCCCTCAAGTGTTATGACTTAACCTCAAGCAAGGTGAAACCCTTCTCCCTGAGCTCCCCATACAAGAAAGAAAAGAAAGAGAAGGGAAGAACCAAGCAAAGAGAACAAATGAGAAAGAAACTCGGATTTCATTTCATTGATCAAACACAAAGTACAAGTATCTTCTTGGCCCCCGACATATCGGGTGACCCAGACTGAGTACAAGAAATGAAAGTACAAAATGAAGCAAGGAGTAAAAATGGTCACTCCGCCCCGGCTGGCCTCCCCGCTGGGTCCTGAGGCCGGGAGCTCTCGCCCTCAGAAGTCCCTGGCTGGGCTGCCCCGACTTCGGTAGGATCACCCTCGGCTAGTCTCGAAGGCTCTGAGTCTGCGCTTCCCGCGGCGACCTCCTCATCAGCCTCCTCCTCCGTGGCCGAAGGGTACCTGAGGCTACTGCGATTCTTGTCAGGAATAATCGCCTCGACCTGACCGCACAGGTACATGAACCCCTTATAAAAGGAATCCGATGCCATCTGCTGGATTTCAGCGACAATGTCCTCCGAGGCCTTGAACCTAGCGACGGCGTCCTCAGCGGCCACCCTTTTCAACTTGGCGGCCTCCAGCCTGTTTGTTTCCGTCGAGTTGACAGCCGTCTCTGCCGCCTTCTCAGCCACAGCAAGCTTCTCCTTCACAGCTGCCAGTTCCGCCTGAGCAGCTTGAGCAGTCTTCTTGTGCTGGTCGGCCTCGGCACTATACCAGTTGAGCTTTTTCTCGATGATGGAGTGGTCATTGATCGCCTTCTTTGAACGACTCCACTCCCGGTCGCAAGCCGTCAGGAGTCCCTTTGCTCGCCCCTCAGCATTGGCGAGCTCCCTCTCAAGGTCCTTGACCTTTTGCTGAAGTACCCCGTACACCCCGGCCTTCCCCTTTAGGTCGACTTTGAGAGACTCGATCTCGGTGGCCTGTTGCCTCTCGAGACGCTCCCAGCTCTGGTAGTGGCCCTTGATGAATAAGGCCTCGGCACCGATCTGCACCATGAAAAGAAGTCACTAAAAAAAAAAAAAAAGAAAGAGAAAAGAGAAGAGAAAGAGAAGTAAAGGTGGCTTACCGAGTACAGCTGAGAGAAGAGGGTGCGGATGACATCGGTCGCCCGCATCCCAGCCATCTCCTGCCAATCGCATGCCTGGATGGAGAAATCCATCATGCGTTTGGTTAGCTCGGGGCTCCGAAGTACTGAGCTCTCCGACCCCATCCTGAAGGGAAGATGGCGCCGTGCATCCTCCCTTCGGCACTCTCCGTGAGCTGGCGGCCTTGCACTGCTGGCTGAAGGATCCCGGGGGGTAGGCTGGGAGGTCGGCGTTGGTGTAGGTGGCACCTCTGTCGAGGCGCTGGGCGCAGCCCAGGTCTCCTCACCCCTGACAGCGACGACGGGTGGACTCGGAGGATCGCGGGGCGCAACGGCAGCAGCGGCAGCCCTCGCTTGGATTACCACCTCGGGCTCTGCAATGGTGGCCTGCTGGACTAGCCTTGGCACCGCAAAAGCTGCCCTCTCCACCGGCACGGGAGCAGCGCGTGGCACCTCTGAACTCGGACCAGCTAGGGCTGTCGAGCTCAGACCGATCACCACCGTGGGAGCGGCTGCAGATGCGCTCTCACTCCGGACCCGCCTGGAAGTAGGCTCCTTGGCCAGCCCGGTCGGCGGCCTCTTCTTGGTGATGGCCAAAAGATCACTCTCGGAGAAGATCATACCTTTATACAAATTACACGACAATTAGAGCCTGGGAGAAACAATGCAAGAGGTGCAAGAACAAAAGAAAAGAAAAAGTTCAGGTCGAACTCACCCAACCCATCCGTTGGGTTGACCCTGGAGTCGGCAAGGTTCTGCTCAGACAACAGGACCTCGAGGAGAGGAATCTGGATGGTGCGGAGCTGCTCGTTGTCATTCCGGTCAGCCGCATCGACCACAGAATCTCGGTTGGGGGACTAATCTGGATCGCTCCTTACCCAATCGATCCCCTCGACCTTAACAAAGAAAAACTTGCTCTTCCATCCCCTAATGGAAGAGGGAAGCTCAAACCTGATGCCCTTCGGGCGGGAAGACAAGGACCACCACCCATCCTCGGTTGGGTGGCGCTTTAGGGCCAAGAAAGCCCTGAACAAAGAAAATCGGGCTACGAACCCGTGGAGGTGACAAAACACAACGAAGGAGAAAATGATCCTAATAGCATTTGGCACCAGCTGCACCAGGACCAGACGATAATTGTCTAGGACTGATAGAAGGAAAGGATGGAAGGAAAACCGGAGACCCCCGGAGAAGGTCTCCTCATAGAAGGCAAGACGGCCCGAGCCACTAGAAGTGACCCGTTCCCCAGGACGAGGGACCGTAAGCCAGATGGAAGCTGGGATGCCATAGACATCCTGGATGGTCCTCAAGTCCCCGATAGTGATCGTCGAAGCGACCTCACCAGGACCTGTGGACCGGATTGACTCAGGGACAGGAATAGAAGAGGAAGAAGGAGGCGAAGAAGGGCTAGATCTCAGTTCCTTGATGACTACTAGACCGGGAGGACGCCTCCTACTGAGCTCGAAGCGGGTTACGCCTCCCTCCCCGTCAGAAGAAGAAGAAGAAGAAGAAGATGCCGGCCTCCGCTCGGAAGGACCGGCCTCGCCTTGATCAGTAGAGGGGCGAAAGCCCGTACCGAAATGGGACATCCTCAAGGACAAAGGAGAGGAAGAACACAAAACAGAAGACCGGGAAGAAGACTCAACCCAAGAGAAGACCCCAGGCCCGAAGGAAAAAACTCTATCCTAGCACGGGGAGGAGGAGGAAGAAGAAGCTAACCTGTTCCTTTAGAAAACTCGGGGGAACTGGAAGGAGGAAGCTTGGGCGCGGCGGTAGCAGGCACGGAGAATTTAAAAAGAATAGATGGTTCGGGTAAGGCCCTCTTTTCATTTCGAAATGACTTGATGGATTCGTACCGGTTCAGACACTCTGCCAATAGAACCGCGCCATGTGCCGCCCTTCGACGAGAATGGCATCCTGATCGCTCTGAATTCTGTGTCCACATTAACTGCTCCTCGGACGTAGCCACATGGCATCCCCGCATTGGACTGCAGGGCCAGCCCCCGAAGCGCCAGCAATCATGGCCATCATCATGCCAGATTTTCTCCTTTCCACGTCAGCACCACAATTACTTCCTTCGACTAGAGCGCCGTGCACTAACGAGCCTCGGGAGTGGGCGGCAAATGATGTGGCAGGATCGCTGACGTGGAGGAACCGGCGGGTGCCACGTCGAGAAAAGATGCCGCGTCAACTCTCCAGCTTGTATTCCACTATCGAGCTGAGCTGAACTCTTTCAGAACAGCAGGCCGAGCTCAGTCCTCCGCCAGGTCGAGCTCATGAGCTCGACGCCTAGGTCGGAGCCACCTTTTGCCCTCCAGAGTGAGACCCTCGGATGCTAGTGCCCTGTGGTCGAGGTCGAGCCAAGAGCTCGCCCACCGATGTGGATCCTCTCCGAGCGCGTGCCCTCTGGACCGGGTCCGCCTTCCGCCCTCCAGGGCGAGACCCTCGGAGGCTAGTGCCCTGCGGTCGAGGTCGAGCCAGGAGCTCACCCGTCGATGTGGAGCCTCTCCGAGCGCGCGCCCTCTGGACCGAGTCCGCCTTCCCCGAGACCCTCGGAGGCTAGTGCCCTGCGGTCGAGGTCGAGCCAAGAGCTCACCCGCTGATGTGGAGCCTCTCCGAGCGCGCGCCCTCTGGATCGGGTCCGCCTTCCGCCCTCCAGAGCGAGACCCTCGGAGGTTAGTGCCCTGCGGTCGAGGTCGAGCCAAGAGCTCACCCGCCGATGTGGAGCCTCTCGGAGCGCGCGCCCTCTGTACCGGGTCCACCCTCCGCCCTCTAGAGCGAGACCCTCAGAGGCTAGTGCCCTGCGGTCGAGGTCAAGCCACGAGCTCACCCGCCGATGTGGAGCCTCTCCGAGCGCGCGCCCTCTAGACCAGGTCCGCCTTCTGCACTCCTCCACCGAGGCACCCCCGCGAGCTCGGAATGTCGAGGTCGGAGCGAGTCATGCCGCCGCAGCTCGACCCCAGTCCGGACGAGGTCTTCACCAGCTCAAAACACCAGCGAGCCACCCAAGGATTGCTCTGAAGCACTTTCCAGGCCATACTGACCACCTACGATCGCCAGTTACACCAATTCGGGAATTCGAATCCCACGGGCGACGGCCTGCCATTCAAAGCACCCCCAAATTTTCTGGAATAAGGCAACCAAGAGGAGTGTCGGAGCGCCTGACAACGCCCCCTATCATGAATAAGGAAAGGTCCCTTGGGACACCGCCGCATGCGCCTGACAGCCCGTCGGGGATCCCGAGACAAGCGCCGAACTGTAACCTGGTTCATAGCAAACCCAGAGGTAACGCACACAACAACTCCAAGAGACGGAGGAGAGAAAAAAAAAGAAAAAAGAAGTGCAGCCCCCACTAGCAAGAGGGGACGGCACCACCACCATCACCACATGCACATGCGCAAGCCCGACCAAGAGGGCGAAGCGCCACTACCACCACGGTGGAGGGGAAAGGAAGGGATACAAGGAGAGGCAGAGGAACAGAGCATCCCTTTGTCCCCGCTATCATTCTCCCCCGGCAACGTTTTCACCTTCACTCACATTTTACACTCCTCCTAGAGCGGAGTCCATCAAGAGGGGCCCGACCAGGAGGATCTGTTCCCCTGGATCGTCACTGACTTGATTGTCGGAGTGCCCCCACCGGAAACCCCGGCCCGGGTCTCTAACCGTTGTCTCGCAGGTCCAGGAGCGGAAGACCACCTGGCAACAAGGCGACCGCACCCAGCGAGGAGATCTGAGAACCGAGAGCCGCAGGCTGCAGGAGGAGCGCACTCCGGCGCCGATGCAGCTACGGGCCACGATGATCTTGACGGCAACATTTCTTATAACGGTACATTTATGTATCGCGGTACATGTATATGTGTCGCGGGACATATATATGTATCGCAGATGATATATTGCGATACATATATGTGTTGCAAACAATGTATCGCGGACGATGTATCGCGATGCATATATGTATCGCGGACGATGTATCGCGATGCATATATGTGTCGCAATACATATATGTATCGCGAACGATGTATCGCGATACATATATATCTTGATACTTACATAATTTTTAAAATAGTTTGAGTTATTTGCTTAAAATTATAATATTTCTTGTGGACCGATGAGCATGGGAGGGAACCTGGTCAGGTGGAGTTTTATCGGATGACTCGTACTCATCGTGACGGCATTTTTGTTAGAGATGAGTCGAGGGATATATATGTAAGTTATTAACATTTAATTCATCTAACGATTTAAATTGTAATTTGTTAATCTTTAAGACCCTACTAATTTATCTAAATTAATACAAGAAAGAGCTACAGCTCTCATTGCTGAGCGTGTTGATGATTCTACAGCATCTATGCAGAGTAGTCGCATCGAGACCGAGGTATTTACAGAGTTGATGGGCCCGGAGCGCTACAATCGAGTGAGGGGATATAGAGTTGGAGTCATCCCCACTCAACTGCGGTCAGTACACATACACGTCAGGCTGTAGATAGTTCTCAAGATGCACGTGTTCGCAGACTCGAGGAGGAGATAAAGGATATGCGACGGAGCCGTGATAAGGAGATTCGATAGAGCCGTGCCGAGGTAGAGGAGATACGATAGAGAGCTGATGCCGATAGAGCAGCGATGGATAGCATGAGACAGTACATTGAGCGGCTTACATCTGTCATACAGATATTTGTTCCACATCAGGTACATATATATGATTTTAAATATATATTTTTATGTTAAATCAATAATTTATATAATATATTGTTATTAATAGTTTCGTAAATTAAATATTTTAAATATTTTTTTATAGGCTTCTAGAGCGTCAGATCCACATGGACCGGATGACGATCTAGCTCCTCAGATCATTGACCTCGACTTTTTTATTATTTCACTCTATGTATTTTCATGTATTATTTAATTTTGTTAACCAGACATGTGTAATAAACTAATATTAAATTGTAATATATTATATTTTTTGATTTATATTTTGATTTATGTTTGGATGTATGATGAATGCCTGGAATGAAATTGAAATATGTCTTATTTATGTACAGGTTAAAAAATTGTATATATTTCAAATTTTGAAATAATTATTTTATTTTTTTTGAAAAATGAAATTCCTGACGCTTTAAAGTGTGGGGGATATCTTTATTCCGTCATTTATTACCGACGCTTTTAAAAAGCATCGGTAATTATCGACGTTTTAAAGCATCGGTAATTACATTTTTAATGGCACCTTAAAACGTCAGAAAAAATATATTGTCGACGCTTTTTAAAAGCGTCGGAAATACTTTTATTATCGATGCTTTAAAGCGTGGACAATAACGGTAATTACCGATGCTTTAAAGCATCGGAACAATACCCGACGTTATTGTAACGTTTTTGCAAAGCGTCGAGAAAAACGGTCTCCACTTTTCGCTTTGCAATGCTTTTGCAATCGTTGAAGATGTTTTTATCGACACTTTATAGCATCGATAAAGATCAATTTAAACATCGGGATATATCCTGTTCACTGTAATGTAAGATCATTATTTTACATTTTCACTGGGATTTTATAATAAGCTCGAGACATTGATATCGAGTATGACCAAATGACGGCGTTAAAATGGCCTTTTTCATGACGGAAAAATGAACATTATAGTGTATACAGCTGTTAAACTGTATGATAGCCAAGCTGACGGGATTTATTGTACAGTCCATTTTGTTGTATTACAGGATATGCGACAGGTGACAACTGTGATTCTACAAAGATAATCGTGTTGTTGCAATCAACTTTCTTGTATTATAATAACTTTGCTGCAAAATTGTTAAACCTGATTTGGAATTGGACCTTTTCTCAGACAAGATATCGTGATCCAATAATCAGGTCAATGAGTGAACCACCGGATCAATATATAAAATATAAAATTTAAAATTAATAAAAAAAATTAATCCATTTTATAATAAATATAAATTCCTGTTTAAATTTTAAATTTATAAAATATAATCAATATGGTACATTAATGGAACTAGATACTGGACCATGAGTATAACCATTTTGGTATTGGTATGTTTCAAAATTTATTATTTTAAATTTAATTAAAATTTATTTAAGAATTTTAATATTTATTTTTTAAAAACTAAATCAAAAAAAATTAATATAAATTTCAGAAAAAAATTATAAATATAATAAATTATATTAAACAATATAATTTTTTTAAAAAATAAAAAGTAATTTTAAAAAAATACTTGATAGCTATTGACTCAAGATGATACTATTTTAATTATATATATATATATATATATCGATAGAAAAAAGGGAGGGGGGATAAATACCATGTGTAGCTATCCTCCAAGGTCACAAACCTATCAGGTAATATTCGATCAAGCCATAAAATTTATGCAGACTCTTCCCACCAATCAGTGGCGGACCGCCGGGGGGGGGGCAGGGGGGGCCTTGGCCCCCCTATTTTTTTTAAAGTTTTTTTTTATAAGTTGAATTTTTTTTGTAAACTTTTAAATATATACAATGATGAACCACCGAGAGGGCAAGGAAGTCCCTTGGCCCCCCTAATTTTTTTATATAAATTAAGATTTTATGTAAACTTTTAAATATATATATTTTTATTTATTTTTTTATTTGGCCCTTCTAAACTTGAAAATATTAAATATAACTTGAATAATCTTTAAAAAAAATTAAAATGAAACAAATACTATAAATCAGCTTTCTTTATTTGAAAATTGGATCACTACAAATTTTATTTTTTATTTTTATTAATTTTTTCATAATTTTTTAGAAGAAGACAGAATTTTTTTTTGTTACTCGATCAGCGTCCATCTTCAGAATTCGTCATGGTCGAAGCCACTGTGCGCAGTCAGCACCATCCCATTCACCACACCGATGGATAAAATGGTGGCCAGATTTATCGTGTGATACGATCGACGAGAGCACTACCACGACGAGACCAGGCGATTGCGCATACATAAGGCTAGATACCACCGATGCACTGGCCTATGACTACCATCTTGCTGGCCTTCGTCAGTCTCATCATACTGACAAACACTGCGTGCGGTGAAGCCGCGTACCGTCTTAGTGACCGGATCCATCGCGTAGCATAATCGGATCATGGAGGGCACGGACGGGTAGGCACCCGTCATGTCTCAGGCTCCTACCAATACTACTACACTCACATTCTATCGTCTTTAGCACTGTCAGCTCGATGGATGTCACATCCCGTTGTGCAGCGCCAACGATATTCAACGCGACGCTGCCACTACTGTGACCAGTGCGCACACATCCTTTACGAGTCCTTAATGCTTATTACTCTTCCGATTTCAACTACTATTATAGAGAAAATATTTTCAAATATAAAGATTGTTAAAACCAGATTATGCAACAAGATGGAAGACGATTTTTTTATCGATTATTTAGTCATTTATATCGATAAGAAGATAGCTGACAATTTTATGATAGATTTCATTATTAATAAATTTAATCTTATGAAATAAAAAAAGTATAATTTAAATAATATTTATAAAAAAATATTTAAATTAATTTAAATCATTTATTAATATTATTTATTTTTTGGCCTTCCGTTAAAAAATTAGTGTGGTCCATTCCTATCATCAATGATGAGTACGTCAACCTAATATTATTTTAATTATATTTTAGTTATATATAATAGATGGTGACACATGCCATGTCATTGTCAACATCAAAAAATAAAAATAAAAATAAAAATACAGTGGCCGGGCGAATCCCACTTCCTTACAAATCAAATGCTTAAATTACGGATTTTCAAATGCACCTCAAAAGGTTGCCAAGTACGTAGAAAAAGAAGCTAAAAAAATAATTCCAAAATAAATGTATATTTCTTACAACAATTAAAACTAGAAGCACAAATAAAACAAATCCACGAGGTGCTTCACCTCCTTGCTTTATTAAGAGATTGAGATTTTTTTTTTTTTTTTTTTTTTCGGGAGGGGGAGTGGTGGAGGGTGGCTGGCAAAGAGCCGAGAAAGTTTGGTGGAGGAGAGGAGAAGAGAAGAGGATTTTATCACGGCCGGCAGGAACTAGTTGACTCGGCCGGATCTACCACCGATGAAGTGAGATGTATATATAGGAGAATAAAGAGAGGAAAAGAAATATGTACCTCGCTGCTTGCCGCCAAAGAAGTCGCTGGAGATTGGAATTGCCAGATGTGATTCCTTGGCACTAGTCACCGGAGTAGCATGCCGGAGGGGGAAGGAGGTTGAGTGAGAGAGGGCAAGCTCTCTGCCCTCGTCTAAGGCTCGTGATATATTGGGTGGGTGGGAGCTTGAGTTGGGAGGAAGGTGTTAGAAATTATCCCATTTTATGAAAATTATTCTGAAGTCTATTTGAAAGCAAATCCCAAAAAATAAACATGTGATATCATTAAGAATAACCAAACAATAAGCAGAAGCGTACCTTAAGCCATATTTGAAAGCCTGAATTTGAAAGGTCTACTCTTGTGTCGCATGGCTAGCCTTCCAGATTCACACGGGTTTCCTAAATAGCCTTTTCTTACTTTTCTAGGGTTTTCTTCTCCGACGATGGAATATCGGGAAGAAAAAAATAACACCGTATAATCTGGAGACCATAACCGCTTTTATATGACAACAGCATTATTATGATTTCTATTTTTGCCCACATAAAAATAGAAATTACCCTTAAGTCTCTACACATTAAAAGGGCCACACCCTATTAGATACAATAAGGCCCCAAATAGTTCAAAACATAATTGATCACTTTTAAGTGGGCCAAACCTTAAATGACAGCCCACAAAGCATTATTATTTACATATAAGCCTAATGTTGGATTAAGGATCCAACAATCTCCCACTTGGGCTATATGTATAACCTTATAACATGCTTTGCGAAAATAACCGAATGAGCTCAACTTTACTTTGATGTCCTTATTAAAATGTATCTATAACTAATCCGATTCATTAATCACACCAACATAGGATCAAAGCGGTCTTTGTTACAAATATCATAACTCAACCCATCAATGATCACGTATATCAATGCAATTGAATGACATGGATTATGATGTGGATGTGCAGTATGGAAATTTCATGCAATGTGACCTTAACATGCCTATTTCCATCCGGTCTACCCTTAAACCTCAGTGAAATCAAACCAAATAAAAATATAATATAAATAAGCCGAAACTTTATTTATGTAGAAAGCTGAAATAACTGAAATAACTGAAAATTGTTTGTATTACAAGAGCATCTAAAATATACAAACTCCCACTAAAATTGAATATCCTCTGCTGACATGACACCCATATGAGCAGTGTGCTCATGAAATATCTTGGGTGGCACTCCTTTAGTAAGCGGATCCGCAACCATGGAGTTTGTACCTATGTGCTCAATAGACAACTTTCCACTCTGAACTCTTTCTTTAACAACCAGAAACTTGATATCTATATGCTTTGATTTCGTTGAGCTCCTGTTGTAATTAGAATATAAAACTGCTGACTTATTGTCACAAAATAATTTGAGTGGCCTTTCAACACCATCCACTAAACGTAGCCCCGTGACAAAATTTCGAAGCCATATTCCATGATTGGATGCCTCATAGCATGCTATGAACTCTGCTGCCATGGTAGAAGAGGCTATAAGCGACTGTTTAGCACTCTTCCAAGAGATAGCACCTCCGGCAAGCAGGTAGATATAGCCCGATCTAGATTTCATACTATCTTGGCATCCAACAAAATCGGAGTCAGTATAACCAACGATCTCAAGCTGATTTGACCTCCAATATATAAGCATGTAATCTTTTGTTCTCTGTAAGTACCGTAAGAACCGTTTAGCTGCTTTCCAATGCTCAACTCCTGGATTGCTCAAATATCTGTCCAACATCCCAGTGACGTACGCAATATTTGGACGTGTACAAACTTGAGCATACATTAGACTCCCTACTACTGATGCATAGGGAATCTTTTGCATTTCCTCTTTCACCAAGTTATTCATAGGGCACTAATATAGACCAAACTTGTCTTCCTTAGCCATAGGGATATCTCCTGGTTTGTAATTTTGCATGCCATACCTTTTTAGAACATTCTCGATATAGCTCTTTTGTGATAATCCTAGAATACCTCGAGAACGATCCCGGTGTATCTGCATGCCTAATACAAAAGAGGCGTCACCAAGATCTTTCATCTCAAAATTCTTAGCTAGAAATCTCTTGGTTTCGTGCATTAAGCCTATATCGCTGTTGGCAAGCAATATATCATCGACATATACAACCAGAAAAATATATTATTTCCCATAAAACTTATGGTATATACAATCATTAACCAAATTCATCTTAAAACCGAACGAGATGATCACCTGATGAAATTTGAAATACCATTATCGAGATGCCTGTTTGAGTCCATAGATGGATTTCTTAAGTTTGCAAACCATGTTCTTTGGATCTTCCGACACAAAGTTTTCTGGTTGCACCATATAAATTGTCTCATCAATATCACCATTGAGAAATGCTGTCTTCACATCCATCTGGTGTAACTCAAGATTGAAATGATCACCAATGCTATTATAATCCTGAAAGAGTCTTTCGAAGAAACCGGAGAGAAAATCTCTTTATAATCAATGCCTTCTTTCTGTGTAAAGTCCTTTGCGACAAGACGAGCCTTGTACCTCTCCACATTGCCTTTCGAATCCCTTTTAGTTTTAATATCCATTTACAACCAACGGGTTTCACACCTTCTGGCAATGAGATAAGATCCCATACGTTATTGTCTTTCATGAACTTTATCTCATCATTCATGGCATCAATCTACTTTTGAGAGTCAGAACTTTCCATGACTTGACGAAAGTTGATTGGATCATCTTCCATCACTCCAATGTCTACCTCATGTTCTTGGAGAAATACAATGTAATCATCTGGCACTGCACTTCTCCTCTCTCTAGTGGATCTTCTTAATGGCATAGGTTTTTAAGGTACTAGAGTTTGTTTTTCTGGAATAATTTCTAGAATGGGAGGTTCTCCGACATTGTCTTGATTTGTTGTGTCTTGAACAATGTCAGAAATAAAATCCTGACCAATGCCAATGACACCAGTGGGAATATTAACATATTCCTCTTCAAAGACAAAGTCCTTAGCTATATCTGTCCCCACAAACTCAACATCCTCAAAGAACCGTGTATTTTCCGACTTGAAAATTGACTTAGTCGTGAGATTATAAAACTTATACCCTCTGGATCTTTCAGAGTATCTAATAAAATAATAGCTCACCGTCTTTGAGTCCAGTTTCTTTTCATTAGGCCTATAAGGCCTTGCCTCAGCTGGACATCCCCAAACATGTAAGTGATTTATACCGGATTTCCTGCCCGTCCAAAGTTCATAAGGGGTTTTGGTAGTTGCTGTAGTTGGAACTCTATTAAGGATATATGCTGCAGTCTTAAGTGCTTCTCCCTAGAGTGAGTTAGGTAAGGTAGAATGACTAATCATACTTCTTACCATATCTTTAAGCATTCTGTTTCGTCTTTCAGCAACACCATTCTTGGTGGGTGAACCCGGCATAGTGTACTGTGGAACAATACCGCATTCATCTAGGAATTTAGCAAAAGGTCCTGGACGTTGTTCACCTGAACCATCATATCTGCCATAGTATTCACCACCACGGTCAGATCTGATGCTTTTAATCCTCTTGTTGAGTTGGTTCTCAACTTCAACCTTATAATTTTTGAACATATCCAGTGACTGTGACTTTTCATGAATGAGATATATATAGCCATATCTGGAAAAATCATGTATGAACGTTATAAGGTATTGTTGACCATTCCAAGCAACCGTAAGGAATGGCCCACAAATATCTGTATGTATAAGTTCTAAGACATCCGAAGTCTTGTTGGCTTCAAATCTCCTTTGATTAGTTTGTTTACCCTTTATGCAGTTAACACAGACATCAAAATCTGCAAAATCTAAGGGATTCAAGATTCTGTCTGACACAAGTTTCTCCATTCTCCTTCTAGAGATGTGACCTAATCTCTTGTGCCATAACAAAGCCGAAATCTCAATGGTTAATTTTCTCTTTACACCTCGTGTACTTAATTGCAAGGATTCATTAAATGAAGCAATTGAATCAATTAAATAAAGATTATCGTAGCCTGATAAAAAATCAGAACCAACTACTTTTGAATCATGAAGCAAACTAAATTTTCCATTTCCAAATGAACAAAAATAACTTGATTTGTCCAAAGCAAAAATATAAATCAAATTCCGTCTAAATGACGGTACAATAAAAGTTTCATCAAGATCCAAATAAAATCCAGTCTTTAACAATAATCTAAATTTTTCTATTGCCTCAACTTGAACCGCCTGACCATTGCCCACATAGATGTATCTTTTAGCATCACTTGACTTTCGGCAACTCAGGCAACCCTGCATAGACACACTGATGTGAGTTGTTGCACTAGAATCTATCCACCACGTGTGTCTAGGTACTGAAATTACGTTAACCTCAGAACAAGCCAAAACAAGAAGCATACCTTTCTTAGCACGCCAGGCATGATAATTAGTGCACTGTTTCTTTTGATGCCCTTCAGCCCCACAAAAGAAACAACCCTTACTATCTGAGTCAGCGATTTTCTTTTGTTGTTTCTTAGGAGGTACTGTATCTGCAGCTCCTTTATCCTTCTTCCTTTTCTTTCTCTTGCCCTTTTCCCTAGAGATTGAGGCTAGGTGAGCACTTTCTGTCTTTTCTTGCTTAAACCTTTCCTCTTCCTGAACACAGTAAGAGATGAGCTCATTCAAAGACCAAGTCTCTTTCTGACAGTTATAGCTCACCTTAAACTGGTTGAACTGGATCGGAAGATATATCAAAACCAGATGCACTAGCAAGTCCTTAAAGAGTTTAAGCTTAAGTGCTTTCAATCTAGAAGCAAGATGAGAAATTTCCATAATGTACTCCCTGATATTGTCTTTACCCATATACTTCATTGAAATTAGGTTTGTCAAGAGTGTACCAATTTCAGCCTTTTCACTTTTGACAAACCTCTTTTCAATTTTGACAAGAAAATCTTTAGCCGTAGTAACTGTTTCAGATATTATGCCTCTGAATGCTTCTGGAATCGACTTTTTCATGATCATCATGCACATGCGATTTGATCTCTCCTACCTCTCAATCTCTCTCTTTTCATCAGAAGTACTCTTATCCGTAAGAGGTGCAGGAGCATTTTCCCTTATTGCAAGGTCGAGATCCATGAATCCAAGAACTATTAAAAGGTTCTCTTGCCATGACTTGAAGTTAGAGCTATTCAACATAGGAATTGAATTGATGTTGGCAGTTATATTAGCAGGATTCATATCTAAACAGAGAACAACAAAGAAAACAAGCTTACATCAGTTTCACAATAAAAATAAATTCAAATAAAGGCAAATCCCATCTCAAAATATCGGGCACTCCATTAATAGTTTATCTTTGGATAAAATATTAACTTGTAAGTGATATCTTGGTGCAGTAATCAAACACTGATAATAGGAACATGTCAAACAATAAACCTTCCTTTGGACCGATTTACCATTTACATGCAAAACCAAATAATCATCACGCATTTATTACCACAAGTACACATGTGATTTTATTAAATATTTACCATCCTTTGGGTTGACAAATATTCACAAATTACATATATATAGCCGTTTATATTTCAAAACAAATTAATTTCCACAAGAGAGGTCACTTTGGCGACATGTTGCTTTAATTAATTTATCTCAAAATATAAAAAAAATACCAATATTTGAATTTAAAATTGTATCCAAAATAAATAATATTAAAATTAATCCCAAGGGTTACTTTCTTAATTGTAGTAAGCGGTCGCATGCTGCATTTCCTTTCATTGAACACCGTTGACGTAGCAAACCAGGCCACGACGTCCTTGTAGTGCGGCCAAACAGGCCACGCCTATCCTTTTTGATGCCGGCAATGGTGAAAAAATCACAGATACCCAAAATAAAATATCAAAACAAAATCTTAAACCGTAAACACAATTTTATTCTCAATAATTCAATATGAATAGGCTCTGATACTACTTGTTAGGAATTATTCCCCTAGGAATTATTCTGAAGCCTATTTTAAAGCAAATCCCAAAAAATAAACATGTGATATCATTGAAAATAACCAAACAATAAGCAGAAGCGTACCTGAAGCTATATTTGAAAGCCTGGATTTGAAGGTCTACTCCTGTGTCGCACGGCTAGCCTTCCAGATTCACACGGGTTTCCTAAAGAGCCTTTTCTTACTTCTCTAGGATTTTCTTCTCCGATGATTGGATATCGGGGAGAAAGGAATAACACCGTATAATTTAGGGACCATAACCGCTTTTATATAATAACAGCATTATTATGATTTCTATTTTTGTCCATCATAAAAATAGAAATTACCCTTAAATCTCTACGCATTAAAAGGCCCACACCCTATTAGATACATTAAGGTCCCGAATAGTTCAAAACATAATTGATCACTTTTAAATGGGCCAAATCTTAAATGACAGCCCATAAAAAATTATTATTTACATATAAGTCTAATATTGAATTAAGGATCCAGCAGAAGTACCTTAGATGGGTGGAGTTCCTCGGTTGCTGCTATCGCAGCTAGGAGTTGCTCGGCCACCACCCTGGTTACCGAGAGGAAGAGAGGGGAAACTAATGGTGGTGAATTATTGGGGCTAGGGTTACTTTAATATTTTTGGTTTTTTTTTTTTAATTCACTTGTCCGGGTCTCGGGCGGGTTAGTCCAGGTTTCACGAATCACAAAAAACCCGACCGGGTCAAATTTTCACGGGTTTTGAGCAAAGCCATTTTAATTGAATAGCCGGCCCGGACTCGTGACCGGATCACCTGGTTTTCGATCCGACTGGCCGGGCCGGGTTAAACAACAATGATTTGCTGCTACTGATCCGTATTCTTTTATTAGACTTGCAGCAGCTTCGTAGACTTAGTGCAGCAGCAACTGTCATGATGTAAATAAAACAGAGCTAAGATTATATGTTAAATCTTTTACGTTTCTAATAAAAACATTAATATTATGAAATCAATGATAGATTTTATAAATTTCAGATCTCAATGATTGTACCTGATCACTTCAGTAGTCCCAATCTACACAATAAATGAGCATAAATGAATGATATCAATTAGGCTAGTTTAATAAAGCACATGATAGAATTCGTAAATTTAAATATCATTTTTTTTTTGATAAAAAATTTAAATATCACTTCATTAATTATTATCTCCACGTACTAAAATATTGACATATTTAAATTTATTATATTTTGATAATTAATTCTAGTAAAATATAATATCCTAACAAGGCCACTTTGTTTTAATCTACCTGATTTTTTTATTAGAGCATCAAACACATAAATTTTTAATTTAAGATATTCTTTATAGTACACGTTCTCGTCCGAAGTTTAGACTCACAATTTGAATGATCCATCATCCATTTTCAATCATTTCTCAAGTACATAATATAAAGCATGTAGTTTCACTCAAAAATTAATAAAGAGCTTTTCAAAAAAAAAAAAAAAAAAAAAAAAAAAAAAAAAAAAAAAAAAAAAAAGTTAAAACACAGCCTGCTCAAAGTCTCGAACTCGTGCACTAAAACAAAGAGCCAAACCCCAAAGCCTCACTCTAAAAAAAAAACAATATTATGACACGAGGATATCTATTACAATCCAACGATCCGATTCTGGGCAACAAAAAAATAAAACTTTCTGATATGAAAATGAGATTTATCATGTTAACAGGACATTAACAGAAAAAAAAAAGATCCATAAAATTAAAAGAGCCTCCCTCCACTGCTACGTCCTCGAGGACATGGCCATTTTATGGATCATCACCTGTTGATCGCATGCCTTCATAACATCGTCCTTGAAGTTTGATGGCTTGATACACCATCTCCTTCTCAATGGACCATGACAAAACCAAATTTCTCTTTTTGATCCATCCTCTACCAATTCAAATAAAATTACAAATTATCACTTTGCCATCATGAATCCATTTGGCATATTTGCAATTCAAATATGTGGCAACTACTTCTAGTTTACATATTTTTTTTCCATCCTTAGACTGATGTGGTAGTTGAATCTTCTTTACCTATCAAATAAAGAACTTTCTTGTATATAGCCAAAATTTCTGGTGCTTGAATGCAGACAGGATAATTGGATAATAAAGGCTTCAACTTAATGAGATATAATAATTAGTGCAAGGAAGTGATGTCAGAGTGCTCTGTTGTATACTTCAAGCATCGTAGCTTTATCCTGAAAGCATGAGGAAGAAACAAGGAAAGTTTAGAAATGAATCGCTGTTAAGCAAATACATACTCTGTTCAGTATATGAAATCTCACGGTCACAACCAAAGTTTGTCAAAACCTGTTCCTAAGGAGAAAATTGATATTACTTTTCAAAAACATGATAATATAAAGTTTAATATGTCAATACTTGACAAATGTTCAATTCACAACACACAACATATTAGGCAGCATCAGATCGGAAAGAAGCGTATAACATGTGTAAAAGTTATTTTTAATTTGGACTAATATTATTTAAAATTTTATTTTATTAAAATCGAATTTATTTTATGGTCTATATTGATAAACGTATGATGGATCCAATGTTATGTGATCATTGTTTGGGCTAGGAGCATTTCACGTGAGTTGGTATGGTTGAAGCGGCACACTATAGGCCTTGGCCCAGCTGACCCGTGATATGTGGGTCTATTAGGATTTGCTTATAAATAATAGGCTAAGTCTCCTCTCCACTCATTATTATTTTATATGAGTTTTGTTCTCTCAGCTTGTCCCATCGATGAGCCGCCTACCATGAGGATGCTGGAGAGAAGGACTCAGTCTTTGATGTTCGTGTGAGCATCATTCCAGGTTTAGAATTATGGCAAATACAAGTAAGTATCCTGAATCTAAATCTTTTAAAGATTTGATTATATGATATTGATGTGGCCAGAACACTGACGTGGCACGAGACAGCAGACGTGGAGTCCCTATCAGACACCACAACAAGCTTTCAACGCGAGCACCTCTGCCGAGCTGAGCTTCCCTGAAGCAACACCTCTACTCGCCAGATGGGAAGCTCCGTCCTCCGCCAGGCCCGTTCTCGCAAGTCCGGAACGCCTAGGCCGGAGCTGAGTCCGAGTTCCCACCCGAGGCGGACCGCTTGAGATCGGGCCCCGTGGTCAGGAGTCGACCTCAGCCTCCTCCGCCACGAGGCGCCCCTCCGAGCTTAGGTCCCCTGGGCTGGGCGGCACCCCGGCACCGAGCTCGTCCGAGATCGGGTCCCGTGGTCAGGAGTCGAGCTCAGCCTCCTCCGCCACGAGGCACCCCTCCACGATCGAGCTCGGTCCGCCTCCGTCCTGCCGAGCAGCACCAAGGCGAGTCTACCGAAGACGGGCCCTGCCTCTCCAGCTCGGCCTCCCCTGTTCAAGCCAACGCGCCGGCCGCCAAGGGAGCCATACCTCTCCATCGAGGACAGTGGCGATGCTCCCGAGGGCCGTACGACACCAACCATGCCGCAATCAAGGAGCCATACCCTCCGTCGATCTGCCGTACAACCGAAGAAAAGACCCTACCGGAGAGCGTGGATTCCAAGACTGGCGGCCCGCCGATTGAGGCCCTGTCAAGCTCCCAAGAGAGGGATAAGCAGAAGGAATGTTAGAAATCTATGGAGGCTTCTCCAACTGTCAAAACAGGAGAGACGTCCCGTCCACGCCACGGTACCTCACCGTACACGACAGCAGGGGGAGATCCCAAGGCAAACCAAGGTAGAGAACCCCGCCAGGATAAGAAAAAGAGGTATCGGCATCTAACTCAAGAAGGGAACAACACACATAGCATACTTTTCAATTCAAAGGAGGAACTAAAGTGACACAAGGGAAGAAGGCCAGAGAGGAGGGCAAGACCACCTCGGCCAACACCATTCCCAGCTCGTCCTCATCTTCCACTCACATTATATTCACTCCTAGTGTGGAGCTCATCCAGAGGGCTCGACCAGGAGGACTTGTTCCCCTGGATCGTCACTGACTTGACTATCGGAGTGCCCCCGCCGGAATCCCCGGCCCGGGTCACTGACGTTGCTTCCTTGCAGGTCTCGAGGCGTCGGGGGCGTTTCCATGCGGGCAGACGCGCAACACCCGACACCGAGAGCAGCTACGGGCCATGACGATCCGGGCGGCAACAGACTGGCGCGCCAGGAAGGGGGGCAGAACGACACTCGATCCAGTTCAAGCCCCACTCAGTCGAACCACCAGGGGGATGATGACCACCCTGGCCGGGGAAGCTTCTTCCAGCCATGCGGAGGCATCCCTTTGTCACGGGAACCCGCATAGACCAGAGATAAAAGCGGAGCCACCTACTCTGATCCAGCCACCTCCCCCATAGGCCCAGCTGGCCGCACTCGCCCAGCAGATGCAAGTTCTTGCCATGGCAGTGCACCAGCTTCAACACCAGCACCGGTCCATGGCTATCCACCAGCAGCCGCGGGTCACCACTGACAACTGGAGTAGCCATCAAGCTCCGACGAAAAGACAATGAGCCGGCTCTGCTGACAGAGTGAGCCGCTCATCAAACCTCGGGTGGGAGGCGCCCAGACCCCACCGTGGCAAGAAAAGCAAGACCCTCCGCCACGGGTGCCATGCATCCATGTCGCCTTCTCCGTCTCTTTGGCGGAGGGGTCCACTGATGAAGCCGCCAGGCGCGCAACAGGTAGGCGCCTGGAGGAACATGAATGCAAGCTGGCGGAATTCGATCGCCGGTTCGCCAGCATGCTAGGCTCCGCTAGTGAGCCAGCGGGTTACGACGCCTGTCCCCCATTCTCCCAAGAAGTCCAAGCGGAGCCGATCCCGCACCGATTTCGGATGCCGCAGGTGGATCCCTACGACGGGGTCACTAACCTCCTGGAAAGCTATCGGGCCCTCATGAGGGTCCAGGGAGCCACCGATACTTTGCTGTGCATCGCCTTCCCCGCCACTCTCCGGAAGGCAGCTCGAGTATGGTTCTCCTGTCTCGAGATGGAGAGCATCAACTCCTTCGCCCAGTTGGGGCAGAATTTCGTGGCTAATTTCGATGCTTGCCGGAAGATGCCGCGCGAGGCGGACAGCCTCTTCTCCATCAGGCAATAGGATCAGGAGCCGCTGCAAGATTACGTGGCTCGTTTCAAGGCTGTTGCCATGGAGATCTGCTGTTTCGAGGAGCCGGTCGCCATACTGGCCTTGAAGTGAGAGCTCAAGACTTCCCTCTTGACGTACTCACTCGACAAAAAGCCTCCAAATTCTTTCTCCGAGCTCCTCATTCATGCCCAGAAGTACACTTGCACCGAGGAGGCGGATTGCACTTGGCGGGAGCTTGACAGGAAGCCACCAAATATGCCTGCACCGAAATCGGTGCCATCAGCCCGGAGCTTCCACCTTGAACCGGGGCCAAGGAATGCTCCTGTCCTTGAAAGGAATCTCACTCCCCTTCTCGTCCCGAGGACGAAGATCCTCATGGAAATCGAGGGCGAGACCTACTTGCGGCGCCCGCCGCCATTGAAGCCGTCTGCCACCCATGACAGGTCAAAATTCTGTCGCTTCCATCGCGACCACGGTCATGACACCGAGGAATGCCGCGACCTCAAGTGGGAGATTGAGGAACTCATCAAGAGAGGCTACCTCGGAAGGTATGTGGAGGGCAGATCCCAGCTGGAATCCCAGGCACTCGTCACCCTTCCACCAGTCCCAGCGGTCGACAATCGCCCTACTGAGAAGCCGGTGTGGATGGTACGCTCGGGGACTAGGTGTTCCTCTAAGAAGGCCTGGGGGGCAAGGAGCGGAAAGCCCTCGAGCATCCTGTGAGCCTGCCGCACTATGGCCAAAATGACAACGGGCAAAGCGCCTTTCATCCTCGCCTTCAGCACGGAGGTAGTGATTCTAGTTGAGCTCGGCGCACCCCCTCCTCAATCTGGACCTCCCCAAAGAAAAGAAGGTCAGAGCCTGGCTTTGGATGGCAGTGTACCGGTAACGGGTTGCCCGACATCATAATGCCCGGAGGAAGCTGAAGATCTTCTGACCCGGCGACCTGGTGTGGTGCTAAGCTGAGGCGTCTCAACCCAGAGAGCGCGGTAAACTCCCGCCGAGTTGGGAAGGCCCCTACAAAGTGGACGAGGCCCTCCTGCAAAGAGCCCCCTATCTTGAGGACCCGGATGGAACCAGACTCCCCCTGGACATAGAATGCTTGTAATATGGGGAGTTACTACCAATAGTGTAAATTCTCCCTCCCTTTGAAATAAAGGTCCTTTTCCTGCGCAATGGTTTATTTACCTTGCAGGAACATTGAAGACCTGGGAAGCCCCCAGGCATCGGCGAGCCTAGCTCCCCTCATCAAAGACTGGACGATCTCCGGCACCGGCGAGCCAAGCTCTTCGGCACCAAAGACCTGGGAAGCCCCAAGGCACAGGCGAGCCTAGCTCCCCTCATCAAAGACCAGATAATCTCCGGCACGGGCGAGCCAAGCTGTCCGGCACCAAAGACCTGGGAAGCCCCCAGGCACCGACGAGCCTAGCTCCCCTCATCAAAGACCGGACGATCTTCGGCACCGACGAGCCAAGCTCTCCGGCACCAAAGACCTGGGAAGCCCCCAGGCTCTGGCGAGCCTAGCTCCCCTCATCAATGACCGGACGATCTCCGGCACTGGCGAGCCAAGCTCTCTGGCACCAAAGACCTGGGAAGCCCCTAGGCACCGGCGAGCCCAGCTCCCCTCATCAAAGACTGGACGATCTTCGGCACCGGCGAGCCAAGCTCTCCGGCACCAAAGACCTGGGAAGACCCCAGGCACCGGCAAGCCCAGCTCCCCGGTATTAAAGACCGGACGACCTCCGGCACCGACGAGCCCAGCTCCTCGGCGAAGGACCTGGGAAGCCCCTAGGCCTGCAACACGCTCTCGAGTTCAACTCAAAGGCGCCATCTCAAATCATCAACGTCCCCGAGCCTAGCTCCCGGACGCCAGCCCAAGACCGGAGCTCAGAATGCTGACATTGCACGAGGCAGCTGACGTGGAGTCTCCATCAGACGCCACGACAAGCATTCAACGCGAGCGCCTCTGCAGAGTTGAGCTTCCCTGAAGCAACACCTCTGCTCGCCAGAGGGGAAGCTCCGTCCTCCGCCAGGCCCATTCCCGCAAGTCTGGAACGCTTAGGCTGGAGCCGAGTCCGAGTTCCCATCTAAGGCGGACCGCTCGAGATCGGGTCCCGTGGTCGGGAGTCGAGCTCAGCCTCCTCCGCCACGAGGCGCCATTCCGAGCTCAGGTCCCCTGGGCTTGGCGGCACCCCGGCACCGAGCTCGTCCGAGATCGGGCCCCATGGTCAGGAGTCGAGCTCAGCCTCCTTCGCCACGAGGTGCCCCTCCGCGATCGAGCTCGGTCCGCCTCCGTCTTGCTGAGTAGCACTAAGGCGAGTCTACCGAAGATGGGTCCTGCCTCTCCAGCTCGGCCTCCCCTGTTCAAGCCAACGTGCCGGCCACCAAGGGAGCCATACCTCTCCTCCGAGGACAGTGGAGATGCTCCCGAGGGCCGTACGACGCCAACCATGCCGCAATCAAGGTGCCATACCCTCTGCCAGTCTACCGTACAACCAGAGAAAAGATCCTACCAGAGAGCGCGGATTCCAAGATCGGCGGCTCGCCGATCGAGGCCCTGTTAGGCTCCCAAGAGAGGGATAAGCAGAAGGAATGTCAGAAATCTATGGAGGCTTCCCCAACTGTCAAAACATGAGAGACGTCCCGTCCACACCACGGTACCTCGCCGTACACGACAGCATGGGGAGATCCCAAGGCAAACCAAGGTAGGGAACCCCGCCAGGGTAAGAAAAAGAGGTATCGGCATCTACTCAAGAAGGGAACAATACCCATAGCATGCTTTTCAATTCAAAGGAGGAACTAGAGCGATACAATGAAAGAAGGCCAGAGAGGAGGGCAAGACCACCTCGGCCAACACCATTCCCGGCTCGTCCTCATCTTCCACTCACACTATATTCACTCCTCCTAGCGTGGAGCTCATCAAGAGGGGCTCGACCAGGAAGACCTGTTTTCCTGGATCGTCACTGACTTAACCGTCGGAGTGCCCCCGCCGGAATCTCCAGCCCGGGTCACTGACGTTGCTTCCTTGCAGGTCCCGAGGCGCCGGAGACGTTCCCACGCGGGCGGACGGGCAACACCCGACAACGAGAGCAGCTACGGGCCACGACGATCCGGATGGCAACAGATATAAATTACAATTATATTATTTGCTTTGATCAACGAGAAACCAATATATTTTAGGTATTCTAAAATTCATGCATAGTTTTAGAAAGTTTTTCTTACAACATGAACATATGGATAATTTCCTACTAGACCATTTAAAAATCAGTAACACTGCATGGTTGTCAAATCTTGAACTTCTCAAAGTTCCATACGAAGGCCATGCAAACAACCAAGTTTTGGTTTTAAATCGGTGAATAGTTATTGGCCACAAAATAATATAACAAGTGAACAAACACTCATTCTACATGATGTTTTTCTTCAGGAAACCAGTGCATGAGAATGCCAAGGTGCATCGCAGCAGGTATATTAATTTGAACATGAGAGGAGTGGATACCTACAGCAAATGGAAAACGGTTGGATAAATATAAACCTTGAAAACAAAAGTCTCTGGTCAAATAGGGGGATTGATGTCAAAGAAAAGCTTACCAAACTAAGAGCTGTCTCTCCCAGAAGTAGAAGGTACATTTTCCCCTGTATAAAAACTATGGTAAGGAGGCTGCTAATCTGAAAGATCTAAGAGGGATAGCTAGAAAACATGCATGAGAGGAAAAAGCAGAAGCTAAAATAAATGAGAAATTATCAAGACTAATATCAAAATGATCAAGGGAGGAGTGCATAAATCTTATAAAGACCACATAAAACCGTTTATGAACAAAGGAAAAACAGATAATTGCAGCAAGTCAAACATATGTGGTGTCAATCACGGGTATTTCATGTATTGCAATGCAGAGAAAACAAATCTAGAGGCATTGAAACCAGACAAGGACTAAAGCTATATTTGGAGGTTTGTAACTTCAAAATCATGAATTTATTCTTCTCTATGATATAAATCTTAAATTATAAATCATTATTTAAAAAAAAAAAAAAATTGGCCCCCAGGGCCAGGGGGGTGCAAGCTTGATATTTTCTAAAAGGCCATTAGTTTTAAATAAATAAATTAATTAAGAGTGAAAAAATAGAACTATCAGATGATAATGACAGAAGAAACATGAATTTAAAAATTATGCTGAAAATAGAAAATCTCAAATTTATAATTTTTGGATGTTCTTGTGTAATTTCAAGGAACAACTAAACCCCCAATATCACAAAGTCAGGACTTAATTTCAAAAAAAAAAAAAAAATGCAAATCATGGCATTACATGATTTAGTTCTCCAAACACACCCTACATAGCCGTATAATTATAGGTCTTTAGAAAACATTTCCATCTGTAATGGTTACTTAAAGATTCTGCTTCCAAGTTCACCTTTTACATGCTAAGGAGGTAAAGGTAATGCATTACAAAACTCCTTTGATTAATGAATGTTAAGGATTAATTTTAAAATAAATAACATGTAATATTTGCACTTCAATACCTAACTATCTATTATTAAAAAAATAAACATATAGTATTGTATTAAAAAAAAAAGGGCATAGGGTAGTAAACCGCACAAAAAGAAAAATCACGCATCTTGTACCAGATGCAAAATCATTTGAGGATGTGAAAAGTTATCGCAACGATATTAAGATTTGAGGCACGGCTCGAGAGAACAAATGCAAATTCTCCAAATTGAGCTAATGACAAAGCCACTTATGATTTTATTTTTTAAACCATTTTTTAAATTTTTAATTAATTTTATAATTAATTCTGTAATTGCCGTAATGGTTAGTCGAGGGCTTTTTAAAATTTTTTTTGAGATTTTAAGTCTATATATAGACATCTATCCTAGCCCTACAAAGTATTCAAAAATCTCAAGCTCTATCTTTTCAATATTCTTGTATCAAAAAAAATTTAAAATTTTTTTCTCTCCTATCTTTTTTTCACTTTGAAATTTTTGAATTGAAGACGAGCTGATCGGCGTCTGTTCGAGATCGTGTCACCAACGGACGTTGAATTTTTGGCTTCCAAGTTATATCTTGGAGGTGAGCATGTGATCCAACTTTTCTTCACACGATAAGGGGCCAAATCTCTTTTAGGATAGTGGTTTTATCAGCCTCTCAGACCAGACTTCCTAACTTTATTTTATTATATTCGAAATTATTTTATTATACCAAATTTGTCTAACCACACACACTACAAAAAAATTATTTTCATATATTTCAAAATTATATATATATATATATTCCATACATCACAACTAACAGTCTAAAGAAGATTTGATACAGTTTGTAATATATATATAAATATAATTATTTGTACTTAATTATAATTTACTTACCTTACATATTTTATTTAAAAAAATTATATTTTTTTGGTTATTTATAGCATAATATCTATTTTTTTATATCGTGCAAAATTAATTAAAGATTTCTATTAAACGAATACTACAGCATACAAATTAATTTTTAAAAGACTACACAAACAAATTAATCAAAGTCTTTAAAATTTAGAGACAAATAATTTAATTAAAAATCTTAACAAATCATAGGTTTAATCATATTGGTGATTATTTAAATAAAATTTTAATTTTAAAAAAAATTAGGAGACATTTTTAGAAATATATAATTTTTTTTAAAAAAAATATTTAAATTATTTAAACAAATCTTTTATAAAATTATTTTTGTTCTCTATAACTTTCTCTCAGAACCTGATTTGGATATAACGACAACCTTTAGGGATGACATCATTAGCCTTAAACCTGAAAAATTTGATGGATCTTATTTTAGGAAGTGATATAATTAAATGAAGGTTTGGCTAACTATCTTAGAACTTTGGTCAGTGATTGACCAATTCGTCTGTTTCTCTAGTTCAACCACACCAACTACTCTAAAAGAGGATTACCTATATAAAGGTAGAATTTTTAGTGCCCTTTTTTACTTACTCTATAATGCGAAGGAATTGTGGGATCTCTTAGAATCTGAGTATGGCCTTGATGATGCTGAGATTGAACGATTCAACATTGCATCATTCCTTAGATTTAATATAGTAGAAGACAAACCCATCAATGACCTGCTTCACTAATTTTAAGAATACCTTAAAAAACTTCAAGTCAATAGAAACAAATTTTCTGAAGGATTTAAGGTCTCTAGCCTTCTAAATAAAATGCCTCATTAGAATGGCTTTGTTAAAAAATCAGCTCTAAAAGCAAGGAAAGCTAATCCTAGCTCAACTTCTAAACTCAATTAGGATAGAAGACCAATATAGGTCTAAAATCCAGCAAACTAGAATTCCAAGTGTTTAAGCTAATCTAATCCAATAATACCAGACCAACAACAACACTAAACCAAAATCAAAACCTAGATTTCAACTAAACCACCAATACCAGTCAAACCAACCTAACCGGCCTAACCTAAATAAGTTCAAATCCAAAGATAAAACCTTTAAAACCAATAATACTAGATCCAATAAACCTGCCCAAAATTCAAGCAAAAGTTTTGTTTTGTATGAGGGAGGACAAATCCTCTTGCAAGAGATTGCTTTCATCGAAAGAAAGAGCTCTTCTTAAACCTTTTGCTTCTTTCGAATCTCAAGCTCTTGTAGTTGAATGTCCAGAAGACTCTTTATAAATTTTGAAAGAAAGGACTCATAACCTAGAATTCCTCAAAGTATGAGGATGCCTAGCTAAGATTAATATCTTTGAACCTAAAAAGAGAAAACTATGACCTAAGTCCATAGATGCTGTATTTATAGGGTATGTCTAAAATAACAATGGCTATAATTTTTTAGTATTAAAATAAGAGATTAGTGATATAGCAATTCTTTTATTAAAAAATTTTAATTTTTTTTTAAATTATGATTGTAAAGCTCTAATTGATTTGTTAAATCAATAGACAACTAATAAAAAGATAAACAATCATATCTTGATCAGGTATAAAATTGTAAGAAATAAAATAAAGGAATTGATATCACTGCAATTTATAAGTTCAAGAAATAATTTAGTAAATATTTTAACCAAAGACCTTCCAAAGGTTGCGATATCTGAGACATCGAGGGGATGGTGCTTAAGTCCGTATATTAGTCATTAGAGTAGACCTCTACCGTCATGACAATCCCATGGTTAAGGTTCAAAATGAAACAACCTTCGAGGTGATATCTGGAAGCTCCGTTTTGAAATCTGTTTCCATCCCATCCCTATGGTATGGTGCTTTATTGTGATGGTTAGGTTGAGCATAGCTCTTAATAGATCCAAAATTGTGAGTTCAGTGAAGTACGATTCCGTTGTACATATTCTTAAAGGATTTATCTTAATGAGAGTAGGTGTGAGGCTGCGACTATGGGATCAAGACGAATTCTTAGTAACTCTCATGAAAATCAAGATAAGCACATAGCCTAGTGACGCAGGACGGACCCCGATCAATTTTTTTATTCTAAGTAGATAGGACCGTTGGTCACTAGGAAACGATCCTAGGCTAGGCTAAACCAAACTAATTATTTTTTTCCATTTTTTTCTTATTCAAATAAAACCCACTTTTTTTATTTTCATACTTTTTTCATCATATTTTTTTTCTTAATCAAATAACCCTTTTTTTTTTATTTTCTTCTTTCTTTCCTTTTTTTTTCACTTTTTTTTTCTCATGGTTTTTCCTTTTTTTTTCCTGCTATTCCTAAAGTTGGCATGGGAAGGCCGGCTTTGCCTTCACACGACCGTGCTGGCGCTTTCACGATCGTGCAGACCTGGGGGGACCTCGTGGGGAGGTCTCGTCGGCATTGGCGAGGGGCGGAGTTTGTCCGGTAGGGCGGCGACGGCCATGGCAGCGACGACACGGATGGGAGGCATCGCGGGTGGGGCTTCGGCTACAACGGGTTACATGGACGGAGGAGACGGTGGCGGCTATGGAGGTCTGCGGCATGGGAGGAGATCTGGATGGCCAGGGCGGTGGCTTGATTTTGGAGCGAGCATCGGTGGCTGGAGGTGAGGCTCGGGTGGGGCGCTCGGCTGCGGGCCGTGCGGTGGCTGTGGAAGGCACGGCAGCAGGGAGGTAGATCCGGTGGACGGCGACTTCAGGGAGCAGCGAGGAAGTCCCGTTGAAGGCGTCGCGGGTCGCCTTGAGCCATGGATCTTCTGGTTTGGCGACATCGGAGGGGCAGATGGTTTGTTAGCTCTGTTTCGGGATGATGGCAGTACGGACCAGAAGGAAGGCTGGTTGGTGATTGGTTCTGGTGTCTAATTCTCAAGCCAATGAGAGGGGGGAAAAAGATTAGAGAAGAAGAGAGGTAACAGGAAAGAAGAAGCCATAGAAGAGAGGGAAACCGAGAAGAGAAGAAGAACAGGGAAGAAGGGGGAGAGTTAGAGGAAGAAGACAGAGAGGGGGGAGGAATTGGGATATACCCAGACATTTTCTCAAATAATTTTTTTCTTCGCTAATTTTATTCGAATGAAATAATACCTTAAACAGATTAATCTGAGATATTCGATATCCCGATCCCTCGTACACCCATAAAAATATATTTATCCTGTTGTGTACTTCGGGATTTGTGTTGCATCTAGATTTAGGCTGCATCGACTTCAGGATCTTGGGCCCCCAGGGTTTGGGCTGGGCTAGGTTTCAGGTTCTGGGCTGGCTTCAGGTTTTAGGCTGGGTTGGGCTTCAGATTTGATCTGGGTTGCTTCAGATTCTGGGCCGATGTCCCATCATTTTCCTTGAGGTGGGGAGAACTCGACTCCGTCGAGTCAGGCTTCAAAAAGTTGGCTCCTCGATGTTTCACCTGTAGACTGAACAATTCAAAGCAAATAAAAATGGAATTAATCATAACCTAACTAAAACTTGCTTTGATACTAAAAGATGGTGCAGAACAGGCCGACAAATCCTAGACCTAAATTGGTTCGGGACCGTTGATCGTAAAAAAACAATCACTAGGTTAGGGCTGTCCAGATTAAATAAATGAGATCTAATTAAATAAAATAACCAAGAAATTGATTAGATCAGGTTATGAAAGTGGATCTTACTCGAAAACACGGAATGTCATGAATTCTGGAAGAATGAGATCGACTAGAGGATGTCCAAATATACCGGACCAGTGATTCGCGAGCGAGGTGGATCAGATGTTGTTGGACCTGGAATACCAAAAATAAGCAATGTATCAATCCCAAATCAAAATAAATCAAATTAATCCCAAAAGAATCCAGTGCTTTGATATGTATGAGGCTTTGAAATCTGGGCAGCTTTGGGATCTGTGCGGCTTTGAAAATCATGAATTTCTGAAAACCGGATGACTCTGAAAATTGGACAGCTCTGAAAACTGTGCGGCTCTCCTGCGTTCACGTTCGTGCCAAATTGCTTCTTCTCCACGGACGGAAGGTGGGAATGGAGCAGGGGATCTTTCGGCCGGATCTCACCGGCGATTGCACCGGAAAGCAGGTAGCAGCGCGGGGAGGCTTCGCCGACGGGCTTCATCGGCAACAGTGCTGAGATCGTCGGTGGCAGCTCCTTCACGGACCGCTGCAAGCAAGGGAGGAAGTCCGTGGGGCTCGGGCCGGCGTTGGGCGGCGACGGTGGGGCAACAGCAGGGAGGTGAGGCGGACGGCCGGGGTTCCGGTGGTACGCAGTGTCGGGCGAATTTGCGATAAGGGTGTGCGACAGTATCTTGCGGTGACCGTGGGCTGTGATTGGGATTCACAGTGGGGTGGCGGGCCGTGCGGTGGCCGTGGAAGGCGCGGCAGCAGGGAGGTAGATCCAGTGGACGGCGACTTCAGGGAGCAGCACCGGAGGTCTTGGGAAGGGGTGAATACCAGAGAAAGGGAGGTCCGATGGCTTGGAAAATGGCCGGTGGGGCCTCGGTCGATGGGATCGGATGGGTGATGGATTTTGGGGTTTTCGGTGATGGCTTGAAGGAACCAGATGTTTGATATTAGTAGGGACTAAGTGAAAGAAAGGGAAGGAAAGAGGAGAAATAGAGAGGAGGAAGGAGAAGATTAGGAGAGGTGAGAATCACAGAGGGGCTTGACGGGCCATTGCTTAGGAAAGGAGAAATAGCTGGGAGAAAAACATAGAGGAGAGGGAGAGGAATCGGGACACACCCAGATATTTTCTCAATTAATTTTTTTCTTCGCTAATTTTATTCGAATGAAATAATACCTTAAATAGACTAATATGAGATATTCGATATCCCGATCAGATATCTCAATCCTAATCCTAACAAACTCAAACTATTTATTTTAAAAAAATAAACTAATCCAAGGATAAAGTAAATCCTAAAAATAAATAATCAAACTAGAGAACCGATAAAACTAATCCTAAAATTTTAAGATACCCAATCCCTCGTACACCCATAAATATATATTTATCCTGTTGTATACTTCGGGATTTGTGCTGCATCTAGATTTAGGCTGCATCGACTTCAGGATCTTGGGCCCCCAGGATTTGGGCTGGGCTTCAGGTTTTGGGCTGGCTTCTGGGTTAGACTGGCTTCAGGTTTTAGGCTAAGCTGGGCTTCAAGTTTGATCTGGGCTGCTTCAGATTCTGGGCCGATGTCCCATCACCTAGATAGCGCTATCCTGCATTATGGTCAGCTCATCTTCATACTATGCATATTTTATACTAAATGCAAGTTCAAATAAAAAAGGTACTTGCAATAAGCACAAAAAAAGTCTAAAATTTTAAATTATTTATTGAGTTTAATAATATCAATTTTTAAAATTTTTATTTTATTTTTATAGAAGATTGTTGACGTTATGTAATATCATAAAAATAAAATAAAAAAAAGGTAAACCCCCCCACGCAACGCATGCCTGTCTGTTTTCCATTTTTCTTTTACCATTTTATTTTTTAATTATTTTCTCTTTTAATTTTTAATTAATTTTGTAATTAATTCTGTAACTGCCATAATGGCTAGTTCTCCGTATCTTTTCATCTAAGATTTCTCTAAGCACGGAGACCCAGTGAGGACCTGGCTTAGTGGATCTGTTCTACTTTGCCGCTCGTTGACTTGACCGTCGGAGCGCCATCGCCGGTACCCCCGACCCGGGTCTCTGACCTTGTTTTATAGGTCCGGAAGCCTTAGGATTCCAAGGCAAAGGAGATTGAGGTCCGACGCCAGCTCATAGCCATAGGCCACGACGGTAAGGTCGGCAACAAGCATGAATTTAAAATATTAAAAAATTGATTTAAAGTCAAATTTTGAATATAAAATTTTATATTGAGTTGGGCTTGCATTTTTTAGTATAGATGGGCGGTCATACAATTCTGATGTGAGAGCAGCTCAGAAGATCAAGAAAGAGTAATCCCTTAAGGGCTAGAGAAATATAGTCGTCCTGATACCAGGATCAATCACCAGGATGCTTGCAACGAAGAAGGTAATCTAATCGACCGCACTGTTCACCTTCCTGTATTCATGGTGAATTGATACAATCATCTGTGGCCCAAGAGACTACCAGATATCATGAAATAGAAGGTGGATGTGACGCTGCTCGGACCTATCTTGAATTCATCTAATGACAATTGAAAAATTTTCCTTGATGAGAATCCTGTCGGTATGCAACTTCTATATGGCCTAGGTGATATCCGCCCACATAGCTTTGAGCTTAGTCTTTGGAATCGAGGATTCATAGAAAAAAAACCTTCTAGCTCCCAATAGCCTACCCTCAGCATCCTGAATGATAAAACCAGCACACCCTGATGCACCATGAACGCTGCCATTGAAGTTCACCTTAACAAACCTCAAAGAAGGAGGCTTCTAAGAAATATAGATAGCCCTCCAAGTTGCTGTCGAAGCAGCATGAGAGTCCCAGAAGTTTGGTGTTGCCGCCTAGATCGCTGTGGCCCATAGCTCTGACGTGCAATGTGTACGTCGGGCTCCTTCTGGATGCTTGGTCCTCTCTCCAGTCAGCTTCTTTGTCGATAAAATCTGCAAAAAAGAGAAGACTCGGGCCAGAAATTCTAGCGGGGATACTTCGACGATCAGTTAGTTGGAACGATAAAAAAAAATAGAGCCTCTGCGATGGAGAGCCCTGGAGCTTCTTTGTCTAGAAGAGTAAAGATGAAGTCTAAGAGATGAAAAGTGAGTGGAGATGGAGGTTAGAGAGCTAGGAGGTTCCCTCCCCTTGGTTCCTCACTTGTTTGCCCTCTTTGTTGTACTCGTTGGCTCCTCTTCGTCGAAGGTCCCTTCTTTCGCTTTATATGGGAGAAATGACCCAGACCAGGTCTGGGGCTTCGTCGAGATGTCACTTTCTCCGTACACTTTTTTGGCGGGGTTTTCTTCTGTTAGCAGCCTCCCCCTGTCAAACCGGTCTTTGGAAGGAGATCTTTCCATTGGGGGTGTTCGTCGGGCAACACAGGCCTTGTCCCTCTGGTGGTGCAGTTTTCTGTGGGAGGTACGGGCACCATGCCGCTAAGCCTCGAGCCATAGTAGAGCGTTTCTATTCCAGGAGGGACCATTGGGGTGTTGCAAAGCCTGGAGCATTAATAGGATGCTCCTCTTGGAGGAGGCGCAGGTGGTGTGCCACGGAAACTAGAGCCTTGGTTGCACAGCGAAGGGCGCAGGCGGCATGCGACATGGCTTGGAACCTGGTGGAGCATGCATCGCGCAGAGGATGCAAGTGGCATGTTGCAGTGTCTGTAGCCTGCAGCCCTCGCGCCATAGTTTGAATTCTTTCTAGTTTTCTTTTCCTTATTCCTTGTTAATCCTCTATCAGTCGATGATGCCTCTTGATCCTGGACAGTGATTCCATCTCGGAAAGCGGGAGCTCTATCTTGGATGGTGGGAGCACCATGCAAAAACCCTACACTTAGGTTAAAATTTTTGAGTTGGAGTGGGTTAGTACTTTTGGAACCAATTTTATTGATGGTTAGGAAGAGCATTGCCTTGGCTATTTTTAACAACTCAATTGAACCTTGGTTGGCTTTCTCAATTTGAGCCAAATCTTGCACCTGTTGGGGGTGACTTTTTCGACATCTGACTTGAAGGGACCTCTTCCCATATATATCTCTGGAAGGTTGAGACGCGAGACCTAGCCAGTGTAAACAGGGCTGTCCAATAAGTAAATCTAATTACACTAGGCACTATCTGAGCCTCGCCTGGCAAAGCCAACGTTGTTAATAAATCAAGCATGGCATACCTCCAATAATATAGCGTATAGGGGGGCTATCCTTGCTTGATCGTGTCTTCTTTCTAAATTATTCAGCGGCAACAAAAATATCACACGACCATTAATTTCGACCTATTAAAATTTTTATGATCTAACGTGTTGTATTGTCTAATAAGTCTCAAACTTCCTGCCCACTTTAGATCAAGTCAGGCCAGATAGTCCCATTCCAACTCCAACACGCTGGTCAGTAGTTTAATTGGCACATTGAGTCCAGTGCATGGAGGGTATTTTTAATTAGAAAGAGTCAGGACTTGAAACGAGGATGAAAATAGATGATTCATATTTTAATTATTTAATTTAAAAAAAAATTATATTTCTAATCTGAATTTGGAATGGAATTAGAATCATCCCATCCCTCCAAGATCTAATTCAACTACTTTCGAGAACTCAAATTTTTATTCTAATTTCAATTTCGATCGCTAACAAAATATTTCGAAGAATATGATCATTCTTGATTTTCATTACTGAAGATTCCTAAGAAACTAGAAATTTTTTTCTACCTACCAAATGTTTTCCTGTTTGTTGCCTTGCACGATAACGACGATCATGCATAATTCATGATGATCTAAGTTAACACGTGACATAATCATGCATTTCATGCATAATGTGCAGCTCTGGAAAATATACAAGATTTATTGAATGATTAACAAACTTAGCATCATGTACCAATCCAGATGATGGATTTGGGGAATGATACTTATCTCCTATCATAAATAATTTATGTCATCATATACGGGGTTTGCCCCATAATTAGTTTCAGTGGTTTGCCTATCAAAGTATAGAGATGTCACCAAATACATACAGTTGAGCCCGGAATTTATACGTATGGGGATCAAAGAAGGAAGCTCTTCGAAGTCGGACTTCCGCGCATTGCCATGAGTGGAAGAGTTGCGTGATCGGCTGGACCAGTATAATATCCGTCGGTAATTTAATCAAGTTGGAGATTAAGTAATTTCATAAATTTGTAATAATTTATGTATAATTTGCCGGTGTCTTATCAACACGTAAAATACTTATTTTTCCTTAATGGCTAACGGGGAAGTCCTGCTTTCAATTTTTTTTTTTAATTTTTTTTTATTGCCGGCATTTGCAAGCACTTTAAAATTAAAGTTTGATGAATCCAGCACCAAGAAATTATATGTTACATCACTCACCTGGTCTTGCACCAGGATTTTTTTTTTTTTTAATGAACTCTGTTTATTATACATTTTTCTTGTTAATTGATCCACAGCACGGACATGTGATGATTTATTTGATACAGAACCGGATGGATACATGTGATGTAGAATATAATTTTTTTATTATTAAAATTTATTTTTATTAAAATTATAAATCTATAAGGCATTAACATAATCCTTGTACAACATGATTCAGGCAAGGCTTTGTGGTCTTTAAAAATCCACATGCAAAAGATGTGGTTGGATGACCACCGACTCCATTTTCTACTTTCCTGCCGATTACGTGCAATCCATGTTCTCTATTCGTCTCCCCAACCATGGCATGGAAAAAGAAAAGGGCTGCTTTGGAAAACAAGCATCTCGAATGGTCCACAGCTCCCACCAACCTTGTCCTCTTTATGCCACGATTCCTCGTCTTTCCGCTTCATATCAAATCTACATTATTAAGATTTCCTATGATGAAAAGGAGTGCTGAACACTTGCATTATTTTTTTTAAAAAAATTAAAAAATAATACACAAAAATTTAAAAATAATTTTTTATATATATACAATTTTAAATATTCAAATTTATATAAATATTTTTTAAATTAATATTTTTATATATACTTTCATAAAATATTTAATTTTACAAGTAGATCATTCATTCTTTTTTTTTTTTAAATGTATGTACCCACATCAATTTATTTTGTTAAAAAATCAATGGTTTAAAATTAAAATGGCTGAAATACATGTACGGTAGATATGCAAAAAAAAAAAATAAAAAGGAAATATATATGTAAATAGCAATTTATCGAAGATATTCATATAAACTTGAATGTTTAAAAGTTTGTTCACGCAAAAAAAATTAATTTGATTTTTATAATTTTTATGTCTATACCCTTTCAAAAATTCAATTTTATTAGCATACTCTTCCAAAATTAATATTTGTATGTATATTATTATAAAATATCATTTTTGTATAAATATCTTTTATATGATGATATTCTAATATCATTAGCTAAAATATATTTTTGAAATATAAAAACTAAAAAGCTTATTATTATTTTTTTTCCTCTAAACATGAGTATTGAATTATCGTATCTTGATAGAATCCACCTGACCTGTTATCTTCCACTTGGCTTCCTTTTTAAAAACTATGGAAAGTTTCTGTTGCTGCCTAGATCGCCGTGGCCGGTAGCTCTTACATGGCCTAGGTGAGTGGGCTCCATGCCAGCGTCACCGGGCTCGTTAGTTGGAGACGATCAAGGGAAACATAGTCGTAGTTGGGATGAAAGGGGATTGGTACTGTGGTGGTCCTCCTGTGGGCCTCTCCGGGGAGGAGTAATCTTCCTCCTTATTGTCCCTCCGTTGGACGATACCTGCAAAACAGAGGAGACCTGCACCGGGGATTCCGGCAAAGACACTCCGACGATCAAGTCAGTGGGACGATCGAAGGAAATAAGGGACCTCTGATGCAGAGAGCTTTGAGGATTCTCTGCTGCCAGAGGGTGATAAAAAATGGACGATCATGTAAGAATGAAGAGAGTGTGCTGTCTCTTCCACCCCTCCTCCTTACCTCTTCCCGCTGCTCTTATGTAGACGAGCGGCTCTTGGTGTTCAGAGAGGCACGTTCTTTTTAGTATAGGTCTGAGAGGCTTCTGCAGGCCTGGGAGGCTTAGATAGGTTGGTCAACCTTCTCCTTCCAGGAAGATGGGGCACGCCTTCCTAATTGGTGCAAGTTGTATCCAAGAGCTTTAACATAGTCCTCCTTTGCAGGCGGTGGCTCAGTTTGGCAGAGATGGTGACGTGTCAGGCTGCAATCCAGCCTTCCTCCGTACCTATATTTTGAGCAGCGTACCTACAATAGAAATGGATGAATTGTAGCACGTGCTTCGAGATGAGGCAGGAGAGGCTCTTCGTGAGCATGGTTCGAGGCGTCCCATAGTTGAGGTAGGTCGCATAGCCCTTATGCAGGGCTTCTGTGCATACGGGATGAGGTGCACGGGGCAGTTGCACGGATCGAGGCACGACATGCAGGGTCTCCCCCATGCACGTGGTTCTGGGCATCGGAGCAGGAGGAAATGAGATGCAGTCCCGCGGGCAGAGTCGGACCAAGCACGGGCGGAGCCGGGGCATGCCATATCGGTGCGGGGGCGCACCGGGCGGAGCTGGAGTCGACCGGGTGTTCTGGATTGGGCGCGGAGGTGAGCCGGGCGCTTGAGCGGGCGGAGCCGGAGTGGACCGGCGCGGGCGTGCCGTGGACGTGTGCTGGCACGAGCATGGCACAGGCGGAGCCGAGGTGCCGACCTTGGCGGCGGACCCGGGAGTCGCAGCGGACCGGCATGGGCGTCCCTCCGTATTGGGCCGAACCGGACGGAAGACCGCCGAACTGGCGGGGGCCGAAGCCGAGGTGCTGCATGGAGCGGGGGCATTCCCGGGCGTAGAGGCGAGGTGGTGCGGTCCCCTGCGGGCGACCGGGCGCTGGAGCTGGCGGAGCCGGAGTGGACCGGTGCGGGGGCAGGTGGCACCGAGGTGCACCGGCGCAGGGGCAGGTGGCACCGAGGTGCACCGGTGCTGGGGCATGCCCTGGCGCGGTTGCGGAGCTGTGGACGCGCGAGGGTGCAGCCAGGCCGAGCTGGGAGCCGAACCGGGAGGACCGGGCCGGGGCACCGATCGCCGGACTCGAGCGGGGCAGGACCGGAGCTGCGAGCGGAGGCGGTGCCGAGGTGGGTTTCCCTCGGGCAGAAGCGGAGCTGGGTGCACCGAACTGGGACGGTCGCAAGCTTGGGCGGAGCCGGGCTGGCACGGGGCAGCCGCGGGCGTGCCCGGCTGAGTCGGTGCCGGAGCTGGCGGGGGTGAGCTGGGGCCGACCGTCGCACCGTTGGCGAGGTTGGGAGGAGTTGGAAACGCCATAGCCCGGAGGCGAGCCTCCTGCGGGCAAACTTGGCGCTGGCTCGGGCGGAAGCCTCCCGCGAGCTCCCACGGGCGGACCGAGTGCCAGCCTGGGCGGAAGCCGGAGGCGCCGGAGCTCGGAGGCGGACCACGGACGGAGCCGGAGAGGAACATAAGTGTTGGTGCCGAGCTGGGATGGCTGGAGCCGGACGCGGGCATGCCGGGCGGAGCCTTGCGGGGCGTTGCCGAGGTTGGCCGAACGCCGGAGGAGCTGGGGTCCCGTGGCACCGGGCGTGCCGCCCTGGGCTCGGAGGAGTCGGGCGTTCCGCGTCAAGCTCGGAGGCGCCGGCCTCCCGCAGGCGGAGTCGGAGCCGGGTGAGATGCCATGCAGAGCGTACTTGGGACGCAGGAGAGGTCGGGCGGAGCCGTGCGGGGTGCTGCTGATGCGCCGGCCTGGGTGGTGGCGAGCTTGGAGCCGGAGTCGGACCACGGATGGAGCCGGAGAGGAACATAAGCGTTGGTGCCGAGCTGGGGTGGCTGGAGCCGGACGCGGGCATGCCGGGCGGAGCCTTGCGGGGCGCTGCCGAGGTCGGCCGAACGCGGGAGGAGCTGGAGCGGGTAGACGCAGGGCGGAGGCCTCCCTTGCCCGGCTGGGCGCTGGGAGAGAGCACGCGGAGTCGGAGGGGGTGAGCTGGATCCGCTGTCGGATTGGAGCCGGAGGGCGGAATCGACCGGAGTGGTGCGGGGGCGCTGGACCGAGGGGCGTTCCCTCACCGGAGAATTGCCGAGAGGAGCCGGAGCTGGCAGACGCAGGGCGGAGGCCTCCCTTGCCGGGCTGGGCGCCGGGAGAGAGCACGCAGAGTCGGAGGGGGTGAGTGCATCTCCCACGTGTGCGAACTGAGGCGCGTGCCTGCGGGTGCTCGCAGGGCAGAGACATGCGGGCTGAGCTGGGGTCCCGCGAGCGCGTCGAGCTGCGTCGGAGCCGGAGGGGGGGTTTGCTCGTCGGAGAACCGCCGGGAAGAGCCGGAGCCGTGCGGGACCGCCGACCTGTCGCGGGGGGCGCACCGTGCGGGCGAAGTCGGTCGGAGTTGAGCCATGGATTCCACGTTCGAAGGGATGCGGTACCTTGGCGCGGTACCCTGGCACGTGCGTGGTACCTTGGCGCAGGTATGCTGTGCTGTGCTGGGCAGGAGCATGCGGAGGCACTGTTCTGGGCACGGCTTCTCCCTGATGATGCTTGGACCGGGCGAAGTGAAGCCGGGCCGATCCGGGGAGCTTCGTAGGCCGAAGTTGGCTACCTTTCATGCTTGGCTGGGCTCCAGGCCAGGCAGCCGAGCTGAACTGAACTATCGAAGCTGGACTTCTCATGGCCGAAGTGAGGCCGAGGTACTGGTTCACCGCCAATGTGGGGCCGAGCCAAGCTGGGCTGAACCGCCACATGGCCGAAGTGGGGCTGAGCCGAGCTGGGCTGAACCGCCACATGGCCGAAGTGGGGCCGAGGTGGAGAGGTGCCTGACCGAGGTGGAGAAGTACGTGGCCGCGCCAGCCTCCAAGGAGGACGCGTGTCAGGGCCGAATGGATCTTGTTTACTACTGTAACAGTTTCATAAGAAGAGAATGAAATTAAGATTTAGTGATGACATGTATGAAGCTAGTTTTCTTTTTAGAAACTTTAAAGTATTTAATAAGAAAAAATTATACTGACTATTAATCTCTATTAATTCCTTACTATTAAAAGTCTAATTTTGTTTTATAATAATTTTTGTGATTCTTTTTCTTAGTTACTTCCTCTTTTTAATGAGAAATTTTTTGTACTTGCTTGTTACATAAATGAAGTTACGATAAGCCATTACATTTTTATCCAAAAATAAAATAAAATATATTATTTCAATATTTTAATATATAATATATTATATAATATTATTATATTATTTAATATGCTTTTATATTATTGAATAAGAGGGTTCAAATCCATTCGGATGAAATAGATTAAAATTAATTTTTTTACATGTATATCCTTCTAAATATTTAAATTTATATGAATATCCTCATAAAATTTTTATTCACATATTCCATCATAAATATTTTTTTACATATATATCTATAAAGATATTTCAATAATTTAAAATTTAAATTATTTGTTCTTTTTAACGGTATTAGATGACATAGATTTACTTGTAAGAAAATAAAAAAAAATATACCTATAATAAAATTTTTAAAGGTATATATTTAAATATAAAATTTAAAAATATATATAAAAAAACTAAATGTTTAAAAGATATATATTAAAAGATAAACAAAAGGGAGGTTGGGTTTATGATTTATATTACTATTTCTGGAAATAAATAAAAAAAAAACTACTCTCTATTGCAAAAAATTAGACGTAAGATCTCTAATAGAAACTGTCTATAAATTGCAAAATTTTGACTTTATAGCGGCCACAAAAACAAGCAGCCGTCCTTCCGAAATCTTTATCATATATGGTGTAATCATTATCATATATAGTTAATCTACTAATTTAGTCGAGATCTCGAACATGATCAACTCCTCCGTTTCTTCCTCCAAAAACACCTATCCCGCGCATCACCGTCCACCGACTGCATGGTGGCGGTGACCATACCCCCGATAAAACCAAAAAAAATCCCAGCTGTGACCGACGGAGGCCGTCCTCCGCACACGAAGGTTCGATCAGACTCTCACAGGCACATCTATACGACGACACAATCAGCCGTCTGATTAGCGTACGAGGAGACAGTTATATCCATCCGCATATAAATTCATATACACGCGTCCTGAACGCAATGGCACCTCTTCCAACGGCTCGATCTCATGCCCGCATCCCTCGGTGCTTTCTACTGCTGCGGCTACAAAGCCCCTGTCCAAACCCTGGTTATTTTAACCCACGAGGGTTACTTTAAGTTCACACTCCTTCCTTTTATCGTACCGTCTTGCGGTTCCCCTTCTCTCACTCTTCATTCTCACCGCCCCCCCCCCCCCCCCCCCACTGCCCAACCTCTGGAGATTATTAGGTAGCGAGAATCTAGTAGAGAAAAAAGTAGCAGCAGACGCTAGCTAGAGAGAGAGAGAGAGAGAGAGAGAGAGAAAGGGAGACAGTTCCTCAATGGCTTCTCTCCTCCTCCCTCTGCTGTTCGCCTTCGTGGCTTGGTTGGCCCCGGCGGAGGGGCACAACATAACGGCGATTTTGGACGGGTTTCCGGAGTACTCGGTGTACAACAGCTACCTGAGCCGGACGAAGGTGTGCGACGAGATCAACTCCCGGGAGACGGTGACGTGCCTGGTCCTCCCCAACGCCGCAATGTCCGCCCTCGCCGCCAAGCAATCCCTGGCCGGCATCAAGAATGCCCTCCGCCTCCTCACCCTCCTCGACTACTTCGACCCCCAGAAGCTCCACGACATCCCCCACGGCACCACCCTCACCACCACCCTCTACCAGACCACCGGCAATGCCCCCGGCAACTCTGGCTTCGTCAACATCACCAACCTCCGCGGCGGCCGCGTCGCCTTCGCCGCCGCCGCCCCCGGCTCTAAGCTCGACTCCTCCTACTCCAAGGCCGTCCGCCAGGTCCCCTACAACCTCTCCGTCCTTGAGGTCTCTGCGCCCATCGTCTTCCCCGGCCTCCTCGACGCCCCCTCCGCTGCCTCTTCGAACCTCACCGCCCTCCTCGATAAGGCCGGCTGCAAGACCTTCGCCTCCCTCCTCGTCTCGTCCGGCGTCCTCAAGATCTTCCAGTCCGCCATGGATAAAGGCCTGACAATCTTCGCCCCCAACGACGAGGCCTTCAAGGCCCACGGCGTCCCCGATCTCAACTCTCTCTCCAGCGCCGAGCTCGTCGCTCTCCTCCAGTACCACGCCCTCCCCACTTACACCCCCAAATCCTCGCTCAAAACCACCAAGGGACGGATCGCCACGATGGCATCCACCGGCGCCGGCAAGTACGACTTCTCCGTCGTCTCCCACGGCGACGACGTCTCCCTCGACACCGGCGTCGACACCTCCCGCGTCGCCAGCACCGTACTCGACGACACCCCCGTCTGCGTCCTCACCGTCGACAACCTCCTCCTCCCCTCCGAGCTATTCGGCGGCGCGCCAGCCCCTGCGCCGGGCCCCGCGGGGCTGACGCCGTCCCCTGCTCCCGCCCCTGCCAAGGAGGCCCCGGCGCCGGCCCCGAAGTCCAAGGCGCCCAAGCGGAAGCACCGGTCCCCGCCTGCACCACCGACGCCCGCCTCCGAGGCGTCGCCGGTGGGATCTCCGGAATCGGCCGCGGACAAGGCGGCGGACGAGAAGTCGGCTGCGGTGAGGCCGTTGCGGACACTGGCGGCGGCCGCGGCGGTCTCCGCGTTGGTGGCCGTGTCTTCCATCTTGTGAGCCGAGCTTTTACTGGAGTACTCTTAAGTGCATTTAAGTGGAGCGAGCGAGCGAAGAACAGTTCATCATCGCTTTTCTTTCTCTTTCACTCCATATCTCTGTTCGTTCTCTTTGGTCAGTTGATTTTTTTTTTTTTTAATTTTTTTGGGTTTAGTCGAGAGGTGATGGTGTTGCTGGTTTTGTTTCGCCCTTGGTGTATGGTTCATGAATTTGTTGTCTTTTTCTTTGTTCTCATTTATATTTTTGGTTTCTGATTCTGAGAGCTGTCTATTTTAATCCATGAAAGGAACCATTTCTTCGTCTGTCTTATCACTGTTCCTTTTACTTGTTTTTCCATGGGGACATGGAAGAAGACCAACGATTGTTAGCTTTTCCTTGTTTTCTCTATATATATATAGTATGTATATATAGTATGTATGTATGCAAGTATGTACGTATGTATGTATGTGACGGACAGGTTTTGGCAATGCGGGTAATTTACTTTGGTTTTATAAGATTTTTTTTTTTTTTTGAAGAAATAAAACGGGTTGGAAGCTTTTAGGATATGGAGGGAAGTGACTGGATACTCCACGAGACAGCAGCAGCGGGATCTGACAGGAGGCCATGTGCGTGCCGACTGCCGAGACGTGGTGGGCCCACTAACTGGTACACGCTTCTCCAGCGGGACGGAAATTTCAAACATTATCCTGGGAAGTGTATATTGAATAGAATCTAATAGCAAAATCATGCTGGCTTTTTTTTTATAAAAAAAATTATTTTACAACGCCAAATAAAATAATTTTTTTTTATTTTAATGATATATAATGGCCTTTTCTTTTAATAATGCTGGCTTTTACCGTGGTTTGGTTGGATTTGGTGTTGAACTTTGTCTCGATTCGAGGAGGATCGGGTTGGGAGGGGGGAGATGGCTTGTGGATGTCACTCGCTTTCCGTCTCCCTTCGCGTGTCTTCCCGCGCCCCTGATTATTGGATGCTAATACTTATCCTTGTTGAATATGGGGAAGCGCCGCTGTCGGTCGCTAAGAAATGAAGGAGATTTCTTCCATTAGAAAGTACAACCAAGGACCATGGATTGCACGTGGCTGGCGGCTAGATGCAAAACAGCAATTGAACAAAGGTCTGAAGGGCAAATTTGATGATGAAATACTTTTTCATGTTATCATAATCGGCTATCAAATCTCCGCCTTCTGTTTAATCAATTCATTATATATAAATATATATAGAGCATCCAAAATAATAATTTAAAATTTAAAAAAATATTTATTTGCATTATTAAAATATCTTGATATATATACAAATATTATTGTTAAGCATCAAAATAATAATATAAAAATAAAAAAAAGTCATGTTATTAGAATATTTAGAAATATATATATTTTAAAATCAGATTTTTTTTTCATAAATTCTTTGTTTGAACGATGATTATTAATAGAACAAACATCAAAATCACAGCTTTGAAGGAGGGACAGCCTATTTATGAGCAAATTTTAATGGATTTAAGTTGGATTAAAATTTACATTATATCGTCTTAACTATATCAATTAATATAAAGTGTCCATTAGCTTAAACATAAAGTTATTAATAATATTAGATTTATAAGTATGTCCATCAATTTGAATTATATAATCAAATTATTTTAAATAAAATAAAAAATAAAAAAAATAATTTATAATTAAAAAAATTATATTTTTATTTTAAATTTTATTGATTATAATTTTAAAAATATTTTATTTTAAAATGATTCTTTAGTCAAACAATATAAAATATAGTATATAATCATAAATTTTTTAAAAAATATGATTTATAAACAGTAACTCGAAATTAACTCTGTCCAACATTATCAATTAGGTTGGATCATGAAAGTTATTGTATTCGTTATTTGATATAAGATTTATCCATTATTACAAATATCAATAATATTATTGACTCATACTATTTTATGAGTCTTGGAATGGTAGTTTAGCAAAAAAATATTATTTAAAAATGATCCAAAAAAAATATTATTTTATTATCGGTGCAATAATTTCTCTTCAACATGTTTGTATACAAAATAAGCAAGAAAGATTTTAATGATTTTTATAACAAACCATTCTATCTCATATATTCAATATAGTGTCAAAGACTAGACAGCACAACATATCTGCGTCTAGATATCTGATCTCAATTTTTATATAGCGGGTACATAAACAAGAGTATATTTATAACAAAAAAGAATTAATAAAATGTATCATTTATGATGATTTCTCTTTAATCTTATATTTTATTAAAAGTTAGAAAAATTTCATGACTTCAACGAAAGATGTATGTTTCCAAACAAATATATCGATATTTTAATAGTAAATGAGATATACTAATACAACTATTATTCTTAAGGCAAGTACATATTTTGAAGATATTATATTGTATTGTATTTTATATGTATATATAAATCACATATGATTGCAATCCATTAATTAACAAAGTAAACAATGAAAAATAAAATTTGTTTATCAAATCAATGTATAAATTCAAAATATATTAAACTCCTATTAATCTAAAAAATCAGAAAATTTTAAAATGTCTATGTTCTTGACATGTTTCATAATCTTAATTATTTGACCAGGAGATCAATAGACATTGACTCTGTATCAATGTACTTTACTAAAATATCTTTCTTTTAATTAAAATCTTCGACTAATAAATATTCTATCTCCATATAGATAGAAATTTTAAAAACTTTTAATATTTTTTGAAAGAATATAGCTGCATTATTATTATAATAAACTTTAAGTAGTTTTAAGATAGAATCAATAATTATAAGATCTAAAGTAAAGTCCTATAATTAATCAAAACAATATAAATTTGAGTTTTGTAACATGCCACAAATTTGCTTGTATATCCAAAAATGTCATAATATTCTATTTTCATACCTTTTTAAAAAATAACCCCCTCCAGCAATCCAAAAATATAATAAAAAATTTTTTATTATTCATATAGCCAGTAAAGTTATAATTATAATATCCTATTATCTTAAAATGATCGGACCTTTTCTGGTCAACAAAAATTTTATTTTGGATTTCAAATGCCTATTTATACTTTATAGACCCCATTTGTAATTTTACTAGATCAAATATTTCATTGTAGTCACGGACTGTAGCATATTATATATAGCTTCAAACTATTTGATTGCTTTGGATATTCAATAATCCGATCATATGAGGCTTAATTAGCCATATGACTAATATCATAGCCATTCTCATCTTAAAAAATAAAATTATCATAAAAAATGATAGATTTTTATTTTCTATCATGTAATTTTTTTATTAATAGTATATCAACTAGTGATGGAGGTACTATAATTGGTTCATATATATAATGTTGCTCTTCCATTATCCTTTATAGAATAAAAAAATAAGAACAATAATTTATTTTTTCTTTAATGTTATATTTTTAGTGTAAGAGCATCTGATATCATTTATATCATATTCTATAAATATGGTATGATTTGATCCAATATTCTTTAAATCCCTATTAGGATAGTAGAATTTATATTCGTTTAGAATTATTTGGACAACTAATTAAATATGTTATTATAAATCTAAATTTATTTGTTGATGTAATCTTTAACTTTTATAGAATAGTCCCTAACATAAAATTTAATAGTACTGAGCTTCCTACCAACTTTCAATTCAAAAGGTATCTTGTGTAACTATCTTACTAAGATTTTATCCAAATTATAAATGGTGGTTCTTAGGATCTCATCCTAAAGATATTATAACAAATTATGTCTAATCATTACACTTCAAACCAGATACTTGAGAGTGTGATGTTGCTTATCAATCACACTATTTTGTTTAAAAATTTTAGTCATGGTATATTATGCAATTATCTCACACTTATATAAATATTTAGTAAATAATTTTAGAGTATGATTGATATACCATATCAACACTCTCATCTTTTTTTCAAAAGTATCAAACTTTTAAATAAAACAGGATAAAATTATTAATATTCCACTTGTCCCTTTTTGTATTACATATGTGATTTTAAGTTGACTAAATTGTACAACAAGAAAACCAAAAAGATAATAAGCAATGTATTAGAAATATATAGAGATATCAAAATACTAAGTTTATATGCAATACTCTCGAGTTTGATAATATAAGCCCTACCACAATCCTGCCATCATACTTCATATTGATTTATTTATCATCAGCTATCTAGCATTTTCTTTATCAGATTTTATATACCTTTTACTAATCAGATCAAAAATTATATTACGTTATCATTCTTAGGTATTGTTGTCGCCTAGATCGCTGTGACCTGCAGCTCTTACGTGGCTTAGGTGAGTGACTCCCTGCCAGCATCACCGGGTTCGTCGATAGGAGGCGATCAAGGGGAACAAGCCCTCCTCTACGGGACTAGGTAGAGTTACCATGTTTGGAGGGGTCGTTATAAGAATGAGAGTGGTAGGAGTCTTTTGGAAGAGTCCTTAGACATTCTCTTGACTTGTCGTGACTCCATCTGGCTTGCTTCAAGATCGCCGGCACCCAGGGGCTTGGAACTGTGTTGGTCATCTTGTAGACCTCTCTGGTGGAGAGAAATCCTTTTTCCCGTCGCTCCTCGCGAATGGAGATCTGCAAAAAGTCCCGATCAGGGGTACCGGCGGGGACACTCCGATTCTTAAGTCAGTTGGATTTTTCTTCTTGGGAACATCCAGAGCCGTGTAAGAAAATAATGGCCTGGGAGCCAGTCAATGAGCATGTTGTAGTTTTTTCTTACCTTGGCCGAAGGTCCCTCTTACCTATTCATGAGATTGCTCCTGTCATTTGGAGAGGCATGCTCTTCTTGAGAAGGCCTGTGAGGCTCCTGTAGGCTTGAGAGGCAAGGATAGGCCTGTGAGGCCATGATGGGTTGGTGAACCTTCCTTTTCTGGGTGGTTCAAAAGGTTGGTGAAGGGGCATAGTGCCTCGGGTGGGGCACTCCACCCTAATTAATGTAAATAGTGGCCTGAGAGGTTTTAATGTAATCCTACTTTGTAGGCGGCACGCTACAAGATCTGTAGCAAGTCCGTCGGGGACGGTGACTTTACGTGTCGGGGTCGCCATCCAGGCCTCCTTTGTCTCACTCCTTGGGAAGCGTGCCAGGCCCACATAGATGGGGCCGAACTGTGCGATGCTCCCAATGGTCAAGCCGGGCACTCCCAGCGCGTGATACTCCTTGGCATGCCAGAGCATAGTTCATGCGGGTGTGCCTCCAAACCCCTACGGGCGGAGACGGACCGGTGCAGGACCCCAGGTCATGCCGGATCAAGGTACGCGGGGTTGGACTTCACACGGGTGGAGCCGTGCTAGTGTAAGGTGGCACGAGAGGTGCTGGGACGGAGCTGGGCCAAACCGTCCGCGTGCTGGGTAGAGCCGAACTTGGGTCATGGGCGGAGCCAAGATTACGCCGGGCTGAGGTGCGGGTGTACCGCGAGCGAATGTAGGGCGGAGGTGAGCATGCCTCCAGACCCCTGCGAGCACGTCGGACCGACCGGGGCATTGGAGGTGCCAGACCTTACCCACGCCACACATTTACGAGCATGGCCGGACTGGAGTGGGAGGAGCCGGAGAGCTCTATCTTGGGGCTGGACTCCTTGCTGCTGCAGCTGTAATATTTAGACTTTGGGCCGAAGTCGGCAGGCCCAGCCGACTTCGATCCAGCCAAATAAAAAAAAAAGAGGGCGGAGTTGGACACGGGATGAAGAACCGTAACAGGGGAGGTTACCTCTCCCTTGTTCCGACCGGGGTCTTCGCCGGAGACATCGGGAAAGGAGTCGGGGAGGAGAGGGAGGCTGGGCGGTGCCGTGGTGGGCTGGATCGGGACTCCGGCCGACGCGATCTTCGTTTCCCAGACGATGAGGTGTCGTCGATGATTCCACGTTAAATCCCACACACCGCCGCCCATCGAATGATCTCACCACGATATTCCTTCCTCTCCGGCAAGCATCCAGGAATCGTCGAAGCCGGTGAGTCTTTCTTCATTTAATTTGATTTTTAGGGGAGAAATTGGTCGAGATTTTTTTGGGTTCTTCCGGTTTTTGCTTGGGCCGTTCGTCGACGATGGCCGTGCCGCCGTCCTCCCTTCGGTTCGCATCCGGTCTGCCGAGCCCTCCTCTCGGTGATCGTCTCGTGGCCGGCGTCAACAACCGGGGGAGAGGGGGGTTCGGTTGTATAAGGATGGGAGCAGGGGTGTTCGGGAGAAGAGAAAGAAAGAAAGAAGAAGGAAGAAAAAGAGGAAGAAAAAAAAAAAAAAAACGGGGATTTGGTTTAGGGTTCGGGAGAAAGGAAAAGAAAAGAAAAGAAAAAAATAAAATAATAATATATATATATATGTGTATATATATAAATATAAATATAAAATATATATATATTGGTTCGGTCCAGAAGAAGAAAAAAAAATAAATATATAATAATAAGAGAGCAGGAAGAGAGAGAAAGAGGAGAGAGAAGGAAGAGAGAGAAAGAGGAGAGAGAAGGAAGAGAGAGAAGGAAGAGAGAGAAAGAGGAGAGAAAAGGAAGAGAGAGAAAGAGGAGAGAGAAGGAAGAGAGAGAAAGAGGAGAGAGAAGGAAGAGAGAGAAGGAAGAGAGAGAGGAAGAAGAGAGAATCCAGGGATTTTCTCGAAATTCATGAAATTCGGGAAATTAGATTTTGATTAAATTATTTATTAATGTAGGGAATCAGTGTTTTGAGCAGGGAGGCATCGAGCAAAAATTCGGGTACTGACTAGTGTCAAATATATTAGGATTGGCGATAAGGTAAGGATTCTGACGTGATCACCAGTTTATATATTATTTTATATGCATGGTTTTGATCCGAATGCATGATCATTGGCATGCATGAATTATTGTTATATGGTGTAGTTGAGTTTTATGAAGAACAATATGATTATGATTGTTATTATTTTATATTCCGGATATCGTGTTTATCGGATAAAAGTTCTATTTGATGATTTGGACCGTGATGTCGGTCAATGGAAGAGTTGAGATTTCGTGTTTGATATTGTGGTTTTATCATTATTATTGTCGATATCTCATGCATGATGTTATAAGAAGATTGATATCCGGATGGGTTGGACCATGATACCGGATTGCTAAACAGGTTGAACCATGAAACTGGATATCGAGTGGGTTGGACCACGATATCAGTTATTAAAATGGGTTGAACCATGATATCGGTTATCGAGTGGGTTGGACCACGATACTGGTTATCGAGAGATCACAAAAAAAAAAAAAAATGTTTTGACAAGTGTTAATGAAGTAAATACGGTATTTGGTCTAGCCATGCTACGGTTGCACCGTGGTTATACAGCCTGAGCCACGGGCTTTGTACGTGGGAGCCGGCTACGGGCGGATAGTACGTGGGACAGCCGAGCCACGGGCTTAGTACGTGAGCAGGACTGACCATAGTATGCATGGTCGCTTTGTGGTTGCCAGTCATGAGCTGGTACATGACCGTGGCTAGACCAAAACCCTAAAGATAAAGGTGAAATAATGAGAATATTAAAGGAAAAATGCAAAGTTATCAAAGTTCGTAATACATGAGGCTGAAATCATTTGATTGCATTGACATATCATATTGGTATTTTATTGTTTCAGAAAATTATATTATTATTTGGAATGATCATATAGAAGCCTTACTAGGCTGTATAGCTCACTTTCTATCCTTTTAAATTTTCAGAGACTCAGGACACGTGACAAGATTTGGGCTGGCGTGAGACGGAGACCTATACATGCTGAGTTAGTTAGAGTTAGAGTTTAGTTACGATTACTGATGCTTGTTGTAAATCAGTAGATCAATAGTTGACTGATTTAATAAATAGATGCCACCTGATTAATTATATGATATAAGTTTTCTTTTGATTTGTTGACTCTGGTGTAACTAGGCCTTGCATGATCTCTAGGGTAAAACCTAGGGTTTGTGCGGCCGATCACGTAGTCGATTCCGGTATTGGATTCGGGGCGTGACAGCAGCGGACATGGCCGACGTGGGCGGAGCCAGGCGCGACTGAAGTTGTCGGAGCCAAGCGTGGCTGCTTCCTTGCGACACGCGGGCCATGCGAAGCAGAGCCGGGCTTGGGCGCATGGAGCCGGCGTGCCGAGGTGGGCGGAGCTAGGATTGCACCGAGCAGAGGTGTAGGCATGCAACGGGCAAACGTAGGGCAGAGGCGTGCCAGATCGATCGGGGCACGGAGTGCCATGCTGGATGGTGGCGGACTGGCTGGGTGCTGAGTCGGTCCGGGATGCTCCCTGTCGACGCTGATGCTCAGGCCGAGATGACCAGAGCTGGGCCTGTTGGGGTGCGTGATCGTTGGGAGCTCCTACCATCGCCCCTCTCCCACTGGCTCACTTTGTGGGAGCTTGCTTGGGGGAGCTCACTTGTGAGAGATTGCTTTGGGGAGCTCTCTTGTGAGAGCTTGCATGGGCATGCTTCCGACGTGCCGGACTGGGGTGAGTAGAGCCAGAGAGCTTCGTGAGCTGAAGCGGGCAAAGCCGGACGGACTCCATACCGGTGGAGGATGCCACGTTGGAGGCTCATGAGGGAGGACTCCATGCCGGGGAGGATGCCATGGGCGTTGTCGAAACGGAACGAGCGGACTCCATGCGGTGGCTTCGCCAAGACCATGCCAGACTGGACTCCACTTGGGGAAGAGCCTAGCTACTCGCAATGCGCCTTGCTGCTCTGGATCGAGGCGTGCGGAGCCAGCATGCGGAGCTGTGCTACTCCCTACATGCCTCCTTGCGAGCCAGCATGCTCCCGACATGCATGACTGGGTCGAGCGGGGCTGGGCTGCGCTGCTCCCCTGTTATGCCGATGCACAAGTTGGGGTGAACTTGCTAAGGTGCTGGACTGATCCAGCGATGCCGAAGTGCCAGGCCCAAACACGAGAGGCACCGGGACGAGGTGGCACGATGGGTGCTCGCGCAATTTCCGTAACACGTGCCCCTCATGAGCGGCCCAATGTTCTGTGGCTTGTCGAGGTTGAATGAAAGGAGCAAGAATGGGCTCTCCACCGTCAGGTGGAGGAGTCTCCGTCTCGTTATTTGGGATGGGAGGCTCGGGGGTGTCACATGAAACTGGTGGCCACATCAGCCAAGCAGGGGCCTTGCTGTGTCAACTCCGAATGGATTTGTCACCACTGTAACAACAGATGCCCCCACTCCCTTAGTCCAAAGCGTTACTTCTCATCGTTTTGGATGAAGGGAGTAGCTTTATCCATTCAGCTCCATGCTATAACAGGCCTTGTACTGGTTGTTGGAAGTTAGTCGCTTGATGGAGCATAACCTGTCGGAGTTCGACCGTGGGACTTTAAGAGCCTGCCTGTACATTGACCAAAGGTTGGTTGGCCTGGTGAGAGATGATGTTGCATGGTGATGCTGCTAGTACTTCAGCCTGACTTCTCATTTGCCGGGTAGAAGGTGGTGCCAAGGAGGAAGAGGTCAGTGAGGTGCATGACTTGGGTGCACACATAGACGACCGGGCACATGGTTGACATGGCCAAGCTCACATCACTCCTCAAGGCTTTTGATGAAAGTGTAGAAGCTGCTGGAAGGTTTGAGTAGAAGGAGCTTGGCCTCGGCTAGAGGCTCGACCTTGGGGGAGCCATCTTGGTGGAAGGACTCAAAGAGCAGGGGTTCGACTTTGGCCAAAGGCTCGACCTTGGGGGAGCCAACTTGGCGGAGGAACTCAAGGAGCGGGAGTTCGACTTCGACCAAATGCTTGACCTTGGGGGAGCCATCTTGACAAAGGAACTCAAGGAACAGGAGTTCGACTTTGGCCAGAGGCTCGACCTTGAGGGGAGCCATCTTGGCGGAGGAACTCAAGGAGCGGGAGTTCGACTTCAGCCACAGGCTCGACCTCGGGGGAGCCATCCTAGCGGAGGAACTCAAGGAGCGGGAGTTCGACTTCGGCCACAGGCTCGACCTCTGGGGAGCCATCTTAGCAGAGGAACTCAAGGAGCAGGAGTTCGTCTTTGACCAGAGGCTCGACCTTGGGGGAGCCATCCTGGCAGAGGAACTCAAGGAGCAGGAGTCTAAGCGGTGTCTCCTGTCAAGTCATGGCCCTCCAAATTGAATTGCTAGGGGGCCTTAACAGTGGAGGTCTTCTTCATGCTCACTGCAGTGTTCCTCCATTGTGAGCCACTAGCATATGCACGGTCGTTGCAAACTCCAGTTGGTGGAGGTGCAACCATCACAAGCTTCTGTGGTGGTTGGCCCCGTGCATTCCAGATGTTTAATGAAGTTGGTGACAATGGTGTTGTGGAAGTCCTCAGGAGGGGAGTAGGACAGTGTATGCATTTATGAGCTTTGTACCATTCAATGCCCACGTTGCATGGAGGAACAGGATCCTTGTTCACACCACATTATATGGAGTGGAGGATGAGGTCCCACTCCATAGTCTTGCATGGTGTACTTGAGGTGACAGGGTCTTCCCTGCTTCCATCTTTTGGGAATCGTACCTCGTTCATTGCCTTCCCCAGCCACGTTGGGGGTTGGTATTTCTTCATTTCAAATGGAAGTTTGACCTCAGCAGGGTGCTTGGTCTTGGACAGGAGCTTGACTTCAGGAAGGAGCTTAGCCTCACTAAGAAGCTTGATTTCAGCTCTTGTTGGCTTGAATGTAGGGCTTCGAAAGCTTCCTGGCTTTGGTGTGGGGCGCTGAGGCTCCCGGCTTGAATGCGGGGCGCTGAGGCTCCCGGCTTGAGTGTGGGGCTTCAGAAGTTTCCCGACTTTGGTGTGGGGTGCTGAGGCTCCCGGCTTTGGTGCGGAGTGCTGAGGCTCCCGGCTTGGGTGTGGGGCTTCGAAAGTTTTCCGGCTTGAGTGCAAGGCTTCGAAAGTTTCCCGGCTTGAGTGCAGGGTGCTGAGGCTCCCGACTTTGGTGCGGGGCTTCGGAAGTTTTCCGGCTTTGGCGCTTGTCAAGAAACCTTGTAGGCAGTGACAGTTCTGGTGGACTATAGTGCTTGCCCTTGATGGTAGTACGGGAGCTTTTCCTGTAGAACTGAAACATAGTTTTTCATATTGCAAGTATGTAGGGAAAGGAGTTACCTGTTGAACTTCGGTCATACGAATAAATAAAAATATATTTCTTCCTTGAGAAGGCCATAATTAAATTCATCGATCACCATCTTAGGTGACAATGGGCCTCCATTACATGGTAGAGCAGGGCTCCGTTGCATTGGAGGAGAGGACTTCGTTGCATGGGAGAATAGGAGTCCGTTGCATGGGAGAGCAGGGCTCCGTTGCATAAGAAGAGAGGACTCCATTGCATGGGAGAATAGGAGTCCGTTGCATGAGAGAGCAGGACTTCGTTGCATAGGAGGAGAGGACTCTTGAGATGTGACAGGCATTTGAAAAGACCACAGGCATGAATCTCTTCTTCTCTTTTCCATCTTCTCTTCTGTTTTATTTTTTGAAACCTGTGTGGCTAGCCATCCATGGCATTGGCATCGGTTTGGATCTTCCCTGCCAATAGAGGTGCCATCAACATCCCCTTCTCCACCGGTTTTGGCACGTTCCCCATCTGCTCTTGCTGAAGATCGAGGGTGGCAAACTGGAAGGTGGCGCCGCCTGGAGGTGGCTCCATCTTTGGCTTGCTGCCTGCTGCCCTATCGAGGACGACGATGCCCCTTCACAGCTCGGGTTATTTTCTCGAGGCCACTCCTTGGAGCCTCGAGAGAGAGGGGAGATCTCGTGTCCCCACCCTGTGACCCCAGTCTGCCCCCCGGGGATAAAGGAGAAAGGTGGCTACTATTGTCCCACAATGTTGAGGAGTATTGATCTGCCCCTTCCTGGCATGCCAATCTGTTGCCGCCTAGATTGTCGGGCCTGTAGCTCTTATGTGGCCAAGGTGAGTGGACTCCCCGCCAGCATCACCGAATTCGCCGATCCGAGGCGATCAAGGGGAACATGCCCTCCTCTACGGGACTAGGAGTCTTTTGGAAGAGTCCTCAAATGTTCCCTTGTCCTTGTCCTGACTCTTTCTTGCTTGCTTCAAGATCGCCGGCCCCCAGGGGCTTGGAACTGTGTTGGTCGTCTTGTAGGCCTCTCTGGTGGGAAAAAATTATTTTCCTCGTCGCTCCTCGTGAATGGAGACCTGCAAAAAGTCCCGACCGAGGATACTGACAGGGACACTTCGATGCTCAAGTCAGTTGGTTTTTTCTCTTGGGAACAACTGGAGCTGTGTAAAAAAATAATGGCTTGGGAGCCAGTCAATGAGCGTGTGGTAGTTTTTCTTTACCTTGGCCGGAGGTCTCTCTTACCTATTCATGAGATTGCTCCTGTCATTTGGGGAGGCATGCTCTTCTTGACGGAGGCCTGTGAGGCTCCTGTAGGCCTGAGAGGCTAGGACAAACCTGTGAGGCCTTGATGGGTTGGTGAACCTTCCTCTTTTGGACGGTTCAGAAGGTTGGTGAAGGAGCGCAGTGCCCTGGGTGGGGCACTCCTCCCTAATTAGAATAAACAGTGGCCTGGGATGTTTTAATATAGTCCTTCTTTGCAGGCAGCGTGCTACAGGATCTGTAGCAAGTTCGGCGGGGACGGCGACTTTACGTGTCGGGGTCGCCATCTAGGCCTCCTTCATACTCGCTCCTTGGGAAGCATGCCAGGCCCACATGGATGGGGCCGAACTGTGCGATGCTACCAGCGGTAGAGCCGGGGTGCTCCCAGCGCATGCTGCTCCCTGGCATGCTGGAGCAGAGTTCTTGCGGGCATGCCTCCGGACGCCTGCGGGTGGAGACAGACTGGTGTAGGACCTTAGGTTGCGCCATATCGAGGTACACAGGGCCGAACTTCACGCTGGCGGAGCCGTGCTGGGGTAAGGCGGCACGGGAGGCGCTGGGACAGAGCTAGACCAAACCATCTACGTGCTGGGTAGAGCCGAACTTGGGTCATGGGTGGAGCCAAGACTGCGCCAGGCTGAGGTATGGGCGTGCCGCGGGCGAATGCAGGGTGGAGGTGAGCATGCCTCTGGACCCCTGCGGGTGCGCCAGACTGACTGGGGCACTAGAGGTGCCAGACCTGACCCGCGCCACACCTTTATGAGCGTGGCGGGACCGGAGTGGGCGGAGCTGGAGAGCTCCATCTTGGGGCTGGACTCCTTGCTACGGTAGTGGACATGGTCGACGTGGGCGGAGCCAGGCGCGGTTGAAGTGGTCGGAGCTAGGCATGGTTGCTTCCTGGCGATGCGTGGGCCGTGCGGAGTAGGTCGGGCTAGGGTGCATGGAGCCGACGTGCCGAGGTGGGCAGCGCCAGGACTACGCCGGGCTGAGGCATGGGCATGCCACGGGCGAACACAGGGCGAAGGCACGCCGGACGGACCAGGGCACGGAGTGCTGTGCTGGATGGTGGCGGACTGGCTGGGCATTGAGCTAGTCCGGGATGGTCCCTGTCGATGCCGATGCTTGGGTCAAGATGACCAGAGCTGGGCCGGTCGAGGTGCGTGATCGTCAGGAGCTCCTACCATCGCCCCTCTCCCACTGGCTCACTTCTTAGGAGCTTGCATGGGAGAGCTCACTTTTGAGAGCTTGCATGGGTGTGCTTTCGACATGTCGGACTGGGGCGAGCGGAGCCGGAAAGATTTGTGGGTCAAATCGGACGGAGCCGAGCGAACTCCATACAGGCGAAGGAGGCCACGCTGGAGGCTCGCAGGGGAGGACACCACACCGGGGAGGACGTCGCAGGCGATGCCGGAGTGGAGTGGGAGGACTCCATGCGGTGGCATCGCCAAGTCTGCTCCGGACTGGACTCCATGTGGGGGAGAGCTGTACTGCTCCCTGCGTGCCTTGCTGCTCTGGATCGAGGCATGCGGAGTCGTGCTGCTCCCTGCGTGCCTCCTTGCCAGTCGGCATGCTCCCAACGTGCCGGACTGGGTTGAGTGGGGCCATGCTGCTCCCCAGTGACGTCGATGCACAGGCTGGGGCGAACTTGCTGAGGTGCTGGACTGCTCCAGTGAGCCGAAGTGCCAGCCCAAACACGAGAGGCGCCGGGACGAGGTAGCACGGAGGGTGCTCGTGCAATTACCTGTAACACATGCCCCTCATGTGTGGCCCAATGTTCACATGGCTTGCCGAGGTTGAATGAAAGGTGCAGGAATGGGCTCTCCACCGTTAGGTGGAAGATGCTCTATCTCGTTATTTGGGATGGGAGGCTTGGGGGTGTCACATGAAACTGGTGGCCACATCGGCCAGATAGGGGCCTTGCTGTATCAGCGCTGAATGGATTTGTCATCACTGTAACAACAGGTATAACACAAAAAAATGGAATCAATTTTTTTTTTAAAAGTTTCGTAGCTAAAAAAAATGATTCACTTCCTGTTACTTTTATAGATAATTTTTATTCTAGAGTACTCTTATTAATCAATCAAGATGGAGGATCATTATATAATATAATATCCAAATTCATCATATTTAGTGCTAGCATAATTTTAATTTTTATAATTTATAATTTATTCTAGTCAGAGTCATAATACAAGTATTAACTCTATTGAATACAAATATACTAACTGCTAAATAATCTTTATGCAGTTAATCAATAGAGAAATATAGGCAATGTATATGTCTGAAAATCTTTATAAGCATTATTTTAATGAGAATCTTTGGGACGATGCCACAAACTTTTTTTTAGAAAGAATGTGACCTATATAAGGTATCTCTTTTTCAAGAAAAAGTTGATACAATGAGGATACAATGCATTCAAAAATCTATCTCCTTTGGATAAACAAATTTTTTAAGTTTAATATACCTTCACCTTTTATAATTTGATCTAGTTAATACCTCAATGATAATATTGTTATCATTAATATCGAAGGAGACTATATTCAAAAATAACAAAAATACAAAATATTAATCAAGGGGCATATATAAGTAATATAATATTTTAACTATAAACAAGAGCTTAAATATAATATCATATATTTTTTAGATAGAATATATAATATGCATAAGTGCTCTTCTTATGAAGTCATAAATAAATAAAATACTCTAGTATTCACGAACCTATTTTCTTTGGATAAATAGATCCTTGAAAGCTAGAACACCTTTACAATAAAATACTTCATGTAACAATTTTTAATTAAAATATATAATAATTTATTTTGGATAGGCGGTTGTATGTCATAACTAAAAAATATCTTTTCTATGATAAAAAATTTTATAAATAAACCATTTTAATGATAAATATTTATACTAATATATAAAATTATCTATTCAAGAAATTAAATATTCAAATAAATATAAAATAATATATTTTAACTACATGTATGCCATAAAAGATAAAGTTCCGAATGAAATACTTAACAACATGTATCCAATTGATCATATTAAAGCATAACACTGCATTCCAAAAATATTTCTGCCTATAATGCTTATCATACAATTATAAAATATCTTTGGATAACAATTATAGCATATAATAAATGTCATAACTAATTTAATTAAAAATCTAAACATAATAATCAATGCCAAAATATGCATTATATAAATTGTAAATATGAAAATTTTATTATCAATAATAATATAAAATATATATGCAAGAACAATAGTTATAGGATGAACACATAATTTATATTTAAATTGTGATCCATCTTATTAGTTATACTTTCAATGATTTAATCAACTATAATTACAAAAATCTAAGATTATTTCTAGCTTTAGATGTGAAACTCCCTGTCATTATGCAATTTAAGTTAGTTAACCTATAACTATCTTTTTTATATTTAATTATAATTACTTTTGGATCAATTATAATAGATATACCTTTATGCAATTCTAAATTTATTGAAAGAGAAAACTATTAGTCTTCGATAACACAGCCACTCAAGATCCATAGAGTGCTCCGGATCTTTTGGGTTATGCAAAAATATGCTTGAACAATATAATAATAAGCAAAATTATGTATAAATAGTTTATAAATTATTTAAATATTTTAGTATATATGAATAACATAATCAAAATGTTTTTCAAATCATTAAAAGTATAACAGTTCAAAAATTGCTGAAAATGGATGAAAAACAAGTAATTTATAGCACTTTTATCAAAAACTCAATAATATAAGACCGAACCATAAATAAAAAAAAATGTAGGGACTTTTTTTATAAAATAATATCTCTTAGAAAATGGCAGGGACCTAAATATAATGTTTATATAGATTCATATGTAATTTAAAACTTGATAGGGATTAAATTATAAAATTTTTTTAATCCAAATTAAAAACGATTCAATATAATTGGGTTGAACCAATTTAACAATTAGACTTAATTTATTTATTTATATTAATAGATTCAAGCCTTAGCGAGCTAAAACCTAAACCCAAAATCCATTACCCGTTCACTTAATTCATCTTCCTCCTCCCACATTTTTCTCTTTCCGTACATGATTTATTGTTTAATAAAGAGGGAAGCCATTAATATCTTCTTCCTTCTTTCAACCTCCCCACCATCGGTAGGCGGCCCATCCAAACTTCGGTAGCGAAGACTAGAGGTGCTCCCGAAACTGGTGACCTAGTCGGCGGTTACCGAAAAAGGCCCAATCGATGAACTGTCACCATCAGGGCCGCTTGCCAATTTTTCACTGATTAAGTGGTTTATTTGCCGACGATAGAAACAGGATCCGATGGATCCCCTATTTATTTATATTTTTTATAGTTTGATCTTTTAAAAGATCACTGACCAGGTAGGGACCACCCACTCATATGGCCGTCAACTATTTCCAAGCCAGCCACCTCGCGCGGTGGATGGGAGGAGGATAGAGCCGTAGTGGGAACCACCATCCTAATTTTTTTTTAATCTTCCGTCCTCCTTTCTCTAAAATTAATTAAAAAAAATTTACATCACGCATAATCTATTTTGATACCATATATAAAAATAATTTCATGCCAAAATTTTATATATGATTATTAGAATATCAAAATAATAATATAAAATTGATAGAATACTTATTTATGTCATTAGAATATCTTAGAATATATAAATATATATATTTATATATATGTATATTTTAAAATTATGCCTTCCTTTTTATAAATTCTTTGCTTGAATCATGGCCATCAATGGGGGCAAGTATCAAAATCATGATTGTTGAGCGAAGATCTAGCCTATTATAAAGGAATTCTAACAGGCTCTCTTATCCTGGGCTCAAATTAGATAGAGATCTATACTCTACCATCTTAAACATACCAACGTGGACCTAGTCTAAACATAAAGATCGCTAATTGTATCATGCTTATAAATATGTTCATCAATCCAGATCATATAATTAATTCAATTTTAATAAAATAAAATAGATAAAAATAATAATTAATAATAATATATAATTAAAAAAGTTTGTACAGGATAAGTATCTTACTTCTATTCTTTTTCAGCCCTGTTGTGATTATAAAGAGCCTGGTCACAAGTTTCACATTTAGAGAAGAACTTGGAAAGAGGCATGGAATTGAACTTCGGAGAACAAACAAAGATTTCGCCAAAAATTTAAAATATTAAAAAAATAAAAAAAAAATATCAATATATGTAAATCTCGAAATATTTTGAAATAAAATTTTTTAAGCAAAAGCCATCAATATATGCAATGAAGAGGGTGGGTTTTGGTGATTGCTTCATTGTACAACTAACTCTTCCTATAATGATACCGTATGTACTGGTGTGGTATATATATCTTAAAAATCACAATGGTTCATAAGTGGGGGCCCTATGCAAAACAGTTTAGATCAGGAAACTTTTGTATCAGACCAAATTCAATTATTTATTTGTGCACATACAAGGGCCATCTTCCGATGACTAAAGTTGATACCACCGAGCATCTAGCTATTCCTCGTTAATATATACATTGTCCTTTAAACAAGTGTCGGGATTAGGAACTAAGAAATCCGGGGATCTAAAGTGTATCATCTAAAAGATTCCCTCAGAATCCCAGACAATCAATGTACGTAATCTAAGATCAGATGAGGAGCCTCCAGTCCTAAATTAAGACAAATTTTTGTTCCATTCCTGGCGCAACCCGCGGAAACATTAGCATTTCCAAATGCCGCAACCTCTCGCTAAGACTTGGAATTAAATTGTCCTGGGCTTAAAAACGGAGACCTGATCCAGGCTCAGCCTGGATCAAGCTTAAAAGTCACTAATTTCCGAGACCGAGGCTAGATTTATAATTTTTTTTAATGCATTTTTAAAGGTTGAGTGCAGTGAGAGACCATTAGGAATATATAAGGAAGACAAAATAGAAAAAAAAAAAGAAGAATCTGGCATCCATTTCAAGGGTCGAACAGCAACATCCAGTGGGACACTGGTGGATTAAGAAGTGAGCGGAAACGAGAAGAATAACAAACCGACAGGTCCAGCTAAGTTTGGAATGTATCGGAGATTGGTCAATCAGCTTTGTTATGGAAAAAAGAAAAAACTCAAAAAAAAAAAAAAAAAAACACACTCTATGTTCTTCTGTTCACCCTCCTTTTTCTTACTGCAGCCATTTAGGTGGCTGGGCCTTCTCTAAGTTTTCACCTCCGTCCACATATATATCAGTTTGTATGCTTATTTACATAATATAATTGACATCTTGGCCTTTGTTTATCTTGACCAATATAATTTGACAGATGCTAAGGTATCATCCAGAAATTTCTTGATTATTTTTTTATTCCAATACTAGATCAACTTTTTTGAGGAAAAAAACAAAATTTAAATTAGTCAATCTCTTAACAACATAGTGCACTCTCTTGAGGTCATGACAATCTGACCTTAAACGGATTTTGGCCTACCATGATTTGAGCTAGTTACCATGGTAACTCCACTTGAGACAACTCATGCAAAAGCCATCGGAGAGGAGATCGATGCTGCACCGGTGGCATACGTCCAGCATGGATCACCCGTGACCACGACACTTGTGGCCTTTCGTGGAAAAAACGCTCTTTTGGATGATAATCGTACTGGGTCCAATATGCGTTGGATGCGTTTCTACGGGCTGATGCGTCTCATAAGTCATGACAAACATGGGACAGTACTGTGGAGCTACGGTTCTTGTCTGCCGTGGCCCTTGCACATAATCCGTCACTTTGTGAATCCTTAGCTGTCATGAGAAGGCTAGGATTTCTTCTCTCGTTGTATTGTACTGGAACCATCCCATGATAAGATACCCACCCTAAGCCAGGGCACAAGAAGGAATCATGAAAATTGCATGCTTTGCACGCTAGGTTCCGGTTTCCATGGACAAATATGACTTAAGAGTAATCCTTTATCCATGGTGTAAAAAAAATACACCATTAAATATTATTGGACTATACGAGGATCACATCAGTGTCATTTTTTAATATATATTTAATACATATAATTTTATATTTTTCTAAAAAATTTAAATGGTAAAAATATTTCTTTCTTATAAAAAAAAATATCATATCCCATGGCTTGTATTATGGCATCTCTTAGCTTGGATTATGATATCTATATCATAAGACTGATTGATGTTTTTGTCATTAAAAAAAGTTAAAAACTTTTTTCAATAACAAAAATATCATCGGACATCCTGTGAACATGATTATGATATCCTGTTCACAAACGAATATTATAAAGAAAGGACAATACCGCTAAGGCGGTAGCCCGGTTGGTAGATGCTTTGCCTCACTACCAACCGTCGCGGGTTCAAGGCATGATCCCGTCGGTGACTCGATTAAATCCAGAAATTTTCCTGGAGCCCGAAATGGATGGTGTGAGTGAGAGGTCAAGGTCTCCTCCTTTGTTCCCGTTCTACTAGCCGGCGTATTGAACATTACCTGACGGGATGGGGGCCTGCGGGAATAGCTACACCGGGATTTATCCCATGTATCCCTTTTCCTTACCAAAAAAAAGAAAAGAAAGGGCAATGATAAAAATATCCTCAACTTTATGATATTTTGTGAACAGGGTTATCACATCATGTTCACAAACTGGTATCACAAGGAAATAACATTTTCGTCATTCAAAATTTTTAATAAAAAATAGTTAAATGCATATTTGAATGATGAAAATGTCCTTTATATATGATGTCCATTTATAAATAGGATATTATAAGGCTAGAGATATTTTTGTTAATGCAATTTTTTTAACTTTTTTAATGACACAAATATCCTTCAGTTTTATAATATATGGATGTCATAATCCAAGTCAAATATTATCATAATGCAAGTCAACGATGTTGACTCCTGTATTGATTTTGATGAATAATAAAATATTTAAGTATATTTGAGTACTAACTGTGTATTAAAAATATTTTTATTAGAACAGGATACTCATATGATGAAAATTCAAATTGCTTGTTATTGTCGCCAAGATCGTCGTGGTATGTAGCTATTGTCGAGGCCGGAGCGAGTGGCTTGGTGCTCCTGGGAGGTCCCGTCTTAGCCGGACCTGCAAAAGACTGGGTTAGTGACCCGGGCCGGGGATTCCGGCGGGGGCACTTCGACGATCAAGTCAGTGATGATCCAGGGGAACAGATCTTCCTGGTCGGCCCCTCTTGATGGACTCCACGCTAGGAGTGAAAGGTAAGAGAATGAAATGAAAGCTTGTGGGAGGATGACGGCAGAGCTAGAGGGATTCTCTGCGTGACCGCTCCTCCTTCAATTTCTTTTGGATGGTAGTGGTGGTGGTCTTGCTCTCATGGTTGAGCTTGCACCGATATTGTGTTATTTTTTGCGTTATCTCACACCTGGTGGTGTCGATCATTTTTTGTAGTTGAGGACGTGCCGTAGAGTCGTGCGACGGGGTACCGTGCCGTCGATGGGACGTCTTTCCTGACATGCGGTAGGGAAAACTTCCATTCACTCTGACATTCTTTCTGGCTGCCCCATTCTAGGAAGCTTGGCAGAGCCTCGATCTGGGAGTCGCCACCCCCGGGATTCATGTCCTCTGGGAGGCCCATCCTTCTGGTCGTACGGGCGACAGGTGGAGGGTGGGCGCCCTGATCAGGGTGTTTCCTTCCTTCCTGGTGTAAAGATGGGAAGGCAGTTATTGCGGTATGGCGGGCACCGCTTTGTGGTCCTTGGATGGCTTACTGGCATCCTGGGGTGATGGTACTATCCTCCCGCTTGTTGTCATCTTTGCCTGAGCTAAAAGGTCGAGCAGGGGAGGCAGGGCTCGGTCTAGTGGAGGACGGGCGACGGCTCCGGCCCAGAGGGCTCGACCCCAGAGAGAGACTCCACATGGCGGGTGAGGGCTGAGCTCGACTCTGACCACAGGACTCGATTTGGTGGGCTCGACCTCGGAGAGAGACTCCACGTGGCGGGTGAGGGCTGAGCTCGACTCCGACCACAGGGCTCGATCTCGAGAGGCTCAATCTGGTGGAGGATGGGCGGCGGCTTAGGCCCAGAGGGCTCGACCTCGGAGAGAGACTCCATGTGGCGGGTGAGGGTTGGGCTCGACTTCGACCACAGGGCTCGATCTGGTGGAGGACGGGTGGCGGCTCTGGCCCAAAGGGCTCGACCTCGGAGAGAGACTCTACGTGGCAGGTGAGGGCTGAGCTCGACTCCGACCGCAGGGCTCGATCTCGAGGGGCTCGATCTGGTTGAGGACGGGCAGCAGCTCTGGCCCAGAGGGCTCAACCTCAGAGAGAGACTTCACGTGGCAGGTGAGGGCTGAGCTTGACTCCGACCACAGGACTCGATCTCGAAGGGCTCGATCTGGTGGAGGATGGCGGCAACTCCGGCCCAGAGGGCTCGACCTCGGAGAGAGACTCCACGTGGTGGGTGAGGGCTGAGCTTACCTTTGACCACAGGGCTCGATCTCGAGGGGCTCGATCTGGTGGAGGATGGGCTCGGCTCGGCGATCGGCCCCGTTGTTCCGAGGGAGTCCGACCCGGCCAAGGAGTCAGGCTAAAGAACCTGACATGGCGGTCTTCTCTGTCATGGCGTCTGATAGCTGTTCCATGTCAGCGATCCTACCACATCATTTGCCCCCCACTTCCGAGGCTTGTTAGTGCATGGTGCTCGGGTCGAAGGGAGTAAATGTATCGCTGACATGGAAAGGTGAAGATCTGGTACAATGATGGCCACGATCGCCGGCGCTTCGCAAGATGGTTCTCCGGGCCATTGCAGAGGCGCCACGTAGCCACATCCGAGGAGTAGTTAATGCTGGTGCAGAATTCAGAGCGACCGGGATGCCTTTCTTGCCGATGGCCAACATGTGTCGGGGATCCGTCGGTGGAGAGGTCGTAACGGTACGAGTTTGACGGGTCTTTTCGAAGTGCAAAGAAATTTTTTACCCAAAACCTCTATTCTTTCAAATCCTTCGCACCTACCGTAGTGCTTGGACTCTTTCCTCTTCACAGTCTGCTTCTGCCATTCCTCCCCCTAAGGAACCAGGTTGGTCTCCCTTCCTCCTTCCTCTTTATGGTAGGGTTCCCCTTCTGAGTTTAGGGCCTTCCGTAAACCAAGTCCAGCCCTTCTTCTTCCTCCCTTCTTGTAGGATGTCTCGTTCTAGTTCTGGTTTCTGTCCTTCCAATCAGGGCGAGGCCGGTCCTTCTGTGCGGGGACCAGCATGTTCCTCCTCCAATGAGGAGTCGGAGAGGGCGTGGTTTGAGTTCAGGAGGCTGACCCTTCCACCTCGCCCTATGTCCATTAGGGAGCCGGGGGCCGCTTCTTCTCGCCCTTCTCATCCCCCTCCCCCATCCGAACCCGTTTCCGAGTCTGTCCGGTCAATAGGTCCCAGTGGGATCGCTTCAACGATCTCTGCTGTGGAGCTAGGGACCATTCGGGATGTCTATGACATCCCACACTTTGTCCGGCTTTCTGGTTGCTCGACCTTGGGATAGGGTCACTTCGAGTGGCCTGGGCCGGATCGCCTTCTACGAAGAGACCTTCTCGGGAGGGCTTCGTTTTCCTTTCCATCATTTCTTCATGTCCGTGCTGAGTAACTACCGCCTGGTCTCTGCCCAATTGGTCCCGAACGCCATTAGGACTATCTTCTGCTTTATCGTCCTCTGCCATATCCACGGGTTTGTCGCCCGGTTCTCTTTGTTCAGGGCGTTCTTTGTCCTGAAGTGCCACTCCACCGAGAATGGATGGTGGTCCTTGTTTTCCCGCCCGAAGGGCATCAAGTTTGAACTCTCCTCTTCCATCAAGGGATGGAAGAGTAAGTTCTTCTTCACCACCATCGAGGGGGTTGACTGGGTCTGGAGCGACCCAGACCAGTCCCCCAACCGAATCTCTGCAATTGATGCAGCTGATAGAGATGACTAGAGTAGCTTCGCACCATCCAGATCGCTTCTCTTGAGGTTCTGCTGTCAGAGCAGAACCTCGTTGATGCTAGGGTCGACCCGACGAGAGGGTCGGGTGAGTCCGGTTTAGGTCTTTCCTTCATACATACATATTCTTTTTTCCTTTTTCTCTTTTCTTTTTTGGATTGACCTTTTCGACTTCGAACCCGTGGTTGATTTATGTGCAGGGATGATTTTCTCGGAGACCGACCTACTGTCGATCACCAGGAAGAGACCATCTACCGAGATGGCCAATGAGCCTGCTCCAAGGCGAGCCCGGGTCAAGGCTGAAGCTACTCCTGCATCGCCCGCAGTGCCAGGGCCGCACCAGCGAGCGGTCTGGAAGGTTCCTGAGCTGCCGAGTCAACTGGTCACGGCCTCCATCCCGGAGCCCGAGGTGGTTGTTCGGGCTAGGGCCACCGTCGCCGTTGCTGCCGCTGTTGTGTCCCCTGTCTCCTTGAGCTCGGCTGTAGTGGAGGTCGAGGAGGGGGAAGTTCGAGCTGGAGGTGAGCCTGTGGCGAGGGCTCCGCCGGTGAGGGTGCCGAATCTTCGGTCGACGCCCGGGGGCCCCACTGTTGGTGGGATGGGTGCACCTGCTCCTCGAGAGAGCAGGAGGGAAGAGGCACGGTGCCGACTTCCGTTCCAGCTAGGACCGGTGAGCTCCTTGCTTGCAATCTCACCTTGGCCGAGCGCATGATGGACTTCTCCATCCAGCAATGCGATCGGTAGGATATGGCCGGGCTGCGGTTGGGAGATGTGTTCGGTAGCATCTTCCCCCAGCTTTATTCGGTGAGAGTCCTTACTTTTCTTCTTCTTCTTCTTTCTTTTTTTTTTTTTTCTTTTTGAAAGCATGTAGCTAGATCAGAGAGAAGGGTTTCATCTTGTCTTGGATTTGGTGATGAGGCTTCAACGTCGGCTAGTTGGGCTCAGGATCTGGGTAGTTGGGAGTAGTCGGGCTTAAGGATTCCTTGGCCGGAGAGCCGGCCCCAGTCTAAGGTGCCTGAGAGCTAGCTCAGGTCTTGGATGCCTTAGAGCTAGGCTCGAAGCTTGGATGCCTGAGGGCTTCTCAGGTCTTGGTGCCGGAGGACTTTTCTCTGGGCTTGGGTGCCTGAGGGCTTCTCAGTTCTTGGATGCCTTGGAGCTAGGCTCGAGGTTTGGATGCCTGAGGGCTTCTTAGGTCTTGGTGCCGGAGGACTTTTCTCCGGGCTTGAGTGCCTGAGGGCTTCTCAGGTCTTAGATACCTTGGAGCTAGGCTCGAGGCTTGTTTGGTTGGAGAGTTGGGCTCCGGAGTTGTTGATGTCTCGGAGATGGGCTCGAAGACTTGTTTGGCCGGATAGTTAGGCCCCGGGGTTGTTGATGTCTTGGAGCTGGGCTCGAAGACTTGTTTGGCCGTAGAGCTGGGCTCTGGAGTTGTTGATGTCTTGGAGCTGGGCTCGAAGACTTGTCTGGCCAGAGAGCTGGGCTCCGGAGTTGTTGATGTCTTGGAGCTGGGCTCGAAGACTTATTTGGTTGGAGAGCTGGGGCCAGGGTTGTTGATGACTTGGAGCTGGGCTCGAAGACTTGTCTGGCCGGAGAGCTGGGCTCCGGAGTTGTTGATGTCTTGGAGCTGGGCTCGAAGACTTGTCTGGCCGGAGAGCTGGGCTCCGGAGTTGTTGATGTCTTGGAGCTGGGCTCGAAGACTTGTCTGGCCGGAGAGCTGGGCTCTGGAGTTGTTGACGTCTTGGAGCTGGGCTCGAAGACTTGTTTGGCCGGAGAGCTGGGCTCTGGAGTTGTTGATGTCTTGGAGCTAGGATTGAAGACTTGTCTGGTCGGAGAGCTGGGCTCCGGAGTTGCTGACATCTTAGAGTTGGGCTCGAAGACTTGTTTGGCCGGAGAGCTGGGCTCCGGAGTTGTTGGCTACCCTGCAAGACAGATAGCGATGTGTGCAAAAGAAGACCTTTATTACTATCATTGGAAGGAAACCTTACATCATTGGTAATATCTCCTCAAGTTGCAGGCATTCCACGTTCGGGGGAACCTGGCGCCATCCAGGTCCTCGAGGCAATAGGCCCCTTGGGAAAGGGCATCAGCTACTCTATAAGGTCCTTCCCAGTTTGGTGAGAGCTTGTCGTTCTCTTGAGGTTGAGATGCTTCCGCTCGGTGCAGCACCAAGTCCCCGGGTCTGAAGACCTTTGGCTTCACCCGTGCGTTGTAGTACCGGGCAACTCGCTGCCGGTATGCCGCCATCCGAAGTCAGGCTTTATCCCTTGTTTCCTCGAGGAGGTCCAAGCTGAGCAGGAGGTGTGCCGAGTTCTGCGCTTCATCATACTCGTATTGTGGGCACGCCGAGCTCGATAGGGATGACTGCTTTGGTACCGAAGATGAGGTTGAAGGGTGTCTCGCCAGTTGCAATTCTGGGCATTGTATGGTAGGCCCACAAGATGCTTGGAAGCTCTTCTGCCCATCTACCTTTGGCTTGGTCCAGCCGGGTTCTGAGTCCTTGGAGGATGGTTCGATTGGTCACCTCGGCCTCCCCATTTGTTTGGGGATAAGCGACCAAGGTGAAGCGATGTTGGATGCTGTGTTCGGTGCAGAAACCTTCGAATTCCCGGTTGTCAAATTGCCGCCCGTTGTCGGTGACGATGCAATGAGGGAGCCCAAAGCAGTAGATGATTGCCTTCCAGAAGAATTGGCGGACATTAGCTTCGGTGATTCAAGCTAGCAGTTCTGCTTTGACCCACTTGGTGAAGTAGTTGATCGTCACCAGCAGGAATCTCCGCTGTCCAGGTGTAGGGGGGAACGACCCTAAGATGTCCATTCCCCATTGAACAAAGGGCCAAGGGGATGAGAGTTCAGAGATCGGCGTCGCCGGCTGGCGCTGTATATGCGCGTGGCGCTGGCACTTTTCGCACCTCCTTACAAAGTCGGTGGCGTCCTCTCTCATGGTTTTCCAAAAGTATCCTTGGCGAAAGGCCTTGTAAGCCAGGGTTCTCGCTCCTATATGATTTCCACAGAGGCCTTCATGTATCTCCTGGAGGACGAGGGTTGCCTCTACAGGCCCGAGGCACCTCAGGAGGGGGTAGGAGTGAGGTCGACGGTAGAGCTGACCTTCCATCAAGACGAATCGGGAGGCCTTTTTCTTGATGAGGCCGGCTTCCATGTGATCCTCTGGCAAGGTGCCATCAGTAATATACTTGACGTACCTGTCCATCTAGCTCGGCTCGGGGATGACTTGGTGCACCTCCTCTAGGCTATCATAGCTCGGACTGTCAAGGTACTCGATGTATGCTCATCCCAGCAATGAGTCCGGTAGGGTTGCGAGCCTCGACAGTGCATCCACATGCGCATTCTCATCCCGGGGGATGTGGAAGATGCTGAAGCACCGTAAGCCTGCCGTGCTAGAGCGGACCCGATCCAGGTACTTTACCATTTGGAGATCTCTGGCCTTGTATTCCCCAGAGACTTGCCCAGCGACCAGTTGGGAGTCGGTGAAGACTTTCAATGTCCGCACGCCCAGCTCGAGGGAGACTTTCAGACCCGCAAGGAGCGTCTCGTACTCCACATGGTTGTTGGTTGCGGCAAACTTGAAACGGAGGGTGCACTCTACCACCACACCATCACTATTAGCAAGGATGAGGCCTACCCTGCTCCCGCCAAAGTTGGACGCACCGTCCACATGAAGGATCCAGGGTTCTTCCCCCAGTTCAAGCTCTATTTCTCGCTCTGTTATTGTCTGCTCCGGTTCTTCGACGAATCTGGTGCATTCGACCATGAAGTCAGCTAGGACCTGGACCTCTTGTGAAGACCTTGGTCGATACACTATGTCGAACTCGCTGAGCAATAGGGCCCACTTGGCCAATCTCCCGGAGGTCTCGGGGTGGCTAAGTATGGTCCTCAGCAGTTGATCCGTCACGACCATAATGGGGTGTGCTTGGAAAAAGGGCATGAGGTGCTTAGCAGACATTATTAGTGCAAAATGAGTTTTTCGGAGCGGGTATACCTGATCTCCGCACCGCGAAGGATTTTGCTGGTGTAGTATACCGACTTCTGGGATTTGTCCTCGTCTGCGTGGACGAGGATCGAGCTGATGGCTCCGGGCATGACCGCCAAGTATAGTAGGAGTTCCTCCCCTTCCTCCGGTCGGGAGAGCACAGCGGGAGAAGCTAGGAATTCCTTTAGCTCCTCGAAGGCTGTTTTGCACTCCTCTGTCCAGGTGAAGTCGTGCATCCTATGCAATGCCTTGAAGAAGGGAAGGCAACGATCGGCTGACCTCGAGATGAACCGGCTCAGAGCAGCGACGTGCCCCATGAGGTGCTGGACCTACTTCTTGGTCATGGGATGCTCCATGTTGATGATCGCCTGGACCTTCCCCGGGTTCGCTTCAATGCTCCTCTGGGTGACCTGAAGCCGAGGAACTTCCCGGCTGCCACTCCGAAAGCGTACTTCGCTGGGTTGAGCTTCATCTGGTATTTTTGGAGGTTGTGAAAGGCTTCGACGAGATCGGCAACGTGATCCGAGCTCCTCTGGCTCATGACCAACATGTCGTCAATGTATACCTGCATGTTCTGGCTAATCTGATTTTCGAAGACCTTGTTGACCAGACGTTGGTATGTGGCCCCATCATTCTTCAGGATGAAGGGCATCATCCAGTAGCAGTACATCCCTTGGTCAGTGATGAAGGCGGTGTGCTCCTCATCCTCCTGGTTCATGCGGATCTAATTGTATCCAGAGAATGCATCCATGAAGGAGAGCAGCTTGAGGCCAGAGGTGGCGTCCACAAACTGGTCAATCTTTGGCAGCGGGAAGCTATCCTTCGGGCATGCCTTGTTGAGGTCGGTGTAGTCTACACAGATCCTCCACTTGCCATTTCTTTTCTTCACCATCACAACATTTGCCAGCCAGCTCGGATATCGGACCTCTCGAACGAAACCGGCAGCAAGGAGCTGACCTACCTCCTCATTGATGGCCATTTATCGCTCCGGGGTGAAGCTTCTCTTCTTTTGCCGGACTGGCCTGCATTTTGGGTCAATGCTTAACTTATGGGTGATGACGTCAGGAGGAATACTTGGCATGTCCGCCGCCGTCCAGGCGAACATATCCACGTTGGCATGCATGAACTCCAGCAGTTGAGCCCTCTCCACCTCAGGTAATTGGGCTTCGATTTGCACCGTTTTCACGGGGTCGTTCCCAAGCGGGTAAGAGAGTAGGCGCTCGGCCGGGCCTCCCCTAGTGTCTTGAGCCCTTTGATCAAGGTTGTCCGTCTTGGGATCGGCCTCCAGAATTTTGGCCCCAGGGAGGGTTTGGAAGCAGTACTGTACCGGCTGGGGTGCTCCCCTCATTTTTCCAACACCGTATGGAGTCGGGAACTGCACGAGCAACCTTTTGGTGGAGACGACGGCGTTAAGTAGGTTGAGTCCGGGTCAGCCCAGAATCACGTTGTAGGCTGAAGGAAGCTTGACAACTGTGAAAGTCATCATGATTGTACTCTGCCAAGTTGGGGTCCTAGCAGTGGCTGGGAGAGTTATTTCTCCCTCTACCCTCACGGAATTACCTGTGAAACCAACAAGGGGGGTGCACACAGGCTTGAGTTGAGCATGAAAGAGATTCATCCTGAAGAAAGCATCATAAAAATGCACATCGATGGAGCTTCCACTATCAACCATGATGCATTTTACAGGATGCTTCGCGATCGTCATCTCAACGACCATGGCATCATTATTTACATTCTTCCTCACACCTCCCCCTTCCCCCATAAAGGGGGATACATTTTCAGAACACTCTACCCCCCCGGCTTTCTTAGGTGCGCGCCCGGCTCCCCAACTTATCATCCTTACTGGCTTCTCGGTAGGGCGGTTATCCACTGCTGGAACTGGAGGGAGAGCAATGAGCGCCTGAGGTTCTGCCTGAGGTCTGCCCCCCACAAACCTTCCGAGATAGTCCCTCTTGATGAGTTCTTCAATCTCCCACTTGAGGTTGCGGCATTCCTCGGTGTCATGGCCGTGGTCGTGGTGGAAGCGACAGTACTTCGATTTGTCATGGCTAGTGGATGATTTCAACGGGGGCGGATGCCTTAGATAGCTTTCACCCTCGATCTCCATGAGAATCTTCGTCCTTGGGGCGAGCAGGGTGGTGTAGCTCCCTTCAAGAATGGGAGGGCCCCTCGGCTTTGGTCCTTGGCGGGGGCCTAGAATTGGCGGTCCCGGCTTCCGCATGCCAGACGCTTCGGCAGGGGCCGGCTTCTTCAGTGGCTTGCCGTCGAGCTCCCGTCTTGTACGATCCGTTTCCTCGGCACGGATGTACTTCTGAGCTCGGAGGAGTTTGGCATAAGTCTTGGGGGGCTTCTTGTCGAGCGAATAGGTCAGGCGAGAGGTCCTGAGCCCTAGCTTCAGTGCCAGCATAGCAACTGGCTCATCAAGGCCGTAGATCTCCAGCGTGGTAGCCTTGAAATGGGCCACATAGTTCCGTAGGGACTCGCGGTCCTGCTGCTTGATGGAGAAGAGGCTGTCTGCCTCCCGTGATACCTTCCGGCAGGCATCGAAGTGAGAGACGAACTTTTTCTCCAACTGAGGAAAAGATCCAATGCTCTCCAGCTCAAGACGGGAGAACCACACCCGGGCTGCCTTCCTGAGGGTAGCAGGGAAGGCGACACAGAAGAGGGCGTTGGTCACCCCCTGGACCCTCATGAGGGCTTTATAACTTTCTAAGTGGTCCAGGGGGTCGGTGGTCCCATCGTAAGGATTCACCTGTGGCATCTAGAACCGATGCAGGATCGGCTAGTTTGGGTTTCTTGGGAGAAAGGGGGATGGGCGTTGTAGCCCGCTGGCTCGCTAGCGGAGCCCTGCATGTTGGTGAACTGGTGGGAGAACTCCGCCAGCTTGTGCTCATGTTCCTCTAGGTGCTTCTCTGCTGCGCGCCTGATGGCTTCATTGGTAGACCCCTTCGCCAAAGGAGACAGAGAAAGTGACATGGATGTGCGGCCTCCGTGATGGGGGGTCTTGCTCTTTCTACCTCTGCGGGGTTTGGGCTCCACCCGCTCGAGGTTTGGCGAGCGGCTCCTTGTCGGCAGGGCCGTCTCGTTGTCTCTTCGCCGGGGTTTGATGGCTACCCCGGTTGTCAGTAGTGGCCCGCGACTGTGAAGGCCTTCCTTGGAAGGAACGCAGGCTATCGCGGGGGGCTACGGCAAGGGCCGCGGGAGTCCCTGGCTGCTGGTGGGTAGCCAAGGACCGGTGTTGGTGCTGGAGCTGGTGCACTGCTATGGAGAGGATTTGCATCTGCTCGACGAGTGCGGCCAGCTGGGATTCCAAAGGAGGTGGTTGGACTGGAATGGGCGGCTCCACATCCTGGTGGTGCGGGTTCCCAAGTCCACCGCATCGCTCCTGACACTCGATGGCGACGCTGCCCCCAGCTCTGATTTTTCTCCCTTGGTCAGCACTCGCATGGTCGCATCGGTGATGCTGCCCCCTCGGCTCTATTCTCACTTCTCCAGCTCTGGTCTCCCTTTCCTGGCCTCGATGCTCACACCAAATGCCCCCGCCCCTCCCTCGTGCACCCCCTTCAGCTTCGATCTCCCTCCTTCGGCCCCGGTGCTAGCACCCGATGGCCCCGCCCCCTGTGCGACCCGGTGGCCTCCCTCGTGCTCCGATCTCCCTCCCGGCCTCTCCCAGCCCCGGCACCCCACCTAATGCTTGTTGAATCGACGCCCCTAACCAACTTTTCAAAAGACTCGGACCCGTTGAAATGGTAGAAGCAATCAATCTTAAGGCATTAGCGCAGCAACCTCGGGGTGCACGAGTTGACCCGACTAGCACGGCAGCACCCCCAGCGTACTACCTCGAGCCGGCTTCTGCCTTGAGGGCTGAGGATGCTGGCATGGGCCCCAGCCTCACCTAAATAGTGGCACCCACATTCAGTGGGTCCAGACTCCCTTACCTCGAGGGTGTGAGCTGGTCCCATCTAACAATCCCCCTCCAACAAAACTGCTCGAGAGTTCTGCCAACGGGCACGAACTCACGACCTCGGCTCTGATACCACTATTGGATCGACACCCCTAACCAACTTTTCAAAAGACCTAGATCCGTTGAAACGGCGGAAGCAATCAATCTTAAGGCGGCAGCGCAGCAACCCCGGGGTGCACGAGTCGACCCGACTAGCACGCAGCACCCCCAGCGTACTACCTCGAGCCGACTCTCGCCCTGAGGGCTGAGGATATTGGTATGGGCCCTAGCCTGACCTTAACAGTGGCATCCACATTCCATGGGCCCAGACCCCCGCACCTTGAGGGTGTGAGTTGGCCCCATCCAACAATGCTCCCTACCCCCTGCGCGACCTCGTAGCCCTCCCTCCCCAGCTCCAATCTAACTTCCCCCATTCCGGTGCCCTCATGCCCCCCGTGCTCCGGCTAGGCCTTTTTTTTTTATCATTTAGGTTTTATTCGGTTCGGTCCAATCGGGCTCAGGTCGGGTCAGGCTCGAGCCTGATATTTTGAAAAATTTTTGGACCTAAGCCTGGCTCAAAGCACGAAATATTTTTTCAGGTCGGGCTTGGGTAGGGGTGTGGCCCGGTCCAGCCCGACCCACTTCCAGCCCTACCAGAGTTCAATCTATATGTGGATTTGTCATGCTGCGAATCCAGCACCGGAATCGGCTACGTAACCGACCGCACAAACCCTAGGTTTTATCCTAGAGATTATGCAAGGCCTAGGTACACAAAAGTTAAACATATCAAATTAAACTAATATTATATAAACAAGCAAATAACAGTTGTACAACCCATTATTTGAGTCGATATCATTAAATGGTCTACTGACTCACAAACATCTGTAACCGAAACTAAAACTAACTAACTAGCTCAACATTTATGAAACTCCGTCTCACGCCCAGCCCAATTCTCGCTATGTATCCAGAGTCTTTGAAAAAAAAATAAATAATAGAGAGTGAGCTATATAGCCTAGTAAGGTTTCCATGTGATCACCAATAATAATAATATATATAAAAATAGCAAAACACCAATATATCATGTGATGCAGGCAAACAATTCAAATTTCATGTATGACAAAAAACTTTGAAAACTTTACATTTTTCTTTTAGAATTTCTATTATTTAACCATTATCTTTAGGATTCTGGACTAGCCACGGTCACACTCCAGCCTGTGACTGGCACACTATCGTCACACTCCAGCCTATGACGGGCACATTATTTCACACTCCAGCCTGTGACGGGCACATTGTTGTCACACTCCAGCCTTTGACTGGCACACAAATTGTCACACTCTAGCCTGTGACTGGCACAATGAGAAACCACGATACCGCCGTGGCATAGCTAGTCCAAACACTGGTTTACTTAACACTTTATCATTTTATCTCACATAGTCAGAATATGTCACCTTTCAACGATCGATATCACGATCAAACACATTCAAAGATCAATTGATAAACAAGATATATTAAATAGAACACAAACAACATTAACAACAAACTCATTCTGTATCCCGGGAAATCAAATCATGCTATCCAAAAACAACCATGCTTGAAAAATATTTAAATATATGCTCGGATCAAATCAGGTCATGTAAAATATATTTATATTACGGGTGATCAAGTCTAGAAGTCCTTACCTCTCAAAAACCAACCATCCACGCCTGAATTAGTCCGTACCCAAAATCGGCGCGACGCCTTTCTGCTTAGGAGACTGATTCTCTACATAAATAAATAATTAAATTAAAAATATGAATTTCTAAATTTTTCACGAATCTCGAGAAAATCACTTGAATTTCTCCCTCTTCTTCCTCTCTCCTCTCTTTCTCTCTCTCTTTTTTTTTCCTTTCTTCTTTCTTTCCTTCTTTCTTTTTTTCTTTCTTTTCTTCTTTCTCTCGAACCCCCCCGTTACTTTTCCCCAACTAAACCGAGCATACCTCCCATGGTCGCCGGTGGTGGCCAATGGGAGGTCACTGGAAGACCTCGATGGTCGGAAGCAAGCGGCGGCGCGACCTCCAGCGACGGCAGCGGCGACGACGAACGATCCCAAAACCGAACAGGAAACCCAAGAAAAACCATCAAAAATCCTTCCAAAAATTGAAAATAAATAGAAAGAACTCACCGGCCGGCGTTGGAGAGCTCCCGGTCATTCGTCGGAGAGGGAAAAGTGCGTGTAGGGCTCAATCAGACGACGGTGTGGAGTTTTTAAAGGGAGATCAACGAGAGTTCCCTCACCGTTTGAAACTCTACCACTGACCAACGCGTCCCAATCCCTCTCAAAATCCTTCGCCGATCGCCTCCCACTCCCCTCATGATTCTTCCACCGAGACCCCTGGTGAAATCTCTGGCCGGATGAGGGATACCCGGCTTCCCCTGTTCCAACACGAACTCTGCCATTCGTTCATTTTCTTCTTTTCTTTTTTTTTTTATGAGTTTGGGTTGAAGTCGGCTAGGCCTGCCGACTTCAGCCCAAGCCCAATATTACATTCTCCCCCAGTTAAAAAAATTTCGTCCTCGAAATTTGCGTACTTGGTATTTCGAAAAGCTGTGGATATTTTGCTCGCATCTCTGCTTCAAGTTCTCATGTAGCTTCTCTTTCACTATGATTGCTCCATTGCACCTTCACATATGGTATGATTCGGTGTCGCAATTCTTGATCCTTGTTGTCGACGATTCGTAAAGGCACCTCCTCATAGGTCAAATCCTCTTGAAGTTGCAAAGCTACATAATCTATTGCATGATTGGGATCGGGAATGTACTTTCGTAACATAGACACATGAAACATGTTGTGCACTCCAGATAAAACTGGTGGTAGCGCTAATCGGTAAGCCACATCACCAACCTTATCCAAAATTTCAAATGGTCCCACAAATCTCGGGCTCAACTTGCCTCGTACACCAAATCGTATCACATCCTTTGTGGGAGACACTTTCAAAAAGACATGATCACCTATATTGAATTTCAGCTCTCTTCGTCTTTTATCAGCATAACTTTTCTGTCGGCTCTGAGCAGTATACAAACGTTCCATGATCATTTGTACCTTTTTCACTGTTTGTTGCACTATTTTTGGACCCAATAATTTTCTTTCTCCTACATCATCCCAACAGATAGGAGATCTACACTTCCTAATATATAAAGTCTCAAAAGGCGCCATCTGAATGCTGGCTTGATAACTATTGTTGTAGGCAAACTCTATTAACGATAGGTGACAGTCCCAAGCACCACCCAAGTCCATAACACAAGCTCTTAACATGTCTTCCAAAATTTGGATGGTTCGCTCTGACTGTCCATTAGTTTGGGGATGAAATGCTGTACTAAAACTTAATTTGATGCCCAATGCTTTATGAAGACTTTTCCAAAATTATGAAACGAACCTACTATCTCGATCTGATACTATAGAAACTGGAATCCCATGTAGTCTCATAATTTGTTCCATGTACAAGTTTGCTAATTTTTTCAAAGAGAGTCTGGCACAAAAGGATAAGAAGTGAGCTGATTTCGTCAGCTGGTCCACAATCACCCATACCGCATTATTTCCCTTAGAGATTTTGGACAAACCTGTCACAAAGTCCATGGTAATGTGTTTCCATTTTCACTGAGGAATCGCAAGAGACTGCAATGGTCCAGCAGGTCTTCGATGCTCAGCTTTTACCCGTTGACATACCAAACATTGAGCCACATACTGAGCTATATCTTTCTTCATACCAATCCACCAAAAGTTTTCACGTAGATCTCGATACATTTTTGTACTACCTGGATGCATCGTATATGCTGAACCATGCACCTCTTCCAAAATCTCATTCTTTAATTCTGGAAGCTTCGAAACACATAATCTGTTACCAAACCTCAGGGTATAATCTTCATATATAGCAATTTCAGACTGAGCACCAGACTCAACTGTCTCTCTAATTCTCTGAGGCTCTAAATCTTTCTTCTGAGTTGATTTAATTTTGTCAATCAGGATAGGTTGTACCATAATACTTGCTAATTGAATCCCATAATTATGAATTCGTACCTCAATCTCAAACCTCTCTAAATCCATTATGATGTGCTTTTGATTAGTAATTAAAGCCGCTAACTTGCTTGGGAACTTCCTTTTAAGGGCATCTGCTACAACATTTGCCTTGCCTGGATGGTAGTTGATAGTCAGATCATAATCCTTTAATAGTTCCAACAATCTTCTCTGTCTCAAGTTCAGCTCCTTCTGAGTGAATATATATTTTAAACTTTTATGATCTGTAAAGATTTCACAACGACTACCATATAGATAATGCCTCCATATTTTTAAGGCAAAAACTACAGCTGCTAACTCCAGGTCATTAGTAGGATAATTGGACTCATATGATTTCAGCTGTCTAGAAGCATAGGCTATCACCTTTCCATTTTGCATTAAAATACAACCGAGACCCTTTTTAGATGCATCACTATATATGCTGAAATCCCCTATTTTTGCAGGAACAGTCAACACTGGGGCAATGACTAACCGTTTATTCAATTCTTGAAAACTCTGCTCATATTCATCTGTCCATTCAAATTTTGTTCGTTTCTGGGTCAGGCGAGTTAAAGGTATAGCAATAAGAGAAAATCCTTCAACAAACCTTCGATAATATCCTGCCATTCCCAGGAAACTACGAACTTCAAACACGTTAGTAGGTCTCTCCCACTCTACCACTGCTTCCACTTTCTTTGGATCCACAGAAACACCATCCTTAGAAATAACATGGCCAAGGAAAGAAATTCTGTCCAACCAAAAGTCATATTTTTTAAGCTTGGCATACAACTTCTCCTTCTTGAGTATTTGTAATACTATTTTTAAGTGTTCCTCATGTGCCTGTAGACTTCTTGAATAAATTAGTATGTCATCAATAAATACTACTACAAATTGATCCAGATATGGTCTAAACACTCGATTCATGAGATCCATGAAAACTGCAGGTGCATTTGTCAGACCAAAAGGTAGAACCAAAAATTCATAGTGTCCATATCTGGTTTTAAAAGCTGTCTTTGATACATCCTCTGCTTTTATCTTCAATTGATGATAACCAGAACGAAGATCAATCTTTTAGAATACCTGTGCTCCCTGTAGTTGATAAAGAAGATCATCAATCCTTGGTAAGGGATATTTGTTCCTTATGGTCACTTTGTTCAACTCCCGATAGTCAATGCAGAGTCGAAAACTTCCATCCTTCTTCTTTACGAATAGGACTGGAGCACCCCAGGGAGACACGCTAGGTTTGACAAATCCTTTATCCAATAGTTCTTGCAATTGCTCCTTAAGTTCTTTTAATTCTGCCGGAGCCATTCTATAGGGAGCTTTGGAGATGGCACCTGTACCTGGTATAAGATCAATAGAGAACTCAATCTCTCTATTAGGAGGTAATACTGGCAGATCATCGGGAAAGACCTACGGAAATTCTTTCACAATGGGTATGTCTTCCAACTTAAGCTCCTGCTATCGAGTATCTATCACCGCTGCCAGAAATCCTTCATAACCTTTTCTGAGGAGTCGCTTGGCAATAAAAGCTGAAATTACCCTCCTCATAAAGGTTAACTTGTTACCCTCAAAATAAAACTCTGACTGATCAGGAATATGAAATTTCACTATCTTTTCAAAACAGTTGATGGAAGCATGGTATGCTGCTAGCCAATCCATTCCAATGATTACATCAAAATCTTTCATATCCATGACTATCAAATCATCTTCCATCTCCCTACATTTGATATTCAATCTACACTCCTTGTAGATTTGATTAACCACAAAAACATCCCCACTAGAAGTGGAAATATAGAGTTCAAATTCTAAAGGTCTCAGGGTTAACTCATTGCTTTCTCTAACCGATCTAACAGATACGAAAGAGTGGGTGGCACCGGTATCAAATAGAACATAAACATTGCTAGAAAATAATTTGATCATACCTGTCACTACTGAATTTGATGCATTAGCATCCTGCTGGGTGAGTGCATAAACCCGTCCCTGAGTTACTGATTTCTGCTATCCTTCAAGTTGATGTCTTCCACGAGGTACTTGGTGCTGTGACCCCTGATCATAAGGACACACAACTGCCTTATGACCCGGTTTGCCACAGTTGTGGCACTTCCACTCATCTGGCCACGTACAATCCTGCTTATAGTGAGAACAACCACACTTAAAGTACTTGACGTCACTCTTTTGTTGAGTCTTGTCATCTGAAATAACATTGTCAAGCTTCATTGTTTTTGCACTGGTACCTTTATAGGATTGGCTTTGATACCCTCTTATTCCAAATCTCTTCTTTAATGCTTTTTCTCTTTCAGCTTGAGCCACATCCAATCCCCTTTCTATAATCAATGCCTTATTGATGACCTCTTTATAAGTTGGTAGCTCAAAGGCAGTCACCTGATGCTGAATCCGACCTTTAAGTCCATTTTTGAATTTCTTGGCCCGGATCCCTTCATTTGCTAACATTGATGAAGCATATCTCGACAATTCTTTAAACTTTGTAGCATACTGAGAAACAGTTAAGTTACCTTGCTCCAAGCGATCAAATTCTCGAAATTTTTGTACCCGAACACTTTGAGGAAAGTACCTCTCATAGAAAACCTTTTTGAAATCTGCCCATGTAAAAAATTCATCAGTCGATCCTTGCTTTCCAAGCTCTAACTCCCACCAAGCAGTTGCCTCATCTTGCAATAAAAAGGTAGCGAATGTAACCTTCTCCCCTTCTGGACAATGCAAGGCTTGGAAAACTTTCTCAACAGCTTTCAGCCAACCTTCTGCCTCCATGGGATCAGATGTTTCCTTGAATACCGTGGCGCATACTTCTTGAAATCTATTAAAGTAATTGGTCATTCTTTTGGAATTCTAATTTCTGGCTGTTGCTGCTATAATAATAGCTGCTGCATGAATTGTTGCTATTGCTGTTGTGCTTCCATTAATTTCAGTGTATCAGCTATTGCAGTAGCTTGTTGCTGCACTAAATATTGCAATAGCTGAGGAAGACCCACTTGGTCCCCAGGCTGAACTCCAGATCCTCCCGATGTTCTTGTTTCTGCAGTCCCAGTCTCTGGGGTATTGTCCAAAGGATTGAATGCCGGTTCCCGTGGATGCTCCTCATCACCAGTGTTGTCCATGGGATTGGGCATTTATTTTTATGGATGTTCCTCATCACCAGATAAAATCCCAATATCCTCATGCTGCTCTATAGGATCCCAAGTATTTGATCCATTTGCAAATCTTGTGGGCCTCCTAGCATGTCCATGCTCACTTTCACGTGCCATATAAATCCTACACCAGTCATTATTAGTATACAACTAACACTCAGTTGATAAAAAAAATGTAACATAGTATCTACCCCACCTATGAATCAACCCACACTCTCTCGATGAGCTTATACCTTATGATCTTAAAACCTAGTTTGCTCTGATACCACTCTATCATGCCCCGAATCCAGCATCAGAATCGGCTTCGCAACCGGCCGCACAAATCCTAGATTTTATCCTAGAGATTATGCAAGGCCTAGGTACACAAAAATCAAACATATCAAATTAAACTAATATTTATAAACAATCAAATAACAATTGTACAATCCATTATTTGAGTCAATATCATTAATTGGTCTACTGATTCACAAACATCAGTAACCGAAACTAAAACTAACTAACTAACTAGCTTAACATTTATGAAGCTCCGTCTCATGCCCAGCCCAATTCTCGCTATGTATCCTGAGTCTCTGAAAAAAAATAAATAGTAGAGAGTGAGCTATACAGCCCAGTAAGGTTTCCATTTGATCACCAATAATATATATATATATATATGAAAATAGCAAAATACCAGTATATCATGTGACGCAGTCAAGCAATTCAAATTTCATGTATGACCAAAAACTTTGAAAACTTTATATTTTTTCTTTAGAATTTCTATTATTTAACCATTATCTTTAGGGTTCTGAACTAGCCACGGTCACACTCCAGCCTGTGACTGGCATACTATTGTCACACTTCAGCCTGTGACGAGCACACTATTGTCACACTCCAACCTGTGATGGGCATACTGTTGTCACACTCCAGCCTGTGACTGGTACACAAATTGTCACACTTTAGCTTGTGACTGACACACTGAGAAACCACGGTACCGTCATGGCATGGCTAGTCCAAACACCGGTTCACTTAGCACTTTATCATTTCATCTCACATAGTCAGAACATGTCACCTTTCAATGATCGATATCACGATCAAACATATTCAAAGATCACTTGATAAACATGATATATTAAATAGAACACAAACAACATTAACAACAAACTCATTCTGTATCCCGGGAAATCAAATCATGCTATCCAAAAACAACAATGCTCGAAAAATATTTAAATATATGTTTGGATCAAATCAGGTCATGTAAAATATATTTATATTACGGGTGATCAAGTCTAGAAGTCCTTATCTCTCAAAAACCAACTATCCTGCTTGAACTAGTCCGTACCCGAAATCGGCGCGACACCTTCATGCTCAGGAGACTGATTCTCTACATAAATAAATAATTAAATTAAAAATCTAAATTTTTAATTTTTCATGACTCTCGAGAAAATCACTTGACTTTCTCTCTCTTCTTTCTCTCTCCTCTCTTTCTCTCTCTCTTTTTTTTCCTTTCTTCTTTCTTTCCTTCTTTCTTTTCTTCATTCTTTTCTTCTTTCTTTTCTTCTTTCTCCCGAACCCCCCCTGTTACTTTTCCCTAACTAAACCGAGCAGACCTCCCATGGTCGTCGGCGGTGGCCAATGGGAGGAGGTCACCGGAAGACCCCGATGGTTGGAAGCAAGCGGCGGCGCGACCTCCGGTGATGGCAGCGGCGATGACGAACGGCCCCAAAACTGAACGGAAAACCCAAGAAAAACCATCAAAAATCCTCCCAAAAATGAAAATAAATAGAAAGAACTCACCGGCCGGCGTTGGAGAGCTCCCGGTCGCTCGTCGGAGAGGGAAAAGTGTGTGTAGGGCTCAATGAGGTGACGGTGTGGAGTTTTTAAAGGGAGATCAACGAGAGTTCCCTCACCGTTTGAAACTCTACCACCGACCAACGCGTCCCAATCCCTCTCAAAACCCTTCGCCGACTGCCTCGCACTCCCCTCACGATTCTTCCACCAAGACCCCCGGCTAGATCTTCGACCGGATGAGGGATACCCGGCTTCCCCAGTTCCAACACAAACTCTGCCATTCGTTCGTCTTCTTCTTCTTTTTTTTTTATGAGTTTGGGTTGAAGTTGGCTGGGCCTGCCGACTTCAGCCCAAGCCCAATATTACAGGATTGTCCTTCAGACATCATACTAAAAATAGGTAAGCGAGTTGTGCTTCATGAGATTTCTCCTTGGAGGATGTCTACTTAGGTTGAATTTGGTAAGTGGTAATCTATCCAGATTACTGGTAATTTTAAACTGAGCCCACTAGATAACTATGTTTGGTATTTTTTAGTGATAATCTATCTTGTAGTGATAATTCGAATTACCTCTCATGTGGTAATCCAGATTATCTCAGGAAGAGGTGGCTATCCAGAATACTGGTGATGTGATAATTTGATATTTTTTTTTATAAAATTGCCCTCATCCCTTTCTTTTCGGTAAGAATGAAACCGTCTCCTCCTCCATCTCCTCTGCTACCATCAGGCCAGCCTCTCCCCACCCCACCCCCACCTCATCGACGGCCCCTCTCCCATGCCTCATCTTGCCAGTGAGCTGCCATCATTTCACCTCCAGGAAGATCGCCATTGTTCAAGCCATCGCTGGTGACCGGTATGATTTAAGTTCTTCATGTAAAACCTCCTCCCAAATCCTCTGCAACCGTTCTGCTAGCCCCTCCTCGCCCCACCTCTACCTCACTGTCAGCCCCTCATCCTCTTCCTCATCTTGTCATGACCCTGCATCGGACCCCTCTCTACCCCGCTTCCAACAAACTATCGGCCCCTCCTCCTCCTCCTCATCTCACCCATCCGTTGACCCGGTATCGGGCCCCTCCACACCCCGTCTCCACCTCACCATCGGCAATTCTTCTCCCAAATTTTTGTCAGCCACCGACCATTTGCATTTTAAACAGCTTTGGGTAGCCCAATAGGTCTTGCATTGCAATTCCCGGACCTTCCCTTCACCACCTTTCGCCTCTGGGTCTCCCCTACGCAAACAATAGCTCAAGCGACTCCACTGCGAAAAGGAAAAACCTAGACACCCTTCAGGATTCGATGCGGTCACACCAAATCTTCGATTCTATTGGCTTTCCTCACCAAGTAGAAGCACATCAACAAGAAGAGAGAGAGGGGCGAGTGAGATTAGAGAGAGAGATAGAGGTGACAAGATGTCACTGGAGGACGATGGGAGGAACGTGTTGGAGATGGAGAGGGCAGATCGATCGATATGGCTGATGAAGTGCCCATCGATGGTGTCGAAGTCATGGTAGTCCGCGGCAGTGGCTGCCTCGTCATCTGATGCTGGCCTCGTCCTCCTTCTCCTCCTTAAACATGTAATAATACATGAATTTTAATAAATTTGATTTAGGAGTATTATGAAAATTTGATATTACATTGCTGGTAATCTGTTTATCATACCAAATACGGTAATCAATCTTACTGTAATATTATCTGTGTATACCAAACATAATAATTAATATTACTGGCAATCTATCCAATAATAATGTATCTTGCAGGTAATGCATGTGGAAAAAACAATCCCTAAATTTCTAGGATCAATCAAAATATAGAATCATATATTAGATCTGAAAAATAAATACTTACCTACATTCGCCAATAATCCTGATCTTGATCCTTGATCTTGATGCTCACACGAACATCGTAGGCAGAGTCCTTCTCTCCGGTCTTCCTCAGAAAGGCAGCTCTCGATGGAAAAAATTACCGTACCATAAAATCATGGTATACGTGATATATAAATAGAAGAAGTGGAGAGGGGACCTAGCCAATATAATTAAAATACCCTAATTGACCCTCCCATCACGAGTCAAGTTGGGCTAAGGCCTATACTGTGCCGCCTCAACCATACCAAATCATATGAGGTGCTCCTAACCCAATCAATGATCACATAATAATGGGCTCAACCTATATCTATCAACATGGACCATAAAATCAACCCGGTTTTAATAAAACAAAATTTTAATTAATGTTAGCCCAAATTAAGAAAATTCTTACATTCTCCCACTTGGGCTACATTAATTATAATTTTGAAAATATTTTATTTTAAAAGCAGCTCTCGGGTTGAAAACAAAATATGGCCACCATATGATCCATAGACAGCACCTACAAATGACTCGATCCAATAGTATCCATGATGCCGAATCATGGGGCCATTGTACTACTTAACCAATACAAGACTTATCCATGGTTACAAGTATCATAAACACCATCGACATGAGTCTTGGTGTGGTAGTGTAGCAAGAAAATAGCATCAAGGTGATCAAATAAAATATACTATTTTTCATTATCAATCCTTCAATTTCTCGTCAACATGCTTAGAAACAAAATAAGCAAGAGAAATCATTATGGCATCAAACAACAAGCCATCCTGTCTCACATACTTAACAATGATGTCAATGACGAGACAGCACAACAAATCTGAAACTCAACATCGGGTCTCAATCAGGTACATAACTAAAAGAGATATCTCATAATCAAAATAAATTAAATATATGTACCCTCAATCAAGATTTCTCTACAATCACATGCTATATTACAAGCTAGAGAAATCTCATGACTTCAAAAAAAGTCTATATGTCTCTAAACATAACGTGCTCTCATAATTATCAAAAAGAGACATACCCATATAACTGTCATTCTCAAGATAAATATATAATCTTGAGATACTATATTGTAGTTTATTCCACATGGACACATAAGCATACAGAAATGCAAACCATCAACTATCAAGTCAACAATGTATATAAATACATAGGATTAAAATCAAATAAAACCAAGCTTTATAGTAATAAAGCACAAATATAAAGCCACTCCCACTAACCTAGCACAACAAAAGAATTTAAAATGCCCATATTCATGACACATTTCATAAAAAAACTATGGATCTTAATCTTGATTAGGGGATCAACAAATATTATCTTTATATATTATATAAAATATCTTCCTAACCTTTGACTGATAAAAAATTCTATCTATACATGGATAGAAAAGATAAAAACTTTTATTGTTCCTTTAAAGAACATAGCTGCCTATGATTATAAAAATTATAAGTGATTTTAAGACATAATCAATAATTATAAGACACAGAACAAAGTTTCATAATGTAACAATATGAATTGTGACTTTACAACATGCCATAAACTTTGCCTATATATCCAAGAATGTCATTAGATTCTATTTGTAAACCTTTCTATGAAACAAAACCTCAATTCATTTACATTGTCATAAGAAATGACATGCATCTATTCTCTTTTTATATAATTTCTTTACTAGTGCTACATCAACTGGTATTGGAGGTACTATAATTAGTTTATATATTTAATATTACTCACCCACTGTACCTCAGTAGGATAAGAGCAACAACTTATTTTCTTTCAATGCCATACTTCTAATATATAGAAGCATCAGACATAATCCAAATTAGAATATACAAATATGGTATAATTTGACTCAATATTCTTTATACCTCTCTATTAAGATAGTAGAATATATATTCATTTAAAATTATCTGGATAATAAATAACATATTATTACAAAACCAAGATTTATTCGTTGATGGATTATCAATGATTAAGAGTTGCAGGATAGCTCCAACCAAAAAGTTAAAAGAAATTAGGCTTCCTACAAATCTTTAACTCAAAAGATATCTTGTTTAACCTTTTAATAAGAACTTTATTTAAAAAGTAGATGGTAATCATTAGGATTATATATCAGAGATATCAAAATGAATTGTAACTATTTATCATACGCACACCATATCTTACAGGGTACACATTGCTTCTCAATCATATCATTTATACTTAAAAATTTTAGGCATGGTGTATTAAACAACTATCCTATACTTATACTAATATTTAATAATACTATTTATTTACTATATATGGGATTCGAAAATGTAACTGATACACCATATAAATATCCTTATCATTTTCTCAAAAGTATCAAAAAAAAACTTTTGAAACAGAATAAGAGATAATTTATTAATTATTTCATATATATGATTTTAAAATCATTAAACAGCACAGCAGGAAAACTAAATATGATGAGTAGCCTATGTATTAGAGATATAAATATCATAATACTAATTTTAAATACAATTCTCTCTAGTTTCAAGATATAAACTCTAATACAATCATACCATTCAGACTTTCTTTTATCAGATTCTACATATCTATCACAAATGAGATCAAAATTAGATTACATTCTTAAATTCAACAATAAGAATGGAATCAATTATATAAATATATTTCAAAATGATTTACTCTTTACCACTTTTATAGGCAGCTTTATTTTAGAGTACTCTAATAAGACAACCAAGATAGAAGATCATTACATAATGTAATATCTATATTCTATCATACTTAGTGCTAGCACAATCTTTTATTTCTTCATTTCAATCAGAGTCATCATAATGGGAGCATTAACTCTATTGAATATAAAAATACTAACTACTAAATAGTCTCTATGCAGTTAATTAATTGAGAAATATAACAATATATCTCTAAAAATTTTTATAAGTATTATTTTAATGAGAGCCCTTGGTCCAAAGCAATAAAACTTTTTTTAGAAAGAAAATGACCCATATAAGGAATCTCTCTTCAATATATAATGCTACATAATTCCTTCTAAAAGACTCACAGAAGGATTTAGTAAATCTCAATGAACAGATCACTTTGGTGGTCACCATCCATCAAAAACCACTAACCTTCCAAGGAGAGATCATCAAGTCATGACATCTAAGATGGCATAAAATATCAATCAAGCTCATGCATGATGTAACATACTTGAGGTATAAGCAATAAATCAATAAAGGCTTTGAATATAATAAACCATTTTCAACAAATATATCATGTGCATCATCATAAAACTCTCATATAGATAGAGAATGAAATGTACATTTGAGCTACGAAAATGAGGTCAATATAATTTTTGAAAATGTCTCTATTTGGGTAAACAAATTCTTTATACCCAATATGTTTCCTTTTCAAAGAAAAAGAAGGTTAACACAATGAGGATACAAGGCATTCGAAAATCTGTCCCCTTTGGACAGACAAATTTTTTAAGTCCAATATACCTCTACATCTGATATTGACCCAGTCAAAACTGAATAACAATATTATTATTAACATAAATGACTGCATAATCAAAAAAATGGCAGAAATGCTAAATACTAGTCAATGGGCATATGATATACAAGAGTCCATAAATAATATCACATATTCCCCTTTGGATATAACATGTAATATGCATAAGTACTCTTCACACGAAGCAACAAGCAAATGAAATATCCTAACAGTCACGAAACTATCCCCTTTGGGCAGACAAGCACATGAAAGCTAGAGCACCATTACAACACAATGCCCCATGCAACCTTTCCGATTAAAACATACAATCCCTTTTGGATAGGCGGTTGTATGCAATAACCAGAAACTCTTTCATAATGAGAAAATTCAATGGACTGACACAAACAAACCACTTTGGTGATAAATATTTATGCCAACTCATAAATTATTCATACAGAGAAGATAAATGCCTATTAAACATAAAATGACATACTTTAACGACATGTATGCTACAAACGATCAGTACAGAATGAAATACTTTAACAACATGTATCTCTCTATCATATTATTATATAATAATGCATTCCAACTGCCACATCTATCAATAACACTTACTATAGAACTATAAAATATCTTTGAACAAGAATTATAGTATATAATAAGTGTCACAATCAATTACAGTCAATTTTGAATCAATTGTAATAGAGACAACAATATACAATTCCAAATAAAAATAAATCATTTATCCTCATTAACTCTTAACTATTCAAAATTCATAGAAGGCTCCAAACCCTTTTAGGCTACAGAAAAACACACTCGAACTATATGATAGTGAGTAGAATTGAACAAAAATAATTTTAAATTATTTAAATAATTTATCAAACATAAAGAACTCTATCAAAATGTTCTTCAAATTATTATGAATCCAATGGTCCAAAAAATTGCTCAAAACGAACATAAAATGAGCAAGTTACAACAATTTTTATTAAAAGCAATAGTAGAGGACCAAACCGTAAATTTCAAAAATTATTTGGACTCATATTTAATTTATAGGGGGTTATGCTTAAAAATCTTATTAATCCCAAAAACTAAAATAGACCCAATCAAATTGAATCCAGCAAACTCATCAATTTGGGCTTAACACAATTAATGGTTTGGGTTTTAAATGGGCCAAAATTGATAATCCAAACTCAAAATCCACTCAAAGATTATCTCTTATAACCCTTTCTATTCAATGATGGATCAATCATCATCAAACGGAGGAAATGAGACAAATATCGACCTCCATGATCTCTGGAAATATTAACGAATAAGAAGATATGCCAGAGATATAGGATGTTTCACCTCAATATTATTCTTAACATATTAAGGATCATGTGAGCATGACTATGATACCAGGGATGACAAAGGACCAAACATGGCAAATCAATGCCCTTATAAATTGATTATAGCCCTCATGTCTATTAGAAATGCATGTGACCATAAAGAAAATCATTACTTAAAAAAATAAATATGGAACCCTCAAAAAAGAAAGAGTCCATCAAGTGATTTAGACACAAATGGTACTTTGATCATTCAAATCATTGGGTCTAGCCTGACGCAATGCAAGACCAATGTCAGCAATTCCAAGAGAAAACTCTAGGTCTTGCCTCCATTTCTTATAGTTCGACCCAGTAAGCACCTCAACAACGGCATTGTCGTTGTTCACACCAAAAGTAACTGTACAATCAAAATAAGGAATGCAAACATCAATTAATGGACACACCACAAATATATCATATCACAATAACAAATAAGAGCACAAACACAATATCATATATTCCCCTTTGGGTGCTAAACATACAATATGTATTAGAGCTCTTCACATGAAGCCACTAGCTAATCAGATATTCAGGCATTCTTGAACCTATCCCCTTTGGGCAGATAGGCCCAAGGAAGCTAGAGTACCTTAGCAACAAAATACTCCATGCCACAATTTCTAGTTAAAACATATAATAACCCCCTTTGGGCAGGCAGTTGTATTTCATAACCAGAAAATATCCTTCACATGATGAACAATTTGATGGATTGACATAAACAAACCACTTTGGTGATAAATATTTGCGCCAACCCACAAAATTATGCATATAGGGAATAAAAAAACAAGCCAAAATAAAGGATATGATTAAATATATATATATGTATGTCCAATATGATCAGTCACAATAGGATACTAATCAACATGTATCCCTGATCCATTTCACAAATTTCATTGCATTCCAAAATGTACATCATCAATAAAAACAACCATAAGAATTCGTCCATACCCCTCCAACATTTTATTTTAGACCAAAATATAATTATAAACTTTTCAGAGTCCTAACCATAAGAGGACTAATTTATAATTCTAGAAAATTCTGGGGCCAAAGTGCAAAATTGGCATTTTTTTTATACCATCGCCATCAGCGATGATCTTGATCTTAGATCACCGCCGCCGGGGAAGGGAAGCAGAGGGGGAATTTCCGGTCTCGAAGACTGGTCGGAACACGGCCGGCGGGACGGCCCAGGCATGGCCTATCACGGCCCAATAGTCGCCTCCCTTGGACGAAACCCCTTTTTTTTTTTATTTGTTCGATCAGTCGGCCACCGATGAGACAGCGGCTCATCGGTCATCGCCGTTGGCAAGAGGAGGCGAGGAGTGGGGGTTCCGGTCACGAAATGGTCGGATACGTGGCCGGCGGTGACAGCACAGGGAAGTCCGATCGCACGGTAGCTACCCTCATCCTCCTTTTTTTTTTTTATTGATTCCTTCAATCGGCCATTAGTGGTTATTAAGACCACGGATCGCTGCCGGGAAGAGAAAAGGAGGAGGGTTCCGGTCACAAGCAACGACGGGAAACACGGCATGCTAAGATCCGTGATGATTGGTGGGGAAGGTTTAATTTTATCAATATAAAATATTGAAACATGATTCTAATCCCAGGCTCTGATACCAAATATAAAAAATAACCCCTAAATTCCTGGGATCAATCAAAATTTATAATCATATATTAGATCTGAAAAATAAATACTTACATGTATTCATCAATAATCCTAATCTTGATCCTTGATCTCGATGCTCACACGAACATCGTTGGCAGAGTCATTCTTTCTGGTCTTTTCAGAAAGGTGGTTCTCGATCGAGAAAATCACCGTACCATAAAATCATGGTATACGTGATATATAAATAGAGGAAGTGGAGAGGGGACATAGCCAATAAAATTAAAATATCCTAACTGACTCTTCCATTACGAGTCAAGTTGGGCTAAGGCCTACACAGTGCCGCTTCAACCATACCAAATCACATGAGGTGCTCCTAGCCCAATCAATGATCACATAATAATGGGCTCAACCTATATCTATCAACATGGACCATAAAATCAACCCAGTTTTAATAAAATAAAATTTTAATTAATATTAGCCCAAATTAATAAAATTCTTACAATATACATTATCATTCAGGATTACCTGACGATCCACTAAATGCAACCTTAATTTGTTCAATATTATATGATACATTGGTCGACATGGAAGGACTTCGACTCTTATTTATGTGGACAACCTTTCTAATAATCAAAGAATGTGCCAATTATCTTCTCAAATGATTTTTTTCGCATAACAATGAGTGTTATTATTGATTTGGCTGTTGTTGTGACGGCACTACATCAAGAAACTGGAGTTTCCAACTTCAAATCCTCAATAGCGTCTACTTGAACATTAGAATTTGCTTAAATATAGTATACAAGTTAGTTACATCCTTCCAGGAGGAGACAAATAAGGAGGCATCATGCTCCATGAACATCGATAAACAAATTTGTTGACCTTACTTTATATTATTATGATAGGCTTTTTTTATTGAACCAAGCTAATTTTAATTTTCTAAATGCTTTGCTCGTACTTAATCCATTGGCATCTTTGTCAAGACTCATCAATGGCAAATTACCAAGAAATTTAATAATATAAAAATAAAAAAATATATATATAATATTTTTTACATATAGGCTAGGGCTTAAATAATATAAAAAATATTGTTTCATATTTCAGCCAAAAAAAAGAAAAAAAACTACTCCATAATTCTTTTATTATACTAGAATGGCAATCTTACCGCGTGACAAAGCTCCCATCCTTGAAGCTTTTAGTGTACTAGCATTGGACGAGTTGACATGGTACATGTTTTTTATAGAAGGTTAGGTGAGTGAGAGAAAGTTATATATGTTAGATTCGAAATTTTTTGAATTGGGATACTAGTTAGTTTAGAATGAGTTGGAGACCTCCAGGTTCTCAATCACATAATGAGTCACATTTAGTTAAAAAAGAGTTGGTTTTAGGAACAGAAATAGGGATGACTGGCTTTTATTTCAGTGGTCGAGAGAAATCTAGTTTTTATTTTGATTTCAAGGAAAGATGAAAATTTGCCCTACTCCTTGATAATCCCATTTTATTTTTTTATTATTCTCATTCTAATTCTAATTTTAATTTAATAATGAATCAAACATGTTTAAAAAATAGGATCATTTGTATTCCTATTCCAATGCATTCAACCCTTAACTTAATCTTGAATACGGTAGGATCTGTGATATCTGGGCTTTTGGGCCAAAGTTGGCAGGCCCAGCCAGCTTCGACCCAAAACGCAGAAAAAAAAATGGAGTCCGAAGTCGAAACAGGGGAGGAGTGTTCATGTTGTTCGGTCGGGGACTTCGCTGGAGGACTCGGGGGTATAGAGTTGTGGAGGGGAGGGGAGAAGTAGACGACGAGTTTGGAATAGGCTAGGACTCCGATTGGGCGGAGTTTATTTTCCAAACGATGAGAGAACTTGTCAGTGGTTCTCTTTAAATCCCCCTCCACCATCGCCGAATCGAGCCCATCGAGCCCTCCCACACCGTCCTCTTCCTCTCCGGCGAGCACCGAGAGTCCATTCAGGGCAGGTGAGTTTTTCTTTTAAAGTTTAAAAGGATTTAATCTAGATTTTGGTTTGGTTTGTTCGAATCATTTGGTTTGGTTTTGGGACCGTGGACCCCCAATGGCCGTGCCACCATCTACCTCCAGTCCATCGAGCCTCCCCGGCAGCCACCCCCATGGCCGCCGTCGGCAACTATAGGGGGGCCGGTTCAGTCGAGCTAAAAGAGCAGCAGGGGGTTCTGTTCGGTGGAAATGAAGGTGAAGAAGAAAAGGGGAATGAAAAAAAAAGAAGAGAGAAGATGAGGAGAGAGGAGGAGAGAGAAAGAATAAAATAATAATAAAAAATAGTGAAGGAAAGATTTCAAGGTCTCTTTTTTTAAAAATTTGGAGAGTAAAGATTTCAACAGGAGGACCACTAAAAAATTTTGATAAAATTTTGTTAAAAAGGTTTTAGATTTTATAATTGATTTAGATTATTTATCTATGCTTAAAAGTTGTTATCGTAGGGGAATAGTCTCCTGAGCAGGAAGTTTGAGCGGGCTCTGGGTACAGATTGATACTCGATATTTTGGGTTAGCTCTTGAAGGTAAGGATCTCTGAACCTGATTAGTTATATATATATATATATATATATATATATATATATATATATATATATATATATATATCATGACATGATTTGATCGGTGCATATGAGTATCAGCATGCATGGCTAGTTTTGCATGGAATAGTTTGACTTTTTTTGTTGGACAATATGGTTGTTGTTATTACTAGCTATTTTGTGGTATACCATGTTTTATCAAATAATGAGATATTTATATGGATTGGACCATGATACCAGTTGGTAGAAAACTGTAAATGATATGATTTGATATGATGATGTGGAAGGATAAAGTATTAACGGTATTTGGACTAGCCATGCCATGGTGGTACCATGGTTACACAGCCAGAGCTACGAGCTTGGTATGTGAGGAAGCCGAACCACGAGAAATGGTCAATTATGAGACTAGCCTGACTACGATATGAATGGTCGATTATGAGACTAACCTAACCACGAGTAAATGGTCGATTATGAGATTGCCAGTCATGGGCTGAAGCATGACCATGGTTAGTCCTGAACCCTAAAGAAGAAGAATGACTTGTTGGATTGTCGCCCCTAACTAATCTTACAAAAGGAAGCTCCATATTATAAGATGTAGGTTTAACTCTCTTAAACCGGCAGCGCTACAACCAGGGCGCACGGGCTGGACTGCTGTGCCCATTTAGTCAACCCAAACGGAAAGAGCCGACTCGGCTCCATGGACCGTGACTAGCATCCCACTCACCCAGCTGGTGACCCGCACTGCGCGGACCCCAGACCCTGGCAACTCGGAGCACCGTATCCCAAGGCGTGAGCTGGAACCTAGTCAACAATCCCTCCCTAAACGCCTGGGAAATTCCACCGACTCCAGGATTCGAACCCGTGACCTCTGGCTCTGATACTAGTTGTTGGATTGTCACCCCTAACCAATCTTATAAAAGGAAGCTCCCTATTATAAGAGGCATATTTAACTCTCTTAAGCCGGTAGCGCAGCAACCAGGACGCACGGGCTGGGCTGCTGTGCCCATTTAGTCGGCCCGGACAGAAGGAGCTGACTCGGCTCCGAGGATCGTGACTAGCATCCCACTCGCCCAGCTGGTGACCCGCATTTCACGGACCACAGACCCTGGCAACCTAGAGCACCGATCCCAAGGCGTGAGCTGGAACCTAGTCAACATGACTGAATTGAAATATAAAAAGGAAGCATGATTTTACCAAAGGATTTGTCGATATTTGAGTTGTTTGGTTGCATGACATGATATACTCTTATATCATTGTTATTTTCAAATTATTATTAATATTGGTGACTATTTGGAGATCTTACTGGGCTATAAAGTTCACAACCCTTTATTAGTTTTTCCTTCTTAGAGTCATGCAGGATATTTGAGCTTGGTGATGAATGAGATTCGTGAAGAAATGATGAGTAGTTAGAGAGTTTTTAATACCAAGCAGATGACTGAAGGATGACTGAAATTGAACCATATGTGTTGTACTATTTTTTTTGTGTTAGGTAATTTCTTATAAATTGTGATCAATTATATTATAAAGGATTGAAGTTATAATGGAAAATTCCTAAGCCTTGCATGAATGCTAGAAGGTATTCTAGGATTCATGCGGCCGATCGTGTAGCCGATTCCGGTGCTGGATTCGGGGTGTGCCAGAGTGGTATTAGAGCTAGGTATGATCATTTGGGATGGTGATATAAGTGGTTAAAATGATAAGAACATGATGGTTATTAAGATATGACAAGAATAGTGTCAAAGCTTAGGTTATGATGATTTGAGATTGTGGTATAAGTGATTAGAATAGATATGAGTGACATTAGAATTCAAGTCATGATTGTTTGAGACTTGGAAAGCAAGTAATTTAAGAGGTAGACTATTTGGGAGTTTAAGAAGGACATGAGAGTTGGTTACTTTTAAGGTTTAAAATCTCAATTAAGCTAATTTCGAAGACGAAATTATTTTAACGGGGGGAGAATATGATATCTGGGCTTTTCGGCCGAAGTCGGTAGGCCTAGTCGGCTTCGACCCAAAACACAAAAAAATGGAGTCCGAAGCTGAAATAGGGGAGGAGTGTTCACGTTATTCGGCCGGGGACTTCGCCGAAGGACTTGAGATGGGGGGAGTCGTGGAGGGGAGGGGAGAAGTCAACAACGAGTTTGGGATAGGCTAGGGCTCTGATCAGGCGAAGTTTATTTCCAAAATGATGAGAGAACCTGTCGATGGTTCTCTTCAAATCCCCCTCCACTGTTATCGAATCAAGCCCATCGAGCCTTCCCACACCGTTCTCCTCCTTTCTAGCGAGCACCCGAGAGTCCATCCAGGGCTGGTGAGTTTTTCTTTTATAGTTTGGGAGGATTTAATCTAGATTTTGGTTTGGTTTGTTCGATTCATTTAGGTTGGTTTTGGGGCCATGGACTGTCGGTGGCTGTGCCACCATCCGCCTCCAATCCATCGAGCCTCCCTGGCAGCCACCCCCATGGCCACCGCCGGTAACTGTAGGGGGGGCCAGTTCGGTCGAGCCAAAAGAGCAGCATGGGGGTTCTATTCAGTGGAAATGAAGGTGAAGAAGAAAAGGGGAACGAAAAAAAAAAAAAGAGAGAAGATGAGGAGAGAGGAGGAGGAGAGAGAAATAATAAAATAATAATAAAATAATGAAGGGAAGATTTCAAGGTCTATTTCTCTGAAAATTTGGGGAGTGAAGATTTCAACAAGAGGACCACTGATGAAATTTTGATAAAAAGATTTTGGATTTTATAATTGATTTAGGATTATTTATTTATGTTTAAAATTGTTATTACAGGGGAATAGTCTCCTGAGCAGGAAGTGTTGAGCGGGCTCCGGGTACAGATTGATATTGGATATTTTAGGTTAGCTCTTGAATGTAAGTATCTCTGAACCTGATCACCATTTATATATATATATTTATTATGATATGATTTGATCCGTGCATATGAGCAGCATGCATGACTAGTTTTGCATGGAATAGTTTGACTTTATTTTTGTTAGACAGTATGGTTGTTGTTATTACTAGCTATTTTCTGGTATACTATGTTTATCAAATGATGAGATATTTGTATGGATTGGACCATGATACTAGTTGGTAAAAAACTGTAAATGATATGATTTGTTATGATGATATGGAAGGATAAAGTGTTAACGATATTTGGACTAGCCATGCCACGGTGGTACCGTGGTTACACTGCTTGAGTCATGGGCTTTGTACGTGAGCAAGCCTGACCACGAGAAATGATCGATTATGAGACTAGCCTGACCACAATATGAATGGTTGATTATGAGACTAACCTGACTACGAGTAAATGGTCGATTATGAAATTGCCAGTCATGGGCTGAAGCATGACCATGGTTAGTCCAGAACCTTAAAGAAGAATGACTAAATTGAAATATAAAAAGGAAGCATGATTTTATAAATGGAATTGTCGATATTTGAGTTGTTTGGTTGCATAACAAGATATACTCTTATATCCTTGTTATTTTCAATTATTATTATTATTGGTGACTGTTTGGAGATTTTATTGGGCTGTGAAGTTCACAATCCTCTATTTATTTTTCTTTCTCAGAGTTGTATAGGATATTTGAGCTTGGTGATGAATGAGATTTGTAAAGAAATAATAAGTAGCTAGAGAGTTTTTAATACCAAGCAAATGACAAAAGGATGATTGAAATTGAACTATATATATTGTACTATTTTCTTTGTGTTAGCTAATTTCTTATGAATTGTGATCAATAATATTATGAAGGATTGAAGTTATAATGAAAAATTTCTAGACCTTGTATGAATACTAAAAGATATTATAGGATTCGTATGACTGGTCATGTAATCAATTTTGATGTTGGATTCAAAGCGTGACAGTGTCAACATCCAAATTATCAAATATTTTTGTGAGTCCTTCATGCTATTCAGGTATATTCCTACATAATAATAATAATAATAATAATAATAATAATAATAATAATAATAATAATAATAATAATAATAATAATAATAATAATAATAATAATAATAAAAAGCAATGCATCATGAATTTTTACAGAGCGTGCCACATTTGTCGACATAGCTACTACGATTGATGCTTTGGTAGCTTGATACGTATCGACATACGCTTCCGACGGTAGCCGTTTTCCATGTCAATAAAGAAAGAGCCCGGAAGGAACGAGTAATAAAAGATAGCAACGTGTCAACACCTCCATGGTCCATTCCCCCCAATCTAAAGAAGAGCTCGTGTTCTCCGCACAGCAACCCCTTCAACAAAGCGGCTGCTCCACCAAATCGCCACCTACCTCGCAGCCCCCAAGAAAGAGGAACGGAAGGGAGAAGTGCGAAATCGAATAATCCGGCAAAGGAGGATGGCGTCTTCCATGGTGAGCACGGTGGGAGCTCGCTTCTCGTACGCCCCGACCGCGGAAGGGCTGAAACAGAGGCGGATGCAAGCGGTCTCTCTCCAGCGCCGCGCCATCGGGGTGAGGGCCGAGGGGGGCATCAACCCGGAGATCAGAAAGGCGGAGGAGAAGGTCGTGGACTCCATCGTCGTCGCCGACCTCTCCAAACCCGTCACCGCCTATTGCCGGTATTAATATTTCCTTTTATCCTCTCTCTCTCTTTTTTCTGATAGACAAAAACAGAAACATTGCTGTGATTATTAATTAGTGGGGGATGGGATCAGGTGTTGGAGGTCGGGGACGTTCCCGCTGTGCGACGGGAGCCATGTGAAGCACAACAAGGCTACGGGTGACAACGTGGGGCCTCTGCTGCTCAAGAAGTGAATTGAAATTTGGACTTTAATTCAACCTCGCATTTTCTTTAATAATTGTTCTTGTTCTTGTTATGAGTTTATGGTTACTGCTCGTCTCCTGATGAATGGAGCCCATATATATATAATTATATGCATACATGATCTTGGTAAGCTGGGAATGTTCCTTTGAGAAGAGCTCAATTTCGACTCTCAAGTTGATCATGATTTTGTTTTTATTTCTTGTTGGGTGTTTTCTGCCTCTAAATTTGGCACGATATTTAATATTCTGGTAATGGATCATGTCATGGCTAAAAAAAAAAAAAAAAAAAAAAAAAGAAAAGAAAAGAAAAGGTTTGCATTAATGTGTCATTTTTTTTTTTTTCCCAGCAGTATGATAGGAAGTATTTATTTTAATTTCATTTCACAAAAAGAAACCGGCTGCATGTAAAGTATGAAGAGGACGGTTTCATAGACAAGTTTGGAATCCAGGAAGGGCCAAAGATTTACAATTCATAAAAAATGTTTAATGTTTTTGAAGCGAATTTGGTAACTGTAAAAAAACGGTACAAAATTGTTAATGTATTTCATATTTATTCTTGTAAAAGAAAGTATGGGAGGAAGGGGGTGTTCATAAGAATGATTAATTGGTTAGTTCAATTCTCCAAGAATAATTCAGGAAATTGTTGTGTCTAGTGTGATGCTCCAAGTCTTGAGTGGAGTCACACAGGTCTGAAAGCTGATTTATAAATTTTCAGGAATTTGAGTCATGTCGGGTCAGGATTTTGATCCAGGATAGAGAGAACTAGTTAGACATATGTGTACATGGACTCGGATTTGAGTTTTCTCAAGTGACTCAAAGGAAGGAAGTTTTTTAGGGTTAGGTCGGTTGTGACATAGAGTTATATCTGTTTTGTATATAAAAAATGATGGGAAACGTCGGGGAATAATAGACGCGATTTCTTTTCTCCTTCAAAATCCTAGCCTTCTTTTTCTCATTTTCCTTGGTTCTCTCTCATGTGTGTAACTCCATGGGGGCATGCCTCCGTGATGGGAGCGGACGGCGTGCCCCATCTCTTCCCGAATAATACGTTATCTTTCCGCCATGGCAGTATCAAGAAGGATCCCGGGCGTTCTGTGGAGCGGTCTTGCTCCAACAATTTGTATCAGAGCAACCTTGATGCACGCCAATTTGTATCAGAGCAACCTTGATGCGGTGACGTGAAGGATGCAGGAAAGAGGATTCGCGATGGTGGTGCAGATCTCTGGTTCGGAGATTTGGAGGTGAGGGCCTACTGCCCTCCCTGGGAATAGAGAGAGAAGGCCGTCCGTGAAGGATCGCCCCCCTTCTGGGGCTTTATCATCATGAGGGAGAAGATCGTGAGGTCTTCTCATGGTTTGATCCGGACGTGGAGGAAGATCCGACGAAGACGGCGGCACGGGGCGTCGCTGGGTGGCTCGGGTGTAGGGCGCGGCGCAGGGAGCAGCGCGCGGGCGTGAGGCGTCGCAGCTGGCTCGCCGGGCGCGGCCCAGTGAGGAGACGGCAGTGCGGGGCATCACGGGAGCGAAGCCGGTCGCGGGCACTGCGCATGGCGATGGTTCGCCAGTCACGGGTGGTTCACCGGAGGGAGGATCGGCTCCGGGAAGTCGCCGGAGAGGTGCTCGGTCTCGATCGGAGTGGATCGGGTGCGACCATACATGCGGCAGCCATCGGAGGCGCGGCCGCGCATGTGGGCAGCCACCGGAAGCACGGCATGGCGACGGGCAGTCGTCGGAGGTGCGGCCCTGCGGCTGGGGGCGACGGCGGCGGCCAGGAGCTACGGTCCACGATTCTCTACCATGGACCGATAGCAATAATGGTTGTGGACCGCCTTGGCGTGCGTGAACCGGTGGCTTGGTTCATAGTGGACCGACATCTCAAGTCATTATGCTTTGAAATTCGTGCTAATGGATTTTCGATAATTTTGGGCTCAATTGAACTTCGATCTGAGTCCCGTCTATGCTATTGGATTCCATTTTTCGAGCTCTTCATGTTGAGCTTGGATTGATCTGGTGATAGAGTCAGATCATGGGTGTTGCGTATGTGGAGATCATGATGCAGCAGTCGTGTGTGTGGACAGCACGTATAGGATGGTTCCATCTTTGGCACTCCCTTGCGGACACAGGTTCAAGGTATCAGGAGCATTATGGAGGTCTGCTGGCAGAGTGGATTTCATCGAAGATGATGGATCCGGTGGTGCAGGAGCTCGCGACGGTGGTGCAGGAGCTCGCGACGGTGGTGCAGAGCTATGGGTCCTGTATTATGGAGTAGTGGCAGGTTGGGTGATCTGTGGTTTAGCGTAGATGGAGCGATACATACCGGGGATCTTTCAGAGCATGAGTGGTAGCTCCATCGGTAGTGGACCAGGTTCTTGATCATTGTGGAGGAGAGCGATCGGTAGTACGCCAACTACCTTGATCATGATGGAGCTGGACGTGGATGGTATCCCGCATGGTTGGAGGTGGGTCTCGGGAGATGGATATCTTAGGAAGATCGGAGTACATCAGTAGAGGTGGTACCAATGAAGGCAGCTCAGGAAGACAAGGGACAGTCTCAGGGAGCGCTGGAGGTATCGGGTAGTCTGGAGTGTCCCGGTATGGCGACATTGGTCTAGGGACAGAGACTGGACCTGATGGGGCTGGCAGCGCATGGAGATCGAGGGGATAGGTCTTAGGGAGCGCCAGGGACATCATGCAACCGGAAGACAGGCTGGGACATGATGGAGCAGTCGCTGGAGATGGTTACTGGGTCAGTCGCTGGGTTAGAGGAATTGGGATGAGCTCCTGGGTTTCGAAGGTTCCGCGGGGTTGCAGAGTATCTGAAACGGTCTCGAAGGGGTCCACGATGATGCAGAGGGTTCGAGAAGGCAGCAACTGGATACGAGGTTCAGGTGCAGGCCCAGCAGGGCAACGTTGAGTTACTGGCCTTGCGGTTGACTTCTTTGGTATCAGGTGGACTTTGGTTTCGGGTGGAGCACTGTTTAGAGGTGTCTTCATGGCTGGAGAAAGAGCCCCGGCACGAGTTCAGTGCGGGAGGTGCAGGGATACTGGCTAGATCCTAGCACGAGCGCCAGGGATACATTAGCCAGGTGGAGTAGAGTGTGTGGTGATTGGCGTGGCTCTGTAGAGACAGTGTCAGGTGGAGCTCTGGGTGCAGTGAGTACTGGTTTAGGATCGTTGCGGATCTTTCCAGGAACTCTAGGGTGCTTGATGCAGCTGCTTAGCAGAAGGGAGTCTACAACAGAGATCTTAAGTTGGTGCTATGGAGCAGGTACTGGTTGGTCCCAAGAAACTTGTACTGATCTTCAGCTGAGGAGGCGGTCATCCTAAAGGCCTCCTAGGAATCTCAGAATCTGTAGAGGTCTGACATTGGCGTTAGGTTTGCACAGCTATCTAGGTGTACTGTGGAAGCACGAGTTGGTGTTGTAGTCACGGGAACAGAACAGAGAGACATCAGTTCGAGGTCAGGAGTGCGGTGGAGCACGAGTCTCAGGAGCTGTGGAGCATGGATCGATATTCCAGCTAGGGAGGCGAGGTGGCTTCGACGGGAAGATGTCAGCTTTGAAGACAGCATGAAGGGTGCAGACGGTCACGCAGAGCTTGTCAAGACTTATAGCATCAAGGTGGAGATTTTTGTGTCTAATGTGGTGCTCCAAGTCTTGAGTGGAGTCACACAGGTTTGGAAGCTGGTTTATAAGTTTTTAGGGATCTGAGTCATGTTGGGTCAGGATTTTGATCAGGATAGAAAGAACTAGTGAGACATGGGTGTATATGGGCTTGGATTTGAGTTTTCTCAAGTGACTCAAAAGGGAGGAGTTTTTTAGGGCTAGGTCGGTTGTGACCTAGGATTATGTTTGTTTCGTATATAAAGAACGATGAAAAATATCGGGGAATAATAGACGCGATCCCTTTTCTCCTTCAAAACCCTAGTCTCGCTTTTCTCATTTTTCTTAGTTCTCTCGTGCGTATAACCCCATGGGGCACGCCTCCGTGACAAAAGCGGACGGTGTGCCTGTAATATTTGGGCCGTTGGGCTGAAGTTGGCAGGCCCAGCCGACTTCAACCCAGCGAAGGAAAAAAAAAATATAGAGGGAGAGATGGAGCCGGAACAGGGGAGGTTTCCTCACCCTTATCCGGCCGGCGTTTTCGCCGGAAACTTCGAGGGACGAGATGTAGGGAAGAGGGAGTTGATCGGTGATGAGTCCATGAAGGATTGGAACTCGATTGGGCGGAATTCGTTTTCCAAACGGTGAGGGAACCATCGTTTGGTTTCTATAAAACCCTGTCACCATCGATGATTCGAGACCATCAAGCCTTTCCCATGCGGTCGATTTTTCCTCTCCGACGAGCATTCAAGAGATCGACGAGGTTCGGTGAGATTTTTAAAGGTTTTCATTTAGTTTTTTTTGGGTTTTTCGGTTGTTTTTTTGGGTTAGGGCCGTGGACCGCCGGTGGCCGTGCCGCCATCGCCGCCCGTCTCCGATCCGTCGAGCTCTCCCCGGTAACCTTCCCATGGCCACTGCCGGCCACCGTGGGGGGGGGGGAAGGGGTTTCGGTTGAGTTAAGCCGAAGGGAGAGGGAATCGGGAGAGAAAGAAGAAAAGAAGGAAGAAAAGAGGAAGAAAAAAAGAAGAAAAAAAGAGGGGGTTTGGTTTTGGGTTCGGGAGAAAGGAAAAGAAAAGAAAAATAAATAAAATAATAATAATAAATAAATAAATAAATATATATGTATATATATAAATATATATATATATATATATTAGTTCGGTCCAGAAGAAAAAAAAATAAAAAAAAATAAATATATAATAATAAGAGAGAGAAGGAAGAGAGAGAAAGAGGAGAGAGATGGAAGAGAGAGAAAGAGGAGAGAGAATCCAGGGATTTTCTCGAAATTCATGAAATTCAAGAATTTAGATTTTAATTAAATTATTTATTAATATAGGGAATCAGTGTTCTGAGCAGGGAGGCATCGCGCAAAAATTCGGGTACTGACTAGTGTCCAATATATTAGGATTGGCGATAAGGTAAGGAAATTCTGTATCGATCATTCTTTTATGCATGAGTTTATATATGCATTTACACGTATGATATATATAATGTGGCATAGTTATTTTCTTGTAATAAATAATGTATTTTTTTAACATTATTGTAGTCGGTATTCCATGCATGATGTTATAGAGAAAATTTATATCCGGATGGGTTGGACCATGATACCGGATTGCTAAACAAGTTGAACCATGAAACCGGATATCGAGTGGGTTGGACCATGATATCGGTTAATACAATGTGTTGGACCATGACATCGGTTATCGAGTGGGTTGGACCACGATACCGGTTGTCGAGAGGTCATAAAAGATGTTTTGACAAGTGTTAGTAAAGTAAATAAGGTGTTTGGTCTAGCCATGTTACGGTTGCACCGTGGTTATACAACCTGAGCCACGGGCTTTGTACGTGGGAGCCGGCCACGGGCGGATAGTACGTGGGACAGCCGAGCCACGGGCTTAGTACGTGAGCAGGACCGACCATAGTATGCATGGTCGCTTTGTGGTTGCCAGTCATGGGCCGGTACATGACCATGGCTAGTCCAGGACCCTAAAGATAAAGATTATGTAATGGAAATTACAAGGAAAAATTTAAAATGTTATCAAAGTTTGTAATACATGAGGCTGAAATCATTTGATTGCATTGACATATCATATTGGAATTTTATTGTTTCAGAAAATTATATTATTACTTAGAATGATCATATAGATGCCTTACTGGGCTGTATAGCTCACTTTCTATCCTTTTAAATTTTTCAGAGACTCAGGACACGTGACAAGATTTGGGCTGGGCGTGAGACGAAGACCTATACATGCTGAGTTAGTTAGAGATAGAGTTTAGTTTCGATTACTGATGCTTGTTGTAAATCAGTAGATCAATAGTTGACCGATTTAATAAATGGATGCTACCTGATTAATTATATGATATTAGTTTTCTTTTGATATGTTGACTTGGTGTAATTTGGCCTTGCATGATCTTTAGGATAAAATCTAGGGTTTGTGCGGCCGGTCGCGTAGCCGATTCCGGTACTGGATTCGGGGCGTGACAGTGCCCCATCTATTTCCGGACGATACATTATCTTTTCGTCATGGCGGTATCAAGTAGGATCCCGGACGTTCCGTGGAGCGGTCTTGCTTTAACAGAAATCATATGATAAGGGAAAGAACTATGGATAGGTCAAGATTTTTCTGATATATTTCAGATGATGTTGCTACACTTAGCAGTCCTAGCAGAGGAATGGTTTTAAGAAAGCAATATCAGGAAAAGGCAGAGTCAAATTAACATATAACCAACTCATCATTTCTTTCTCAGCCAAAATAGCGGAGGTGCCTAAATTATAGGAAAAATGTTTTAGGATGCCCAAATGATTTCATGAGCTTGGAAAAGTTATCCGAGCTGAGTAATAACGGCTTGGCAACCAAGCACAACTCTCCGGGTGTACCATCTCAATTCCCATGAATTACATTGATCCTCTTGTGCTATATGACAGAAACTTTTTGTGTGTATCGAACGAGTGTCTGCTTAGCATTACTTAAAATATAAGTAGAGTCTGGATCAACCATATTAATTATCACTTAGTGTTCTTTTGGATGGCAGCCCTCTTTTTAGTGAATGCGCCGTGGAATGGTGTTAGTTTTATATGTAAATGATGATATTTATACCATTTTTCTGAAGAAAATTGAATTATCTTCTGCCTTTAATATTGTTGATTTGTCAGGCTAAAGAGGATCATCAATGCTCTATCTTCTCTCTGTGCTTGATTAATATACTCAATCTAATAGCTTTGAACTTGATTGCCGGAATTAAATATGTGTAGGTGCCATTTTCCTAGAAGATTGTGTAATGCATTTGGGAAACAATACAGGGTCTAAGATCTATCTTTTATGCTCAATCAATTTCAAAAGTAGGTCATAACTGGTTGTAGACTTGTAGTTTTGACACATGAGAAACTGCTTGTTACCAGGAGTAGGGTGTTTTTTTTTTTTTAGGGGGGAAAAAAAGGCAAAACCAAATCAGTTTCATTCAGAAAATGAAAGGAGGGTACAATGAGCAACATAAAAGAGAGAACAAAAGAGAAGAAATGGAGATCTGCTGGGAGACAGAATTACAGAAGGAAAGAAGTAAATCAATTGCCAAGCAGAGTTCGATGAATTGAGAACTAATACTAGCCGATGTGCAACAAGTAGAACCTGAGAGATGTTCCGTTTGATCTTGTCCGGAGTCATGCTACTCCAATCTCTGGTAAAGAAATAAATATTTTCAACTCCATCTTCCTTAGATAAGATGTCCAAGAATACTGAAGGACACAAAGAAAAAAGTGATTACTGTTTCATCATCCAGAGAGTAGAAAATGCAGCAGCTTGGTGATGGTGAAGTCCTCTTTCTAAATCTGTCCTTGGTGAGAAAACTTTTCTTAGTGAGGAGGATGCTAAAGCATTTTATTTTATCATGTAAGGGAACCTTAACTCTACAGTATCTTTTGTTAGAAAATTTCGGATCAGAATATATGCCGCGGAAGTACCGTGGGAGAGACCCTGACGTGATGATGATAGCCTTCTTTATAAACCAAGAAATAGAGAAGTAATAGAAAAGATTAGGAGAAAAGAGAGACTGATCTTTATTAATCCTTGGAGAAGAAATATTGATTACAATCAAGAACCAGCGGCTCTCTGTCACCCAAGAAGCAACTCCGTCTTGCGGACTCCCTCATGCAAGATCCCCTTTTCCAAATCCATAGAAGACTTCCACGCTCAAGCCCTTCTTCCGCATGATGTAACCCTCACACTGATCCTCTCTCACAACCCTCTAAATCGACATCCCCTCTATATTCTATTACTTCTCCTATTTCTTGGTTTATAAAGAAGGCTACCATCATCATATCATGGTCTCTTCCACGGTACTTCCGTGGCATATACTATGATCCGGGATTTTCTAACAAGTGGTATCAGAGCCGGTTCGAGCGTGGAGAGAGAAGTTTTCTATCCCAGGATCCCACAGAGATTTCTCTAGGATTTTGGAGAAGGGTTCAGATTTGGAGCTTCTGTCCATCTCCTCATACACCGGCGTCTCCTTTCCATACAGCAGTATAGTCACCAACAAATCGAAGCTCTCGGGTAGTGAATATAAAAGCAGCAGACTTTTATTTTTCTTTTCTAAATCCATCCTAATGTTGAACAAATCCATGCCCATCCGGTTAAACCGCTGAATGTGTCCCGCAATATTCCATCCGAAGACTGTACAGTTGCTTCTTCAACACCAACTTGTTGCACATATTCTTTTTCATATACATTTGATACCAGGTAACAAGCAAGGATTTTCAGCTGTGGAGGCGGTCAATCACAAAGGCCTCCAAGGGCGCGCAGCAGCTGAAGGATATTGACAGAGACAAGGAGATCCGTACAAAAGGCTGTCAGGACATCTTTCCTGTAGAACAAAAAATGCCTTTTAAGCTTAATATTTTAAAACAGTTGTTTATTGACATCTTTGACCACCTTCACACCACAACATCCTCTCTATCTAATTCCTCATTGGCTCCTGGAATTTGATGATTTGCGAATTCTAGATTCCAATTGCAAAACCATGAAGGATGGAAGAGATCGGCAATATTGGCATTTCTCTTGACTGCAGGGCAGTAAAGTATTGGATATAGATTTGTTAGAGGATGTAAATCAATTGATTTTCCATCTGGAAGCAAGCACCAATGTTAAACACAATATTAGACTGGAAGTACACTTTCCCTGTAGGGCGAAGTTTGCCTTCTCAAGGAATAAGAACAGCTACAGTGTATTCTCTTCCAATGTAGTACCTGGCTTTTGACTAGATCTTTTCACAGTTTCTTCGAATAGGTTCCACCATAATTCAACCAACTTGGCATCACTGAGACTCAAGATCGATTACCCCCAGTCCACCTTGGCTTTTCTGCTTAACCTACCCTGTTCCGATCCAACAGGCAGGCACCACCTGAAATCGAGTCGCTGCCTTTCAATAAATATTACCTTTGGGTAAATGAAAGTGTAGACGCAATTCACCAGAAAAATAATTAGCAGCTCGTTTAATTTTTTCTCTCTTTTATAAGCATTTTTGAATTTTGAGCAGTTTGATATAGATTCCATGCATATGCTTAGCAAACATGCCCAAAAAGTGTGCATATTTTTGAGAGCAGAATTAAAAATTGGTAAATAACATCAAATCTGAGAAGCTAGAAAACAAATGGTTAAGGACTTTCATATTCAAAATTATGCTAGTTTTTCCTGATACGTTGAACATAGCATGAAGTGTCTTAAACAGTAATCATGTATATCATGATGATGTTGCTTCGTAAAATGATTACTAAGAGAACCCATAAATTGAACTTACAAGGGCGTTCTGTCTAAGATTATGCAGGATATATTAGAGAGCTGGAAAGGAAGCTCTATAAAAACTTTGGGAGTGTCCTGTCTTAACCTTTGTGCCCCGCACCCATTTGTGCCCACGAGGAAATGAGCTAGACTGGCCATCGAATTCAGGCAAATTTCCGAGCAATTGTTGTGAACACACATTAGTGCATTGATCTCCTACATAAAGCTGAAATCAGATCAGATATAGATTGGTTATCGGTATATTTATATTTATATTTATTTTGTTTGATGGATTGGATGTATGTTAGATGCTAAAGTTTGTATATATATTTATTTGATGGATATAGATGTATATCTGATGCAAGCATTGACGAGGGAGATATTTATTAAAATATTATGAAAGAAGAGTAAAATAAGAAAGAAAGAAATAAGTTTATTATCTCTGTTTCAATTTCAGTCGATACATTTTAGGATTATTTATGACAGTATATAAATTTCATGCAAAAAAAAGAAGAAGAAGAAGCTGATATACATAATCATTTTAATAAAAAAATAATAACAATTGATACATAATTAAATTAATAAAAAATAAATCAAGGGATTATGTTAACAAAAAAATTAATGATTGACTGATATAAGATTTATACAATTGTACTAATATTTCCCTTCAAATTCAAGTTGGTATTGGAGGTATTAATTAAGTTTCAAAATTATTATTTTTCTTGTAGATAAAAATATCATAGAAGAGAAAACTGGCACTCCAAGAGAAAGCAGTTGAAGATTGATTATTCTTGTAGACATATATGTCATGAAAAAGAAAAAAAATAGCTTTAAATTGGGATAGAAAAATATCCAAAAGAAGGAAAAATATCTCGAACTAGGAACGAAGCAGCTAGAAAAAGGAAAACATCCAAAAATGAAAAGAACAATGCATAAATCTGGATGGTAAAGTATCTAAAGGAAAAGAAAATACCTCAAATTATATGGTAAAACGTCTATTAAAAAACATATCTCTACCTAGATGATGAATATGTCAAAGATAAACAAGAGTTAAAAAAAAATGTTTCAAACCGGATGGTGAAGATATTAAAGACAGAAAAATATTTAAATAAAAGAAAAGGAGATGAAGAACAGTTGCACATTTATTTAAAAAAATAAAGAATTTAAGGTCATTTATCAAAAAATAGATGATCTATAGATTCATTGAAAATAAAGGATTTGCAGGAAAACAAAGATGGTGGTTACTTTAATGCAATGTTAAAATATTATGAAAGAATAGTAAAACAAGGGAGAAAGAACTTTTTTAGCTCTATTTCAATTTTATTTGATATATTATATGATTATTGATAATAATGTATAGACTCCATACCAAAAAAAAAGTTGATATAGAATCATGTTAATAAAAAAAAAAATAACAATCAATATAGAATTAAACTAACAAAGAAAAATATCATGATATCATGTTAACAAAGAAAATTATATGTGATCATTATAATGATGCTAACAATATTAACTAATAACACCAAACCCAATTATTACTTTTTACATTCATTCAATTTCAATTAAAGAACTAAATTTTAGTTATTGGTGTTATAATCGGAAAGAAAGAAAATTTTCTTAAACTCATTGGACTCGAAATTTAAAAAAAATTATGAAAAAGTAGAGAACATTGATAGAAGTAGAGTTTACGTACTCTTTTTTTCATGGATAATTTATAAATTAAGGTATATAGCCTATATTTTTAATAGCGTGGGATTTACTCTTTCATAATTGGATTAGATTTCTTTTGTAGTTTGAACAAGATCAGCCATTTGAAATATATATGATGAGCGGAAATAAATATGAAAAGTTAAAATGCTAGAGAAGATAGATCTTGAATTCTATATGATATATGGATTTTGTTTTTGTTGCCCTGGCAGGTTCTTTTTGGATTGGAATATATGCACAATCAAAGTATTTTTCAACTTTTTTATTTGAATAGCTTATTTTGAAGTATAAACGGCAAAATTTGGATATAGTTGCTCGGTATAATGCACCTTTTATAGATGACATATATCATTGAGCTTGATAAATTATCTAATTTAACAAAAAAAAACTATATCAATCAGGTACCATGTGACTTAGATATGGTCTTGCAGGTTTTATACTTGACTCGACTTTTTAATGTAGTAAATCTTGCGATACCATCCAACTCTATTATGGTAGTCAAATGATCCATATTGAGTCTCGTGATATTGGAGATAAATTTTGTTGCTTAGAAAACTATATAAAAGGAAAAGAAAAAATCCCAAATAAAAGATAATTAATGTATCTCATTTAAAGAGACATAGAAAGATACTATATTAGGATCCATTTGATTAGGATTAATCTAGTATAAAAAAAAATCCTATATAAATTATTATATTTGATATAAAAAAAAAAGGAAGAGAGTTGATAAACAAATTAACTAGCCTCATGTTTATTTTTTTAAAAAATAAATACCTACTATTATTTGAAAGTCACTTGGGGCATTCTTCCTTCACCCCAACTCCATAGTCTTCCCTCTGCCCCCAAAAAAAAAAAAAAAAATCTAGTGCTTTTCTTACACCTCATCAACTTCTGATTGATGATGAAAATCTCTCCCACGTCGCACGTTTATACGTCAATATATCATATTATATATCTATTAAAGGTTTATTGAATATTCAATTATAGATTCAAATAAAACCAAATCCAAAAAAAAAAACAAAAACAAAAGTTAACTTGATTACCTTTATTTGATTTAGTTTTAACAACCCAAATCTAACCCATGATATCCCTATCTACTAATCGCACCAAAAATCGGATTTACACTTTGATTGGGATTTATTTGAAACATTTGATCCCAGAATGTTTTTTTTTTTTATTAAAAAAAATAGGAGAGGGGGGATAAATCCCGATGTAGCTACCCTCACTGGGCCCCAATCCTGCTAGGCTATGTTCGATTCAGGTCGCAATTTTTCACGTACCCTCCCTACCACCAGTGAGTATGTCAGCCTGACACCACTAAGATGCTAGAGTAGTGCGCTCTCTTGACACCACTAAGATGTCATAATTTTTCATGTACCCTCCCTACCACCGGTGAGTATGTCAGCCTGACACCACTAAGATGCCGGAGTAGTGCGCTCTCTTGACACCACTAAGATGCCCTCCCTATGATAGATGAGTATGTCAGCATAAGATGCCGGAGTAGTGTGCTCTCTTGACACCACTAAGATGCCCTCCCTACCACCGATGAGTATACTAAGATGCCCTCCCTACCACCGATGAGTATGTCAGCCTAAGATGCCGGAGTAGTGCGCTCTCTTGACACCACTAAGATACCGGAGTAGTGTGCTCTCGCGCTGACACCACTAAGATGCCGGAGTAGTGCGCTCTCTTGACACCACTAAGATGCGGAGTAGTGTGATGCCGGAGTAGTGCGCTCTCTTGACACCACTAAGATACCGGAGTAGTGTGCTCTCGCGCTCTCTTGACACCACTAGATACCGGAGTAGTGTGCTCTCGCGCTGACACCACTAAGATGCCGGAGTAGTGCGCTCTCTTGACACCACTAAGATACCGGAGTAGTGTGCTCTCGCGCCACCCCGATCACGTGCCCTAGAAAAATTTCTGGATTTAATCGAATCACTTGCAAGGATCATGTCTCGAACCCGTGATTGGTGAAAGATGAGGCTAAGCCTCTACCAACCAGGCTACCGTCTTAGCAGTGATCATAATATGTTTGAAATGAGAAAAAGTAAGCTAGCTAGTACAAGTTCTTCTTAGTGGATCATAGTACAAGTATTTTCATTGACTGTATGATGGTTTGGACTTTTTAAATATTATATTTTAAAAATAATATTAGCAAAGTATGGCAGTTTTAAACAAATTTAATTTTTAATGTAAAAGTTGCCACGCGGGATTGTTTTTTTTTTTTTAACCTCGTGGAGAAGGCGCAGGTTCAACTTGTGCCTTTTCATAATTTTTTAAAAAAAAAAATTGGTTGAAGGGGCAGGTAAAACTTGCACCTTCTCATAAAATTTAAAAAAAATTAAGCTGAAGGCGCAGATTGAACATGCACCTTCCCATAAAATGTGAAAAGAAAAATTCACTGAACACAAAAATAGAAAATTCAGTTGAAGGCGCCTTCTCATAAAACTTTTTAAAAATGACCTTAAGGCACAGATTACCAGGGATAAATAAAAAAAATAGATTTTATATAAAACTCAAAAAAAAAAAAAATCAAACTGATGACAGGACCTTGCAGGTCGGATCGATGGCAAGATCTTGGTGGCCGGACCGGTGGTTTGACTGGTGACAGGACCCTAGCGACCAGACCTATGGCAGGACAATGTCGGCCATACCGACGATTAGACCGGTGGCAAGACCCTAGCAGTTGGACTGGTGGCAGGACCCTGTGTTGACTCCACTAATTGATTTTGATGATAAGCAAAACAGTTAAGTATAATTTGAGGACTAATGATTTGCTTTAAGTGTGTTTTTATTGAAAGGATGCTCACAAAATTTGAAGAAGCCCAATTATGTTGAAGAACCAAGTTTGAATGAAATAAATGAACAAAACAAGACTTGGACACTCAAAGAGTGGTTGAATGGATGACTAAGGCAAATGAAAACATGTTCCAGCACAAGTTTAGCAATTTCTGCTCCTTTTTTGATGATGTGTCAACTCAAGGTGTCGACACATAACATGATGTGTCGACACATGAAGATGGTATGTCAACTTAGACTGGCACGCAGCGAAATTTTAGATGGCACAGATGATGTGTTGATACATGGACCTTATGTGTCGACTCAAAGTATCAACACATATATCAACACATCACCTGAGAATTTTAAGCCACAGAACTTACAGAAGTTAAAGAAATAGTTAATGTGTCGACACACGGACCTAATGTGTTGACTCAGCTGATTTTTCCAGAGAATCTGAATGGAACATTTTGAACTTGTGTCGACTCAAGAAGAACATGTGTCAACCTAATGTGTCGACACATGAAGAGGAAGTATCGACACATGAAGTTCTGACAACAGTAACGGCTAATTTTTTCAAGTGCAGAACTCTCCCAAATGCCCTCCAATGGCTAGTTTTTCAAGTATAACGGCTAGATTTCGGTTTTGAGGGCTTGGGAAGATATATAAAGGCTCCAAATCAAATCAAGAAGAAATATATTGAATATCCAAAAGGAGTTTAAAGAGAAAAGAAGAGAGAAGAGCCTTAACTCCTATTCATTCAAAGCTCAACCACTCTCAAGCAAAGGGAAGCCTTCCAAACATTCAAAGCTATCAAATGCATTGAAGATCATTCAATCTTGGTCATTCAAAAGGCTTCAACAAGAGCAAAGCAACACTACATCGAGCTACATCAACTTATGCTTTTTATTGAAAGCTTATATTGGTTCTTTATTTCTCCATCTTTTATCTTGTAAAGGTTATTGGTTAGCCTATTAGAAAACCAAGTGAGATTGTTGGTAAGCCTTGAAAACCAATTAGGTTGGTGGTTAGCCCGCAAAATCACTAAGGTTCTTGGTTAGCCTGGAAAACCAAGGGAGGTTTTTGGTTAGCCTTGTGAAAACCAATTAGGTTCTTGGTTAGCCCGTAAAACCAAGTGAGGTTGTGACTTGTGAGCCTTATAAAAATAAGTCGGATTTTGATTAGTGAGCCCGAAAAACTAAACGACTGTAATCATTGGATTATAGTGAATTCTCAAGGGGATCTTGGAAAGTGGATGTAGGTGCATTGTTGGCACCGAACCACTATAGATTGTTGTGTTTGTGATTGCTTGTTCTCTCTCTCCTTGCTCTTTACTTTATTGCTTATTGCTTTTAATTTCTGCTGCACTTTTATATTAGAGCATTGCACTTTAATTTTAGTACATTGTTGAATTGAATTGCATATCTTGTCTTGTGAAGTTTGCTACTTATTTTATCAAGCTTAGCTTTAATTTTTTAGAGACCCAATTCAGCCCCCCTCTTGGTTGCTCTCTGGGCAACAAGTGGTATCAGAGCCTTGTTCTCAGTATATAGGCTTTATCGCCTTGAGTAAAGATCTATGGCAACCCCAATTGGTACTAGTGTAGTTGAGGGACAAGCCTCGGGGACCTCCATTTTTCAATGGTGCAAATTACACTTATTGGAAAACTAGGATGAGAATATGTATGCATTCTATAGATTACAATTTGTAGAAAGTAGATGATAAAGGTCCTCGTGTTCCTTCGATGGTGGTTAATGATGTTTCCATCCAAAAACTTGAAGATGATTGGGATGAAAATGACATTAAACAATCCGAGATCAATGCTAAGGCAATGAATCTCTTGTATTGTGAATTAGATCTTAGTGAGTTCAATAGGATATCTACATGCATGTCCGCCAAAGAAATATGGGACACACTTGAAGTTTCCCACGAGGGTACTGATCAAGTGAAAAACACTAAGGTCAATATGTTAGTGCACACATATGAGATGTTCCGGATGGAACCAAATGAATCTATTGCTGATATGTATACTCGTTTTACAAATATTGTAAATGCTATGAGGAGTCTTGGTAAAGTCATATTTAATGCTGATATTGTGAATAAAATTTTTAGGTCACTACCAACATCGTAGGATCCAAAGGTGACCACAATTAAAGAGGCAAAAGATGTAGACAAGCTTCCACTTGAGCAGCTAGTAGGATCACTCATGACCTATGAGTTTAATTTGAAACAGAAATCAATGGGCTTGGATAAAAAGAAGAAGGGGATCACTTTTAAATCAAATGTTCAAGAAGAATCCTCGATTGATGAGTCCGATGATGAAGAAGAAGAAGGTGAAGAAGCCCTCCTTGCCCGAAAATTTAGAAGATTCATGAAGAGGAGGAAGTTTCCCTACAAAAAGAAATTTCAATCAAGAAAAGGGAAAGGAAAATAAAAAGAGAAAGAAAAAGAAAAGGAGAAGGAAGTACCTATATGCTTCGAGTACAAGAAGCCCGGGCACTAAAAATTTGATTGCCCTCTCCTCAAGAAATCAAGGAAGAAACTAAGGAAGAAAGCAATGATGGCCACATCAGGATAACGAAGAGGTATGTTCTAACTCTGAAGTTGATTTTACTTTTGATGAGCTTAGAAGTGCTTTTGAAGAATTGATGCATGATTATAAGTTAGTATTATCTGAAAATAAGAAATTAAAAAAGCATGCTAATAGTTTCTCATTAGAAAACAATTCTTTACTTGATAATGTTAGTTCTTTGAAAACTATGCTAGATATTTTGAAAAAGAAGAATAATGCTTTAGCTATGAAAAATGAAGTTCTAAAAAGACCTAAACATGTTGTTTCTAACAATGATCTTTTAAAGAAAAACAAGGATTTGGAACTTGAAATTGAAAAATATAAAAATGAACTTGAGAAAATCAAACCTTTTGTTGATAAGTTCACCTTTAGTTCAGAAAAGCTGAATTTACTTTTAAATAATCAAAGAACAGTTTTCAACAAGGCAGGCTTAGGATATAAATCCAAAAGCAACAAAAGTATTTCAAAAACTTTTTTGTACCTGCATCATCCAGTATCACTTATTTTACTTGCAAAAATTAGATCATAAATCATATCAATGCAATATTAGAAAAATCATATATTTGGTAAAGTGTGGGTTCCAAAAGGAACCATTTTGAATGCTAACCCGAAAGGACCCAAGTTAGCTTGGGTACCTAAAAACAAAGCTTGATCTTATTGCAGGTGTATCTTGCAACCAAGGAAAACAAACGAATTTGGTATCTTGATAGTGGTTGCTCAAGGCACATGATTGGAGATGTGAAGCAATTCACTTCTCTTGAAGCTTTGAATGAAGGGAGTGTGACCTTTGGTGATAATGGTAAAGGTAAAATCATTGGAATTGGTAAGGTTCATATAACTCCTAATAATATTAGTAATGTACTTCTAGTTGATGGTTTAAAGCATAATCTCTTAAGTATTAGTCAGTTTTACGATAAAGGTTTTCAAGTAATTTTCAAATCATCATATTGCATGATTTCTAGTCCAGATTTAAATAGAGTACAATTCATTGAAAAAAGGCATGGAAATATTTATCTTGTAGATCTTGATGATCTATCTTTATCTAGTGGATAATGCCTTGTTGCAATGAATTCTATCAAAGAAGAGACTAGTTGGTTGTGGCATAGAAGGTTAGGGCATGCTAGTATGTACCTTATTTCAAAACTTTGTAAAAAGAATTCAGTTAGAGATTTACCTGAAATCAGTTTTGAAAAAGATAGAATTTGCCAAGCATGTCAATTTGGAAAACATGTCAAAACTTCTTTTAAACCAAAAGGATTTGTAACTACTAGCAGACCACTTGAACTACTCCATTTGGATTTCTTTGGACCAACTAGAACATTAAGTCTAGGAGGCAAGAGATATGGATTAGTTATTATGGATGATTTTTTTAGATTTATTTGGATTTCTTTTTAGCACAAAAAGATGAATCTTTTTCTGTATTCATAAAGTTTTATAAAAAAGTTTCAAACGAAAAAGGTGTTTCAGTCGTTTGTATTCGTAGTGATCATGGAACCGAATTTGAAAACCAAGATTTTGAAAACTTTTGTAATGAAAAAGGCATAGAACACAATTTCTTTGCACCTAGGACATATCAGCAGAATGGGTAGTAGAAAAAAAAAATCGCACTTTAGAAGAAATGGCATGCACTTTGTTTTGTAAAAATAATTTGCCAAGGTATTTTTGGGCTGAAGCTATAAATATTACATGTTATGTTTTGAATCGAGTTTTGATATGCCCTATTTTAAAGAAAACTCCATATGAGCTTTGGAACCAAATAAAACCAACTTTAAAATATTTTCGAGTTTTTGGTTGTAAATGTTTTATTTTGAACAATGGAAAAGATCATCTAGGGAAGTTCGATGCCAAGTCTGATGAAGGAATCTTCTTAGGATACTCTACATCAAGCAGGGTGTACAGAGTATTTAACAAACGGACATTAGTTGTAGAAAAGTCAGTACATGTTGTATTTGAAAAATGCTCTAACAAGTCCTCAAAAAAAGAGGATACATTTGATGAATATGCAGGTGCTGACAAACTTCAGAAGCTGACATTGGATGATCAAGCTCAACCAAATGAAGAGAATCAGGACAAGGGTGAAAAGAAGATGACACTCCAGTGCATCATGATCTACCTAAGGAGTGGAGGTATGCTTATGGACACCCTAAGGAATTAATCTTAGGTGATCCATCTAAGGGGATAAGAACTCGAGCTTCTATTAGAAATGAATGTGATTACATAGCTTTTGTATCTCAAGTAGAACCTAAATGTTTGAAGAAGCTGAAAAAGACTCTAATTGGATCAATGCTATGCAAGAATAACTAATACAATTTGACAGAAATAATGTTTAGACACTTGTAGAAAGACCATCTAATATTTTAATTATTGGCACTAAATGGATATTTAGGAATAAATTAGATGAAAATGGTTTTGTCATTAGGAATAAAGCTAGGCTAGTTACTAAAGGCTACAATCAGGAGGAAGGGATTGACTTTGATGAAACCTTTGCTCCTGTTGCTAGACTTGAAGCAATTAGACTATTGTTAGCTTTTGCATATTTCATGAACTTCAAATTATTTAAATGGATGTTAAGAGTGCTTTCTTAAATGGTTTTATAAATGAAAAAGTTTTTGTTGAACAACCATCCGGATTTGAAAATCATGCACATCTTGATCATGTTTTCAAACTACACAAAGCACTTTATGGATTAAAGCAAGTACCTAGAGCATGGTATGAAAGGTTAAGCAAATTTCTTATTGAAAATGAATTTTCTAGAGGAAATATTGACAAAACACTATTTTTGAAAAGGAAAGACAATGATTTATTGGTAGTACAAATATATGTTGATACATCATTTTCGGTGCTACTAATAAAACTCTTTGTCAACAGTTTGCTAAGCTTATGTAGGGTGAGTTCGAGATGAGCATGATGGGAGAAGTCAACTTCTTTCTCGGACTCCAGATCAAGTAAACTTCAGATGGTATCTTCATCAACCAAGCTAAGTATACGAGAGAAATTATCAAAAAGTTTGGGATGGAGACTACTAAGTCAATAGGTACGCCTATGAGCCCCTCATGTAAACTAGATAAAATAAAAATGGTAAATCTGTGGATCAGAAATTATATAGAGGCATGATAGGCTCTTTACTGTATCTTGCTGCTAGTAGACCAGATATTATGTTCAGTGTTTGCATGTGTGCTAGATATCAGTCTGAACCTAAGGAATACATCTTTGGCTGTTAAGTGCATTATTAGATGTCTGTCTGGTACTATTAGTATTGGTTTGTGGTATGCTAGAAACTCTTTTGCTGAATTGATTGGATATTCTGATACAGACTTTGCTGGTTGTAGATTAGATAGAAAGAGTACTAGTAGAACTTGCCAATTTCTTGGGGTTAACTTAATCTCATGGTTTAGCAAGAAACAAACTTCAGTTGCACTATCCACAACTGAGGCTGAGTATATTGCAGTAGGAAGTTGTTGTGCTCAAATCTTATGGATTAAGCAATAACTTGAAGACTTTGGAATCAAGTTGGCTAGAACTCCTATTAAATGTGATAATACCAATGCTATTTGCTTGACTAAAAATCCTGTTCAACAATCTATGAGCAAGCACATTGAAATTAGACATCACTTTATTAGAGATAATGTTGAAAACAATGATATTTTGCTTGAATTTATATGTACTGAATTTTAATTAGCTGATATTTTAACTAAACCTCTCTTGGAAGATCGATTCTGTATGATTAGAAGAGAGCTCGGGATCATCAATCCCTTTGATTAAATCTTTTGTCCAAATTTGACTCAAATTAGATCTATTCAACCTTATTTTGATAAATCATGATTAATCATTAATGATTTGACACCAAATACATGTTACTTCAATTGATTTTGATCATTCAATGAAATTCCAATTTTTTCAGTTTTTAAGTCGATGTGTCGACACATGCGTGAGTCGACACATACCCGACAGGAAACTAAGATTTTAAGGGTTTCCGAACCGTTTTGCCCCCAAAATTTATTCTCCTCCGAGACGACACCTCGATTCCAGGTATCCATACTGTTCATCCACCCATTTCTTGGTTTTTAGCTATGGATTTCTTGGATTTGAGACTTTGGTAGCCATTTTTGTTGGAAATCCTCTTTGGTTTTAGCTCCTAAACCATAAAAACTCCGTATTTCCACCAAAAACCTTGCCTAAACCTTGATTATTGACAATGGATCCTCGCAAACAAGTTGTTCGCGATCGTGTCAGTCACTGCATGAAGAAGAGTGGAGAACGAAGGCACGACACGAGTCTAGGACTCCGGATCTGCCAGCACGATAGTTGTTTTGCACCTTCTAGTCGGATGAGCTCCAAGACAGTGGTTGGAGGACGTCGAGTGGACTTCTCTTTCTTGGACCAGCAGCATTTTCGGATAGGAGAGTGGATCCGATGTGCTGGTTTGGCATCCTTCTATTCACTGAGCGAGAGATACTATCACGGGCTAATGAGAGAGTTCTACGGATCACTTGCCCGTGGATCAGTGGCTTGCTCAGGTTAGGGGACGAGATATTCCCATTTCGGCAGAGATTCTGAGCAGGGTATGGGATATACCCATGACTGAATTAGTTATGGACAGTCTGTTGGACAGAGTTAGTGGCTCCGGTGTATTTTGAGTCTGATATCTTACCAGAGGGAGCCACTGTTCCTGCTTCGAGACTGTCTGCGGAGATGAGACTGCTACATCACATAGTTGCCCGGATTCTTTTGTCAAGACCGGTCGATTTGACTACATTGCCGAGTGAGAGCTGCTCGTGATGGTCTCCCTGATTCAGAGGACACCGATTTGTCTTCCTGTTCTGATGATCCATCAGATTACTTAGGCGGTGTCTAGTCAGCGCTCTGCTTGCCATATGGCATGGGTTTGATAGTATTATTCAGAGAGTATGGAGTCAGCTTCCAGGATGAGCTTTATCGTACCTTGATCCATACCGATGTCTATGACATCAGGTCATTGCATCGCATGGGTTATCACTTAGTCCGAGGCCAGTGGACACGGAGGACATCAGGACAAGCCGAGGATGCAGCTGACATTGATGAGGACAGAGCAGAGGAGGAGCGGATTCTTTCCGATGAGGCTGGACCGAGCGAGACACATCCTGAGATGGTAGCACAGCCAACTCAGTCAGATCCTTTTACATCTGCCCAGCCACAGCCACAGCCAGAGCAGACGGAGACTCCTGGTATTTCAGATACTCTAGAGGACAGAGTCAGACGCATAGAGATTGATGTTTTCATCATGAGTCATCGTCTAGACGTCTTTATTGTTGAGTCGAGAGAGAGCCACATTGGTCTTCATGATGGTATTTTAGCTATTCTCTCAGCACTGTCCAGAGCTTCTACGAGTGCTCCTGCTGTAGACACAGTTCCTGCTCCTATTGATGTATCTGCTCCAGCACCAGCTGATGACATTGGTGATATTGATATTGGTGCTGAGACTACTATTGGAGATGGAGTTGGAGATACTATAGTTGGAGATACTGATGGAGATGAGGTGACTGACTCTGATCGATTTGATATTGATGATCTTATGTCAGAGCTAGTTATGGAGGTGACGGATGATGTGACTGCGAGACCTATGATCCATCCTTCTCACCTGCTCTAATACTTGATCCATCCTCTCCTTCCAGATCACTGATCACACTTCAATTCCAGTTTTGATTCCTATTCTTAGTCCTATTGTTGACTACCTGTTACTGATTTACCTACTATTGATTCTCCTGACATTCATACACCTATCATTCAGACACCCACACTTGATACATCTATTGTACATACACCGATACTTTCTACAGCTGATACTATTGTTCTTGATACACCTGTATCATCAACTGTTACACCTACTTTTGATAGTCCTACCCTTCATACTTCATCAGTCATTTGAGACCTTGGATTCTATACACCCGGCTTTCAGTATCTCGATTCAGGTCCCACTTTTGATCATACTCCTGCTCCAGCTGTTGCTGAGATTATTCGCCCGATCAGTTCAGTTCCTGCAGAAGACGTAGCTTCTACTTCTACTGCTTCAGCCAGAGGTCGGACCTATATTCGTCGCAGAGGACGTGGACGCCGTACCCCTCCTCAGCCGACCAGGACCAGACTTCGAGATCTTCGACCACGATGGCCGCGAGCTCGATCTTTCATTGATACTCCACCGATCGAGATCGGTCATCTTCTGATGACTCGATGGATGAGGATTAGGACATTGATGTATTTCTTGATAGTTTTATATTTCTAGATAGTTTACTTTCATGCTTACATGTACTTTTATCTTTGTTATGTACTTGATGTACAAGTTCCTGACATATATGAAAAACCTTGTGTTTTCTCATTTCTATATCTTTGATGTCTTGAATTGCTTTTATACATTCAATGACTATACTTTGTCTTGTTCAATTCATTTCCCTTACTTCCTACCTTTTTAATGATAACAAAAAGGAGGAGTAATTCATGATGTTATTTAAGTATAAATGTGTTTACTTCTCCAAACTAAGGGGGGAGTAACTTTTATCCTTTTTTAAAAAACCTGAATTTATGAAAGGGGGAGCTTCACCTTTTGTCAAAATAAATTTGATTCTCAAAACCCCTCTTTCAATGTTTTGAAAAGATTGTCACAAATTTTGTTATGAATCATTAATTCAGGGGGAGCTTTGTTAATTGCTAAAACTTTCATTGTAAGAGTATCATGATACATGTTCTTATTGTATTTAAATAAATATCAAAGTTCTGGCTAAGTTTGATACTCTCTATCTTTGAAACAAGCTCAAATTCTATCACTTGTATTTGAATGATTATAATTTTAAGTAATGATTGATACTTAATGCTTTCAATATTGTGCATCTTGATCAATTCTCTTAAGCTTTACTTTTAAAGCAACTTATACTTAAGGATTTTGTCATCATCAAAAAGGAGAGATTGTTGACTCCACTAATTAATTTTGATGATAAGCAAATCAGTTAAGTATAATTTGAGAACTAATGATTTGCTTTAAGTGTATTTTCATTTAAAGGATGCTCATAAAATCTGAAGAAGCCCAATTGTGTTGAAGAACAAGTTTGAATGATATGAATGAGAACTAAACAAGACTTGGACACTCAAAGAGTTGGTTGAATGGATGACTAAGGTAATGAAAACATGTTCCAGCACAAGTTCAGCAATTTCTGCACCTTTTTTTGATGATGTGTCGACTCAAGGTATCGACACATGACATGGTGTCGATACATGAAGATGGTGTGTCGACTCAGACAGGCACGCATCAAAATTTCAGATGGCATAGATGATGTGTCGACACATGGACCTTATATGTCGACTCAAAGTGTCAACACATGGATCAACACATCGCCTGAAATTTCAAGCCACAAAACTTGTAGAAGTTAAAAGAACAGTTGATGTGTCGACACACGGACCTAATATGTCGACTCAATTGAGAATGTGTCGACTCAGCTGATTTTTTTAGAGAATTTGAATGGAACATTTGGAACTTATGTCGACTCAAGAAGAACATGTGTCGACCTAATGTGTCGACACATGAAGAGGAAGTGTCGACACATAGAGTTCTGACAACAGTAACGGCTAGTTTTTTCAAGGGCAGAACTCTCCCAAATGCCCTCCAACGGCTAGTTTTTCAAGTATAACGGCTAGATTTTGATTTTGGGGGCTTGGAAAGATATATAAAGGCTCCAAATCAAATCAAGAAGAATATATTGAATATCCGAAAAGAGTTTAAAGAGAAAAGAAGAGAGAAGAGCCTTAACTCCTATTCATTCAAAGCTCAACCACTCTCAAGCAAAGAGAAGCCTTCCAAGCATTCAAAGCTATCAAGTGCATTGAAGATCATTCAATCTTGGGCATTCAAAAGGCTTCAACGAGAGCAAAGCAACACTACATCGAGCTACATCAACTTATTTGCCTTTTATTGAAAGCTTACATTGGTTCTTTATTTCTCCATCTTTTATCTTGTAAAGGTTATTGGTTAGCCTATTAGAAAACTAAGTGAGATTGTTGGTAAGCCTTGAAAACCAATTAGGCTGGTGGTTAGCCCGCAAAACCACTAAGATTCTTGGTTAGCCTGGAAAACCAAGGGAGGTTTTTGGTTAGCCTTGTGAAAACTAATTAGATTCTTGGTAAGCCCGTAAAACCAAGTGAGGTTGTGACTTGTGAGCCTTGTAAAAACAAGTCGGGTTTGATTAGTAAGCCGGGAAAACTAATCGACTGTAATCATTGGATTATAGTGAATTTCCAAGGAGATCTTGGGAAGTGGATGTAGGTGCATTGTTGGCACCGAACACTATAGATTGTTGTGTTTGTGATTGCTTGTTCTCTCCCTCCTTGCTCTTTACTTTATTGCTTATTGCTTTTAATTTTCGCTGCACTTTTACATTAGAGCAATGCACTTTAATTTTAGATCTTATTGAATTAAATTGCATATCTTTTCTTGTGAAGTTTGCTACTTGTTTTATCAAGCTTAGCTTTAAAATTTTTTAGAGACCCAATTCACCCCCCCTCTTAGGTTGCTCTCTGGGCACCACCCGGTGGCCTAGACTGGGGCAAAACCTTGGCGACCGAACCCGCGGTTTGACTAGTGAAAGGCTCCTAGCGGCCAGACCTGTGGCATGATCTATCGGCCATATCGATGATCAGATCGGTGGTAGTAACCTTGCGGCCGGAATGGTGGCAAGACCTAGTGGGAATCACACCAGAAGGTGGTAAGTAGAAACTAGGGCACGGAACTTATATAGGGCAGGTTGTCCCAAAATGGCATTGTATGCTGATGGAGTTTGTACGACCACGAAATAATAGGAAGCATCTTTGTAATGATTCGGTGCCGATAGTTATTGGGAGCATAATTTCTCTTCTACTCCGACTTGATTGCCTTCGAACCCAGTCAAGGTATAGGAGATCTTTGTAGCTTGCTTTTGGATAAATTCATTTTGAGGAAAGCATCATAAAGTAAGACTTCTGTAGAGCTTCCATTATCAACAAGAATCTGTCTTACATCATAGTTAGCAATCATAGCCAAGATTACAATGGGGTCATCGTGGGGAGTCTGAACTCCTTGTAAGTCGTCGGAGAAGCTTATGGTATTATTGCTTTTGTGCCTCTTAGGAGTATCTCTTTGGCTCCGCTTCTCCAATGGGTCATCGATGAAGCATGCCCACTCTTCTATTAGTAGGTCACTGATTAGGTAGTTCGGCTTCTTCCACGGCCCTCGTGGGGGCAGTTGCTTCAGTTCAGAGTTCCTGGGTATTGATATACTTTTTCAGGTAGCTCCTTTTTATAAAATCTTCTATTGCATTCTTAAGTTGGATACAATCTTCAGTTTGTGGCCGTGGTCCCGGTAGAATCGATAGTTTTTATTCCTATCCCAAATGTGGGGTTTGTCTTCATGGGACGTGGCCTTTGCAGAAAGCTTTCTTTTTCTATTTTCATCAAAATCTTCTATCTTGGGAGAGAGAGTGGAGTATTGGAGTTGAACTTGCCGCTCCATGGTTTGGATTTAGGACTGTGCCATGGGGTCGGCACATCATTTTTAGGAGGTTTAGGCGGAGTCGACCCTTTGTTGCTCTTCTTCTTGGAGGCTGGCCTCCCTTCAGTTAGTCATCGGCTCACCTCTTGCTCTTCAGTCAATGCATACTTCTGGGCTCTCGCCAATAGTTCGGCATAGCTTGTAGAAAGCTTTTTATCCAGGGAGAAGGTGACTTGGATGATCGAAGGCCTTTTTTCATAGCCGACATGGCCACATACTCATTGAGATCGGGGATCTTAAGAGTTGCAGAGTTGAATCTGGCGACATAATCTTTAAGACTTTCTCCCTCGGTCTGTTGCAGTAGGAAGAGGCTGTCAGAGTTGCGAGGCATCTTTCTGCAAGTCCTAAAATATGATACAAACAAGTTTTCCAATTCACTGAAAGAATGGATAGTACCTGGTCTAAGGCACGAATACCATATTTGAGCGGCTTTCTTTAAAGTGGCGGGGAAGGCAAGACAATGAAAGGCATTCGAGGCCCCTTGTATCATCATATGTACTCTGAAGCTTTCCAGATGATTAAGAGGATCGGTGGTTCCGTCGTATGCTTCCAACTGAGGAACCTTAAAGTAGGGAGGAATTATTTCTTCCATAATTCTTTAGAAAAATGGTGGCCATGAATTGTACGCCATAACATCATTAGTTATGTGCTGGTCGTTAAGTTTTTCAACCTAGAGTTTCAGTGCTTTGAGTTTTTCTTCATACAGATGACGTGTTCCCTTCCGCCTAGCATTTCCCGATGTAAAGTCACGGAAGAAATCGAGAGAGATCTTCGGGATCTCTTCTTGTTAATTCGGCTCTCTATGAGCCCATGATGTCGAGAACTTTGACGATTGCAAGATTGTCTACCCCGAGAGAAATGTCGAGTGGATTCTAGATGTTGCTCGTCATCTCTCCTGGATTGGTGACTGTGTCTGGAAGTTGCTGGGAATTTCGTCCTTGAAGTGTCGTTTCTTGGAAGGTTTGAACCAAAGTAGTCAACACGTCCACCCGTTTCATAAGGGTCTCCAACTGTTACTGCCCTATAATGATTGTGGGAGGAATTGCCTCGTTCTCCAATGGAGGCTCATTCCTTTGGGAAGTAGGGCATCCCTTGCTTGGTAAGGCATTCTAAACTCTGCCTTTCACCATCTTGTGTTTCTTAGAACTCTCCTTTCCAAGATGAGAACAATCACCCCCTTCTGGCATGCCAGTTTGATGACGCTGAATCCCTGTAGACCGGACGGAGTAGTGGCTGGCTGTGGTTTACCTCCCGAAGTTCTTGAAAAATAAACCCCCTGATCGGATTTTTCGATGGGAGACACTCCGATACCTAAGTCAGTAAGGATCCAGGCTACAGAATGGAGAGCTCAAAGAAAAAGAAATAGAATGAAAGGGGTGAGAGCTTAAGTGGTATCGTGAGAGCTAGCCATGGACTGGCTTTGACTTGCCTAGGATCGCTAGAATTGCTTACCTCGCAAGTCCCCTCTTACCAATATCTATAGGTGATGTCATAACTGAAAGTAGTTAAGCCTTCAGGAATTCTGTTAGGGAAGTTGGTTAATCCAACTTCCTTATAACTGAATGGAGTTGCTGTCGGAGGTTGGCTACCATAGTTTTATTGAAGCAGGAGCTAATCATCACGTGGTTGGTTAGGACAACCAAACCAGTTCTTGATGGCTTCAGGCCAAACAAAACTATTAACTTACTTCAAGACCATCCTTTTCGGAATGTGCCGAAGTGAGGCTGGCCAATTGCTTTGGACCCATCCTTTTCGGAGTAGGCCGAAGATGCATTAGCCATTTACTTCGGATCAGTCTTTTTCGGAGTAGGCTAAAGACTAATCCTGCATTATATGATATTACTGCGATACAAAAGGTAGTTGTCGAAGATCGTTACTTTATCAGGCTTCGAATCATCTTCAGGTTTATCAGCTAAGTTGACCGATTCAAATAGGATTAATTGAATCTCTGAGCCGGTAATTTTCTTTTATCGAACCGATTTATCACAACAATATGCAACCTGGTTTTGTTCCCTTTTCTAACCTCTTTCAAAGCTATACTTCAGAGCTGCCAAACCCATTTGCTATGTTGCTTGTACTGGAGTTGGAGAACGCATAAGGGGAACGTTGATTGCTAGGCCTGATCTCTCTTAAGGAATTATACTGCTAGAATCTTTGCATTATTTCTTTTTCCACCCTTAGACATTCAAGAATTGCTAATGTGCCTGCATAGAAACTCACAAAGAATGGGATCTTTGCTGTGGACTGTGTTATAAGTTCATCAACATGGGTGGTATCTTCTGTCCCGTCACAAAGCCTTTTTTTTTTTTTTTTTGGTAAACCAAAAGGATGAGGGGAGGGGGAAGACCCTCCGGTGCAGCTCCTGCTTGGATCCCAATTCATTAGATCTTTGTTTAATTTGATCATAATTTTTTGCATATCCTTCCCATCAACTTGATGAGTATGTCAGCCTAACCACACTACGGCACCGGAATTTCGACTGCTCAATCCCTCAGTCACGTGTCTCAAAATTAATCTGAAATTTAATCGAGTCATCCACGAAATTATTTCTCGAATCCATGATCAGTGGATATTCACAAGAACTGAACCGCACCTTAACCAACCGAGCTACCATTGTAGTGATGTCACAAAGCCATTTCGAAGGCAGAAGTTACAAAGAAGGTCAAAAGATTCGCCCGGCTGGCTTAAATAATGGGCTTTATATAAGTGAATCCTTTTTTTAAAAAAAGGCTAGATTTTTTTTTCTAAAATTAGACTTTTTTTTTTTTTTTTGATTTATCATGCTTGTTAAAATTTAATGAATATTTAATCTTACTTATTCTTTCACCTTCCGATAACTACCATCGATCTCTAATCATGTAGTTGCATCCTATCTTTTTTTTTTTTTTTTTTTGATGTTTTTATTAAATATATTATCCTTTATCATTTTCAAAGCTACTATGCCATTAGAAATTAAATTACTGAGTGATACAACGATATATAATTTTCAACTGCCAGGCAAGGAACTAAGCAATACTAATTCATCGTCTAGTATCATGTTTATGATTGTCAACTAATTCACCATCGTGAAATCTTCATATTCAAAAGCTTTATGACCATAAATACTTTGTTCCATATAATTTTACTTGTAGAGACTCTCTAATTTATTTTATAAATAATGGATAATTAATTTCCATAACAACATGATGAAATGTACTATCATTTAACCAAAGCCTAATTAATCTATTTATTTTTTATTTTTTTCCCACTCTTGCATAATTTTGTCACTTGGTTTGATACTATATATTCTCTTTAATGGGATCATATAAAATTGGCAAAATAGTAAATCTTTCATTTGAGACTTCCAAATTAATAATTAGAAGGTGTGAATTATTCATTGTTGGTACTGAAATTCATTAAGATGCTGGAGATACCGGAGCTAATGGTGCAGCAGGTCTCCAGAAGGTGGAACCTATAAAAAAAAATTATGATTGGCAAGTATTTTAGTACGGGCTTTCTGATGCTAAGTCAATTCTTCAGCATAATAACAGCATGAGAAGTATGGTGAAAAAAATTTTATATAATTTCTATGATATCTTATTTTACAGGTGAAGGATAAAGATAATTTTAAAATGATAAAATTTTTGGTAGATTTGGATAAGAAGTGATGAAATTTATTAGCAGGCTATCAGAAATTTTTTTTTACAGAAATTATACTTTCCATTTTAATTAAAATCTTATGTTTATATAAAATTAACCATATTTTTTAATAACGATATATTACTGCTTGGTTTCATATATATATATATATATATATATAATTTTAAAAATATGATAATAATTAGAAATTATGATATGCGATATCTGATGCGATTTTTTTGTCGTATAATATACGGCGTGGAAATGAGTTCCGGTTAGCTGGGTGGCACAATATTTTTTTGTACGAATATGCTATCAGAGTTAGCTGGAAGGCGCGAGTTATTAAAGTTCAGCGACTTGGACTGATGGGAACTGGCAAGACTTGGAAGACCGCCAACCTTATCGCATAGCGGAAAACTTCCTAGCCCAACGAACAAGCTGTGCATCGCAGCCATTGGCCATTGCATAGGGATGTCGGACAAGACAAGCTAGTTGTCTCGTTTTGAGTCATCAATTAATGAGAAGGATGGATAACATAAATAATATTTTAATTAAATTTATTTTTATATTTAAATTTATTTGAATTTATCAAAAATTTAAATATTTAAATATATTTTTATTTATATAAAAAAAAGTTATAGAAATGAATAGATATAGAGATACTCCTTCAATATCTAAATATCTAATTTATCTTTAAATCTATATAATTTTATATAATTTTAATTTTTTTAAAAAATATATAACTGTATTAAAGTCGATTCTCTATTTTATAAGTTTATAATTTTTTTATGTTCACCACCATCCATCCAAAGTTTTCAATATATCTCTTTCTTAAAAAAAAAAATCGATTCTTTTTTCTCTTTTAAACAATAAAAAATAAGATATTTATAATTAATATGATCACTGTCATCATTAAAGTCCATGCAATATGGCCACCATAATAACTTGGTTCGAAGATTTATGGATAGACCACTTAAATCTTAAAATAATATCTTATTTTAAATAGATGGGTACAATCAAGCAACATAAATATAAAAAGATTGTTTGGCTCAAATATGACAGAAATATTATTAAAAATATTTAAAAAAAGATAATATATCTTAGATTTATTAAATATTTAATATAGATTCAAATCCAAATCAAATTCAAAAAAAAAAAAAAAAAAAACTCAATTACATTATTTTTATTTAGGTTCAACAACGCATATCCATATCTATCTATCCTCACAAAAAAAAAAAAAAAAAAAAAAAAAAAAAAAAAAAAAAAAATCAGATTTACATTTTCTTGTAAATATTTTTAAACATATAAAACTACATATTTTTTAAATATATAAATTATTTTTAAAATATATAAAATTATATTTAAAATAATTAAAAGTAAACTGGTTCAAGTAATTTCATTGTCTTGTTGATGATTTAGTTGCTAAAGACCAGCTATGCCATCCACATTAACACGGATGTCAAATTAACTTGTACGACGCAATTTCAAGTTCCGTCAAAATCAACGGCCCTGGAGGTCTACGTTGACGCAGACTCATCAATCAACTCGAGAGATGATCATATGGATAATATTTGATTAGACTCGTTTTTATATCCAAATATATATGAACTTGAAAAACTCAAATATTTAACCATCATCCTTATAATTTATATAAAATTATAAATGAACTCAAATCTAAAAAAAAAATTACATTCTCTTGGAATTATTTTTAAACATATAAAACTACATATTTTTAATATATAAAATTATATTTAAAATAATTAAAAGTAAACTAGTTCAAGTAATCATGGTATAGTTGCTAAAGACCATCATGCCATCCATCCATCATTAACAGGATGTCAAATGAACTTGTATGACACGTTTTCAAGTTTCGCCAAAATCAACAATCCTTTGAGAGGCAAAGTTTGCATTGATGTGGACTTGTCAATCAACTAAAAGATGAATAATATAGATAATATTTGATTAGATTTGTTTTATATCTGACATTTTAAGAGGGAAGGTTTGCATTGACGCGGACTCGTCAATCAACCAGAAAAATGAATAATATGGATAATATTTGATTAGATTCGTTTTTATATCCGACCCTTTGAAAGGAAAGGTTTGCATTGATGCGGACTAATCAAACAATTAAAAAGATGAATAAAATGGATAATATTTTATTAGATTCTTTTTTATATCCTAATCTATTCATAATAAAAATTTAAACATTTAACCATCATCCATATAATTTATATAAAATTATAAATGAACTCAAATCTAACCAAAAAAAGGGATTTACATTCTCTTGAAATCATTTTTAAACATATAAAATACATATTTTTTTTAATATATAAACTATGCTTTTTAAATATATAAAATTATATTTAAAATAATTATAAGTAAACTGTTCAACATCCTCTGAGAGGGAAGATTCATGTTGACATTGACTCATCGATCAACCAACTAGAAAGATGAATAATATGAATAATATTTGATTAGATTCGTTTTTATATCTAAATCTATCTAAAAAAATCTAAATATTTAACTAATATTTATAAAAAAATTAGATTTAGATATGAATAGATGACTATTCGTTCTATATTCGAATATCCGATTTTATTTATAAATCTATATAATTTTGTATAGCACTTGTTAACTTTTTTAAAAAAATATATAACTATATTAATATTATATTAAATTAGTTTATCATCCATTTACTAATATCTTTAATTTTATGGTCATAAAGTATAATTATTATATTTATATCAATATTTACATTCATATTTTTGATATTTAATTTATATCTATATTTATTTCAATAAATATGAAAATAAATTTTTGCATCCGACTAATTTTCATAGCCATACTTGTATTTGTTAGATAAAATACATATGGATATAGACACACGGATATTCAATCCATATTAGATTCGATTTCAATCCATTCAATTGACTTGGGGAGAGAGAAATGCATGCACGACTTGATGCTGTAGGGTTGGAAAAAATTTAACTTGAAAAATATTGTGAAAGAAGATCCACCAAATCGGTCCATGCCAGGATGGGGTTATACAACAGCATGAATTTTGGTGGAGATATTATTAGTTGGCCCAGGTCCATTGTTGGCCTAGTCCATCTAATAATTTCTCAGCATCCCTGTACGCGAAAAAAGAAAATAATTTGTTCAGATAAATTTAAGTTTTTATGAGTTATCATTAGTAATCTGAATTTAAATTTACCGATTGTACTAAAAATTTATTGTTTCAATAGGGTGAGAACAAAAAATTCCCTTCAGTTATCTCAAAAATAAATTTAAGAATTTATGTGAAAAAAGATTTTAAACCCATTATTGATATTTTGTATCATGCAAGATGTAAGTAGGATTTACAAATATGAAGGAAACTTACGTTTTTTCAGACTATCTTATCTAGTTAGTACACGGTGATGAAGGCAACATAACATTAGTCAATAAATAAAATAACCATGGCATCTTGCCCTACCCTATTACTGTCACTTTAAAATAATTAATGAGATTATGAGTCCCAGCATTAAACGCTTGGAACTTCAAGATTTCTGTTAAGACACCGCTTCATGATGCCGTGCAGATTTTTCTTTATAGCTCTGAAGGAGTTTATAAAAGGCCAGGGCACACCACCGCATGGAACGCGGACAGCAAATGCTTCCAGGTTTCATAGGAAAGTGGGCCGAACCATGGTGGCTATGTATATCCTCCATCTTATCTTGCTCAATTTCCTTCAATTCACTGCAGCCACTGATCAACTGGCCCTTGGTGCCCAACATCACCACAACCTGGTTGCAGAAAGAGGGAGAGGGACGTCCTCTTGAGCTTTAAGCAGCGGCTCACGGATCCTGACAACCTTCTCTCTTCATGGCACGGCGACGACTGCTGCAGCTGGAGGGGAGTAGGCTGTGACGCTCCCACAGGCCACGTCGTCCACCTCGATCTCGGCTTCTCCACGTACTATAGCGACCGCCTCCAGTCGCTGAGTGGCGATATAGATCCTTCCTTGGCCAATCTAACCCATTTAAGGTACCTCGATCTCGGCTGCAATTCCCTCAACCTGGAACGCTTTTTACCATCCATTGGCAGCCTAAACAAGCTGGTGCATCTTGACCTCTCCAGCATATACAAGTACTCCTTTGTCATGCTTCCCCCTCCTAAGATCGGCGATATAGATCCTTCCTTGGCCAATCTAACCCATTTAAGGCACCTTGATCTCAGCTTCAATTCCGTCAACTTGGAACGCTTTTTGCCATCCATTGCCAGCCTAACCCACCTGGTGTATCTTGACCTCTCCCACATATTCAACTCCCTCGTACTCAAGATTCCCCCTCGGCTCGGTAACCTCTCAAGCCTTCGTTACCTCTATCTCAGTTCTGGATGTGAGGATCTGGAAATCGACAATCTCCGGTGGCTTTCTGGTCTCTCTTCCCTGAAACTACTTGACTTGTCTGACAGAGACCTCGGTAACATGGCAGATTGGCTCGCTTCTATTAACATGGTTCCAACACTAGCTGTGTTACGTTTGTCGTACTGTAACCTCCCTAGCCCCAGAACATCTATATCACATATCAATCTCACATCTCTCGCGATCCTCGACCTGTCAATTAATTATCTGAATTCCACTTTCCCTGACTGGTTGCTCAATATGACCGGACTAAAGTTCCTAGATCTATCTCGTAGGCAACTATATTCATGGTCGAATTCCTGCTTCTTTGGGAAACATGACTTCCCTCGAGGACCTCGGAGTGTCTAGCAATGAGCTCCAAGGTGAGATACCGGCAGCCTTGGGAAACATTTGCAACTTGCGCAAACTTGATTTATCATTCAACAACATTACTGGAGGCATTAGTGAGCTGCTGGAAGGTTGGTCTCGCTGCGGAACAACAGGTTTGGAGGAGTTATATTTGAACGACGATAATTTAAGCGGAGGCCTTCCCCCTCGGATTGCGCAGCTAACAAGACTCGGAAGATTTTCTCTAGCCTTCAACAACATGAGTGGTACCATACCCAAAGAGATCGGGCAACTCTCAAGGCTAGAATATCTGGACTTGTCCTTCAACACCTTCAATGGGGAAGTATTTGAAGCTCATTTCCTCCACCTCGGGAGATCGAAGACGCCGAGTTTGGTCTCCAATTCTCTGGTTTTGAATCTCTCCTCTCTCTGGATTCCTCCTTTTCATCTCGAAAACCTTGATCTGGATTCATGCCAACTGGGACCTGATTTCCCTCCATGGCTTCGAACCCAGAAAAATCTTTCGGAGATAGGCTTGTCTCGTTCGGGGATCGTCGGTAGTGTCCCAGGCTGGTTTTGGAATCTGGCATCTAATATTTCTCTGTTGGACCTTTCAAATAATAATATAACCGCAAGGCTGCCAAAGTTCTTCAAATTTTCCAGCGCCCGCTTGGTTATTCTGAGTTCCAATCAGTTTGAAGGCCCACTACCTAGTTTTTCTGCCGAGATGGAATGCCTGGATCTCTCCTACAATTTATTTTCAGGATTCATTCTCCCCAGCTTCATGGAAACAATGCGGCCTCAATTGATGACGTTACTGCTTTCTAGCAATCGACTTCGTGGTAACATTTCCCTCGTCAGTTTGTAATTTAACTTATTTACAGGTCCTTGATCTTTCAAACAATGCTATCACTGGGAGTCTCCCCGAGTGCCAAGGTGAAGGGTCTCTCACTCAATTATGGATCTTGAATCTCGCAAATAATAGTCTTTCAGGAATGATTCCAAGCTCAATTGGCCATTTTCAATCCCTCGAAACGCTTCACTTAAACCACAATAACATCTCTGGGGAGATCCCTTTGGCCTTGAGGAACTGCAAAGGTTTGATTTTAATTGATCTTGGCGAGAATAGACACTCTGGGCGTATTCCAGCCTGGATTGGAGAGGACCTCTCATCTTTGATGATCCTTCGCTTGCACTTAAATATGTTCTCCGGTCACATACCTCCGCAGCTAATGCGTCTGTCTTCTCTTCAGATCCTCGACCTTGCTCATGATGATCTGTCAGGAACTATACCTCAATCTGTCGGCAATCTTAGTGCCATGATTACAAACAAGAGCTAATTACTTTGTTTTAAGGAGCATTGTCTCTAATGAGTATCCAGTTGTGAGTGCGTATGTTACGTCTAGCTATCAAGAGAGCTTGCTGTTGGATGTGAAAGGGAGAGAACTCCGGTATCAAAAAATCCTCAACTTGGTTGTGAGTATAGACTTCTCAGACAACAAATTAAGCGGTGAGATTCCTGCAGGGCTGACAAATCTTGTTCGACTGCGGATCTTGAATTTATCCAACAACCGATTTATAGGAAAAATCCCTGAAAAGATCGGCAATCTGAAGTCTTTGGAATCTCTTGATTTATCAGAAACAGGCTATCTGGCACCATTCCATCAAAGCATGTCTAGGTTGAGCTCTTTAAGTTATTTGAACTTGTCCTACAACAATTAATCAGGTAGAATTCCATCAGGCAGTCGACTTCAAACACTTGATAACCAGACTATTTATATGGGCAATAATAATCTGTGTGGATTTCCTTTGGAGAAAAAATGCCCGGGGGAGGAAACATCTCAGGCTCCGATCTCTACCGATGGCAATGATGGTGGTGACAACAATACCCTTGAATATCCTGGAGTATCTCTTGGTCTTGTCGTTGGAATCTGGACTGTATTTATCATCCTATTATTCAAGAGGAATTGGAGGATTGTATATTTTCGATATGTGGACAGGATGTATGACAAGTTTATGTCGCAGTAGTGTTAATGTTCGCTAGGTTGAAGACGAAGATGATGTAATTAAATAAAATGATGCAAATGTATGCTGTTTTAGTTTTCTCTGGTATCCCTTATTTTATAGAAATAAAAGGAAAACATTTGCAACCACCTAAGAGTTCATTAAACCAATGAATAGATTCGTTATAGAATGTAAATATCAATTAATGCCAGTAGTTGGAAACAAATATAAACTAAGTGCAGGTGATGACTTTGTTGTTTGTTTTGGAAATGCATATATGAAGTTAAATTGCAATCTTGCATGAAAATCCGCTCTGTTATCATTTTCATAAAATGGGCCGCCATTATTTTTTCCTACTTCCCCTGAACAGTCTATTTTCTTTTCCCTGGAACAATCTATTTTGGCCTTTATTTTCGGAGCGTGACAATTATAATCAGTTTGCATCCATTTTTATTAGCATAATTCATGGATAACCGGTGGGCAGGTCAAGTCGAAGGCGTTCGTAGTCTCAACCTGCACTATCGGTGACTTGGCCCATCTTCCATTAGCATTTGTTTATGCTAACCATAGCCAATACTTTCTGTGAGCTTGTCTTGATGAAATAGTTTGGATTGGCAAGGTTTCATTTCTATCCCGGAAAGCCCCGGTTAATTCAACACAATTGATTGCTCAAATGGTCATTTCCATCTTAATTTTATATTTTTATGTGCAAAAGCACAATTATCAATGAGCTTTATAAAATTAGATGTTTGGAATATGAAATTTATTTATTTTTTTATTGCATTGCGAATATGCCGACATCTACGAGTTGGGAAACGAAATAGTGGCCGGTAAAGTTGGGAAACGAAATAGTGGTCGGTAAACTGTCGCGCCTTGTTGGGCCCTTTTCCCACTCGAGTCATAATATAAGGCTTGAGTAATTCTTTGTCCACCACATGCGGTACAGCAAATTCAGCATGGCCCGCATCGCACACTCCTATTAGTCTAATTGTATCCGTGGTGGCATGACAGGACGGGATATGGCATGACGGGATGAGGGGTTTAACAGGTTTTAAGTTGAGCGTGACTAGTATTAATTAGGATTCAGCTTTTATTTGAAATATTCATCTAGCCCCTATCCCTCTAGCTCCTTTTTCCCCACCATCTTGCTTGGATTTATAGAAATGTTGCAGTATGAAATATACTCTGGTTTTTGTCCAAGAAATCAATAAAAGTTGAAGAAGAATCTCCCTCGCTCTAAAATCTACTCTGAGAGTTCTGTTACAGAAATCAACTTTCAAATATAAATACTAGCTTCTTCTTCTAATTGAAAAAGTACTTTATTTTGGTCCGAGGTTGGAATAAGGCACCAAAAACTTTCTTTATTTTGATCCGAGGTTGGAATAAGTCACCGAAGAGTTTTTCTATACGTTCAAGATAAAATGTCATCTCCAACAGGAAGTAAAACATCCTTTTTAGTTTTCTTTTTATAGTTTCTTTATTACACCAACTGTTTTGGTAGTTGGAGAAATTTAATAGCACTCTGGAAATCATAACTCAGTCCACAGGTTATAGCTAGTATTCCTAGTAAGAGGGGATAATAAATATAGTTTAAGTTTTTATACAGGAATGTCGTAGGTTTATAACTAGGTTGTCGTAGTGTTTGAACTGGGATATCGTAATACTATTTCAGCATATATTTATGAGCTTTTTACATCCATGTCAAGTTATGACATCCTAGGAGTCATAACTCAAGCCACAAGTGATATGTTCTCCAGATAGTAGGGGTTAGTATATTTAATTTCATGTTTTATGATCGGGTATCGTAATCTTTTAACTAGGATATCGTAACTTCTAAAATAGGGTGCCGTAACTTGAAAACTCCTTTTTTTTGAAATTATTTTTCTTCCTGATCTTTTTATCACAATCCAACAATCTTATTCAAGCCAATGCACGGTTGAAATGTCCCATGACTGAGGATAAAAGCTTTTATTTTCTGTTTTGTACCGAGTTGTTCATGTTTTGATATTTTTGATATCCAAGTTTTCTCAGAAGCATTTTACTATATTATGAGTATCATATATCATCAATGCATACCGAAACACTTCAGTTATGGATGATCAAAATATCTGATTTAAGTTTTTGTACAGGAATGTCGTAGGTTTATAACTAAGATGTCGTAGTATTTGAACTGGGATGTCGTAATACTGTTTCAACGTATATTTGTGAACTTTTTACAACCATATCATGTTATAACATCCTAGGAGTCATAACTCAGTTCACAAGTGATAAGTTTTTCAGGTAGTAGGGATTAGTATATTTAGTTTCATATTTCATGATCGGGTATCGTAATCTTTTAACTAGGATGTCGTAACTTCTGAACTAGAATGTTGTAACTTGAAAACTCCTTTTTTTTGAAATCTTTTTTCTTCCTGGTCTTTTTATCACAATCCAATAATCTTATTCAAGCCAATGCATGGTTGAAATATCCTATGATGGAAGATAAAAGCTTTCAATTTCTATTTTATACTGAGTTGTTCATGTTTCGATATTTTTGATATCCAAGTTTTCTCAGAAGCATTTTACTATATTGTGGGTATCATATATTATCAATGCATACCGAAACACTTATGTTACGGAGGATCAAAACATTCAGTTTAAGTTTTTGTACAAGGATGTCGTAGGTTTATAACTAGGGTATCGTAGTATTTGAACTGGGATATCGTAATACTGTTTCAGCATATATTTGTGAACTTTTTGCATCCATGTCATGTTATGATATCCTAGGAGTCATAACTCAGTCCACAAGTGACAGGTTCTTCAGGTAGTAGGGGTTAATATATTTAGTTTCATGTTTCATGATCGGGTATCGTAATCTTTTAACTAGGGTATCATAAGTTTAAATTTCTATTTTTAGAAATAATTGATTCTATGCCTTATTATTGCACTATTGTGTCATATTCTATCCAATGCATAACTCATTATTTATTATGTCGTAGATAAAATATCATCTAAAACTACGTATATCAATATTTATGATTTTTTATGCAGATATTTCTACATATGTCATTGAAATTAGAAATTTGAAAAAAACCCAATATGATCATTTGGATGAGGTTGCTGATGTTGTTCAGAAGAATGCACCTTCTCCTATCACACCGATCATAGAGAACGAGTCTGTTGATCCTAAAATTAGTATGGAGTTCAATTCTGCAAATGATTTATATAATTTCTACAATGGATATGCAAGGAGAGTAGGTTTTGGAATCACAACAGAGTGTAGTAGGTCCAACAACAACAAAGAAATATGCTTCAAGCACCTGGCATGTTCGAGGCAAGGAAAATCTAGAAAAATTGATAACTTCATGAATCCTAGGGATATTGGCCAAATTGATTGTAAGGCTTCGATAAAAGTAAGACTAAATTCTAAAAATGGTAAGTGAATATCGGTTGATGTTTTTCTAGAATATAACCATGAGCTATCCATATGATCAGCTGGTTATCTACGGTCCCATAGGAGGATCAGCATACCAGAAAAGACAGAGATCAGTAATTTATATGCCATGAATATTTTTATAAGTCAAATATACTCTGCCATTGCTAGAAGGAAAGGGGGTAGAAGATAATTAGATTTCACAGAAAAGGATGCTCATAATTTCATCTGTCGAGAACGTTAGAGTCAATTGAAAGAAGGAGATGAACGGTCATTGGTAATCCATTTCATACAAATGTAAGTAAAAAATCAAAATTTCTTTTATACTTTTGTCCTGAATGGTAATGGATAGCTCATGACTATCTTCTAGATCCATCTTAGATCAAGATTGGCAAGCACTTACTTTAGTGATGTACTGACCTTTGACTCAACCTATTTGACAAATACATATCAAATATCCTTTTGTCCATTTATCGGAGTCAATCATCATAGACAGTCCACCTTGCTTAGTTGCATATTGTTATCAGATGAGATGACTGAGATATTTAAATGGGTATTCCAATCATGGTTGGATGTAAATGGTGGTCAACCATCTAATACCATCATAACTGACCAAGATAAGGTAATCGAGGCTATTGTTAGGGATGTTTTTTCCAATGCACGACATAGATTTTGTCTTTGTCATATTTTGAAAAAGATTCCTGAAAAGATTGATCATATTTGCACTGCAAATCCCAAATTTATAGTTGAGTTTGAAGAGACGATATATGATTCAGTTATCATAGTATCTCTCGAGGAAAGATGGGCATATTTAATGGAGAAATATATAAAATGCAAGGCCGTATATTGGTTAAATGACATATATAAATGTCGGGATAAATGGGTTCCAGTTTATCTTAAAGATACATTTTTTGCAGGTTTGTTAGTCATTATGAATGATTAATATTTATTTTTTTAAAATTTTTAACAAACTTTTTATCTTATATATTTCTATTTTTTGAATATTTATGAATAGGGATGTAAACTTCACAAAGGAGTGAGAGCATCAATCACTTCTTTGATGGGTTTATATACTCGAAGACTATGCTCAAGAAATTCATCGATAAGTACGAAGATGCCTTGGAGAAAAGATATGAAACAAAAAATGAGGAAGATAATAAAATGTTATAAATAAGTACTTTCCTAAAGACATTCTCTCCATTTAAGAGGCAAGCAGCAAGAAAATATACAAGGCGCATATTCAAAAAATCTCAGAATGATGTCCTTGAAATGACTGCATCAAATGCCAGATTAGTTAAAGAAGTTGATAATCGTGATGTATATTCTGTTAAATTATTTGAAAGAATTGAAGTTAATGGAATCAATAAGGAGATTATTAAAAATTACGAGATTTCATATAACAAAACTTTGGAGGATGTTAAATGCCAGTGTGGATCCTTTGAGTACAAGTGTTACTTGTGTAGGCATGCCTTATTGGTTCTTCATCAAAGCAACATATTTCGTATTCCAGATAAGTACTTCTTGAATAGATGGTGCAAGGACATGAAATATCAATTCGACGATCTTGAATGCAACACTCAATTTTGTGATAAAAGCACACGAAATTCACGGTTCACACCCAAGGAATTATTTAAATTCAAATATCTTATTTTAAGTTTACATTAACCTATCATATGTCATGAAATCTTATTACAAATATTATGTTTTATTGATCATAGATATGCTTTGATGAGTCATTGGATGATGAAGCTTGCAGAGATAGCCTCCATATTTGAAGATGCATTCAATTTGGTGATGGAAGATCTTATACCATTATTCAGAAGAGCGGTTGATGCTAATTGTGCAGCTAAGTAAAGCAGAGAACTTCTAATCCAGGATCCCACCAACTTATTATGAAAGGTCGTCCACGAGAGAATAGAATTAAGAATGGAGTCAAGAAGAAATCAAAGAGATCAAGAAAAAATATGGATAAGGCTTCCGTTGATTTTCCTATGCAACATGAAAGAAGAGGTAGTAGTAGCAAAAGGTAGACTTCCCATATTGTAGTGAAAGTACCAGAAACAGTAATTGAACCCACTGTACCTTTTTCGGATCCTTTTTAGATGAATTTGATGTTTATGTATCCAGTCAACTAACACAAGATAGGATATAAAATGTTGAATTGTGGTATAATCTTATATATATACAGTCCTATGTTTATTTAGATTATTGGAAGAAATTTCAAACAGGATGTATTGGACATGTTATATAATCTACTTATTTTCAAATATGAATTTTAGTACTACGTTAAGTGGCCAAAGACTAAAACAATGATAACAGAATTATGATGAATCTGGATATTACGACACACTAGTTCAAAAGCTACGACACCTTAGTTCAAAACCTATGATACCCTAGTTCAAAAACTACAACCATACAGAAAATATAAGATAAAACGATTCTAATCCCTCCTACCTATGGTACATGTCATCATTGGCTTGGTTATTGACTTACAGATTGTCAAAAATAGTCCCGGCTGCTTAAAGATCAATAAAAAATGGTGAAATAATATTACGACATCCTAGTTTAAAAGCTACGATATCCTAGTTTAAAACTTACAACATCCTAGTTTAAAAACTATAACCATGCAAAAAATATAAGATAAAATGATTATAATCCCTCCTGCCTGTGGTACATATCATCATTGGCTTGGTTATTGACTCCTAGATTATCAAAAATAGCCTCAACTACTTAAAGATCAATAAAAAATACTGAAACAATATTACGACATCCTAGTTCAAAACCTACGATACCCTAATTCAAAAACTACAACCATACAGAAAATATAAGATAAAACGATTCTAATCCCTCCTACCTGTGGTACATGTCATCATTGGCTTGGTTATTGACTCCCAGATTGTCAAAAATAGCTCCAGTTGCTTAAAGATCAATCAAAAATGCTGAAACAATATTACGATACCCTAGTTCAAAAGCTACGACATCATAGTTCAAAACCTACAATACCCTAGTTCAAAAACTACAACCATGCAGAAAATATAAGATAAAATGATTTTAATCCCTCCTCCCTGTGGTACATGTCATCATTGGCTTGGTTATTAACTCCCAGATTGTTAAAAATAGCCATGACTGCTTAAAGATCAATCAAAAATATTGAAACAATATTACAACACCTAGTTCAAAATCTACGACACCATAGTTTAAAATCTACGATACCCTAGTTTAAAATCTACGACATCCTAGTTCAAATGCTACGACATCTAAGTACAAATATTATGACACCCTGTCAAGAAACATAACATTCCTTTATATCATCATCACAGCAATGAAGAATTACAGATTACTGTTTGAATGAATTATATAAAACTACATGTAATAAGATAATGATATTTAAAACAATATTGGTTGAATGAATTACATAATTTTTCTTTGAGAATGATGCATAAAATATAAACCTCAAGTGAGCTACAAATTTGTGTAACATATTATAGAAGTGAATGAATTGAAAAGAAAGAGTACATAACAAATAATTTGCTTTTACAGGCTAATTTTTAACAGCACTTTCAATCTTTTGATTTAGACTCTCTCTCAAAATTCTTGCTGCTAACTGGCGGCGGTACACGCTGATATATTTTTCTGTGAAATTCTAAGTATCAGGCCTATCCTTGCGAGCAATAAAATTCATGTATTTCAAGCAAAACAAACCGTAGTCCAGTGATCCTGCAGCTTGGGAAGGACATTCACTAATCTCTCGCATGGACCATTTGGATATCTCGACATTATCACAGAATATATGGAACATTGGCCTAGTATCTTGTGCCACTTCCCTGCATTTGCCTTGTACTTGGAATTGCATTTTATTGAATTCAGATATATCAAAAAAAAATTTTGCATGTCAACCGCTACCATGTGTCAGTGGAAATTGTCTGAGTTTATGATAATGAAGAGAAATCGAAATTCCTTCTTATCTATATAACTGATTCCATCAAAAATCATATTTTCAGCTATTCCAGCAAGTTTATGATATGGTGATGATGATGTTAGGTACATGCCAGAGGTTATTACAGGTGCAACTATACTCTTATGATATCTTTCTGTATTCTCAGTTCAGTTCTTTTTAATGAACTCCTGCTTGGCATCAATTATCTATCAATATAATATAAACTGATAATTATAAGTAACTTGATTTTATAAATTCTGAAAATGAATATAATAATTATTAGAAAATATATCATAACATAAATAAAGATTAAGAACAAAATGATGTAATACTCCATTACTTACATCATCAACTATCATGTCATTATTTATCAGATCAAAAGATTTTTTTCTAGTGATAGTGCCTCCGAATTTATTGTTGTAGATGACATCTCTGAAATTAATAAATATGAAGGATATTATATATCTCGACTATAAATTAGCATACATATTAGAAAAATAGATATAACTTACGAGTTTATATTTTCTTTCAAAAATGTGTTGATCAAATTTTCATCATCTTCAATTTGAAGATTTAAATTTGATTTCTTAGGTTGAGATGTGCCCACTGTCTTTATCTTTTTTTTCGATGGACCTGTTTCGAAAGCAGAATCAGCTATGATTTGGAAGGCCTTCCATAGACTAAGTTCTTTTTTTACCCTCTTGATAAGTGAAAGAATCTGGATTTTTTCTTGTTCCCACTCAACTTCCTCACTTATTGGATTTTTTCTTGTTCCCCCTCAACTTCCTCACTTATAAGGGTATCTTTCAATTTTTTATCAAAAATTTCTTCCACCTCAATCTCAGTATCTTCTCCCTCCACCTCTTTCTGCCCTTCTTTATTGGTATTGGTACCTTTATTTACTAATGAACTAAGGAGAGTTTCAACTATCGCAAGCCTCTTATTTATCTCTTCAACTTCAGCCTTTACCTGTGCATAGCTTGCACAACTTTTTTTTTTTTCGGAGGATGCTGCTGTTACTGTTTCTTCAGTGAGAAGCCATTATTCCATTATCATAGGCTCAATAGCTCCCTCCACCTGCAAGCCAAGAACAATAATAAAATAACCATATATTAATCATAATGATATATTGTTCATTAATATTATAATAAAAAAATATTTTTATTTATCCTTGTTGCCGCCAAGATCGCCGTGGCCCGTAGCTGCTGCCAGTGCCGAAGTGCGCTCCTTCTGCCGCCTAGCGGTCCTCTGCTCCTGGACCTGCGAAACAAGGGTTAGTGACCCAGGCCAGGGTTTCTGGCAGGGGCACTCCGACGGTCAAGTCAGTGACGATCCAGGAAAACAGATCCTCCTGGTCGGGCCCCTCTTGATGGACTCCGCACTAGGAGGAGTAAAGGATGTGAGTGAAGGCAAAAACGTAGCAGGAGGAGAATAATAGCGGGGACAGAGGGATTCCCTGTTCCTCCGCCTCTCCTTGTTTCCCTCATTTTCCTCCTGTGGTGGTGGTGGTGATGGTAGTGCTTCACCCTCTTGATCGAACTTGCACTTGTGTTGGTAGTAGGTTTTCTGTTATTGTTACCTCCCCCTTTCGGGGGTGCCGATCGTTCTTTGTAGTTGAAAGACACCGTTAGATGCTTGCCTCGAGATATGTGCTAGGCTGGCAGGCACGTGCGGCAGGATTTCGTGCCATGGACGAGATGTCTTTCTTGACATGTGGTAGGGGAAGCTTCCATTCGTTCTAACATCCTCTCTGGTCGCCCCATTCCGGGAGGCTTGGCAGTGCCTCGATCCGGGGGCCGCCACCCTGGGGGTCCGTGCCTTCTGGCTGGCCCATCCTCCTGGAAGTATGGATGGATAGGTAGTTATGGCGGTATGGGGGGTGCCATTCCGTGGTCCTCGGGTGGCTCGCCGGCATCCCGGGATGGCAGGGCTTGCTCCGGCCTGGAGGCTCCGAGCTCGTGCGGTCACCTTGATGGAGGAGGGAAGAGTGCAGGCCCGGTTCAGAGGGCACATGCTCAGAGAGGCTCCACGTTGGCGGGTGAGCGCTGAGCTCGACTCCGACCACAGGGCTCAAACTTCCGAGTGTCTTGCTCTGGAGGGCGGAAGGCGGATCCGGTCCAGAGGGCGTGCGCTCGGAGAGCCTCTACGTTGGCAGGTGAGCGTTGAGCTCAACTCCGACCACAGGGCTCAAACCTTCGAGGGTCTCACTCTGGAAGACGAAAGGCGAACCTGGTCCAGAGGGGGCGCGCTCGGAGAGGCTCCACGTTGACGGGTAAGCGCTGAGCTCGACTCCGACTATAGGGCTCAAACCTTTGAGGGTCTCGCTCTGGAGGGTGGCTTCGGCCTAGGCATCCCGAGCACGAGGGCCTGACCTGGCGGAGGATGGAGCTCGGCTCATTGTCTTAAGGGAGCTCAGCTCAGCTCGGCAAAGCGGTCCAGGCTGAGGTGTTGTCTTAGCGTATGACGCGACGATCTCCTTTGACATGGTGCCTGTCAGCTACCCACGTCAGCGGTCTCGCCACATCATTTGTCCCCCACTCCCGAGGCTCGTTAGTGCACGGCACTCGGGTTGAAGGGAGTAATTATGGTGCTGACATGGAAAGGTGGGGATTCGGTGTGATGATGCCCATGATTGCCGGCGCTTCGAGAGATGGCGCTGCGGGCCAGTGTGGGGGTGCCACGTGGCCACGTCCGAGGGGTAGTTAATGTTGGTACAAAATTTCGAGCGGCTGGGATGCCTTTTTCTCCGATGGGCAGCACGTGGTGCGGATCCGTTGGCGAAGGGGTCATAACAGCGCGGATTTGATGGGCCCTTTCAAAGTGAAAAGAAAATTTTTACTCAAAATTTCCATCCTTTCAAATCCTTCATGCTCGTTGAAGTACCCGAACCCTTCCTTCTCCGCGATCCACTTTCGCTCTTCTCTTCTCTAGGGAACCAGATTGGCCCTGTTCTTCTTCCTCCTTTCCCTTTGGGGTAAGCTCCTTCTTCTTAGGTATAGTCTTCCTTCTTCTCAGGTCATCCTTGCAGGATGTCTTATCCCGATCCTTCCGTCCAAGGGATAGTGCTTTCCTCCTCCGACGAGGAGTCGGAGGGGACACAGTTTAGGATTAGCAGGAGATTGGCCCTTCCCTCTCCCCCCCGAGTCCATTAAGGAGCTGGGGGCTGCTTCTTCTCGTCCTACCCGTCTTCCTCTCCTACTCGAACCAGCTTCCGAGTCTGTCCGGTCAACAGGTCCGGGCGGGGTCGCCTCGACGATCTCCGCCACGGAGCTGGTGGCCATCCGGGATGCCTATGGCATCCCACCTTCCGTTCGGCTCATGACCCCCCGTCCGAGGGAGCGGGTCACTTCCAGTGGCCCGGGTCGTCTCGCCCTTTATGAGGAGACCTTCTCTGGGGCTCTCCGATTCCCTTTTCACCCCTTCTTCTTATCTGTCTTGGGCAACTATCGCTTGGTCCCTGCACAGTTGGTGCCAACGCCATTAGAGTCATCTTCTCCTTCATTGTGCTTTGTCACATCCACGGGTTCGTCACCCGGTTCTCCTTGTTCAGGGCATTTTTTATCCTGAAACGCCACCCGACTGAGGATGGATGGTGGTCCTTGTCCTCTCGCCTAAAGGGCATCAAATTTGAGCTCCCCTCTTCCATCAAAAGACGAAAGAGCCAATTTTTCTTCGCAGCCATCGAGGGGGTCGACTGGGCTTGGGACGAGCCGGATCGGTCCCCTAACTGGATCTCCGTGGTTGATGCAGCTGATCAAGATGACTATGAGCAGCTTTGCACCACCCAGATCCCCTCTCTGGAGGTCCTGCTATCAGAGCAGAACCTTTCTGACACGAAGGTCGACCCATCGACGGGATCGGGTGAGTCCAGTTCTTCCCTCCATATATGTTTTTTCTTTTCTTCACTTTAGGCTAACCCACTTGGCTCATGTGAGCAAGGATGATCTTCTCGGAGGGCGACCCGTTGCCGATCTTCTGGAAGAGGCTGCCCACCGGGATGGCCGCTGAGCCTCCCCCGAGGCGGGCCCAGGTTGAGGGCATGCCGGTGTTTGCCTCCGCCGAGCCAACCGCCCCGAGGGGGAAGGAGGCCGAGGGACGGACGAGGTCACAGGCTGAACTCCCGATTCTGGAGCCCGAGGCGACCGTCCAGGTTGATGCTGCTATCGCTGTCACGCCGCTCCGCTCTCTAGGTCCGAGGATGGTTGAGGTCGAGGGGGGAGAGGCCCGTACTGGGGCTCCTCCCACGACGGGGGCTCCAACTGCGACGGCACCGGGTCCCTGACTGGTTCCTGGGGATCCTACCATCGGAGGGATGGGCGCACTGCTCCCCGAGAGAGCAGCAGGGACGAGGCTAGGCACCGCCTCCCATTCAAGCTGGGGCCAGAGAGCTCCTTGGCTGACAACCATGCCCTAGCCGCTCGCATAATGGATTTCTCCATCCAGCCATGTGATCGGGAGGAGATGGATGGGCTGCCGGTGGGAGTTGTGATCGATAGCATCTTTCCCCATCTCTACATGGTAAGCAACTTCACTTTTTTCCTCTCCTTCTTTCTTCTTCTTCTTCTTGTTTTTTTTTTGAACTTCCCATATGGTGCAGATGGGTGTCGAGGCCCTTTTCATCAGGAGTTGCTGCCGAAACTGGGAGCAAGCAAAGCAGCAACAGGTGACCGAGATCACGTCGCTGAAGGCTGACCTGAAGGGGAGGGCCGACTCTAAAGAGGCACTCGACCGACGGGTCAAGGATCTTAAGAGGCAACTCGCCGACTTCGAGGGGCGAGCTAAAGAGTTCTAGGTGGGCCTTGACCGAGAGCAGGAGCAATTGAGGAAGAAGGCCAAGGAACTTGCCGACGTCGAGTGGAGGTTGGGCATGTCAACGCCAAGGCGGCCTAGAGAAGGGGATCGCCCAGTCTCTCCAGGCCCGGCTGGAGGGAGAAAAGAAGAAGTCGGCCACGACCCAGAGGGCGGTTGAGGAGGCGGCCAGATCAGTTGGGGACGCCAGGCATGAGGTGGCCACGGCGAGGAAGGAAGCCGAGGAGGCGGTCGCGAGGTACAGGGCCTCAAAGGAGTTCCTCACTGAGATCCAACAAACGGCATCGGACTTCTTCTTTAAGGGTTTCATGTACCTGTGCCGCCTGGTTGAGGGATTTGTCTCGGTCGAGGGCTGCAGCAGCCTTTACTATCCCAGTACTTCACACCAGGAGGCGGGTGCTGAGGGGGCCATCGCTCCTACGCCAGCCGAGGTCGGGGCCACGCCGCCTGAAGCCAGAGCTGCACAGCCGGAGGTTCCTGGTGACGGAACCTCCCAGCTCGGCTATCTAGCTGGAGAGTAGTCATTTTTTGCTTCCTTTTGTATTTTATTTCTTTTCTGTACTTAGTCAGGGTTGCCCGGTATGTCAAGGACCTACAAAATACTTGTAACTAATACTTAATCAATGAAGCTTAAATTTCCTTGCAACTTATTTCTTTGCATGGTTCTTCCCTTCTTTTTCTCTTTCTTTCTCTCCCCTTTCTTCTTTTTTCTTTCTCTTTTTGGTGAGTGGGGAGATCAGAGAAGAGGGCCTCACCTTACTTGGGGTTGAGTTATTTGACTTCGACATCGGCAAGTTGGGCGCAATGTTATGACACTTGAGGGCTGCTGGGCTCGAAGGTGTTGTTGACTGAGAGCTAGGTGGCACAAAGGTCCCTTGGCTGGTGATCTGAGCTCCGGTCTCAGGCTGGCATCTTGGAGCTGGGCTCGGGGATGTGGATGACTGAGAGCTGCGTGGCTCGAAGGTCCCTTGGCCTGAGATCTGAGCTCTGGCCTCTGGCTGGTGTCCTGGAGCTGGGCTCGGGGATGTGGATGACTGAGACCTAGGTGGCTCGAAGGTCCCTTGGCCGGAGATCTGAGCTCCAGTCTCGGGCTGAGAAGTGGTAGCTTTATTGCTGCGTCTCCCTCTCATTCTCTTTCTTTCCTTTCCCTCTCACTTCCTTTTTTTTTTTTTTTTTTATGATGATGATGATGGAGATCAGAGAAGAGGGCCACAGGATTTGATAGCCTTGTTTTCCTCTCGTTCTCTTTCTTTCCTTCCCCTCTCTTTTTATTTTGAGTGGGGAGATCAGAGAAGAGGGTCACAGGATTTGATTACCTTGTTTCCCTCTCATTCTCTTTCTTTCCTTCCCCTTTCTTTTTATTTTGAGTGGGGAGATCAGAGAAGAGGGTCACAGGATTTGATTGCCTTGGAACTAGGCTCGAGGCCTTCCTGGACGGAGAGCTGGGCTCCGGTCCAAGGGTTGCCTGAGGTCTTGGCTCAGGTCTTTGGCGCCTTGGAGCTAGGCTCGAGACGTTGATGGGAGCTACTTGGCCCCATGATCCCTTGGCATCTTGGAGCTGGGCTCGGAGACGTTTAAGATTGAGAGCGGCTTGGCTCAATGATCCCTTGGCCGGAGATCTGAGCTCCTGTCTTGGGTTGGCGTCTTGGAGCTGGGCTCAAGGACGTTGTTGATCGAGAGCTGCATGGCTTTGATCCCTTGGCCGGAGGTCTGAGCTCCGGTCTTGGGTCGGTGTCCTGGAGCTGGGCTCGGGGATGTTGTTGATTGAGAGCTGCATGGCTCGATGATCCCTTGGCCGGAGATCTGAGCTCCGGTCTTGGGTCGGCATCCTGGAGCTAGGCTCGGGGATGTTGTTGATTGAGAGCTGCATGGCTCGATGATCCCTTGGCCGGAGGTCTGAGCTCCGATCTTGGGTTGGCATCCTGGGGCTAGGCTCGGGGATGTTGTTGATCGAGAGCTGCATGGCTCAATGATCCCTTGGCCAAAGGTCTGAGCTCTGGTCTTGGATCGGCATCCTGGAGCTGGGCTCGGGGATGTTGTTGATTGAGAGCTGCATGGCTCGATGATCCCTTGGTCGGAGATCTGAGCTCCGGTCTTGGGTCGGCGTCCTGGAGCTAGGCTCGGGGACGTTGTTGAAATTCTCCTGCAAGATAGATAAACACTTGCACAAGGAAAAAACCATTGTCATTATTATTGCTAAGAAACCTTACATCATTGATAGTATTTCCGCATGTTACAGGCATTCCACGTTCGAGGGAACCTGACACTTCTAAGATCTTCAAGGCAATAGGCCCCTTGTGAGAGGGCTTTAGCTATTTTATAGGGGCCTTCCCAGTTCGGTGAAATCTTGCTGCACTCCCTGGGCTGAGAAGCCTTTGCTCGCCATAGCACCAAGTCTCCGGGCTTGAAGGCTTTCGGCCTGACATGGGTGTTGTAATACCGGGCTACTCGTTGCCGGTAGGCCACCATTCGTAGCCGGGCTTTGTCTCTTGCTTCTTCATGAAGGTCCATATTAAGCAGGAGGTGTGCCGAGTTTCGTGCTTCATCATACTGCTGTACCCACAACGTAGGCACGCCGAGCTCGATCGGGATAACTGCTTCGATGCCGAAAACAAGGCTGAAGGGTGCCTCGTTGGTTGCCGTCCTGGGCATTTTGTGGTAGGCCTACAGGATGCTCGGGAGTTCTTCTACCCACTTACCCTTAGCTTGATCCAGCCTGGTCCTGAGTCCTTGGAGGATGGTCCGATTGGTCACCTCGGCTTCTCCATTTGTTTGAGGATGAGCCACTGAGGTGATTCGGTGTTGGATGCCATGCTCGGCACAGAATCCTTCGAACTCATGATTGTCAAACTGTCGCCCGTTGACGGTGATGATACAACGGGGGAGCCCGAAGTGGCAAATGATTGACTTCCAGAAGAACTGGCGGACATTGGCTTCTGCGATCCGAGCTTGCGGCTCTTTAATGAAGTAGTCGATCGCCACCAGCAGGAACTTTTGCTACCCTAGTGCTGGGGAAAACGGTCCCAAGATGTCCATTCTTCACTGGACAAAAGGCCAAGGGGCTGAGAGTTTGGAGATCAGCGCCGCCGGCTGACGCTGTATATTTGTGTGGCGCTGGCACTTGTTGCCCCTTTTAACAAAGTCGACTGCGTCTTCCCTTATGATCTCCCAGAAGTATCCCTGGCAAAGAGTTTTGTAAGCCAGCGTTCTCCCTCCCACATGGTTCCCACAGAGGCCTTCATGTATCTCTTGGAGCACAGAGGTTGCCTCGGCGGGCCTGAGGCATCTCAGGAGTGGGTAGGAGTAAGATCAGCGATAGAGCTGGCCCTCCATCAGGACGAACTGGGAGGCTTTCTTCTTGACGAGGGTAGCTTCTGCGCGATCTTCGGGCAAGGTGCTGTCGATGATGTACCGGACGTATTTGTCCATCTAGCTCGGCTCGGGGGTGATTTGATGCACCTCTGCTGAGCTCTCGTAGCTAGGATTTTCGAGGTACTCGATGTAGGCGCGTCCCAGTGATGAGTCCAACAAGGTCGCGAGCCTGGACAGCGCATCCGCGAGTGTATTCTCCCCTCGAGGGATGTGGAAGATGCTGAAGCATCGAAGGCCTGCCATGCTTGCGCAGACTTGCTCCAGGTACTTCATCATCTGGGTATCTCTCGCTTCATATTCTTCGGAGACTTGTCCGGCGACCAGTTGGGAGTCGGTGAAGACTTTCAAGTCCCGCACACCCAGCTCGCGAGAGACTCTCAGGCCCGCGAGGAGTGCCTCGTACTCCACCTAGTTGTTAGTCGCGGCAAACTTGAAGCGGAGGGCGCATTCCACCACAACCCCATCACTGTTAGTTAGGATGAGGCCTGCTCCGCTCCCGCTGAAACTGGATGCTCCATCCACGTGGAGGATCCAAGGCTCTTCTCTTGGCCCGGGCTTCGTTGCTATCTGCTCTGGCTCCTCGGCGAACTCGGTGCACTCAACCACGAAGTCGGCTAGGACTTGGGCCTTCTGTGAGGACCTCAGTCGGTACACTATGTCGAATTCACTAAGCAGCAGGGACCACTTAGCCAACCTCCCAGATGTCTCAGGTCGGGTGAGGATGGTCCTCAGCGGCTGGTCCGTCACGACCACTATTGGTTGTGCTTGGAAATAGGGCCTGAGGCGCTTAGCAGACATTATTAGTGCAAAATTGAGTTTCTCAGAGCGAGTATACCTGATCTTCGCATCGCGGAGGATTTTGCTGGTGTAATACACCGACTTTTGAGATTTGTCCTTATCGGTGCGGATGAGAACCGAGCTGACGGCTCCTGATGTGACCGCCAAGTACAGCAGAAGCTCCTCCCCCTCTTCCGGCCTGGAGAGTAGCGGGGGAGAGGCGAGGAAGTTCTTCAGCTCCTCGAAGGCTGTCCTGCACTCCTCGGTCCAGGTGAAGTCGTGCATCTTGCACAGTGCCTTGAAAAATGGCAGACAACGATCGGCCGACCTCGAGATGAATCTGCTGAAGGCGGCAATACGCCCTGTCAGGCGCTGGACCTGCTTCTTGGAGGTCGGGTGCTCCATGTCGATGATGGCCTGAACCTTTTTCGGGTTCACTTTGATGCCCCTCTAGGTGACCATGAAGCCGAAAAATTTTCCTGCCGCCGCCCCAAAGGCGCACTTCACCGGGTTCAGCTTCATCTGGTGTTGCCGCAGGTTGTGGAAGGATTTGGCGAGGTCAGCAACATGCCTTGAGCTCGACCTGCTCATGATGAGCATATCATCCACATACATTTGCATGTTGCGGCCGATTTGGTCCTTGAAGACCTTGCTGACCAGGCACTGATAGGTAGCTCCTACATTTTTCAGGCCAAAAGGCATCATCATATAGTAGTATGTCCCTTGGTCGGTGACGAAGGCGGTGTGCTCCTTGTCTTTTGGATGCATGCGGATTTGATTATACCCGAAGAAAGCATCCATAAAGGAGAGCAGTCGGTGGCCAGAGGTGGCATCCACCAGCTGGTCGATCTTCGAGAGAGGGAAGCTGTCTTTCGGGCAAGCTTTATTGAGGTCGGTGTAGTCTACACAGATCCTCCATTTGCCATTATTCTTCCTTACCATCACTACATTCACCAGCCAGTTCGGGTACTGGACCTCTTGAACGAAACCGGTATCCAGGAGTTTATCAACTTCTTCCATGATAGTTGCCTGTCTCTCCGGGGTGAAACTCCTCTTCTTCTACCGAACTGGTTTGTGTTTTGGGTCAACACTCAATTTGTGAGTAATGATGTCAGGAGGGATACCTGGCATGTCCACTGCCGTCCAGGCAAACACATTTGCATTCACCCGCAGGAACCCCAGTAGTTGGACCCTCTCCTCCTCGGGCAGCTGGGCTCCGATCTGCACCATCTTCGTGGAGTCATCCCTGAGCGGGTAAGAAAGTAGGCGCTCGACTGGGCCTCCCCTGGGGTCTTGGGCCCTTTGGTCGAGGTCGCCGGCATTGAGGTGGTCCTGAGGGACCTTGGCCCCAGGGAGGGTTTGGAAACAATGCTACACCGGCTGGGGCACTCACCTCATCTTCCCGACACCGTAGGGAGTTGGGAACTGTACAATTAGCCTCTTGGTGGAGACAACGGCATCGAGCAGGTTGAGCCCGGGCCAACCCAATATCGCGTTGTAAGCGGAAGGGAGCCTTACAACTATGAAAGTCATCATGACGGTGCTCTGCCGAGGTGGGGTTCTGGTAATGACCGGAAGAGTAATTTCTCCTTCTACCCTTACGGAATCGCCTGTGAAACCAATGGGGTGCATGCACAGGCTTAAGCTAATCGAGGAAAAGGTTCATCCTAGAGAATGCATCATAAAAAAGCACGTCCGTGGAGCTTCCACTATCAACCATGATGCGCTTTATAGGGTGCTTCGCGATCGTCATCTTGATGACCACGGCATCATTATTTATATTTTTCTCCTTGTCTTCCCCTTCCCTCATAAAGGGGAGTACATTCTCAAAGTTCCTTGCCCCCCGGGTCCTCTTGGATGCGTGCGCAGCTCCCCAGGAGATCATGCCCACCGGCTTATCGGTGGGACGGTTGTCAATAGTTGGATATGGCGGGAGAGCGACGAGCGCCTAGAACTCCACCGGAGGTCCGTCCCCCATAAATCTTTTGAGGTAGCCACTCTTGATGAGTTCCTCAATCTCCTACTTGAGGTTGCGGCATTTCTCGGTGTCGTGGCCATGGTCGCGGTGAAAGTGACAGTACTTTATTTTATCACGGCCGGCGAAGGGCTTCAACGGAGGCGGGCATCTCAGGTAGTCCTCGTCTTCGATCTCCATGAGAGGGGTGTAACCCCCCTCGGGAATGGGGGCCTCTCTCGGTCTTGGCTGGTCCCTCCGGGAGCTCGGAGCCTGGGGTGCTGGCTTCCGGGTTCCGGATGCTTCGATAGGGGCCGACTTCTTCAGGGGTCCTCCGTCGAGCTCCCGCCTCATACGATCTGCCTCCTCGGCATGGATGTACTTTTGGGCCCGGAGAAGGAGCTCGGAGTAGGTCTTGTGGGGCTTCTTATCAGAGCGAGTAGGTCAGGCGAGAGGTCCTGAGTCCTCGCTTCAACGCCAGCATGGCGACTGGCTCATCAAGATTATAGATCTCCAACGCGGTGGCCTTGAAGCGGGCCACGTAGTCTCACAGGGGCTCGCGGTCCTACTGCCGGATGGAGAAGAGGTTGTCTACCACTCGTGGTAACTTCCTGCAAGCATCAAAGTGGGCCACGAATTTTTGTCCTAGCTGGGCAAAAGAGCTGATGCTCTCCGGCTCCAAATGGGTGAACCACACCCGGGCTGCTTTTCGAAGAGTAGCAGGAAAAGCGATACAGAGAAGAGCGTCGGTGGCCCCCTGGGCCCTCATGAGGGTTCGGTAGCTTTCTAGGTGGTCCAGGGGGTCGGTGGTCCCATCGTAAGGATCCACCTGTGGCATCCAGAACTGGTGCAGAATCCGCTCCGCTTGGATTTCTTGGGAGAATGGAGGACGGGCGTCATAGCCCGTTGGCTCACTAGCGGATCCCTGCATGCTGGCAAACTGGCAGGCAAACTCCGCCAGCTTGTGTTCATGTTCCTCGAGGCGCCTTTCCGTCGCGTGCCTGACGGCTTCATCAGTGGACCCCTCCACCGAAGGAGATGGAGAATGTGACATGGATGCGTGGCACCCGTGACGGGGGGGTCTTGCTTCTCCTACCTCGATGGGATCTGGGTGCCTCCCGCCCGAGGTTTGGTGAGCGGCTCTCTCTGTCGGCAGAGCCGGCTCGTTGCCTCTTCATCGGAGCTTGATGGCTACCCCGGTTGTTGGTGGCAGCCCACAGCTGTGATGGCCTTCCTTGGAAGGAGCGCAGGCTATCACGGGGAGTTGCAGCGTGAGCCACCGGAGTCCCTAGTTGCTGGTGGGTAGCCACGGACCGGTGCTGGTGTTGAAGCTGGCGCACTGTCGTGGCAAGGACTTGCATTTGCTGGGCGAGTGAAGCCAGCTAGGCTTCCGACGGAGGTGGCTGAACCGGAATGGGTGGCTTCACTTCTTGGCGGTGCGGGTTCTCTGGGATGGGGTGTCCCTCGCACGACTGGTGGAAGCCTCTCTTGCCCTTGTTGTCCCCATCCTCCCGCCGAGCTTGCCTATGAAGAGATGAAGGGCTTAATTCGTCCCCTACCTGGTGCGCCAATCTGTTGCCGCAAAGTTCGCCGTGGCCCGTAGCTGCTGCCAGTGCCAGAGTGTGCTCCCTCTGTCGCTTGGCGGTCCTTTACTCCTGGACCTGCGAAACAGGGGTTAGTGACCCGGGCCGGGATTTCCGGCAGGGGCACTCCGACGGTCAAGTCAGCGACGATCCAGGGGAATAGATCCTCCTGGTCGGGCCCCTCTCGATGGACTCCGCACTAGGAGTAAAGGATGTGAGTGAAGGCGAAAACGTAGCAGGGGGAGAATAATAGCGGGGACAGAGGGATTCCCTGTTCCTCAGTCTCTCCTTGTTTCCCTCGTTTTCCTCCTATGGTGGTGGTGGTGATGGTGGTGCTTCGCCCTCTTGATCGAGCTTGCACTTGTTTTGGTAGTAGATTTTCTGTTGTTGTTACCTCCCCCTTTCGGGGGTGCTGATCGTTCTTTGTAGTTGAAAGATGGCCATTGGACGCTTGCCTCGGGATCTGTGCTGGGCTAGCAGGCGCGTGCGGCAGGATTCCGTGCCGTGGACAAGACGTCTTTCCTAACATGTGGTAGGGGAAGCTTCCATTCATTCTGACATCCTCTCCGGTCACCCCATTCCAGGAGGCTTGGCAGTCCTCGATCTGGGTGCCGCTACCCTGGGGGTCCGTGCTTTCTGGCTGGCCTATCCTCCTGGAAGTACGGACAGACAGGTAGTTATGGCGGTATGAGGGGCACCGTTTCGTAGTCCTCGGGCGGCTCGTCGGCATTCCGGGATGGCAGGGCTTGCTCTGGCCTTGAGGCTCCGAGCTCGTGCGGTCACCTTGATGGAGGAGGGAAGAGTGCGGGCCCGGTCTAGAGGGCACGCGCTCGGAGAGGCTCCACGTTGATGGGTAAGCATTGAGCTTGACTCCGAGGGTCTCGCTCTGGAGGTTATTATCTGTCGTGGCCAAACTAACCTTGTACAAGTCCATTAATCGACCTTTTATTTGTGGTCAGGCTAGTCTCATTGACCATTCCTCGTGGTCAGGTTAGTTACACAATAGACTATTCCTCGTGGTCAAGCAAGTTTCACAATCGACCATTCCTCGTGGTCAAGCTATCTCACTGAGATAGCCCGTGGCTCAGGCTATCTCACAACTCCACGATCTCGTGGCATGGCTAGTCCAAACACTGTACTCTCTTTGTTATCACTTTATCAAATCAGTCATACTGTCAAATCACGTCATCTCAAACTTCTCAATAACCGGCATCACGGTCCAAACCATCAAAAAGATAACTTACTCGAATAAACATGATACATGGGAACATAATTAATAATCTCAACACATTATCCATCTCGAGAAATCAAAGTATACGATGCAACCAAACATGCATGCCAATGCTCATATGCGCGTGTTGCCGATCTTACCGTGGTGGCCTGTAACTCGTGAGCTTGCGCCGGTTCTCGGACTCTACTACCTTGAGATTTCCAAGCCTCCGATCCTCCAAAACAAAGTCAGAGACCCGGCCGAGGATTCCGGTGGGGGCACTCCGACGATCAAGTTAGAGAGCGGCAAGATGGAATATGTCTACTAAGGCGGGTTCCCGAAGGATCCCCGTGCTTAGAGGAGATTTTTAAATGAAAGGAGTGTGAGGAAGAGAGGGGTTGAAGCCCGGCTTCCTATGCTGGGTTAACCGAGCTCGCGCTTGAGGACTTCTTGGGGTCCCAGGATCGTTCTCTCGGTACTCTTTCCTTTGCTCGACTTACCATTTCGTCTGCTTTTACCATCCCTTTTATACCATCGGACGGCCTTTGGTCTTCGCCCGCTCCCCCGAAGGCTCCCGAGGATCTCTGGATCCCTTCCTCCCCTTTTCCCTTCAGGTCTGAGAGTTAAGTGGCCGGCATGCCTCGTCCGCCGTGTGTCACGAAAGGGTAAAACTGGCGAGACCTTGAGCCAAGCGCAGGAGCCCTCCTTTCAGGGCGTTAATGGTGGGCTTCCTGTGTTTCAGGCCCCTGCCCATGAGGATTTTATTTCTCGATTGCGGGGCCCTGCTTAATTGATATAAACGAGGTTCCGCGTACCACTGCAGGCCGTACTGGCACCCTGTATGGGGCGCGGTGCACGATGATTCTAGCGGCGACCTCGCGACTCATGCCTCTGCCTCCCCGAGGCTTTGCAAAATGAGGCTGACTTCGATCGAGATGGACCCATTAGGGGGCGCCACCTGGTGATGGAGCAGAAGGCCGCCAGCTTCGGCCGAGGTGGACCCCTCCTGGGTGGACACCTGGCGGAGTGGCAGAGAGAGGCTCGACTTCGGCCGAGGTGGACCCGTCTTGGGGTGCCACCTTGTAAAGGAGCAGGAGGGCCTGGCTCGACCTCAGCAGAGGTGGACCCGTCTTGGGGTGTCACCTGGCGAGGGAGCAGAAGGCCGCCAGCTTCGACCGAGGTGGACCCCTCATAGGTGGACACCTGGCGAAGTGGCAAAGAGAGGCTCGACTTTGGTCGAGGTGGACCCGTCTTGGGGTGCCACCTGGCAAAGGAGCAGGAGGGCCTGTCGACAAAGGTGGACCCGTCTTGGGGTGCCACCTGGCGAGGGAGCAGAAGGCCATTAGCTTCGACCGAGGTGGGCCCCTCCTGGGTGGACACCTGGCGGAGTGGCAAAGAGAGGCTTGACTTCGGCCGAGGTGGACCCATCTTGGGGTGCCACCTGGCGAAGGAGCAGGAGGGCCTGGCTCGACCTTGGCAGAGTTGGACCCGTCTTGGGGTGCCACCTGGCGAGGGAGCAGAAGGCCGCCAGCTTCGACCAAGGTAGACCCCTCCTGGGTGGACACCTGGCGGAGTGGCAGAAAGAGGCTCGACTTCGGTCGAGGTGGACCCATCTTGGGGTGCCACCTGGCGAATGAGCAGGAGGGCCTGGCTCGACCTCGGCAGAGGTGGACCCATTTTGGGGTGCTGCCTGGCAAGGGAGCAGAAGGCCGCCAGCTTCGGTCGAGGTGGACCCCTCCTGGGTGGACACCTAGCAGAGTGGCAGAGAGAGGCTCAACTTCGACCGAGGTGGACCCGTCTTGGGGTGCCACCTAGCGATGGGGCAGGAGGGCCTGGCTCGATCTCGGTGGAGGTGGAACCATCTTGGGGTGCCACCTGGCGAGGGAGCAGAAGGCCTCCAGCTTCGGCCGAGGTAGACCCCTCCTGGGTGGACACCTGGCGGAGTGGCAGAGAGAGGCTCGACTTCGACCGAGGTGGACCCGTCTTGGGGTGCCACCTGGCAAAGGAGCAGGAGGGCCTGGCTTGACCTCGGCAGAGGTGGACCCGTCTTGGGGTGCCACCTAGCGAGGGAGCAGTAGGCTGCCAGCTTCAACCGAGGTGGACCCCTCCTAGGTGGACACCCGGCGAAGTGGCACAGAGAGGCTCGACTTCGGTCGAGGTGGACCCATCTTGGGGTGCCACCTGGAGAAGGAGCAGGAGCGCCATTTCGCGAGCGGGGAATTTTGAAAGAAAAATCCACGTGGCACCGGCGGCATCCAACTGGATCTGACACACGTTCCACGTCAGCGATGTAGCCATATCAGCACGGATCAAACCATGCCTTGTAAAATAATGTATAGAACTGGTGATCATGTCCAGAATCCTTACCTCTTAAAATCAACTGTCTATCCTTGAATTAGTCGATATCCAAAATTTGCATAACACCTTCCTGATCAGAAATCTGATTTCCTATAATAAAATAATTTTCTATTTAATTTCTAAATTCCTAATTTCATGAATTTTGAGAAAATTTCTCGATTCTCTCTTTTCTTCCTCTCTCCTCTTCCTCTCTCTTCTTTCTCTCTCCTCATATATTCTCTCTCCTCTTTCTCTCTCCTCATATATTCTCTCTCCTTTCCTTATTTATTATTATTTTTCTTTTTTTTTTCCTTTTTCTTTTTTTTTTCTTTTTTCTTCTCTTCTTTCTTTCTTCTCTTCTCTTCTCTCCCGATCCCCTCTCCCTTCTGCCTTCGGCTTAACTCAACTGAGACCCCCCCTCAACGATGGCTGGCAGCGGCCATGGGAAGGTTGCCGGGGAGGGCTCGACGGACCAGAGGCGAGCGGTGATTGGCAGCACGGCCTCCGGTGGTCCACGGCCCCAAGACCAAATTGAAACAACCCAATAAAATCCATCCCAAAATCTTCCTTAAAAATGGAAAAAGGAGAAAAGACTCACCGATCGGCGTTGGAGAGCTCCCAGTCACTCGTCGGAGAGGGAGAATTTGCGTGAAGGCTCAACGGGACGGTGGTGTGGGAAATTTAAAGGAAATACCCGACAGTTTCCCCTCTCATGCCGTTTGGGACACAAACTCCACTCTGATCGGAATTCTCTCCCACCTCGACACATCGCTGACCTCATCCCCCTCCCCTCACGACCTCTCCTTTATCTTCACCGACGAAAACAATGACCGGATAAGGATGAGGATTCCTTTCCTGTTTGGGACTCTGGCACCGCTCATCCTTGTCCCTCTTTTTTTTTTTTTTGTAACTAGGCTGAAGTCGGCTGGGCTTGCCGACTTTGGCCCAGTGCTCGGGTTTCACAAATTATTCATTCTATATCTGAATATCTAAGTTTATTTATAAATCTACATAATTCTATATAATATTTATTACTTTTTTAAAAATATATAACTGTATTAAAATCGATTATCTTTTTTTATAAATCTATGAATTAATATTTCTTATGATCACCACTATCCATCCAAGTTTTCAATATACCTCTTTCTTAAAAAAAAATCGATTCCCTTTTTTTCTTTTATAGGATAAGAAATTATATATTTATAATTAATATGATCAATATCATCATCGTTAAAGCTCTTGCAATCGCCACCATAATTACTTGGTTCGAAGGTTTATGGATAGACCACTTAAATCTAGAAATTATATCTTATTTTAAGTAGATGTGCACAATCAAGCAAACAATAAGTATAATAAAATTGTTTGGTTCAAATATGACAAAGATATTTATTAAAAATATTTAAAATAAAAGATTAATACATCCTAGGTTTATTAAATATTCAATTAAATATTCAAATCCAAATCAAATTCAACAAAAAATAAAAATAAAACTAAATTACATTATTTTATTTAGTTTCAACAACTCAAATCAAACCCGGTACACCCGTATCTATCTATCTCACAAAAAAAAAAAAAAAAAAAAAAAAAAATCATATTTACATTTTCTTGGAAATATTTTTAAACATATAAAACTATATATTTTTAAATATATAAAATTATATTTAAAATAATTAAAAGTAAACTATTTTAAGTAATTTCGTTGCCTAGGTGGTGGTTTAGTTGCTAAAGACTAGCTATGCCAACCCCTCGTTAACACGGATGTCAAATGAACTTGTACGACACGTTTTCAAGTTTTGTCAAAACCAATGACCCCTTGAAAGGGAAGGTCTACGTTGACACGGACTCATCAACCAACTAAAAAGATAAATAATATGGATAATATTTAATTAAATTTATTCTTATATTCCATTCCTCGAGAGGGAAGGACTGTGTTGACGTTGACTCATTAATCAACTAGAAAGATGAATATTATTGATAATATTTTATTAGATTCGTTTTTATACTGGAATCTATCCGAACTTGATCAAAAATTTAAACATTTAATCATCGTCTGTATAATTTATATAAAATTATAAATGAATTCAAATCTAACAATAAAAAAAGATTTACAATCTCTTGGAATTATTTTTAAACATATAAAACTACATGTTTTTTAAATATATAAATTATATTTTTTAAATATATAAAATTATATTTAAAATAATTAAAAGTAAACTAGTTCAAGTAATTCACATTGCTTGGAAGATGATTTAGTTGTTAAAGACCAACCATGCCATCCAATCATTAACATGGATGTCAAATGAATTTAAATCAATGACCCTTTGAGAGGGAAGATCCATGTTGACGTGGACTCATCAATCAACTATAAAGATGAATAATATGGATAATATTTGATTAGATTTATTTTTATATTCGAATCTATCCAAATTCAATAAAAAATTTAAACATTTAACTAATATTCAAATTTATATTTATATTTATAAAAAATTAGATATAGATATGAATAGATGATTATTCATTCCATATCCGAATATCCTATTTTATCTATAAATCTATATATTTTTATATAATTTGTTAACTTTTTAAAAATAAATAACTATTAATTATTAATGTTATATATAAAATAGTTTATCTTCTATTTACTAATATTTTTAATTCTATAGTCATAAAATATAATTATCATATTTATATCTATATTTGTATTCATATTTTTGATATTCGATTTATATTCATATCTTTTTAAAATAAATATAAAAATAAAATTTTGCATCCAACAACTAATTTCCATATTCAAACTTGTATTTATTAGATAAAATAAATATGAATATAGATATACCAGTAACCAATCCATATATATTACATCCGGTTTAAGCCTATTCAACTGACTTGGGGAAAGAAAAATGCGTGCACGATTTGATGCTGTAGGTTGGAAATAATTTAACATGAAAAGTGCTATGAAAGAAGATCCACTAAATCGGTCTTTGCTAGGATGGTGTTACACAACAACAGCACGGATTTAGTGGAGATATATATTATGAGGAGTTTCAGGTCCATTGTCAGCCTAATCCACCTAATTATAATTTGTCATCATCCCTGTATGCAAGAAAAAGAAAATAATTTGTTCAAATAAATTTAAGTTTTCATGAGTTATTATTAGTAATCTAAATTTAAACTCCTCGATTGTATTAAAAACTTATTGTTTCAATAGGGTACTGAGAACAAAATATTCCCTTCAGTTATCTCAAAAATTTAAACCCTTTAATGATATTTTGTATATGCAAGATGTACTAATTACTATATTTTGTTTTGCAAGTAGGATTTACAAATATCAAAGCAAACTTACGTTTTTTTGGACTATCTTGGCTAGTTAGTTAGTATACGGTGATGAAGGCAACATTGCATTAGTCAATAAATAAAATTACTATGGCATCTTGATCAATCCTATTGCTGTCACTTCCAAATAATTAATGAGATTACGAGTCCCAGCTTCGAACGCTCCATTCGTTAGACTGCAAGATTTCTGTTCATACACGGCTTCATGATGCCGTGAAGATTTTCCTTCAGCACTCAAATGAGTTTATAAAAGGACAGGCCACACCAGAACCCGGCAACAAATGCTTCCGAGTTTCATACGGAAATGGGTCGAATCATCACAGCTGCGCTTATCCTCCATCTTATCTTGCTCAATTTCCTTCAATTCACGGCTGCCACTGATCAACCCGCCCTTGGTGCCGAACGTCACCACAAACCTGGTTGCAGCAAGAGGGAGAGGGACGTCCTCTTAAGCTTTAAGCAGCGGCTCACGGATTCTGACAACCTTCTCTCTTCATGGCACGGCGACGACTGCTGCAGCTGGAGGGGCGTAGGCTGTGACGCTCCCACAGGCCACGTCGTCCACCTCGACCTCGGTTCCTCCATGGACCATAGATACTTCCTCCAGTCGCTGAGTGGCGATATAGATCCTTCCTTGGCCAATCTAACCCATTTAAGGTACCTCGATCTCAGCTGCAATTTCCTCAACCTGGAACGCTTTTTACCATCCATTGGCAGCCTAACCCAGCTGGTGTATCTTAACCTCTCCAGCATAAACGCCCCCTGTAGCAAGCTTCCTCAGCTCGGTAACCTCCCAGGCCTTCGTTACCTCGACCTCTCAAATAATGTTTTCAATTATTCTTTACCTGACTGGATGTTCAATAATATGACCAGCCTGGAGTTCCTAGATCTCCATGCCAGCATTTTACACGGTCGAATTCCTGCTTCCTTGGGAAACATGACTTCCCTCAAGGCCCTCAACATGGATGGTAATTATCTCCAAGGTGAGATACCGGCAGCCTTGGGAAACATTTGCAACTTGCGCAAACTTGATTTATCGTTCAACAACATTATGGGAGGCATTAGTGAGCTGCTGGAAGGTTGGTCTCGCTGCGGAACAACAGGCTTGGAGGAGTTAAATTTGAACTACAATAATTTAAGCGGAGGCCTTCCCCCTCAGATTGGGCAGCTAACAAGACTCAGAAGATTTTCTCTAGCCCACAACCGCATGAATGGTACCATACCCAAAGAGATCGGACAACTCTCAAGGCTGGAATCTTTGGACTTATCCTTCAACACCTTCAATGGGGTAGTATTTGAAGCTCATTTCGTCCACCTCGGGAGATTGAAGGAATTGAGTTTGACCTCCAATTCTCTGGTATTGAATCTCTCCTCTAGCTGGATTCCTCCTTTTAAGCTCCAAATCCTTGGTCTGGGTTCATGTCGACTGGGGCCTGATATCCCTCCATGGGTTCAAACCCAGAAAAATCTCTCAGAGATAACCTTGTCTTACACGGGGATCGTCGGTCGCATCCCAGGTTGGTTTTGGAAACTGGCTTCTAATATTTCTCTGTTGGACCTTTCAAATAATGATATCACCGGGAGGCTGCCAAAGTTTTTCAAATTTTCCAGTGCCAATCTGGTGAGCCTGAGTTCCAATCATTTTGAAGGTCCACTGCCTAGTTTTTCCGCCGAGATTGAATGCCTGGATCTCTCCAATAATTCATTTTCAGGAACCATCTCCCCCAGCTTCATGGAAACAAAGCCTCGATTGATGGTCTTACTGCTTTCTAATAATCTTCTTCATGGTAACATTCCTTCATCAGTCTGTAATTTAACTTTCATGGATATCCTTGATCTATCAAACAATTTTATCACGGGGGTTTTCCCCGAATGCCGAGGAGCAATTTTCGATATGCTATCTGCCTTGAATCTAGCAAATAATAAGCTTTCGGGAAAGATTCCCACTTCAATTTGCCAACCTATGCTTGGATCGATGCTCAGTGCGCTACAGTTAAACCACAATAACTTCTCCGGGGAGATCCCTTTGGCCTTGGGGAACTGCAGATTTTTGACTTTTATTGATCTTGGTGAGAACAGACTCTCAGGACGTATTCCAGCATGGATTGGGGAGGACCTCTCATCTTTGATGATCCTTCGCTTGCACTCAAACATGTTCTCCGGTCACATACCTCCGCAGCTAATGCGTCTTTCTTCTCTTCAGATCCTCGACCTTGCTCATAATGATCTGTCAGGACCTATACCTCAATCAGTCGGCAATCTCAGTGCCATGATTAAGAAACATGAGCTAACAAGTGATGCCTGGGCGGAATTCAGCCCTTTCGGGTTTTTTGTAGCCAGAACGCTTGATCTCAGCTATAAGTTGATCTTGTTTCTGGATATCAAAGGAAGAGACCTCCAGTACGTCGGCGAAATCTTTCCCTTGCTTGTGTGCATAGACTTCTCAGATAACAAATTAAGTGGAAAGATTCCTGCGGGGCTGACAGATCTTGTTCAATTACAGGGCTTGAACTTATCCAACAACCAATTTAGAGGGAAGATTCCTGAAAAGATCGGCGATCTGAAGTCTTTGGAATCTCTTGATTTATCCAAAAACAGGCTATCAGGTACAATTCCTTCGAGCATGTCTTTGTTGAGCTCTTTGAGTCATTTGAACTTGTCATACAACAATTTATCCGGTAAAATCCCATCAGGCAATCAACTTCAAACCCTTGACGACCCGACTATTTATATTGGCAATAATGATCTTTGTGGATTTCCATCGGGAAAAAAATGCCCAGGGGAGGAAACATCTCACGCTCCGGTCTCTACGGGTGGCAACCATAATGCTGACAACAATTTCATCGAAATCCTATGGTTTTACGTTGGAGCGGTATCTGGCCTTGTCGTTGGATTCTGGACGTTATTTGGCATCCTGATATTCAAGAAGAACTGGAGGATTGCATATTTCCGATATGTCGACCAGGTGTATGACAAGTTTTACGTAGCGGTAGCATTAATGTTCATAAGGTTGAAGATGAAGATGTCCTGAATAAATAAAGATGGCACAAAAGCATGCTGTTCTGGTTTTCTCTAGCATCCCTTATTTTCAGAAATAAAAGAAAAGCGTTTGCAACCACTTCTGGCTTCATTAAACCAATGAATAGTTTCCTTATTGAATGTAAATATTAATACCAGTAGTTGGAAACAAATATAAAATAAATGTGTGTGATGACTTTGTTATTTATTTTGAAAAAGAATATCTCGAAGTTAAATGTCAAATTTGCAAGAAAATCTCCTCTATTTTCATTTCCATAAAATGGCCCACCATTACTTTTTATGTTACCTCTAGGCCCCCGGCCCGTAAGAACAGTCTGTTTTTATTGGACTACCATATCGGCATACACTCGTCCTCGTGACTAACCCCACAAAATATTTACATGTGCATCAATGTATATTATGTATGCACTCATTATCAATTCGAGGAATTGATCGAGACAAATTGCGCATTCATTTAAGGGCACCAGAATGATGATCCAACACCAACAGCCTTTATAATATATATATATATATATGTGTGTGTGTGTGTGTGTGTGTGTGTTGACGCCACCTTGATAAATAAAATTAAAAAAACTCCCACCCCCCCACCCCGCGCTCACATGCACGCGGGTCACGTGCGTTTACCATTTTTTACCATTTTTTTAAAAATTTTTAATTAATTTTTTAATAATTGTATGATGATCATAATGGTTAGTTGACGACCTTTTAAGGAATTCCTCTAAAATTTTGAGTCTATAAATAGATCTCTATCCCAGCCCTTCCAAATATCCAAAAAAAATTCCAAGCTCTCACTACAATAAAATTGAGTAATCCCAACTTGTCCCCCTAGCGTCGAGAAGTTCTGCCACCTGCCGACACTTTTGAAAAGTATCGGCAAAAACAGAATTTACCGACGCTTATAAGCATCGGCAATTTCCTCCTTTCTCTCCCAATGCCGAACCCTAATCTTATTCGATCAATCCACCACCGCGTGCCATTTTCCTCCGTTTCCTCCTCCCTCCCTCCTCCTTCATCTCCTTCATCTCCACCGCGTTGCCTTCGGATCCCTTCCTCGCCGTCACAGGGACTGAATAGAGCACCTTCACCTAGGCTCGAGCCGACCACCACCTCCCCCTTACCGCCGCACTGACCGTAGCCTCTCCCTCCCACCTGCTGCCCCCGCCAACCCATATCCCCTTTCTTACCCTATCGGCCGGGACCTGCAATGTCCAAGTCCCCAAGTAGCAAATATCCCCCGTGCTACATTCCAGTGGTATTTCTTCTCCTTCGATTTATTAATTATGGTTTCTATAGATCATGGATTATTTATTTATTTATTTTGGTTTGGAGGGGGGGAGGGCTAAGAGAAATTTAAAAAAAAAAGAAGAGAGGTTGGGAGGGTTATTTATTTATCATCTATTTTTTGTTACATTCAAGTACACTATTCTTTTGGATCATTTAGACCAAAGTTATCCGAATGGAATCAATTATTAATCAAAATGTTGACAACTCGGGACGAGCTTTTGTTGCCCGGGTGGCTTCCCAAGAGGGGGGGTGAATTGGGATTAAAAAAATTTTCACAATTATGTGCACTTTGAAATTCCTTTAGTGTTGTGGTGCAATATGCAATGCAGAAGTGAATAAATAAATGCAATAAGACAATAAAAGCACAAGCACAAACATAAAGAGATTTGGAGTGGTTCGGAGCAACCGGCTCCTACGTCCACTACCCAAGCACCACTTGGGATTTCCACTATATCCCACAACCGGAATACAGTCGGATTGTTTTACCAGGCTCACAATCCAAATCTATACACTTTGGTTTTACCGGGATCACCAAAGAAACCCAAACTCCCTTTGATTTTGAACGGGATCACCAAAGAAACCCTAACACTTGGTTTTATACCGGGATCACCAAGAACCCAGCTTAGGTTTTTACAAGGCTCACCTAAAAACCTTCAACCCTCTCTTAAAAATAGCCCCTTGCTGTTCTTAGAAAGAAAACAAAGATAGAGAAAAATAAACAAGCAACTACAACAAACCGAGTTTGTTTAAATGTTGCCGATGTAGATCAAGATGAAGCCTAGCTTTGAATGCTCTTTAATTGCTCTTCAAGCTACTTCTTTGCTTCTGCAATAAGTGGATTCAATGATGAAGTGGAGTTGGTGAAGCTTTGAATCCTAACTTGAAAGCTCTTGAAGTAGGTAGGTGAAAGACTTGAAGGCTTTTTGATTTCTGAAGATAAATCAATAATAATCTTCTAATAATTATTTAATTTCTCAAAAATAATCATTTTTATAGTTTTCCATTAGATATGGCCGTTGTAGGGCATAGGGATTCGTGAAAGAGCTGTTAGAGACGAAATGGAATTTAAAAATTATTTTCAGCAACTAGCTGTTGGAGTGTAGAAAAGGCTACTCGAGTCAGCTCGAGGTCCACGAGTCGGCTCAAAGTCTCAGACAACCCAAAATAAATTTTTGTGAGAGTCGGCTCTTGCCTTCAATCACTTCAAAATAACAAATACCTAGAGTCGGCTCTTCAGGGCAGAGTCGGCTCGAGTTCTCAATTCACCAAAAATCATAACTCTGGACGAGTCGGCTCTTGGGGCTTGAGTCGACTCAAGTTCTCAGGCTTCAGAAATAAATATTCTTCCATGAGTTGGCTCTTGATACTGAAACTCTGAAATTTTCTCCGTGCCATGCCACAAGGAGTCGGCTCTTGATCCATGAGTCAGCTCTTGCCAATACTTCAATTAATGCTTCAAACTTCTCCAAAACTCTTCAACACTTGAATCAAACAACAGCTAATCTACATACTCTCAATTTTACAGTTTTCAGCCCATTTTACAAGATTACAAGATTGATAAAATTAGGGCTTTTACAAGTTAAAGTTCATAAGAGTACACACATAATTGAATTACCTCTCCATCAATTTGAAAACAAATTTAAACTAAAGGTAACCAATTTTCTGCAAAAATTTCTTAAATAATTTGAAAGAATTAGTATCAAATACATGCTCCAATATTTTGTGATCATCAAAATCATTCCAAGGATCAACAATCTCTCCCTTTTTGATGATGACAAAACACTGGGCATGAGAAGAATTTAAATGTATCATATTTTCAATTATCGAATGATATTGATCATAGTGTGTATCAGACTAATTGAGTATCAAGGTATCAACACAATGGGCCATAGTGTATCATATGTATAATGAAACTAAAAATTATCAACACAATGTATCATATGATATACACTGTATTATCTATATCATTTGAGTAATAAGTATCGAAACATAATATATCAAATGTGTATCGAGTATTGAAACATAATGTATCAACACATAATGTATCAAGAGTATCATCTATACATTGCGTATCGAAACTTACAAAATTTACAAGTATTTGAGATAAATTTCATGAAAACTTAATAAAAACTAGATATAAGCTCCCCCTTACTATTGTAATAGCATTTCTTTTTATTTTCATCAAATTTTCATAAAAACATATAAACATTTATACACATTTTCATAAATTAACATTTATATCATAACATTTTTATGACATTTTCATGCATATTCTCCCTTCTCCCCCTTTTTGTCATTAACAAAAGGTATAAAAGATAGGAGATCATTCATTCACAATAAGTCATTCATAAGAAGACATGTAGCATAAAAGGTGATATATATATATATATGAAAAGTCAATACATTAGTGATACATTACAAATGTGCCTCGGCACGACAAAATAGTATCACAACAATAAAGCATAACAAGCATAGAGTCCTAAAAATATCAAGATAAAAGACTAAAACATCAAAATGATGGACTAGGATCATCACCACTAAGGTCTTCCTCACTAGAGAAGGAACCGACCTCTAAGATGCCTGGACTAGGCTTAAACTTAGGAAACCTAGGTCTAAGGTCCCTGATTCTAGTCCTAATAGGTGTGGTAGTCCTAGCAACTTTGGTTTTGGCTTTAGCTTTTACTTTGGACTATGAAGAAATGATAATGGGAATGGGTCTGGCAGTGGGAGGATCAAAAGATAAAGCCAAAGTGCTGGTGGTAGATAATATCTCTGTAGTTGGAGTCTGTCCAACGTCAGATCCTGGAACCTCGATACCAGCCTCAGCCTCAACAGAAGTGCCTGTGAAGGAATGTCACTGAAATGTGATGCCTGTCCCTGCTCGTAATCAGTGCCAGTGCCAATGTTAGGTGCTGCTGTGGAAGTCGTCAGTACAGACTGGCTGGCTGCAGTAAGCTATCGAAGAATGGTCATGATATCCTGGAATCCCTGCTGCATCTCCGACTGAAGTAGAGCTATCCTGGTATTAGTCTCAGATCTGAGACAAGATATCTCATCCAGTACTCTCTGTAATCTATCATCAGCATCAGGTCCAACAGCTGTAGATCCCCTGAATGGTGAACGAGGAGTGATAGGAGTTGGCTCTGAGGGTCCAGCCTCATCAGTATGTGCATCTACCTCCACACCATATCCCTCTACTGCCTGAATGTCCTCATCTGAGTCATCATCTGAGTGAGCTACTAGAAGACCTGAAGTCTTCTGAATCCAGTGATCGTCTACTTTGATAAATCCCATCCGAGCAAGAGATTTCAGATTGTATCTGTCATTGTGTAAAAGTAGCCATCTGTCCTCACCAGTCAAGTCAACTAGGGCATCTTGAAACAGAAGTGTGAAAACAATGCCATATGGTAGACATGCTCGTGCCCTACGAGCAGCCTCTCTCATCTATGAAAGCATAATGAATGATAGATTGAGGGCCTTCTCCTCAATCAGACATCTCATAAAAACCAGGTCACGCTCACTGACCCAATCAAAATGCCCTGTCCGGGGTAAGAAGATACGACTAATGATGCTATGCAATAATCTCATTTCCAATGATAATTGATTTGCACTAACATGAATAACACCCTTTACATTTGTCCTTTCCAGTACTAATCTCAGGGTCTTCTGCTTCTCCTTCAGAACTAGGTAACATTCACCTTGTTTTGGAATGTGAAGAATGCTTGACAATTTTTGTTCATTAATTTTAATGTGTTTTCCCTTCACAGTCCCTTCAATATAGAATGCACCTAAGGACATACTTTCAAAAAACTGCCTGACCAAGTTGGGATAAGTGGGTACATTTAACAAACAGAAATCTCTCCAACCCTATTTATCCAACCAATCCCCAATGTGCAAATGCTCTTGCTCCAAGAAATTGAAATTAATACATCTACCAGGAGTAACTTGTCTATTACCTATTAAAATGACTTGCCTGGGTGCCTCTGTCTCTTCCTCATGCTCTATTTGTTGTTTTTCTTCCGGATTTGAGGTATCCAAATGCCGTTTCATCCTTCTTTCCTCCGCAACTGTTCGAACCACTCTCCTAGGGATTTTAGCCACGGCCTTAAGAGGTGCCATCTAGCTTGGATTAGGAGTTTGGAGGGTTTAGGAAGTGTTCTAGGATCTTTTCCTAGGATGGAAAGAGGAGTCGGCTAAGTGGAAGAGAGAAAAAAGGAAGAACATAGTGAATACAAACCTACGAAACCCTATTTAAAAATTTTGGCCCGACTCTTGAGTCGGCTTGCCGAACAGCCTGATGACTTGAGTTGGCTCGAGCCAAAAATCAGCTTAAAATTCGAAAAAAGTTAAAATCAATTTCTATGGGTTTCTAGACACTAAAATAGGTAGTCCTAAGCTCTAGAGTGAAATTTGAATTACCTAGATAATTTTTCATTATTTTTCAAAAAAAATTAGGTTAAAATGTTCAGAATGGGTTACACAGTTCTAATTTGCCTCTAATCTTCTCAAATCTATCTAGACTAGGGGTTTAGTAAAAATATCAGCAAGTTGATCTTCAGTAAGTACAAATTCTAGTTCAACAACATTATTTAAAATATGATTACGAATAAAATGACTTCTAATTTCTATGTGCTTAGTTCGTGAATGCTGAATTAGATTTTTCGATAAATTAATAGCACTAGTATTGTCACATTTAATAGAAATTTTATATTGAAAAATACCATAATCTTCTAGTTGTTGCTTGATCCATAATACTTGAGCACAACAGCTCTCAGCAGCTACATATTCTGCCTCAGCAGTAGATAGTGCTACAGAGTTCTGCTTGCGACAGTGCCATGAAATCAAGTTAACACCTAAAAATTGACAGGTGCTACTTGTGCTTTTTCTATCAATCTTACAGCCTCCATAATCAGCATCAGAATAACTAATTAATTTCAAAGATGTGTGCTTAGAATACCATAAACCTATATTACATGTGCCTTTAAGATATTTAATGATTCTTTTAACAGCTATGATGTGTAATTCTTTTGGATTAGATTGAAATCGTGCACACATACAAACACTAAATAAAATATCAGGTCTACTAGCTATCAAATAAAGTAATGAACCGATCATACCTCGGTACAGTTTTTGATCAATATTTGTGCCATTCTCATCTTTATCAAGTCTACATGCAGGACTCATGGGTGTTCCAATTTCTTTATTTAATTCCATGCCAAATTTTTTGATAATCTTTTTGATATATTTGGCCTGGTTGATTAGGATACCTTCTTTAGTTTGTTTGATTTGAAGTCTGAAAAAGTAACTCAGCTCACCCATCAAGCTCATTTCGAATTCTCCCTGTATTAGCTTAGCAAAATCTTGACACAAAGATTCATCAGTAGATCCAAAAATAATATCATCAACATAAATTTGAACAACTAAAATATCATTATTTTTTCTTTGAATAAACAGTGTAGTGTCAACACTACCTCTTACAAAATTATTTACAATTAAAAACTTACTTAGTCTGTCATACCAGGCTCTAGGTACCTGTTTCAGATCATACAAAGCTTTATTCAATTTGAAAACATGATTTAAAAAAGTGTGATCAATAAAACCCGGTGGTTGCTCAACAAAAACTTTTTCGGATAGAAAACCATTAAAAAATACACTCTTTACGTCCATTTGAAATAATTTAAATTTCATAAAGCATGCATATGCTAATAGTAATCTAATGGCTTCTAATCTAACTACTGGTACATAGGTTTCATCAAAATCTATTTCCTATTCTTGATTATATCCTTGTGCTACCAGTGTAGTCTTATTTATAATTACATTTCCTTCTTCATCTAATTTATTTCTATAAACCCACCTAGTACCTATAACAGGATAGTCATTAGGTCTTTCTACTAGGGTCCAAACATTATTCCTTCTAAATTAGTTTAATTCATCATGCATGGCTAACATCCAATTAGGATCAGTTTCAGCTTCTTCTATAGTATGTGGTTCTACATGAGAAACTAAAGCAATTAAGTCATGTGTATCTCTATGTGCAGCTCTAGTTCTAACACCCTGAGATGGGTCTCCTATAATTAATTCTTTGGGGTGTGATTATACATACCTCCATTCTTTGGGTATATCATCATGATTTTTGCTTACCTCTTCTTCATGTGGTTTACTTGATTGTTTGTCTTTAAGAGTCAAATATTTCAGTCCATGTTCTAGTATACCTGCATCATCATCAGCAAGATCTTCTTTTCTAGAAGATGTAATGTCAGATTCATTGAAAACACTATATACAGATTCTTCTACAGTCAAAGTTCTTTTATTGAAAACTCGATAGACTTTACTATTTAAAGAATATCCAAGAAAATTAGCCTCATTGGATTTTGCATCAAATTTACTAAGATTATCCTTTCCATTGTTAAGAACAAAACATTTACATTCAAAAACATGAAAATATTTAATATTAGGTTTTCTATTGTTCCACAGTTCATAGGGGGTCTTTCTAATGATAGGTCTAATCAAAACTCTGTTAAAAATATAGCAAGCAGTATTTACAGCTTCTGTCCAAAAGTATTTTGGAAGATTTTCTTCATAAAGTATTGTTTTGGACATCTCTTTCAAAGTACGATTCTTTCTTTCTATAACACCATTTTGCTGTGGTGTTCTAGGTGCAGAGAAGTTATGATCAATACCGTACTTTGTGTAAAAGTGATCAAAATATTGATTTTCAAACTCGGTGCCATGATCACTACGAATTGAAATAACAGATAGATTTTTTAAATTTATGACTCTTTTATAAAACTTTTTGAATACTTTGAAAGTTTCATCTTTATGTGTAATAAACAAAATCCATGTATATCTTGAAAAATCATCTACAATCACAAGGCCATATTTCATACCACCTAGGATGTTAGTCCTAGTAGGTCCAAATAAGTCCATGTGAAGTAGCTCTAAGGGTCTAGAAGTAGAAACGATATTTTTGGATTTAAAACTTCCCCTCACTTGTTTTCCTAATTAACAAGCATCGCAAACATAATTAAAATTAACTTTAAATTTTGGCAATCCTTTGATTAAATCTTTTGAAATAAGTTTAGTTATAGTATCCATACTAGCATATCCAAGTCGCCTTTGCCATAGTAACTTGATTCCTTGCTCTTATCATTCATTGCTACAAGACTTGTGTTGCTTGACATAGCTAGATCATTAAGATCTACTACGTAAATGTTACCAAGTCTATGTCCAATGAATTTAGTACAAGAGTCAAGTGGATCAACTACTATACACATTGATGACTTGAAGAAAATATTAAAACCAATGTCACATAGCTGACTAATACTTAAAAGATTATGTTTTAACTTTTCTACAAGTAACACATTTTCAATAAATGTAGAAGGAGTAATTTTGATTTTACCTATACCGATTATTCTTCCTTTTTGATTATCACCAAATGTTACCATTTCACCATCTTTTTATTCTAGGATGAAGAATTGATCAATATTACCTGTCATGTGTCTTGAACAGCAGCTATCCAGATACCATCTTTTCTTTATATTTATGGCTACAAGACATCCCTGCAAAATAATCATATAATAAATTTAGGTACCCAAGCTTTCTTGGATCCTTGCAAGTAAGTAGAAATGGTTCCTTTTGGAACCCAAACTTTCTTAATTTTCTTTTTGTCATTATGTTTCAAACGACACTCAAATGCCTTATGACCAAAGTTATTGCAAGCATAGCACACAATTCTTGACTTCAAATAATAAACATGAGATGATGCAAATTTAGGTCTATTTTGTTTTGAATTAGTAAACTTAGGAGCATATGATGTAGATGCAAAAAATTTGTTTGAAATTGAACCTTTGTAACCAATTCCAAATTTATTATTTGTTTCTCTTTGATCTTTCAAAATTAATTCAAGCTTGTTGGAACTTAGAATTAGTTTTTCAACCAAAGGCTTGAGCTTTTGAACTTCTTTCTTTAAATCATCATTTTCATTTTTCAAACCTTTGTTTTTCTCAAGAAGCTCTTCTTTTTCAAATTGGGTGATCTTAAGTCTTTCACAAACTAGGTTTAATTCTCTTTGCAAAATCTTATTTCTTTCACCAAATTCATTTTTGTCTTTTTCAATTGTATCACAATGATTTTTCAAGGTTTTCATTTTCAAACCAGCTTTCTTGTATTCTACTAATAATTCACAAAATGCATTATGTAGCTCATCATATGTAAATTCTAAGTTAGGTTCAGAAGTAGTTACCTCGTCCTCCAAACCCATAAGACATATTTGTGCAATATTTGTTGTCTCTTCATCCTCTTCAGTGGATGTGGATTCATCACTGTCACTCCATGCTGCAAGCATTGCCTTCTTCTTTCTGGTGATCATCTTTTTCTTTGCTTCAGGACAGTCAGGACAAATGTGTCCCAGCTTCTTGCATCTATAGCAGATTGGTACTTGATGTTTATCTTTATCCTTTTCCTTTTCTTTGTCTCTTTCTCTTTCTTTCCTAAAATCTCCTTTTCTAAATTGCTTTCTCCATCTATTTATTTTTCTTCTACCCATAAACCTTTTAAATCTTCTCATTACAAGGGCTATCTCATCATTTTCTAAATCGTCATCATCTGATGAGTTTGAGTCTTCATTCTTGTCCTCTTCTGTAGCTTTAAATGCTATAGCTTTCTTTCTTTAGGTATCTTCATCAGTCCTTTGTTACATAGCTAATTCATGTGTGATTAGTGATCCAAGCAGTTCATCTAGTGGTAAGGTATTCAGGTCCTTCATCTCTTGAATATGTGTCACCTTAGCTTCCCATTTATCTGGCAAGGATCTCAAAACTTTTTGGACAAGATCAGCATTAGTGTAAGTTCTACCAAGACTTTTAAGATCATTTATAGTATACATAGCAGATATAGTCTCACTAGGATCCATCTTAAATAACTCATAGTTATGCATAAGAAGATTGATTTTTGATGTTTTAACTTGTGATGTGAAAGGCCCTTCCCTTTTTGGAAGGTTGTGGACGAGGAGGGATTCGAACCCCCGACACCGTGGTTCGTAGCCACGTGCTCTAATCCTCTAAGCTACAGGCCCCACCCCATCTCCACTGGATCTGTTCCCGAGAGTACCCTCAAAAAGGAACCTTTCCTCTCCTCAGCCATTTTGGGTTAAGAAGATGTAAAAGTGCATTTCTCTCTATAAGAACAGTGCATTCCGAGGTGTGAAGTGGGGGAGAAGAGATAAGTGGGGTTTTGAATAAGACAACCTTTGCATTTTGGATTTTTATCTTTTTCCTATTTAATTTAAAAAATATTTAAAAAGTCTTTAGCAGAATTATAAGTTGAAATTTCTAGCTTGTCCAAAATTTCTTTAGCAGAATTATAAGTTGAAATTCTGTTAAACTCATTTGGATCCAAAGCACAATACAATAAATTTATCACTTTGGCATTCAGCTCAGCTAATTTCATATCATTTTTATCCCAATCTTCTTCTGGTTTGGAAAGCTCTATGTCATTAACTCTAACAGTGGGTGTGTGAGGTCCTTTTAAGATAATTTTTCATAAATAAAAATTTAAGGCTTGAATGTATATTTTCATTCTTGCCTTCCAATATGTATAATTGGTTTCGGTGAAAAGTGAAGGTCGATTTGTGAATTGACCTTCGGCCAATGAAGTGCTCATGGGATATGCCATCTATCTTTACTCTAAGTAACTTTCAGAGACTCTGCTCTGATACCACTTGTTGCCCAGGTGACTTTCTAAGAGGGAGGGTGAATTGGGATTAAAAAACTTTTCACAATTATGTGCACCTTGAAATTCTTAGTATTGTGGTGCAATATGCAATGCGGAAGTGAATAAATAAATGCAATAAGATAATAAAAGCATAAGCACAAACACAAAGAGATTTAGAGTAGTTCGGAGCAACCGACTCCTACGTCCATTACCCAAGCACCACTTGGGATTTCCACTATATCCCCTAACTGGAATACAGTCGGATTGTTTTACCAAGCTCACAATCCAAACCTATATATTTTGGTTTTACCGGGATCACCGAAGAAACCCAAACTCTCTTTGGTTTTGAATGGGATCACCAAAGAAACCCTAACACTTGGTTTTATACCAGGATCACCAAGAACCCAACTTAGGTTTTTACAAGGTTCACCTAAAAATCTTCAACACTCTCTTAAGACACGGCCCCTTGCTATTTTTAGAGAGAAAACAAAGATAGAGAAAAATAAACAAGCAACTACAACAAACCAAGTTTGTTTAAATGTTGTTGATGTAGATCAAGACGAAGCCTAGCTTTGAATGCTCTTTAATTGCTCTTCAAGCTGCTTCTTTGCTTCTTCAAAGAGTGGATTCAATGATGAAGTGGAGTTGATGAAGCTTTGAATCCTAACTTGAAAGCTCTTGAAGTAGGTAGGTGAAAGACTTGAAGGCTTTTTGATTTCTCAAGATAAATCAATAATAATCTTTTAATAATTATTTAATCCCTAAAAAATAATCTCTTTTATAGTTTTTCATGAGATATGGCCATTGTAGGTCCTAGGAATTCATGAAAGAGCTATTGGAGATGAAATGGAATTCAAAAATCACTTTCAGCAACTAGCCATTGGAGTGCAAAAAATGGCTACTTGAGTCGGCTCGAGGTCCACGAGTCGGCTCGAAGTCTCAGACAGCCTAAAATAAATTTCTGTAAGAGTCGGCTCTTCAAGCTGGAGTCGGCTCTTGCCTTCAATCACTTCAAAATAACAAATACCTAGAGTCGGCTTTTCAAAACAGAGTCGGCTCGAGTTCTCAGTTCACCAAAAATCATAACTCTGGACGAGTCTGCTCTTGGGGCTCGAGTCGACTCGAGTTCTTAGGCTTCAGAAATAAGTATTCTTCTATGAGTCGGCTCTTGGGATAGGAGTCGGCCCTTGATCCATGAGTCAGCTCTTGCCAATACTTTAATTGATGCTTCAAACTTCTCCAAAACTCTTCAACACTTGAATCAAACAAGAGCTAATCTACATACTCTCAATTTTACAGTTTTTAGTCCATTTTACAAGATTGACAAAATTAGGACTTTTACAAGTTAAAGTTCGTAAGAGTACATACATAATTGAATTACCTCTCTATCAATTTGAAAACAAATTTAAACTAAAGGTAGTCAATTTCCTCCAAAAACTTTTCAAGTAATTTGAAAGAATTAGTATCAAATACATGCTCCAATATTTTATGATCATCAAAATTATTCCAAGGGCAACAGCTTTGCAATTATTGAAGGCTTTGGCCCATGACCTTGACATGCAATATATATTTTTTTCATTATTCTATTCGATGATCCCATCACCAAGTTATCATGCTGGAGTCACTGTCTTCGACTATTGTCCACAACCTCGCAAAGATATTATGGAGTTTGTGCTCCATGGTCATTTGTTATTGTTTGCAATTTGGGTAGAGTGGTATATTTTCTCCTAGCATGATGACATGTCTTACTGCATTCCTTCAAAGTGTGTTGTGGGCCAACCAGTGCTGCTTAAAGTTATCGTGTATGCTCTTTGGAAACCTCCGTTATATGGTATGTTTGTGCATCTACTAATGTTGATGGCATGGGATGCTTAAGGTGAATATGGACATGTCTGATTATATTCTAGTATTATTATGTATGTTAGCATCTCATATCTGTCGGTCATGCTACATTATAACTTGTTTGCATGGCACTCAGAGCTCCTGTCGGGCACTCACCTTCATATTGTCCCTTCGTGCTTTCACGGAAAGGATTAAATTCTTCATTTGAGTAGTGTTAAATTTATACCATCTATTTTTTTTTAAAAAAAAATTAAAACTTAGTAATGAAACTATAGAAAATTTGGGAGGGGGTTAGCCAATCATGGGATCTAAATATGATATCTAGGTAAAGCCAAGTTTGGAAGTACACGAATAAATTAACAGCATATGCTTGACCATAATCACACATAATATCTCTAGGTCCTAGAAAATGTTTGTAATCGTAACAGGTTTAACCAACTCTCCTACTTCGAAGATTAAACTTTAAGCACATGCTAAAGTGTGTAGCTATTGATGTGATTCTCATTACTATATATGTTGTAGCATCTAGTTGGTTAGAAATTTTTAATATTTGAAACATAGAGCCAAATATAAAAGTAAACATAAAAATAAATCAAAGCTCTCGAATGAATTTTACTAGAGCCTCCCTCCAATTTATACACTGGTGAGAAATTTTGATAGCTAGATAATAATTGAATTCTTTCTTTCTAGTCTCCATTCCTCTGTTGTGGCCCATGTTACTTGCAAGCCTTCATTTTCTAACTTTCTTAAAATTTATGTGACAGATGGTGGAGTTAATGGCAGAGTTGGCTTTGTAATTCAAAGCTTCAACTCATCTTTTATACAAGCTGCATATGAATCATTTCTCGATGATGTTACAATCTCATTAGCAAAGTTGAAAGGATTATGGAAAGATTTTATTTGCACCACAACCATACCAAGAGTAACAAGCATTGTTTTTGTTACAGCCGTGACAGTGACGTGGCCAGGCTCAGGTATCGCCGAATGCGAGCGAGCCACGTGTAAGTTTCCCTGCCAGAATCAGCGCCACGTCCTCAAGGCTAGGGTCGGCAAGACCGCACCGCCCGACGACTATCTGAAGCAAACCGCTCCCGCCGAGGTCGAGCTCGGCGCGGAGTTCCTCTACCGACCCATCTGCGCCCAGGCCCGGAGGGGTCCGCAACGAGTGAGGTCGGCCGAGGTCGGCTGACCCTTCGCCTTTCGCCAGGTGGCCACCCGGAGACGGGTCCACCTCGGCCGAAGCCAGGCGACCTCCTGCCACCTCGCCAGGTGTCCACCCAGGAGGGGTCCACCTAGGCCGAGGTCGGCTGACTCTTCGCCTTTCGCCAGGTGGCCACCCGGAGACGGGTCCACCTCGGCCGAAGCCAGGCGACCTCCTGCCACCTCGCCAGGTGTCCACCCAGGAGGGGTCCACCTGAGCTGAGGTCGGCTGACTCTTCGCCTTTCGCCAGGTGGCCACCCGGAAACGGGTCCACCTCGGCCGAAGCCTGGCGACCTCCTGCCACCTCGCCAGGTGTCCACCCAGGAGGGGTCCACCTAAGCCGAGGTCAGCCGATCCCTCGCCTCTCGCCAGTTGGCCCCCGGAGACAGGTCCAACTCAGCCGAGGTCAGACCGCTCGTACGGAGAGGCCCCCGGGGAAAGCGACAGGTCCCGAGGCCATCCCTCGGGCCGTACCGGCCCTAGATGGCATCCCGTACGGAGGGCGGCGGCACGCAGAATGTCACTTGCATTGGCCCGACAGGTCCCGCAGTCGAGAGACCCGATCCTGACGGAACAGGCCCCGTAAACGGATGGCGCCCACGCTCGGGGAAAAGAGCACTCTCACGGAGCCCGAGGCCTGACGACTGGCCGCTCTGCCAGCGCCGCCCTCCCTCCTTTTCTCTTCTGTCCTTGCCTTCTCCCTGCTGGGCCCGGCGGACGAGGTCGGAAAGCCGCCTGGCCTCCTTCACCAAAAAGGGAAAAGAAAGGAAGTTAGGGGAGAGGAGTTTTCGAGGAGGAAAAGGACAAGCGCACGACGGAGGGAGATAAAGAGGGAAGAATCTGGGGACTGCGAGGTAAGCCAACTAGCCTGGGGACAAGGAGGAAGCACCGGCACAAGGCCTCGCTCCGAGAGAGAAACCAGAGATCCCGAGAGGGGAATACTGGACGTGAGCTCGGCAAGCAGGCCCAGCCGAGATTCCGGTCCCCGGTGCGTTCCCTTCACCAGTTGACTCTCCAAATCTAGGACCCTTTCGAGGGCCCGGAGGGGAGAGTCTGTTCCTTCTCGTCGTCTACTGACTTGACCGTCGGAGCCCCCTCGCCGGGATCCCGGCCAGGGTCCTCTAACCCCTTTGTTGCAGGTTTCCCGCAGGAAGGGAAGCTCCCCCACCAGGCGGTCAGGAAGGATCGGCTGATTCGCGGCACGGGCGCGGCGACGAGAGCGGCAACATATTGGCGCGCCAGGTAGGGGGGCAGGACACTAACCCCCAGTGGGATCCAGCTTTCTGCAGGTGTCACGCTCTCCAGCAATGGTGGTCACTCGTGGTCGCGAGGCATCCACCAGCCGTGTGGGAGAAGCCCACTCCCCTCCGGGGGGCCACACCCCCGAACGGGAGCTTCCGGCTCCCCCTCCTCTTCCGCAGCAGCCTACCCCGGTGGACGGATCCCTTGCGGCCATCGTCCAACAGCTGCAGACCTTGACCTCAGCGGTCCGACAGCTTCAGCATCAGCAACGATCCCTGGCCACTCAGCCGCAGTCAGGGACTCCCGCGGCCCGAGCCGCGGGACAGCATGGGAGCCTGCGCTCAATCCAGGGCAGGCCGTCCCATCCGCAAGCCATCTCCAACCCCCGAGGGAGCCGCCAAGCTCCCCCGAAGAGAAACTATTCCGGTTCGGAGGATCACGAGAGTCGATCCCCGGCCGATGGGGCCGAAATGGCGCATCGCAGCAAGCGACGCCGGGGCCAGACCTCGCGCCGAGACCGATCGGCGCCCCCTTCACCTGCAGTCTCGGTGGAAGACTCCACCGATGAAGCCATCAGGTGCCAGGCCGAGAGGCGCCTAGAAGAGCACGAGCGCAAGTTGGCGGAGTTCGCCCGACGGTTCGCCGACCTGCAGAACTCGTCAGCTGACCCGGCGGGCTACGACTCCCGCCCCCTTTCTCTGAAGAAATCCAGGCGGAACCGATCCCGAAACGGTTCCGCATGCCGCAGGTGGACCCCTACGACGGGACCACCGACCCCCTGGACCATTTGGAGAGCTATAAAGCTCTCATGAGGGTCCAGGGCGCCACCGATACCCTTCTGTGCATCGCCTTCCCGGCAACCCTTCGGAAGGCCGCTCAAGTCTGGTTCACCCGCCTCGAGCCCGGATCCATTTGCTCCTTCCAGCAGTTGGAAGGAAAGTTCGTGGCGCACTTCGACGCTTGTCGAAAGGTGCCGAGGGAGGTGGACAGCCTCTTCTCCATCCGCCAGCAGGACCAGGAGCTGCTCCGAGACTACATCACCCAGTTTAAGACCACAGCCCTGGAGATTTACAGCTTGGACGAGCCCGTCGCTATGCTGGCCTTGAAGCGCGGGCTCAAGACGTCCCGCCTGACCTATTCCCTGGACAAGAAGCAGCCCAGGACGTATTCCGAGCTCCTCCTCCGCGCCCACAAGTACATCCGAGCGGAGGAGGCTGACCGCACCCGTCGAGAGCTGGACGGGAAGATTCCGAAGAAGTCAATCCCGAGGGACGCCCCGGGAGCTCGGAGGCCCGGGCCGTCCGCCGACCCTCGCCCGAATCCAAGGCCGAGGGCCGAGTCTGCCCCCGAGCGGAGGTACACCCCTCTCCTCGCACCTCGAGCGAAAATCCTCATGGAAATCGAGGGCGAGCGCTACCTCCGCCGACCTCCACCTCAAACCCGAGAGCCGCCCGAGACAAATCAAAGTACTGCCAGTTCCACCGCGAGCACGGACACGACACGGAGGAGTGCCGCCATTTGAAGCGGGAGATTGAGGAGCTGATCGGGAGGGGTTACCTCAGGAAGTTCGTCAAGAACGAGGCCCCCTCTGAAAAGCAGCCTCTCGCGGCCTTACCGCCTGTCCCTGCTATCGACAACCGCCCAACGGAGAAGCCCGTGGGCATGATCTCACGCGGGTCTGGCCGAGCAGAGAAGAGAGCCCGGGAAATCCCGGAGAATGTAATCCCTCCCAAGGGAGGGGAATCTAATGACAATGTAAACAATGATGCCGTGGTGGTCGAGATGACCATCGCGAAGCATCCTGTACATCGAATCATGGTGGATAGTGGAAGCTCGGCCGACGTACTTTTTTACGATGCTTTCTCTCGGATGAATTTGTCTCCCGATCAGCTAAAGCCAGTGCACATCCCACTGGTAGGTTTTACAGGGGACTCCGTGGGAGTCGAAGGAGAAATCACTCTCCCGGTCACCGCCGAATCCCCACCTCGGCAGGCGACCATCATGATAACATTCACTGTCGTCAAGCTCCCTTCGCCTTACAACGCCATTCTCGGGCATCCCGGGCTCAACCAACTGGACGCCACCATCTCCACGAGGAGGCTGCTGGTGCAGTTCCCCACGCCTTTCGGGCTCGGGGAAATGAAGGGGACGATCCAGCCGGTCCCGCTCTGCCTCCAGACAATCCCAAGCACCAGGAGCGCAGAGCTCGCCCACGATATCGAGGATCTCGACCTGAGAGAGAAGGAACCCAGGGGAGGGCCCGTAGAGCGCCTGCTACCCTTTCCCCTCGGTTCGGACCCCTTGAAGACGGTGCAAGTCGGGGCCCAGCTCCCCGAGGAGGAGCGAACCCACCTGCTGGAGTTCCTCCGTGCCAACACTGATGTGTTCGCCTGGTCGGCGGCCGACATGCCGGGTATCCCGCCAGAGATTATCATGCACAGCCTGAACGTGGACCCAGGTTGCCGCCCGGTCCGCCAGAAGAAGAGAAGCTTTGCCGTGGAGAGGCAGAAGGCGATCAACGAGGAGGTAGAAAAGCTCCTCGCCGCCGGTTTCGTCCGAGAAGTCCAATACCCCAACTGGTTAGCAAACGTGGTCATGGTAAAGAAGAGTAGTGGTAAGTGGAGGATCTGTGTGGACTACATCGACCTCAATCGAGCTTGCCCGAAGGACAGCTTCCCTCTGCCGAAGATCGACCAGCTGGTCGACACCACCTCGGGGCACCGTCTCCTGTCATTTATGGATGCCTTTTCCGGATACAACCAGATCCGGATGAATCCGGAGGACGAAGAGCGCACTGCCTTCATAACTGACCGCGGGACTTTCTGTTACAGGATGATGCCCTTCGGCCTCAAGAACGCGGGGGCGACGTACCAACGTCTGGTCAATAAAGTCTTCAAAGACCAGATAGGCCGCAACATGCAGGTGTACGTGGACGACATGCTAGTAATGAGCAAACTTGATTCGGACCACGTGGCCGACCTGACGGAGACGTTCGGTAACCTCCGGCGCCACCAGATGAAGCTGAACCCGGCGAAGTGCGCCTTCGGGGTCTCCGCCGGGAAGTTCCTAGGGTTTATGGTGACCCAAAGAGGAATCGAGGCCAACCCGGAGAAGGTCCAGGCCATCCTGGACATGGAGCAGCCAGCCTCCAAGAAGCAAGTGCAGCAACTGACGGCCGGGTTGCGGCCCTTAGCCATTTTATTTCCAGGTCGGCGGACCGCTGCCGTCCCTTCTTCAAGGTGCTGAGGAAGATGAATGGTTTCGCCTGGACCGAGGAGTGCCAGCAGGCCTTCGAGGAGTTGAAGAAGATGCTCGCATCGCCGCCTTTGCTGTCCAGGCCCGAGGAGGGAGAGGAGCTTACCCTCTACTTGGCCGTTACCCCGGAGGCCGTCAGCTCTGTCCTGGTCCGAACCGACGACCACGGGATCCAGCGGCCGGTGTACTATACCAGCAAACTCCTCCGGGATGCGGAGCTCAGGTATTCCCGGCCCGAGAAACTCGTTTTTGCGCTAATAGTGTCTACCCAGCGTTTCAGGCCCTATTTCCAAGCGCATCCCATCGCCGTCTTGACGGATCAACCGCTGAAAGCGGTGCTCAGCCGACCCGATACCTCGGGGCGATTGGCCAAGTGGGCACTGAAACTCAGCGAGTTCGACATTACATACCGACCGAGGTCGGCAACGAAGGCACAGGTGCTGGCCAATTTCTTGGTCGAGTGCGCAGGTTTGGGTAAAGAGCCCGAAGAGGACCCCCCGGCCCGGCCAATGGAGGTCGGCACCGATGAGCCCAGAGAGGATGCCTGGATCCTCCATGTGGACGGAGCCTCAAACTCCGGCGGGAGCGGAGCTGGGCTCATCCTTGCCAACGGCGACGTGGTCGTCGCCGAGTGCGCGCTCCGTTTCCAGTTCCCCGCGACAAATAACCAAGCGGAATACGAGGCACTTCTCGCCGGACTGAGAGTCTCCCGCGAGCTGGGCGTGACCAACCTCAGAGCCTTCACTGACTCCCAGCTCGTGGCGGGGCAGGTATCCGGGGAGTACGTCGCACACGACCCCCAGATGGCGAAGTACTTGGAGCTCGTCAAGGCGGGCGCGTCCAAGTTCCGGCGCTTCAACGTCTTCCATATCCCCCACGGGGAGAACGCCCGTGCAGATGCCCTCTCTCGGCTGGCGACCCTGCCGGACACGATGCTGGGGCGCGCTCATGTGGAGCGACTCGAGGTCCCAAGCCTCGAAGCACCGGTGGAGGTCCATCAGGTCAGCCAGGAGCCCGGCTGGATGGACAAGTACGCTGCGTACATCACCAGCGGCACCCTGCCGGAGGACCGAGACGTGGCTCGCCTCATCAGGAAGAAGGCCGTGCGGTTTATCCTGATGGACGGGCAGCTGTATCGAAGGTCCTACTCTTATCCCCTCCTCAAGTGCATTGGACCCACAGAAGCCAAGCTTGTGCTCCAGGAGATTCACGAGGGCATCTGCGGGAACCACGTGGGGGGCAGGGCATTGGCGTACAAGGCCCTTCGTCAAGGCTACTTTTGGGAGACGATGAAGGAGGACGCCGCCGACTTCGTGAAGAAATGCGACCGGTGTCAGCGTCACGCCACGGTGCAGCGGCAACCCTCCAACCCGATCTCTCAGCTCTCAGCCCCTGGCCGTTCGCCCAGTGGGGGATGGACCTCCTGGGCCCATTCCCGCCGGCGTCCGGCCAGCGGAAGTTCTTGATAGTGGCTATCGACTACTTCACAATGTGGGTCGAGGCCGAGCCCTTGGCAAGAATCACCGAGGCAAACGTCGCCAAGTTCTTCTGGAAGTCCATCGTCTGCCGCTTCGGCCTCCCCCACATCGTGGTCACCGACAACGGATGCCAGTTCGACTGTCGGGAGTTCGAAGATTTCTGCAACGACCTCGGCATCAAGCATCGCTTCACTTCGGTGGCGCACCCCCAGACCAACGGGGAAGCCGAAGTCACGAACAGGACCATTCTTCAGGGCCTCCGCACGCGGCTAGACCAAGCCAAGGGCAGGTGGGCCGACGAGCTTCCCAGCGTTCTTTGGGCATACCACACCACCCCAAGGACGGCTACTGACGAAACTTCATTCAACATCGTCTTCGGGGCCGAGACAGTCATCCCGATCGAGCTCAGCATACCCACGCTGCGCGTGGAACAATACGACGAGACAGAAAACCCAGCTAGGATGATGCTCAACCTAGACCTTCTCGAAGAAATGAGGGACAAGGCCCGAATCCGAATGGCGGCATACCGGCAACGTGTAGCCAGATATTACAACTCCCGAGTGCGGCCGAAGGTTTTCCGTCCCGGGGACTTGGTCCTCCGGCGCGCAGAAGCCTCCCAGCCACGGGAATGCGGCAAGCTTTCACCCAACTGGGAAGGCCCTTATTGGGTGGCAGAAGCCCTCCCTCATGGAGCATGTTACTTGGAAGAATTGGGAGGTGCCAGGTTCCCCCGGACATGGAACCCCTCGAACCTGAGAATGTACTACCAGTGATGTAAGGCTCCCAGTTTCTGTAACAAAGCTTCCCCACTTCAAACACTCCTCTCTAACTTCAACAAGAAGGCCTGCGGCATCGAACTCAGTCCGGAAGATCCTGGGCTTCGGCCTGGAAGGTGGCGCCGAACCCAGTTCGCCCACGCAAGCCCGGAGCACAGCTCAACAAGCCGCGCAAGGTTTGAGAAAGCCTGCGGTATCGAGCTCAGTCCGGAAGATCCTGGGCTTCGGCCTGGAAGGTGGCGCCGAACCCAGTTCGCCCACGCAAGCCCGGAGCACAGCTTAGCAAGCCGCGCAAGGTTTGAGAAAGCCTACGGCATCGAGCTCAGTCCGGAAGAACCTGGGCTTCGGCCTGGAAGGTGGCGCCGAACCCAGTTCGCCCACGCAAGCCCGGAGCACAGCTCAGCAAGCCGCGCAAGGTTTGAGAAAGCCTGCGGCATCGAGCTCAGTCCGGAAGATCCTGGGCTCCGGCCTGGAAGGTGGCGCCGAACCCAGTTCGCCCACGCAAGCCCGGAGCACAGCTCAGCAAGCCACGCAAGGTTTGGGAAAGCCAGCGGCATCGAGCTCAGTCCGGAGATCCCGGGTTTCGGCCCGGAAGATGGTGCAGAAACTGTGTTGTTCGCGTAAGCATGAAGGCAGCCCAAAGTCGGACCCGGTCAAGGTTTGCCCTGCCGCGACACGACTCTGCAGACCCCGTCCTTCGATTTAGTATAGAAGGACCAGGCCTGCAGTTATCTCAAGCATTCCAGACCGACATCTCAGAAAGAAAAAAAAAAAAAAAAAAAGAATGAGATGAAACGGTGGACAAGTTTTGGTAAAAATTGAGTCTTCATTAAACACAGGCGTTCAGTACAAACTGGGAGCCCCGACAGGCCGGGACTCCCCAAAAAGAAGAAAAAAAGAGAGAAAAGCAAAAACTACAAGGCAGTGATCACTGGGGCGCGAGTTCGGTGCCGTCCGCCGGAGGCGTGGGCGCCACTTCTTCGACTTCCACGATGACCGGCTCTGGGGCTGTGCCGGGGCCGCGGCGTCGCTGGTCGAAGGTGCTGCAGGTGTCGCCTGGGTCGCGCCGGGAACCTGCTCTCGCCCCCCGGCTTCCTGCCGCCGACGACGACCCCGCTCAGGTCCAGCTGGGGGAAGAAGGCCCCCACCTTCTCCCGGCACATCCGGAACCCTTCAGGAAGGAGTCCACGGCGGCCTCCCGGACTTCCGACGTGAACTCGTCGGAGGCCGGAACTTGGGGACGGCCTCCTGCGCTTCCCGCTTGGCCGCCTCCAGGAGCCCGTTGATGTAGGAGCACCGGTCCTTCGCCGCGGCCACCTCTGGCACTCCAAAATTTGGGAGTGGGCCTGCAGGCGGGCCTTCTCCGCCGCCTCCTCCTCGGTCCGGCGCTGGTTGGAGGTCCGCTCCTCCGTCAAGGAGGCCTCCAGTTCTTTGTTCCGCTCCTCGGAACGTGTCAGGTCGGACTGGAGGGCCTGCTTCTCGGCTCGCAGCTCGGCCCCCTTTCCATCAGGTCCTTCACATCGGCCGCGAGCTTGCCGAGCTTCAGCTCCCGATCGGAGTCCCGCTTGGCGTTCCCTACGAGGTAATTCCTCAGTAGGAGGACGTCGTTCCTGATCTGCAGAGGCGAAAACAACGCATGTCAGTGCAGAGGCAGGAAGCCTCGAATTGGAAGTAAAGAGGAAGGGAAAGCTCAGACTTACCGTAAAAAGCTGTGGAAGGATGCCGAGCAGCGCGTCCGCATAGTCTCGGCCGCCCCGAGCTCGGCGGTCCCGGGCGGTAGAGGCATACTCCATCATCCTCTCTGACAGTCCTCTGTCGAGGATGACCGAGTCTCGGTGGGAGATCACCGGCGCCGGACCTTCGGGCCGACCCCTGCGGCAGCTGCCCCCTCAGCCGGAGCCGCAACGACGGGCCGGCGGTCGCCACTGGCGGTGCCGTCGGGCTGGCAGCAAGAACGGGCCCGGCGATGGGCGGAGCAGCGGGCACCGGAGCTCTCTCTGCAACGCCGCCAGGCCGCGGGGCCGAAGTGCCAGGGGCGCCGCCCTGAGGAGGCCTGGGCGGGGAAACTGCAGCAGCTGGGCCGGGCATGGTCGCCGCCACGACCTCCCGGCTCGTCTCTGTACGAGCCCTCTTCGCTACGGGCTCATCTACGTCCACGACTTCCCGCTGGGCCGCCCCCTCCAGGAGGTTCTCCAGAGAAAACTTCATCCCTGCAAAATGAAGAAGACAGAAGGTCAGACAGCTCGATCTTAAAGAAAGAGGGGGGGGCAGAAATTAATGCGGGGCCAAATCTCATCGATCTCACGGATGGGACTGATGCCGGCCTCAAAAAGATTCTGCTCAAAGAGCAGAACCTCGAGCGCCGGGACCACGTCACTCAGGAGCTGGGTGTAAGACTCCTGGTCCACAGACTCGACTCGGGAATTCCGGTTCGGCGACCGGTCCGGTTCACTCCAGGCCCAGTCGACGTCGTCGACCGAGGCAAAGAAAAACCGGCTCTTCCATCCCTTGACCGAGGAAGGGAGGTCGAACGGAGATACCTAGGCCGGGGCGAAATGTACCACCAGCCGTCATCGGTGGAGCACTTCTTCAGGGTGAACAGGGCCCTGAAGAGAGAAAAATGGGCAACAAACCCGTGGAAGTGGCAGAAGACGATGAAGGAGAAGATGACCCGGATGGCATTAGGAGCCAGCTGGCCGGGACGAGCCGAAAATGGCTGAGGAAGGAAAGAAAGAAAGGGTGCAGAGAAAAACGAAGACCCCCGAGGATGAAGTCTTCGTAGAAGGCAATGCGGCCGGGGCCACTCATGGTGACACGCTCCCCGGACCGCGGAACAAACAGACGAACAGACCCGGGATGCCATAGGCATCCCAGAGCAGAGAAAGATCGCCTTCGGTCATGGTAGAAGCATGACCGGAGGGACCGGCGGGAAGAGATGGCGGAGCGGAAGAGAAGGTAAGGCGGGGAGTGAACGGAGGGGCACGGCAGGCGCAACCGGAGGGGACCGGATCCCCCTGGGGATGCCAATAGTGACACCCCGGGTTGCAAGCGCCGGCGGACCTCCTCTGGAATTACCTCCTCATCCGAGGAGGAAGAAGATGGAGTCCTCGGCCGGGATGGACCGGCCTCGTCCGGATTAGAAGAGACATGGCGACGGCGCGCCATGGAGAAGGAAAGGACAAAGAAATTAGATAAGAAATGAGAGAGAAGGAGGGGGGCTAGAGAAGGAGAAGAAGGCACTCACCAAAAATGCACAGACGGGCGCGAGCAGCAGAAGTTGTTAGCCTGCAGCAAACCGCCCACGAAGCAAGGGAAAAGGCCTCGTTCTGGAAAGTCCCCTCCCTTTCAAACTCAGCCGGCAGCAGCCGTACCCATCATTCCGCCTCAGACCACTGGATGGTCGCCACGTGGGCACACGCCCGACACCGACGCCTCGTTAGCAGAGTAACAGCCTCTGCCCCGAAGTGACGCATTGATTACGGGCAAGTGGACGACGCGTGGCGACTCCCATAGGTCTTCAGCCGCATCGAGCCACGACGAATGAAGATCGTGCCAATTACGATGCAAGATCTTCGCCTCCCCACGTCATGTCTGCATTTAATCCCGACATTCCATTCTACGATACCTCGACGGAACGGCGGGCTGGGGGGCAACTGTTACAGCCGTGACAGTGACGTGGCCAGGCTCAGGTATCGCCGAATGCGAGCGAGCCACGTGTAAGTTTCCCTGCCAGAATCAGCGCCACGTCCTCAAGGCTAGGGTCGGCAAGACCGCACCGCCCGACGACTATCTGAAGCAAACCGCTCCCGCCGAGGTCGAGCTCGGCGCGGAGTTCCTCTACCGACCCATCTGCGCCCGGGCCCGGAGGGGTCCGCAACGAGTGAGGTCGGCCGAGGTCGGCTGACCCTTCGCCTTTCTCCAGGTGGCCACCCGGAGATGGGTCCACCTCAGCCGAAGCCAGGCGACCTCCTGCCACCTCGTCAGGTGTCCACCCAGGAGGGGTCCACCTAGGCCGAGGTCGGCTGACTCTTCGCCTTTCGCCAGGTGGCCACCCGGAGATGGGTCCACCTCGGCCGAAGCCAGGCGACCTCCTGCCACCTCGCCAGGTGTCCACCCAGGAGGGGTCCACCTGAGCTGAGGTCGGCTGACTCTTCTCCTTTCGCCAGGTGGCCACCCGGAGACGGGTCCACCTCGGCCGAAGCCTGGCGACCTCCTGCCACCTCGCCAGGTGTCCACCCAGGAGGGGTCCACTGAGCTGAGGTCGGCTGACCCTTCGCCTTTCGCCAGGTGGCCACCCGGAGACGGTCCACCTTGGCCGAAGCCAGGCGACCTCCTGCCACCTCGCCAGGTGTCCACCCAGGAGGGGTCCACTAGGTCGAGGTCGGCTGACTCTTCGCCTTTCGCCAGGTGGCCACCCGGAGACGGGTCCACCTCGGCCGAAGCCAGGCGACCTCCTGCCACCTCGCCAGGTGTCCACCCAGGAGGGGTCCACCTGAGCTGAGGTCGGCTGACTCTTCGCCTTTCGCCAGGTGGCCACCCGGAGACGGGTCCACCTCGGCCGAAAGCCTGGCGACCTCCTTCCACCTCGCCAGGTGTCCACCCAGGAGGGGTCCACCTGAGCTGAGGTCGGCTGACCCTCGCCTTTCGCCAGGTGGCCACCCGGAGACGTGTCCACCTCGGCCGAAGCCTGGCGACCCTCCTGCCACCTCGCCAGGTGTCCACCCAGGAGGGGTCCACCTAAGCCGAGGTCGGCCGATCCCTCGCCTCTCGCCAGTTGGCCCCCGGAGACAGGTCCAACTCAGCCGAGGTCAGACCGCTCGTACGGAGAGGCCCCGGGGAAAGCGACAGGTCCCGAGGCCATCCCTCGGGCCGTACCGGCCCCAGACGGCGTCCCGTACGGAGGGCGACGGCACGCGGAACGTCACTGCATTGGCCCGACAGGTCCCGCAGTCGAGAGAACCGATCTTGACGGAACAGGCCCCGTAAATGGATGGCGCCCACGCTCGGGAAAAAGAGCACTCTCACGGAGCCCGAGGCCTGACGACTGGCCGCTCTGCCAGCGCCGCCCTCCCTCCTTTTCTCTTCTGTCCTTGCCTTCTCCCTGCTGGGCCCGGCGGACGAGGTCGGAAAGCTGCCTGGCCTCCTTCACCAAAAAGGAAAAGAAAGGAAGACAGGGGAGAGGAGTTTTCGAGGAGGAAAAGAACAAGCGCACGACGGAGGGAGATAAAGAGGGAAGAATCTGGGGACTGCGAGGTAAGCCAACTAGCCTGGGGACAAGGAGGAAGCACCGGCACAAGGCCTCGCTCCGAGAGAGAAACCAGAGATCCCGAGAGGGGAATACTGGACGTGAGCTCAGCAAGCAGGCCCAGCCGAGATTCGATCCCCGGCGCGTTCCCTTCACCAGTTGACTCTCCAAATCTGGGACCCTTTCGAGGGCCCGGAGGGGAGAGTCTGTTCCTTCTCGTCGTCTACTGACTTGACCGTCGGAGCCCCCTCGCCGGGATCCCCGGTCAGGGTCCTCTAACCCCTTTGTTGCAGGTTCCCGCAGGAAGGGAAGCTCCCCCACCAGGCGGTCAGGAAGGATCGGCTGATTCGCGGCACGGGCGCGGCGACGAGAGCGGCAACAGTTTTGAAATTATACAATCATCTATTCATCATCTATAATATTTAAATATTAACCATAGTTATTATGATTAATCCAAGGAGGAGACTTGATTCTATAGGGAACAATCATCTGGGCAAAAGGTGTTGAACATGATATCTTGCCCCCAGGTTTATAGATTGAGCAGAATGGTATTTGCTATAATTGAATTAGTTGCTGATAGAAGTAAAAATTCATATACATAATCACCTATATAGATAATAGGTATTTTGTTACACATGTCAATGATTTTTAGGTTCCGCATGGTTTGCTGCATAATTGTTGAATGATTATAATATGAATATATAAATATTTGTGTGAAGATGTAAATTTTTTTGATGATTTTGGTTGCTTGGAATGTAATTCTAGTTTCTATTTCAATTTTATTTGATACATCTTTGAAAGGTATTTATAATGATGTATAAATACCATATAAGAAAATAATAACTGATACCAAATCAGGGTAATAAAAAATAATAATAATAACCAATATAGAATCATAATAAGAAAAAATGATACAAAATTAAACTAATAAAAGAAAAATATTATAGGATCAATTTTATACAATACCAAGAATTATGCTAATATAATATAAAGAACATTTAATTATGAAGTCTATTAGTAGTTCCCCTATTTGTAGTTCATCCCCTCTAATTATTTCATATTTATCTTTCTTAATAAAGGTTTCTCCAATCTACTTAATATGAATCTACTCCACCTTCAATCTTTGACAAATATATAAAATTTTAATTATGCTGAATTCATTCTTCTTTTAATTTTTTTTCTTTTCTTTAAATTCTCTTTGGTTGTGTGTATGTATGGTCCCTAGGGTCAATAATTTTCTGTAGCTAAATTATTTTGCTCTATCCGATATGTAATCTGCTTTTATTTTTCTTCTTTTTTTTTGAATGTTTGCTATGTCATTATCACAAAATCTGTCCATCCATGCAATAATTCAAAGAGGACCATCAAATATTTGCGATGTCAATGTCCATTAGCTCTAAAGCAGCTCATTGCATAGGGAGCGGATAACTATCTTCCAGTCAATCATTCATTTGATATTCTCTTAAGAAACATAAACTTACTCATTTTAATTTACTTATCATTCATTTGAAATATAGCTTCTGCATGCGGGAGCCACAAGAATATGCAGCGTGCAAGCTTCACAAATTGTCCATATTTTGTAAGTATAGGTTACATAGTATATAATTGGAATGGCCTTAAAATATGAGAAGGAGAATCTATCATTTAGGCCAAAACATAAAATCCTTATCCATACTACCCTTTAAATTAAATTTACATCCACTATTCTTATATGGAGATACTTTGCTATGTATTTGAGACTAGAGTTGCAAATTAAGAGTAGGTAAGAAATATAGAGTTAAGCAACAAATAAATGGTAGCAAATTATATGTACAGTTATTCACATTAAAAAAATATTATTATTTATAATAGATAATATATAAAATACCTATAAACAAATATTGCTAATTCTTAGCCTACTAAACATAATTATCATACAATGCTTCAGTGACTCATGAAAGCATTCAAAAAAGTAGATCAACTACCTTGCGCACCTCGGACTTTGCTCCATTACATGGCACATATCATGAAGCCAAATAAAGGGATTAGTAAAATTACAATATTTCATTTGAATGACTTTTTGGATGGAAAAATTGAGTTACTAAATACAGGCACATATTATCCAAAATAATTTATGTATTTTGTGGCACAAAAATAATGCAAAGGAGTTGTTGCCCAGCAAAGCAACACAAGAGGTGGGGTGAATTGGGTTTTAAAAATTTTTTTACAAGTAATGTGTCGATTCAAATACAATCAAGGTGCTAGTGATTCAAGTGTAAGTGTGCTTGAAGATATGCAGTGAAATTAATAAAATTAAAGCACAATAAATAAGATCAATAATGAGAAAGAGCAAGCCACCACAAACACAAAGATATATAGTGGTTCGGTGTATACCAAAGCACCTACATCCACTTCCAAGTTTCTCTTGGAAATTCACTATAATCCCACATGATTACAGCTGATTAATTTTCCGGGCTCACTAATTACAATCCTTTAGTTTTCACAAGGCTCATAAAAAACCTAGTTGGTTTTCACAAGGCTCACCAACAACCTCTTGGTTTTCTCAAGGCTAACTAAATAAACTAAGTTGGTTTTACAAGGCTCACCAACAACCAAATCACTAGCTTCAAACCAATTGAAACCAAGAACAATAATAAAGTTGAGTGTAAGTAAAGAATACAATAAGCTTTCTAAAATAAAAGCAAATATCTCTTTGAAGCTCTTTGATTACTGTTGAAGATGCTTGCCTTCAAGTTGTTAGAGCCTTAATGGATGCTTGAAGGATGGACTTGAATGCTTCTTGAAAGCTCTTAATACTTGAAGGCTCAACTTCACTCAAATATAATGAATACTCAATAAATTTTCATTAGTGTTTCATTAGTTACTTTCCTCTTGAGTTTGGTCCATTTTAAATACCTTTACAAGCCTTAAATGACAGTTTTTGATCATTGGAGAGGAGAAATAACCGTTAGGGATGAAAAGGACCATTTATGTGCTTCAGAAAACTAACCGATACTGTTCATCCAGACCTATAGGTATCGACACTTCGGTCATGAGTCGATACTAGTTCAAAAAAGTCTTTTAAAACTCTCTAGAATGCACTGGTGCGTCGACACTTCTTATGGTGAGTCGACACTTCATCTCCATGAGTCGACACATGAGGAAAGCTTGATTTCAGTATGTTCTGTATCATTTTTGTCTCAGACCTTGAGTCGATACATGAGTCGACACTTGAGCTTCTTGAGTCGACACTTCATGTGTGCCATCTAAAATTTCTTCTATGTATCAGCTCAAACTTCTTTGAGTCGATTCCTTGAGTCGACACTTCACTTCCATGAGTCGACACTTAGCTGAAACTTTCTTGAAACTCTTCTGAAACTCTGTTGAAACTTCTTCAAACTTAAGATTTGAATCCTTCAAGGTTGTTCTTATGTACCAAGGTCCATTTGACTTGAAATTTCATCCATAAACCTGACTTCTTTCAACAAGATGATAAATATTTTAAATTTTCAACATATGAGTATCCTGTTTTGATAAACACACTTTTAACACATAGTTAGTACTCAAATATACTTAAGTGTTTTGTTATTCATCAAAATTAATACAGGAGTCAACATGAGTATATATATTTTATATTTCATTAGTTTCTTCCCATCTTAGATTTTTGGTATCTATTTTTCTTGATTCTCTATTTTATGCCATTATAATATATAGGTAAGATAACTCCAAATTTATTTATTTTTAATTATTTTAAATTTTGTAAATCATTTTTTTATTTGATACCATGTAAATTATAAGCTTTGTGATTATAAACTCATAAGATTTGGACCTAGATCCTTTTAAGAGGGTTAAAACTAAACTAACCAGAAAAAATATATGCTGATCAATTTAGAAACTGCTATATTTTGATATTAATATGTAGTTGCTATAATGAACAATATTTGTATGGTAGAAGTTGCTAAATAAAATAAAATAAATAGTAATTACTATAGTAACACTGATGCAGAACTATATGCATGCAGATTATTTTTGTGTTTTTATATATTAAGTTATATATTTGAATCCCGAAAATTAGACCAAGAAACTAAGTAGAGAGTTCTATATGAAATTAAGAAGCAAAAAAAGCATGCATAACAGGACCTAAAAAGCAATAGAAAGTGGACCACCAAGGCTGAGAAGTCTTGGTTAGACTAGTTCATCTTCAATAAAAGAACTGACAGGCAGAGAGGGTGTGCCTGACATATTTTACCGAACATAATTATATTAACAGTAGAAATGTATCCAAATTACAACCAAGTAAAGCAAGCCAACTTGTTGAGCTATGTCAATGTCTGTGTAATACCTGGGCGTGGACCACCTAACCAGGTCCTGGGCCTTGTCCCACGCGTGGATTTGAGGGGGTGGGACGCGTGTGTATCGCGCGTTTGTGGCGCCAAAAGAAGGAAAATAAAAAGACAAAAAAAACTTCCCTTCCCCATCGCGGCCCATCCAGACCAGGCTGCGTCCCTCTCGTATCTCTCTCTCTCTCATGCCTGAGATCCCATCGCCACTTCTCTCTCTTTATCTATCTCTCTCATCTTATCTCTTCCTTGTCGAGCACCACCTTCGGGAGCTCGCTGTGCCACTGCCATCCGGCGGGCCTTGCTAGTTTCTCTCCTCTTCATTGAGAAGACGATGAAGACAAGAATGCTAAGCCCTCCTCTCTCGTTCTCCACCTCTTCAACGGCATCTTCTTTACCTTTCTCTCCCTCCTTGTAATCTCTCTTAATCTCTACCTTAATCCTTCTCTCTTCCTAAGCTCACCCTTTTCCCTGCCGTATGTGTGTTATCTGGTAAGAGGGTGTGTGACCTCTCTTCCATTCCCTCACACTCTCTCCAAAGAAGAAGAAGAAGTAGTCACTCAGGTTTTAAAAAACAGATTTTAGAGTTTTAAAAATTATTTGAAATTATCATAGTGTCATGGTTTTTAGTTATTAAAGAAACACCCATAAATTAATTAGATTGTATGGAATTTTAATATCAGCAAGATAACCGACTTAACGCATCTTGCTATCTTTTTAATATAACTTAATGACCTTTGCATCTATTTGATTAAATAATCAAGCATGATATATTTTATATATAGTATAAGAATTAAATATATATTTAAATATTTTTGTAAATAAATTAATTTGGCATTTGATCTATCCTGATATTATTTTTTAAAAATATTGCCAGATGATTTATGAAAATATTTTTATATATATTCGACATAGCTATGACCTGTTTTGATCCCGTTAATGAGAATTGTATGTTAATCCTATTGACTTATAATCTAGATAACTAATTTTGATATTGCATCTTCAGTGAATAGAATAGTAATTATGTGAGAGCTCATTATCTGTTATTAGTTGTCGATTGATTATTTGTTACCAATCCATGCCACTAGATTGTGGCCATAGCTAAATATTAGATACAATGTTAATTTATAAAAAAATATTTTAAAAAAGAAAATGATTTATTATTCTTTGATATATATGTGATAATAATTGAGTTTCGGTTAGTTAAGTATATGTTTGTCATGAACCAATATGCTTTGACCCACCTTGAGGTGTTTTGATACTTATTGGATTAGTGTAACTCATTACTATTATTTTTCTATTTTTAAATTTTGAATTTAGGGAAGCATGTTATATTGTCTAGAGATCTTAGTTTTCAAGAATTAATATTGTTTTATTACTGATTTAAAATTATTATGAAACAATTAAATTTATTTTTGGGTAGCCTTGCATGTTCGTGGGATCCATCTTATAGGCATGTGATATTTATGACGTGCTTGGTTTGGGATGTGATAAATTTAGTGATATCCGGGTCTAGGTTTAAAATTGTTAGAGATTGTGATAAATTAAATAATGCTAGTAGTACAATAATCTAGATTCAAGAATTCTTAGGACACATAAGAAAGGTCAAGAATTAGATAGACGTACATTAGGCAATAAGGCATATATGATTATTTTGTTGTTGATAAGTTTGAACTGTTTTATTTAAGCATCATTGTTATTTTTATCTTATTTTCATTGAAATTAAGAATGCTTTCCTACCTTATCCGAAGCTGAAATTAAATAGAGATGTTCACGGTGGAGTCCCTGGTAACACAATGATTGAGACCACGTATTCAAAAGGTTTTACTGTAGTGTACTCAGCAAATTATAATGATATGGTAGATAAGGTTAAGAACATGGAGATTATTTTGAAGGAAATTTAAGATGTAAAAGGAGAAAAGTAAAAGAAAATGGATAGAGATTTTAATTCTCACAGTAGACAGGATGGACAAAGTTTTGTAGAATTTTGAGTAATTGAGGGCCATCAACATTCATCTAATTTTCATCAGAAGAAACATGAGTCTTACTCTGAGATTAATTAATTAACAGTTTACCAAAAAAATTTAATTAACAGGACAAGCATAAGCATACTATACGGTATTCACAGGACAAAAAACTGCATGTAGATATCCAAAGCTTGATTGAAGCGTGGCCATATGGGCTATGAGATAACTGGATACCCTCAAAATATCTATGAGTCTTGGTTCAAAGACCTCAATTATGAGAATTCAACCAATTCAATTTTTTTTTGCTTGGACTCCTATTGCTCATGTTTAGATAAGTCAAATATCTTTTCAAGAGTTATAGAAAGTGGAAGCCCACATATTCAAGGATATGTTTATGCATTGATTTAGCGGGATGCATAAGGGCATCATCGAATTTTAAGATTAATTATAATATGGTAACTAGTTCATGTAATGGTTTTAAATATAGCAACTAATTCAAAGGTTAATCATGATTGTGTATGTTTGAGGTGAATAGGATTTAAAGCTTTACTTGGATTCTATAATAGAATTTGAAATTTTTGATCTTCTCAGTTTTAATAGAAAATAGTATTCGGTTAGAAATTATTTAGAAATTTAAGGAATTACTTTAAATACAGCAGAAGAACGATCAGTCGATTTAGGATATGTATATCTTAATCATTTGCTATTTTAAATATAAAATTTTTAAGAATGTAAATTAATTAAGATGTGAATGATATAATATATGGATAGGATCCAATTAACCAGGACGGGTCTCGTCATTGCCCCTCCTGTCTCTCTCATCCAATCTCTACCTCGTTGAGCCCCGTTACCAACCACTCGCTATGCCACCCCCATCCTGCGGCCCTTGCTAGTTTCTCTTGTCCCATTGAAAAAAAAAAAAAAAAAAAAAGGAAAAAAAAAAAGAAAAAAGAAAGAAAAAGGAGGAGAAGAAGAAGAAGAAAAGAAAAAGAAAAACTAAGCCCTCTTTTTCTCTTTTTTTTGTCTTCTACCTCAAGGCTTGAACCAGGCATGTAGCTACATATTCTTAAAATTTAATCTTAATAAATATGCAAGGCATGTCTTATGAATGCATACAGTAATTAGACAGTGATAAAAAATTAAGAATCACCTAAATATGATAATTAAGATAAATTTTCAATCTTAAAAAGTTATATAATATTTCTAATAAGTTTTTTAAAGAAAATTTAATTTATATTCTCCTAGATCTTAAGTTTTTCATAGCATAATTTCAAGTACGACTACTCTGCAATATTTAAAAAAGAAAGAAAAGATATAATAAGCTATTCAAGCTCAGTAAGTTACTATAAACTTTAATTTATAAAATATAAAATTGAATGATTATCTATAAAACTTGATACGTTCAATCTACTAGTCAGATCTCAGTATCTACTTGCAAGAAAAGTAGAAGACAATAATTTAAATTACAAAAAAAATAAATTTAATATTAATTAAACCAGAACACTACTACAAAAAATAAAAAGTGTAATTAAATGAAATTAAGAATAGTTATAAAAAAAACTGTAACAAAGATTGGAAGTAGATCAATGTAGCTTCATCAAGAAGATGATCGACCAACTTCCATCTTCCTTCATTCTTCTTAGAACAAACTAGGTTTCTCTACTTCTTTTTCTATGATTCTTGATCTTGAAGATGAAGTCGGCTCGAAGATGATATAGAGATAGCACTCTTCTCCAAGATACCTCATTCTTAGAGACCAACCTATAATCCAAGTAGTGCCCTCTATCTCGTACCGTGCTCTCTTTCTCTATAATGTCCCTTTTCTTGTAACCTAGGATCTTTTTTATAAAGAGAGATAAGTAAACTCCTTATAAAATTTTTAATTTTTTTAAAAATTTTAAATTTCAAATCATCCTAAAATCCTATAAATCAGGCTTAAATTATTTCATATCTAGCTGAATTAAACATGAACCATTATATTATTTTTTTTATTGTCGTAGATCATGCTTCAATCTTTTGACAAACTGGCCCATAACTCCCTTTTCAAGTTGGAGTAAGTCTTTGTGCACTGTGTGCAGTGCAATAAATCCAAGTTGGACTGCACCACTTTTTTTTATTGATCCATATAGATCCAAGTTGGCATGATGGGACAAGATGGGATGTGCATTGAATATTGTGAAAGTAGTGTCTGTTATCAACATGATAGAGAGTCAGTAGAGTCAGTCTTTTTTTGAAAGTTTTGGATGGACCAAAATGCCCTTTCCCTCTCTCAAATATTTGCCCCTCTTGGTTAGTAGAGAGAGCCAAAAATTGGATGGTGGGAATTCATGTTCGCCTCCTTAAGCTGGAACAAGAAGATGATGATGAAGACAAAAAAGAAGAAGGTGCCGGGAGTCCAATGTCATACCTCACCACCTCACGCGATCTCTCCTCACAGTCAATAATCACTTAGAGTCCTCCACCTTCCTCCTGTTCTCTCTTGCCTTGTCATCATTCTCCCTATCTCTTCTAGCACAAAGCTAGCATCCCCGTTCTTTTTTATCCCCACCAACTATATAAAGAGAAAGAAAAAATGATAAATATATACCAAAATAGGATTTTAAGATTCTAGTTCAAAAATTATGACATCCCAGTAGAAACATGAAACTAAAGATATTAACCCCTCCTATCAAGACTACCTATTACTTGTGACCTGAATTATGACTTCCAGGATGTCATAATATAGCACAGATGGTAAAAGATAATAAATATATACCAAAACAAGATTATAACATCCTAGCTCAAAAATGATGACATTAGTTAAAAAATTATGACATCCATATAAAAAACATAAAACTAAATGTATTAATCCTTCCTACCAGGAGTACATATTACTTGTGATCTAAATTATAACTCAGAGGATGTCATCACATACCACGGATAGTAAAAGAATATAAATATATGCCAAAACAAGATTATGACATTCTAGTTAAAAAAACTTTATTTTCTCCTGATCTTTTTATCATAATCTAACAATCTTATTCAGGCCAATGCATGGTTGAAAAGTTCTATGATGGAGGACAAAAGCCTTCATTTTTATTTTGTACCAAGTTGTTTGTATTTCAAAAGTTTTGATATTGAAGTTTTCTCAGAAGTATTTTATTATAATGTGAGTGTCATATATCAGCAATGCATACTTAAACACTTCTATTACATAAGATCAAAATATCCAGTTTATAATTTTGTGTAGGGATTCGTAGTCTTTTAACTAGGATGTCGTAGCTTTTAAACTAGGATATCGTAATCCTGTTTCAGCATATATTTATGATCCTTTAGTATCCGTAGCATATTATGACATCCTAGGAATAATAACTCCGTCCATAAGTGATAGATTTTCCTAGTAGGAGGGGTTAATATATTTAGTTTTATGTTTTATGATCGGATGTCATGATCTTTTAATTAGGGTGTCATAATCTTTTAACTAGGATGTTGTAAGTTCAAATACTATATTTCAAAATGTTATTTTCTCCTAGCTTTTTTTATTATAATCTAACAATCTTATTCAAGTCAATGCATGGTTTAAAAGTCCTATGATAGAGAATAAAAGCCTTCATTTCTATTTTTTACTGTTTTGTTTATGTTTCGAAGTTTTTGATATTGAAGTTTTCTCAGAAGCATTTTATTACAATGTGGGTGTCATATATCATCAATGCATACTTAAACACTTCAATTACATATGATCAAATTATTTGGTTTATGATTTTGTGCAGGAATATCATAGTTTTTTAACTAGGATATCGTAGCTTTTAAACTAGGATGTCGTAATTCTGTTTCAGCATATATTTATGATCCTTTAACATCCGTAGCATGTTATGACATTCTAGGAGTCATAACTCAGTTTATAAGTGATAGGTTTTTTGGTATGAAGGGTTAATATATTTAGTTTAATGTTTTATGATCGGATGTCATAATCTTTTAACTAAGATGTCGTAAGTTCAAATATTATATTTTAAAATATTATTTTTTCCTGATCTTTTTATCATAATTTAACAATCTTATTCAAGTAAATGCATGATTAAAAAGTCCTATGACGGAGGACAAAAGCCTTCATTTTCTGTTTTATATCGAGTTGTTCATGTTTCGAAATTTTTGATACTAAAATTTTCTCAGAAATATTTTATTACAATGTAAGTGTCATATATCAGCAATGCATACTTAAACACTTCTGTTACATAGGATCAAAACATTTGGTTTATAATTTTGTGCAGGGATGTCATAGTTTTTAACTATGATGTCGTAGCTTTTAAACTGGGATATCGTAATGCTATTTCAGCACATATTTGTAATCCTTTAGCATCCATAGCATGTTATGACATCCTAGGAGTCATAACTCAATCCACAAGTAATAGGTTTTCCTGGTATGAGGGGTTAATATATTTAGTTTTATGTTTTATGATCGGATATCATAATCTTTTAACTAGGATGTCGTAATCTTTTAACTAGAGTATCGTAAGTTCAAATATCATATTTCAAAATATTATTTTATCCTTGTATTTTTATCACAATCTAATAATTTTATTCAAGTCAATGCACGATTGAAAAGTCCTATGATGGATGACAAAAGCTTTCATTTTCTATTTTGTATCGAGTTGTTCATGTTTCAAAGTTTTTGATACCGAAGTTTTCTTAGAAGCATTTTATTACAATGTGGGTATCATATATCAACAATGCATACTTAAATACTTTTGTTATGCAGAATCAAAACATCCGGTTTATGATTTTATGCAGGAATGTCGTAGTTTTTTAATTAGAGTATCGTAGCTTTTAAACTAGGATGTCATAATACTGTTTCAGCATATATTTATGATCCTTTAGCATCCATAGCATGTTATAACATTCTAAGAGTCATAACTTAGTCCACAAATGATAGGTTTTCCTGATAGGAGAGGTTAATATATTTAGTTTCATATTTTATGATCGGGTGTCATAATTTTTTAACTAGGGTATCGTAATCTTTTAACTTGAAAAGTTCTATGATGGAAAACAAAAGCCTTCATTTTCTATTTTGTATCGAGTTGTTTATGTTTTCCAGATAAGTACTTCTTAAATAAATAGTGTAAGGGCATGAAATACCAATTCGACGATTTCGAATGCAATATTCAATTTTATGATAAAAGTATATGAAAATCATGATACACAATCAAGGAATTATTTAAATTTAGATGTCTTATTTTATGTTTACATAAACCTATCATATGTCATGAAATTCTAATACAAATATTATATTTTATTGATCGTAAATATGCTTTGATGAGTCATCAGATGATGAAGCTTGCAGAGATAGTCTCTGTATCTGAAGATGCATTTAATTTAGTGATAGAAGATCTTACACCATTATTTAAAAGAGCTGTAGATGCTAACTGTATAGCTAAGCAAAGTACATAACTCTAACCCAAGACCCTGACCAAGTTATTATGAAAGGTCATCCAAGAGAAAATAAAATTAAGAGGAGTCAAGAAGAAGTCAAAGAGATCAAGGAAAAATACGGATAAGGCTTCTGTTGACACTCCTATACAATAATGCAGAACGGAAGCTCTGATACCAAAAATGATGCAGAACGGAAGCTCTGATACCAAAAATGATGCAGAACAAAGAACAAAAAAACGTATGCGGAAGTAAAATTAAGATTAATTCTTTTTTTTTTATATTTCAGAAATTGGCTTCGACTCAAAGTAAAGTTAAACTAAGTTGATGGAAACTAGGTAAAGATTGAAAGCATAATTTAGAAGAAGCTAAGTTATCAGAGTAGTTCAGAAGTAACGGATCGCTGGGGGTTGAGAAACTCCCAGACCTAGGGTTTCGCTCTGAACTTTCAACAGGACAGAAATAGAGAGGAGAGATGGGTTACCAATCAGACAGTGATCTTCACAGAATTTGGGTGGAAGAACTCTCTCGGGCAGATTGTTGGATCCTCGGATTCGGCTATCTTCGCAATGGATCCTCCAATACTGGTCCCGTGGCTGGGTCGGCTTCTCCTGAACTCAAGATCTGGGAAGAAGAAAAACAAGTGATGGATTCAGAGACTCAGGGAAGGATTTACCAGTTCGAAGAACTTGAAGGCTGATGTCGCTGAGATCCGGATTCTCTTGAAGGCTAATTCGACTCCCTCTGTAAAGAGTTTTGGATCTGAAGTATCCGGACTGTAGCTAGATGCTGGTGGTCGGCCTGGACTTCGGGAGAATGGCCGTGACAGGTGGGATATGCTAAGGCTTGGTGGAAAGAGAAGGGTGATGGGCGGCTAGGGTTTGGGAGTGAAGTGGCTAACCTAGGGTTGGGGTTTTGGAGATCTCACACCTCCTCAAGGTTCCTGGGGAACCCGGATTTACTCCCTCACAGAGCTCAACACCTGGATGCAAGTGCGGAAGAGAGAAAACACAAAGTTTGCTCACAAAAAAATTTGGTTTCATTCATCTTATTTTTTTTTCAAACTTACATGGGGGTTTAATTTATAGGCCATTACAAGAGAGTAGGGTTTTGCATCTTCCCATGTGGGACTAAAGGAGGGGATCTTCAAATTAGGATATCAATCCCTACTCATATGGCCGGCCAATTAATTCCAAAGTTGATTGAAGCTTCAAAAAGGAAAGTGGGTGGCGCCTCCTTGTCTTGACCTCTAAGAAAATATTTTTTTCTTCTATGCTTGGCCTTATCTGGAAGTGTTTGGGCGCCTCTTAACCTTGCCCTCCAAGAGAAAATTTGTTGCCTTTTATATCTGGCTTTAGTTGGAATGATTAGGGCGCCTCCTAACCTTGCTTTTCAAGAGAAATCTCCTTCCTTTCATGGCTCAACCCTTTTTGGATACCTCCTTTTCTTTCTCCCCAAGTTATGGCTCCTTCTAACTTTGTTTTGAGTATTTCTGGCAGGTAATGGGCGCCTCCTTGAATTTCTCTCCAAGAGAATTTTTTCCCTTTTATAGTTTGGTTCTTTTGGGAAGTCTTGGGCCGCCCCCTTGATTTGTGGGCTCCTGGTGGATTTCTTCTCAATTGGCGCAAGGGAGAAGGGAGCTGCTATCTATGGTGTGGGGACCAAAGGCTGCTGGATGTAGATGTGGCACCCCCTGGACTCAGGCGTATGGCTAGGAGTGTGGCTGGGAGTGTGGCGCCCACTTGCTTGGCCTTGGGAGAAAATGTAACACCCCAGGTTGAAGTCCTAGTCCACTACTGAGTCAACATGACTCAACAAAATAAAATGCAGGTAATATAGACTCAAGCTAAAATTGAGTTGATCCAGTCAACCCTTATTACAAGCCAAAAAAACCCTAATTCTTCAGGCAAGGTTAATCAGAGATCCAGATAGAGCTCTGAAGTCTTCTTCTGAGTCTGGTACCCGCACCAATTCTCCCAGGGTGGGAGGAACTCGACCCTGTCGAGTATGGATCAAGTTGGCTCTGGTATCTCTCCAAGAGGTCTGGGTCAAATTCTTGTAATTCTTCTCGGGAGATCCAAGAGTCATCAGAATCTGGCATTCCTTGCCAGCGGACCAGGTATCTTTGGTATCCTCGATTACGAGTAGAGATAACCTGATCATCCAGGATCTTTTCAATCTGCTCTTTCCTCACAGGCCAGTTTGTTGGTGGACACACAGGGTTGGGTTCACTCTCAAGAGCAGGATTAGGTTCAAAAGCCTCACTGGGAATCATAGCTGGCTCTCTATACTCTACTAGGTCTGTAATGTTGAAAGTGGAGCTAATTCCTAGTTCTGGAGGCAACTCGAGCACATAGGCATTGGATCCTACTCTCTTCACCACTCTAAATGGTCCAGCTCCTCTAGCATGTAACTTTCTAACAGTTCCAGGAGAAAACTGCTCAGGCCTTAACCTAATCATTACATAGTCTCCCTCAACAAAAGTTTTGACTCGCCTTTGAGAAACAGCCAACTTCTTATAAGTTTCATTACTTAAATTTATTTTGGCATGAATTTTTTTATGCAAGTCTTTTATATGCTGTGCAAGTGCATCAAGAGACTTGTGTGTATGGGCTAATAGTGAAATCAGATCAAGTGGTGTGTGAGGCTTGTATCCATGAACAATTTCAAAGGGACTCTAGCCTATAGACCTATTGATCGAAACATTGAATGCAATTTCAGCCCCGGACAAAATACAAATCCCAATTCCTGGTGCTCTCAAACAAACCAAAATCTGAGCCAAAGCCTAGTAAAGGGTCAAGAAAAACTAAACTAGACTGACGACGCATTCCTAAAGAATGGACTTTATTCCAAAGGAACCCTAGGTTTAAACCTAACAAACTACGGCTCTCTAGGTTTGACCTTGGGTCGGAGGATGGCATGCAGAGCATGAAAACTTATCATGGGTGCCTAGTAGGTGCCATAAGGTCTTCCAGAAGTAGGTGGCAAACCTAATAGGTTCTGACACATGGTTCACTCTAAAGACTTCGATAAAGTATACTTGGATGGTGTAAGAAGCATTGGAAGTCCTAGAGAAATGGAGGAAATATGAGGTGGAGTCTCGAATTACCTGCTGACTAAAGGTGGTGACCTGAAGGTTTGAATGGTGATCTATGAGTGTCAACTGGTCATCCTTACGAAAGGAAAAGTTTGCTACTCCTAGGAATGGATCAAGAGATGGTTCGGGAAGTAGCCTAGGACATGTGATTGCAACAGTTAAAGTTTGTTCTCTAAGCAAATAATGATCCATTTTCTCAAGAACTAGATTGAAGAATGATTCATGAGAGGGCCTATGGATGATGACCTCAAGACTTGAATTTGACCTATGGATGCAGAAAGGTATACTCTATAAAAGGGTAGGTCAGTCATGCGAAGAAAGGGGTCTGGGGCCATAAGGAGGACTTCTACAGGACTGGGTGAATCAATCCGCTCAAGACAAGGATGTTCAACTGAGATTACGAGAGAGACCTTAGTGGCTGGGCATGGGACAATGTCCAATTGTAAGAGGCTTGATTCAGTCATCCTAAGGAGAGGATCTACCATAGGGTGGGCAAACTTAAACAGTTCAGTACAAAGATCTTCAATTGGTAACTGGGAAATGACTGTCATTAGAGGGTACGAACTGATAGCTCGGGCTAACACTATGAGTTCTTCCTGGGGGTATTTGACTAAAGGAACCTGGTTCTCACAAATCTCTTGAATTTCTGAACTAGGTCCTACCACTTGGTTGCTCTCCAAGGTCTCCTCAGGTAAGGAACCAATAGTACCGATGTCACATTCTTCAAGTTCTTCCCCCTCATATTCATCAACTAGACTCAAGCCAGCATCATATACTTCCTCGATGCCATCTTCAATGGGTTTCGGGTCAGTGATAATCGGGTCAACTGATTCTAGGCTTGTCATACCTAACCTTTCTTCCTCATTGGTAGGCTTGGGTTCTCCCTCATTAATGTCATCCTTAGGATTCTTACCACTTAGCTGTGCACAAGCCAGTCCTATGCATGGGCACTGACTAGATTTATGGCCTCTTTCTCCACAAAACAAACATTCTTGTGATATAGGAACCTGGATCACACTGGGTTTCAAGCTAGTAGAGACCTTACTTGGGCATGGGTGTGGATCTAAATGGTTTGATCTAGAAGACTTGGGTTGTTGAGTGACTGGTCTAGAATATTGTAAGGACCTCTCATAGACACAATCCACACTGTAGATATCATGGTTAGGCTTCCGAAGATTATGCTCGGGATCACGGTATAAGGTCCTCCTAGGATCCTGGCATGGATGAGGTTGGGGCCTATTAAATTTTGGATCAGGGATCCAATTTTGATGTCTATGTTTCTCAAGTACTTGGACTTGATCCCTAAGCTGGGTAAAATTCTCATGGACTTGTTCTTTACACTGGGTAACAGTAGCAGTCAAATCCTGACTCAGTTTGTTCATACTCTCAGTAAGATTTCTAACCATGGCCTCTAAATCTGGTTGGGTTTGACTAGGTTGGTAGGGTACTCCATTCCGGGCAGACATGATGATGCAAGCAAGCACACAGAATGTGACTAGACTAAAGCGACTACTGGCTCACTAGACCTAGAGTCTAAACAAGATGCCCAATCAGAGTGGCAAGCTAGCCTGTAGTAACTCAGGACTCAGCCAGGCAGGTGTAAGGGGAGTGTTAGGTCCCTAAATGCCAATCCTAGACACCAATCAGAGATTGGCCAGGTAGGCGGACCAGCACACAAGCCCTTCGGGATGGAATCCCTGAACCACCGTTCTAGACACTGAGTATAAAGCACACACAGAGTAACCAGACAAACTGACTCAACACTAGCCTTGACCCGACTTGTTGATGTCCCTAGCTCACTAGGGCAAATTAGGTCTAATCAATTTTTAGATTAAAGGCTTAGGTTCGAATGAGTGGGTGGTGGTTTTGGGCTAAGGAGAGGTTATCAACTCCTCCCCTTATCTTAGATGCTCAAATGCCCTTAAGATGAATTAAGAGATGAACACTCAAAAATAATTGGATTGCAGAACACAAAAACAGAGTTGCAGTAATTTAATTCTCAGAAATCCCACGGAAACCAATAAATCACAGGAAAATTATGAAAAATAGTTTCAATTATACTGGTTTCAGCAAAATAAAAATCATCGAATTTAGAGTTATCTACAGTGAGAAATAATTCCTGCAATAGAGAAATTACGGGCTGAAAATAGAGCACTTCCCCGTTTACAATTCCTGCTACGAAGTTATAACCCAACGGATCCCCTACACGCCCTAGGAACACCCCGTGGAATGGGAAGAGGAGGTTTGCACCTCGCTTCGTTCCTAGGACCGGACGTCCTGGGGAGTCTACTTCGAGCAGACAAAGTAAAAAGAGAGAGACTCAAACAAGCAATCAAAACAGAAACCCTAGACAGGGCTCTGATACCAAAAATGATACAGAACGGAAGCTCTGATACCAAAAATGATGCAGAACGGAAGCTCTGATACCAAAAATGATGCAGAACAAAGAACAAAAAAACGTATGCGGAAGTAAAATTAAGATTAATTCTTTTTTTTTTTTTTTTTTCAGAAATTGGCTTCGACTCAAAGTAAAGTTAAACTAAGTTGATGGAAACTAGGTAAAGATTGAAAGCACAATTTAGAAGAAGCTAAGTTATCAGAGTAGTTCAGAAGTAACGGATCGCTGGGGGTTGAGAAACTCCCAGATCTAGGGTTTCGCTCTGAACTTTCAACAGGACAGAAATAGAGAGGAGAGATGGGTTACCAACCAAACAGTGATCTTCACAGAATTTGGGTGGAAGAACTCTCTCGGGCAGATTGTTGGATCCTCGGATTCGGCTATCTTCGAATGGATCCTCCAATATTGGTCTCGTGGCTGGGTCGGCTTCTCCTGAACTCAAGATCTGGGAAGAAGAAAAACAAGTGATGGATTCAGAGACTCAGGGAAGGATTTACCAGTTCGAAGAACTTGAAGGCTGATGTCGCTGAGATCCGGATTCTCTTGAAGGTTGATTCGACTCCCTCTGGAAAGAGCTTTGGATCTGAAGTATCCGGACTGTAGCTGGATGCTGGTGGTCGGCCTGGACTTCTGGAGAATGGCCGTGACAGGTGGGATATGCTAAGGCTTGGTGGAAAGAGAAGGGTGATGGGCGGCTAGGGTTTGGGAGTGAAGTGGCTAACCTAGGGTTGGGGTTTTGGAGATCTCACACCTCCTCAAGGTTCCTGGGGAACCCAGATTTACTCCCTCACGGAGCTCAACACCTGGATGCAAGTGCGGAAGAGAGAAAACATAAAGTTTGCTCACAAAAAAATTTGGTTTCATTCATCTTATTTTTTTTTCAAACTTACATGGGGGTTTAATTTATAGGCCATTACAAGAGAGTAGGGTTTTGCATCTTCCCATGTGGGACTAAAGGAGGGGATCTTCAAATTAGGATATCAATCCCTACTCATATGGCCGGCCAATTAATTCCAAAGTTGATGGAAGCTTCAAAAAGGAAAGTGGGTGGCGCCTCCTTGTCTTGACCTCCAAGAAAATATTTTTTTCTTTCTATGCTTGGCCTTATCTGGAAGTGTTTGGGCGCCTCTTAACCTTGCCCTCCAATAGAAAATTTGTTGCCTTTTATATCTGGCTTTAGTTGGAATGATTAGGGCGCCTCCTAACCTTGCTTTTCAAGAGAAATCTCCTTCCTTTCATGGCTCAACCCTTTTTGGATACCTCCTTTTCTTTCTCCCCAAGTTATGGCTCCTTCTAACTTTGTTTTGAGTATTTCTGGCAGGTAATGGGCGCCTCCTTGAATTTCTCTCCAAGAGAATTTCTTTCCTTTTATAGTTTGGTTCTTTTGGGAAGTCCTGGGCCGCCCCCTTGATTTGTGGGCTCTTGGTGGATTTCTCCTCAATTGGCGCAAGGGAGAAGGGAGCTGCTATCTGTGGTGTGGGGACCAAAGGCTGCTGGATGTAGATGTGGCGCCCCCCTGGACTCAGGCGTATGGCTGGGAGTGTGGCTGGGAGTGTGGCGCCCACTTGCTTGGCCTTGGGAGAAAATGTAACACCCCAGGTTGAAGTCATAGTCCACTACTGAGTCAACATGACTCAACAAAATAAAATGCAGGTAATATAGACTCAAGCTAAAATTGAGTTGATCCAGTCAACCCTTATTACAAGCCAAAAAAATCCTAATTCTTCGGGCAAGGTTAATCAGAGATCCAGATGGAGCTCTGAAGTCTTCTTCTGAGTCTGGTGCCCGCACCATACAAAATAAAAGAAATGCTAGTACAAGCAAGATGCAGACTTCCCATAATATAGTAAAAGTACCCGAACAAGTAATTGAACCCACTATACCATCTTCCGATCCTTTTTAGATGCTTATATATGCAGTCAACTAATATAGGAGAGGATATGAAATGTTAAATTTTTGTACAATCTTGTGTATATTTATATTATCTAGAAAAATTTAAAACAGCATGTATTGGACATGTGATTGAATATGTTTATTTCAAATATAAATTTAGGACTACTTTATGTGCCCAAAGACTAAAATAGGGATAACAGAATGATGACACCCCTTGATATAATGGATGATATCCAATTACAAAATTAGAGTATCCCATCATAAAACAAGAAAGTGAAGAAAATAACTACTCATAACAGAACTTTCCATTATCCATGTTCTGAATAATGACTTATAAAGTATCAAAAATTATCACGAATGCTAGAAGATTACTCAAATTGACCGAAATAGTTTAATAACATCACATTTTAAAAACTACGATATTCTAGTTAAGATACTATGATACCCATGCGGAAATTATAAAATAAAAATTTGTAACCCATTCCACTTATGATACATATCATTCGTAGCTTCGTTTATGCAGAAATTGGTTTGGACGCGGACAAACTAGCTTTACTAAGGTAGTGGAAGCTAGGTAACGAAGTACAGAAAATGAAGAACCAAGTGTCTCAAGCTTTAGAGGCTTATGTGTCAATTTTTACATCAATTTTTTTTGGTGCAGTAATGTGAACAATTGCATCCATCATCCGTGTGAAAGGATCTCCTTGGTTGGGCTTTTGATGATCTTTTCTTTGTATTTAGCCTAGACAATTCCAACAGGTGCTGCTTTCTCTGTGAATCCTATAGGTAACTGTATCTATATCATTAGCTGCCCAAGAAGTAAAATATCTCAAAATTTCAATAGTACTGGTAAACAAAGGTTTCATTGATTTCATAGCTCATGGTCTCACCCAATCTCCCTAATGATTCAGGAGAGATCTACAATGAGAAATAGAATACCTTTATTCTTTCCTGCCTATAGCCTCTCTAATCTATGCATGTTTAACGTCACTCTTTGTTCCAAACATCTAAACAAGACTTAAGAGACTGCATTTCCTCAGAAAAAAAAAATTTAAAAAAATCCCTTTAACGAAAGCGTTTTTGTTCTCCAAATTGGGCTTGGGTAAGGTTCACCTAAGACCTCACTCAATTTGATATTAGTGCTTTAGCATTTGCTAGAATAAACAAAAAGAAATATATAAATATTAGCGCTCGTACCAAAACTCCAGAGAATTTGGCAAATTGTCGATTAACCCTTTGTTTAGTTACTATTTTAAAATTAGTCCCAAGTTAGATTTCAATACCGACCAATCCAATCCCTGAAAGGCAATTTTGCCATAATTTTATAAAAAAATTGCTTCATTTGCATACACTTACATGCAAGACAGGCTCCACAAATAAAATGGCCACCAAATACAATATTTTATTTTTGAAAGTTGCCATCAAATGCAAGAATTGACAAACACATTTCAGCTGAAATGGGACAATTGACAAACAGTAAAATTTAGAAGTAGGGAATATACAATCTAAACAAGGACAAAAAAGGCAAACGGACAAACGTAAGGGCCGGCCCATGGCATCAGTCATCAGAAAGGGAACTACGGACGCTGCCGATGGATTTCTTTCAATATAAGACATGTAGCAATGGATCATTAAAAAATACTCAATCCAGCACGACTCGACAAAAAGGTAATTGGTCTGGCTGAGCTCGTTCCCCCCCCCCCCCCTCCCTCCAAAAAAAAAAAGAAAAAAAAAGTCTGGATTAGTGACTTATGAGCTAACTTATTCTACTTAGGAGCTTTTTCTGCAAAACCTTGTCTCTTGACTATTAGTTTATTTCTGATTAGACTCCAGAATAGCCATTTATATGGTATCACAGTGAGGTCATTATGATAGGTATTATAATTTTGATGGTCTATATATTCCAGTACATAAGATTATGTTAAATGAGAATTGTTAATATCATAATATATTAAAGTGAGTATATCAATCGAGATGTATAACCGTCATGATTAACATCAATAATTTTCTACTTAATCAAAGTATAAAATATTCATTATGGAATAGATAATTGGACAAGTTTTTTTTAAAAAATAGTACACTCGTTGGATCAATTTCAAAATTTGATCTAGTACTATTACTTTGTTTTGAAAATTAAAATATTTATTTTTTTAAAATGATAATATATGTTAAGGGGGAGAATGTTAGATTTAAAATCTAATATTAGTGGTCTAATTATCATCTTATTTGTTCAAATTTTGAATCAATCATATGTACTGGATCATAGTCTAATTGATTAAAAGAACTATTCCTAGTGAATCTAACCAAGCAGAACTGGAGTGATACTCTAACTGAGATTTTAGTCTTTTGATAGGAGAGACATATATAGTTATAAATATAGAGGTTACCTGGTTTCTTTCTCCAACTCTCGTAACAGTAGTATACGGTTCTCCATCGATCGTCTATATAAGAAGAAAAGGATGAGGAAAGAGAAGATCGGTCACCTCGTGATCAAGGAGAGACATCTTGAGGACTGCACAATTTCCAAACCGTAACAATGGCTCAAGGTATGTTTTCCGCAATTATAATTTTGCATGTACATAAAAGTACGATTCAAGTATAAAGGGTTAAAGATTTTCGTAACATGTAGTATCAGAGCCATGATTTCATGTTTTATATTTATGCAAAAATTTAAGATAAATCTTGACTTAATTTCAAAATATTAAAATTATGTTTTATATTTTGAAAATAAAATAAAGTTTGGAAAATTAGTTTTATTTTTCTATGAAATTACAATGAAATTTGGAAAGATCCTAGTTCCCTTTCCCATTTGGCCACTTGTTAGGTGGTTCATCACCGGGCCACCATACCAAAATACATCTTATTATTATAATTTATTTATTTATTTGTATGGAATCATAATTTAAATTTAATAAATAAATAAGTAAATAAAATACATTAAGAGGGTGAAAAGGGTTTTACTCTTTTCTTTTGTCCGATTTCTTTCCCGGGAACACCAGTGGAAGAAATCTTGAATCCCGTTAATCATCGAAAGCCAGGAACGGTGGGCCGTGGCTGTTAAAGACATCCCTATGGCCAGGAACAATGGGCAAGCCATGGGGCATACCACTAGCCGTAGCCGGTACCGAACTTTGACCTGTGATTTGGGCTCGTTGGCAGTCAGGAGAAGGCCGCTGGCAGTCGAGATTGGCCGATGATCTGTCGGCGGTCCTTTACAAAGGAAGAAAATCGATCAGCGGTCGTGATTTTCATAGTAATTTTGGGAAGAAAATCATCGACGGTCCTTTGTTTCCTGTCGGTTTTTGACCACCGTGAGGTTGGCGACAGGGTTGCCGGTAGTCATGAGATGGTCGTTGGACCTTTAGTTCGGCTAGGACCCTCGGTTAGATGAGATCCCGAGCTCAAAGCTGCCATTAATGATAGTTTTGAGGGTCGGTTAGGGAGAAAGAAATGGGAGAAGAAGAAAGGAGGATGATGATTAAGTAAAAGGGTTTCGGGTTTCCGATTTTGACCCATTTTAAAATCCAAAATTTGTTAATTAAAACAAGCCCAATCAAAGATATGATCGAACCCAATTACATAGGATCAATTTTAATTTGGATTATAAAATTTTTATAATTTGGCCCCTATCAAAGTTTAAATTACATATAAGTCTAAATTAAAATTATATTTAAATCTCTATCATTTTTCTGATTTTATTTTAAAGTGAGCCCCTCGTATTAATTGCTATTTATAGTTTAATCCTGTATTATTTACAGTTTAGTCCTTTCTTATTGAATTTTATTAAAATCATTATAACTTGCTCATTTTACATCCGATTTAAAAAATTTTTGAGTCATTGGACTCGTAATGACTTAAAAACATTTTGATTGAGTTCTTCATGAATGATAAAATATTTAAATATATTTTTAAATATTTTTAAATTATTTATACATAATTTCACTTATATTATATTTGTCAAAGGTATTTTCGCATAGCCTCAAAGGGCCCAGAGCATTCTATAGATTTTGAGTAGATGAGTTCTTGAGAGCTAATAGTTTTCTCATCATTGAATTTTAAAATTACATAAAAGGTGTATCTATTACAATTGATCCAAAGATGACTATAATAAGATATAAAATTGACAGTTATAGGTTAACCAAATTGAATTGCATAAAGACAGGGAGTTCTACATCCAAAGATGGGAATAACCTCAAATTTTTATAATCATAGTTGGCTAAACCACTGAAGGTGTAACTAATATAATAGATCATAATTTAAATATAAATTATATGTTTATGCTATAATTACTGTTATTGTTTACATATTTTATATTATTATTTATTATATAAATTTTATATTTATGATTTATGTAATGAATGTCTTGGCATTATTATATTTAAATTTATGATTAAATTAGTTACAACACTTATTATATACTATAATTCTTGTCCAAAGATGTTTTATAGTTGATAAGTATTATTGGCATAATTGTTAATTTTGAAATCTTAATCATGAAAGTAACTGTATAGATATTCTTCTATTTATAGCTCTGGCCCCTACTTCACTCTCGTCGCATCTAACTAATATTTCCACACTGAATGGATCAAATAATTCTGATTAGCATGAGTTGCTTCTTATTGTTTTAGGATGCCTAGACTTAGATTTGGCTCTTCGTAAACCTTAGCCTAATCCACTAACTTCCATAAGTTCTCTTGATCAAAAGAAATTATATGAAAAGCGGGAGCATTCTAATAAATTATCTCTCATGATTATTAAGAGCTCTATAGTGAGAGACATAAGGGGATCTATTCTTGATAATGAATTGGCTTATGGATACCTTTTTTTGTAGAGCAACAATTTATCAAATCAAATAAAGCTTTTGCTGGTACCATAATGAACAAGTTAACCTAAATAAAATATGATAGAGTTTCTGAAGTGCTAAAGTATATTATGAAAATGTGTGATAGAGCTAGAAAACTGAATGACCTAGGAATAACAGTATCTAAAAACTTCCTTGTCTTGTTTGTTCTTAACTCTCTTCCATCATAGTTTATACAATTTAAAATCTACTATAACACACATAAAAAATCCTGATTAATGAATGAGCTCATCTCCTAATGTGTGCAAGAGGAAGAGAGATTGAGACAGGAAGGAGTTCCAGTTGTTCACATGGTTTCTAAGAGGCAAACTAAAAGAAAGAAGGCAAAGAAAGGAAATAAAGGATAGAATAATCTACCAAAAAAAGGTCCACACAAATTGAAATAATTCTTTTATAACAAGGAGGGACATACCAAAAAGGATTGTGAAAAAAAAAGAAATGGTTCAAAATGAAGGGGGTTCCTTTCAAGCTAGAAATCAAATGATAGAGAGCGGTGGATCTTTATGGAGAACTAGATGAAGTTTAAGATTATTTTAGTTGGAACCTACAAACTTATTATAAATACCGATTTTCAATTAGATCTATATGATATCTTTTATATTCCTTCAGTATCTAAAAATTTAGTGTTATTAGCAAAACTTGATTTAGAAGGTTTTTCATTTATTTTTATAAATTCAAGTTTTAAATTATTGAAAAATTTCATTTTAGTTGGTATTGGAGCATTGTGTAATGGATTATACAAAATAAATTTGGATTCTTCTTTTACACAATCTTTACTTATTTTAAATGTCAATATCGGAATGAAACACGGTATTGTAAATGAAAGTTTTTCAATATTGTGACATAGATGATTAGGTCATATCAAAAGAAAGGATAACTAAATTGATTAGAAAAGATATTTTACCAAATCTAGATTTTAGTGATGTTAGTTTGTGTATCGATTATATTAAAAAAAAATAAATTAAAAGTAATAAAAGGCATACCACTAGAAGTCAAGGACTCATAAATTGATACATACCGATATTTATGACTATTTTTCAACTTATTTTGGAGGACAAAGGTAGTTCATCATTTTTATTGATGATTTTTCATGTTATGGTTATGTTTTCCTATTACATGAAATATTTGAAGCTTTGGAAGGCTTAAAGATATATAAAACTGAAGTAGAAAATCAATTGGTTAGAAAAATTAAGATTGTGAGATTTGATAGGGGTGATAAATATTATGACAGATATGATGAATCTGGCCATAATCCTGGACCTTTTACCAAATTACTAGAACAGTGAGGCATTGTAGTACAATACACTATGCCAGGAAATTTTCAATAAAATAGTATAGCTAAAAGGCGTAATCGTACATTAATAGATATGGTAAGGAATATGATTAGTAATTCATCATTAGCTTTATATTTATAGGGAGAAGCCTTGAACATCACTATGTTTATTCTAAATCATATTCGTAGTAAGGCCATTCCTAAAACTCTTTTTGAGTTATGGACGGGTAGAAGACCGCATTTAGCACATTTACATGTTTGGGATTATCTTGTAGAGGCTCGATTATATAACCCACAAAAAAAAACTAGATCCCAGAACTATTAGTTGTTATTTTATTGGGTATCCAAAAAGGTCAAAAGGTTTTAAGTTTTATTGTCCATCACACACCACCTGAATTGTTAAAAGTGGAATAACTAGGTTCATTAAAGATGGCCATAATAATGGGACTGGTGAATCACATGATATGGTGTTAGAGAAAATAAAATAATCTTTTTCTATTACAGCAATGCCTAGAAATGTTTCACATGAAATTATTAATCCTGATATTGTAGAACATCAACAAGAGGCTGATACACCACCTCTTGAGTAGCATGTCAATGAACCTGATCTAATTGAAAATAATTACAATAATACTGAACCTGGAGTATTACGAAAATCTGCTAGAATTAGAAGATTAGCTATTCCATATTGTTTACTTACAAGAATGTGATTATGATATTAGAATTAAGGATAATCTAATTTTATTTAAAGATGCCATGAATAGTGATGATTATGATCTTTGGTTAGATACCATGAAAGATGAGATGAAATCTATGAATAAAAATCAAGTCTCAGAACTTATCGAATTACTTGAAAAGTTAAAGCCTGTTGGTTATAAATGGAATTTTAAAATCGAACGAGACTCCAAAGATAATATCGAAAGATATAAGGCTAGACTTGTAGTAAAGAGATTCACTCAAAAAGAGGGCATCAATTATTTTGAAATATTTTTACCTGTTTCTGAAAATGATTCATTCAAAATTATTATGGCATTGGTAGCTTATTTTGATTTAGAGCTATATTAAATGGATGTCAAGACTACATTCTTGAATGGAAATTTATAAGAAGAGGTGTATATGGAATAACTAGAAGGATTTTCAATACAAGAAAATAAAATATTGGTATGTAAATTAAAGAAATCTATATATGATTTTAAATGAGCTTTAAGGTAATAGTACTTAAAGTTTAATGATGTCATTATATCCTTCAGAGTTAAGAAAAATACTGCTAATCAATGTATATATCTGAAAGTGAGTGGAAGTAAGTTTATATTTTTAGTTCTATATGTAGATGATATTTTACTAGCAGCAATAATTTGGATCTCTTGTATAAAACTAAAAGGTTTCTTTCTGAATACTTTGATATGAAAGATATAAATGATGCTTCTTATGTTCTTGGTATAGGAATCTATCATAACAGAAATAAGAGATTACTTGGTTTATCCCATAAAAATTATATTACTAGGATTCTAGAAAGATTTGGAATGTTAAGCTGCTTATCAAATGAAATGCCAATTATTAAAGGTGATAAATTCAGTAAATTTTAGTATCTCATAAATGAGATTGGGAGAAATTAGATGAATGATATACACTATATATCTGCGGTGGGTAGTCTGATGTATGCTCAAGTATGTACTCGTTCTGATATTAGTTTTGCTCTGGAAATATTCGATAGATATCAAAGTGATCCAGGTATGGACCACTGAAAGGCTATCAAAAAAGATATGCAATATCTTCAAGAGATTAAAGACTATATGCTCACTATAGAATGACTGATCAATTGAAGATGATCGATTATTCAGATGCAGATTATGCCGGTTATCTTGATAGCAGGAAGTCTACATGCTGTATTTTTCTATTGGTTGGTGGAGCAATCTCATAGAAGAGCACAAAATAGCGCATTATTACTTGCTCTACTATGGAAGCTGAATATATAAGCTTTATGAGGCTTTTTTACATGCTTTATGGTTAAAAAAATTTATCTTAGGACTAGAAGTTATGGATTCTACTTTTAAGCCACTAAAAATTTATTGTGATAATTTTGTTACAGTTTTGTTCTCCAATGTGGCAAGATTACCGATGTAAACAAGCTCATTGATATTAAATTTGTAATAGACACTTATTTGAGATCTCTTAATAGTTTATTGATTACTATTACTTTTGTTCAATTATTGTTTGTATATATTATGGTTGACTTTTGTCAAAATTAAAATAAACAGAAGGGTCATTTATACGGCATTACAATGGGATCATTATGATAAGCATTATAGTTTTGATAGCCTATATATTCCAGTATATAAGACTAGGTTAAGTGAGAATTGTTGATATCATGATACATGAAAGGGAGTATGTCAATCGAGATGTATAACCGTTATGATATGCATCAATGATTTTCTACTTAATCAAAGTATAAAGGATTGGTTATGGAATAGATAATTGGATAATTTTCTTAAAAAAAATGAGTGCACTCGTTAGATCAATTTCAAAATTTAATTCAGTACTATTATTTTATTTTAAAAACTAAAAATTTTATCATTTTTAAAAAAATGAAAATATAGGTTAAGTGAGAGAATATTAGATTTAAAATCTAATATTAGTGGCCTAATTATCATCTTATTGTATTCAAATTTTGAATCAATCATATATACTGGATCATAGTCTAATTGATTAAAGAGAACTATTCCTAATGAAACTAACCAAGCAGAACTGGAGTGATATTTTAACTGAGATTTTAATCTTTTGATGAAAGAGACATATGCAGCAATAAATATAGAGATTACCTAGTCCCTTTCTCCAACTCTCATAATAGTGATGTATGGTTCTCCATCGATCATCCATATAAGAAGAAGAGGGTGAAGAGAGAGAAGACCAGTCATCTCGTGATCAAAGAGGGGCATCTCGAGGACTGCATAATTTTTAGACTATAACAATGGCTCAAGATATATTTTTTGTAATTATGATTTTGTATATATATAAAAGCACGATCCAAGCATAAAGAATTAAAGATTTTTGTAATACAATATTGATTACACGTAATGCAGATTACTGTATTTGGTACATACAGATAATGTTACATAATATAAAATCAAAATTTTAAAATATTCTTAAATCAAATTTATATTTTATTCATTTATTAAAAATATATATATTTTTATATTTTATCTTAAATATAAAAATATATTTTTATATTTATATATTTATATATAAATTTAAAATATTCTTATATTAAAAAATTTAATATAAAAATATTTATTAAATAAAATATATATTTAATATATTACTTAAATATATTAAATAATATATTACATTTATATATTACATTATTAAATATAATATATATAGTATATTTATATTATATTATATATTATATATATTTATATATATATATAATATAATTTAATAATATATTAATATAATATCATAACATTAATTAAATTAAATTAAATATATATTATATTATATTATATAGAATGGAAGATAAAGGAAGAAGGGAAAGATAATTTGATAATCAAGATTATCTAAAAGATGATAATCTGGATTACCATTTCTTTTAAGATATAATCAGATTTTCTTAAAAAATAATCTAAATTACTAGATTAGATATATTGTTATAAAAAAATATATTAAATACTATAATATGGTGAGTCTTTATTAAATTATTGGTAATCTCCTTCTCAACCTTAGAAATGGGAAAGATATGGATACGGATTAATTAAAAGATTTAAGACCCAATACTGAATTCCGTTGACAATCAGACCATGGCCACGGTGATAGTGGCTGGTGGCGAAGGAGGAGCAAGAATCAACGCCGACCCTGGACACGATGCTCGATGGAGGGGGGAAGTCGAAGGGAAGTCGGAGGTTTGGTTATGCAGAGGTGGACGGCGTTGAAACCCCTCACTCAAGCACATTTTTTTCTCTTCCTTTTATTTTATATGAGCTTTTGGGTTGAGCTAGGCCAGTCAAAACGTTCAGCCCAGGCCGCGCATAACTGCATGAATATCCAACACAAATGGATGACTTGGAAAGACAGGAGCTGTCTTACAAGGTTATCTTCAAAATAAAATCCCTCGATTGGTAGAGGCTTTGTCTCGTTATCAATTGATCGCGAGACATGATCTCCACGATAACTCGATTAAATTCAAATATTTTTCTGGGATCCATGACCACTGGTGTGAGTGAGAGGTCAAGGTTGATTCGTATCAATCATACTCATCTTTAAATAGAAAAAGACTGCGCGAATCTGAACGTCTTGCATTTAATATTATCTGGCGAGATGAGGATCTGCAGGAATAGCTATATCAGAATTTATCCCTCCAATCCTTTTCTTTTATCAAAAAATAAAATAAAATAAAATCCCCCGATCCAATGGCTGATTTCAGAAACCTGATATGGACCGATGGTATTCGTTTAGTTTGGTGATAGGCAAGAGAATCATCCAATGGGTTATGGGTAGAAAAGATGTGTCGGTCTGACAAAATTTTATTGCTCATGATGAATGGAAATCCGATGAGTTTGTGAAGCATATGCTGTTTGTTTAATTTAATTTATTTTATTATTTCAATAAGTAGCAGTCGACTAAAAACATATATTTATTTAGCAGATTTTGTCTCCTCAGACATTTGTTTTTGGAAAGGTCGCCATACAGCAACACATAAAATAGAAAAACCTCAAGGGTTAAACTTGTCGGCCATGATAAGCCACGGGACCTAACCATTTGAACATGCAAAATCTAGCTCGACTCCCATATGCTTTACATCATCAATGTACAGATCCATTTGTAGTTCTCACCATCTCCCGCACTTCTCACTATTGCTGCGGCCACGATGACCGAGTCTGATTTTTCCTCATGAGTTCCATAAATCACAACGGAACGGCGAAGCATATCACGAACTCTAATCATTGTTTAGCGTCCATGAAGTGGGCTCCACCTGTCTCATGCTCGCTTCCATGAGCTTCTCGGTCTCCTTGATATACTAAAGACTTGAAATCTCTTTTCACCAAGGATTTGATGGCGACCTTTTTTTCTCTAGCCCATGCTCGGCCATAGAAATTGACTTAAACTAAAGTGCGATAATTATAATCTGGATTTCTTAAAAATCGTCGATGACTTGTGATCTCCGGGCCTCCGGCATCGCTTGAATCAATCCTCCATCAAAGTTGATATAGATTATTTAAAGGGAATTGGGTTGTTTGGCAAAATTTATGATTTACTGTCATCATTCCCGAATAGATCTTTACATATAAAACCAAACGAATGTAATATTTTATGACAACAAGAAGGAAAGAGGAAATTTATCGAGGAGAATATATTTCCATCGTCGTCATTATCCATCGAAGTCATCACCGGAGATTAAGGTTTGTCTTTGTTCGCTGGAGGCATCCTCCTTGGCTGGCTTGGGTTCCTTTCCGTAGAGTACACGTGGAAGGTGGGACCAAGGGCATTCCCTGAAAAGTCTCCCCGTCCTTTTCTATCGAAAACCTGGAGCGGTTCTTGCTTTGATGGCAGTCTACCTCAAATTCTAGAATATTTTTTAAAATAATATTTTTTAAATAAAAAATTATTAAAATAGATGTTTCAGGATATATTTATCGAAATAGGTAATTTTTGTCGACATGGCGGTGACGGAAAATCTAAGATCGTCTTTTCAAAAAATGAAATCTTTATAAATCGATATTTTTTTAATTTAATTTTAAAATTTGATGTGACATATAATAAATTGACGTGACGTTGAATTCGTTCCACGGAAGGACGAATTCAAAATTGAATTCGTCCTTCCAAAAAATTCAAAACTAATTTTTTTATAATTTTATAAATATTATTATTATTTTTAAATAAAATTAATAAATTTTAAATTTAAATAAATAAATAAAAAATAAAAAATTAGTATTAATTAAAATTTTTATATTATTTTTTTGATAATATTAATTATTATATTATTTTAAGATAATATTAATTAACTACATAAAAATAATATTAATTTAAAATTAATAATAATTTAACTAAAATAATATTAATTGAAAATGATATTAATTAAAAGTTATTATAATAATATATTATAATATATATTATATTATAATAATTATTTTATATTCTAAAATATAATGAATATATTATAATTTATTATATTATAGATTATAATTTTTATAATATAGTATAAATTTTTTTTAAAAAAATAAAAAAATAATCATCATGTCGATACTATTCGGTCGCTAGCTCGGTACCAGTTCGATCGACAGCCCGATGTCAGTCCGATCCGTTGCTCAGGAGCGGTGGTAGGACCCCGACGACCGGACCGGCGATCGGGTCTATGGCATGACTGAGGCTAGACCGGTGACAGGATCTTGGCGGTCGGATAGGTAGTCGGACCCGGGTGGCCGGACCGGCTGCCGGACCGGGGGTCGCAACTGGGGCCGGATCGGCGGCCGCACCGGGGGCCGGACCGGGGCCCGCATCGGGGGTTGAACAGGGGACCCCGGTCCGAGACCGGGGGCCGAACCAGTGGCCGGACTGGGGTCCCCGGTCCGGCCACCGATGCTGGCCCCGGTCCGGCCACCGATCCGACCATTGGTCCGGCCCCCGGTGCCGCCCCAAGTGCGGCCCCGATCCGGCCCCAGTTGCGACCCCTGGTCCGGCAGCCGGTCCGGCCACCCGGGTCCGACTACCTATCCGACCGCCAAGATCCTGTCACCGGTCTAGCCCGAGTCATGCCACAGACCCGATCGCCGGTCCGGTCGTCGGGGTCCTGCCACCGCTCCTGAGCAACGGATCGGACTGATATCGGGCTGTCGACCGAACTGGTACCGGGCTAGCGACCGAATAGTATCGACATGATGATTATTTTTTATTTTTTTATTTTTTTAAAAAACTTTTATACTATATTATAAAAATTATAATATATAATATAATAAATTATTATATTTTCATTATATTTAGAATATAAAATAATAATTATATTATAATATATATTATAATATTTTTTAATTAATATTATTTTTAGTTAAATTATTATTAATTTTAATTAATATTATTTTTATATAGTTAATTAATATTATTTTTAATTAATATTATCTTAAAATAATATAATAATTAATATTATCAAAAAAATAATATATATAATTTTAATTAATACTATTTTTTAATTATTTATTTATTTAAAATTAAAATTTATTAATTTTATTTAAAAATAATAATAATAATTATAAAATTATAAAAAAAAATTGGTTTTGAATTCCACCATTGAAATTCATCTTTTCGTAAGACGAATTCAACGTCACGCCAATTTATTACATATCACATCAAATTTTAAAATTAAATGAAAAAAATACTGGTTTATAAGAATTCCATCTTTTTAAAAGACGAATCCAACTTCGCCTTTTGGAAAGACGAACTCAGATATCCCGTCACCGCTACGTCGACGGAAATTACCTAGATAAATATATCCTGAAACATCTATTTTTGATAATTTTTTATTTAAAAAATATTATTTTAAAAAATAATCCCGGTTTGGAATCCTATTTATAGTCTCTCTGTCCTTTCCTATCGATAACCCAGACCGGTTCTACATGAGTTTGATGACAGTCAACCTTAACTTCCATTAGTGGACCGGGTTGAAATCCTATTGATATATTTGCATTTCTACCAGATCTGGATCTAGATTTGATGGTGCTCGAAGGAATAACTTAGAACCTAGCTAATCTCTCCAGACTTTGATTTGGAAATAATAATAATTAATTAAAACCTGGTTTGTTCATAATAATTCTTGAAATTTGTCATTGTTTTTGGATAAGTTTCTGGAGTTTGGTTTGATATCTCAGGCTTTTGGATAGACTTCACTCTATTATAATTACTATTTACAGCAATGGATAAAATATAAAAATCCATTCTCTTATAGGTAAATATTATAAAGATATATTTTTTCATTCTTTTATAGATAAATATTATAAAGATTTTGATTAACTTTTTTTATTGACCAATCTATTTATATACTTGCACTTTTTAAGTCAAATAAATTATTTTTTCTTGGATAATATTTATTTATAAAACAAAAAAGAAAAATTATCCACATAGAACATAACTAAATCATTTTTCCACCAATCAGTAAAATAAATATTTTATTTTATTTTTAAAATAACCTTCTTTTCATTTTTAATATTTTTATTATTTAAATTTCAATGATTTTCTATTATTCTTTGTATTAGAAAAATATAAAAAATATTATGAAAAATATAAATAAATTTTAAAAAACATATTCAAAAAAGTAGTAATTATATGGATAACAAGTTTTAAAATTACTTTTTTATTTGTAAAATAATATGATGAAAAATTATTTTCATATATGAATATATCTAAAAAATATTTATCTTAAAAAATATAAATTTTGGGTAAAGTTTTTTAATCATAAAATAATGGACCGAAATGTAAAGAAATCCATGTACGATTGAATTAGATGGGAAAACTAGCGCACGCCAGGTAATAGTTTCTTATCATTTTATTTTTTTTATCTAGATAAACAACTTTCGGTGTCTTGTTCTTCTTGGTTTGGTTTGTGTCCTGCAGTCATTTTCATTTTCTTGAAAAGTTTCACTAATTTAAGGCAAAAATAAGTAAGCTTTTTTTTTTTTTTTTTTTTTTTTTTTGAATAAGTGAAAGAGGAAAATAATGCACGCAAAAGAGACATGTGGAAGCGTAGGATAGGAAGAACCGCTCATACTAAGCGGACACCGACACGTTATTAAAGCGGATAGCGCTAGCATTTTGGGAGAGAAGGAAAAGCGTCTCGTAGTTTCCGAGTTCAATTACAAAATCTTGGCACTGCTCGAGTGCCAAAAAAATGTCCTTCCCTTTGAACATGCATCCTGCTCGGTTCATCCAATCCGTCCTCTCTTCACTACCCCTTGGAAGATCCATGGATTTCTCTTCCGATCTCGTATCTCTCACTGCCACAATTTCCCTCGGCTTTCTCGCACTGTATTGTGTCTCGAGAATCTTCCGTAGAGGCAGCAGCCGAGAGAAGAGATACCCTCCGGTCGCTGGCACCGTCTTCCATCAGTTCTTTAACTTCCGCAAGCTCCATGACTACCACACCGAGCTTTCTCGCAAGCACAAAACCTTCAAGCTCCTTGCCCCTTTCCGCCAGCAGATCTACACCTCGGATCCAACGGTCGTTGAGTACATCCTCAAGACCAACTTCCCAAACTATGGCAAGGTATCACTAGCTACTAATATATTTCTTTTTGGATGACATGATTGGCCATAGATCGACCAGCTTTATTAAGGTAATGGAACGTAGATGATGGAGTACAAAAAAAAATTGAAGATCTTAGTGTTTCAAGCCACAAAGAGGTTTATGTATGTATAATTACATCACTCTTTTTTTAGAGTCATATATATATATATATATATATATATATATATATATATATATATATGAATGATTGCACCCCTCCTCCATGTGAAGGGAGGTTCTAGGTTCGGCTTTTGATGATCTTGTTCAAGTATTTGACCTTGAAAATTTCAGTACATATAGGTGCTGCTCTATTGGTGAGTCATGTAGGTAGTTACAGCTTTTCCCAAGAAAAGTGAAAATTCTATAACTTCAGTTGCAGAAAATTTTAGTACTTATAAATAGAAGGTTTTCTTTGATTTCATAGCTCATGGTCTTATGGAATCTCCCCAATAACTCAGGAGAGATCTGTGTTGGAGAAATATGATATCATTTTTATGGTCTTGCCTATACCCACCCTATGCATGCCCGGCGTCACTAGTGATAAAAATCTGAACAACGATTAAAAAACTGTATTTCCTAAAAAGGAAATTATAAAAATCAAAAATTGTCCTTTTTTATAAAAGCATTTGATTTGTTCTCCAAATTGGGCTAGGGTTAGGTTCATCTAAGACTCAAGTTCAACTAAGAACGTGTGATTTGGATCTCATTCAATTTAACGTTAGTGATTTAGAACTTCCTAAAAAACAAAAAAACAGGCTCGAACCTAAACTCTAAATAATTTGGCAAATTGACTATTGGTCATTGGTTTAGTTACAATTTTATATTAGTTGTTGGCTATATTTCATTAAGGATCAATCCCTCTCCAACCCCTCATGCAAAATTTTTTCCAAAATTTTGTACATATTTTGCTTTATTTGTACGCGCGCGCACACGAAAGCCAGCGTCAATAAATAGGATGGCTGTCAAATCCAAGAACTTACAAAAACATTTCAGCCAAATGGGACAAATATTAAAATTCAAAAGTAGAGAATATACAATCTAAAAAAAAAGTATAAAAGTAAGGCCCGATGACATCAACGAGGCAACTAGGCAAGCTGCCGATGGATTTCTTTAAATATGATACATGTGGCAACAGGTCATTAAAGCATAGTGAATCTACAATGATTTGACAAAAAAAAAAAACAAAAACAAAGGAGTGGCCTGGCTGAGCTCATCAAAGGCTGGATTATTACCGCTTGTGGGTGGTGCAGTTGGTTGTGTAACTTTTTTCATAACCAACTGACAGAGATTCGAGTCTTGGTTTAGACATATTTCGATGAGAAAGTTCGAGAATAAAATAAAAAATAAAAAATAATAATTTAAAAATAAAATTAATAATAATAATAATAAAATAATCCTGGAATCCCTGCTGGTTGGTAGTAGTGAAAAAGTTAGGGATATATATAATAAATCCCGTTCACTCGGCTGATACCAGTGGTAGCCAGGTTGACGTACTCACCTTCGGGTGGGGAACGGCTGCGAAAAAATTAATATGCGCTGTGTATCGAATATTTCCTGGCTGGGATGGGAGACCGTCTGGGGGTGGCCACGCCCGGGATCTAACTCCTCTCCCCCTTTTGTTTTATCAAAAAAAAAAAAGGCTGGATTATTGACTTAGGAGCAAATTTGGGTCTTATTTGAGATTGCTATTAGTATTAAAGTTTTTAAAAGTAAAATCTTGACCAGTAAAACTTTCAATAAAAAAATATTTTATGTCTGGTAACTTCATTTTTACCCTGACGTGAACTTGTATATATGCTTAATAATAAAATTAAGGAAGAATTTTTAGGATGTGTTTGATTCATGACTGTAATTAAAATCAAAATCGGAATTAGAATGGAAATCAAAATGGCTATATCCTTCATAACATTTGGTTCATTACTGGAATTGAAATCGTAATTAAAATCAGAATCCTTATCTAATTAGAAAATTAAATTTTAAGGAAGAATGGGGATTGGATTTTGAAAAGATTAATTAGGCCATTCATATTCCGTCCCGAAATCAAAATAAGAATAGAATTAGGGATGGCAACAAAATCTAAACTTATGGGTACCCGACCCGGCCCGACATGATTGGGCCAGATAGTCAACGCTTTGACTGGGTTTGGACTGGATTTAAATAAAACCTGAATGCTTAACTTTGAATTTTGGTCAGGACTAGATTGATATACACCCGACTCGAACCCGACCCAAATTATTTTAATATTTAAATATATATAATTAATATATATTATGTCTTTATTTATTTCAGAAGTATTGAATTAAGTCTTGTTGAATTTTATTTGTTTAAGATAATTTAAATTTTATTTTGATGGACATAAAACTAAATGCTGTTGAACTAAAAGTATAGTTTAATTTTATTTGTTTAATGTATGTATGATTTATAAAATGATAAATGATTTTAAAGTTGACAAAAATGAAAAAAATATTTAATATGACTCAATTGGGTTCGGGTCAGGTAAACCCGAATTACCCGATATCCAATTGAGATGGATTTGGATAAAAAAATCCAGTCCCGATAGTGTTTGGGCCGGGTTTGGATAGTTTATTAAGTATTCGGATTTGGATTTGGATAGTGATGCACCCGGCCCATTGCCATCCCTAAATAGAACTTCCTCTAACCAAACATCCCTTAGTATGACAAAATGACAACAAACATATTATTATATATATATATAGTATAGTATAATATAATAAAATATTACATATTATTATATATTATAATATTATTACATAGAATAACATAATATAATTAAAGAAATAATATTACAGCATAATGCAATATCATTATAATATAATGTAATGTAATATTATGCAAAATATCATAGTAATATGATATGAAATAATATATCATATACGTACTATAATATTATTATAATATAACATAATACAATATTATAACTTAATATAAATAGTATAATAATATAATATGATTTTATAGATAAAGTTGATAAAGTTATGTATTATTATTATATTATAATAATATATATGATATAATAATATAATATATAATATAGTATAATATGATATGTTAGCATGGGTATTTTGGTCATTATAAAAATTTATTAAACCAAAAATATTTCTCAACATTAGCTAAAGGGTTTGTTTGGAGATAAGGTAGCTTTTGGCCAAAATGCAGTTTTTGGTAAAATCTATATTTTGATGTTAAAAGCATCTTTGGGATAAAATAGCTTTTTTTTTTTTTTTTGGCTAGTAGTATTCTAAAATTATAAAACTGGTTTAGTATATATTGGTTGACAAAACCAAAAACTGCTATTGAATGACAAAATTATCAAAAAGGACAAACAATTAATCTGAAGGAAGTTAGAAATCAAGATAAGATGGGATTAATCTTTTAAAAAAAAGTCTAGACCGAAATTAATAAAAAAAAGAAGTCTGGTAAACATGAAAGTTGGGATGTGATGGAGATGACGAGGGGAGATTGATCTAAGAAAAGAAAGAGTCCTCGTAGAAGTCAAACAAGGAGATTGATCTAGGAAAAGGAGTCCTAATGGAAGTCAAACAAGGTGACAGAGAAAAAAAGAAACTAATCTGGAGAAAGAAAAAGAAATTGAGAAAGGGGACAGGGATGTCAATGAGATAAATGAAGATTGATGGGAGATAAAGATAAGAAGAAATTAATTTTTTTAAAAATAATTTTTAAGAAAGAAAGAATCTTGATACATAACAAAGTGAAAGGAAAAATATATATAAGAGGTATTGATAGGGCAATGCATTATTTTTTAAAAAATTAATCTTCTATAAATGTGATATTTAGTTTAAGGTACTATATCCATAGAAAATAGAGAGGGAGTCAACATTATGTAAACTACATTTCTAGAAAATTCAATGAAATCCAAAATTACATTTAGGTTATAGCCAAATAATAAAAAATTGTTTTTAAATTTAGAATTACTTTGGACAAGCACAAATGCATTTTCAAACTAAGTAGAGCTTTTATAGAGTGGAGTTTTTCTAAGTAAACTTTTTTTTCAGCATTGACAAACATGCACTATGTAGAGATTTTTTTAAGTAGATATTTTTTCAGCTTTTCAGGGAACCAAAAAACACTTTTAATTTTTGTACCAAATATCACAAGATGGCTCAAAAGTGCATTTGGAGAGCCAAAAGGCCGGTACTTCTAAAAGCATTCCCAAATTGGGACTTATTATATTTCCTTTGGAGCTTTATCCGTAAAACCTACTATGTACTAGCTTATTTCTTGATCTAAATCCAGAATGGTCAGTTTAGATGATTTGATTAAAAAAAATAGTGTATGAATAATATTGGTGCTAAAATGTTTGACTTTTCATTAGATGATTGAGGTATGATAGCAATCAGTTGGTATACGCATCATTTTCAAAATTATCTTAAGAATTATTTTTATGTTCATATTCCTCCAAGTAAGAGAAATGATTATCTTTTTCTCGCAAAAAAAGGTTAATTGATATGATTTAGTAACTTTTTCTTTTGATCAGTGAGTGATTAGGTAACTTGTCCATGAAAAACTGTCGCATATATATATATATATATATATATATATATATATATATATATATATATGGTGTATCTTAGAGTGTAACTTTCATGCCCAAAGAGATCTGTAACTTAGATATGTAACATTTTTTGGTCAATTCAGTGGTTAACGGCCACCATCCAAGAATGAACCACGGATTTTCTTTTTCCTTGATAGAGTCCAATAATTTTACAATATTTTCTTGCAAGGAAAGTATCAGTGACATCACACATATTTTCTTAATTCTATGTCATATTCAAACATAAAATGCAGGTCATCTTGGACATAATCCAAATTGTATTAGATGAATTGTAGATCATTTTATTAATTAAGAGACTATTTGACCAAATTTAAATGTACATGATAATAATGTGATAAGTTGTCACAGGGACTGTTTAACTATCAAATTTTGCATGATCTATTTGGAGATGGAATCTTTGCAGTAGATGGTGATAAATGGCGCCACCAACGAAAGCTTGCAAGCTATGAATTCTCAACAAAAGTTTTAAGAGACTTTAGTGGTGCCATTTTCAAAAGTAATGCAGCAAAGCTTGCTCACATAGTTTCTAAAAGTATGATCGCTAATAAGAAGTTCAATATTCAAGTAAGTTTCAACTCCACCGCATTTCATGAATCTTTCAAACTTTTCTACTTCTATATAACCAAGTCAAAGAAAGTAGAGAACTTAGTTTAGAAGTGCTTATAATTGCAATATATCTACAGGACTTGTTCATGAAGTCAACAATGGACTCCATATTTAAAGTTGGGTTTGGAATGGATCTTGACTGCTTGCATGATTCTTATGATGGAAGCATTTTTGCAAATGCATTTGATGATTCAAGTGAGTTGATTATGCAGCGTCTGGTTAATGTGTTTTGGAAGATCATGAAGCTTTTGAACATGGGTTCTGAATCAACACTCAAGGAAAGAATCAAAGTGGTCAATGATTTCATATACAAGTTGATCGATAAGCGAGTTGAACAATGTTCAAATGGAGTAAATGATTTAGTAAGTGGATACTGGAATTAAATTATTTTAATACGAACTTGCAGAAGTTTATCTTGACCTCTTAAATTATTTTAATACGGACTTGTAGAAGTTTATCTTGACCTCTTAAATTATTTTAATACGAACTTGTAGAAGTTTATCTTGACCTCTTTCAATTGTAGATGAAAAAAGAAGATATCCTATCAAGGTTTCTGGAGGAGAGAAAGAAGGATCCGCAAAATATGACCTATCAGTATTTAAGAGACATAGTGCTGAATTTTCTGATCGCTGGTAAGGACACCACAGCGGGCACTCTATCTTGGTTCTTCTATATGCTTTGCAAAAATCCTTCAATTCAAGAAAAGATGTGTCAAGAAGTCAAGGAAATAACTGAAGCTAATGAAGATGCAACCTTTGATGAGTTTGCCAAAAGTATTACTGATGAATCCCTTAACAAGATGCACTACCTTCATGCTGCACTTTCAGAAACATTAAGACTATATCCTTCCGTTCCTTTAGTAAGTCAAAAATATAAATTAACTTTATCCATAGAAAGCTTGGTTATATACTAATTTGGTTATCATAATGCTGAAAAATGACAGTCGTTCCTCTGAATTATCTCTTTTCCTGCAGGATAGCAAGGTTTGCTTTTCGGATGACATTCTTCCTAGTGGCTTTAATGTGAGGAAAGGGGACATCGTGTTTTATCAACCTTATGCAATGGGTAGAATGGAATACTTATGGGGTAAGGATGCCGAGTGTTTTCGACCTGAAAGGTGGCTCGACGATAATGGAATTTTCCAAGCTGAAAGTCCATTTAAGTTCACAGCCTTCCAGGTAAGAAAACAAGAGTGTAATGCGTAAATTTCATTCTTCCTTGAATCATCTGGGTAACAGCAGTTCTCCCCTTCATTTTGGTTATTTGATTTGCAATTAGACTACTTCAAGTTCTAATAATTTTCATTAGTCTAGTTTTGTGCTTTATAGATGCTCAATGGAATAGACATGCCTGAGAAAGTCCCAGAATGAAGATTTTGATTTATTAGCTGTATTTGAATTAATTAATCAAGTTTCGGATGGCATGTCGAAGATCTTGATTGTCATAATAACTTCTGGAATTTTGGTTTCTACGTAGGCTGGTCCAAGGATTTGTTTGGGAAAGGAGTTCGCTTATAGACAGATGAAGATATTTGCAGCTGTCCTCCTCCGCTTCTTTGAATTCAAGCTTAGTGATGAGAAAACGGTTGCCAATTATAGAACCACCATAACACTTCCTATTGATAAGGGTCTCCATCTTTGTGCTTTTTCAAGATAAAAATACATGATGTTATTTGGTGTACCCGTAATTTTGTTATGTAGAAAGACAAGTGACCTTGTGAACATAACTATGTATAAAACGTGCTTGCCAAAATCCTCGCTTCTTATTTTTCTTTTTTTCTGGGTGATGGTAAAAGGAGGTGAAGACGCCACCTATCTTTTATCCAAGGAGTATTTACATTGAAACTGTTAGGACCGTCAACCTTTATGTGGATCTTCGGAGCTCAATAATGAACGATTTCACCAAGTTTTGTAATGATCCAATGTCATTTGGATAGCCAAACCCAAACCCTAGCAGTCTTTCATGTCTTTCCTAAATATAGAAATTTGGGTAGCCTAGTTTTTCGTGCACCCGCTCCCAAATCACACTCCGTTTGATCCCCTGATCTCCTAAAACGAGTCTCCATGAGTTTCAAACATAAAACTCTTCTTTTCATATCCTGAAGGCAGTCCAAAGTAGATTAGGATAGCAATAATGGTTGGAATCCTAATTGAACTAGGATTCGCAAACCCCACTTGGACTTCTACTTGCCAATCTTATTTGCGCTCCAATTAAATCAGCAATCCAAAACCTTTTGAGATGAGGAATCTTTCTTAAGGAAGGATCTTGAAGCACCTCTCAATTACTGGATACCTAGTTGTAGAATAGGATTGGGCAGACAACCAAAAATGCTGAACTTGCTACACAGAATTTGGCATAGCCCTGTTCTATAACAAGCAACTTGCCAACGATGTAGGTACTTCTTCAAAGGTATTTTAGGTATGAAATTAAAAGTGTAACATCATCAGGACATGCCCTCCTTGTTGTTTTAATTTCATCCAAAATAGAATTTTGTGGAGAGAAAAACAGTCTCAAAAATAAGGACCTGTCAATGCTGAAAATAGAATGCTAAATCTATTTTGGGCATCTTACTTTCTCTTGGCATGAGTCCTTTTTTGTAGCATGAGGAGATATGAGAGAGAGGCTTAGGGAGAATATAGAGTTTACATTAAATCCACTCCAAATATTAGGTTACATGATATATCCTTTTATGGATTAAAGGGCCTTCCTAATCCAATTAGGACTAGTATACATGAATCTAACCTAACTCTAATTCTTTCAAGACTAATCCAATTAGGAGAACACTCATCCAAGCCCATAAACACCTATGAGTTGACCCACTTTTATACCCACTTGGATCCAAATCCTATCCAACATTGAATTAGCCCCCTCAAGATTTAAAATCCTGGATCTCAAGCCCGTAGAGGGCCGAACCTCCATCCTAGGACCAAATCGATTTTAATCCTAAAATCCAAATTGATCATAGAATCCTAGAGCCATCGCCATAGCTTCTTTCCTAGCCTTTCAAGGCTTGGAAGCACTATACAAGCACCAACAATCTTCACTTTGATACCCACAAGCCTTGGCATGCTACACGCAATCTGTCTATACCAACTTGTTGCTGCTACGCACCTAGACAACTCTCTATGCAAACTCCAACACCAATGCCAAACCCTTCGATTCTAGAGGATTCAAAGATGACCACCTCCATCTGGACTGAAGATCCTCACTTATATCTGAGCACACTCCTATATCATGTTGGCATCTTCCTCTTCTATACCTGCACCAACCATTGCTTTAGCTTCACCTGGACCTGTCTTTCTCGGGACTTGTCTCAGCTTTCTTATAAGTATCCGGGTCCTCTCTCATTGCAACCAGACTGTCTAACATGATCGTCCCAGAGCCATGCCTCTCCGGTACCTGTATATCCCACATCAATCCGTGTAGTGCAACATAAATGTCGATGCTGGAATTGGTGCCTTTCTCTGCACCTCTCAGCTTTGAACCTATGCCAAACCACCCTCCACCTATGAAGGTACCTATGGTCGGTGCTCCATCTGAATGACGACTCCTCCTGGAGCCCCTGCAAAAAAAAAGCAAAACCCGAGGTGTGAGAACTGTGAAAAACCCATAAACAGGGGACTCCTTCGCTTTGGATTATTTAAAGCCGCCCCTTGTCGACTTGAATTGGGGAAGGAACGAGCTCTCACCAATGGCTGAATGTTCCTCAACATCGTTGGTAAGCCTCCTTCACTGTTTATTGGGTGTGATTGGGTGGTGGCAAGGGGGTTCTTCTTTTTTTACCTCAATGTTGGTTGGTGGCCAGACCGCCACCGGCAGTGCCGCCCACCCGACTCCTCTTCATTCGGTCATGCTCCATCGAGCACCATTGTAGGAAGCATTTTCTCCTTTTCTCCTTTTCTCTAGCTATCAGAAGGTGGAAGATTGCTCGGGCCAAGCAGAGAAGAGAACTAGGGAAAGAAAAGAAAAGGAAGAAAAAGAAAAATAAGAAAAAAAAGAAAAAGAAGAAAAGAAAGAAAGAAAGAAAATTATAATAATTAAATAAAAGATAATAATGAAATAAGAAAGAGGAGAGAGAAAGAGAAGAGGGAGAAAGAGGAGATAGAAGAAGAGAGAAAGAGAGGAGAGAGAAGAAGAGAGAGGAAGAGGAGAGAGATAAGAGGAGAGAAAAGAGAGAGAAGAGGAAAGAGAGAGAGAAAAGGAAGAGTAAGGTAAATAAATAAATATTTGGATGGAAAGATCTAAAAGTTTATTTTCTAGAAAAATTGTGAAGTTAAAATATTAATGGATAGATCATGATTGAAATCCGGGTGGAAGGTTCTGGATTTATAATTGCTATGCCATAAAATTATTCATATTAAAAAACTAAAATTATTATTTAGTAAATAATTTTTTAGATAGGAGGGCATTAAACGGGTTCCATAGCAGCAGGTCGAGGATTTAGAAGTAGACTAATATAAAATGTGTTAAATTTATCTCTAGTAATGGTAATAATATTTATGTATAATCATCAATTTATAAATATATTTTATATTGCATGATCCTTGAACATGAGCATTGGCATGCATGATTGTTTATGCATTATATATTTCAATTTTGTATGATGGATATTTGTGATTACCAGTATTACTATTTTTCATATGATATGTTCATATCAAATATGATTATTTTGGATGATTTATATTGTGATGCTAGTTATTGAAAATCTTGAAAGAACATAATTTAAAAATATGTTTGATAAGGTGATAATCAAGAAGAAGGGATGTTTGGCTAGCCACGCCATGGATAGGATCGTGGTTACTGAGATTGTCAATCAGAGGGTAAAGCATGATACCAAAATTGTCAGTCATAGGCTGAAGTATGATAAGAAGATTGTCAATCACAGGCTAAAGTATGATAATGAGATTGCCCATCATAGGCTAAAGTGTGATAATGGGCTTGCCAGTTACAAGCTAAAGTGTGATACTAAAATTATCAATCATGGACTGAAGCATGAATGTGATTAGTCCAGAACCCTAAAGAAGATAGATGACTAAACTGAACCATAAAAATAAGACATGATTTTATTAAATGTGATGGTTGAATTACTTCGGTTACATGACATGATATTTTATGATTCCGTGTTCTACTATTATTCCTTGCTATTTTCAAATTGTATTATTTTTGATATAATTGTATGGAATCCTTATTAGGATGTAAAGCTCACATCCCCTACTTCCCTTCCTTCTCAGAGTTATGCAGAATTTTCAAGCTTGACAATGGATCATATTCGTAATGAAATGATGAATAGATAGAGAGTTATTAATACTAATCGTATAACTGAAAGATGACTAAAATTATAAATATATAAGTTATATTATTTTCTTTACATTAGTTAATCTCTTATAAAATGTGAATAATGATATTTTTGGGAATTAAAGTTGTAGTGGATTGCTAAAGGCATTGCATGATCTTTAAGATATTTTCTAAGGTCCGTGTGGCCGATCATGTACCGAATTGGGTGCTGAGTTTGGGACATGACAGAGTGGTATCAGAGCTTAGATTATGATTACTTAGAACTGTGGCATAAGTAATTAGAATAAATATGAGTGACATTGAAACTCAGGTTATGATTGCTCGAGACTATGACATCAGTGATTAGAAATTAATATGGTGGTTATTAGGACATGACAGAATGGCATCAAAATTTAAATTATAATTACTTGAGACTATGATATAAGTGATTAGGATAGGATATGAATGATATCAAAATTCAAGTTATAATCACTAAGGATTGTGGCTAAAAGATATTTTAGCTTTAGATTAACGATCACCGAGAACAATGATAAAAGTAGTATAGATTGATTGAAATTGGATTTTGATCAATAAAGCTATGATAGAAGGAATAAAAATAAATTCATAGTTTGGATTTCATATTATTTGATGTTGTGATACAATATATGCTTAAGGTTTAATATTGACGTAGAACACTCGAGGTATGGTAAGAATAACGAATCTTGAAATTTTTTTTCCTTTTAGAAGGTTGGGTCTTTTAGGTTCTAGTGATGATTCATCAAAAATCATATGATAAAAATAGTGGATCTGGTAAATTTATATTAGAGTACCTGACAAAAGTATGGTAGTTTAAATTAATTAAAGTTAGTTAGAAATATTTATTCTTTAACCTGAATGTCATGATGATGAAAGAGATTAAGAGAAACTCATTGCAGATTACGAATGGCATAGATTGAGTTATTAGATGACATGATCTTATAAGAAAAGTACTATAAAAGGCAAACTAATTATAAACTTAAGGATAATAGGAGGGTTGGATACTTTCAAAGTTGAAATCTCAAGCAAATTTTGAGGATGAAATTATTTTAATAAGGAAAGAATGTGAGAACCATGAAAAACCTATAAACAGGGGACTCCCTCCCATGTTTGACCAAATAAAGACCTTGCCAAAAAGATCGACAAGGCTACTGTGGATGAGTAGGAGAGGGATAGTGAAGCAATGTGGGTAGGTACAATTCGTTCTTGGCCGAGTAAACCCACCATATAATGACTCTATCTCCTTCGCCTTTTTGACAGAGGAAAGGAAGATAAAAAAAGTGCATCTTAGCTTGCTTATAGTTGTAGCTCAGTTGAAGTTTGCCCGATCCTTTCCTTTATAATTGAGTGAAAGCAATATAGAGCTCACTATACAAAAAATATGACATAATTGTTCGAAAGAAACTCCTATCTTTCCATACCTGAAAGGGTAAACGACCCCTTTGATCTGATAGCTAAGGTGGGGTTCATCGCCCTTACCTTAGATTAATGAGCTATAAGTCATTCCATCGGCCCCCTTATTTCATGTAGGGCTGGCACATTTCATTCATCCTGGCTCATCTGAAGAAGATCCCCTCATTACTGAGCATGTATGATGAGCTTGTCCTTTCCCCTCCCCTGACCTATAGCATGCTCTAATCGAGGCACTCATAGAAGTGGAGAAGTCTCAGGCTCACTTTTCTGAAGTTCGCATAAAGAGGCACTGTATGCATATCACACAGCCTCTTTAAAGCCACCCCTAGTCAGCTCAAATCAGAGAAGGAAGGAGCTCTCACCGGTGGCTAGACGTTCCTCGACATCGCCGGTAAGCCTCCTTCACCATTTATTGGGTTGATTGGGTGGCGTAATTTCCAGTTGGTGGCTGGACTGCTGTCGACAGTGCTGCCTGCCCAATCTCCTCTTCATCCTGCCATGCTCCATCAAGCACCACCATGGGAAGCTTTTTCTCCTTTCCTCTAGTTACCGGAAGGTGGAAGATCATTCAGGCCAAGCAGAGAAGAGAACCAGGGAAAGAAAGGAAGAAGGAAAAGAAAAAGAAAGAAAATAAAAAAGAGAAAAAGAAAAAGAAAAGAAGGAAAAGGAAAAAATATAATAATTAAATAATAGATAATAATAAAATAAGAAAGAGGAGAGAGAAATAAGAGAGAGAAGAGGAGAGAAAATGGAGAAAGAAGAAGAGAGAGAAAGAGGAGAGAGAAGATAGAAGAGGAAAGAGAGAAAAGAAAAGAAAGAAAATAAATATTTAAAAAGGGAGATCTAAAAGATTCTCTCCTAGAAAAATTTTGAAGTTAGGATATCAGTGGATGGATCATGAATAGAATCTGGATGGAAGATTCCGGGTTTATAATTATTATGCCATAAATTATTTATATTAAAATAATAAAATTATTATTTTAGGGGATAATTTTTTGGATAGCAGGGTATTTAGTGAGTTTCGTAGTACCTAGATTGAGAATTTGGAAGTAGACTGATATCAGGCATATTAAATTTATCTTCAATAAAGATAAGGATTTTTGTACATAATCACTGATTTATAAAGTATTTTACATTACATGATCCTTGGACATGAGTATTGGCATGCATAATTATTTATGCATTATATATTTTGATTTTGCAAGATGCATATTTGTGATTGCCAGTATTACTTTTTTTCGTATGATATGTTCATATCAAACATGATTGTTTTGGATGATTTGGATTGTGATGCCAGTTATTAAAAATCTTAAAAGAACATGATTTGAAAATATGTTTGAGATTTGATAAGATGATAATCAAGAAAAAAAGATATTTGGACTAGCAACACCATGAGCAGGACCGTGGTTACTAAAATTGCAAGTCATGGATTGAAGCATGATACTGAGATTATCAGTCACAGGCTAAAGTGTGATAATAAGATTGCTAGTCATTGGTTGAAATGTGACAACGAGATTGCCCATCATAAATTACCAATCACAGTTGAAGTGTAATACTGAAATTATTAGTCATGGATTGAAACATAACCATGATTAGTCTAGAATCCTAAAAAGATGGAAGACTAAACTAACATATAAAAATATGGTATTGTTTTATCTAATATGATGGTTGAATTATTTCGGTTGCATGACATGATATTTTTATGATTCCGTATTCTATAATTATTCCTTGCTATTTTCAAATTGTATTATTATTAGTGTACGTGATTGTATGGAATCTTTACTAGGCTATAAAGCTCATATCCCCTACTTTCCTTTCTTCTCAAAGTTGTGCATGATATTCGAGCTTGATGGTGGATCAGATTCGTGATGAAATGATGAATAGATAGAGAGTCATTAATACCAATTAGATCACTAAAGGATGACTAAAATTGTAAATGATAAGTTATATTATTTTCTTTATATTACGTAATCTCTTATGAAATGTAAACAATATTATTTTTGGAAATTAAAGTTGTAATGGATTTCTAAAGACCTTGCATGATCTCTAGGATATTTTTTAAGATTCGTACAATTGGTCGCATGCCAAATTGGGTGCTGAGTTTGGGGCGTGGCATGAGATCAGCTGCCTAAAGATATCTTGTTGGGCCTCTTGCTGCACCTCCATCATCGTTGCTCTCATTTCAAACCTTTCGCACTCCACAGATGAAACACCCAAGAGGAACTCCTCTTGTGAACTAGCAGCAACACTCTAAGAATTAACTATCTCCATCACCCCAAAGCTCTACAAATCCTGCTATGATCAAACCGCTGAAGGTACCCCAATTACTTTCCTGCTTTTCTACATTTGAAGGCGACATAGTTACTTCTTCAACTCCACCTCGACTATGATCCCTTGGATGACCTCTACTCTAGCATGCCAAATACTTCTCATCCATCAAAGTGCCCCTTGCTGCTTATCTTCACTAGAGAACTTCACTGCCAATCTATCATACATCCCAGCCTTTCCTCCAAGACTGGATCCAACTGAAGTTTGACCAAAAAATCTACCATCGAAACCTTCCATCCTGGAAAGCTTCCTACCTGTCAAACTTCTTGAACTCCACCTTCATCCCACTGCTTATAGTGGTATCAAAAATCAGCCATAAATAAACTATTAAGTAAATTGAGAAGAGTACCATAGAACATGATATGCAGATTTTTGTAAGATAGCACAGTAGATTGGATCGCTTTAGGATATGTAGAATTTTTGTATGCGGATCACTTCCCATGCATCTCCTTGCTCCGATATCAATTGTTAGGTTTGCACGTAGCAGATTGGATCTCTTAGGCTTCCAATTTAATACTTGAATTCATTCAAATATTTTATCAAATATATCACAGGTATAAATAAACAAGCACAAAGAAGATATAAATTTACATGGTTCGATAAATTTGCCTATATCCATATGGAAGATGAGCAATCCACTAGAGGTTGATCTTCATACACCTCATATTGGAGAGATTCTTGGAGAAGTCTATTTGAGGAAGTTCTCCATTCCCAAATCTATTTGGAGAAAAAACCTATTCCAAACCTCTTGGTGAAGAAAAAACCAACATCCCAAAACCTATCAGTGGAGTTTGAAACAAATCACCAAGGTGGTAGCCCAATTAGATAGGACCTTACCTCATATCCATTTGGCAAGAGTTTGAGGAATAATGCTAAGGCTAACTTGATTAAATCCAGGATTAATCCTTGGGGCCCATGTCAGGTAGGGTGGTGAGAAAGATGGTGTCGAGTTGACGTACTCACCTTCAAATCGGAAGAGGTTGCGAAAATCTAGCATCTCATTTTGAACATTCTCAATAGGGTAGGGACCCTTTTTCTTATAAAAAGATAGTCTGAAACAAATAAAACAGGTTTTGGTATTTCATTGAAAACCCCCTGAATATATATTTATTTGGAGCAACTTAATTAACAGGAACATAGTTACAAGAACAAATAACTGTAGGCCTCGCGAACTTATAGCAAAAGTACATAAAAAATATAGAACATAGATTCTTCAGAAAAAAGGGAGTGCTCTGCTCAAGAAATCGAGCCTCTCCCTCTCAAACTTTACGTCTCCTCATGAGAAAACCATACAAAGTTAGAAACCTTAGATAGTCAGTGGGGGGTACATGTGAAACCCGGGCTTGGGCCAAAGTCAGCAAGCCCAGCCGACTTCAACCCAATCACAGAAAAAAAAATAGAGGGAGAGGCGTAGTCGGACAGAGAGCTTGCTCTTCCCCTTATCTGACCAGGAAAGCCATCGGAGGAATTGGAGGAAGCCGAGGAGAAGAAGGACTCCGTCGACGTCATGGTTAAGGCGGATTGGGACTCCGGTAGATGCGGTTTTTCCCTTCCCTATGTGACAAAAAGACTGTCGGCATTCCCTTTAAATCTTTCCTCACTGTCGTCCCATCGAGCTCCTTCCATAGCATTTTCCTCCTCTCCAGCAAGCTACGAAGAGTCCCTTCCATCACCGGTGAGTCTTTCTCTCCTTTAATCCAATTTTAGGGAGAATTAATCGAGATTTTTGGTTGATTTCGGGGTGTGACAGAGTGGTATCAAAGCTTAGGTTATGATCATTTGGGATGATGATATAGGTGATTAAAATAATAATAACATGATGGTTATTAAGATATGACAAGAATAGTGTCAGAGCTTAGGTTATGATGACATGGGATTGTGGTATAAGTATTGTTGCCGCCAAGATCACTGTGGCCCGTAGCTGCCGGCACCGGAGTGCGCTCCCATCGCTGGCGAACGGTCCTCTGGTCCTGGACCTGCAAAATAGGGGTTAGTGACCCGGGACGGGGTTTCCGGTGGGGGCACTCCGATGATCAAGTCAGTGATGATCTAGGGGAACAGATCCTCCTGGTCGAGTACCTCTTGATGGACTCCACACGAGGAGGAGTGTGTCGTGTAAAAGTGAGTCGCAAGTGTGTCGGGGGAAGTGCGACTTGGTTAGAGGGAGTCTCTATGTGGCCCTTCTTCCCGACCTTGCTCTGGAATGCTGGTGGTGCCATGCCCCTCTTCTTGGTGGGGCTGGCACTCCTTTTTTTTTGTACTTTTTCTGTGTGTTGGTATCGTTGTATTACCTCCAAGTTTGTTGCAAACTAGGTTACCGTTGGGCGTCCATCTTGGGATCTCCACCGGGCTGTCAGGTGCTTGTGGCGGTGTCCTGAGGAGCCTTTCCTGATTCGTGATAAGGGAAGTTGTCATGCACTCCGACACTTCTCTTGGTCACCTCATTCTAGAAAACCAGGCAGTACCTCGAATGGTGGGCCCCGCCCCCAAGATTTGAATCTCCCGATTGGCCTTCTCTCTTGGATGATCCAGGTAGTTAGTGGGGAGTGTGGCATCTCGATCAGTGTGCTTCTTCCCTTTCTAGTGTAACCGGTGGCTGTAGTACGGTCTGGGAGGTGCTCCAGTGTAGTCCTCGGGTGGTTCACCGGTGTTTTGGGCTGGTGGGGACCACGTCGGAGCCGGGGCTGAGCTAGAATGGCGGGGGTCGCTCCAACCTAGATGCCCCGAGCTTGCGGGGTCATCTTGGTGGAGGACAGAATGCGGGCCCGGTCCAGAGGGCTCGCGCTCGAAGAGGCTCCACATGGCGGAGGAGTGCTGAGCTCGACTTCGACCACAGGGCTCAAACCTCCGAGGGTCTCACTCTGGAGGGTAGAGTGCAGGCCGGGTCCAAAGGGCTCGCGTTCGAAGATGCTCCACATGGTGGAGGAGTGTTGAGCTCGACTCTGACCACAGGGCTCAAACCTTTGAGGGTCTCGCTCTGGAGGGCGGAGTGCGGGTCCGGTCCAGAGGGCTCGCACTCGGAGAGGCTCCACGTGGTAGAGGAGTGCTGAGCTTGACTCTGACCACAGGGCTCAAACCTCGGAGGGTCTCGCTCTAGAGGGCAGACTGCGGGCCCGGTCCAAAGGGCTTGCGCTCGGAGAGGCTCCGCGTGGTGGAGGAGTGCTGAGCTTGACTCCGACCACAAGGCTCAAACCTTTGAGGGTCTCGCTTTGGAGGGCGAAGTGCAGGCCTGGTCCAGAGAGCTCATGCTCAGAGAGGCTCCACGTGGCGGAGAAGTGCTGAGCTCGACTCCGACCACAGGGCTCAAACCTTCAAGAGTCTCGCTCTGGAGGGTGGAGTGCGGCTCCGACCTAGGCATCCCGAGCTTGCGGGCCTGACCTGGCGGAGGACAGAGCTTGGCTCACCATCTCGCGGAGCTCAGCTCAGCTCGGTAGTGGAGTCCGAGTAGGAGGATTGATGTGGCGTCCGACGTGGTGCCTTCACTTGACGTGGTGCCTGTCGACTCTCCCACGTCAGCGATCTCGCCACATCATTTGCCCCCCACTCTCGAGGCTCGTTAGTACGCGGTGCTTAGGCCGAAGGGAATAATTATGGTGCTGACGTGGAAAGGCGGAAATCTAGTGCAATGATGGCCATGATTGCTGGTGCTTCGAGAGATGGCCCTGTGGGCCAGTGCGGGGGTGCCACGTGGCCACGTCCGAGGGTAGTTAATGTTGGCATAGAACTCAAAGTGGCCAGGATGCCATTTTCATCGATGGGCAGTATGTGGCGTGGATCCATTGGTGGAGGGGTCGAATCGGTACGAATCCATCAGGTCATTTCGAAATGAAAGGAGGGCCTTACCCTAAACATCCATTCTTTTGAATTCTCCATGCCTGCTGCTGCTACCCAAGCTTCCTTCTTCCTCACGGTTGCCTCAGATTTTCTAAGGAACCAGGTTAGTCTTTTCTTCCTTCCCCCCCCCGCTAGAGTAGGGTTCTTTCTCCGGGGCTAGGGTCTTCTTCGAGTTGAGTCTGCTCTTCCATCCCTCACTTCAAGTCCTTCATTCCCCTTGTTCTTGAGGATGTCCCATTTTGGCCCGGGCTTCCGCCCCTCCACTGATCAGGGCGAGGCCGGTCCTTCCGAGCGGAGGCCGGTGTCTTCTTCTTCTTCTGGCGGGGAGGAGGACGCAACTCATTTCGAGTTCAGTAGGAGGCGTCCTCCCAGTCCTGTGCTCATCAGGGAGCCAGGGTCCGGTCCTTCTCTCCCTCCTCCTTCTGTTCCCATTTCTGAGTCCGCCCGGTCCACAGGTCCTGGCGGGGTCACCTTGACGATCATCGCCGAGGAACTAAGGACCGTTCGGGATGTCTATGTTATCCCAAGTTCTGTTCGACTCATGATCCCTCGTTCGGGGGAACGGGTCACTTCCAGTGGCCCTGGCCGCCTTGCTTTTTATGAGGAGACCTTTTCCGGGGGTCTCCGGTTTCCTTTCCACCCCTTCTTCCTGTCCGTCTTGGACAACTACCATTTGATCCCTGCACAGTTAGTGCCAAATGCCATTAGGGTCATCTTTTCTTTCATTATGCTCTGCCACCTCCATGGGTTCGTTGCCCGATTTTCTTTGTTCAGGGCCTTCTTCGCCCTGAAGCGCCACCCGACTGAGGATAGGTGGTGGTCCTTGTCCTCCCACCTGAGGGGCATTAGGTTCGAGCTCCCCTCTTCCGTCAGGGGATGGAAGAGTAAATTTTTCTTTGTTGAGGTTGAGGGGGTCGATTGGGCCTGGAGCGATTCGAACAAGTCCCCCAACCAAAATTTTGTGGTCAATGCGGCTGACCAGGATGACTACGAGTAGCTCTGCATCGCCCAGATCCCTTCTCTCGAGGTCCTGTTATCTGAGTAGAACTTCACCGACTCCGAGGTCGACCCAATGAATGGGTTGGGTGAGTTCGACCTGAACTTCCCTTTTCCTTCCTTGCATTTCTTGCATTGCTTCCCATGGATTCTGACTGTTGTGTGACTTGCATGCAGGGATGATTTTCACCGAGAGCGATCTACTGACGATCACTCGGAAGAGGCCGCCAACCGAGCTGGTTGGGGAGCCTCCATCGAGGCAGGTCCGGGGCGAGAGTGCTCCTGTGGCTGCGCCCCTACCGTAGTGGCTGGTCCGAGCTCGGCTGCTCCAATCGGTCAGAGCTCGGAGGTGATTTGAGCTGCTCCTACACCAGTGGAGAGGGTGGCATCTGCAGCACCAAGGCAGTCCAGCAGGAGGCCCGGGAGGCTCTCGAGCAGCGTGGTCATCAAGGGACGGCCCCCGCTGTGAAGCTTGAGGTAGTGACTTGGGCAAGGGCCATAGCTGCTGCTGCCGCATCCTATAGTCTTCCGAGCCCACTTCTGATCGAGATCAGGGACGAGGAGGTCCGGGGCGCAGCCAGGATCGTGACTGAGGCACCGCCCGCACAGGTGTCAGCTTCCCAGTCGGCCTCCCAGGGCGCTGTAGCTAGCGGGGCAAGGTCGCCCACCTCCGGAGAGGGTAGGAGGGAGGAGGCGCGGTGCCGTCTCCCCTTCAAGATGGGGCCGGAAAGCTCGTTCCTCTGGAGCCCCGAATTGGCCGAGCGCATGATGGACTTCTCGATCCGGACTTGCAACCGACAGGGTATGGCCGGGATGCGGCTGGGCAACGTCATCAGTGCCATCTTCCCTCAGCTCTACTCGGTGAGATGTCCCTTCCTTCTTTCTCTCTCTCTCTCTATTTTTTTTAGCTGACCTCTTTTCATGGTGCAGATCGGTGCCGAGGCCCTCTTCATTAAGGGCTGTTATCAGAACTGGGAGCGCCTCGAGCAGTAGCAAGCGACCGAGATTGAGTCCCTGAAAACCGACCTGAAGGAGAAGGCCGGGGCGAGTGGGGCACTCGAACAGAGGGTCAAGGACCTAGAGAGGCAGCTCACCGACATCGAGGGGCAAGTGAAGAGGCTCTTGGAGGCCTGCGATCTGGAGCGGAGTCGCGTGAAGAAGGCCGTTGACGATCTCTCCACCATCAAGAGAAAGTTAAACTGGTACAGTGCCGAGGCTGATCGGCACAAGGAGGCTTCCCGGGCTGCTCAGGCAGAGCTGGCAGCGGGGAAGGAGAAGCTGGCCGTGGCTAAGAAGGCGGCAGAGGTGGCGGCCAAGTCGACGGAGGCTGCCAGGATGGAGGCCTCCGAGGCGAGGAAGGGTGCCGCCGAGGCCAAGGCCGCCGAGGAGGCTGTTGCTAGATTCAAGGCCTCAGAGGAGTTCATCATCGAGATTCATCAGATGACGTTGGACTCCTTCTACAAAGGCTTCATGTTCTTGCATGACCGGATCGAGGCACTTGTCCCCGAGAAGAGCCATGATCACCTCAGATATACTTCGGCCTTGGACACGGAGCCCGATGAGGAGGTTGTTGAGGAAGCTGCGACCTCAGAGCCTCCAATGCTAGCCGTGACTGAACCATCCGAGACTAGAGCCGACCAGCCGGAGGTTCCTGAAGGAGGGAACTCTCAGCTTCAGGGCTCAGTAGGGGGCTGGCCAGCGTGGAGTAGCCCTTTTCTTCTTTGCTTTATATTTTTGCTTATGTGTTTGGTTAGGGTCGCCCGGCATGTCAGGGGCCCACAAAATACTTGTAACCAGCACTTAATTAATGAAACCTGAATTCCTTTGCAACCCGTCTTTCGATCGGCCCTTCCCTCCTCTCTCTTTTTCTTTCACTCCCTTCTTCTTCTTCTTCTTCTTTTTTTTTGAGGCTTGGGGAGATCAGAGAAGGGGGCCTCACCTTGCCTGGGGTTAAGTTATTGGACTTCAATGCCGGCAAGTCGGGCGCAAGGCTATGGCATTTGAGAGCTACCGGGCTCGGAGGTCCCTTGGCCGGAGATCTGAGCTCCGATCTTGGGCTGGCATCCTGGAGCTGGGCTCGGGGATGTTGATGACTGAGAGCTGAATGGCTCGAAAGTCTCTTAGCCGGAGATCTGAGCTTCGGTCAGGTTGGCATCCTGGAGCTGGGCTCGGGGACATTGATGACTGAGAGCTGTATGGCTCGAAGGTCCCTTGGCCAGAGATCTGAGCTCTGGTCTTGGGCTGGCATCCTGGAGCTGGGCTCGGGGACGTTGATGACTGAGAGCTGTGTGGCTCGAAGGTCCCTTGGCCGGAGATCTGAGCTCCGGTCTTGGGCTGGCATCCTGGAGCTGGGCTCGGGGACGTTGATGACTAAGAGCTGTATGGCTCGAAGGTCCCTTGGCCGGAGATCTAAGCTCCGATCTTGGGCTGGCATCCTGGAGCTAGGCTCGGAGATGTTGATGACTGAGAGCTACGTGGCTCGAAGGTCCCTTGGTCGGAGATCTGAGCTCCGATCTTGGGTTGAGAAATAATAGTTTTATTACCGTGTTTCCCTTTCGTTCTCTTTCTTTCCTTCCCCTCTCTTCTTTTTTTTTTTTTAATGAGTGGGGAGATCAGAGAAGAGGGTCACAGGATTTGGTTGCCTTGGAGCTAGGCTCGAGGCCTTCCTGGCCGGAGAGCTAGGCTCTAGTCCAAGGGTTGCTTGAGGGCTTGACTCAGGTCTTTGTCGCCTTGGAGCTAGGCTCGAGGCATTAATAGAAGCTGCTTGGCACCATGATCCCTTGGCATCTCAGAGCTGGGCTCGAAGATGTTTGAGATTGAGAGTGGCTTGGCTCGGAGGTCCCTTGGCCGGAGATCTGAGCTCCAGTCTTGGACTGGCATCCTGGAGCTGGGCTCAGGGACGTTGATGAATGAGAGCTGCGTGGCTCGAAGATCCCTTGATATCCTGGATCTGGGCTCAGGGATGCTTGAAACTGTGAGCGGCATGGCTCGAAGATCCCTTGACGTCCTGGAGCTGGGCTCGGGGATGCTTGAGATTAAGAGCGGCATGGCTCGAAGATCCCTTGACGTCCTGTAGCTGGGCTTGGGGATGCTTGAGATTGAGAGCGGCATAGCTCGAAGATCCCTTGACATCCTGGAGCTGGGCTTAGGGATGCTTGAGATTGAGAGCAGCTTGGCTCGAAGATCCCTTGACGTCCTGGAGTTGGGCTCGGGGATGCTTGAGATTGAGAGCAGCATAGCTCTTAGATCCCTTGACATCCTGGAGCTAGACTCGGGGATGCTTGAGATTGAGATTGGCATGGCTTGAAGATCCCTTGACATCCTGGAGCTGGGCTAGGGATGCTTGAGATTGAGAGCGGCATGGCTCGAAGATCCCGTGATGTCCTGGAGCTAGGCTCGGGGATGCTTGAGATTAAGAGCGGCATGGCTCGAAGATCCTTGATGTCCTGGAGCTGGGCTCGGCGATGCTTGAGATTGAGAGCGGCATGGCTCGAAGATCCCTTGATGTCCTGGAGCTGGGCTCAGGGATGCATGAGATTGAGAGCGGCTTGGCTCGAAGATCCCTTGACATCCTGGAGCTAGACTCGGGGATGCTTGAGATTGAGAGCGGCTTGGCTCGAAGATCCCTTGATGTCCTGGAGCTAGGCTTGGGGATGCTATCGATTTTTCCCTACAAGACATATAGATACTCGTGCAAGGAAAAAGTCGTTATCATTATTATTGATAAGAAACCTTACATTATCGGTGGTTTCTTCGCAGACCGCAGGCATTCCATGTTCGAGGAAGCTTGACACTGTCAAGATCTTCGAGATGACAGACCCCCTGTGATGGGCTTTGGCCACCTTCTAGGGACCTTCCTAGTTTGGTGGGAGCTTGCCGCGTTCTCGGGACTAACGTGCCTCTGCCCGACACAGCACCAAATTTCTGGGCCCAAAGTTCTTGGCCAAACCCGGGCATTGTTGTGCCAGGCCGCTCATTGCCGGCAAGTTTTGTTGAAGTTGGCGTTGAGCAGGTCGGGCCTGAATCAATCTCAAGATGACATTGTGGCCTGTAGGAAGCCCGTCGACCGCAAAAGTCATCATAGTGGTGCTTTTGGAGGGGGCATCATAAGGAAGCACGCCTGCAGAGTTTCCGTTATCGGCCATGATGCATTTTTTCTGAGTGGTTCACGATCGTACGTCCCCTGCCCCACTGGGTCCTTTTGGACATGCGCGCAGCTCCCCAGGAGATCACGCCCACCGGCTTCTCGGTAGGACGGTTGTCGATGGTTGGAGCTGGCGGGGGAGCGATGAGCACCCGGGGCTCTACTTGAGGTTTGCCCCCCGCAAACATTTTAAGACGGCTTCTCTTGATGAGTTTCTTAATTTCCCACTTGAGGTTGTGATATTCCTCGGTGCCGTGGCCGTGATCGCGGTAAAAGCGACAGTACTTTATCTTGTCACGACCGGCGAAGGACTTCAACGGTGGCGGGCGCTGTAGTCCACTGGCTCGCTAGTCGAGCCTTGCATACTGGCGAACCGGTGAGAGAACTCCGCTAGCTTGCGCTCATCTTCCTCCAGGCACCTTCCCGCTGCACACCTGATGGCTTCGTCAGTGGACCCTTCCGCCGAAGGAGATGGAGAAGATGACGTGGGTGCCTGGCACCCATGGTGGGGGTCTTGCCCATTCTGCCCAGATGGGGTCTGGGCACCGCTTGCTCGAGACTTGGTGAGTGGCCCTCCCTACCAGCAGAGCCGGCTCATTGCCCTCTCAGCTGGAGGTGGTTGGACTGCCGGAATGGGTGGCTCCGCCTCGAGATGACATGGGTTCCCTTGGGAAGGGGAGTTCCTTGCATGGCTGGTAGAGGCCTCTCGTGCTTGTGTCGTCACCATTCTTCAGTGGAGTGTCAATCTGCAAAGAAATGGAGGGCTTGATCCCCCCCTTCCTGGCACTCCAATCTGTTGCCACCGAGATCGCTGTGGCTCGTAGCTGCCGGCGCCGGAGTGCGCTCCCATCGCTGGCGAACGGTCCTCTGGTCTTGGACCTGCAAAATAGTGGTTAGTGACCTGGGCCAGGATTTCCGGTGGGGGCACTCCGACGATCAAGTCAGTGATGATCCAGGAAAATAGATCCTCCTGGTCGAGCCCCACTTGATGGACTCCATACGAGAAGGAGTGTGTCATGTAAAAGTGAGTCGCAAGTATGTCAAGGGAAGTGCGGCATGGTTAGAGGGAGTCTCTGTGTGGCCCTTCTTCCCGACCTTGCTCTGGAATGCTGGTGGTGCCATGCCCCTCTTCTTGGTGGGGCTTGCACTCCTTTTTTTTATGCTTTTTCTGTATGTTGGTATTGTTGTGTTATCTCCAAGTTTGTTGCAAACTAGGTTACTGTTGGGCGTCCGCCTCGGGATCTCCACCGGGCTGTCAGGCACGTGCGGCAGTGTCCCGAGGAGCCTTTCCCGATTCATGATAAGGGGAGCTGTCATGCGCTCCGACACTCCTCTTGGTCGCCTCATTCTGGAAAACCTGGCAGTACCTCGAACGGTGGGTCGCCATCCCCAAGATTCGAATCTCTCGGTTGGCCTCCTCTCTTGGATGATCCAGGTAGTTGGTGGGGAGTGTAGCATCTCGATCAGTGTGCTTCTTCCCTTTCTGGTGTAATCGGTGGCTGCAGTACAGTCTAGGAGGTGCTCCAGTGTAGTCCTCGGGTGGTTCGCCGGTGTTCTGGATTGGTGGGATCCACGTTCAAGCCGGGACTGAGCTGGAATGGCGAGGGTCGCTTCGACCTAGATGCCCCGAGCTTGCGGGGACGTCTTGGTGGAGGACAGAATGCGGGCCCGGTCCAGAGGGCTCGCACTCGGAGAGGCTCCATGTGGTGGAGGAGTGCTGAGCTCGACTCCGATCACATGGCTCAAACCTCTGAGGGTCTCACTCTAGAGGGCGGAGTGCGGGCCGGTCCAGAGGGCTTGCGCTCGGAGAGGCTCAACGTGGAGGAGGAGTGCTGAGCTCGACTCTGACCATAGGGCTCAAACCTCCGAGGGTCTCGTTCTGGAGGGCAGAGTGTGGGCCCGGTCCAGAGGGCTCGTGCTCGGAGAGGCTCCACGTGGTGGAGGAGTGCTGAGCTCGACTCCAACCACAGGGCTCAAACCTTCGAGGGTCTCGCTCTGGAGGGTGGAGTGCGGGCCCGGTCCAGAGGGCTCGCGCTCAGAGAGGCTCCACGTGGTAGAGGAGTGCTGAGCTCGACTCCGACCACAGGGCTCAAACCTCCGAGGGTCTCGCTCTGGAGGGTGGAGTGCCAGCCTGGTCCAGAGGGCTCGTGCTCGGAGAGGCTCCACGTGGCAGAGGAGTGCTGAGCTCGACTTCGACCACAGGGCTCAAACCTCCGAGGGTCTCGCTCTGGAGGGCGGAGTGTGGCTCCAACCTAGGCATCCCGAGCTCACGGGCCCGACCTGCCGGAGGACGGAGTTCGGCTCGCCGTCTCGAGGGAGCTCAGCTCAGCTCGGCAGTGGAGTCCGAGCAGGAGGATTGATGCGGCGTCCGACACGGTCCCTTCCCTTGACGTGGCGCCTGTCGATTCCCTTGACGTGGCACCTGTCGACTCCCCCACGTCAGCGATCCCACCACATCAAGTATTATGATAGATATGAGTGACATCATATTCAAGTCACGATTGTTCGAGACTTGGAAAGCAAGTACCTTAAAAGGTATACTATTTGGGAGTTTAAGAAAGATATGAGAGTTGTTACTTTGAAGGCTTAAAATCTCAATCAAGATAATTTCGAGAATGAAAATATTTTAACAGGGGGAGAATGTGAAACCCGAGCTTGAGCCAAAGTCGGCAAGCCTATCCGACTTCAACCCAATCACAAAAAAAAAATAGAGGGAGAGACGGAGTCGGACAGGGAGCTCGCTCTTCCCCTTTTCCAACTGGGAAATCCATCGAAGGAATCAAAGGAAGCCGAGGAGGAGAAGGACTCCATCGACATCGTGGTTAAGGCAGATTGGGACTCTGGTACATGCAGTTTTTCCCTTCCCTATGTGACAAGGAGATCGTCGACGTTCCCTTTAAATCCTCCCTCATCGCCACCCCATCGAGCTCCTTCCACGGCATTTTCTTCTTCTTCGGCGAGCTACAGAGAGTCCCTTCCATCACCGGTGAGTCTTTCTGTCTTTTAATTCATTTTATGAAAAATTAATCGAGATTTTGGGTTGATTCGGGGCGTGACAGTACATAAGTGTGATGGATACGGAGCTGGTGAGCGAGCTATAGCTAATAGAGTTAATATGTTTCAAGGAAGAGAATGGCTGCCTATATTGAATTTCGAAGAACAGAGATATTGCTAGCAATTGAAAGTGCAAAGAATCCTTTGCAACGTCAAGTAAATTGCTTGGGGAAAGATCCTTCAGTTTCTTTCTTTCTAAATCCCCCAATGCACAGATGCAATTAACTGCCCACCTGCCTTTTGGGTTGGAGGTTGGGATTTTCTTTATTCCCAATCAGTCTGAAGATCTCACAAACCTGATAGCTAAGTGCAGCCCTGTGTTGGAAGGTTTGAAGAGAAACGAATGCAAAAATCTTCACAAAAAGGCCTCCTCCATCTATTCAACTCTCCAGTTGGAAAAATTCCAGGGGCACCGATCCCACTTGTTGGAAGATCCGGACCAGCGCCTATACGCAGTGGATGCAGCGGAAGCAATGTGGAAGGATACAGTCCAACAACCTATTCTTGGATTCAATATCATGCAACAATGGAGATATAAATGTAGGAGAAAAAAGAGAGATTGCTTTATTCCTTTGGAGAAGAACCTTGTTACAACAAACAATACAATACCCGATAGCCCTTCTAAAAATCCAGAAGCTTCTCACCATCCCGCATGTCTTCTCTCTTGCAAGCCTCATGCTCCAAGAACCCATGTATGCCATGCACGGAGAATACCTCAACATGCATCCCTTCTCCAAAGCCACGTGAAACACAATCACGGTATAAGCCCTCCACGTGATATCTCCCTCACATGTGCCTCTCTACAACCCAACACCGTGGCCTCCTTGAAACCCAGGAGGTCTCCCTATGGTCCCTGCCCTAAGGGGCGGACCTCAAGCCATCACGGTCCAAGACCAAGACCATGAGAAGTCCTCATAGACTCCATACTGTGAGACCAAACCCCAAAGGGTCAGCCTATCTTGGACACTCCAAATCGCATGCCCCATCCCTCTTATTTATAGCACATGGGACGGTGAACTTCTTCTTGGATTGGGCGTCTAATCTTGGACTTCTTATTGGACTGCAACTACCTCTTGAATCTTATTAGGACTCAATCTGTTGACTCCTGGAATGATTTTGATGATCACAAAATATTGGAGCATGTATTTGATACTAACTCTTATCAAATTGTTTAAGAAGTTTTGCAGGAATTGGTTACCTTTGTTTAAAATGGTTTTCAAATTTACTTAAGGGTAATTCAATTGAGTTTGTAAAAGCCCTAACTTATGAGTGCTGTAATCATGTAAAATGGGTTTAAAATTATGAAAATTTGATAGAGTATGTAGATTAGCTTCTAGTTGATTCAATGTTGAAGATTTTTGGAGAAGCTTGAAGCAATTTTTAAAGACTTGCAAGAGCCGACTCATGGTGGCAGGGCACGGAGAAAGTTTCAAAGTTTCAAAACCAAGAGCCGACTCCCAGTCCAAGAGCCGACTATTCCAGAGATATTTTTTTTTTTGAAGTTCTGAGAACTAGAGCCGACTCCTAGTCTAAGAGCCGACTCTAGGTATGTATGTTTTGACTGACTGAAAGCTAGAAGGCAAGAGCCGACTCCAGCTTGAAGAGCCGGCTCCCACAAAAGTTTGTTTTTGGCCTGTCTGAGACTTTGAGCCGACTCCTGGAGCTCGAGCCGGCTCATGGAGCCATTTTCTGCACTCCAACGCTAGTTGCTGAAATTGAAATTTGAACCCCAATTCGTCTCCAACAGCTATTTCATGAATTCCAAGGCTCTACAACGGCCATATCTCATGGAAAACTATAAAGAGGATTATTTTTGAAGGATTAAACAATTATTAGAGATTTGTTGTTAAATTCTCTAGAGAAATCAAAGAGCTTTCAAGTCACTCAACTACCCACCTCAAAGAGCATTCAAGTTGGATTCAAAGCTTCACCAACTCTACTCCATCATTGAATCCACTCATTAAAGAAGGGATGATGCAGCATTGAAGAGCACTCAAGGCTTGACCTCATCTTGATCTACATTGGCAACACCAAAATAAACTTGGTTTGTTGTAGTTGCTTGATTACATTATCTTTATCTTTATTTACTCTCTAAGAACAGCAAGGGGCTGTGTCTTAAGAGAGAGTTAAAGATTTTTAGGTGAACCTCTTAAAACCTAAGTTTGGGTTCTTGATTTTTCTGATTTAAAACCAAGTGTTTGGGTTTTCTTTGGTGATCGCGTGTAAAATCAAAGGGAGTTAGGATTTCTTTGATGATCCCAGTAAAACCAAAGTGTATAGGTTTGGATTATGAGCCTAGTAAAATAATTCGATTGTATTTCGGTTGGAGATATAGTGAAAATTCAAGTGGTCCTTGGATAGTGGATGTAGGAGCCGATTGCTCCGAACCACTCTATTTCTTAGTATTTGTGATTGTGCTTTCATTGCTTTATTGCTTCAGTTTATTTACTTCTGCTTTGCACACTTCACTTATACACTAAAAGAATTTCAAAGTGCACATACTTGTAAAAAATTTTTAATCCCAATTCACCTGCCTCTTGGGAAGCCACCTGGGCAACAAGTGGTATCAGAGCAGAGTCTCTAAAAGTTAGTTAGAGTAAAGATATATGGCACATCTCATGAGCACTTCATTGGCCGAAGGTCAATCCATAAATAGACCACCACTTTTCACCAAATTAATTACACTTATTGGAAGGCAAGAATGAAGATGTACATTCAATCCATAGACTTTCACTTAAAGAAAATTATCATGAAAGGACCTCACACATCCACAATTAAAGTTAATGATGTAGAGGTTCCCAAACCAGAAGAGGATTGGGATGAGAATGATATGAAATTAGCTGAATTGAATGCCAAAGCAATGAATTTATTATATTGTGCTTTGTATCCAAATGAGTTTAACAGAATTTCAACTTGCAATTCTGCTAAAGAAATTTGGGACAAATTAGAAATCACACACGAAGGCACTTCTCAAGTTAAGACATCAAAAATCAATCTACCTGTGCATAATTATGAGCTGTTTAAGATGGATCCTAGTGAGACTATATCTGCTATGTATACTCATTTTACTGATATCATAAATGGTCTCAAGAGTCTGGATAGAACTTATTCTAATGCTGATCTTGTCCAAAAAGTCTTAAGATCTTTGCCATATAAGTGGGAAGCCCAAGTGACAGCAATTCAAGAAGCAAAGGACCTAAATACACTGCCACTGGATGAACTACTTGGATCCTTAATCACACATGAATTGGCTATGCAACAAAGGACTGAAGAAGATATAAAAAGAAAGAAGGCCATTGCATTTAAAGTTACTGAGGAAGATAAGAATGAAGAATCTGATTCATCAGATGATGATGATCTTGGAAATGATGAAATTGCCTTAGTCATGAGGAAATTTAAAAGGTTTATGGGCATAAGAAAAACAAACAGATAGAGAAAGCATTATAGAAAAGGTGACTTTGGAAAAAAAAAAAGGAAAAAGATAAAGAAAAAGATAAAGAGAAAGATAAAGATCAAGTACTATCTGCTATGGATGCAAGAAGCCAGGACACATCCATCCTAATTATTCTGAAGGGAAGAAAAAGATATTCTCTAAAAAGAAGAAGAAGGCAATGCTAGCTGCTTGGAGTGATAGTGATGAAACTACATCCACTGAAGAGGATGAAGATACAACAAAAATGGAACAAATCTATCTTTGGATTTGGAGGATGAGGTAAGTACTTCTGAACCTAATTTAGAATTCACTTATGATGAATTGCATAATGCTTTTTGTGAACTATTGATAGAATACAAAAAGGCTAGTTTAAAAATGAGAGATTTAAAAAATCAATGTGATGTTTTTGAAAAAGACAAGAATGAATTTTGTGAAAGAAACAAAATCTTACAAAGAGAATTAAATTTGGTTTATGAAAGACTTAAGATTGTTCAAGTTAAAAAAGAAGAGCTTTTTGAGAAAAATAAGGTTTTGAAAAATGAAAATGATGACCTAAAGAAAGAAGTTCAAAATTAAAATCCTTAGTTGAAAATTTAACCCTAAGTTCTAACAAACTTGAATTAATTTTAAAGGATCAAAAAGAAACAAATAATAAATTTGGAATTGGTTATAAAGGCTCTATTTCAAATAAATCTTCAACTTCTACTTCATATGCTCCTAAGTTCATTAGTTCAAAATATGTTAGACCTAAATTTGCATCATTCATGGTTATTATTCAAATTCAAAGATTGTATGCTATGTATGTAATAATATTGGTCATAAAGCATTTGAATGTCATTTGAAATACAATGGCAAAAAGAAAATTAAGAAAGTTTGGGTTCCAAAAGGAACCATTTCCACTAACTTGCAAGAATCCAAGAGAGCTTGGGTACCTAATTTATTAAATGATTATTTTGCAGGGATGTCTTGCAGCCACAAGCATAAAGAAAAGATGGTATTTGGATAGCGGCTGCTCAAGACATGACTGGTGATGCTGATCAATTTTTCACTCTAGAATAGAAGGATGGTGGAATGGTAACATTTGGTGATAATAGAAAAGGAAGGATAATCAGTATTGGTAAAATCAAAATTACTCCTTCTACATTTATTGAAAATGTGTTACTTGTAGAAAAATTAAAGCATACTCAGCTATGTGATATTGGTTTTAATGTATTCTTCAAGTCATCAATGTGTATAGTAATTGATCCACTTGACTCTAGTACTAAATTCATTGGACACAGACTTCGTAACATTTATGTGGTAGATCTTAATGATCTAGCTATGTCAAGTAATACAAGTCTTGTAGCAATGAATGACAAGAGCAAGGAATCAAGTTTACTATGGCATAGGCAACTTGGTCATGCTAGTATGGACACAATAGCTAAACTTATTGCAAAAGATTTAGTCAAAGGTTTGCCGAAGTTTAAAGTTAATTTTGATTATGTTTGTGATGCATGTCAGTTAGGAAAACAAGTGAGGGGGAGTTTTAAATCTAAAAACATAGTTTCAACTTCTAGACCCTTAGAGCTACTTCATATTGACCTATTTGGACCTACTAGGACTACTAGCCTAGGTGGTATGAAATATGGACTTGTGATTGTAGATAATTTTTTAAGATACACATGGATTTTGTTTATTGTACATAAAGATGATACTTTTAATATATTCAAAAAGTTTTACAAAAGAGTTACAAATTTAAAAAACTTATCTGTCATTTCAATTCGTAGTGATCATGGCACCGAATTTGAAAATCAGTATTTTGATCATTTTTACATAAAGCACGGTATTGATTACAACTTTTCTGCACCTAGAACACCACAGCAAAATGGTGTTGTAGAAAGAAAGAATCATACTTTGGAAGAGATGTCCAGAACAATGCTTTGTGAAGGAAATCTTCCAAAATACTTTTGGGCAGAAGCTGTTAATACCGCATGCTATATTTTAAACAGAGTTTTGATTAGACCTATTATCAGAAAAACCCCCTATGAACTTTGGAACAATAGAAAACCAAATATCAAATTTTTTCATGTTTTCGGATGTAAATGTTTTGTTCTTAACAATAGAAAAGACAATCTTGGTAAATTTAATACAAAATTTGATGAGGCTATTTTTCTTGGATATTCTTTAAATAGTAAAGCCTATCGAGTTTCAATAAAAGAACTTTGACTGTTGAAGAATCTGTTTATGTTATTTTCAATGAATCTGACATTATATCTTCGAGAAAGAAAGATTTTGCTGATGATGTTGCAGGTACTCTACAACATGGAATGGAAGACTTGACTCTTAAAGACAAACAATCAAGTGAACCACATGAAGAAGAGGTGAGTAAAGAGCATGATGATATACCTAAAGAATGGAGGTATGTACAATCACACCTTAAAGAATTAATTATAGGAGACCCATCTCAAGGTATTAAAACTAGATATGTACATGATTTAATTGCTTTTGTTTCTCATGTAGAACCATATAATATAGAAGAAGCCGAAACTGATCCTAATTGGATGTTAGCAATGCATGATGAATTAAACCAATTTAGGAGAAATAATGTTTGGACCTTAGTAGAAAGATCCAATGATCATCCTGTTATAAGCACTAAGTGGGTTTATAGAAATAAACTAGATGAAGATGGAAATATAATTAGAAATAAGGCTAGATTGGTTGCACAAGGATATAATCAAGAAGAAGGAATAGATTTTGATGAAACTTATGCACCAGTAGCTATATTAGAAGCCATTAGATTGCTACTAGCTTATACATGTTTTATGAATTTCAAGTTATTTCAAATGGATGTAAAGAGTATTTTTGAATGATTTTTTATCTGAAGAAGTTTTTGTTGAGCAACCTCCTAGTTTTATCGATCACACTTTCCCAAATCATGTTTTCAAACTGAATAAAGCTTTATATGGTCTGAAACAGGCACCTAGAGCCTGGTATGATAGACTAAGTAAATTTTTAATTGCAAATGAATTTGTAAGAGGTAGTGTTGATACTACACTGTTTATTCAAAGAAAGAAAAATGATATTTTAGTTGTTCAAATATATGTTGATGACATTATCTTTGGATCTACTGATGAATCTCTATGCCAAGACTTTGCTAAGCTAATGCAGGAAGAATTCAAAATGAGCTTGATAGGTGAATTGAGTTACTTTCTTGGACTTTATATTAAACAAACTAAAAAAGGTATTCTGATCAACCAAGCCAAGTACATTAAAGAAATAATCAAGAAGTTTGGCATGGAAAATCAAGCAAGGTAAATGGAACACCAATGAGTCCTGCATGTAGACTTGACAAAAATGAGAATGGCACAAATGTTGATCAAAAGCTATACGAAGATATGATCGGATCATTACTTTATTTAACAGCTAGTAGACATGATATATTATTTAGTGTTTGTATGTGTACACGTTTTCAATCCAATCCTAAAGAATCACACATCATAGCTATTAAGAGAATTATTAAATACCTGAAAGGCACCTGTAATATAGGTTTGTGGTATTCTAAGCACACATCATTGAAGTTAATTAGTTATTCTGATGCTGATTATGGAGGATGTAAAATAGATAGAAAGAGCACAAGTGGCACCTGTCAATTTCTAGGTGTTAACTTGATTTCTTGGCACTTTGCAAACAGAACTCTGTAGCACTATTCACTGCTGAGGCAGAATATATGGCTACTGGGAGCTGTTGTGCTCAAGTGTTATGGATCAAGCAACAACTAGAAGATTACAGAGTTGTCCAATCCAAAATTCCTATTAAATGTGATAATACTAGTGGCATTAATTTATTAAAAAATCCAATTCAGCACTCACAAACTAAGCACATTGAAATTTGACATCATTTTATTCGTGATCATGTTTTAAACAATGTTGTTGAACTAGAATTTGTACCTACTGATGACCAACTAGCGGACATTTTTACTAAACCATTAAGTCAAGATAGATTTGAGAAAATTAGAGGAGAATTAGGGCTATGTGACCTATTTTAGACCTATTAGACCTAATTTTTGATAATTAAAGAAAAATTATCTATAAATTTCAATTTTTTCTAAGCATAGGACAACCTAGTTTAGACTCTAGAAATCTTTAAAAACTGAGTTTGACCCTTTCTGACCTTTAGTTTGAATTTTTGCTCGAGCCGACTCGAGTTCTCAGGGCTCTCGGTGAGCCGACTCACAGGTCAGGCCGAAGCTTTTTAAGTAGGGTTTCCGTATTTCCTATTCAATGTGTTTTCTAGGTTTTGACCGTTTCATTCTAGCTGACTCCTCACTCCACATTAGGAAACTTTCCAAAAACCCTCTCAAACCTTTTCAAACCTTTAATCTTTGCAAAATGGCACCTCGCAAGGCTGTGTCAAAGAAGCAAGAAGAGTAGTTCGGTCTATGGCTGAGGAATGGAGGAGCAAGAGGTGACTGGATACTTCGATTCTGCAAGAGGATCAGCCGATTGAGCAAGAGGAAGAAGTCCATGCACCCCGACAAGTCATACCCATGGGAAATCGACAAGTCACCCCTGGTAGGTGCATCGATTTCAGTTTTCTAGAACAAGAACAGTTGAGTATTGGTGCTTGGCTTGAAAAACAGGGTTGGAAGGATTTTTGTCAATTGAATGTTCCAACTTATCCAAATTTGGTTCGTCAATTTTTTGAGAGCATGTCACTGGGAGCTTTTCATTTGGAAGGAACAGTGAAAGGGAAATTCATAGAAATAAGTGAGCAGAGGCTTTCAAACTTACTGAATATACCTAAAGAAGGAGAATGCTATTTAGTTATGAAGGAAAAAGTGAAGATACTTAGACTCATTTTGGGAAGATCTAATTTGAAAGGGATTATTCATGTAAGTGCAAATCAGCTCTCATTGAAGATGAGGCTGTTGCACAATATCATTAGCATGATTTTCTTACCCTAGACGAGGAGATTCGATTAGGTTAGCGAGAGAGATCTTATATTCATGAGGCGATGATTGAGGGGGAGCCCCTCGACCTTCCATTTATTATGATTTCTTAGATGAGAGAGGCAGTATGTAAGGCACGAGCATGTTTGCCTTACGGGATGGTGTTTACTTTGTTGTTCCAGGATGCTAATATTGATCTTACTGGAGAGGACTGTCGTCTGCTGCTGCACACCGACAGGTACACTATGAAATCTCTGACCAGAATGGGATTTATTAAAGTTGATTGAAATTGGATCAGGAAGACATCAGGTGTTCCTGTAGCACATTCAGAGGATTCAGATGATGATGTACAGGCTGCTCAAAGACATGGTGAGGAGATTGAGGCACAGACTGATGAGGCTGGACCATCCGAGCCAGCTCCTGCTTCACCTCACTCACCAGTCAAGACTCCTACTACTGCTAGACATGATACTAATGATAGACTTCAGAGAGTCTTGGAGGAGATTTCTTGTCTCAGGACTGACACTGACAGGAGGATTAGTTCACTTCAGTCCGAGATGCAGCAGGATTTTCATGATATGATGGCTTTACTGAGATAGCTATCTACGGCCAGCTAGCATGCACCTTCTACTTCCACAGCGACTGGCACAGTGATTGGCATGGGCACTGGGACTGGTACTGGCACTCATGCGGAGCAGGGACAGGCGACACATTGCACTGATGCACCTTATCATGCCACACCTGCTGTTGGTGAGCCTCAGTATAGTATGGAGGCTGCTGGATCTGCTGATGTTGGAGTGACTCCGGCTACTCAGATGCTTTCGTCCACCAGCACTTTGGCCCTATCTATTGATCCACCTACCACCAGACCTACACCTATCTTTATTTCATCAAAATCAAAAACCAAAGTTAAACTTAAATCTAAAGTGACTAGGACTTCTACACCTACTAGAACTAGGATTAGGGATCTCCATCCTAGGTTCCCCAAATTCAAACCTAGTCCAGGTATTCTAAAGGTTGGTTTTTCCTCTGATGAGGAAGAACCTGATAGTGATCCTAGCCCTTCATTCTGATGTTTAGGTTTTATCCTTGTTTTTGAGATTTTATTTTGTTGTATTCTGATTGTGTGATACTATTTTATCATGCCGTGGCACATTTATAAAGTATCACATATGCTATGTACTAGCTTATTTCATATATATATACTTCACTTGTTATGATACATATTCACTTGAATTAGTGTTATGGATGAATTAATGTTATGATTGAATGTTCATTTCTCATATACCTTTTGTTGATGACAAAAAGGAGGAGAATGGAGACTGTGTGTGCCATGAAAAAGAAAAAGTTATATTAATTCATGAAAGTTATGTTGATTCATGAAAATTTCTTGGAAATCTATATTGATTCATGAAAATTGCTCAAAAATTATTTACAAATGCTATATGTTATGAAACTTTGGTAAAATGAATGTTTGATTCATGAAAATTTGATGAAACCTAAGTTTACTTCAAAAATTTGAAAATTCCATAAGTTTCGATACGCATTGTATAGTTAATACCCTTGATACATCATGTATCGATACATCATGTTATGATATATATGATACATCATGTTTCGATATACTTGATACACATGATATTTAGTATTCAATTATATATATTTGATACATTATGGCACATTGTATTGATACACTGATACCTAACCTATATGATACACGTAGACTTGAAAATACTGTAATTGTAAAGTGCTTTTAAATTTTTATTCATGCCCAGTGTTTTGTCATCATCAAAAAGGGGAAGATTGTTGACCCCTGGAATGATTTTGATGATCACAAAACATTGGAGCATGTATTTGATACTAACTCTTCTCAAATTATTTAAGAAGTTTTGCAGGAATTGGTTACCTTTGTTTAAAATGGTTTTCAAATTTACTTAAGGGTAACTCAATTGAGTTTATAAATGCCCTAACTTATGAGTGCTGTAATCATGTAAAATGGGCTTAAAATTGTGAAAATTTGATAGAGTATGTAGATTAGCTTCTAGTTGATTTAATGTTGAAGATTTTTGGAGAAGCTTGAAGTAATTTTTAAAGACTTGCAAGGGCCGACTCATGGTGGCACGGCACGGAGAAAGTTTCAAAGTTTTAGAACCAAGAGCCGACTCCCAGTCCAAGAGCCGACTCTTCCAGAGATATATTTTTTTTGAAGTTCTGAGAACTAGAGCCGACTCTAGGTATGTATGTTTTGACTTGACTGAAAGCTAGAAGGCAAGAGCTGACTCCAGCTTGAAGAGTCGGCTCCCACAGAAGTTTGTTTTTGGCCTGTCTGAGACTTCGAGCCGACTCCTAGAGCTCGAGCCGGCTCGTGGAGCCATTTTCTGCACTCCGATGGCTAGTTGATGAAATTGAAATTTGAACCCCAATTCGTCTCCAACGGCCATTTTACGAATTCCAAGGCCCTACAATGGCCATATCTCATGGAAAACTATAAAGAGGATTATTTTTGAAGGATTAAACAATTATTAGAGATTTATTGTTGAATTTTCTAGAGAAATTAAAGAGCTTTCAAGTCACTCAACTACCTACCTCAAAGTGCATTCAAATTGGATTCAAAGCTTCACCAACTCTACTCTATCATTGAATCCACTCATTAAAGAAGGGAAGAAGTAGCATTGAAGAGCATTGAAGAGTACTCAAGGCTTGACCTCATCTTGATCTACATCGGCAACACCAAAACAAACTTGGTTTGTTGTAGTTGCTTGATTACATTATCTTTATCTTTGTTTACTCTCTAAGAACAGCAAGGGGATGTGTCTTAAGAGAGAGTTAAAGGTTTTTAGGTGAACCTCTTAAAACCTAAGTTTGGGTTCTTGGTTTTCCCAGTTTAAAACCAAGTGTTTGGGTTTTCTTTGGTGATCCCGAGTAAAACCAAAAGGAGTTAGGGTTTCTTTAGTGATCCCGGTAAAACCAAAGTGTATAGATTTGGATTGTGAGCCTAGTAAAACAATCCGACTGTATTTCGGTTGGGGGATATAGTGGAAATCCCAAGTGATCCTTGGATAGTAGATGTAGGAGCCGGTTGCTCCGAACCACTCTATTTCTTGGTGTTTGTGATTGTGGTTTCATTCTTTATTACTTCAATTCATTTACTTCTGCTTTGCACATTTCACTTCTACACTAAAAGAATTTCAAAGTGCACATACTTGTAAAAGTTTTTTAATCCCAATTCACCCCCCTCTTGGGAAGCCACCTGGGTAACATAATCACATGGGCGGTTAGGACTTGTCTTGGTCTAATAACAAACTGATTAGGATACCTCACATGGTTGGGATTCTTAATTGGTTATAACCAACCAACTAACCAACCAACCGGCTAAGCTACCTTACTAACCAATTTAACAACCTGGACCCAATCCCCATAACCCAATTGGGTTATATTACAATCTCTCAAAAAAACTCCCCCCTAAGTCACATGAGAAAACACTCAAACTTAGAGCATCCTGGAACACCTCCAAGAATCTGCTTGGGACATACCCCCAAGATCCAGGGATCGCCTCCAGCATCCCTGCTATGGCCTTCTAAGTCTCTCCAAGACTTGGGAGTACCATGCAAAACCCTATAATCTCCATCTTGGTGCCCCAAGCCTTGGCAAACCTGGCAATGTCCTTCTGCACAACCCCGCTATAATTGTGTGTCCTGACAGCCTCTTGTACGGACCTCCTTGTCTCTGCCAACACCCTTCAGCTTCTGCGCATCCTTGGAGGCCTTTGGGATACCGCCTCCATAGCTGAAGATCCTTGTATTCTTGCACCATGATTGTAGCATTCCTTCTGCCTGGTAGCTGCATCAAACTTTTCTTGGACTTCCCTGGAGAGAACACAACGAACCTGAATTGGTACTTGTTGAAACTGGAGCTCTACCAGACACCATCTCCACAAAGCCATACCAATCTATGCATACTTTGCTCTACCTAGCTAAGTGCACCCCTGGCGCTCGTGCTAGGACTTGGCCAGTATCCTTGCACCTCCCTCTCTAAACTCATGTCGAATTCTACTCCACCCGTGAAGCCACCTCTTACCGGTGCTCCACCTGAGACTGAAATCTCACTGATGCCACAGAAAGAAACCTCGAGGCTAGCTACTCAACACTGCCCTACTGAGCCTGTACCTGAACCTCGTACCCGGTCGCTGCATCCTCGGACCCTTCGAATACCACGAACCTCTCCGAGACTATTTCGGATACACTACAATCCCGCAGGCTCCTCCAAAACCAAGAGCTCATCCAACTCTTCTGCTAACCCAGTGACTGAACCCAGCAACCATCTCCACCTGGCAGCTCCATTATGTCCTGCCTATCTTCCGGTTGCATGATATCCCTGGCGCTCCTTGAGACTTGTCCCCGGTCTCCCTGAGCTGCCATTCCATTAACTCGACTCTCCGTCCCTAATCCAATGCCGCCATACCCAAACACTCCAGACTGCCCGATACACCCGGCGCTCCCTAAGACTCTCCTGTCTCCCTGAGCTACTCTTGGCATCGTCTCTGCTGATGTACTCCGATGAACTTGAGAAATCCAGACTTTTTCTTTCTCCATCCATGGGGGATACCATATCCATGTACAACTCCAACTGCCTCGATGCACTCCTTAAATCCTCCTCTTTCACCTTCAAACCAGCGGCTCTAAAACCGTTCTGCTTTTGCAAGAACAATAGCTTAAACCAAGCTATGATACCATTTGTTAGAAAAATTTCACAGGCACCTATTTCACTTGTTGGGAGATCTGGACCAATGCCTATATGTAGCGAATGCAGCGGAAGCAACGTGGAAGGATACAGTCCAACAACCTATTCTTGGATTCAATATCATACAACAATGGAGATATAAATGTAGGAGAAAAAAGAGAGATTGCTTTATTCCTTTGGAAAAGAACCTTGTTACAACAAACAATATAATACCCGACAGCCCTTTTGAAAATCCAGAAGCTTCTTGCCGTCCGGTACATCTTCTCTCTTGTAGGCCTCATGTCCTAAGAACCCACGTACATCACGCACGAAGAATACCTCAATGTACATCTTCTCCAAAGTCTTGTGAAACCCCATCACGGTACAAGCCCTCCATGTGATATCTCCCTCACATATGCCTCTCTACAATCCAACACCGTGGCCTCCTTGAAATCTAGGAGGTCTCCCACGGTCCCGGCCCCAAGCGGCGGCCCTCAAGTCCTCACGGTCCAAGACCAGGACCGTGAAAAGTCCTCGTGGACTCCAAAGGGTCGGCTCTCAAGCACAATATCTTTTTTATTTTTAATTTGAGTAAAGGAGGCCAAGGAAAGTGGTGGAAGCACAGAATCGGTAGGCCGATTATTTATCACTTGTCCATTTGTGAGAAGCATCTGGGTGGCGATCAAAGCACAATTTCAAATCAGAGGGTGACCAAGGTATTTGCAGTCTCTAGATTAGTTGGAGAAAGGCGAATTTTGATTCTTCAACACAGCAGCCATTTGTTGGGAAGTCTGGAGAGCGAAGTTTGATGATCTTTGTGAAGAGAACAAGCTCCATACAGAGAATTATGCAGACCTTCCATAGCTGGGATCAAATCTCTTATTCGGCCAAGTATCGGCAGTGCCATGAAGCCCTGTGGATGAAGCTTCGTTCTTTAGCAACTAACTCTTGGTCATCTGATGTTGGCTTAAAGAACTCATTTTCGCTGAACTCTTTGCTTAAGAAATCTGTTGTTGACCCTGTTGTTGTCTCTGTAGTTGGCTCTGGTCGGTGTCTTTCGCCGTGTTTGGCTTCTGTCTATGCTGCGACGCGGTCTTTCCTGTATTTTACCCGTAAATTATTGTGATTTTCAATAAATTTGTGTGGCATTGCTTTCCCTTTCATCAAAAAAACATCGGTACTACCGGGGAGCCTGGAAATCATTCATTATTACTGCCTTCACTCTCCAATGCTCAAGGGCAATCCTAGATTCATGAACCATTATGTTGTTTTGGTTTGCTCCAAATTATATCAATCCCAGGGGATTTTCTATAAAAAGCCATAAAAAACAAAATCCGTTTGGTCTCAGGCTCTTCACTGGATGTTTGTTTTCTTTTGGGAGAATGGAAGAACTCTTCACCGGCGCACTTTGGAGAGACATGGCTTCTTTCTTTGAGTTTCTTTCTTCCCTAAAACACCAGGATGGTTGAACTTCTTTCTAGTTGGAATTTTTTCTTTGATTCGGACTCTTTCTCACAAACCTGGGTGAAGCGTGAAGCATGAGAAGATCAATCGGTCAGGTAGTTCTTCTTCTATTGGAGTTTTGGCCCTTTGTAAGGATGAACAGAGACCCTCGGTTCTTTGCCCCTTTGTCCCTCTCGACTCGTATTTCTGGCCATCTCCGTAATCCAGCTGCAAAAAGCCCTTAGTGCTGATCACCCTTTGTTCTGCTCTCAGTCAGCCAAGGCAGCCCTGTTTCCGATTTTATTTGGGCCCTATTCTTTTTGTGTTGGGTTTATACGAGAAGCTTTTGGTTCTTGTTCACCACAAGAAAGGAACTCCTTAATTTATTTCCAAACTAAGAAAGTATTAATCATCTTTCTCGGATATTCTCTTGATCTATCCAAAAATAGTGAAAGGTATTTGGTTACCTCATGTTTAGTTTATTATTATACCTCCTTGTTATTAATTTGGAATCTTTTAATTTAAATATCTGTATCATCTTTGTACCAAATTCAAGATAGTTATTTAGTGGATTGTTCCTCCTTCATATAGATATAGACAGATTTGCCGAACCACATAAATTTCTTGTTTTTCTTGTGTTTGTTATTTATGTCTATAATATATTCGATGAAATGCCTGAATGAGTTTAAATATTAAATTGGAAGCCTAAAGCAATCTATTGTCCAATCCACTACGTACAACTCCAACAACTGGTATTAGAGTGTTTGGATAGTAAGTGACGAATAACAAAGTTCTTCAATGGCTCATGAGGCGGTTGTTTTTCATTCCATTATAAGATATGAAATGGTGGTGTTTAAAGGCACAAGGTAATTTCGTACTATAAAAGATAAGAAATGGTGGTACTAGAAGGATTCCAGATGATAATGGAGTTCATAAACCGGAATCGAGGCGATTGGGGAAGGAACCGGTAAGCTCACATGGAGGCCAGAATGAACATCTACCAGACATCGATGGATGGTCCAAGCCAGTGAAGCTGACATGACGACGATCACCACTTAGGTCACCCGGTGGTGCTGTTGCTGATCATGATACTGAGATGGGAGCTGGAGGTAGGTTTGGGCCTCTGGATTTGGGGCCTGTCATAGTGGGCTTGGATGAGGAGGCCTATGTTGCTGGGAGAGAGGGTGTAGTGGGCTTGGGCCATTCAAAGCAAGCCCAGTCCCCTACCTCTCAAGTGGGTAGAGCAGGGACACGGGCCACTTCATCTCGATCTGATACTACAGGGCCCAGTAAGAGGTCGGGCAGGAAGAGCAAAGCCTGGTCAAGGGTCACCACACAACAAAAAATAATCTGGAGTTGATCGATACCGGCTGCCAGGAGGGTTTTGTTTTCACAGCAAGAGGTCCAGGGGATAGGCTACTACACCATGTCAGGAGGCTTTGGGGGATAATGACATTTAGGAGCAGGTGAGTCAACTCACATAGGAGCCGGAGATGATGGTGAAGCCTTTGGACCTGAGCCATGATGGAGTTGGCTGGCTTAGATAGGCCATGCACGAGGGAGAGGGGGAGACCCTAGTTATGGATATACTACCAGTTGGGCTTGTTGTGGACCAGACTAAGGGGAGCATAAGAGTGGATCCCCCTCTGCACCAGGTGTCATCAAAAGGATTTTAGTTTGAAACTCCCGAGGGGTAGGGAAACATGCATTCCAGACTTCCTTTAGTAGATTGATCCAACAGTATTGCCTTGATATCTGCATGTTGCTCGAGACCCGTCTTTTAGGGAAGAGCATGGTTCGGGTCATGCAGCGCCTTCAGACTATGTGGTGTACCTATGCCATTGAGTCCAGAGGGTTATCTGGAGGGATCTTAGTGATGTGGAGGCGTGGCTCAGTTAGGGTCGATGCTTTTCAGATGTGCGAGCAACAGGTGGCTATGGTCATCTCAGAGCAGACTGGTGGCCCCTGGCTCCTCTCTGGAGTCCATGAGAGTACCGAGTATAGGAAGAGGAGGACCCTCTGGCAGGAGATCTCTAGACTAGTACCCCAGGTTATTCCTTCCTTTGCTGCTAGTGACTTTAACTGCATTGTTGGCTCCCATGAGAAGATAGGAGGCAGGCACTTTGTGGACAGCATTGATTCCAGGAAGTTTAGAGAGTTCATGGATGACACGAGGTTGATTGATCTCGATTACTCTGGCTCCCACTTCACTTGGTGCAATAACCGTTCCGGTGTGGCTAGGTCTAGGAGAGGATTGATCAGGCACTTGCTACTGCTGGGTAGATGCATCATTTTCCTGTGCACTTAGTTTAGCACCTTTAGAAGATTGTATCAGATCATTGCCCACTCCTAATTACTATTGACATTGTAACTCTACCTAGATCCCCTTTCTGCTTTGAGAAGTTCTGAACCTTCTACACGAGGTCATGGAAACTAATTAAAAAAATATGGAGGATGTCGATTTGGGATGATGCAAGGTACTGGATGACCAAGAGATTGGAGCTGGCCAGGCATAGGCTCATTTGGTGGAACCGGACTGAGGTTGACAACATTTTCAGATGGATTAAAGAGGTGGAGGCCAATATTGTGGAGCTGTAGAGACATGAGGACTAGGAGGGGGGACTCTAGGAGTCTAACTTGGGGAGGCTCCGTTGTAGCCTTTCCACCCACCACTCATTACTCATACAGCAGGAGACTCTGTAAAGGCAAAAGTCTAGAGTTCAGTGAATCAAAGGTGACCATTATGCTAAATTCTTCTACCACTCTACTATGGTTCAGAGGTCCGCCAACCATATCAGGCAGCTGAGGTGATAGATCCTTCATTACTCAGATAGCTGAGGCTCCGTTGAATCAATGGTGATGGTATGTTGTTACTGATGATGATCAGATTGGTAGATAGATTCTTCATTATTTCAGGCCGAGGTGGAATCTCCTGCTGGGAGAGGACTGTTGATGTATGCCCTGAAAGCCAAGTTGGCTTGACACATTATAATTTTTAGGGCATGAACTTTGTACTTAATATTTCTTATTAATAAAAGGGCATTAGTTTCATTCATATTGTTGTGTCTATGAATCGTCCATGAAGTTAATGGACAATGATACATATTCTCAAGAGTTAAAAATTTGAGGCATGTGTCTTTATAGATTAACTCCTAAAAGCTCTCGATTATTGGAATATTACGAGGACGATGATTGATCCATTAAAATCGATGCATAGATCACTTCCCTTTTGGATAGATGAGTCTCTGACCTACAGTATGGAGACACTGGAGTAAGAGTGCAAGTAGTTGATAGAGATCAACGGTACTGAGCGTGACCAAGTACAGGAAGTTATATGGATGACTATTCATTCATCGATAACTTCCTGATGCTGTAGTGTGTAAATAGTTCCTTGACCTAGAGTATCTCAACTACTCACAATAAGGTTGCTGTAGTTTGACAACACAATCACATGGTTCCTATCCATATAGGACCTTACGGTGTTCATTGGCTGTAGTAAGTTTATTGTAAGAGTAGGGTGTTCACTTGTAGGAATTTATCAGCCTTAGTAGTAAGGTATAATCCTATCCAAGCTTAATAAAACTAAGTCCAGAAATCTATGGTCATAGTAGGGTGATAATGAAAATGTGTTTTTATTGGTATCATAATTGGACTTGAGTTGATTAAGTTAAGCATATGATTGATGGGTTTAATGAGTTTTCGTAACCAACATCATGTCAGGATTTTTGATAGAGGAACCAAATCACATAGTAACTACACCTAGGATTCTAATCTTATTCTGTTGAGTTGCCACTACATACTACTAGGTTTCACTGGTGGATTATGAGAGTCCATTAGGATCATTCTCAGATCGATGATCCTAATTAGGATTGTGCTAAAATTATTTCAATCCATTGAAAGGAGTTTCAATGATGTATAATGGAGATTATAGCATATCTCATTACCAGACAGGATAGGACCTGAGGGGTCACACACATTAGGGGCTTAAGTAACCAATCAGCAAATCAAAATGTTATTAAAATTGGCAATTTTAGTATATTTAGACCAAATTTTAAATATTACAATTAATTAATTATAGATTAATTATTAATTAAATAAAATTAGATTTAATTTAATTGAGTTAGACTCAATTAATTGATCCTAATTGAGTTAGGTCAATGTCCTTTTCAAAATGGTTCGATCGAATTTAAATTCGCTTGATTTGACTATCAAATCAATTAATTTGGACCACGTATGAGAGTCCAGTTGGACTAGGGCTCTCTCTCCTTGTCTCCCCTTGTCTCCACATGCCATAATGGGCCCTAAGTATTTTATGCAACAAATAATATGGGGCGTGAAAGAGGAGAGCGCTAATTCATAATTGGCGTGAAAGAATTTTAAAAGAGGAGGAGCCCTTCTATTTTACTCCTCTTAATTTTCATCCAGATGAAATCAAACTCCTTTTATTTTGGCATGAAGGAATTAAAGAGGGGAATTCACCATGAAAATAAATAAGGAGAGGGGTTGGCCGAACTTGTAACTTCTCTTTTGGCATGAATTTTTTCGGGCATCATCTCTCTTGGGCGTTCATATACTAGAAAGTCTCTCTCCTGGTTGCTAAGTTTTCTTCTCCTTTTATTTGTTCTTCCTTGTAATCTTCAAGAGTATTAAGAGGTCTTCTATATAAGAGGAAAAAGATAGCAAAAGGTCCAAAGATCTTGCAAGTCTGATTTGTAAGATAGAAGCCAGAAGCCGGTCCAGTTACAGATCGGCATAGTTTTTAAAGCAATTGATTTGCTGAAAGAGAAGAGGGCTGCAAGGATCTAGCAATCTAGTGCTCTCTAAAAAGCAAACCTTGTTATCCTACAGGAAAAGAGATAATTCAGAGGAATGACTGTCATAACCAAATTAGTATATAACTTATCTTTCTATGGATAAAGTTAATTTATACTTTTGACTTACTAAGGGAACGGCGGGATATAGTCTTAATGTTTCTGAGAGTGCAGCATGAAGGTAGTGCATCTTGTTAAGAGATTCATCTGTAATAATTTTGGCAAACTCATCGAAGGTTGCATCTTCATTAGCTTCAGTTATTTTCTTGACTTCTTGAGATTTCTTCTCTTGAATTGAAGGATTTTTGCAAAGCATATAGAAGAACCAAGATGGAGTGCCCGCCGTGGTGTCTTTACACCAGCGATCAAAAAATTCAGTACTATGTCTCTTAAATACTGATAGGTCATATTTTGTGGATCCTTCTCTCTCTCCTCCAAAAACCTTGATAGCATATTTTCTTTCTTCCCCTATAATTGAAAGTGATCAAGATAAACTTCTACAAGTTCTTGTTAAAATAATTTAATTCCAGTATCCACTTACTAAATCATTTCTTCCATTTGAACATTGTTCATCTTCCTTATCGATCAACTTGTATACGAAATTATTGACCACTTTGATTCTTTCCTTGAGTATCGCTTCAGAACCTATATTTAGAAGCTTCATGATCTTCCAAAAGACATTAACATAATGTAGATTAATTAGCTGACTTGAATCATCAAATGCATTTGCAAATATGCTTCCATCAGAAGAATCATGCAGGCAATCAAGATCCATTCCAAACCCAACCTTAAATATGGAGTCCATTGTTGACTTCATCAACAAGTCCTATAGATATATAAATATTCTTTAATATTTCTTGGTTTATTTATCTAGATTTTATCTATTTTAGGATAAAATGATCCAACTTTCAAGTTATCTAAATACAAAAAAAATTCTTCAATTAATAACAATGCACCAAGTAATTTTTTTAAAAAAATATATGAAAAATAACATAGATTAACTAATAAATGCATCCTATCATCAACTAATAGGTAAAGATATCATATCCCATTCAAGAATTGCATTAATTATATAAGTCATTTATAGTAATCAAATGATATGCAATAGGAGCTCCAAAAAAATTTTGGCAGTATTTCTCTTTAGTTCTTCCCATGCGACTAAAGATGCATGAGGAGAACTAAAGAAAAATGTTATTCGATATATATCTGTAACTCTATCTATACCGCTTGATTATTGTAAGTATCTATAAAATTATTTGCAATTCTCAAACTGTCTAAACTGGACAATCAATTGACCACTTTACATAATTCTCCCACCCGTACAAAAATAAAATTAATGTACGAATGATATGCAATATGTACATTAATTAATTGACGGGTCTATGTTTTTATGCAATGCAAGTTTTATAAAAAAATATTTAAAAAGCCATTATTGATCATAGCAAAATTATACATGGTATTGAAATGAAAGATTTACAATAATGAACAAATTTTAAAACATAACATGTTGAGTAAGATGCAGATATATACCAAGGAGCCTTAATATTCTTGAAACATATATATGATGCTGTGCAAGTTTATTAATCCAGATAAATACATGCCAATCAACATCATTGATGGAAGATGGGTGAGTCAATTTATTAAGTATAATTATATTGAACCAAATACAAGTTGGAAATGTTGTTTTTGAGTAAATATTGCAAGGACTCTAGTTTAGTAGCCTAAACATATCAAAAATAATATATGCTAAGGTATAATCTAGTGTTTGCACCCTTCCTCAAATGGATAATAATCTGTATGTGAACCTTACATCATTTGACACACATTCAAGTATCCTAGGACATAGATTACAATCTTGTGCTAATGGTAAAAGAAGACCATAGTAAGCTAGAAATGCCTTACAAGGTGACGAGTACCACAAAAATTGCCATTATAAAATTTAAACCCTAGGTGAAGTACACAACTTTCAAATCTAGTTGAAATGTGAATGTGGCTATTGTAGCAGGTGATGGAATCCCAATTTGGTCATGTCACTAAGAGAAACAAAAAGTCCTTTAGAGCTTCCCCAAATAAACTAATCAGACCAGAGGCCTTATGTAATAGGAATAGCACATATCTAAGTCACCATATCAGTTGAGAAGAATCTAGGTAGAGTTTCATAATTCCATGTTTCAGAAGCAGTAATAAGATTGTTGACCTACATGTTAAGAACCATTAAGAATCCATATTGATGTTGGTAGGTGATGTTAAAAGAAAAATGGTAGATATCAAAGGATCCATGTAGAAATTAATATCATTTCCTGAACCTGTTAACCATTGGAATTAGAAATGAACCTGGGGCCCAACCACGCAAATCCTCCCCCAAATCATAGGCCAATGTCATGGCTTTTGATTATTAAACAAATTCCATGGAAATGATATTTAGCTTGAACTAAGTAGGTCCATAGTGAATAAGGATCAAGTATTAACTAGGAAACTAACTTATATAAACTCTAATGCTGATGATGCACCAATGAACATAAACCTGTTTAATGAACAAATAACCTAATAATACAACCCGACTCGACCCAACCTGTTTACTATATAAATAAACTGTTAACCCAACCCAAAAAATTAGAACAATAAATAAAGAAAAAGAATGAGGAAGCTCAGATCTACTATTTATTCTGCAACTAAATTAAAATGACTACAATCTGTTGCCTACAAAAAAAGGCCATCCAAGATTGCTGCCATTAAAAACATTTGAATCAGCATGCAAAACATATATCCAAAAATCATCATAGCCTTCATATGCAAACCTTAAGCCAATTTCAAAATAGGTTAGAAAGCTTCTTTACACTCCAAGCAGTTAAGCACCTACTAAGAAAAAGATAACAAAATAGGTAGATCTACATATATAGTGATCTCCTTCATATAGTGAAAAAAGGCTTAGATCAACTTGGCTAAAGCTCAAGCTTTATTCAATCGAGCCTGAGCAAAAAGAGGCTATGTTGCATCTCCTATTAGTGACAAAAGAAAAGCTGCCCCATGTCACAAGAGATCAAAGACCCGTCTCAGCTTCAAGGAAGTTTCCTTACGAGAGACCAAAAGGCACATACCAGCAACCATAGCTTGAATGGATTCATAATTGCATATATTGATGGTATGTGAAGTCCAGTACTTAATTTCTAAGACCGCGTTCATTGTGCTCACAATTGAAGCATGTTGCTATAGGCAAAGAGAATAATAAAACAAGAAAGAAAAAGAGTAAAGAACAAGAAAAAGAAAGAGAAGAATAAAAGCATACAATATTTATATAAGTTGATCTATTAACTTGTATCCACGGACAAACACAATGCAAAAGCTTTGCTATAAAAAAAATGAAGATCAAGAGTATAAGATTTCCTCAGAAATCATAACCCCCAATATACAGAATCCCTAGGATACTCAATTACTCTCTTCTCTTGGAGTTACAAGATATATATATATATATATATAGTAGAGAGTAAGTGGACAAATAACCTAATAATACAACCTGACCCGACCTAACCCGTTTAACCTATTTACTATATAAATAAACTGTTAATCCAACCTAAAAAATTAGAACAATAAATAAAGGAAAAAAACGATGAGGCTCTACTATATAATCTATAACTAAATCAAAACGACTACAATGGTTGCCTACAAAAGAAGGCCATCCAAGATTGTTACATTAGAAATAGTTAAATCAGCAAAACATACATCAACAAAATCATCATAGCCTCTATATACAAATCTTAAACCAATTTCAAAAGTGAATAACGTGTGTCCCACGTTTAAGTGTTGTAAGTTACAAGCCAATTAAATGATCAATTCATTTTTTTAATATTTAAAAATATAATGAAGCCACATGTATCAAGTGATATCCTATATAAGAGAGGAAAAGCATCCACTTGGGTCTAAAATATAGTTGCAATTACAATGTTATAATAACCACCAAAAAAATTACCAAGAGCTGTGACAAAACTAATCAAAACATATCATTAATCCATAGTCCATTTAACTACGGCATCCTAACACCGTCAGCTGCATGTACACAGAGCCCAAATTAATGGGGTGCAATCCGCATGTCAACTTCAAGAGAAAACCAGAGCGGTTAACCCCTCACCTGCTGCTCATCCCTCACCCAAGCTGCTCATCATATGATGATGAATATGGTATGCAACCCTATAGACATTCAGTACACCCAATTCTTCCAAACAGTGACCTGACCTAATCTCATACCCTGTCTACATAAAATATCTTAGCCAAGTCGACTAACTTATCAATTATATATCCAACAACTTGGCTGCCTTCCAGACTGGCACACAACTTAAGTTCTTAACACTAAACAATATATATATATATATATATATATATATATATATAAAATGAAGGAATTAAATAGGTTACTAGCTAACACTCAACAAATATTAATTCAACACTACATAGATAATATGAAACGCAGCACAAGTGCTTTCAAACCAATATTAAGTGTTCTCTATTATATATAACCCGCTTACTGCTGTCACGAGTATTGGATCCTCATGCCTACCCTCACCAAACGTCAGGCTGGAAGCTCCGAGGAAGCTTCTTGTTGGTCTTTGCCAACGGAAAAGAGAATCAATCCAAGCTAGGAACACCTAAAAGTCTCCTTTGCAGTTTTCTTCTACAACGTCCAACTCCATGAATTTCAACATCATTCTTCTGGTTTAAGATTGTTCACATCATGAAGCAACTCTGCCGTATGAAGAAAACCAGGTCGTCCCTTCTCACTCTCACAGTTTTTTTGGCACGTCCCCGTCGTTAACATGATCGAAGCCTTCTCAGCCAGCAAATGTCTCGGTTCCCCTTCCTTGCAAGCCATGTCACAGACCCACCCTCCTTCCACCACCCTGCTTCCTCCGCTCTTCCCATCCCTTCCACTCAGAAGCGTCCCCCATTCAGCCGATTCAAGCCTCCCACCCGACTTAGACTCGTGAGGATGGAAAAAACAAGGAAAGGAAAATCCAATGAAAAATAGAACAATGAAAGGCATCCCCTCCATTCCCATCCATTCCAACGATTTGGTCTCATTCCACTCCATACCAACGAAATTTAAACATCATTGATGTAATAGAAAGGAAATAGAAGCACGAAGAAACGAATCGAAGGAGTCTTACCTCGATCTGGCTCGATATCAAGAAAAAAAAAAAAAGGCCACCGGTTTCCTACGGTCCAACAGCCGCAAAAGCCTACTTCTACTCTCGTTTAGGTCACTCGGCGGCTTCCCTCGCTTCGCTTGCTTCAATCCTTACAGGAATCCAACGAGATCCTGTCGTTAAAAACCTGCTGACGCTTAAAAATGTCGTTAAAAAATATCATTTGCCAACGTGCGAAAAAAGCATCGGGAGGTTACCGGGTCACCATGGCGCGCGCTTCTCCGTGGCGTCGGGTTTTTTCAAAAAACCATAGCCTTTTCTCTTATTTACTGTAATGATAGTAGCTCGTGGAATTAATATGGCAACTCTCAAGAAAATGCTGTACTTCAGCTAGTTATAAGTTTTATTATATTTCAAGATTTTTATTTATCAAATAATATATCAAACTAAATTTTATCAACTTTGGATATCTTTTGAAATACTTCTATATTATTGAGATACGCGGGTGCATAGTCCTTCCCTATCTTATTCCTCCTGAAATTATCCCTCTACTTTCAACAGGAATAATGCACGGAAGAAATTGATGATGACAATCAAACCAGCAAGACTTACGACCATACTCAAGTTGAAATGATTTTGTATTCCCATGCAATATAGACAAGCTAGCTTTCTATGAGTGCTCCATCTTGACAACATCCTATAAGAAAGAAAATTACTAATAGTCCATATCCGTGTAGCCTTCATTACAAAATTCTACTTCTTTATTATATTATAAGTACATGTGCCATCGAACCATAAGAATTTTAACTCATCAACAAGAGGTCTCAAATATACATCAATATTTTTACTAGGGTATTATGGTCGAGGCATGACTAATGCAAGAAAGATGTTATATTTTTTCATGCACATCCTAGGTGATAGATTGTATTGAGTAATAAAGACCGTGCAATGAGAATTAAGGGATGCTATATGATTGAATGGTGTAAACTCATCCATGCCTAGTTAGACACTGCATGATTTTTGAACAAATAAAAGATAGCAAGCATCAAATTTCTTCCATACCTCACTATCCGACAGATGACACATCATGTCGGTCTACTTGCGAAATCCATCTTTATGCCATCTCATTGATCCTACAGTATTCTTGAACAAGTAGACCCTTCGAAGCCAGGAGTGAGGGAAAGGTATTGAAGAACTTTATATGATATGTTCTTCTTATTTCTAGCATCTTACCTTAGTTTAAATCGACTTTGACCGCATACATCACATAAGCTTTTCACTTGGTCCTCCTTATAAAAAAGCATGTAATTATTACAGCATACATCTCTCTTTTCATATCCTATGTCTATCCCTTTTGTTATTTTTTTGAAGCATAAAAGCTTTCAATAAGATTCTCCTCCTTCGATAGCATCTTCTTTATTATTATTACCATCCTATTATAATAATTGACTATCATATTAAACTCGACCTTCAAATTCAATAACTCTGACCAACTAACAGTATATTTCACAACCCAGTCATAGTCGTTCATCAGCATCCTAAATATGATAAAAATCATCACTATGAGCTTCTAAATTGTATACCATTTCCAATCATATTTAGGACTAGCTGCATCCATAACCATATCTAACATTTTATTTGTCTTTGTGCTGCTGATTTCTAACCATTGCAACTGTCTTCCATGTCTCTCTATATAAGTACTAATGCTTATAATTTAGCATAAATCTACTTCTATATAAATATACTGTTATTATATTCATATCATGCATTTCTTTATTGACACATCTATTGCAAAGGCAACGAGCCCGTCCTTCAAATAAGAGAGCCATATTCCTATAAGCATAATCATAAAAATACTTGATATCGATATTCAATAGAAATCACTGCATCACTACTCGACGATCCATCCAATTATGATCCATTATATACTATCTAAAAATTTTGTATATACAAATATAAGACAAGATGCTTACCAATTATTTTATCATTTAACATGACAATATAAGTATTTAAAATGATTAAAGGTAATATAAAAAATAATACAATAAGGTTGCAAGGATAGTGAGTATGCATTCCTTAACTAAAGGTAAAACTCAAAAAAATGAGAATGACTGCAGAACAATTCCAAATGTGAGATATAAAGCTTCTGAAATCTAGATGGAGACTATCACTAAGAGATGCTCAGACTTATAAGTGAAGTCCAAGAAAAGAAAGGTGAAACTTCAAAGAAGAATACTGATGGGGACATTGAGCAAATTCAGATCCAGCCAGTCCAGATCCCGGTGCTAGCCCAGCATGAATCTTGATGTATCTTGATGTATTTATTTTATATGGGTGTACGTGGAATTTGGGATATCTCCGAATCGGAGATTAGTTTTTATTTGTATTTAGAGTTATCGGAATCTCTTATAGTTCCGATTATTTTGAGATTGTTTAGGGATTTAGTTTTATCGGTAGTTTCTTGTTTTAGTCTTATTTAAGATCATGTTTTTCATGAATGAAAATTAGTGATGAGAATATTTTAAGAAAAAGAAACCAGGGTGTGTCCCGATTTTCTTCCCCCCTCCTTTCCTCCCTTCCCAATTCTCTTTTCCCATATTCTTCTTCTTCCCCTTCTCTCTCTCTCTGAGTTCTTCTTCTCCTTGGAATTTCTTCCTCCTCCCTCTTCTTCTCTGTTACTTGTTCCTTCTCCCAATCTGAGAATCAAACTCCTCTTAACCAGCAACCAAAGCCTCCAAGTCTCCGCCTGTGACAAGAACCATCGATCGATGTCGCTGGATGCCCTTTCTCCACCAGATCTGCTACAAACCGGAACCGCCCCAACCATAGGTCCCAAGTCAATCTCGTGACCGTTCCCACCACTCCGGTCATCCATCTCCTTTCTCTATGGTCGAAGCCCCTGCCTGAGCCTTTCCTCCGCTCTCTGTCTTCACCGGAACAAGCCATCGCCGCCAACGACGCTGCAGACGTGCCCTCCACGGCCAACGCCTGCTCGACGAACCGAGCGCCCCACCACCGACCGGAAACCCTCCCTCTGGCCAGCACCCATCCGTCTCCTCCATTCCCTGTTCTGCACGACCATCGAAGCACCATCCCATGCCAGTCCGCCCGTGACCAGATCCGTCGGAACTCCCTCGCTTCACCATCGCCGGTCACCTCCGAGATCACTACCGGCCGATCCGCCATCACCGCCCTAACGCCGGCGAACTACTACCGGGATCCAGCCGCGAGGCCTTCGGCCTCCTCTCTTCTCCCCTACATCAAGCCAAAGGAGGAAGAAAATGGCACGAACGTGAAAGCATTCACGTTCTGTGCTGCAGACTTCTGCACCGTATGGATCCCAAAGTGCACGGATCTCAAGGCATTGGGATTAACTTATTTATTTTGTTAGATTTGGGATTGGAATTGCTTGTTTTTGGTGTTCCAGGTCCAACGGCTTCAGATCAATCTCGCCCGTGAACTACATGTCCGGATTTTGATGACCTCTAGATGATCTCCCTCTTCCAAATTTTGTGAAATTCCATGCTTTCGGGTGAGATCCACTTTGAGAACCTGATCAGTCAATTGCTGGTTTTTATTTCTATTTAATTGGATTTAATTTAATTAAATTGGACAGCCTAATCTAGATATCGTTTCTTAATGATCAACGGTCCGTTCTTTCGTTCTTCCAGAATAAATCTAGGATTTGTCTACCCGTGCGCGCCAGTCTTGGTATTAGAGCAATAGGTTAGGTTAGGGTCAATTTCAATTTTAGTTTTGCATGACAACTAGGTCAGGAATCAAGTATCAATCAGAACATTCTTCCTTAGATAACAAAATGGATCCCAGTTTAGAAACTGTCCTTCAAGGAATCATAAGTAAACTTGATGCCATTGACAGCAAGTTAGGATCTTTAGATGCAATGGTAGGAGCCCTTGAAGAGGAACAACTAGTGAACACCAATTATCCTATTAGGAACTCTTCATAAAGAGTTACAAATCCTAGAGTTCCAGATCCTAGAGTTACAGATCCTAGAGACCCTAGAGACCGAAATGACTACCCGGGTTATGATGGTGGTCGTACTCGAATCCTTCGACCTGACCCTAGGGATCAACATGATCATCCAGGTTTTGATGTAGGTAGTCATCCAACACTTAGGCCTTATCACAACCCAATTGATCAAGATGAACGAATCATGAGGAGTGTTAAGGTTGACGCCTCAAGTTTTGTAGGTCACCTGGACCCCAAAGAATATATTGACGGGGAAGATGATATGGACCATTCTTCTCTTGGTATGATATGTCTGAGGATAGGAAAGTTAGGTTTGCCCAAATGAGATTGTTAGGTCAAGCTAAACTATATTGGCACAATGTCCAGAGGTTAGCCATTCATAGGAGACAGGACCCCGTTGGAACATGGGATGAGATGAAGGATAAGCTTCGAGAGAAGTATCTTCCTGCATCTTATCAACAGCGACTCCTGGACCAATGGCAAAGGTTGATCCAAGGAACTGGATCTGTAAATGATTACATCGATAAATTTGATGAATATCTTATGCGATGTAATGTGAATAAAGACCCATCTGTTACTTTATCCCGGTTTAGAGCTGGTCTGAGAGTGGACATTTAAAAGGAAATGTTTTTGAGAGAAGTTTATAGTCTAGAGCAAGCATATCAATTAGCCCAAGACTATGAAAGATTTCAGTAAATGTCTATCACACGTAGACCTGAACCTTCTAGACCAGGAATTGTAGGTTCAAGGCCTAGCATGAATCAAGCCCCAACTGATCCACAGCCTAACATTAGTCAGACCCTTGGTAGCCAACCCCCGTTTACAACCCCACCAATTAAGAGAGATGACAAAGGAAAAGAAATTATAGGAGAGACTTCCCGTGGAAGTAGCTCTAAGATCCACTACTTTAGGTGTAACGGTATAGGTCATGTAGCTAGCCAATGTCCGTCTAGAACCTTGCATATAGGGGCACTTGAAGAACAAGAAGATCTAGGTGATGTTATTGAAGAAGAAATCTACACTGTTGACCCAGGATTAGCTGATGCCTACGAAGAACATGACCATGAGACTAGAGCTGAAAAACCATTAGGAGTTAATTTGATTAATAATTTGGATCTAATTGAATATAAAGAACCAGCACCTGGTGATGTATTTGAGCCTGCATCTTCCTTTGAGAGTGACCCTCCTTTGAAAGCCCACCAGTCCAAATGAGAGGAAAGCACGATGTGATTGAACGAATTTTGGACGAGAAGATCAAGTCTTCGACGAGTCGAAATTGCTACCGCTACCTAGTTCATTGGCGAGTCAGACCGAAGTCAGAGGACTCCTGGATTACTGAAGAGAAGCTACAGAACATTGATCCAAATCTATTTGAGCACCTCCTGCCTGACTCGACGGAGTCGAGTTCTCCCCACCATAGGAGAAATGATGAGGACATTGACCCAGTTCAGATCTAGCCAGTCTAGATCCCGGTGCCAGCCCAGCACAAATCTTGATGTATCTTGATGTATTTATTTTATATGGGTGTACATGGAATTTGGGATATCTCCGAATCGGAGATTAGTTTTTATTTGTATTTAGAGTTATCGGAATCTCTTATAGTTCCATTTATTTTGAAATTGTTTAGGGATTTAGTTTTATCGATAGTTTCTTGTTTTAGGCTTATTTAAGATCATGTTCTTCATGAATGAAAATTAGCGATGAGAATATTTTGAGAAAAAGAAATCAGGGTGTGTCCCGATTTTCTTCCTCCCCTCCTTCTCCTCCTCCATTCCCGATTCTCTTTTCCCATATTCTTCTTCCCCTTCTCTCTCTCTGAGTTCTTCTTCTCCTTGGACTTTCTTCCTCCTCCCTCTTCTTCTCTGTTACTTGTTCCTTCTCCCAATCTGAGAATCAAACTCCTCTTAACAAGCAACCAAAGCCTCCAAGTCTCCGCCTGTGACAAGAACCGTCGATCAACGTCGCTGGATGCCCTTCCTCCACCGGATTTGCTCCAAACTGGAACCACCCCAACCCTAGGTCCCAAGTCAATCTCGTGACCATTCCCACTGCTCCGGTCATCCATCTCCTTTCTCTATGACCGAAGCCCCTGCCCGAGCCTCTCCTCCGCTCTCCGTCTTCACCGGAACAAGCCATCGCCGCCAACGACGCTGCAGACGTGCCCTCCACGGCCAACGCCCGCTCGACGGACCGAGCACCCCACCACCGACCGGAAACCCTCCCTCCGGCCCAGTGCCCATCCATCTCCTCCATTCCCTGTTCTGCACAGCCATCGAAGCACCGTCCCATGCCAGTCCGCCCGTGACCAGATCCGCCGGAACTCCCCCGTTTCACCATCACCGATCACCTCTGAGATCACTGCCGGCCGATCCGCCATCGCCGCCCCAACGCCGGTGAACTACTACCCGGATCCAACCACGAGGCCTTCGACCTCCCCTGTTCTCCCCTACATCAGGCCAAAGGAGGAAGAAAATGGCACGAACGTGAAAGCATTCACATTCTGTGCTGCAGACTTTTGCATCGCACGGATCCCAGAGTGCACGGATCTCAGGGCATTGGGATTAACTTATTTATTTTGTTAGATTTGGGATTGACATTGCTTGTTTTTGGTGTTCCAAGTCCAATGGCTTTAGATCAATCTCGCCCATGAACTACTGATCCAGATTTCGACGACCTCTAGACGATCTCCCTCTTCCAAATTTCGTGAAATTCCGTGCTTTTGGGTGAGATCCACTTTGAGAACCTGATCTAGTCAATTGCTGGTTTTTATTTCTATTTAATTAGATTTAATTTAATTAAATTGGATACCCTAATCTAGAGATCATTTCTTAACGATCAACAGTCCGTTCTTCCGTTCTTCCAGAATAAATCTAGGATTTGTCTGCCCGTGCCGTGCCAAATACTCAAGTAGGAGCAAAATCTTTACGACAAAGAAATATAGGAATACTTCATAGGAGGTCAAGCACAAGAAATTAGAGAAGCAAGGAGTACTACCTATCAAACCCTTCAAATATTTGGTATCCTTCAAATTCCTCATTTGATTATTCATCCATCTCTACATCTTCTTTCCTTTCTTTCTATTCTTTCTCTTCTTGGATAGATGTTTTCTATCCTAGAAAGGAACAACTAGAAAGAAGAGAAAGAGGAGAAAGAAGTAAAAAAAAAATCATACAAAGAATCTAAAAAGTACCGGACATCTAAAGAAGCTAATGAGTAATATTCTCTGCTTGCAATGAAATTCTGGACCTATGACTCTTTGTGCTTCACCTCCAGCAAAACACTCATGTATCTCTCCATCGCAAAGATTCTACTCTTACTTAAGTACTCTTCTTCCAAGCCTCACCTCTCCTTTCTTAGACGACACTTCCAAGTCTGAGCACCTCTAAACTATGATGACCTCCACCTAGATATCCAAGTTATTATATCTCACATCCAGAATATCAGCTTCAGCCATTCTCATTCTTCTAAGTTTAATCTTTAATAATGGGATACGAACTCAATATCTCAACAACCTTCTCATATCATTTAATATATCATATCACCAACTAATAGATAAAGGCCTTATCCTATTCAGAAAGTATATTAATTATGTAAGTCAATTACAGTAATTAATAATATGTAATAGGGATCAAAAAAAATTTGACAATATTCTTCTTAGTTCTCCTCACATGACTGAAGATGTATAAGAACTAAGGTTGCATTTGGTAGATGGTAATCTATCCAGATTACCAATAATTTTAAACTGAGCCCATCAGATAACCTTGTTTGGTATTTTTTTAAACAGGTAATCTATGTTGTAGTGGTAATCTGGATTACCTCTCATGTGGCAATCCAGATTACCTCAGGAAGATGTGGCTATCCAGATTACTGGAGATATGGTAATTTGATATTTTTTATTTTTACAAAATTGCCCTGTCTCTTTCACTTCAGTGAGAACGAACATTTTCCTTCTCCCTCTCATCTAGATCCTCTAGATGTTGGTTGGGATATCTTCTTAAATCTATATTTTATTTATAAAAATATAATTTTTATATTATAGCTATTTATTAAAAATATAATTTTTAAATATTTTATATTATTAAATATAAAATATTTAATATGTTTATATTAAAATTAAAAAATTGAAAATTATTTTTTATACTAAATAAATGTAAATATATATATAATCTTTTAAATATATTAAATTTATATATATTATATTATTAAATTTAAAATAATATATAATCTTTTATTTTATTTTATTTATAATATTAGAAAATAGAATGTTTTAAAATATATATTATATAACAATAGAGTGTAATATAATATAATTTAAATTATATATTACATTTTATAACATAACATAACATATATTATATTATATTAAATATAGTATAATATATTTAATATAATATAATATATTATTATTATTATATAATACATTATTAACTATATAATTTTATAAATAGTTACATTATAAAATATCAAATAATATAATAATATATTACATTACAAGATATCAAATAATATATTATATTAATATAATATTATATTATATTACTATATTATATTATAATATATTTTTAATAAATTTGACTTAGGGATATTTTAAAATTTTGAGCTTAGATTACTGGTAATCTATTTATCATACTAAACACAGTAATCAATCTTACTAATAGATTACCTGTGTATACCAAACACAGTAATCAGCATTACTGGCAATCTATCTAGTGGTAATCTATCTTGCAAGTAATCCAGATTACCATTCAGGATTCCCTGGCGATCCACCAAATGCAACCTAAGAAAATATACTATCCAAAATTTCTATCGAACCTTCAATATACCATTTCATTACCGTAGCTATCTATAAAATTATTTATAATTTTCAAACTGTCTGAATTGGATAATCAGTTAATCAATATACAAAATTCTCCTAACCGTATAAAAATATATAAATGTATAAATATTGTAGAGCTCTTGACCGGCTTATAAAGCCTCTTGAACCCTTCAACCGCACACCCCATCTTCTCATATTTATAGCATATGGGGGGTGTTAAAGTATTCTTAGATTGGGCGTCTGATATTGGACTTTTTGTTGGATTGCAATTACCTCTTGAATCTTGTTAGGATTCAATCACATGGGTGGTTAGGACTTGTCTTGGGCCAATAACAAACTGATTAGGATACTTCACATGGTTGGACTTACTAATTGGTTACAACCAACCAACTAACCAACCAATTGGCTAACCTCCTAACCAATTTAACAAACCTGGACCTAACCCCATAACCCAATTGGGTTATGTTACAATCTCTCAAAAAACTCCACCCTTTCAAAGCCAACATAAAATTAATAATCCTTGGATCAAACCCCCTGACCCAACATGACTCAAAAGGGACCCTGGAGAAAAATCCCAGAAAACCCGGAATATCTCTAGGATAGCTTGGGACTCGCCTCCAAGCTCCAGGGATCGCCTCCAGCATCCCTGCCATGGTCTCCCAAGTCTCTCCAAGGCTTGGGAGCACCACACAAAACCCTACAATCTCCACCTTGATGCCCTAAGCCTTGGCAAACTGGCAATGTCTTCCATGCACAACCCGACTGTAACTGCGTGTCCTGACAGCTCCTTGTGCGGATCTCCTTGCCTTTGCCAACACCCTTCAGCTGCTGCATGCACTTGGAGACCTTTGGGATGACCGCCTCCATAGCTGAAGTCCTTGCTTGTACCTTGGCACCATGATTGTAGCATTCCTTCTGCCTGGCAGCTACATCAGATTTTTTCTTGGACTTCCCTGGAGAGAACACAGCAAACCTGAACCAGCACTCGCTGTAACTGGAGCTCTACCTGATACCATCTTTTCAGAGCCATGCCAATCTCTGCATACTCTGCTCCACCTGGCTAAGTGCAGCCCTGACGCTCGTGCTAGGATATGGCCAGTATCCCTACATCTCCTGCTCTGAACTCGTGTCGAGTCCTGCTCCACCTGTGAAGCCACCTCTCTCGGATGCTCCACCTGTGAAGCCACCTCTCTCGGGTGCTCCACCTAAAACTGAAGTCCCACTGATGCCACAGAAAGAAACCCCGAGGCCAGCCACTGAACACTGTCCTGCTGAGCCTGCCGCTGCACCTCGAACACAGTCGCTGCCTCCTCGGACCCTCCGCATCACGTGGACCTCTCCGAGACCGTTTCGGATACACTGCATCCCGCAGGCTCCTCCGAAACCAAGAGTTCATCCCAACTCTTCTGCTAACCCAGTGACTGAATTCAGCAACCATCTCCAGTGGCTGCTCCATCATGTCCTAGCCTGTCTCCCAACTGCATGATGTCCCAGGCGCTCCATGAGACCTATCTCTGGTCTTCCTGAGCTACCATCTCCATCAACTCCAATCTCCGTCCCTAGGCCAATCCCGCCATATCGGGACACTCCCGACTGTTCGATACCTCCGGTGCTCCCTGAGACTGTCTCCTGTCTCCCTGAGCTGCCCCTGGCACCACCTCTGCTGATGTACTCAGTCTCCCTGAGATATCCATCTCCCGAGACTCCTCTCCAACCACGCGAGATACCACCCATGTCTAGCTCCATCACGATCAAGGTAGCTGGAGTACTACCGATCGCTCTCCTCCACAGTGACCGAGAACCTGGTCCACTACTGATGGAGCTACCACTCATGCTCTGAAAGATCCTCGGTATGTATCGCTCCATCTGTGCTGAACCACAGATCACCCGACCTACCAAAGCTCCTCAGCACAGAACATGTAGCTCTACACCATCGCCACGAACTCTTGCACCACCAGACCCATCATCTTCGATGAAATCTGCTCACCAGCAGACCTCTACACTACTTTCGATACCACGAACCTCTGTCCATCAAGGAGTACCGAAGATGGAACCATCCTGCACGTGCTGCCCGCACACACAGCCACTACACCATGATCTCCATATACCCTGTTATTTGACTCTATCATCAAATCCAACCTAGCTAAACATAAAGAGCTCAAAAAATGGAGTCCAATGGTGTAGACGGGGCTCAAATCAGAGTTCAATTGAGCCCGGAATTGCCAAAAATCAATCTGCATGATTTTCAAAGCATAGAGTGACTTGAAATCCTAATTAGTCGGTTCACCGTGAACCAGCCCGTCGGTCCACGTGCGCCAAGCTGGTCCACGGGCTGCCATGGCTGCCGATCCACGGTAGAAAACTGTGGAACGCAGCCCCTCCCGGACGTTCCGTCGCCTCGGCCACCGCCCGACACCTCCGGCGACCATCTCGCCACCGTGCCAAGCCTCCGACGACCGTCATGCACTGCCTCGCACCATCCGCATGATCGGGAACAGTCCGCACGCCGTGCCCTCACCGCGCTGCACCAGCGATGGCTCCCGGCATCGCCCTATGCCACGGTCGCGCCTGCGCCTGCGACCGGCGAGACCCGAGCCACCTCTCCCACGATGCACCGCGCCGCTCCGCTGCGGCCGACGCCTCGAGCCACATCCGTGCGCAACTCCATGCATCGCATAGATCTGGATCTGCACCTCCAGATCCGGTTCTTCTCCGTATCCGTTTCCAGGGAGGGCAGCAGGCCCTCACCTCCAGATCGAGGCATCTCGAGATCTACACCATCATCGTGATTCCTCTTTCCTGCATCCTTCACGTCACCACATCAAGATTGGCTCTGATACCAGTTGTTGAGAAAATTACAGGCTCTGATACCAGTTGTTGGGGAGCAAAATCGCTCCACGAAATGCTCGGGATCCTCCTTGATGCCGCCATGGCGGAAAGGGAACAATTACCAGGGAAGAGATGTAGGAGAAAAAGAGAAATTGCTTTATTCCTTTGGAGAAAAACCTTGTTACAACAAACAAGATAACACTCGAAGCCCTTCTGAAAACCCAGAAGCTTCTCGCCATCCCACACATCTTCTCTCTTGCAGGCCTCTCGCCGTTCCACGTACGCCACGCACGGACAATACCTCAACATGCGTCCTTCTCCAAAGCCCCATGAAACACCATCACGGTACAAGCCCTCCACGTGATATCTCCCTCACGTGCGCCTCTCTGCAGTCCATCGCCATGGTCTCCCATGCGAACTCCCTCACGTGTGGTCTCCAAGAAGCCTCCACCTTGGAACCATGAGCCAAGCCCCACGGACCAAGGCCTTCACGCTAATCTCTCCACGGTCTTCATGTGACCGTGAGACCCCAAAGGGGTCGGCCTCTTGGACCCTTCAACCGCACACCCCATCTTCTCATGTTTATAACACATGGGGGGCGTTGAAGCCTTCTTGGATTGGGCGTCTGATATTGGACTTTTTGTTGGACTGCAACTACCTCTTGAATCTTGTTAGGATTCAATCACATGGGCGGTTAGGACTTGTCTTGAGCCAATAACAAACTGATTGGGATACCTCACATGGTTGGGCTTACTAATTGGTTACAACCAACCAACTAACCAACCAATTGGCAAACCTCCTAACCAATTTAACAAACCTGGACCCAACCCCATAACCCAATTGGGTTATGTTACAATCTCTCAAAAAACTCCACCCTTTCAAAGCCAACATAAAATTAATAATCCTTGGGTCAAACCCCCTGACCCAACATGACTCAAAAGGGATCCTGGGGAAAAATCCCAGAAAACCCTGGAATACCTCCACGATAGCTTGGGCCACGCCCCCAAGCTCCAAGGATCGCCTCCAGCATCCCTGCCATGGTCTCCCAAGTCTCTCGAAGGCTTGGGAGAACCACACAAAACCCTACAATCTCCACCTTGGTGCCCCAAGCCTTGGCAAACCTGGCAATGTCCTCCATGCACAACCCGACTGTAATTGCGTGTCCTGACAGCTCCTTGTGCGGATCTTCTTGCCTTTGCCAACACCCTTCAGCTGCTACATGCACTTGGAGACCTTTGGGATGACCACCTCCACAGCTGAAGTCCTTGCTTGTAACTTGGCACCATGATTGTATCCTTCCTTCTGCCTGGCAACTGCATCAGACTTTTTCTTGGACTTCCCTCGAGAGAACACAGTGAACCTGAACCAGCACTCGCTATAACTGGAGCTCTATCTGACACCATCTTCTCATAGCCACGCCAATCTCTGCATACTCTACTCCACCTGGCTAAGTACATCCCCGATGCTCGTACTAGGATATGGCCAGTATCCCTACATCTCCCGCTCTGAACTCGTGTCGAATCCTGCTTCACTTGTGAAGCCACCTCTCTCGGATGCTCCACCTGTGAAGCCACCTCTCTCAGATGCTCCACCTGTGAAGCCACCTCTCTCGGATGCTCCACCTGTGAAGCCACCTCTCTCAGGTGCTCCACCTAAACTGAAGTCCCACTGATGCCACAGAAAGAAACCCTGAGGCCAGCCACTCAACGCTGCCCTACTGAGACTACCGCTGCACCTCGAACACACTCGCTGCCTCCTCGGACCCTCCGCATCACACGGACCTCTCCGAGACCGTTTCAGATACACTACATCCTGCAGGCTCCTCCGAAATCAAGAGTTCATCCCAACTCTTCTGCTAACCCTGCGACTGAATCCAGCAACCATCTCCAGCGGCTACTCCATCATGTCCTACCCTGTCTCCTGGCTGTATGATGTCCCAGGCAATCCCTGAGACCTATCTCTGGTCTTCCTGAGCTGCCATCTCCATCAACTCCAGTCTCCATCCCTAGGCCAATCCCGCCATACCGGGATACTCCCGACTGTCCGATACCTCCAGTGCTCCCTAAGACTGTCTCCTGTCTCCCTGAGCTACCCGTGGCACCGCCTCTGCTGATGTACTCAGTCTCCCTGAGATATCCATCTCCCGAGACTCCTCTCCAACCTCGTGGGATACTACCTAAGGGAGTAATTTTGGTGAGGAGTTATTCGTGGACAGAACTTTCTGCAACCACCACTGAAGGGAAGTTATTGTTGGAAATAACTTCCTCTTTTATGATACAACACAGCAAGGAAGCTTCATTTGGAGACTCTTAGTCTCAATCACAACCACAATGGTTTCTATACTGAAGAGGTTCTCTTGGCTTTTCATCCTAAGATTATATTGTGCCTCTAAATAGAGGTTGGACCTACCGTAGATTCTGTTGGTTCTCTCAATAATATCTATTAGTTGTATCAAGGTTGTATGATCAGATTGAAAGAAGGTGGATTGGTTCCTTGCTTTTAATCTAGTTTGGTACTACTTCAATTTTTCATGTTAATCAGTGAACTGAAGTACTTGCATCATAGGCAAGATAAAGAACCCAACTCTCGCATCAACCTCTCCATGTCCATGGATGACCATGACAGAATAAAATGTGTAAACACGTAGACATAGATAGAGAATGTGTAGGTTATACTATATTTGAACATATTAATTTGTGGTTTTTTTTTTCTTTTCAAGAGCCCTCCCTGTGTACTTGAGAGAATTTTATGCTTGAAGCAAGGTGATATTAGAACTAATTACAGGACACTGGAGGAATTACCATTGTAAGTTGCGATTATAGTGGTGGGTTTTGGTAGCATTGAGAGAAATATGAAAGATAGGAACAAATTATTTTTTTCCTTTCTATTATTACATGACCTTCAAGAAATATAAGCTATTATTTCCAGTTTGAGATTGTGAGATCAGGCTTGATGGTGGTTGTCATGCAGAACACTAAGAAAAGAGTAAAAGAACACTTTCATTATAAATATGACTGTATTAAAGTCCTTAGCTGGAGAATCCTTGATAATTGTTAACTTAAAAAATATCAGATAATCATCCTGTAGTTTAATTGACATTATTTCATCTTGATCTACTTTATTCTTGCTTATAGAATTTTATCTCTGAAGCCATGAACATAAACCGTGAAAGGCTGTCTTATCTTTAAGAATCCTTATTTGCCAATTTCTTATTTAAAGTTACCTCTTATGTAATTGCAATCTTTTATAAATTCTTTCCAACAACTTCAATTCATGCTAGCTTAGGGCTTCTTGTTCATTCTTTGGTGACATTGGTTTTGAGCACCTCTCTATTACACGGCCTTCTTAGATCTTCATGGCATGCATCCACATCATATTGTTCAATACTTCATCACATGCATATATTTGTCAATCTATCTATTAATTTAGTATTTATTAAATATTATTTTCTGCAGATCATTTTGGTGCTTCCTAGTAAACCTCAAAAGCCCAGGTGGGCATAGTATTGAATGATTCCAGTAATGTTGTCTTCATTCTTTATAGAAACTCTGGTTTTAAGATAAATGGAGTCACGAGAGTAATTTTTAATGTGATTGGGGTGGGGGGGATTTTCGTAGGCAAGGGTCTATAAAGCTTACATTATTTATTAAATAATCATCAGACTAATTTCAGGTTACAGATTGAAATTTCCAATCATGTTCTCAATCTACATTAAGAAATTCTCAAACTGTATCTAGATTAGTATCTTTAGATTAGCCGCACACAGAAGAAGAGAGCTGACCACTTTAGGTTTCCCCACAACAAGTTGATTATAAGCTTTATAATATTTATCAATTGAAATCATCAAACTTAGCTTCAAGTTACAGATTTAACTTTTCAATAATGTGTTTAGTTTATCACAATGGCTAGGCTTTTCTTCTCGCTGTTAGCCGAGTTTTTAGTAGTAACAAGGGTAAGAGTTTTTCTTCCTTGTAATGATGTTGGTGAGCACAAGATTTCTCTAGTTGTATGTTTCCTGTTAGGATGGAATCTAAACGAGAGGCTGAATTCCAGTTGATTTGATGTATGACTCCTCTATTGGAGTTGTTTTCTTTCTTTTGAAGTCTGAGTTTTGACTGAAAGAGTGAAACATTTTTTTTGAATAGAAGATATAATTATTGTTTTTTGTAATTCCATCAGCTCATTAAGCTACTTAAGTTCTTATCTTGGTATTGGTCTATTGGAAGTCAAGTAAAGTCTTTGAACTAGATTGTGTTTCTGGAATTAAATTCAGTTTGCTGTCATTGTTTTTCAGGTAAGCTGAAATTTAATCTCTTTCTGTGCATTGAAAACAAAAATATAGATTCTGCATGAAGAACTCCTATAATATATATAGAGAGAACCTTGGTGGGGGGGGTTTAGATTAAGATGTGATTCAAAACCCTATTTCTGGATTGATTTTGTTGGCCTTTTTTATCATCAGCAACATATTAGTTACTTGCCAATCATAGTAAGACATATCCCATCAGAAGTCTGTGGCAACAAAGAGGACATTATTGTTATTCATTTTGATACAAGTTGGACCTCTCATGATATGTTTCTAAAGCTTTTGCTGAAGAATTAAAACCTTGGCCACTAACACCTTGAAGTATGGTGAATGTGCGAGTATCTTGCTTGGGCCAATGAGAAGTCACATTATATAAGTAGGACATCATGCTAATGAATGCATCTAGCTACAAAATATAAATTCTATAATACAAACTTCACGTACACATGAATAAATGTGTGCATATATGGCTTGCAAAGCTAACATCTAAATACCATCCATAAAGCATTTTAGTTATCAAGAGAGAAAACTCAAACTAAATTAAGTGGTCTCAATGTACGAAGAGTTTAGTAGACTAAAGCTGGGTGAAATGTAGGCACCATTTCCATTTTGTTTATTACACGAAAAGCTTCAACCTTCTAAGTATTCAGTACAAGAAGAATTGATACCTTAACATTTAGGATGCTAGACTTGCTATCAGCAACAGAGAGCTTGACTTCAAAAGGAATCTGGTACAAACTGTACTTTGTTCCTCATAGTCAAAGGAAAAAACAATATAGGGACTGTCTGACTATTAGGAACCGATATCTTATCAGGCAAGTTTTTTGCATGCAAAATTGTTTCTGATGATTCTCATCCACAGGCTACACACATCGCATGCACACGCATGCATGCAGACATACACGTAAACATGTATGCACGCACATGCCAGTCTTGTGACACACAAAACATGTAGTTTGCCACCATTATGTAAACTTCTTATTCCATCACATTCAGAGATTTTATTTTTGTTAAAAAATGCAATTCAGAGAACCTGTTAGAGACCACTTTTTTTAAAAAAAAAAAATCAATGTCACTATTAAATGGGATTTTTTTGATATTTTAATTCCATAATATTCTTAGTTTATTATTAACCAAGTCCAATACTGTAATTGTCACTTAAACTAGTTATTTTTGGGCTTTCATTTAACTTTACCACTCCTTGGTTCGTGGATCAGGTGGCTCTCCCTTATCCAGAACCACTGGTTCACTTTGCCCTGGTATGTGGCACTAGATCCGGGCCTGCACTTAGGTGCTATTCACCAGGAAATATTGACAAAGAACTGATGGAGGCTGCACGTGATTTTCTGAGGAATGGAGGGTTAATTGTTGATGCTGAAGCAAAGATTGCTTCCGTAAGCAAGATATTGCAGTGGTAAGATTTTCTTCAGAACCAGAAAAACCTTTTTTGTGTCTAAGCCGGTGAAGTGGTACAAACTCAATTTCAAATTCTATGTAATTGTGATCAGTTTTGCTGTTTTGAACCATTACTGATGATAAAACCATAGCCCTAATAACTACTTATCTCTAGTTATTTACTGTAAAACATGCTGATATTTGTTATATTTCATAGGTATAAAGGGGATTTTGGGAAGAACGAGGTAGAGGTATTGAAGCATGCAGCAAACTACCTAGAGCCAGCTACATCAGAGGAGCTGTTAGAGTTGCTTGCGAACTCTCAGTTGAAGGTGACATATCAGCCTTATGACTGGGGTCTAAACTGTTAGTTATACACTAAAATTATGTAGTTATATACATCAGACATTGTTGAACTTACACAATGGGCTCGTAGAAGCTGGCCTCCTGCTAAGTCCTAGATTATATCTAAAAGCTGTGATCGAACTAATTTTTGGTTCCAAAATATCATATTGGACATGGTTTACTGTCATGGTCTCAGACAAATTAAGTCAAATTAATCAGGTCTAGGTGGCTTTGGTTCTCAGGTTGGGGTAGATTCGTTCTCTAGCCTACCTTGACCTTGCCAAACCCTCCAAATATGAACTGCTGAAAAAATGTTTCTTTCATAAATAAGTCAGACTGACAATTAAATCCACATTGAGTATTTTATGGCACACAAATGCAGGCATATTTTGACCATTCCAAACCAAGTTTCCTTGGCGGCCAATCCACCTTACAAAATTTCAGCTCTTATAAAATCCTTGTCTTCATGGAATCAACGCTGCCACTGAGTCCTGCCAGGTAAAAGAAAAGAAGAAGAGAAAGGGAAGTCTCTGGAAGCTCCATATTAATTCTTGCTGGTCTTGGCTCATATGGGTGTCGATGTAGCTGAAATATGTCCTCAAAAAGCTACATAAAGAGAAGATAAAAAGAAAAGGAGACAGGGGTTCCAAAGAGAAAAAACCTAGGTGGGGTACACTTCGAATGGTTAAGAAAGCCCATCCGAGTACTGCACCAAGAGTGAAAAATTACAAGTTGGATGGTTAATGCTTGTGCCTATTTGACTAGGAGTGGTTGGTCAAAGGAAGGTGGTGTAATTCACTTGCTTGTATGAAATGTATTGTTTGTAAGATTCTATATGGTAGTTAATCATCAGTCACATTCTTTTTTTTATCTGAGTAAATCTATTCGTTCATATGTTTGAGATTTCTTGTGTTTCTTTAAAAAAAAATGCTTCGGTTGATGTAGTTTGGTACGAGTTGCAGATGATTTGGTGAAGTAATCAGAGTAGAGCACACCAATCTGCACCATGGCATTGGAGTTTCACTCACCTATCACTTTGACGAGCCTATGATACGGTTCCGTCGCTCGCCACTGTCTGTTAAATGTATCTAAGCTTAAGCTTACTATTGTCCTTATGTGGTTGGAACTAATGGTGCTAGGGCTGGAAATAGGCCGGACCAAAAGCTATATTTTAAAAATTTTTGGATCGAATCCGGGCATTTCTTTGGTCCAAAAATTAAATATATTTTATTTTACAGTTCTAGGACTAGTCGAATATGCTTAAAATTTTGTCCGCAGTCTGAATCAATTTCAGGCCGGCCTGAAGTTTATTGAGCTGGCCCAGTCCAGTTCCAAACAATGGACTTTTGAGCCGGTCCATTTCCAGCCCTAAATGGTGCATTCGGCACGTGATTAAAATTAGACTTGGAATAGATTGGAAGGGAAATTGGAATGATTATATTCTTCAATATATTTAGTATGTAATTAGAATTGGAGTCAGAATGAGAATGGTATTTAAATATTGGAAGAGAGCAGGGATTGGATTTTGGGATTTGGAAAATTTTTATTCTCGTTCCCATTTCCATTCCAAAGTTCAACTCCCTCTAACCAAATCTATCCTATTTGCTATAAAGGGAGATTTCTCATTGATTGTCTCCTATGCATTCAAATTAACAGTGGCTTTTTGAACTATGGGCTTCAAGTGAACAACAATTTTCTTTTAAGTTCATGGATTAGGTGAAGTGATGAGCTCCAACTTTCCGTAGAAGACAATAATCTTCTTTGTTTTCGGTATATGAACCATGATACATTATTTCTAGGGTACATATAGCTCTACTCTATTTTATCTTATCTTTTTAGAAAAAGAAACCTTAGGATCTAATTTTACAATCTTAAATATATGCTTTAAAGCAAAGACTTCAGAAAACCAAAACTACCATTTCAATCATCCACCAATTTATAGAAATTATCACAAGTTCAGGTAAAAATAGACCTTAAATTACAAAGCCTGTTTTTTGGAAAAAAATACAAAGCATAATATATCCGACTGGATTGCATACATCTCTATAGTTGCTGGAGTAAGTCTTTGTGCACCGCATGCAGTATAGAAAATTCAACGTGGCCCGCACCGCTATTTCTTATTGGTTCACATTGATCCCACATGGCTTGACGGGACGGGACGGGAGTCCGTATATTTGGGATTATGTTATCTGAGCATCACCGCATCTGCAGTCATTTCAAACATGGGAAATAATCTTTTTTCCCTCCTATTTTCTGGAAGAAGATACGTACTTCTGATCTGGAAGCGGTTCTTCTTCTTTTGCAAACAAAAAAAAAAAAATAGAAGCAAAGCGACATCCCAGAGTTCTTTCCATTATTTTTGCCTATCCGCCAATATCAGAGTGAAACCCCCAGTTTCCCCTCCATTTTTTAGTTTTTTATCTTCTCTTTAGTGGTCGAGTAATCGCTGGTGAGCTGGAAGCGTTTCTGCTTCTTCTGCAAAGGAAAAAAAAGAAGGGGTTAGTGACACCTCCAGAGTGTTCTCCATTTTTGTATTTTTACTCCGCTCTTTGATGGTCGAGTAGCCACTGGTGAGCGGAAGTTCTCGAGCATACTATAAAAGATACGCCTTCGAAATTTTGAGTTAATGGAGAAAAATGATTTTGTTTTTCAACACAGATTGCGAACACAAAAATATCGTAGAAAGGAAATGCAGATGGAGGAAAGAAGCATTGCACTTATTGTTTATTCAGGAGAGGATGACACCCCTTTAAGATCCCTCCCAAAAGAAGCTACAAAACTAGAAATAGGTAAGAAAATTATATATTTTAATACAAATTTTTAAAATTTATCTTTACAGAGGGATGCGATGATATATTTTTAAAAATATTAAGTATGACACCGTAGTATAAAATTGACACCATACACAGTTTCATGACACCGTAGTTCAGAATTTATGACATCCAAGTTCAAAAACTATGACATCCTAGTTAAAAAATTATGACATCCTAGTTAAAAAACTATGATACCCATGCAGAAATTATAAAATAAAATTTTCTAACCCCTTCTACCTCTAATACATGTCATTCGTGGCTTAGTTTATGACTCCAAGAATATCATAAAATTACCACGGATTATATAAGATTACTCAAAATAGCCGAAACAGTTTTACGATACCTCAGTTTAAAAACTACGATATCCTAGTTAAAAAACTACGACATCCATGCAAAAATTGTAAAATAAAGGTTTGTAACCCCTTTTACCTATAATACATGTTATTGCCGCTAAGACCGTCGCGGTCCATAGCTGCTGCCGGCGCCGGAGTGCGCTCCCTTCGTGGTCTATCGGTCCTCTGCTCCTGGACCTGCGAAACAAGGGTTAGTGACCTGGGCCTGGGTTTCCGGTAGGGGGACTCCGACGATCAAGTCAGTGTCGATCCAGGGGAACAGATCCTCCTGGTCGGGTCCCTCTTGATGGACTCCGCACTAGGAGGAGTGAAAGATGTGTGTGGAGGTGAAAACGTAGCAGGGAGAGACTAATAGCGGGGACAGAGGGGTTCCCTGTTACTCCGCTTCTCCTTGTTTCCCTCGTTTTCTCTCAGCTGTGATTTTGGTGGAAGCGCTTCGCCCTCTTGGTCGAGCTTGTGCTTATGTTGGTGGTGGATTGTCGTTGTTACCTCTCTCCCTTTTTTGGGGGATGTCTATTGTTCTTTGTAGTTGAAAATTGGTCGTTTTGAGCTTGCCTCGGGATCCTCGTTGGGTTGGCAGGCGCGTGCGGCAGGATTCCGTGCCATAGACGAGACACCTTTCCTGACAGGTGATAGGGGAAGCTTCCATTCGTTCTGACATCCTCTCCGGTTGCCCCATTCTGGGAAGCTTGATAGAGCCTCGATCCGAGGATCGCCGTCCTAGGGGTTCGTGCTTTATGGCTGGCCCGTCCCCCTAGAAGTACGGTCGGACAGGTAGTGATGGTGGCATGGAGGGCGCCGTTCCATGGTCCTTGAATGGCCCGCCGGTGTCCCGGGATGGCAGGGCTTGCTCCGGGCTGGATGCTTCGAGCTCGTGCGGTCACCTTGATGGAGAGTGCGGGCCCGGTCCAGAGGGTGCACGCTCGGAGAGGCTCCACATTGACGGGTGAGCGCTGAGCTCGACCTTGACCGTAGGGCACTAGCCTCCGAGGGTCTTGCTCTGGAGGGCGTAGGATGGACCCGGTCTAGAGGGCACGCGCTCGGAGAGGCTCCACATCGGCGGGTGAGCGCTGAGCTCGACCTCGACCGCAGGGCACTAGCCTCCAAGGGTCTCGCTCTGGAGGGCGGAGAACGGACCCAGTCCAGAGGGCGCGCCCTGCGGTCGAGGTCCTGCTCAGCGCTTACCCGCCGATGTGGAACCTCTCCGAGCGCGCGCCCTCTAGACCGGGTCCGTCCTCCGCCCTCCAGAGCGAGACCCTCGGAGGCTAGTGCCCTGCGATCGAGGTCGAGCTCAGCGCTCACCTGTCGATGTGGAGCCTCTCCGAGCGCGCGGCCACTGGACCGAGTCCATCCTCCGCCCTCCAGAGCGAGACCCTCGGAGGCTAGTGCCCTGCAATCGAGGTCGACCTCAGCGCTCACCTGCCGATGTAGAGCCTCTTCGAGCACGCGCCCTCTGGACCGAGCCCGCACTCTCCATCAATGTGACCGCACGAGCTTGAAGCATCCAGCTCGGAGCAAGCCCTGCCATCCCGGGACACCGGCAAGCCACCCGAGGACCATGGAACGGCGTCCCCCATGCCGCCATCACTACCTATCCGGCCGTACTTCCAGGAGGATGGGCCAGCCAAAAAGCACAAACCCCTAGAGCGGCGACCCTCAAATCGAGGATCTGTCAAGCTTCCTGGAATGCGGCGACTGGAGAGGATGTCAGAACGAATGGAAGCTTCCCTTATCACCTGTCAGGAAAGGCGTCTCGTCTATGGCACGGAATCCTGCCGCACGCGCCTGCCAACCCAACGAGGATCCCGAGGCAAGCTCCAAATGACCAATTTTCAACTACAAAGAACAGTCGACACCCCCAAAAAGGGAGGGAGGTAACAACGACAATCCACCACCAACACAAGCGCAAGCTCGACCAAGAGGGCGAAGCGCCACCACCAAAATCACAACTAAGGGAAAACGAGGGAAACAAGGAGAAGCAGAGTAACAGGGAACCCCTCTGTCCCCGCTATTAGTCTCCCCTTGTTACGTTTTCGCCTTCACACACATCTTTCACTCCTAGTGCGGAGTCCATCAAGAGGGGCCCGACCAGGAAGATCTGTTCCCCTGGATCGTCACTGACTTGATCGTCGGAGTGCCCCCACCGAAAACCCCGGTCCGGGTCACTAACCCCTGTTTCGCAGGTCTAGGAGCAGAGGACCGACAGACCACGAAGGGAGCGCGCTCCAGCGCCGGCAGCAGCTACGGGCCATGACAGTCTTAGTGGCAACACATATCATCCGTGGCTTGGTTTATAACTCTCAAAGTTTCATAAAATTGCTAGGGATGCTATAAGGTTACTTAAAATGGTCGAAATAATATTACGACACCTCAGTTTAAAATCTACGTTTCTCTAGTTAAAAAACTATGACATCCATATAGAAATTGTAAAATAAAAGATTCTAATCCCTTCTATCTCTAATACGTGTTATCCGTGACTTGGTTTATGACTCCCAAAGTATCATAAATTTATCACGGATGCTATAAGATTACTTAAAATGACTGAAATAGTTTTATGATATCATAAATTTGTAACCCCTTCTACCTGTAATACATGTCATCTGTGACTTGGTTTATGACTCTCAAAGTATCAAAAATTATCACGGATCTATAAGATTAATCAAAATGACCAAAACAGTTTTACGATACTCCATTATAAAAACTATGACATCCTAGTTAAAAAACTATGACATCCTAGTTAAAAACTATGATACTTTTACAGAAAGTATAAAATTTAAGTTTCTAATCTCTTGTACATACAATATATGTCATTCGTGGCTTGGTTTATGACTCCCAGAGTATTATAAAATTATCACGGATGCTATAAGATTACTCAAATTGGTCGAAATAGTATTACAACATCCCAATGTAAAACCTACAACATTCATGTAGAAATTATAAAATAAAAGTTTGTAATCCCTTTTACCTATAATACATATTATCTATGATTTGGTTTATAACTCCTAGAGTGTCAAATTACCAGGGATGCTATAAAATTAATCAAAATGATCGAAACAATATTACAACACCTCAGTATAAAAACTATGACACTAGTTAAAAAACTAGACACCCTTGCAGAAAGTATAAAATATAAGTTTCTAATCCCTTGTACATGCAATACATATCATCTATGGCCTGGTTTATGACTCCTAGAGTATCATAAAATTATCATGGATGCTATAAGATTACTCAAAATGATCGAAACAGTATTACGATATCCTAGTATAAAAACTATGATATCCTAGTTAAAAAACTATGACATCATTGTAAAAAGTATAAAATCAAAGTTTCTAACTTTTTATACCTATAATTCTCATGATGACACCTCCATGTCATAACAAGCCTATGTGAAAAGAATCAAGAATAATTATCCGAAAAGGATTGTAACACCCAAGTTCAGGATTCATGACATCCTACTTCAAATATTATGATACTTTGTACATTTTTATGCTTGGATGGCTTACATTTTTTATAATAGTTAGTTAGAACTTATTGTTTAATAACTTACATTTATTTTTTACTTATGTTTTAGTGATCTTGCAATAGTTCGACTGCCTAGAGTGAAGGCTTCTCAACTATTTAAAAACTATTGCAAGCCAAAAGTATACATTGAAAAATTATGGAAGATGGATTTTTCTAGTCTTCATTTAAAAATCATTTGAAAGAATCCATTCGGTGTGTTCGTTGACATGTAGCCGTTTATAGTCGATGGGCGACTCCTAGCTAAAATTATTAGATATTACAAGAGAGGTGATAAGTTTATTTTTTGTGGCAAGGAACTTACATTCAGTATCGAAGACATGGCCCTGATTTTGAGTATGCCATTTCTTAAAACAAGATTGCAATGGAAGGCCAAGATAAAAAGGGAAGGTTATTCTTAAGATTTGGTAGGGAATTAAATCTTTAAAATAAGGGACTAGAGAAGTTGATAATGCAACTACATTCATCAAACATACAAAAGGATATCGATGACACCATAATATTGGGAATTATGTTCCAAAGCCAATCGCTTAGGTTGTAGGCGATTGTGCTCAGTATTGTATTTTGTATATGAATTAATAAAATTATATTTTGGCAGCTCATCACATTATTCATTTCCCTGTAATGAAGTCCTTAGGACTGCACTGACTTCGATATAGAGAGGATATATCGAGTGGTCCTTCAAAAGGTTCACAACCAAAGGATACATTATACAGGACGGCAATGTATCAAGTGTAGGTTGTTGTGGTTCACATCGTTTGGTTATCCTCTTAACCAAATGAGTGTGGTGACACTGATATGATCTGCAAGTGGGATATGTGACATCTCATTGAACGTGACTCCGTGGAGCTCCTTTCTATCAAAAGAATGCTCGCGATTGGATATGGGTATATGTGTCCCTCCGACCTTAGGTCACCATGATAGCTTGCAAGCAACTCCCAGTGCTTTGGTGCGGACTATCCAGATTTCTAATCCGGTGATGGAAGGTTTCTGGGTATAGGCAAGTACTTGTGGAGCAGTGGTGGACCAAGATGGAATTAACCTATCCAAGTTGTTTGGATTGAATGTCTCGCAGTGTCTCAATTTAGCAAATCCTCGACCGGGATAGTCCTAGTGAGAAGTCACTGGACTTGCGAGGTTGAAACATGTTGTGGATTGACTTAGTTAGGGTTGGCAGTTTAACCCTAGGTTATCTTGAGCATTGGAGGTCAAAGAGATGAATTATACGGTAACCATATGCCAGAGGTTCGATAGATTGTTTTCACATCTTCGGCTTATCCGGAAGCCGGGACCCATTATTAGATGGTATCTTGTGCTGGTACTGGAAGTGTTCCAGTACTATTATTTAGGTTCGAACCTATGAGGTCACATGCCATAGAAGATTTCTTCCTGATCCGGGAACCAATCAACGATTGGGAATCATTTCGATATTAAGGTCAAACGGACTGATTGAATACACATTGAATTTTTTGGTCTGATTTGGATATACCAGAATTGGTTTGGGTCAACCAGAAATTATTCCTAGTAGACCAGGACTGGATCCATTTTTTTTACTAATTCGGATTTGGTCGGACGGGGGTTTAATGAACCGGTTTTTATCTTGGGATTTTGTTTACACGGTTTTTATTCTCCCAGCGTTTTATAAAAACCAGTTTGATGTCTTGCCCTGTTTCCCTTCTCCCGCTTTTGCCGGTCCAAGAAAATGAGTTTCACGGTATTTTTCCCGCTTCCCCTGCTCTCGGTTTTGCCGCTTGATTTGGATAAGTTCAGCGTGGAGATCGCATCCTGTTTGGACTCTTTGCTCACGGTATTGCCGCTCCTATCCGAGACTGTTTCTCACGGTGAACCCCTGTTTCTACGTTGTTTTGTTTTATCCATTCTTCACCCCTCTCTCTCTCGTTTTGCTTTGTTTTACCGATTGAATAGGATAAAAACAGCGCGTTGATCGTGTGCGGCTTGGGAGATCAGATTTCATCCTTAGCACTGTGTTTTGGAAGGGGTCTCGTGTATTTTCTCCCGCACGACTTTCCCCCCTCTCGCTCGTGATTTTTCACGGTGTTTCAGCTTCTTCCTCCTGCGGTTCCCTTGCTTCCCAACCGATCAAGACCCTTTGCAATAGGAGTTGAGTTTGATCTGCCACCTCTCACGATCTCTTTCCCTTGCCTTCACGTGTTTTCCAAGTCCCTTATTTAAGGTAGAAGGCCTTGCGTTTTGAGGTAATGAGATGAAAGAAGAAATAAAGGCTGTGTGAGAGAGAGGAGGAGAGAAACAGGGCATGCGTCAAGAGAGGAGCAGAGAGCTGTTTACTATAAGGCCGTGAGAGGAAGAGAGAGCGAGAAACGGTGTCTTCCTTTTTCCTTCATCGGATTTTTCTCCGCTGGTTTTATTCTCTCTGTTGCAGGCCGTGGGTGTTATGGGGAGGGGAAGAAACAAGGGAAGTAACAGGGCTTAGAGAGAACCCGTGAGACAGGTTTTGGGATAAAAATCTGAGTGCAGTATTTTTGTACTGCATCCAGTGTATTGCTTGTTGGTTTTATTGTTTCCTTTGTGTGCTCTTCAAAGATTTTGGGTGGTCTCGGAGAAGACTGTTCATAGGGATTTGTTTAGTTTTTTTCTACTCCACTTTGTCATGACCAGTTTTTGATTCCCGAAGGACTAGCATCTTGGATCAGTGAGAGTCTATGCATGAATAGTTTAGAGGGTGGACATTTGGACATCTCGAGAGATTGTACCGATCCTCTCCTCTTCTTGCAGTAAATCTGATTTGCTATTGAAGAGTTCAACAGGCTGCTTCAATTTGCTATTAAAGAAAGCTCTACAAAGGTATGTGATTTACTTTTTATTAATCATGCATGTTTAGATCTAGATTTTATCATATTGTTTATGATTATTGCAATTGCCTATACATGCCTATGTTTCAATTTCATACATCATGTTATGTTAGATCCTGTGCATAAGTAGGATTTTTCCGTATGCATGTTTAAAAGGTTTAATTATGCAATACCTACTTCTTAGTGTATTATGCCTAGGATAGGCGTCCGGTGCACTGGTTTTCTTTCACGTAAGACTTTGGATCACATATATGTTTGCACTATTCTTATATCCAAAGTCAAATCAAGCTTGTCCAAGATATATCATTCCTTACTTGGATGATTTATCTCAGCTGGGATAAATAGACCATGCTTCTACAATAAAGAAGTTGACTGTTGTGGCTCTCCCAGATGCTGCTTATTGCTTGAGATTTGAGGAGCCAGTCCAAACCAAGAGAAGTGATAAGTTTAGGAGGCAGCCTATCTTTTATGGATGTTCAGCTGCTTTGGTGGTAAGGATCATTAATATTAAGGATCATTAATATACAATAATTACATTTATTTTAAATCTTCCATATCTTTAAAGTACATGATTATTATATACAGGTTTGGTTCCTCAAGCATAGCACCTTAAAAGCCCCAGCACATCCAAATAAGCTAACTAGGCTATTAAAGGACTATATAATAGCCAGTTGAAGATACAAAATGTTCAGCTTGCGAATTTGTAGTCTCATAAGTTGGTAAGATAATCCATTATTTCATAAATGTAATGAACAAAATATCATTATCATCAATATAAAGTTATTTTGTTATTATTATTGGCTTGCAAGTGGAGGGAGCTATTGAGCCTATGATAATGGAACAATGGCTTATCATTAAAGAAACATTAGTATCCCCGGAACCCGAAAATAGTTATGCAAGCTGTGCACAGTTGAAGAATAAAGAAGAAGATATAAGGAAGAGGCTTGCCATAGTTGAAACCCTCAGTTCATTGGTAAAAAAAGATACCAGTGCCAATAAAGAAGGGCACAAAAGGGTGGAGGGAGATGATATTGGGGATAGAGTGGAAGTCATGGAGCACGATCAACCTATGATGGAGAAAAAAATTTATAACATCTCTGTGACTGAGGTTGAACATAGGATAGAGAAAAAATTGAAGGACACTCCTTTGAGCAAGGATGCTGAGGGAGAGAAAGAAAAATCTCTGGTTCTTTCACTTATCAAGAGATGAAAAATCAACCTAGGCTGTGGAAGGCCTCATAAATGATAGTAGATTCTGCTTTCGAAATAGGCCAACCCAAAAAAAGACGAAGATAGTAGGCACATCTCAGTCTGATGAATCAAATTTGAATCTTCAATTTGAAGATAATAAAAATTTGATCAAAACTTTTTTGAAAAGAAGACCAACTCGTAAGTTATATCTATTTTTTATTATGTATGCTATTTTATGATCGAAAATATATAATATCCTTTATGAGGTCATCTATACCAATAAATTTGGAGGTACTATTACAAGAAAAAAATATTTTCAATCTGCTAATAATGACATGATAGTTGATGATGTAAGCAATGGAGTATTACTTTATTTTATTCTTATTTTTTATATATGTTATAATATATTTTTTAATAATTATTATATTGATTTTCATAATTGTATGAAATCATATTACTTATAATTAATCAGTTTATATTGCATTGCCAAATAATTGATGCCGGGTAGGAGTTCATTAGAAATAACTGGATAGAGCATCCAGATAGATATCATAAGTATATAATTATACCTGTAATGACCTCCGGCATATGCCTAACATTAGTAGCATAGTTTTAAGAACTTGCTGGAACAGCATGACTATGATATTTGATTGAGTCAATGATCAAGATAAGAAGGAATTTCGGTTTCCATTCATCATCATCAATTGAGACAATTTTCAGTAGCATCTAGTTGCGATTGACATGCAAACAAAGGTATTGATGAATCTAAATTCAATAAAATATAATTCTAGGTATAAAGTGAATGCAAGAAAGTGGCACAAGATATTCGTGCCAATGTTTTATATATTTTGTGACAATGTTGAGGTAAAGAATTGGTCCATGCTAGAGATTACCGAATGCCCTTCCCAACCTACAGGATCACTAGACTGTGGATTGTATTACTTGAATACTTTGAATTCCTTACTCATAGGGATAAGCTTGATAGTTGGGATTTCACATAAAAAGATATATCTACCGGCACCAGTTAGCAGCAAGATTATTGAGAGAGAGCTTGAATCAGAAGATTGATAATACTGTTAAAATTTAGCATGTAAAAATAAATTTTGTTTAATGTACTTATTCTCTTCGATTTATGTACTTCTATAATATATTACAGGAATTTGTAAGTCAATTGATATTTATATTTTAAGCATAATTTTCAAAAAAAAATCTATAATTCATTCAAAAAATAATATTTCAAATATCATTTTTGCATTATATGAAGTTTTTGTATTGATGTTATGTTTACTTTCAGAATGTTAAATTTTTTCATTAATGTGATGATGTTATAAAGAAATATTATGTTTCTTGACAGAATATCATAGTTTTCCAATTTGAATGTCATACCTATAAATCTAGGATATCGTAATCATGTTTCAACATTTACTTAAACTTTATTTGTTAGAAGTCTATCATGACATTGTAAGAGTTTTAATTTAGATTACATGTGACATATATTACAGGCAGAAGAAGTTAGAAACTTTGATCTTATATTTTCTGCAATGATGTTTTTTAACTAGGATATCGTAGTTTTTAAACTGAGATGTCGTAATACTATTTCGGCTAATTTGAGTAATCTTCTATTATCCGTGGTAATCTTTGACACTCTGGGAGTCATAAACTAACGGATGATATGTATTACAGGTAGAAGGGGTTAGAATATTTTATTTTATATTTTCTATAAGGGTATCGTAGTTTTTGAATTTGGATATCGTAATACTATTTTGGGCTATTTGATTAATCTTATAGCATATATGGCATATTTTTATACTATGGGAGTCATAAACTAAGCCACGGATGATATGTATTATAGGTAGAAGGGGTTAGAAAGTTTTATTTTATATTTTGTACATGGATATTATAGTTTTTTAACTAGGATATCATAGTTTTTGAACTTAGATGTTATAATACTATTTTATGATATTTGATTAATCTTATAGTATTCATGGTAATATTTGATACTTTAGGAATCATAAACCAAGCCACGGATGACATGTATTACAGGTAAAAGGGGTTAAAAACTTTTATTTTATATTTTCTACATGGATGTCGTAGTTTTTTAACTAGAATATCATAGTTTTTGAACTAGAATATTGTAACACTGTTGCGGCCAATTTAAGTAATCTTCTAGCATCCGTGATATTTTTTGATACTTTAGAAGTCATAAACCAAGCCACCGATGACATGTATTACAGGTAGAAGTAGTTAAAAGTTTTATTTTATATTTTATATATGGATGTCATAATTTTTTTAACTGAAGTATCATAGTTTTTAAACTGGGATGTCATATTATGGTTTCGGCTAATATGAGTAATCTTCTAGCATCCGTGGCAATTTTTGATAATTTGGGAGTCATAAACCAAATAACGGATGACATGTATTATAGGTAGAAGGGGTTAGAAACTTTGGTTTTATATTTTTGCAAAGGTATCATAGTTTTCTAACTAGGATATTGTAGTTTATGAACTTGGATATCGTAATACTATTTTGGGCTATTTGATTAATCTTATAGCATCCGTGGTAATTTTTGATACTCTGAGAGTCATAAACCAAGCCACGGATGATATGTATTACAAGTAGAAGGGATTAGAAAGTTTTATTTTATATTTTATACATGGGTATCGTAGTTTTTTAATAGGGTATCGTAGTTTTTATATTGGGATATCGTAATACTATTTCAGCCATTTTGAGTAATCTTATAACATCCGTGGCAATTTTGTGATACTGTGGGAGTTATTATTCAGAGCATGGATGATGGAAAGTATTGTTAGGAGTAGTTATGTACTTTAATTTCTTGTTTTATACTAGGGCATTCTGTAAATGGATGTCATCTATTATATCAAGAGATGTCATAATTCTGTTATCCTTGTTTTAGTCTTTTACTATTTAAAGTAGTACTAAAATTTATATTTGAAATAAACATATTCAATCACATATTCAATATATCTTATTTTAAATTTATTCGGATAATATAAATGTACACAAGACTGTACGAAAATTCAGCATTTTATATCCTCTCTTGTATTAGTTGACTGCATACATAAGCATTAAATTCATCTAAAAAAAGATCGAAAGATGGTACAGTGGGTTCAATTACTTGTTCTAGTACTTTCACTAAAGTTTGCCTCTTGCTTGTACTACCTCTTCTTTATTTTACATAAGAGTGTCAATGGAAGCCTTATCCATATTTTTCCTTATCCATATTTTTTCTTGATCTTTTTGACTTCTTCTCGACTCCACTCTTAATTCTATTCTTTCTTGGACGACCTTTCATAGTAAATTGGTCAGGATCTTGGATTAGAAGTTGTGTGCTTTGCTTAGCTGTACAGTTAGCATCTATTGCTCTTCTGAATAATGATGTAAGATCTTCCATCACTAAATTAAATGCATCTTCAGAATGAAGGCTAGCTCTGCATGCTTTATCATTCGACAACTCATCAAAGCATATCTACGATCAATAAAATATAATATTTGTATTAAGATTTCATGACATATGATAGGTTTATGTAAATACAAAGTAAGACATCTGAATTTAAATAATTCATTGACTACATACCATGATTTTCATGTGCTTTTATCATAAAATTAAGTATTACATTCAAAATTGTCGAATTGGTATTTCATGTCCTTGCACCATCTATTCAAGAAATACTTTTCTGGGATACAAAATATATCACTTTGATGAATAACCAATAAGGCATGCCTACAAAGATGACTCTTGTACTGAAAGGACCCACACTGGCATTGAATATCCTCCAAAATTTTGTCATATGAAACCACATAATTTTTTATAATCTCCTTCATTCCATCAACTTCAATTCTTTCAAATGATTTAATAGAATATACATCACAGTTATCAACTTCATTAATTAATTTAGCATTTGATGTAGATGTTTCAAGGACCACATTCTGAAATTTTTTGAATATACGTCTTGTATATTTTTCTGTTGCTTGCCTCCCAAAAGGAGAAAATGTCTTTAGAAAAGTATTTTTCTGTTGCTTGTCTCTCAAAAAGGGATGATGTCTTTAAGAAAGTATTTGTTTGTAATGTTTTATTATCGTTTTCATTTTTTGCTTCATATCTTTTCTCCAAGGCATCTTCATACTTATCGATGAATTCTTTAAGTGTAGTCGTTGAGTTTATAAACCCATCAAAAACGTGATTGATGCTCTCACTCTTTTATAAAGTTGATATTTCTATTTATAAATATTCAAAAAATAGAAGCATTAAAGATACAAAGTTTGTTGAAAATTTACAAACATGAACATTGATCAATTATAATAATTTACAAACATGCGAAGAATGTATCCTTAAGGTAAACTAGAATCTATTTATCCTGATATTTATAAATATTATTTAACCAATATACAGCCTTGCATTCTTCATATTTCTCTATTAAATGTGCCTACCTTTTCTTGAAAGACACTATGGTAATTGGATCATATATCGTCTCTTCAAACTCAACCATAAATTTGGGATTTGCAAAGCAAATATGGCCAATCTTTTCAATAATCTTTCTTAATATATGCCAAAGACAAAATCTATGTCATGTATTGAAAAAAACATCGCTAACAACAGCCTCAATTGCCTTATCTTGGTCAGTTATGATGGCATTAGGTGGTTGACTATCACTTGCATTCAGCCATAATTAAAATATATGTTTAAATATCTTAATCCTCTCATCTAATAACAATACACAACCAAGCAATATGGACTATCCATGATGGTTGACTCTGATAAATGAATAAAAAGGTATTTAATATGCATTTGTCAAATAGATTGAGTCAAAGGTCAGTATATCACTAAAGTAAGTGCTTGCCAATTTTGACCTAGGATGGATCCAGAAGACAGACCTGAGCTGTCCATTATAATTCAGGTCCAAAGTATAAAAAAAAATAGATTTTTTACTTGCATTTGTGTGAAATGGATTATCATTGATTGTGCATATCCTTTTTTCAGCTGACTCTGACATTCTCAACAGATAAAATTATGAACATCCTTCTTTGTGAAATCTAATTATCTTCTATCCTCTTTTCTTAAAGCCATGGCAGAGTATATTTGAGTTATGAAAATATTCATGGCATGTAAATTACTGATCTCTACCTTTTCTAGTGTGCCCATCTTCCTATGGGACCGTAGATAACCAGTTGATGATATGGTGGTTATGTTCTAGAAAAATATTATATAATATTCACTTATCATTTTTAGAATTTAGTCTTACTTTTATTAAAAAGCCTTATAATCAATTTTGCCAGTTTTCCTAGGATTCATGAAGTTATCATTTTTTTTGGATTTTCCATACCTCCAACATGCCAGGTGCTTGAAGTATATTTCTTTATTTTTATTGGACCTACTACACACTGTTGTGATTCCAAAATCTACTTTCCTTGCATATCCATTATAGAAATTATATACATCATTTGTAGAATTAAACTCCATTCCAATTTTAGGATTAACATACTCGTTCTCTATGTTCGGGATGATAGGAGAAGGTGCATTCTTATGAACAACACTAGCAACCTCATCCAAATGATCATCTTCAATTTTTTCTAGATTTTTAATTTTAACACCATATGTAGAAATATCTGCAAAAAAAATTATAAATATTAATATAGATAGTTTTAGATGATATTTTATTTATAGCATAATAAATAATATGTTATGCATTGGATAGAATATGACATGATAGTATAATAATATGGGCATAGAACCAAATATTTCTAAAAAAAGATATTTGAACTTATGACACCTTAGATAAAAGATTATGACACTCGATCATAAAATATAAAACTAAATATATTAACCCCTCCTACTAGGAGAATCTATCATTTGTGGACTGAGTTATGACGCTTGGGATGTCATAACATGCTACGGATGCTAAAGGATCACAAATATATATTGAAATAGTATTACGACATCTTAGTTCAAAAACTACGATACCTTAGTTAAAAAACTATGACATCCTATCTTAGTTAAAAAACTATGACATCTCTGTACAAAATTATAAACGGGATATTTAGATCCTCTATAATAGAAGTATTTCAGTATGTATTGCTGATATATGACACCCACATAGCCATATTGTAATAAAGTATTTTTGAAAAAATTTTAGTATCAAAAACTTCAAAACATGAACAACTCAGTACAAAATAGAAAATGAAGGCTTTTGTCCTTTGTCATAGGACATTTCAACTATGCATTGGCTTGAATAAGATTGTTAGATTGTGATAAAATGATCAGGAAAAAAAATATTTCTAAAAAAAGAATTTTCAAGAAATGATATTCTAGTTCAGAAGTTACGACACCCTAGTTAAAAGATTATGACACCCGATCATAAAACATGAAACTAAATATAATAACCCCTTTTACCAGTAGAACTTATTACTTGTGGACTGAGTTTTGACTCATAGAATGTTATAACATGCTATGGATGCTAAAGGATCATAAATATATACTGAAATAGTATTTCGATATCCTAGTTCAAAAACTACAATACCCTAGTTAAAAAACTATGGCGTCCCTGTATAAAATCATAAACCAGATATTTTGATCCTCCATAATAGAAGTGTTTCAGTATGCATTACTGATATATGACACTCATATTGTAATAAAATGCTTTCGAGAAAAATCTAGTATCAAAGACTTTGAAATATGAACAACTCGGTATAAAACAAAAAATAAAGTTTTTATCCTCCGTTATAGGATATTTCAACTATGCATTGGCTTGAATAAGATTGTTAGATTATAATAAAAAGATCAGGAAAAAAAATATTTCTAAAAAAGAGTTTTCGTGGAACGATATCTTAGCTCTGAAATTAGACATCCTAGTTAAAAGATTATGACACCCGATCATAAAATATGAAACTAAATATATTAACGCATACTATCAAGAGAACATATCACTTGTGGATTGAGTTATGACTCGTAGGATATCATAACATGCTACGGATGTTAAAGGATGATAATAATATACTGAAATAGTATTATGATATTCCAGTTCAAAAACTACGACATCCTAGTTATAAAACTATGACATCCATATAGAAAACATGAAACTATATTTATTATCCCTCCTATCAGGAATACTTATCACCTGTGGACTGAGTTATGACTCTCAGAGTGTCATAAGATTTTATGGATACTAAAAGAGTATTATATGGTTTCCTACATCATTAACTTTCTTTAACTACCAAAATAGTTGGTATAATAAAGGAACCATAAAAAGAAAATTAAACAAGATTCTATAAAGGCTTGGTTTACTTCCTATTGGAGATGACATTTTGTTTTGAAGTTATAGAAGAAGTCTTCGGTGGCTTATTCCAATCTCAGACCAAAACTAAGCACTTTTTCAAAATAAGGAAAAAGCTTATATTAACATTCGAAAGTTAATTCCTATAACAGGACTCTCAGAGTATATTTCAGAGCGAGAGAGATTCTTCCTTCAACCTTTAATTGATTTCTTGGACCAAAGCTAAAGAATATTTTAGGCTGAAATATTTAGAAGTACTAGGAACAATGTTTTAGATTCACCAAAATCCAAGCAAGATGGTAGGAAAAAATAGGCAAGAGGGAAATGATATTTTGGTCTACACAAAAAATTCAAAAAATATTTGAATGGTAATTAATGAATGTCACGCTCATCTTTTAATCTGTTATACTTGCCAGTGATATGGACTCCCGTCCCGTTCCATCAAGCCAGTTAGGATCGATGCGGACTAATAAGAAACAGCGATGCAGGCCATGTTGAATTTCCTGCACTGCACGCGGTGCACAAAGACTTACTCATAGTTGCCGAGTACTTGAGAATGGATTGCATACAGCCCTGTAGTTGCTCTCTCTCTCTCAAGGCCCATTTAATTGAAAAATCTTGGGGTAACCTTACAACACTACTAGTAGGAGAATGGGCATTGCCTCGACTGGGTGCTATTGCAATGGTTGGCCCATACTTGTTTCTTTGCACCTAAGTAATGACATGGCCTCCATCACTTGGTCCCTTCTTCCGTTTACGCATCTCTTTGTCCCTTTTTCAAGGCTCCAAACAATTCCAAGACATGGTTCCTCTTGGATTCAACTCTGCCTGCATCAATATTCTAAGAGCACGTAGCCAGGAGAAGATGGAGGGAAAAAATAAAAAAAAAAAAAGGGTGAAGAGAGGGTGGTAAAGAACGAGAAGAGGGATCCAAGAAAAGGTGGCCAGTGATCATGGCGAGATGGTGGTTGTGGCAACCGTCTTAGCCTTTTAGACTCCCAGCAGTCATGTTTCTCCTCCTTTCCCCCATCGACAGTGTCAATATCCTTTTTCTCGTGGTGGCGACAACCCCGGCCGGTGGTGAAGAGGTGGTGATCGGAGGGCCTTGGTCAAGATCACAACACAAGAAAAAGGGAAGGAGCCAAACCAAACCGACTCCCTTGGAAACCCACCGTTGGGTGCATTTTGCTCACCAGCGACACCGCCGAACGTGGCGACCGGCCATCCTCAGCCAGTCCTAGTGGCAATCTTGCCGGTCTTTGCACTGACGGGATGGATCTAGAAGGGGCAGCGGTGGTCAAGTCCCTTGTTATTTTGACATCGTGGGAAAAAAGATGATGTATATTGGGTTTTGGATTTGAACCCAAAATCCAAAATCCAATAATCCAAATTCTTATAACAAAAAAAAAAAGGCCATTTTGCATTTAGGCCCCTGACCTTTCTGGTATTATAAATTAGTCCTTTTATAATTTATTCCATGCCTAATTTATATTTACATATTGGTCCAAAAAGATCATTTTGCATTTAGACCCCTAACCTTTTTTAATATTATAAATTAGTCCTTTTATAGTTTAGATTCTGTAAAATTTATATTTATATATTGGTCCAAAATAAAATTGGGCATTCTTTAGATCCTTTTGCTTATTTTATTTAAGTTGTATAATTTAATTGGAATGCTGTGGTATTTTAAAATTGATAAGTGGGTACATGTTGATTAGTCTTCCATTTATAACTGATCATTTAGAATATACATGTATTTTTTGAAATATCCTTTTTGTTTTGGCTTGGATATTTATTCCCTATATGAATAATTTATGGATTGTTATAAATATTTATCACCAAAGTAGTTTATTTGTGTCAGTCCATCAAAATTTTTCATCATGTTGGGGAAATTTTATGGTTATGGCATATAACCCTCTGTCTAAAGGAGTCCATTGAGATTTTTCATCATGTGAGGGAAATTTTATGGTTATGGCATATAACCCTCTGTGTAAAGGGGGTTGTTATGTGTTTTAACTAAGAAAATATGGTATAGAGTATTGTGTTGCCGAGGTACTCTAGCTTTCAGGTATCTGTCTGCCCAAAAGAAATAGGTTCATGAATGCTAAAATATTTTGATTAGCTTGTGGCTTCATGTAAAGAGTATTATGCATATTGCATATTCTGTTTAAAGAAAAATATGTGATATTGTATTTGGGCTCTTGTTTATTATTATGATATGATATTTTGTTATATCCGATAATTAATATTTTGTAAATAGAGGCAAGACTTAGAGTTTGCTCTTGGAATTGTTGATATTGATCTTGCATTAGATAAGACTAGATCCGATTATTTGAATGATTAAAATACCCTTAAATAAAAGGATCACTTTGCCAAATGGGAGAAGTCAAACAAACTGAGTCTGATTGCTATTAAGAGGTCAATTTTCGAGCATCTCCTGAGCAGTCTACCTAAGTTTGATAATGTAAAAGTGTAAAAGAGTTGCTTGATGCTATTGAACGAGGTATCTTATATCCAATAATGTTGAGATCAGATCCTTAATAAAATAATTGACAACAATGACATACAACAATGTTGGAGGTGTCAGAGAGTATATTTTGAAAATAGTTCATCTCCAATCCAAGCTCAAGGATTTGAAGATTGATCTACCGGATTTGTTTTTATGGAGTGTTAATGATTTGATCATCAAGTATATTATTGAAGAAGAAAGGTCAAGAAAAAAAAAGGTGATAGTGCTCTTCTTACTCTTCAATCTCAACATCAATTTGGCAAGCATTTTATGAATAAGAAAAAGAGAAAGCCTACCACTCATAAATAGCCTCAGGATTCCAGGAGGGATGGAAGAAACCATGATCAAAATCATTTTGTAGGAGGTCCCAAAGTTGCCTTTAAGAAGAAAGTCAAGTACTTTCATTGTAAGAAGAAAAGATATATAAAAAGTCAGTGGTTTAAATTCAAGTCCTGGTTAAAAAAGAAAAAAAAAATAGAAAGGTAAGCCCCTAGCTTTAATCTGTTGTGAGTCTAATATTATCAATGTTTTTATTAATTCTTGATGAATAGATAATGGTGCTTCAACTCATGGTATCATTTCTTTTTAGAGGCTGATAAACAAATGGAAGCCAAGCCTGAATAAAAGCAAGTTGAAAGTTGAAAATGATTTAGAAGTTGAAGTAAAGTGTGTAGCAGTTATCAACTTGTCCTTAGAGTCTAGTTTTGTAATTACTTTAGAAAATATATTTTATATACCTTCCTTTAGAAGGAGTTTAATCTTTGTTTCTTCTTTAGATATGCTTGGTTTTGGCTTTATGTTTAGTAATAAAAAAGTTGATTTGATATACAATTAAAAATTATTGGCTATGGTATTTTGGTTGATGGTTTATATAGATTGTCTTTGGCCATTGGTAATTCTAATGCTTCTTTTAAGTGTTGAAAGTATTGTTGCCAAACATCCTAGGATTAATGATAAATCTTTTATGTTATGACATAAATGCCTAGGACATATATCTAAAAAAGAATAACTAGATTAATTAATGATGATATCCTACCTGCCTTGGATCTTGCTGACATTGAGACTTGCATTAACTGTATTAAAGAAAAATTAATCAAGATCAGAAAGAAAGGGGCAATTCAAAGTTCAAACCTTTTATAAATTATTCACACTAACATTAGTGGACCTTATTCTTCTATAATTTGTGATAATAAATATTTTATCACATTTATTAATAATTTTTCTCGATATGATTATCTTTATTTAATTAAAGAAAAATCTGATGCCCTTGAAAAAATTAAAATTTTTAAAATTAAAGTTGAGAAATAATTGAAAGTTGTCATCAAGATAGTGAGATTTGATCATGAAGGTAAGTCCTATGGAAAACATGATATGGCAGTGTAGCATATAGGTTCGTTTGCCAAGTACTTACAGGAATGTGGGATTGTTTCTCTATATACCATGCTTGGAAGTCCTGAGCAAAATGGTATAGTTAAAAGGCGGAATTGCACTCTTAAGGATATGATGAGGAGCATGATAAGTAGGTCTAATATGCCATAATTTTTATGGGGTGAAGCTATCAAAACTGTATTATACATTCTCAACAGAGTTCCCAGTAAATCTGTATCAGAAACATCTTTTGAACTCTGGACTAGAAGAAAACCTAGTTTGAGTCATTTTCGGGTTTGGGGTTGTCCTACAGAAGTAAAATTGTACAATCCTACAGAGAAAATAGTTAATCCTAAAATGAGTCATTGTTACTTTATTGGATATCCGAAACATTCTAAAGGATACCAATTTTATAGTCTAGGGAGAGATAACAGAATTGTGGAGTCTCCTACTACCAAATTTTAAGAACTTGATGTGGCTGAACTTGATGTGGCTGATGAAGGATCTTCCCTAACTGTTGATAATGATAATGTCCAAGCCGAGACTGTTTCTATTCCTATATTTAGTCATAGTGAAAATATAATTCCTGCTCCTATTGATAGAATGGATAATGAAACCCTTGATCTTCCTGCTCCTATTCAAAATCTTTAACCGGTTGAAGAAGTTCAAGTAAGAAGATTTGTTAGACAAAGAAGATCTGCTATTTCAGATAATTTTTATGTCTATCTTAGAAAAAATGATTTTGATATTGGGCATATGATTGATCCAGTTACTTTCTTTATGTAGTTGATTTTTTTCAATCTGATTTTTGGATGAGTATTATGAAAGAGGAGATACAGTCTATGGCTAATAATGATGTGTAGGAGCTTGTTTAGCCTCCTAAGGGTTATAAACCTATAGGATGCAAATGGGTATTGTTACATTAGTGAACAAGATCCATTCGGCCCTGACACGCGGAGGCAGGCACGGCAACCTCGGTTCCACCTCGGCGGGGAATCCCAGTACCTCGGCCTCACTTCGGCCATGAGAAATCCAACTTCGGCACGCCCGCGGCAAACTCGGTAAGCCTACGGCGCGCCCAGATCATCTCAAGCCCACCGGCTTCCTTGGCTTAGCCCAGCGGGACCCCCCTCGGTCTGGCGCTCCCGCGCCACTGGTCGGCTCCGCAGAGCTACTTCTGCCCTCCCCAACTCTGCCTACAGGGCGAAAGGTTCCTTGGCTCCGCTTGCCGAAGCCGAGCACGTCGACGAACGTCCATGCGAGATTGCGTGCATGCCCAGACCTTCGCCCACAGGAACGACCCTGGCACCCTCCCCTCCACCTCGGTCTGTGTGCGAGGAGGGCGCGAGGCCGTGCTTTGCCTCCGCCCTCCTGCTCCGGCCATGCACCGTCCGAACGGTGCCCGACGCCGCCGTAACCGAGCCCGGTGAGGTGGCCCCGAGCTCGTCCGAGCCCGGCAAGGCACGCCCCGGCACCGGCGATTCTGCCCCCCGGCCCGGCGTGGCCGTGCTTTGCCTCCGCCCTCCTGCTCCGGCCTTGCACCGTCCGAACGGTGCCCGACGCCGCCGGAACCGAGTTCGGTGAGGTGGCCCCGAGCTCGTTCGAGCCCGGCAAGGCACACCCCGGCGCCTGGCGGTTCTGCCCCCCGGCCCGGCGTGGCCGTGCTTTGCCTCCGCCCTCCTGCTCCGGCCCGGCAGCGGGTCCGGCTCGAGTGGCGACCCAGCAGCGCCTCGCCGACGGCCTGGCTCGCCTCCGCCCGGGGCTGCTCCTGCTCCACCTCGGCACGACGCATCTTTCCAGCTCCGCAAGGCGTGCGACCGCTGCATGGCTCCGCCCGATCTTGCCTGCATGGCGCTCCCCCGCAACAGGTCGGCGGTCCTGCATGGCTCCGGCCCCTCCCGGTGGCTCTGCGACGAGCGAAACCCTTTCCGCCTCCAATGCGGCTCGGCGCGCCCGTAGGACCCCAGTTCGGTCCGCGCCTGCGCCGCCCGCGAAGCACCCGCATGGGTCTCCTCCACCCATTGCGGCCCGGCCTTCGGTTTCTGCGCTCCGCTCCGGGTCCGCGCATCCCGCACCGGCTCCGGCTCCCCGACTGACGCCCAGCTCGCCAACGGGAGGCCTCCGCCTCACCCCTCTCCGGTTCCGCGCGTCCCGTACCGGCTCTGGCTCCCCGACTGACGCCCAGCTCGCCAACGGGAGGCCTCCGCCTCACCCCTCTCCGGTTCCGTGCATCCCGCACCGGCTCCGGCTCCCCGACTGACGCCCAGCTCGCCAACGGGAGTCCTCCGCCTCAACCCTCTCCGGTTCCGCCCGGTGTGGGGAGCGGTCCGGCATGCCCGCAGTCAAGGCAGCCCTCCGCGCGGCTCCAGCTCGGCGACGCCATGCTCCGGGTCCAGCTCGGCCTGACCTCGCCCAGGGCAGCGTACCCCGCTCCGTCCGATCTCTCCAGCTCAGCTGCCCGTCCCGGCACGGAAGTGCCCAATTCGGCCGTGCCGGCTCGATTGCCCGCGCCTAGCCCGGCACGGACACGCCCGGCCAGCTCCGCCTCCGCCTGCGGCACTCCGAGCTCCTGTCCGGCTCCGCCCTCGCCCACGGCGCAGCGGCCGGCACGGTTCCCTTTGGCGTGCCCGCATGCTTCCGCCCGTGCTAGGGCGCGACCTGCTCTCCTCCGGCTTCGCCCATCTCACGCGCCCAGTTCGGCATGCCCCTGTGGCGGGCCTTCACGCGGGCCTTCTTTCGGTCCGCGTGCTCGCGTGACATCTTGAAGCGGCGTCCCGGACTCGGCCACTGGGAGCGCCACTCGGATCGGTCTCACTCATGTGGGCCCGGCACGTTTCCCGAAGAACCCATCCGTATGGGCCCGGCACTCTTTCCATGGATCCCCCTCCACGTGGGTCCTGGATGCGCCGCCTGACACGCCGCCTGCAAAGAGAGGTACGCGTTTAAGTTCCCTAAGCTACTGTTTGCACTAACTAGTGAATGGTGCCACACTCGAGGCGCTGGGCTCCTCTGCCAAATCTTCTGAGCCATCAAGAAAGGGGAAGCTGACCAGCCTGCCTAGGCCTTCTAGGCCTGCAGAGGCTTCACAGGCCTATACCAAGAAGAACGTGCCCCTCTGAATACCAAGAGCCGCTCGTCTATATGAGAGCGGCGGTAAGAGGTAGGAGGGGAGGGAGGGAAAGGAATAACACACTCTCTTCATTCTAGCGTTATCCATCACCTTCTGGCAGCAGAGAGTCCCCCCAAGCTCTCTGTCTCAGAGGTCCCTTATCTCCTTCGATCGTCCCACTGACTTGATCGTCGGAGCGCCTTTGCCGGAATCCCCGGCGCAGGTCTCCCCTGTTTTGCAGGTATCGCCCGGCGGAGGGATAATAAGTAGGAAGATTACTCCTCACCGAAGAGGCCCACAGGAGGGCCATGACAGTACCAAGCCCCTTTCATCCCAACTACGACTATGTTTCCCTTGATCGTCTCCGACCAACGAGCCCGGTGATGCTGCACGGAGTCCACGCACCCAGGCCACACAAGAGCTACCGGCCACGGCGATCTAGGCGGCAACAGATTGGCGCGCCATGAAGGGGGGCAGATCCTTGCTCCTCAATAAGGTTTTCCACCTTTGTCCTCAGTCCCTGGGGGGCAGACCGGGGGCACGGGGATGGGGGCACAAGAATTTCTCCCTCTCTCTCGAGGCTCCAGGGAGCGGTCTCGACCAAAAAATCTCACGCTGTGAGGGTGCATCGCCATCCTTGACGGGGCACCTGGCTTCAAGCCAAGGATGGAGCCACCTCCCAGTGGTACCACCATCCAGGAGCCCCCACCAAAAAGAAAAAAGAAGAGAGGGTCTGGCCGTCGTGAAGGAGAAAGAAATCCATGCAACGGAGTTTGCTCCCATGCAACGGAGCATACTCCCTCATGCAGCAGGAGCCTCTTCCTCCTCCATGCAACGAGGTCCTCTCCATCCATGCAACGGAGTTTGCTCCCATGCAACGGAGCATACTCCCTCATGCAGCAGGAGCCTCTTCCTCCTCCATGCAACGAGCTCTCTCACAGAGCCTCGTTCTCCCATGCAACGGAAGCTTCTTCCTTTCATGCGGTGGAGTACCGTGCTCCCGTGCAGCGGTCCTCCTCCACCATACGATGGAGATATATTCTCCCGCTCAACGGAATTTCTTCCCCTAGATGGAGGTTTGTCCTCCCATGTGGAGGAGTTCTATAATTTCTTGAGGTAACTCCTCCCTCCGCTATCTTTGCAGTACAAGAAACTATATTTTAGTTCTGCAGGAAGACCTCCTATGACATCATCAACGGAGCCTCAAGCTCCCATACAAAGGAGCACCATGCTCCCATGCAACGAGCTCTCTCACAGAGCCTCGTTCTCCCATGCAACGGAGGCTTCTTCCCATGCAACGAGGTTTTCTCCTCCCATGTAATGGAAGCTTCTTCCTTTCATGCGGTGGAGTACCGCGCTCCCATGCAGCGATCCTCCTCTACCATGCGGCGAAGATCTATTCTCCCGTTCAACGGGGCTTCCTCCCGTACAATGGAGTCATCCCCCTCACGCAGCAGGGAATTTCTTCCCCTCCCGTACTACGTGCACCAGGAGCCTTATGCCCTCAGGCGACGGAGCTCCCCCCTAAGCCACGAAGCTCCCTGTGCAACGGGAGCCTCTCTCCTCCCAAGCGGCGGAGCTTTCTCCCGTTCAACGGGACTCCTATTCCCCATGCAATGGAGCCATCTCCCTCGTGTAGCGGAAGCCTCTTTCCTCCCTCACGACGGGGCTCCATTTCTCCCATGCAGCAACAGGAGTCTCACTCCTTCAGTGCTACAGGAATCTCTTTCTCTCTCATGCAACATGCAACGGAGCCTCCTCCCATGCGACGGAGTCTCCCCCCCCATGCCACGGAGTTCCTTCCCATGCAACGGAGTTTCCTCCCATGCAACAGGACTTACACCCATGCAGCAGGACTTGCTCCCATCCAACGGAGCTTTCCCCCATCCAACGGAGCCTTGCTCCCTCATGCAACCGAGTTGTATTTTCACATGCAAAGGAGTCTCAATCTCTCCCAAGATGGCGGTCGGCGAATCTAGTTCCGGCTTGCACAAGGGAGGGATATGTCTTTGTTTATTCAGAGTTCAACAGGAAAGGCTCCAGTACCACTATCAAGAACAAGCACCACGACTCGCCCGAGCCGGTCATAGCCTGGCGCAAGAATTCTTGATCCAAAGCCCGGATCCCATGCTCTCCAGCACCAAAGCCCGGATCTCATGCTCTCCGGCACCAAAGCCCGGATCCCATGCTCTCCGGCACCAAAGCCCGGATCCCATGCTCCCCGGCACCGAAGACCGGACACCCCGGCACTAAAGAGCTGAGTCCCGCATCTACCGCATGACTCTCGGTTCAGCTCTTGCCTTACTCATAGTCCGGAGACATCCGTGGAGACTCCAAGAAGTCCCGCCATCTATCGAGAAAGCTGACGGTCTGGCATTCGCTGTGCTCCAAGTTTGGAGATATCCATGGGAAGCTCTGGAGCTCCAACCGTCTATGGCTCGCCTCCTAGCATGGCAAACTAGCAGCTCTACCATCCCATGAAGGAGGTAAGAGTCCCTCCTCAATAACCAAGGTTCCTCTTCGGTGCAACTTTGCTCTTCACCAATGCAGGAGCTCCCTTGTCGACTCCAAGTCCGGCGAAATTAAGAGCTAAAGTTCGGCTCCTCAGTTCAGCCAAGCTAAACTCAAATGATGCCGAGGTGAAGTGAAGACGAGCTCCTCAACTCGGCCGAGTCGAAGCCATATCCCTTGGTTCAACCGAACTGAGCCCAAACTAAGCTAAGCTGAATTCATGCCCCTTGATCCAGTCGAGCTGAAGCCAGGCTCTTCATTGAGCCCCGCATTTACCACTTGAATCTCGTCCAGAGATATCCATGGGTCGCTCTGAAGGTCCGACCATCTGCGGCTCACCTCCCAGCGTGCCAAGCGAGTGGCTTTGCCACCTCACGGAGGGGGTAAGAATCTCTCCTCAAAAATTAAAGTTCATCTTTGGTGCAACTTTGCTCTTCACCATTACAGAACTCATCTGTCCGATCCCGAGTCTGACGAAGGAGGCCTGGAACCCAGTTCCGGTACGACATCCTGGACTTCGGTCTGGAAGGTGGCGCGGAACCCAGTTCCCCACGACGTCCCTTGATGCCTTGGAACCCAATTCCGGCGTAAAGGCTCGGACTTCAGTCCGCGAGTTCCTCCGCCAGGGTGGCTCCCCCGTGGCCGAGCGTTGCTCTCTTGAGCTCCGTGGGCTTCCTCACCCGCGATGGCTCCTGTCTTATGGTGACTTCAATATCTTCGTCAAAGGTCCCGACAGGTGTTCTAAGCTCGGTCGCCTGAACCATGCACTCGGCCATACGTGTGAGCACCCAAGTTGTACACCTCACCAACCTCTGCCTCCATGACACCACCTTCTACTTTGTCAAAGGAGAGTTGCACAGAAGTACTGGCACAGTTATGATATACCCAACTCAAGGTAAAAATACCTACGAGCAGGTAGGTTTCAAAAACAACACCTTCTAAGTTGTGTTGCAGGATGTTCCCTGTTCGTGAAAAGGGCAGCCAAACTTGATGCCTTCACCTAGGCCTTCAAATGCTAATAGCCAAACTCAAGTAAGTTCAGTTTCATTTAGTGACTAACTTCTTGCAGTCGGTAGAGGGCCCGCTAAGGTGCAGAACCGAATGGATGATAATACTCCCTTTATCCAAAACGAAGACGTTATGGACTCAGGGAGTGGGGGCATCTTTTACATTAGTGAACAAGATCCATTTGGCCCTGACACGCGGAGGCAGGCATGGCAACCTCGGTTCCACCTCGGCAGGGAATCCCAGTACCTCGGCCTCACTTCGGCCACGAGAAATCCAACTTCGGCACGCCCGCGACAAACTCGGTAAGCCTATGGCGCGCCCAGATCATCTCAAGCCCACCGGCTTCCTTGGCTTAGCCCAGCGGGACCCCCCTCGGTCTGGCGCTCCCGCGCCACTGGTCGGCTCCGCAGAGCTACTTTGCCCTCCCCGGCTCTGCCTACAGGGCGAAAGGTTCCCTGGCTCCGCTTGCCGAAGCCGAGCACGTCGACGAACGTCCACGCGAGATTGCGTGCATGCCCGGACCTTCGCCCGCAGGAACGACCCTGGCACCCTCCCCTCCACCTCGGTCTACGTGCGAGGAGGGCGCGAGGTCGTGCTTTGCCTCCGCCCTCCTGCTCCGGCCATGCACCGTCCGAACGGTGCCCGACGCCGCCGTAACCGAGCCCGGTGAGGTAACCCCGAGCCCGGTGAGGTGGCCCCGAGCTCGTCCGAGCCCGGCAAGGCACGCCCCGGCACCGGCGGTTCTGCCCCCTGGCCCAGCGTGGCCGTGCTTTGCCTCCGCCCTCCTGCTCCGGCCTTGCACCATCCAAACGGTGCCCGACGCCGCCGGAACCAAGTTCGGTGAGGTGGCCTCGAGCTCGTTCGAGCCCGGCAAGGCACGCCCCGGTGCCTGGCGGTTCTGCCCCCCGGCCCGGCGTGGCCGTGCTTTGCCTCCGCCCTCCTGCTCCGGCTCGGCAGTGGGTCCGGCTCGAGTGGCGAACCAGCAGCGCCTCGCCGACGGCCTGGCTCGCCTCCGCCCGGGGCTGCTCCTGCTCCACCTCGGCACGACGCATCTTTCCAGCTCCGCAAGGCATGCGACCGCTGCATGGCTCCGCCCGATCTCGCCCGCATGGCACTCCCCCGCAACAGGTCGACGGTCCTGCACGGCTCCGGCCCCTCCTGGCGGCTCTCCGACGAACGAAACCCTTTCCCCCTCCAGCGCGGCTCGGCGCGCCCGTAGGACCCCAGTTCGGTCCGCGCCTGCGCCGCCCGCGAAGCACCCGCATGGGTCTCCTCCACCCATTGCGGCCCGGCCTTCGGTTTCTGCGCTCCGCTCCGGGTCCGCACGTCCCGCACCGGCTCCGACTCCCCGACTGACACCCAGCTCGCCAACGGGAGGCCTCTGCCTCACCCCTCTCCGGTTCCGTGCGTCCCGCACCGGCTCCGGCTCCCCGACTGACGCCCAGCTCGCCAATGGGAGGCCTCCGCCTCACCCCTCTCCGGTTCCGCGCATCCCGCACCGGCTCCGGCTCCCCGACTGACGCCCAGCTCGCCAACGGGAGGCCTCCGCCTCACCCCTCTCCGGTTCCGCCCGGTGTGGGGAGCGGTCCGGCATGCCCGCAGTCAAGGCAGCCCTCCGCGCGGCTCCAGCTCGGCCTGACCTCGCCCAGGGCAGCGTACCCCGCTCCGTCCGATCTCTCCAGCTCAGCTGCCCGTCCCGGCACGGAAGTGCCCAGTTCGGCCGTGCCGGCTCGATTGCCCGCGCCTAGCCCAGCACGGACACGCCCGGCCAGCTCCGCCTCCGCCTGCGGCACTCCGAGCTCCTGTCCGGCTCCGCCCTCGCCCACGGCGCAGCGGCCGGCCTGGTTCCCTTTGGCGTGCCCGCATGTTTCCGCCCGCGCTAGGGCGCGACCTGCTCTCCTCCGGCTTCGCCCATCTCACACGCCCAGTTCGGCATGCCCCTGTGGCGGGCCTTCACGCGGGCCTTCTCTCGGTCCACGTGCCCGCGTGACATCTTGAAGCGGCGTCCCGGACTCGACCACTAGGAGCGCCACTCGGATCGGTCTCACTCATGTGGGCCCGGCATGTTTCCCGAAGAACCCATCCGTATGGGCCCGGCACTCTTTCCATGGATCCCCCTCCACGTGGGTCCTGGACGCGCCGCCTGACACGCCGCCTGCAAAGAGAGGTACGCGTTTAAGTTCCCTAAGCTACTGTTTGCACTAACTAGTGAATGGTGCCACACTCGAGGCGCTGTGCTCCTCTGCCAAATCTTCTGAGCCATCAAGAAAGGGGAAGCTGACCAGCCTGCCTAGGCCTTCTAGGCCTGCAGAGGCTTCACAGGCCTATACCAAGAAGAACGTGCCCCTCTGAATACCAAGAGCCGCTCGTCTATATGAGAGCGGCGGGAAGAGGTAGGAGGGGAGGGAGGGGAAGGAATAACACACTCTCTTCATTCTAGCGTTATCCATCACCTTCTGGCAGCAGAGAGTCCCCCCAAGCTCTCTGTCTCAGAGGTCCCTTATCTCCTTCGATCGTCCCACTGACTTGATCGTCGGAGCGCCTTTGCCGGAATCCCCGGCGCAGGTCTTCCCTGTTTTGCAGGTATCGCCCGGCGGAGGGACAATAAGTAGGAAGATTACTCCTCACCGAAGAGGCCCACAGGAGGGCCATGACAGTACCAAGCCCCTTTCATCCCAACTACGACTATGTTCCCCTTGATCGTCTCTGACCAACGAGCCCGGTGACGCTGCACGGAGTCCACGCACCCAGGCCACACAAGAGCTACCGGCCACGGCGATCTAGGCGGCAACAGGTATATACAAGACTAAAAGAGATTTCAAGGAAAGAATTGAGTGTTTCAAGGCTAGATTGGTAGCCAAATACTTTACTCAAAGAGAAGGAATATATTTTATTAAAACTTTCTCTCCAATATCTCAAAGGATTTCTTCGAATTATTATGTCATTAATGGCTCATTATGATCTAGAGGTACATCAAATGGATGTTAGACTACTTTCTTGAATGGTAACCTCAATGAAGAAGTTTACATAAAGCAGCTAGAAAGTTTTCAAGAAAGTGGTAAAGAATATTTGGTATGCAAATTAAAGAGATCCATCTATGGTCTGAAACAAGATCACGATAATGGTAATTGAAGTTTAATGAAATTGTAACCTCTCTTAGTTTTGAGAAAAATAAAGTTGATCAATATATCTACCTCAAAATTAGTAGGAGAAAGTTTATCTTTCTTGTTTTGTATGTCGATGATATCTTACTCGTAAATAGTGACTTTGGTTTACTTTCTGAGATCAAACAAATACTGTCTAAGAATTTTGATATGAAAGATCTTGTTGAGGCATCTTTTATTTTGAAAATTGAAGTTCATAGGGACAGATATATTGGATTTGTCACAAAGAGCATACATTGACAGGATTCTTCAAAGATTTAATATACAAAATTGTAAACCATGTGATTCACCTATTATTAAAGGTGACAAGTTAAGTAAAGATCAATGTCTAAACAATCAGCTTAAAAAAGACCAGATAAAAGATATGCCTTATGCCAGTGTTGTAGGGAGTCTGATATATGCATAAGTCTACACCAGAGCAAACATTGCCTTCATAGTGAGTGTTCTTAGTAGATATTTATCAAATCCAGGCTATCAATATTGAGTTATTGCAAAGAAGCTAATGAGGTATTTACCGAAAATCAAAGATTATATGCTCGTGTACAGGAGAATTGATAATCTTGAGTTGGTTGAATATTCAAATTCAAATTATGCCAAGTATCTTGATGATTTGAAATCAACCTTAGGATATATTTTTATATTGGCTAGTGGTGCATTATCCTGGAAAAGTGTTAAATAGACAATGACTGCTTTTTCTGCCATGCAAGCTGAATTTATCTCTTGCTATGGAGCTGCTACTCAAGCTGTTTGATTAAGAAATTTTATTGCTGGACTTCAGATTTTATATTCAAGTTCTAGACCTGTAATGATCTATTATGATAATAAAGTAGCAGCATTCTTCATAAAAAATAATAAATCTTTCAGTAGATCTAAACATATCGAGCTGAAATATCTGACCGTCAGAGATCTTGTGAAGAATGGAGATATAACTATTGATTACATTGATACATAGTCTATGTTGGCTGATCCTTTAACTAAAGGTTTGAGACCTATATGCTTTACAAAACTTATTAAAAATATGGGTATATTAAACTCTTTTGATGTACTTTATTAGTGAGTGTTGCCACCAAGATCGCCGTGGCCCGTAGCTGCCGACGCCGGAGTGCACTCCCTTCGCTGGCTGACGGTCTTCTGGTCCTAGACCTGCAAAATAGGGGTTAGTGACCTGGGCCAGGGTTTCCGGCGGGGGCACTCCGACGATCAAGTCAGTGACGATCCAGGGAAACAGATCCTCCTGGTCGAGCCACTATTGATGGACTCCACACGAGGAGGAGTGTGTTGTGTAAAAGTGGGTCGCAAGTGTGTCGGAGGAAGTGCGGCCTGGTTAGAGGGAGTCTCTGTGTGGCCCTTCTTCCCGACCTTGCTCTGGAATGCTGATGGTGCCATGCCCTCTTCCTGGTAGGGCTTGCGCTCTTTTTTTTTTTTGTTGTTCTCTCCTTTTTTTTTGTCTGTTGGTATTGTTGTGTTACCTCCAAGTTTGTTGCAAACTAGGTTATCGTTGGGCATCCGCCTCGGGATCTCCACCAGGCTGTCAGGTGCATGCGGTGATGTCCTGAGGAGCCTTTCCCGATTCATGATAAGGGGAGCTGTCATGCGCTCCGACACTCCTCTCAGTTGCCTCATTTCTCGAAACTTGGTAGTACCTCGAACGGCGGGCTGCCGCCCCCGAGATTCGAATCTCCCGGTTGGCCTCCTCTCTTGGATGATCCAGGTGGTTAGTGAGGAGCGTGGCATCTCGATTAGTGTGCTTCTCCCCTTTCTAGTGTAACCGGTGGCTGCAGGCGGTCAGTACAGTATGGGAGGTGCTCCAGTGTAGTCCTCGGGCAGTTTATCGGTGTTCTGGGCTGGCGGGTTCCACGTCCGAGCCGGGGCTGAGCTGGAATGGCAGGGGTCGCTCCGATCTAGATGCCCTGAGCTTGCGGGGTCATCATGGTGGAGGGACGCTCCGACCTAGGCATCCCGAGCTCGCGGGCCCGACCTGGCGGAGGACGGAACTCGGCTCGCTGTCTCGAGGGAGCTTAACTCAGCTCGGCAGTGGAGTCCGAGTAGGAGGATTGACGCGGCGTCCGACGCGGCATCTTCTCTTGACGTGGCGCCTATCGACTCTCCCATGTCAGCGGTCCCGCCACATCAGTGAGAGTGACTTTATAATTAAATTTTATTATCATTATAAATTTATTTTTTATTTACATCTATCATGAGTATTTATATATATTATTATCATGATAATTGATTGGTTGATTCCTATATATTTTATGAGCACATGTGAAATAATAAAATACAACATAATATCTCAAGATTGTATCTTTGTCTTGAGAATGATAGTTGTATGAATATATTTCATTTGATAATTATGAGATCTCATTGAGCTTGGAGACATACAGATTTCTTTTAAAGTCGTGGAATTTCTCTTGTTGCCGATCCCGCCGCCGCGCCTGTGACTTCGGAGCCACCGATTTGACTAGACCGTCTCGCCCTGGGGTCTCCTGTCTCTCAATCTTGCAAGACAAGGTCAGAAGCCCTGGCCGGGGATCCCGGCGAGGGAGCTCCGATGGTCAAATTAGTAAACGGCGAGAGAGAACAGAATCTCCGAGACGGGCCCCCCCGACGGAGTCCCAGACTTAGAGATTGTACTAGCAAGAAAGGTCTCAGGAAGAATAGAAATCCGGCCAGGTTCCTCCACCGAGCTCGCGCCGAAGGTCCCCTCTCGGGATCTTGGATCCTGCTCTTGGTGCTCTTTCTTTTCCCAGCCTCCGTTTCTTGCTTACCTGGTCATCTACTCTCCCCTTCCTTTTTAACTCCTCACGTTGCCTTTTGGTTTGCCGCCTTTGGGAGGCTCCCTCGTCGCTTTCACCTTGCTCGCCGGGCCTAGCGAGGAAAGAGTAAAGGGAGGGCGCTGGCCAAACCGCCGACTAGACCTTGGGCCGAGCGTGAGCGGCCGAGGTGGACCCCTCCTGGGTGGATACCTGGCAGAGCGAGAGAAAGGCGCTCGACTTCGGTCGAGGTGGTCCCGTCTCCGGGCGCCACCTAGCGAAGGAGCGAAAGGGCCCGGCTCGACCTCGGCTGAGGTGGGACCGTCTCAGGGCGCCACCTAGCGAGGGAGCAAGGGGCCGCCGACTTCAGCTAAGGTGGACCCCTCCTGGGTGGACACCTGGTGGAGCGACAGAGGGGCGCTCGACTTCGACCGAGGTGGCCCCGTCTCCGGGCGCCACCTGGCAAAGGAGCGAAAGGGCCCGGCTCGACCTTGGCTGAGGTGGGACCATCTCAGGGCGCCACCAGGCGAGGGAGCAAGAGGCCGCCAGCTTCGGTCGAGGTGGACCCCTCCTGGGTGGACACCTGGAAGAGTGGCAGAGGGGCGCTCGACTTCGGCTGAGGTGGTCCCGTCTCCGGGTGCCACCTGGCGAAGGAGCGAGAGGGCCCGGCTCGACCTCGGCCAAGGTGGGACCGTCTCAGGGCGCCACCTGGCGAGGGAGCAAGGGGCCGCCGGCTTCGACCGAGGTGGACCCCTCCTGGGTGGACACCTGGCGGAGCGAGAGAAAGGCGCTCGACTTCGGTCGAGGTGGTCCCGTCTCCGGGCGCCACCTGGCAAAGGAGCGAGAGGGCCCGGCTCGACCTCGGCTGAGGTGGGACCGTCTCAGGGTGCCACTTGACGAGGGAGCAAGGGGCCGCCGACTTCGGCCGAGGTGGACCCCTCCTGGGTGGACACCTGGCGGAGGAGCAGGAAGGCCCGGACCGACCTCGACTTCAACCGAGGCGGGGCAACACCTGACCTTGCCGAAAAACTTCCACATGGCTCGAATCACGCCCAGCGAAATCTGAGGTATGCCATGTCATCGTAACGGCCGTATCATCTCTAACTTGTAATAAAGCATGTGGTTAAAGAAAAATTATGATTGATGGTATATTTATTTTAATTTCTTTTGATTATGAGATACTCTTTTGGTTATGTACCTAATTAAGATCAGGTGTCGAGTCTCATATATGTTGTACTGTTTTATTATTGACACCATGTTTGAATATGTAAAACAAAATGGTTTATTGTTTGATGTCATTAAATTTTTTTCCTTATTTTGTTTCTAAGCATGTTGAAAAGAAATTGGAGGACTGATAATAAAAATAGCATGTTTTGTTTTGGATCACCTTGATGCTATTTTCTTATTACACTACAACATCAAGACTCATATCGATAACAATTATAATGCTTGTAACTATTGATATCGGATAAGTGGTACAATGACTCCCATGATTCGGCATGACGAATATTATTGGATCGAGTCATTTGTAGGTACTGTCTATGGATCATATAGTGACCATATATTATTTTCAATCTAAGAGTCATTTTAAAATAAAATATTATTAAAAAAATCGTCATTGATATTGTCAAAGTGGGAGAATATAAGATTTTTCTTCTAATTTGGGATAACATTAATCGGTAGTTATGTTTTATTAAAATTGAATTGATTTTATGGTCCATGTTGGTAGACATGTGTTGAGCTTAATGTTATGTGATCATTATATTTGGGCTACAAGCATCTCATGTGAGTTGGTGCGGTTGAGACGGCATAGTATAGGCCTTAACATGACTTGACTCGTGATGGGAGGGTTGGTTTCGATATTTTTATTCTATTAGCTATGTCCCCTCTCCAATTCTTCTCCACATCTTCTAAATATATGATGTGAGTTATATTTCATGATAATTTTTTCTATCGAGAGCGAGAGCTGCCTCTTGCATGAGGAAGATTAGAGAGAATGATTCTGCCTTCGGTGTTCGTGCAAGCATCGGGATCCAATTTTGGAATTATGATGAATATAGGTATATATCGCAAACTTCTCTTGTAACATATCTAAGTTTGTATTCCAATCTTCTTGATTGATCCAACGGGATTAATAAAAACTTTTCCTATATTCTCCATCTCCCAATTGCATCCTTCCCCTGGCGATGTCCAACCCGTGGCCTCCCCTTCCCTTGGCTAGCCCCCACACATCATGGCGGCATGCATCCCCTTCCCCTGTCCTTCTTAGGATGGAGGACATGGGATCTTTTTACATAAGTTGAGATTTGTTCCATTCTATAGTGATGTGAGGTCGTGGGGGAGGTTCAATTGTAGTATTAAATCTAGTATTTAATCTTGGACTTCTTTTCTATTTGAAAGTCCAGTGATGGTTAAAGGGTGGAAAAGAAGTAAAGCTTTTCTTCATCCCAGTGGCGCTACCAGTTTCGGTTTATATGAAGGTGAATGTATGTGTGAGTAACATACATACAAAGAGCGATACTCTGATATGCCGTACTTGTGCAGAATGAATATGTTTTTTTTTTTTTTTTTGATGTAATGCAGAGTCTTTATGTTGTTTTGGAACATTGTTTCCTTTCCAAACAAGGTTCTCTAATCAAATCATAAACAACAAATATTTTCACAAAACTTATTTGTTGTGGATGATAAGAGGCCAGCTTTCAAAAAATTTGACATCAACAATAGCTCCTAATCATTACGGTGTGCATTCAATCCACCCTCTTGGGAATAAAACTGTGAAAACCCAGTTTATTGGACCGGCCTAAAATGGCCTAGATCATGGCTTCACGCGTGATAAGGAGAAGAAGACTTCGTTCAAGAATCTTCTTCTTCAGAGTTTGATGGGGATAAGGAATCTAAAGCTTCTCAATATTGATAAAATCCCTGGACCTCATCTATAAATAATAGAGCCCTTCCCCTCTTTGACTCCACAAACAAAACCCCAAACCAATGCTACTGATCTCAAATTTTTCTTCCATAATCTATTCTTAGGAGAGACCACCGAAATCGTCATTTTGGCCTCACCGGACTCCGGTAAAGGATTCAATGCACCTTCCTTTCTCTTTCCCCTATTCTAAGGCCAACATTCTACCTTGATTGGGAGTTAGAGAATTACCGGTGATAGATTGCAAGGGATTTTAGCGGCAAATCTTTTGGAGTCTCCAATGGTCGATCATGGGGACTTCGCCGGAACTAAGGTACACGTATTTGTTCCCTTCTTCTAGATGGGTTGCCATGGAGTTTCAGCCAATGGAGCTTTGGGCTGGAGGTCCAAAGAGGGCCTTCCTTATTTCGGCTCCCTTCTTCTCTTGATCCACCGACCATCGAGAAAGGGAGCAGTCGTCGGGATGGTCTCACCATCATCGAAACTACTGCCGATGGCAAACCCAAGGACCCCCACTACCGTGAATGGGAGGGAGGAAGAAAGGGGGGTTTCCCTGTTGGCCAAGCAGGAGAGGGGGAGGAAGGAGAGGAAGAAAAGAGGAGAGAGGAGGAGAGGAGAAGAAAGGAAGAGGGGAAAAGAAAAGAAAAGAAAAAAAGAGAGAGAGAGAGGGGGAAGATCTCGGTTCGATGGAGAAGAAGAAAGGGGAACGGAAAAAAAGAAAAAGAGGAATAAGAGGAAATAAGGAAAGAAAAGAAAAAGGAAAAAAGAGGAGGAAAGAGAAAAAAGAAAAGAAAAAAAAAAGAAGAGAGAGAAGAGGAGGAAGAGGAGAGAGAAAGAAGAAAAAAATAAATAAATAAAATAGTGAGGGGAGAGATTGAAAAGTCTCTTTCTCTGAAAATTTGGGGAGTGAGGGTTTCAAGGGGAGGATCGCTGGTAAAATTCTGGTAAAAAGGTTTTGGATTTTATAATTATCCTAAGATTATTTATTTATATTTAAAATTATTATTGTAGAAAAATAGCCTTCTGAGCAGAAGGGCATTGCGCGAATTCTGGATACGGAGTAATATTAGGTGCAGATAGCTGTCTCTTGAAAGGTAAGGATTTCTGGACTTGATCACCGGTTGTATGTATATATTTTACATGACATGATTTGATTCGAGCACATACACATTGGCATGCATAGTTATTTTCACATTGTATAGTTTGATTTCTTGTGATAAATAATATAATTGTTGTTATTATTATTTCTGTTTCTGTATACTATGTTTATCAAGTAAAGTGATTTTTTGATGGGTTGGACCATGATGCCGATTATTGAAAAACTGTAAATAACATGATTTGACTACATGAAGTGAGTTGATGAAGTATTAATCAAGTAAATACGATATTTGGACTAACCACGCCACGGGATAAAGGTTACTAATATTGTCAGTCACAAGCTGGACAATGAGTGTGCTAGTCACAGGCGGGATTGTGACAAATTATGTGCTAGTCACAGGTGGGATTGTGATAAATTATGTGCCAGTCATAGGCGGGATTGTGATAATAATGAATCAGTCATAGACGAGAGTATGACAATAGTGTACCAGTTATAGGTTGGAGTATGACCGTGGTTAGTCCAAAACCCTAAAAAAGAAGGATAACTAATGCAAACATATAAAGAAAATATAATGTTGTCAAAGGTTTCGTTATACTTGATATTTGAGTTGTTTTGGTTGTATGATCTGATAAACTACTATTTTTCAGTTATTTCCAAGTTATACTATTATTGATGTGACTGTTTGGAGACCTTACTGGATTGTAAAGCTCACAACCTCCTATTTTCTTTCTTCTTAGAGTTGTGCTGGATATTCGAGCTTGGTAGTGGATTGGATCGTGGTGAAAAGATACATAGCAAGGATCGGACTAGGCATGAGATTGAACTTAAATTTTTAGATGATTTAGTTAGTTTTATTTAATAAGATATTTTGTTGATACATAGCAAGGATCGGACTAGACGTGAGACTGAACTTAAATTTTTAGACGGTTTAGTTAGTTTTGTTTAATGGGATCTGTTGTTGATACTTATGTAATAACTCAGTAAATCATTTAGTAGTTTTAAATTGAATAAATGGTTTTTTTGTTATTATTAAATTATTTAAATAATGTTGGTTTAGTTGCTGCGATTTTAAATAAAGTAACTCTTATGTACCTAGGCGTTACATGATCTCTAGAATGTATATAGGGTTTATGCGGCTGGTCGCGTGTCAAATCCAGTACTAGATTTGGGACATGACAGAGTGGTATTAGAGCTTGGATTATAATCATTTGGGGCGGTGATACAAGTGGTTAAAATAATAATAATAATAATAACATGATGATTATTAGGATATGACAAGAATAGTGTCAGAGCTTAGGTTATGATGATTTGGGACTATGGCATAAGTGATTAGGATAGATATAAGTGACATTGAAATTCAGGTCATGATTGTTTGATACCGGGACATAAGTTATTTGGAAATTACATGGTGGTTATTAGGACATGACAGAATGATATCAAAATTTAAATTATGATCACTTGAAATTATGGCATAAGTACTTAGGATACAATTTGAATGATATTGAAATTATGGTTATGGTCAATATGGACTGTGATTTAAGAAGTATTTAAATTTAGTGTCATGATTAGTCGGGATATGAAGTTGGAAAAAAAAAGATTCGAAGTTTGGATTTCTAATCCTTAGATATTATACATAAGATCTGGCATATGATTAGTACCAAAGAGGAACATGATTTTTATTTGTAATATAAATAGTGAGATTGATCTACGATAGATAAAAAGGGCTGGATGATTTGTACTCCTTGATCATGATAAGTAAGCATATAATGGATATAGAAGAGCTGGATGGGATGTATCCTTGCCTTTGATAAGTGGGTTTGACCCAAGCATCAAGAGTACTGGCCTAAAATTATAGTATGTTATGTTAATGGGTGATGCTGAATATATATATTTAATTATCAAGTGAATGATTTTGGAATCTTGAACTTGATAGGGATGCAGATCATGATAACATGCCAGTTTTGTGTTAATTATTAAATTTTAAATTTTGGGACTATTGTAAGAAGATGTTTAGAGTATAAGTTATAAAATAGTTCAATGATATTAGAAAAGATATATTTTTGATGAATCTATATATGGATTATTATTGAAAATATATAAGAAAAAATATGTTTGGAATGATGTATAGCCTTGTAGCTCTCTTTTGGTGGATTAGATTTCATTATATTGGCATGGCATATATATTTTAATAGAATCTTGATAGTCTATGTTAGCAAATTTTGGATTGGATTACTGGATCTATCTTATAAGTGTTGGGAATTATTGAGTATGTCAAACTCCAAGTTAAATTAAGATTTATAGGAAGGTCTAGTTTATCATGCTACTGGATTACATTAAGCAAAGAAATTGATTTTGGAAGACTTATATGAGTTTAGCTTATGAGGAGCAAGATTTCAAACAGTTGCCAACTGATATTAAGAATTATAAAATAGCTCTATGAGTAATGACTTGATCCATCATATTCCAAAGAACATTGACTTAGAGTTATTTACTTTGTTAAAGTTAATGATAACTTTCTAAGAGAAGAGTTGATCTAGATTGTCTAATTAAATTATCAAAGAAAGTATGATTAATTCAGACTTGGTTTAGAGTTATTGAGGTCATAAAAGGATGGTAAAATTTAAGCAAGGACTTTTAATATGGAAACTGGATCAGAATAAATCTTGATATGATATGCCTAAAATATAAACGAAATGAAGAGACTCAACAGCTTTACTTTAATAACTTGAGATCTTCCTGGTACTAAAATAAGATAAGTTTTTGGAGGGATTTATTTAATAAACTTAGATAGTTTAGTAAATTATATTAGAGTGCGTAGTGGAAGCATAGTGGTTTGAGTTACCTGAAATCAATTAAGAATATTAACTCTAATTTTAGAAGTGTTATGATGGGAGAACTGATTAGAATTTTAGTAACAAGATTTTAGTAATAAATGAAAAGATAATACTATTGATCCTTGGGCTAGTCTATAAGTGTTGGCAGGCAATTTTCAGTAATTGGTTCCCTAATGTAGAGAACTCTGGTAAAAAAAAAATTGACATTTCTAAATCTAGAATAAAGAAGTGCTAATCCTTACCCGACTAGGATTGGGAATATTTGTGTCACCAACCTCCTTTAGTCATGACATTATGATTTCTCTATTTAAGGAGTACTCGAGGTTAATTGTAAAATCTTGGAGAAGCTTAAGATAAAAAAGAATGCTAAAGACCATGGCAAGTAGCTAATGCTTAAGCCTCCTTCAAATTTTTGGTTAAGAATAGAGTGGACCGATTATGATTTCCAGTAGAGTCAATCAAGAGAAAAAAATCTTAGGGGCAAAGAATTGTATACTAAATTCGAGGTTGAGGCACTAATGTTCATTTGAAGGAAATTGAAGAAATCCACTATGTAGATAGATGGTGATGACCAAAATAAAAATGTTATGTCTTGTTGTTATGAAAAGGCCATATAAAGAAAGCATTCTAAAAGAGAAAATATTGAAAGCTTGAGGATGATGTTAAGATTGGGTATTTCTAAATTTAGACTATCATGATGTTTTTGTAAAGTTAATTAAGGATAATTAATCATATCAAAATGTTAATATTATTTTGGAAAAGCTCAAGAAAATTCGATATGTATTGTAAATGGAATAGATCAAGTAGAATTTTATACAATTTCGTTATGTTAAAACTTGAGAAGCAAGTATCTGAAAATGTAGACTAATTGGAAGTTTGAGAATGACTTGAGGGTTGGATACATTTAAGGTTTAATATCTTAATCAAGCTAATTTCAAGGACGAAATTATTTTAACGGGAGGAGAATGTGAAAACCCGATTTATTGGACCAGTCTAAAATGGCCTAGATTGTGGCTTCATGCGTGGTAAGGAGAAGCAGACTCTGTTCAAGAGTCTTCTTCTTCTTTAGAGTTTGATGGGGATAAGAAACCAAAGACTTCTCAATACTGGTAAAATCCCTGTACCTCATTTATAAATAGTAGAGCCCTTCCCCTCTTTAACTCCACAAACAAAATCCCAAACTGACGCCGCTGATCTCAAATTTTTCTTCCATAATCTATTCTTGGGAGAGACCATCGGAATCATCTTTTTGGCCTCGCCGAACTCCGACAAAGGATTCAACGCACCTTCCTTTCTCTTTCCCCTGTTCTAAGGCCAACGTTCTAGCTTGATTGGGAGTTAGAGAATTACCAGCAATAGATTGCAAGGATTCAACTCACCTTCCTTTCCCTTCCCCTTGTTTTAAGGCCAACGTTCTACCTTGATTGGGAGTTAGAGAATTACTAGCGATAGATTGCAAGGGATTTCAGTGGCAGATCTTTTGGAGTCTCCGATGGTCGGCCACGGGGACTTCGCTAGAACCAAGGTAAGTGTATTTTTTCCCTTCTTTTGGATGGGTTGCCATGGAGTTTCGGCCAATGGAGCTTTGGGCTGGAGGTCCAAATAGGGCCTTCCTTATTTCGGCTCCCTTCTTCTCTTGATCCGCCGACCATCGAAAAAGGGAGCAGTCACCGGGATGGTCTCACCGTCATCGAAACTACTGTCGGTGGCAAACCCAAGGACCCCCACTACCGTGAATGGGAGGGAGGAAGAAAGGGGGGTTTCCCTGTTGGCCAAGCAGGAGAGGGGGAGAAAGGAGAGGAAGAAGAGAGGAGAGAGGAGGAGAAGAGAAGAAAGGAAGAGGGGAAAATAAAAGAAAAAAAAGGAAGGAGAGGGGGGAGATCTCGGTTCGGTGGAGAAGAAGAAAGGGGAACATAAAAAAAAGAAAAAGAGGAATAAGAGGAAAGAAGGAAAGAAAAGAAAAGGCAAAAAAGAGGAGAGAGAAAAAAGAGAAAAGGAAAAAAAGAAAAAAGAAAAAGAAAAAAGGAAGAGAGAGAAGAGGAGAGAGAGGAGAGAGAAAGAAGAGAGAGAAAGAAGATGAGAAAGAAGAAAAAATAAATAACTAAAATAGTGAGGGGGGAGATTGAAAAGTCTCTTTCTCTGGAAATTTGGGGAGTGATGAAATTCTGGTAAAAAAGTTTTGGATTTTATAATTACCCTAGGATTATTTATTTATATTTAAAATTATTATTATAGTGGAACAGCCTTCTGAGCAGAAGGGCATTGCGTGAATTCCGAGTGTGGACTAATATCAGGTATAGATAGTTGTCTCTTGAGAGGTAAGGATTTCTAGACTTGATCACTAGTTATACGTATATATTTTACATAACATGATTTGATTCGAGCACATACACATAGCATGCGTAGTTATTTTTGCATGGTATAGTTTGATTTCTCGTGATAAATAATATGATTGTTGTTATTATTATTTTTGTTTCTGTATACTATGTTTATCAAGTAAAGTGATTTTTCGATGGGTTGGACCATGATGCCGATTATTGAAAAACTGTAAATGACATGATTTGACTACATAAAGTTAGTTGATGAAGTGTTAATCAAATGAATACGGTATTTTAACTAGCCACGCCATGGGATCGTGATTACTAATATTGCCGGTCACAAGCTTGATAATGAGTGTGCTAGTCACTGGTGAGATTGTGACAAATTATGTGCCAGTCACAGACTGGATTGTGACAATAGTATGCTAGTCACAGGCAGGGGCAGACCACCGGGAGGGCAAGGGAGGGCCTTGGCCCCCCTAATTTTTTTTATAAATTATTTTTTTTGTAAATTTTTAAATATGTACAAAAATGGATGTTTGGAGGGCAAGGAGGCCCTTTGGCCCCCCCTAATTTTTTTAAATTTTGTTTATGAATTAAGATTTTATGTAAACTTTTATATATATATATATGGCCTTTCTAAATTTGGGAATATTAAATATAATTTGAAGAATCTTAAAAAAAAAATTAAATGAAACATATACTATAAATCAACTTTTTCTACTTGAAAGTTGGATCACTACCAATTTTATTTTTCATTTCCATTAAATTTTTTTATAATTTTTTAGGAGAAAACAAAGAATTTTCTTTTTATTATTCAACCAGTATCCGTCTCCAGAATTTGTCATGGTCGAAGCCACTACACGCAGTCAGCACCATCCCATTCGCCACACCGATGGATAAAATGGCGGCCAAACTTATCATGTGATGCGATCAATAGACGCTCCCATGACGAGACCAGACAGTTGCGCATACACAAGACCGGATACCATCGATGCACTGGCCTATGACTGCCATCTCGGTAGCCTTCGTTGGCCTTGTTGCACTGACGAACATTGCATGCGGTGAAGCCGCGCACCGTCTTAGCGACGGATCCATTGTGTACCATAATTGGATCTTGAAGGGCACGAGCGGGTGGGCGCCTATCATGCCTCAGGCTCCCACCAATGCTACTGTACTCACACCCCATCATCTTTGGCACCATCATCTTGTGTAGCACCAACGATACTCGGCACAACGCTGCCACTATTGTGGCCGATCTGCGCGCATCCTCTACGAGTCCATGACGTTTATTACTCTTCCGGTTTCAACTACTACTATAGAGAAAATATTTTCAAAAATAAAGATTATCGAGACCAGATTATGCAACAAATGGAAGATAATTTTTTTATTGATTATTTAGCCACTTATATCGATTAGGAGATAGCTGAAACTTTTATGGTACATTCAATTATTACTGAATTTAATTTTATAAAATAAGATAAATATAATTTATATAATATTTATAAAAAATATTTAAATTAATTTTAATTTTTATTAATATTTTTTATTTTTAGATTTTTTTGCCCCCCTTCAGGAAAGTTGGTGTGGTCCGCCCCTGGTCACAGGCGGGAGTGTGATAGTAGTATAAAGAAAACATAATGTTATCAAAGATTTCGTTATACTTGATAATTGAGTTGTTTTGATTGCATATCAATAAACTACTATTTTTCAGTTATTTTCAAGTTATACTATTATTGGTGTGACTATCTGGAGACTTTACTGGACTGTAAAGCTCATAACCTCCTATTTTCTTTCTTCTCAAAGTTGTGCAAAATATTCGAGCTTGGTAATGGATTGGATTCGTGGTGAAATAATGCATAGCAGGGATCGGACTAGGTGTGGGACTGAACATAAATATTTAGATGGTTTAATTAATTTTATTTAATGAGATCTGTTGTTGATACTTATGTAATAACTCAGTAAATTATTTAGTAGTTTTAACTTAAATAAATAATTTTTCTGTTATTATTAAATTATTAAAATAATATTAGTTTAGTTGCTGTGATTTTAAATGATATGATTTTTGTATATCTAATCCTTGTATGATTTCTAAAATATATTTTATGATTTGTACGGCCGGTCGTGTAGCCGAATCTGGTGAGCATGATAAAAATACAATCTCATCCTTGTATGATCTTTAAAATATAGTTTAAAATTTATACGGTCAGTCATGTAGCCGAATCCGATGGGCACGATAAAAATGCAATCTCATCGGTTCCTAGGAAGCATCCTTGACGAGCAGAGGATTTAGGGAATGCGATTCTTATAATAGAAAATATTATAATCCAAAAATATTATAAATTGATATAATAGAAATCATAGTCAAAAGGAATGATCAGATCCAAAGTGCAAATTGCAATCAGAGATCGCTCCCATGCTGCTGGCATGTGTGAGCGATTTTATAGAAATGAGAAAAGCATAGATACAGCCATGTTGTAAGGCACTGAAAATGCAACCTTATTGACAAGCTTCATTACCAGAAAAAGGAAATGCCCAGGTACATCTCATCAGGACAACGAGAAACCAGAGCATAGCAAACCAAGCATTGCACATAATCCATCATTTCTTCTCTTTCAGTGTTCATAGCAAACACTTGGCAAGCATCAGGTACTGAACCAAACTTTTTTCTTTCTTTCATGCTCTTCCTTCTCCAAAATCGGGTCACTCACGGCAACCCGCCACTTGCTGATCACCGCCTCCCTTTCCTTGCACCGCACCGGGAACCTGCCGCCGCCGCCGCCATCCTCTTAGTGGCCAGCAGGGCTTTTTCTATCTCCAACGCTGGAGTCGAAGGCAGAAGGCCATCTCATCCAAATAAGCCATAATTTCAAGTTGAACTCATAATTTTCAGTTTTTGGATGAGTTGAAAGACAACCTGTGGATTCGATCCACGAGTTCTCCGATCCCTTTTTTTTCGAGTTAAACAATGCCGTGCCGGTTGCCAAGCAGAGAATAAGTTATGGATTCAAACTGCAACCATCGCATCCAAACAAGCTTAAATTTATAAATATTTTTAAAAATAACCTATTTTTGTAATCAGTTTTTTAAATAGTATTTTTTTTGATAGAAAAAAATATATATAGAAAGGTACGTCAGCCTAGCCCTACTACGATGCCGGAATTTCGACCACGCAACCCTCAATCAGATGTCCCAGATTTAATCTGGAATTTAATCGAGTCATCCGTGGGTTCATTTCTCGAATCCGTGATCCCGGAATTCCAACCGTGCAACCCCCAATCAGATGTTCCAGATTTAATCTGAAATTTAATCGAATCATCGATGAATTCATTTCTCAAATCCATGATCAATAAATTATTCATAAAAATTATACTAAGTCTTAACCGCTATTATCGTAATGATAATAATATTTTTTATAAAAAGAGAATTCTACATCCACGGCTCGCAGCAATGTGAGTGGACACTGGTCAACAACATTAGACCCTATATTTTATACATATCTATCAACGAGTGTCGGTACTGGCACAGCGTTCTCGACGGCAAAATCGTTCTACTATTTTAAAATCGAGGAAAGATCTTTTATATATTTTATAAAAAATAAAAATTAATAACAATAAGATGAGTTTTAGAACTTCTAAAAAGGTGGAATTAATTATAGTTATTTCTAAAAATATTTTTTTAAAATAAATAACTAAAATTTTATAAAATATGAATGGATTGTTAGGATAGTGTATAGAATAATAATATATACAAAGATTATATAACCTATCTATTATATATAACTAAAATTCTACTATCTTGTTTAAAGATTATCATGTATCACTTTTTTATAAACACTGAGTTTTTCATAGTTTTGTTTTTTAAATTTAAAATTTTAAATAAATTTATTTTTACAAAATCTATCATTTTTTTCTTTCCATATTCTTTTATTTTTCTTCTTTCTTTTTTAATAGATCTTTAAATTTAAAATTTAAAATAAAAAAAAATTGTTTTCTAAAACATTACCATTTTCTTTCCTGGTTTCGTATTCTTTTATTTCTTTCATTTTTTCTTTCTCCATAGGTTAACCAAAAAAAACAGCAACAAAATAAAAAAAAAAAAATATCGATGATCATATAATCCATACATGAAATGGATACAAATATAATATTTTAATATATTTATATTAATATAATATTTTAATAATAATATATGTCCAGGTTATATATTTATACTAATATAATATTTTCATTAATATTAATATAGTACTTATATTAATATATTAAAATTTTATTAACATAACATTATATTTAATATTATATTATATCTATATTAATAAATATATTATGTTAAAATATTAGCATTATATTAATATAATATTAATATGCATAAATTATTATTATATTAATATAATAAATTATTATTATTTAATATTATATTATAATATATTTATATTATTATAAATATAATATTATTATTTATATAAAGTTCGGGAGTAAAAATGTATTGTTTTATATTTATTAAGGATATAATGAATATTTTACATAATTCTTCCGTCGATGCTTGATCAAATATAAAATATATTTTTAAAAAATTAATTATATATTAAAAGAATTTAGGAAGTAATTTTTTAAGAAGTCACTTCACGAGAAGTTAATTTTTGAGAGGAAAAATCCTTTGCACAAACAATATGTCAATTGTTGCTCGGACCGGTAGGAAATTAATGATGGGTGGACGTGGTTCATCCAGTAATTTTTTCCCTTGACCGGACCAAAACTCGAACCATATGTCGTCATGCATGACACCATTCAAAAAACGTGAAGAGCCGGCCACCAACGACCGGCCAAAAAAACACGTTCTCGGAACTTCATTTTGCCTTGGCCGCCAAGCCATTCCCAAGTTCTATAAATCCATCTCTCGCAGCCCACACATCACCAAGCTCTTATAGTTAGAGGAACAGGAGGAATTACTGGTAGTTGAAGAAGAGAACAAGAGGAAAAGGAAGGAGGAGGAGAAGAAGAAGTGTGTGTGCCTGTCTCCATATTCACTCAAGTCATGGCATCCATCACGGGAGGAGACCTCGCCGCAGCCTACGTCATGAGGAAGCTCTACAAAGAGAAGATGAAGAGAATGGAAGAAGAGACGGGAGGAAAGAGGTCCAAAGAGCAGAAGCCCAGCAGAGGTTTCTTTGGACTAAGAAAGAAGGTCCATCCCAACGGTTCTGTTTCATCAACCAGTTTCGAGCCCGCTCGGAATGCCGGAGATGCTGCAGTCGTCCATTGAGAGAGGATCGGAAGAGCAGTGAATATTTGTAACACTCCCTATGAATGGAATCCAACCTGGTTGTTTATGACCTTATGATGAATTCTTTGTGTTTCGTAGCTGTTTGTTTCTTTATTAATTTGAGGGAAGTTGTACGTACGTAATACTAATTATTTCTTATGTAGTGCATGAGATTTCTTTATTTTGTAATAGTTTTCTCTCTCTAGAAATTCTTTATAAGACACGGAGAGGAAAAAATCACCCAAATTCATTAAAAATGTGTATTCGAGCTGTTTGAAGCAATATAAAATGGTGTTGGTATTCTTATGGCATGTGTGATCATGATGGAATATATATGCATGGGTCTCACAAACTTTGGACATGAATAGAGAAATCAAGAAGCTCAATTTTCATCGGACCAAATTAATTTTAGTGTGGTCTAATTCCATTTGATGAAGAATAGATCCAAACTGTTTACATTCTAAATGAGCCAGCTTGAGATCTAAATCCTACTTTATAAAAAGTTGGGTTGGCCGCTAACAGAATTCCCATTTGATTGACAGCATTCTTGGAAGTGGAAGCATCGATGCTTGGTGAATTGGATACCAAAATGACCGGTCTCGATGTACAAAGAATTTAGTAGTTTAAAGCTGGGTGAAGTGGAGGCACAATTACCATTTTGTATATTACACGAAAAGCTTCAACATTCCAAGTATTCGGTGCAAGAAGAATTGATCCCATAAGTTTTAGGATGCTAGACTTCCTATCAGCAACTGAGAGATGGAGTTCAAAAGGAATGTGGAACAAACTATACTTTGTTCCTCGTAGTCAGGGGGAAAAAATTATAGGGACTGTCTGGCGAATTGAAACTATCAGGCAGGTTTTTTGCATGAAAAATTGTATCCGGTGATGAAGCAATTCATTGCCAGTGTAAATTAAGACTCTCATCCACAGGCTTACACATTACAAAACGTAGAGTGCAACCATCATGTCAATTTCTTATTCCATCACATTCAGACATTTTTTTTTAAAAAAAAAATGTAATTCAGAGAACCTGTTAGATGTACACCACTGTTTTTTTTTTTAAAAAAAAAAAAAAACAATGTCACTATTAAATGGGAATTTTGTGATAGTTTAATTCCATAATACTCTTAGTTTATTATTAACCAAGTCCAATACTGTAATTGTCACTTAAACTAGTCAAAAAAAAAAAACAATGTCACTATTAAATGGGAATTTTGTGATAGTTTAATTCCATAATATTCTTAGTTTATTATTAACCAAGTCCAATACTGTAATTGTCACTTAAACTAGTCATTTTTGGCTTTCATTTAAGTACTTTACTACAATATACCACTCCTTGGTTCTTCATGGATCATGCATCTCTCCTATCTCCGGAACCACCGATTCACTTTGCCCTAGTATGTGGCACTAGATCTGAACCTGCATTTTGGTGCTACAAAAAATTCTTGGTGCACCACTTGTAGTGTAGGAAATCCTAGCTGGTCCATACCGCATCTCCTTATTGGTCCATATCGATCCTACTTGGTTTGACAGCACAGGATGGGATGAGCACTTAATAGCAGGGATATCAGCATCAGTTTTGAACGTGACGTGCATTAATATCCGGTAAGCCTTTTTTTTAATTTTTTGAACAGACCAAAATATCATTTCCCTTTGTCACGTCCCGAATCCAATACCTAGATCGGCTATGCGACCGGCCGCACAACCCTAGGTATCATCCTAGAGATCATATCAGGCCTGACCTTCAATTCAATATTCAAGCACTCTGGGATTAACACCTATACCCTAGCTCCTCACTGACTGATCCCAAAATCCGATTGATTTTTTGGATCTGCAACAAAAACACAGGAAAACAAGGATGAGCTATACAAGCTCAGTAAGTTATCAACACCTCCAGTATACATACATAAATATGCCATTAACAAATAGCAAGCACAAACACATCATACAACAAGATGTCCATCAATATAATAATATATATCCAGTAACATGATACAAATATGTATACTTAATCCCAACCGACACCGACACGACTATGGATGGCCAATCATTTACTTTACTCTCCTAGTCCCTCTGACTATGGCCACGATCGGCCCGTGGCTCGCCCCACAAGAGACTAAATCCTGTCTCACATACTGCTCAACAGTCATGTACCAGCGATCGTCCCACTGGAGGCCCATAAGAAAAACTAGCTCTGAGTATCACACGAGAAAACATGCATCCTCTGCATGTGCCTGCCATGCATGGCTAAAATAAGGCAACTAGCTCCTGTCTCACATACCGCTCAACGGTCATATTCCAGCGATCGCCCCACTGGAGGCCCACGAGGAGACTAGGTCCTTGTATAATCATAGTCGGACTAGAGAACGACAACACCAATACAACGCATGCAACCCAATGCAATCCAATACAATCCAATACAAATTAAAATATATTACACATATTTAATATTTTATAAATACATAATATATTTGGTATATAATATCAGAGGTCAAGATAACTTACCGAAGAGTATCCACCAACTACGCACAATTCAAACACTAGACCTGATCTTCCAAGGACAACGACGATCCTGACCAACAATCTAAACATATAGTTAATTTCTATTTAATAAAATTAAAAAGAAAACTGTTATCATGGGGCACTCTCCTCAATCCAATTCCTATTCTGGTCTAGAATTTACCTTTCCTCCCTTTCTCTTCTCTCTCACTCTCTCTCCTCTTTCTCTCTCCTCTCTCTCTCCTTCCTCGCCCATGATGGTGGGGGACCTCACGGGTGAGCCACCGAAAACCACCCCGGCGACGGACTCTCAGGTAGGTTTCTCTCTCTTTTTTTTTCTATTTCTTTTTCCTTTTTTTCTTCTCTTTTCTTTCTTTCTTCTCCCCGAACTCCCCTGCTCTCATCCTTGATTCAACCGAACCACCTCTCCCCCTGTTGCCATCGTCGGCCACGAGAGACTCTCATCGGAACGGACTTGATGGACTAGAGGTGGACCCGACGTCAACCAACCGACGATCCACGGCCCAAATAACCCAAACTCGAACAAAACAGGTTTAATAATCCTTTCTAAAGAATTTAATAAGGTAAACGAACTCGCTGGCATTTGAAAAAGTCCCCTGTGCTCGCCGGAGAGGAGACGACGGTGCGGGAGAGGCTCGATGGTCTCGTAGGCGACAGTGAGAAAAAATTAAAGATAAAATAATTGATAAGTTCCCTCGCCGTTTGAAACTCAAACTCCATCCATCGACCCATCCCTCCGAACTCATCGCCGGCCCAGTTCCTCTCCCCCTCCTCAATACTCTCTCTCAAAACATCGGCGAGAACTCCGACCGATAAGGAGGATCGGGCTCCCCCCTGTTCCCGTTCTTTCTTCTTCTTCATTTTTTTTTCTCAGTCTCTAACTGAAGTCGGCAGCCCTAGTGAAGCTAGGCCTCACATCTTTCTTCCCTCCTAAAAAAAAATTTCGTCCTCGAAATTTAAAACATCTAAAGCTTCCAAACTCAAAGATGCGCAATCCAATATTCACATGATTCACTTGTCCAAAATTCAGTAATCCCAAACAGAGCTCCTATTCATTCTTCATAATACACTTTAATTAATCCTAATATCTGTAGTCCACCACTCTTCCGCTGCGCACTCTGATATAAATTTCAAACCCTCTAATATTTTTCGATACCATTTCTCCGCTCAAAGTAACATTAATAACAAGGTAATCTAAATCTTCTCATAGATCTTAAATTTGACTTGAGTTCAACATATCAAATAATTTCCAATATATATATGGAAGATCAAATAATATAATCCAAAACTGCTAACATAAACCATCAAAGATTCTATCAAATATACATGCCATGTCCATATAATATTATTAAATCTGCCAATAGCAAATTGCAAATCTATACATTATCCCGAACACATTTCCATTATATAATCGAAAGATTCTCTCTCTTAATATCATTAAACTCCTACATCATAAACATATTGCAACAGTCCCCCCATTTATAATCCAGAATTTAACAAAACTTGCAAGCTATCATGATCTTCATCCATATCAATTTAGGATCCCAACATTATTTAATTATGAACTGAATACACATATTTAGCATAACATAATACACTATACTTCCAGGTCAACACTTTTGAAGCTCGATCTAATCTATTTATCAGAGAAAAATATACATCTTATTTAGCCCTTCAATATCCATAATATGCTTACTTGTTATGATCAATAGTATCAACCATTCAGTCTCATCCAAGATCAATCTCTACAAAAATCATATTCCAGATCTTATGCATAGTACCTAAGGGTTAGAAATCCAACTTTGAATCCATTCCAATTGGTCATAACTTTAAGTTCAAATATCATAATCCATAGTGATCACAATCTAAATTTTAATATCACTCAATCATATCCTAACTACTTATGTTGGTCTCAAGTGATCATAATCCAAACTTCGATATCATTAAGTCATATCTTATAATCATCATACTAATTCTTAATCACCTATATCATAGTCTGTATTATATTAGATTTCCAATTAAATCAAATCCATAATATAACTCAAAATATATCTCCATATATCCATTGCCTAATCTTGATGACAATCTTCCAAAAATTAAGCTAGAAGAGTTTAATCCAACATTTTATTCAAGCAAGCCTCCTATACTTAGCAAAACCCTTGAAACTATAACATACACCTATCAAGGGGAATTAAATAAATTCTCGGTATCAATAATTACTCTGGAATATTCAATCAAAATCCTAATTCTACCCCACTCTCATTAACTAGGTCACTTGATCTTAAACCTTTGCTCTGATACCACTCTGTCACGTCCCGAATCCAATACCTGGATCGGCTACGCGACCGGCTGTACAACCCTAGGTATCATCTTAGAGATCATGCCAGGCCTAACCTTCAATTCGATATCCAAGCACTCAGGGATTAACACCTATACCCTAGCTCCTCACTGACTGATCCCAAAGCCTGATTGATTTTTTGGATCTGCAACAAAATACAGAAAAATAGAGTGCGAGCTATACAGGCTCAGTAAGTTATCAATATCTCCAGTATACATACACAAATATGCCATTAACAAATAGCAAGCACAAACATATCATACAACAAGATGTCCATCAATATAATAATATAATCCAGCAACATGATACAAATATGTATACTTAATCTCAACCGACACCGACACGACTATGGATGCTAACCATTTACTTTATTCTCCTAGTCCCTCTGACTATGGCCACGATCGGCCCGTGGCTCGCCCCACAAGAGATTAGATCATGTTTTACATACTGCTCAACGGTCATGTGCCAGCGATCGCCCCACTGGAGGCCCACAAGAAAACTAGCTCTGAGTATCACACAAGAAAATATGCATCCTCTGCATGTGCCTGCCACGCATGACTAAATAAGGCAACTAGCTCCTGTCTCACATACTGCTCAATGGTCATATGCCAGCGATCACCCCACTGGAGGCCCACAAGGAGACTAGTCCTCATATGATCATAGTCGAACTAGAGAGCGACAACACCAACACAATGCATGCAACCCAATGCAATCTAAAACAATCCAATGCAAATTAAAATATATTACACGCATTTAATATTCATAGATACATAACATATTTGGCATATAATATCAGAGTTCAAGATAACTTATCGAAGCATCCACCAACTACGCATAATTCAAACACTAGATCTGATCTTCCAAGGACAACCACGACGATCGACTACAACAATTTAATATATAATTAATTTTTATTTAATAAAACTAAAAAAAACTATGTTTCATGGAGCACTCTTCTCGATCCAATTCCAATTCTGGTCCGGAATTTACCTTTCCTCCTTTTCTCTTCTCTCTCCTCTCTCTCCTCTTTCTTTCTCCTCTCTCTCTCCTTCCTCGCCCACGATGGCAGGGGACCTCACGGGTGAGCCACCGAAAACCACCCCGGCGACGGACTCTCAGGTAGATTTCTCTCTCTTTTTTCTTTCTTTCCCCTTTTTTCTTCTCTTTTTATTTCTTTCTTCTCCCGAACTCCCCTGCTCTCATCCTTGTTTCAACCAAACCACCCTCTCCCTCGGTTGCCGGCGCCGGCCATAAGAGACGATCGCCGGAAAGGACTCGATGGACTGGAGGTGGACAGCGACGGTGCAGCCACCGACGATCCATGGCCCAAATAACCCAAATCGAACAAAACCAGATTTAATCCTTCTTAAAAAATTAAATGAAGTAAATGAACTCACCAGTTTTGAAGAAGCCCTCGTCGCTCGCCGGAGAGGAGGACGACGGTGCGGGAGAGGCTCGATGGCTCGATAGGCAACGGTGAGGAAAAATTAAAAATAAAACGACAAGTTCCCTCGCCGTTTGAAACCAAACTCCATCCAATCGAGCCCCAATTCCTCACGGACTCATCGCCGGCCAGTTTCCTCTTCCCTCACGACTCTTCTCTCGAAAACACCTGCGAGAACTCCGACCGGATAAGGAGGATTGGGTTCCCCTGTTCCCGTTCTTTCTTCTTCTTCTTCATTTTTTTTCTCAGTATCGAACTGAAGTCGGCAAGGGCTACCGACTTCAGCCCCAGGTGGCCCACACCCTCTTCCAACTTACTTTTTCCCGTCATTTTACTTGGATTTTACTGATTCTAAAACTAATATAAATGAGAAAAAAATGAAAAAGTGTTATATTATTATAAAAAAATTAATTAATGTGAGATAATTTTGCCAATACAAAATCTATCTCTCATATATTCTATCTATCGTTCCTTTATCCTTCTAATTTGTGCGAATATAAATTGCTAGGCAGAGACATAAAGTGGATAGACAATCCCTCCTTTTTATTATCACTTTTATTTTTTTTAAACCAAATGATAAATGAAAGTTATCCATCATTCTAATCATATCCATCCTCCTTGTGATCGCGACCAAATACAAAGTTAAAGTTGCTAACAAATTGATCTTAATTGAAGGAGACATATCGTGCCTCATGACTAGTGCCTAAACCGTTAGTTATACACTAAACTTATGTAGTTTTATGCACCAAACATTTTGTTGAACTTACACAATGGGCTTGTTGAAACTGCAGGCCTCCGGCCAAGTCCTAGATTATATCTAAAAGCTGTGATTTAACTAATTTTTGGTTCCAAAATATCATATTGGACAAGGTTTACTGTCAAGGTCTCAGCCTGGACAAATTAAGTCAAATCAATCAGGTCTGGGTTTGTTTGGTTCTCAGGTTGGGGTAGATTCGTTCTCTTAGCCATCTACCTTGACCTCGTCAAATACTCCACATTTGAACTGCTGAAAAATGTTGCTTGGCGGCCAAACAAAATTTATGCACACTAATACAAGCATATTTTGACCATTCCAAACCAAGTTTCCTCGGCGGCCAATCCACCTTTCAAAGTTTCAGCTCTTATAAATCCTTGCAGTCTTCATGGAATCAACACTACCACAGAGTCTTGCCAGGTAAAAGGAAGGAGGAAGAAGAGAAACGGAAGTCTCTGGAAGCCCCATATTAATTCTTGCTGGTCTTGGCTCCTATGGGTGTCGATGTAGCTGAAATATGTGTCCTCAAAAAGCTATACAAAGAGAAGATAGAAAGAAGAGAAGGAGACAACGGTTCCAAAGAGAAGAAGAAACCTAGGTGCGGTATACTTGGAATGGTTAAGGAAGTCCTTTCGGGTACTGCACCAAGGGTGAAAATGACAAGTTGTGTAGTTAATGCGTGTGCCCATTTGGCTAGAGTGGCTGCTCCACTTGTATGAAATGCACTGTTTATAAGAGTCCATATAGTAGCCAATCATCAGTCACATTCTTTTTGTTATCAATGCGTAAATCTATTCATTCATGCATATGGCCAAGATTTCTCGTATTTCTTTAAAAAATGCTTCAGTTGATGTAGTGTTGTACAAGTTGCTGGTGGTAATTTGGTGAAGCAAGTAATCGGAGTTGAGCACACCAACTTGCATCCTGGCATTGGAGATCTCTACTCACCTATCATTTTGACGAGCCTATAACAGAGCTTCGTCCCTTTCCAGTGGATGTCTGTTAGATGTATCTGAGCTTAAGCTTACTATCGTCCTCATGAGGTCGGAATTAAGCGCTATCAAAGGAGGTTTCTTCTTTGTCATCTACTTTATATGAATTCAAAAGAACGGTGGCTCTTTTTTTTTTTTGATAAAAGAACAGTGGCTCTTTGATCTATGAGTTTCGAGTGAACAAGATTTCTCCTACAAGTCCGTGGATTTGGTGAAGTGATGATGCCGTCTCTCCAACATTTTATAGAAGACAATAATCTCCTTTGTTTTCAATATTTGCACCATGATACGTTGTTTCTAGGGTACATATAGCTCTGCTCTATTTTATCTTATCTTTTTAGAAAAAGAAACCTTATAAGGATCTAGTTTTAAAATCTTAAATATTACATACTTTAAAGCAAAGACTAGCTTCAGAAAACCAAAACTACCATTTCAATCATTCACCAATCTATAGACCTCATCTCTAGTTTAGGTAAAAATAAAATTTAATTACAAAGACTATTTTTTGGAAAAAAAATCACAAAGCATATGTAATACATCCAACTGGTCATTACCTAATGAGTAGAGCTATCGAGTCAGATCCAGATCCGAAATTTTCAAGTATTTATCTAGCATCTCTGGATCTGATATAATATAAGATCTGTTTGTCCAGAGTTGGATTTGTTTAACAATAATATAAATAGTATGCTATGATATGAATATTTAATATCAAAATTAATATATCTAAAATCAAAATAAAATTGCTTATTTATTTATTATTAAAAATATTATGAACCGTTATATCTGGCCTGACGGTTCAAATCTAGGTTAATAGTTAAAAACGCCGGCCCTACATCTCATCCAGTCTCCCTCCCTGCCTCGGTGGCTCCCACGCCACCACCCACCCCCCCACCTCCTCTCCACCCACCAGCAGACCACCGCCGTCCCTCCCCTCCCCACTTCTCCTCCCTGCGGCTACGACCTTGCTGACTTCTTCCACCGCGAGTCCACCTTCCACTCCCCTTCCCCCGCTTCAGATCTCTTCCTCCGCCGCCAGCGCTCCGCCTCCGTCGCAGCCGACAATCTTATTCCCCTTCCGGCCTTCCCCTCCCCCCTCCCTCCGCCCCGTTGCAGCCTCGACTCCATCGCTGGCAAGGCCCCCTGCTGGATCGAGTTCTGGAGCGGCAGAAGGAGCTCCCTTCTCTCTCCGATACCTTCGGCTGAGGTACATCAAAGCCCCCCACAAACCCAGCCAACGCGGCCACATACCAAACACCCCCTCCAACCACACAATCCAAACCCCCTCCTCTCCAGAGACAAATCTTCGAATGGATCACCTCCAACCCCGAACCAATCAAACGCCTGGTCAAATCCGACATCCGCCATCGCATCGCCGACATCTCCACCCCCTCCCCCTTCTCGTCGCCCCTCGACGGAGTTGAGGACTCGCCGAGATCTCCGACCGCTTCGCCGTGGTGCTGGGGAGGGATCAGGGTTGGTTTGAGGTCGGGATCGGGGAGGAGATGGAGGCTCTCGTGGAGGCTGGGTGGGAAGACGGAGCAATCATCGTAGGCGGCGCCGATGGCGACCACCTCCCAACCCCTGCCGTTCTCCTCCACCCCAGCCGCCGGAGCGGGGGGAGGCACCGGCTCCCACCCATCACCATCGACAGCGGCGTTTCCGGTGTTGCCGCCGGCGGCGCCGACGAAAGAGAACGGCGACATCATCTCGGCCTTCTCCATTGCCCGCCGGCGGCACCGAGATGACGCAGCTAATAAGACTTTGTTGCGGCGGTTACGAAAGAGAGGGTTCCGGCCTGGTAGGCACCTCGAAATCGGTCGATGAGGTGACGGCGTCTGGCCTCCTCGATGGCTTCGCCGAAGCAGGTATATTCCCGTGCTCCTAAGCCCCCTGGTCTTCCAAGGGGTCTTCCATTTGGGTCCCGGATTTGGGTCTAGATATCCGAGACCCATTACGATCTAGATCTGGTATTTCAGAATTAGATGGTATTTGGATCCGGATTTAGATTTAGATTTAATAATTAAGATGGAATCAGGATCTGGACATCTGAATTTCGATCCAAATCTGATTTGTTGACAGCTCTACTAACAAGTACCTGGTGATCAATTAGTGGGAGCACTGCCGTCGGACTTGGTGCAACGGTTGGGCCGAACTTATTTCTTCATGGCCAAGTAATGACGAGGCCTCGTCCGATCTGTCTCTTAGTCCTTTTTTTTTTTTTTTTTTTATAAGATTACACATCTCTTAGCCCCTCAAGCCTCAAACATTCCAAGACATGGTTCTCTTGGATTCAGCATTGCCCGCATCGGTATGCTTAGAGCACGAAGCAAGGAGAATATGGAGAAAATAAAAATAAATAATGGAGAAGAGAGGGTGGCAAAGAAAGAGAGAGGATATCCCAAGAAAAAGGTTCGTCCAAGTGTCTCTCCGGCATCGGTTTCCACCGGAGGAGCAGCATACTAAGGCTAGGAAGTGAAGTACGTCTACTACCATAAAAAAAGTCAGGTGTGTTGAGTGTTTACTAGCTATGTGCCTATGTTAATTGTAATATGTAATTTAGTCCCTTATTTACTGAAACAAAAATTAGGGAAGAGGAAATATCTCGTGTCTTCTATTCTCTTTGTAGTTCATATTGGAGAGGCGTTATTGAGGCATGAAGGTCTCAAAAATTGGAAGATTACATTAAGAAGCCTTGATATATATCATGCAAGACCTTGTACGAATTATGAGTTCTGAATTTCCTCAAAAATTGCAAATGACAAAGTGCTTGTATTGAAACTTCTATGCATGGTCGGTACTATCTTGGTGACCATTTCATGATAACTTTCGAGAATGAGAATGTTTGTTATTTGGTACCATTTGGATTTAAATCTAAGATCTTTCAATTACCGAGAACAGCTAAGTTTATTGGCTTCATTGCATGGCAACAACATTAAGCTGACACAAGTTATTGCCCCCCGCTCCCCCCCACCACTTTTTTTTAATCCTTTTTAATCATGCATTGAAGCCACCGCAGTCAACATACTAGCCATGCTTTTTGGTGTGACACCCAAGAAATTTAGTTATTCTGGATAAGGTTGGATAGGATGTTTTGAATTCCACACATAAATATGTGCGTGCGTGCTTGCTTGCGTGTTTTTGAGAGAGAGCCGGTGGAATTATGTATCCGGTTCAAAATTTTGGCGAAACATTCCCAGATTCAAATAAAAACGTTACCTTCCTCCACTTCGGGGGATGTCCATTTCATACGAAATTCTGGACCACCCCTCTTTTTAGATTTCATACATGGCGATACAAATTCTTTCTTTTCGATATCTTATTTTATCACGTAAGGAGAGAGAGAGTGTTTGTAATATGATTTATAGCCTAAAGTACTACTTCCTTACTGGTGTTTTTTCTCTGATTCCTGTCCTTTGTATACTTCATTTGCTTAATGAAAATTATTAGGCTATCATCTAATCTCCCTCTCTAAATATCACATAAGGAGAGAACATCAGTCAAAAGGTGTGGCAAAATATCCAAATATGCATACTACCTTTAAAAAATATACTAATAGATATTCTCCTCTTTGTGTTTGTCTCTAGTTAAGAGTACATGTCACGGGGGAATATTTAACTAGGGAGGGGAAATGGATGGATTTAGTTCATTGTTTATGTAACAGGGGAATAAGAGGTGCAAATTGGTCGAGTTAGATTTGGATCTAGCATGGTTACATTTCTCACCTAAACAAGCTTTTTAAGTCTTTGATTCAATCCAAGCCCAGCCTATATAGCTGGGTGGGTCAGGGTGATTTGGATCCCATTTCTATTAGCTTACCATGAGGACTGGCTTTTATTTTTTTAGGAAAAGGGAAGCAAAATTGCCATACAAATTTATTAAATGGAATGCTTACAATATATGATATAACGGGTGTATTTGAGCCGGGAGCCTTTTAAGACTGGAAGTGGGTTCAGGTCGGCCTAATGGATTTTGAGCTGGCCCGACATCAGGTCGAGCTTCGGGCTAGGTCCAAAAAAAAGCAAACCAGGCTTGGACTTTATTTTAAAGTCCATTACATTTTCGGGCTGGGCTCGGACTTCTTTTTAGCCCGGCTCGGACCGGCCTGAACCTGGCTTGAAAATGGCTCGAAGGGATCGGGCCCGAACCAGGCCCGATAAAAGGCCCGGCAAATCCAAATCATCCTTTATAAAAGTTTCTCTCCATTCTCCAAGACTCCGAGTCATCATCTCTAGTCTCTAAGGTTTTGCCGTCTCCGTCCGTCGGTCCCTTCCCCGCATTCCAATCAAGCGAGCGACAAGTGATCACCGTGGCTGGCCTTCCGGCTTCACCGTTCCGATCATCGTCTTCATCATTCCGATCATCTTTTCCAATGTATAATCTCCATTGCTTCAGCCCAACCCCGCCGCCGTCCCTGTTCCGTGCGACCCTGCTGCCACCCTCGACTTTGTGTGACCCTCTCCGTCCTTGCGACCTCCCGGCTTCGATCTCCCTCCCCAGTCCCGTGCACGCACCTGAGGTCTCGATGTCCCCTACCCTCCCTCGGCATGACCCCGTAGCCCTTCCCAGCTTCAATCTCCCTCCCCGGTCTCGGTGCACGCACTCGATGCCTTCTCCGTCCCCGCATGACACTGTAGTCCCCTCCTTGACTCCGATCTCCTTCCCCGGTCCCAGCGCCCATACCTGACACGGGATGCCCCTACCCCCATGTAACCCTGCACTACAACAAAACTATTCATCATGATAGGTTTTCCCGACGCTTTTGAAGAGTGTCGGGAAGCTCCGTAGACGTGGCGACATTTTTGAAAAGCATCGGCAAAACCTCAGGGTAGCGACGCTTTTAAGTATCGGCAGGTCCCCTTTTCCCCGATCTGAGCCCCAATCGATCCCATTGTTTCCGCGCACCGTCGCTAGCTCCTCTCCATTTCCTCCTTCCCTCCCTCCTCGTTCATCTCCTCTGGTCATTCGTCGCTATCTCGTCATCGCCATCTCACGCCTCGTCGCCGTGTGTCGTCGCCGTCCCAACTAGAACCGGATCGAGCCAGCTCAAAGACCTTAGGTAAGATCCCATTTTTACTTTTTACATTTTTGTTTAAATATTTTGTTTAAATATTTAGGTAAGATCTAGCCCTATGCTCTTGCTCCCTGCTACAGTATTAACCCCTTAGGGTTTTAGTATTTGGTGTTTAGGGTTTTACGGTTTAAAGCTTAGTTTTTAGAGATTCGGGTTTAGGGTTTCGAGGTTAGGATTTTTGGATTTTGGGTTTATTGTCGAGGGTTTGGGGTTTCGGGATTGGGTTTCTGGTTTATGATTTGGATTTTAGAATTTAGGATTTATGATTTTATGGATTGGAGAATAGAGTTTAGGGTTTGGGATTAGGGTCTTAGGATTTGGAGTTTAGGGTTTAGGCTTTTAGATTTTAGGGTTTAGTGTTTGGGGCTTGTGATTTAGGACTTTGACGGTGACCATCACATGTTTTATGATTTATGGCTGTAATTTGGTTGTATAATAAAAAGTTTATGTAACAGTGTTATCATGTCCATTATTTAACGGTATAACTATATGCTATAGAAATACAACCACGATGTTGAGAAAGGACTCTTATGTAAAAGTGCACCAAAAACTATATGCTAAAGAAATTCAACCACGATGTTGAGAAAGGACTCTTATGTAAAAGTGCACCAAAAACATCATGATGGCCTTTAGAAATACAACCGCCATATGTATGCTATAAGTTGCCTTAAGTTGTAAAAGTGTTTTTGAGAAAGGATTGTTATGTATACTAGTGCTGCTGTCTGGTGGACATAACAACATGATATAATATAAATATTTATACTAACAAATATTTGTTATGATAATTTTACAATCACCAAAAAAAAAAAAAAAAAAAAAGAGGATTGGGGGGGGGGGGGGATGCGCGGGCATGGAACCACATCTTTCATTTTGTATCTTGTTCACTTCTTTTATTGTAGTGAAATTTCATAAAGATACTCCACTTTCTTTTAGGGATGACAATAAAATTCAAATTTATGGATACCCGATCCGATCCAATTGGACCGAGTAGTTAATGCTTTGACTGGATTTGGATCGTGTTTGGATAAAACCTGAATGCTTAACTTTGGGTTTGGACCCAATAGATCCGGGTCTGGATCTCAATCTGGACCTGTTTACCCGACTCAGATCTGGACCCGATTAGTCATAGATAAATGGATCCGGGACCGACAGACCCAGACCCGATTAAATAAAATAATATGATATATAGTTATATAAATATGGGACATTGGATCATAATCGAACGGTTTAAAAAAAAAGAATAGAATCCTCCACTCTTACAAGTCCATGGGCCATGGTGGTATTCAGGTCCGGGTTTGGGTCTGGATATCCGGGATCCATTCGGATCCGGGTCTGGTAATTTAAAATTAGATCCATCGGGTATTCGGATCCGGGTATGGGTCCGGTAGCTAAAATCGGGTCCGGGTTTGGATATCTGGGTTCCGACTCGTTGACAGCTCTACCCAAATGAGTTGGTTCATGTAAAGTTATATATAGTAGTTAGCAAGTCGTTACAAAAGCAAATATCCTTTGCCCTTTATATACTTGGTCATGAGAATAGGTAGGGATGCAAATGGTCGGGTTGGATTGAATCATGATGATAGTTAAATTCAAGATATCTTAAATAAGTAATGTAATAATGCGAGCGAAATCTTAGACGGACGTCTTATGCGTACAAGCCTTAAAATAGTTGACTAGAAATATAATTGTTCCCTGTTTTTGTATATATATACTATGGTTTGATGTGTTATGACATGGTGCATTGGCAATTTTTATTTTAGATTCTCTCTCAGTTTGGATTCCAGTCAACATTTATTAATTGGGTCAAGTCTTATATTTTTTACCCTCAATTTGTTTTGTTGATTATGGCTTTGCTACCTCATGATTTTTTGCTATTCAGGATTGCAACAGAGTTGCCTACTTTCACTATACTTTTTTATACTATATATATTCTAAGGTTTTTTTTCTTAATTACTGCAATGTGCAATACATAAGCATTTATTATGGATGTATAGATTGCATGGAGGCTGGGACATGTTACATGTATTTTATGCAAATGATTATATTTTAGTTACTTGTGTAGTAGTTAGAGAAGCTATGTGCTTCGTGATGGTTATGGATGCTTGTTGTTATGATTCTGGTTAAGCAGTCAATTATGCAAAGTCATATATTATATTAGTCCAAGTACAGGAGCCAGGGTTCAGACTTAAATAACTTGGTAATTGCATACCACTAAGAAAAATTGCTCTACTTGTTTTGTTATCTTTTTGTTATCAGGTGCTTGATTGCTTTGAGGGTAAAGAAGCTTTCTAACCTATTTTGAAATTGGTTTAAGGTTTGTATATGGAGGCTATGATGATTTTGGGATGTATGTTTTGCTGCTTCAACTGTTTATAATGGCAGCAATCTTGGATAGCCTTTTTTTATAGGCAACCGATTGTAGTCGTTTTGATTTAGTTACAGATTAAATAGTAGATCTGAGCCTCCTCATTCTTTTTCTTTATTTATTATTCTTTTTCTTAGTAGATTATTTATATTTTTTATAAATTTCTCTTTCTAGGATTGATCCAGTAAAAGACTTTCTTTCAATTATCCTGATAGATCTTTATGAAAAGATAGTGATCCATGACTCACCTATCTTCCACCAATGATGTTGATTGGCATGTATTTATCTGGATTAATGAACTTGCACAGCATGATATACATGTTTCAAGAATATTAAGGCTCCTTGGTGTATACCTGCATCTTACTCAACATATTATGCTTTAAGATTTATTCATTATTATAAATCCTTCATTTCAATACCATATATAGTTTTGCTATGATCAATAATGATTTTTTAAATAATTTTTTATAAAACTTGCATTGCATAGAAACATAGACCCATCAATTGATTAATATACATATTCTATATTATCCGTACATTAATTTTATTTTTGTACGGTGGGAGAATTATGTATAGTAGTTAATTAATTATCCAGTTTGGATAGTTTGAGAATTGCAAATAATTTTATAGGTACTTACAGTAATCAAGCGGTATGGATAGAGTTCCAGATATATTTCGAACACATTTTCTTTTAGTTCTCCTCATATATCTTTAGTCATATGGGAAGAACTAAAGAAAAATGCTGCCAAAATTTTTTTGAAACTCCTATTGCGTATCGTTTGATTACTGTAAATTACCTATATAATTAGTGCAATTCTTGAATGGGATAGGACCTATCTTTACCTATTAGTTGGTGATATGATGCATTTATTAGTTAACATATATTATTTTTCATATTTTTTTTAAAAAAAACTACTTGGTGCATTGTTATTGACTGAAGAATTTTTTTTTTGTATTTAGATAACTTGAAAGTTGGATCATTTTATTCTAAAATGGATAAAAGCTAGATAACTAAACTGAGAAATATCAAAGAATATTTATATGGAGTTCATGATTTCATTAATTCGGTATGAACAAAAGTAGTTTAAATGAAAAGATTTCATGTCCATATCGACGATATGTTAATAGTTCTTGTCTAGATCCATAAACAGTTGAAGATCATTTAATATGAAATAGTTTTGTAAGAGGTTATACTCAGTGAATTTTTATAAAAAATTATCTTGCCAGAATCAAGTAATCAACCCTTGTCTGATCCTGAATCCAGTAATATACAAGAGAATCCTGTAGAAGATGATGATATAACGGGTTTGATCGCAGATACTTTTCAACATGGTATTCAAAACTTTAGAGGTTCAACTGATACACATGAACCAACTGGAATATATGAAGGTTCTACATTTATCAAACATATATCAAGGAGCAGATGCAACATCAACTTTTGAGTTAGCTCGATATCATAATTTAATGAAAGAAGCATATGAACAATTATATCCGGACTATTTGAAATTTTCTAAGATCTCTTTTTTTATATATTTATTCCTATAAAAATATATGAATGAATCGAGAAAGAGTTTTACTATGTTTCTAATGTTATTAAAGGATGCATTTTCAGAAAGTAATGGTTTACTATCCTCTTATTATGAAGCAAAGAAAGTTGTCAACAATTTGAATCTTGGATATCAAAAGATTCGTAGTTGTCCAAAGACTGCATGCTTTATCATTGTGAAAATGCTGATCGAGAGTCGTGTAATGTATGCGGATCTTTATGATGGACAACTCACAAAAGAGATAAGGATGATGTAGTGAATGGAACAGATACACTGCGGCTACAAAAAAATTGATGAAGGAAGTGCGTTACTTTCCTCTTATTCCTCGATTGAGAAAGCTATATCATCATCGAAAATAGTTTTATTGATGAGATGGCATCATGAAGGGCATACGAAGGATGGAATGTTGAGACATCCAACAGATAGTTTAGCATGGAAAGCATTTAAGGCTAGGCATTCTGATTTTGCCTCTGATATTCATAATATTTGGTTGGTTTAGCTTTAAATGGTTTCAATCCTTTTCAGACTCTAAATTCTATATATAACACTTGGTCAGTTGTTCTAATACCATACAATTTACTACCATGGTTGTGCATGAACAATCCTCACTTATCTTATCAATGGTTATTCCAGGTGATAAGGGTTCAGGAAATGATATTGATATTTTTTTACAACCTTTAATAGAGGAATTGAAACAGTTGTGGAAAGGTGTCGATGCAATTGATGCTTCTAATGATGAAATATTTAAACTATGGGTAGCTTTGTTATGGACTATTAATGATTTTCCAGCATATATCAATTTATCTAGCTGGAGTACAAAAGGGCAGGTTCATGCCCTTATTATGTAGATTTGACATATTCAATTTGGTTAAAACATGAAAAATTCTGTTATATGGGATATCGTCGATGGTTAGAACCAAATCATCTGTTTCATTTTAGCAAGATTTATTTGATGGTACCATAGAAATGGGATGTGCACCTATTTCACCTTTCGGAACTAATGTTCGTAGACAAATAGATTCCATCAATTACATATATGGTAAATTCTTAAGTCTTCTAAAAAGGAGGAAGGGATGATCAAGAAGAATTAGTAGAAGAAGTGACTACTAGTACTATGGATGCATAGGTATTTGAAGATCTTGATAATTTTTTTGAAATAAAAATGAGGAAGACATATAGATAGCATCTACAAATCAGTCCAGCAAGCATTTATGGAAGAAAAGAAGTATCTTCTTTGACTTACCTTATTGGAAATATAATCTTATTCGGCATAATCTTGATGTCATGCACATAGAGAATAATGTATATGATAATCTGCTTGGAATATTGTTGAATCTTGATGGAAAGACCAAAGATAACATGAAAGCCTGAATGGATTTACAAGAATTAGGTATCCGACATGAGCTTCATTCCAAAATGCTTGCTAATGATAGAATTTACTCCTGCATCTTATACCATGTCTGCTCAAGAAAAAGATAATTTTTTGATAGTATTGAACAATATTAAAGTACCTAATAGATATGCATCTAACATTTCAAGGTGCGTGCATCTTAAAGATCGAAAAGTTTTTAATCTCAAAAATCATGATGGTCACATATTGATGCAAGATATCTTTCAAATAGCTTCAAGATCATCAATGCCTAAACAAGTTCTTACAGTTATAATTTGATTATCATCATTCTTTAAGGCATTATGTTCAAAGGTTATTGATCTTGAAGAGCTTGATCAGTTTAGTCGGATGTTGCGATTACACTTGGATACACTTTATCAGATGGAGAAGATTTTTTCACCTGAATTTTTACTATTATGGTACATCTATTTATTCGCTTAGTTGCAAAAGTCAAGCTTGGTGGACCGGTACACTATAGATGGTTGTATTCTATTGGGAGGTGTTGCCGCCAAGATTGTCGTGGCCCGTAGCTGCTGCCGGCGGTGCCGGAGTGCGCCCCATTCACTTCTTGGTGGTCTTCTGCTCCCAGACCTGCAAATAGGGGTTAGTGACCCGGGCCGGGGTTTTCGGCGGAGGCACTCCGACGGTCAAGTCAGTGATGATCCAGGAAACCGATCCTCCTGGTCGGGCCCCTCTTGATGGACTCCGCACTAGGAGGAGTAAAAGATGCGTGTGAAGGCGAAAACGTGGTAGGGGGAGAATGATAGCGGGGACAGAGGGGTTCCCTGTTCCTCCGCCTCTCCTTGTTTCCCTCGTTTCTCTTCAACTGTGGTGGTGGTGGCGGCGTTTTGCCCTCTTGGTCGAGCTTGTGCTTGTGTTGGTGGTCGATTATTGTACCTTCCCACTTTCAGGGGTGTCGACTATTCTTTGTAGTTGAAAATTGGCCGTTAGGTGCTTGCCTCAGGATCTTCGCTGGGCTGGCAGGCGCATGAGGCAGGATTCCGTGCCGTGGACGGGACGTCTTTCCTGACATATGGTATGGGAAGCTTCCATTCGCTCTGACATCCTCTCTGGTTGTCCCATTCCAGGAAGCTTGGCAAAGCCTCGATCCGGGGGTCGCCTCCCTAGGGGTTCGTGCCGTCTGGCCGGCCCATCCCCCTAGAAGTACGAGTAGACAGATAGTTATGGTAGTATGTAGGGCACCGTTTCGTAGTCCTCGGGCGGCTCACCGGCGTCCCGGGATGGCAGGGCTTGCTCCGACCTGGATGCTCCGAGCTCGTGTGGTCACCTTAATGGAGGAGGGAAGAGTGCGGGCCTGGTCCAGAGGGCGCGCGCTCAGAAAGGCTCCACGTGGTGGGTGAGCGTGAGCTCAACTCTGACCACAGGGCTCAAACCTCTGAGGGTCGCGCTCTGGAGGGCGGAAGGCGGACTCGGTCCAGAGGGCGCGTGCTCGGAGAGGCTCCACGTGGCGGGTGAGCGCTGAGCTCGACTCCGACCACAGGGCTCAAACCTCTGAGGATCTCGCTTTGGAGGGCGGAAGGCAGACCCGGTCCAGAGGGCGCGCGCTCGGAGAGGCTCCACGTGGCGGGGAGCGCTGAGCTCGACTCCGACCACAAGGCTCAAACCATCGAGGGTCTCGCTCTAAAGGACGGAAGGCGGACCCGATCCAGAGAACGCGCGCTCGGAGAGGCTACATGTGGTGAGTGAGCGCTGAGCTTGACTCCAACCACAGGGCTCAAACCTCCGAGGGTCTCGCTCTGGAGGATGGAGGGCGGAAGGCGGACCCAGTCCAGAGGACATGCACTCGGAGAGGCTCCATATGGCGGTGAGCACTAAGCTCGACTCCGACCACAGGGCTCAAACCTCCAAGGGTCTCGCTTTGGAGGGCGGAAGGCGGATCCGGTCCAGAGGTGCGCGCTCGAAAAGGCTCCACGTGGCAGGTGAGCGCTGAGCTCGACTCCTACCACAGGGCTCAAACCTCCAAGGGTCTCGCTCTGGAGGGCGGAAGGTGAACCCGGTCCAGAGGGCGCACGCTCGAAGAGGCTCCACATGGTGGGTGAGCGCTGAGCTCGACTCCGACCACAAGGCTCAAACCTCCGAGGGTCTCGCTCTGGAGGGCGGAAGGCGGACCCGGTCCATAGGGCGCGCGCTCGAAGAGGCTCCACGCGGTGGGTGAGCGCTGAGCTCGACTCCAACCACAGGCTCAAACCTTCGAGGGTCTCGCTCTGGAGGGCGGAAGGCGGACCCGGTCCAGAGGGCGCGCGCTCAGAGAGGCTCCACATGGGGGGTGAGCATTGAGCTCGACTCCGACCACAGGCTCAAACCTCCGAGGGTCTCGCTCTAGAGGCAGAAGGCGGACCCAGTCCAGAGGGCGCGTGCTCGGAGAGGCTCCACATGGCGGGTGAGCGCTGAGCTCGACTCCGACCACAGGGCTCAAACCTCCGAGGGTCTCGCTCTGGAGGGTGGCTCCGGCCAAGGCGTTCCGAGCTCGAGGGCCCGACCTGGCGGAGGACGGAGCTCGGCTCATTATCTTGGGGGAGCTCAGCTCGGCATAGCGGTCCGGGCTGAGGTGTTGCCTTGGCGTCTGACACGGCGGTCTCCTTGGACACGGCACCTATCAGCTACCCACGTCAACAGTCTCGCCACATCATTTTCCCCCCACTCCCGAGGTTCGTTAGTGTGCGGCGCTCGGGCCAAAGGGAGTAATTGTGGTGCTGACGTAGAAAGGCGAAATTCGGCGATGATGGCCGTGGTTGCCGGCGCTTCGAGGATGGCCCTGCGGGCCAGTGCAGGGGTGCCACGTGGCCATGTCCGAGGAGTAGTTAATGTTGGCGCAGAATTTAGAGTGGCGGGATGCCTTTTTCACCGATGTGCAGCACGTGGCACGGATCGGTTGCGAGGGGGTCATAACAGCGCGGATTTGATAGGCCCTTTCAAAGTGAAAAGAAAATGTTTACTCAAAATTCCCATTCTTTCAAATCCTTCGTGCTTGTTGCAGTACCCAGACCCTTCCTTCTCCGTGATCCGCTCTCGCTCTTTTCTTCTCTAGAGGATTAGATTGGCCATGTTCTTCTTCCTCCTTTCCTTTTGAGGCGGGCTTCTTCTTCTGAGTCCGGTCTTCCTTCTTCTTAGGTTATATTTGAAGGATGTCTTGTCCCGATCCTTCTGTACAGGGATAGTGCTTTCCTCCTCTGACGAGGAGTCGGATGGGGCACGGTTCAGGATTAGTAGGAGACTGGCCCTTCCCGTCCACCCTGTGTCCGTTAGGGATCAGGGGGCTATTTCTTCTTGTCCTACCTACCTTCCTCTCCTACTCGAACCAGCTTCTGAATCTGTCCGGTCGATTGGTCCGGGCGGGGTCGCCTCGACGATTTCTGCCATGGAGCTGGGGGCCATCCGGGATGCCTATGGCATCCCACCTTCTGTCTGGCTCATGATCCCCCGCCCGGGGGAACGGGTCACTTCCAGTGGCTTGGGCCGTCTCGCCTTTTATGAGGAGACCTCCCCGGGGTCTCCGATTTTCCTTTTACCCCTTCTTCCTATCTGTTCTGAGCAACTACCGTCTAGTCCTAGCATAGTTAGTGCCGAACGCCATCAGGGTCATCTTCTCCTTCATTGTACTTTGCCATGTCCACGGGTTCGTCGCCCGTTTTCCTTGTTCAGGATATTTTTTATCCTGAAACGCCACCGACTGAGGACGGGTGGTGGTCCTTGTCCTCTCGCCCAAAGGCATAAAATTTGAGCCCCCTCTTCCATCAAAGGGTGGAAGAGCAGATTTTTCTTCGCGGCTGTCGAGGGGTCGACTGGGCCTGGAGCAAGCCGGACCGGTCCCACAATCGGATCTCCGTGGTTGATGCAGCTGATCGGGATGACTATGAGCAGCTTCGCACCACCCAGATCCCCTCTGTGGAGGTCCTACTATCGGAGCAGAATCTTTTTGATGCCAGGATCGACTCATCGATGGGGCCGGGTGAGTCTAGTTCTTTCCCTATGCGTGTTTTTTCTTTTTCTTCATCTTGGGCTAACCTTCTTGCTTCTGGGTACAGGGACGATCTTCTCGGAGGGCGAACTGTTGCCAATCTCCAAGAAGAGGCCGCCCACCGGGATGGTCGCTGAGCCTCCTTCGAGGCGGGCCCGGATTAAAGGTGCACTGGCGTCTGCCCCGGCTGCGCCAGTCACCCCGAGGAGGGAGCCCGAGGGGGCTCCCGTTTCACTCCGCGATGCCAAGTTCGAGTTAGCAGGTAGTTCGGAGGCCGAAGGATGGACGAGGCCACAGGCCGAAGTCCCTGTTCTAGAGCCTGAGGCAACCATCCAGGCTGATGCTGCTGTCACTGCCACACCGCCCTGCTCTCCACGGTCCGAGGATGATTAAGGCCGAAAAAGGAAAGGCCCATGCTACAGCTCCTCCTACAATGGGGGATCTGACCGCGATGATGCCGGGTCCTCGACCAGTTCCTGGGGGTCCCACCATCGGAGGGACGTGCGCACCTACTCCCCGAGAGAGCAGGAGAGACGAGGCATGGCATCGTCTCCCGTTCAAGTTGGGATCGGAGAGCTCCTTAGCTGACAATCGCACCCTAGCCGCTCGCATGATGGATTTCTCCATCCAGCCATGCGACCAGGAGAAGATGGCCAGGCTGCGGCTGGATGTGATCGACAGTATCTTTCCCCAACTCTACACGGTAAACAACTTCATTCTTTCCTTCCTCCTCTCTCTTTTGCTCTCCCCTTTTTTTTTTTCTTCTTTTTTTTTTTTTTTTTTTTGTTTTTTGACCTTTTCATTGTGTGCTCGGCATCGAGGCCCTTTTTATCAGGAGCAGCTGCTGGAACTGGGAGCGAGCTGAGCAGCAACAGGTGGCCGAGATTGCATCACTGAAGGCCGACCTGAAGGGGAAGGCCGACTCCGAGAGGTGCGTGCTGACTGTGGTCGACCTCGAAAGGCAGCTTGTCGACTCTGAGGGCGAGCAAAGGAGCTCCAGGAGAGCCGATCCACGAGCAGGGGCAGTAGGAGAAGGAGGAGCGCCAGACCAGAGCACTGGCGAGGTGTGACACGACCGGAAGAGGGAGAGTCGACAGAAGTCGCCAGCCCAAGGCGACGAACAGAGCAAAGGGGATGCGATCCCTCCAGCCCCAACTCGAGAGAGGTCGGCCGCGCCCAAGGCGAGCGGCGCGGCCATGTTAGTTGTGGATGCCAAGCATGAAGTGGCCGCGGCGAGGAAGGAAGCCGAGGAGGCGGTTGCAAGGTATAGGGCCTCGGAGGAGTTCCTCGCCGAGATCTAATAGACGGCGTCGGACTCCTTCTTTAAGGGATTCATGTACCTGCGCTGTCTGGTTGAGGGATTGTCTCGGCCGAGGGCCATAGCAGCCTCGACTATCCTGGCACTTCAGATCGGGGGCGAGCGCTGAGGAGGCTGTTTCTCCCGAGTCTTCTACGCCAGCCAAGGTCGGGGCCGTGCCACCTGAACCCGGAGCTGCGCAGCCGAAAGTACTTGCTGATGGAGACTCCCAGCCCGGCGATCCAGCTAGAGAGTAGTTATTCTTAGCTTCCTTTGTATCTTGTTTCTTTTGTGTACTTGGCAGGGCCACCCGGCATGTCGGGGGCCCATAGAATGCTTGTAACTGGTACTTAATCAAAAAAGCATAAACTTTCTTGCAACAAGTTTCTTTGTCTGGCTCTTCCTTTCTTTCTCTCTTTCTTTCACTCCCCTTCTTCTTCTTTCTCTTTCTTTTCGGTGAGTGGGGAGATCAGAGAGGAGGGCCTCAGCTTGCGTTGGGTTGAGTTATTAGACTTCAACGTCAGCAAGTTGGGCACAAGTTGATGACACTTGAGAGATGCTGGGCTTGAAGGTCCCTTGGCCGGAGATCTGAGCTCCGGTCTTGGGCTGGCATCCTGGAGCTGGGCTCGGGGACATGGATAACTGAGAGCTGCGTGGCTCGAAGGTCCCTTGGCCGAAGATTTGAGCTCCGATCTTGGGATGGCATCCTGGAGCTGGGCTCGGGGACATGGATAACTGAGAGCTGCATGGCTCGAAGGTCCCTTGGCCGGAGATCTGAGCTCCGGTCTTGGGCTGGCATCCTGGAGCTGGGCTCGGGGACGTGGATACTGAGAGCTGCGTGGCTCGAAGGTCCCTTGGTCGGAGATCTGAGCTCCGATCTTGGGCTGGCATCCTGGAGCTGGGCTCGGGGACGTGGATAACTGAGGAGTAGTAGTTTTGTTGCCGTGCTTCCCTCTCGTTCTCTTTCTTTCCTTCCCCTCTCTTCTTTTTTTTTTTTTTTTTTGATGATGAGCGGGGAGATCAAAGAAGAGGGTTCTTGTCGTGTTTCCCTCTCATTCTCTTTCTTTCTTTCCCCTCTCTTTTTCTTTTTGAGTGGGGAGATCAGAGAAAGGGTTCTTGCCGTGTTCCCCTCTCGTTCTCTTTCTTTCCTTCCCCTCTCTTTTTCTTTTTGAGTGGGGAGATCAGAGAAGAGGGTTACTGGACTTGATTGCCTTGGAGCTAGGCTCGAGGCCTTCTTTGACGGAGAGCTGGACTCGGGTCCCAGGGTTGCCTGAGGGCTTGGCTCAGGTCTTTGGCGCCTTGGAGCTAGGCTCGAGGCGTTGATGGGAGCTACTTAGCCCCATGATCCCTTGGCATCTTGGTGCTGGGCTCTGAGATGTTTGAGATTGAGAGCGGCTTGGCTCAATGATCCCTTGGTCGGAGGTCTGAGCTCTGGTCTTGGGTCGGCATCCTGGAGTTGGGCTTGGGGACGTCGTTGATTGAGAGCTGCATTGCTCGAGGTTCCCTTGCCGGAGGTCTGAGCTTCGCCTTGGTCGGCGTCCTGGAGCTAAGCTCAGGGATGTTGTTGATTGAGAGCGGCGTGGCTCGACGATCCCTTGACATCTTGGAGCTAGGCTCGAGGATGCTTGAGATTGAGAGCTGCATGGCTCGATGATCCTTGGCGGAGATCTGAGCTCCGGTCTTGGGTCAGCATCCTAGAGCTGGGCTCGGGATGTCATTGATTGAGAGCTGCATGGCTCGAGGTTCCCTTGGCTGGAGGTCTAAGCTCCGGTCTTGGGTTGGTGTCCTGGAGCTGGGCTCGAGGACGTTATTGATTGAGAGCGGCATGGCTCGAAGATCCATTGACGTCTTGGAGCTGGGCTCGGGGACGTTGATGGAATTCTCATCATTGATAGTATTTCTGCAAGTTGCATGCATTCCACATTCTAGGGAACCTGACGTCGCCGAGATCTTCAAGGTAGTAGGCCCCTTGTGAGAGGGCTTCAGCCACTTTGTAGGGGCCCTCTCGGTTTGGTGGAAGCTTTCCGCACTCCCTGGGTTGAGACACCTCCGCCCGCCGTAGCACCCAAATCTTCGGGCTTGAAACTTTTGGCCTGACACGGGCATTGTAATACCGGCCACTTATTACCGGTAGGCCACCATTTGAAGCCAGGCTCTGTTCCTCGCTTCTTCAAGAAGGTCCAGATTAAGCAGGAGGTGTGCCGAGTTCCGTGTTTCGTCATACTGTTGCACCCGTAACGTGGGCACGCCGAGCTTGACTGGGATGATCGCTTCAGCACCGAAGACAAGGTTGAAGGGCGTCTCATTGGTTGCCGTCCTGGGCGTCGTGTGATAGGCCCACAGGACACTTGGGAGTTCTTCCGCCCACCTGCCCTTAGCTTGGTCTACTACCCACGTCCAGCTCCATCACGATCAAGGTAGCTGGAGTACTACCGATCGCTCTCCTCCACAGTGACCGAGAACCTGGTCCACTACTATGGAGCTACCACTCATGCTCTGAAAGATCCTCGGTATGTATCGCTCTATCTATGCTGAACCATAAATCACCCGACCTACCAAAGCTTCTCAGCATAGAACCTGCAGCTTTGCACCACCGTCGCGAACTCTTGCACCACCGGACCCATCATCTTCGACGAAATCCGCTCACCAGTAGACCTCCGCACTACTCCTGATACTACAAATCTCTGTCCATCAAGGAGTACCGAAGATGGAACCATCCTGCACGTGCTGCCCGCACACACGGCCATAGCACCATGATCTCCACATACCCTATTATCTGACTCCAACATCAGATCCAACTTAGCTCAACATAAAGAGCTCGAGAAATAGAATCCAACAGCGTAGACGGGGCTTAAATCAGAGTTCAATTGAGCCCGGAATTGTCGAAAATCCATCTGCACAATTTTCAAAGCTAGAGTGACTTGAAATCCTGATTGGTCGGTTCACCGTGAACCAGCCCGCCGGTCCACGCATGCCAACCGGTCCACGGGCTACCATGGCTGCTGGTCCACGGTAGAAAATCGTGGACCGCAGCCCCTCCTGGACGTTCCATCGCCTCTGGCCATCGCCCGACACCTCCGGCAACCATCCCGCCACCGTGCCAAGCCTCCGACGACCGTCACGCACTGCCTCACGCCATCCGTGCGATCGGGAACAGTCCACATGTCGTAACCTCGCCGTGCCGCGCCCGTGATGCCTCGCGACGTCGCCCTACACCACGGTCGCGCCCCGCGCCTGCGACTGGCGAGACCCAAGCTGCCTCTCTCGTGATGCCCCACGCCGCTCCGCTACGGCCGACGCCCCGAGCCACATCTGCGCGCGACTCCGTGCATCGCCCAGATCTGGATCTGCACCTCCAGATCCGATTCTTCTTCGTATCCGTTTCCACGGAGAGCAGCAGGCCTTCACCTCCAGATCGTGGCATCTCGAGATCTACACCATCATCGTGAGTCCTCTTTCCTGCATCCTTCACGTCACCGCATCAAGATCGGCTCTGATACCAGTTGTTGAAAAAGTTACAGGCTCTGATACCAGTTGTTGGGGAGCAAAACCGCTCCACGAAATGCCCGGGATCCTCCTTGATGCTGCCATGGCGGGAAGGAAACAATTACCAGGGAAGAGAAATAGGAGAAAAAGAGAGATTGCCTTATTCCTTTGGAGAAAAACCTTGTTACAACAAACAAGATAACACTCGACAGCCCTTCTGAAAACCTAGAAGCTTCTCGCCGTCCCGCACGTCTTCTCTCTTGTAGGCCTCTCGCTGTTCCACGTATGCCACGCATGGACAATACCTCAACGTGCGTCCTTCTCCAAAGCCCCGTGAAACACCATCACGGTATAAGCCCTCCACATAATATCTCCCTCACGTGCGCCTCTCTGCAGTCCATTACGATGGTCTCCCATGCGGACTCCCTCACATGTGGTCTCCAAGAAGCCTCCACCTTGGAACCATGAGCCAAGCCCCATGGACCAAGGCCTTCACGCTGATCTCTCCACGGTCTTCACATGACCGTGAGACCCCAAAGGGGTCGGCCTCTTGGACCCTTCAACCGCACACCCCATCTTCTCATATTTATAACACATGGGGGGCGTTGAAGCTTTCTTGGATTGGGCGTCTGATATTGGACTTCTTGTTGGACTGCAACTATCTCTTGAATCTTGTTAGGATTCAATCACATGGGCGGTTAGGACTTGTCTTGGGCCAATGACAAACTGATTATGATACCTCACATGGTTGGGCTTACTAATTGGTTACAACCAATCAAGAAACCAACAATTGGCCAACCTCCTAACCAATTTAACAAACCTAGACCCATCCCCATAACCCAATGGGTTATGTTACAATCTCTCAAAAAACTCCACCATTTCAAAGCCAACATAAAATTAATAATCCTTGGGTCAAACCCCTGACCCAACATGACTCAAAAGGGACCCTGGAAAAAAAATCCCAGAAACCCTGTAATACCTCCAGGATAGCTTGGGACACGCCCCCAAGCTCCAGGGATCGCTTCCAGCATCCCTGCCATGGTCTTCCAAGTCTCTCCATGACTTGGAGCACCACACAAAACCCTACAGATAGGAGGACAAATTGGAAATGGAAGGAAAAAGATAAACCAAAATATTTAGAAATGGAAGGAAGCACAGATCATCAAGATGATGCTTTAAAGCATCATCAAATAATGATGCTCCAAAGTATTGTCCAATATTTTCATAACACTATTATTTAAAATCATCGTTATTTGATAATAATATTTTTTAAAATATGGCAGCCCGTGCCACCTTCCGACACCCATTCTAGTATTTGAAAAGAATATATATCTTTTTTATTATATTTTACTACAGTGATTACAAGGTCATAACTATTATCTCAATTTTTCCAAAATTCTTGATGACCTGTCGTTTCGGGCATCACATGAATCAATCCTCTTAGGAATGGCGGGAAGTACAGGTCATCAAATGATGATGCTTTAAAGCATCATCAATAATGATGTTTCAAAGTATCGTCCAATATTTTCGTAACACTATTATTTAAAATCATCGTTATTTAATATAATATTTTTTAAAAATATCGGCAGCCCATGCCACCTTCCGACACCCATTCTAGTATTCAAAAAAATATATATCCTTTAATTATATTTTACTACAGTGATTACAGGCCATAACTATTATCTCAATTTCTCCAAAATCCTTGATGACCTGTCGTTTCGGGCATCACATGAATCAATCCTCTTAGGAATGGAGGGAAGTACTGGTCATCAAATGATGATGCTTCAAAGCATCATCAATAATGATGCTTCAAAGTATTATCCAATATTTTCGTAACACTATTATTTAAATCATCGTTATTTGATAATAATATTTTTAAAAATATCGGCGGCCCGTGCCACCTTCCAACACTCATTCTAGTATTCGAAAAAATATATATCTTTTTATTATATTTTACTACAATGATTACAAGGCCATAACTATTATCTCAATTTTTTCAAAATCCTGATGACTTGTCGTTTCGGGGTCACATGAATCAATCCTCTTAGGAATGGAGGGAAGTACAGGTCATCAAATAATGATGCTTCAAAGTATTGTCCAATATTTTGTAACACTATTATTTAAAATCATCGTTATTTGATAATAATATTTTTTTAAAATATCGACAGCCCCTACCACCTTCCAACACTCATTTTAGTATGGAAATATAATATATATATCTTTTAATTATAGTTTTCTACGGTGATTATAAGCCATAACTATTATCTCAATTTCTCCAAAATTCTTGATAACCTATCGTTTCGGGCATCACATGAATCAATCCTCCATCAAAGTTGATATACATATTTAAAAATATTTGGCTGTTTTGGCAAATGTATGATTTACCGTCATCATTTCCAATAGATATTTACATAAAAAACTAAACGAATTTAATAGAGTATAACGACAGAAAGAAAATAAAATTTATGTAGGTGAATATACTTTCGCTGTCGGCATTATTCATCAAAGTCATCACTCGTGATTAAGTTTGTCTTTGCTTGTTGGAGGCATTCCACCATTGGCCGGTTTGGTCTACCTTCGGTGGCGTACACGTCGCGGGGTGGAAGGTGGGACCGGGGGCAGTCCCTGTAAAGTCTCCCGGCCCTTGTCATCGAAAGTTCAGACCGGTTCTTGATCAAGGCCGGATGAGTTTGATGATAATGCACGCATCTCAAATCGGGTTATCCTCTTATTATATATGCACTTATATCCGACCTGGATCCAGCTGATTTCATTGTTTTACGAGACCAGTGATGGTGCTGGAAGAAATAATAATTTAGAAACTAATTTTTTTAATTTTTCTGGATATGATATGATTAAAATAATAATAATAATAAAATTTGGTGATTTTTTTTTATAGTCCGGCGGTCATACAATTCTGGTCCGAGAGCAGTCCAAAAGATCAAGAAAAAGAAGATCTTGAAGAGGCGTAGAGATACTGTCATCCTGACTCCAAGACCAGCCACCCGAATGGTGAACAACAAAGGAGGTAATCCAATCAACCGCGCTATTCGTCTCTCGATAGACATAACAGATGGAGGCATTCAAAGGCGACCGGAGGGAGCTCCAGATATCACAATGAAAAGGATGGGCATCGGGGTACTTCACCCTATCCCGAATCCAGATAATAACAGTGGAAGAATATTCCTCAATAAGGATTTTCCTAGCATGCAAGTCATGAACAGCTCTGGTAATGCCAGCCCAAGCAGCTCTAAGCTCAGCCTCTGGGACCGAGGGCTCATGAAGAAAAAGACCTCCAGCCGCAAGAAACCTGCCATTAACATCCCGAATGATATATCATGCACCACCAGATGAACCACAGACACTGCCATCAAAGTTTACCATGACAAACCCTAGAGGGGAGCTCCCAGAAAATATAGATAGCCCTCGGGCCACTGCCGAGGCAGCAAGAGGGTCCCAAGGATCTAGGATCGCAAGGGTCGCAACAGTGTCGTAGTGGAAAAACTTCGTTGCCATGAGCATGCTCTCTAAAGAATTCAATGTGCCAGAGTGGTCAACTCGTCAAAGACCAGCATATTTTTAGACAACCAGATCTCATAGGTAATGTAGGTATAGTAGCGACCATCCTCACTCCTCAGCCCATCACTATCGGAGCATGTCAAGGAGCATAGCCATGGCCCAACGTCCCCATCCCAAGGCCATCACCTAACCTATCTCCAGATCAGCCTCATCCTGGGGCAACTGAGAATAACATGCTCAGTGGACTCATCCTCTAAGCCACATACCGGACAGGATGTTGAGATATGCATACCTCTGTGCCTGAGCAGAGTCTTCATAGGAAAGCGATTCCAAGTCAACTTTCAGAGAAAGAGGTGCACTCGAGGATGGATACACAGTCTCTAGATTCAAGCTATCGCCATCCTCAAACCTGGTCTTTTCGGAACAACCTTTGGATTTTTGTTTGATATCTTAAAATTTTAGGTAGCCTTCATGCTCTTATTTCCATCCACACGTATCAACACGAATTTGGTAGGAAAATCAGAGCACCCCCTCTATCAGTTTCTATTATTTTATTTTCTTAATCCAGATATATTTTTTGGTATCGTGTTCTTGATTTGTCGCCTGTTGTCATTTTCAATATCTTCGTAGTTTATTTTTTTTTAAAAAATAATTTCTTTTAATGAAAAAAGAAATAATATATCCAAAAGAGATAAATGTAAAGTTTTTAGGATAGATGGATCATGAAAAAAAAATTCTCAGCTACAAAAAAAAAAGCTTTTATCATATTTTGGATGACATACCGTATATCATCATCAGTATTATAGATACTATTATCAAAATTTTTCTTGATAGATTTTTTTAAAAAAATTAAAATATATGGATAGCTCTTCGAGCCGAGATAGCATGGAAACCTCGAAATATGGAATTGCAAGGGAAGCGGCAGTGTAAACGGACACCAAGAACGTCAAACCCTTGCGCGACTCCATGGCCAAAACCAAAAAACAACCCCACCAAAGTCCACCCACGTGCCGTTGTTTTGCGTTATCGGTGACGTGGCGAACCCGTTGAAGAAGAAAAAGAAAGAGTCTCGTCCAAGTTTATCCATTTACCAATTAAAAAAAAAAAATCTAATATATAATCTTGGTAGTGGAGTGTCACCGGGATAACCCCTCCCTTTGAGCATAGATCCCACTCAGTTCGCAACAGGCAACCCATCCGTCCTCCTCTCTTCGCTACTCCTTAATAGAGCCATGGATTTCTTTTACGATCTTATATCTCTCTCTGCCACAAGTATCCTCGGACTGCTGGTTCTGTATTGTGTCTTGAGAATCTTCCGTAGAGGCAACAGCCATGAGAAGAGATACCCTCCGGTAGCTGGCACCGTCTTCCATCAGTTCCTTAACTTTCGCAAGCTCCATGACTACCACACCGAGCTTTCTCGCAAGCACAAGACCTTCAAGCTCCTTGCCCCTTTCCGCCAGCACATCTGCACCTCGGATCCGACGATCATTGAGTACATCCTCAAGACCAACTTCCAAACTATGGCAAGGTATCATCACTAGCTAGTAATATATTTCTTTTTGGAATAAATGATTGGCCATAGATCGACTAGCTTTATTAAGATAATGAAAGCTAGGTAATGGAGTACAAAAAATGAAGATCCCAGCGTTTCAAGCCTCGGAGGTTTGTGTGTCCATGTACAGCACCTTTTTTTTCTAGTAATATGAATGATTGCACCCCTCCTCCATGTGAAAGGAGGTTCTAGTTTGGGCTTTTGATGATCTTGTTTAAGTATTAATTGACCTAGATAATTTCAGTAGATGCAGCTCTCCGTGGGAATTATATAGATAGTTATTATAAGATTTTATTTTCATGAATCTCAAACAGAAAATTAGAATACAAGAAGATGATTATTTAAGAATGGATCTGAATAAACAATTGATCCACAAATTTTATATAAATCAAGAACAAATAATTTCTATATTTAGGATGCGTACATGTATTCGGCATTAGTTTTTAAATCTCCAATCATTCATATGTGTTGCCGCTCTCGCCGCCGCGCCCGCGCCGCGGATCAGCCGATCCTTCCTGACCGCCTGGCGAAGGAGCCTCCTTCCCGTGGAGAACCTGCAACAAAGGGGTTAGAAGACCCTGGCCGGGGTCCCGGCGAGGGCTCCGACGGTCAAGTCAGTAACGACGAGAAGGAACAGACTCTTCAGCTGGACCCTCGAAAGGGTTCCAGACTTAGAGAGTTAACTGGTGAAGGAAACGCTCTGGGGACCGGAATCTCGGCTGGGCCTCCTTGCCGAGCTCTCGCCCAGTGTTCCCCTCTCGGGATCTCTGGCTTTTCCCCGAGCAAGGCCTTGTGCCGGTGCTTCCTCCTTGTCCCCAGGCTAATGGCTTACCTTGTCGTCCCCAGATTTCTTCCCTCTTTATCTTCATCCATCGTGCGCTTGTCTTTTTCCTCCTCGAAAACTCCCCTCCCCCGTCCTCTTTTCTTTTCCCCTTTCGGTGAAGGAGGCCAGGCGGCTTTCCGACCTCGTCCGCCGGGCCCAGCAGGGAAAAGGCAAAGACAGAAGAGAAAAGGGGGAGGGCGGCGCTGGCAGGGCTGCCGGTCAGGCCTCGGGCTCCGTGAGAGCGCTCTCTTCCCCGAGCGTGGGTGCCATCCGTTTATGGGCCTGTTCTGTCAGGATCGGGTCTCTCGGCTGCAGGACCTGTCGGGCCGATGCAAGTGACGTTCCGCGTGCCGCCGCCCTCCGTACGGGACCCGTCTGGATTCGTCGGCCCGAGGGATGGCCTCGGGCCCGTCTCTCTCCCCGGGGGCCTCTCCGTACGAGCGGTCTGACCTCGGCTGAGTTGGACCCGTCTCCGGGGGGCCAACTGGCGAGGGGCGAGGGATCGGCCGACCTCGGCTTAGGTGGACCCCTCCTGGGTGGACACCTGGCGAGGTGGCAGGAGGTTGCCTGGCTTCGGCCGAGGTGGGCCCATCTCCGGGTGGCCACCTGGCGAAGGGCGAAGGATCAGCCGACCTCGGCTTAGGTGGACCCCTCTGGGTGGACACCTGGCGAGGTGGCAGGAGGTCGCTTGGCTTCGCCGAGGTGGGCCCGTCTCCGGGTGGCCACCTGGCGAAGGGCGAAGGATCAGCCGACCTCGGCTTAGGTGGACCCCTCCTGGGTGGACACCTGGCGAGGTGGCAGGAGGTCGCCTGGCTTCGGCCGAGGTGGGCCCGTCTCCGGGTGGCCACCTGGCGAAGGGCGAAAGATCAGCCGACCTCGGCTCAGGTGGACCCCTCCTGGTTGGACACCTGGCGAGGTAGCAGGGGTCGCCTGACCTCGGCCGACCTCACTTGGGCGGACCCCTCCGGGCCCGGGCGCCAATGAGGTGGTAGAGGAACTCCGAGCCGAGCTCGACCTCGGCGAAGGTGGTTTGCTTCAGATAGTCGTCGGGCGGTGTGGTCTTGCCGATCCTAGCCTTGAGGACGTGGTGCTGACTCCGCCGGGGAAACTTATACGTGGCTTGCTCGCATTCGCGATGCCTGAGCCGGCCACGTCACTGTCACGCTGTACAGTTGCCCCCAGCCCGCCGTTCCGTCGGGGCATCGTAGAACGGAACGTCGGGATTAAATGCAGACATGACGTGGAGAGGCGAAGATCTTGCATCATAATTGCCACGATCCTCGTCGTCGTGGCTCGATGCGGCTGAAGACCTATGGGGAGCCACCACGCCGCCCACTTGCCCGTAATCAATGCATCCTTCGAGCTAGGCCGTTACTCTGCTAACGAGGCGTCGGTGTCGGGCGTGCACCCACATGGCGACCATCCAGTGGCTTGAGGCGGAATGACGGGTACGGCCGCTGTCGGCTGAGTTTGAAAGGGAGGGGACTTTCCAGAACGAGGCCTTTTCCCTTGCTTCGTGGGTGGTTTGCTGCAGGCTAACAACTCCTGCTGCTCGCGCTCGGCTATGCATTTCGGTGAGTGCCTCCTTCTTCTTCTCTAGCCCCCCCTCCTCTCTCATTTCCTTTCCGATCTTCTTGTCCTTTCCCTTCCTATGGCGCGCCGTCGCCATGTCTCTTCCAACCCGGACGAGGCCGGTCCATCGCCCGGCCGAGGACTCCATCTTCTCCTCCTCGGATGAGGAGGTAATTCCGGAGGAGGTCCGCCGGCGTTTGCAACCCGGGGGTGTCACCATTGGCATCCCCAGGGGGATCCGGTCCCCTCCGGTTGCACCTGCCGCCCCTCCGGTTGCACCTGCCGTGCCCCTCCGTTCCCTTCCTGCTTTGCCTTCTCTTCCTGCTCCGCCGTCTCTCCCGCCGTTCCCTCCGGTCATGCTTCTACCATGACCGAAGGCGATCTTTCTCTGCTCCGGGATGCCTATGGCATCCCGGGGTCTATTCGTCTGTTTGTTCCGCAGTCCGGGGAGCGCATCACCATGAGTGGCCCCGCCGCATAGCTTTCTACGAAGACTTCCTCCTTGGGGGTCTTCGGTTTCCTCTGCATCCTTTCTTTCTTTCCTTCCTCAGCCACTTCCGGCTCATCCCGGCCCAGCTGGCTCCTAATGCCATCCGGTCATCTTCTCCTTCATGGTTTCTGCCACTTCCACGGGTTCGTTGCCCGTTTCTCTCTCTTCAGGGCCTTGTTCACACCTGAAGAAGTGCTCCACCGATGACGGCTGGTGGTACTTTTGCCCCGGCCTAGGTGTCTCCGTTTCGACCTCCCTTCCTCGGTCAAGGGATGGAAGAGCCGGTTTTTCTTCGCCTCGGTCGACGACGTCGACTGGGCCTAGATGAACCGGACCGTCCCCGAACCGAAATTCCCGAGTCGAGTCGGCGGACCAGGAGTCCTATACTCAGCTCCTGAGTGACGTGGTCCCGACGCTCGAGGTTCTGCTCTCTGAGCAGAATCTTTTTGAGGCCGGTATCAGTCCCATCCGTGAGACTGGTGAGATTCGGCCCCGCATTGACCTCTGCCCCCACCCCCCCTCTCTTCATAACCGAGCTGGCTGACATTCTGTCTCTTTTGTCTTGCAGGGATGAAGTTTCATTGAGAACCCTTGGAGAGGGCGGCCCAGCGGGACGTCGTGGAGGTGGACGAGCCCGCAGCGAAGAGGGCTCGCACGGAGGCGAGCCGGGAGGTCGTGGCGGCGGCCGTGCCCGCCCGGTTGCCGTCATTTTCCCCGCCCAGGCCACCTCAGGGCGGGGCCCACTGATACTTCGGCCGCGCGACCTGGTGGCGCCACCGAGAGAGCTCCAGCATCTGCCTCTCCGCACATCGTCGGGCCCGTCATTGTCGCCAGCTCGACAGCGCCGCCTGTGGCTACCCGCCGGCCCGTCGGTTGCGGCTGAGGGGCAGCTGCCGCAGGGGCCCGCCTGAAGGCTCCGGCGCCGGTGATCTCCCACTGGGACTCGGTCATCCTCGACAGGGGGCTGGCGGAGAAGATCATGGAGTACGCCTCCACCGCCCGGACCGCCGAGCTCGGGGTGGCCGAGATTACGCGGACGCGCTGCTTGGCATCCTTCCGCAGCTCTTCACGGTAAGTCCGAGCTTCTTCCTTTTCCTTTTTTCTGTCTCGAGACTTATCTGCCTTTGCTCTGACCTGTCGCTTTTGCCATTGCAGATCGGGAACGACGTCCTCCTACTGAGGAATTTCCTCGTAGGGAACGCCAAGAGGGACTCCGATCGAGAGCTGAAGCTCGGCAAGCTCACGGCCGACGTCAAGGATTTGATGGAGAAGGGGGCCGAGCTGCGAGCCGAGAAGCAAGCCCTTCAGTCCGACCTGGCACGTTCCGAGGAGCGAACAAAGGAGTTGGAGGCCTCCTTGTCGGAGGAGCGGACCTCCAACCAGCGCCGAACTGAGGAGGAGGTGGCGGAGAAGCCCGCCTGCAGGCCCACTCCCAATGGCTGGAGCGCCAGCTGGAGGAGGCCGGCGAGACGCGGCCGCGGCGAAGGACCGGAGCGCCTACGTCAACGGCTCCTGGAGGCGGCCAAGCGGGAAGCGCAAGAGGCCGTCCCCAAATTCCGAGCCTCCGACGAGTATACGTCGGAGGTCCGGGAGGCTACCGTGGACTCCTTCCTGAAGGGGTTCCGGATGTGCCGGGAGAAGGTGGGGCCTTCTTCCCCCAGCTGGACCTGAGCGGAGTCCGTAATCAGTGGCAGGAGGCCAGGGGCGAGAGCAGGGCTCCCGGCACGGCCGAAGCGACACCTGCGTGCCGTCGCCAGCGATGCCGGGCCCTGGACAGCCCCAGGAGCCGGCCGCTGTAGAAGTCGAGGACGCAGCGCCGCGGCCTCCGGCAGATGGCTCCGATCCCAACCCCAGTGATCCCGGCACCGTCTTCTCTCTTCGCTTCTATTGTGTGTTTTGTGTTGTTTTTTGTTTTTTGGGGAGTCCCAGCCTGTCGGGGCTCCCAGCTTGTACCGACTACTTATGTCAATGAAGATCTGATCTTTATCGAAACCTTGGTCGTTGTTTCGTCTCACTTTTCTCTTCTTTCTTTTCTTTCTCTGAGATGTCGGTTTGGAACACTTGAAATAACTGCAGGCCTGGTCCTCCCATTGCTCAAATCGAAGGATGGGGCCTGCTGAGTCGCGTCGCAGCAGGGCAAGCCTTAAGCGGGCCCGACTTTGGGTCGCCTTCGTGCTTGCGCAACACAGCACGGTTTTCTGCACCACATCTTCCAGGCCGAAGCCCGGGATCTCCGGACTGAGCTTGGTGCCGCAGGCTTTCTCAAGCCTTGCGCGCTCACTGAGCTGTGCTCCGGCTTGCATGGCGAACTGGGTTCGGCGCCACCTTCCAGGCCGAAGCCCAGGATCTTCCGGACTGAGCGCGTGCCGCAGGCTTTCTCAAGCCTTGCGCGGCTTGCTGAGCTGTGCTCCGAGCTTGCATGGGCGAACTGGGTTCGATGCCACCTTCCAGGCCGAAGCCCAGGATCTTCCGGACTGAGCTCGATGCCGCAGGCTTTCTCAAGCCTTGCGCGGCTTACTGAGCTGTGCTCCGGGCTTGCATGGGCGAACTGGGTTCGGCGCCACCTTCCAGGCCGAAGCCCAGGATCTTCCGGACTGATCTCGATGCCGCAGGCTTTCTCCAGCCTTGCGCGGCTTGCTGAGCTGTGCTCCGGCTTGCGTGGCGAACTGGGTTCGGCGCCACCTTCCAGGCCGAAGCCCAGGATCTTCCGGACTGAGCTCGATGCCGCAGCTTTCTCAAGCCTTGCGCGGCTTGCTGAGCTGTGCTCCGGGACTTGCGTGGGCGAACTGGGTTCGACGCCACCTTCCAGGCCGAAGCCCAGGATTTTCCGGACTGAGCTCGATGCGTAGGCCTTCTCGTCGAAGTTAGAAGGAGATGCTTGAAACGGGGGAACTTTGTTACAGGAACTGGGAGCCTTACATCACTGATAGTACATCCTCAGTTCGAGGGTTCCACGTCCGGGGGAACTGGCACCTCCCAATTTTCCAAGTAATATGCTCCATGAGGGAGGGCTTCTGCCACCCGATATGGGCCTTCCCAGTGGGTTGATAGCTTGCCGCATTCCCGTGGCTGGAGGCTTCTGCGCGCCGGAGGACAAGTCCCCGGGACGAAAAACCTTCGGCCGCACTCGGGAGTTGTAAGATCTGGCTACATGTTGCCGGTACGCCGCCATTTCGGACTCGGGCCTTGTCCCTCGTTCTCTCGAGAAGTTCTAGGTTGACCATCATCCTGGCTGGTTTTTTCTGTCTCGTCGTATTGCTCCACGCGCAGCGTGGGTAGGCTGAGCTCGATCGGGATAACTGCCTCGTCTCCGAAACGAGGTTGAATGGGGTTTCGTTGGTAGCCGTCCTTGGGTGTGTGGTATGCCCAAAGGACGCTGGGAAGCTCGTCGGCCCACCTGCCCTTGGCTGTGGTCCAGCCACGTGCGGAGGCCCTGAAGAATGGTCCTGTTCGTGACTTCGGCTTCCCCGTTGGTCTGAGGGTGCACCACCGAGGTGAAGCGATGCTTGATGCCGAGGTCGCTGCAGAATTCTTCGAACTCCCGGCAGTCGAACTGGCGTCCGTTGTCGGTGACCACGGTGTGGGGGAGGCCGAAGCGGCAGACGATGGACTTCCAGAAGAACTTGACGACGTTTGCTTCGGTGATCCTCGCCAAGGGTTCGGCCTCGACCCACTTCGTGAAGTAGTCGATAGCCACTATCAAGAACTTCCGCTGGCCGGACGCCGGCGGAATGGGCCCAGGAGGTCCATCCCCACTAGGCGAACGGCCAGGGGGCTGAGAGCTGAGAGATTGGTTGGAGTGTTGCCGCTGCACCGTGGCGTGACGCTGGCACCGGTCGCACTTCTTCACGAAGTCGGCGGCTTCTTCCTTCATTGTCTCCCAGAAGTAGCCCTGACGGAGGGCCTTGTATGCCAATGCCATGCCCCCCACGTGGTTCCCGCAGATGCCTTCGTGAATCTCCTGGAGCACAAGCTTGGCTTCTGTGGGTCCTATGCACTTGAGGAGGGATAAGTAGGATCTTCGATACAGCTGCCCGTCCATCAGGACGAACCGCATGGCCTTCTTCCTGATGAGGCGAGCCGCCTCTCGGTCCTCCGGCAGGGTGCCGCTGGTGATGTACGCAGCGTACTTGTCCATCCAGCTGGGCTCCTGGCTGACCTGATGGACCTCCACCGGTGCTTCGAGGCTTGGGACCTCAAGGCGCTCCACATGAGCGCGTCCCAGCATCGTGTCTGGCAGGGTCGCCAGTCGAGAGAGGGCATCCGCGCGGGCGTTCTCCCCACGGGGGATATGGAAGATGTTGAAGCGCCGGAACTTGGACGCGCCCGCCTTGACGAGCTCCAAGTACTTCACCATTGGGGGTCGTGTGCGACGTACTCCCCGGATACCTGCCCCGCCACGAGCTGGGAGTCAGTGAAAGCTCTGAGGTTGGTCACGCCCAGCTCGCGGGAGACTCTCAGTCCGGCAAGGAGTGCCTCGTACTCCACCTGGTTATTTATCGCGGGGAATTGGAAACGGAGTGCGCACTCAGCGACAACTCCATCGCCGTTGGCAAGGATGAGCCCAGCTCCGCTCCCGCCGGAGTTTGAGGCTCCGTCTACATGGAGGATCCAGGCATCCTCTCCAGGCTCATCGGTGCCAACCTCCATCGGCCGGCCGGGGGGCCCTCCTCGGGCTCCTTGCCCAAGCCTGCGCATTCTCAAGAAATCGGCCAGCACCTGCCCTTCATGGCCGACGTTGGTCTGTATGTAATGTCGAACTCGCTGAGTTTCAGTGCCCACTTGGCTAATCGTCCCGAAGTATCGGTCGGCTGAGCACCGCTTTCAGCGGCTGATCCGTCAAGACGGCGATGGGGTGCGCTTGGAAATAGGGCCTGAGACGCTGGGCAGACACTATTAGCGCAAAAACAAGTTTCTCGGGCCGGGAATACCTGAGCTCCGCGTCTCGGAGAGTCTGCTGGTGTAGTACACCGGCCGTTGGAGCCCGTGGTCGTCGTTCGGACCAAGACAGCTGACGGCCTCCGGGTAACCGCCAAGTAGAGGGTAAGCTCCTCTCCCTCCTCGGGCCTGGACAGCAAAGGTGGCGATGCGAGCGTCTTCTTCAACTCCTCGAAGGCCTGCTGGCACTCCTCGGTCCAAGCAAAGCCATTCATCTTCCTCAGCACCTTGAAGAAGGGACGGCAGCGGTCCGCCGACCTGGAAATAAAATGGCTAAGGGCCGCAACTCGGCCGGTCAGTTGCTGCACTTGCTTCTTGGAGACGGGCTGCTCCATGTCCAGGATGGCCTGGACCTTCTCCGGGTTGGCTTCAATTCCTCTTTGGGTCACTATAAACCCTAGGAACTTCCCGGCGGAGACGCCGAAGGCGCACTTCGCCGGGTTCAGCTTCATTTGATGGCGCCGGAGATTGCCGAATGTCTCCGTCAAGTCGGCCACGTGGTCCGAATTGAGTTTGCTCATCACCAGCATGTCGTCCACGTACACCTGCATGTTGCGGCCTATATGGTCTTTGAAGATTTTATTGACCAGACGTTGGTACGTCGCCCCCGCGTTCTTGAGGCCGAAGGCATCATCCTGTAGCAAAAAGTCTAGCGGTCAGTTATGAAGGCAGTGTGCTCCTCGTCCTCCGGGTTCATCCGGATCTGGTTGTATCCGGAGAAGGCGTCCATGAACGACAGGAGGCGATGCCCCGAGGTGATGTCGACCAGCTGGTCGATCTTCGGAAGAGGGAAGCTGTCCTTTGGGCAAGCTCGGTTGAGGTCGGTGTAGTCCACACAGATCATCCACTTACCACTACTCTTCTTACCATGACCACGTTTGCTAGCCAACTGGGTATTGGACTTCTCGGACAAAACCGGTGGCGAGGAGCTTTTCTACTTCCTCGTTGATCGCCTTCTGCCTCTCCATGGCGAAGCTTCTCTTCTTCTGACGGACCGGGCGGCAACTTGGGTCCACGTTCAGCCTGTGCATGATGATCTCGGGCGGGATGCCCGGCATGTCGGCCGCTGACTAGGTGAACACGTCAGCGTTGTCACGGAGGAACTCCAGCAGGCGGGTCCGCTCTTCCTCGGGAGCTGGGCCCCGACTTGCACCATCTTTAGGGGATCCGAACCGAGGGGAAAAGTTAGCAGGCGCTCTACGGGCCCTCCCCTGGGTTCCTTCTCTCTCAGATCGAGGTCTTCAATATCATGGGCGAGCTCTGCGCTCCTGGCCCTGGGACTGTCTGGAGGCAGAGCGGGACTGGTTGGATCGTCCCCTTCATTTCCCCGAGCCCGGAAGGTGTGGGGAACTGCACCAACAGCCTCCTCGTGGAGATGGTGGCGTCCTTGGTTGAGCCCGGGATGCCCGAGAATGGCGTTGTAAGGCGAAGGGAGCTTGACGACAGTGAATATTATTAGGATGGTCGCCTGCCGGGGTGGGGATCCGGCGGTGACCGGGAGAGTGATCTCCCCTTCGACTCCCACGGAGTCCCCTGTAAAACCTACCAGTGGGATGTGCACTGGTTTCAGCTGATCGGAGATAAATTTCATCCGAGAGAAAGCATCGTAAAAAAGTACGTCGGCCGAGCTTCCACATCCACCATGATTCGATGTACAGGATGCTTCGCGATGGTCATCTCGACCACCACGGCATCGTTGTTTACATTGTCATTAATTTCCCCTCCCTTGGGAGGGATTACACTCTCCGGACTTCCCGGGCTCTCTTCATTGCTCGACCGGACCGCGTGAGATCATGCCCACGGGCTTCTCCGTTGGGCGGTTGTCGATCACGGGGGCAAGCGGTAAGGCCGCGAGCGGCTGCCCTTCAGAGGGGCCTCGTTCTTGATGAACTTCCTGAGGTAACCCCTCCTGATCAGCTCCTCAATCTCCCGCTTCAGGTGGCGACACTCCTCCGTGTCATGTCCGTGCTCGCGATGGAACTGGCAGTACTTTGATTTATCTCGGACAGCTCTCGGGTTCTGAGGGGGAGGTCGGCGGAGGTAGCGCTCGCCCTCGATTTCCATGAGGATCTTCGTTCGAGGTGTGAGGAGAGGGTGTACCTCCGTTCGATAGTGGCTTCGCCCCTCGGCCTTGGATTCGGGCGAGGGTCGGCAGACGGCCCGGCCTCCGAGCTCCCGAGGCGTCCCTCGGGAGCGGCTTCTTCGGAGTCTTCCCGTCCAGCTCTCGACGGGTGCGGTCAGCCTCCTCCGCTCGGATGTACTTGTGGGCGCGGAGGAGGAGCTCGGAGTACGTCCTGGGCGGCTTCTTGTCCAGGGAATAGGTCAGGCGGGACGTCTTGAGCCCGCGCTTCAAAGCCAGCATGGCGACGGGCTCGTCCCAAGCTGTAGATCTCCATGGCTGCGGTCTTGAACCGGTGATGTAGTCCCGGAGCAGCTCCTGGTCCTGCTAGCGGATGGAGAAGAGGTTGTCCACCTCTCTTGGCACCTTTCGACAAGCGTCGAAGTGCACCACGAGCTTTCCTTTCAACTGCTGGAAGGAGCAAATGGATCCGGGCTCGAGGCGGGTGAACCAGACTCGAGCGGCCTTCCGAAGGGTCGCCGGGAAGGCGATGCACAGAAGGGCGTCGGTGGCGCCCTGGACCCTCATGAGAGCTTTATAGCTCTCCAAATGGTCCAGGGGGTCGGTGGTCCTGTCGTAGGGGTCCACCTGCGGCATGCGGAACCATTTCGGGATCGGTTACGCCTGGGTTTCTTCAGAGAAAGGGGGCGGGAGTCGTAGCCCGCCTGTCAGCCGACGAGTTCTGCAAGTCGGCGAACCGTCGGGCGAACTCCGCCAACTTGCGCTCGTGCTCTTCCAGGCGCCCTCTCGGCCTGGCGCCTGATGGCTTCGTCGGTGGAATCTTCCATCGAGACTGCAGGTGAAGGGGCGCCGATCGGTCTCGGCGCGAGGTCTGGCCTCGGCGTCGCTTGCTGCGATGCACCATTTCGGCCCCATCGGCCGGGATCGACTCTCGTGATCCTCCGAACCGGAGTAGTTTCTCTTTGCGGGGGCTTGGTGGCTCCCCCGGGGGTTGGAGATGGCCCTCGGATGGGACGGCCTGCCCTGGATTGAGCGCAGGCTCCCACGCTGCCCCGCGGCTCGGGCCGCGGGGTCCCTGGCTGCGGCTGAGTGGCCAGGGACCATTGCTGATGCGGAAGCTGTCGGACCGCTGAGGTCAAGGTCTGCAGCTGCTGGACGATGGCCGCAAGGGATCCGTCCACCGGGGTAGGCTGCTGTGGAAGAGGAGGGGGAGCCGGAAGCTCCCGTTCGGGGCTGTGGCCCCCTGGAGGGGAGTGGGCTTCGCCCACACGGCTGGTGGACGCCTCGCGACCACGAGTGACCACCATTGCTGGAGAGCGTGACACCTGCAGAAAGCTGGTTCCCACTAGGGGTTAGTGTCCTGCCCCCCTACTTGGCGCGCCAATCTGTTGCCGCTCTCGCCGCCGCGCTCGCGCCATGGATCAGCCGATCCTTCCTGACCGCCTGGCGAGGGAGCCTCCCTTCCCGCGGAGAACCTGCAACAAAGGGTTTAGAAGACCCTGGCCGGGGGTCCCGGCGAGGGAGCTCCGACGGTCAAGTCAGTAGACGACGAGAAGGAACAGACTCTTCAGCTGGACCCTCGAAAGGGTTCCAGACTTAGAGAGTTAACTGGCGAAGGAAACGCTCTGGGGACCGGAATCTCGGCTGGCCTCCTTGCCGAGCTCTCGCCCAGTGTTTCCCTCTCGGGATCTCTGGCTTTTCTCCCGGAGCAAGGCCTTGTGCCGGTGCTTCCTCCTTGTCCCCAAGCTAATTGGCTTACCTTGTCGTCCCCAGATTCTTCCCTCTTTATCTTCCTCCGTCGTGCGCTTGTCTTTTTCCTCCTCGGAAACTCCCCTCCCCCGTCCTCTTTTCTTTTCCCCTTTCGGTGAAGGAGGCCAGGCAGCTTTCCGACCTCGTCCGCCGGGCCCAGCAGGAAAAGGCAAAGACAGAAGAGAAAAAGGGGAGGGCGGCACTGGCAGGGCGGCCGGTTAGGCCTCGGGCTCCGTGAGAGCGCTCTATTCCCCGAGCGTGGGTGCCATCCGTTTATGGGGCCTGTTCTGTCAGGATCGGGTCTCTCGGCTGTGGGACCTGTCGGCCGATGCAAGTGACGTTCCACGTGCCGCCGCCCCCGTACGGGACGCCATCTAGGTTCGTACGGCCCGAGGGATGGCCTCGGGGCCCGTGTCTCTCCCCGGGGCCTCTCCGTACGAGCGATCTGACCTCGGCTGAGTTGGAGGCCAACTGGCGAGGGGCGAGGGATCAGCCGACCTCGGCTTAGGTGGACCCCTCCTGGGTGGACACCTGGCGAGGTGGCAGGAGGTCGCCTGGCTTCGCCGAGGTGGGCCCGTCTCCGGGTGGCCACCTGGCGAAAGGCGAAGGATCAGCCGACCTCGGCTTAGGTGGACCCCTCCTGGGTGGACACCTGGCGAGGTGGCAGGAGGTCGCCTGGCTTCGGCCGAGGTGGGCCCGTCTCCGGGTGGCCACCTGGCGAAGGGCGAAGGATCAGCCGACCTCGGCTTAGTGGACCCCTCCTGGGTGGACACCTGGCGAGGTGGCAGGAGGTCGCCTGGCTTCGGCCGAGGTGGGCCCGTCTCCGGGTGGCCACCTGGCGAAGGGCGAAAGATCAGCCGACCTCGGCTCAGGTGAACCCCTCCTGGGTGGACACCTGGCGAGGTGGCAGGGGGTCGCCTGACCTCGGCCGACCTCACTTGGGCGGACCCCTCCGGGCCCGGGCGCCAATGAGTGGTAGAGGAACTCCGAGCCGAGCTCGACCTCGGCGAAGGCGGTTTGCTTCAGACAGTCGTCGGGCGGTGTGGTCTTGCCGATCCTAGCCTTGAGGACGTGGCGCTGACTCCGCCGGGAAAACTTACACATGGCTTGCTCGCATTCGGCGATGCCTGAGCCTGGCCACGTCACTGTCACGGCTGTAACAATATGAATATCAAAAGTCAAGTCCTCTCCAGCTATCTCTTCGTATATGACTATTCGATAGAGTAGTCATGAAAACTAATTTTACGATATGTATACGTGGAGAGAGGTAAACTTAGCTATATTTGAATGTATGGTCAAGTTAAATCCGGTCAGATCAAGACCTTACAATAAAGATCCTACATCGATGATCCAAATTATTGAATATAATATATTACATCAAAACTATTTATATATTAATAATCATGTAATTTGGAAATTCTTAGCCTATACATCAAGTGATCAAAAAAATAGATAATCTAAATAAAATTAAACTAGATATATTTTTAAATCACTTATTACATAGGCTACGAATTTCTAAATTATATAATTTTTGATATGTGAGTAATTTGATATAGTAGAATATATTCAATGACTTGGATCATCGATATTGGACCTTCAGATTTGATCTAAACATTCGAATGTAGCTGTCATGTCCCGAATCTAGCACCGGAATCGGCTACGCGACCGGTCGCACGAACCCTAGAATACCCTCTAAAACTCATGCAAGGACTAAAAATTTTTCATTTCAACTTCAATCCTTCATAATATTATTGATCACCATTTATAAGAAAATGCATAATACAAAGGAATAATACAATTCATATGATTACAACTCCAGTCATCTTTCATCATCTGATGGGTATTAATAACTCTCTAGCTACTCATCATTTCTTCACGAATCTCGTTTATCACCAAGCTCAAATATCCTGCATAACTCTGAGAAAAAAATAAATAGAGGGTTGTGAGCTTTACGGTCTAGTAAGGTCTCCAAACAATCACCAATAATAGTAATAATTTGAAAATAGCAAGAAAATAAGAGTATATCATGTCATGTAACGAAACAACTCAAATACCACATATGGCAAAACCTTTTATAAAAATCATGTTTTCTTTTTATGTTTTCAATTTAATCATCCTTCTTCTTTAGGGTTCTGGACTAACCACGGTTATGCTTCAACCCATGACTAGCAACCTCATAATTGACTATGTATTCTCAGCCCATGGCTAGGCTCTAGCTCACATACAAAGCCTGTGACTCTGGCTGTTCCATGTTTTAATCGCCCGTGGCCGGCTATTCCACGTATAAAGCACATGGCACAAGTTGTCCCACGTTGTAACCGCCCGTGGCCAGCTATTCCACGTACAAAGCCCATGACTCAGGTAACCTCAGTATCCACGATCCCGTGGCATGGCTAGTCCAGACACCGTTAACACTTTATCCTTCCACATCATCATGTCAAATCATATCATTTACAGCTTTCCAAAAATTCGCTTCATGGTCCACCCATACAAATATCACATTATTTGATAAAACATGATATACCGAAAAATAGCTAGTAACATCAACAATCATACCGTCCAACATAGAAAATCAAACTGTTCCATGCAAAACTAGTCATGCATGCCAATATTCATATACACTGATCAAATCATGAATAATAAAAACATATATATATAGCTGGTGATCAGAGATCCTTACCTTCCTAGAGCCAATCCAAAATATCTAAATCAGTCTGTATCCGAAACCCACACAATACCCTTCTACTCAGAAGGCTATTCCCCTACAATAATAATTTTTAAACATAAATAAATAATCATAAATCAATTATAAAAATTCAAATTTTTTATCAGAATTTTATCAATGATCTTCCTATTGATACCCTCTCTTTCTAATTTTCCAGAGAAAGTGACTTTTCAATCTCCCTTCAATATATATATATATTCTCATTTCTCTCTCCTCTTTCTCTTTCTTCATCTTCTCTCTCTTCTTTCTCTCTCCTCCTTCCTCTCTTCTTTATCTCTCTACTCATCTTCTTCTCTTTCAACATCCCAACCTCCTGCAAAACTCTCTCTCTTCTCATAAACCAAATCTCTAAGATCTCTCTACTTCTCTATCTTGAACTTCAACATATCCTCAAAACTGGTCACTAACCCATGCTATCATAGCATGACAGCCTTTCTCTACTCCCGAATCTAGATCTCTTTCCTCCCTTCTCTCCTCCCTTCTCTTCTTTCTCTTTCTTTCTTCTTCTCTTCTGGATTACAAAATCTCTTCGTGCTCTCCTTTTTAGCTCTATGTTCTCTGTTGTTGGCCCTCTAATGTAACCCTCGACGTCTCGGTGTCTCTTGTTATAAAGAAGATCAAAACCAATCCAAAACGGAGTCCCAAATCCATCTCGCAAGCCCAAGACATTCAAGAAATATCTCAGGCCGTCAGATCTGAGATCAATGCCTCAAATCGCATCCAAATCCAAATCCAAAAGTCCCTGATCAAGCCTAATCTTCCTCGGATTTATCTCAGCCATTTGATCAGGCGATCGGATGGTCCAGATAGCACAGAAATCCCATGGACCGAGGTGAGCCACAAGAAACGGCTGGGAAATGCTCGAGAAATGGTGGGGGAAACGCCTCTACACACACCGCTTCCGGCTAGGCTGAGCCCACGTGCCCGTGCGCACCGCGCGCATGGGCTTGGGCCGTGCCTTGCGCACCTGCGCAACGGGCTGGGTTGTGCCTCGCATGCCCGTGCAATAGGCCAGGCTGCCTCATGTGCTTGCACATCGGGCAGTGCTCGCCCCCGCGCCCGTCCGCGCCATCACCCACGCTCTCTTGCCCCCGCTCATGCTCGATCGCCCGTGCCTGGCCACGCCCATGCACTCGCTCGCGCCCACCTATGCCCGTGCGCCCATGCCTGGGCTGCGTGCTGGGCCGCGTGATGGGTCTGGGCCGGTCTAGTCAAGTGGACCGACCTAGCTTTCTTTTTTTTCTTTTTTTTCCTGGGTTGTTACATTCTCTTCCCATCAAATAATTTCGTCCTCGAAATTAGCTTGATTGAGATTTTAAACCTTAAAAATAACCAACCATCAAGTCATTCTCAAACTCCCAATTTATCTTCCTCGTAGGGCACTTGTTTCTTAAGTCTTAACATAACGAAATTATATAACATTCAAAATTGATCTTTTCCATCTACAATCCATAGCAATTTTCTCGAGCTCTAAAAAGAACACTAATCTTTTGATGTCACTATAATTAATTATCCTTGATCGATTCTATAGAATTTCATGATAGCCCACCTTGGATATACATAATTTAACATCATCCTCAAGTTTCTGTATGATCCCTTTCTTAGATCATTTTCTTCATAAGTCCATAACAAAATTATACCACATCTCAATTCTTACTCCTTATGATTCACGGTATGTAATAAATTCTCTTAGTTTCTTTCAAATGAACATTAACACCTCAACCTCGAATTAAAATATAAAATTTTTTGCTCCTGAAATTTATTTCTCTTGATTAACCCCCACATAAAACCATAATCGATCACTCTATTCTTAACCAAAAGTTAGAAGAAGGCTTGAACACTAGACACTTGCCATAGTTCTTAACATTCTTTCTTCTCTTATGCCTCTCCATGACTTTTTAATCTATCTTTTATCGTATAGAAACCTCGAGCCCTCCTTAAATGGTGAAATCATAATGTCAGGTGCCACAAATAACCCCCATTCTAGCCAAGTACAAGAATCACCACTCCTTTATTCTACATTTAGAGATATCCAAAAAAATCTTTACTAGAGTCCTCTAAACTAGGAGACCCATTGACAAATTACCTGGCAACCTATAGACTAGCCCAAGGATCAGGAACATTATCTTCTCATCTTGTTACTGAAGTTCAAATCAGTACTTTCCATCATAATACTTCTAAAATTAGAGTTAACAATCATAATTGATTTCAGGATAACTCAAACCATTATGCTTTCACTGCGCACTCTGATAAAAATTCACTAAACTATCTAGGTTCACTAAATGAATCTTTCTAACTTATCTCATATTGGTACCAGAAAGGTTAAAAGTTACTAAGATAAAGCTTTTGAATCTCTTTATCTCATTCACATCTCAGGCATATCATATCAAGGTTAAACCTGATCCAGTTTCCATATTGAAAGTCCTTCAAAATTTCACCATCCTTTTTAAGACACCAATAACTCTAGTTCTAGTCCGGATTAATTATACTTTCTTTGACAATTCATTTAGACAATCTATATTATCTTTTCTCTTAGAGAGTTATCATTAACTCTAACAAGTTCATGACTTTCAACCAATTCTCTTATGAATAAAATCAATCATCTTATCATTCATAAAACTATCTTAGCATAACTCTTAGCATCAAATAACAAATTACCTAAAATATTGTCCCTCATAGGTTAACCCATATAAGTCTTTCAATACCAATTTCTTCACTCAATACCACATCAATAGTAGGGTAACCTAAGTCTTCTCATAGATCTTAAATTTGACTTACAGTTTGACATACCCAATAATCTTCAATAAATATAAGGAGGATCAAGTAATGCAATTCTAAACTACTAACCTACACCATCAAGGATTTTATCAAGATGGACATGACTTGTTCATATAATATAATTTAATCCGTTGATAACAATTTACCAATCTATACTTCATCACAAATACATTTTTCATTGCATAATTCCATTAATAATCCACATGCAGATTCATCAAAAAATTTTCCTTTTAATATCATAAACTCTTTCATAACCTACATCCGAACACATCTTCTTGCAAGAATTTCCAACGAATATAGGATAGAATCAATAATCCAATCCAACTACAAATATAGGCTATCAAGATTCTATCAAAAATATGTATGCCATGTCAACATGATATAATCTAATCCACTAAAGAGAGCTACAAGCTATACATCATCCCAAACACATTTCTCTTTATATATGTTCAATCACAATCCATATACAGATTCATCAAAAATATATCCTTCCTAATATCATTGAACTCTTCCATGACTTATACTTTAAATATTTTCTTACAATAGTCCCAAAATTTATAATTCATAATTAATAACAAAACTAGCATATTATCATGATCCGCATCAGATTCAGGATTCCAAAATCATTCAAGTGATGATCGAACCTATATATATATTCGGCATAACCCATTAATATACTATATTTCAGGCCAGTACTCTTGATGCTTGGGTCTACTCACTTATCAACGGCAAGGAAGCATCTTATCCAACTCTATAATATCCATCAAATGATTACTTTTCATGATTCTCCTTTCATATCAAGTTTAGGATCCCCGCATCATTCAATTAGTAATTGATCATTTGTATTCAGCACACCATATTTTTCAGGCCAACACTTCTAAAGCTAGATCAAATCCATTTATCGCATCTTATCTAGCTCCAAATATTCATAATATACTTACTTATCATAATCAAAGAATACAAATCATTCAGCTCTTTATATTTATCCTACATCAATTTCATTACTTACATTACAGCCCAAAAATCATGATCCTCTTTAGTATTAATCATATGCCAGATCTTGTATAATATCTAGAGATTATAATTCCAACCTTCGAATCCATTTCCTTCCCAATTTCATATCTCGACTGGTTATAACACTAAATTTAAATATCTCTTGAATCACAATCCATATTAATCATAACTTAAATTTCAATATCATTCAAATTGTATCCCAAGAACTTATATCACAATCCAAGTAATCATAAATTAAGCTTCAACATCATTCATATCATGTTTTAATCGCTTACGTTATAATCCTTAATAAACATGATCTAAGCTTCAATACTCCTCATGTTATGTACCGATTACTTATATCGTAGTTCCAAGTAATCATAACCGAAGTTTTGATATATTTTGCCATGTCCTAATATCATCACCTTATTTCCTAACTACTTGTACCACTATCCCAAATAATCAAATCAAACTCTGATACCATTCTGTCATGTCTTACTAATCATTATATTAAATTCTTAATCTCTTATGTCACAGTCTCAAACAATCATGACCTGAATTCAATACCACTCATATCTATTATAATTACTTAAGCCACAATTCCAAGTCATCATAACCTAATCTCTGACACTATTCTTGTCATATCCTAATAACCATATTATTACTATTATCACTATTTAACCACTTATATCACCGTTCCAAATGATCATAACATAAGCTCTGATACCACTCTGTCACACTCCGAATCCAAACCAGAATCAGCTACACAATCGGCTGCACGAACCCTAGAATATCCTCTAGAACTCATGCAAGCCTAAAAGTTTTTTATTTCAACTTCAATCCTTCATAATATTATTAATCACCATTTATAAGAAAAATACCTAATACAAGGAAATAACACAATTCATATGATTACAACTCCAGTCATCTTTCAATCATCTGATGGGTATTAATAACTCTCTAACTACTCATCATTTCTTCACGAATCTCATTCATCACCAAGCTCAAATATCCTATATAACTCTGAGAAGAGAAAACAAATAGAGAGTTATAAGCTTTACAGCCCAGTAAGGTCTCTAAACAGTCACCAATAATAGTAATAATTTGAAATAGTAAGAAGATAAGAGTATATCATGTCATGTATGAAACAACTCAAATACCACATATAACAAAATCTTTTGTAAAAAATCATGTTTTCTTTTTATATTTTCAATTTAATCATCATTTTCTTTAGGATTCTGGACTAACCATGGTCATGCTTCAACCCATGACTGGTGATGTGGCAAGACCGCTGACGTGGGGTAGCTGTCAGATGCCACATCAAAGAAAGCCACCGTGCTAGACGCCGCGTCAATTTTCCTGCTCGGACTCCTTCACCGTGCTGAGCTCCCCCAGGACAACGGGATCGCCCGTCGAAGCCGAGCTCTGTCCTCCGCCAGGTCGGACCCGCGAGCCCGGGGTGCCTAGGCCGGAGCCGAGCGGCGTCCTCCAATCGAGCCCCTCTTCGAGGTCGAGCCATCTGGTCCGAACCCGCGCTCTGCCCTCCAGAGCGAGCCCCTCGGAGATTGAGTCCTGTGGTCAAAATCGAGCTCAGTCCTCCTCCGCCACGTGGAGCCAGTCCAAGGTCGAGCCCTCCAGACTAGACCTGCGCTCTGCCCTTCAGAGCGAGCCCCTCGAAGATCAAGCCTCGTGGTCGGAGTCGAGCTCAGCTCTCCTCCGCCACGTGGAGCCTTTTCGAGGTCGAGCCCTCTGGACCGGGCCCGCACTCTGCCCTCCAGAGCGAGCCCCTCGAGATCGAGCCCCGTGTTTGAGTCGAGCTCAGCCCTCCTCCACCACGTGGAGCCTCTTCAAGGTCGAGCCCTCTGGACCGGCCCCGCGCTCTGCCCTCCTCCACCAAGGCGAGCCTACGAGCTTGGGATGCTTAGGTCGGAGTCGAGCCCTGCCTTCCCTCAGCCCCCCCCTCAGGTGTAAGCACTAGCGAACGAAGGGACAGCACCGCCATCCCAGGACGCCGACGAGCCGCTCGAGGATTGCACTAAGACATCCACCAGGCCGTAATGACCACCTGCAGCCGCCGGTTATACCAGAAAGGGGAGAGGCCCATTGATCGAAGCGCCACGCTCCTCACTAACCACTTGAACCACCTGAAAGAGGAAGTCAACCAGGAGATTCGAATTCCAAGGGCGGCGGCTCACCGATCGAGGTACTGCCAGGTTTTCCGGAATGAGACGACCAGAAGGAATGTCATAACACATGACAGATTTCCTTATCACGAATCGGGAAGGTGCCTCGGGACACTACCGCACACGCCTGACAGCCCAGCGGAGATCCCAAGATGGGCACCCAACGATAACCTAGACTACAAAGCCCGAAGGAAGCGAGGTAGAGGAGGTAACATGCAATACCATTCAAACACAAGTGCAAGCTCAACCAAAGAGCATGGCACCACAAGCAAATCCAAGCAAGAACGGGCAGAAAGGCCACACAGAGAATCCCTCTAGCTAGGCTGCTCTTTCCCTGACATACTTACATCCCACTCCTCCTAGCGTGGAGTCCATCAAGAGGGGCTCGACCAGGAGGATCTGTTCCCCTGGATTGTCATTGACTTGACCGTTGGAGTGCCCCCACCGAAAACTCCGACCCGGATCACTAATCCCTATTTTGCAGGTCCAAGACCACCGAACGGCCAGACAGCGAAGGGAGCGCACTCCGACATCGACAGCAACTACAGGCCATGACGATCTTGGCGGCAACAACTGGCAACCTCATAATTGACCATGTATTCTCAGCCCATGGCTAGGCTAGCTCATGTACAAAGCCCGTGGCTCTGGCTGTCCCATGTTTTAATCGCTCGTGGCCGGCTATTCCATGTATAAAGTCCGTGGCTCAGGCTGTTCCACGTTTTAACCGCTCGTGGCCAGCTATTCCACGTATAAAGCCCGTGGCTCAAGCAACCTCAGTATCCACGATCCCGTGGCATGGCTAGTCTAAACACCGTTAACACTTTATCCTTCCACATCATTATGTCAAATCATATCATTTATAGCTTTTCAAAATTCCGCTTCATGGTCCAACCTATACAAATATCACATTATTTGATAAAACATGGTATACCAGAAAATAGCTAGTAACATTAACAATCATACTGTCCAACATAGAAAATCAAATTGTTCCATGCAAAACTAGTCATGCATGCCAATGCTCATATGCACGATCAAATTATAACATAATAAACACATATATATAGCTAGTGATCAGGTCCAGAGATCCTTACCGTTCTAAAGCCAATCCAAAATACCTGAATCAATCTGTATCCGAAACCTGCAAATACCCTTCTGTCAAAGGCTATTCCCCCTATAATAATAATTTTTAAACATAAATAAATAATCCTAAATCAATTATAAAAATCCAAAATCTTTTTACTGGAATTTTATCAATGGTCTTCCTGTTGATACCCTCTCTTTCTAATTTTTCAGAGAAAGAGACTTTTCAATCCTCCCTTCAATATATATATATTTTCTCTCCTTTCTCTTTCCTCTTTATCTCTTCTTCATCTTCTCTCTCTTCCTTCTCTCTCCTTCTTCTCTCTTCTTTCTCTCTCTACTCATCTTCTCTCTCCTCTTCTTCTCTTTCAACATCCCAACCTCCTGTAAAACTCTCTCTCTCTTCTCACAAACCAATCTCTAAGATCTCTCTACTTCTTTATCCCGAACTTCAATATTTCCCAAAACTGGTCACTATCCCATGCTATCATAGCATGACAGCCTTCCTCTACTCTCGAATCTAGATCTCTTTCCTCCCTCCTTCTTCCTCCTCCTTTCCTCTTTCTTTCTTCTTCTCTTCTGGATTACAAAATCTCTTCGTGGCTCTCTTTTTTAGCTATATGTTCTCTGGTGTTGGCCCTTTAATGTAATCCTCGACGTCTCGACGTCTCTTGTTATAAAGAAGATCAAAACCAATCCAAAACGGAGTCCCAAACCCATTTCGCAGGTCCAAAACATTCAGGAAATATCTCATGCATCATATATGAGATCAATGCCTTACATCCCGTCTAAATCTGAATCCAAAAGTCTTTGATCAAGCCTAATCTTCCTCGGATTCATCTCAGCCATTCGATCAGGAGATCGAACGGTCCCAGATTGTGCAGAAATCCCATGGACCGCGGTAAGCCGTGAGAAACGGTGAGGGAAACACCTCTAGGCGCACCGCTTCCAGCTAGGCCGAGCCCCCATGCCTGCGCATGCCGCGTGCATGGGCTTGGGCTGCGCCTCGTGCACCCGCACAACCGCCGGGCTATGCCTCGCGCGCCCGTGCATTGGGCCAGTGCTCGCCTGCGCGCTCGTCCGCATCGTCACCTGTGCTCGCCTGCCCCAACTCGTGCTCAGTCGCCCGCGCCCTCACTCGCCCCCATGCCACCGTGCGCCCGTGCCTGGGCTGCACGCTGGGCCGCGCACTGGGTCTGGGCCGGTCCACTAGTTTGGCCAGCTTGGCTTTCTTTTTTTTTCTTTTTTTTTTCTAGTTGTTACAGTAGCCAAGTCCATCTATATTGCATATATATATTATAGGAAGCGGGGAGGGACCTAGCCATTAAATAAAATCTTGACGGGACCTTCATCCACGGGCTCAAGTTGGATTAAGGCCTACACTATTCCTTCAAACCATACCAATATAGTTCAAACATAAGAATCACTAAAAATATAAGCTTATAAAATATGTCCATCAACATGGATCATATAAATAACCCATTTTTAATAAAATAATTAATGTCAATTCATAATTAAATTTTTTATATTATATCTATAAGATCATTAGGGCGCCCGTCGCATGTGCCCGCCCACGCACGCCTAGGCTATGCATGTGGGTCGGGCCGGGCCGGTCTAATCGGCAGTCCAGTCCATTTTTTTTTTTTTTTTTTTGGTTTTTCTGGGCTTGGTTTTTGGACTGGGCTGCTGGATAAGGCTCCACGCCTAACAAGTAGTAACTTTCTACCAAACCTCAGAAGTACTTACAAATGGTCCTCTAGGCCATCTATTAGTTGCATCAACATATTTTTCTGAAATTACAACATGTATAGAAGTCTATAAGACAAGGGCCCTATTGTAGTTTAATTTGCAGCAGGAATTCTGTTATAATCAAATTTAAGATTAGGACTTCTAGTAATGTGTTTACATTTGGATCCCTTCTCCATAGTGTTGGTCTTCATGACCATGACCCACTGAGTGGGAATTAAGTATGATATTATTATAATATTATATTATATTATATTATGTAGTATAGTTTAATAATATAATAAGAAATGATATGATATGTTATGGTTATGCATTATTAAATTATTACAATAATATAATGTGATATATGATAATGTAAATTTAGAGAACGTCTCTTCTTTTGGCAAACAAAAGAAACATGAGGCTTCAACAAAATGGGTTTAACTATTAGAATCATTGAGTCATACATTCGATGCTGTTTCAAGAAAGAAGTTCCTAGACTTTATGGCCACTTCTATCCAAACCATATGGATAATATAAATGCCACAATTTTGAAGATCAAACTCAAAATATATAATCTTAATACTTGTCCAGGGAACTACATAATATTTACAAGATTGTTCGGTTTATAGTCAAATAATTTTACAATGTTTTCTTGCAAGGAACTTATCAGTGACATGATACATATTTTCTTGATTCTACGTCATGTTCATATACTTAAAACGCTGCTCATCTAGGAGATAGTCCAAATTAGATTAGATGAATTGTAGATCTTTTCATTACTTGAGAGATCATTTGACCAATTTGTAATGTGCATGATAATAATGTGATAAGTTGTCACAGGGATTGTTTAACTATCAAAATTTGAAAGATCTATTTGGAGATGGCATCTTTGCAGTAGATGGTGATAAATGGCGCCACCAGCGAAAACTTGCAAGCTATGAATTCACAACAAAGTTCTAAGAGACTTTAGTGGTGTCGTTTTCAAAAGTAATGCAGCAAAGCTTGCTCATATAATTTCTAAACGTGTGATTGCTAATAAAAAATTGAATATTCAAGTAAGTTTCAACTCCATGCATGACATTTCATGAATCTTTTCAAATTTTGATATTTCTATATATTTTTAAATCAAAGAAAGAAGAGACTTTAGTTTATGAGTGCTTATGATTTCCATATATCTACAGGACTTGTTGATGAAGTCAACAATGGACTCCATATTTAAAGTTGGGTTCGGAATGGATCTTGACTGCTTGCATGATTCTTCTGATGGAAGCATATTTGCAAATGCATTTGATGATTCAAGTCAGCTGATTAATCTACGTTATGTTAATGTCTTTTGGAAGATCATGAAGCTTCTAAATATAGGTTCTGAAGCGATACTCAAGGAAAGAATCAAAGTGGTCAATGATTTCGTATACAAGTTGATCGATAAGGAAGTTGAACAATGTTCAAATGGAAGAAATGATTTAGTAAGTGGATACTGGAATTAAATTATTTTAACAAGAACTTGTAGAAGTTTATCTTGACCTCTTTCAATTATAGGGGAAGAAAGAAGATATCCTATCAAGTTTTTGGAGGAGAGAAAGAAGGATCCGCAAAATATGACCTATCAGTATTTAAGAGACATAGTACTGAATTTTCTGATCGCTGGTAAAGACACCACGGCGGGCACTCTATCTTGGTTCTTCTATATGCTTTGCAAAAATCCTTCAATTCAAGAAAAGATATCTCAAGAAGTCAAGGAAGTAACTAAAGCTAAAGAAGATGCAACCTTCGATGAGTTTGCCAAAAGTATTACAGATGAATCTCTTAACAAGATGCACTACCTTCATGCTGCACTCTCAGAAACATTAAGACTATATCCTGCTGTTCCTTTAGTAAGTCAAAAATATAAATTAACTTTATCCATGGAAAGCTCAGTTATATACTGATTTAGTTATCATAATGCTGAAAAATGACAGTCATTCCTCTGAATTCTCTCTTTTCCTGCAGGATAACAAGGTTTGCTTTTCGGATGACATTCTTCCTAATGGCTTTAATGTGAGGAAAGGGGACATCGTGTTTTATCAACCTTATGCAATGGGTAGGATGGAATACTTATGGGGTAAGGATGCCGAGTGTTTTCGACCAGAAAGGTGGCTCGATGATAATGGAATTTTCCAAGCTGAAAGTCCTTACAAGTTCACTGCCTTCCAGGTAAAAAAATAAGAGGGTTATGCAGAAATTTCATTCTTAAATCATTTGGGTAACAACTGTTCTCCACCCCTTCATTTTGGTCATTTGATTTGCAATTAGACTACTTTAGGTTTAATAATTTCCATTAGTATAGTTTTTGGCTTTATAGATGGTCAATGTTATAAATATGCAAAGATGGACGGTGAAAGTGTTGGAAGGTATCAATGGCTACCTAATTAATAAAGACCGAGTCTAGAATTACACTATATCCATAAGACAGTTTCGTCCTGTAATGGTGCTTACGGTTTATGACAATTATCTCCCAGGATACAACGATCTTCTTCTGGTGAAAGCAGCACTACAATTCACCAGAAATTCGAACCATGAATGATTTTCTCTCTCTTGTATGCACTATAGCTATACTCTGTTATTTAAAGTATGAAAATGCCTAAGAGAATGCACTATAGCTATACTCTGTTATTCAAAGTATGCAAATGCCTAAGAGAAAGAAAGAAATGTTTGATTGAACGGATGAAATGAATGAGGAATGGGGACTTATTTATAGCCTTAAGGTGCCCCTTGGAAGCAACCTTCTGATTTCATCGAAGTGAGTTTCTGATGTCTTTTCGTAGTGAGATATGCCTTTACGCGATCAATAAATTTCTTCAATCATGATCGGACGCCATGATACGCTGATTCGTGCCGTGATCTTAAGATCACGCGATCAGTGCGCTTCTCGATACGTTGTTTCACGATCTGATGGCACCCGTAATCGTCAGAAAAAATGTTGATCCGTAAACGGATGCGTGATCAGTTATTTCACGATTTTGAAATCCCGTCATCCGAGTCGGCTCGAATCCTCGAGTCGGTTCCTTGCTGTAGAGAGCGCCCTGTTCGAGTTGGCTTGAACCCCTTGAGTCGACTCGTCCAGACTGCACATTACCATTTTATGGATCTGAGCTAGCTTGAATCACTCGAGTCGACTCGACCAGATCGTATAATACCGCTTTGTGGATCTAAGCTCGCCCGAACCTACTCCTAGCTGAACCGAGTCGACTCGCCTCCCTGCAACCTTAATGTAGTGCCAATCAATCTCGACCGTCTGATAAGTGCAAAGTGCACCTACAAAGCGCCCTTGTTGCCCACCGCACACGTGCATGCGCGTGCAGGTAGCATCACCCTCAAGCTCTCCACCTATGGTGAGCCTTAAAGCAAGAGTATGGGAAGAGGTTTTCTTATAAAGAGCCTTCTCTTTTTCAATCTTTCCATGTGGGACTAAAAGTTCACATCCCACAAGACAGTTTCCCATCCCAAAGGGTAGTTTAGGAATAAAATTTTTTATTCACTTTTTCCAACAATCCCCCACATGAATGGAATTTTGGACTAAGATCAAATATCAGTAAATATGATCCCCCACAAACATAGATTTTTAATGCAAATAAATAGGTAGACACTTAAAGAGAGTAAATAGAATAAAGTTGTATCAGGATAGGTAGCTTGTGGCTTTGAACCTTCCTTTGTATTTTGTTATCGAGTTTACTTGCTAAACTAAGACAATAATAATTACACAACTTCTTTTCGACCATTCCTTTTGGTTCTCATGGTTGTGTTCATTTTGGTCATGAACAGCTCCTGATTTCATGAGTGCTTTAAAGAATTAAAGTCTTTAAAATTCTCATAGAAATGGCCCAGTTCACACTAACATAGGTGATTCTTATTAAGAGTATCCTGCTATACCCCATATGATATTCATGTCATAAGAATCATTAAAAGCTATGCTTATCCTAGTGCCTTTAGTAGGCAGCACTGATTATCATAGGAATGAGTATGAATTTATATGCTTAGTGCTTCATTGACCTCTTCATAATTTAATTATCCCTTTTGAGCCTAGATCTTGAGATCTCTAGTCAACTAGGTTGGGTATCCACTATGAAGATTACTTTGTTATAGGCTTTAAGCCTATTCCCCTCGATAAATAATTTACTTGATTTCTTGGTAAATTTTTTGTTAGTGGATCTGCAAGATTTTTCTTTGATTGAATGTAGTCAATAGAGATTATTCCATTTTCAAGTAATTGCTTAACGTATTATGTCTATGACGTATATGTCTATACTTACCATTATATATTTTATTCTGTGCTCTACAAATAGATGATTGATTATCACAATGGATACATATTGCAGACACAGGTTTAGACCAACATGGATTATCCTCCAAAAAATCTCGAAGCCATTATGCTTCTTCTCCAGCTTTATCTAAAGCTATGAACTCTGATTCCATAGTGGACTGAGCTATACATGTTTGTTTTAAGGATTTTCATGACACTGCACCTCCTCTTAAGATGAACACATATCCACTAGTAGATTTAGTGTCTTCTGAAGAAGATATCCAGTTAGCATCACTATATCCTTCTAGTATAGCTGGATATATTGTATAATGTAATCCAGAATTTAGGATATATCGTAGATATCGTAATACCCTCACTATTGCTATCCAATGATTTGGACTTGGATTACTAGTAAACCTGCTTAACTTATTGACAGCATATGCTATGTCAGGATAGGTGTAATTCATGACATACATTAAACTGCCAATTATACATGAATATTCTAATTGTGATATGGGTTGCCCAGCATGCTTAGCAAGATGTAGATTAATATCTACATGTGTTTTAAGTGGGCTGGTATCATATTTATTGAATTTATCTAATATTTTATCAATTTAGTGAGATTGAGATAATATTATTCCATCAGATGTTCTGGTGATTTTAATCCCTAGTATAACGTCTGCGATATCCATATCTTTCATATCAAAATGTTTGATCAACATTTTCTTTGTTTGTTTAATCATTTCAGTATCACTACCTATGATTAACAAATCATTCACATATAAGCAAACTAACACATACCGTGTAGGTATGGTTTTGGCATACACACATTTATCACATTCATTGATTTTGAATCCATTAAACAACATCACATTGTCAATTTTATATGCCATTGCTTTGGTGCTTGTTTTAATCCATATAAAGATTTCACAAGTATGCACACCTTCTTTTCTTTGCTTGGAACCATAAATTCTCCAGGTTGTTCCATATAAATTTATTTCTCTAATTCACAATTAAGGAAAGTTGTTTTTACATCCATTTGATATATTTCAAGATTGTTAATGGCTGCAATAGTGATTAACATTCTTATGGATATTATCCTTGTTACATGCGAATAAGTATCAAAGAAGTCTAGACCTTCTTTTTGTTTAAAGCCTTTAGCTACTAATCTGGCTTTATACTATCAATTGATCCATCAGCCTTTAACTTCTTCTTGAAAATTCATTTACATCCCAAAGGCATCATACCTGATAGTAAATCTACCAATTCCCAGACATTATTATGCATGATGGACTCAATTTCGTTATTAATAGCATCTTTCCAAAAGGTACTTCTGGTATAGACATTGCCTCTTTGAATATTTAAGGTACATTTTCTATTATGTACGTAACATAATCAGGACCAAAAGATTTTATAACTTTAGGTCTCTTACTATGTCTAGGTTCATCTTCAGGATGTTTTTCCTGATGACTACCACTTGCTATATTATCATAAGTTCTTTTATTTGAACTTGTACCAGATATCCTTTATAAGGAAATATCTCTTCAAAAAATGATGCATTTCTTGATTTCATAATTATATTTTTTGTGTATATCAGATATATCTGATTTATATACAAGAAAGCGATTTGTACTACTATATTGTGCATAACCAAGGAAAATATAATCAACAGTTTTAGGTCCTATTTTGACCTTTTTGGAATCTGGAATAGCTACTTTAACTAGATACTCCCACACTTTTAGATAATTATAAGAAGGCTTTTTCCTTTTTATAACTCATATGGAGTGATGTCCTTCTTTTTAAGAGGTATTTTGTAAGAATATGATTAGCCGAGAGAATTGCTTCTCCCCATAAATTCTGTGGTATACCAAAATTTATCAACATGGCATTCATCATTTCTTTCAATGTTTGATTTTTGCATTCAGCAATTCCATTAGATTGAGGTGAATAAGAAGCTGTAATTTGATGAATAATGCTATGTTCTTGACAAAAGTCATTAAACGGTGCATCGTATTCACCACCATTATCACTCCTTATAGCCTTGATCTTTTTACCAAGCTGGTTTTTAACCTCTTTTTTATAACATTAAATATATCTAAAGCCTGGTCTTTAAACTTTAGTAGATACACATAATAGTATCTTATTGAATCATCAATAATATTATAAAATACTTTTTACTTCCTCTAGATTGTACCAACTTTAAGTCACATAGATCACTATGGATCAAATCTAAAGGTTCAATATTCCTTTCTACTAAATGGAATGGTGTTTTGGCTAGCTTAGCTTCAACACATATCTCACATTTATAATGCGGATCGATTTCATGATTAGATAATAATTCTAAATTCATTAATTTTTATAATGAATTAAAATTTACATGACCTAATCTATCATGCCATAAATAAGAGGAGTCAACCATATAAACATAAAAAGCATCTTTATTCTTTTCAAGGTTGCGACGTACAGTCATTACATTCATCTTGAATAACCCATTATTCAAGTAACCTCTACCTAGAAAGATCTCCCCTTTAGTAAGTACAAATTTATCAGACTCAAACACCATCCTAAATCCATGTTTGCTTAGGGGGGAGCCTGATATTAAATTCTTATGGATGTCAGGAACATGCAATACATCGTTCAGTAGAAGCTCTTTGCCAGAAGTCATCTTTAGAATAATACGGCCAATTCCTTCTATCTTCAATGTAGTGGAGTTACCCATTAGCAGATTTCTACCTCTGATAAGAGTATATGATGAGAACATACTCTTATCAGAGCAGACATGTCGAATAGCTCAAGTGTCAATATACCATTCATTTGGTTTATCAACCATATTTGCTTCAAATACAACTGTCGACAACATCATTCCTGACACTTTATGGGATAGGGTATCTTCAGTAGTATTGACTTCCTTCTTTTTTTTCCCTTTGAAACGACAATCCTTAGATTTGTGGCCTATTTTACCATAAATGAAGCATTTGCCTTTGAACTTTTTAGGATTGTCCTTCTTCTGTTTATAGCCTTCATCAGAAAACTTGTGTTTATTCTTGTTGACCTTTCCTTCCATAAGGTTGGCCTTAGGCTCAGCATGATATCCTCCTGTCTTCTTATCATATTTCTTGTTGTCTTCCTCGATCCTCAAAGGGACAATCAGATCTTCAAGTCCCATCTCCTTTCGCTTATGCTTAAGGTAGTTCTTGAAGTCTTTCCATTATGGAGGTAGCTTCTCAATTATAGCAGCTACCTGGAATGACTCACTCAAAGACATCCTTTCTGCATGTATCTCATGTAGTATGATCTGCAGTTCTTGAACTTGCTCCATGACGGTCTTGTAATCTACCATCTTATGTCAAGAAACCTACCGACCATAAATTTCTTATGACCTGTATCTTCGATCTTGTACTTTTTATCCAAGGATGCCCACAGCTCTTTTACTGTGCTTATACTACTGTACACATTATACAAAGTATTTTCTAATCCATTAAGGATATAGTTTTTACATAGGAAGTTTGAATGCTTCCATGCATCCACAATAGCGATAATTTGCTTGTCATTCTCTCCTTCCTTCAGGATTGGTGGATCTTCGTTGAGAACTCTGACCAGATTCAAAGTTGTCAGATAGAACATCATCTTCTATTGCTATCTCTTAAAATCGGTGCCTGCAAACTTCTCCAGCTTCTCGGCCTGAACTGGTGCAGCCATTATTGCCATCACTTGAGCAGCACTTCAGACATGGGAAATTATCTTAAGATTGTTGGAAGGTATCAATGGCTACCTAAATGAAAAAGACCGAGTCTAGAGTTATACTCTATATCCTTAAGACAATTTCATCCTGCAATGATGCTTACGGTTTATAACGATTGTTTTCCAGGATACAACAGTCTTCTTTTAGTGAAAGCAGCACTACAATTTACCAGAAATTCGAACTATGAATGCTTTTCTCTCTTTGTATGTACTATAGCTAGCTATACTCTGTTATTCAGAGTATGCAAATGCCTAAGAGAATGCACTATAGCTATACTCTGTTATTCAGAGTATGCAAATGCCTAAGAGAAGGAAAGAAAGGTTTGATTGAACGGATGAAATAAATGAGGAATGGAGATCTATTTATAGCCTTAAGGTGTCCCTTGGAAGCAACCTTCTGATTTTATCGAAGTGAGTTTTCGATATCTTTTCGTAGTGAAATATGCCTTTACGCAATCAATACATTTCTTCAATCATGATCGTACGCCATGATATGCTGATTCATGCCGTGATCTTAAGATCACGCGATCAATGTGCTTCTTAATATATCATTTCACGATCTGATGGCACCCATGATCGTTAGAAGAAACGTTGATCCGTGAACGAACGCGTGATTATGCTTCTGGATGCGTGATCAGTTGTTTCGCGATTCTGAAATCCCGTAGTTCGAGTCGGCTCGAATCCTTGAGTCAACTCCTTGCTGTAGAGAGCGTCTTGGTCGAGTCGATTTGAACCCCTCGAGTCGACTCGTCCAGACTGCACATTACTGTTCTATGGATCCGAGCTGGCTTGAACCACTCGAGTCGAATCGACCAGACCGTATGTTACCGCTATGTGGATCCAAGCCCGCTCGAACCACTTGAGTCGGCTTGACCAGACTGTTCTGTGGATCCGAGCCGACTCCCAGTCATCCGAGTCGACTCCCAGCAGAACCGAGTCAACTCGCCTCCCTGCAACCCTAATGTAGTGCCAATCAATCTCGACCGTCTGATTCGTTTAATCAGAAAAATTTAAAGGCTCCTCAAGATGATGCGAAGTACAAAGTGCACCTATAAAGCACCCATTGCGTCCTTGTCGCCCATCGTACACGCGCGTGCGGGTGATGCGTGGTGAGCCTTAAAGCAAGAGCATGAGAAAATGTTTTCTTATGAAGAGCCTTCTCTTTTTCCAATCTTTTCATGTGGGACTAAAAGTTCCCATCTCACAGAATAGTTTCCATCCCACGGGATAGTTTCACATCCTAAAGGATAGTTTAGGAATAAAAAATTATATTTGCTTTTTCCAATAGAAAAAGATTTTGATTTATTAGTTGTATTTGAATTAGTTAATCAAGTTGCAGATTACATGTCATAAATAACATCTTAAATCTTGGATTATATGTAGGCTGGTCCAAGAATTTGTTTGGGAAAAGAATTCGCTTATAGACAGATGAAGATATTTGCAGCTGTCCTCCTCCGCTTCTTTGTATTCAAGCTTAGTGATGAGAAAAGGGTTGCCAATTATAAAACCACCATAACCCTTCATATTGATCAAGGTCTCGATCTTCATGCTTTTTTAAGATGAAAATGCATAGAATAATGTGATTTGGTGTACTGTACTTTTGTTTTGTATAAGGACAAGTGACTTGAATATAATTAAGCATAACGTGTTTGCCGAGATCCTTGCATGAGTTTGTTCATGTATCTTTTCTTTTTGTATTTTTTGAGGGTAAAAGGAGGCAAAAAGATGCCACCCCTCTTTATTGAGTGAGTATTTATAATGGAAGACAGTTACAAGAACATCTCACCGTAAGCGTCAGGAGAAACTTACAAAAAAAGTGCAGACAAAATACAGAACATAGAAGGAGAGCACTCTGCTCAAGCAATCGGGCCTCTCTCCCTCTCAAACTCCACGTCTTCTCATGAGAGAACCGTAGAAACCTTAGACAGTCAGCTGGGAGGAAGATAAGTGCGATGTGGAGCTGGGGGGCGAGCTAACGAAACTGATCTGTTAAAGAGAAGAGAATGACCGTCTATGGATTTCGAAGAACAGGGATATTGCCAGCTATTGAAAGTGTGAAGATTTCTAATGTTGAGCATACAAAATCCGATTGCTTGGGGAAGATTCACCTGTTAATTTCTTTCTTTCTAAATCTCCCAACACATAGCTGCACTTAATTAAGATTTTGGGCAATAGACGTGTGGTTGTGTATTTCAAGAAGTAGGAGACGAGGAAGCGATTCTTCGTCGTTCACTTTTCAAGAGCACTTATAAGCTATTTATAAGTTATAAGATTTTTTTACATAATATCTAAATTTTTATCCTAACTTCTTTAGATTCTTCTATCAAAATATTTAAATATTTTGATCACATGATATCCAGATATTTCAAGCATTTGTTTTAGAATATTCTAAAACTTGAATTTTTCTAGATTCTTCGTTACAATAGTATTTCAATTTTTCGAAATTGCTTTTCTATCACTCTCCCTAATTTAGAAAAATCTTATACTCCAGGTCGCTAACAGAATGTTGTCAAATTCTCTAGTAAAATTGCTTTTGTGAAGATATTTGCCGGTCGATTTTCTATTTTAGAGAATTATAGCTTAATCTTTTCTTGCTCTACTAGCTCTCATACAAAATGATGTCATATCTCAATATATTTTGTATGACCGTGAAATACTGGGTTTTTTGTCCTAGCAACTGCTAACATATCATCACAGTAGATGGTTATTGGAGCCTCCATGCCAAACTGTAAATCTTATAAAATTTTTCTTAGCCAGGCTACTTTATATGCGATGCTTGTAACTACCATGTAGTCTGCTTTTTTTTTTTTGATGGAACAAAAAGGGAGGGAGAGGAGTTAGACCTCGGGCATGGCCATTCCCAGACGATCCCCAAACCCTAGCCCCTAGCCAGGAAATATTCGATAGTACGTCAATCTGACTACCACTGGTGTCAGCTGAGTGAATGGGATTCCTGAAGGTTGACTACCACTGGCGTCAGCTGAGTGAATGGAATTTATTATATATATTCCTAACTTTTTCACTACCACCAGCCAACAAGGGCTCCAGGGTTATTTTATTAATTTTTTTTTTCTTATTTTACCCCCGAACTTTTTAGTCGAAAAATGCCCAAACTGGGGCTCGAACCCCTGCCAGCTGGTTGTGATAAAAGTTTCACAACCAGCTGTGCCACGCGCTAGTGGCTATTGTAGTCTGCTTTGATTAATGAAAGTGCTGCACAGTTTTTTTGCTTCTTAAATGATCAAGAGATGACTTTGTTTACCAAATTGAAAACAAGGTCACTTAAGGTCTGTTTGGTTAGGGTACGATAGATTATGAAATAATCCAATGATTCCATGAAATCATTTATCTAGAAAAATGATCGAGGAGAAAAATAATTTTTATCGTATTTGGTTGGTAAAAAATTTCTTCGAAAAATAGTACTAGGAAAATATTTCTATATTTGGTTGAAGATAATCCTATATAGGAATATAGTCAAATTTACAAATATAATCATCAATAAAAATATTTTTTTAAAACTAAGATAGCATTGATATGTTCAATCAATATTTATATAATGATTATAATCATATAACCCTTTATATAATATATTTATATTTTTATTATTTTAAAAAAACTCTTTATTAAATTAATTTAGGAAGATATCAAATGATATCCAGATATTTCAAGCATTTGTCCTAGAATGTTCTAAAACTTGAATTTTTCTAGATTCTTCGTTACAATAGTATTTAGATTTTTTGAAATTGCTTTTCTATCACTCTCCCTAATTTAGAAAAATCTTATACTCCAAGTCGCTACAGAATGTTGTCAAATTCTCTAGTAAAATTGCTTTTGTGAAGATATTTACCGGTCAATTTCTATTTTAGAGAATTGTAGCTTAATCTCTTCTTGCTCTACTAGCTCTCATACAAAATGATGTCGTATCTCAATATACTTTGTATGACCATGAAATACTGGGTTTTTTGTCCTAGCACTGCTAACATATCATCACAGTAGATGGTTATTGGAGCCTCCATGCCAAACTGTAAATCTTATAAAATTTTCTTAGCCAGGCTACTTTATATACGATGTTAACTGCCATGTAGTATGCTTTTTTTTTGATGGAACAAAAGGGAGGGAGAGGAGTTAGACCTCGGGCATGGCCATTCCCAGACGATCCCCAAACCCTAGCCAGGAAATATTCGATACACGACAAGTATTAATTTTCCGTTCCCGTCCCAATCTGACTACCTGGCATCGTGAGACAATTCTATCTATTCACCACTTCACTCAGCACAAGATGAACTTTTTTTTTTTTATATATTCCTAACCTTTTCACGAACCACCAGCCAACAAGGACTCCAGGTTTTTTATTAATTTTTTTTTCTTTTTTTTAATTGTTACCCCTTTTTAGTCGAAAAATGCCCAAGGGTCGAACCCCTGCCAGTGGTTTGAGAAAAGTTCACACCCTGTGCCACGCGCTAGTGGCTTGGATGCTTGGTTGATGAAAGAGTGCCTATTTTTTGCTCAATGACCAAGAGATTTGTTTTCCAATGAAACACCACTTAAGGTCTGTTTGGATATTAGGGAATATCAGATAATCCTAAATATCATCTTCTAGGACTAAAAAAATGATCTTAGAGGGGTAAAAGGTAATCATATATAGGTTATAGTCAAACGAAAAATAGAACCATAAATAAAAAATATTTTGTAAATAAGAAAAAAAGTATATGTTAACAATTCAAAAATCAATAAAATATTTTTTTTAAAACAAGATATCATTGACATGTTCTATATTTATATATGATATAACATATACCCTTTATATAATCATTTATATTTTTATTATATAAAACTCTTTATTAAATTAATTTAAGAATCAAATAAATTCAATGATCATAAATATACTTTATTGAAAGTATTTATGTCAAGGATTACCACCACTTGAAAATTTACCAAATCCAAACTTTCCATGATATTTACTTTACCTTCTCTTTTCAAAATAAATATAGGATCCACCACTCTTTTAACATCTCTTTCTTTCACTTTTTATACCAAACATGATAATCTGACATGAGATTTCTTTTCAATGCCAGATTCTCCCAACCAAATGGACTTATGCTTTTCTATCATCAACAGATCCTACCCGATCATTGTTGGTGTAGCCTGTTAGATTGCAGTCACTTTCCATCTCATATATAATGCCAAAACTCTTGGTGCCTTGAGATATATTAGAATTCTCTTGGCTGCTGCAAGATGCATAAATGTTTACAGTGCTAAGACATGCTGGCCTTGTATTAGCGAGATAAATTAGTGATCCCACCATACTATAATACGTTATCTGATCTACCTTCTCCTTTTCATCTTCCTTGGACAGTTTTTCCTTGACTGCCATAAGAGTGGCCAATGGCTTTCACTCTGTCATCTGAGTTTTTTCAGTAAATCATCAATATATTTTCTTGACAAAGGAATATTATTTCTGGTGTTTGCTTCACCTATATCATGCTAAGAAAATATCTCATGATGCCAAGATCAATCATCCCATATTCATGCATCTTGTATGGCCTTCTTAAAATCTGTAATTATCTTTTGATTTGAGCTGGTATATATTACATCATCAATATATAGGCACATAATGAGAAAACCTTGCCCCCCTTGTATTTTCACATAGAGCAATGACTCGCTCAGGCTTTTTATAAAGTCATCATTGGGAAGATATTTATCTATTTTATTGTTCCATGCGCCATATAAAGCCTTTCGCGAGATTTTTTCCTTTTTTAACCTTCAATAATATAGCCCTATGGTTACTTGGCATACTTCAATTTCTCCATTAAGGAATGCTGACTTGACATCTAGTTGCTATACTTGAAGCTTCAGTTATGCTCCTATAACAAAAATTGTCTTATTGTCTCTTTGCAAACAACTAGAGCAAATATCTCATTAGAATCAATGCCAGGCTGCTAAGAATAATCTTTGGCTATAAGGCAAGCCTTGAGCTTATTAATAGACCCATCCTCATTGTGTTTAATTTTATAAACCCATTTTAGACTAGTAACTTCTTCATCTTTTGACCTTTTCCACCAGCTGTCGTGTGCAATTTTTCTTGATCATCTTTATTTCTTCATTCATGGCTTTAATCCAAGCTTGCTCCTTTGCAGCTTCTTCATATTTTAGTGGCTTTGCAATGAAAAAGCAACATCACATTAATAGTCTTGCAAATAAGTTGGTTGTCAATGATTTTGTTGTGATCATCATAGTGATGAAGGAGGGCTCGACGAAGTTGGATTTTGTCTTGGAGCTAGAGATCTTACTACTTGGTGTACTTAGTTCTTGACTTTCTATAGTCTTTTCTTGATCTTCAGATAATGACGGGCATGTTGCTTCATTTGTGCACCACTGCCACATCGCAAAGATGACATCCCTTGAGATGATAAGTTGCTTAGATTCTAGCTTGTAAAAATGATAGCCTTTCAATTCATCAATGTAGCCGATGAAGATGCATTTTTCCTTTTTCTTCAAGTTTATCTTGCTTTTCTTTTGGCATGTGGCAATAGACAATGCAGCCAAAAATTTTGAAGTGTACCACTTTTGACTTTCTTTTTATGCCATGCTTCCTATAGAGTTTTGTTTAATATTATCTTTATAAGAGATCTATTCAGAATGTAAACAGCTATATTAACTGTCTAGTTCCAATATTTTTTTAGCAAGTTTTTGCTTTATATCATATTGCGGGCCATTTCTATAATTATTCTATTTTGTTCTTTCCATGGCTTCATTTTGATGTAGTGTTTATTGGACCATCAATTCTCTTTTTTATATCATGTATTACAGCCGTTACGATGACGTGGCATGTCTCAGATTTCGCTGGGCATGATCCGAACCACGTGGATTTTTTCGGCAGAATGGGAGCAATCCAGCAAGGACAGATGTGGCTCCACTCGGCCGAAGTCGAGGTCGGGTCGGGCCCTCTTGCTCCTTCACCAGATGTCCGCCCAGGAGGGGTCCACCTCGGCCGAAGCCGGCGGCCCCTTGCCCCCTCGCCGAGTGGCGTCCTGAGACGGTTCCCCGGTCGAGGTCGAGCCAGGCCCTCTTGCTCCTTCGCCAGGTGTCCGCCCAGGAGAGGTCCACCTCGGCCGAAGCCAGCGGCCCCTTGCCCCCTCACCGAGTGGCGCCCTGAGGCGGTTCCACCTCAGCCGAGGTCGAGCCGGGCCCTCTTGCTCCTTCGCCAGTGTCCGCGCCCAGGAGGGGTCCACCTCGGCCGAAGTCGAGCGGTCCTTTGCTGCTCCGCCAGGTGTCCGCCCAAGAGGGGTCCACCTCGGCCGAAGCCGGCGGCCCTTTGCCCCCTCGTCGAGTGGCGTCCTGAGATGGTTCCACCTCGGCCAAGGTCGAGCCAGGCCCTCTTGCTCTTTCGCCAGGTGTCCGCCCAGGAGGGGTCCACCTCGGCCGAAGTCGAGCGCCCCTCTGCCGCTCTGCCAGGTGTCCGCCCAGGAGGGGTCCACCTCGGCCGAAGCCAGCGGCCCCTTGCCCCCTCACCGAGTGGCACCCTGAGACGATTCCACCTCGGCCGAGGTCGGGCCGGCCCTCTTGCTCCTTCGCCAGGTGTCCGTCCAGGAGGGGTCCACCTCAACCGAAGTCCAGCCCCCTCTGCCGCTCCGCCAGGTGTCCGTCCAGGAGGGGTCCACCTCGGCCGAAGCCGGCGGCCCCTTGCCCCCGCCGAGTGGCGCCCTGAGACGGTTCCACCTCGGCCGAGGGTCGAGCCGGCCCTCTCGCTCCTTCGCCAGGTGGCGCCCGGACATGGGTCCACCTCGGCCGAAGTCGAGCGCCCCTCTGCCGCTCCACCAGTGTCCGTCCAGGAGGGGTCCACCTCGGCCGAAGCCGGCGGCCCCCTCCCCCTCGCCGAGTGGCGCCCTGAGACGGTTCCACCTCGGCCAAGGTCGAGCCGGGCCCTCTCACTCCTTCGCCAGGTGGCGCCCGGGCACGGGTCCACCTCGGCCGAAGTCGAGCGCTCCTCTGCCGCTCCGCCAGGTGTCCACTCAGGAGGGACCCACCTTGGCCGAGGTCGGCTACCCAGCATGGTGAGGTCACCGAGAAGCAGGAGCACGAGTTCCGAGACCGCCCCTCGAGCAGCACGCGCCGCACATTGAGAGGAGAGCCATTATGGTCGGCAGCAACGCGCGAAACCTCGTTTACATCGACCCGACAGGTTCCGCAGCCGAGAGGCGAAGTCCTGGCAAGACAGGACCCGGTAACGGGCGTTGTCGGTGCCTGGGAAGGAGAGCGCTCGCGCTCGGCCCCAGGGTCTGGCCTGCATCCTCCCTCTACCCTTTCCTCGCTAGGCTCGGCAGGCAAGACAAGGAGGCCGCCGGGTTCTTGGACCCAAAGGGGAAGGGGAAAGAGAGGGAGAAAAGGAGGTGAAAGCAAAGAGGGAGCCTCCCAAGGGCGGGAAGCCGGAGGCAGCGTGATGGGATAAAAGGATGGGAAGAGCGGATGACCAGGTAAGGGGAAAAAAGGCTGGGAAAGGAAAGGCACCAAGAGCAGGATCCAATCCCGAGAGGGGTCCCTTGGCACAAGCTTGATGAAGGAACATGGCCCAATTTCTACTCTTCTTGAGACCTTCTTTGCGAAGATAATCTCTAAGCCTGGGACTCCTTCAGGGGCCCACCTTGGAGACTCTGTTCGATCTCGCCGTTTTCTAACTTGACCGTCGGAGCCCCCTCGCCGGGATCCCCGGCTAGGGTTTCTGACCTTGTCTTGCAGGATCGGGAGCCCGGAGACCTCGAGACGAGACGGTCTGATCAAATCACCAGCTCTGAAGCTGCAGGCACGGCGACGAGATCGGCAACACCATGCTTCTTGCAAAAGCTATTAATAGAGTTGGCAATAGGTCAGATATTGATCGGGTTCATCAATATCCATATTCATTAAAGCTGTCAAAATGAGCCGTAGTCCAAGGACTAGCCCATTTAGCCCTATAAATAGGCTAGGTTGGGTTAATAAGTTCCTAGCCCATTTAACAACCAGGCTTTTTGGCCTAGCCCCTATAATCCATGGGCTGAACCCGATTAGGGCCAGGTCAGCTTGTGAGACAAATAATAAAATTATAATTTAAAATTAATAATAATAAAGAGCTGGATGGGCAGATCACTTTCCTCCACCACCACATCCAAGACCAACCCCATGCTTTTCTCTGACGGCGCTGGTGATCTCTATCCCTACCTCACGAGGAGGGGCGTAGTTGAGTTGGTGGTGCATGCCACTGCCCAACATAGATGTTTTGCTCTCATGGCAGTGCTCGCCATGAACTAGTGTTATTAAACTTGATCTGGCCCAGCCAGCCAAACCAACCCAATGACCCGGCCATGGAACCGGGCCGGGTATGCAATCAACCCGGCTATGATTAAAATCCAAAGAAACTATTTAACCTTCCCGATTTGACTGTGACCCACTAAACCCGGTTGAGACTCGAATCTTAAAAAGAAAGGAAATCTAATCCCAATTCACTATTCACTGGCTCATCTCCTTCGGCCCTTCCCCCTTCCTCTCGATGACCAGGGCGGCGATGGTGGCAATGGAGGACCGAGCAGCTAACTGTGGCAACAGTGGGAGCTAAGGAAAGAGAGCTTGACGATGGTGGAGGTGGTAGCTGGGGACTTGGATCTTGACAGCGGCGATAGCTAAGGATCGAGATCTTGGCACTTGTTGTTAGAGAACCTCCAATCATGATCATTATTGAGTTCCCGACTCTCCGACAAGGAGATCTCAGCTACTTCAGAGCCCTGGATAAGACCAAGCTGGACTCACTCGAGATATTGCTCCAAAGCCAAGAAGAGGACTCCGCCTCATCCTTAGCATTAAATGGTGCATTCAAGGAGCCATTGATGATTGGGAGAAGAGGAATTCACTGGCGGTAGGAAATCTTGGATTGAAGCTTTCTAGCATGGGGCACCACCTCGATCAGCCTCTTCCTTGTTAGGACCTTGTACCACGCTGGTACCAACCATGGACCATGTTCTTGCATGGGAACTAGGTGTTAAACTAGAAAATTAGAGGAAGCAAGGAAAATCTAAATCTGATTGGAACCCTTCCAATCTACTTTAGCAGAATTCTGCACAATGATATTAGATTCCAAGAGATCATGAACCTCACCCAGGATCCAAAACACTATGAAACTTTACTAGATGGGAGCCCACTCATGCTGCTTTAATCCCAGCAACCTATTTTGGAACGTTAAAAGGGGATAGGGATAAAACCAACCTGACACAATGAACACGACTCTGCAAAATTTTATAGAATTATGTTATGCGACCAGCAACGTACCAATCTTGCTGGCACTCCTCCGATAGTTCTTTGAGCATTAAATTAAAATAATAGCAACCTCTGATCGAGCCCTTCTTACTATTTTAATTTTATCTAAAATAAAAATTTGTACAGAGAGAAATAGTCTCGAAAATAGAGACCTGTCAGTACTAAAAACTAATTGCCAGGTCCTAAAGCTGAAATCTGTTTCAAGATGTCTTGCTTCTCTTGGTGTGAATTCTTCTTTATGGAATGAGGAGAGGGAGAGAGAGGGATAGAGTAAGTTAAGGTTTTAGGAAAAAAGAACTCTATTCATTCCATATATTGCTTGGTATTACAAGACCCCTATATACCAATTATGATATGTTAAACAATCCAAGCCCAAAACTTCCTAAGCTAACCTATACATGACCTCGAGTACATGATGTACCTTCACTTTCTTGGATCCAAACCTGGTCCAAAACTAAATTAAACCCCTCAAGATCCAAAACCTTAGACCTTGATCCCATGAAGGCTGAACCTCCATCTTAGGACCAAACCTGTCCTAGTTCTGGCATCCAAACTGGTTCTAGAATCTTGGAGTCAAGCTCATGGCTCCTCTCCTGACCTTCCAAGGCTTGAGAGTATCATACCATTCTCACATTCCTCCTGGAGATTGGCTACTGTAAAATTTGATCGGGCCCCTAGAAGGTATTAGAGCAAGAAGAGCTCAGATCTTGAGCCGAGAATTGCCCAAGAACGAGGGTTTCTCAACTTGCTTGTGAGGGAGAGAGAAAAGGGGGAAGCATAAACTTCACTGCCAAGAGTAAGAGTAGTGAACACAAGAGTTTGGGCCCTAGGAATGCTACTCATTTATAGAGGGGAGTAGCTCGTTGGGAATGTCATTGGAGAATTTTTCAGCTACGTGTACAAGCCACAAGCTGGTCATTAATTAGCCCAAGTCCTTAAGCACGTTCATCAATGGGCTCCACCAATCAGTGGAAGTTGGGAGAGGGACTGTGAGATTCTGGGTGAGATTCTTCGGAGTTGGAGAGGGACCATGGAGTTAGGAGAGTGTCAAGTTTTTGTTCTATTATTGATCCACCGGTTCAACTGTTGACCTAGTGATTGAACCCATCGGCCCAGTGTCTTATCCAAGTCAAGACCCGGTCAAGTTTAATAACTAGTTTAATAACTGTGCCATAAATACCTCGATTGGTGCTTCCTCTTCGACGAAGGTGGGCTTCAGCTATAGGGGATCGATTATGGATGGGCCGGCTAGCGACGGTGGCATGCCTGTCCCTGGCGGTGAAGGTGGAGGAGATGTATGTCTTGCTCCTCAACCTCCAGCAAAGCAACCATGGAGGAGGCGAACAGAGAGGGTTCAAGATAGGGTATATGTTCAAGGCCAAGACCGTGCGACGAATGAAGCCCCTCATGTTCTTTGCTCTCGGCTAGAAGATGAATCTCGTCACCCCTCTCTCTTGATCTACCTCCTCCTCCCCATCTCTTTTACAAACCCCAAAATAGTAACCTCAATTATTGGTGGATGGGCCCAAACCCTAACCACAGCGCATGTAGGGCCAAGCTGGGCTAAGTTTTCATGACCTATTTATTAAAATGGGCCCGGCCTAGCCCCACCCATATAATCTTAGCCCATGCAAGTTAGGGCGGTAGGCCCATTTTGATAGGTATGGTATCCATCCCACTTTAAAAAAAAAATCCATATCCATACTTGCCCTGTACTTATTGCGGGTTAGGTAAATTAAGGGTCCAGATTAGACTAGGTCCACCAGGTGATAATACATAATAATGTTTTTAGATATAAGTTTTATTGATTATAGTTAACTTATAAAGAATTTAATACTTTCTAATTTATTTTATAGGTAATTAGAAAATCAAGTGCATGTAATTTATCTAAGTTTAATTAGGCTCAGAATCAGTCTAAACCTAATCAAGAGAGAATTGCATTTTTTTTTTTTTTTGGATGATTTGATAGTCAAATAAGTAAGTCAATTGACCATTTGATCAATGAGAATTTTAAAATTAATAATAAGGGGCTACGGTAATATTCACGTAAAGACCACCCAAGCTAGTAGGGCCTAATTTAATAATTCACTGATGAAACCCAACTCAAGCTTTTTTAAATACTAAGAAAAGGAGTGGAGCACTTGAATGCACGGAAGTGGAAATATTTTATTCTTCTTAGTGGGACTTTACTAAGCATGAGAAATTGTTTAAGTTTAAACTTCATGAGAAGGCCTTTAAGTGTTGAACTCACGTGGAGCCTTTCCAAGTAAACACGAGAGGCAGTTGGACATCATGGTTCAGCGGAAGAAGCTTCATGGTCTAGTAAAAATATAGAATGGTCCATCAGTCACTACCATTGGTTCACGGTTTTCATGCGGACCACAAGCCAAATCACAAGGAAAGGAGCATGGTCTAATTGATGTCTAAGTGTGGAAGGCTGGGTTAGAATGGTCGGAACCAATGGACAAGGTAGAGCTGGGCTATTGCAATGAATGCTAAAACAACCAGAACAGAGTGGCTGGTTGTTGGATGATATGGAGAAAATACGATCCAGACTATTGAAGTTCAAAGCAGCAAGAAGTGGGGATGCTAGGATTTGATGGTTGGGATTTGTGGAACTGATGATGGTTAGCAAGAAAATAAGCAAAATAGAATGCAAAACCAGCAAGGAGAACTCTACACCACATTTTATGGAATCAAGGCAAGCGATTTACCGTTGGGAGTTTGACATGGATGCGGAATGGATCACGATAAGTGAAGAAAGGGCTGTTGGGATTCTTTGAACAGAGGACGAAAGCAGCTGGAACAATCGAAATAGAAGAATAGGAGGCTCGGATTTTTGAGACCAAGTTGCTGGGATTCTGAAACAAACAAACAAAATGAAGGATCGGGTTTTGCATGGATCTGCTTTGCTGGAATTATTGGATGGGCTTCATTGAATAGAAGATGGTTGGAATGGCATACGAGGCAGAGCAAGGGAGCAATCACCAGATTTGTCAGCCGCGGAACCAACGCGGCGTTGAACCTAGACCAAACAATGACCATGATCATTAGAACAGAGCGGGATTTGGGGAGCTGGATACAAGTTGAAATCAGGAGTGAAAGGATGACTCTCCATCGCATGAGGACAGAGAAAAGATCTAAGGAAAGGGGACGGATGCATTGGTGTTTGAATTTGTTGGGATATCCCGGTTCAGCTACGAACCGAACTCTGGTTTGACTGGCCGAAGCCTTTTTTCCGGACTTCGGACCAGGGAAAGGCCAGACCAACTGCAGGCAACCCAAGGCTTCTCACCAGACTACGACATCTGAATGACAGAACTTCGGACAACGTCTTCGGCCCTGATCGAAGACCAAATTTCTCATCGACTTCGAAGACACACTCTTCGGTCCCAGCTGTAGACACAATCTCCAGCCCCGGGGCAAATGCCAAATCTTCGGCCCACGTAAAGAGGAAACCCGAAGATGGGACCATGATCTGGCCCAAATAGGCAACTGTAACCAACGGTTACAATCAACACTCTCCATGCCACGATCATGGCGCGCAACTCCAGCTGCCACGCCTCCGATCTTGCCGGAACTGCTCAATGACAACCCACGATCACCATCATTGAAGAAAATGACTCCCCATAATCACCGAAAAAAGAGCGGACTGCAGGCCGGAGGCCTCCCCTTAAATAATGGTAAGAAGAATGACTCGAGAGAGGTACGAAAACACTCACGGAACCACCCATGCTCTAAGAGCTTTTCTCTCATACTCTCGACATTTTTTCCCATTCTGTGGCTGGGATCCGTCACTGACTTAGGCATCGGAGTGTCCCCCGCCGAAATAACTCCGGCAAGGGACCTGTTTTGCAGGTGATCCAGGGAGCGATCCTGCGGTGCAGCCGCTCCGACCGACCGATACAGGAACTCCACGCCAACAGATTGGCGCGCTAGGAAGGGGGCATTAACACTCTTTAAGCTCCCTCCTAGACAAGGGGAAGTAAGAAGTTCTTGATGGCAAGAGGAAAGACTCAAATAGCTTCTACAAGCCGAAGTCATACTCCATCCCAAGGGGAGCACCCCCGGGGGAGAACGATGTCCCACCTCTCACAGTTGTTGTGGGACTACAGCAATTTGAAACCCTCGTGAACCATGTCACCAACCTCATGGCCATGGTTCAGGACTTTCAGAACAGAGCTTTTCCAGTGGGAAATCCACCGACCTTCTCCAGACATAGCTCTCGGTCCCGAAGGAAGAGAGCCCCACGGGAGGATCCTACACATCTCTCCTCCCGTTCTCGGCCCTCTCCTGATGGCCAAACTTCGAGATTGCCTAAGTCCGCCGATTCCCCACACAAAGGAAAAAGCCTAAACAAACTCCCTCACCCTCCTCGAAGACTCTACCTTTGTGGAGAGAGCGCCGAAGTAGACTCCGATTACGACGAGAGATTCAGAGCCATCGAGTCAGAAATGGCAAAGGCGTGAGAACAGCGAATGCGGGATCTGAAGGATCTTGACGATTTGATTGTGGGTGATCTACACCCACCCTACTTCGACCGTATCATGGCCGAGGTTATTCCTCGGTACTTCAGGGTTCCCCAGATGGAATCCTACAATGGCACCTCCGATCCTCTCGACCACTTGGGCAGTTTCAAGGCCCATATGATGATCCAAGGAGCTTCGGACACGATGTACTGCCTCGTGTTCCCGGCTACCTTGAAGAAAGCTGCTCGGATATGGTACTTGAGCCTGTGCCCAGGTACCATTGACTCTTTTTTCGAGTTAGAAAAACTGTTTATCATGCATTTCAGGTCCTACCGCAAACTCCACGGAATACGGACACACTGTTCCTCCTTCACCAGAACGAAGGAGAAAGCCTGCGAGACTACATCTCCAGGTTTAATATAGCCACACTTGAGATCCCCAATCTCAATGAGAACGTGGCCATGTCTGCACTGAAGAAGGGGCTTCGTACCTCCAGGCTTACCTTTTTCCTGGACAAGAAGTTTCCTAAAAGCTACGCTGAGCTCCTGTCAAGGGCTCAAAATATATCGATGCTGAAGAGCAGCGCTAATCGACGACTGATTGAAGGAAACCCCCTTCAAAAAAGAAGAATAATAGGGGACAAGGTCCCTCAACTTCTAAAATAATGGCGGCAAATATACGGACCACCGAAGAAATCCTCCCAGCCTAGAGCATCGGGAGGAAGATTCGACACTATCTCACAAAAAGAAGAGAAGAATAAAGATCAAGACAAGAAAATAATAAATACACAGAACAAAGACAGAGGAATACACAAATAGAACACACAACACGAACACCACAAAGAGAGAAGATCCTCATGGAGATAGAGAAAGAAAATTATCTCCAACGGCCCCATCTCATGAAGGCCTCCTCTTCATAAGGAATAGGAACAAATACTGTCGATTCCACCGGGACTCGGCCACAACACTGAAAGTGCATCCAGCTGAAGGATGCAATGAGGATTTTATCAAAAGGATATTTGGGACAGTACATCGGTCCCAAGGACCTCGGTCGGAAGCTACTGTTCCCCAGCCACCTCCTAAAGAGGCCGAACTGCCAATCAAAGGCCCACCAACGGAGGCGTAGGGATGATACACCGACCCACCAACTGGAGAAGAGATGAGGACGAAGTTCCAAAGCGACTCAAGGACAACAACACTATCCTCTTCTTCGACGATGACCTTGCGGGAGTTCGGCTCCCACATGATGATCCCTTGTAATCTCGGCCATAGTGGCCAATTATGCTGTACAGTGAGTCCTTGTTGATAATGGAAGTTCGATTGATGTCTTGATTTACGATGCATTCTCTAAAATGTGTTTGCCTAGACATCAACTACGAAGATCCCCCATACCACTCACCGGTTTTGGGGCCAATCAAGTTCAAGCTGAGGGAGAGAGTGTTGCCTATAACCCTTGGCACTGAACCTCGACAAAAGATGCTGCCGATCAACTTCATGGTGGTCCGTATCCCCTCAGCATACAACATTATTCTGGGGCGGCCTGCCTTGAACAGGTTCCAAACAGATCTCCTCTCACTACCTCTTGGTACGCTTCCCCACCAGGAACGGTGTCGAAGAAGTTAGAGGAGACCAGAGGACGGCACGGCAGTGCCTGATGATCGAAGATAGGCATTCCCATGATTCAGCAACTCCGGATCAGCTGGATCCGAGGGATGCAACCGTAAACCTTGGTGAACCCATGAAGAGGACTGTCCTGGTACCTTTGACAAAGGAAGATCCCTCTAGAGTTGTACAGATCGGGAGTGCACTCGATGAGGAAACCAGAACGGAGTTGGTCCGTTTTCTCAGAAACAACGCCGACGTCTTCGCCTGGTCAGCTTCGGATATGCCGAGGATTCCCACCGAATTAATCACTCATCGGCTGGAATTACCCCTGAGTATAAGCTAGTACGGCAGAAGAAAAGGAGCTTCGCTCCTGAAAGACAGCAAGTCGTGGACGAAGAAGTCGGCAAGCTCCTTAAAGCAGGGTTCATCCGAGAGGCCCACTACCCCGAGTGGTTGGCCAATGTGGTAATGGTGAAAAAAGCCAATGGCAAGTCGAGGATCTGCATCGATTACACAGACCTCAACAAAGCTTGCCCGAAAGACAGCTTCCCTCTTCCAAAGATTGATCAGCTGGTCGACGCCACTGCCAGCCACTAGTTGCTGAGCTTCATGGATGCTTTTTCCAGCTACAACCAGATTAGAATGGATCCACAAGACAAGGAGAAGATAGCTTTCATCACTGACAAAGGTCTCTACTGCTACAAGATGATGCCGTTCGGCCTCAAGAACACCGGAGCAACGTTTCAAAGGCTGATCAATAAGGTGTTCGAAAAGCAATTAGGAAGAAACATTGAGGCCTATGTTGACGACATGATCATCAAGAGCCTCCTCCGGAAAGATCACATCCATGACTTGGAAGAGTCGTTCAGTGCCCTACGGCGCTACTGCATGAAGCTAAACCCATCAAAGTGCACCTTCGGGGTCACTTCGGGTAAGTTCTTGGACTTCCTTGTCACTAAACGAGGGATTGAGGCTAACCCTGAGAAGATTCAAGCTCTAAGATATATGAGACATCCCACCTGCAAGAAGGAAGTCCAGCAGTTAATAGGGAGAATTGCCTCCCTAAGTAGATTCATTTCTCGGTCAATGGAGAAATGTCTTCCATTCTTCAAGGTGCTCTGGCAATCAAAAGGCTTTGAATAGTCCGAAGACTGTCGCACTGCCTTTGAGGAGCTGAAGAAGTACTTGGAGACCCCGCCATTGCTCTCCAAGCCTCAAGAAGGCGAGGTCCTCTATCTATACCTCCCTGCTTCAGATGAAGCAATCAGTTCAGTTCTTGTCCGGAGAGATGAAGACGGATCCCACAAGCCAATCTACTATATCAGCAAGGTCCTGCATGATACCTAAATGCGATATACGAGGATGCAGAAGCTGATCTACTCTCTGGTGATTGTGGCAAAGTGACTGTGGCCATATTTCTACGACCACGCTATTATGGTGCTAACCGATCAACCTCTTAAGGCCGTTCTCCGATCTCCGGACACTTCTGGAAGGATGGCCAAGTGGGCTATAAAGTTAAGCGAGTTCGACATCAGTTTTCAGCCCCGATCGGCTATGAAGGCCTAGGTGCTCTCCGATTTCTTGGCTGAGTGCACCTGGAAGTCCGAAGACGAAGCATCTTCGATAGAAGACGAAGTCCCGAAGGAGATGAAGTCTGTCTGGGTGCTTCATGTGGACGGAGCTTCCAATGCTACTGGGTGTGGAGCTAGACTCATGCTGGCCGAACCTGACGGTCACACTATAGAGTATGCGCTCCGGTTCTCCTTCCATGCCTCTAATAATTAGGCCAATACGAAGCCTTGCTCGCCGGACTTCGGATCGCCAAAGATTTGGGAGTTCGGCAACTCCAAACCTTCTCAGACTCCCAATTGATTGTAAATCAAGTTAATGGAGAGTATGCAGCCAAGGATCCCACCATGGTGTAATACCTAGAGAAGGTACGGGCTTTATCCTCCCAACTAGAATATTTTAAAATCATCCATGTTTCACGATCAGAGAACTCCCGGGCGGATGCATTGTCTTGACTGGCAACTACGGCACTGGAATCTCTCGGGCGCACCTTTGTTGAGCATCTTGAAACTCCAAGCATAGCCGAAGAGGCTGTGGAGGTGCGCCAGATAGACATTAAACCAAGCTGGATGGATCCCATCATCAAGTTCTTGAATGAGGAAGAGCTACCAGAAGACAAGGCAGAGGCCAAGAAGATCCGCTAGATGGCATCTCAATACGTCATCTTAGACGGAACCCTCTATAAGAGATCATTCTCTTAGCCATTGCTAAAATGCCTGGGACCAACGGATGCGGATTATGCTCTGAGAGAGGTCCACGAGGGTATATGTGGCGATCACTTGGGGGCAGGTCTCTGGCATACAAGATCATTCGATAGGGGTATTACCGGCCCTCCATCCAGAAGGACTCGGCTGATTTTGTGTGGAACTGTGACCAGTGCCAGAGATATGCCAATGTACAGAGACAGCCTGCGAGTCACCTGACCCAACTGGCAGTCCCATGGCCTTTTGCCCAGTGGGGAATGGACTTTCTTGGCCCATTCCCGCCGGCATCAGGGCAAAGGAAGTTTCTCCTTGTGGCCATCGACTACTTCACGAAGTGGGTAGAAGCCGAACCACTGGCCCAGATCACAGATGGCAAGGTGAAAATTTTGTAAAAAATTACATCATATTCAGGTTCGGCATCCCACATATCATTATCACGAACAACGGGAGACAGTTTGACAATCCGAAGTTCATGGACTTCTGCGCTCGGTACCATATTCAACATCGGCTGACTTCCGTTGCTCATCCACAGTCCAACGGAGAAGCCGAAGTCACTAACCAGACCATCCTCCTTGGTCTGAAGACAAGGTTGAATGCCGCCAAAGGATATTGGACCGAAGAACTGACCTCCGTTCTCTGGGCATATCGAACTACCCTGAGAACGGCCACCGGCGAGTCTCTTTTCAACCTGGCATATGGTACCGAAGCTGTACTACCTATTGAAGTCTCCCTGCAGTCCCTCAGAATTGATAACTATGAAGAGCCTGGGAACTCCGATCATAGAAGGATCGACCTAGATCTGCTACCAAGCACCAGGCTCCAGGCCCAGATAAGGATGGTGGCGTACCAGCAAAAGGTCACCAAATACTACAACTCAAGGGTGAAGGAGCAAACTTTCTGCACAGGGGACATGGTATTGCGAAGGGCAGAGGTATCTAGGCCAACGGAACAGGATAAACTCTCCCCCAACTGGGAAGGCCCATATCAAGTTGAAGAAGTCATTTGACCAGGAGCATATCGACTCAAGACCCTGGAGGGGAAGACTCTATCCCGGCCATGGAATGCACAAAACCTTTGCAAATACTATCAATAAATGAGTTCCTAAAATTTCTATGCAAAGTTACTCAACCCTGCTCAACTCGGAATGGCTGGTTGCTTCGACTAAATGACAATAGCCTAAATGACCTGATCTGAAAAATTGGTCAACTGCATAAAGGAGAGTCTGATCCACTCACCTTATCGGTATGCCCGACGAGCGCAACGGATAGCCTGACCAGGCTACCAAGAAGATCAAAGGTGCAGGGGTGGTTTTCGTAACCTACCCTACAGTAAATCCGAAGACACGCCGGGACGGGCCTGAACAGCCTACCTTGATCATGACAAAAAGCACAGGGACGGTGTAGACACCCTACCCTACGGTAAATCCGAAAACGTACCTAAAAGGACCATTGTCATCCTTTCTGTCGACAACAGACATTCCAAGAACGGAGCAACTCACCTCACTTCTTTCCTATAGACCGAAAATGGTCTGCGGAGTCTACATTCCAGACAAAACATGATACAACATGTCGCAAGAAACGCATGGAAAGAGGTAAAGAAAAGATACTTCATTTCTTTTTTTTGATTTTTTACAAAAAAAAAGAAAAGAAAGAAAAAACTCTCACAAAGAGAGAACAAAAAGAAAAGACTCTCAAAAAGAAAGACAAAAAAAAAAGAGTAGCATCGATAAGATGTGGAAAATTTTCAATAACCACCCGCCGGATTTTTCCCGTACCGACAGGGAGAGATCTGGAGGGATGACGAAGGGCCCCCAGGGTTCCCATCCGAACCAGAATCCGACCCCTCATTGAAGTCGGAATCAAATTCATGTCCGGGAAAGAGAACGGAGGGCTTGATGTTGTCCAGGCCCTTCAAGTTGTAAAACTTGAAGGCCTTCCTCCTACATTCCCGAACCCCTGGTGGAAGGAGTCCAGAGCCATCTCGGCGACTTCCTCCTTGAAGGCAGCAGATGCCTTGAAGTCCGAGACGGCATTCGCTGCCTCCCTCTTACCTCTTCTACCTCCGTGGCTGCCACCGCAACCTGGGCCCGAGCCTCCCTCAGTTGGGCCTCCAACAGGCAGACCTTCTTCTCTAGATGGTCCACGAGAGGCTCCTCATCATTCCCCGGCTCGAAATACTTCGAGCTCCTCTTCCTTGTTGGATCAACTGCCCTTCTCTTTGTAGCTCGGCAAAGATCAGAAGTGCTGAACCTCATTTTTAATGGGAAGAAGGAGTCTACAAGAATGATAGCCCTCGACAACAGAAGGCAGGGTCCTATTTATAGAGACCCTGCACCAACGACCGACTGCGAGGAGGCGTGCTCCACGTCCTTTCCCAGCTACATCAGAAAGCACCACGTGTCCGAGCGATGCTTCGAGAACCAGAAGGTCGCTCAGGGGTTATTTCCAGGACAACAACTGTCATCGCTTCGAATCCGGAGAAATCCTCATCATGCGACGGCAACATTAATGGCTTCTTTTTGAAAAAAAAGGAGACCTAGCGGCACACAAGGTGCAAGAAATCACGATTATACGAATATCGATGTGCCACATGGACAACAAAAATCACAATTAAACTTTCCTAATCATTGGTTGACGAGGAGTTGATGCTTGTCCACCCCAACGGATAGATTTGACATCAAAAGGAAGGTGACACCAGCCTGACCAATCGTAGATGGTCTTTGGAAACAGAGTTCTAATCCGTTCCAGAGTTCGTCTTCGTCAACTATCAACTGAATGGCCTTCGGCCATGACTGTTCAACCAAGTAGAAGAAAGAACGGTAAAACTAGTTCAAGCCACATATGAAACACAACATTGCATATGTAAAGGAGGAAGAAGTCATTTCAAATCTGGAAAGATTATCATACAAAATCCAACAATAATACGAAAGAGAAAGGAAGAAAATACATCCAAAGCGACTCGAGTCACTCAATGTCAACGGGAGGAGATCCCACACCACACAACTAAAGCAATCTGTCAACCTGTGCTGAGAGGACCTCATCAATATGGGCCGGGACCGGAGAACCTTCAGCTTGGACTCCCCCAGCCTGAACTTCCTCCTGAACCGGAATCGGAGTCAGGGTCACCCCCAGATTTACGACTAAGGTAGTGGTCCCCTCACTCGGGCATGGCACTTTTTCGGCCTCTACTATGGCTTCGGCCTCCTCCACTCCTTCTTCTCCTTCTTCGGCTATGTTGAAGGGAGGGATGCCGAAAAATCAAGGTGAGGGAAGGCCTCCTTACCTTGGAAAGTCCATCGTTAAAGCCGTGCTAGTAGCCGTACAAAGATTCTTTGTCTATTTCCACTTAGAATTGTGAAGACATTCTGAAGTCTGTCACAGCATCGTCTACCTGCTTCCTCAAAGACACGGACTCTCTCTTGGCTGCTTCGAACTCCAGAATTGCCTCTTCGAACCTTCTAGAAGCCTCCTCCACCACCTTGGTCAAGCTTTCTATCTTCTCCTGATTCTCCCTAGCAGCTTGCTCCAAGGAGTCGACTTGTTTCCTGCGCTCTTTCTCCACCCTGCCCCTTGCTCCACCATGTCAGATGGGCACTTTGCAGTTCGCCCTTCAGTTCGTGAACTTCATCGTTCATCCCGATGAGGTGGTCCTCCATAGACTGCCTTGACTCTTCAGCTACTTCCTTGGCGGCCCTGGTAGTATGAAGCTCCTCTTTGAGGCCATGGATGAGGCTGTCGACGTTCCCTAGGCCCTCCTCCATGAAAGTAAGATCGTAGACCAGCTGCATCAAGAATGCGGGGTCACGGATCGAACAATTCTCAAGATAAAGGGGACGCCAAGGATCATACCTGTTGTAAGGCGGAAAAAGCAGAATCGGACACCCTGGAAAGGTTCAGATTCTGAAGAACCGCCAAGTCATGAGGCAGCAGCGTACCTTTCAATGCCTACCTGGCTACGGCAGGGACTAGCAGTCCCCCCATAGGCGAAAGCTCCAAAGAGTTCACCGAACGACTTCCAGCTGGGAAAGCCCCGAGGGCGGACTCTCCCTCGATTTGCCGTGCTTTGCCCCTATCAACTGCAAGGGGGCAAAACGATGGCACATCCACCGCCTGAGGCGGACTCCTCGTTGTACGAATCGGGGAGGTAACCGCCGGTGGAGCATCGACTGGACAAGGTCTCGATGGGGCCCTTCCACGGGTGCTGCCTCGTGAAGTCGAAGTCACCGAGAAGACGAAGTGCTTCGGTCCCCCTTTGGGCCGTCCCTTCGAGCCTTCTTCCGAACCGTCGACCTGGTGAGAGGGGCCTGTGCTACCCTCTTCTCCGAAGTTTGACGAAGCCAACTCTCACCGGGCTTCATCCCGCCACCTACAAACAAAAGAGTTCATTTCAACTGACCGAGCTACAACAAAACATGGGAGAGGGAGTAGAAATTCTCGTCACTATACCTAGTGTAGGGAATTTGATAATTCCCGCAAGATGGAGATTTCTCTCTTCCAATAATTCTCGGATGGGGGAAACTTCGGAATTGACCAAGAGATCGTAATTCGACTGATCAGCCGCCAAGACCTTCCCGTCATTGGCAGTTAGACGAGGCTTCTTCCACACAGTGTCAAGCCCCATGGATTAAAAGATAACACAAATACAAAAATAGGTTTCCACCCATGGATGGCGCTGGGCATGTCCTTGATGACCTTGCGGCCTGATCTAGAGCCAATCACCCACCATCCGTTGCTGTGGAAATCCCTTTTGAGAATGAAAAGGGGCGTGAACAAATTGATCCAAGGTTCTACGTTTGCGATGCTGCACATGACCAAGAATCCATAGATATTCCGGATGCTATTCGGGATCAACTACGCCGGCACCACTTGGTACAAGCGGAAGATCTTGATGAAGAAAAGGTGCAGGGAAAACCGAAGTCCAACTTTCAGATGATCTTCATACACGGCTAGACACCTAGGGAGAGGTTTGTTCACCTCGTTCCTCGAGTGCGGGGAGGACAAAGGGCAACTCCTCGGGAATGCGATAGCGTTCTCAAAGAAGAGCCACCTTACCCTGAGAAACTGAACTGGAAATCGACTCTGGACCTACTACATCACCGGCCCTTGAGAGCCCAACCTGTTCTCCTCGACTTTCTACGGTTTCTTCCATGACAAAAGAATGAAGCAAGGAAGCATAAGGAAGATTCTACCTGCAGAATAGACTGGTAGTCCATAACAGGAAAAGTTGGACGAAGGATGAGATGAGGTTGAAGAAACTTCCTTAGCCGAACCTTCACCCTTTTCCAAAAGAAAAGCAGGGGTCTCTGAAGCCCTACCAAGTTGATTTGATCCCAGGTTACCCAGGGAGGTAATCTGCCTTCAACTAACCACCGGGATGAGGCGTATCCATCATCCAACTGACGAAGGGAAGTCGCCACAACCACCCAAATCTCAACCAACAGATTGGATTAACCATCGTGCGACAAGAAAAGGAGAGACGGTCCCAGGGCCGCCCGCTTTTTCTTTCTTCCCCAACCTGGGAGTGACAGTTGTCCACCGCCTGATTCCCAGATCAACCAGCAGTCATGATGGACAGTCCAATCAGAGATCCCGTAATCATCCACCACACTATCTCCTGGGAGGAAAACGACAAAGCATTAATACTCTCACTTCTCGAGGAAAACCTCCACTTTGAAAACTGAGAGTAGGGGACAACTGTTGGGATATCCCGATTCAGCTATGAACCGAACTCCAGTTTGACTGGCCGAAGCCTTTTTCTCCGGACTTCAAACCAAGGAAAGTCCAGACCAACTGCAAGCAACCCAAGGCTTCTCACTGGACTACGACATCCGAAGGACAGAACTTTGGACGACATCTTCGGCCCTGACCGAAGATCAAATTTCTCATCGACTTCCGAAGACACGCTCTTCGGTCCCAGCCGTAGACACAATCTCTGCCCCGGGGCAAACGCCAAGTCTTTGGCCCGCGTAAAGGGGAAACCCGAAGATGGGACCATGATCTGGCCCAAATAGACAACCGTAACCAACGGTTATAATCAACACTCTCCATGCCACGATCATGGTGTGCAACTCCAGCTGCCACGCCTCCGATCTGGCCGGAACCGCTCAATGATAACCCACGATCACCAATCATGGAAGAAATTGACTCCCCACAATCACTGGAAAAGAGCGGACCATAAGCCGGAGGCCTCTCCTTAAATAATGGTAAGAAGAATGGCTCGAGAGAGGTAGGAAAATACTTACGGAACCACCCATACTCTAAGAGCTTTTCTCTCATACTCTCGATATTCTTTCCCATTCTGTGGCTGGGATCCGCCATTGACTTAGGCATCGGAGTGTCCCCCGCCAGAACAACTCCGGCAAGGGACCTGTTTTGTAGGTGAACCAGGGAGTGGTCTTGCGGCGCAGCAGCTCCGACCGGTCGATATAGGGACTCCACGCCAACAGAATTCAAAACGATTTTGTTATGGATTCTTCATGTGGAATGGGAGGAACTGCATGATGATTTCTAAGTTGGGAAGATAAGACACGAGGCAGACGCATCTCCCTCTATCTATAAAATAGCAGTAGCAAGAGAGAATTTGCCCACACTGCAATTTCATCTTCCTCCATCCCTTCTTTAATGCCGTAAGCCAAAGCCTTCTATTTCCCCTTCCCCTTGTCCAACTTCCCATCCACTCGGAGATCTCTGCCAGCTTTCACCTCTCCTCCTCTACTATCTACTGCGGCCCTAATTTTGCATCTGCATGTCAGTAAAAATGACAACTAGATTATTTATAATTTTATTTTTTATTTATATTTTTTATTTTATGAAATTAAATTTTTTTTTTGAATCTTGTTTTATGCTCATGAATAATCTATATTTTTGGAATGAATCATGTTCTATAAATCTAGTTTTATTCTTAAAATCAATTATTTTAATATGTGAATTCTTTTACTTTATATATTCTATCTCGACTAATCAATATTTCAAGAAAACAAGCTATGATCTAATAGGTACAAATCATGATTTCATGAATAGATTATCAAGATTTTAATAAGTGATATATGAAGTATTCATATAGAAAGAGAGTACCATCTGTCTGCCAATAACCTCTTGAAATTTCGAGACTTTCCTTTTCTTTTTTCATTAGAATTTCTATTATCTAGTTAAATGGTTTTAGTTTTTTTGTCATTATTGTTCTTTAAAATCATTGTTGAAATAATTGTTTAAAATCTCTGTGGATTCTTTCCTTACTCCTATTCCTGCTACTTTATGTATCATATTCATATTTCCTAGAGTACATAACTCAAAAATTGAAATTTTTGTAGCCAATCCACCTAATCCTACAAACTATCATGCTTTTGCCAAGATTAAGCTCTCAAATACCCCCCCCCCCCCCCCCTCTCGGCCCAACACACACAATTGAGAAAAACCTCCCCAATGGACCTTCGATCTCCCCTAGGTGCTCTCCTTCCTCACATCTCCAATAAATAAAATGACATGAAGAAAAAAGAAGCGAAAAGAAAAGAAAATTAATCCAACTATGTGGGAAAAGTCTTACCCTTTTTTAATCTTTCCTTTATTTTCATTTATTTTTCCTCCATTTTTTCATGATTTTTCCTCGTTACCTCCATCCATAGGAGTCTCAAACGAGTAGAAGGCTTGAAGTGGCCAAATCGGGTGGTGGCTTCCATCCTCAAGAGTCTCAATCGCATGGGAAGGATGAATAGGAAAGCTTGCTTTCATCCTTAGGAGTCTCAATCGCGTGGGAGGGTCTAATAGAGAAGCTTAGATAGTGGCTAGGGATTTGGGAGTGGAACAAGCAGTGAATAGGCAAGCTTAGACAGTGGCGGGAGCTTTGGAAGTGGTGGAGGGAGCACAAATATGAAGTCTTGATGGTGGCAAGGTGTAATAGGGATTTTCTTTAAAAAAGTATTTTTTTAATATTTATTTTTCAAAATACTCTCTTTTCATCTTATTTGTAGAACTATCGATGTTTTAATGGGATGTGTTGCCGATCTCGCCGCCGCGCCTATGGTTTCGAAGCCACCGATCTGACTAGACCGTCTTGCCCCTGGGGTCTCCTGGCTCTTCGAACCTGCAAGGCAAGGTCAGAAACCCTGGCCGGGGGTCCCGGCGAGGGAGCTCCGACGGTCAAGTTAGTAAACGGCGAGAGGGAACAGAATCTCCGAGACGGGCCCCCGAAGGAGTCCCAGACTTAGAGACCGTGTTAGCAAGTAAGATCTCAGGAAGGATAGAATCCGGCCGAGTTCCTCCGTCGAGCTCACGCCAAAGGTCCCCTCTCGGGATCTTGGATCCTGCTCTTGGAACGGAATCTCCTCTCCCAGCCTTTGTTTCTTGCTTACCTTGTCGTCTACCCTCCACTTCCTTTTAACTCTCATGCTGTTCTTTCATTTTCCGCCCTTGGGAGGCTCCTTCGTTGCTTTCAACCCCTTCCCTCCATCTCTTTCCCCTTCTGGATCAAAGAACCAGGCAGCTTCCCTGCCTTGCTTGCCGAACCTAACGAGGAAAGAGTAAAGGGAGGGCGCCGGGCAGACCGCCAACCAGACCTTGGGCTGAGCGCGAGCGCTCTTCTTCCCAGGCACCGACGAAGTCCGTTATTGGGTCCTGTTTTGTCAGGGCTTCGCCTCTCGACTGCGGGACCTGTCGGGCCGATGTAAGCGATGTTTCGCGTGTTACTGCCAACCGTACAGGCGCTACTCTCGGGGTGTGGCGCACATGGCTCGAGGGGAAATCTTGGAGCTCATGCTCCTGCTCCTCGGAAGCTTCTCCGCACAGGTTGGCCTGCCTCGGCTGAGGTGGGACCGTCTCAGGGTGCCATCTGGCGAGGGAGCAGGGAGGTCGCCGGCTTCGGCCGAGGTGGACCCCTCCTGGGTGGACACCTGGCGGAGCGGCAGAGGGGCGCTCGACTTCAGCCGAGGTGGTCCCGTCTCCGGGCGCCACCTGGCGAAGGAGTGAGGGGCCTGGATCGACCTCGACCGAGGTGGGACCGTCTCAGGGCGCCACCTGGCGAGGGAGCAGGGAGGCCACCGGCTTCGGTCGAGGTGGACCCCTCCTGGGTGGACACCTGGCGGAGCGGCAGAGGGGCGCTCGACTTTGGCCGAGGTGGTCCCGTCTCCGGGCGCCACCTGGCGAAGGAGCGAGGGGCCCAGCTCGACCTCGGCCGAGGTGGGACCGTCTCAGGATGCCACCTGGCGAGGGAGCAGGGAGGCCGTCGGCTTCGACGAGGTGGACCCCTCGTGGGTGGACACCTGGCGGAGCGGCAGAGGGTGCTCGACTTTGGTCGAGGTGGTCCCGTCTCCGGGCACCACCTGGCGAAGGAGCGAGGGCCCGGCTCGACCTCGGCCGAGGTGGGACCGTCTCAGGGTGCCACCTGGCAAGGGAGTAGGGAGACCGCCGGCTTCGGCCAAGGTGGACCCCTCCTGGGTGGACACCTGGCGGAATGGCAGAGGGGCGCTCGACTTCGACCGAGGTGGTCCCGTCTCCGGGCGCCACCTGGCGAAGGAGCGAGGGGCCTGGCTCGACCTCGACCGAGGTGGGACCGTCTCAGGGTGCCACCTGGCGAGGGAGCAGGGAGGCCGCCGGCTTCGGCCGAGGTGGACCCCTCCTAGGCGGACACCTGGCGAAGCGGCAGGAAGGCCTAGACCGACCTCGACTTCGGTCGAGGCGGAGCCACACCTGACTTCGCCGAAAAAACTCCACGTGGCTCGAATCACGCCCAGCGAAATCTGAGACATGCCACGTCATCGTTACGGCCGTAACAGGATGGAAAACATGTAAGAAATTGTAGGTTCAACCTATGATTTCAACGGTCCTCTCATTTTTTTCCATCTTCTTTTTTTTCTTGTTATTTTTCCAATATTTTTTCCTAGTTTTTTCTTCTATTCTTTCCATCCTCAAGAGACTCAATCTAGTGGGAGGCTTGGAATGACCAAATAGGGATTTTTTCCTTGTCTTGCCTTTGTTACATTAATTTTCTAATGTTTTCCCCTTTTTTCCTCTATTTTTGGTCCTCGGAGATTCAATCAGGTGGGAGGCTTGGAAGTCATGATAATGAAAGAGATCAAGAGAAACTTAGTGCAGATTATGGATGGCATGGATTGAACTATTAGATAACATGATCTTATAAAAAAAGAACTATGAAAGGCAAACTAATTAGGAGCTCAAGGATAATATAAGGGTTGGATACTTCCAAAGTTTAAACCTCAAGCCAGCAAATTTCGAGATAAAATTATAAAATAGCATATTCCTTAACTTCTTTCTTTTGAGCTTTCTCTATTCCGATATAAGGGTTTTACGGTCATTGGAGTTAGGTTAGTTATTTTGGGTTTTGTATTAGAAAAAGTAGCAGCAGAAGAGGGTAATATTAGTATTTGTTCTGAATAAAGATTTGGTTTTCTTGAATAAAGCTTCACAAGATAGTCCTTAAAGTTTAGCATGTTCTATGGCTTGGGCTAGGGTCTTAGGTTTGTACATCTTCATTATGGATCTTAACTCATCCTTTAAACCAAATATGGAGCTAGAATTAAAATATTCTTCAGATAGTAGGGGGTTTCTTTGAAGCATTAGAGATATCGGTTCCTCAAATTTCTCCAAGTGATTAAGTCCAAAAATGGTCTAAAATAAATTCTTAAACTTTTCTACCTCATCAGTAAATTCCCTATCACCAAACCTCTTGCAAACTTCTTCACGGAACTCTACCCAAGAAATTTTATCCCTTTGCATCATTAGTCCATTAAACCACTTAGATAGTGGAACCCGAAAGAGCTTTGGATGTGCCCGATAAACCCTAGCTTTGTAGGACTATGGGGCATATCGGCTTGATAGGTCAACTGGATGACACTAGAGATGGTTTACTTGGATCTCATGTAGTGTAAAGTGTTGCATGATCATGTCATATATATTTGGTCTGTGTTCATCTAAAGGACAACGTGGTGGCTTGCAAATCAGTGGCACAATAGTTATGTCATAGCATAGAAGTACTCAAAGATTTGGGACATCTCGAGTGTGCAGTACTTGACTTGAAAGGCAAAGCTATTGAGTTAGCACAGAGGTACCGAGCTGCAGAGTACTTTTGGAAAGAGTCTAATGTTATGGCATGGAGATGCACATGGGTGTTGCAGTTGACTCGAGGAATTGGGGTTTCTTGCAAGTACTTGTGAGTGTCACAAGTATTTAGTTCAATAATGTTGCTAAGCAGGGGCATGGAGATGCCCGATTAACCTTATTACACATTCACCTTATCATCAAGGCCATACCAACATACTCCAGGTTCTGGATAGATCTTATAGTATTTTTAGCACCTAATCCAACTCCTAGGGTTGGAGCCATCAAAGAAGGGAAAATCCAGTTTGGGTTTGATAAGGTACCATGATTCTTGTTTCCCATTTCCCATTGAACCACATTTCAATTCTTATTCTTAGATTCAACATTCATTAGCAGGTTATTGGTTTTACCCTACTGGATATTAACATGATTAATAGATGGTGGAGTGAGTATACCTTTATCTAGTTTATCCCCTTTAGTACTAGATTGTTGTTCTTGATTTGCCTTAAGGCTTAAAGCACCTAGTTTTTAATTCATGTGTTCTTTAAACATGTCAAAGATTTGGTGTAACTCCTTGCAATTGGCCTCCATAGCGATTTGTTATTGCTATTATACATAGCATTTCATTTATTGATGCTTCAAATTGACCCTCCATTGCAATTGAAGAACCTTCAATTGCAAAAGCTTTTCCATGCTTTCGAGATAGCTTGATAGGGAATTTATGCCCTAGATCAAGCTCTGATACTAAATTGTAACAGACCTGAGTCTCTTATTGAAAGAAAGTGAGAGAAGAGAGACAAAGAGAAAATATCAACTTTATTCTTCTAGAATATCTTTATTCTTCTAGAATTAATCAATGAAAATAATTGGTTTATAAGTAGTACAATCAACTAACTCACTCAATTTTTCCTCTAACACAACAAACTCTAATAGCTGTAACTAACTCAGTCTCCTAATAGACATATCATTCCTCACACAACTCGCATGTTGCTATAAAATAAATAATAGCTAAAGCTCATGCTTCTGGTCATTCAATCTAAAAGCTACCAAGTCATATGCTCCCATGATGATCATTCATTTTAAATTGGTTTTTTGTTACACAGGGCCTTTGGGAGTGGAGGGAGTGGCGAATAGGAAAGCTTAGAAAATGGCTAGGGTAGCAGGGTTTTTGGCCTTTATGTATGAGAGTTTAATCGGGTCTAGTTCACAAAGCATACTATTTCCTGTGTTATTATAACATATGATATTATATATATAATATATATATATAATTTTGAAATATTTAAAAATATTTTTTATGTTGTGTTTGGCAGAACAAATTTGATATGAAAAATAATTTAGAAATACAACAGTACAAGGTTAAGAAGTCTGGCCTGGAAGGTGGATAGAACTACTGCTTTAAAAGAGATTTGATCTCCTTCTCGTATGAAGAATAGTTGGGCCACACTCTTTCCTCCAAGGTACAACTCGGAAGCCAAAACTTCAATGCCCGTCGGTGGCACGATTTCAAATGGATGCCAATCAGTTTATCTTCAGTCCAAAATTTTTAAAGTAAAAAAAAGGATAAGAGGAGAATTTACAAAATTTTGGAATAGAGGAATATAAGAAAGGGAGAGCTTGAGATTTTGGATGCCTGGTAAGGCTAGGATAGAGGCTTATTTATAGGCTCAAAATTCTAAAAAAATTTAAAAGTACCCTCCAACTAGCCATTATGACCATTATAGAATTAATTAAAAAATTATTTAAAAAGAATAAATAAAATGGCTATTATTTTTAAAAGAAATAATTAAAGAAAAATGGAAGCAAGGCTGAACGGTCGTGTGCAGAGCCTGGAATTGCACAGGCATTCGACCATGAAGTTTTAAAACTCCATGAAAAGAAAAAATGGAAGATAATCCCTCACAAATTTCAAATTTCATAATATATTAAATTCAATAAATAATTTAAATAATAAAATTTTTGAATTTTTACTATGCTTAGTGCAAGTACTTTTTAGGTTTGAACTTGTATTTAGTATAAAATATACACGGTATGAAGATACTAAGGATTTGTCCTGGTCCTATAGTTGTGGCCTCATGATTATTCTCATTAAAGTAGATCATCTAATGATACGTGCAATAGAATCGTACGTCACTGAACTCACAGCCTTGAATCTACTAAGAGCTATGCTCAACCTAACCATCATAATTAAGCACCATACCATAGGGATGGAGTGGAGATAGACTCCAAATCAATGCTCCCAAATATCACCTCAAAGTTCATTTTCTTTTGAACCTTAATCATAGGGTTGCCATGACGGTAGGGGTCCACTCTGGTAACTAATATGTGGACTTAAGTCACATCCCCTTAATGTCTCAAATACCATAGCCTTCGAAAGGCCTTTAATCAAAAAAATTGCTAGATTTTTTTGACCTTATAAATTATAGTATTATCACTTCTTTCATTTTATTTCTTATAGCTTTATATCTGATTAGATATTATTATTCATCTTTTTATTAGTTATCTATCGATTTAACAGATCAATTAAAGCTTTACAATCATAATTTAAAAAAAAATTAAAATTTTTAATGAAAGAATTGCTATATCACTAACCTCTGATTTTAATACGAAGAATCTATTGGCATTACTATTTTGGACAGCCTATAAATATAGTATTTATAGCCTTAGATCCTAGTTTTTCTTTTTTGGGTTCAGGAATGTTAACCTTAGCTAGGCACCCCCTATACTTTGAGAAATTTTAGATTTGGAGTCCTTCCTTTTTAAAGTTCATAAGAAATCTTCTAGACCTTCAACTACATGAGCTTGGGATCCAAAGAAAGCAGAAGGTTTGCAAAGATGCTCCTTCTTCTCTTGTAAAACAAAATCTTTCACTTGGACCTTAGGCAAGCTTGTTGGATCTAGTATTATTGGCTTGAAATGTTTTATCCTTGGATTTGAACTTGTTTGAGTTAGGATGATAGGGTTGGTTTAATTGATATTGGTCGTTTGGTTAAAATCTGGGCTTTGATTTTAGTTTAGTATTATTGTTGGTCTGGTGTTATTGGGTTAAGTTAGCTTAGATACTTGGAATTCTAGTTTGCTGTATTTTAGACCTATGTTGGTCTTCTATCCTGATTGAGTTTAGAAGTTGGTATGGTTGAATTAGAGGAATAGGATCACCAACCAAAGTTTTAAGATAGTTAGCCAAAACTTTATTTAGCTTTGCTACCTCCTAAAATATGATTTATCAAATTTTTTGGGTTTAAGGCTAATGATATCATCTCTAAGGATTGTCATTAAATCTAATTTAGGTTCTTATGTTCAGAGAGAAAGATCTAGAAAATAAAAAAATTATTAAGAATTTGTTTAAATAATTTAAATATATTTTTTATATTTCTAAAAATATCTTCTAGTTTTTTTAGAATTAAAGTTTTATTAAAATGATCACCAATTTGATTAGACCCATGGTTTGTTAAGATTTTAATTGAATTATTTGTCTCTAAATTCTAAAGACTTTGATTAATTTGTTTGTATAGTCTTTTAAAAATTAATTTGCATGCTATAGCATAGGTTTAGTGAGGATCTTCAATTAATTTTGTACAATATAAAAAAATATTATACTATAAATAATCAAAAAAATATTTTTAAAATAAAATATGCAAGGTAAGTAAATTATAATTAAGTATAAATAATTATATTTGTATACATATATTACAAACTATACCAAGTCTTCTTTAGAATGTTATTTATAATGTATGGATATATATATATATATATGTATAATTTTGAAATATTTAAAAATATTTTTATGTTGTATGTAGCAAAATAAATTTAGTATGATAAAATAATTTAGAAATACAATTGTATAAGTTTAAAAGTCTAGCCTGGAAGGCAAATAGAACAACTGCCCTAAAGAAGATTTGGCTCCCTTGTCGTGTGAAGAATAGTTGGGTCACACGCTCTCCTCCTAGATACAATCTGAAAGTCAAATCTTCAATGCTCGTCAGTGACATGATCTTGAATGGATGCCGATTAGCTCGTCTTCAATCCAAAATTTTCAAAGTAAAAAAAGGTAGGAGAGAAAATATTTTACAAAATTTTAAAATAGCGGAATATAGGAGAGGGAGAACTTAGAATTATGGATGCCTAATAGGGATAGGGTAGAGGCCTATTTATAGGCTCAGAACTCTAGAAAAAAATTCAAAAATACCCTCAAACTAGCTGTTATGACCTTTACATAATTAATTACAAAATTAATTAAAAATGAATAAATAAAATGGTCATTATTTCATTTAAAAGAAATAATTAAAGAAAAAAATGGAAGTAAGGCCGAAAGGTCATGCGCGGAGCCTGTGCTCGCACAGGCATTTGGCTATGGAGTTTTGAAATTCCACAGAAAGAAAAAATGGATGACACCCTGTACCCGACTCAAACCCACTCGGATTGGATAAAACCTATCCCATCTGGGTCAAGTCGGTTCGATTATCTAGTGGGCCAGACTAAATTATCAGTTCTAGCTATTAAATAGATATTCATTAAATTCTCTCCCATGAATTGTTCTTAAAATCTTGAGATAATAATGCCCACTTTACTTTTCAACTTTAAATTGTGAAAAGAAAAAATGCTTCAAATTTCTACTCTAGAAAATATACCCACATCATGCAGGTTAAATCATTTATGAATATAAGAAAATATGTCTTCCCTCCAAGAGAAAGAGCTTTAGTAGGGCTCAAAAGATCAGCATGCACTAATTCAAATGGAGCTTTGGCCCTTCATGATATTTTTGTATAGGAAATTAATGTATTTCACCATAAATACAGCCTTTACAAATTTTCTTGTCATCATGAATAAGAGGTAGCTCAATCACCATTTCTTTTTGCTATAGCAATTTTAGGTTATTGGAATTTAACTGCCCAAATCTCAAATGCCATAAAGTAGATTCGTCCACATTTTCATAGTTTAGAGCATTTTCTTTTCTAAATGGCATAATTAAATGAAAAACTTATTAGGAGCCATTTTGACCATAGAAATTAATTGCTCCTTTTCTTATTAATAATGAGGCATTTATTTTCATCAAATTTTACTATAAAGCCTCTTTGTGTTAATTGACCCATACTTGATAAATTTTGTATCTAGCTAGGAACATAAAGAACATCATGAATATATTTTGTTTGACAATTTTTCCTTTTATGACAATAATGCCTTTTCTTTTGTACTTTGGCTTTTGCTATTGCCGAGTGTAACTTCTGATTTTGTAGTTTCATCGAGAATAACAAAACAATTCTTATTATCAATCACGTGGTTTGAATAACCACTATCCAAATACCAAACATCATTTGATTCTTATTGTGTATTTAAGCAAGAATAAATAATTGATCAGTGTGATCATTTCTTTCAATAAATTTGGCCTCCTTCTTTTGACAGTACCAATAATATTTTTCAAAATAAGTATGCCTTTTTATTTTTTAAATTTATACTAGCAATATTATGTATCATAGTTATTTTCTTGCATAAATTGCAAGAGAAGTTATTTCCTTTAGTCCCTTGGTTTTTATAATTTTCTTTTCGTCTATAGATTTTAATGTTTCTTTTTTATTGAAGATTTTGTTTGATGTCAAGATATTTTCTCTTCTTCAACACTTTTGGAGATATTCAATTTTGTTTCAAAAATTTATTCCAGGGGCTTCTTAAATCTACACATTCTCTCCTCACATGCTTGGAGAGAACCCTTATTTTACTAGAGAAAGTGTAAATAAATTTTTAGATTCCTGAGTTGTAGCCCCCACATGATCCTATTTAGGAGGAATGCTTTTCTATATTATTTGTACACTTTTCTTTTCTTGTATCTTTTAATTTTGATTAATAATATTAGACACATGAGAGAAGAATTCTTGAATTACTATAGTATTTCTAAAGGGATTGAAGTTTAATAGAGATTACCTGATTTGAGCCCTTGAATTCATTCTTTAGGATCTTACATACCTCATTAGATGTTGTTACCACTATGATCCTTGAGAATATAGTCTTGCAAATATCTTGTTAAATATATAACAAAGCTTTTGCATCCTTCATTTGATTTTTAGAATATTGCTTCTTTCTTTTCATCACTCCTTAATTCAAAGTCAGTTGTACTAGAAAGTTTCTCATAGCCATTTTGCACCAAATCCCAAAGACCTTGTGAAATGAGCAAGGTCCTCGTTTAACTACTCTAAAAAGTATAAAAATATTGGTACCATGGTTTGTGTGTAATTGAAAGTGGTCAATATGTTTGGGATAGATGAACTAGCGGAGGCCATTTTTGATTAGGTGGATATTATTTTGGTCTATAAGGTAGATGGTTTTGTGAGATTCTTTGGAAGAAGAATACTTTGATGACTTGGGTATGATAAGATGAATGGTTGTATTGACAATGACACAAAATTGGGCTCTAATACTATCAATGGATTTTGGGTAATAGAGTATAGTGGTGTATTTCAAAGAGTAGGAGATGAATGAAAGTAATCTTAAATTGATTCTTCTTCATCAATTTTCCAAGAACACTTATATGCTATTCATAGCCTTAAAAAGAGTTCAAGATTTTTCTTACGTAATATCTAAATTTTATCTTAACTTTTTAATATCTAGATATTTTGGTCACATGATATCTAGATATTTCAAGCAGGAGAAATTTTTTGTCTACCACCCTTCCACCTATTTAGGCCACGTAAGTCCTCACTTTTTGATGTGCATTTAATACTTGCAACTTTGGTTTTTCATTTGAGATTCTAAATGATGAAAATACCCCCCCTTTCTAAAAAAATTATGATATTATATGATCAGATTATAATATTCTATAGCTAAATTATGACTTCTTGAGAATAGGATGTCACAATTTTTCTTCCAAAAATCATAAGAAGGAAAGGGCATTTTCATCACTAAAAATTTTTAAATGATAAAAATGCTCCTCCCCTCCTTATAACTTCTTGTTAGGTATTATGACTTCTTATTTATAGGAAGTCATAATTTACCCATAGAATGTCATAATATAGTCATAGTATGTCATAATTTTTTCAAAGAGAGATATTTTTATCATTCAAGATTTTAAACAAAACAAAAGAAGCTAATATAGTGGGAAACCCCAAATCCAAGATCTCGAAAATAATAGGACCAACAATAGCCCTACCATACCAGCTCCAGGATAGACGAGGAGCCATATCTGGCTATCTCGAACTCTGGTGCCCAGATTTGTGATACTTCGAGCACGGATAAAATAGATAGGACATCAAGATAAACAAGACAAGTGCAGGGAAAAATCCTGTCATTTTCTCAAAAGAAAAGAGTCGAGAAAAAGTACTTTGACTCTCCCGATCCTATCGATGGTAACCTTAATATACGATACACCCAACTCACGAGATTTTGGTTCCCTCCCGAACTTGAGATTTGACTATATTTCAATGTTTATCTTTGGCCCTCCTGGTCCCTGGTAAGCTTAGATCAGACAGTCCAAATAGACAGCTTGTCCACTGGGGTACCAATTACTTACCCATAAATTAGACATATGGACCCATTTACTCTCGGTATGCTAGGGACCCTGATTTCCAAACTTTGAGTTCTATGAAACCTCGGTTATAAAAGGTCCTCTAAATCTACCGAACTCTAGGGCAAAGCCTTTATCAATCATCCACTTTTATAAAAATATCCACCGAATGACCGAAGCAGGAATCTACCGACACTTTTTTTGAAGGACCCTTCGTAATGGATAAACTATCAAGTCCCAATATCTATTAAAGAGACATGGCCTTCCTTTAAACCATATTACATGAAGCCATTAAGATAAATAGTGGAAAGGTACAAAAAACAAAACTCTGCACTAATAGAAGGATATCTCGAGTAGACAAGGACGATCTTTACCTAAAAATCTGGATGTCAACTCCAGGAATCCATCATTCCTTGTCTACCAAGCCATCATACTGGATTATCTCTAAACTGCCCCTAAGATCAACTATAAAAGAGGGAAGCTCTTAACGAACCTCCAGGAGGTACTTACCTATGTACTCCTACTTCTGCTCCTTGTCCTCATGTACTTGCACTTATTTTTCTTGATTGATATGGAACACTAACTTGATCATCGAGGAGTCTTTGCCGGAACTTCTTCTGGCTAGGACTTTCTTTGTAGGTATAACCATCCCCTGTCTCTACTCCAACTCACTTCGATGATCAAGCAGATTTCAGTGCCATCAAAAATTATAAGCATTAAATGTGTATGAGAAAATGAGGACTTATATGGCCCAATTAGGTGAAGCGGTGCCTTTTTTTTTCTCCGAGGATGGTGTACAAAGAATTTTTTTTACAAGAAGTTGACTATTTTAGAACTTTAGTTTTTCTAGATTGTTCGTTACAATTATATCTAGTTTTTTTGTTTAAATTACTTTACAAACACTAACTGCCCGCCGGCCTTTTAGATTGGAGATTGGAGTATTCTTCGTTTCCAGGATCTTGCAAACTCGATGGCCAACCAGTCAATTATAACTAAGATTTAAGAGCCGTACAAAGCTGCAGGTGAAATGGCATCTCAGCATGATATGGGACATTGTTTCCGTATGAGCTCCACAAATACGAGTTTTTTAAATAATATTTTTTAATTAAATATTTATCCAAGTCGTGCCATTCTTTATTTATTTTTTAGGTCAGATGTTTGAGATAACATGAAAAGTAAAGATGAGAAACCATATATTGTACCTGCGATTTCATATTGAAATTACAAGTACACCCTGCAATTTTTTCATATTAATCCATTTCAATATTTAATAAAAAAATAATAAAATTAATAAAAATCTTTAAAAATTAATAAAAATTTTCAAAAAAATAAATAATAGTATATTATATTATATATAATAATATATTATGATATATTTATATTATAATAAATATTTTATATTCTAAAATATAATAATTATATTATATATTATATTATATATTATAATATAATATATTTGTTAATGTACATATACCAAACATGACGATGACGGTGTTGCATCAAGTATTGTCAACGCAGCACAACGGGATGGATGACTAGATCGGCGATCGGACTGGCACCGTCCTAGCAGCCAAACTGGCTATCGGATCAAAAGTCAGACTGGCTGCCGAATTGGAGACCAAATCGGTGGATGGACTGGTGGCCAGACCGGTGATCGGACTAGCGACCAGACCGGCGATCGAACTAGCATCAACCTGGCAGCTAAACTGGATGTCAGATCAATGGCCGGAGCTGGACTGACTATCGAACTAGTGGTCGGATCGGTGACTAGATTGGCACCAACCTGGTGGTCGGACTGGTAGCCAAACTGGCAACCAGACCGGTAATCAATTGGTACAGAACTGGCAATCGAACTAGCTATCGAATCAGTGGTCGAACCGGCTATCGGATCGGTGGCCAAACTGGTGATTAGATCGGTGACCAGATTGGCACCGACCTGGCGACCGGACTAGCTATTGGGACGATGGCCGAATTGGCATCAACTTGGTAGCCAGACTAGCTATCAAACCAGGGCTGGATTATGGCCGGACCAGCTACCGGACAAGCTATCGAACCGGTGGCCGGATCAACGATCGGATTAGCACCGACCTGGTAGCCGGATTGGTTGTCATATCGATGGCCAAACTAGCAACCAGGTCAGTGGTCGAATTGGCACTGACTTGGTGGTTGGACTGGCTATTGGACCGGTGGTCGGACTGGCAACCAGATGGTATCGACCTAGCAACCAGACTAGCTATCAGAGTAGTGATCAGATTGACAACCAGAGTGACATCGACTTGGTGGTTGGACTGGCTATCAGATCGATGGTTGAACTAGCACCGGCCTGGTAGTCGGACTGATAGTTGGACCGGTGGTTGGATGGTGACCGGACTAGCATCAACCTGGCAGCCGGGCTAGCACCGACCTAGAGGTTGGGCCGGTACCCGACATCGTCATGCTCACCCATCGCACCCTGGTCACTAGTCCAACCTTTAGGCAGGTGCTAGTTCGACCACCATGTCGATGCTAGTTCGTTTGCCAGTCTAATTACTGTTCCAGCCGACAGTCCGACCATCGATCCGATCGCTAATCTGGCTGTCAAGCTAGTGCTAGTCAGCCACCGATCCAATAGCCAGTATGACTACCAGGTCAATATTAGATCGATCACCAGTCTGATAGCTAGTTCGGTTGCCAGGTGTGTGCCAGTCAAACTACCAATTTAGTTGCCAATCTAGCCACCAGTTCGACCACCAGGTCGGTGCCAATCCGATCGCCGATCCAGCCATCGGTCCAAGCTGGTGATTGGACTAGTATCGACCTACTGACCGGACTGGCGACCGATTAGCACCGGGCTGATGATCGAACAGACATCGACCCGACAGTCGAATTGACAAATAGCCTAGCGACTAGACTGGCATTAACTAAATTATAAATTTTATATTATATTATAAAATATTTATTATATTTTATAATATAATATAAAATTTAATTTATTATAATATTTATATTATTTATTATATATTATAATAAATTTTATTTTATAATTTTAATATTTATATTATTATTGAGGTAATATTTTATGATTTTACTTATATATTTTATTTTTTTTAGTTTTTTTAAATTTTTTATTTTTTATTTTAAAATGGAAGTGCAGGAATAAAATGAAGTCACAAGTATAACCTGCAACTTCACTTGAGATAAAGCTACATGTTGTACCTACAACTTCTTTTATTTTTTAATTTTTTTTTAATTTTTAATTTTATTATATTATTTTAAATATTTATTATTATTATTTTAAAATTTAAAGTCATGAGTTGAACCTGTGGCTTCTGATGTGGCTGCCATCCATACCAAACTACACTAATTTGGTAAATTTGTTTTAACCCACCACAATTTAATAAATATTTATTAAAAAATATTATTTAAGAAAAATCCCTACATCGATGGCACTTGACGCAGCATCGCCATTATCATGATCGGTATATATCAACAAATATACTATATTATAATATATAATATATATTTATTATATTTATTATATTTAAAATATAAAATATTTATTATAATATAAAATATATCATAATATATTATTATAATATCATTTTTTATTTTTTTAAAAAAATTATTAATTTTTAAAGATTTTTGTTAATTTTTTTATTTTTACTTTTTATTAAATGTTGAAACGGGCTTATGTGGAGAAATCACATGAAATCACATTGTACATGTGATTTCTCATCCTTACTTTCCTTATCATCCCAAAATATTTAGTTTGGAAAATATGTAAAGGATCACACCACTTGAGTAAATATTTATGTTGACCCCTGGAATGATTTCGATGATTACAAAATATTGGAGCATGTATGTACTACTAATTCTTTCAATTACTCAAGAAATGTTTGCAGGAAGCATTTATCATTGTATCATTTGGTTTTCTATTTTCTATTCAGTTGAAGTGTATTCCAGTATTGTATGAACTTATGTACATCTCAAGTTGTAATCTTATAAAAAGGGCTATAAATTAGTAAAAAGTGAGTATAAATAGGTTAGACATCTGTGGTAAGTTTTTTGAAGTGTTTGGAAGACTTGCTCTTGTTGGAAACTTGCCTTGAAGAAGTTCTGCTTGAGCCGACTCATGGACCAAGAGTTGACTCATATTCTGGCATGGCACGGAGAGTCTCAAATTTTCAGAAGTCAGAGAACCAGTTGAAAGAACCGTTCCTGTGCCTCTTACAAGTGACAATCCAACTAAGGTGGCTCAGATTGGAAGTCTGCTTAATGAAGATCAGAAAACAAGACTGACCAACATTTTGTAGAGAAATGCAGATATCTTTGCATAGTCAGCCACCGAGATGTTGAGAATTCCTCCTGATGTGATCACTCATGAACTCAAGCTAGATCCCCAAAGTCAACCAATCTGTCAAAAGAAAAGAAACTTTGTCCCAAAAAGGCAAAAAGTCATTAATAAAGAAGTGGCTAAGCTTTTTGATGTAGGGTTTATCAGGAAAGTCCATTACCCCGATTGGCTTGCCAATGTGGTAATGGTGAAAAAAACAAATGGCAAGTGGAGAGTTTGCATCGACTATACTGATCTCAATAAGGCCTTCCCCAAGGATAGTTTTTCTTTATCCAAAATTGATCAGTTTGTCGATGCCACCGTAGGACATAATCTTTTAAGCTTTATGGATGCCTTCTCTGGATATAATCAAATCTGGATGAATCCTGAAGATGAAGAAAAGATGTCCTTTATCACAGACAGAGAGCTATATTGTTACAAGGTGATGCCCTTCGGTCTTAAGAATGCTGGAGCAACATATCAGAGCTTAGTCAACAAAATCCTCGAAGACCAAATCGGCAAAACTATGGAGACGTATGTTGATGACATAATCGTTAAGAGTATTCAAGCTGATGATCACATCAAAGACCTCCAAAAAGCCTTTGACATACTTAGAAAATACCAGAAGAAATTGAACCCCACCAAATATGTTTTTGGAATAATATCAGGAAATTCTTGGGCTTCATGGTCACTAATCAAGGAATCGAAGCCAACCCGGAGAAAATCCAAGCTATACTTGATATGAGACATCCTGCCAATAAGAAAGAAGTCCAAAAGTTGATGGGTGGATTGCATCATTGAGCCGATTCATTTTTCGATCGGCTGAAAGGTGCCTTCCTTTCTTTAAAGTTCTGCGATAATCTAAAGACTTTGAGTGGTCAATAGTTGCCGACAAGTCATTGAAGAACTTAAGAAATACTTGGTTAATCCAACCCTACTATCTGAGCCTGAAGAAGGAGAAGATTTATATCTCTACCTCTCTACATCTGATGAAGCTGTCAGCTCGGTGCTCGTCAAAAAAGGATCTGATGGAACTCATAAACCCATTTACTATACCAGTAAAGTACATCATGATGCTGAGTAAGGTATCCAAAGTCCAAAAATTAGTCTATACTTTGGTGATATCAGCGAAGCATCTTAGACCTTATTTTTAATCTCATCCGATCATTATGTTGACTGACCAACCCTTAAGGACCATTTTGCAATGCCCCGACACCTCATGCAGAATGGCCAAATGGGCAGTAAAGCTAGGGGAATTCAATATTTCCTATCAACCCCAATCAGCAATGAAAGCTTAGGTATTCGATGATTTTATAGCCGAATAACCTGAGGCGATAATGAAGAGGAGACACATATATCTGTTGGAGATGTGGTAGATAACTCTATATGGATTCTTCATGTGGATGGTGCCTCAATTCCTTCGGTTGTGGAGTTGGTCTAATCTTAGCCAATCCTAACGGAGATATTATGGAATACGCTCTTCATTTTTCTTTCAGGACTTTAAATAATCAAGCAAAATATGAAGCTCTTTTGGCAGGACCTAGGATTGCCAAGGAGCTGGACATTCGAAAGCTGAAGGTGCTATCTAACTCCCAATTGATGGTGAATCATGTCAAAGGAGACTTCGAAGCTCGAGATGCAACTTTGGCCAAATACTTGGAGAAAGTTTGGAAGTTGAGTGCTCAGTTCGATTCTCTAGACATCGGTCATGTTCCTCGAACAAAATATTCTCGAGCTGATTCGCTATCCCATTTGGCCACTTTGGTGCCTGACTCCATGGGTCAGACTTTTATCAAATACTTGGAAACCCCTAGCATCCCCACTATAGAAAGGGAAGATATCCATAAGATTGAACAAGAGCCGAATTGGATGGACCAATAATCAAATACTTGATCGATGGACTTTACCTGAAGATACTACTGAAGCCAAATGACTCGTTGGATGGCTTTTCAATACATCATCTTGGAAGGGTCCTTATACAAAAAATCATTCACTCAACTATTGCTGAAATGCTTAGCTCCTTCAAATGCTGAGTATGCCCTTAGAGAAGTTCATGAGGGTATATGTGGTGATCATCTGGGGGCAGATCTTTGGCTTATAAAATTATACACCAGGTGATGCGGGATGACTCTAAGATTGCTACACATATAGAAAAAATAGTAAAATAATTTTTTTGTGATTTTTATAATTTAGTTTGTAAGCTAAATTCTCAAATAAAAGTAAGAACTGGCAAGAAGAAGAGCAATGCATAGAATCATCATATTGCAGGCAAACTCATACAAAATAATAAATTCCAGGACCCGAGAATTGAGAAACTCCCGGATTAGGATAGCTTATCTTCATCAAATCAGAAATTAAAAGAAGGGAAGGATGTTACCAATCAGTGATTTGAAGAACGTCCGATGAAGAGATCACACAAGCACTCTGATTGGAGTCTGGATAATGAAGTTCAGTTCCCTTGATTAGATGGCTGATTTGGATGGTTCCAGATGCAAGGAAAGCCTCCTCTAGGGAGGTGAAATACCTCGGGGATCCTGCAAAATGACAAGGGTCAATCAAAACAGCAAGTAAGAAAAAGAAAGGGACTAGGTTTAGAAAGAATCAGGTTAGGGTTTAGAAGCGGGGCGGCTTGAAGCTTGATGAAGATCTCCTTGCTTGGTGGCCTAGAGCACTCCTTCTTGGATGTGTGAAGGCTTAGATGGCAGTGAGATAGGGCGTGGAAGGATGCTAGGGTAGCAAGGAAACACAAACACAAACCAAAGAACCAAAAAAGACAAAGTAACACAAGCTCGCAAGCTCAAAATAAATTCACCAGGGTTTTGATATCATGAATAAAAGTTGATTACAAGAGGGGGAGGGGTGGGGTATTTATAGAGTTTCCATGCCCTCACTAACCATGGTTACACTTGGGTTACAAGTTCTCTTCCAAATTGGAATACAAGTCCTTTCCTAGCTAGGTTAGAAAAATAAATCCCCATTAGGTTAGGAATTGACCTAGTCTTTTCCTTTTCCCTTCATGCTTTGACTATTCCACTCAAGGACACCTCTTGGACTTGGTCAACACTTCAAGGATGCCTAGGAGGGGTGTTGGGCTTCTAGGGACAGTAAGAGGCCTAGGCCAAAGGGGCTTGGTGCATGGGTTTGGGCCTCTGGAAGCTGGGGTGGCCTGGTAGCCTGGTAGCAAGAATATTCCATAGAATCTTGCTTCTTTAGGGCTTGGGCTTGGCACTTGGACTTGATTTCTTTGGGCTAGGATGTAGAATGACCTTTGGAATCATGGATGCCCTGGTTTAGGAATATGCTCTGGCATCTGGACTGGAATCTGGGCATCTGGAGGATATCTGGAAAGAATCGGGATTTCTGAAAGCATCTTGGATCCTGGGTTGTCACACAAGATCCAATGGACTGATGTAGCAGCCTCTGACTCCTAGATGTGGCCTGGTGGAACTCCAAAATAGGGTGACTTCCTCTCTTGTACAAAAATTGGGCTCATACTGGACTCATAATTGATGTATAGGACTTAAAATACTAACTAGGTTGAGGGTTGAGACAAATCAACTAACCTCAATTTATTACAGGACTCAATCTTAATTGATTACAAAATTTTCAAAACTTTGACACATGACTAAGTAAATCATATGGGATCCAGGGATCTGTCTGATCCTGGTGTCCCCACCAATTCTCCCAGGGCAGGAGGAACTCGACCCCATCGAGTATGGATCAATTTGGCTCAAGGAGGGTCAGGGTTGAGGCGCTGCAGATCCATACCAGCATTCCACAAGTCCTCAGATTCTGGCTGACCTTGCCACCGAACCAAATACCATTGACAGTCTCTATCCTGGGTACCGATAGCTTGATCATCCAGAGCTCTTTCAATCTTTACCACACCATAAGACCAAATTATATGTGGTCGCTCTAGGGTGGGTTCTTTCTCAAAGAATGGGAGTGGCTCAAGGGGCTCGCTGGGTATCACTGCTGGCTCCTAGACTTTATAAAGTCTGAGATGATGAAAGTAGAGCTAATACCTAAATTAGGTGATATCTCAAGCACATAGGCATTGGGTCCACTACTATTCATTATTTTGGAAGGGCCAGCTTCACGAGCATAAAATTCTTTGACAGTCACATATTCCTCTGCAGAAAATTCTTCATCTTTCTTTTAGGAATTAGCCAAGTTGTTATTTAGTTCATTAATTATGTTCAGCTCTTAACTAATTTCATGATGCATATGCTGTGCAGAGGTTAGTGTAGGTGCAAACAGATGATTCAAGGTTGAGGATTTATTGGACTCAACTAATACCTATTAGACTCAACTAAACTTTCCTATCGAAGAAAATTTTATTGGACTTTCTAGGGTCAACCTAACACACTATAGACTTTCTATGTTTGACCCTAGCATGGCATGCACATGCAAATTTACTATGTATGCCTACTAAATGCCAAAGGGTATGCAAGAAGTAAGATGCAAACCTAACATGCACAATGTATGAATGTAGTATGCTTACTTCTATAAAATGCCAATGAATGGTTAAAGAAATATAAGAAAATTCATAAAAAGGTAAAAAATATGAGGTGGATTCATGATTGGTTTGGAAAGGTAGAAAGTATGAAAAGGGTTCAGGGTTATTGGAAAGAGTAGGATATAAGAAGGGGTATCAGGGATTAATCCTAGGCTAATGAGGTTAACCTTATGGGGTTGATGTCTATCTAAAGGGTCTGCATTATGGAAAAAAGGTCGTTAATTTCAGGGAAGAGATCAAGTGGAGTTAAAGAGGTGACTTCATCCTGAGGGTACTGATTCAAAGAGATCAGGTCCTTAATGAATTCTTCTAGCTCATAAATCAAAGGACTATGCTCTACAGTTGGACTTTCTGTTAGTGTCTCCTCAGGTAAAACTCTAGTAACAGTATCAGGGTTCTCTTCCTCTAACAACTCTTCTACTACTTGGTCAGCTAACTCTATGTCTATTACTGTTTGGGTATGGCTAGGGCTAGCTAAATATAGGTCAGCTCCTACTTGGGTATGGTCAACTATTGTTGGGTGGTCTTCTGCCTGGGTATCTATTGATTCAACTAGCTCTAAGTCTTCTATGGGGAACTCTTCTTCTTCCTCCTCATACTGTTCCACTAAACTTCGGTCAGCCTCATATATCTCCTTTTCAAGGTCATCTGGGTGAACCAATAAGGTGGTAAAAGGGGGATAGACTGAGGAAAAATTGACTAATGACTAGGGTGACAAGGGTAGGTTGGCTAAGGTGCTCCTGACTAACACTGGGTTCATATCTAAGGGTACTAATCCTATTGGGCTCAGGCTGACTAAGGGTTATGGGTTCATAGGTTATGGGTTCAGTCCTATGGGTCTTGTCTAGGGTTTCTAACGATCTCCTATTTGGTCAAAACTAGTGGTTAACTGGTTGATCCTAGTGGTTGCCTGGTCAAATCGTTGGTCTACTTGGTTGAATCTATGATTCATTTGGTTCTGGGATTGGGTCAATTGGGTTATCTGGTCTTGGGTTTGGTCAGGTTTAGCATTAATTTGGGCATTGGATTGGTTTAGTTGGGCAGTTAATTAGGTAACCATATGGTCATTCATGGCTTTTATGAAAGCCTCAAAATTGGGATCCATGGTTGGGTTTGGTTGGGTTTAGACTTTTGATATTGGGTTCCTAATCTAGTGGTCATACAATCAAGCAATCAGTCAAAATGAGATGGTGCAGCCAAGCATGCAAAATTGGGTTAGCTTAATCTATGGTTTCCTAGACCTAGAGCCAAAACTAGGTGAGTCAGCTCAACTTACACTTAACCCAGCAGCTAATCCTTCTACTGGCCAGGTAGGGGGTGGGGTGGTGGGAGGCTCCCCCTGCTTGTCACAGGATCCTAATTATAAACCACCAGTCCACTTAGATCATTTGACTTTGGACCCCCAGCCTTAGACACCAGCTTTCAAGTAATAGCTAAAGGATTAAATGCACTAGTTGGCCCACACGGTTCGGACCCGACCTGTTGGGTATCACCTAGCCCACTAGGGCAAATTAAGTCTAATTAATTTTAATTAAGGCTTGGGTGGAAATGCTGGATGGTTGTTTTGGGCCCAGGACAGGTTATGACCTCCTGCCCTGATGTTATATTGATTGCCCTTAAGATTAGATTAAAAGATGATGAACATTCAATGGTCCTGATGCAATCTAAAACAATCAGAAAATAAAATAATTTTTAATTAATTTATGAGATGTCAAGTTAATTTTAAGTTTACTGGGGTTAGCAAATAAGATTTGGCTTGGGATTGGGGGGTTTGGAAGTTGATTAGGTTAGGTTGAGTCAAAATGCAGAAATAGCAGAATTTAGGATATTAGGGTTTTAACCGATGCAAAATTTGACACAAATCTCGATGCAAAAAAAAAATCAAAAAGATTCTATAGAAGAGGATGGACGGTTTGATTCTACCTACCAAATTTCATGCAGAAAAAAAATCAAACGATGATGCAAATTTTAGGGGTTTTGGACTGCTGTAGAAATTTTTAGGATTCTATTAGGGTTCCTATGATGCTAACTTTTAGGACTTTAGGGTTTCTATAAAAATAATTAAAAATTATGATAATTACTAGGATAGAACAAAGGACATGAAATACAAATTTTATAAAAAAATAAAATGTTTAGGATGTCGAAATCAATGAAACCTAGATACCTAATGCAGTGGACAGAATGCTGAATTAGGTTTGAGAATGCAAAGCAAATAGAAAACTATCCTAAACTCGCTCTGATACCAAAATGATGCAGGATGACTCTAAGATTTCTACACATACAGGAAAAATAGTAAAATAATTTTTTTGTGATTTTTATAATTTAGTTTGTAAGCTAAATTTTCAAATAAAAGTAAGAACTAGCAAGAAGAAGAGCAATGTATAAAATCATCGTATTGCAGGCAAACTCATGCAAAATAATAAATTCTAGGACCCGAGAATTGAGAAACTCCCAGATTATGATAGCTTATCTTCATCAAATCAGAAATTAAAAGAAGGAAGGATGTTACCAATCGGTGATTTGAAGAACGTCCGATGAAGATATCACACAGCACTCTGATTGGAGTCTGGATGATGATGTTCAGTTCACTTGATTAGATGGCTGATTTGGATGGTTCCAGATGGAAGGAAAGCCTCCTCTGGAGAGGTGAAACATCTCGGAGATCCTGCAAAATGTCAAGAGTCAATCAAAATAGCAAGTAAGAAAAAGAAAGGGGACTAGGTTTAGAAAGAATCAGGTTAGGGTTTAGAAGCGGGGCGGCTTGAAGCTTGATGAAGATCTCCTTGCTTGGTGGCCTAGGGCACTCTTTCTTGGATGTGTGAAGGCTTGGATGGCAGTGATATAGGGCATGGAAGGAAGCTAGGGCAGCAAGGAAACACAAACACAAATCAAAGAACCAAAAAAAATAAAGTAACACAAGCTCGCAAGCTCAAAATAAATTCACCAGGGTTTTGATATCATGAATAAAAGTTGATTACAAGAGGGGGAGGGGTGGGGTATTTATAGAGTTCTCATGCCCTCAGTAACCATGGTTACACTTGGGTTACAAGTCCTCTTCCAAATTGGAATACAAGTCCTTTCCTAACTAGATTAGAAAAACAAATCCCGATTAGGTTAGAATTGACCTAGTCTTCTCATTTTTCCTTCATGCTTTGACTATTCCACTCAAGGACACCTCTTGGACTTGGTCAACACTTCAAGGATGCCTAGGAGGCATGTTGGACTTCTAGGGGCAGCAAGGGGCCAGCCCAAAGGGGCTTGGGTGCATGGGTTTGGGCCTCTGGAAGCTGGGGTGGCCTGGTAGCCTGGTAGCAGAATATTCCATAGAATCTTGCTTCTTTAGGGCTTGGGCTTGGCACTTGGACTTGATTTCTTTGGGCTAGGATGTAGAGGGACCTTTGAAATCATGGATACCCTGGTTTGGGAATATGCTCTAGCATATGGATGGAATCTGGGCATCTGGAGGATATCTGAAAAGAATCAAAATTTCTAGAAGCATCTTGGATCCTGGGTTGTCACACAAGATCCAATGGACTGATGTAGCAGCCTCTCACTCCTAGATGTGGCCAGGTGGAACTCCAAAATAGGGTGACTTCCTCTATTGTACAAAAATTAGGTTCATACTGGACTCATAATTGATATACAAGACTCAAAATACTGACTAGGTTGAGGGTTGAGACAAATCAACTAACCTCAACTTATTACAGGACTCGATCTTAATTGATTACAAAATTTTCAAAACTTTGACACATGACTAAGTAAACCATATGGGATCAAAGGATCTGTGTTTGATCTTGGTGTCCCCACCACCAGGGATACTACTGGCCAACCATTCAAAAGGATGCGACCGATTTTGTACGAAGGTGTGACCAATGCCAGAGGTATTCCAATATCCAAAGGTGTCCGTCTAGTCAAATAACCCAGCCATTCCTCCTTAGCCGTTCACTCAATGGGGAATAGATATTCTTGATCCTTTTCCTCCAGTCTCTAGATAACGAAGTTTGTAATTAGAACAGTTGATTACTTCACTAAATGGATCGAAGCCGAACCCTTAGCCAAATCACTGAAGGCAAAGTCGAATGTTTTGTCAGAATATTAATAATATTCTGATTCAGAATTCCTTATGCCATCATCACCGATAATGAAAGACAATTTGATAACCAAAAGTTTAATAACTTCTATGCTCAATTTCATATTCTCCATAAGTTAACTTTCGTCGGACATCCCCAAGTCAATGGTGAAGCTAAAGTAACTAATCGGACAATTCTCCATGGCTTAAAGATCCAGCTAAATGAAGCTAAAGGACTTTGGGCCGATGAACTTAATTCAGTTCTTTAGGCATACCGAATGACTCTTCGATCCATAACAGGAGAGTCTCTATTTAGCCTAACTTACGAGAGTGAGGCCATGATACTGGTAGAAATTGTTCTTCGATCTAGAAAAACTGACCGCTTTGAAGAACTAAATAAGTCCAATCAAAGAAGAGCCGATCTAGATCTACTTGAAGGTGCAAGACTCCAGGCATAGTTGAGAATGGTGATACGCCAACAAAGAGTCGCCCGATATTATGACTCGCGAGTCAAAGCCAGATTTTTCGACCTGGTGATCTCGTTCTACAGAAGATGGAAATATCTCGACCTATAGATCAAGGCAAACTCGCCCCTAATTGGGAAGGCCCTTATTGGATCACCCAAATGATATGATCCAGAACTTACCGGATCGAAAGCCTGGATGGCTACCAAATAGCTCGACCTTGGAATATAGAGAATCTTTACAAATATTATCAATGAAGTGATCTCTTCTTCCTCCCCACTTTTCTCATTCATCCGACATCCTGAGGGTTGGCCTAATCCACTAACCTACACCCGACAAACAAAGTTGGTCTGATCCACCATCTCATCGATATTAATGAATTGATATATCCGACAACCTGAGGGTTGGCCAGATCCGCTGACTTACACTCGATAAACAAAGTTGGTCTGACCCACCATCTCATTGATATTATTGAATCGGTATATCCGACACCTTAAGGGTTAGCCTAACTCACTGACCTATATCCGATGAATAGAGTTAGTCTAACCCACCATCTCATCGATATACTTGGAGAAAGCCAGTTTAACTAGCTAAGCCCCGACGATCTACGAAAAGAACCTTAATACATCATTTGAGACATAGGATCATTCCAACAAGCTCAAACTTAGAAATTTTCAAGACACTTATATGCAAACACGGTCTTAAATGGAAAGAAGATTTCATTCATATCGATGGAAAAGGAGGTACATTGAAATTTACAAAAAAGCAAAAACTTTATACATTAGTTTTTCTTTTCTTCAGCCGGTTCAAAAATTGGGGTAGGAGCTACTGTCTCCTAAACAGATGCCTCTTTGACTAAGGGGGCAGGTGTATCTTTAGTCTGTTCTTCTATGCTGTCCTCTTCATCCATCCTGTAATGATAATGGAGGAGATGTCAAGATCAGGATATAATTCCTTGATTTCCTTCAGGCGGCAATCCCGGAAGTCGATCTTATAGCCCTCCACTCTCGCTTCATTTATTTCATCATGAAGAATTGGGATTTCTTATACTTTTTGATGGCTTGAAGGACTTCTTGGATGGCCAGATTCGCCCTCTATTTGACTGATTCTACCTTCTATTCAAGAGTGTTCATCTTTTCTTCTAGCTCGATTTTTTGTGCCATGGCTTCTTCCTGAGCACGAAGGTTATCTTTTATTATTACTTCTACTGAACGTAGCTTTTTTCTTCTCTTCTTCAAGTCAGTCAGAAGTTTTGTCGTCTGAACCTGAGCCATCTTCAAGTCTTTCTCCAACATCAGGTTGGTGGCTGTGGATTGGTTCAGCTTTAGTTCTATGGTCACTCAAAGTTCTTCGGCCGCATCCCTTTCAACCTTAGCTGACGTCAGTTGATCTTGAAGATCTTTCCTGAGGTCAGTCGATCCATGAATGCTCTCCTCAATCAGAGAAATTTCATGGATGAACTACCAAGAAAAATAGAAATAAAGTTAGTTACAGTGATAAAGCCTGTAATTGAAGATTTTAAGGATAATTTTTGATACTCACTTGTAGTATCTTTGGATACATGGAGAAGAAAATATTCTCCGGTCCGCATTTTTACATTGCCTCCCAATCCTTTCAGAGGATGTTGGCTTGCAGCATAGTTTTAGCCAGTCTGGGATTATTAAAACTGGCGTCAGCAGCGTATACTTGAAAACACTTGAGGTCTTCTTCTTCACCAACTTGTGGGTCTGATCCAGCTTCTGGTTCAAGCATTGCATCGATAGCAGGAGCCTTACCCTTATCTTTCAAAGTGGGCTCCTCAAACGGACCAAAATTGGAAGGTGCTATTGGCCGTCTTACAGATATATGTAGCTGCTCCGAGGGAGAACCAGCCGGCATTTTTTCTAGGGAGTGTTCGATGAGGGAACATTGTCTTCGTCTAAAGTGGACTCCACGGTTATGGGGAAATCTCTCCCGATGAAAACTTTTGAGAGAATGGTAGACGAACGAGTTCTCTTTGTTGATCTTTGTTGCTCTCTTGCTGAAGTTTCTATTACCACCCATTTCTTGATGTCTCGCCAGAGTCTTCCAATATCCAGTTTCATTTTGAACAGAAGGAGATCTTGAGGTTTGCCAAAATAAAGATACTTGCGATAAAGGATTATTCAAAGATTAAAAATGGTAGTGACTGAAAAAGTAAGCCTTCTGAGGTAAAAGCCTCTTATATAAAAGACATCGACGATCAGGATTTCTGGCTCGAACTTCGAACACCCCTACGATTGCACCATGTGTACACTATCAAACCGATGAGGAGTTAATATGATGATCTCGATTCCTACAAAATCAATTGAAGAAAAGGAAAGGATGGTGATCGATCTAATTTCCAAGGCATGCGGTTTTAATGAAATTAATGGGTACGATCCCACGATCTGAAGAATAACTTCCCTACCAATAAATGTATGACATCTGGCGAAGGTGGTACATCTTTAATAATGGCATATCAAAACTACCAAATAGAAAACCAGAGAATATCTTCTTCTCTCTCCTCTTCAAAAAAAAAGAGAGAGAGAAGAGAAACTAAAGAGAAAAGAGGATAATTTTTCAAATCAGATCAAACAGATCAGTTTGCTAAAGGCCAAAATAGCCTCAAAGGCTGGTGAAGTGGTATATAGCTAAGCTGCTCCCAAAAGCCAATCATTGCACAAAATCTGATCATGGTATATGAGCTAATTAGCGCTCTAAGGTCGATTGACATAGGAAAACTGACTATCTTTTACATGCTTATAGGCACAATGGCCGATCACTTATTTATCAGGCCAATATCTTCACTAAAAGAAGTCTGATAACTCTATACTTAGAAAAACTTTTTCAGAAAAAGATCTATCATGTCTGATGACTCTATACTTAGAAAACTTTTCTCAGGAAGAGATCTATTATGTCTGATGACTCTATACTTAGAGAAATTTTTCTCAGAAAGAGATATATTATGTCCGATTACTCTACACATAAAGAAATTTTTCTCAAAAAAAGATTTATTATATTCGATGACTTTACATTTAGAGAGAAAGATATCTATTCTATCCGAGATCCGATGATCTCATACTTGGAGAAATTTCGCTTAGAATTAGAGATATTGAATAAGATGATTCATCTATACTTAGAAATTTTCTTTGTAAAGTCACACAATTTGGAGAAAAAAGAGTTTCTTCATTCACTTCAAAGAGAGGTACATTTACATCATACAAAAACAAGTGAAGAAAAGCAAATGCATTAGTTTTCATCAATTTGATCTGAAGTTGGAGCTATTATTTCCGGGTCTTCAACTTGGTCCAGGATTGGGGTCGAGGCTACTACATCTAAACAGAGGCATCTTTGGCTTGTTTTTCGATGTCGTCCTCCTCATCAGTTTCATCAGAAGTTATCTTTGAAGTGTCCAAATAAGGATAAGATTTTTTCATCCTTTTGAGACAGTCTTCAAAGCCGATATTGTAGCTTTCTACTCCAGCTTCATGCAGTTCATCTTTAAAGACCGTAGATTTCTTGTATTCATCAACGGCATGAAAAGTAGCCGACTTTGCCTTTTTTTGGCCATTTCAGCTTTTTTCTTCGCATCAACCTTCTACGTTTGGGCCTCTTCAACTTTAGTCATAGTTTCCTTGATCAATAACTCAGCCGATCAGAGCTTCTTCTTCTTTAATTTTGCTTCCGAGTTGGCTAATTTGGACCGTATTGATTTGAGCTCCCTCTCCAAGGATGTAATTTGGGCTATGCTCTATTCTAATTTTTTTTCAATAGCCAATTTAATTATTCGACTACATCCTTTTCCACCTTGGCTACATCTAGTTCGTTACACATCTCTTGACAGAGCCAGGTGAAGCCGGCCATACTCTCTTCAATGAGAGTGATTTCATGAACGATCTACATATATAATAGCAAGATCGGTCAGATTTAAAGAAAAGATTTCTTCAATGGACAAGAATAAAATTTTTATCTTACCTTCAGAAGATCAGGATAGATGGATTGAATAACTTCGTCTATCCATCACGATTTTGTCACCTCCCAGTCTTTCGAGAGGATGACAGCCCTCAACAAGCGACGAGTTAGCTCCGAATTATCTAAGCCCATCTCGTCAGCATACACATTGAATTCAATGATTTGATCTTCAATGGGATCACCCCCTCCTTCTATTTCCACCTGAGTGGCCTTGCCTTTATCAGATAAGCAAGGTTGAGATGATGATGGATCAATTGAAGGGATCGTAGCTGGCTATCTCATCTCCTGTGCTATAGGAATAAAACCCTCAAATGGGGATCGGGCTGGGGGCATCATCATCGTTTGATGTGCTCCTTATTACAATGGGCGACATTGTCCCTACAGAGACTTCTGGCGGTGGGGTAATCGGCTTCAGCTTCTTTGGTTTTTATGATTTTTTTCTACTTGAATCAGCCTGAGTAGTTGTTGCCTTCCTTTTCTTAGATAATTAACGAAGCATTTTCGCATCCATCTTCATTGTTGTATCTACAAAATACAAAAAATTAGACATTGTGATCGGCCAATATAATACAAAAGAAATGGTGGATTCAATAATAAGGTACCTAAAGAGGGGAAGGAGCTAATCTTAGACGAATACAACCTCCGTTCATTAAGTAGCTCCTTCATCGGAGGAACTTCTACTCCTCGAAGCTTTTCGAAGTCCTCCTTATCAGTTATTAAAATTTTCTTCCTATCATTTAGAGTTAGATGAGGCTCCCTCCATTCAGTATTGAAGTCCAAGAGTTAACGGGAACTATATAGAAAAAGCATGGTTTCCAACCATGAATGGCCGAAGGCAACCCTACAATGAATTTACGACCAGGACGTAGGCTAATGACCCACCATCCATGGCCATGAAAGTCCTTCTTCAAGATGAAGAAGGAGGTAAACAGAGAAGTCCTACATATTATTTCAAGATCACTGCATAGGACTAAAAAAGAGCATATGACCTTAATGCTATTGGGAGTCAATTGGGCCAAAACTATATGGTACAGATTGAAGATTCGGATGAAAAACAAGTGAAGTGGAAAATGAATCCCCGCTTTCAGATGTTCTTCGTATATCATAATACTCGCAGGAGGTGGTCGATCTATTCTTCATCGGAACGGGGTACGACTATGATGAACTCCTATGGGATATTATAGTATCCCCGTAGGGCCTAAATCCTAGACTCATTAAGAGAACTTCTTATGGACCCTAATCTAACCAACTCTGCCTGACGGCCTTGTTTTCTCTGGGGATCAGGACTTTCAAGTTTGGCAGCACTGGAAGTTTCTAAGATCCTAGCCATCAGATAAGGAAGAAAGGAAGCTGACCTGGGAAAAGGATTTAAGGAGAAAAGAAGTTGACTCGAAGGTGAATACCCTTCCTTTGGAAGTTAAAAACCATGGTGAAGGAAAGATTTGCTCATCAGGGATGAGGGTTATTTATATAGTAAGCACCGACGGTCTGGATCTCTTTCTCGAACCCTAAGCTTGGTTTCTGATCATGCCACCTATCCCTAACCCTCGACAGAGGGATATGACTTATCGAAAAAAGAATCAGGCAACCGATGCGATGGGAGGAAAACCAAAGCGACAATCTATGAAGAATCGATGGATGGTAAATAGCGACGGCTCTGATCAAGAGTTCATGCTTCTTCAACGGGCTTGGTTTCTTCATAGTTTTAAACCTCGGAATAGATAATGATGATAGCAGATAATAGTATGGTGGCAAGATTCGAATCATAACTATCCCTCCAATGAGGAACTAACACATCGCCAGAGTGTCACGCTCAAGAATGAACGCCTTAATTCTGACATTTGGCACCATAAAGAAAAATGATTTCCCTAAAAAAAAGAGACATAGAAAAAAGAGAAAGGAATGTCTAATAATGATCCCTCACTGATTCTTATCAGCTCATGATATTCAGAATGTTAAATAACTCGTTTGAACTTCGGAGCTGGGGGGCAAATGTTGGGATAAAAGGAATGGACCCATTTATAAAAGACCAGATGAGGTTCAAAAACTTCATCAAAACACAAATCAGTCCCTAAGACTGGAAAAGATATAAATAATTGATTAGATTGTAAAAGCCGATCAACGCCCAAGGACGATCCATGCATAAGTCCGACTAAGGTGCAAGGCCGATCAATGCCCAAGGCTAACACGTGACCAGGCCAATCAAAGTACAAGACAGATCCATGCATAAGGCCGACTAAGGTGCAAAGCTAATTAACCCCCAAGGCTGATACATGACCAGGCCAATCAAGGTACAAGGCAGACCTGTGCACAAGGCCAATTTGGGCACAAGGCTAATGACACCCCAAGAACGATCTATAAGGCCGATTAAGGTACAAGGCCAATCAACATCCAAGGCCGACATACGCATCAAGTCAATCAAGGTATAAGGCCAATTGGTGCATTAGGCCAATCGAAAAATGAAGATAACAAAGAGTGAGGAAGTTATTCTACCAGAATAACTGATTACTGTTACTATAATCATGTGGTAGTTTCTAACGAAACTAACAGCTTAAGGCCCTTCTAACTGAATTCAGTTAAGGCCCGAGCCTATAAATACCAGTAAATGTGGACCTCCAGGAGGGAGGAGAGCTCAACCAGTAGAAACATTATTTCATTCTTTAGCCATTTTCTTTGAGATTCCATATCTGTTTCACCCGAACCCTTGCTGACTTAAGCATCGAAGTGTCCCCACCGGAATCCTTCTGATGAGTGGATTTGTTTTGCAAGATCAGAAAGAGCCCAGTAGAGCGAACCTCTTTGGTGCACTAGAGTCATACTAGTTCGGCAATAACAAGAAAGATTTGGTCAATTGCCAAGAAATGAAAAGCTGCATTAGCCGATAAAAGAAGCATTTGATGATAATGAATCACAAATTCGACCATGGATCGGGTTGAATATATGTCCTTTTATATATATGCACTTTTACCTGACTTGGATGTAGATTTCTTTTGTTTTATGAGACAAGCTGATGGAGCTAGGAGAAAGAATAGTTTAGAGCCCCATTTCTTCAATTTCCCTGGATTTGATCCTGTTAAAGAAAAGTAAAACCTGATCAACAATTCTTGGATTTTGGTTTGATACCTCAAGATTTTAGGTAGCCTTCACGCTCTTGTTTCCATCCACACATATCAGAAAGGGTAAAATATGAAATATAAAAGAGAAATTATTGGATGAACTCAGTCCTTGCTGCAAACAAAACCAATAAAGTCAAAGTCCATTCCACGTGTTTTTATTTTGCCATAACTATGACTTGAATTGGACTAGGCGGCCGATGGACTTGGGCTGGCCCAAAATCAAGTATGGCTTCGAGATGGGTTCCAAGTAGATCGGATCAGGTTTTGGGTCTCATAATAGGGCCCATTCAATTTTTAAGCCAGACTCGGGTATCCTTTTAGCCCAACCCAGTCTGGCCCGAATCCAGCCTAGAAACAGGTCTGTCAAATCCAGCCCAAGTCTGAGACTATTTAAGTGTTCTCTCTCATTTCCAGCCGGTCATCCCTACTTCTCTCTCTCATTTTCAGCCCATCGCCCTACCACTCGATGCCTCCCCCATCCTAGCCTCGGCGATACACCCCACGCCACCCACTAGCTCCACACTAACCCCTGGCCCCATTGGCACCTGACTCGCATCCCCGACTCCATGCGACCCCATCTCCCTCTCAATTTTGATCTCCCTCCCCTGGCCCCGATGCATGCACTTAACGCCCCCTCGCCCCGCATGGCCCCATAGCCCCCCGGCTCCGATCTCTCTCCCCTAGCCCAGGTGCCGGCACCTAACACCCCTGCCCCCTGGCTCTGATCTCCCTCCCTAGCCCCGATAATGGCATCCGATGCCTGCTGCCCCCCCATGCTACCCCACGACCTCCGAGCTTCGATCTCCCTCCCCCAGTCCAGGCAACCGCACCCGATTGCTCCCAGGTCTCCGGCTAGCAATTTTTTTTTATTCCGATCATTTGGGCTTTACTCGAGCCAATTTTGATTCGGGCCAACAGAATCAGGCTTGGGCTTGGACTCGGGTCAGGCCCGAGCCTGACCCGAGGTCAGGCTCGGGCCTGATGTTCTCAAAATATTTCAAGCCTAAGCTCGGCCCAAAATCAAAATTTTTTTCGGGCTGGACTCAGGTAGGGGTATGGTCTAACCCGGCTTGGTCCAATTCAAAACATAATCAGAACTCTTAAAATAAAAAAATATTAAATTATTTAAAAAAAATAATGTATCATCCAAGGTTGAAAAAAGATGTATTATTATCCTAGTTGGATTTATAATTTTGAATAAAAAATTATTATATAATTGATATTATGTAATTTTTAATATTACAGGATAAGTGATTTGTCGATTTTTTATTATCAATCACCAATAAATAAAAAAATATTCAGTTAGGAGCCGATATTTTTTAAGGTGCAGGATGCCTACCAGCTAGAAGCCGATCACTTACCAAAGCATAGGATACTTATTGGTCAGGAGCGATCACTTGGCAAGGCATAGGATACCTATCGACCAAGAACTGATAATTTATCAAGGCACGGGATGCCTATCGGCCAAGAACTAATCATTTGCCAAGGCGGGGAATACCTATAGGCTAGAAGCCATTCACTTACCAAGGCACAAAATGCCTATCAACCAAGAGCCATTATTTGTCAAGGTGCAGGACACCTCCAGCCAGGAGCTGATTTCTTATTAAAGCACAAGATGCTCAACAGTTCATCGAATAGGTACCGATCACTTACCTAAGCTAAGTACGAAACTCCATTATACTCAACAATTCATTAGACAAGTATCGATTACTTACTTGAGTCAGGTATAAAATTTTATTATGCTTAACAACTCATGAAACAAGTATCGATCACTTATCTAAGCCAGTTACGAAGTTTTATAACTTTATTTAATATGAAGTATATTTTTAAAATTATTAGAGCTGTCATAATAAGATTGATAAAGTGGTTATCAAAAAATATAACATATAACTCAGCAAACCATCTCGTAAACTAATCTTTTAATAATTTAACCGACTTAACAACTTTTTTAATGATGTAATTATCTTACAAACAGTTATAACCATCTACTGAACTCGATCCTAAACTACTATAAATAGAAGATCGAGAGGAACTCCAGAAAATTTTTTTCTAATACATTTTTTTTTTTTTCTTTTTTTTTTTTCTTTCTAAACTGATTTAAATATTAAAAAAATTTACTGAAAAAATTTATCAATTTTTTTAATAATAAATTTTTTTTTAATTTAAAAATTGATCGGATTTTTTTCAAAGCTATCTGCTAATTTACCGAAGGATCTTAGAAGTTTGAAGCCATCCTGGCATGTCCGGTTTGTTCAGCTTCAAGTGGTGCAGCGGTATTTTGTATGTGGGGTGATTTATAGATTTTTTTTATATATACGTGCACAGGAGATAGAGAAGTGGACGGGAAACGAGCCACGAGTATGTGAGGTGACTTGTAGATTTTTATATATATATATATACGTGGACCGGAGATAAGGAAAGTGGAAGGTGAAAGAGCGACGTGGTTCGCAAGTCATGACGGAAAATCTTGTTACTCGGGTGCCCAAAAGAAGCCCTCACTTCGAGCATGGATCCTTCTCGATCGGTTGCCAACGAGGCAACAACCATCCCATCCGTCCGCTCTTGACGCCTCATGGATTTCTCTCCCGATCTTGTATCTCTCTCTGCCACAATTATCCTCGAGCTACTGGCTCTGTGTTGTGCCCTGATAATCTTCCGTAGAAGCAGAAGCCAAGAGAAGAGATACCCTCCGATCGCTGGCACCGTCTTCCATCAGCTCCTTAACTTCGGCAAGCTCCATGATTACCACACCAAGCTTTCTCGCAAGCACAAGACCTTCAAGCTCCTTGCCCCTTTCCGCCAGCAGATCTACACCACGGATCCAACTGTCGTTGAGTACATCCTCAAGACCAACTTCCCAAACTATGGCAAGGTATCGCTCGTAATATATTTATTTTTGATCAACCATAGTATAATTTTTTTTAAATTTACATTGACATTAATTAATTATTATTTTATGATTTATTAAAATCGGATAGTATCCAAAAATCATAATATATTTATTTTTGATCAACCATGATATAAGAATTTTTTTTAATTTAGACTGATATTAATTATTATTTTATGATTTATTAAAATTTTATTGATTTATGATTCATGTTGAATGACGTATTATGAGTCCAATAATATGTGATCATTGTTTGAATTATGAGCATTTTATGTAGATAGGTGCGGTTGAGATGGTATAGTATAGGTCTTGACCCAACTGACCTTCGATGGAAGGGACCGTTGAAATGATCTATTAAACACATATAAATAATAGATTAGATCTTCTCTCCACTACTCGTTATGATATTCTACGTGAGTTTTGTTCTCACGGCTTTCCTGATGAGCTGTCTATTACGAGAGGATGCTGGAGAGAAGGATTTTGCCTTTGATATTTACATGAACATCTTTTTCATAGATTTGGAATTATGGCAGATACAGGTATGTTTCATAAATTTCTTTTAACAGATCTTGATAATAGATATAATAAATAGTATGAGATCTTTAATTAAATAGATCAAATCTTAATATGTTATATTTCAATATTCTGTCCATGATCCATGAGGTTCAAAAAAAAAAATTCTATATTTGGTACCTGAGTCCTGGTATTTTTAGTAGAAGATTGGAATCATGTATTTTCTATTCATCTTTAGATGATTAACCTGAAAAGCCTGTTGATCTGATATATTGATATTGTTTTTCATGTTTTTAGATATGGTAAAATAAAAATATGCATATTATCATCACCAATGAAGGTATTTCTCTTCTTAAATTTCTCTCTTTCTTTCCCCACGTCGACTGACAAATCTAATGTGCTTGTCATCGGCATCGAAGGGTGGCTGGCAACGGTGAGGTGATGGCCGTGTAGGCCGATCTCGCCTCCACGCATGCGGCATTGAGCTCGCTCTCTCTCCCTCTTGTTTGTATTTTTGTTCCAGTTTCTCCATTTCAATTCTCCAAACAAAGCAAAAGATAAGAAACTTTGACAAAAGAACTAAGATTGGTTGTTTTCTGTGCATACTACCTTCTCTATCGTTGATCCATCACATTAGTGAAGAAGAAATTACAGGGAGAAAACAAGATATGGCATTTGGGGACAAAGGAAATAATTTTGTATAATAGAAAAACTAGTTATATATTTGTTCATGATCATCCCTTTGCTATATGAGTTTTTCCTTCTCTATTTGCTTTTCTAGTCTTTTCCTCTCTTGTCGTTGTCTGCACTACCCTTCTTGGAATCATTCGTATTTATGGTGAACCAAATATCCCTGAAGTTGAAGAGAAAGATAGAAAGACTCAGAGATTCAGTCCTCTTAAGGTTGGGATTGTAGCTAATGTGGAAGGCAAAAGAGAAAATATGGAGACGGTGGGCAGAGAGGATGCTTTTGGGATAAGAACAAATAAACCAAAAAAAATTGGAGAACCTGTGCCTGACGGTGTATTGATCTTTGATGACACCACCGGAGGTGACGACCGACTGTCCCCGGTTGGTCCTAGTTGCCATCCTGCTGGTTCTTGCACCGATGACGAGGAGGCGATGATCAGAGGGTCTCAGTTAACATCAAAAAAAAAAATTTGGCAGCTCCTTGTCACCATATAGCCGGCGATAGGGTCGTCGGTGGCTAGGGAATGGCCACCGGTGGTCGGTTTAGCCGGCGGCTCTCCATGGGGGAAGATCCCAAGCTTAGAGAAGCCATTAACGAAGTTTATGGAAAGGAACGGGGAAGAGAAAGGGAGGAAGGAGATGGAGCTTATTAGGTTAATGGTTTGAGTTTTATCCTTTAATCTATTAAACCCGATCCATTAAGTAAATTATGTTAAGCCCAATTGAAGAATTGGCTGAACCTAATCACATTGGATCAGTTTCAATTTGGGTAATGGAGGATTTTGCAAGCCCCTATAAAATTAATAATTATAAATTGGTCCATATAAATTACAGATAAGCCCCTAAAGTTCTGAAAATTATAAATGAGTCCTAAAATTTTATATTTAGATCCTAATTATTTTCTGAAATTATATTTTACAGGAATTTTTATATCTTCTGTAATTTATGGTTTGATCATCTATCATTGTTTTTGATTAAAATCGTTGAAACTTGTTCATGTGATTTTTGGATCGTTGGACTCGTAATAATTTGAAAAATATTTTAGTTAAGTTCTTCATATATGATAAAATATTTAAATAATTTAAAATTTATTTAAATATAATTCTACTCTTTATTATATAATTCGAGTATGTTTTCGTGTAGCCCCAAAGGGTGCGAAGTACTCTATGAATTTTGAATAGTTGAGTTATTGAGGACTAATAATTTATCTTTTATTATATTTTAGAATTGTATATTGATGTTTTTATTACTATTGATCCAAAAAAAAAAATTATAATTGATTGTTACACTTATTATATACTATAATTCTTGTCCAAAGATATTTTATAGTTGTATAGCAAGTATCATTAATAAAAGTGACAATTAGAATGTATTATTATATTATGATATGATCAGTGGGGTGTATGTTATTGAGTATCCCATTTTGGACTGATCTTTTATAGCATACATGTCGTTAAAGTATGTCATTTTATATTTTATTTGAATATTTATTTTCTCTATATGAATAATTTATGAGTTGACATAAATATTTATTATCAAAGTGGTTTGTTTGTCAGTCTATTAAATATTTTTATCATATGAGATATTTTTTGATTATTGCATACAATCGCCTGTCTAAAGGGGATTGTATGTTTTAATCTAGAAATATTTGGTTATTGCATACAACTATCTGTCCAAAAAGACTTGTTATATATTTTAATTTGAAAATGTTGCATGAGACATTGTGTTAAAATGGTGCTTTGACTTTCATGGATCTATCTGTCCAAAGGAAATAAGTTCATGACTGTCAAAATATTTCATTTGCTTGTGGCTTCATGTGAAGAGTATTTTGCATATTACATGTTCTGTCCAAAAAAGAATATGTGATATTGCATTCGGATTCTTGTATATCATTTATATATATGCCCAATGACTGGTATTTTGCATTTCTGCCATCTTTGATTATACAATTATTTTTATATTAATAATAATGTTGTTCAGGTCTTAACTGGATCAATATATCAAAGGTAGAGATATATTGGACTTAGAAAATTTGTCTGCTCAAAGGAAACAGGTTTTCAAATGCCTTGTATTCTCGTTGTGTTAACCTTTATTTCTTTAAAAAGATATATATATATTGGGTCTAAAAAATTTGTTTATCCAAAGGAACATTTTCAAAAATTTTATATTTTCATTATTTTGATCTCATTATTAGAGCTCAAAAGTATGTCATATTCTCCATCCATAAGAGTTATTGAAATGGCTTATAATGTTTAAATCTTTATTTATTTATTATTTATATCTCAAATATGTTGTATCATACACAAGCTTAGTTGATATTTTATATATCTTATGGTACTTTAGAGATCATGACTTAATGATCATTCATTAAAAGGTTTATGAATTTCGATGGATGGTGATCATCAAAGTAGCTCGTTCACTGAAATTTATAAGATTCTTTTGTAAGATATTTTTAGAAGAGATTGTATAGCATTATATATTGAAAAAAGATTTCTTATGTGGGTCACTTTCTTTCTAAAGAAAGTCTTATAATGTTAGATCAATGGCTCTCATTAAAATAATGCTTATACAGATTTTTAGAATATATTATATATTCTTTTATTGATTAACCGTACAAAGATTGTTTAGCAGTTAGTATATTTGTATTCAATAGAGTTAATACTTTCATTATGATAACTCCAACTAAAATAAAATATAAAAATTAAAATTATACTAGCACTAAGTATGATAAATTATAGATATTACATTATGTAATGATCTTCCATCCAAGTTAACTTATTAGAGCACTCTGAAATAAATCTATCTTAAAAGTGATAAAGAATGAATTATTTTATTTAAAATATATTTATAAAATTGATTACATTTTTATTGTTGTATTTAAGAATGATAATCTAATATAATTTTTGATCTCATTTGTGAAAGATATATAGAATCTAATAAAAGAAAATCTGGATAGTTGATGGATAGATAAATTAATATATGATAGATGGTATGATGGTATTAGGATTTATATCTTGAAACTAGAGAGTATTACATCTAAAATTAGTATTATAAGATTTCTATCTCTATTACATTGATTACTCGTCATATTTTAGTTTTCTTGCTGTGCGGTTTAGTGAACTTAAAATCATATATGTAAAATAATTAATCATCATATTCTATTTTATTTTAGAAGATTTGATACATTTGAGAAAATGATAAGAGTATTAATATAGTGTATTAATTATATTTTAGGATTCGATATATATAATAAATAAAAGGTATTTTTGAATATTTGTATAAGTATGGGACAGTTATTTAATACACCATACCTGAAATTTCTAAACAATATGATATGACTGAGAGGCATAGCATAACCAAAAAAATATGGTATGAAGTATGATGAGTGGGTAGAATTTATCATGATATCACTATTATAAGATCCTAAAGAACTATCATCTGTACTTGGATGAAATTTTTGGTAAAATAGTTATACAAGATACTTTTGAGTCAAAATTAGTAGGAAGTCCAATATAATTCAATTTTATGTTTGGAGCTATCCTACAATACTTAATCATTGATAATCCATCAGTAAATAGATCTTGATTTTATAATAATATATTATTAATTTTGATTATCTAAATAAATGAATACATATTCTAATATCCAAATAAAGGTATTATGAATATTGAATTAAATCATGCTATTTTTGTAGATTCTGATTAGCATGATGTTAGATGCTCCTATATATATTAGAAATATGATATTGAAAAAAAAATAAGTTGTTGCTCTTATTTATGTAAATATTATATTTTATCCTACTAAAGGATAGTGGAAGAATAATATTAAATATATAAACTAATGATTGTACCTCCATTACTAGTTGATGCAGCACTAGTAAAGAAATCATATGATAAGAAAATATATGCATGTCATTTCTTATGACAATATAAATGACTGGAGATTTTATTTTATAGAAAGGCTTGAAAATAGAATCTAGTAGCATTCTTGGATATAAAGGCAAAGTTTGTGGCATGTTGCAAAGTTACAATATATATTATTTTGATTATGGAACTTTATCCTGGAACCTATAATTATTGATTGTCTTAAAATCATTTAAAATTATTTATAATCATAGGTAGCTATGTTTTTTAAAGGAACAATAAAAGTTTTTATTATCTCTATTTATGCATAGATAGAATATTTGACAGTCAGATATTTTAATTAAAGAGAGATATTTTATACAATATACAAGGTCAATATTTGTTGATCTCCTAATCAAATAAATAAGATTCATAATTTTTATGAAATATGTCAAAAATATGGATATTTTTGAATCTTTTATTTTTTAGGTTAGTGAGCGTTTAATATATTTATACATTGACTTGATTGACAAAATAAGATTTGTCATTGATTACTGGATTATAATTCAATGACAAATAAGTATCGAGTACATATGAATAAAGTCCATGTTGGTTGATCCTTTGATCAAAGATTTGAAGCCCGTATGCTTGATAAAGCATGTTAAAAATATGGGTATATTGAATTCTTTTATTATGCTTGGTTAGTAGGAGTGACTTTATATTTATACTTTTAAAAGCTTGATTTTATTTGATATTTTTATCATGTATATTTATATATATTGTTGACATGATAATTGATGGATTGCATTCCTATATGGTTTATGTGTACGTGTGAAAAAATAAAATACAACATAGTATCTCAAGAATGTATTTTATCTTGAGAATGACAGTTGTGTGGGTATGCCTCATTTAATAATTATGAGATCTCATTATGTTTGGAGACATACAAACTTCTTTTAAAGTCACGAAATTTTTCTAGCTTATTATAAAGCATATGGTTAAAGAGAGATCATGATTGATGGTACATATGTTTAATTTATTTTGATTATAAGATATCTCTTTTGATTATGTACCTGTTGTGCTGTCTCTTCATTAAGTATGTGAGACAGAATGGCTTGTTGTTTGATGCCATTAAAATTTTTCTTATTTATTTTGTTTCTAAGTATGTTGAAGAGAAATTAGAGGTCTGATAATGAAAAATAGTATATTTTATTTTGGATCACCTTGATGCTATTTTCTTATTACACTACCATACCAAGACTTATGTCGATAATATTTATGATGATTGTAATCATAGATAAGTCTTGTATCGGATAAGTGGTACAATGATCCCAAAATTCGATATCATGGATATTGTTGGATCGAGTCATTTGTAGGTACTGTCTATGAATCTTGTGGTGGCCATATTTTGTTTTCAACCCAAAAATTATTTTAAAATAAAATATTTTCGAAATTATAATTAATGTATCCCAAGTGAAAGAATGTAGGAATTTTTCTTAATTTAGGTTGATATTAATTATTATTTTATGGTTTATTAAAATTGGATTGATTTTGTGGTCCATGTTGATAGACGTATGATGAGCCTAATATTATATGATCATTGTTTGGACTACGAGCATCTCATATGGGTCAGTATTATTGAGGCGACACAGTGTAGGCCTTGACCCAACTGGTCTATGATGGGAAGACCTATTAGGGTTTGCTTATAAATAATAGACTAGGTTTCCTCTCCACTCATTATGATATTCTACCTAAGTTTTGTTCTCACGGCTTGTCCCTTCGATGAGCCGCCTGTTACGAAAGGATGCTAGAGAGAAGGATTCTGCCTTCGATGTTCATGTGAGCATCTTTTTCACAGGTTTAAGATTATGTGAATACATGTATATATCGTAAATCTCTTTTAACAATCTTGATAATAAATATGATAAATAGTATGAGATCTGTTATCAAATAGATTAGATCATAATATTTTATATTTCAATCTTCTATCCATGATCCATGGGATTTAAAGAAAATTTTTCCTACACCATAGATGACCAGATTTATTGAGCTAATGTAAGCTAGGTGTTGCTGTCAAATCACTTTTGCCTGAAGCTAGTCAAAAATCTCGCTGGTTCCTCCAGTAAAAAGGGATCTTTCTTCTAAGCGCTCTCAGACATATACCTTCAAAAAAAATTGGATTAGGATACTAGTGGGGACACTTCGACATTCAAGTTAGTTAGATAATCTGGACAATAGCTGAAGCTATGAAAGATGACCATAGAAGGATTCGATAAACCATGGTATGAGCATGTGGTAACTAGCCTACCTAGGCCAGAAGTCTCTCTTACCTATATAAGGGATGAACATTGCAGAACAAGATCTGCATTACATCTGAATGCCTCTCGAGAGAGATTTGTTTATGCCAGACATAACAGATTTGGCTAAAATGGTGAAATTCTGCCCCCTAGAATCCTTATTGTCATAATTCTCTTGTTATGGTATCGAGACTCGATTGCTCGTATATTTTTTGTTAGGATAACAGCCTTTGTTGAGACATTATCTACCATGATCCATCTAGAAAGCTTTGCTTGGCCCAAGAGGCTCAAATTGACCTGAGAGGCTTTGCTTGGCCTGGAAGCTCTGCTCGACCTATAGGCTTTACTCAGCCAAAGAAGCTCTACTTAACCTGGGATCTTTGCTCGGCCAGAGAGGCTTTGCTCGGCCTGTGAGCTCTACTCGGCCTAAGAGGCTCCAGTAGTTCTCAGGCGAGGTCCCACGTAAGCGTCAGAATCACTAGGGCTGGAGGCACTGTAGGCTCAGGTAGGCAACCCAAGAGGGGGGGTGAATTGGGTTTTATAAAACTTTTGTACTATTTAAAATATCTATGAACTAAAGCAAGTATGTGCTAATGTAATTCAAGTGCTTGTGTATTTCAAATAAATGCAGCGAAATAAAGAAATAAAAGCACAAGGAGAACAATCACAAAAATACAAAGATTTATAGTGGTTCGGTGCCAACCAAGCACCTACATCCACTCCCCAAGAATCCCTTGGAAATTTCACTAAGTTTGGTTTTATAACTTAGGCTCACCAACAACCTTTACAACTTGTTTTGTCTTCGGGCTCACAAGTCAAACCCTAGTTGGTTTCAAGGCTCACCAACAACCATCCTTGGTTTTACGGGATAACCAAGAACCTAAACAACTTGTTTTAGCTTCGGGCTCACAAGTAAAACCCTAGTTGGTTTTAAGGCTCACCAACAACCACTTTGGTTTTCAAAGGCTTACCAAAAACCTCTTTGTTTTCCAAGGCTCACCAAAAACTTTAAGTAAAATAATGTAAGAGCAAATTTAAATGAATACAATAAAAGCTTTCTAAAATAAAGCAAATATCTCTTTGAAACCCTTGATTGTTGATGAAGATCTTGTCTTCAAGTTGATGAAGCCTTTGATTGATGCTTGTAGATGTAGACTTTGAATGCTCTCTTTGAAACTTGGAAGCTTGAAGGCTTTTAATCACTCAACTATTGAATCCTTTAAGAATATTCAAGAAACTCACCAAATGATTACTTCTCCATTTGATTTTTGATGTTTATATAGCCTCCCAACACTTAAATGACCGTTTATAGCCGTTAGGGAGGAAAATATGACCGTTTGGAAGCAAGTTAGAGAAGTTCAGTCCAGAAAACTAGCCGTTACTGTTCAAGTATCGACACTTCACCTCCACGTATCGACACTTCAGTTTCAAGTATCGACACTTCATTCTCCAGGTGTCGACACTTCACTTCCAAGTATCGACACTTCAGCTCCAGGTGTCGACACTTGACTGAAAGTGCTTTCTGAAATTTTCTATTTGTCTCAGGCCTTGAGTCGACACTTCACTCTTCAAGTGTCGACATTTCATTTCCAGGTATTGACACTTGCCTATGCCATTGCTGAAACATCTTCAAATTGAAACTTTAACCTCTTCAAGTTCTTCCATATTAATTCCAAAGTCCATATACTTGATTTTTCATTAATTTAAGAACTTTTTCAACTGAAATACAAGTATTTCTTCATCCAACATGGTTGAGTACTAAGATCTGAAAAATATACTTAAAATATAATTAGTACTCATATATACTTAAATATTTTGTCAATCATCAAAATCAAGATAGAGTCAACAATCTTCCCCTTTTTGATGATGACAAAACCGTTAAGTATATGAAAAGGGTAAGCTTAAAAAGATTAACAATAAAATAAACATGTAAGCTCAAAACAATAAGCACCAAGCTCCCCCTCAATATATGATCCACAAAATTTTCAAAAAATATTTTTCAAAATATGCAAAATTTTTAAATTTTCATAATTTCTTCTTCTTACTAATTCTTCCCTTTAGATAAAAACATTTTGCATTCTTTTTCCCTTTTGCACTTTCTTTCATTTCTAAAAAGATTTTTCATGTTTATCCAATCTTTCCCTTTTCATACTTAACATTTTTCTCCCCCTTTTTGACATCATGAAAAAGGATGAAAGGCAATACAAAGTGGGAATGAAGTCGGAAAGAATAGCAAGTAGGTCATCAAAATCAATGCATGAAATCAAATAATTATGATACAAATTGAACATGATACCATTTGAATGTAACTTCCCTCAAAAAATTAGATTTGAAAACAAGGAGGAGTATCAAAGCAATATAAGTACAGCATGATATCAAGCAAAATATTCAAAGTATCAAATATATGATAACAAATCTTTAGATGCTCCCCCTGAATGTTATTCACCCTTAAAAATATGCATTCATTTGATGAATAAAACATGAAAGCACATGCATCATAATTTCAAACAATTTTAGATGGAACATAAATTCTACGTCTTAAACCAAAGATTTGAAATTTTCAAGATATTCATGATTTTATTTATACCACTTAAAAACTTTTAGCATGATTTCAAATTCATTTTAAAATGATTTGATATCCATACAAATGCTAGAAGTAATATGATATCAAGTCTAGCTACTAGAGTAAGGGTTTGTCAATATGCATACCTTCTTCTTAAATGTAATCCTTAACTACCAGTTTTATACTTGATTCAAATCAATTCTAACATAAGCATAGATGCCAATAATGAAAGCACATAAATCGTAACATTTCACTTGAAATAATTCAAAAACTGTATTAATCAAAATCAAGTGAAAGTCTAATAATCATAAGTTGAAATTATGAGAGCATGAAATCCATTTACATCAAAATAGTCATGATCATAACTAATGATTATTAATCTAAGCTTGATTCTAATTAATCAATTAAAATATTTTTCAAATCAATATGCATTTTTAAAAGTATTTTTCATGAAATATATTAATCAAAATCAAATGAAGGTCTTACAATCATAAGTTTAATCATGATAGCATGAAATTCATCAACACCAAAAAGTTCATGATCATAGCCAATAATGATAAGTCCAAACTTGATTCTAATTAACTATTTAAAATAATTTTTCAAAGTAATTGATGCAATAAAAATTAATCTACATTTTTAATTATGAAAGGAGATGTTTAGAATTTACCAATATACAAAGTCCTTCCTTTTACCATTTAGTTCAAAATGTAGCATGTCCACTTCTTTAAATTGTCTTGTACAACCTATTTTCAAGAACTTCCTTTCTTTATGTTGGGTTGCAAGACATTCCTGCAAAACAAATTAAGTGGACATTTTTAGTACCCAAACTTTCTTGAATCCTTTATGATTAGTAATTATGGTTCTTTTTGGAACCCAAACTTTTCTTAATCTAGAAGGATAAGCATTAAAACCACATTTAGAAGATAAATTGAAAGAAGCAGGAATAGAAAAATTCTTCAAAAGTTTTTACTTCTTTTCCTCAATCAAAATATTTTTCTCATTAAAAACTTTATCACATAAATCTTTCAAAATAACATTTTCTTTTTCTAAAAATTCTTTTTCTTTAGAAAAATTATTCTTTTCATTTTTCAAAATATCAATCTTGGTATTTGAATCATCATTTTTATTAGCAAGATTGGTGTTATCAAGAGAAAATAAATCTACATGCCTATTTAATTTTTTGTGCTCAATTTTTAGCAATTTATATTCATGCACAAGATCGTTAGATGCATCATGTAATTCATCAAAGATAAATTTATAATTTTTTCAGTACATACCTTTTTTTTATTTGCCATAAAGCAAAGATGTGCAACTTCATCATCTGTACTTGAATCTTCGCTATCGCTCCAAGTTGCCATCATTGTCTTGAATTTTTTTTTGGATTTGAAAGCCATTATCTTCTTTTCTGTATCAGCTTCCACTATCCTTTGCCATAAGTTCAACTTATAGGTCATGAGTGAACCGATAAGCTCCTCCAAAGGTAAGGTTTCTATATCTTTAGCTTCTTGGATCGCCGTCACCTTTGGATCCCATGATTTTGGCAAGGATCTAAAAATTTTATTCACCAAATCAGCATTAGTATAGATTTTGCCAAGACTTTTCAATCATTAATAATAGTCATAAATCTAGTATACATATCAGAAATAGATTCATAATGCATCATTTCAAAAAATTCAAAAGAATGTACAAGCAAATTAATTTTAGTATTCTTCACTTGAAAAGTACCCTCATGAGTAACTTCAAGTGTGTCCCATATTTCCTTCGCCGATGTACATGTAGAGATTCTATTAAATTCATTCAAGTCCAATGCACAATAAAGCAAGTTCATTGCTTTAGCATTGATTTCAGTTTGTTTAATGTCATATTCATTCCAATCCTCTTCGAGCTTTGGAATGAAAATACCATTAACCAACATGGAAGGAATATGAGGACCACTAACAATAATTTTTCAAAGATGATAACTAATAGATTGAATATGGATGCGCATGCGAGTTTTTCAAAATGTATAATTTGTGCCATTGAAAAATGGTGGTCTAACACTAATACCTATAAGGGTTACCATGAACTTTAGCTCAAAATCGTTAGATTTTCAAACAGAGCAACCGCTCTGATACCAATTGTAGGCTCAGGTAGGCAACCCAAGAGGGGGGGTAAATTTGGTTTTATAAAACTTTTGTACTATTTAAAATATCTATGAACTAAAGCAAGTATGTACTAATACAATTCAAGTGCTTGCATATTTCAAATAAATGCAGCGAAAATAAAGAAATAAAAGTACAAGGAGAACAATTACACAAACACAAAGATTTATAGTGGTTCGGTGCCAACCAAGCACCTACATCCACTTCCCAAGAATCCCTTGGGAATTTCACTAAGTTTGGTTTTATAACTTAGGCTCACCAACAACCTTTAAAACTTATTTTGTCTTCGGGCTCACAAGTCAAACCCTAGTTGGTTTCAAGGCTCACCAACAACCACCCTTGGTTTTACGGGATAACCAAGAACCTAAACAACTTGTTTTGGCTTCGGGCTCACAAGTAAAATCCTAGTTGGTTTAAAGGCTCACCAACAACCACTTTGGTTTTCAAAGCCTTACCAAAAACCTCTTTGATTTTCCAAGGCTCACTAAAAACCTTAAGTAAAACAATGTAAGAGCAAGTTTAAATAAATACAATAAAAGCTTTCTAAAATAAAGCAAATATCTCTTTGAAGCCTTTGATTGTTGATGAAGATCTTGTCTTCAAGTTGATGAAGCCTTTGATTGATGCTTGTAGATGTAGACTTTGAATGCTCTCTTTGAAACTTGGAAGCTTGAAGGCTTTTAATCACTCAACTAATGAATCCTTTAAGAATATTCAAGAAACTCACTAAAGGATTACTTTTCCATTTGATTTTTGATGTTTATATAGTCTCCCAATACTTAAATGACCGTTTATAACTGTTAGGGAGAAAAATATGACCGTTTGGAAGCAAGTTGGAGAAGTTCTGCAACCCAGAAAACTAGCCGTTACTATTCAAGTGTCGATACTTCACCTTCAAGTGTCAACACTTCAGTTTCAAGTGTCGACACTTCATTCTCCAGGTATCGACACTTCACTTCCAAGTGTCGACACTTCAGCTCCAGGTGTCAACACTTGACTGAAAGTGCTTTCTGAAATTTTCTGTTTGTCTCAGGCCTTGAGTCGACACTTCACTCTTCAAGTGTCGACACTTGATCCTCAGGTATCGACACTTCATTTCCAGGTGTTGACACTTGCCTGTGCCATTGCTGAAACATCTTCAAATTGAAACTTTAACATCTTCAAGTTCTTCCATATTAATTCCAAAGTCCATATACTTGATTTTCATTAATTTAAAGACTTTTTCAACTGAAATACAAGCATTTCTTCATCCAACATGGTTGAGTACTAAGATCTAAAAAATATACTTACAATATAATTAGTACTCATATATACTTAAACATTTTATCAATCATCAAAATCAAGATAGAGTCAACAGGGACCCTCGAGGATCGTCGAGGCCACGTTGACATGTTGCCATATTAGATGCCCTCCACTCTCGAGTTCCGGGTGCATCATGATCTCACCAGCTCGAAGCAAAGGGAGTAGTCGGTATATAGATTTTCTAAGGATCGGGTGGACTAGCATGCATGGTGCATCCATACGAACCATAGCTAGCTAGATGGGTCTGTTGGGCATAGAAAGAGGGGAAGTTGCTGACACGGAGGAACCCAAGGGCCGCATTTAATTTTGGCAACTCCTGGCGATTCACATATCTCCTATAGGGCAACAAAGAGTTGCCATGTGTGTAGAGTGATGGTTAGAAATGATGCCTTCATGCCTCTCAACATGGCAGTTTAATGATCTGGAGAGGGGTTCGAGGGATGGGCATTTCCAAATGAGGGTCTGCCGCATGTCCGTATCCCAACGGGGTGCACCAGGAAGTGGCCACGGCTGACTGTTGGGAGCGGCTTTAAAAGGACCCCCCATCTTCTTCAAGAAGGTTCCTTGTTCCATTGATCCTCAAAGAGATGGAGGGGAAACAGAGAAGGAGAGCTCCAAACCCATGTTAACCTTATGAACCCTTGTTTGCTCCAGGTTTGTTCCCCTCCTTTCTTCCTTCTGTTATCCCTTAGTCATCCCGGGAGTGTGCCTTCCTCCGTGGTTCCCTTGTCTTCCCTTCATTTGATCTTCTTCTTCTTCTTTCTTCGGTAGCCATGAGTTCCTCTAAGGGTAAGAACCATTCTTCGGAACACGTCCTTGGTCACCCAAGCTCTGAGGAGTTGCCTTGGATTAGGCCTGCCCCCTTGGATAGTGAAGAAGAAGACATTTCCTTTAAAGTAGTGCAGAGGCCCTACCAAGTGGCTGGCGCGAGTATCCTTGCCCTTCCCCCGGCTCCGGTGCCTGTTAACCTAGATCTGGCAGGTCCATCGAGCATGGTCTCGACAATGACCCGAGCAGGTGCCCTTCATCATCGAGGGTCATATGGGATTCCAGATGATATCCAGGTCTTGGCTCCTGGCCCAGGCGATAGGGTTCCTCGAGAGAGTTAGGTAGGATTGCACTATACGAGGACTTCTTTCTTGCCGGTTTCTGCCTTCCTCTTCATCCTTTTATCCTCTCTTTCTTGGATAATTATAGACTCATCCCGACCCAACTTATCCCAATCTCCTTTAGGGTCATCTACTCCATTATTCTTTGTCATTTTTACAGGATAGTCACTAGGTTCTCCCTCTTTATGGCCATTTTCATATTGAAGCACCACCCGATAGAGAGAGGGTGGTGGTTCATATTACCTCGACAAGGGACTTTGCATTTTGAACTCCTAACTTCCATCAAAGGATGGAAGAATCAATACTTCTCTTCTATTGAGGGGGTTAACTAGGTTTGGAGCGATCCAGATAGGTCTCCAAACCAAAATCCACCATGGAGCCCACCTATCGGGAGGTATATGACCATCTACTCACTTCCAAAATACCATATGAGTGGAATCTCTTTCGAGCAAGACCTCTTTGATGCCGGGATCAGTCTGGTGCGGTCCTTAGGTAAGAACTATGGTAATGCTTCTTTTTGCGGTTATCTGAAACTAACTGAGTTATCTTGCTTATGTAGATATGAAGTTTTTCATCGACAAAATTAAGCAAATGAGTTGGAAGATGACTGCTACAGGAAAGCCTCGGGACAAGGTGACAAAGAGGCCCTGTGCAGAGGGGGCCGAAATGGTACAAGCTCTAGAGGTCAAGCCGACGAACGCGATGACTTCACGACCTGAGCAAGCCACCGCATCAAGTGAAGGAGCATTGGAGGTTTGCTCGGCCCCTCCCACGATCTTGTTGGCTCTATCATCTACCAAGGCTAGTCCACCAGGGGAGTCGGCAAAGCTTCCTACTCCACCCGCGTCTCCTCTAGTGATGGATGTGCAGCCCCAAGTCTAGCACCAGCAAGAGACGCCGCGTTGAGTGCTCCCCCTCCTGGGATGGTGAAAACCTCAGCAATAGTGGTGGTGGACGTGTCAATATTCCAAGATGCCGGGCTGGCCTAGAGACTCCTTAATATGACAATGCTGCCTCGCTATTGGAATGAGAGAAGTAGCTGCCTAGTAGATGAGAGCCTTGCTGGGCTGTCTCCCTAGCTGCTCGGGGTAAGTCATCTTTGTCTCTATTTAGTTAGAGTCATCTTTGATCGGTTGACAAACCATGTTCACTTCTCTTTTTAGTTTGTCCATGATGCCTTCATCATCAAGGAGGCACCAATCAGCGAAGCAGCGGGATGCTTTCCACGCCAAGGTCGAGATCGAGTCAGCAAGGGCGAAGGCCCTGGATGATGAGTTGTTAGCCTCTGCAACCCATGTGAAGAAATTGGAGGCAAAAGTCTGAGATGCTAACGACAACATCTGGGACCTAGAGGCTTAAGGTTAAAAGGCATGAGGAAGGAGCCACCAAGGAGTATGTCGCCCTCTTAGAAGACAAATACTCTGAGACCACCACCTAGTGATTCGATTGGAGGGCAAGATCACCGCCCTACAGCTGAAGCTCCAGTTGGCCGAGGGGAGAGTCAAGGTGGTCGAGGAGAAGGCAACGGTCGCTAAGATAATAGCGAGGGCAGCCAAGACAAAGGCGACTAGAGCAATAGAGGAATACAAGAATTCTGCCAACTTCAAATATAAGGTCAACGAAAGAGAGTACCAGCTATCTGCCAAGTAACTCATTGAATTCCGAGGCTTTTCCTTTCTTATTTCATTAGAATCGCTATTATCCAGTTATATAGTTTTATTTTTTTTGTTATTATTGTTCTTTAAAATCATTGTTGAAATAACTGCTTAAAGTTCATGTGGATTCATCCCTTACTCCTGCTACTCTAAGTGAAAATAAGTATATATGTGTATTTATATATTTATGTATGTATGTATATATGTATGTACGTATGTATATATGTATGTATGTATGATCATTAAAAAATAGTCAATGAGTAGATCATGATTTGACAAACAAGGTGATTGGTCTGGTTGAGCTCATCAAAGGCTGGATAATTGACTTAGGAATTATCCATAAACATTGAATCCAGAATAATTATGGATCTTTTATCAGGGACTTGATACATATGTTGATCATTAAAAAATAGTCAATGAGTAGATCATGATTTGACAAACTAGGTGATTGGTCTGGTTGAGCTCATCAAAGGCTGGATAATTGACTTAGGAATTATCCATAAACATTGAATCCAGAATAATTATAGATCTTTTTATCAGGGACATGATACATATGTTGTTGATTCTATGTCATGTTCAAACTTTTATCAGATTAATTATAGATCTTTTTATTAATTAAGAGATTATTTGACCAAATTGAAATGTACATGATAATAATGTGACTAGATGTCACAGGGATCGTTTAACCATCAAGTTCAGAAAGATCTATTGGGAGATGGCATCTTTACAGTAGATGGTGATAAATGGCGCCACCAACGAAAGCTTGCAAGCTATGAATTCACAACAAAAGTTTTAAGAGACTTTAGCGGTGCCGTTTTCAAAAGTAATGCAGCAAAGCTTGCTCATATAATTTCTAAACATGCAATCGCCAATAAAAAAATGAATATTCAAGTAAGTTTCAACTCCATTGCATTTAATGAATATTTTTCAAATTTTGCTACTTCTATATAACCAAGTCAAAGATAAAGAAGGGTCCATAGTTTAAAGGTGCTTGAGATTTCTTTATGAAGAAATGGAGGAAGGTTAACCTCACCCCAAAATTAGTGCTTATGATTTCAATGTATGCACAGGAATTGTTCATGAAGTCAACATTGGACTCCATATTTAAAGTTGGGTTTGGAATGGATCTTGACTGCTTGCATGATTCTTATGATGGAAGCATATTTTCAAATGCACTTGATGATTCAGCTGAGGTGACTATGCTACGTTTTGTTAACGTGTTTTGGAAGATCATGAAGCTTTTGAACATTGGTTCTGAAGCGATACTCAAGGAAAGAATCAAAGTGGTCAATGATTTCATATACAAGTTGATCGATAACCGAGCTGAACAATGTTCAAATGGAAGAAATGATTTAGTAAGTGGATACTGGAATTAAATTATTTCAAGATGAATTGTAGAAGTTTATTTATCTTGACCTCTTTCAATTATAGGGGAAGAAAGAAGATATGCTATCAAGGTTTTTGGAGGAGAGAAAGAAAGATCCGCAAAATATGACCTATCAGTATTTAAGAGACATAGTACTGAATTTTCTGGTGGCCGGTAAAGACACCACGGCGGGCACTCTATCTTGGTTCTTCTATATGCTTTGCAAAAATCCTTCAATTCAAGAAAAGATATCTCAAGAAGTCAAGGAAGTAACTGAAGCTAATGAAGATGCAACCTTCGATGAGTTTGCCAAAAGTATGACTGATGAATCTCTTAACAAGATGCACTACCTTCATGCTGCACTCTCAGAAACATTAAGACTATATCCTGCCGTTCCCATAGTAAGTCAAAAGTATAAATTAACTTTATCCATAGAAATTAAGCTTAGTTATATACTGATATGGTCATCATAATTCTGAGAAATGATGGTCATTCCTCTGAATTCTCTCTTTTCTTGCAGGATAACAAGATTTGCTTTTCAGATGACATTCTTCCTAATGGCTTTAATGTGAGGAAAGGGGACATCGTGTTTTATCAACCTTATGCTATGGGTAGAATGGAGTACTTATGGGGTAAGGATGCCGAGTGTTTTCGACCCGAAAGGTGGCTCGACGATAATGGAATTTTCCAAGCTGAAACTCCATATAAGTTCACAGCCTTCCAGGTAAGAAAACAAGATGGTAATGCAGAAAATTCTTTCTTTCTTGATTCATTTGGGTAACAAGCGTTTTCTGCCCCTTCATTTTGGTCATTTGGTTTGCAATTAGACTACTTCATGTTTTAATAATTTTCATTAGTCTAGTTTTTTTCTTTATAGATGGTCCAAGGAATAAATATGCCCGAGAAAGTCCCTAAATGAAGATTTTGATTCAGTAGCCGTATTTGAATTAATTAATCTAGTTTCGGATTGCATGTCCAAGATCTTGACTGTCATAAATAACTTCCGAAATTTTGAATTATATGTAGGCTGGCCCAAGAATTTGTTTGGGAAAGGAGTTCTCTTATAGACAGATGAAGATATTTGCAGCTGTCCTCCTCCGCTTCTTTGTATTCAAGCTTGTTGATGAGAAGGAGGTTGCCAATTATCGAACCACCATAACACTTCATATTGATCAGGGTCTCCATCTTCATGCTTTTTCAAGATAAAAATACAGTAAGAGTAATGTGATTTGGTGCATTGGTAATTTTGTTATGTAGAAGGACAGGTGACCAGAATATAATTAAGTGTAAAACGTGTTTGCCGAAACAAACTCATCTACTTTCCACTAATAAAAGAGTTGTTTGTGTACTTGGTATTTAAAATTGTTAATGCATAGGAAAAGATTTGCCCATTTGCCATAAAACGTAAGTGTGCATTAGCCTAAGATCTCGTAAGGACCTTGGGAAGAAAATAATTAGTCCATAAACATCGGATCCTTGGTTAGCCATGCATGTTAGCAAGGTAATCTGATGATCTGCTTTCTAGATGCCTTCATGGATCATATGGTCCATGGTAGCAGTGCTCGATGCATGAATATGCGGTGATGTGGATGACTTTGAAGATTTCCAGGATCCTGAGAATAGCGTAATGAGTTAAGAAAATCCACTTTAAAATGACAACATTGTCTCAATTAGCTAGGCAATGAAATTCACTAACACCTTCGTTTCCTTACCAAGAGAAGGCTTGTCTCGTGATCAATTCTGCTGACAAAACATCTCAAAAGCTTAAAGATAGATGCATGATAGGAAGGTATGGTTGATAATGTTGCAGCTGTTAAGGGAACTTTGCCACCCCAAGAAAGAAGCTTCACTTTCCATGTCACCAGTTTTGAGCTGATTCTTTTCCCAGCAATAGCAACCAATAGCATTTCAGAATCTTCTTACCAAAAAGAGGCAAACCTGATAAGTGAAGAGAAGAGTTCTTTGTACATTTCATCATAGTGTCAAAGTTGGATGCTTCCTCATACTCCATATCGATGCACAAAATCTTGCTCTATTGGAAATTAATCTCTAATTCCCAAGCCTTTTTGTTGGCAACGAGAATTCCTTGCCAACAAAAAAAAAAAAGAGGCAAGGAGAATTAACTTACTTGCCATGAGATTGTCTCTCTTTCTGGCACAAAACAAATTCATAAATTATAATCTTTTAATGACCTTGAAATTCAAAATACTGCTGATGCTTTCAATTAGACCAAGTGTACCTATTATGCCCCAAATCCAAGATTTAACATGACAATGCTATCGAGAGGTATAACTTACGGTAACACGAAGCTCATCATTCAAAATCTTAAATAAAATAAAGATTTACTATGAATAAAATATACTAAAGATGTCCAATTCAAATTCATCAATAAATCAATATTAATCCAAAGCATCTAAATCCAAACCAAAGACCAAATCCAAATTTCATATTTTATAAATCATAATTAGTTAACTACAAATTCATGGTGTCCAAATAATTAATCTCGACTACAAAATGTCCAAACATACTTAGTGCAGACCTCCAAGTTTGGATCATTCTTTATTCCTAATCTTATCCGTCTATAAAAAAAAAAAAATAAAAGATATGAGCTACACCAGCTCAGTAAGTAAACCTTATACTCTCTTATCGAATTCAGTATAAGTTTTTATACATGCATTGATAAATTATTTAGAGAAGATGATTGTTATTAGAAAATATAACTTTCATAATAACAGTATATCATAAATCAATCATACTTTTATTTATGCATAAATCATGCAATTTACATAAATATTATTTCAATGCATGGTATAAATAATTCATAAATCATGCTGATTATATAAAAAAATCATAAAATCCATTATGCATACATAAATATCAATACTTCATAAATATATTTCAAGTATTTAGCATAATTTATAAACTATTCATTATTTAACATATCATGGTTTAATCATTTCTTTCAAACTAAATGCTAATATACTGTTATATCTATGAATTGACCGTAATCATCAAAATACCAACTACTATTATTCATTAATAGGGTCATATATCAACTACTATTATTCGTTAGTAGGGTATATACCAACTACTATTATCCATTAATAGGATCGTATACCAACTACTATTATCCGTTATCATGATCGTATATAACTATCTGAGTCTCTAGTCATATTTCTTAAATCACATTTTTTGAAATATGTATTCTTATATCATAAATTAATTAATTAATTAAAAGATATTTAATAACTTTATGGAGTTCATAATCCATAAATAAATTATTAATAATAAATAATCATACAACCAATCTTTTCATAATCAAAATATAGATTTCATAAATATGAAGTCCATAGTTTATAAACAAGTCATAGATATTAAAATATTTGTAAAACCATATTTTTCATGATAATTTATGATTTGCATAATATCATATGCTTGATTCTTAATTTAAAAAATATGTAATCATGTGAAATATTTTTTTTATATTTCATAAAGTTTTGGCCATTAAAAATGATCCGATAATTTGAAAATAAATAAGAAGTGTCCGGGTTACTTATCCCGTTCGTGCTGGACCTTCAAAGTTTAACTATATTTGATTCATTCAAACATATTCAATACCATGAAAATCTATCATTAATAACTTTGAAATCAAAAAAAATTGAATCAGATTAAAATTGGACGAACTAAGATACAAAAGGACAAGATAAGCTAGATGGCAGTGGCTATCTAGATCAGTTCGAACTAGTTGAACTCAATAACCTCGATCAATTATGATTTAAGTAATTCAATAAAGACAGCGATAACTAGATTCTAGATGTGTCCAACAATGACCAAGATAAGGTTGACATATTACAAGAAAATCGAAGCAATTTTAATTTCTTTGGTCAACTCAAGTTCATAAAAAAAGAGTCATAATTTCAAACTAAAATTTTTAAGCACATCTAGAGAGAAAATAGGAGAGAAACAATTTTAGAAAGAGAAAGTAAAATTTTAGTGAATGAAATAAGGGAGAGAATAAAAAAAGAAATTGTAGGGAGAAGGAGAGGGAGAGAGACAATTCGTCTTTCTTTTTTTTTTTTCTTTTTTTTTTTTCGTCTCCCTCTCTTTCTTTTCTTTTTTTTTTTTTTTTTTTTTTTTTTCTTTCTTTCTTTCTTTCTTTATTTTCTTTTTTTCTTCTTTCTTTCTTTGGCTAAATAGGGGAGGGGTTTCATCGATTATTTGGGATCGTTGGCCGCTTGCTGATGGCAACGGACTCATCATGGAGGGTCATATGGAGATCGGGCGATCCAACCAGGGGTTCGATGTCATTGGATGGCAGTGCCAGCGACCAGGAAAGAGGAAGAAAAACTCGAAAATTCAGGCGAGTAAGCAGTAGACCTTTTCTAGTCAATTTCTACCTGATTTTTTGATCAGGAAGGATGATTTAAGAGGCCACGGAAAGAAGAGGAATCAAAAAGGAGGAAAATCTTGGCTCTGGCAAGCTCCCCAACCTTGATTTCCGGTGATCTTAAGAACAACTAGCCATGAATGGGAGAAAGTGAAAGGAGGAGACACGATGCTCTTCATTGGACGGTCCTAAAGGGGAGTAGGGTCTGATTGATAGAGAAAACCTAGGATTTGGGTGGCCCTAGGTCTCCGAATCATATATGGAGTTACCGGAGAAGAATGGGAGTCTTCCTATTTCTTGCCACGTGCATAACACATGCAAGCAATGGGGTCCAGTCCCAGTCAGGTCAGTCAGGTAGACTAGGCTCAGACTCGGCGTTCACAGTACCAGCCTATTTAAAAATTCTAGAAAGCATCTGTAATTAGAATGAAGAGAGTTAACAATAAAGGGTCACCTTGTCTAAATCTTTGTTTACATTTAATCTATTTACCAAGAAATAATTAACCAAGATTGCTATAGAAGCCGAGGAGACGGCAGGGAACCTAGCTAATCCATCTGATAGGGAAATCTCTAGCGTGAAGCACTTCAAAGAGGAAGTCCCGAATAATTTTGTCAGTTTTTTTTAAAAAAATTCTAGCTTGCAGAGAATATCTTTATTGCCAATTCCGGTACAACGGGCTAGCACCTCGTGTGCAGATAAAGAAGTTTTCAATAATAGAGCATCCTTGATGAAGGCAGATGGAGAAGGAATATAGCTAATCTAACTACTAAAATCTTTCAGATGATTTTGTATAAACCATTCAGGAGATTGATCGGTCTCATATCCCGATTGGTGACGGTGAGCAAACCACCTTTCTCTGGAATGAGAGAAGTGAAGGCAAAATTAAATCTTGTTAGGCCTAGATCTCCTTTGTAGAAGTCTTCCCTTAGAATACCTTTAATAAGATTTCAATATTTTTGGAAAAAGGAGGAGAATCCATCAGTCCTTGAAGCCTTTGAACTATCCAAAGAAAAATCTGTATTTCTTATTTTCTCTGAAGTGAAATGCTCCATCATAAGATGATCACCAAGATCTCGATATTGGCCCCGATGAAAGCAGCAGCATTTGGCCAGTACCTTCTCCGATCATGACTTCATCATCGGCATCCTTGACACTGGTCCACGAACCCGAGCTTGGTGATAGAGGCATGACACCCGTCCCACCAGGACCGAGACTTCCCGGCTGCTGTTAGGCTGGGAAAAGGGATGAGCTTGATCGGTGTGTCGCTCAAGGAGGATAAGAGTCATCTCTCACCACAAAGGTAGCATCCTTTCATTTATTTGGGCAGCCATTATTAGCACCCTGGACCAACCTTCACCGTGTCTTGCGGGGACATCGGGTCCACACGCAGTGGCTGGAAAGATCGTGGAATGTGACCATGGCATCAACCCTCAGGTGCAGACGGGTCCAGACGGGAAGGATGCCGGCAAAATGGTCATGATTCTAATCAACAAAGCTGCTACCAATCGAGAGGAGCTTGTGACTGATATAACCATCACTTGCCGGCTATCGCCAATGATGAGGTGGCCGGAAAGGTGATGAAGCAGTATGGTAGGATTGGATCTCGTCTAACTGCGACTATGACATTCAAGGGGACGAATTTGGGATTCGTCCATCTCTAGCGGTGGCAGCATTCTCCTCCAAAGGGCCAAACATCATCACGACAGAAATACTCGAGCTGGATGTTGTGGCACCAGGCATGAACATTCTTGCAGCGTGCAAGTGGTGATGATAGACCATCGAGCTTGCTTGCAGACCACCGACGGGTAAGGTTTAACATCCTACCAAGGCCTCGAGCCCGCAAGTCGGAAGGGTTTGCTGCATTGCTCAAGGCCGGCCATCTGGATTGGAGTCCGCTGCCATAAAATCCGCTCTCATGAACACTGCTTACATTCATGAATTCTTCTAGACCTCTGAAGCATGCTGCGACTTGAGCACATTCGAACCCCTCTGATCATGGCGCCAGTCTCGGACACCCAATCAAGGCCGTAGACCCTAGCTCGGTCGACGAAATTAGCCCGGAAGACCAGTCCAGAGTTTTCTCTGCACTCAGAAACGGACACCATTGCAGCTGTAGGTATTTACCAAAGTCCCTAACTGGACCTGCAAGCACACAGCCCTTTCCAAGGGATCGCAATAACCCAGCCATATATATAAACTGTGCTTAGAAAGCAACCAGCTCCTGTGTTGACACTGCATGATTGTCCCTCCAGTTTCAGCATACCACACCAAGCTTTCACCCTTCCGGGGGCATAGATAGATGTGGCGGTAGGCCCGAATAATCTGCACCGCACCAGACACGGAAGGTGGCTTACAAGGTGACCTTCAGAATAAATCCCCCCCCAGCAAATGCCTGATTTCAGAGCCCTGATGTGGAATGATGTCATTCATTCAATTCGGAATCCAGTTGTGATCACATGGCTGACGCTGCAATATAACATTTCTTAAGTCCTGGTTAGAAAAATCGATCAAGGATAGCTACGGTAAAGGGCAAAAGAATCATCCATTAGGTAGAAGAGATTGGTCTATCTGAAAATTTTATAATTTATCAATGGCAATCTGATGAGTTTGTGAAGCTTACGCTGTTTAAATTACAAGTCAGTAAGTAGCAGTTGATCAAAAGCTTGTACTTATTTAGCAGATTTTGTCTCATTTGTTTTCAGAGGAGTTATAATACAGCAACATATAAAAAAGAACAACATCAAGAGTTAAACTTGTCAAGCATAATCAAGCGCAAGATCTAACCATTTGAACAAAATCTAGCTTGACTCCCATATGGTTACACCATCACATGTGCAGATCTTTTTGTAGTTCTCGCCAACTCCTGCACTTCTCGCTATTACTGCGGCTGCAATGCCTGAGTCTGATTTGTCCTCAGTTTCATAGACCACAACAGAACGACCAATAAGATCAGCAACTCTAATCATCTGTTTAGCACCGATGAAGTGGGCTTCACCTGTCTCACTAGCTTCTATTGTTCCCAGGTCACCCAGTGGCTGTACATAACAGAAAACTGATCAACAAGTACCCTAAGCTATTAATACTTCAATGCCAAGGGAGAGAGATTTTAAATAGATCAATAATTTAAAGAGCAAATGTAAACTGAAGTGATTAAATAAAGCACGTGATCGAATAGAATTCATTATTGCCAGTGACGACATGAAGATCAACACATTGTCAAGACACCATCATTATGCAGAATCTAGAGGTCAATGCTTTTCTTTCAATGTAAAAAGATATATGGGAGTGAAAGGATATGAGAGGGAGCTGCAAGATGTGGTGTGGTGGTTAAGGTACTTCTCTTCTAGAAGGTCGTGACTTGATGTGTTCACACGAGGGGTGGAGAGAGGTTTTTCAGCTAGTTTAGTGTGGATGGCAGCAATTATAATTTCCAGGTTATCTCTATTTTTTCTTGTTCTTTTCCCTTTCTTTTTAAGAGAGACAGAGAGAGAGAGAGAGAACAAACATAAAGTCAGCCGCTCAATTGAAGAAGATTCTCTGATCACATGAACGTCACACTCAAAATCACCAAAAGTACTCTGGTCCACTTGGTCAATGTTCACTGAACTGCCTTTAACAATTGAATGTACATTATAATAGTGACCTTAATGCCTGTCCTTGAGTTTCTCATCTCCCTTGCAATGGTTGTTTAAGGGAAGATATAAGAAATACTAAGCTAGAACTCTACATGGAGGCCTTCAATTACTAGTTTTGAGTCCCAAAAATCCTATATCCTGTGGATCTAGCACTCCAACACACATATATAACCTTATCACAGACAGCATAAGCTGAGCAGTCAAACATGGAAGATGCTGCACTTTTAATGGCCCTGGATTCAAATTCATCAAGACACATTCAAATAGGTGATGTCGGAAGCGGATTAAACTGCCACTTCTTTCTCTGTAATTTCTCTGTAAGGTATTTTACCAAAGACCTCCATTTCGTGCAACATAATTAAGCCCTGGATTAACAAATTCATCAACACACATTCAAATAGGTGATGTTGGAAGCAGAACAGAGTGCCACTTCTTTCTCTGTAATTTCTCTTTAAGGTATTGCCAAAGGGCTTTTTTGTGCATCATAAACTCTCAGTCCTAAACCAGAATCCACAAGAGCATCTCCCCCTTGCTAACATCACAAACCCAAACACCACAAATTTATAAGAAAATTGCTTCAGCATTGGTCTTGACATCGCCTTCAAACAAGTTAGTAGATCTTTAGTTAGATATAACTAGCACATTGTCATTTCAAAATATGCTTAATTTCCAAGAGATATAGCCAGAAAATATCATGAAAAAACAGTCCAAATGTTGAGTTCTGCTTCTGTTCTCTAGGTAATCATGATGATCGTTGTAACATTACCCATAGCAGCTCTTCTATTATGAGGTCTTTTAAAAGGTTCTAATAATTTCACATGGTCCTCCAAAGAAACCTTACAACCTCCATTCACACTGCTGTGCCAGCAACTCTGCTGGGCTCACTTGCCACCTTCAAAGGGCCCAAACCATAGGAGTTGAATCTGATTCAACACTATCTATCTTCTCTAGGTAATCCTAATGATCATCGTGACAGTGCCCAAAGCAGGTCTTTCATTATGTGTGGCTTGAATAATTTCACATGGGTCCTCCAGATAAATGCTATGACCTCAATCCAAACTGCTGCATCAGCATGTATGCTGCGCTCACTTGCCTCCTTCAAAGGGTGCATACCATAAGAGTTTAACATGATTCAACACAATCTGTTGTGCTATTCAATAACTGAGGTTTTGCAGGACCACATTTTTGGCCCATTGTACTTCATTAGTATGTTTTCCACAGTTTTTAACCCTTGCATCAGAAAGCATTAAGAGTAATTAGCCAAAGTGAAGATTGCATTCTGCCATCCTTCAAGTTCCTGAAGCACCACTAGCCATAAAAATATGTCTATCATCCTATTTGAGTATTGGTAGAAGTAATTTTCGATTATATATCAATGTCAGTGTAAAACATGTGCAATTTGGGCTGTCTAGTCTTTCACTCAAGCTGAGCCAACCTAACGTTTGGTCAGATGTGTAAATACCTATTTAACCATGGACCCTTGGTTAAGCTAGGTGAAAAAAAAAGAAAATTCTTGGACAATTTCATTGAGGCAGTGTTCAGGTAAATGCCCCTCAATCCAAACAACTTGGTATAGCATAGAGATCCCACATAACTCATCCTAAATTTAAATACAGCCGTGCATCACAAAAATACAACGAGCCAGGCAAAGCTGAAGACTGAACTATTAGCTCCAGGTCTCCGATCTATATCCAATTCCTCGGCTGAGTCAAGTAAGAACCTAGATAAATCGAACTAGAGCAGACTTGAATGATCCACTCTGGTTATGATATTAATTTGACTTTACCGACACAAACCAAAACTAGTAGTTAGATCCAACTGACCAACCTCAGCAAGCAAATCTTTCAAGTTCAAACTTTAATATCAAGGCCTGATGCCCTGATGTTAGCTCGGTTTTCAGACACGAAATACAAACCTCTTAAATCACTTTCACACTTACATGCATCAATACTAGCAAAGAAATCGAAAGAGGATATAAGAATATCCATATGTGCTGAGATAGACACTATGATTTACTCCAAGTGCATCATAACTGTCAGCAGAAGTAACCATATATCCCAACTAAAAAAGTATTAGAGAAGTCCTAAGTTCAATGTTTAATGAAAGCAGCCCCAGGATACCAATAGTAGGATAGTGCACCAAAAATACATCGACCACTCGCCCACCCACATTCATGTGCACCATAGCCCCAACCTTGAACACACACACGTGCAACAATTATGGTAAGTAATACCTTTAACACGGAAATGGTTAGCATGTGCAGAAAATAAGCATGGTAGATGATACCTTTTGAAAGGAATAATCTGGTGGATTGAACACTTTCCCAGTGCTTGCCGCTCCTCTAGTCAAATCTCCAAATTCATTTATGGACCACCCATGCTTACCAGGTGACAAACCACTAAAGCTGGCTTCAATTCTGGCCAATTCCATGTTCACTTGAGCCAAGCGAACAACACCAAATATGACAGGACCTTTGAACTCAGCAACAGCTGCAGAAATTAAAAAATCTACAAAATAACAGTAATCAGTCAGTCAGTTCAGGTAAGAGTGTAGGTAAAAATTATCACATGCGTTAAAGTAAATGTATAGCTGCCAGATCAACTAGTAATATGCAAAATTGTTGGTTTGAATACATTTTGAATAGAGGCAAACAAACCAATAAGATATAAGATATAAAATCAAAATGAACGACTGAAATATCTTTATAGACAGGAATATGTTAGCATAAAGAAACACTTCAATTTGGTCAATAACACTAAAATTAGGAGTCATGCCAAGATATTCAGGCCTTCACATGCCACGGATGCTTAGATACATGCCAAATTCTTTTTAGAAAGGATCCTAAGTATGGCCAACAACTAATGAAACCATAACCATAAGCCTTGTACCAACTATTTGGGTGGTTTCATAATCCCAACATTTGCAATCATTCCTATCCAAGTACCATAAGTCTTCATAAATCCTTAATTGCAACTTCTATCCATGTTAGGTCAAGTCTTCCCTACCACCCCCCCTCCCTCTCTACTTATAGACCGCCCTACACAAATTAGATAACCTCTTAATACCAGGCTCTCCTAAAATCTTCATTACAAATGCCAGTATCATCTCAATGAATCTCCATTGTTAGGTTTTGATGCCTCAAATTCAGCTCCATAGGTGTGCAAGGCCCATAGACAAAAAAACCCGCGAAGAACGGCCCGCAGATGAGCAGCCCCGAAGGTGCGCACAGGCCCGCATGGAAGCAAGCTCGTGCGGCCATGGCCTAGGCACACGCAAATGCACGGTCCATGCACTATGGTTCGCACGGTGCAAGCAATTCCCCCACCATTTCGCGCGGTCTATGTGTGCAGACGCACGCAGCCGCATGCGTGGCACGTGGGGACAGGGGCAGTCCACATGCCAACTCACACGACACGGCTCACAGCAGTTCACACGCAGTTCAAGATTTGTTTTGGCTAATTCGAGTGGCAGGCACGGGGCAAACGCGTTTTGGAAGCAGTGGACACAATTCTGATGGATTTAAGAGCCCATTTTTTTATCCAAATTCAGTCCATAACGTCTATAAAATAGGCTAGATGGGTCAAGAACCTTGTATGACGGTAGAGAGCCTCCTTTGATATTTTTTTAAAAGCTTTTTGGTTAGGATTTAAGCTTCTAGTTGAGAGATTGATGTATAGGGGTTGAAAGTGCATGTTCTCATCTTGTACTTGTAGATTTCTCTCATAGTAAAGCTACATGCCCCATGGAGGTGGGCCTTTCAGGCATTTTACATGATCTTGATTGTATCTTTATTTTATTATTTTATTTTTCTCTCTCTTTCTCTTTCCTTCTGCAATATCAATATCAGCATCGACGTTGTGGTTTTGGACTGGAATCCATATTCCCCAATCGTAGGGATTCCCTAACACTGTTTGGGTTTGGCTTCATGAACCAACATTTGCAATCATTCCTATCCAAGTACCATAAGTCTTCATAAATCCTCAATCGCAACTTCTATCCATCATGTTAAGTCAAGACTTCCCTATCATCCCCCCTTCCTCTCGACTTATAGACCCTTCTACACAAATTAGATAACCTCTCAATACTAGGCTCTCCTAAAATCTTCATTGCAAATGCCAGTATCATCTCAATGAATCTCCATTAGTTTATCTAAATGTCATGCAAACATCTTAAATATATTCATTTCAAACACTAAACCTGATGGGGACATCGGCCCAGAATCTGAAACAGCCCAGATCAATCCAGAAGCCCAGCCCATAACCTAAAGCCCAGTCCAGTCCAAGCCTGAAGCCCAGCCCAGCCCAAACCTTGGGGCCCAAGATCCTGGAATCGATGCCAGCACAGATCCCGATGCTAGCACAGATTTCGATGCCAGCACTGGATATCATCAGAAATTTTAGGATTAGGATCACAGTTATTTTTGAAATTTGTTTTAGGATTTGATTGTTTAGTTTGAAAGTTTGTTTTAAGATTTATTTTATCCTTTAATTGGATTTGTTTGTTTTTAGTTTGAATTTGTTAGGGACATCTGATCAGGTTATCGGATATCTTAGATGACTCTATTTAAGAGTCTAGTTATTCAATAAAAAATTAGCGAAGAAGAATATTTGAGAAAATGTCTGGGTGTCCTGATTCCCCCTCCCCTCTCTGTCTTCTTCCTCCTCTGACTCTTCCCCTTCTTCCCTGTTATTCTTCTCTTCCCTTGTTCTATTTCTTCTCTCTGTTTCCCTCCCCACTTCTCTTCTAGGTGAATCAATCGAACTCCCCACTTCTCTTCTAAGTGAATCAACCGAAGCATCCCTTGGTGCCTCTCGTTCCTTCCCATCTGTGAGCAGAACCATCCAACCGAAGCCAGAAGCCATCCTCCTCGCCTGCAATCAATCCGAGCAACCGAGCCACCAAACATCACCCGGTCCGCCGACCTCACCGGAGAGCCAACCGCCGACGCCTCCAGCCGGTCAACCAACAGGTTTCTCCCATGCTCCGCCCGACCACCACACAGATCTCCCAGATCCGCCCGATCGGATCCGGCAACCGCCAGATCAGGCCAACCCCTGCACCGCCGACGCTGCAACCGAAGCCCTCCTGTGAAGCCTCCCGCCGGAAACTCCGCCATGGCCTCCGTCGCCCTGCTGGACCGAATCCACCCAACGCCGATGCCGTCGAGGTCACCCGCAGTCGCTGGTCCGTGCTGCCTCTCCCCACTGTGCCACCATCTCTTCACGGCCACCGTCAAACCCCGGAGCCGCCAAGCCACTCCGACGCCATCACCGACGGAACCCTCGCCGGTTTTTCCTGCCCGCGGGGTTCCGTGTCTCAGCACGAACGTGAAGGTGTAGCCGAAAATCAATGCCGACTTCACGTGACGGGTAGAAAAAAAAAGAAAAAAAAAAGAGAAGCCGTGAGAAAAAAAAAGAAAATACGGAGAGAAAAAAAAGAGTATGGTTTTTTTTAGTATAAAAAAGCACTGAAAAAATATTAAAATGAAAAAAAAAGGGGTTTATTTGAAATCAAAGAAAATTGGAAAAAAATAATTTGGGACTGTTTAACCTAGCCTAGGGTCGTTTCCTAGCGACCAACGGTCCTATCTCCTTGGAATAAACATTGATTCGGGGACGTGTCCCGCGTCAAAACCTTTCTAGTTTAACAACATCTATCTTGACATTCAAGTTTGTTCTATGTTCATCTAACTTTCTTGGGCTCTCTTCATTGCTCAATTCTCAAGTCTACAACATTACATACCTTATTAGCATTGACAAAATTCACTTGAATCACCAAGGCATGTGTTGGTTAAATAATACTCTAGAAGTGCTTTGTCACTTGACTTCCCAACTATAATTATATTATACAAGTGTTCAGCACATGCAATAAATGTGGCTTATTTTATTTTAGAGGAAAGAGGATTTGGTGGATGGCAGTTATTCCATCAATTGCAATCATGAGTTGTCTAGATTTGATAAATATATTCCACACTTTTGTTTACGTATTTCTTCCAGTTTCTTAGCCATAACAAGCGTGTGAATTTGCAGAGCTGTAAAAACTATAAATGAGTGTATTTACAAAAGGGACACGCAATGCACAGCCTCACTGCACACATGTCCAACCATGTGGGCAATTTGCATTATATATACTTCCCCGACCACCCCCCCCCCCCCAAGCCAACCACCCAAAAAAATAAAATAAAATAAAATAAAACCAACCCCCAAAGGAAGCAACCTGAAGATTCTCTTGTTACCAGCATCCTCAATGCAAATGCGATGGCATTTTAATGAGCTCAGTGCATCTCCTATGCCTCCTTAGATATACTCATTTCACACATTAATCCTTTGTATTTTTACCACATCCATCTAGACATTTTAGTTTGTTTTATGTTCATATTTGCTTTCTTGGTCACTCTTTTGGCTCAACTATCATATAAATTACATGCCTTATAAGCATTTACAAGTTTCAATTGAGTCACTAAGGCATGGATTGATCAAACAACACCCTGGACCTTTTCACTCAATCTATCCAACTCTAATTAAATTAGACAAGTGTTGGATATTATCACATCTGGTTCATGTAAGAGGAAAGAAGACTTTGGCAGCTTGTAGTAATCCCATCAACATGATTGCTTGATTTAGATTTGATAAATATATTTTAGTTTATCAACTTCTTTTACTTTCCTTTTCACAATGAGAGAGTGAATCTGGACTGTTGTAATAACTAGAAAAGAGTGTATTTGGAAGACGGAAATGCAATGCAGAGCCTTACGACATGCATATAGCCTTTTTGGGCATTTGCATTATACATGTACAGATATGCCTTTCTCTCTCCCTTTTCGAGCATGATAGTCCCAAGATAACAAAACCAGTTACTTCATGATATCTCTTTGCATCAATCTTAAGTAGCACCTTTTCATTTCCAATTCCTCTTGAAATTTCATTCTATATGTTTTTTTTCATCCTACTAATTTTTAGTCTCTTATTCTTTTAAGGATTTTGTTCCATATTTCTAATTTGACATTTAACTTTCTTCAGTTCTCATCAAACAACAATAAATCATATGCAAATAATTTACATGACAAAATCTTTCTTAATTTGAATTCTCATAAAAGTAAATATATGTGCACTTGGGGTTGACTTTTGTGCTAAGCTCACATGACACGATTCACATTCCTTGCCACAACTAATTACGATGCTTTCCACCTTAGCATGGATGTCCTTGACAATTTCAAGGAATGGATTTAAAGTATCTTGCCTTCTTATTGCCCATCAAATTAATCATACAGTATTGTTTCTTTCTTTTTTTGGGTCATTGAAAGCTTCATATCAAGAACATTTCTAATTTATGGTCTACCAACATGACCAAATTAACAATTTTTCTAATTCTATGAAAAATGGTATTTGATCATGTGTCACTACATGATCAAATTAACAATTTTCTAATTCTATGAAAGTGTTGGAAGTTGATAAACTTAATTGTGTTGAAGAATTCAAAGGATCATATGGAGAATCCAAAGGGTCATATGGAAAATCCAAAGTCATATGGGAAATCCAAAAGGTTACATAATTATGTATTTATTAGGAAAGTTAAAAGGTCATTTCTGGTGGCTATAAATATGTGGCCGTAGTGAAGAAATATGTATGGTGAGAAAAGAGAAAAGAGAGAGAGATTAAGAGGGTTTGAAAGAAAAGTTGTACTCCTCCATTATCTTATAAAATATTTTTTCTTCCATATTCTTGTGATTCCACCACCATTTCAAACTCTATCAAAGTGGTATCAGAGCCTGATCATGGCTACTAGTCTGCTTCCTATTCCTCGTCTCACCAATATCAACTATGAGAATTGGAATAACCAAATGAAGGCGTTACTTGGATCTCAAGATATCTGGAATATAATCGAAAAAGGCTATGAAGAAAGCGGAGATAGAGCACAACAACGAGAGACTTTGGAGAAAGATAAGAAGGCTCTATACTTTATTTATCAAGGCTTAGATGAAGCCACTTTTGAAAAGGTTGCTGGTGCTACCAACTCAAAGCAAGCATGGAAGATCCTCAAGAAAGCCCATAAGGGTGTTGAGCAAGTGACCGCCTCCAAATATTGAGAGACGAGTTCGAGACTTTGAAAATGAAGGAAGGAGAATCCATCTCGATTACTTCACAAATGTTCTATCTATAGTAAACCAAATAAGGAGAAATGGTGAGAATATAGAGGACAAGCGTGTAGTGGAGAAGATCCTAAGATCCTTGGATCAAAAGTTTAACTATGTTGTGACAGCAATTGAAGAGTCCAAAGATGTGGATACTATGACAGTTGATCAACTCATGAGTTCTCTACAAGTCCATGAGCAGAGAATATTGCTACAGAAAGAAGAACCTTTGGAGCAAGCCCTGAAAAGCAAGCTCGCCATCAGTGAGAAGGAAGGCCTAACTGACGATGACAAACATATAAACCACGGTCATGGTTACAACCGTGGACATCATCATGGACAAGGCCATGGACAAGGACGAGGCTCCTTTGGATGTCGTAGAGGAATAGGAGGCCCAGGACTTCCACCAAATGAAGAAAGCACTCAAGGGAGAAAAAGGCAAGGAGGTTTCTCAAGAGGAGGACGAAGGCATGATAAAAGAAATGTTAAATGTTTTACTTGTGGCAAATCTGGTCATTATTCCTCAAAATGTTACCATAATAAGAATAACCAAGTGCATGAAAAGGCCAACCATGTAAGGAAGGAGGAAGGAGAAGATGGTGTGCTACTACTAGCAGAGAAAGGAGAAGCTATCAATGAGAATATATGGTACTTGGATACCGGTGCAAGCAATCATATGTGTGGGCACAAACATGTCTTTAAAGAGTTAGATGAGACAGTGGAAGGCCATGTTTCTTTTGGAGATGCCTCAAATATTCAAGTGAAGGGGATAGGTAAGATTCTAATCCAACTCAAAGATGGTTCTCAACAGTTCATTTCAAATGTTTACTATGTGCCCAATATGAAAACAAATATCTTAAATCTTGGTCAATTACTAGAAAAAGGTTTTAATGTTTCCATGAATGAAGGATGCACGTACTTGAATAAACATGATCAGCTGATTGCAAAAGTACCTATGACCAAGAACCGAATGTTCGTGTTGAACATTAAGTATATCAATGCAAAGTGCTTGAGTGCATGCATGAAGGATAACATGTGGCTATGGCAATTGAGGTTCGGGCATTTGAACTTTAGCTTCTTGAAACTCCTATCCACAAAAACAATGATGAAGGGGTTACCTCTCATGGAGAATATCTCTGAAGGAATATGTGAAGCATGTATTGTCGGAAAACAGTCAAGAATCGCTTTCCAAAGAAGTCATTTCATCAAACCCAAGGACTTTTGCAACTCATCCATACGGGTATTTGTGGTCCCATCACACCGGCCTCATTTGGAGGTCGTCGTTATTTTCTAATATTTATTGATGACTTTAGCAGAAAAACTTGGATATATATCTTGAAGGAGAAACAGGAGGCCCCGAAAATATTCAAAATGTTCAAAGCTCTTATGGAGAATCAAACTAGGTGCAAAATCAAAGCTTTGAGATCAGATCAAGGAGGAGAGTTTACCTCGAAAGAATTCGAAGAATTGTGCAGATATCAAGGCATTTGGAGGACTTTAATTGCCGCATATTCACCCCAGCAGAATGGTGTAGCAGAAAGGAAGAATCGAACCATTCTTGACATGGTGAGAAGCATGCTGAAGACAGAAATTGCCAAAAGAGTTTTCGGCAGAAGCTATGAATTGTGCAGTATACATCCTCAACCGCTGCCCAACAAAGAATCTTTATAGAAGAACCCCTCAAGAAGCATGGAATGACTATAAGCCAAATGTATCTTATCTAAGAGTTTTTGGCTATATTGCCTATGCACACATCCCAGATCAAAGAAAAAGCAAGCTAGATGACAAGAATTATCCTTGCATCTTTATAGGATATGACCAGAGGTCTAAGGCATATAGCCTCTATGATCCAAAGACAAAGAAGACTATTGTAAGGCGAGATGTGAAGTTCAACGAAGAAGGAATCTGAAATTGGAGTACCAACTTGGTAGAAATACAAGAAGAAGTAAAGGCTCAAGTTGAAGATTCCACACCTCTCTCTTCACCTAGCACGAGATCTCCATCCTTAAGTGAGGATTCCAGAAAGACAAGAAGCATCCAAGATCTCTATGAGGTAACAAGACCTCTTAATTTCATTTGTTTATATACCAACGAGGATGTAATCTCTTTTGAAGAAGCAGTAAAAAATGAAAACTGGAAGACGGCCATGAATGAAGAGATGAAAGCAATCCAAAAGAATGACACATGGGAGCTTACCACTCTTCCAGAAGGCCATGAGCCCATCGGAGTGAAATGGGTTTACAAGGTGAAGAACGCAGAAGGAAAGATAAAAAAATACAAGGCTCGTTTAGTAGCTAAAAGCTACAAACAACAAGCCGGGATCGACTACGAGGAGGTATTTGCTCCCGTAGTTCGTATGGAAACAATTCGCCTAGTAATTTCCTTGGCTACACAATAATTTGAAAATCTACCAACTAGATGTGAAGTCAGCTTTTTTGAATGGTTTTTTAGAGGAAGAAATATATGTTGAGCAACCCAAAGGGTATGTGAAGAAGGGATGTAGAGAGAAGGTTTTGAAGCTAAAGAAGGCACTTTATGGCTTAAAACAAGCTCCAAGAGCTTAGAACTCAAGGATTGATGGCTACTTCAAAGCAAATGGCTTCATGCAATGTCCCTCTGAGTATGCTGTACATGAAAAGAAAAAAAATTCTAACACATTACTTGTTTGTTTGTATGTGGATGATCTCATCTTTACAGGTAACAATCCACAAATGATTGAAGAATTCAAGCATGCTATGATGGAGTTTGAGATGACGAGTATGGGGCTAATGACATACTTTCTTGGTTTGGATGTCAAACAACATGAAGAAGGAATTTTCATATCCTAAGAAGGTTATGCTAAAGAAATCTTGAAGAGATTTAAGATGGAAGATTGTAATCCTATAAGCACTCCTGTTGATTGTGAAGCAAAAATATTAAAAGGAGATGAAGGAAAGGTTGTTGATCTTACTCTCTACAGAAGCTTAGTAGGAAGTTTGAGGTATATGACCTGTACAAGGCCGGACATATTATATGCAGTCGGCTTAGTCAGCAGGTTTATGGAAGAGCCCAAATCAATACATTGGAAGGCAGCAAAGAGGATTCTTTGGTACATCCGAGGTACTATTATTGACGGACTATTTTATTCTCATCATAGTAACTTTAAACTTGTTGGCTACTCAGATAGTGATTGGGCTGGAGACATAGATGATCATAAGAGTACTTACGGATTTGTATTCTATATGGAAGATATTTTTTCATGGATGTCAAAGAAGCAACCTATTGTTACTCTTTCTACATGTGAAGCTAAATATGTTGCTGCATCTGTATATGTATCACATGAAATATGGCTAAAGAACTTACTAAAGAAAATTGGTTTTGAGCAAAAGAAGCCTACCAAGATAAACATTGATAGCAAATCAGCCATTGCACTAGGAAAGAATCCGGTGTATCATCAAAGAAGCAAACATATTGATATTCGTTTTCATTCAATCCGGGAACATGTAAAGAATAAAGAGGTAGAGCTACTATATGTGAAGACACAAGATCAAGTGGCTGATATATTCACTAAACCATTGGGAGTAGACCTCTTCATCAAGTTTAAAAGTTCTCTTGGTATGATAAAGAAAGAACAATTAAGTTTAAGGGGAAAATGTTGGAAGTTGATAAACTTAATTGTGTTGAAGAATTCAAAGGGTTATATGGAGAATCCAAAAGGTCATATGGAGAATTCAAAGGGTCATCCAAAGATCATATGGGAAATCCAAAAGGTTATATAATTATGTATTTATTAGGGAAGTTAAAAGGTTATTTCTAGTGGCTATAAATATGTGGCCATAGTGAAGAAATATGTATGGTGGGAAAAGAGAAAAGAAAGAGAGATTGAGAGGGTTTGAAAGAAAAGTTGTACTCCTCCATTATTTTATAAAATATTTTTTCTTCCATATTCTGGTGATTCCACCACCATTTCAAACTCTATCAGAAAGATGGTATTTAATAGTCTAATATATAAAAAGGTATTCTTCCTCATGAAAAATAATAGATGAGCCATACTAATATATAATTTTGACCAGCTAATATTTAATCTTGACAATCACTTGAGACAAATCTTGCATACAAAATAAACATGAACAGCTGGCTTGCTTTAATTATATATTTTTATAGAGATTAGTCTAACAATCCAGAGGACAATATTATGTAACAACTAAACTCTGCTCACTAACATCATAAATACACAACCATACTGGCTAACATCATAGATACACATTTTGCAACAAGAGTTTGAGTAGCAAAATTCAGCAGAAATAGAGCATGAGAAATAGGAAAAAAACTCAAATGGAAAGAAGGAAAAGATCTAGAACAAGTCAATTTTGAACTGTTATTTCAAGGATGAGCAAATGGACAGGTCAAATACCTACCATTAGGGTTGCCTTGGCCAATCAACCTGGCATTTCGACCTGTCTGCTCCAGAGCATCTACCATGATTTTCACAGGGAGAGTTCCAATAACTCTTACCACTTGATTACTCAAATCAATGTCAACACCTTTTACTCCTATTTGGCAGACAGTGTCATCAGTGCATGCAAACCAATGTTACAACAGATTTAATCTCGGTAAGTTAGGGCATGTGACAAAAAGAACGACATAGATATATTACAAATATGTGACATGATTGTAGCAGTACACTTTTGATGTATATGATCACATACCATCAAGCTTTAGGAGCTTATCTTTTACCGCTGAAACACAACCTTCACATTTCATATCCACCATGAATTCTGTCTGAAGGGATAACAAGATATTTTCAATTAGAATAGGATACTTTGCAATATAAAATCCAAACTACACAATTTAAAATTGCATATAGAAAACTGTCTTATGGCCATTCTCTAACCAAATGAAGTTTAAACTTGTTAAAAATATAAATAAAGAATTCATCAAGGTCCACACATTAGAAAGTAGGAATTAAAAATCATAAGGATATTGCGGATTAAAAAATAAAACATAACAAAACAAAAAGAGAAAACTCAAACTTGAGTTCACAATTTCAAAAGATAATGCCAGTGACAAATGTATGAACGATATCTGGATTATTTTAGTTTATGAGGTACAGACACCAGCTCCAGCAAGAAATCTAGATCATTGATGAAACTCTAACATCCTGTCCTAAATAAATTGATGCTTAGTTTCTGTGGCATAAATTTAGGCGTGCTTTATTATCTATTCATGTGCAACTAAAAGCAGATAACCACACTTGCCAATCTTAAATTATAAGTTTTGACCCTTTTATGAGGTGCTTGGTGCCCCACAAGTGCTGCAAAAAGTTAACCTACTAGGCCATCAACATTTTTTTACTATAAATTTAACTAGACAGGACCTCAAGGAAGCACAAGATGGGAAAGTGTACAAAAATATGTTTACTGAAAAATTACATAATCCCCATATATTCTGGAGGCTATATACAATCATTTATAGTGATGATTATTATTTTTATACATGAATGACATAGAAGGGTCTCTGTCCAATATTATTAACCCAGCCCCTCTCTGTCAGCTCCTTTAATGTTTCAGAAAGATGCTCCAACATTATTATTCTTCTAAACATGCCTAAGCATTTAAAACACTCCTAAAGTGGTGCACCTTATTCCTAAAAGACCATGCATTCTTGACTCTTCAAAATATGGCACACCCACACAGTCTCTTCTCTGTAGAGGGTAAGTGTTTCCTATGGCTTCTAAACCAATAGACACCTTTAGCCAAGTAGCACAAATGAGCATTAACCCAAACAGAGCTCCAAAATATTTCAAGTGCATGGTACACGGTAACACATATTTGAAGTGTTTATCTTTCCTTTTATTGAACAAGACAACAAGTAAGGTCTCACTGAATAGGAAATGTAAGCAAAGCACTCATACAAGGCACCAACCATTCTCTCTTTAAATTTTTAAAAGCCACTAAGTTAACAGTGTTTAAAAATGATAAGAAACAATATTTAATGGAGGAAATGAAGAGTTTTATCCTGCTGAAGGTCTAAAGTGCCACATGGACTAGCAAAGGAGCAACAGCATGGTTACATAAATGATACAACACCATAAATCCATGGATCCTACTTTTGAAACCAAAACAATCAAAGCTATTAACTAGTAAAAATTATCAGCACATTTACCACTTGCTCCTCCTTCCATAAATTGATTTTATTTCAAATCTCTTAACTAACCCATTCATTCGCCAAAACACAACTAAGCACCACAAGCACAATCCATCATTACAATCATTTAATTTACTGGTGAAACCATAAAGATATGCCTCTATTCAAGTTACATATGTGTTTGATTATTCACTTATATATACAGATAGACATAGATACTTGTGCACATCTATTTACATTTTTGATGCTCAGTCTTTCTTTTCTGGTTCTATCATCTTAACATCATCTTCCCTGCACATTGTTAGCAAAACCGAGGAGCCAACTGAAGAGTAAAACATATTTCCTTCATAAATACAAAGGAAGAAACCTTTACAAGAAGAAACAACATCTGCTTAAGATGGCTAAACTAAATATTTGTTATATTTGAACAATCTCTGAGAGTGTTTTCAATTTTTTTCTTACATGTTTAACTATCAAGCCACCTTTGCCATCATGGCAGTAACAAAGTGAAACCCTCGCACTTTACTCCATCTCAATTTATTCGGTCACTGTAAACACGCAGCAAATCGTTCCCTATTGTTACTTGTTTTGCTCCCAAAAGCCCGCCCTAGCCCATGATGCACGCGAGCGAACGCGCGTGGGCTCGGCCCAGCGCGTTGCGGCAGCCGCGCGGAGAGTTTCCGCGCACGTTTCGCGCGGCGCACGGTTTCCTTCCATTCGGTCGACAGCATGGTGAGTTCTCGGCCGTCCGATCGCGCGATCGGATGGCCACAGTTTGATCTGGCATTGAGGCGGTGTTTTGCATGGATTGTGGCTCGATTTGAGCCGTTAATTTTTTATCTGATGGCCTGGGATATTTTTGGAAGGCATTGGACTTGTTTTAGGTCTCTTTTGACATAGTTTCCGATGATTTTTAAAAACCATAGAGACGCCCTGCGACACAAGATGCCAAAAATATTTTTTCTGAGATGCAACAAAGAGCTGCAGAATGTCCACTAAAATACTGAAGACGATCCAGAGAGCAAATAAATAACAGAGAATCCATGACAGGATTTGGCGAGATTAGAGGCCTGGTATTTTGTGATCTCTCCTGTTTTCTTTTTCTCTTTCGATTTGTTTGCCTCTTTGTAATTAATCTGCAATTGTTATTGGGATATTTGTATTTCTTTTGTGCCCAATTCTGGGGGCAGATTATAGTGGATTGCTCCTTCCTCTGTGTGGATGTAGGCAAATTTGCCGAACCACGTTAAATCTCGTCTTTCTTTCTGATTTGATATCTGCCTATGTGATTGGTAAATTGCTAAAGTGAGTAAACAGGAATTAATTAGAAGCCTAAACTGGTTCAATCCGCTGCGCGCATCCCAATAATTGGTATCAAAGCACTGGGATGGCATTTGATGGGCAACCAAGTTCTTCTATGGCTCCTGAGGCAATTATTTTTATTCTACTTCCTCTAAGCATGAGGTGGCGATATTTTATGACACAGGTGATTTTGCACTATGGAATGTGAGAATGAAATATCTGCTGGTCAAAAGGGCGTGTCAATAGCCTTCAAAGGTATAGATGCAATTCCAGGTGATACAGAGGCTGCAAAAGAGAAGATGAATGAGAGAGCACTTGGGACTCTGTTTTCGGGACGGAGTGATAAAGTTCTCCGCAATGTGGTGGATCTTATTATAGCTAAAAGTGTATGAAAAAAATTAGACACTTTGTATATGCCAAAATCTCTTACAAATAGGCTATATTTGAGAGGCAAGCTACACACATTCCGTATGACGGAAGGGACCTCACTCAAGGATCACTTGGATTATTATAATAAGCTCCTGCTCGATTTGGCGAATATTGGTGTTAATGTTGATGAGGAAGACAAGGCTTTGATCCTGATTTATTCTTTGCCTAAGTCCTATGAAAATATTACTACTACCATGCTCTATGGAAGAGAGACTATAAGTCTCGATGAGGTTGAAGCCACTTTGTTTTCCAATGAGCTTAGGTTAAAAGTACAGTTGGAGCATCAGGCTCCAAATCCGGCACAAGGACTTACTGTCAGAGATAGAGATGAGCAAAGAACAGGTGGACAAGGTAGAACAAGTCCAAGACAAGATCAAAATCTAGGTCTAAAAGACCCGGAGTTTGCCATTATTGCAAGAAGCCAGGCCACTGGAAAAATGAGTGTAGACTTTACAGTCTAAGAAAGAGAAGGAACAAGAAAGAAAAAGGAACAATCTCAGATTCGGCATCAGTTGCAGTTACTTCAGCAGATCACAGCAGTGTTGCAGATGATGCAGTATTTACAGCTGCATGCAGTGTCAGTCAGGCTGATACCTGGATCGTGGACTCTGGAGCATCTTCCATATGACACCCATAAAGAATGGTATACTTCTTTTAGATCCTGTGATGGAGGCTCTGTTCTTCTTGGGGATGATGACATCTATAAAGTAGAAGGAATTGGTACAGTTCAGATCAAATCTCATGCAAATACTGTGGTGACTTTGGATGATGTCAGATACGTTCTCCAATTGAAAAAAAATCTTCTCTCGGTAAATGCTCTTGATATTGCAGGTTTTAAGGGTAGATGGGGTAGAGGATCTATTACAATTAGTAAAGTGCATTGACTTTGTTAAGAGATAAATTGAATGGCACTCTTTATTATTTGGATGGCACTACAGTGGTTGGTGAGGCTTCTTCAGCACATTCCACTATTGTTCAATTGATATAGTTATGGTATCAAAGATTGAGCCACATCTCAGATAAAGGTTTATAGGAGCTGAGCAGACGTGGTCTGCTAGGAGGTCAGAAAGTTGGTGCACTTGGATTTTGTGAGCATTGCATATTTGAAAAACAACACAGAATCAGCTTTACTTCAGGCGTGCACATGACAGCAGGTATATTAGATTACATTCATTATGACCTATGAAGACCTGTCCCAGTTACATCCAAGGATGGATCTAGATATTTGCTCACTTTGATTGATGACTACTCCCGCAAAGTCTAGATTTATACTATCAAAAATAAAAGTGATGTGTTTCACACTTTTAAAGGGTGGAAGGCTATAGTTGAGAGGCAAATCGAGAGGAAGGTGAAAACCTTCCGAACTGACAATGGATTGGAATTTTGTTCTACAGAGTTTAATGACTTTTGCAAGTCAGAGGGCATTGTCAGGCATAGGACCACTGTGCATACTTCTCAGCAAAATGGTATGGCGGAACGCATGAATCGCACACTACTGGAAAGAGTCAGATCTATACTATCAAGTTCTGGATTGAGTAGAGATTTCTGGACAGAAGCTGCACATATAGCCTGTTTTATTATAAATCGATCTCCAGCATCTGCATTGAATATGAAGACTCCGGAAGAGATGTGGACAGGTAGACCTACAGACTATTCAGTTCTTAGAGTATTTGGGTATTCAGCATATGCACATGTCAAAGATGGAAAGCTGAATCCCAGGACTAAGAAATACATATTTCTTGGATATGCATATGGGATGAAGGGCTACAGATTATGATGCACAGAACCCGAATCCCAGAGTTTTCTAGTCAGCAAGGATGTGACTTTTAATGAGTCAGCCACTCCTTCACGGCAACTACAGCCAAGTTCTTCACCGGGAGATCAGGTTCAGGATCAGCAGGATAGGACTGTTGTTGATATTAATCAGACTATTAGATCACAGCAGTTGCAGCCTACAGGTGATATTCAGAATGAACAGCATCAGCAGACAAATCCAGAGTTACAGACTTATGAGGAGGTTATTGTACGTGGTCAAGTTCAAAATGATAGTATTGCCACTCAAAGAATCATGCAACATATCAAAGCACCTCAAAGGTATGGTTTTGAGAATTCTGCTCGTGCTGAGTTAGTATATTATGCCCTGAATATTGTAGACACTATAGGTGATGAGCCGACCACATTTCAAGAAGCAATTTATAATTCACAAGTTGAGAAATGGACCATGACTATGGTAGAAGAGATTCAGTCTTTAAAAAAGAATCAGACTCGGGAATTAGTCAGATTACCTAAGGACAAGAAGAAAATTGGCTGCAAATGGATTTTCAAGAAGAAGAAGGAGCTACTTCTCAGGATTTGAAATATAAGACAAGGTTGGTGGCTAAGGGTTACAGTCAAAGAGAGGGTATTGATTATAAGGAGGTATTTTCTCCTGTGGTTAAACACTCTTCTATTCGTGTGTTCCTTGTTTTAGTTACTTCTCAAAATTTAGAGTTAGAATAGCTAGATGTCAAGACAGCTTTTCTATATGGTGATTTGGAGGAGCAAATTTATATGCAACAGCCACCTGGTTTTGAAGCTCCAGATAAAGAAGATCATGTATGCTTGCTCAAAAGGTCTTTGTATGGTTTGAAGCAGTTTCCAAGACAATGGTACCGCAAATTTGATAGATTTATGGTCGACCATGACTTCAAAAGATCTCCTTATGATAGTTGCGTGTATCATCAGCAGTTTTCAAACCGGTCCTTTTGTTACTTATTATTATATGTGGATGACATGATGATTGCAGCCAGGGATATGTCGGTCATTCAGAAGCTGAAAGCTGAGCTTAGTACTATATTTGAAATGAAGGACCTTGGACCGGTAAAGAAAATACTTGGGATGGAGATCATTCGTGATAGGCAATTATGTAGACTATTTGTTACTCAGCATTATTATGTTGAGAAAGTCTTGGACAGATATGGTATGTCTACAGCTAAGCCAGTCACTACTTTTTTTGCCAGTCATTTTCGGTTATCTGCCAGGAATTCTCCTCAGACTGAGGATGAGGAGAAGTATATATCTAAAGTGCCTTATGCGAATGCAGTTGGCAGTATCATATATGCAATGGTCTGCACTCGTCCTGATATTTCACAGGCAGTTAGTGTAGTGAGCAGATATATGGACAAGCCTGGAAAAACTCACTAGTCAGCTGTGAAATGGATTCTTAGATACTTGAAAGGAACTTCTGATTTGGGATTGGTATTCTCTAGACAGAATGGTTACACTGTTACAGAATTTTGTGATTCAGATTATGCTTGTGACTTAGATAGGAGGAGATCATTGACCGGATATGTATTTACTCTCTCTGGTTGTGCAATTAGTTGGAAGGCTACTTTGTAATCTACAGTTACTTTGTCTACTACAGAGGCAGAGTATATAGAATTGACAGAGGCAACAAAAGAAGCTATCTGGCTAAAAGGGTTAGTACAAGATTTAGGTTTCAAACAGAATTGTTTGGTTATTCACTGTGACAGTCAGAGTGCTTTACATCTTGCCAGAGATCAAATGTATCATAAACGCACCAAGCATGTGGATGTCAGGTATCACTTTATCAGAGATTTGATAGAGGATGGTGATATTCAACTTCAGAAAATTAGCACTACTATTAATCCGGCTGATATACTCACTAAACCAATTCCAGTGGTCAAATTTAGGACATTCCTGAACTTGATTGGTTTGAGCACTTGCTGATGCCCCTTCAAGACTTGTGATGAGGAGGAGGGTTTACAATCCATATTTGATAGGCATTTTTTTTTGGTCGCAAGGATGAGGATTGATACTTATTTTGCTCTCAAACGCCCGTCCCAGCCCATGACGCACCCGCGCGAACGCGCGTGGGCTCGGCCCAGCGCGTTGCGGCAGCCGCGTGGAGAGTTTCCGTGCGCGTTTCGCGCGACGCATGATTTCCTTCCGTTCGGTCCACAGCATGGTGAGTTCTCGACCATCTGATCACGCGATCGGACGGCCACGATTTGATCTGGCATTGAGGCAGTGTTTTGCATGGATTATGGCTCGATTTAAGCCGTTGATTTTTTATCCGAATGTCTGGGATATTTTTGGAAGGCATTGGACTTGTTTTAGATCTCTTTTGACACAGTTTCCGATGATTTTTAAAAATCATAGAGACGCCCTGCGATACAAGATACCAAAAATAGTTTTCTGAGATGCAACAGAGAGCTGCAAAAGGTCCAGAAAAATATTGAAGACAATCCAAAGAGCAAATAAAATAATAGAGAATCCACGACAGGATTTGGCGAGGTTAGAGGCCTGGTATTCTGTGATCTCTCTTTTCTTCTTCCCTTTCGATTTATTTGCCTTTTTATGATTAATCTACAATTGTTATTGGAATATTTGTATTTCTTTTATACCCAATTCTGGGGACAGATTATAGTGGATTGCTTCTTCCTCTGTATGGATGCAGGCAAATTTGCCGAACTATGTTAAATCTCGTCTTTTCTTTTAATTTGATATCTGCCTGTAATTGATAAATTACTAAAATGAATAAACAGGAATTAATTGAAAGTTTAAACCGATTCAATCCGTTGTGCGCATCCCAACACCTGAAATACGTACCATGTGAATTCATATCCCAGAGCAATGCACAGTTGCAAGACAATATCAACATAAACATCCTACAACACTTTATTTAAAATCCTATTGGTAACTCGATGTCAACGAAATAACTTTAAAATTTTTTGCAGCGGAAAGTTTCAACTCAAATAAAAATGTCACCAAGAATATGATATGGCTGCATCAAGGACATGTCTATTTGCCCGACAAAGGCTTAATAAGCAATCTACCAGTATTTTTTTGGGAAATAGAGGAAAAAACAACAATCTTTTCAAATGGAAAAATAAATACAAGAACCAGCAAAAACAGAAAAGGCAAAGCAATCCACCGGAATTTCTTTGGGAAATAGAGGGAAAACAACAATCTTTTCGACTGGAAAAATAAATACAAGAAGCAGGAAAAACAGAAAAGACAAGAAAGCAAACCAACTTACCATCAACTCTGGAAGAAACCCATCGTGCTGAAAGAGAAAAATCAAGAAAGAGTTAGAAAGAAAGGTCTAGGATTCAGTAAGGAATTTAGTTTGGGAGGAAAAAGGCAAACTTGGTCGGAGGGCTTGAGGTCGGCCGCGAGGGAATCCATGTTGAGGGCGGCCTGGGGGCGACTCGGGTTTCTCGGGCCGGCCAAAGTATTGGGCGACGATGCGAGGCGAAGAGGGGCGAGAAGTGGGAGGTGGGGTTTGGTGGGGAGTTGAGAAGAGGAGGAAGAAATAGAGATTGCCGCGATCGCGGCTGCCGGGAGAGCCGTGACTGCGCTTAAGGCTCGAAGAAATGCTACCATCTTAATTTTGAAGATATTCTTCGTCCTCAGTCTTACCCTCGATGCTTCTTTAAAAAAAAAAAAAAAAAACTTCTGCAGTTCTGCCTCTTCCTATTTCTCGTTTTATTTTAATGCTATTGGGATGATTCGGTTTGATGCATTGTAATTATTGATTCATTAATTTAATAGAACTTATTTGAACTGGTCAGCTAAATGAGTACGCCAAAAAGATGGCATTTTTGAAATCTAAAGTTTATGATTCATCCCAACGAGCTAGTATTTCAATTTGTTCTTCCTGTTGGTCATATTTTATAAATTTATAATCATGTATTTAGCTTGATCCGAAAAGGACACTTCTGGAATATATCGTTATTTCATTCGGCTTCATGTCTTCAGCTTAGTCTGAAAAAGATATTTCTGGAATATATTGTTATTTCATTCGGCTTCATATCTTCAGCTTGATCTGAAGATAACACTTCTGGAATGTATTGTTTATTCCTTTGGCTCCATGATGAACAATTATTTATTTTCGACTCACTCCGAAGAAGATAAATCCGAAACATATAGCTAGTACTTCTTCGGTCCATTCCAAGGAAGACAGTCCGAAGTAGTTAGACTCTTTTCGAATCTTCTCTAAAGAGTGTATCTGAAGCATGTGAACGATCTCTCAACCTAAAGCAGTTGAAGGTTGTTCTAGTTGTTATAACTACCCACATGGTCAATAGCTCCGGCTTCGATAACCATGGACTAACTAATTTCTGACCGCCACTACTTACTGTTATGAGGAAGTCACATTAATGAACTCCCATAATCATAAGTAGTTACACTCACGCCTATAAATATCGATAAGAGGGGACACTCGAGATAAGCCAACTCCAAGTAAATTAGAACCAGTCCACAACTAGCTCTTTCAATGCCATTCCACTCATTTTTCTTTCCATTTTTACTTCATTATGCTCTCAAGTTCTCCATTATGCTACCTAAATTTTTACTGACTTTGGCATCAGAGTGTCCCCCACCGGAGAAATTCCGGTCAGGAGATTTGTTTTGCAGGCTTTTATCGAAGGTGAACCGACAAGCAGGTTGCTCCATCCGGTCCGCGGGAATTTAGCATCGACAGATTGGCGTGTCAGGTAAGGGAAGATCAATTTCCTCTAGTTAAGGAAAAACTTTGAGAAATAAAAATGGTGAGAGGAAAGGTTCGGAATGCTTTTGCAAGTAAAGAACATCCTGTTTCTCAACAGGATGATTCTCTGCTGAAAAATGATACAGCACCTCCTATGTTGATTATGGGGCAACAGCAATTCGAAGCCCTTCTGAATCGAGTCAATACCTTGACAACCTTAGTCCAGACTCTTCAAGAAACTGCCGTTCAAAGGCAGTGCCCTCCAGCCACATCTCAACCCAGTCATCGAGCTAAGGGAAGGAAAGATTGACACCGGGAATCCATCCCATGTTCTTCACAAATCTGGTTTTCTTGTGAGCATTATAGCTCCCAGCCAAGCAGGCATATGGAGGATCATCCTGGCAAGAAAAGAACCAGACTCTCCCTTTCCATTTCTTCTAGAGATTCTACACCTAGAGGAGTCAAGCAAAGAGAAATGAACTTTGATTATGAAGAGAAGTTCAAGTTATTGGAGTTACAGGTAGCCAGGCTCACTGATCAAAAAGAGATGACGAAGTTATAACTTTCAATTCATAACCTCCTTTCTCCGATCGAATTATGACCGAAGTCATTCCTCGGCATTTTAAAATTTCTTAACTGGAGGCTTGCGATGGAACTACCAATCCCCTTCATCATTTGGAAAGTTTCAAAGCTCACATGATGATACAAGGGGCATCTAATGCATTATATTACCTCGCTTTCCCTGCTACCTTAAGGAAAGCTGCTCGAATATGGTATTCGAGCCTACTACTCAGCACAATTCATTCTTTTGCTAAGTTGGAACGGCTGTTTATTTCTCATTTCAGAACATGTCAAAAGATGCCGCGTAACACAGACTGTTTGTTCCTCCTTCAACAAAATGAAGGAGAAAGTCTTAATAAATTTGTTATTCGATTCAATTTAGCCACTCTAGAGATCCCTGATCTCAACGAGCACATGGCCATGTTAGCCTTGAAGAAAGGTCTCAGATCATCCAGGTTCACTTTCTCCCTGGACAAAAGATTTTCCACGAGCTATGCCGAACTACTGGTAAAAGCTCAAAAATATGCTGCTGCTGAAGAGCAAGTCGCGAGTCGTCGACCCATCGAAGGGAAACACCCTTCTAAGAAAAAGAGCATCAAAGGATCAAATGTGCCCACACCTTCCAACAATGTGTCGGCTCCAAGATGCAGTCCCAAGTCCAAGCAACAAAGCACTCGATTTGACTCCTGCACTCCTCTCAACCTCCCAAGAGAAAAGATTCTGTTAGAAATAGAAAAAGAAAATTACTTGCAAAGGCCACGTCCTATGAAAACCTCTGCTAATATGAGGGACAAGAATAAATATTGCCGATTCCATTAGGACCATGACCATAATACTGAGAAATGCTTCTAACTCCGGGATGCTATTGAAAACCTAATTAAAAGAGGGTATCTGGAAAAATATGTTAGCCATCCAGAGCCTCAAGCCGAAGCAATGCCCCTCAAAGAACTATCGATGAAGCCGAACTACCTCACCAAAGGTCGACCGATGAAAGGGTTGGCATGCTTCATCGTTTAATCGGCTGGAGGAATGAAGCTGAAGAAGATAATCCCAAGAAACTTAAAAGCAAAAACTCCATTAGTTTTTCATATGAGGACCTCCAAGGAATTCAACTCCCACATGAAAACCCTGTTATGGTTTCAGCTATAATAGCAAAATATGATGTAAAAAGAATTTTGATAGATAATGGAAGTTCTGTCGATGTTGTCGATGTTTTACTGTATGATGCATTTCTTAGAATGGGTTTATATGGAAGAGAGCTGCAAAGGTCTCCTATTCCTCTAACCAGGTTCGGAGGAAATCAAGTTGGAGTTGAAGGAAAAATAGTTTTACCCATAACTCTTGGCACTAAACCATACCAAAAGACACTTTCCATCAATTTCATAGTAGTACAAACGCTTTTAGCTTATAATGCAATTTTGGGATGGCCTGCTTTAAATAAATTTCGAGCCATAGTATTGACCTACCATCTTTTGGTGCAATTTTCCACTAAAAATGGCATCGGAGAAATGAAGGGGGATCAAAGGGTTGCTCGCCAATGTTTAATGATCCAGGATAAACAATCAGCCAATCCCTTAACACTTGATTAGTTAGATCCAAGAGACAGAACTGAAGACTGTGAAGAACTAGTGGAAAGGACCCTCTCCGTGCCTTTGTCCAAAGACGACCCAACAAGATTTGTACAAATTGGCAGTCTATTAAATAAAGAGACAAAGGCAAGGCTAAATCGCTTTCTCCGAAGTAATGCTGATATCTTCGCTTGGGCAGCTTCGGATATATCCGAAACTCCATCTAAAATAATTATATACTGATTGGAAGTAACTCCCAACTATAAGCCTATTTGGCAGAAGAAAAGGAACTTTGCTCTAGAGAGATAGAGGGTTATTGACGAAGAAGTAAGCAAACTCCTTGAAGCCAAATTTATAAGGGAAGTATAATATCCAGATTGGTTGGCCAATGTCATAATGGTGAAGAAGTCTAATGGCAAGTGGAGGATCTGCATCGATTATACGGATCTTAATAAGGCTTGCTCAAAAGATAGCCTTCCTTTGCCAAAGATAGATTAGTTAGTTGATGCCACTGCTGGTTATCAGCTGCTGAGCTTCATGGATGCTTTCTCAAGATATAACTAAATACGAATGAATCCTGAAGATGAAGAAAAAATAGCTTTCATCACAGGAAAAGGACTTTACTGTTATAAAGTAATGCCATTTGGATTAAAAAATGCCGAAGCAACTTTCCAAAGATTAATCAACAAAGTATTCAAGAATCAGATAGGAATAAATATGGAAGCTTATGTTGATGATATGATTATGAAGAGTCTTCATAAGTCCGACCACATTGAAGACTTAAGAGAGTCCTTTGACGTACTTAGACACCATCAAATAAAGTTGAATCTGACTAAGTGCACTTTTGGTATGACCTCAAGAAAGTTCTTGGGATTCTTAGTTACCAAGCGATGAATTGAAGTTAATCCAGAAAAGATTCAAGCCATTCGGATCATGAGACATCCCTCTTGCAAGAAAGAAATATAGAGGCTAACAGGAAGAATCACATCTTTGAGTCGATTTATTTCCTGATCAGCGAAAAGATGTCTTCCTTTTTTCTAAGTTCTCCATCAAACTCAAAGTTTTGAATGGTCAGATGACTGCAAGCTTGCTTTTGATAAGTTGAAAGAATATTTGGAAAACCCTCCTTTACTTTCTAAACTTGTGAAGGGGAACTCTTTATTTGTACCTTTCTGTCTCGGACGAAGCGGTTAGTTCAATACTTATTTGAAAAGATACCGACTACTTGCAGAAGCAGGTCTACTATACTAGTAAGGTACTACAAGAGATGGAAGTACGATATCCTAGAATGCAAAAACTCATTTTCTCCTTAGTAGTTGCAGCAAAGTGTTTGCGACCCTATTTCCAAGCCCACACTATTATGGTTTTGACGGATCAGCCCTTGAAGGCCATTTTGTGCTACTCGATATTTCAGGAAGGATAGCTAAATTGATCGTTAAGTTAGGGGAGTTTGACATTGACTTTTAGCCTATATCGATAATAAAAGCGCAAGTCCTGGCTGACTTCATAGCTGAATGCACTTGGGGACAAGATGAGGATCAACTAAGGACTAAAGAGGGAGAGACCACCGAAGAAGATCCAGAATTTATATGGATGCTTCATGTGGATGGTGCCTCCAATGCCAATAGCTATGGAGCTGGTCTCATTTTGGCCAATCCAAATGGTCAAGTCATAGAGTACGCTCTTCATTTTTCTTTCCAAGCTTTGAATAATCAAACAGAGTATGAAGCTCTCATTGCTGGACTCAGAATTGCTCAAAAACTAGAGATTAGAAAGATTAAAGCCTTTTTGGATTCCCAGTTGATGATGAATCAAGTAAAAGCTGAATTCGAAGCTCGGAATCCCATTATGATTCAGTATTTAGAGAAGGTGCAAAGCCTAATATCCCAGCTAAAATATTTTGAAATTATTCACGTGCCCTGAACAGAAAATTCCCAGACCGATGCTCTTTCACGTCTTGCAACCACCGCCCCAGACTCCCTTGACTGAACATATGTGGAATATCTTGAAGACCCTAGCATATCCGAATCCATAATGAAAATGTATCCGATCGAACATGAGCCCTCCTGGATGGATCCCATCCTTAAATTTTTTAATGAAGATACATTACTCGGAAACAAACTTGAAGCTAAACGACTTCGTTGGATGGCTTCCCAGTATGTGATCTTAGATATGACCTTATATAAAAGATCCTTTATACAACCTTTATTAAAATGTCTAGGGCCATCAGATGCCGATTATGCTCTCAAAGAAGTACATGAAGGTATATGCGGGGATCACTTAGGGGACAGATCCTTGGCTTACAAAATAATTCATCAATGTTACTATTTGCCAACTATCCAGAAAGATACTGCAGATTTTGTATGAAGATGTGTTCAGTGTCAAAAGTATTCTAATATACAAAGATGGCCTGCGAATCAGCTAATTCCGTTGACAGCTCCCTGGCATTTTGCTCAATGAAGAATGGATATTCTCGGTCCATTCCCTCCAGCCTCCAGGCAATGAAAATTTTTTATAGTGACTATTGACTACTTCACTAAATGGGTTGAGGCCGAACCTTTGGCACAAATTACTGAGGCAAGAGTCGAGAATTTTATACGGAACTTTATTATTTTTCATTTTGGAATTCCTTATACCATTGTTACTGATAACGGATGGCAATTCTATAATTCAAAGTTCAAAAGCTTCAACACCCAGTGCCATATACTTTATAAGCTAACTTTCGTAGGCCATCCTCAATCTAATGGAGAAGCTAAAGTGACCAATAGAACTATTCTTCATGGTCTCAAAACCAGATTGAATGATGCTAAGGGATTATGGGTTGATGAGTTAAATTCAGTTCTTTGGGCATACCGAACTACTTATAGAACAGCCACCGACGAATCTCCATTTCACTTAGCTTATAGCACTGAAGCAGTCCTTCCTGTAGAAGTCTCCTTACAATCTTTACGGATTGATCATTATAAAGAACCTGAAAACTTGAAATGCCGAAAAGTTGATTGGACTTGTTGCAAGGCACCCGAATCCATGCTCAGCTGAGGATGGCTGCATATCACCAGAAAGTTGCCAAATATTATAACTCTCACATGAAGGAACGAGTTTTTTGCCCCGAGAACTTAGTCTTGCGAAGATCTGAAGTATTTAAGCCAATTGAACAAGGCAAACTCTCTCCTACTTGGGAAGGTCCTTATCGAATCAGAGGAGTCATCCACCCCGGAGCTTATCGACTTGAAACTTTGGAATATACTTTGTTACCTCAGCCTTGGAATGTAGAAATCTTCGCAAGTATTATCAATAAAAATCCTTGTTCACAAAGTTATACTGAAGTATCGAGATGGACCTAATCACTCTGTCTTATTCTCTGTTAAAAGGTATAAGGATGATCTACGTGATCTATCCTATGAAATGCCGAGGTGGGTTTGATCAGCCTGTCTTATTCTCTATCAAAAGGTATAAGGATGATCTACGTGATCTACCCTATGAAATGCTGAAATGAGCTTGATCAGCCTGTCTTATTCTCTATCAAAAAGTATAAGGATGATCTATGTGATTTATCATATGAAATGTCGAGGTGAGCATGATCAGCCTATCTTATTCTCTATTAAAAGGCATAAGGATGATCTACGTGATCTACCCTACGAAATGCCGAGGTGGGCTTAATAGCCTATCTTATTCTCTATCAAAAGCTATAAGGATGATGTATATGATCTACCCTATGAAATGCCAAGGTGGGCATGATCAGCCTATCTTATTCTCAATTAAAAGGCATAAGGATGATCCACGTGATCTACCCTATGAAATGCCGATGTGGGCTTGATCAGCCTATTTTATTCTCTATCGAAGGCGTAGGAATGATCTACGAGATCTATCTTATGGTAAATCCGATAAAATATTGGAGGATTTAATGAAATGATGAATTTAATTACTTCGGATCTTCTCATTTCCTAAAGAAGAATAAACAAGGTTATGGTATCTCATTTACATGATTATTTTATTATATCTTCTTGGAAGAAGGGAATGATTTCACGTATCAAGTTCTCTTATTCGGTATATTAATAGCATAATTATCCAAAGCCTGGTTTCTATCCAGCTGATTCTATTTAATATGATCTGAAGAATCTGAATTATGAAATTGAGAAGATCACCTATATGATTAGTTGACTTATTTGGGTTCTTTGAAGCTCATGTTTACATCATGACTAGGTCCGAAGACTTAGTATTATTTTAAGTCCAAAGACTTTATCCTTAGACAAATTTCCATCCAATATTTCAAGGTTGAAAGTTGATATACTTGTCAGGAATATTATTTATTCACAAATTTTATATGATTGATAAGACATAATTGAACATTTTACCTCCAATGAATCCATACTTGGTAAATTTTTCATTGCAGCATAATTCATTTGGAAAGAAAGATATTCTATTCATGAAAAGTAGTACATATATATTATCTTTCTTATAATAGGATAAAAAAAAGAGAGGCTACAAAAATTGTGCATCTTTTATATCAGCCACCTATGGATTGGCTTCAACCAGAGTATCTTTAGCTTGGGTTAGATCAACTGGGTCAACAACCGTTAATATTTCCTCTCCAGGTACTTCTTTGGTTGTGGCATGAACTTCTTCATAATGACCCGATGTTGCTTTTGGTGATCCAGGCTCTTCTGTTTCTTCAAGTTCATATAGCTGAATATTCAAAATATCGAGGTTTGGGTAAAGTTTTTGTACTTCATTTATCCCATCATTATAACCCGCTCGGTAGTTGAAGGTTCCTGCTTCGATCATTTTATCATCGAATATCGAAGACTTTTTATAGTGCTCGATCGCCCTACTTACTTGATCTTTTAAAGCTTCTATTTCTACTGTCGCTGCTTCAGCTTTTCTGACCGCTTCATTGGTCTTTTCAACCATCTCTTTGGTCTTCTTCTAAGATTCCTTGGCCGAATGTTCCAAGGACCGAATTTTCTTTTTCTCTTTTTAAATTTTACTTCTTGTTCAGAAGCCCTCAGCTAAGTTTTTTCCATTTCAGCCTTCAAATTTTGAACTGCGACATCATTCAAAGAGAGTTTTTCTTTCATGGCCTTCTTTAACTCCTTAGCTACTTCTTTCTCGGCTTTAGCCATTTAGAATTTTTTTTGATTCCCTTATGGTAATCTCTGAACTTAATTATACTCTCTTCCATAAAAGTGACATCGTGAATCAACTGCATTGACCACGTGAAATATAAAGTTAGCAAAGTTAAACATTATATTAAAAGGAAGAAAGGAAGAAACAATATTCACCTTCAGCATAGATAGAATGCTGAATCGGATATCTCCTCGATGCACTTGGTTTTGCTGACTTCCCACTCTCGAGGGAGGAGAGTGTACTTCAATATCTCCCTAGCTAATTCGAGATGCACCAAGCCTCGTTCGTCAAAAAAAGTTGCAAAATTCAAGTTATACTCCCTATCCGTTGGGGCATTCCTCCCTGTACCCCCTTCAGTCTGAGGAGCCTTTCCTTTTGCTCTTTTTTTATCCTTCGAAGAGGCAAGGAGCGGCTCTCCGATAGTCGGATTTGGAATGGATCGTTCCAGAGAGGACAATGGGGATGAACTCCTTAAAGGATGTTCCATTGAGGGCGCATCATCTTCGTCAGGTGTGGCCCTTGTTGGAGCTGTATTGGAAGTTCCTTCGACCCTAGCCTTCTTTCGGACTTTGGTTTCCTTCTGATAAATCGGCACTGCTCTCTTTCAAATGCCTATCGAAGTCTTTCAAGGTTTGGCCTCATCGGTTCATCTACAATCAAAGAGAAAGGATTCTCAGGTCAGTCATCGGAAGAACATAATAGATTTTGAAAAAAGAACTAAAGCCAACTATCTTCTATACCTAATGTCAGAAGCTCGCTGATATGAGCGAGATGAAGGTTTTATTCCCTTAACAGTTTCTTGGCCAGAGGAAACCCCCGACTTGATAATATCTCGAAGTTCTTCTGATCGGCCTTCAAGATTCTTTTCCCGACATTTGCATCTAAATGTGGAGTCTTCCATTCGATATTAAAGCCCCAGGATGGATAAAAGATAAAAAAGAAACAAGGTTTTCACCCATGCATGGCACTAAGAGTCCCTTAATTAGTCTTCGGCCTAGACGAGGGCCAATAACCCACCATCCTTCACCATGAAAGTCTTTTTTCAGTACAAAAAGAGAAGTAAATAAAGAAGTTCCGGGCTCTACCTTATGGAGTTTGCAAAAAACTAAAAACCCACAGATGTTTCTAAAGTTGTTCGGCATCAGCTGAGCTGGGACTACTTGATAAAGATTAAAAACCTTCACATAGAAAGAATGAAGAGAAAATCTAAGGCCAGCCTTTAAATGATCTTCGCATACGGCGATTGCCCTGGGAGGAGGACGAATAATCTTTTCATCTGGATTGGGAACAAATGCCTTAAAGGTCCTAGGAATGTGATAGCGATTCTGAAGACTCTCTACCCTAGTATGAGACAAGGAACTAATGACCGTTTCCGAAAAAAGTTCAGAACCTTTCCTTCTGATAGGGCCTCCACTCCCAGAAGGTTCCTCCCTCATTAAACCCTTGCTAATGGTTGGGTTATCTAACAACTCAGACATTATGAAAGAATAAAGAGAAGGACCCCTACCTCCAGGAAAAAACAAAATAACTTGCAGAAGAAAAACAATGGTGCAGATGAGAGAAAGAAGAGGGAAGTTTCAGTAGAAAACGTGGAAGTTCATTTTGTTACATAACCACCCCTTTTATATGCAGGATGGTAGCGTTTTCTTGGGAAGATGGCGGTCTTTTCAATCATATAACGTATCAGCGGCGCTGATCGTGGGTACGAATTACTAAAAGGCATCGATTAATGAATTGTCAGTTACGATCCGCGAGAAATATCACAGACGGCCAAGATGAGTTTTTGACATAATAATCAAAGTTCAGGATCTCACCAAGTGCACCTTCTCGATTGACGAAAAGTTCCACAAAAATTCTTTTAATGAAAGGACCAGCCAAACTTTCGAATAAGCGCTTCCCTTTTTGAGGCATCAATAATAGGTTGACACCTGTCTTTGGCACGATCTCCAAATCATAAATCAGTTATTATAAATGACAGAACCAGTGATTTGCCATCATTGGCTATCTTCTTTTCACCAACAAATGATAAATTATGATTACTCCCATTTTCCGAAATAAAATTATTTTGAAATTGGAAGTGGGGGACAGATGTTGGGATGATCCGATTTGATGCAGTGTAACTATCGGTTCATTAATCTAATCGATCTTACTTGAGCTGGTCAGCTAAGTCAATACGCCCAAAAGATGACATTTCTAAAATCTAAAGCTTATGATTCATCCCTACGAAGCAGTATCTCTATTCCTTCATCATGTTGGTCATATTTCGTAAATGTATAATCATGTCTTCAGTTTGGTCCGAAGATGACACTTTTGGAATATATCGTGATTTCATTCGGTTTCATGTCTTCAGCCTGATCCGAGGAGGACACTTCTGGAATGTATTGTTTATCCCTTTGGTTATATTGTAAATAGTTCTTTATCTTCCGGCTCACTCTGAAGGAGATAAATCCGAAGCATATAGCTAGCACTTCTTCGGCCCATTCCAAGGAAGACAGTTCGAAGAAGTAGTTAGACTCTTTTTGGATCTCTTCTAAAGAGAATGTATCTGAAGCATGTGAACGATCTCTCAACCTGAAGTAGTTGAAAGTTGTTCTGGTTGTTATAACCATCCACATGATCGATAGCTCCGGCTTCGATAATCATAGACTAACTAATTTTCGACCACCACTACTTACTGTTATGAGGAAGTTATATTAACGAACTTTCATAACCATAAGTAGTTACACTCACGCCTATAAATATCAGTAAGAGGGGACACTCGAGGTAAGCCAACTCCAGGCAAGTTAGAGTCAGTCCACAACAAGCTCTTTCAACGCCATTCCACTCATTTTTCTTTCCATTTTCATTTCATTCTGCTATCAAGTTCTCCATTCTGCTGCCTAAATTCTTACTGATTTTGACATCGAAATATCTTATCGAAAAAATTCCGATCAGAAAATTTATTTTGCATGCTTTCATTGAGGATGAACCGACAAACAAATTGCTCCATCCAGTCCACAAAAATTTAGCGTCGACAAATGCTTACTTGCTAAAAAAATTATAATGACACGACATAATATAAATAATATCCTGAAAGACACCGAAGCACGTTGGGCTTAAATCAGTCGGTGCACAACAGAAATACAGCATCCAGAAGCTTCTCGGGTGACGGGGAGAAATCACGGAGTGTTGGCGGTAACTTGAAGTATTTTTTTATAGTAACCTTTTTTCTTTTCTTTTTTTTTCAAAGTCGGAGCACTCGTTCAATAGGAATGCCTATATAAGTGTAAATATATTAAAAAACTAAAAAAAAAATATTTTTAAAATAACCTGAAGTTTTTTATTTTAATTTAGAAATGATCATGCTCTGCCATATGGAAAACTATCCAATCGACAATTGTATTCACTTTTTAGAAAACATGTTAAATAATAATGAAAGTTTTTTTTTTTTTTTTTGGTTAAGATAGTAGCAATATCATGGATAAAAAAACATACATTTTTTTTTTTTTTTTGCATATTTCTTGGATCCAAGTAATTATAATTTTTCATGATTTTTTTGGATAGAATATTTTTGTCTGATCGTGCTGTATTTTTTTTTTTTTTTTTTTTAGATACGGTCCTCTGCAGGCATAATAGATGGATTGTCATGTCTCAAACCAAACATAATGGCTGCACAACTCGCAACCATGCGCGAAGTAAGCAAGATTTTAATAATATTGGTTCAATCCAATAAATAATTTCACAGATCATCGTAACAAATCCAATGGATGATTTAAATCATTAACAAATAACAAAATTTATTCAAGTACATAATTCGAAATGTACTAATTACTATTCCGCTCGACCATCATCCCCGGAGTATTCGAAACTAAGCATGACTTCAAAAAATAATATAACGGCATGGTACAGACTAATATCCCAGTAATCCTATACACATAAACCAATGTAAATAAATAATTTTGAGATAGAATATCATAAAATTATTTACCAACTAGCCAATATATCGTATATCATCAAATAATCATTCTATTTAAAAATAATTTATCATATAGTATTAAAATAGTCATTCTATGTGTTGCCGATCTCATTGAGGTGGCCTGTAGCTCGTGAGCTGGCGTCGGTTCTCGGACTCTCTCATCTCGAGATCTCCAAGCTTCCGGACCTGCAAAACAAAATATGAGACCCTAGCCGGGGATTCCGGCGGGGACACTCCGACGGTCAAGTTAGAGAGCGGCAAGATGGAACAGGATCTCTAAGGCGGGTTCCCAAAGGATTCCCGTGCTTAGAGGAGAAGTAGGTGAAAGATGTGTAGGGAAGAGAGGGGTTGAAGCCCGGCTTCTTGCACGAGGTTCACCGAGCTCGCGCCTGAGGACTTCTTGGTGGTCCCCGGATCATCTCTCGATGTTCTCTCCCTTTTTTCACTTACCTTTCCATCCGTTTTTACCGACCCTTTTATACCACCGGACCGGCTTCAGCCCACCTCCCCTTCCGGAGGCTCTCCGAGGTCTCTGGATCTTCCTCCCCCCTCTCCTTCAAGTCCGGGAGTTAAGTGATCGGCATGCCTTGTCCGCCGTGTGTCACGAAAGGGGGAAGATTGGCGAGACCTTGGGCCAAGTACGGGAGCCCTCCTTTCGAGACGTTGACGGTGGGCTTCCGGCCGTTTCAGACTTCTGCCTGCAAGGATTTCGTTCCTCGATCACGGGGCCCTGTTTAACCAATGTAAACGAGGTTTTGCGTATCGCTGCGGACCGTACTGGCATCCTGTACGGGACGCGGCGCGCGCCGGTTCCAGTAGCGACCTCGTGACCCGTGCCTCTGCCTCCCCGAGGCCTTGCAGAGTAGGGATGTCTTCGGCTGAGGTGGACCCATCAGGGGGTGCCACTTGGCGATGGAGCAGAAAGGTCGCCAGCTTCGGTCGAGGTGGACCCCTCCTGGGTGGACACCTAGCGGAGTGGCAGAGACGCTCGACTTCGATCGAGATGGACCCGTCTTGGGGTGCCACCTGGCGAAGGAGCAGGAGGGCCCAGCTCGACCTCAGTTGAGGTGGACCCATCTTGGGGTGCTACCTGGCGAGGGAGCAGAAGGCTGCCAGCTTCGGCCGAGATGGTCCCCTCCTGGGTGGACACCTGGCGGAGTGGCAGAGATGCTCGACTTCGACCGAGGTGGACCCGTCTTGGGGTGCCACCTGGAGAAGGAGCAGGAGGGCCTGGCTCGACCTCGGCATAGGTGGACCCGTCTTGGGATGCCACCTAGCGAGGGAGCAGAAGGCCGCTAGCTTCGGCTGAGGTGGACCCCTCCTGGATTGACACCTGGCGAAGTGGCAGAGATGCTCGACTTCGACCGAGGTGGACCCGTCTTGGGGTACCACCTGGCGAAGGAGCAGGAGGGCCTGGCTCGACCTCGGCTAAGATGGATCCGTCTTGGGGTGCCGCTTGGCGAGAGAGCAGGAAGCCGCCAATTCGGCCGAGGTGGACCCTTCCTAGGTGGACACCTGGCGGAGTGGCAGAGAGATGCTCAACTTCGATCGATGTTGATCCGTCTTCGGGTGCCACCTGACGAAGGAGCAGGGGGGCATGACTCGACCTCGGCAGAGGTGGACCCGTTTTGGGGTGCCACCCGGCGAGGGAGCAGGAGGCCGCCAGCTTCGGTCGAGGTGGACCCCTCCTGGGTGGATACCTGGCGGAGTGGCAGAGAGGTGCTCGATTTCGGTCGAGGTGGACCCGTCTTCGGGTGCCACCTGGCGAATGAGCAGGGGGGGCTTGGCTCGACCTCGGCAGAGGTAGACCCGTCTTGGAGTGCCACCCGGCGAGGGAGCAGGAGGCCGCCAACTTCGGTCGAGATGGATTCCTCTTGGATGGACACCTGGCGGAGTGGCAGAAAGATGCTCGACTTCGATCGAGGTGGACCCGTCTTGGGGTGCCACCTGACGAAAGAGCAGGAATTTTGAAAGAAAAATCCACGTAGCACCTGCGACTTTCAACTGGATCTGACACACGTTCCACATCAGCGATGTAACCATATCACTATGTAATAGTGATATATTAAATAATAATATATCTGTCATTTTCTAGTTGGCAAGATCCAGATCAATCACCAATTTTTTTATAATCCTCTGCTCTGCTGTTTGTGCTCTGTTTCGTTTGCTGCTTCCAATCAGTATTATCGTGCAAATGTATAAAGTAGGTGTCAGGGAATTAGGGTTTTAGATTTTCATTTCATGAAGTGTTGTGGGTGATTTGTTCTTTGCATTTGAGCAAGCAGTTGGTGCATAATCTATGTTTCTAGCTGAGAAGTGGTGATAGAGTAGGCAATCTCAAAGATTTTTTTAGAGAAAACAAGTGAATACTGATATTTATTAGTTTGATTTGTTTTCCCGTTGCTTGGTAAAAGACAATAATGGATCAGATTGTATGTATACTGATTTTATCATTCCTTATGAATATTTAATGTTGGCCTAATTTATGAATCCTATATAGAAATATGTATTTGAATGACTACTCATTTCACTTGAATGAGATTTTCAACCTAAGCGTTTAATTTCTGTTTATGAAATGATGACATTTTCTTATATGGAAAAACGCTCGTGTGATATACTTTGTATTGGAAACAATATTAGTTGATGGTGTTGATGTACTTGATTAGTACCTGGTAATTGGGTAAGGCATGTAAGATGGGTGATGCATTCATTGCGCTGAAGACCAGTTTAGCTGATCCTAACAATGTTCTCTGAAAAGTTGTGATCCTATCCTTGTCAATCCCTGCAGTTGGTTTTACGTTACATGCAACAGTGTAATAGTGTTATTAGAGTGAGAGCTCAATGGTGTTATTAGAGTGAGAGCTGCTTCGTGACAATTTAAAGGGGGTCATTCATAATCATTTTCATTTTGGAACTCAACGGTAATAACATAAGTGGAAGAACTCCAAACGAGCATGGGAACTCGACAAACTTGGGGAGCTTGGATCTTGATGAATTTTAACGGTCCCATCCGAGACACATTGGGCACGCTTCAGAAATTACGTTCCGAATGAAGTACACATCTTTCTGCTGTTTACTTTTATTTTAGATAGGTTGAACTTTTGCTTGCGCTTTTCAGTTTATAATTCGAAGGTTTTCCCGTTGGGATGTTGGTAGGTTAGGTGCTGATATGCAGACATGCCAGGCTTTTGTTGGTCCGAGTATAACTGCATATTCCATTTTGTCTAACCTTTTTTAAGATATAGATTGAAGATTTATGTGCCACTACTTTTGATCGAACGCGCGTTGGCTAAAATTGTTGAGCTTTTGGTAACATTGGGGCCAGATATGGAGTTTCAACGGTAGTTAAAATGTTTAAGACTGGCCGACCAAAGGCATGGTACCAATTAAAAAGACTGAGGTTATTAGGTGGCTCTGTCTGGGCTAGGGATCACAATACCGAAGCGGCATCTACTCTCCTTTCCGTGTGCGTTGGTAAAATTATTAGATAAATCAGTCCGATAGCAACTAACCACATTACCCTCTCGTATTTAAACAATTCAGTATCAAATGGAAGCTCTCTATTACCCACGTATACGCTCGAGGATTTAAATTGATCCACCTGAATCTAGTCTGTGCAATAAATTCTATCTGCAGCCGTAGCATTCCTCTTCATTCCAACTCATGGTTCCCCGGTCACGAGTTGACCCCACTCACAGCAGGAGCGAGACCCCACCATAACCGAATGAGGCTCTACATGGCTTTGCTGTACTTCGCCTGCTAAGCAATCTCACGCCAACGCACACGGCTAGCCTGTAGAGGCTCGCTGCCCAACCCAGGGAACCATATACCCTGGTACCCAAGTGGCACCTGCACTCTTTTGTTTGATCATACAACATCTATGGCAACAGTATGTCTTTTTTTTTTTTTTTTTTTCTCTAATTAATTCCTCGTATATGCAGGTAAATTATAAATCATGTGTCTAGATATCAAGAGATGCTTCATATTAAACCATGCTTTATATCTGCTGCAAAGTCTAAGAACATTTTGGCTGCATTGTTCAAACAAGAAATGAGAGGAGATATTTAATTGTTATTCGAGGCTATCTATACCATTTTGTTCTGTTTTAAGTGTGAAAACCAACGGAATTGTAAAGAAGAAAAGAAGTCACATTCTATGTTAGTATAATAATTTAAATGTTAGTACTCATATGATGCCCATAGAACTCTACAATAAATAAATTATTAACTAAATATGTGAGTTAGTGGATAACAGGGCCCCTTTTTTTCCGTCATTATTATACTTTAGAACCAGATTCATCTTCCATTATGGGGAATAAGACTAAAACATGTGATCAATTAAATTGTTGTCTTCCCTTTGTCTAGTTTCTATCATAGGAATTTATGATACGATTCCTGGTGATAGAGGTCAAACCTAGAGTAGGTTTTGTATGATATGCTTGCATGCATGATCCTTTTTTTTCTTTCCTGCACTCACCTAGCATCCATTAATATTGTTCAATCTCCATCTAACATAAGCTTCAAGGAAAGATTAATTAAAGTTGAAGTACAATTTAAGCATCATAAGATCATGTTAACAACATGATATCTTATTCAAATATTGAACGTGGGAATCGCTAGCAAAATCTCGATATATCTCAACATCCATTTCTTGAAGTTTCTCTGTGCTATTGGCCTTCTGCCGTGGTTGCAGGCATTGTAAAGAGGACATGATTGACTGCAGATGTTTTTGCAAATTTTTTTTGAGTTATCTCTGGTTATCATTTTTTCCTGCATGCCTTTCCAGCTTACAAATTGTTAGGATGAACATGTTTCTGGATGATGTGTTTTTGTGGCAAGGGAACTCTGCGGTAATAACATTAGTGGAAGAACTCCTAATGAGCATGGGAACTCAACAAACTTGGTGAGCTTGTTCTTGAACAATTCTAACGGTCCCATCCCAGACACGGTGGGATTTTTTTTAAAAATAATATATAAAAAAAATTTAATTACAAAAATAGGTAATCCGTAAAATATTTACGGATCTAGGTGGCACGTGGCAAAAACGGCGGAGAAAAAAAAAAAAAAAATGATACGTGGCATTTTGGTGGGCTGCGTGGCCGAATTCGTCTTTGGAAAAGACGAATTCGCTTTAGAATTCGGCTTTTCTAAAGACGAATTCATGGGCGCGCAAATTTCGTTCTGAATTCGTCTTTTCCGTAAATTTCGTTCTGAATTCGTTTTTGGAAAAGACGAATTCATTTTAGAATTCGGCTTTTCCAAAGACGAATTCATTTCGTTGTGAGTTCGTCTTTGGAAAAGTCGAATTCTGCCCTAATTTCGTTCTGAATTCGGTTTTTGAAAAGACGAATTCAAATTCGTCTTTTCAAAAGCCGAGTTTAAGCCTGGACGCCTGCCCCTGCTTTGACACGTGTCGATCTGGAGGTCTTACCGATCGACACGTGGCTTCGAAACCGAATTCGTCTTTTCAAAAGCCGAGTTTAAGCCTGGACGCCTGCCCCTGCTTTGACACGTGTCGATCTGGAGGTCTTACCGATCAACACGTGGCTTCGAAACCGGGGCAGTGGAAAGAGGGATATGAATTCGTCTTTCCAAACGACGAATTCGCCTGAGAATTTGTCGTTCGAAAAGACGAACTCAGGCAGCCGCTATATATGTTCTTCCCCTTTTTTTTTTTTTTTTCGCTGTTCTTCCACCAGTTTTTTTTTTTTTTCTTCCAGTGGTCCCTCACCTCTCCCGTCCGATCTTATAATAAATTTTGTTTTATCTTCTTGTGGGGACCTTATATTGAAGATTACTCTTGCTCATCCATTCCGATAAGTTTTTTTTTTTTTTTTATTTATTTTTTTAGTATTTAAATTTTATTTTGATTAATATTTTTTTTTTGTATAGATCTGATTATTGGCTTTTTGTTGGATGATCTAGATCTTGTTCTTTCATATTTCATTATCCGGATTCAAGGTAAATTTTTTTTAAAATTTATAAATATTTGATTGTTTAAATTAAATTTTGTATATATTAATTTAAATTTGAATTAAATTTTTTATTACATATTTGAGTAATTAAATGTTATGTTTTGAATTTTTATGATAAATTTTTTTCGACTTTATTATTTAATAATTTATATTATTATTTTTATGATAAAATATAATTTTTGCTTTAGAGAGAGTAGTATCTTTGTTGTATTGTAATTTGATTTTTTTGCCAAGTTAAATTTATATTTTATAATTGTTATTAGGATTTTTAAATTACAAGTTACAATTATGTCTCATAAGCTATATGCTTGTTATTCTGCGAGGGATGTTTAGTTAATTTACATTTTAATTCCTAGACATAACTTGTTAGGATTATTTACAAGGCCATTATAAAGGGTTTAGGTACAATTGCTTTATCACCTATTAGATCACCTATTCTTGTGTATTCTCAATTCAAAATAAAAAGGCTATAAGGTGATGATCGAGATCTGTTACGCCCGTTCGGCTTGTCCCGGGTCGGACCGGCTTCGGGCACCCGATCGGCCGACTCCCGTGTAGAGTCCCACCCCATGGTGGCTGACCTGGGGGCTTCGCGGACTGGCGGGTGCCTCACCGTCCGCGCATTGCCCCTCTTAATGGCCCCGGTCGGCTCCTGGGATCCTGTCGATGGCTCCGGTTGGCTCCTGGGATCCTTTCGATGGCGAGTCTAAAAAATTTATTAAAATTAAAAAAAAATATTTATTATTTCATGAATTAAAAAAATGATATATATTTATAATGATTAATTAAATAATATGTAGTTCCAATTATTAAAATTTAAAAATTTAGTATTATATTTCAAAAATTAATTAATGGTTTAATTAATGTAAAAAAATAATGATATACTAAAAAATTTTTATTAAAAATCTGAATAAAATTTTTATTTAGTAATACTTAGTTATGAATAAAATTTGAAGTTTATGTATTTGTAGTTTTTTTTTATTAAATAAATGTGTAGCATGAATTTTTATAGCATGTATTATGTACATATTGATATCAGTGATGTAATTATGATGTAATTGTAATTATATTTAAATGATTAATTATGATGAATTTTCTATATATATTTTTATAAAATTTGTATTTCATTGAACCGTATACCCGTCAATTGCTTGATATGCATATTCTGTAGTATCCGTACATGTTTTTATACTTGTACAGATCTGAGAATTATGCATATTGATCAATTGATTGTCCAATTTGGACAGTTTGGGAATTGCAAATAATTTTACAGGTCAATTTATAGTAATCAAACGATGTGCAATGAAGGCCGAATGAAATTTCGATCATCATTTTCCTTTTGTTCTTCGCATACATAAATATTTGTATATGGAGAACTAAGGGAAAATGCTGCCGAAATTTCATTTGGTCTTCATTACATACCGTGTGATTACTATAAGTTGACCCATAAAATTAATGCAATTCCTGAATGGGATAGGACCTTTACCTAGTAGTTGATGATAGGATGCATTCATCATGATAGACAAATAATTATGTTTTGAATTTTATTGTCATATTAATTATGTAATTTAATTAGTTTGTTAATGATATCAATATATGAGAAAGTTATTTCTAAATATATTTTGTTAATTAAACATGTAGGATATAATGGGAGAAAGAATCACAGCATTATGTTATATGGGTGGTTCTATGATTAATGGATCAAATGGAATTGAGTACAATCAGGGACCAAAAAAGGCAATTAGAATCAGTTCTGATATGACATTTCAAGAGTTGGAGAACAAAATATGTAGAGTTCTCCGTATTGATAGAACTGGAAAAAAAGTTTTGATTATCTATAGATATCCACAAGTTGTCCAGCCGACATTTGTAAAGTACGAACCTGTTCCATTAACCGATGATGAAGACATGGAGATGATGTTTTCAACTATCGGTTCACATTCATGTATATCGGGTGCAGAGTTATATATAGATATCCAAACCATTGAAGCTCCTGAACCTGATTGCGAACAGGATGATTACGAAGAAGCTGTTCGAAATATAGCATCCCACAGTGTAACTAAACAGGTTCTATTATATAGTACTCCGAATATTACAGATAATGAAGTAAAAAATATTGGCTCAGTTTTTACTGTAGATCCGTTACGTACGGTGGACAGTACTGTACCGGAAAGTAATATTAGAGAAGCATCAATATATACAGCTGCTGATGACAGGGTGCATGTCGATAATCAACTTTTTAGTGAGAATGATGATGAAAGTGAACATGACTTGGCTGACAAAGGTGACGAGGCCGGTACTTCACATCCAGTACGAAGTCCGGATGATACCACTGTTCCAAATTATTCTACATTTGAAGCTCCATCTAGAACATTTACCCAGATTGATTGGAATGCTGCAAATATGTCAATGTATTATTCAATGCAGGAACAACATGTTATATGGCAAAGGAATGAGGAGTTACGTAAAGGACTCCGCTTTATAGATAAGGCAGAATTGCAGACTGCAGTAAAATAATATTCTGTTGAAAGACATCATGAATTCAAAGTTATTGAATCAAATCCAAATATATGGCATGTCAAATGTAAGAGCAAAGATTCAGGTTGTCAGTGGATGCTGAGAGGTATTAAACGGCATAATTTTTTTGAGATCTCACGATATACCGGTCCTCATACATGCCTATCTGCAATGATGTCTCAAGATCATTCTGGTTTGGACTCCACTTTAATTGCTAATGAAATTCGGGACCTGGTTAAAGAAATTCCTACCATTGCTATTGCTGGACTTGGTGCAGTCATAAAGAACAAATACAACTATACACCAAGTTATAGAAAATTATGGGATGCCAAACAGAAGGTGATAGCGATGCTGTTTGGAGATTGGGATATGTCATATCAATTGCTTCCGAAATGGTTGCATGCTGTACAAACATTTAATCCGGATACCTGGGTTAAATTTATCAACACTCCAACTGGTATACCGAATTGTGCCCAGTTTGATCGTGTATTTTGGGCCTTTGCACCCTCGATTGAAGGGTTTAAGCACTGTCGTCCGGTCATAAGTATCGATGCTACTTTCATGTATGGAAAGTATAAGGAGAAATTGTTGATTGCAACTGCTATTGATGGAAATAATCAGATCTTTCCACTTGCATTTGGTATTGTTGATGAAGAGTCAGTGGACACCTGGGGTTGGTTTTTAGCTTGTATCAGAAATTTTGTTACAACATGTCAGGAAATTTGTCTAATTTCTGATCGACATGCTGGTATACTTGCTGCAGTACAGAATGAGTATCTGGGTTGGCAGCCACCGCATGCTTATCATGTATATTGCCTGCGTCACGTGGCAAGTAACTTCAATTCAAGATTCTGTGATCCCAAACTAAGAGATGTGGTGAAAAGAGCTGGAATGCAAACGCAGCCTAGAAAATTCCATAAATACATGAGAAATATTGAGAAATTTAACCCAGAAGCTGTTCAGTGGTTGAATGAAATTCCTTTAGCAAAATGGACACGTTCACATGATGACGGACGACGGTATGGGATGATGACAACTAATATATCCGAGTGTTTCAATGGAGTTCTGAAAAATGCTCGATTTCTTTCCATAACAGCATTGGTACAGTTGACTTTCTTTCGCCTTGTGTCATATTTTGAAGGCCGACGTGTCCAAGCAATAGAGGCAATGGACAGAAATGAAAGGTTTACTCCTTTTGTTACGGGACATGTCATCTCCAACTAAGCCAAAGCGACATCGCATACCATTACCCGATTTGATAGAGCAACTGGCTTGTTCCAAGTCCAAACTGCTAGACGTGGACCGAACATGAACACGGGTGATAATACACAGGTATTTACGATCTTTATGTATCATTGAAAATATGTTATTACGTTGTGTATATGCTGAATTATGATTTTTGATGCTGTAGGTTGTTCATCTTTCCCAGCAGACATGTACATGTCAGAAGTGGCAATGTTTTTATTTATCTTGTTCTCACGTCATGGCTGCTTGTGCACATGTTGCCATTGATTTTAAAATATACATTGATCGGTACTATACATTACACGATTATCATCGAACTTATATGCCACAATTTCAACCAATTCCTCATGAAGAATATTGGCCCCAGCAAAATGAACACGGTATCATTATACCTGATGCAAATAGGCTACGACAGAAAGGTAGGCCACGATCCACGAGGATCAGAAATGATATGGATATAAGAGAAGCCGGCAACAAACGCAAGTGTACAATCTGTAAAGAAGAAGGACATGATAGGCGGTCATGTCCAAGGCTTCTACAAGCAGATTAGTTAAATTATATCAGTCATATTTTACAAATGTTTTAATATATGGATTGTAATGTATTAGGCTAATCTTGTGATTGCTTTGTATTTTATTTGATGGATTGTAATATATGGCTATGTTTTATTGTCTGATATTTATAACTTGTATATGGATTGATGTCCTTACTATGCATTTAATGGGCTTTGTGATTGATTTTCTTTGAGTTATCGCAGTTATGGATCCTGGTCCTTCTGATAGTAGTGTACTACACGGTCAGCCTTCACATAGATCATCTTTGGTCTGGGAGGGACAGGATGTTGTTTTGCACTGTCGACGTCGAGAGATGGTTATGCGCAGATCGATACCGCTCGATCGTCGTATTTTGCCATTGCTGATGCAGTCCAGATTCTACGGTCTAGCACGTGTTGGATTTATTAGATTGGACTGGCATTTGATCACTGCTCTCGTCGAGCGGTGGCGTCCGGAGACACATACTTTTCATTTTCCGCATGGAGAGGCGACCATCACCCTACAGGATGTTGCTGTTCAGCTAGGTTTGCCAGTAGATGGTCTACCAGTGACGGGTAGTACACGGGTAGACTGGAGGCAGCTTTGTCTTGAGTTATTAGGGGTCGTCCCATCGGATGATAGATTGCATGGATCTCGACTGAGCTTGGTCTGGCTTACCGAGCACTTCAAGGATTTAGCATTCGATGCGGATGAGGCAGCCATTCAGTGCTATGCTCGAGCATATATTTTACAGTTGATGGGTGGGTGCCTTTTTATGGATAAATCTGGGAACAACATGCATCTATTATTTCTACCTTTATTAGCAGATTTCGAGATGGCCGGACAGTATAGTTGGGGTAGCGCTGGACTCGCTTGGTTGTATAGAGAGATGTGCAGGGCGAGCCACAGAGATGTTACTGATATTGCTGGTCCGCTGTTGCTACTACAGTTATGGGCATGGGATAGAATTCCGATTATTGCACCCCACAGATTACTTCGACAGGCTCCAGATCCGATGATCGATTTTGATGATGATGGAGCCGGTTTACCACAGGGACCATTAGGGATGAGGTGAGTTTAGAATTTACATAATATTTTTATGCCATGTATGATATATATTATTTTAATTAATTAATTTAATTAATTTATTTTGTAGATGGAGAGATCTTTTTTCTGTCACACAGGTACCTATGCATGTGGTCTCTTCGTATCGTTATTTACTTGATCGACTGCGACCCGATGAGGTAATAAATATTGAATTTTTGATAATGATTGTCTTGTTTTATTTGTTTTTGTTTAATAAATTATACTTTAAATTATTTATAAACAGGTCATATGGCAGCCATATACTGCCGCAATGATTGCACAGTTACCAGACTACTGTCTACAGGGTCAGGAGATCTGGTGTAGTAGAGTGCCACTAGTATGTTTTTATATAGTAGAGTGGCATTTACCCGATAGAGTGATGCGCCAGTTCGGGATGCGACAGGTCGTGCCAGATCAGTTTGATACGTTGTCTGCACTACATCGTATTGATATGAGAGGACGATCTGATTAGGATTGGTCCACCGTTCATCGGGATTATATACAGTTATGGATGAGTCGTCATGACTATATTATACATGGCGATCCATTCGATGGTACCATGGATTATCACGATCCTTATATGCAGTGGTATCGTAGGATCACTCGTCGATTCATCAGTCGCAATAGTGTAGTATATGATTACATGGTAAGTAATTTAAATTTTATTATTTAAATTATAATATACGTTTAAATTTTGTCAAACTAATTAATTTTTTTATTTACAGGGTAGTAGTTTTGCGACGATACTTGAGCATGCGACCTCCCCGGATATACAGGATATATGTCACTCTGCCCTCCATACTCTTGGCGAGCATGCACGGATTCCACTCCATGAGTTTTATCAGGAGGGAGACAGGGAGGACGAGACTCCTTCGCCTTATTATCCATTTGCATCTTCATCGGAGCACCTCCGTCAGCTCATCACATACGAGATACGAGACGACATAGCACCTCTCCACATCCGATGCACGAGTTCACATCTACTTTGGATGTGGCATCACATTTTGATTATACTACTGCACCGGATTTCATGGGCTGGCAGCATGATTATTCCGGACATGGAGCATCGTCGTCACATCATACATCTGCACAGCAGGCATCACATGATGTAGAGCATGCTGCATATCAGGCATCACACGATATAGAGCATGAGACAGAGCAGCATCAGCCACTTCCGATCCGTCATCGTATACAGCCTGCACGCACTAGGAGACGGCCACAATGTGGGACCGAATGACCGAATAGTCATTTATTTTAGAATTTATTGTAATTCATGTTTTCTTGTTAATTTATATAAGAATTATTTATATAAGTGTTTATTTACATATGTGTTTATATGTGTTCTGGCCTAAAATAGACAAGCATTATTTATTTGTGTTGCCGATCTCGCCACCGCGCATGTGGCTTCAGAGCCGCTGATTTGATTAGACTGTCTCGTAATGAGGTCTCTTGGCTCTCAGTTCTGTAAGACAAGGTCAGAGGCCCTGGCCGGGGGTCCCGGCGAGGGAGCTCCGACGGTCAAGTTAGAGAACGGCGAGAGTGACCGTCTCAGGGGCCACCTGGCGAGGGAGCAAGGGGCCACCGGCTTCGGCCGAGTCCGGTCACCATCCCGATTGCCAGTCCGGCTACCACCAGGATCTGATCATCGGTCCTGTCACCATCTCGATTGCCAGTCCTGCTACCAGTGACCATCGGTCCACCTATCGGTCAGACCATCGATCCACATATCGGTCCTGTAATTTTTTTATTAATTTTTTATTTTTTATAATAAAATTTGATACATTTATATAAATTTCATGGGTGTTTTTTAAATTTTTTTTAAAACAAATTCATTTTAATAACAAAATTTTTAATATAAAATCAATATTTTTAAAACAAAATTCACGGGATTTTTTTTTTTTACAAATTTCTACATGAATTCGTCCTTCGGAAGGACGAATTCAGTTGAATTGGATTCGTCCTTTTGAAGGACGAATTCAGTCGAAAGGACGAACTGAATTCATTCTTTCAAAGGACGAATTATCCACGTCATCCCAACCACCTACATCGGTAAATAAGTTTTACATAACCTATTTTTATAATTATTTTTTAAAAAATATTATTTAAAAAAAAAACTCGACACGGTGTGGGCACGCTTCGGAAATTAAGTTCTGCATGAAGTACACTTCTTCTTTCGGCCTTTTTGCTTTTATTTTAGGTTTGTTGAACTTCTGCTCGAGCTCATTTTCCAATGGCTTTTCAGTTTCTAGTAAGAAGGTTTTCCTATTGGGAAGTTGGTAGGTTAGGTGCTGATGAGTGCGGGTTGTCTCTTTCCATGCAAAAAAAAATTATTAATTTCTGTTCATGGCATGGGCTGTTGGATTGCAGTTTGCACGGTTTTCAAAGTATAATACCTGCTTCATGATCTGTGTTAATGGGGAAGGTCCGAATTTTTTTTTTTTTTTTTTTTTTTTGGTAAAAAAATTTATAAATCACGATTTTCTTTTTATAAAATAAAAAGAGAAGGAGGAGTTCGTGCCGGACATAGCCATCTCCAAACGGTATTCCAGTTCTAACTAAAAAATTTTGATACACAATGCGTATTAATTTTCTCTGGCATAAATTACATTCAAAAATTGAAGTCGGGCATACAACCCGGTACCGAAATGCAGGCATCTTTGTCTTTTGTTGGTCCTGGAGTATAAGTGCATATTCCATTTAACTTTTTTTAATATATAGATTGAAGATTTCCGTGCCACTATTTTTGATCGAAAGCGCGTTGACTAAAGTTGTTGAGACATGTTCAGCTTTTGGTAACATCGGGGCGAGATGTGCCTTCATGGATTTCCAACGGTAGTTAAACTGGCTGACCAGAGACACGGTGCCTACTGCCAACTAAAAAGACTAGGCCCATTAGGTGGCTGTCTGGCCTGGGGATCACATGCCTGACCGGTATCCTACTCTCCTTTCCATGTGCGTTGCTCTAATTATTACATTAATCACTCCAATACCCACTCCCCGCATTATCCTCTTTTATCTAAACAATTCAGTATCAAATGAAACTATGAAAGGTGTCTACTGCCCACATGTACGCTCGAAGATTTAAATTGACCCATCGAATCTGGTCCGTTCAATAAATTCTCTCTGCAGTAGTAACATTCCTCTCCATCCCATCTCATGGTTTCCCGGTCACGAGTTGACCCGACTCACAGCATGAGCAAGACCCCACCATAACCCCAGCAAGGTTCTACATGGCTGTTGCCGTCTAGATCACCATGACCGGTAGCTCTTACGTGGTCTAGATGAGTGGGCTCCGTGCCAGCATTACCGGGCTCATTGATCGAAGACGATCAAGAAAAACATAGTCGTAGTTGTGATGAAAGGGGCTTGGTACTGTAGTGGCCCTCCTGTGGGCCTCTCCGGTGATGAGTAATCTTCCTCCTTATTGTCCCTCCGTTGGACGATACCTGCAAAACAGGGGAGACCTGCGCCGAGGATTCCGGCAAAGACACTCCGACGATCAAGTCAGCGGGACGATCGAAGGAAATAAGGGACCTCCGAGACGGAGAGCTTGGAGGACTCTCTGCTGCCAGAGGGTGATAGACAATGTGAGAAAGAAGAGTGTATTGTCTCTTACCCCTCTTACCTCTTCCCGCTGCTCTTATGTAGACGAGCGGCTCTTGGTGTTCAGAGGGGCACGTTCTTCTTGGTATAGGCCTGTGAAGCTTCTGCAGGCCTAGAAGGCTTAGGTAGGTTGGTCAACTTCCTCCTTCTTGATGGTTCAGGAGGTTGGTGGAGGAGCACAGCGCCTTGGATGTGGCACTCCTTCCTGATTGGCGTAAGCTGTGATGGGGGCTTTTAATATAGCCCTCCTTCGTAGATGGCGGGCTCAGTTTGGCAGAGATGGTGATGTATCGGGCTGCCATCTAGCCTTCCTCCGTATCTATATTTTGAAAAGCATACCTGGAATGGAATCAAATAAACCGTGGCACATGCTTCGAGATGAGGCAGGTGAGGCTCTTCGTGAGCATGGTTCGAGGCGTCCCATAGCGAGGTAGGCCGCATAGCCCTTCTGCAGGGCTTCTGTGCATACGGGATGGGGTGCATGGGGCAGTTGCACGGATCGAGGCACGGCATGCAGGGTCTCCCCCATGCACGTGGTTCTAGGCATCGGAGCAGGCAGAAATGAGGTGTAGTCCCGCGGGCAGAGTCGGACCGGGCGTGGACGGAGCCGGGTGAAGCCAGGCATGCGGGCCGGAGCCAAAGGAGCCGGTCCTGGGCACGACGTCGTCGAGCCGGGGTCCCACCGGGCTGAGGTGTGGGCGCGCCAGGCAGCCGTGCCGCAGTGCCGAGCTGGGGGAGTTGGGGCTCGGTGGTGTTGGTCTCCCATAGGCGGAGCCGAGCGGGCAGGGGTGCACTGCGCGGAGCTGACCTGGGGCACGGGAGTGCCAGACCGAACGGGTCCCGCCGGACCGAGGCCAGAGCGGGGCCGAGGGCGCGGGAGCGTGCCATGTTCCTGCGGGCGTGGCCGGACTGGTCAATCAGGGCGGAGCCGTGCGCTGTGGTGGTGACCTCGTCCGGAGCAGGGCCCTGCCGCCCTGGGGACCGGAGCTGGGGTCGGGTCTCGCCAGACCGGAGCCGGAGTAGGCGGATCCAAGGCGCGGAGCTGGAGCCGCACAGGCGACCGTAGATGATCCGTGCCGCGTCCCTGCGAGCACGGCCGGACCTGGGAGCTTCGTCTCGAAGCCGGAGTCAGACCCAGCAGGCGGAGCCAGACTGGGTGGAGGTGGAGCGCGCCGGATTGGGGTGAGGCGGAGGCCTCCACGGGCGAGCTGGGCGCCGGACGGGAGCACGCGGAGCCGAAGGGGACGCGCGGGTCACTAGGTCACGCGGAGCTGGACGTGTGCCACGCCGGGCTCGGAGGCTCCTGGACCGTGCCGCGCTGGGCACGGAGGCGCCGGGCGGCGCTCGGTCGGTGCAGTGCCGGAGCCAAGGAGAGACCGGGGTGTGCGGAGGCGAGCTGGGGGCCGGCCTTCGCGCCGCGGGCGAGGTCGGGAGGAGCCACGCGGGTCGCTGCCGGGGTGCCATCGGGCTGAGCCGGACCGGACGAGGTGAGCTGCAGGGGCGTGCCACGAGCCATGCGGAGCGCTGCCTTGCCTGTGGGCGTGTCGGACTGGGGTGAGGCGGAGGCCTCCCACGGGCGAGCTGGGTGCCGGACGGGAGCACGCGGAGCCGGAGGGGACGTGCGTGTGACTAGGTCACGCGGAGCCGAATGTGTGCCGCGCCGGCTGCTCCTGGACCGTGCCGCGCTGAGCACGGAGGCTCCTGGACGGTGCAGTGCCGGAGCCAAGGAGAGACCGGGGTGTGCGGAGGCGAGCTGGGGGCCGGCCTTCGCGCCGCGGGCGAGGTCGAGCGGAGCCACCCGGGTCGCTGCCGGCGCGCCATCGGGCTGAGCCGGACCGGACGAGGTGAGCTGCAGGGGCGTGCCACGAGCCGTGCAGAGCGCTGCCTTGCTTGTGGGCGTGCCGGACTGGGGTGAGGCGGAGACCTCCCACGGGCGAGCTAGGCGCCGGACGGGAGCACGCGGAGCCGGAGGGGATGCACGGGTGACTGGGTCACGCGGAGCCAGACGTGTGCCGCGCCGGGCTCGGAGGCTCCTGGACCGTGCCGCGCTGGGCACGGAGGCTCCTGGACGGTGCAGTGCCGGAGCCAAGGAGAGGCCGGGGTATTGAGGTTCCCGTCGAGGTGGGGCTGAGCCGAGCTGGATCCAGGCTACCACGAGCGAAGCTTATTGGCGGAAGAGCTCCGCGCGGGCTTGCCGAGCTGGACCGGCACGTGCAGAGCTGCCGAGCTGAACTGAACTACATAAGTTGGACTTCTCATGGCCGAAGTGAGGCCGAGGTACTGGTTCACCGCCGAGGTGGGGCCGAGCCGAGCTGGGCTGAATCGCCACATGGCCGAAGTGGGGCCGAGCCGAGCTGGGCTGAACCGCCACATGGCCGAAGTGAGGCCGACCCGAGCTGGGTTGAACCGCCACATGGCCGAAGTGAGGCCGAGCCGAGCTGGGCTGAACCGCCACATGACCGAAGTGGGGCCGAGGTGGAGAGGTGCCTGATCGAGATGGAGAAGTACGTGACCGTGCCAGCCTCCAAGGAAGACTCGTGTCAGGGCCGAATGGATCTTGTTTACTACTGTAACAATGGCTTTGCCGTATTTTTATTTTAAAAAGAAAGACGAAACATTCATATAAACCTGATATGAATAAAACTCGTAAAATCACAAAATAAAATATTTTTAAATAAATCAGAAATATACTTCAGATAAGTTCAAACCATATTATCGAAATACTAAGCAATAAACAAAGCAATCCAATCAGCAGTAGAGTTTACTTCACGATAAACATATCGAATCACCAACGAAGCAACATCCCTAAGCAAAAAAATGATATCCTGTAATAAAGGATGGGTGGCAGCTTCCTTAGCATATATATACTAAATATAGATAATAATAGTAGAAGAGTCATCCTCAATCATCAATTGATCAACTCAAAGAATAAGTCTCGCATAAATAATGCTAGTTCAAGCAACTCATAACTTAGTCTCCAAAACTGAAGGCCCAAAGAGTTGACTACTACCCACTCTTATCAGTCTCGAGTCAGGATCTTTGATAACAAAGCCCACTCCTCTATTATTGCCCACAGTGCTGCCATCAAAGTTCAACTTAAAAAAAGTCAGGACTGGGTAGGGATTTTCAAGAAATAAATATCTTACAGGTCGCTCCATGAGCAAATCGAGGATTCCACGAATCCAAAATCCTCGCATCAAATTAGCAAACTCCAAGTGAATCATCTTAGTTGCCTAAATCAAAATACACTCCAAGAAGAATTGATGAGAAAGCCTTCTCGAATCAAATATCCAACTATTCCTTGACAGCCAGATAGGTAGGCCACATACACTGTTCGCACCCCCTTGATCTCAATCATCTACGAATCTATGCTAAACTTCAGGCTCTCTAGAAAGAGATGATAGGGCTATCCATCAAATTGATCATAGAAAGAAGGTTAGCCATCCTCCAAATTCATGCAGCTCTTAAATAGCAAAAAAGGGCATGATCTATCATCTCTTTCTCATACTCGCAACATAGGTAGATAGTAGGGAGAGGCACGCCCGTATCCTTTAAGATTGACCTGATAAGAAGACAACCCCAGGCATATTTTCAGAGAAACAGGCTAAGGTTCGGATAAACTCCAATCCTCCAGATCTAAGCTGTATCAAGTCTCTAGATCGGTGTCTCATCAAATATTGTATAAAGATCTTTTGCCCTCACCTTCTACCTGTAGGAGGATCTCTATACTCTTACATCCTAGGGATCACGAGTAGGAACTGCAATAGAAAAGGCTTTGACAGCGAGGTCAGGGCCAAAAAGCTAGGCCATATGGTTATAATGCCAAACCACATCTCCTAGTGTGCAGCAGATTCAAGATCCTTGTAGACTCCCTAATCTCCATGTTAATAAAGATTTGCCAGCTGCTTAGATATCCATAGGTTATAAAGAAAATTGGCAGTATGCCCACACTAACTACCAAGCGAATCTGAGTATAACTCCCATCGCATGGCTATTTATCTTCCTCCATGTAATTGAACTGCTTTGAAGATGCCTAATCCCATCAGGCACAATCTAGGGGCCATACTTGGCCCTTATCAGTGAACTCCAAATAATGTTAGGATAAAGCATAAATCTTGTAGCATGTTTAGCAATAAGGGCTTGCCTCTTCACCATTAAAGATGAAATCCCAAGCTTCCCATCTCTTACCGGCTAGCAAAGTACTTTCCAGGTCAGAAGATGCATGCATGACCCCCATGGTGGGAGCCTCATAGAAAATATTGAAAGAGTTGCTCCACCTTAAACAGATATATTTTCGATACCCAAGTGTTAGATAATAGATAAACAAACATAGAGCTAAAAACAAATCTCACCAAAATCACTTTGCCTATCATAAATAGAGCCTTAGCCTATCATTCATGAAATCGCTCTTAAATAGCTTTCTTCAAGCCTGAACAGTCTGCCCTTCTCAACCTCTAGCCAGAAATGAAAACATTCAAGTAGCGTTATACACCCTCTTACGTAGGAAGTTGATTACTGTCGACCTTATGAACTTGCAATAGTTGTTTCCACATGTTGGATAATTGACTGTTTGAAATCATGGAGACTAGCCAAGTAATAGGAGTAACAGGGAGTGCATCGAAAAATTATAACCGTCAATTGTCAAGTAAAAATTATTTTGATATTAACTTTGGCATAGACTGGCAAGTAAGGTTGTAACAATCAGTTATTACTATGAAAATATTTCGGTGACAGACTTTGGCCAGTAGATAAGTCAATAATTGGATAGGTAGATAAAGTATCTATCTTTGTGGCTGTGTCCCGAAAATATTTTATTTTGTGGATAAAGTAGATAAAGTAAATGAAGTATTTATCTTTGCGGCTATGTTGGAAAATATATGAGATATCCCATTATCTTTGCAACATGCTCCTTTTAACTTTTTACTCCCATCAGGTTTGTTGCAGTTATTCATGTTTTATTCCACATTATATAAGATCTCAATTTGTTCCTTCATTCTCAATTGCCGAACTCTCAAATCCATGGCATAAAATAACAATTGTCACAATGGTTTCGGATAGATCCCCTTACGTTATATATATATATATGTATATTAACAATGAGGGAGTCAATAATGGCTGTTATGGTTCCTCTGTACGCATTGTTATATAAGGAAATGGAACTTTCATTATTTATGTTGTATTCCAAATATAATTGTATTTTATTAAATTTAAATATAAATTATTTTTTTAATAACTAAAAACTTTGATTGAGAAATTTTTTTAGATAATATTTTTTTAATAAATATTTATCGAACTAATATGGATTGAAAAATATGTACCAAACTAGTATTATTTGATTTGTGTGGCAGCCACATCTGAACTTGTATCTTCAAATTTCAAAATAAAAATATAAAAAATATTTAAAATAATATAATAAAATTAAAAATTAAAAAAATTAATTTTTTTTAAAAAAGTTGTATGTACAATCTATGATTTCATTTTATTCCTATATTCCTATTTTTCAAATAAAAAATTAAAAAATTTAAATAATTAAAAAATACGTAAATAAAGTCATAAATTATTATCTTAATAATATAAAATATTAATATCATAAAAACTCATTATAATAAATAATAAATAAAATAAATATTGTAATAAATATATCATAATATATCGAATACATATTATATATTATATTATTAAATATAATAAATATAATAAATATTTTATGATATTATATAAAATTTATAATTTAGTCGGTATCAGTCCGGTCGTCAATTTCTTGTCAGGTCGGTGCCAGTTTGATTGTCAGCCCGGTGCTAATCCGGCCACTAGTTCGATCGCTAAGTCGATACCAATCCGGTCGCCAATTCAATCATCAGCCTGGTGTCAATTCGGTCGCCAGCTCGGTGCCAATCTGGTCCCCTGCTCGGTACCGGCTCGGCACTAGTTAGGTCACTAATTCGGTCGCCAGACCGGTGCTAGTTCAGGCACCAGCCTAGTGCTAGTTAGGTTGCCAGTCTGGTTGCAGTTCGATGACAGTCTAGTTGCTAGTTCGCTCGTCAGGCCAGTATCAATTTGGTCGCCAGCCCAGTGCTAGTCCAATCACTAGTTAGATCGTCAGCCCAGTACCAGTTTGATTGCCAGTCCGGTTGCCAGGTCAGTGCCAGTTTGTCTGCTAGCCTAGTGCTAGTCCGGTTGCTATTCCTACTGCCAGTTCAATGCCAGTCAAATTGTCAGTCCGGTGTTAGGTCGAGGACAATCTGATCGCCAGTCCGATTGCTAGCCCAGTGCTAGTCCAATCCAGACTGATGGCCGGACTAGCAACCAAATTGGCACTGGACTGGCATCGTGCTGGTGGCCAGACTTGTGATCGGACTGGCACTGGCCTGGCTGTCAGATTGACGACTAGATTAGCACCAAATTGGTGGCAAGAAATGCGACTCGACTAGCACCGACCTGGCAACCGGATTAGCGATCGAATTGGTACCGGATTGGCGATTAAACTAGCGACCGATCTAGCACTGGGCTGGTGACTGGACTAGTACCAACCTGATAGACGAACTAGCGACTGGACTACCATCGAATTGGCGATCGGACTAGCACGAGGCTAGCGACCGGATTGGCACCGGTCTGGCGATCGGACTGGCGGCCTAACTGATGACCGAACTGGTGCCGGACAGGGGACCGGACTTGCACCGGGCTGATGACTGGACTGGCGACCGGACTCATATCAGCATGGTGACCAGATTGGTACCTAGCTAACGATTGGACTGGCACTGGCTTGTAGGTGGATTGACGATCGGACTGGCACCAGTTTGGTGGCCAGACTAGCGACTAGACTAGCATCGACTAAATTATAATTTTTATATTTATTATAAAATATTTATTATATTTATAATATAATATATAATACATAATTTAATATAATATAATCATTTATTATATATTATAATAAATTTTATTTTATAATATTAATATTTTATAATATTATTATTATTAAAATAAAAACTTATGACTTTATTTATAATTTTTTTAAATTCTGAAATTTTTTAAAATTTTAATTTTTTTATTTAAAAAATAGGTTGATAGGAATAAGATGAAGTCCACGACCCGACTTCACTTTAAATGAAGCCATGGTTATATCTACGACTTTTTTTAATTTTTTTAATTTTTTAATTTTTTTAATTTATTATATTATTTTAAATATTTTATATATTTTTAATTTGAAATTTAAAGTGCTAGATTGGATCTGCAGCTTAATCAAGATTCCCGATGCGCTGCCACGCAAACCAAATAATACTAATTTGACAAATATACTCTAATTCATAGTAATTTAATAAATATTTGTTAAAAAAATTATTTAAAAATAAAATTTCAAAAATAACGCTCTTATTTTTATGTTGTCATCAGCTTTACACTATTACGAGACAATTATTATAATTATTAAAATAGTCATTATTTTAGCAATGAAATTTATAAATTACATAAAATAAGGCAGAAACCGCAGCTGTAAGGGCCAATAATGGTGCCGCCAGAAGGATGTCAAAAGGACAAACGCCTTATTAAAGCATTGACTTTTTTTTCATGACATTTACCTTTCCAAGCCTTAATCAAAATTTTCTCTTTGATATTTTCCGCTGCCTGGTTGCTGGTTGGTTTTCTTTTTTTTTCTTTTTCCCTTCAGAGACAAAATTCCACTTCAACGGCTAATCTCTTCCGCCGCCCCCCAGCACTTCTCTCTCCCGAGAACAATGCCCGCCTAACGGTCCATTGCCGCCGCTTCGACCCCACCGTGTTCCGCACGCCTCCCTCACCAGCGTTACAACTTTCCTACCCCTGGGCGCACTGCTCTTTCCCTTATTTATTTATTTATTTATTTATTAAATAAAGAATATGTTCTTGATCTCTCCAATCATACCGTGATCATATTTTAAAATTTTTTAATTTAATTAAATTATCAATAAAATCATATAAATTCATAATTAATTGGTAGCGTGACAAGATTTCCGTTGATCAAATTATCGTCTTAGTAATAATATTTAATGTACATCAAATCTATATACATATTTTTTGACAAGATATTTTTTTAAAATAAAATATCAATATTTTATAAAAAAATAAAATAATATATTATTTTTATAAAAAATAAAATATCACTTTCATGATAAATTTTTATTCTCTATTTATAAAAAAAAATAGATTTAAATCAAATTAGATAGCTGTATATTTGTTTTTGTATTTATATTTATTTTATTTGATAAATATAAATATAATTATTAATTAAGTAAAAAACTATATTAATATGTAGTTTAAAAATATAAATTAAATGATCAAAACAGGAATATAAATATAAATATAAGTTATTTAATTAAATTTTATAATTATACAATTAAAAATATTATAAAATAAATAATAATTTAATATAATCATATATTTTTAATAAAACATTATAATATTATATAAAAAATTAAATAAAACTAAATATTTAGATATTGTTCGAATATTTATTTATTTTTTAATCTATAAATTTGGATATTAATCTAATATTCAAACTTTTATTTATATTTTAATAATTTTGTATACGGAAGTATATCCTGGTGGATGTCATTCAATCAACTTCAATCTTATTTTTTAACCAGCAATCAACTTCAATCTTTAAAAGAGAGCACTATTTTTATAAAAAAAAAAAAAAAAAACACTACTCAAAAAAAATAAAATAAAATAAAAAAACACTACTTAAAAAAAAAATCTTTTAAAAAAATCAAGAACGATAAATATCTGGTCCCGCCACTTCTAAGAGCACTGCTCCCTCGTCCCACAAAACTTGGTCTAATTATTACCTGGCACTCCGGCCCCACCCACCGGCGACTTCGTCCTGCTTATTTCACACGCCTCTCTCGTTACGATCGACGTCAACCGCAACCGGAGCAGGTGACCGTTTCTACGCTCGCAACTCGCAAGGAATCCTTTCACCGTTTCTCAAGTAAGAAGAAAGAATCCACCCCGGGGGACAAATTGCAGCGGCAAAAGAAAACCGAGGAAGAAGAAAACAGAGCAAGATCTCCTCCTCCATGGATAACTACGGCAATCCTTACCCATACCCCTACGGCCATCTCCCTCCTCCCAACCCCGACCCCTACCACCACCGACCCCCTCACTACCTCCACCCTTCCAACTCCTTCCCGTCCCCTCTCTTGAATCCAGACCCCCAGTTCAACCACTCCGGCCATTTGGATTACCCCCCGGCCTCCGTCTCTTCTCCCTCTCCCTCCTATGATCCCTATTACATTCCGGACCCCAATCCCTATCCCTATCCCTATCCATTACCCCTTCCCCATCCCGGTCCCTATCAATCTATGCCCTACGATTCCCAGCCCAATTCCCCCAGCCTCCACCACGCCGGCAGCTCCCGCTACGAGCCCACCGCCCCCGTCGGCCCCCCGCCCTCCTACCCTCCCTCCCGCTCCGATAGCTTCTCCACCCAAGGCCTACCGCCCGACAATCCTTCCCTCTCCACCCGTCCATCCCTGACCAATTCCCCATCAACATCTTCGATCTATCCCCTGAATGATCTTCTTGCGAACATCCGCCTATCCGATCAGTCTCCTCAATCCCCCTCCATCTCCGGATCCCACCACCGCCCCTCGACATCCTTCTCCGGCAGCTACCACCAAGCTCCGCCGTCCGTCTCGCAGCAGACCTCCTTCAGCGGCCCGCTCGCCCCCTACGGCGGGTCCCACCACGGGCAGAACGTCCAGTTGGTCCCCTACGAAAACAGCGGTGGCCTCAAGGCGTCCCTCAAGGTCTTGCTCCTCCACGGCAGCCTTGACGTGTGGGTGTGCGGGGCGAGGAACCTCCCCAACATGGACATGTTCTCCAAGACCCTGGGGGACATGATCGGCAAGCGGCTCACCAGCTCTGTCAGTGGCAAGATGGAGCCCCTGTTGATGACCAGCGACCCCTACGTGTCCATCACGGTGTGCCGTGCCGTCGTCGGCCGGACTTATGTAGTTAGCAACAGCGAGAACCCCGAGTGGATGCAGCATTTCAATGTCCCGGTCGCGCATCATGCCGCCGAAGTCGAATTCTTGGTCAAGGATAGTGATATTGTAGGTGCACAGCTCATTGGAACTGTTTCGATCCCGGTGGAGTCGATCTACTCGGGCCTCACGGTGGAAGGGACTTACCCTATTCTCGGTCCCAATATGAAGCCTTGCAAGCCAGGCGCTGTACTGAGGCTTGCCATGCGGTATTTTCCCATCGAGAGACTCAGCATGTACCATAATGGAGTCGGCGCTGGTCCGGAATACCGTGGCGTGCCGGGTACTTATTTCCCTCTCAGGAAAGGCAATAAGGTCACACTTTATCAAGATGCTCATGCCCCTGATGGTTGCCTTCCGGACCTGAGGCTGGACCATGGGATGCATTATGTGCATGGGAAGTGTTGGCGTGACATATTTGATGCAATCAGCCAGGCTCGCCATCTGGTTTACATTACCGGGTGGTCGGTGTTCCACACTGTGTGTCTGGTGCGGGATGCTGGTTATGGGTCTGATTGTACTCTAGGGGATCTCCTAAAGACCAAGTCTCAGGAAGGGGTGAGAGTGTTGCTTCTTGTGTGGGATGATCCAACTTCGAGGAACATTCTTGGTTTTCAAACAGTAAGGCTTCACATCCCTTTCCGTTTCCTAGTGCTTCTGCACTTTTCCAGATGATCATGATTTTAATGAATATCCCTTGTTACGTGCTTTTGTTGGGGCTTGATGTGATGCTATTGATATATAACTCTCCATATCTTTGGAGCTTTTTGGTGGTGAAGAGAACAGATCACATTCATTCCTAGTAATATCATATAAGCTTTTTGCTGTTGATTGGACATCATAATGACCTTTTTTTTTATTTTTGCATAAGATCATGAATTGGGTTGATATTTGGTATAGTTTTGCGGTTATTTCCTTTCTACTGCTAGATGAATAATTTCGGAACCATTTATAAATTCATTTCTGATTGTTAACCTATATTGCCAATTATTAGGTGGTTAAACATTGAGTGATGCTAAACTAAGGAGCAAGCTCACAAACACCTTGAAGAAACATGGTCAGCACACCTGAAATCTCTGCTTATTAGGTGGGGGGCCATGACTTTGGCATGTGGCCCTCCACACCAACTGCAATCAGACAAACACCGTTTCTTCTGGTTTTCTTTGAGATTTTTCCCTTACCATTTTTTGTGAAAATAGTAAATCTTGACACTGATTTGCATGTCAGTGATCACTGAACTTAAGTTTGTACCAAGGACCATTACAAGGTTAAGTTATACGTGCAGAAGATAGGTTAGCCTTAATCTTTCTCTCAACATGTATTTATATTTAATGAAAGTAGATATATTGGTTAAAAACTTAGCAAATGTGGTCTTACTTGCTCATGTAACTCATGGTAAATATTGATTACTATGATTTTTGTATTAATGATATTCTAAATAAAATATTTGATCTAGTTTAGTATGAGAATATTATTGAAATATAAGCTAAAATATATGAAGCATTCTAATATTTTTATTCTTAGTCATGAAAGTTAGGACCTAAATTAATGTTTTGATTGTAGGATTTTTTATGATCAACTTCAAGTAGTGGGATGGCAAAGTCTTTATGTAGCAGCTAAGATTTTTGTGGTGAACAATCTTATTGTACCTATTGTGTGTAGCTGTTCTAAGTTTGCTGAAATGAATGAATTTTATAGCCACTTCTAAGAATCAGAATCTTGAAGTCATATTCCAAAAATATTATATCGGATTGCTTGTTGTCTTTTCTTGGGAGAAAAAAGATCCTCATTTCTTTTTATATTTTTTAGACTATCATTGCTTGTTATTTCACCATCTCAATATATTTTCTCTCTTCTTTTTTATTGCTTCACCACTTAAGCATCCTGTAATGTTCATTTGCAAATCTTTCATAGTATACAACATAGCTACCTAACATTCTTGGTCATGAGACTATTTTGTTGCTGAACATCCAACCTTACAACCTTGCTTCTTATGACATTTCTCTATTGTTCTCATTCAGGATTTTCTGTGGGCGGTTCAGGGCATACTAAACCGAACTGGTTAGGAATTGGCACGGTTCAGTCATGAAAAATGGTCCACATCCTGAACCATTCGAAAAGTCTCGAACCGGACTAAAATGGTATAGCTCGGTATAGTACACCTTGAATCGAATGGTTCGGCCTGGTTCGGGTCCGGTATGTATTGGACCCTGTAGCAAAGTTGAGAGGGTTTAATTTACTATTTCACATGAGCCGGCACAGTACTGTACCATACCATACTAGCCAGCTACCGGTATGGCTCCCGGTACCAATTCAGCTATCCTTGTTCTCACTAGTGTTGGTGATTACTCAATACTATAACAGCTCAAATCCTTACACTTCTGTTGACTAGGTCAGCTCAAACGCCTTTGGGTCCCAGTGATCACGTGCAACACGTGGTACGGGCTTGGTTTGAGCGGGTCTGGTCATGGTCTTGGAGTCAAGTCGGCTCCTTTCATCCGGGTCGACTAAATGGAGAGAAGCAGTTCAGCCCGTGCGCCCCAGTTGCTGCGCTACCGGTTTAATAAAGTTAAACCTGCCTCTTATAATAGGGGACGTTCCTTTTGTAAGGTTGGTTAGGGGCGATGATCCAACAACTGGTATCAGAGCCAGAGGTCACGGGTTCGAATCCTGGAGTTGGCGGAATTCCTCAGGCGTTTTAGCCGGGGGGGATTGTTGACTAGGTCAGCTCAAACGCCTTCGGGTCCTAGTGATCATGTGCAACATGTGGTACGGGCTTGGTTTGAGCGGGTCTAGTCACGGTCTCGGAGTCGAGTCGGCTCCTTCCGTTCGGGTCAACTAAATGAGGCAAAGCAGCCCAGCCCGTGCGCCCTGGTTGTTGCGCTGCCGGTTTAAGAGAGTTAAACCTGCCTCTTATAATAGGGGACATTCCTTTTATAAGGTTGGTTAGGGGCGACGGTCCAACAACTTCCATGATAAATATTATATAAGAAATGAACAAAGACAAAAATTCATTATGCACATGTCCTTAGCAATGCGAATGTTATGCAAATCTCCATCTTGGGAGAATTTTGAAGACTCATTATGGTGAGATTCAAGTGAATGCTAATTGTAATGAAATGCAACCACTCATTTGAGTAGCATGGATTATAACTTTCATGAAAGGAAACGAATGCAAGAAACAGTACATAAGCAGGAAGTGTGAAACAATTCTCGTAAAAGAATCCCAATGCAAGAAATGCGAAGTGGGAATATAATATATATATATATATATATGTAAAAAGTACATGAAAAATAACAAAGCAATCAAAGGGAAAATCATTAAGGAACCTCCTTTTTAATTAGGTATCACTCTCTTTGTCTCTTTCATAAAACTGAAAATTAATCTACCATGGGAGAGAGGAATTTTTATAACCAAGTCTTCAGGTACTAGTGTAACACATAGCAAAAAAATTATGCAGCTAACTTGTAACCTCCTTTTGGCTTGCCTTTCAGTGGTACCAAACAATATGCTGTACCAAGGAGCATTGGTGCAGTTGTATATCAAGTAGGTAACTTTTTTGTTGGAGAAAGCTTTTCTCTTTCTTTTCTGTTCCTTGTATGTTGAATCCCCATTTTGGGTTATATTTATTCCCTTTTTAATTAATTAAAATGTAGGGTTTGGTGTTCCTAGAAGTAGGAATTGAGAGAAGCAGGTGCACAATGTTGGACTAGCTAGAAATATCATGAATAGAATTTGTTTCCTATGAGTTTCCCGTGCAAATTTCATCCATTTCCTGGTTGCATGTTTCTTGAAGTTATGATCTTATCATCTAAGTGGGATACGTTGGGGGTAACTCAATTCTGCATCACACAAAACCCATTTTGTATTGGTTTCTCAATAAACCCCAATTCAAGAGAGAAACACATTCCTCAGCATTATGGTATGGATTCCTTGGGTTCAACAAACCCCAAAACCCCTCTTTCTGAATGAAAGTTATGCTTTCCCCTGATGGTTAGAAATCTAGAGGGAAAGGAATGAGGTGACATTGACAATAGGATTCAAGGATTATGTGCTCTTCATATGGGTTCCTGCTTCCAAATATTCTAACATGCATTTGATTATCTTTAGAATAGCTTATTGGGTTGCATTATAAACATTTATTGCACGTCTCATGTTTTTTTATCAGTTAATTATCTTCATAGTTAAGTTTGGATATGAATATTTTTGAATGGCATGTCATGGTGCCAAAGCCTCTTAAACGTTGTCTTGGAAGGCATCTATACATGTCACTTGGTGCTGCGCTTATCAGTGTTATGCATGCAGGGTGGCTTAATGGGAACCCATGATGAGGAGACTCGGCATTTTTTCAAGCATTCTTCCGTGCAAGTGTTGCTTTGTCCTCGTTCTGCAGGAAAACGACACAGCTGGGTGAAACAGCAGGTTAGCCTTCAATAATTACCTTATTTCCCATTTGGGATTAGCATGGGCTTAGTCTATCTGCCATCTTGATTATTGATTTTCTTTATACTTTCAATTTTATGATCCACCTATGGAATTTTCACAATACTCAATATGGTTGCTTTTGTTTTGTGTATGTGGCAGTATGGATGCTTGGAGTTGGAAGTATTACTTCATGTTATACATGCAGTAATAAATTGCCTAAAGTTTTGATAATGAATCTAAATATTGATGTTTGTAAACAAAGTGTAGTTGGTGATGGTTTTAGTCAAGGAATATTGAACCGGTATTGGGGCCCGTACCAGTCATCGACGGGTACAATACGGTACCATACCATACCGTACTGGGCCCATGAAATTATAAAAAACTCCTCTTTTCAATGGCTTTATTATTTAATCTGAATCAGACCCAAATCGGGTCGAACTGGACAAAATGTACTAGTACGATATCATACTGTATCGTACTGTACCGGTCCGGTATAGGATTTTTTGAACGGTCCAGAATTTTGGACCATTTTTTATAGCTAAACCGTATCAGTTCTTGAACCGGTATCGGGGCCCGTACCATTTTTTTGAAATGCAGTAATAAATTGCCTAAAGTTTTGATAATGAATCTGAATATTGATGATTGTAAACAATGTGTAGTTGGTGATGGTTTTAGTCAAAGAATATTGAACCGATATCGGGACTCGTACCAGTCATCGACTGGTATAATACGGTACCATACCATACCATACCGGGTTCCGTACTGGGCCCATGAAATTTTAAAAAATTCCTTCTCTTTTCAATGGCTATATTGTTTAATATGAATCGGACACAAATTGGGCTGAATCGGACAAAATGTACTAGTACGATATCGTACTGTATCGTACTGTACTGGTTCGGTATAGGATTTTTTGAACGGTCCAGAATTTCGGATCATTTTTTATGGCTAAACCGTATCAGCTCTTGATTGGTACAGTACGGTATGTCCGGAACCGAGCGGTTCGGGACGGTACCAAGAACCTTGCTTTTAGTACTTATTCCATTCTTGCAGCAAGGATGATACATAAAGTGGCTTTCGATACATTTCTTCTTTGGTAGACGCGGCTTGTACATATGCTGAGCTTGTTTGTGCTAATTGTCCATGTAGCATCTTTGTGTTGGTTTCATAATTATGGTGCAATACTTGTTTTAAAGGTGGCACCTAATATTTGAGTTTTACAAGGCATTCACTATTGATTAGGTTACCAAAATACTTATGGAAGAACGTAGAATCATGGTAAAATTTCCAAAACCATGTGCTCATGCAAATAGCTTTAAAGAGTACAGTCCAGGTTTTTAGAAACCTTTTTCACCCAGTTCATGGGCTTATTACTTCATTTGATTGATTTTTCTTGATTTTTCAGCTTTATTTGGTCTATATGAGATCTGTCAAGGTCTGATAACATTCAAGAAACAGCTTTTACGGTCCACCATTAATGACCAGTAAGCAGCTTATGAGACAAAGAGGGTTGATGAGAGTTCAATCTTTCTGTGCTAATTTCTGATTAGTGATGTTAAATCACTGACCTGGACCAAACTTTCCCTGTACTGGGTCACAAGTCCTCTGGTACATCAAGCTCAAATTTCCTGAACTCCTCCCTCATCTGCATCTCTCAACTCAACCCTAACAGTCTATTGTCTTACCCTACGTCCATCTCTTTTCTGCTATCTATCTTCAATCTTTCCTCCCCAAATCCTAAGAAAGGTTTTAATTGCTAATCACTACCAAGACCCTTCATTGGTTCTAGTTTTTCCACATCCTCTTCTTCTTCCATGTGGTTCTGAAAAACAGTGTAGGCAAAGGAAAGAGGGAGGAGCGGGGTTGGGGCTCTAGATGTGTAATTTTTAGGAAGAAGAGAAGGGGGACTTTTTCTAGTGGCCAGAAAGGGCTGTTTCTGTTTTTGACCATGTGCCCTTCTTGCCTATCCATCTACCTCTACCTCAATGAGAGTGGTATAGTTGGAGGGTGGATAGATGGGATGGTGGCATGCAAGGATCCTGGTACCGGTATCGGGACCCATACCGTACTGACACTCGGTACGGTGAGCTTGCCGGTACGAACTAGCATGCCCCCCCTTTTTTTTGTTAATGGGTTTTGGTTTTTTTTTTTTTAATTTTTTTTTTTAGGGTTTAGGCTTTAGGATTTAGTGTTTAGGCTTGTAGGGTTTAGGGTTTAGGCCTTAGGATTTAGTGTTTAGGCCTTTAGGATTTAGGGTTTAGAGTTCAGGGTTCCAGATTTAGGATTTAGGATTTAAAAAATGCTAATACATTAATTCTAATTAAAATAAGATATAAAATTATAATGAAAGTAAGATTACTAGCAATTACTGAAAGTGAAAGGTAAAATATAAGTATAATTATATACCGATATTTAGAATCGAGTCGACTGTCGATGTCCATAAATATCGGGATCATTTCTAATTTTTACGAATTTCAAAGAAAAAGAGGGAAGATGAAAAAAAGGAAAAAAGGAAGCTATACATACCTTGAATCTACCTTCCTCTTGATCTATTTGGCATTTGATTGGCTTGAAATGGGGGAAAACGAATTTTTTTGGGTCGTTGAAGCGAAGGAAGCAAAAAGGGCTCTCTTAGAGAGCTCTCTGCCTCTCTGTCTCGTTAACCCCCCCCCCCCTCCCCCCCCACCTACCTCCACAATAATCAACAAAAAGACAAAAAAAAAATTCCGGTTCAAACTGGTTACGAACTGGCTGAATCGACTGGTTTGGTGCGGTTCGTGCTGGTTTGGACCGGTTCCTTCTTTTTTATTATTTTCTAAACGCGCCAACCCGTTTTAATTGGCCGAACCGTGCCGTTCGACCACCAATCCGGTTCGGGATGCCTCAAACTGGCCCGTACGGCACGGTTCAGCGATCCCTGGTGGCAAGCTCTGTGGCACTCTGGGATAATTTATGATAGAGATCAGGGAGGGAAGAAAACATTTGGCTCTGCATTTCCCCATTCCAAACTTCTCCTGTGTTTCTCTCCTCTTCTGCAATCCCCTTTCAGCACCACCATTGGTCTCCATTGTCATAGCCAACCTCTACTAGTATCTCAAGAATAGGCATTAGGGGGTTTTAATTTCAGGGGACAGGGCACATTAAGTCAACAATTATTTTTCCTTGAAGCAATTAACCTGGATGGGTAAAATTAGCTGCCAACTCCGGCAGTTCAGTCATTTGAACAGCTCAGTTCAGCCATCCAAGCCAGTTCATTTGAGTTCTGGATTTGAACCTGAGCCAACCCAGTATTGTTGGCAGAGATGGCAATTGTTTGATGCACGTGCATTATAAAACATTCTCTGATGTCTCTAGACACATTCTGTAGTGCTTTTGGATTTTAAATGGTATCCTCTTGTTATTTTGGGAAAGATTTGGATTCTCTATAATTGGGCTTTATGATATTTCCTTCATTCCTTACATTTGTGTCAAGCATGTCAACAATGAACTTTGAGGTGGAAGCTTCATTAGGGAATATCATTTTCACCACCAGTACTATGGGATAGCCTCTTATTTTTTGCATTAAGCCTGCTATAGTGCTATCATAGTTTTGCTTGCTTTTTAGTAGTAAAAAAAATGTTCTCAGCAATGATTCATGCTAATGACCTATTAGAACAAATCTAGCTTCTTAAGCAATGGTAACAATACCAACAATGATGACTTTTGTTAATCATGTTCCACGTATATTACACTTTTTTAACAAGCCAAACCTTCAAATTAGCATGAACTAGCATTATATTGGATTCAGTAAATTAAAAGAAAACAAGAAGTTTAAAAAAGATTGTGGAGCTTTTGGAGAGAGTAATAACTTGGTTCTTGTCCTATCGAAATGTAGTTGTCTACAACCCTGTATGGTTCCCAAACAAACATGAATTAATCTGAATACCTCCTATGCTCATTTGAACTGCAGGTCCCTAGATCTAAAAGGATCCATCCATAGGCCTGACTGGGAAGTTTGTCCACAGAAAAAAGTAGTTCATGAGACCTCAAATTCCCATGTTCTGGCATGCAATTTTTCAGAATTATTTAGACTTATGCAGCCAAACAATTTTTTGTGCTCTCAAATAAAGCCTCGATGATGAGGAGCACTTTAGGGATCTTGGAACAGCTGAAAAGTTCCTTTTTGGTACTTATCAGTTTAACCAGGTTGAAACTATTTGAGTGGGATGTTAGCTGATTAATGAGGAATAAGTACCTTTTCCAATAACATTATTAAAATATGTTGCTTAAAATTATTTGGGAACAAAAGAGGGCCTTAAGGTAGTTCAACCATGTTTTGGCAGTCTGATCACTTGCAGACAAGTAACAAATTGTATGATATCATGTTGTAGTATGCCTTGATATTAAGTGATGCATAATGGTGCCCCTACATTGTGCTAGCTATCATGTAGAATGGCATTATATGGACCAGCATTTGAATCACTGATCAATACTCAAACATTTAGTTGAGAAAGGAAATTGACTGCTTGTGACAATTGAATGACAGTAATATTTGTGCATGCACAATCTAAGTGTTCTGATCCAAAACATTTATGACTTGTTCCTGCTTCCTTGGAGCTTTAGTTTTTTTACAAAGTTTGTCCAATCTGGCCTTATTTCATCTCTCAATTTCTAAAGTTAGAATAATCACATTATTATCTCAACGAGATTCCAATTACATGCTATGCACAGAATATTTGTTCCCTGCTTCCTTGGTGCTTCAGTTTTTCCTAAGTTCATTCTATGTTGCCAGCATTTTGTCTCATGAATTCCAGTCTGAAGACAGCCGCATTGTCATGTGAATAAGATTTTAGTTTACTATATTGATTTTGTTCATGATCATCTTTTTTGCCTGATAAACTTCTCATGTCATAGAAGGATGTTATGTTCTTTTGTACTTAATAAAAAGTTACATGGACCATGCAAACCTGGTATCTACTTGGTGTACCATCAACATTGCCTTATGGTCTTATAACAAAGATAGAAGATTCACATATTATGTTATATATGAATCCAGTATATCTGCAAATTACTAACCTGAATTCTTGGATGTCAGGAAACTGGAACTATCTATACTCATCATCAGAAAACTGTGATTGTGGATGTTGATGCTGCTAATAATAAAAGAAAAATTATTGCTTTTATTGGAGGGCTTGATTTATGTGGTGGGCGATATGATACTCCAAGACATCCTTTATTTAGGACACTACAGACATTGCATAAGGATGACTATCACCAACCTAACTTTGCGGTAATTGTTCAATGTTATATTTGTTTTTGTTGGTTGCATACCTGATGCTTTCTGATTTTATTCTGTTATTTGTATTTGTTACTCTTCTGACTTGACTTTAGTGTGTTAAGTAGCAAGAGCGAGGAGCCTTTTCTTGCCTTCTCATATGTATGCGTTAAAGCAAGAAAAAAAATAAATCACTAAATCAGTAGCAGACTAGATAAAATAAACTTTAAAATTCATTAGTTCACTAGTTATTTAGTTAATGTAAAAGAGGCAAAATGGTGTGTTTAATAATTATTCACTTTGACAATTCTTGATAGTTTTTCATGCCATGTATAGAAGTTCTACGATATCTACCAACAGACCTTATTGCCTTTAATAGTTTGGTTTAGTTGGGAACTTGGGATCATCTTGATGTTCCGACTAAACCTCAAATTCCTCTCTTCACTTAGTACTACATCCAAATCCATTCACTACTCATGTCATGGGCGGTTTCTTTCTTTGGATTTGACCATTGCCATGTCTTATTCTAAGTAAACAGAAGCGGGTGCAGGTTTAGGGACTTGGCAAGTTTTAACAACTTCGGGGATGGAAGTGCCAATGAAGCATCCATACAAATTTTTATATTGAAAAATTATTAAATAGTTATTATTATAATTTTAGCTTTTTTTTTTTTTCCTTTCGTATGTTTAGACTGACTGGTTTGTAAAAATTTATCAATACATTAGTGTCACTTTGCTCTGCTGAATAATGCTATGGTACCACAGAAATTTCACAAAATATGATACAACACATGTGCAACTCTGCTATTCTTTATCTCACTGACAGGCAATATAATGTGAAATAGCAGTTACCAGTGAGAGAAGAAACTGGACTGGCATACATAAGTTGTGTCTTTCTTTGTTTTTGAGACTTCTGTACTCCTTTAGGATTTCATTTTACCTTGTAGACTACGACTAAAGAGAAAGTTAACATAAACTCCATACCTAACGATTCTTGCTGTTATCCAGTTATTCAAATTAATCATTTATCTGATATCTTTATGTGCTGCCATCAAATTAAAGAAATCAGCTGAATATATTTTATACCATCATAACAGTCCTTTCTTTTTTGGTACCTGCACCTAATCCCACCATTAAACAAATCAGTTGGGTATGAGGTATCCTCACTTCAACCTTTTCTCTCATTTCTCTTTGCCACCTAATCCCACCTCATCTCATTTCTCTCATTTATTCCATTCACCTCATCTTTTTCCCTTTCCCACCTAACCCTACTTCCATCTTGGACAGAAACTTGGCCTGGGAGCCGAGCCCCCCCCCCCCCCCCCCCCCTCCTCTCTCTCTCATATACACACACATTTCTCCATATATCCGCATGCAAAAATAACTTAATATGCTGTGTCTGGTGCATCCAAGATTTTCAATCTTGACTTTTTTGATCTTTAAGGGAATACAAACTGCATTGATTTTTACCAAACAAAAACATCAGTGAAGTCTCCATTAACTGGCATCATGGCCTTTGAATGCATCAAACCTATTTGACCAGTCCAAGCATGCCTTTAAAATTCTCTATAGATTCTGTTTCCCACATCCATCTGCACTGGTATTCCACAGACACTTCAGCCTGTGAAAGATGTTTCCAGAATGCCCATATTGGTACCTAATAGTCATCTCCTGCAAGTATGTTTGGCTTTTGCTTCTTTTTCTGGCTCCTAGAACTACATGATGGTGTTTTGACAAATTCCCAGGAGGTCCTTTTTTTTGGAGAGTGAGTGTGATTTTTGTTAAAAGAGACTTGCAAACATTGCATCTTAGAGTATATGACTATTAGATGTTATGTCTGCCAAGCCACCTATCAAAGCCTCGTCAACTCTTGCTTCTCCCAGCTCAACTCCTGCAAAATCAAGTTTTGCCCAGACAGTTCTTTAGGACCAAGAATTTTGGACTGAACACAGCTGTCATTCCATCACCCAACTACATGTAAATGCCAGTGAACCAGTAGCCATGTGGTGGCAGTTCACTTGATAGAGGAGATGCTGCATTCAGACCTGCATGGTTCTCCCAGTGGTTGGTTGACATGGGTAACTGGTACAACCATATGTGTTGGTACATGTGTGGGTTTAGGAAGGCATTCAGTCTAAGCAGGCATAGGTTACTAGATTCTCGTTCAAGCAGGTGGCGGATTAACAGTTGATGCCCGATTCAATGCAGTTTGTGAGCCAGCATAGCTTGATGCAGTTGGAGTGTGGTTTCGCAGAATTTACACCAAATAGGGGAAGTATGTGCAATGTAACTACCCTATGGCTCTTTTAATGTTACTGCAACAAGAGCTAAGAAAGTGTTAACTGGATCTCATCAATCAATAAGTTATATGTCATGTCCACGTGGCTCATTCAATTGAAGAATTTGATTGATAGTTGTGGTTCCGCAAGGTAGAGTATTTGATGGCTGGTTTTGATCCTGCATTTGCATTCCAAAATATTTTCACTAAGATAAAAATGTCCAATTGCTACACCCAAAAAGAAGAAAAACATTAGTGTACGTACCCACAAGATAAGGTTTCTGGCTTTTTTCCTCTTTTTCCCAATTAGGATTTAGGACTTTAAATAAAGCATGTGTGTGAGGAGGAGAAGAAAGAAGAAAAGATTTTGCTTCTTTGCTTTCTTGACTGGGACTCTTAAAAGGATTTCGGGAATCATAAACAGAAATAAATAAGGAAAAATTCTTACTGATATTATAAATCACAATCAGTAGCTGCGCTAAGGGAAAAATGAAAAATGCTTAGATTGCCTAGCTCAGTTGCCATAAAAATACTAGAGATATGAATCAACCAGCTTGATGAAATCAAATTATGCTTCTTTTTGATCAAATGTAATTTGATGTTTGTAAATTTTTAAGCATAACTTGGATGTTGGAATTTTCTTATAATAATTTATATTTCCACTTAGGGAACTGATCCTGGTGGCCCAAGGGAACCATGGCATGATTTGCATTCTAGAATTGATGGTCCAGCAGCTTATGACATTCTGAAAAACTTTGAGGAGCGTTGGTTAAAAGCTTCAAAACGCCATGGGATTAAAAAATTGAAGAGGTCATCTGATGATGCATTGCTCAAAATTGAAAGAATCCCACATATCATTGGGATTCAAGATTTACCATATCTAAATGATAATGATCCAGAGACCTGGCATGTTCAGGTATAGCACATTGTAATCCTTCACTGGATTCAATATTGTTTCTTGGTTTCATGATTTTTTTCCTTATCTTCCTGCTCCATGAAAATCTCAGGTTTTCCGTTCAATTGATTCAAATTCTGTGAAAGGCTTCCCAAAGGATCCAAGAGATGCTACTACCAAGGTATGTAAAATGACATAGAATTGACTGTCCATATATAACTTTCCATCATTGTTTTCTTTTAAGTAACATCAACTGTGATAATTTTATCCAACAGAACCTCGTTTGTGGGAAAAATGTACTGATTGACATGAGCATACATACAGCTTATGTAAATGCCATCCGTGCTGCCCAACACTTCATTTATATTGAGAATCAATACTTCCTAGGTTCATCATTTAATTGGGATTCAAACAAAGACTTAGGTAAGCATCATTTACAAGAAAATTAAATGTTCAGTTATTTTGGTAGTATATATTTTTAAGTTCATCAAATGTTTGAAAATCATGGATTCTGCTTGTTGCCTCTTTGTAGAAGGCTCTTTGTGTACAATCTCTTCGTGGTAGCAGGTCTTTCACTTTTGAAATTATACCAGATCGGTGTCTCATGCATTGCACGTGCCAACTTAAAAACATACCAATTCTGGAGATAATTTACCAATGGATGATCGAGATTTAATTGTATGGTATAAATATAACCTTAAAAAATATAAGATTCTCAATCTCTTAATACCACTTTTTGACAAAAAAGGTCATAATATTTTGAATGTTTCAACTAAATATTGATTCATATAAGGTTATTATTCAAATTTATAAGCACTTAGTCATAGCCAGTGTTGCATGGATATAGATATGAGAATCAGATTCAGACATGTATCCAAATATCTAACTCAATGAAAGGGAAAAAGGAGATACAGGGATACATTTTAATTCTAAAAAATTATACATGTATAATGGATATAACCCCTTATTATGCATCCCTGTTGGTAGTTTTTAGCCGAGACTGAAACTGGATGAAACTACCAAAGCTGGTCAGTTATGGAAACCAACTAGAATTCCAAAAGTAGGGTTTCTTTGATTGGTTTTGTTCCATTTGGCTAAAAGCTTTCAGTTATGGATGATATTTGAAGTTTGCTTTGAATATTAAATAATTGCTCTTTTGACAATGCTAATGCAAGTGTGTGGGGAAAGAATTGCCTATATGGAATGTGTACCCTTGTTAAATCCCAGGTCTCAAATGAATTGAACATGGGTTTGACATCAAGAGGGGGCTATTTGTGATCCACAAGGTTGCCTAGACAGCAAAGGGCATCTAGCAGCTTAGCCCTCTTTTTCTTGGTTTTGTGAGTTTAAGTAACCAACAAAAGAGTTCCATTACTTTCCAATTGGGTGTTCATGAATTATGGCAGGCCTTTCTTGCATAAATTTGCCTTGACCAGGAAAATGGCACCAATTCACAAATGTTAACATTATTTGAGAGGTTCTGTTAAATAATTACAAAACATTTGCTTCAATCCATTAAATGATCCTATATAGATGGAAAAGAGCTTGTATTATAAATTAGGGGATGCCGTGATCCTAGCTGTATCTTTTAGAAGTAAATTTGTGTAACTTGATTTAAGAATTCATGCCTGCACCTAATCCTATGCACCATGCCAGTAGAAAAGTTGAGAATTTGCATATATATGCCAAAGAGCAATCAAAAACTATGGGTATCATCACTCATCAAGGTATTCAATTGAAGCTATGCAAAATTTTCTTTTGATTTCTTTACAAGTGTAAGCTGGATTTATAGGACGTTAGAGATTTTCCACAATTAGTATTTTTGTTTTATGATTTGTCATGCTCTGCATTTGTAGTTAGGAAATAGGGTTGTCAATACCAAAGAATGGCAATCTCACCAGGACTTCTTGTCTACTTATGCATTACATGTGTACTACACTTAGTGGACCATTCAAGCCCAAAGTTTGATCTTTATTTAAAGCTTTGAACTCAGGATAGTGCTCTGCTAGTTTCATATGCCCATTTTCTTAAGAGGATGTCATAAGTGTCATTTCTTTTTCTGCTAGAATTTCTTGTATATTTGTATGGGCTTTGTGCCTTTGGGTTTACCTTTGTTTACAAAGGCTGCTACATCTTTTCAATTCTTGTACTTCCATCGTATTGGTTCTTATGACTAAATTTTTTCTTTTTTGTTTATTATCCAGGTGCCGACAATTTAATACCAATTGAAATTGCTCTTAAAATTGCAAACAAAATTAAAGCAAATGAGCGATTTTCTGCATATATAGTTATTCCCATGTGGCCTGAGGGTAATCCAACTGGTGCTGCTACACAGAGGATTCTTTACTGGCAGGTTAGATCTAACTACCTGAAATTACATGCTGTGTTACAAGATATGTTAGTGTTATAGTTGTGATACTATGTGGCTGTTTGCTGTTCATTTCTGTATTTGTAGAAATGATATGTGACATGTCAAGCAAATCAAAATTATTAGAAAGTTGGGTTTTTCTTTTTTTTTTTTATTTCATAATCATTTTGTTATCTGCTCTTTCTTTACTTCTTTCATAGGTATGCAGCTTTTAGTCTCTGTGAATGCTCGTTGGAGTGAGAATTTGAACTTTCATGTTTTCCATTTGCTAATGTTGTAATTTCTTGTTTTTTTATCTTTAAGCTTCCTCATTATATTGCGCCCATGTATTTGTGCTTTTCATGTGCAGTTAATTGTGAAGTTTTTGTTTGTCATGCTTCTGTGGCACAAGCACTGAATGATATGCAATGCTATATAGAGGCATTCCAGTTATACAAAAAACGCATGCTTAGAAAAATAATGCTTTTCAATGATATTTATCTAAGAAAATCTTTTTCTAATAGGTGGACAAGCTTTGAAACATCTTTTAGTTTTTTTAAATAAATTTCGCATCCTCAATTTTTCTTCACCATTTTGTAAGTACCCCTTGTATATCATACTGTCAGCAACTTCAGAAGATGTAAATGTTCATTGGAGCAAAGTTAATGATGAGAAAGAAAAGTGAAATCCCAATTTAAGGTTATCCTACTTTGGTTATGCTACACTCTTCATGAAAAAACTTTTTTAAAAATATTTTTAAACACTTTATTAGACAAAATAACATTTTTTATGATATTATGAGGAAATTGGACCTTGCCATGTTTGATAAATAACAGCTACAGGAAGCAAATATGAGCATCTTATAAAAAGCAAGCAGTAAGGAACATTATTATCGAAGAAACTGGACAGAATTGTCAAATCAAAATATGTAAAAACTAACAAGGCAAGGTTTCATCAAGTAATTAAGAGTGATGTTTTTAAGGTAAAATTACACATGTTTTTTTCTTGCAAATTCATTACAGTCATTAGCATATGTGCGGCAATATACTGTTTGGTACTTATGATATTTGTACATGTCTTGAACAATTATTGTAACTTCATTTTGGAAACCAGCTGCTGGAAGAATGGTGTACGTCTGCCCACCATACACTATATCTGAATACTTATGCACATCTAAAGATTTATACTAGTTGTTTTAGATGTCATACCTTCATCTTGTCATCCTTTACCACAAACTCATTTCTTATTATTTTGCTTAAAAGAATACCTCTAACTTTGGTCAATTACCCATTTTGTCTTTTGTCGCTTCTTCTATTTTCTGCCATGAAATGTGGCTAGCCGAATATTACCTTTTGCTACATTAGAAATGAAGCTTTCTTCCATGACACAAATGTAAATTGTTGTGCCACAAACATGGAAGAGAAGCAATAAAAAGAAAAAAAAATGTATTAACTTGTTGTTTCCCTCAATATCAAACATGATCATTCATCTAGAGTTCTAGACCAATTATCACAATTATAATTGTTCTTCACTTCATATATATCAGAATATCATGGCTAGTAGCTTGCTCATCTTCTGAATGCTCAATGTGATTTCACAAAAGTCAAGTCATTTGATATATATCTCTAGCATCCACGTTTGAGGTTTGTATCCCCTAGTGCGGTCTATATGGCAGGCATGAAGATGGTGCAACATGCATGGCTTATGTATTCTTCATCCTTTCGGATGTTGTCATACTATTTTTCAGTGTCACCCTAATAGGGTTGGATTGGGCTAGGTTGGGCCACACCCCTGTCCAAGCCTAACTGAAATCTTTTTGATTTCAGGACAGGTTTAGGCTCAACTCTTTTTTTTTTTTAAGTCCCAACCCTAGTCTAACCTGAGCCCAAGCTTAGCCTAAAACACAATCGAGCCAAAATCCTAACCATCATGCCAACTTCCTCTCCACCATTAAGGGGCTGAGATTAGAGAAAGAGAGATGAAAGAAGAGAGAGGGAAGAGCCCCTGTTATCGTCACTAATGGCTCCCTATGGGAAGCACCACCATGACCACTACCTAATCTCAATCATGGCTGCATCATCAAAATATGTTGCACCACCAACCTCTTCCCTGCTTCCAACCTTGACTGAAGCACCTTTCCATCGCTGCCCTCAGCTTCTATCTTGATAGCTTCCTCCCCTTGCCCCACTCCTACGTCAACCTCTCCTCCAATTGTCTCTGCTCCCACACCATCGCCCTCTTCTATGAGACCAACATGCTTGACGATGCCACTAGCACCTTCAAGGCCTACACTTCCCCCTTTGTCCCATCCAAGGAATGGCATATTGGCCCGAACTGCCCAATTCAGAGCGTACCAAACTATACTCATCCTAAACTGCTCAATTTAGGGCATACAAAACCATACCACCCCAAAACACTTGGTCCAATCCCTCAACACCCTCTTTGGGTTGCATCCTCACCAAGAAGCATGATGAGGTCGATCAGATCTTCAGAGATTACCCCACTTCTTATGGCCCTGATTGGGTAAAGGATCAATCGGGCCTTGGGCAAGGTTTGGGCTTAGTTTTGATCTGGCTTCGGGCTTGATTTCGGGCTTGGGCTTTGGACCAGGCCAGGCTAGGCTAAGCATCAACCTAAGCTCAGCTCAAAGTTCCTTCAGGGCTTATTTAACTTGACCTGAACTGTCCTGGGCCTAGCCCATGATCCAATCTAAAGCCAGCTCGACCCGACAAGCCTTGGTCTGGCCTAAGCCTAGTTCCTATACTACATCCAAATTATAGTCTCATTATCCTCCTTGGTGACACGCAAATATGACAATTGTACTCTACTAGGTGAAGATGGTAATCCATTGCTTCTCAGATCAAGTACTCAATATGTACTTGACTTGGTATCTATCAACCAGTGCAGGACCTTCTCTATTTTAATCACTAAAGGATACATTAAAAAAGCATCTAACTTTTATGATCTTATTATACAAGAAGTTTCGAGGCATTAACACCTTGGTATTGATTTTGCCTTACCTTAAGTAGCCCTTTAAGATGGGGTAATACTCCTGCACTAATACCAAATATGATTGTCTTCTAGAAGGCATAAATATCAAATGCTTACTTGTATCAAGCAAACTGTGAACTCTCACCGGATGTTTATTTTAGTACTAATAAAGCATCCATGTAATTGCATCTACTAATAACTATTGTCTAAATTGCATGCACCTTTTCATGCTGAACAATCAACTTCTGTGTGCTGAATTCTCAGTAGGGTCAATTTTCTGTGGGTTGGCCTGGCACCTGAATCATGGAAATAAGTTGTTAATATATGAAATAATCATCAATATGTCCCCTTTGGAAAAGAAAACTGAAACTACAGTTCTAACTTCTAAGTGCTTAAATATTCCATTAACTTATTCAGTCTTAATGTTAGTATTTGGGTACGGCTGGGATGATGATTCTGAGATTGAGGTTAAGAAAACCAGTGAAGCAAAAGTACATCCTCAATGACATACAAAGGATAGTTTCATTGCTGTGTAAGGTATATATAATAAAGGCATTTAGATTTGTTTTTTTGAATTGTTTTTTTGTGGTGTTAGATATTCTTTTGTTGGTTTGATACCTTGCACATGTATGTTTCATAGGTTGATGACTTTCTTCCTAGATTATCAATGGAACCAGGATGTGCAAGTGCTTTGTACGCCTCCAAATTTGTTCTGTTGGAAGCGTCTAAGAAACACCTAAAATATATGAATCATTTTGCCACATATTGCACTTTCGTTTGTATTCTGATCATTACATTGAATCTGCTATAATTGTCTGCATTATCACTAAAATTGTGATGGGTGCAGTAAAGTTGTTATGGTTTTTGTTGGGTGCTGCAGAAAAAAACAATGCAGATGATGTATGAGACAATTTATATGGCCCTGAAAGAAGTGGGCCTGGATGACACATATGAGCCACAAGACTATTTGAACTTCTTTTGCCTTGGTAATCGTGAAGCGTCAGACCTAAATCATTTTTCAGATGGAAGTCCGAAGTCAGCAAACACTCCTCAAGTAAGACCGCATAATTTTAAGGAGTATTCACTGTTGTCTGTCATATTTCTACTGGTTTTCTTTATTTTCTATTGTTAATATGCTGCAGTCATGTTACCATAGTATGACAACCTTTTGATAACTGTTTTGGCATAAGAGAGGATGCTGATGCATATCGTTTTATATGGTTGGATTTGTATTAAGCTTTAACTACCTTGCTTGAGCAACATTCAAGTGCAAAATTTTGCAGTCTACTGTGGAAGTTTCAAGATAATTTTTCTTAAGCATGGTCTATTTATCCACCTAGACCAATAAATTAGTACCTCTTTTTCAAAAAATTGTTTTGATCAAATTATTATGATCATATGATCCACTTTCTTTCTGTGTGTGTGTGTGTGTGTGAGAGAGAGAGAGAGACAAGCTGCCTTGAGATGTTAAGTTTATTTACAGCTAATGAAAAAAAAATCTAAAGTCTGCAAACCATCTTAGTTTATGTGAGCTCAGGATGTTGGATGTGTAATGCTGCTGATGTGGCAATGCATCAGGGCCGAGCCTTGTTGAAAACTTTTGGTGTGAATGCATATATATGTATACATGTGTGAGGGAGAGTATTTGTTTGTTGTTTGGTCTTAACAATTTTATTCTGATTTTCTAGGCACTCGCCAAGAAGAATCGGCGTTTCATGATATATGTACATTCCAAAGGTATGATAGTGGATGATGAATATGTGATAATAGGTTCGGCAAACATCAATCAAAGGTCACTGGAGGGTACTAGAGACACTGAGATTGCAATGGGTGCATACCAGCCCCAGCATACGTGGGCAAGCAAGCTCTCTGGACCTCGTGGTCAGGTAAAAGCAGCAATTCTTAATCTTGGTCAGATATTTGATGCATCTCCATATGCTGTGTATTAGTGCAGCACCTTCTTGTAGATATCCTGGTAATGGTGCTTTAAAGATTCATCTACATTAGGCATAGCTCCCATCTGTAACAGTGCATCATATCTACTTCAGGGATCTGTTGCATCTGAGCCTTGTTTTTGTATTAGCTTTGCCCAGGTGTGATCTTGGGTTTCACTACTGCTGCCTGTTCATTGGACTTAAGAAGTCTCTATCTAGAGACATCTATTGGTTCTTCTATCTTCCATCAAGTTACACTCCATAGGCCTAGCAATTCTTTTTGGTCTAAGGCATTTCCAGTGCTGTACTATTCTATATTCTTCTTATCCTCCAGTTATCTTTTGGATTTTGTTTCTGCTTTATTACTTGTAAAAACTACCTGCAGCTCATTGACATTTAGGACCATGTTTTTTTATTTTATTGTGGCTGAATCTGGCTTACTATCTTGCTCTCCATAAGTAAAAATAACAGCTAATGTTACTCTGCAGATCTTTCAATTGCACTGATCACTTAATGACTATGACAATAGAGTCTTATATAAGAATTTTCTGTGCAATTTCTATTTAATTTCTCAAGAAATGGTATCTGACTAGTAGCCAAACATGTAGATCTATGGCTATAGGATGTCACTATGGGCTGAGCACACTGGAACACTTGAGGAATGCTTCACTCATCCAGAGAGCCTTGACTGCATGAGACGAGTCCGGGAGATGGGAGAGCAGAACTGGAAACAGTATTTGGCTGATGAGATTACTGAAATGGGAGGCCACCTCCTAAAGTACCCTGTGAGCGTCGACAGAAAAGGCAAGGTGAAGCCTCTTTCTGGATGCGAGACGTTCCCAGACATGGGTGGAAATATTTGTGGATCTTTTCTTGCCATTCAAGAGAATCTTACAATTTAAGAGATCTCAAGTGCACTATCCATGTAGACTTTGGACATTCTTACACTGAACTAAGTACACCTCAGCCATTGATATAGGATATACATGTACAACAGAAGACCTTTTCACTTAAATATTTTTTTCATAAAATTTTTGTGAATTAGAATCTGTCGTATTGATGAGGCATTTTGATGTAAATACCTGTACGGACTGTGTATAAAACACTGTATTTATCACCCCAGAAATGAGTTATCAGTATTTTTTTCTTCTTCTCCTTTTTATTTTTCTGCATTCTCACATACTCTTATATATTCTCGCACAATGGGTGGTACTATAGTGACATCAACTTATCAGGGCTTCCGGATGTGATAATTTACTTTGTTGGACGTTAGCATGCCTAGAGCAATGGTTCATGCAGCTCGAATGGAAAATGAACATCGCAGAAATGGGAGGAACTGATATGGGAATAGTAAGGGATTTAATTGTGGTCTGTTGTATGGCAGTTTTCTCAAAGATTGATGTTTCTCGTAGCTCCTCAAGAGCATCCTACATGCATATCGGTGTCTGAAATCTGAATCTAAACTGACTACTTGTCTTAGATTATGAATTAGCAGCTAAAATTTCTGAATCCAAAGTGTCTGATCAGTGACTTCATGTTTGAATGATCATACCCGTCAATGACCATGATCAAGAAACTAGTTTTTGTGATCATTCAATCTATTTTACTTGTTCATTTATTCTTATATATTTTTTCACTTGTTTGGTCGGAAAAGAAGCACAGATGCTTGGCTCTCTTCATATTTAATAATATCTGTTGAGACCTGAAAATTAATGAATAACTAAAGCAGTTTGGATCAACTTAAGTTGGATAATATGGACTAAATTAATTCCAATTTAGCTTTCTTCTTAAGTGAAGAAGCTTGGATTCGTCCACCCTTTCAGGTTTGAAATTATTACTGTTGGTTTCTAGTTTTCTGTTCAGCCCCTTCAAGCCATCCTTGTATTATTTTGCTCCGAGGGATTGGCTATCCTTCACTTTTATGGGGCGAAAGTGCATGTTGCATGAAGCTTAGGCTATTGCCAGAAATGTAATCTCTTAGATGCTGCTGCTGCCTTTAGGTGCATAAGTTAGTTTCGCTGGTAAAGAGTCGGTCTGTCTACTTTGGTTTGAAGCACTTTTTATATCTAATTCAGTCAAGTACCAGGAAAGTCTCCATTAATCAGAATGTAGGACACTCTGGACCTGACATCCTGGATCAGAACCGAACATATTGACCAGCGAAGTCTTTGGAAAACCACTTGGGCATGGTTTGGTAAAAGGACAAGGGTCTTTATTCCCCACCTATCCTGCCTTTATCCTCATATGAAAAATTCTTTACGCACTGCCTGCACCGTGCAGGAAATTCAAGCTGGCCCGCACCGCATCTCCTTATTGATCTATCTTGATCTGACTTGGCTTGACGGGACAGGACGGGATGAGGACTAAATGGCAAGGATACTGGCATCAATTTTGAACATGACGTGCATTAATATCTGATTAGCCTTTTTTTGAAATTTTTGAATGGATTAAAATATCCTCTCTTCGGCTTACTTTTTCTCGTCATGTTACTTGGAATTTGCTAATTCTAAAATATTTTTCTTGAAACTTTTAGCTAAATTCTTCAGTGTTCTGAAATTTGCTCTGGCTGTCGCCTATCGAGCCTAAGAAATCAGTCCAAGATTGAAGCAAGATTCTCCCTTGTTCTGAAATATGTTTTGAGAGTCTGGTCTAAGAAATCAATTTTCGAAGATTGATATAAGCTTCTTCCTCATTCTGAAAAGTGCTTTGGATCTCGAGTTTAGCAGGTAGTGTTTGAGGTTGAAGACAATCCTTCCTTACTCTGAAAAATATTCTGAGTATTAGGTATAAGAAAACAATTTTGGTCCGAGATTAGAATAAGCAATTGAAGACTTGTTCTATAATTTCAAGATAAAATATCATCCCCAACAAGAAGTTAAAAATCCTTCATAGAATGTTGTTTAATTTTTTTTATAAATTCTTTATTACACCAACTATTTGGTAGTTAGACAAATTTAATGCATTAGAAAACCATATAATACTCCTGGATATCATCCATTACTTAACTCAGTCACATCTTGAATATCAGAAGTATTAGCTTTCTTCAATTAGTCACATTTTAGGCAATGGATAGTGTAAAAGTCCTAGCATGGAGGATCAAAATATTCAGTTTTCTATTTTATACCAGAACGTCATAATTTTTGAACGATGATATCATAATTTTTGAACTATGATATCATAATTTTTGAACTAGGATATCATAAGTCTAATTCTATGATTTTCAGATCAAGTTGTTATCGTGCCATATCATCATATACTGGGAGTTATATTTTAGCCAACTAATGATGGAAAGTCCTGATAGGAGAATGAAAACATTCAGTTTTTCCTTTTATGTCGTGATGTGATAATTTTTGAATTAGAGTGGTATAACTTTTTAACTAGGATGTCATATTTTTTGAACTAGGACGTTATAAGTACAAATATCATATTTTCAAAAAAAAATTTATCTTCTGGCTGTATTATCATACTCTGGGAATCTTATTCAAGTCAATGCATGATTAAGAAGTCCTAGCACCGAGGACTAAAACCTTCATTTTCCATTTTGTACCGAGGTAGTCATATTTCAAATTTCATACTAAAATTATCTCATAACCATATTATTATATGCTAAGTGTCATATTTAAGCAATGTATACTTAAAAAATCTTGGTACGAAGGATCAAAACATTCAGTTTATAGTTTTGTACAGGGATGTCATAATTTTTTAACTAGGTTATCAATTTTTGAACTAGGATGTCATAATCCTGTTTCGGTATATATTTATATTCTTTTACCATCTATAGCATGTGATGACATTCTGAGAGCTATAATTTAGGACACAAGTGATAGGTATTTCTGTTAGGAGGGGTTAATACATTTAGTTTCATATTTTGTGCAGAGATGTTATAATTTTTTAACTAAGTTATCATAATTTTTGAACTAGGTGTTATAATCTTGTTTCAGCATATATTTTTATTCTTTTATCATCCGTGGCATGTAATGACATTCTGAAGGTTATAGTTTAAGCTGCAAGTGATACGTAGTGCTTGTAGGAGTGGATAATGTCTTTAGTTTTATATTTTTTTTAAGAATGTCATAATTTTTTAATTAGGATGTCATAATTTTTAAAATAAGGTATCATTATCATGTTTAAGCCTGAATTACATTCTTCTTTTCTCTATGGCAAGTTATGGCATTCTGGGCTGGGGATCATAAATTAGGCCACAGGCTATGTAAAGTCCTTGTAGGATGGGTTAATACCTTCGTATTCATATTTTGTACCAAGATATCATGATTTTTTAACTAGGATATCATAGTTTTTGAACAGTGGTGTCATAATCTTGTTTCGACATATATTTATCATCATTTTATATCCATTATATGTTATGACATTCTGGGAGTCATGCCTTTAGTTTCATATTTTCTGCAGAAATGTCATAATTTTTTTAAACTAAAATATCATAATTTTTAAAATAGGATGTCAAAATCCTGTTTTAGCCTGAATTACATTCTTTTTTCTCCATGGCATATTATGATATTCTAAGGATCATAAATCAGGTCACAGACTATGTGAAGTCTATGTAGGAGAGGTTAATACCTTTAGTTTTATGTTTTGCACTAGAATGTTATAATTATTAAACTATGATGTCATAATTTTTTTGAAGGGGTTGTCATAAGTTCAAATATGATATTTTCAAAAAATTTTTTATCTCCTAGCCATATTATCATACTTTGGGAGTCATAGTCAAGCCAATACATAGTTGAAAAGTCTTGGCACAGAGGATTAAAGCCTTCATTTCCTGTTGCGTATCGAGGTGGTCATATTTTCAGAAATTTTTATGTTCAAGTTATCTCATAACCGTATTATTTTACACTGGGTGTCATATTTTGAAAATAGATAGTAAAAAATCCTGGGATGAAGGATAAAAATATATGGTTTATGGTTTTGTATCGGAATGTCATAATTTTTTTAACTAAGATGTCATAATTTATGAAGTTGAGTGTCTTAAGTTCACATATCATATTTTTAGTAATTTTTTGTCTCCTAGTCATATTATAACACTATCGATGTCATATTTTAACTAGTGTATAATGCAATTATTATTATGCTTTAGATAAAATGTCATCTAAAATTATTGATATCAATTTTTTTGATTTTATATAGATATTTCTATAAATAATGTTAAAATTATAGATCTGAAAAATATCCAATATGATCAATTGGATGAGGTTGCTGGTATTGTTCAAAAGAATGCACCTTCTCCTATTACTTTGAATACAGAGAATGATTCTGTTGATCCTCAAATTAGAATGGAGTTCAATTCTGCAAATGATGTATATAATTTTTATAATGGATATGCAAGAAGAGTTGGTTTTGAAATCACAATCGTGTGTAGTAGGTCCAACAATAATAAAGAAATATGCTTCAAGCACCTTGCACATTGAAGGCAAGAAAAATCTAGAAAAATGGATAACCCCATGAATTTTAGGGATATTGGCAAAATTGATTCTAAGGTATCGATAAGAGCAAGACTAAATTCTAAAAATGATAAGAGGATATTAGATGGTATTTTTCTAGAACATAACCCTGAGTTGTCCATATTATCCATTAGTTATCTATGGTCCCATAGGAGGATCAGTATACTAGAAAAGGCAGAAATCAGTAATTTACATGCCATAAATATATCCACAACTCAAATATACTCTATCATGATAAGAAGGAAAGTGGATAGAAAGTAATTAGATTTCACAGAGAATGATACTCATAATTTTATTTATCGAGAATGTCAGAGTCAGCTGAAAAAAGGATATGTACAGTCAATGGTAATCCATTTCACATAAATATAAATTGAAAATATAAATTTCTTTTATACTTTATATCTGAATAATAATGGATAGCTCGGGACTGCCTTCTAGATTCATCCAAGGTCAAGATTGGCAAGCACTTTGATGATGCACTGACCTTTGACTCAACCTATCTGATAAATACATATCAAATACTATTTTATCCATTTGTTGGAGTTAACCATCATGGATAGTCCACATTACTTGGTTGTGCATTATTGTTAGATGAGAAGATTGAGACATTTAAATGGATATTCTAGTCATGGCTGGATACAAATGGTGGTCAAGTACCTAATATCATCTTAACCGACCAAGATAAGGAAATCGAGGTTATTGTTAGGGAGGTTTTTCTCAACGCACAATATCGATTTTATCTTTGACATATGTTGAAGAAGAATTTTTAAAAGATTAGCCATATTTACATAGCAAATTCTAAATTTATGATTGAGTTTGATGAAGCGATATATGATTCAGTTATGATACAATCTTTCGAGAAAAGGCGGGCAAAACTCATAAAGAAATATGAAGAATGCAAGGCTATAGATTGATCAAATGATCTTTATGACTGTCGGGATAAATGGATTCTAGTTTACCTTAAGGATACATTCTTCGTAGGTTTCTAAAATATTATATTTGATTTATGTTCATATTTACAAATTTCTAATGCCCTTTGTATATTTAATGCTTCTTTTTTTCAAATCATGTGCAGGCATGTCATCTTTATAAAGGAATGAGAGCATCAATCACTTCTTTTATGGGTTTGTAAATTCAAAGACTACACTCAAAGAATTCATCGATAAGTATGAAAATACCTTAAAAAAAGATGAGGCAGAAAATAAGCAAGATAATAAAATGTTGTAAACGAATGCTTTTCTAAAGACATCCTCACCTTTTGAGAGGCAAGTAGTAGCCAAATATACAAGGCGCATATTCAAAAAATTTCAGATTGAGATCCTTAAAATGGTTGCATCAAATACTAAATTAATTAAAGAAGTTGACAACTATGATGTATATTCCGTAAAATCAATTGAAAGAATTGAAGTTGATGGAATAAACAAGAATATTACAAAAAATTTTATCATTTCATATGATAAAATTTTGGAGGATGTCAAATGCCAATGTTGATCCTTTCAGCTCAAGGGTTACTTGTATAGGCATGCCTTATTAGTCCTTCATCAAAGCGACGTATTTTGTATTCCAGATAAGTACTTCTTCAAGAGATGATATAAGGACATGAAATATCAATTCGATAATTTTGACTGTAATATTCAATTTGATGATAAAAGTATCCGATGTTGAGTCTCATGTGGTGTATCCAAGGCATATGGAGTCAAGTTTTGGGTCTTTATCATGTTGGCCATGATGTAACTAGGGCTAGGAGTAAGTTCGGTAAGAGTCCTAGGTGAGAGACTGAGTTTTTTCATGTTTTATTCAGTATGTCTATTCGAGTTGTCTTGATGGTCCTTCGAGTCGACTCAGTTGGTGGCACAGCAGGGGGATCTGGGTGATGTACCAGTGTCGAGTCGGCTCGATTCCCGGAGTCGACTCTAGTTTTCAGAGCAGGACGTAGACACTCTGGACGAGTCGACTCGGTTTGCTGGAGTCAGCTTGAATTCTCATAATAGAAGGAGCGGTCTGGATGAGCCGACTGGAATCTTGCGAGTCGACTCGAATGACGGGTTCTCTATTTTGACGTTGTGCCATTTGGGAGTTTGTTTTAAGGGGCTAGGTTTGGTTTAACCTAGGGAGATATATATATTATACGGTCTTGGGTGAGAAAAAGAGAACTCTCGAGTCTACCAAGAAGTCCTGTAACATATTCTGATAGGCGACAATATATTAAACCCTTGTTTCTCCCTAAAATTTCTTCTTGATCTTGATTTACTACTTGTTTGGATCTTCATTGTCCCCTATCTTCTTTGATCGATGTATAGGGTTCATGCTAGGCTTGTTGCTTCCGCTATAGTCTCTTCATGGTGCTTCGTGTTTGAGGCGTTGTACGTGGTCCAAAAGGGATTGATCTCATCCGGTGTGCCACATCCGAAAATCTTGATATGTACTCATATTTTTTAAATTGAGATGTCTTATTTTATATTTATAAAAACTATTATATATCATGAAATCCAAATATAAATATGATATGTTATTGATTGTAGATATACTTTGATGAGTCATCGGATGAAGAAGCTTACAGAGATAGCCTCCATATCCAAAGAAGCATTTAATTTAGTGATGGATAATCTTGCACCATTATTCAGAAGAGCTATAGATATCAATTGTGCAGCTCAATCAAGTACATAACTTGTAATCCAAGATCCTGAACAATTTGCTATAAAAGGTCATCCAAGAGAGAATAAAATTAAGAGCGGAGTCAAGAAGAAGTTAAAGAGGTTAAGGAAAAATATGGATAAGGCTTCGGTTGACACTCTTTCTATGCAAAATCAAAGAAGACCTATTACAAGATAGAGGAATACTTTCTATCAAGTAGTAGAAGTACCCGAACAAATAATTGAAACTACTATATCATCTTTTGATCCTATTTTAGATGAGTTTAATGCTTAAATATGTAGTCAACTAACACAAGGTAGAGTATAAAATGCTAAATTTTCTTACAGTCTTGTATAAATTTATATTATCTACAGAAATGTATAATATTATATATTCGATATCTGATTTAATATGTTGATTTAATATATGAATTCAAAGACTAATTTAAAGCATCCAAGACTCAAATAGGGAAAACAGATTTATGACATCCCTTAATAATTTTGACATTTATTTATAAAATTATGAGACCCCAGGATGAAACAAGAAACTGAAGGAATTAATCCCTCTTAATAGGACTTCCTATCATCCATGGTCTGAATTATGACTTCCAAAATGTCAAACATACCATGAAAAGAAAAGAAGGTAATTCAAGCCAAAACAGGATTATGATATCTTAGTTTAAAATGGTATGATATCCCACTTAAAAATTTATGACACCCATGTAGAAAATATAAAAGTAAAGGTATTAACTCCTACTTGGACTATCTATCATCCGTAGCCTGAATTATAACTCCTAGAATATCATAACATGCCATGGATGCTAAAGGATTATAAATATATGCCAAAATATGATTATAACACTCTAATTCAAAAATTATGACATCCTAGTTAAAAAAATTATGATATCCCTATAGAAAATATGAAAGTAAAGGTATTAACTCTTATACTTGGACTACCTATCATCCGTGACCTGAATTATGATTTTTAGAATATTATAACATGCCACGAATGCTAAAAGATTATAAATATATTTCAAAACAGGATTATAACATTCCAGTTTAAAAATTATGATATTCTAGTTAAAAAATTATGACACATGTAGAAAATATAAAAGTAAAGGTATTGACCCCTTCTACTTGGATTACCTATAATTCGTGGCCTGAATTATAATAACTAGAATGTCATAACATACCACGGATGCTAAAAGATTATTAATATATTCTGAAATAGGATTACGACATCCTAGTTCAAAAATTATGACATCCTAGTTAAAAAAATTATAGTATCCATATATAAAATATTAAAATAAAGGTATTAACCCCTTTTACTTGGACTATCTATATCCATAGCCTGAATTATGACTCTAGAATGTCAAACATGCTACGGATGCTAAAGGATTATAATATATATTGAAACAGGATTATGACATCCCAGTTCAAAAATTATGATACCATAGTTAAAAAAATTATGATATCCTTATAGAAAACATAAAAATAAAGGTATTAACCCCTTCTATTTAGATTACCATCACCAGTGGTCTAAATTATAACTCTCAAAATATCATAATATGCCATGGATGTTAAAGAATTATAATATATGCCGAAACAGGATTATGATATTCCAGTTCAAAAATTATGATATCCTAGTTAAAAAATTATGATATCCTATAGAAAACATGAAAGTAAAGGTATTAACACCTTCTACTTGAACTACCTATCATCTGTGGCCTAGATTATGACTTCCAGAATGTCATAACATCCACGGATGCTAAAAGATTATTAATATATGCTGAAATAGGATTACAATGTCATAGTTTAAAAATTATGATATCCTAGTTAAAAAATTATGACATCCATACAAAAAATAGTAAAATAAGGGTTTAACCCTTCTACTTGGACTACGTATCATTCATGGCCTTAATTATGACTCTCAGAATGTTATAACATGCAACGAATGCTAAAAGATTATTAATGTGTGTCGAAACAAGATTATAATATCATAGTTCAAAAATTATGATATCCCTGTAGAAAATATGAAACTAAAGTATTAACCCCTTCTACTTAGATTACTTATCACCTGTAGTCAAAATTATAACTCTCAGAATGCCATAACATGCCACAGATGCTAAAGGATTACAAATATATATCGAAACAGGATTATGACACTCCAGTTAAAAAATTATGATATCCTAGTTAAAAAATAATGATACCTGTTGCCGCTCTCGTCGCCGCGCCCGTGCCACGGATCCGTCGATCCCTCCTGACCGCCTGGCGAGGGAGCCTCCCTTCCTGCGGCGAACCTGCAAAAAAGGGGTTAGAAGACCCTGGCCGGGGATCCCGGCGAGGGAGCTCCGACGGTCAAGTCAGTAGACGACGAGAAGGAACAGACTCTCCAGACGGACCCCCGAAAGGGTTCCAGACTTAGAGAGTTTACTAGTGAGAGAGACGCTCTGGGGACCAGAATCTCGGCCGGGCCTCCTTGCCGAGCTCACGCCGAGTGATCCCCTCTCGGGATCTCTGGTTTTCACTCTCCGAAGCGAGACCTTTTGCCGCTGCTTCTTCTTTGTCCCCAGGCTCGTTTGCTTACCTTGTCGTCCCCAGATTCCTCCCTCTTTATCTCCTTTCGTCGTGCGCTCGTCTTCTCCTCTTGGGAGGCTCCCTTCCCCCGTCCTTTTCTCTTTTCCCTTTTTGGCGAGGGGGGCCAGGCGGCTTTCCGACCTCGTCCGTCGAGCCCAGCGGGGAAAAGGCAAAGACAGAAGAGAAAAAGGGAGGGCAGCGCTGGTAAGGCGGCCGGTCAAGCCTCGGGCCCAGCGAGAGCGCTCCCTTCCCCAAGCATGGGCGCCACCCATCTATAGGTCCTGTTCTGTCAGAATCGTGCCCCTCGGCTGTGGGACTTGTCGGGCCGATGCAAGTGATGTTCCGCGTGCCGCCGCCCTCCGTACGGGGCGCCGTCTGGGATTCGTACGATCCGAGAGGTGGCCTCGGGGCCCGCGCCTCTCTCCCTAGGACCTTCTCCGTACGAGCGATCTGACCTCGGCTGAGTTGGACCCGTCTCCGGGGGCCACCTGGCGAGGAGCGAAGGACCAGCCGACCTCGGCCTAGGTGGACCCCTCCTGGGTGGACACCAGCGAGGTGGCAGGAGGTCGCCTGGCTTCGACCGAGGTGGGCCCGTCTCCGGGGGGCCACCTGGCGAAGGGCGAAGGACCGGCCGACCTCGGCCCAGGTGGACCCCTCCTGGGTGGACACCTGGCGAGGTGGCAGGAGGTCGCCTGGCTTCGGCCGAGGTGGGCCCGTCTCCGGGGGTCCACCTGGCGAAGGGCGAAGGACCGGCCGATCTCGGCCCAGGTGGACCCCTCCTGGGTGGACACCTGGCGAGGTGGCAGGAGGTCGCCTGGCCTCGGCCGAGGTGGGCCCGTCTCCGGGAGGCCACCTGGCGAAGGACCAGCCGACCTCGGCCCAGGTGGACCCCTCCTGGGTGGACACCTGGCGAGGTGGCAGGAGGTCTCCTGGCTTTGGCCGAGGTGGGCCCGTCTCCGGGAGGCCACATGGCGAAGGGGCGAAGGACCAGCCGACCTCGGCCCAGGTGGACCCCTCCTGGGTGGACACCTGGCGAGGTGGCAGGAGGTCTCCTGGCTTCGACCGACCTCACTTAGGTGGACCCCTCCGGGCTTGGGCGCCATCGAGGTGGTAGAGGAACTCCGAGCCGAGCTCGACTTCGACGAGGGCAGTCTGCCTTAGAAAATTGCCGGGCGGTGTAGTCTTACCGAACCTGGTCTTGAAGACGTGGCGCTGACTCGGCCGGAGAAACTTCCACGTGGCTCGATCGTATTCGGCGGTATCTGAGCCTGGCCACGTCACTGTCACGGCTGTAACAATACCTCTATAGTAAAACATGAAAGTAAAGGTATTAACTCTTTATACTTGGATTATCTATTACATGTGGTTAGAATTATAACTCTCAGAATGTCATGATACCCCACTAAGAAAAAATATTAAATAAATACTGAAACAGAATTATAACACCATAATTCTAAACTTATGATACCCTAATTAAAAAATCATGATATCTCAGTATGAAACATGATATCCCTGTATAATATCATGACATCCTTTCAGAAATTTGATATTCTGATATAGAACATAACATCTTATATCCAATAAAATGTATGTATTGAGCAAAATATAGTTATAATATTACAGTTTGAAATGATTACACATAATTTTTCTTTTCATTGATGTTTAAGGGATAACATCAATTAAATTATAAATTTCTGATACTATGTTACAGAAGTCCATGAACTGAAGAAAAAAATCATGATAAATATTTAGCTTTTTAATCCTAATTTTTTAAAACACTATCTTTGATTGATGCTCTCTTTCAATATTCTTGCTCCTAATTATCTTGGTATAGACTGATATCATCTTGTATAAAACCCAATAATCTGGCTTATCCCTGCAAGCAAGAAATTTCATGTATTTTAAATAACAGAGTCCGCAATCTAGTAAACCAGCTAGTTAAGAAGGGCATTCAGCAATTTTTTTCATGGACTACTTCATCACTCTTCATTATCATAGTAGATATGGAACATTAGATCGAGTATATTTTGCCACTTCTTTGTATTGGATTTGTATCTGATATTATATTTTATGGAATGTAGGTGCATGATACCTTCCTTTCCATGTCAACTGCAACCAAGTGCTAGTATGAATTTTTTGAGTTGATAATGGTAAAAAAAAACCTAAACTTCTTTTCTTCATCACCAACTCCTTCAAATATCATACTCCCAACCATTCCAGTAAGTTTATAAAATAATAATACAAATGTCGAATACATCCCGGTAGTCATAACAGGTATAATGATTCACTTATGGTATGTATCCGGATACTCTCTCTAGTTCTTTCTAAGAAACTCCCGCCATGCATCAATTATTTGGCAATACAAAATAAAGTGATTAATAAAATATAACATGATATCATACAATATTGAAATCATTTTAAAAAAATTAAAAAATAATATCATAATATACATCAAGAATAACAAGAAAATAAAGTTATACTCCGATACTTATATTATCAACTATCATTTCATTGGCAAGGAGATCGTGAACATGTTTGCTTATGATATTGCCTCCAAGTTGATTAGTATACACGACCTCTCTAAAATGGATAAATATAAAGAATATCATAGATATTGAAAAAGAGATTAGCATATATAATAGAATAAATATATAACATTTATGAGCTGATGCTTTCTTTCAAAAAATGTTAATCAAATCTTCATCCTCTTGTAGATGCAAAATTGATTGATCGGCCTATGATGTGATCACTATCATGGACTTTTTGGTGGCTCGATCTATTTCAAAACTAGAATCCATTTTTAATTGTGAGGCCTTCTGCATCTTAGGTTATTTTTTCACCCTCGTGATAATTGAATGGACCAAACAAATTCTTTATCCCCCTCAGCATCCTCAATCACAGGGGTGTCCTTCATTTTTTCCTCCATCCTATATTCATCTTGCCCCATGAATTCCACCTCTTTTTCTCTATCATCCCCCTCCTCTCTTTTGTCATCCTTTTTATTTGTATTGCTCTCCTTTTTTAGCAATGAATTCAGGAGGTTCTCAACAATGGCAAGCCTTTTCTCGACATCTTCAAGTTCAGTCTTCATCTCCACACAACTTGCATAACTAATTTTTAGATCCGGGGATGCTCCTGATTCTAGAGTGATAAGCCGCTCCTGTAGCATATGTACAATATCTCCCTTCACCTACAAACAAAAAAAATTAAATTAAATTAAAAATTATAATGATAATTTATTATTCAAATATTTTTATATAATGGATCATCTTACCAATTTATGGGGCTGCATGTTGCCAACCTAAACATTCTTCACTTTCAATTGGCTATCATACCACTTTAACAGCTTAGATAGTTTATTAGGATATGCTGAGACTCTCATTATGATATGCTCGAGGAACCATACATGTACATTAGTATTTTATACTTTAAAAATATGAAAGAATTCAAATAAAGATAATTATACTTGTTTTTACATATGAATGATCCTTACTACTAGAGCTATCGAACAGCCAAACAAGGCAAGCTGCTTCCTATCCTTGTCACACATCCTTGCTTGGACAGGCTTCTTGGATCTCAAGCAATCAGCAATCTCTGGGAGACTTATAACCATCAAGTCCTTAATTATATAAGCTTAGTCAACTGCTCCTAACTGAGATAAATTATCTAAGGAATGAGATATCTTGAACATGTTTGATTTGACTTTGAAGCAAAAAATATTCTAAGCATGTATGTGATCCAAAGTCTAACAGTATCCTTAAAATCCTCTTGTATCTTGGAGGATAGAAGATAGGCTACCAATTTCTTCAAACCCTTATGCTGAAAATCTAATTACTGGCCAAATCTTTAGAATAACCTGTCCTTTTTATTTTGGCTACCATGGAGATCTTCTTTTCATGGCATGGAAGACCCAAAATCAGTGCCACTTTTTTGACACTGAATGTAACTATCTTACCATAAAAAGTGAACTCATCAGCTTTCTTATGACATCTGATTATATTTACAAGGAGTCGCTCTTTAACTATAAACAGACAAAGGCACCAAATGGAGTCTTCTGATTTTATTTTAAATGAATAAAAGAAAAATCCATCTTCCAAATATTTTAAATGTACACTGCCTGCTTACAACAGTTCTTACATAATTATGAAGCCTTCACACTAGGCTGTAAAATAATTGCAAAATCACCAGAAATATAGAAACAAAATGTAAGATTATGAAAAAATAAATTCTATCCAACTATTATAAAAAATATAAGGCTTTCCAACTTAAATTTGTATAGGGTGTCATAATATTTGAACTAGAATATTATAATTTCTAAACTAGGATATCATAATACTATTTCAGGATGAATTATTTATGATTTTTTTATCATGATATGTTATGACATTGTGAGAGTCATAATTCAATCCATGGATAAAAAAAAGTCCTGATAGGAAAGGTTAATATATTCAATATTTTATTTTGTGTCAGGGCATCATAATATTTGAACTAGGATGTCATAATTTCTGAACAGGATATTATAATACTATTTTGGGCTGAATTATTCATGATTTTTTCATCATGGCATGTTATGACATTGTGGAAGTCATAATTTAGCTTACAGATAAAAGAAAATCCTGGTAGTAAGAGTTGATACATTTAGTTTTTTATTTCGTGCCGGGGTGTCAAAATATTTGAACTAAGATATTATAATTTCTGAACTAAGATGTCATAATACTGTTCGGGCTAAATTATTCATAATTTTATCGCCATGGCATTTATGACATTATGAGAGTCATAATTCAGTCCATGGGTAAATGAAAGTCCTGATAAGAAAGGTTGATGTACTCAATTTTTTGTTTCATACCAGGATATTATAATATTTGAACTAGGATATTATAATTTCTGAACTAGGATGTCGGAATACTGTTTCGAGCTGAATTATTCATGTTTTTTCATCATAGCATGTTATGATATTGTGGGAGTCATAATTCAGTCCATGAATGAAAGAAAGTCCTAGTATGAAGGGTTGATGGATTCAATTTCTTGTTTCGTGGTTTCGAGCTGAATTATTCATGAGTTTTTCATCGTAGCATGTTATGATATTGTGGGAGTCATAATTCAGTCCATGAATGAAAGAAAGTCCCAGTATGAAGGGTTGATGGATTCAATTTCTTGTTTCGTGCCGGGTGTCATAATATTTGAACTAGAATATCATAATTTTTGAACTAAGATATTATTGTTGCCGCCCGGATCGTCGTGGCCCGTAGTTGCTGATGGTGTCGGGGGTCGCGCGTCCGCCTGCCGGGGGTGTCTCTGGTGCCTCGGGACCTGCAAAAAACCAATGTCAGTGACCCGGGCCGGAGATTCCGGCGGGGGCACTCCGACGGTCAAGTTAGTGACGATCCAGGGGAACAGATCCTCCTGGTCAAGCCCCTCTGGATGAGCTCCACGCTAGGAGGAGTGAGTGTAGTATATGAAAGTGTGAGTGAGCTGGGAGAGGTGATGGCCGAGGTGGTCTTGCCCTCCTCTCTGGCCTCTCTCTCTTTCTTTCTGTTGTGGTTGTTGTTGTTGAGAATTGTTGTTGTTTGTTACCTCCCTTTTGCTTACTCTGGTCGAGTCTTCTACTTTGGTTTGCCTCGGGATTTTCCCATGCTGTCAGACGGGTACGATGAGGTATCGTGCCATAGACGGGACGCCTCCTTTGTCAGGTAGCCGGGGAACCTTCTATATCCTCTAACATTCCTTCTGTTTGCCCCTCTTCTGGAAGCCTGGCAGGACCTCGATTGGCAGGGCACCGGTCTCGGGACCCGCGCTCTCCGGTGGGGTCTTTTCTCCAGTCATACGACAGGTCGGCGGAGGGTATGGCGCCTTGATGTGAGCTTCCTTTCTTTCTAGTATGAATGGCAGTCATGGGCATAATTGGCGGCGTGGCGGGCGTTGTTGTACGTTCCTTGGGAGGCCCACCATTGTCCTCGGAGGAGAGGCACTGCTCTCTTGGTGGCTGGTGTCTCTGTCTAGATCGGGGACCGAGCTGGAAAGATGGGGCCCGCCTTCGGTGGGCTTGCTTCAAGGTGGCTTGGTTGGGTGGTGAAGGGCCGAGCTCAACTCTGGACCAACGGAGCTGGGCTTCGGACGAGCTCGACCTGACTGAGATGGACTGGGGCCGACCAGCCCGGGGGATCTGACCTCGGAGGGGCTCCTCGTGGCGGAAGAGTCTTGAGCTCGATTCCTGACCACGGGGTCCGATCCCGAGGGGTCCGCCTCGAACGGTGGCTTGTGCTCGGCTCCGGCCTAGGCGTCCCGACTTGGCGGGGACCGACCTGGCGGAGGACGGAGCTCGGCTTCGACGGGCGACCCCGTTGCTCCAGGGGTGCTTAGCCTGGCGAAGGGGCTCATTGTGGGAATCCACCGTGGGGCCCGGTGAGGGCTCCATGTCAGTCTGTCCGTGCCATGTCAACGATCTAGCCACATCAATCATAAAACTGTTTTAGACTGAATTACTCATGATTTTATCACCCTGGCACGTTATGACATTGTGAGAGTCATAATTCAGCCCACGGATGAAAAAGTCCCGGTAGGAATGGTTGATGCATTCAATTTCTTGTTTCATGTTAGGGTGTCATAATATTTGAACTAGGATATTATAATTTCTAAACTATGATATTATAAAACTGCTTCAGGCTAAATTACTCATGATTTTTTTACCGTGGCATGTTATAATATTATGGAAATTATAATTCAATCCATGGATGAAAGAAAGTCCTAGTAGGAAGGGTTGATGCATTCAGTTTTTCGTTTCATATCGGGATATCATAATATTTGAACTAGAATGTCATAATATTTGAACTAGAATGTCATATTTTTTGAACTAGGATATCATAAAACTGAAAAAGGATATAAAAATTATGGAAAATAATTTTTTAGTATATAGTGCCATAAGTCAAGAGTATTCTTTGACTACTAAAAGAATTTTAAGGTTTTTCACTTTGAAACTGTGCATGTATCATAATTTTATACTATGAAGTCATAATTTTGTGAATGGACGTCTTATCTTTTTAAAAATATATTATAGCATCTCTCTTTAGATATAAATTTTAAATAATTATATTAAAATATATAATTTCTTTACTTTCTTTTGATTCTTTAACTTCTTCTGGGAAGGAACTTAAAGAAGTATCATTCTCTCCTATATAAAGAATAAGTGTTGTGCTTCCTTCCCGCAATCGTAGTTCTTTTTTGCATTACTTTTGTGTTCACGGTTTGCATTGAAATATGAAATCACTAGACTCCATTAACAGAAAGATTTAGAAATCCTAACTCTTCGTGGGATGCTCGAGAATGAAAAAACCCAGCGACTACTTGAGACGGGATGGAGATGGTTGCTATCGACTACCGAGATGAAAATGTATCCTCGAAGAGAAGAGAGCAAGCAAAAATAATAGAAGAAACTCTAAGATGTGATTGAAAATCGGTGCATAGAATTTTTTTCTATTTGAAGCAGAAGAAACGTTTTTTTGATTCTGAAGCACGTATTTTGTTTCTAAAGAGGGCAAAAAAATCCTTTCCCTCGTTTGAAAAGTCTGCAGAAGCAATGATGTGCAGCAGATTTCGAAAATCAAAGCAATACGATATTCCATCCCGTCCTGTCAAGCCGGGTCAGATCTGCATGGATCAATAAGGAAACGCAATACAGATCAGCTTAGATTTCACAATTTTAGCACCCGGAACTGCTTATACCCGGCTGCCTACGGACTTAAGTTTCATTGTGATCAGCCCCAAAATAATGACTTGATCCTTGATCCAACAGAATATCAAAACATATTTTAACCTTCAAAAACTGGTCTCATGCTACATTGTTGCAATCTTTTCTCATACAATTGATGAATTCACCCGGTAACGCAAAGAATAGTGATAATAATGCATACAAGCTCAAGAAGTCTCTGAAACTAACTAGGCATGCTGATAAATAAATGCTTGACCTTCTAACCCTAATTTTTGAAGAACAATCGTAAGTTTTGGCTGCATAATATAGTGCGGAGCTATCTGGACGAATCCTTCTTCAACTAGAACCGCATAACCGAATGAAACAACCAAAAATCTGTAGTAAAGATACCAAGTTTACTGCTAACAGTGTTCTTTCTTTGTGATTCAAATAATGTGATGTGGATAGGGGGAAATAAAAGACTATTTTCATTTTTTTAAAAAAAAATTCAAAAATAATGTGGCTCTAGATTTTGAATACAGTTTTCTGATTTCAAAATTATGACTTTTTTTTTTTTTTTTAAAGTCCGGTGGAAATCCCAGCAGAAATTGTCTGCCTTCCCGGAAATGGTAGGCTCTTCTCAGCCTCTCAATCTACAGTTGCTCCCCATCAAATGCAGCGGCATTGCTCAAACAAGATGATTTAGAATAAAAGGCCAAAGTCAACCGTCCCAAACTCCTAATAGATAATATGATCCATGAATCAAACAATAAATGAAAAGGTTTCAAGGCTTACAAGTTAAAGCCAATCAGACATGAACACAGTATTCTACAGTCAAACAGCCCTAGCCAGGGACGTAATGTTTAATGCTCCATGAACTTTGATATTGTCCTCCACCATCAACAATTTCCAGTCATAGCAATAAAAAGCTAGACAGTCATTTAATAGGATAAAAAAATAAACAGATAATTTCTTGCAACCTGGTTTGGTCATTGCAAGTATTCCATCTCTGAAAAATCGAAGTTTCGAACCAGAAGAACAGCCTCTGTGGCTCCCCTTCCATGGTTCGGCCTTCCAGAAAATTTTGCTCCTGAGATTTGAAGTCAGTAATTTTGACATTTACCTAGACATAGTTGAATTTTGTTCACCAGCCTAAACCTGATAGTATGACCAGTCTTGGCAGCCCGCATGCAGATCGGTGAGATTTGCTGCTATTACGATAAAATATGCCCCCACCATACAGTTCTTTCTATTTTCCATCCAAACATCCTCCTACACCCAAGCATTGACCAATATTAACTGATACAATTTTCTTTTCCCTACCTAAAACACTCAACTCTTGACCCCAATTGTTTGAACCAATAATGATTAATGACAAGCAATATGCATGAAAATTATAAAATGGAAAGATAATAATCCTATAATAAGGACACATCATGGAACGAAAACCTGGGTAAATCGACTTTTGTCCCTCAATTTAATTGCCTTCGAAAAAGATAGCACCAATATGCCTCAAAATCAGCCCTAAAGAAGTTCATGAAAAAAAACCTAAAACCTAGTGAGAAGCCCACATTCCAAAAAACGGAAAAAAAAAAAAAAAACTTTTGGATTCTGCCCATAAGCCACCTGGATCCGCAACACACCGGCTTGACCACGCGGCTAATGCAGAGATCAAACGATCCAGCGCAATCCATTCAATGATCAGATGGCCAGAATCATTTCCGATACTGTATAAATTTGATCTACACGATTTTTGATACAATTGAAACTAATCGACGACCACAACCAACCCTGCCATCAAACATGGATTGAAAAATTCACGACTCCAATTTAGACATGATTTGAACCATTAAACTCCTGATAAAATACTCTTTACAAGACTAGCTATAAAACCATGGACTGAGAAGCAAATTAGATGTGAGTATCTAAAAAGTGATAAAAAAATCTCAATTAAGAGCTTGTACAAAAAAAATTAAGTTTTTTTGTTGAAACACATACAGAATTGAGAGTAAAAGTTTCCAATCTTATAAATTATTTTTTTCATAGTAAAATTTTTACATATCCATCTAATTATATCTTATATTTTATTTTATTTTTTCTTCTTTTTCTTGCAATATCAATATCAATAATCGTAATCCTAAAAACGGAAATTCATATTCTGCACAAGCAATCTTCCAATGAATGGTATCAGTATAGTTGATACCTATTAATTTCTTTATCTTATACCAAAAAAAAAAGCTGGGGACTCAAAATCAATTGATCATCAAAATACAGACGAATACAGACCGGAATGAAATGGCCAATTAATAGGAATAAAGTGACACTCAAACCATGGAAAGAATCAATATCCTGAGAAGTGATGGAAGTTGACATCATCAATTGCACATCACATCCATCAAAAATCGATTGTTTTTATCAATCACGGCCAACACAATATTTAACCAATAAAGATATACTGATCTTGGCCACATAAGTTGCGCCCGAGTTCATTGAAGGTCTGAAGTCCAGCGTTCTTACCATATAGTCAGAGTTCTCATTATATATTTGCACCAATAGACTAACAGGCACCTACCAAAAGATCCAAATACAGCAGCAGCAGCAACCGTCAGTCATTCAGTGGTATTGCAGGACTTTACCTGTCAGGAGTAAACAAAGATATCTACTTTGACTCAATGAAGCCAAAAGACATTCTCAGTGGACAGGCATCTCCATGGACCAGCCTTCTGTGCCCGTAAAGAAGATCACTCTGAGTTACTCTATTAGCTGAATGGATGCTAAGCAAAAGCACTACGGTCCTTTTTCACCAAAATTTGCAATTCAATTTCAGCAACATCTGAGGTCTAATCATTTGTAATAGCTCTCATGTTTTCGCTACATACCCATGGCAGGAGCAAGCAAGTACTGCCAACCACGCATAACCAAACCAGGTAGAATCCTTAAATGGCATAAAACAGCCGTTGCACTTCAATAACATAAAACTCAAGTGCAAACTGTACATAAAGCATTTGAAGAAAGTATTACGGCACAAATCAAGTAGATGCAGAATTATATAAGACAGATATCCATGTACATTAATAGAGGATTCATGATGATTGACCAGCTAGCTGGATCCACCAAGAGCATCAAGATGAGCTTAGAAGTGTTCTATTGAACAAATTCATTAATAAAAATTTTATTTTTAATCAGACTATTTTCTTAAAACATCATTTCTACTGGGTAGTTTCTGGTGAGGAATTTGAATGAAAATACAAGTTGAATTCTCTGCATTGCATTAAATTGCACTTAATTCTGGACTGTCAAATAAGTAGACCTGTTTTTATTGAGGAATTATGGTGAGAATAAGACTCTGTAAACGGGAGAAATGTCAGAGCTGATAGAAAGACTGATGAGGTCTATTCCACAAATGTTTATGGTTCTAATAGAAGCAATATTAGAGTAAACAAGCAAGACTAGACCTGTTGGACAAAACGGAAAGGATAGATTCAACGTTGTTTAGCAGGTTTGCATTATCTTGGATATTATGCTGAAGAAGTATATTATTACCATTTCTGTGGCTTAAACTAACAATGTTGCGAGAGCATATCTATACCATCACCATGTCCATTATGTTAAGGAATCTGCTGAATTTTTTTAAAAAAATGAATAATAAAAGAAACCCTTAGATAATGCACAGTTACAAGGAGGATTGCACGGAGAACTTGTTTTCCTTGGAAAACTAAGTACCATTTGTTTGTTTCAACATAAAATTTAAAATTTGGAAAAGTTACTACCGTATCTCTGGATGACTTTTCCTTTCCATGAAAAGTTTTACTTTCATTTCCTTTTCTGTAGATTTCCTTAAAATCAAACAAACACTTAATTGAATTGGCAGACGAGAGAAAATTTAGAACAGAAAATTTAGAACTTTCCTTACAACTAATTTAAAAACATCTCCTGTACCAACCAATGCTATTACAGTGTGCTAGAAATACAACTTAAGCATTTAATAATCAAATCCTATAGTACAACCACTTAAGCTTCCCAGGCAAAAAAAATACAGCAAGCTGTTTTAAGCAGTAACAATTCACTATTTTCCATGAGTAATGCACATAATAAACATGTGACCATTCATCAGCATTCCATTTTAACCATTTGGAACCATGTCAAACAGTAGCACAATGCCTGAAACCATGATGATAGCTTATTAAGTGAACAAGCCAGAAACATTTAGACAGTAATGTCAAAAAGTTGTGATGAAGATATGGAACATACAATCAAAGATAAGGAACCTGGCCGCTAAGACGGTAGCCCGGTTGGTAGAGGCCTTGCCTCACTACCAACAAGTCACGGGTTCGAGGCATGATCTCGCGAGTGACTCGATTAAATCCAAGAATTTTCTTGGGACCTGCGACAATTGATGTGAGTGAGAGGTCGGGGTCCCCCCCTTCGTCCCCGTTCTACTAGCCAGCATCTTAGTGGTATCAGGTTAACCTACTCACCATTAGATGAGGAAAGACTGCGAAAATCTGAACGTCTCGAATCAAACATTACCTGACGGGATGGGGGCCTACGGGGGTAGCTACACCGAAATTTATCCCCCCTATCCCTTTTTTTGACCAAAAAAAGAAAAGAAAAAAAAGATAATGAACCTGTCTGCAGCTTACACAATAGAATATCTGTCACAAGTGACTACACCATGTCCTTTGCATATATGTTTACTTCCAACATATTATAATGTGGAATTGGTTAATAGCCAATGAAAAGAAATTTCAAAAAAAAAAATCTATGTATATTGTATCCAATGTCCTCAAATACAAGACTGACTAAACAAAAGAGAAAAGGCAAAGATATCTCCATCTTAATTATAGTTCTCATACAGTATAAAATGACATGATCAACTCTTCAATGGTAATGTGTCAGTGACAATTTTGTAATCACAATTAAGTGCCTGATAGTTCCCAGCTATAACTAATAGTATAACTGAGAAATTGCATAAATATGAGTGACACATCAATCATAAATTTATAAGTGACATGGATGGCTCAAAGAGGTAGGAAGCAGACTGCTCTCATGGCATTCTTTTTAAAGAATTTATAATATTATCATAACCTCAACAGACATCAAGTCTAGAAGCTGCAGATTTATTTTGCTAAAAGAGCAAAACAGTGTTGCAAGCTTGACAACCATTTCCCCATGAAACTTCAAATTTAAACCTGTAAAATGAGCATTGACATTTATCCTGCACACATGTTTTTTCCTGGTAACAAAGGACAGATCCAAACAAGATGTCCCTTAACCAGCTGAAAAGGCATCATCACATGTTTTTACAACATCAATTCTTAAAAATTGTCTGAATGCACTAAGCCTAAAGAGAGTGTGAGAACCTATGCGGGCATGTTTTTAGCCCCACATTTGATGTGCATTAGGGAGTAGGGTTCGCGGTACCATCCCGTACCGCCCGGTACGGGGTGTACCATACCGTACCGGTCAAGAGCCGGCACGGTTCGCCACCAAAAAACGGTCTGGACACCGGACCGTTGGAAAAAATAAAAAATAAAATTTTCTGTACCGGTACGGTATGGTACCGGTACCGGTACGAACTGCCCGGTTCGGGTCGGTTCGGGCTCGGTTCAGCCCGATTCGGGTCGGTTCGTGGTCGGTTCAGTGAAAGGGGGAGAGAAAGATTGTTTTTTTTAAAATTTGGCAGCCGGTACAGGTGTCGGTACGGTACAGTATGGTCCGTACCGTACCATACCACCCGCTGACCGGTACGGGTCTCGGTACCGGTTCAGCGGACCTTGTTAGGGAGGTCTTGGATGCTTAAGCGGAAGGAGACCCCAAATTACAATTTCTATCTGGCCTTTTGGATAAGGCCCTAGGTCATTACAAGCTCCATGAACTTTCACCTAAAATTGTCTGAGACTGTCCCTTAAACATCTCCATTTTACGCTTCCGCATATGACTGTAGAAAGGACAAAGAAGTGTGAAGAAAGTTAATGAATTGGAAGAACATGAAAGTTTTAGTATAAGGGAAAGATGGGACCTATCACAAATATAGCCACAAATGGGGGTAACTGATGGACCTCTAACAAATATTTTTAGGTCTTCTACCTAAGGCTAGAACTGGGCTTCGGCCAGGCCAACTTCAAGTCGAGCTTCGAGCTTAGCCTGATTTATTTTGGACAGGGATCGGGTCATGAAGTAGAGCCCATTTGATTTTCCGACCAGGATTGGGTATACCATCAGCCAGGCTCGAGCCTAGCCTAAGCCCAATCATAGCCCACACTTTAGCCCAATTAAGGCCCGGACCATTTCAAAATTCCTTATTCAGCTAGGAGTCGTCCGTCACTCCAATTAAGTGACACTTAGCCATTTGAGAGTGAGGATTCTCCCCATGCAAAGAAGGCTGGGATCAGAGACACTAGCTAGGGTTTCTCCTTATGAGAGGAGATCGTCACCTCCTCGGTTTTCGCCATCTGCAAGTTTGAGCTCCTCTACTCCACCTGCCTCACTCCTAACCTCTGGGATATTGTCCTCTTCGACATCCAGTTTGACCTTGCCTTCTCTAACCTTGACGTCACCACCATTGCCCTCTCTATCCTCTCCATTATGCCCCCCCAACTCCTTGCCCTTCTTGTCCATGATGGCCACTGCAAGATCGTCGTCTGCTTTAAATCCCCCAGCAACTCCCTTTACTAGGGATGGCAATGGGCCGGGTTCAGGCCGGGTGCATAACTACCCAAACCCAAACCCAAATATTCAATACATTATCCAAACCTGGCCCAAACACTATCGGGACTGGATTTTTTTTATCCAAACCCATCTTAATTGGGTATCAGGTAATCGGGTTTACCCGGCCCGAATCCAAATGAGTCATATTAAATATTTTTTCATTTTTATCAACTTTAAAATTATCTACAATTTTATAAATTATACATACATTAAACAAATAAAATTTAACTATATTTTCAGTTCAACCGCATTTAATTTCATATTCAATCAAAATTTATATCCTGAAGTTGGTAAACTATTAATTATGATCTTGTTTTGAATTCACCCTGAATAGAATAGGATGAAAAAAAAAAACTCAATATATATATAATGATTAGGGTATAGGGTTCAAGTATTTTAAAATTTAATAACTAATAATTATAATTAATAAAATATATATTATATATATATTTTTAAATATTAAAATAATTCGGGCCGGGTTCGAGTCGGGTGTAAGATACCCGGTCCTGGCCCAAACCTAAAGTCAAGCATTCGGGTTTTACCCAAACCTGGCCCAAACCCAGTCAAAGCGTTGACTACCCAGCCCGGTCGGGTCGGGTACCCATGGGTTTGGGTTTTATTGCCATCCCTACCCTTTACCTCGCCATTATCGCCCTCTCTATCCTCTCCACCATGCCCCCCACCTCCTTGCCTGCCTTGTTCACAACGCCCACCATGAGATCACCACCTACTTCGACCCCCATCGACTCCCTCCACCTTGCCGCCTCTCCTTGTCAACTCCCTCTACCTGTGACGACATCATCCTCCTTTGTGAAGCCTCCCCCACACTCAACCATGTCTCTACCTGGTGGTGGCACATTGATGCTGCCGCCCTCAAGCACTTTGATGTTGTCACTTGTGTTGAACAAACCCTAACCTCCAGTGTGAGAGAGAAGGCCGAGGGGGTTTATAGAGGTCTATAGGTCAAGATGGCCCAATAAAGTTTTGGCCAGGCTCAAGCTTGGATTTTTGAAAAAAATATCAGGCCAAAGCTCGGCCCGAAACCTAAAAAAATTCAAGCCGGGCTTGGGTAGGGGTATGGCCTGGCCCAACCCTAATTCTACCCATAAATGGATAGGTGCAAGTGTAGCTACTTAGCTCCATAAAAGTTTAAAAAAAAGGCATCCCAATTCACAAATTCAATTGAATCTAGTTTAATTTGGAATGCTATTTAAAAAATGGCAAATTTAAATTGACCTATATCAAACCCATTGAAATGACAAAGGACCAGTAAATAGATGTTAAGGCTAGGTTTGAAGAGTTAAAATAAATGCCAGTGATGTAATTCTTCAACTAGAGGTTATTAATTTAACTAGCATGTTTCTTGTCAAATCATTCTAGAAGGGACACAATCATACTTCTTCAATCATTCAGCAACCGAGAGAGTCAGCAATCACATTAAAACTCATTCGTATGATCCATAGTTGTAAAACATTAATATACCCTTGGTCTTCTTAATCAACCATAGAGAACTTCTAGCAAGTCAAATTTATAACCATGTTGAAGCAACTTAAAACTTTCGAATATCAACAATTTCCTAGTCCCACATTCTAATGAGATCCATTTTATTAGCCTTTTTTTCTCATTTTATAATGTATACATAATTAAATAATAGTCAAGAAAAAAAAAGAAAATCTTGTTCTAAACTGCATTATGGGCCTAATAGTCCAAAAGGATGAACAATTCATCACATATGGTGTGCATCTTCCCTTTCATTTTCTCTTGAAATGTAAGTAGTGTTACTGGATATTCGCATTCAACTCCAAAAATCCATGTCGAATGCACACCCAAGTATACATATTGGATAAATTAATACTCAAGAAGTTTTTGGTAGCCACTTTTAAAGATTGAAAAAGAATTGAACCCTTCCAGCAATGAGTTGAACCAAGGATCCCGATACCGGTACTGGGACCCATACCGGTACCGGGCTAGTATCGTACGGTACCGTACTGTGTCAGTACGGTAGGCATGCCGGCTCAAACTGGTATGCTCAATCTTTTTTAGGGTTTAGAAATTTTTTTTTAAGGTTTAGGGTTTAGAATACAAGATTTAGAATTTAGGATTTAAAAAATACTAATATATTAAAATAAGCCTTCGACCATTAATTCTAATTAAAGTAAGATATAAAATTGTAATTAAAATAAGATTACCAGCAATTAAATAAAGTGAAAAATAAAATATAAACATAATTACACACCAATATTTAGAATCGGGCGAGTGTCGATGTCCATAAATATTATAATCATTAATGTACTAAGAAAAAAGATCAGTAAATCCCTCTAACCAAGCAACATGATATTCCTATAAGCTTATTTCAGGAGGTATGCATGATGGATCGTAACTCATTGTAGATCCCTCGCTGAGATCCCGACTTTGAGAGGTATCCAGAGATTGATATGGCTGTGCAGGGATCCATCCAAATATACTAGTAATAAAATCAGATCCATAAGATACTCCGGGCTACATGGAATAATAACCACTAGAAGATGTTTCGGATACACCAAATAAATCATATGGATCACAAGTTGCTGATACCTGCGGGTAAGAGGATCCTGAATATGAGGATGATCCTGATACATCCATGATCCTATTTCACGTGCAAGAGCTGCAACTGCATTGTATCCCAAATGACCTCGCGGAACCTGTCGCCTATATGAAATCGTATCACCACAGGATTTACCAACTGATGCACCATGATCTGTATCCTGTATAGCGTGACTAAACTGACTAACCAGTAAATCGAAGATGAATAGATGGCTGCATCTCCTGTCCTCCAGTCCCTCCCTGATCACTAGATCCCCTACTATCTGAAGAAGCATTAGCACCACTCTCTCTGGTATTTGATCTAAATAAACTAAGTGCTCTGGTGAAGATACAACTGCCTTTCCTTTTTCTCTATCTTTGAACTGAATAGATGGCGAGAAGGGATGATATGATGTATCTGCTGAAATCCTTTGAGGAATATTGCTTGTTGTCTATTGTCAGCATTCATCCTAGCCTTACTAGCAACAAAACTGGCTGGTCGAGGAGGCGATCCTGACTCATCAAGTTCTGGCTCTTGCTGTTGATCCACGATCCATCCAATCATCGGATCTTCATCCTCATCAACATAATTACTCGCAATGAAATTAGAGTATTTCATTTTCAACTTCCTCCTGAATGTACTTTAGCCTCAATCTTAAATTATAGTATACATAAACAAGATCGTTGAGATATTTCTGTTTTAGACAGTTCCTCTGCTTAGAGTGGATAAGGCCGAATATAGACCAGTTATACTCACATCCACTAGATAATACCATCTGGGAAAGAATCTTGACAGCAAGAACTTTTAAATATTTTGCATATCCACCAAAATGCACCCACCATTCAACTGCAAAAGATATTAAATTATTTAAATTTTAGATTCAGCAAAATTCAAAAATCAAATTGAATCTAATATTAGACTTAGTACTTAGTAGTACCTACCAGGATTCATCTTTGATTTACTTCTGATGGCTACGGTAGATCTAAAAAAATCTGTGCCTTCTTTAAAAAATTTTATTTGAAAAAAAAATATTATTATTATGTGCTACTTGTTGAAATTAGTACTAATAAAAATCACTCAACAATTTTAACCTAACTTTTTCTAACTTACTTCTTCTAGGCCAATAGCTGCGACATCCGGATTGTACTCCATTTTATATATAACATTGCATAGGGTAGACATAAACTGTTCATCCATGACAATGTCCGGTATGGAATATTGGAATCTCGAATTCAGATAGTAAGCTATACATATATTTTAAAAATTAGTCAAGTATACTTCTATAAATATAATTTAATTTAAAATTTTAGAGAGTTCATGATTTACTGCGTACCTGCTAGATATAAATCCGGATTCATTTGATAACTTCACCGTCCATCAATGATCCGGATATACTCAATAGCATGTACTGGATATTTCTCTTGGATCTCTTTCTTTGTCCTTTACATCATGTAATATAGGAAGCCCATCTGAGCATATCTTTCAGAGTGCATGGCTCCAAGTACCTCATACAGAGGCTTGATATCCTTCATTATCCTCTTGGTCCGTTGCCAGAATGTTTATCTCATCACTAAATTCTTCACATTGCTTCCCTTAATATTTATTCTAGCATTTTTGCTCTGCTGCCATTCTTGACTGACAAACATCTGACGCAACTCTACTTTCTTACCAAGAAGACTATCAAGTGCTATATAATTTGTAGCAAACCATGTGATCCCTGATCTCTATTTTTTTCCAGTAAAATTCTTTATCAATGATAAGATTCATATATATTTATAGATGAATCTGGTGATAGTCCGTGCTAACTCAACTATCTTCTGCACCCTATGAATTTTTTCAATATCTATCAATAAGAGATCAATACAATGTGTAGCATAAAAGATCCAAAAAATATGCGATCGCCGCTACATCAAGAGCTATCCTGCAGTCCTATACTATGGTCCATTATCTATGATGACCTGCACGACATTCTACTCTCCTACTTGATCAATCACCTCCTCCATCAATCTGAGGATATAATTGCTATCGTGCACCTAATCTGAAACATCAATAAATTTATGAAATTTTTTTTTTATCATAATAAGTCAAGAAATTGATGATGCTCCGTCTAATAGGTCCAGTCCAATCATCACACATCATTATCAATCCATACACATGCCACTTACTCTAATAAGAGGCAATCTAATTTTCTAGCTTCTTATTACTATCCAGAAGTTGACCATAAATATTTCTCGATCCTAGAGGATCTACATCTATATTAGCAACTTATATAGATGCAATAGCAGAGTAATAATATAGATTGTCTGCTGCGTGCGCTGAAAAATGATTGAAATAAAATCAGGATCCGATGACCTGCAACATATCTTTCTTCTTATCCTTTTTCAGCATACTATCAATCTTCTGTTACTTGGAACCTCTGCTATGAAGTGCATGTAAATCGACATCATGGATAGTGACTCCTACTGGAATATTCTTGGAAGACTTCTTTCTACTGTCAAATGCTTCTAACATGTATGCAATACGGCTGGTGCCTCTCCTGACGGGCTCTCTGACTGAGAAGGTTCTCTTAAATTGTCTTAGACTCTCATGCAACACACAGAGCCCAATCCCGATCCCGACTCAAAAACTGATGGCCCAAATCACTCTATACCTAGCCATCTCCTCTAGTTGCCTCTGCTCATACAAACTCATCTAAATGACAGCCTCCATCTATGCCTCATTGGAAGGAATAGATGCTCCCTCTGGCTCCCTGAAATAATAAAAAGATAATTCTGTTGGTATGGAGTCCCTGTATCGACCGGTCGGAGCTGCTGCACCACAGGACCGCTCCCTAGTTCACCTGCAAAACAGGTCCCTTGCCGGAGTCGTTCCGGCGGGGGACACTCCGATGCCTAAGTCAGAGACGGATCCCAGCCATAGAATGGGGAAGAATAGTGGGAACGAGAGGGAAAGGCTCTTAGAGTATGCGTAAGTGTATGAGTATGTGTGTCTATGTGTACCTCTCAAGCAATTCCTCTTACCGTTATTTAAAAAGAGGCCTCCTAGCCGCGGCCTGCTCTTCTCCCGGCGATTACGGAGAGTTAATTTCTCCCCATGATTGGCGATCGTGGGTTGTCATTAAGCGATTCCGGCCAGACCGGAGGCATGGTAGCTGGAGTTGCGCGCCATGATCGTAGCATGGAGATTGTCGATAGTAACCGTTGGTTACTGTTGCCTATCTGGACTAGATTGTGGTCCCATCTTCAGATTTTCCCTGTTTAGGAAGATTCTCGGTCGGAGATTTCGTCCTCTGCATGGATCGAAGACTTGGTGTCTACCCAGAGCCGGAGATTGTGTCTTCGGTAGGGACTGAAGAGCGTCTTCGGAAGTCGTCGAGAAGCTTGATCTTCGGTTAGGGCCGAAGACATCATCCGAAGATCTGGCCTTCGGATGTCGTAGATCAGTGAGAAGCCTTGGGTTGCCTGTAGTTGGCCTGACCTCTCCTGGTCCGAAGTCAGTGGTCTGGAGAAAAGGTCTTCGGCCAGCCGAACTGGTGTTCGGTTCGTACCTGGACCGAGATACCCTAACAGTTGCCCCCTACTCAGTTTTCGAAGCGAAGGTTTGTCTCGAGAAGTGAGAGTACTAATGCTTTGTCGTTTTCCTCCCAGGAAATAATGTAGTGGATGATTACAGGATCTCTGATTGGACTGCCCATCATGGCTGCTGGGCGATTTAGGAATCAGGTGGTGGACAGCTGTCACTCCCTGGTTGGGGGAAAGGGAAAGAGCGGGCGGCCCTGGAACCGTCTCTCTTTTTTCTGTTGCGTGATGGTTCAACCAATCTTTTGGTTGAGATTTGAATGGTTGTGGCGGCTTCTCCCTGTCCATTGGATGATGGATGCGCTCGATCCTGGTAGTTGTTGAAGGCGGGTTACCTCCCTGGGTAACCTTTGGTCAAATCAACCTGGTAGGGCTTCAGAGATCCCTGTTTTCCTCTTGGAAAAGGGAGAAGGTCCGGCTAAAGAAGCTTCTTCAACCTCGTCTCATCCTTCACTCAGCTTTCCTTGTGCTGGACTACCAGTCTATTCTGCAGGTAGAATCTTCCTTTTGCCCCTTTGTTTCATTCTTTTATCATGGAAGAAACTGTAGAAAGCCAGGGAGAACAAGTAGGGCCCTCAGGAGCCGGCGACGTAGTAGGTCCGGAGTCGATCTCTAGTTCGATTTCTCAAGGGAAGATGGCTCTTCTTCAGGAACGCTATCGCTCCCCTGAGGGGTTCCCTTTTATCCTTCCTGAACCCGAGGAATGGATGAACAAACCTCCCCCCGAGTGCCTAGCCGTGTACGAAGATCATTTGAAGGCTGGCCTTCGATTTTCCCTGCATCCTTTCTTCATCAAAATCTTCTGTCTGTACCAAGTAGTGCCAGCGCAGTTGACCCCGAACAGCATCCGAAACATCTGCGGATTTCTGGTCTTGTGCAGCATTGCAAACATAGAACCTATGACCAATTTATTCACGGCCCTTTTCGTACTCAAGAGGGATTTCCATAGCAACGGATGGTGGGTATTGGCCCTCGACCAGGCCGCAAGGTCATCAAGGACATGCCCAGCGCCATCCACAAGTGGAAACCCGTTTTTGTGTTCGTACTGTCCTTCGATCCATGGGGCTTCGACACTGTTTGGAAGAAGCCTCGCTTAACTGCCAATGATGGGAAGGTCTTGGCGGCTGATCAGTCGGACTACGATCTCCTGGTTAATTCGGAAGTCACCCATATCCGGGAGTTGTTGGAGGAGAGAAATCTCCATCTTGCGGGAATTAGCAAATTTCCCGCATTAGGTATAGTAACGGAAATTTCTGCTCCCTTTCCTCCTGTTTTGTTGTAGCTCAGTCGACCGAAAGGAGTTCTTCTGCTTGTAGGTGGCGAAATGAAGCCCGATGTGAGCTGGCTCCGTCAGACTTCTGAGAAGAGGGTAGCACAAGCCCCTCTCACAAGGTCGGCGATTCGGAAGAAGGCTCGAAGGGACGGTCCTGAGGGGGATCGGAGCACTTCGTCACCCCAAGGAACCTCAGGGGAAGATGTGGCACCCACGGAAGGGGCCCCGTCGAGACCTTGTCCAGTCGAAACTCCACCGGTGGCTACTTCCCCGGTTCGCACAACGGGGAGTCCGTCTCAGGCGGTGGATGTGCCACCGTTTTGCCCCCCTGCGGTTGATAGGGGCAAAGCGTGGCAAGTCGAGGAAGAGTCCGCTTGCGGGACTTCCCCAGCTGGAAGCCATTCAGCGAACTCTTCGGAGCTTTCACTTACGGGGGGACTACTGGTCCCTGCCGTAGCTAGGCAGGCGCTGAAAAGCACGCTGCTGCCTCATGACTTGGCAATTCTTCGAAATCGGAACCTTCCAAGGGTGTCCAATTCTGCCTTCTCCGCCCAGCAACAGGTATGGTCCTTGCCGTCTCGTTTGTTTTGAGAATTATTCAATCCATGACTCCATGTTTTTGATGCAGTTGGTCTATGACCTTACTTTTATGAAGGGCCTAGGAAATGGTGACGGCCTCATCCATGGCCTCAAGGAGGAGCTCCATACTGCCAGGGCCGCAAAAGAAGTAGCCGAAGAGTTGAGACAGTCTATGGAGGACCGCCTTGTCCGGGTGAACGATGAGGTTCATGGATTGAAGGGCGAATTGAAGAGTGCCCATCTGACAATAGCAGAGCAAGGGGCAGGGTGGAGGAAAAGCAGAAAACAAGTTGACTCCTTGGAGCAAGCTGCCAGGAAGAATCAGGAGAAGATAGAGAGTTTGACCAAGGCAGCGGAGGAGGCTGCCAGGAGGGCCGAAGAGGCGATTCTGGAGTCCGAAGCGGCTAAGAGAGAGTCCGTATCCCTGAGAAAGCGGGTGAACGATGCTGTAGCAGACTTCAAGAAGTCTTCACAACTCCAAGAGGAAATGAATGAAGCATCTTTGTACGGCTACTAGCATGGCTTTAATGACGGACTTTCCAAGGTAAGGGAGGACTTCCCCCACCTTGATCTTTCTGGCATCCCTCCCTTCGACATAGCCGAAGAAGAAGAGAAGGAAGAGGAGGCCGAAGCCGCAGTAGAGACCGAAGAGGTGCCATGCCCGGGTGAGGAGGCCTCTGCATCAGTCGAAGATCTGGGGGCGACCCCTGTAGGTAAAATTTGGATTAGATGGTACCCGATTTAAGAATTTGATGTGGAGAACTTGGACAGATATATGTTGCTGAGGCGTGCAGACGATCACAGCATTGTCCTTAAGAGTAGATCCGTGCCTCTCTGAGACAATGTTTCGGTGCAGAAGATCCCAACACGGCTACCCTCCAGGATTCAACAGCAAGAAGGCTTCAATCCGATGTGCACACACCAATGTCGAAGCCCGATGAACAACCGAGAGAGAGATTCGTCCGTTTCTGAAGGAGAGTAGCGAGAGAGAAGGAAGAGGAATGAATAATCATTATCTTATACCACCGCGTCTTCGAAAGTATTTATAATTTGAGAAAGGACGTGGACGCGGCGTATTGGAACGTCGTACTCAGCGCCAACGCCACCGTATCAATCAACGGTGCAAAAATAAAACGACGTATCAAAACAATGATACGGTAGACGACGTATCCCAACGGTGCAAAAGAAATAGACGACGTATCCCAACGGTGAAAAAGAAATAGACGACGTATCAAAACAATGATACGACGGATTTGCACCCCCCTTGCGCGCGATGATCGCGTGTGCGACGCGCCCGGTTAATGGGTTCCGAAATCGGGCTGAATCAGATTGCACTGATTTTGACTCGGCTCGCGCGTGCGAGAGAGTCTCTTAGAATCACTCAACAACTCAAAAGAATGACATTCTATATAAAGAGGAGTATGGAAAACAAATTATCCGATGTGGGACTAAAGATGTTTTATTTGTATCGATTCAAGAGGAGGGAAAAGGAATTTGTTTTGGAGGGAAAAAAGAAACCTTTTATATGTTGAAATACTATAATTTCCCACAATCCCCCACTATTTCAACAGACAAAAGAGTTTAGGACAGTAGTGAAAGAAGTTTATAAATGTAATGCATAAGCCATTGTGTCTTATAGACTATGAACCAGGCATAGAGTAATAAGTATAATCCATGAAAAGTTGGTGAAACTAAGTTTCTATGAACCAATCCTTTTTTTATTGGACTATTGACTTATTACTCACATTACATTACTCAGATCTCGGTTGTTCTTGCGGGTTGATACGTTTCGGCCATGTGTCTACCTGGATATTCATGAGAGCTCTAGAGATTTTACCCAAATCTCATAGAAAGCGGCCATAACTTCCACTCTCATATAGGTGGATTATCATCAAGTATACATTGCAGTTTTGTATACCACCCAAATTTTAGGCTATGATATCCATTAAGAACTTCATATATCAATTCATCCTACTCACTGCAAAATACTATCTCACACCATAGGAAGGGATTATGAATATATATACATGATAGTATACTCCAAGTTGTCTAATGAATAGTTTTCCCATATGAACCTTCTTCCCGGGATCTCCGTTCATGAAAGTTGGGTTACTATCACTTCAACTTTTGATCAGGGTAAAGTCCCATTCCCCTCGATGTACTACTCACAAGCTTTTTGTTTAAAGATTTAGTCAGAGGATCGGCCAAATTTAACTCTGACTTTACATAATCCAAGGATATGACTCCATTATTAATAAGCTGCCTGACTATATTATATCTTAGGCGTATATGCCTACTCTTTCCATTATAAATTTTATTTTTTGCTCTAGCTATAGCAGCTTGACAATCACAGTGGATAGATACAGATGGAGCTGGTCTTGTCCAAATGGGAAGATCCATCAAAAGATTTTTGAGCCATTCGACTTCAGACCCAGCCTTTTCTAAAGCAATAAACTCGGATTCCATTGTAGACCGAGCTATACAAGTCTGCTTGGATGATTTCCAAGACACTGCTCCTCCTCCAAGAGTAAATATATAACCACTAGTGGATTTCATCTCATCAGAGTCTGAAATCCAATTAGCATCACAATACCCTTCTAATACTGTAGGAGTTCCACAAAATACTAAACCATAGTTTATGGTTCCTTTTAAATATCTAAGTACTCTCTGTAAAGCAATCCAATGATCCTTGTTAGGACACTGGGTATATCTACTTGGTCTACCAACAGCATAAGCAATGTTTGGACGTGTACAATTCATTAAATATATAAGACTATCTATAATTTGAACATACTTATCTTGACAAATACTTTGATCCTTATTTTTCTTAAGTTGTGAGTTAGCATTGAAAGGAGTGCTCACAGGCTTACACTCCAAATAAGAAAATTTTCTTAAAATTTTCTCAATATAATGTTCTTGTGAAAGCATGATGTAATTAAACTTATTTATGAGTTTAATTCCTAAAATTACATCTGCTTCTCCCATATCTTTCATATCAAAATTAGAAGATAAGAACATTTTGATACTAATTACAATATCAAGGTTAGTACCAAAAATGAGCATATCATCTACATATAAACAAATTATAACACAATCAGAATTCACAACTTTAGAATAAATGCACTTGTCAGCATTATTGATTTGATATCCATTTGAAACTAGGACTTGATCAAATTTATCATGCCACTGTTTTAGTGCTTGTTTTAAACCATACAAGGATTTAACTAATTTACAAACTTTGTGTTCAGTACCAGGCTGAATACAACCCTCTGGTTGATCCATGTAAATTTCTTCTTCTAAGTCTCCATTAAGAAATGCTATTTTAATATCCATTTGATGGATTATTAACTTATGAATGGATGCAATAGCAATTAAGATTCTAATGGAGGCTATCCTTGTTACAGGTGAAAAAGTATCAAAATAATCTATATCTTTCTTTTGTGAATAACCTTTTGCAACAAGCCTGGCTTTAAATTTCTCGATAGATCCATCAGGTTTCAGTTTCTTTTTAAAAATCCACTTACATCCAATCGGTTTGGCTCTAGGAGGTAAACTTACTAATTTCCATGTATGATTATTCCTGATAGACTCTAATTCTGTTTTTATTGCTTTTTTCCAAAAAATAGCATCTGGAGATGAAATAGCTTCATGGTATGTTTGAGAATCATCATCAATAAGAAAGGTGTAAAAGTCATCTCCTAGATTGGTATTCCTTTTAACTCGTTTAGATCTTCTCAATTCTTGAATTTCACTAGGTTCTTCTTGAAGTTCACTAGGTTCTGAATTAGGTCTAACTGTAAGTGGTTGTGAAGATCTTGCCAAAAAGATCTTCATAGGGAAAATATGTTCAAAGAATTCTGCATTCTTAGTTTCTACTATAGTGTTAGGTTCCATAACATTATTCTCACTTCTGATTACTAAAAATCTATAAGCTGCACTATATTTACTTGCAGGACTATTTTGAACATATCCTATAAACATACAATCAAAAGTTTTAGATCCTAATTTTCTCTTTTTATTTTCAGGAAGTAAAACTTTCGCTAAACAACCCCATACTTTTAAATATTTCAAATTTGGTAAATGACATTTCCATAGTTCATAAGGTGTTTTATTGTTTTTCTTATAAACAATCCTATTTTGAATAACACAGGCAGAAAGAAGAGCTTTCCCCCACAAGTTTATGGGTGCACCAGAACTAATAAGTAAAGCATTCATCATTTCTTTGAGTGTTCTATTCTTCCTCTCTGCTACTCCATTAGATTCTGGTAAATAAGGAGTATATTCATGTACTATTCCATTTTGTGCACAATAATCATTAAAAGGTGCAAAATCATACTCTCCTCCTCTATCAGATCTAAGCCTTTTAATTTTTCTATTCAATTGATTTTCAACTTCAGCCTTATATTTTAAAAACATTTCAAAAGTTTCATCTTTTGATCTTAGTAAATAAACCATAGTATAACGAGAACAATCATCGATAAATGTAACATAGAATTTCTTTCCACTTTTAGTCATATGATTTTTAAAATCTCCTAAATCAGAATGAATTAATTCTAGTAATTCAGTTTCTCTTTTATGAATAGATTTACAAGTCTTTTTAGTTGATTTAGGTTCTACACAAACTTGGCATTTTTCTTGATCATAAGAAACTGACATGATATTTAACAATCCTAATTGTTTCATTCTTTTAAGATAAGAATAATTAACATGTCCTAATCGACCATGCCAAAGATCAAGAGAATCAAGCATATACATAGAAGAAGATGCATTTCCATTTATAATTTCAAGTACATTTAGGATAAATAATCCTTGGTTACAATATCCTTTTCCAATAAAGTTTCCAGATTTAGTTATGACAACTTTATCAGACTCAAGATATTTTGATACCATTTTTACCAAGTAGGGCTACAGAAACCAAGTTCACACGGATGTTCGGCACATGTAGCACATCTCCAAGAGAAAGGACTTTTCCAGAAATCATTTTCAAATTTACTTTTCCTTTGACGAGCACAGTACATGGCATTGAATTTCCCATAAATACTTGCTCTTCTCCTTCTGGTAGTGGGGTATAACTTGCGAATAGACTTCTATCGCCGCATATGTGACGAGCAGCTCCAGAATCTGACCCAGTCCTTTGCATGTGCTACAATATAAGCCTCGCTAACAACCGCAACAATCACTTCTTCAACCGTCAAATGTGCCTGTGATTTGGTTGAAGTATTTTTCCTGAATCTGCATTGGGCTGCGTAATGTCCTGGCTTCCCACAAACATAACAAGACCCTTTTCCCTTCTTGAAATTAGGATTGTTCTGTGGTCCAACAGGCTTCTTACTAAATTTCTTGGACTGTTTTTTGAATTTAGGCTTGTATGCCTTAGATCTATCTATACTAGTTTGATTTTCTATTAGAATAGCTTTAGCAGTCATTTCCTTATACTTTTCTATTTTTCGTCGGGCTCTATTTTGTTCTTCTATTCTAATATGCACAATCACTTCTTCAAGGGATAAAGACTTCCTTTTATGTTTTAGGCTATATTTATAATCTTTCCATGACTCAGGTAACTTTTCTATCAAAGATCCAGTAATAAATGCGTCAGGAAGAATTATATTTTCATTTTTAAGATCATCTATAAGGACATGGAAAATATGAATTTGTGAAGACACATCTTTATCTTCTACCATAGTAAAATCTAGAAAATTTCCTATAGCAAATTTTTGGGTACCTGCATCTGCAAGAATATATTTCTTGTTCAAGCTTTCCCAAATTTCAGATGCTGATTGGATTGGATAATAAACATCAAATAATTCATTTGATAAGGTACTTAGAATAGTATGTCTACAAATCCTATTGGCCTTTTCCCAATTAAGAAGGTCATCATCATTAGTAGGTTTAGGATCTGTCAGAACAAATGCAATGTTGTGAAGATCGAGGGCTGAAAGAATTTTTTCATGCCATCGTTTGTAATGGGAACCACTAAATTGTTCAATTTTAGAGGTATCAGGAAAAGTTCTAGATGCAGTAACCATAAAGGTATCCATATCTACTCTTAAGATTGTAGGTAAAATTTGGATTAGATGGTACCCGATTTAAGAATTTGATGTGGAGAACTTGGACAGATATATGTTGCTGAGGCGTGCAGACGATCACAGCACTGTCCTTAAGAGTAGATCCGTGCCTCTCTGAGACAATGTCTCGGTGCAGAAGATCCCAACACGGCTACCCTCCAGGATTCAACAGCAAGAAGGCTTCAATCCGATGTGCACACACCAATGTCGAAGCCTGATGAACAACCGAGAGAGAGATCCGTCCGTTTCTGAAGGAGAGTAACGAGAGAGGAGAAGGAAGAGGAATGAATAATCATTATCTTATACCACCGCATCTTCGGAAGTATTTATAATTTGAGAAAGGACGCGGACGCGACGTATTGGAACGTCGTACTCAGCGCCAACGCCACCGTATCAATCAACGGTGCAAAAATAAAACGACGTATCAAAACAATGATACGGTAGACGACGTATCCCAACGGTGCAAAAGAAATAGACGACGTATCCCAACGGTGAAAAAGAAATAGACGACGTATCAAAACAATGATACGGTATCCAAAAACATACGACCGTCCGTGCATACGCGAGAGTACGTCTCGGACGGATTTGCACCCCCCTGCGTGCGATGATCGCGTGTGCGACGCGCCGAGTTAGTGGGTTCCGAAATCGGGCTGAATCAGATTGCACTGATTTTGACTCGGCTCGCGCGTGCGAGAGTCTCTTAGAATTACTCAACAACTCAAAAGAATGACATTCTATATAAAGAGGAGTATGGAAAACAAATTATCCGATGTGGGACTAAAGATGTTTTATTTGTATCGATTCAAGAGGAGGGAAAAGGAATTTGTTTTGGAGGGAAAAAAGAAACCTTTTATATGTTGAAATACTATAATTTCCAACAACCCCAACTACGATCCCGATTCAGGAGGAGGTTCAGGCTGAGGGAGTCCAAGCCGAAGGTTTTCCGGCCCCGGCCCAAATTGACGAGATCCTTTCTGCACAGGTTGACAAGTTGCTTCAGTCATCTGAGTAGCTTTAGATGCATTTTCTTCCTTTCCTTTTTTGTACTGTCAATGGCTTTTGCATGACAACTTTTCCAAATTTTAAAGTGGCTTCTTCTCCTCCTGCATATGCTGTATTGTGTTTTTAGACGTAGCCTGAACAAGTTTCACTTGCTCTTCTTTGGCTTGGTCGAACAACCGTGGCCGAAGGCCGTTTGATTGGTAGTTAACGAAGACGAACTCCGGAACAAGTTAGAACTCCGTTGCCGAAGACCGTCTACAATTGATTAGGCTGATGTCACCCTCCTTTTGATACTAAATCTATCCGTTGGGGTTGACAGGCGTCAACTCCCCATCATGGGGTGATTAGGGAAGTTTGATCGCGTTTCTCGTTGTCCACGTGGCGTATCAATACTCGTACAGTCATGATTTCTAGCGCCTTGTGTGCCGCCAGGTCTCCTTTTTCCAAAAAGGAGCCATTAATGTTGCCATCGCACGATGGAGATTTCTCCGGATTCGAAGCGCCGGCAGTTGTTGTCCTGTGAATGACCCCCGAGCGGCCTTCTGGTTCTCGAAGCGTCACTCGGACACGTGGCGCTCTCTGATGCGGCTGGGAAAAGACATGGGGCACGCCTCCCCGCAGTTGGTCGTGGGTGCAGGGTCTCTATAAATAGGACCTTGCCTTCTGCTGTCAAGGGCCACTACTTTCGTAGACTCCTTCCAATTGAAAATGAGGTTCAGCACTTCCGAGCTTCGTCGGGCCGCGAAGAGAAGGGCTGTCGACCCAAAGAGGAAAAGGAGTCCGGAGTTCTTCGAGCCGGGGGATGATGATGAGCCTCTCGTGGACCGTCTGGAGAAGGTCCGCCTGTTGGAGGCCCAACTAAGGGAGGCCAGGGCCCAAGTCGCGGCGGCAGTCGCGGAGGTGGAGGCCAAGAAGGAGGCGGCGAATGCCGTCTCGGACTTCAAGGCATCTGCTGCCTTCAAGGAGGAGGTCACCAAGGTGGCTCTGGACTCCTTCCATCAGGGGTTCCGCGAATGCAGGAGGAAGGCCTTCAAGTTCTATGACTTGAAGGGCCTGGACAACATCAAGCCCTCCGTTCCTTTTCCCGAGCATGAATTTGATTCCGACTCCAATGAGGGGTCGAATTCTGGTTCGGATGGGAACCCCGGGGCCCCTTCGTCGTCCTATCAGAGCACCCCTCGCCGGTACGGGAAAAATCCGGCAAGAGGTTATTGAAAAATTTCCCGCAACCTCTCTGCTACTACCTTTTTTTTTGGCTCTTTTTGAGAGTCTCTTTTTTTTTGTTCTCTTTATGAGAGTCTTTTTTTTTTTTTGTAAAAATCAAAAAATAAAATGAAATATCTCTCTTACCTCTTTCCATGTGTTTCTTGCGATATGTTGTATCATATTTTGTCTGGAATGTAAATTCCTCGGACCATTTTCGGTCTATAGGGAAGAAGTGAGGTCAGTTGGACCATTATTGGAATGTCTGTTGTCGACAGAAAGGACGACAGTGATCCTTTTAGGCACGTTTTCGGATTTACCGTAGGGTAGGGTGTTTACACCGTCCCTGTGCACTTCTGTCGTGATCAAGGTAGGCTGTTCAGGCCCGGCCCGACGCGTCTTCGGGTTTACCGTAGGGTAGGTTACAAAAACCATCCCTGCGCCTTTGATCTTCTTGGTGGCCTGACTGGGCCATCCGTTGCGCTCGTCGAGCATACCGATAAAGTGAGTGGATCAGACTCTCCTTTACGCGTTGACCGATTTTTCAGATCGGACCACTTAGGCTGTTGTCATTCAGTCGATGCAATTCTGAGTTGAGTAGGATTGAGCAATTATGTACAGGAAATTTAGGAACTCGTTTATTGATAATACTTGCGAAGGTTTTGTACATTCCATGGCCAGGATAGAGTCTTCCCATCCAGGGTCTTGAGTCGATATGCTCCTGGTCGAATAACTTCTTCGACTTGATATGGACCTTCCCAGTTGGGAGAGAGTTTACCCTGTTCCGCCGGCCTGGATACTTTCGTCCTTCGCAATACCATGTCCCCTGTGCGGAAAGTTTGCTCCTTCACTCTTGAGTTGTAGTATTTGGCGACCTTTTATAGGTATGCCGCCATTCTTATCCGGGCCTGAAGTCTGGCTCTTGGCAACAGATCCAGGTCGATCCTTCTACGATTGGAGTTCTCAGGCTCTTCATAGTTGTCAATTCTCAGGGACTGCAAGGAGACTTCAATAGATAGTACAGCTTCGGTACCGTATGCTAGGTTGAACGGAGACTCGCCGATGGCCGTTCTTGGGGTAGTTTGGTATGCCCAAAGAACGGAGGTCAGCTCTTCGGCTCAAAGTCCTTTGACGGCGTTCAACCTCATCTTCAGACCATGGAGAATGGTCCGATTAGTGGCTTCGGCTTCTTCGTTGGACTGGGGGTGGGCAACGGAGGTCAGCCGATGCTGAACATGATACCGAGCGCAGAAGTCCTTGAACTTCGGATTATCGAACTGTCTCCCGTTGTCCGTGATTATAACACGTGGGATGCCGAACTTGAATATGATGAAATTTTTTACAAAATTCTCCACCTTGCCCTCCATTATCCGGGCCAATGGTTCGGCTTCTACCCACTTTATAAAGTAGTCGATGGCCACAAGAAGGAACTTTCTTTGCCCTGATGCCGGCGGGAATAGGCCAAGGATATCCATTCCCCACTGTGCAAAAGGCCATGGAGCTGCCAGTTGGGTCAAGTGACTTGCAGGCTGTCTCTGAACATTGGCATACCTCTGGCACTGGTCACACATTCGCATAAAGTCAGCCGAATCCTTCTGGATGGAGGGCCAGTAATACCCTTGTCGAATGATCTTGTATGCCAGACCTACCTTCCAAGTGATCACCGCATATGCCCTCGTAGACCTCTCTTAGGGCATAATCCGCATCTGTCGGTCCAAAGCATTTTAGCAGTGGTTGAGAGAATGATCTCTTATAGAGGGTCCCATCTAAGATGACATACTGGGACGCCATCCAGCGGATTTTCTAGGCCTCCGCCTTGTCTTCTGGCAGTACACCCTCGTTTAGGAATTTGATGATAGGATCCATCCAGCTTGGCTCAACGTCAATCTGGCGCACCTCCATAGCCTCTTTGGCTATACTTGGAATTTCAAGATGCTCAACAAAGGTGCGCCCGAGAGATTCCGGTGTTGTAGTTGCCAGTCGAGACAATGCATCCGTCCAGGAATTCTCCGATCGTGGGACATGGATGATTTCAAAATGTTTCAGTTGGAAGGATAAGGCCTGTACTTTCTCTAAGTACTGCATCATAGTTGGATCCTTGGCTGCATATTCTCCTTTAACTTGATTTACAACCAGCTGGGAGTCTAAGAAGGCCCGGAGTTGCCGAACTCCTAAGTTTTTGGCGATCCGAAGTCCGGCGAGCAAGGCTTCGTATTCGACCTGGTTGTTAAAAGCATGGAAGGAGAACCGAAGTGTGTATTTTATGGTATGACCGTCAGGTTCTGCCAGCATGAGTCCAGTCCCGCATCCAGTAGCATTGGAAGCTCCGTCTACATGGAGCACCCAAACGGACTTCGTCTCCTTCGAGACTTCATCTTCTACCGAAGATGCTCCATCCTCGTACCTCCAGGTGCATTCAGCCAAGAAATCGAAGAGCACCTGGGCCTTCATGGCCGATCGGGGCTGAAAGCTGATGTCGAATTCACTTAACTTCACAGCCCACTTGGCTATCCTTCCAGAGGTGTCCGGAGACCGGAGAACGGCTTTGAGGGGCTGATCGGTCAGCACCACAATAGCGTGGGCATGGAAGTACGGTCGTAGTCGCTTCGCCGCAATCACCAGAGAGTAGATCAGCTTCTGCATCCTCGCATATCGCGTTTCGGTATCATGCAGAACTTTGCTGATGTAGTAGATCGGCTTGTGGGATCCGTCTTCATCTCTCCGGACGAGGACTGAGCTAATTGCTTCATCTGAAGCAGAGAGGTACAGGTAGAGTACCTCGCCTTCTTGTGGTTTGGAGAGTAGTGGCGGGGTTTCCAGGTACTTCTTCAACTCCTCAAATGCAGTGCGACAGTCTTCGGACCATTCAAAGCCCTTTGATTGCCGAAATACCTTAAAGAATGGGAGGCATTTCTCGGCTGACCGAGAAATGAATCTGCTTAGGGAGGCGATTCTCCCTGTTAACTGTTGGACCTCCTTTTTGCAGGAGGGATGTCTCATATCCTTTAGGGCTTGGATCTTCTCAGGATTTGCCTCAATCCCTCGTTTGGTGACAAAAAAGCCCAAGAACTTGCCCGAAGTGACCCTAAAGGCGCACTTTGCCGGGTTTAGCTTCATGCGGTAGCGTCGTAGAGCACTGAATGACTCTTCCAAGTCGTGGATGTGATCTTTTCGGAGGAGGCTTTTGACGATCATGTCGTCAATGTAGGCCTCCATGTTTCTCCCCAGTTGCTTTTCGAACACCTTGTTGATTAACCTTTGAAAAGTTGTCCCGGCGTTCTTGAGGCCGAATGGCATCATCTTGTAGCAGTAGAGACCTTTGTCGGTGACGAAGGCTATCTTCTCCTCATCTTGCGGATCCATTCTAATCTGGTTATAGCCGGAAAAAGCATCCATGAAGCTCAGCAACTGGTGGCCGGCAGTAGCGTCGACCAGCTGATCAATCTTCGGGAGAGGGAAGCTATCTTTTGGGCAAGCCTTGTTGAGATATGTGTAATCGATGCAGATCCTCTACTTGCCGCTAGCTTTCTTCACCATTACCATATTGGCCAACCACTCGGGATAGTGGGCCTCTCGGATGAACCCTACTTTAAGGAGCTTGCCGACTTCTTCGTCCACGGCTTTCTGTCTTTCAGGAGCGAAACTCATTTTCTTCTGCCGTACTAGTTTGTACCCAGGAATAACTTCCAGCCGATGAGTGATCACTTCGGCAGAAATTCCAGGCATATCCGAAGCCGACCAGGCGAAGACATCGGCGTTGTCTCTGAGGAAACGGATCAGCTCCGTTCTGGTTTCCTCATCAAGTGTACTCCCGATCTGCACAACTCTGGTGAGGTCTTCCTTTGTCAAAGGTACCAGGACAGTTCTCTCCATGAGTTCATCGGAGCTTGTAGTTGTATCCCTCAGATCCAGCTGATCCGGGGTTGCAGAGTCGTTGAAGTGCCTGTCTTGAATCATCAAGCACTGTCGTGCTGTCCTCTGGTCTCCTCTAGCTTCTCCGACACCATTCCTAGTGGGGAAATGTACCAGGAGATAATGAGAGATCACGGTTCGAAACCTGTTCAAGGCAGACCGCCCCAGAATGATGTTGTAAGCCGAGGGGATCCGGACTACCATGAAGTTGATCGGTAGTGTCTTTTGTCGAGATTCAGTGCCAAGGATCATAGGCAACACTATTTCTCCCTCAGCATGAACTTGATTGCCCCCGAAACTAGTGAGCAGTATGGGGGACCTTCGTAGTTGATGTCTAGGCAAACATATTTTAGAGAATGCATCGTAAATCAAGACATCAGTCGAACTTCTATTATCAACAAGGATTCGCTGTACATCATAGTTGGCCACAACGGCCGAGATTACAAGGGGATCATCATGCGAGAGCCGAACTCCCGCAAGGTCGTCGTCGGAGAAGAGAATAGCGTTATTGTCCTTGAGTCATTTTGGAGCATCGTCCTCATCCCTTCTCCAGTCGGTAGGCCGGTGTATCATCCCTACACCTCCGTTGGTGGGCCTTTGATTGGCAGTTCGGCCTCTTCGGGAGGTGGCTGGGAAACAGTTGCTTCCGACCGAGATCCTTGGCGACCAATATACCGCTCCAAATACCCTCTCTTGATGAGATCCTCAATCGCATCCTTCAACTGGATGCACTCTTCGGTGTTGTGGCCGTGGTCCCAGTAGAATCGGTAATATTTGTTCCTATTCCTTATGGAAGAGGAAGCCTTCATGGGACAGGGCCGCTGGAGATAATTTTCCTTCTCTATCTCCATAAGAATCTTTTCTCGAGGAAGGTTGAGGGGGGTGTAGGAGTCGAATCTTCCTCCCGATGCTCTGGGCCTGGGAGGACTTCTTCGGCGATCTGTATATTTTCCATTATTGTTATTGGAAATTGGGGGACCTTGTCCCCTATTGTTCTTTTTTTTTGAAGGGGTCTTCCCTTCGATCAGTCGTCGGTTAGCCGCCTGCTCTTCAGCATCGGCATATTTCTAAGCCCTTGACAAGAGCTCAGCGTAACTTTTAGGGAACTTTTTATCCAGGAAAAAGATAAGCCTGGATGTACGAAGTCCCTTCTTCAATGCAGACATGGCCACATACTTGTTGAGATCGGGGATCTCAAGTGTGGCCGCATTAAACCTAGAGATGTAGTCCGCAGGCTTTCTCCTTCATTCTGGTGAAGGAGGAACAGTGTGTCCGTATTCCGGGGAGTCTTACGGCAGGTCCTGAAATGCAAGACAAACAGTTTTTCTAACTCGGAAAAAGAATCAATGGTACCTGGGCACAGGCTCGAGTACCACATCCGAGTAGCTTTTTTCAAAATAGCCGGGAACGCGAGGCAGTACATCGCGTCCGAAGCTCATTGGATCATCATATGGGCCTTGAAACTGCCCAAGTGGTCAAGGGGATCGGAGGTGCCATCATAGGATTCCATCTGAGGAACCCTGAAGTGCCAAGGAATGACTTCGGCCATGATACGGTCGGTGTAGGCTGGGCGTAGATCACCCACAATCAAATCGTCGGGATCCCTCAGATCCCGCATTCTCTGCTCCCGCACCCTCGCCATTTTCGATTCAATGGCTCTAAATCTCCCATCGTAGTCGAGAGTCTATTTCGGCGCCATCTCTACGGAAGTAGAGTCTTTGGAGGAGGGTGAGGGAGTTTGCCTAGGCCTTTTTCCTTTCTGCGGGGAATCAGCGGACCTAGGCAGTCTCGAAGTTCGGCTTTCAGGAGAGGGCCGAGAACGGGGGGAGAGATGTGTGGGATCCTCCCGTGGGGCTCTCTTCCTTCGGGACCGAGAGCTATGTCTGGAGGCGGCCGGTGGGTTTCCCACCGGAAAAGCTCTGTTCTGGAAGTTCTGAACCATGGCCGTGAGGTTGGTGACCTGGTTCACAAGGGCTTCGAATTGCTGTAATCCCACAACAACTGTGGAAGGTGGGGCGTCGTTCTCCCCCGGGAGCGCGCCCCCTTGGGACGGAGCACGACTTCGACTTGTGGAGGCTATTTGAGTCTTTCCTCTCGCCATCAGGAACTTCTTCCTTCCCCTTCTTTAGGAGGAAGCTTGAAGAGTGCTATGTTGCCCCCCTTCCTAGCGTGCCAATCTGTTGGCGTGGAGTCCCTGTATCAACCGGTCGGAGCTGCTGCACCACAGGACCACTCCCTGGTTCACCTGCAAAACAGGTCCCTTGCTGGAGTCGTTCCGGCGGGGAATACTCCGATGCCTAAGTCAGAGACGGATCCCTGCCACAGAATGGGGATGAATAGTGGAAACGAGAGGGAAAGGCTCTTAGAGTATGCGTAAGTGTATGAGTATGTGTGTCTGTGTACCTCTTGAGCAATTCCTCTTACCGTTATTTAAAAGGAGGCCTCCGGGCCGCGGCCCCGCTCTTCTCCCGGCGATTACGAAGAGTTAATTTCTCCCCATGATTGGCGATCGTGGGTTGTCATTGAGCGGTTCCGGCCAGACCGGAGGCGTGGCAGCTGGAGTTGCGTGCCATGATCGTGGCATGGAGATTGTCGATAGTAACCGTTGGTTACTGTTGCCTATCTGGGCCAGATTGTGGTCCCATCTTCATATTTCCCCTGTTTAGGGAGATTCTCAGTCGAAGATTTCGTCTTCTGCATGGGTTGAAGACTTACCCAGAGCCGGAGATTGTCTTCGGCAAGGACCGAAGAGCGTGTCTTCGAAAGTCGTCGAGAAGCTTGGTCTTCATTTAGGGCCGAAGACATCATCCGAAGATCTGGCCTTCGGATGTCGTAAACCGGTGAGAAGCCTTGGATTGCCTGTAGTTGGCCTGACCTCTCCTGGTCCGAAGTCAATGGTCCGGAGAAAAGATCTTCGGCCAGCCGAACTGGTGTTCGATTCGTACCTAGACCGGGATACCCCAACAAATTCTATACCTCTGCGATCCACCTATCTTCTTTTTTGATGTTTTTTCCTTTCCTACTCTGAAATCAGCAAAATACTTTTTCATCAGTTGACGGACCTTCTGTGAACACTGTCGACATACAAATACATCAGAATGGCCACCAACCAAGTACTGATTCAACCTCGTTATCCCACCACCTTTAAATTCTACATTGTACCATTTATATCTCCAGTAATGCTGACCCGAGAGCAATTCTCCATGCAACCAACTAATGTTATGCTCCGGATCCTTCTTCCTCCTCGATGGATCCATTTCTGAATATTTAAAAAATATATAATCTCAATATTACATGTATTAATTAGTACTATGTTAACCTATTTTTTATTTTTATTTAACTATATTTTTTATTTTTTAGATTTAAAAATATAAAATATTAAAATATTATAAAAAAATAATTTGATTTTAGATTCACGTAGGATCCTATCATAGATCCTACATATATTTTTTAAAATACTGAAAGTGCATAAAAGATTATTATTTCTTCAATATTAGATCTAAAATACTATTCATAGGGCGTATCAAAACTTGGATAAATCAACATAAAATTTATAATAAAAATAGCTTACAAATCCTATAACAATAATATATAATTATAATTTTTTAATTAATTATTTTATTTTTTAAAATAATTTTTTAATTTAAAATAATTTTTAATTCAAAAATATTATATACTTAACAAAAAAATCAAGATCTAAGCATCATTGTGTAGATCTTTCATAGATCTATAGCATACTCTAAAATTATGTCCAAAAAAAATTGATAACATTTTCCTTTATTTTTTCATTTCTCATGAATTTTAAAAAAAAGAGGGGAGAGGGAGAAAGAGAGAAGAAAAGCTATATGTACCTTGAATCCACCTTCCTCTTGCTATTTTGATGTTTGATTAGCTTGAAATCGGAAAAAAATAACCTCTATAGCCTTCATTGAAGGTTTTTCCTTCCAACGGAGAGCTCTTTAGCTCTCAGAGAACTCTCAGGTCATTTATAAACCCCCCATAAGTGCACAGTAACTAAAAAAAAAATATTGGTTCAAGACCGGTTCGAACCAGTCCTGAACCGGCTGAACCAACCTGTTTGGCACGATTCAGGCCAGTTCGGGACCAATCGGACCGATTCTTCAATTTTTTTATTTTCCAAACCGGAGAACCGATTTTTGGCACCGAACCGTGCCAGTTGGTGCCGATTTGATACAAGTCGAACCGGCCGGTATGGCATGGTTCAACAAATCTCGAGTTGAACTCTTCCAACAATGAGTTTTGAGTAGTTGTTCATTCCAAGATTCAGTAAGGATGTAGATTTTGAAACAACTTTTTGCTAATATCCTTAATTAATTTGGAAGTTTGGATGAAAAACATGTTCAATAAAAGGTCTTTACAAGTAATATTTTTTTAATGTTTAAACAAAGAATGTTTAAAGCATGATCTACTGTACCACCTGGTATGGGGTGTACTGGTACCATACCAGTACACTGTCTTATATCATATCAATATTCAGTTACGTATATCAATACTATACTAGGATGGTACTAATATGAGATTTGGTATCGAGACAACAAACTTTAAAAGATAAATACATAATTTAATTAGATTTATATGTTATCCTACATATCCTCGTATCTCTCTTTTTTCTTGATCATGAGTTAGATACTTGAATATGTATCCAAATTCAGTTCTTGTACCCATCTCCATGCACACCAAACATAATACACTCCATAATATTGAGAAGAAATTCCCGTCCTTTGCTGTCAAAGAGCTTTTCCAAGTTGCTCACTCCTAATTACGCCTATTATTGTGTCACTCATGATTGTCATAACTTGTCCATGACAAAGCACCCATTCATAGCCTAATTAAGTGCACACCTTTTAAATAAATTCTTTAAAATGATATCATTTAAGAAGAAGCATAATTTTAATCCAGCATGGATCATTTGATGAGCAAAAAATTTACTCAAAAAATACCTAGTTGATATATCAATGATTTAATTCACTTTTTATAACATGAAATATCAATTATGCTGTAATAGTTTACCTCTTTTGGTTGTCAAATTGACCACATATTATTTTTTTAATTTTAAATTTCAATAATTAGCATCAAATAATTCGTTACATCTTTAGTATCATATAAATTGTTATAGTTCAACTAAATTTAGGTAGAACAGAAATATAGAATATGCAAACTTTTAGTCGACATCGAAAATAAAATCACCAAATTCCATTCCTCTCCAATAAAATTGAATAGTTTGATTGAAAAAAATTGATAATTTGAATTTATGATTCCATTTGGTAATATCATTGTAGGTCCATAAAGACAGATATCAATAAAAGAACCCCTACTGTAAATTTGAGAGTATATAAGAGACTAGAATGAGGGAATCTAGTTGATAATGATGTTGAGGTTTCTCTTTTAATAATTGTCTGAGTTTATCCAGGAGCAAATTTACATCAACAGCCTACTTAATGAGTGATAAAATCTTCATGGCAAAATCTAGAAGAGGTCGTTCCCCTTAATTATTCATTAAAACAGAAAGTGAAAACCCATAGTTGCAAGCAGTGGCACCATGATGTAAAAGGTATCTTTTTCTGCCAGAACCTAAATTTGAAAAGCTAATATGTGCATCATAAACTCAAGTTAGTAAATAACATACATTATGAAATATTGACCAGCTTTGCACGTCCGCTATCCTTGTCTACCTCCACTTTCAGACCTACTCCAGCAATTTCAGGCGTGATGACAGGCTCTTGCAGCTCAAAGTGAGCTATCACACATTGGTTTTCCTCATTTCCTTCCAGCAAATTCCTCACAGCCAGCAATCCCCATTCTCTCAAGAATGGATTATCTTCATCAACAACACACTGCTGCAATAGCAATGGAATCCCATTGAGCAGTCTGGTCTCATCCTGAACTTGCTTTCTTCGGTGTAGACAATTGCCAATCACAGAAACAACATCCCTCCGATACCCTTTGTACGGGCAGACATTTGAAGAATCAGTTAATGATGGTTGCATTATTTGGTCTTTTACATGACCTATGGATTTTCTGACAGTTGATGGAGGTTCAAGCTGATGTAGATAACTCAAAAGAAGTTCCAGAAAGCCAGCTGAGAGCAATGAGTCAATGGGGGCCTCAGTGGCTGGTGATGTAGGATTCTCCCAAGCACATATATCCCTCAAAATGGAAAGTGAGTATCCTAGTACATCAATTGCAGGAGAACCAGTTGGAAGAGCAGAACTACCTCGGGAATTAAAATCCACGATCATAGAAGCAGCCTTCAAGACTTTCAGAATATCAAGTGAAAAATCATTGGAAACAGCAATATCTTCAGGTCTCTCAGTCAAGCATTTTGAAAGCATACCCAAAAGGAATGCTTGCTCATTGGTAAATATGGCATATTGATATTCAACAGCACTGGAGTTTTGTGACACATTTGATGGGCCTAACTTTGAAAACAAAAGGGAAAAATATGGCTCCTCAATGCAAACTTTAGAAATTAGCCACTCCAGCCACTCTTCATGATGACCAGCTGTAATAGAAACCAGAATGTGGTTGTCAAGTTACAGTCAAACAAGTGGACATTGGAAGCAACTTGTACATGTCCTCTTTAACAACAACACGTGAACAAGAAAGGACAATAGCTAAGTGAAATAATTTGGGCTCTCTTCAAATGCTGGCACAAACAATATGATAAAAATTTTCTAAACTAGTAATCCAACAAAATGTATAAGCATGGGCACAAAGTTCGGCACTTAAGATTATTTATTACCAAGGTTTGCAAAATAAATACCAAGAACTATACCAATACATTTCTAGTCCAATACAAAACAGACTGCACCCCGTATTGAGATAGACTTCCAGTACTTTTTTCACTCCAAGCCATGATATCATCTAAAACCAGATGGTACAGTTTAGTACCGCATGGTATGGGACAATTCTGCTAGGTTCATGTATGGATTGATTTGGCTCATAAACCAAACCAAGGCAAAATACTGTACTGGTATTTTCCAATATAGTATGGTATGGTCTTTATGAGACAGTACCTTGCACAAAAACTAATCATTTGTTTATTTATTTTAAATGATGTGGCAGGGACATATGACTCGTGAAGATTGGATGAAGAATCAATGACCAAGTAGCTACGCTATGTGAAGATTGCATGGGAAGAAAGTGGGAACAAGGGCACAGGGAGATTGATTCAGATATTGCATGGGATGAAAGTGACAAGTGGAAACATTTTTTGGACCAATCAACCTGATTCAAATATTGATCAACCTAGAAATATCTTGTCAAGGCTGGTCAATCAATTGTTTGATTACAAAGTGGTACTTACCAACAAGTGGGGATTGGAGATTGCATAGGAAGAAAGTGGTCAGACGGTAAAGATAGTTACTCTCTAGCCACTTTGCCTCTTATATATTAGTTACTCTCTAGCCACTTTGCCTCTTATATACCTTAATCATGCTACATTATATCACTATATTTATTTATTGTTGCTCATGCTACTTTCTTAAATGCTACTTTCTTAAATTGACGTCTTCTTTTAAGCATTTCAGTACACTATACCATACTACCTCTTATTTAATTTAGTTTAAGCATTCAACCTCTCACTTAATTTGATTTTCTGTTTTCCTTATCATTTCTCAATAGTTTTTTCTATTGACTATTTTAATTTCTTGCAGTTTACCACACTGTCAATTATCAATTGCACAAGCAACAGGAAGTCCTCTTCATTGGAGACATGTCAAAAAACCCAATGATGAACCAATCAAATCCGATTCAAATATTGATGACCTAGCAACAATCTGCCATGGTTAATCAATCAAATGCCTGATCTATCTGGTCCATAAAATGCATAACATATGTTTCGACATATCAAATCTGTGTTAAGTATTGACTGACCAAGCAAAGTCTTGTCATGGTTGATCCAATCAAGTGTCTGATCAATTTAATCACCCTCCTCACCTCTCAGAAAAAAGGGAAAATATTTTTAGTTGATCTCAAATATTGATCAACCAAGCAAGGCCTTGCCACAGTTAACCAATCAGTTGTCTGAGATATTTAGTCCAGAAAGGTAAGGAAAAATATTTTGGCAAGAAGTTAGAAAAAGATGAATTAAAGTCATATAAAATTCAAAGACACATTGTTCAAATTGGGTTGGCTCATAATTTAGGTAAAGGTGGAAACAATTGTGAACATTTTGAAGAGTTTCAGAACTCAAAAAATTCAGCGGTTAAGAATATGAAATCAAAATGGTAATCAGCTTTTCAAATAGACTAGAGATTAAGATAAAAAGAAAAAGTAAAAACAAGATAATAGATATTGGATCAGGAGATCATGCTGATAAATAAAAGGGAGGCCTTATATGAAGTAGACCGCATTCTGGTGAACCCGTGGTGCAAACTCTAAAGAAAGAAAGATGGAAAGAAGAGACAGACACACCAGTGGAAGCAGTCGTGATAATCTCTAGGAGGATGGGCAGCCCCCTATCGATCCCGCAAAGCTCTTCCAACCTCCGACGCCCTCCATCGGAGGAACAGCACGTGTCCAAGACCATGCACAGGGGATCGCAGACCACAGGATCCCGGACCCGAGCCAGCTCCAAGAACCCGGACGCGAAAAACCGGGCCCAGACGACTGACCGGTGCGCCTCTCCGGCCAGGGCGACATTCCCCAGCAGCTGCAGCCCGACCCGCAAGACCTCCGGCGGGGTCGGTGGCGGCCCCAGGAGGACAGCGGCGATCCGGTCGGGGCCGCCGGCTTTGACGAAAGAGTTTTGGTTGGCAGCCTCGCCGGCGCAGAGGTTCCGAAGGAGGCGGAGGTAGAGGAGGAGGGTGTAGGGAGGGAAGGAAGGGAGCTGGAGGATGGCGTCTAGGGTTCCGGCGGAGGAGAGACGCCAGCGGCCCACCGGGGTCTTCGAAGCTTCTAGGAGAGATTCTAGGGTCTCTCCCGAAAAGACCATCTCGTCGACGGACATTGCTACACCGGGGCCTCTGTACCCGCGGTCGGGGAGGAGGGAGTCACCCAATTTAGCCTAAATTAATATTAGCTCTACAATATATACCTACGAAAATGTCCAACTGTATACTTACTCCAAAAGAAAATTGATAAATATATTAGTTTTTTTTTTTATAAAGCATAAAGGGATGGGGGATTAAATGGCAACCTGTAGAATGGGAACAAAGAAGGTCTGGCTAGTAGAACCGGAATAAAAGAAAAAATCATGATTTCTTATTCAAATTAATTATCATGGGTTCCGGGATTCATAATTAGTTGGTAGTGAGATAAAATTTTTATCAAACGAATTTTTATCAAGAAGCTTTAATTCATTAGCCTCCAATCCATTAAGACATATTTTTTTTTGTGCATTAATACTAGTTTTGATACCTATAATTTTATGATTTTTTTCTTTTGCATGTCTTGGTATCCTTTTAAGATCTTTTCCTCTTATTAAATTCCATCATCTTCACACTTTCACTCTATCCTTATCTACCTTTACTCTGCTTCAATAATCAAGGTCTGTATCTATAAATCACATTATTCTAACTTTCTAAAACCATATCACTCTTATTTTTTTTTATTTTTTTTTTTTTAGGCAAGGTACAATATTTATGCTATACAAGTCTAGCATGATTACATCTAAAAAAATTAGAAAGAATAATATCTAGAAACTGGCCTAGAGCCTCCCTCGTATCACTCTTTAACTTTTTAAAACTTATTCTTGCTGCCTCTATTTTTTTTGTGAGCTTTTTCGTTTTCCCAATTGAATTAACCCTCTTGGTTTTATTTCTCACATCAATTGCCAATCAATCTCTATTCTCCATGGCATTGATCTACTCTCCAGCACTTTACTTTCTTAGATATAATTTTCTTAGATATAATGACCTGCATTTGCACCTTAGCTTGGTTCTAGATCTTGACGAAGAGAATGCAAGAAGATGAGGCAAGAGAGATGGATTTTAAGTAGATGTTGGAGTCCTACTTTTCTCTCATCTCAACCACCTCCCTGCTTTCTATTAGATTGTTGTCTTTTATCATGTTGACATCCTCCCAGCATTATCATGGACCCCAACACCTTCCCCTGAACAACTTCCAAGCCCTTAAATTAGGGATGGCAAAATATAATTCAACCTACCAACTAATTTCATGCTCGGCCCATCATAAGTTTAGATTTGAAATAAACAAATTTAGATCGTAAATGGATCGACTAGTTAAATCTATTTAATATACAAGTCGGATTCAGGTTTTTTTATGTCTGACTTGATTAATCCATTTAATTTTTAGATCGGATCGGATCGAATCGTTGAACCTGGTTAACTTAGATCTAAAGACCTAGGAGGCAAGACCACTGGAAGCTAGGCTATTGGAGCCTAACCCACTAGATCGACATGATGGGCTATGGGTAGCCTATTTAATTTTCAATCACTCGTGACTTTTTAATCAGTTGATTCAATAATTCGGCCATCAAATATCAATCATGATTAGAGTTTCTCTGGCTCTCCACTCCATGACTCTCGCCACTCTTCGCTTTCCCTTTCCTTTATCTGAACCCTAAGCAACTAAGCTCCCTACCTCTTCCTGTCTTTTGTGGCCAAAGTCCTCTGAATCCAAAAAGCAAACCTGACCTAGAACCCCTCCACGGCTTTCCTCTCCCTTAATGGCCACTCCATCATCTTTCTTAGTCGAAGCCCTCTACTCTCCTTCCATCGCTCGCTCTTCCTTAGCTAGATCCTTCACTTCCCCCTCACCCTCACCCTTCTCTAGAGAAAATCCACTCTCGAAGCTCTTCTTCTCCTATTTGATCCACTCAAAAACCATTAGATCAAAGAGAATGCCTAAACCCTAGGGGAAATGGATATGGGTGAGGTGGAAACTCCTTTTCTAGTTCTCTTCCTCTTGCTCTTGTTGGGGTATTGCAGTTTAATAATTTTATTTTCCCTTTTTGTTTAAATTTTGTTCCTAAAATATTCTCTCTTTTTTTGAACCATTTTGCAATTGCATGTAACCCTGCTGCATTTCATGTGCATCAAAATGCTCTAAGTAGATAGTCTTACTGTTTAATCATGCATTAAAGATATGCATTCATGTAATGGAACTGCATTATGAACTACCTATTAAGAGGACACAAATCAAGAAGCATAACATCAACTCTTGCTCTCAAGGAATTGTTATATGAAACAAAAGCAATTGATGTAGTCATCCACATGTCTTCTCTTTAATATAATTTAATTCCGTTGAAGGTTCTATCATTTCTCTGGAAAGTTGATAAAGATTAAATTAAGGGGATCAACATTTTCAAAAGAGGTGGTTGCCTCTTGTTAAGTAATTTATGGTTATATATGTTTTTTTATTATACAAAAAGCTACGATATCTTAAGAACTTCAAGAATGAGCCAATTTGAAGATTTTGATTATAAGTAATTGAAAAAAATATTATGGTATCACATACACTGATATTATTTATTGATGGATCTCTCAGATTACAGAATATGGGTCCCTATCCAAGATAGCACCTCCATCAATGAACTTAATATCGCTAGAGGAAAGAGGAAAAGAAAAGATATACAATACAATTTAAATAGACATGCAAGGCTTCACTATGAGAGAAGAACTCGCACTCTCAATCTCATATAATAATCTCTCAATAAGAAGATCTAGATCCCTCATAAAAGTTCTCAATTTTCAAGAAATTCCTCTAGCCCCTATAGGCTTTTTCTACCATTATAACCCACCTCTACCTGGCATCTGTTCTTCTTTTCATAAAGGCCCTGGGACCTTGTACAAGTCTCTGCATCGAAGAGTACTTCAATGAAATTTTAAAGATTTAAATCGTGTCAAAAATGATATCCAAACCAAGTCAAAACCATGTGTCGAAGATCATAGACCATCCATAGATCGTGTTACCTCTTCTACGTGAACCGGCACATGAACCGAGCCAATCCTTGTATGCCACACATGCGCCCCCATGTGTTTGCACCCGTGCATGTCTGCACCCGTAGTCCACTATGCACTATGCGAAACATGCTAGAAACATGCATGGACCATGCAAAACGGTCCCATAAGCCTTGTGAAATGTGCAGTGCATGGATCGTGCGGTGCAGTGCATGCATGAGCTGTGCACCCATGCACTTGGACAGCATGCATCGTGAGCCATGGGCACCTGTGGATCGCATCCCGTGCATGCACCCGAGCCTAGCCCATTGCTATCAGGCATAGTCTGCTCCAAGGTTAGTGCTGGATCTACTCTTGGACCTGTGCTGGGTCATCTCTTGGATTTTCTGGTACCTGGATTTTTTATTTTGAGCCTAATCGAGATATTTTCTCAATAATCTTTGCATCAACTCGACATTCGATCTCCACTTAACTTTTAAGAGCTCTTAAAAGATATCACTCCTGATATGGCAAGCATGCTGCGTGTAGTCCCTGTCAGAAGTCATGTCAGGAAAAGTTGCCACGGTGGACACCCCTCCTCGGACCCCTTTGCCGAGCCAAGCTCCTTCACGATGTTAGGGCAACCTGTCGAAGCTGAGCTCCACCCTCCACCAGGTCGGCTCTACAAGCTCGGGATGCCCAGGACGGAGCCGCGCCCTGCTGTCCTTCGCCATATCAACCCCTCCGAGGTCTGCCCCCTGGTCCGGAGTCGAGTCCAGCACTCCTCTGCCATGTTGAGCATCTCCGAGGTTGAGCCCTCTAGGCTGAAGCCGTGCCCCGCTGTCCTCGCCAGATCGAGCCCCTCCAAGGTCTGTCCCCTGGTCCGGAGTTGAGCCCAGCACTCCTCCGCTAGGTCGAGCATCTCCGAGGTCGAGCCCTCTAGGCCGGAGAAGGAGGAAGCTCTCTAATCGAGGCACCATGCTCTCTACCAACCATCTGTACCGCCCGAGAGAAGATGACCAAGAGGCTCGAATCCCGAGGGTAGCAACCTCCCGATCAAGGCGCTGTCAAGTTTCCCAGAATGGAGCAGCCAGAAAAAATGTCAGAGCGCTTGGAAGTTTCCTGTACCATGAACCAGGAAAGACATCTCGTCCATATCGTGGAACACCACCGTACGCCCAGAAGAGACATCTCGTCCATGTCGCAGAACACCGCCGTATGCCCAGAAGAGACATCCTGTCCGCATCACGGAACACCATCGCACGTGCCTACCGATGCGGGGGATATCCCGAGGTAGGCGTTCAGCAGCCATCTAGACTTAAAGAGCCTTCAACAGCAAAAAAGGAGAGGTAAGCCAGAAAAGGCAAGAACAAGCCAAGTCAAGCTTAGAGCAAGAGGGAGGCCACGCAGGAGAAACGGCTGTTCCAGCACCCGTTCACCTCGATCGTGACCTTCCCCAGCTCGCTTATTCTCTTTTCACATATCACTCACTCCTTCGAGCATGGAGTCCATCTTGGGACTCAACCAGGAGGATCTGTTCCCCTGGATCATCACTGACTTGACCGTCGGAGTGCCCCCGCCGGAATCCCCGGCCCGGGCCTCTAACCTTGTTTTGAAGGTCCCCAGCACCAGGCCGGCACCAAAGAGACAAGGAGCGACCCGATGTCGATGGCAGCTACGGGCCACGGTGATCATGGCGGCAACATATTGGCACGCCAGGTAGGGGGAAGACAACAGAAGGACGCATCTTGGTCCAGTCCGATCCCCCCGTAGGAAGCCCACCGGGAGGATGGTGACAACGCGAGCGAGAGAAGTCTCCACCAGTCACGCAGGAGATCCTCCCTCCCAGGGGGACCCGTGCAGTCAAGAAGGAGGACCCCCTACTCCAGTCCAACCACCTTCGGCGGACGCTCCACTGGCTACACTCGCACAACAGATGCAGATCCTTAGTGCAACGGTGCGCCAGCTCCAGCATCAGCACCAGTCCTTGGCCACCCACCAGCAGCCAGGTACCCCCGTGGCCCATGTCGCAGCATCCCGTGATAGCCTGTGTTCCTTTCAAAGAAGGCCTACGCAGCCGCGGGCCACCACTGACCACCGGGGTAGCCACTTAACCCCGACGAAGAGACAACGGGCTAGATCGTTGATAGGGAGAGCTGGTCCCCAACCCTCGAGCGGGTAACGACTGGAGCCCATCGAGGTAGAAAGGGTAAAGTCCCCCGTCATGGACACCATTCCATGTCACCTTCTCTGTCTCCTTCGGCCTCCGCGGAGGGCTCCACCGATGAGGCTATCAGGCGCGTAGCCGAGAAGCGCCTGGAGGAGTAGGAGCGTAAGCTGGCGGAGCTTACCCGCCAGTTTACAAATATGCAAGGCTCCACTAGTGAGCCAGCGGGCTATGACGCTTGTCCCCCTTTCTCCCGAGAAGTCCAGGCGGATTCAGTTTCGAGCTGGTTCCGCATGCCACAGGTGGATCCTTACGACGGGACCACCGATTCCTTGGATCACCTCGAGAGCTACAAAGCCCTCATGAGGGTCCAGGGGGCGACCAATGCTCTTTTCTGTGTCGCTTTTCCTGCTACCCTCCGGAAAGCTGCTCAGTTTGGTTCACCCGCCTCGAGCTGGAGAGCATCAGCTGTTTCGCTCAGTTGGAGCGAAAGTTCGTGGCTCACTTCGATGCTTGTAGGAAGGTACCACGAGAGGCTGACAGCCTCTTCTCCATTCGGCAACAAGACCACGAACCCCTGCGAGATTACGTGGCCCACTTCAAGGTCATCGCATTGGAGATTTACAATCTTGATGAGCCAGTCACCATGCTGGCACTGAAAAGAGGGCTCATGACTTCTCGCCTGACCTACTCTCTTGAAAAGAAGCCCCCCAAGACTTATTCCGAGCTCCTCCTCCGAGCCCAGAAGTACATCCGCGCCGAGGAGGCGGATCGTACGAGGAGGGAGCTGGACGAAAGGCCCCTGCAGAAACTGGCTACTGGGGAGAGTTCAGGGTTACGGAAGCCTGGACCAGCTGCACCGAGCTTCCGCCTAAAGCCCAAGCCCCTAAAGACGAAAATCTTCATGGAGATCGAGGGTGAGCACTATCTGAGATGCCCCCCCCCGATGAGGCCATCCACTGGCCGTGATAAGACAAAGTATTGTCATTTCCACCATAACCATGGCCACGACACCGAGGAGTGCCGCAACCTCAAGAAGAAAATCGAAGAACTCATAAAGAGGGGCTACCTCGGGAGATTCGTGGGGGCAGACCCCCAACAGAACCTCAGGCGCTCGTCGCACTCCCTCCAGTCCCTGTTGTCGACAACCGCCCAACCGAGAAGCCGGTGGGGATGATATCCTGGGAAGCCGAGCGCTCTCTCAAGAAGGCCTGAGGTGGGGAGAATTTGAGGATGTACTCCCCTTTATGAGGGAATGGGAAAATGGGGGAGAAAATGTAAACAACGATGCTGTGGTCGATGAGATGACGATCGTGAAGCATCCTATAAAGTGCATCATGGTTGATAGTGGGAGCTCAACTGACGTGCTTTTTTACGATGCTTTCTCCAAGATAAACTTATCTTATGCTCAGCTTAGACTTGTGCACACGCCCCTAGTCGGCTTCACAAGTGACTCCGTTGGAGTCAAGGGGGAGATTACCCTCCCCGTTACTACCGGGATACCGCCCCGGCAGCATACTGTCATGATAACCTTCACGGTTGTAAGGCTCCCCTCAGTTTACAACGTGATCCTTGGCTAGCCCGGGCTCAACCTGCTCAACGCGGTCATCTCTACAAAATGGCTATTGGTGCAATTTCCAACCCCCTATGGCTTCGGGGAGATGAGGGGGGCACCTCAGCCGACCCAACATTGCCTCCAAACTATCCCCGGGACCAGGGCTGTCGAGGATGACCCTAGTGCAAACGACCTTGACCAAAGGGTGTAGGACCCCAGGGGTGGCCCAGTTGAATGCCTACTGCCGTATCCCCTCGGAGCTGACCCAACAAAGACGGTGCAGATTGGGGTGCAACTGCAAGAAGGTGAGCGAGCTCACCTGTTGGATTTCTTACGGGCAAATATGGATGTGTTCGCCTGGATCGTGGCAGACATGCCAGGTATTCTCCCTAACATTATCACCCATAAGCTGAGTATTGACCCGAAGCACCAGCTAGTTCGGCAGAAGAAAAGAAGCTTCACCCCGGAAAGACAGGCGGCGATCAATGAAGAAGTAGATAAACTCCTCACCGCCGGCTTCGTTCGGGAGGTATATTACCCAAGCTGGCTGGCAAATGTAGTGATGGTAAAGAAGAGTAATGAAAAGTGGAGGATTTGTATAGACTACACCGACCTCAATAAGGCATGCCCAAAGAATAGCTTTCCCCTACTGAAGATCGACCAGCTAGTGGATGCCACCTCAGGGCATTGCCTACTCTCCTTTATGGATGCATTCTCTGGATATAATCAAATTTGGATGCACCCGGAGGACGAGGAGCACACTACCTTTGTCACTGATCGAGGGACGTACTGCTATCGGATGATGCCATTCGGCCTGAAAAATGCTGGCGCCACATACTAGCGCCTGGTCAACCGGGTCTTCAGAGGCCAGATCGACAGGAATATGCAAGTCTATGTCGACGACATGCTCGTCATGAGCAAGCCGAGCTCGGACCACATTGCCGACCTCGTGGAAGCCTTTCAAAACCTCCGGAAGCACCAAATGAAGCTGAACCTAGCAAAGTGCACTTTCGGAGTGGCGACAGGCAGGTTCTTTGGCTTCATGGTAACCTAAAGAGGCATCGAGGTGAACTCAGAGAAGGTCCAGGCCATCATCGACTTGGAGCACCTGACCTCGAAGAAGCAAGTTCAACACCTGATGGGCCGGATAGCTGTCCTGAGCCGGTTCATCTCGAGGTCGGCGGACCGTTGCCTTCCCTTCTTCAAGGTGCTGTGCAAGATGAGCGACTTCACCTAGACGGAAGAGTGCAAGAAGGCCTTCAAAGAGCTCAAAGACTTCCTAGCATCACCACCACTACTTTCCAGGCTGGAGATGGGAGAAGAACTCCTGCTATACCTGGCGGTCACCCCTAAAGCAATCAGCCAGTCCTTGTCCGCATGGATCAGGATGGAGCCCAAAAGCTAGTATACTATGCCAGCAAACTCCTCCATGATGCTGAAATCAGGTACACCCGATCAGAAAAACTCATTTTTGCACTTATCATGTCTGCTCAACGTCTCAAGCCATACTTCCAAGCACACCCAATTACAGTCTTGATAGACTAGCCCCTGAGGACTGTGCTCAGCCATCTTGACACATCCGAATGCTTGGCCAAGTGGGCACTGAAGCTCAGCGAGTTCGACATTGCATACCGGTCGAGGTCATCCCAGAAGGCCGAAGTGCTAGCCGACTTCCTGGTGAATGTGCAGGACTTGCCAAAGAGCCAGAGCAGACGATGCTGGAGCATCAAGAGGAGCCCGATGTCGAGGAGGAGTCCTGGATCCTCCATGTCGATGATGTGTCCAATGCGGGCGGAAGCGGTGCAGGCCTAATCCTCACCAACAGCGACGGGGTTGTGGCCGAATGCGCACTCTGTTTCAGGTTTGCTGTGATAAACAACCAGGCGGAGTACGAGGCACTCCTCGCGGGCCTCAAGGTCTCCCGCAAGCTGGGTGTGCGAAGCCTGAGGGTCTTCACTGACTCCCAACTGGTGGTCGGACAGGTCTCTAGAGAGTACGAAGCCAGGGACCCCCAGATGATGAGATACCTGGAGCAGGTCTGCTTAAGCACGATGGGTTTCCGGTGCTTCAGTATTTCTCATATCCCCTGAGGCGAGAACGCTCGTGTCGATACATTGTTCATACTTGCAACCTTGCCGGACTCATCACTAGGGCGGGCTCATATTGAGTACCTCGAAAATCCAAGCAATGAAGCTCCCACAGAAGTACAGCAGGTCACTCCGGAGCCGAGATGGATGGATAGGTATATCAGGTACATCACTGATGGCACCCTGCCGGAAGATCGAGCGGAGGTAGGCCTCATCAGAAAGAAGGCATTGCGGTTTGTCCTCATCGAGGGATAACTCTACTGCCGGTCCTACTCCAACCCTCTCTTGAAGTACCTGAAACTTGCAGAAGCAGCCTTCGTTCTCCAGGAGATACATGAAGGCCTGTGCGGGAACCACGTAGGGGGAAGGATGTTGGCATACAAAGCCCTCCGCCAGGGATACTTATGGGAGCCCATGAGGAAGGACGTCGTTGACTTCGTGAGGAGGTGCGACAAATGCCAGCACCATGCCCACATACAACGTCACTGGCGGCACCGATCTAGCAGCTCTCTGCCCCTTGGTCATCGCCTAGTGGGAAATGGACATCTTAGGGCCATTTTCTCCTGTACTGGGGCAACGGAAGTTCTTGCTGATGGCCATCGACTACTTCACCAAATGGGTGGAAGCGGAGCCACTGGCATGGATCACAAAAGCCAAGGTCCGTCAGTTCTTCTGGAAGTCAATAATATGTCACTTCGGACTCCCTCGCTGCATCATCACCGACAATGGGAGGCAGTTCGACGATCGGGAGTTCGAGGGGTTCTGTGTCGAGCGTGGCATCCAGCACCGCTTCACCTCCGTCGCTCACCCCCAGAGGAACGGAGAGGTCGAAGTGACCAACCGGACCATTCTTTAAGGACTCAGGACCAGGCTGGATCAGGCCAAGGGCAGGTGGGTAGAAGAGCTTCCAGGTGTTCTCTAGGCCTACCACACAACACCCAGAATGGTGACGGACGAAACGCCTTTCAACCTTGTCTTTGACGTCGAGGCCGTGGTCTCAGTCGAGCTCGACATGCCCACGCTGCGGGTGCAGCAATATGATGAAGTGCAGAACTCGGCGCACCTTCTACTCAACTTAGACCTCCTCGAGGAGACTAGAAACAAATCTCACCTCTGGATGGCAGCGTATCAGCAACGAGTTGCCCGGTACTACAACGTGCGGGTAAGGCCCAAGGTCTTTCTACCTGGCGACCTGGTGCTTCGCCGAGCCGAAGCATCTCAACCCCAAGAGTACGGCAAACTCTCGCCAAACTGGGAAGGCCCCTACAAGGTGGTTGAAGCTCTTTCGCACGGAGCCTACTACCTCGCAGATCTGGACGGTGCCAGATTCTCGCGAACGTGGACCGCCTGCAACCTGAGAAAATATTATCAGTGATGTAAGGCTCACCCTTTGAAATAATAAAGGCCCTCTTTTGCACAAGTCGCCTTCTGCCTTGCAGGAATGTCGCTGCTCGGCCCAAGGTCAGGCACGCCAACACTCAGAGCCCAGCTCTTCGACATCAAAGCCCGGGTCCCAACTCTCCGGCACCAAAGCTCGAAGCCGAGCCCTCTAATAATAAAACACGGAGCCCAGCTCTCCAACTCCGAAGCCTGGGACCCAGCTCCCCGGCATTAATAGTGTAAGGTTCTTTCTCACCGATAACCAAAGTTTCCCTTGTGCAAATACTTTTTGCCTTGCAGGAGAATATCTACCTGACCCTAGGTCTAGCGCCCAAAGCCCGGAGCTCAGATCTCTGGCCAATCAAAGCCCAGAGCCAAGCTCTCCGGCCACCAAGTCTTCGAGCCCAGCTCCAAGACATCAAAGCCCGGAGCCAAGCTCTCCGGCTACTAGGTCTTCGAGCCCAGCTCCAAGACATCAAAGCCCGAAGCTCAGATCTCCGGCCAATCAAATCCCGAAGCTCAGATATCTGGCCAGTCAAAGCCCGGGGCCAAGCTCTCCGGCCACCAGGTCTTCGAGCCCAGCTCCAAGACATCAAAGCTCGGAGCCAAGCTCTTTGGTCACCAAGTCTTCGAGCCTAGCTCCAAGACATCAAAGCCCGGAGCCAAGTTCTCCGGCCACCAGGTCTTCGAGCCCAGCTCTAAGACATCAAAGCCTGGAGCTCAGATCTCTGGCCAATCAAAGCCCGGAGCCAAGCTCTCCGGCCACCAAGTCTTCGAGCCCAGCTCCAAAACATCAAAGCCTGGAGCTCAGATCTCTGACCAATCAAAGCCCGGAGCCAAGCTCTCCGGCCACCAGGTCTTCGAGCCCAGCTCCAAGACATCAAAGCCTAGAGCTCAGATCTTCGGTCAATTAAAGCCTGGAGGCCACCAGGTCTTCGATCCTAGCTCCAAGACATCAAAGCCCGGAGCTCAGATCTCTGGTCAATTAAAGCCCGAAGCCAAGCTCTCTGGCCACCAAGTCTTTGAGCCCAGCTCCAAGACATCAAAGCCCGGAGCCAAGCTCTCCGGCCACTAAGTCTTCGAGCCCGACTCCAAGATATCAAAGCCCGGAGCCAAGCTCTCTGGCCACCAGGTCTTTGAGCCCAGCTCCAAGACACCAAAGCCTGGAGCCAAGCTCTCTGGCCACCAAGTCTTCAAGCCACCTCCAAGACATCAAAGCCAGGAGCCAAGCTCTCCGGCCACTAGGTCTTCGAGCCCAGCTCCAAGACATCAAATCCCGGAGCTTAGATCTCCAGCCAATCAAAGCCTGGAGCTCAGATCTCCAGCTAGTCAAAGCCTGGGGCCAAGCTCTCCGGCCACGAGATCTTTGAGCCCAGCTCCAAGACATCAAAGCCCAGAGCCAAGCTCTACGGCCAATCAAAGCCCAAAGCTAAGCTCTCCGGCCACCAGGTCTTCGAGCCCAGCTCCAAGACATCAAAGCCCGGAGCTCAGATCACCAGCCAATCATAGCTCAGAGCCAAGCTCTTCGACCACCAAGTCTTCGAGCCCAGCTCCAAGACATCAAAGCCCAGAGCCAAGCTCTCCGGCCACCAGGTCTTCGAGCCCAGCTCCAAGACACCAAAGCCCGAAGCCAAGCTCTCCGACCACCAAGTCTTCGAGCCCAGCTCCAAGACATCAAAGCCCGAAGCCATGCTCTCCGGTCATCGGGTCTTCGAGTCTAGTCCCAAGACATCATAGCCCAGAGCCAAGCTCTACGGCCGTCGAGTCTCCGATCCTAACTCTCCGACATCGAAGTTGGGGACACTCAGGAATGAAGGAGAGATCTCCTCTCTGATCTCATCACATGTACGAAGAGAAAGGAGTGAGCAAGACAAGTTGACAAAAAGCATTTTTTCATTACTTAATAAAAAGCTACAATGCTTCTAAGGCCGACATGCTGGGCTGCCCAGGATGGAAAGCAGTAAAAGGGTTACAAATGAAAGGAAGCCCTACTCTACTCCGCCAGCGCCTTCCCTAGATAGTGCATGATTGGAGCCTCTCTTCCCTTGACCTCCACGACCGGGGCCCCTCCTTCAGCTGCTGTCGCTGGCGGGGTTGGTGCTACCGTCATCGATGGCAGAGTTGGTTCGGCCACCGCCACCTGCAGGGTCGGTTCCGTCGCCGCTGCCTGAGGAGCAGGCACGATCGCAACAGGGCACTCCACTGCGATTGGAACAGGAGTCGAGGCCTTCGCACCCTTGGAGCACGGAAGTTGAAGGGCGGCCATCCACTCATCCGAGAGGATGCCGTGCAGCTGGCTCCCGTAGTAAGCAAACCCCTTGAAGAAGGAGTCCGTCGCTGCCTCCTTGAAGTCCAGCTTGAACTCCGCTAAGGCCTTATAATTGGCCACCGCTCCGGTGGCCTCCTTCTTGGCGGCCTATGCCTGGATGACCGCCTCGGTCGACCTCTTGTCCGCTTCCTCAGCTTTGCGAGTGGCCTCAGCGGCCTCCTCTACGTGGCCTCAGCTAAACTTACGGCGGCAGAGATCTTCCTTTCTGCCTCGACAGCCTTCTGCTCGACGATCATGGCCTTCTTCTCAGCGGAGACGGCCCACACTTTCACCGCCTCTAGCTCTACTTGGAGCTCCTTCTACCGGGCACCCTTTGACTTGAGCTCTTCCTCAAGCTCACGCGAACGTCGACCGGCGCTAGCGACTTCATCCTGGAGGTTCTTAGCCATCATGGTGGCCTCCTAGAGCTCATCGCTCTTTCACCTCAGTTCGGTCTTCGAGGACTCGAACTCCGCCTCACGCTCCTTATCCCTCTTGACCCAGTTGTGGCAGTAGTCCCGGATCAGTAGGAGTCCAGCGCGTGCTACATCAAAAATGGTGTTAGTCAGCAAGAAAATGGGAGAGAAAGCGAGGCAGAGCAGAAATCAACTCACGGCATAGAGGTCGGAGAAGGATGTGCTGATGGTGTTGGCTATGTACTTCCCGCTCCTCTCTCACCGATCGCAGAATTGAACGGAGAAGTCCATCATCTGCTCGACAAGTGCCGAGTCTTTAGCAAGGGAGACGTTGGGCCCCAATCTAAAAGAGACCCGACGATAGTCCCTGTCTCTTTTGCCGATCGCCGGTGCAGGGTTGTCTGCTCCAACGACTATAGAGGCTGTTGGTGCGGGCCGAGAGCTCGACGCCACCTCGAACGGGACCACCAAAGTCAGCCCCGCACTTTCTGGCTCTCTGTCCTCCTTGACCTTGATGATCTCCGGAGGAGGGGATGCCACCGTGGCAGCAGCGGCGGTGGATCTGGCCCGAACCACTACTTCAGGATCCGACACCGGGGTCGAATTGCACCGCCTCGGAGGCTTGGGGGCGAGCTCAGCAGCCCTCTTCCTCTTTAGCTCGAGAATGGCCTCGGCCAACATGGCCGGCACCGCACTCGCGTCAACATCTACCCGAGCCCTCTTCGGAGCGGGCTCGCCGGTGCCCTCCACCTGATTCCTCTCCTCGGAGAATGAGAGGAGTTCTTCCATAGAGAACTTCATGGCTGCACCAAGAAAGAAGACGTCAGCTCAAAAACAAAAAGGAGAAGAAAGGAGGAAAAGGATTTTTTGAGCCGAACTCACCCAACTCTCGCATTAGGCTGACCCCGGCCTCTTGGAGATTCTGCTCTGATAGCAGGACCTCGAGTGAAAGGATCTCGACAAAGCGAAGTTGGTCGTACACCTCCGAGTCGACTGCGTTGACCGTGGATTCCCGGTTGGGGGACCAATCTGGGTCACTCCAAACCCAGTCGACCCCCTCGATCGAGGCGAAGAAATACCTACTCTTCCATTCTTTGATGGAAGAGGGAAGTTCGAACCTAATGCCCTAGGGCGGGAGGAAAGAGACCACCACCCCTCCTCGATGGGGTGGCATTTCAGGGTGAAGAAGGCCCTGAATAAAAAAAAATGACCGACAATCCCGTGGAAGTGACACAAGATAATGAAGGAAAAAATTATCCTGATGGCATTCGAGACGAGTTGGACAGGAACGAGGCGGTAATGGTTCAAGACAGAAAGGAAGAATGGGTGGAACAGGAATCGAAGGCCTCCCGAGAAGGTCTCCTTGTAGAAGGCTATCTGACACGGGCCACTGGAGGGGACCCGCTCCCCCAGTCGAGGGACCGAGAGCTGGACGCCGTCCGGGATACCATAGATGTCCCGAATGGTCACGAGGTCCATGGCAGTGATCACCGAAGCAATCCCATCGGGACCTGTTGACCGAGCAAGTTCGGGAGCAGGTGCGGAAGTAGGAAGAGGAAGAGGATGAGATGGGGGAGAGGATGTAGGTTCCCTAATCACTACTCCTCGTCGAAAGAAGAAGGCAGCCTCGGCCTGGAAGACCCGACCTCACCCTGGTTGGTGGGGGACTGAAGTTCTGTCCAAAACGAGACATGGAGGCCAAGGAATAGGAAGAGAAGAGAAGAAGGAAGGGGAAAATGGACAAGGACCTAGGGAAGAACCTAGCCCTAATAGAAGGTCTCTACTCAACAAGTACGGGGAAGGAGACTAACTTGCTCAGGACTGGGGAAGGCAGAAATGGCCGGGAGGAGTGAAAGGAAAACTTCAGGACGATGACGGCCACGCAAGGTTTGAAAGAAGGTATGTTTTAGGAAAGATCACCCCCTCCTTTGAAGTGACCGGTGCCCAACCGTACTGCTACAGCTTCTCCACCGACGGGTCCATAACATGTGTCACCAATAGGCAGGGCCAGCATTTCATTTTGGCAGCAGCCGCTCGAAATTCTGTGCCCACCATAACTGCTCCATGGACGTGTCCACGTGGCACCCCCTGATAAGCTGAAGATCCCGCCTCAAGAAGCGCCGGTGATCGTGGCCATCATTATGCTAGATTTTTGTCTTTCCATGTCAGCACCGCAATTACTCAATTCATCCCGAGCGCCCCGCACCAACGGGCCTCAGGAGTGGGGGGCAAATAATATGGCAAGCATGCTGACGTGTAGTCCCTGTCAGAAGTCATGTCAGGAAAAGTTGCCACGGTGGACACCCCTCCTCGGACCCCTTTGCCAAGCCGAGCTCCTTCGCGATGTCAGGGCAACCTGTTGAAGCTGAGCTCCGTCCTCCGCTAGGTCGGCTCCCGCAAGCTCGGGATGCCCAGGCCGAAGTCGCGCCCTACCAAAGGAGGGGCTCTTAGATTATGGAATATGGATCCCCATATCCAAGATTGCAATATTAAGAAAATGCCTCGATTCGATCCAAAATGCAAAGCCTAGGCATCAAAAAATCCAAGAGAAGATCCAACACAGGCTTAAGAGCAAACTAGGCTTAGTAGCAATGGGCCAAGCTCGACCCAGGCCTGGGTGCATGTACTAGGCATGGCCTACAGGCATGCACCACCCAGCGACACACAACCGGTTCACGTGATCGTGCATTTCATGCGGTCCACATACATTTCCCTTATGTTTTGCATGGTGTATGGAAGTCCAAGAGCATGGATGCACAAATGGTACATGGGGATTGACCTAGTCCAACACCGGTTCATATGGGGTAGGCTTGGCAGTGGTTGGATGGTCTACAGGAGATGCAGTTTTGACTTGGTTTGGACTTCTTTTTGACATAGTTTGAACTTCTAAAATCCCGTTGAAGTCCTATTCGACACAAAGACTAGTATGCAGTCTGAAGATCTATAAAAGAGGGGATAGAGCCAGGTATGGTGTGGCAGCAGTAAAAAAAGTCTATAGGGACTAAAGAGTTGAGAGCTTTTATGAGAGATTTGAGACTTTTTCTTAAGAGTCATTATAAGGAATTGAGAGTACGATTCTTCTCTTATAAATAATTTTTCTCTCATAGTAAAGTCTTACGTGTCTAATTAAATTGTATCGTGTATCTTTTTCTCTTTCTCTTTCCTCTCGCAGTATCAAATTTGTCGAGGAAGGTACAATCTTAGTTAAAAATTTATATTCCATAATTTGAGAGATTTCTCTACAAGTGGTATTAGTGCATGTCGTACCATGATAACTGGTATCAGAGCAAGGCTATTCTATTATGGTGACATTGATCAAGGTTAAAGATGATGAAAAAATAAGCACAATCAAGATGAATATTAACTAGTATGATGAAAAAAGTAATTTCTCCCGATGACAAGCAAGGGTGAAGGATGTGCTCATCCAACAAGGATGATTGATGCTCTCACATATGAGGAGAAACCATCTATCATGGAAGAGAAAAGTTGAAATCAGCATCAAATGTAGGTGATAAGCATGATCCGCTTGTACCTAACATATGATGTGGTGATCAATATACTTAGTGAGATTTCTTCAATGATGATGTAGACGAAGCTCGAGAAGATGTACATGGCAAAGTTACTCATCAATGCTCTCTTTCTTTGGAAGCAATTTTACTAGCAATGGATAAGTGAGAGGTGAGCATGCAAAAGCATTTGAATAACTTCCAAAGAATCCTCATCGATCTCCTCAGTATTGGTAAGAAAGTTGAGGAGAGATCAGGGTATTGGTCTTTCTATCACCGCTTTTCTCATCCTTTGAGTCCTTAATGACTACTCTACTAGTGAGGAAGAGTACCATCAAGATAAAAGAGATTACTACAGTATTACTCCAAAATGAGGTTCTCTTAGGCTTCAAGTTCAGGTGGCAACTTAGCTTTGGCTGTGACTAAAAGTATAGGTAATAAGGATGGAGTGATAGAGGATCGTGAGATGGGCGATCTAGGTTCAAGTAAAAGAATATGGACAAGATTATATGTTACCAATGCGACAAGTTAGGGCATTGTATTAGATATTGCCTGCAACTTAAGGATCGGACAAAGGCTATTGCAGTAGTGATCGATGGTAGCGATAGTGATGGATACGGTGAGGTGCTCATAGTATTCGATGAAGTATATACTTCTTTTCTACGGTGAATTTTAGATTCTGCATATCCATATCATATCTATTATAGAGAGAAAATGTTTAACTCTTGAAGAGTAGAAAGGATTTTATCTACTTGCTAAATGGATCAAGCTATATGATCAAGGGCATCATGACAGTCAGCTTGAAGGTACATGATATGATAGTAAAGAAATTGGACGAGGTCCGATATCCAATTTTTGTAGGAATTTGATTTTATTGAGTAGACTAGATTCAAGGAATTACAAGTAAAAAGTTGGTAATAAAATCCTGAAAATCATGCACATCAGTAGGGTCGTATTAGAGGAAAAGAAGCATGAAGTACTTACCTCTTGATAGGGGTCCAATGTAAGGTGGAGTCTTTGATGCAGGAGGGGGCCTAATACAAGGTAGAGCTCCAGGAGTAGGTGGATCGGGCACGATATGCAAGATTCAGGAGGATGATATGTGATGTCATAGAGTGAAGCTCCTATTACCCAGAAGACTTTTTTGAGTAGGTCTTAGGTCAAGCAAAGCACAGCGCACGATGAAGATGGGATCAAGTGGCTTAGCTTGACTTTCATATTTGTCCATTTATATCCAGCCAGCATTATCTCAGTACATGGGGGTGAGATCTTTCAAAAGCTTTCAAAAATCAGGTCAAAGATAAATACTAAGTTGAGATGGAGATTATTAAGAAAATATCTCGATTCGGTCCAAAATACAAAGTCCAAGTATCAGAAAATCTAAAAGAAGTCTAATATAGGCCCAATAGTAAACTAGGCCTAGCAGCAATGGGCCAGGCTAGGGTGCACATGCAGGGTGCAGCTTGCGGTGCACAGCCAATCCATGTGACCATGCAAAGCACGTTCCCATGTGTCTCACATGGTGCATGACGATCCACGTGCATGGACATGCAGGGTGCAGCTTGCGGTGCACAGCCAATCCATGTGACTGTGCAAAGCACGTTCCCATGTGTCTCACATGGTGCACGACGATCGACGTGCATGGACATGCATGTGGCATGCAGGGATTGGCTTAGTCCATTGCTAGTTCATGTGGGGAAGGCTTAGCGACAGGCCATGGGTGGTCTATAATGTTTAAGATGTGGTTTTAACTTTATCTGGATTCTATTTTTAATATGGTTTGAACATCTAGAATCCTATTAAAGTTCTCTTCAACACAGAGACTAATACATGATTTCAGGATCTATAAAAGAGAGGACAAAGGTTAGGTAGGGTGTGATAGTGGAAGAAAAAGTCTATATGGGCCAAAGGATTTTTTTGAGAGTTTAAAGCTTTTGTGAAGAATTTAGGACTCTTACTAAAAGATTATTGTACAGGATTGAGAGTACGAGTTCTTCTCTTGTAAATAATCTTTTTCTCATAGTAAAGTCTTGCATGCCTAATTAAATTATGTATGTATCTTTTCTCTTCCTCTTTTCTTTCACAGTATCAATTTCATTGACTAATGTACGATCTTGGTTGGAAATCCATATTCCATAATTTGAGAGATTCTCCTATAAGTGGTATCAATGCAATTGGTACCATGACATACACCTCAATCGATAAAGTTGATATTGCGAGAGGAAAGAAAAAGAGAAAAGATACACAACATAATTAAAATGGACATGCAAGGCTTTACTATAAGAAAAAAATTGCTTATAAGAGGAGAACTTGCACTTTCAATCCCGTATAATAATCTCTCAATAAGAAGTCCTAGATCTCTTACAAAAACTTTCAACTTTCAAGAAGATCCTATAACCCCTACAGGCTTTCTCTGCCACTATAACTCACATCTACCTAGCCTTTGTCCTCCTTTTTAAAGGCTCTGAGATCGTGTGTAAGTCTTTTTGTTGAAGAGCACTTTGACAGAATTCTAGAGTTCAAATCATGTTGAAACTGAAGTCTAAATCAAGTTAAAATCATGTCCCGAAGACCATAGACCGTCCATGGATCATGCTACCCTCTCCCGCGTGAATCGACATATAAGCCTGGCCAATCCCTATATGCCATGTGTGCACCTACGTGCATCTATACTCGTGGTATACCGTGTAGGTGTAAAACACGTGGTAAATGCTTATGAACTGTATGAAATCCCATGGACCATGCAAAACATGTAGTGTGTGGACCGCATGGTGCGTTGTGCGCTGTGGGCTGCACATGTTGTAGGCCACACCTAAGCCTAGCCCGTTACTACCAGGCCTGGTCTACTCCTAAGCCTGTGCTGGGTCTTCTTTTAGATTTTTTGGTACCTGGGCTTTACATTTTGAGCTGCATCGAGATATTATCTCAATAAAAGAGGACTTCAATTAAATTTTATTGTTCAACAATGGTGTTCTAGTTTTTCTTCTCCCTGGTTCATCAAGACTATAATCTTATCCTTGATTTCTTTTTCTTTGTGTAAATATACAATCCTTTTCTATTATCCAATTGATGTATCAAACATCATGTACAAGTCTATGAAAGCTTTCTTAAAACCCAAACCAACTTCTACCAATTTTCACTTAAGATAAGACACTTTAAAATTAGAATCCTCATCAATCCTTCTGGGTTATAGATAAAGCTTCTTTCATATAAGCTCTCATTCTAGATTTGCCATGTATAACTTTAGTGTCGCATTCTAGATTTAGTTGCTAGTTAAATGCTAAATATGAGCCTCCTTTTATCTTCCCTTCTTTGCTGTTATATTTTTATTATATTATGCTTGCTATGTGGGCATTTTCTTTCTTTTTTTATCATGATTTGTTATGTCTATGGTGGATCAGTTGGGTATCTATATTATTTGCCTCTATTTCAATGATTTTCTTTATTCCTTTAGAATGTGCAGCTTCAACATATTTTTTGGAGGTTGTTTTTGCTATCTTTTTCTTCCTGTGGAGCTTATTAGTTGATGCTGATTATGGATTTTTGTTAAATATTCCTGTCTTATGTTTATGTTGGTATGGTTATTTTCATTGCTATTAGAAGCTGCGCAGTCCAAGATATTTCTTTTATATCTTTTCAAATGTTTCTCCCTTCTTGTTAATATATCTCTGTTGCTTTCATTATAAGTTCTTGAAGCATTGGATTTTTGGAGATCCTTTGTTATTTTTGTTTTTATCAGATCTCCCAAGTTATGTATAATTGTAATATTTGTTTAAACAATAAATTATCTCATATAAATTGTTACTTTGTTAGCCATTTATATTTTGTAATGATCTCTATATTCAATTTTGTGTTTTTTTGGTTATTTGATGTATTAAACAAGTTGGTTGGATTAGTAAAATCTATTTTAAATAGGTTAAACGAATTGGATCAGGTTAGGTAAATAAGTTATCTATTTATTAAATAGATTAAATGGATTAGGTTGAATTGGATAAACAGGTTAATTATTTATTAAACAGGTTAAACTGATTAGATTGGATTAGGTTAGCAGGTTACCCATTTAATAAATAAATTAAATGGATCAGGTTGGTTTACATGTTTATTAAACATTATAGGTTCAGATTTTAAATTATAACCTATCTAATAAACAAGTCAAGTTGATATTAAAGCTTTTCTGACTTGACCTATATATACCCGATCTAATCCGATTGCCCCCTTACCTTAAACAAAAAGGTAAATACGTAGCATAGCATATCGCATGCACATTGCTCAAGCATGAACTCAACTTGTTTAACTATTGTCATGCTCAAGTTAATCTCAAATAACTATAATAATTTTTCAAATAAAATTTAAATAATAAAATAATCAATTCAAAAGCTCATGACCCTAATTAAGTATGTATATATATATACTTATATATAACATTATATTAGTTATATTATTTAATTTAATTTTTTATTATATTTTGTTTTGATCATAATTTTTAATTATGATTAAAGTTTGAATTCGAGTTCAACTATAACATTGTTCAAATATTACATGTTATTAAGTTTCAAGTTTAGATACATCCCAACCTTTTTTTAATACAAGGTAAGCATGCTCCTCTTGTATCCATTTCTGAGAACATGTAAGAGAAACAAATAAAAAAAATGTATTTTCAATCAATATATATACCTGTTTATCTAACTTGTTGACACTGAATCCTCGCCGACCAGATGGAATAGATTCCCCGCAGGTCCGTCGTTGATGGGAGCTTGCAAAACAACTCCCTTGACTATAATTTTTCAGGTGGGGGACACTCCGATGCCAAAGTTAGAAAGAATTCAGGCAGCAGAATGGAAAACTTGAGAGCAGAGAGTGGTGAGAAGAAAGAAGAAAATGGTTCAAATTTGTTCAGAGTTATCTTATCTCGAGTGTCCCCTCTTACCAGTATTTATAGGTATAAGTGTAACTACTTATGGTTATGGGAGTTAGTTAAGAAAACCTCCTCATAACAGTAAGTAGTGGCGATCGAAAAATTAGTTATTCCATGGTTATCCAAGCTGGAGCTATCGACCATGTGGGCGATTATAACAACCAGAACAACCTTTAACCATTTCAGGTTGAAAGACCACTCAAAGGTTTTAGATGTACTCCTTTTTAGAGAGAGTCCGAAGTAAATCTAACAAACTCTTCGGAGGGCCTTCATTGAATAGCCCGAGAAAATGTTAGTTATATGCTTTGGACGCATCCCTTTGGAGTGAACAAGGAAAACAACTACTTACCATAGTGTCGAAGAGACGAAAATATTTGAAAGGCATAGTCTTCGGATCAAGCTAAAGATACGAAGCCGAAAAAAAGGATAACATCCCAAGGGTACTCTTCGGACCAGGCTGAAGATACAAGACCGATGGAAAGAATAACATATCCCAGGCATACTCTTCGAACCAAGTTGAAGATACAAAGCCGAAGGAAAGGTTAACATCCCAAGCATACTCTTCATACCAGGTTGAAGATACAAAATCGAAGGGAAAAGAATAACATATCCCAAGCATACTCTTCGAACCAGGTTGAAGAGATTTCCTTTAGTGCATTAATTCAGCTAATAGACCAAAAAATTAAAATTGGCTCGATTGATGGACCAGTATTTTATATTAAACCGAATTATCATAACAACTGCCCCTCACCTCCAAGTTTGAAATAATTTTATTTCAAAAATGGAAGTACCAGAATTTGTTGTTTACAAAAAACGAAGGAGCAATGATGGCAGATCCGTGATAACTGTCACCGACAATAACTGCTTGGTGGCGTAGCAGTCGTGCTAAGGACACGTGTCATCTTCCTATTGCTGTTCCAAAAAGACGGTACAGATTTGAAAAGCCTAGCTGATCTTTTCATTAAAAATGACTTTCAAAGGACGTTTATTTAATCGAGAGAAGACACCTGGTGTCATCCTGCGGCTCGATCGAAAGGCCGAGAATTCATCCTGGCCATCCATAGTTCTTTTCATGCGGATCGTAACCATAGTCTCATCGATAAACGCCTCTTAAAAAATCGTACCCACGATCAGCAGCGCCGATTTGATGCACGATCGAGGAGATTTTCGAAATGATGGAAAAACCCACCGTTCTGCTCATATACAAAAGAGAGGGGAGTTTCATAGAGAGAGCTTCTGCACTTTCAAAAACTCCATTTTCTTCTTGCTCTACAATAGTTTCTTCAACCAGTTGCCCTATTTTCTTTGGAGGTAGAAATCCTTTCCCTTTCTTCTTCCTCCTTTGTTAAAATGTCAGAGTCCTTAGGTAATCCAACTATTAGTAGGGGTTCATCAAGAGGTGAACCCACTAGGAGTAGAGGCTTCGGTTGAAAGAGAAGTCCCGAGAGATCTCCTGAGGCCATTGCTGGTTCTCTATTATATGCTAGGTTAGAGAGCCTTCGACATCATTTCCACTTTCCGCAAACCTTTAAATTATTCCTTCCTAACCCCGACAAAAGGATAATTTGTCCTCCTCCTGGGTCAATCGCTATATACGAAGATCAACTTAAGGCTGGTCTTCGATTTTCACTCCACCCCTTCTTTACAAAAGTTTTTAACCTTTATCAGGTAGTTCCATCCCAATTAACTCTGAATAGCTTCAAGAATATCTATGGATTTTTAGTCCTTTGCAAATTCTGAAATGTAGAGCCAATGACTTCTTTCTTCACCTCCCTATTTGTATTAAAAAGGGATTTTCATGGTGAAGGGTGGTGGGTTATCAGCTCTCGGCCAGGCTGAAGATTGATCAAAGGAACTCCCAGTGCCATACATGGGTAGAAACCTTGTTTCTTCTTCATATATTACCTACACTGGGGATTCAATACTGAATGGAGGGCTCCATGTTTGACTGCAAACGCTAGGAAGAGAATTTTGAAGGCTGATCAAAAGGGCTTTGAGATTTTATCAGAATCAAAGATCCCTTTGGCCAATGAGCTGTTAAGGGAAGATAACCTCCATCATGCTCATATTAGTGGAGTTCCTTTATTAGGTATAAAGATAGTTGGCTTTGGATTTCTCCTCTTTTCTTTCTCTCTTATTTTTTTTTACTAGCTGATTTGGGAGCTTTTTCTTTTAATTACAGGTGAGCCGATGAAGCCAAAGCTCGAAAAACTTCGACAAGCCTCAAGGAAGAGGCTAGTATTAGTACCGAAAGAATCTGAAGTATGAAAGAAGGCAAGAGCCGAAGGGACTTCAAATGTGTCTCCGAGGGCTGCATTTGATGAAGCCGATGTTCCCTCAATGGTATCTCCACCAAGAAGTCCACTTCCAACAGGACCTTCGAGGAGTCCACATCCGATGCCTTCTTCGGATCAATCCGATCCAGCTCCAACTATTGGTGAGCCGCTTCTCGCCTCTCCAAAGGGTCCGAGGAAAGGAAAAGCTCCCCTCCCAAAAGAGGGGTCCGGGCGAGATGCCCCAATGGACCAGGAATGCGATGTAGATTTTACTATTTTTAGTGATTCTAAGGGTTTGGAGAACCCATAAATAGCTAGAGAACTACTGAAACATACTCTGATCCTTCAAGATTGGGAGGTGACCAAATACTGATGTATTGAAGATATCTCCGATTCGGCATTCTCCTCTATGCTGAAGCTAAGTACCATTTATTTCCTTCCTTTTGATATATGATTTTCAAGTTTGCTAACTTCATACATCATGTAATCAATGCAGCTGATCCATGATATTACTATCATGGAAGAGAGTATTATTGACTTTCGGGATTACCTAAAGAAAATGAAAGAAAGACTCCAAGAAGTCAAGTCTGAAAAGGCAAGAGCTGAAGCAAGTGGTAGAAGAGAAGCTTGCTAAAAATGATGCTGTGGTTCAGAGTTTGAAGGCCGAGCTAGAAAAAGCTCAATCAAAAAACTTTGAACAAGATGCAAAGATAAAGAAGAAGAAGAAAAAGATCCGTTCTCTAGAATCTTCAGTCAAAGAAGCCCAGCAAAAGACTGAAGAAGTTATGAAGAAGGTCGAAGAGGCAATTGAAAAGCTAATACATCGGTCGAAGAGATAAGGTCTTTGAAAGACCAATTGAAAAAAGCGATCGAAGACTACAAGAAGTCTTCGGCTTTTGATGATGAACTGACTGAAGCCGGGACCTTTAGTTATTGGGCAAGCTTCAATGATAGGGTGAAAGAAGTACAAAACTTCCACCCGAATTTAGATATTTCGAAGGTTCAATTATTTGACCTCGAAGAGACGGAGGAGCCTGAATCACCAAAAAGTCCCTCTGAAGCACCCGCTGCAATTGAAAAAGTAGTTGAACCAATCAACCTTACCCAAATTGAAGATACTCTAGTCGAAGGCGATCTGTAATTTTCTTTTCTTTCTTTTTTTTGAAAGAATGTACATACTATTTTTCATGAATGAAAATTTCTGTTTTGATGCAACAATTTTCAAGTAAAAACTCATCAGAAGTAGAATTATGCACCTGTGAATGAACTTTTTAGGCAAGCGCATTTACTTTCACTCCTAATTTTGGGATGACAATTCATCCAAGTATAAAATCTTCGGACTTGAAATAAAATTAAATCTTTCAAAGCTTAAAGCAATAATAAGTCTTCGGACTTAAAATAATATAATCTTTTGAGAAAAAAAACCCTTAAATCTTTAATTTAAGATAATACCATGTCTCCAGATTTAAAATAACACTAAGTCTTCGAACTTAAGATAATTTTGAGAATAATTTCAAGATCTTGAGAAAATAATACCAAGTCATCATATTTAAAATAACACTAAGTCTTCAGACTTAAGATAATTCTGAGAATGATTCTGAGATCTTGAAAAGATATCAAGTCATCAGATTTAAAATAACACTAAGTTTTTGGACTTAGGATAATTATGAAAATGATTCCGAGACCTTGAGAAGATATCAAGTCATTAGATTTAAAATAACACTAAGTCTTCGGACTTAGATAATTCTGAGAATGATTCTGAGACCTTGAGAAGATATCAAGTCATCAGATTTAAAATAACACCAAGTCTTCGGACTTAGGACAATTCTGAAAATGAATCCAAGATCTTGAGAAGATAATACCATGTCTCCAGATTTAAAATAATACTAAGTCTTCGAAGTTATGATAATTCTAAGAATGATTCCGAGACCTTGAGAAGATATCAAGTCATCAGATTTAAAATAACACTAAGTCTTCAGACTTAGGATAATTCTGAGAATGATTCCGAGACCTTAAGAAGATATCAAGTCATCAGATTTAAATTAACACTAAGTCTTCGGACTTAGGATAATTCTGAGAATGATTCCGAGATCTTGAAAAAAAGATATCAAGTCTCCAGATAAAATACCAAGTCTTCGGACTTGAAATAACACTAAGTTTTCGGACTTAGGATAATTCTGATATGAAATAAGATAGACCACGTGGGTCATCTTTGTTTTTCGGAGAGTGGAATAGGTTGATCAAATCTTGGCATTTCATAGGATAGATCACGTGGATCATCCTTATGCCTTTTAGGTGAAGATTAAGATAGGTTGATCAAGCCCACCTCGGCATTTCGTAGGGTAGATCACATAGATCATCCTAATGCCTTTTAGAAAAAAAGAAAAATTAAGACAGGCTGATCAAGCCCACATCGGTACTTCGTAGGGTAGATCGCGTAGATCATCCTTATGCCTTTTAGAAAAAAAGAAAGATAAGAGAGGCTGATCAAGCCCACCTCAGCACTTCGTAGGATAAATCACGTAGATCATCCTTATGCCTTTTTGAAAAAAAGAAAAATTAAGACAAGCTAATCAAGCCCATCTCGGTACTTCGTATGGTAGATCACGTAGATCATCCTTATACTTTTTAGAAAAAAGAAAGATTAAGACAATAATTAAATATTATCTTGATAACCCGAATAGGGACTTTTATTGATAATACTTGCGAAGGTTCTGTATATTCCAAGGTCAAGGTAATAGAGCACCTTCTAAGGTTTCTAGCTGATAAGTTTAGGGACGAATGACTTCTTTGACCCGATACGGACCTTCCCAAGTAGGAGAAAGCTTGCCCTGTTCGGCTAGTTTAGATACTTCAGACCTTCGCAGAACCAAGTTCTCAGGATGAAAGGTCCGCTCCTTTATACGGGAGTTATAATATTTAGCAATCCTTTGATACTATGTAGCCATTTTCAGTTGTGCCTGAAGCCGAGTGCCTTGTAATAAATCTAGGTCAACTCTTCGGTGTTCGGAATTCTTAGGTTCTTTATATTTATCAATCCATAAAGATTGTAAAGAGATTTCCACTGGAAGGACTGCTTCAGTTCCATAAGCTAAGTGAAATGGAGATTCTCCAGTGGTCATTCTAGGAGTGGTTCGGTATGTCCAAAGAACTGAATTCAATTTATCAGCCCACGATCCCTTAGCATCATTCAACCTGGTTTTGAGACCATGAAGGATAGTTCTATTAGTTACTTCAGCTTCTCTATTAGACTAAGGATGTCCCACTAAAGTTAGCTTGTAAAGTATATGATACTGGGTACAGAAGCTTTTGAACTTTGGATTATTAAACTGCCTTCCGTTATTGGTAATTATAGCATGAGGGATTCCAAAACGGAAGATGACAAAGTTGTTCACAAAGTTTTCAACCTTTGTTTCGATAATTTGTGCAAGTGGTTCGGCTTTGACCCATTTGGTGAAATAATCAATGGCTACTATAAAAAATTTTCACTGTCCAAAAGCTAGAGGAAATAGACCAAGAATGTCCATTCCCCATTGAGCGAAAGGCTAAGGAGCCATCAAAGGGGTCAATTGAGTTACAGGCCATCTTTGTACATTAGAGTACCTCTGACACTGATCACATTTTCTGACATGTTCTAAAATATAAGACAAATTGCCGTTCCAGTTCAGCAAAGGAATGTATAGTCTTTGGCAGTAAGCTCGAATACTATATTCAAGCAGCTTTCCTTAAGGTGGCAGGGAAAGTGAGACAATATAACGCATCAAATGTCCCTTGTACCATCATGTGAGCCTTGTAACTTCCCAGATGGTCAAAAGGGGTATGAAGTCCCGTCATAAGCCTCTAGTTGCGGGATCTTAAAGTGTCGAGGAATGACTTTGGCCATGATCAGATCGAAGAAAGGAGGTTGGGAGCTGAAAGTCATAACTTCATCGTTTCTTCTTTGATATGAGAGTTTGGCTATTTGTGACTCCAAGAACTTGAACTTCTCTTCAAACTTGAAGTTCGCTTCCTTTTGTCTAACTCCTCCATCTCTGGAAGAAACGGAGGGGGAATGCCTGGTTCTCTTCTTCCCATTGTGATTATCCATGCATTGCTCTGGCAGTGAAGCAAAATGATCGTGGGATGAATGGATCTATGAAGAACTTGGAGTGAGCTTTTGATGTAGATCTTCCCTTCTTTCAGTTTGATAGCTGGGCTGAGAGATGGGTGGAGGACATTGCCTTTGAACGGCAGTTTCTTGCAGATTTTGAACCAGAGCTATCAAAGCGTCTACTTTGTTCAAAAGAGCTTCAAACTGTTGCTGTCCTACCATCAACACAGGAGGTGGCATGTTATTATCCACTGGTGGGTTGTTTGCCTGAGAAACAGGTTGCTCCCTGCTTGTAAAGGCGTTCTGGATCTTCCCTTTCACCATTTTTGCTTTGTAGGAGTTCTTCTTCAACCAGAGGAAACTGATCCTTCCCTACCTGGTGCGCCAATCTATTGACGCTGAATCCTCGCCAACTGAACGGAGTAGCTTCCCCGTCGGTTCGCCGTTGATGGGAGCCTGCAAAACAACTCCCCTGACCGGAATTTTTTCGGTGGACACTCCGATGCCAAAGTTAGAAAGAATTCAGGTAGCAGAATGGAGAACTCGAGAGCAGAGAATGGTGAGAAGAAAGAAGAAAATGGTTCAAATTTGCTCAGAGTTAACTTATCTCGAGTGTCCTCTCTTACCAGTATTTATAGGTATAAGTGTAACTACTTACGGTTATGGGAGTTAGTTAAGAAAACATTCTCATAACAGTAAGTAGTGGCGGTCGAAAAATTAGTTATTCCATGATTATCCAAGCTGGAGCTATCGACCATGTAGGCGATTATAACAGCAAGAACAATCTTTAACCATTTCAGGTTGAAAGATCGCTCAAAGGTTTCAGATGTACTCCTTTTTAGGGAGAGTTCAAAGTAAATCTAACAAACTCTTCGGAGGGCCTTCCTTGGAATGGCCCGAGAAAATGTTAGTTATATACTTCGGACGCATCCCTTTGGAGTGAACAAGGAAAACAACTACTTATCGTAGTGTCGAAGAGACAAAAATATTCCAAAGGCATAGTCTTCGAATCAGGCTGGAGATATAAAGCCGAAGGAAAGGATAACATCCCAAGCGTACTCTTCGGACCAGGCTAAAGATACAAGACCGATGAAAAGAATAACATATCCCAGAGATACTCTTTGGACCAAGCTGAAGATACAAAGCCAAAGGAAAGGTTAACATCCCAAGCATACTCTTTGGACCAGGCTGAAGATACAAAGCTGAAGGAAAAAGAATAACATATTCCAAGCATACTCTTCGGACCAGGCTGAAGAGATTTCCTTTAGTGCATTGATTTAGCTAATAGACCAAAAATTTGAAATTGGCTCGACTGATGGACCGATATTTTATATTAAACCGGATTATCATAACCCTTACCTGGCGCGCCAATCTGTTGCCGCTAAATCACTTGGGCTGGAGCTTCGACAGCATCGGGCATCCTGCTCCACTTCTGATCCTCCTCCCGGGCGCGGATGGGCACCTGCAAAAGATCCCGGACCGGATTTCAGGTGGGGGACACTCCGACGCTCAAGTCAGTGGGTGATCTAGGCATCAACAGAATGGAAAATTCAAGAATAGCATAGATGAAAAAGGAAGTAGTAGAGTGGCCTGGTTTGGACATGTTGGCCTTAGACCTTGCTCACCCTTGGAATGTCATCTCTTACCCTATTTATAGAGGTTGTAATAACGGTTATATTTATTGTAACCGAATAACCAAATAACCGAAAATGGTTGTAACCGAATAACCAAATAATCGAATGTGGTTGTAACTGAATAACCAGATAACCGAAGTGGTTGTAACCAGATAACCGAAGTGGTTGGCCTTAATCGGCTTTAGGCCTTTATGGGCCTTAATGGGTCTTGGGCCTTTATCAAGACCGGATGATAAGAGTATAACACAATCCAAAGTTGGTTTAAAACCATAGTGATTTTGAGACTAAACAATTTGTCGCTTGTATCAAGAAAATATTATATGAGCCAAATCTAATGGGCCTTTGGCCAAATTGGGCCAATATCTATCCCTGCCTTCGTGTCAGTTCAAATCCATATATCACTCTCTCCGTCTCTTTGATTCGCTCCGCCTGCGGCAGTCACGTAAAATGCTACTTTTTGTTAACTAATTGATATCATGTTGTGGGGTATTTAGATTTTAATAAATAAATTTAGCTCCCATGCCTAATTTTCCTGTTTTCATCCATCTTGGAGATTATTACGTCACGAGGACAAACATGTATCCTTTTTACCCATTCTCAGACTCAATTAGAGAGGAGCAATGCAATATGTTTAATCTATCATCTTATGGGATGCATCCTAGAGTCTTTTCCACGTAAATACCAATAAAAATAGATTTTAATGGATCGTAGTCTAAGTGTCGGTGGTCACGGAATCGGATATCGGTGCTTCAAAATAATATTTTCTAATACTCGAAGATCGAATGGCAGTGACCGACGGAGAAACTGCAAAAAAAAAAAAAAAAAAAGTAAAAAAAAAAAAAAAAAAAAAAGAGTAAAATAAAAAAAAAAAATCACTCCCCCACGTGCCACTCGGAAGATTGGAAACAACATCTACCCTTTTAAAAGGAAATTCAGAATTACAAAAAAAAAAAATCAAAATCGGCAGCCACTTCTCGGGGTCATGGTGTTTATTAGTAATTGGAGAATCAACTATTACCATTTATATTTACAGCAAATTGGATATATATATATCCACTATTTTTTTAACAGAACACTGTTAGGAACAAAAGCACATTATTGTTATCCAAACTTGGGGTGACAATATCAAAACCGCCCGTCCATTTGCCCGAACTCCGTGCCACGTGCCTACTTAAAAAAAACACCATTGTCACCAATACCCCTCACCTCCCCGGATATCTGTATATTCCTCCTGCCGTAGGCTAACATGAACCGTACCGTCCCTATCTCCACCCTTCCGTGCTTAAATTCCCACTATCCACCCTTTTGCCAGTAAGCAACCCCCTCCACGGAAAAAGAGCGTGACAATATCATGTGGGCCATGATAATTTTCAGGCAGCAAGTCGCTCTCCACGGTTTGCGGTGCCACAGTCCGCATCTCCTTCCTCGATACTCCCCGCCCTCCACTCGCCCCTCCCAGATCCCGATCTAGGCCGGTATCTCACCATGGGGATCATGGCCAACGGCACGACCGGGGAGGCGTACGGCCTGAAGTTCCTGATCTACGGCCGGACCGGGTGGATCGGCGGTCTGCTGGGCCGGCTCTGCGAGGCGCAGGGCATCCCGTACGTCTACGGCGCCGGCAGGCTCGAGAACCGGTCCCAGCTGGAGGCGGACATCGCGGCGGCCGAGCCGACCCACGTCTTCAACGCGGCCGGCGTGACCGGCCGGCCCAACGTGGACTGGTGCGAGGCCCACCAGGTGGAGACCATCCGGGCCAACGTGGTCGGGACGCTGACGCTGGCCGACGTGTGCCGCGAGCGGGGGCTGGTGCTCATCAACTACGCCACCGGATGCATCTTCGAGTACGATGGCGCCCACCCGCTGGGATCCGGGATCGGGTTCAAGGAGGAGGACATTCCCAACTTCACCGGATCATTCTACTCTAGGACCAAGGCCATGGTATACGATCCATCCTTTCTCTTTCCATCTCACAGTTTTGTTGGGGTTCTGGTTTCTTGATTTAAGAAATTGTTTATCGAGCTCCGGATCGGAAATCATTTCGGCTGTTGGGTTTATTTGTATAGATCTAGTTGATGAGTTATGGATTCCTTATTTTGTGGAATATTAGAAGTAACGTTATCAGATCTCGATGGTGTTAGATGTAGATTTTTGGTATTAAAAGAAAGGTTTTTGGACTAGGAATTTGAGGATTTTTGAACGGAAGACCATGAGATTGAACAAGTTGTAGAAAGGACAAAAGTGTGAGGGCGGGACAGCTAGACAGGTGCCAACGGGTGTCGGGAAAAGAATGTTGGACATTGGGACAGCTCGAGGGGGTAGGTGGGATAAACTGTATGTGAGGCCCGCCCGTGTTTTGGGCCCTGTGGGCTGAAGTCGGCAGCCATTGCCGGCTTCACCCGAAACCTAGAAAAAAAAAGAAAAAAAAAGAAAGAGAAGGATGGAGAGGCCGAACAGGGGATGTTCATTCGACCGAAACCATCACCGGATTGTGCAGAGGAGAGCCGTAAGAGTGCCGGAGATGATCCGTAGAGCGTCGTGGAAGGTTGAGACTTCTAGTTGATTGAGGTTCTATACCGAACGGCGAAGAAAAACTTCTCTGTTCTTCCTCTTTAAAACCCCTCTTTTCGTCGTCTCTAAGGGCACGATCAACCCTGTTCCACCATTTTTCTCCACTCTGATGAGCGAGCGATGGGGAGCCCTTCAATCGTGAGCTTTTCCCCTATTTAATTTGTTTAGGAAGGATTTAACGGGTCTAGTTTTGTCCTTGGATTGTTTTGGAGTTGTGCACCGCCGGTGGCCATGCCACCGTTTTTCCCTAATCCGCCGATCCTCTTTCCTGGGAACCACCTCCCATGGCCGTCGCCGGCAGCCATGGAGAGGTTGGTTCGGTCAAGCTGGGGGGAGGGGGAACAGGGATGGTTTGGGAAGAAGAGAAAAGAAGGAAGAGAGAAAAAAAAGAAAACAGGGATGGGGCCTCTATTCCATGAGGAGAAAAGAAAAGAAGGAAAAAAATAAAAAGAAAAGAAAAAAAAGAAAAGAAAAAAAAAAAAAATATATATATATATATATATGAAGAGAGAGAGAGGAGAGAAAGAGAGGAGAGAGAGAGGAGAGAAAGAGGAGAGGGAGGAAAGGTAAATTTCGGACCAAGATTAGAACTGGATTGATGAGAGTGTCCATGATAGTTTAGTTTCCATTTTAGTTTTATAAAATAGAAATTAATTATATATTTAAATTGTTGGTCGGGATCGTCGTTGTCCTTGGAAGATCAGATATAGGTTTAAATTGTATTTGTTGGTGGATCCTTTTCGGTAAGTTATCTTGACATCTAATATTTATGCCAAATATGTTATGTAATTATGAATTATTAAATGCGTGTAATATATTTTAATTTGCATTCGATTGCATTTGGTGCATGCATTGTGTTGGTGTGGGTGCATTGTGTTGGTGGGGGTGCATTGTATTGGTGTGGGTGCATTGTGTCAGTGTGGGTGCTCTCTAGTCCGACTATGATCATACGAGGACCTAGTCTTCTTGTGGACCTTCAGCAGGGCGATTGCTGACACATGACTGATGAGCGGTATGTGAGTCAGGAGCTAGTTGCCTTATTTTAGCCATGCGTGGCAGGCACATGCAGAGGATGCATGTTTATCGTGTGATACTCAGAGCTAGTTTTCCTTGTGGACCTCCAGTGGGACGATCACTGGCTCATGACCGGTTTCGGTATGTGAGTTAGGATCTAATCTTTTGTGGGATGAGCCACGGGCCAATCGTGGCCATAGCCAAAAGGACTAGGAGAGTGAAGTAAATGGTTGGCCATCCATAGTCGTGTCAGTGTCGGTTGTGATTAAATATATATATTTGCATCATGTTGCTGGATATATATTATTATATTGATGGACATCTTGTTGTATGGTGTGTTTGTGCTTGCTATTTATTAATGGCATATTTGTGTATGTATACTGGAGGTGTTGATAACTTACTGAGCCTGTGTAGCTCATCCCTATTTTTCTATGTTTTTGTTACAGATACCGAAGATCAATTGGGCTTTGGGACCAATCAGTGAGAAGCTAGGGTTTAGGTGTTGATCTTTGAGTTTATAGTTGAATTTTATAAAAAAAAAAAATTCTTGGAGTTAATAAATAATTAGTGAAATTTGTTCCTTACCACTATTTGGATATTGAATTAAAGATTAGGCCTTGCATGATCTCTAGGATAAAACCTAGGGCTTATGCGACCGGTCACGTAGCCGATCCAGGTTTTGGATCGGGACGTGACGGAGTGGTATCAGAGCAAAGGTTTAAGATCAAGTGACTTAGTGAGAGGGGTAGAATTAGGATTTTGATTGAATATTCCAGAATAATTATCGATACTGAGAAATTATTTAATTCCCTTTGATAGGTGTATGCTATAGCTCCAAGGATTTTTGTTAAGTGTGGAAGGCTTGCACAAATAAAATGATTAAATTCTCTTAACTTAATTTTTGGACGGATATTATCGAGACTAGATAATGGATATATGGAGGTATATTTTGAGTTATGTCATGGATTTGATTTACTTTGGGAATCTTGTTTTGATATAATTAATAAGATGGTTATTAAGGCATGATTGATTGATATCGAAGTTTGGGTTATGATCACTTGAGACCAACATAAGTAGTTAGGATATGATTAAGTGATATTAAAAATTTAGATTGTGATCACTATGGATTGTGATATTTGAACTTAATGTTATGACCAATTGGAATGGATTCAAAGTTGGATTTCTAATTCCTATGTACTGTGCATGAGATCTGGAATATGATTTTTGTAGAGATTGATCTTGGATGAGACTGAATGGTTGATACTATTTGATCATGATAAGTAAGCATATTATGGATATTGAAGGGCTAGATAAGATGTATATTTATCTCTGATAAATATATTAGATCGAGCTTCAGAAGTGTTGACTTGGAAGTATAGTGTGTTATGTTATGCTGAATATGTATATTCAGTTCTTAATTAAATAATATTGGGATCCTAAATTTATTATGGATGAAGATTATGATAGTTTGCAAGTTTTGTTAAATTCTAGATTATAAATTTGGAGACTGTTACAATATGTTTATGATGTAGGAGTTTAATGATATTAGAAGAAGAATCTTTCGATAAATCTATCTGTTGATTAGTATCGAAATTATGTAATGGAAATATGTTTTGGATAATGCTTAGATTTGTAATTTGCTATTAACAGATTAAAGGATATTATGTGGACATGGCATGCATATCTTGGTAAAATTTTTTGATGATTTATGTTAGTAGTCTTGGATTGGATTCTATATATATATATATATGTTGGAGATTATTGGATATCTTAAACTCCAAGTCAAGTTTAAGATTTGTGAGAAAATTTAAATTATTTTGTTACTGATGTTTCATTTAGCAAAGAGATGGATATTGAAAGACTTATATGGTTTTAGTTTATGAGGGATATCCTTGTCTGAAATTCATCTAATGGAGTTAGAGAATTTGAAAAGTTATATTAGAGTGCGCAGCGAAAGTGTGGTGGACTAAAGATATTAGGATTAAAGTGTATTATGATGTATGAATAGGAGCTTTTATTGGATTACTGAATTTGGACAGAATGGTACTTGTGAGTATTCGATCATGTATATTTGAGTTTCGGAAGACCTAAATTTGTTTGACGAAATTTTTGTTATGAGGGGAGAATGTGAGGCCCGCCCGTGTTTTGGGCCTTGTGGGCTGAAGTCGGCAGCCATTGCCGACTTCACCTAAAACCCAGAAAAAAAAAAAAGAAAGAGAAGGATGGAGAGGCCGAACAGGGGATGTTCGTTCGACCGAAACCATCATCGGATTGTGCGGAGGAGAGTCGTAGGAGTGCTGGAGATGATCCGTAGAGCATCGTGGAAGGTTGAGACTTCTAGTCGATTGAGGTTCCGTACCGAACGGCGAAGAAAAACTTCCCCGTTCTTCCTCTTTAAAACCCCTCTTTCCATCATCTCTAAGGGCACGATCAACCCTGTTCCACCATTTTTCTCCTCTCCGATGAGCGAGTGATGGGGAGCCCTTCAATCGTTGGTGAGCTTTTCCCTTATTTAATTTGTTTAGGAAGGATTTAACGGGTTTAGTTTTGTCTTTGGATTGTTTTGGAGTTGTGCACCGCCGATGGCCATGCCACCGTTTTTCCCTAATCCACCGATCCTCTCCCCTAGGAACCACCTCCCATGGCCGTCGCCGGCAGCCATGGAGAGGTTGGTTCGGTCAAGCTGGGGGGGGGGGGAACAGGGATGGTTCAAGAAGAAGAGAGGAGAAGGAAGAGAAAGAAAAAAAAGAAAACGGGGAGGGGGCCTCTGTTCCGTGAGGAGAAAAGAAAAGAAGGAAAAAAAATAAAAAGAAAAGAAAAAAAAGAAAAGGAATATATATATATATATATGAAGAGAGAGAGAGAGAAAGAGAGAGAGAGAGAGAGAGAGAGAGGAGAGAGAAAGAGAGGAGAGAGAGAGGAGAGAAAGAGGAGAGGGAGGAAAGGTAAATTTCGGACCAGGATTAGAACTGGATTGATGAGAGTGTCCATGATAGCTTAGTTTCCATTTTAGTTTTATAAAATAGAAATTAATTATATATTTAAATTGTTGGTCAGGATCGTCGTTGTTCTTGGAAGATCAGATCTAGGTTTGAATTGTATTTGTTGGTGGATCCTTTTCGGTAAGTTATCTTGACCTCTAATATTATATGCCAAATATGTTATGTAATTATGAATTATTAAATGCGTGTAATATATTTTAATTTGCATTGGATTGCATTGGATGAATGCATTGTGTTGGTGTGGGTGCATTGAGTTGGTGGGGGTGCATTGTGTTGGTGTGGGTACATTGTGTCGGTGTGGGTGCTCTCTAGTCCGACTATGATCATACGAGGACCTAGTCTCCTTGTGGGCCTCCAGCGAGGCGATCATTAGCACATGACCGATGAGCGGTATGTGAGTCAGGAGCTAGTTGCTTTATTTTAGCCATCGTGGCAGGCACATGCAGAGGATGCATGTTTCTTGTGTGATACTCAGAGCTAGTTTTTCTTGTGGCCTCCAGTGGGGCGATCATTGGTGCATGACCGGTTTCGGTATGTGAGTTAGGATCTAGTCTCTTGTGGGGCGAGCTACGGGCCGATCGTGGCCATAGTCAAAAGGACTAGGAGAGTGAAGTACATGGTTGGCCATCCATAGTCGTGTCAGTGTCGGTTATGATTAAATATATATATTTGCATCATGTTGCTGGATATATATTATTATATTGATGGACATCTTGTTGTATGGTGTGTTTGTGCTTGCTATTTATTAATGACATATTTGTGTATGTATACTGGAGGTGTTGATAACTTACTGAGCCTATGTAGCTCATCCTTATTTTTCTATGTTTTTGTTACAGATACCGAAGATCAATTGGACTTTGGGACCAGTCAGTGAGGAGTTAGGGTTTAGGTGTTGATCTTTGAGTTTATAGTTGAATTTTATAAAAAAAAAATTTCTTGGAGTTAATAAATAATTAGTGAAATTTGTTCCTTACCACTATTTGGATATTGAATTGAAGATTAGGCCTTGCATGATCTCTAGGATAAAACCTAGGGCTTATGCGGCGGGTCGCGTAGCCGATCCAGGTTTTGGATCGGGATGTGACACTGTAAGATTGGTGCCAATGAAGGCTTCCTTTCATTTGCCTGCGTAGAGTGTATAGTGCGTAGAAAATGCTGATAAGGCAGCTTGCAATTTGAGCATTATGGTGCCCGACATATTAATAATATATTTAAGCAATATGCTGTATAAAACTAAAAACTTCTGCCTGTGTTTTATTATAGGTAGTATAAGTTTGATTAGTCCACAAGACACTATTATATACATTCGTTCACTTATTTGTCTTTGATCAGGATATTTGACTTTTAATCATGAGAACAATTCTTGGTGGAGTGGATGTTGATTTTCAGATATAACTGCCGAAAAATTACAAGAGGATTAGTAGAAATTGTTGAAAATTCTGACAAAGCAGCTAGTCTATTACTGTTTGTTAACTTTGTCATATGGATGTTCTCTTGTAAGTTATGTACTATAGCAGGGTTTTTTTCTTTTCCTTGACTAAAATTGTAGAATTCACCGGTTTCTGCTAGGGCATCATATTTCAAGCTGCTTTTGTTGCCAGTTTGACTGACTTTGCTGTTGCTATGTGATTTGCTGTGATGAAAGATCTGATGTATATGGTGTATGCATGCATCCAACCAGTTTTGTTATTTGCACATGCAGATCATGCTACATGATAGGAGCACATCCCTGCTTCTTCCACCATGTCTGATTAGTTGAAAAATTCCATCATATATATCTTGTTGATGAAATATTTTCAAAATTCAGTCCTGTGCTACTGAGTTCTTTGTTGTGACTTGGCCATCTTTTAATTAGTTTTCTAGAAAGTCAATTTGTTGTGCCGTTCTTAGTGCAATGAACTTTCAGACTCATCCATGCTCTTCTTGACTAACTAATGCCACTCTTTAGTAATAGCCCAATTAGGTGCTTGCTCAAATACAAACCGCATGTTCATCTATGAGACATGAAAATATTAACGTGTTAACTGCACGGTCATATTGAGGCTGAGTGGAGAAATAACTTGCTAATGCCCTCATGTTCACCTTTTCCATGCATCATTGGTGATGTAATAATAACTCTAATTCCAAACATTAATTGGCAGTTTAGAGTAGACATAATCAAGATATATTTGGATCTTCAAGAGCTGAAGTGAATACAATCTTTCATTCTGCTCTTTTATGTAGTTTAGACCGGACATAATTAATAGATTCTGCAACAATCATTTAAGGATAGACTAGAAATATTTTATATGAGAAAACAAAGAGATGAGCAGAGGTAGAAGAGGAAAGAAGAAGAGTAGATCTCTAGATGGTGTTTCAGAAACTTTTTCTTTGATAATCAGTATTAACAGCCATGCTATAAATATGTTCCTCTATCAATTTGAATGCAATCCTAGTGACACTAGCATTCTATCAATTAAACCTATAATAAAGGCAGCAACTGTTGACACGAGTCTTGCCAAAAAATTGGACTGACAATTATAAAAAGAAGGTACTAGTTCCTAGACAAAAAGGAATTATAATCATCGGTATTAGAAGTTCCAATATATGAAGCACTAAAGACATTCCTAAAAGATTATATTCTTTAGTTAATTCTTGAATTACGTGAAACTAATATATGCGGAAGGCCTAAGATCTATGACTTTCTAGCTGACATCAATCTCTTCTAGTGGGACAAAATGTCTTTGAATTCATCATGTTTCAGTTGGCAAATGTATCAAAAATAAATTGGTAGAAACTTCATGATTTTCTTGTTGAATAGTCTTTCTAAGTTCTCTTGAGATAGGCAGAACTTTCTCTGTCACGGAATTGATGTAAATATTACATGGATAGTTCATCTGTAAGGGAAGATGTAAATAGGTATTAGAAAATCAAAAGGGCTTCCAGGAATCCTTATAGATACCTCCAAAATGCCAAGTGTCTTTAAGACACTCTTAGAAGAAAAAAATAAGAAAGAGAAACTTTGATGGTTTTTTTGGCTAGAAAGGAATAATCATGGATCAAATTCGTTCTATAGAGAGAGCAAAGGAAGTAGAAGGGAACAAGGAGATGAGAGGAATGAACAAGAGAAGAAGAGAGAGATAACCCAACATGAAGCACCATGAACTGATGTAGTTAAGTCATTCAACAATAAGGGACATGCAGTTCACTCTAAAAACCCAGACCATGGTTACTATCTTAATCTAATCTATAATCAAAGAACTCGTGAAGGCAACGAAGACTCTACTTTCCTGATTGCAACTCTAGGAGTTCAATGGCAACTTTGACTCGATTATTACCCACTGAAATTTCATTCTTTACTTGTGCTAAAATATGAAATAGAATGTAACAAAAAAGCTATGATTTGGGAGACCATATTTTGGATGATATAGTGAATTTTTTTTTTAATTTAGAAAGGTGACACAATTAACTAAATGATATAGGATGTTGGAGTGTATGAACTACAAAATGAAGCAAGAACTGTATCCTCTGTGGTTATTACAGATGCATTATTGCATAAAGGGAAATATTAAGATTTGACAACATAGAAGGAAATCATGTGTTCTTTGCTCTATAATGGACTTCATGTCCTAACAGGATAAGATTTCTCATAATTATGTAGACTGGTTTCATAGGCTTAAAAAATTCCTAAGCCATAATAGTAAGAAGAATTTTTGGACTTAATTATTGCTCAAGACAACAAATGCTTGACGTTTTGACAATTTTAGGGGCTTGAAGTAAGGTGTGTCAGCAGTCATTCTTGAGGCCTGAGAATTTGTGAACTTAAATTCTTCTGTAAACTTAGAGTGCCAGCACCATGCCATTGATAGGTTTTAAAGATAGAAAATGCCTCTCTATAGAAGTCAAAGGATGTTAAGAACCTGGTGAACAGGTTAACAAGCCTCTGTTAGGGAAATATATTAAGATTATAGTGAATAGGAACTAGGGGAACAATATGAAATTGAACAATGTAAAGTTAAAATATATGTGATGATTCTTGGCTGGAATACAAAGAGTATGGGCTGGGTGAGACATGAATCTTGTGAAGTAAGTTGAGAATTTATGCTTCTAGAGACAATCTATTGAAAGATTGTTGATTTTGTCAATATTAAGCCAGCGATGACTGAAATGTTAAGTTGGTGTATTGGGGTAGTCAAAATGTATTCCAGTTTGGGTCTGAAATATGTTTGCAGAGTGTTTCTGGAGGGGATGTCTGATCTCCTCCTTTGAAATAAATCTACATTATTCTTGCAGTGTGAGAATGCACCATGTACACTGTGTTTCATTTGTCTTGCTCAAGAGTCCCACCATCATAAGTAGCTTAAATTAAAAATGATTGCAAATAGGATCATTGAGCCTCGAGTTCTCTAATGCTTATGTGCTGAACATCTTGTATGTGGTGACCATTTCACTTCGTTTGTGGAGGTAAATTAAATGTTTACTGCTTTTTCCCATTCAAAGAGCTATTAGGAGACTTGAAACTGGTGTAATGCATGAGATTTCGTTTATTGAAATGAGCTTAATTCAGGATGCAAGTGATCTGAGTGATACTTTGGACTGTTTAGCTTTGTCTTGGTTAAATCAAAGGGGTGTTCAATCCTTACTTGAGCTCAAGCCAAGCTCAACTATATGCATTTAGGCAGGGCTGTTCAGCTGCTTAAACAAGTCAATTCTCCAGCCAAGCTCAAATCAACTATATGTATAACATCATCTGGTCTTTGAAGCATGTGAGATTGAATAAGCCACATGGTGAGCCACATCTTACCTGTTCATGAACTTGACAGATAATATGCAGGGCCATAATTACTTATCCTGTGTGCTGGAATGCATGGCAAATGGCAAACAAAATAGAAAGATGCCAAAGGGTTCCATGCTTTGTCGGGCAAGTAGAATGAAACATGATGTGATACTAGTGACTGGGCGAAAGATATTTTCCATGTTTCTGCAATAGAGTCTTATGGCAGTTTAGGAAGATACAAAGAAGGAATGATATAAAAGGTGATTTCAGTGAAGACGATGACAACATAAGAACCATGGAAAGTTATCTGGACTTTGACAAATCTTTATATGGGTTTTTTCCATTTAATCTTCAAGTTAAAAGAAGTTGGATTTGGGATAAATTTCATGGTAATGCATGTTTTGTTATTTGGAAACACAAAAAGGGTCATAAAGTGATGCAAATCTTTCTGCACCAAACAATGCTAGATGGAAGTTAAGAGGAATTTAAAAGGCTTGAATACTGAAAAATTATTAATAAAGCATCTAATCTCAGATGTTGTATTTATGGAATATGGATAGAAATCCTCAGGGGTTATTCAGATAAACTTGTTTATGTTTCATAAATTCTAGAGGAAGACGAATACGATGGAATATGTTTCAGAACTTTGAAATAACTGTTAGACTTTTTATGGAAAAAAGTGAAGCAAATATAAATAACAACCATGAAAATCTGTGATATAATAATGGTTGAGTGGTATCTTTACTTTGACTCAGTGTTGTCATCATCAGACACTGGTCCATATACTTATGTTGGATGTTTCTTCTTTTATGCTTGTAACCCATCATCATTTGTTTTCTGAAAAGAATTGGTGAATAAAGATCAACATGAGAGGGAGGGAGGGAGGATGGGTAAGGTAGAAAGATGAGGAACGGAATAATATGATCAAGATCCCTTTTCTGAGCATGTAGAATATATGTGCAATGATTATTTGGGGAAAACCATTTACCAATTAACTAATAGACGAACTGGTTTAAGAGGTCCAGTCTTTTTCTGGATATGTTAAAGTTTATAAAGCAAAATGACTCAATGCTTGGTAGCTATGGGTTCTCATCCCCACTCCTTGACTTGTTTTTGATGCCTCTCGTTTAATTATAATCCAACCTACATCGTCTTAAACTTCTGTTGTACCATGATTGATGGGCAGTTTGGTTACTTATTTCGTGTGCTTCCTAAAGCATGTCTCAAATTCTCTTCTATGACAATTTACTTCTGGATCGTACATGTATGTATTGCTGTCTTTTCCCTTCTTGTACTTTGGTGTTTGATATTATTGGATGAAAAATGAACTACTTACATCCTAACCTAGTTCTATATCCGTGAATTATGCTTTAGTTTATTGAGTGGTACATCTAGTACATTTTACAACCAAAGTGGTAGCATCATTTAATTCATTCTTTGTTACTATGTAGCGCCAAGAAGCAATGAGAGGCTTAAACAGTAAGCTAATGATAAAGAGAGAAGGGAGGTCAAGAAAAAATTTACGTGATTTCAACCCCTTTAGCTGCCTATTGTCCATTTCAGCAAACTATCATATGATTGCTATCAATTAGCATTTTCCACTTCACCAGAAGGCCTCTCAAGGTTTTAGCCAAAAAAAAAAAAAAAAAGGAGAGAAAATGATCCTTTTCCAAGAGAACAATCATCTGTTTTTGTCTGCATCACTCGATGCATGGCATTTGTAATCTCTTTATTGTTCTGGTTTCTAGATATGGTTGGGTCTATCCAGGCAACCCTAAGTTCCTCTTCTCCTAAAATGATAGTGGATTTGATTTGTGAGCAATTCAAATAGTCATGAACTATATGACATTAGAAGCTTTCTGCCAGCCCTGCCATGCACCTAGAAAGTTCTGATGAGTTATCATCTTCAGTTCCTCCACCAAAGTCATACTGGATGGTTCATAACTTCATATCATTACATCACTTGCAAATGTATATTACATAAAATTTTTAATACTGTTATGACTAGTTTCCTGCAAGTGTAATACTGTGCTTTCTTGATGCTGATTCTCCATATGTCACTGGCAGGTTGAAGAGTTGCTAAAGAATTACAAGAATGTTTGTACCCTTCGTGTTAGGATGCCCATCTCATCAGATCTTTTAAATCCACGCAATTTCATCACCAAGATCACCCGATATGAGAAGGTCGTTAACTTCCCCAACTCCATGACCATCTTGGATGAACTTCTCCCAATCTCCATTGAAATGGCAAAGAGAAATCTCACTGGGATCTGGAACTTCACCAATCCTGGTGTGGTTAGCCATAACGAGATCTTGGAGATGTACAGAGCCTTCATCGATCCAAACTTCACTTGGAAGAATTTTTCTCTAGAGGAGCAGGCAAAGGTGATAGTTGCCCCTCGGAGCAACAATGAACTTGATACCACCAAGTTGAAGAACGAGTTCCCAGAGCTTCTGTCCATCAAGGAGTCTCTGATAAAGTATGTGTTCAAACCAAATCAGAAAACTTCTGCAGCCTGAAAATCGTAATTCTGTTTACTCAGCTGATTGGGAATGTAGTTTTTTCTGGTAAGAATGAATGCAGTTGTTTCAATTTGTGATGGCCATGCATTCATCAAGTAATAAACAGTGATGGTTAAAAGTTTGTCATAGTCGGATGGTCCTTATCCTATCCGGTTCAGTACTCTGAAAAGCAAAAGAGAAAATGGAGTCTTATTTCATCCAGCTGTCATGGTCTATAACATAGGAGCAGATTAAGACTTCTTGGCTATGTACTCCCTTGATTTCTGCAGAAAAAATGCTTATGCAAGTCTCTTTTTTTCTTTTGGAAGTATTTTTATGATTATATGTAGTTCATTATTCATGTACTTCAGAATGTCAAAATAATAAGTTATTGATTCAAAAAAAAAAAGAAGTCAAATTAAGGTTGATTAGATGATCAATTTCTCAAATTAGTGTTACATAGTTTATCTTCGAATGTTGCATCTGGGCATTTAACTTTAGATGATTTCTTTCATTTCCTGTTAGAAAAGGTGGGTCGATGGCACCTGCTATGCTGAAATGTTTTTTCAGCTACATATGGTCTGTGTTCAGGGCAGTCGACTGCCAGAAGTTCGCTGTGCAGAAACAATAGCCGTTCGTGTGCGTTGGAATCATCTTGAAGCAATGGGAAATTTCTTGGTTGTCATTAAGTAGTACAAATTTCAGGAGTATAGTCTTTGATCGAATTGATTGCATCAATCAGCATGTTGATGTTCTTTAGCGTTACGTACCTCCCTAAGGAATCCACCTTCTGTTAAACTTTCTCTGAACTCCTATTGCTTAACAAAAAAAAAAAATGCGTGAGAGAGAATGAGAGGGATAGCAATTGAAATTTTCCTTTCTTAACCAAAAATAATAATTTTTCCAGAAGTAGTGATGCAGCTATTTAGATCTGATATTTTTGATGAATGCACGTGACTATTAGCAATTCATTTGCAGAACTTATTTATAACTGCCAAGACGGTAGGGATAGGGACCTTTGAGGGTAGCTGTACTGGATTTATCCCATTTCTTTTTTTTATCAAAAAAAGGAACTTATTTGTTGTCACGACTGCTTTAGATCAAAAGGAATTCTCAACCATGAGGATGTAAGGAGGAATTCATGGTTGAGACTCTGGGACGAACACTGGAGACCTCGTCGATTCAAGGTGGAATTCAGGGAAGTAAAAAAAAAAAAAGGGAAATGAGAGCAGAGGGGAGATTTATATGGTCGGGACGAAAGGAATTCTGAAAAGCGTTAATTGATGGTTGGGCCTTCGGATACGCACCGATGGCCTGAACTTTTCAGCAAGATGCGTGGAGGATCCAGGGATACGACATCAATTAAACGCCCTACGTACCTGATGTCCGACACGGTCAAGAAAGTCAATCAGCTGGCTTCCCTTTTCTCATCTGGGAACGTCTTGACATTGGCTCAAATCTACCCACATTGTTATGCAGAAAAGACAACATGAAAAGAAATAAAGAAAACAATTATTTAAGTTCGATTTGTTGCCGAACACTGCATGCCATGTGAGGGGAAGTCTTAACCTGATAATCGACTAGTTAATACTCATATTTTATTGATAGTGTAAAGGATAAGTAGTCTCGATAGCATATTCTTTTAATATCATATTCACAAAATCACCCAGCCTTGCTTCTGATGGAATTAATCCAGTTTCGGGCTATATATGCTTCCAATTTATACATAAAATACTTCAATCATTAATATTATAAATATTAATAAATAATTACAAAAACAGATCATTATAGGGATCGCCACGGTTTTCTGCATGCTTTGATTTTTCATGTTATATATATATATAAAGCAATGATCGAAATTAATATGAATTTTTTTAAAAAATAAACTTCCAATATCCCTATCTTTTTTCAAACAGACTCTTGATCGGGTACTCTAAAATAATAAGAAATTTTTTTTTATATATAAAAAAATAAGAGAATAAATTCAATATAGCTATTTTCTAGATCCTTATCGTGCCGGATAATATTCAATTTAAGATACTAAATTTTTATAATATTTTTTATCATGAAGATGAGTACCGACATCACTAAGATATCGACGGGCTAGAACGGAAAATAAAAATGATCCTGATCTTTTACTCATTTAACTATCATAAATTTTATAATTTATTTTAAATTTAATTGAATCATTCATAAAATTATTTTTTATAATCAATTGATTGCCAAATAAAGCTTCCATCAATTGGGCTACCAGAAATCCTTCGTTCACCGTGGAAAAATGGTGAGGTGGAGCTCATCATTTCACCGAATTGGCCACGTTGCCGTCTGACACCATAATTAATTAGGGATGCCATGCCGGTTTACAACGCATAGTTTTTTTTTTTTTTTCTCTTGACAAAATATCATTTCTCCCTGGTGGCTGGTACCACACATACAAGTAATAGTATGTCATTCATACAAAGCAATAAAATGTCGACAATGGGATACCTATATTGCAGAGCCAAAAGGCCCAAAACGGTGGGCACAAGATGTGGGGTAGGACCGAGTGCAGCGGCGACGGTGTGGCCATATCCATGTGATCACCGTGAGTGCCAGCCCTCGCATCACATGAGCATAAGCATCGGGTGTGGTCAACTAGACGGCACGTGCAGGTTCATCGCACACGGTGTCCATCCGAGGAAGCGATGCCCGCAGGGCAACGTCGGGAATGACCCTGCCCACATGCAGTGGCCCATGTATCTATAACGACGATGTTGTGGTTGGCAATTAGTCATCGAGTGCAATTGGCATAGCAACGCCCAGCTCCACAGGATGCAACGTCCATCGATACGGCGGTAGTGGTAGGAATGGTCGAGTCTGGACTCTGGATTAGATGGTAGCTGGGCATGCAAACGTGAAGGCTGAATCGACTACCACCGGCACGTGGCCCTACCACTTGCAACTTCTATCCGGATAACGTCTGCCCGTCAGGAAATCAAAATATAACTTTTTTTTAATATATATATATATATATATATATATAGTTTAATATTAATATAAAAAAAAAATATAACATCATGTAATCAAAATATGATTTTTTTTAAAAAAATTATGATATTCAGTAGTACATTAACTATAAGATGCTATAATTTTATTTTAGGATATCATAATTTAATTACAATAACTATATAACGTCATAATTTTATTAAAATTATGATATCCTGTAATAAATCATTATGTCCTATAATATAGGGCTTCCTTGAAGTAATAATTTTGCTACAGGAACTACAATAAATCATTACGTCCTATGATACAGGACTTCCTTGAAGTAATAATTTTACTATAGGAACTACAAGATATCATAATTTTATCAAAATTATGATATTCTTCGATAAAACTATGACATCATGTAGTATATAACTTTCTAAAAATTATAAATTTATTGTAGAAACTACATGACATCATAATTTTATCCAAATTATAACATTCTATAATAAAATTATGCTATTAAGTGATATATGACTCCTTAGAGGTTATAATAGGATATCATAATTTTATCAAATTATGACATGCGAGGCCACACAGGAGAACCACTAAGAAGACTGAGAATTCTAGATTACCGGAGATCTGCAGGAAGGATCGCCCGGACACAGCCATTCAGCTCCAATTCACCTCGACCACCACCTTTCCCAGCTTGCTTGCACCCCACTTACACATCATTCACTCCTCCTAGCATGGAGTCCATCTCAGAGGCTCGACCAGGAGGACCTGTTCCTTTGGATCATCATTGACTTGACCGTCGGAGTGCCCCCACCGGTATCCCCGATACGGATCTCTAATCCTTGTTTTGCAGGTCCCGACGAGCAGGCCAGTCCCGAAGAGACGAGGGGCGATCCGACGCCGATAGCAGCTACGGGCCACGGCGATCTTGGTGGCAACAGATTGGCACGCCAGGTAGGGGGGACGATAGGACGCATTTTCATCCAAACCTAAACCCCTTGCAAGTAGCTCACTGGGAGGATGGTGACGACACGAGCGAGAGAAGTCTCCACTAGCTGTGCGGGGGATCCTCCTTCCCGTGGAGACCCACACAGTCCAGAGGGGGAGCTCCCCGCTCCAGCTCAATCGCCTCCGATGGACATCCAGCTGGTCGTACTCGTCTAGTAGATGCAAATCCTCACTACGGCAGTGCACCAGCTCCAGCACCAACAACGGTCTTTGGCTATCCACCAACAACGGTCTTTGGCTATCCACCAACAGCCAGGAACCCCCGCGGTCCATGCCGCAGCATCCCGCGATAGCTTGCATTCCTTCCAAGGAAGGCCTTCGTAACTGCGAGCCATCACTGATCACCGGGGTAGTCACCAGACTCTGGCAAAGAGACAACGGGCTGGATCTGCCGATAGGGAGAGTCGGTCCCCAACCCTCGAACGGGTAACGGCCAAATCCCGTCAAGGTCGAAAGGGCAAGACCCCCCTTCATGGACACCGTCCACCCACGTCACCTTCTCCATCTCCTTCAGCCTCGGTGGAGGGATCGATCGACGAGGCCATCAGGTGCACAACCGAGAAGCGCATGGAGGAGCACGAGCACAAGCTGGCAGAGCTATCCCGTCAGTTTGCAAACATACAGGGCTCCACTAACGAGCCATCGGGCTATGACTCCCATCCCCCTTCTCCCGAGAGATCCAAGAAGAACCGATTCTCAGCCGGTTCCGTATGCCACGGGTATATCCCTACGATGGGACCACCGACCCCCTGAACCACCTGGAAAGCTACAAAGCCCTTATGAGGGTCCAGGGGGCCACCGATGCCTTTTTCTGCATCGCCTTTCCAACAACCCTCCAGAAGGTAGCTCGGATCTGGTTCACCCGCCTCGAGCTCGAAAGCATCGGCTCTTTCACTCAACTGGAACGAAAGTTCGTGGCCCACTTCGATGCCTGTCGGAAGGTGCCACGAGAAGCGGACATCCTCTTCTCCATCCGGCAACAGGATTGCGAGCCCTTACGGGACTACGTGGCCCGTTTCAAGGTCACCACGTTGGAGATCTACAATCTTGATGAGCCAGTTGCCATGCTGGCACTAAAGCGAGGGCTCAGGACCTTCCGCCTGACCTACTCACTCGACAAAAAACCCCCCAAGACCTACTTCGAGCTCCTTCTCCGAGCTCAAAAGTATATCTACACCGAGGAGGTGGATCATACAAGGAGGGAGCTGGACGGGAAGCCACTGAAGAAGCCCACACCCACCGAGATGTCTGGGACGTGGAAGCTAGGACCCTCAACTCCGAACTTCCGCTAGGGGCCGAGACCGAGGAGCGCCCCTATTCCAGAGGAGAGATACACCCCCTCCTAGCCCCGAGGATGAAGATCCTCATGGAGATCGAAGGTGACCCCTACCTGAAGTGCCCACCTTCGATGAAGCTGTCTACTGGCCGTGACAAGACGAAGTACTGTCGTTACCATCGTGACCACGACCACGACACCGAGGAATGTTGCAACCTCAAGAAAGAAATTGAAGAACTCATCAATAGGGGCTACCCCGGAAGGTTCGTGGGGGCAGACCTCCAGCAGAACCTCACGCGCTCGCCGCTCTCCTGCCAGTCCCTGCAGTCGACAACCGCCCTACCAAGAAGCCGGTGGGGATGATATGCTGGGGAGCCGAGATGCTTCCAAGAAGGCTCGGGGGGTAGAGTGTTCCAAAAATGTACTCCCCTTTATGAGGGAAGTGGGAAATGAGGGGGAAAATATAAATAACGATGTCGTGGTTGTCGAGATGACGATCGCAAAGCATCCTATAAAACACATAATGGTTGATAGTGGAAGCTCCACAGAAGTACTTTTTTACGATGCCTTCTCCAGGATGAATCTTTTCCCTGCTCAGCTCAGACATGTGCACAACCCCCTTGTCGGTTTCACGGGGGACTCTGTAAGGGTTGAGGGAGAGATCACTCTCCTAGTCACTGCAGGGACCCCACCTCGGCAGAGCACTGTTATGATGACCTTCACTGTTGTTAGGCTTCCTTCGGCCTACAACGTGATTTTTGGCCAACCCGGGCTCAACCTGCTCGATGCCGTTGTTTCCACCAAGCAGCTGTTAGTACAGTTCCCCATCCCCTACGGTGTCCGGGAGATGAGGGGGTACCTCAGCCGGTGCAACATTATTTCCAGACTCTTCCTGGGGCCAAAGTCCTCGAGGACGACCCCAGCATAGACGATCTCGACCAAAGGTCACAGGACCCCAGGGGTGGCTTGATCGAGTGCCTGTTTTCTTATCCACTCGGAGCCAACCAGGCGAAGACGATGCAGATTGGCGCCCAGTTGCAAGACGAAGAGAGGGACCACCTACTGGAGTTCCTACGGGCAAATGCAGATGTGTTCGCCTGGACGGTGGCAGACATGCCTGGTATTCCCTCTGACATCATCACCCACAAGCTAAGTATTGATCCAAAGTACAGGCCAGTTCAGTAGAAGAAGAGAAGCTTCGCCCTAGAGAGGCAGGCGATAATCAAGGAGGAAGTTGATAAGCTCCTCGCTGCCGGCTTCGTTCGGGAGGTACAATACCTAAGTTGGCTTGCAAATATAGTGATGGTGAAGAAGAGCAATGGCAAATGAAGGATATGTGTAGACTACACTGACCTCACAATAAGGCATGTCCAAATGATAGCTTCCCTCTATCGAAGATTGACCAGTTGGTGGATGGCACCTCGGGGCACCGGCTACTCTCTTTCATGGATGCATTCTCCGGATACAATCAGATCCGGATGTACCCAGAGAACGAGGAGCACACCACCTTTGTCACCGACCAAGGGACATATTGCTACAGGATGATGCCCTTCAGCCTGAAGTATGCTAGGGCCACGTACCAACGCTTGGTCAACAGGATCTTCAAAGACCAAATTGGTCATAACATGCTGGTGTACGTGGATGACGTGCTTGTCATGAGCAAACTGAGCTCGGACCACATCGCCGACCTCGCAGAAGCTTTTCACAACCTTCAAAAATACCAAATGAAGCTAAACCCAGTAAAATGCGCCTTCAGAGTGGCGGCAGGAAAATTCCCCGGCTTCATGGTCACCCAGAGGGGCATCAAAGCAAACCCAGAGAAGGTCCAGGCGATCGTCGACATGGAGCACCTGACGTCCAAGAAGCAGGTCCAGCACCTGATAGGACGGATTACAGCTCTAAGTCGGTTCATCTCGAGATTGGCAGATCGCTGCCTTCCCTTCTTCAAGGTACCATGCAAGATGCATGACTTCACCTGGATGGAGGAATGCAGAACAGCCTTCGAAGAATTGAAGAAGTTCCTGGCATCTCCTCCACTGCTCTCCAGACCGAAGGAAGGAGAGGAGCTCCTACTTTACCTGGCGGTCACACCTGGAGCTGTTAGCTCGGTACTCATCCATGCGGACGAAGACGGATCTCAGAAGCCGGTGTACTACACTAGCAAAATCCTTCGCGATACGAAGATCAGGTATACTCGTTCCGAGAAACTCATTTTTGCTCTAATAATGTCTGCTAAGCACCTCATGTCCTACTTCCAAGCTCATCCCATTGCGGTCATGACAGATCAGCCACTGAGGACCATACTCAACCACCCCAAAACCTCTAGGTGGCTGGCCAAGTGGTCCCTGACACTGAGCGAGTTCGACATCGCATATCGGTCGAGGTTATCGCAGAAGGCCCAGACCTTAGCCCACTTCCTGGTCGAGTGCACGGGACTCGTCGAGGAGCCGGAGCAGACATCCCTGGAGCATAAAATTAACCCAGGAACAAAGGAGGAGCCCTGGATCCTCCACGTGGATGGCGTGCCCAACTTCGACGGGAGCGGAGCAGGCCTCATCCTCGCCAACAGTGACAGGATTGTGGTGGAATGTGCTCTCTATTTCAAATTCGCTGCAACAAACAACTAGGCAGAGTACAAGGTGCTGCTCGCGGGTCTAAAGGTCTCATGCGAGCTAGGCATGCAAAGGTTGAAAGTCTTTACCGACTCCCAACTGGTAGTCAGACAAGTCTCTAGAGAATATGAAGCTAGAGATCCCCAGATGATGAAGTACCTAGAACGAGTCTACTTGAGCACGGCAAGTTTCTGATGCTTCAGTATCTTCCATATCCTCCGTAGAGAGAATGCTCATGTGGATGCACTGTCGAGACTCGCGACCTTGCCGGACTCGTCACTGGGGCATGCCTACATCGAGTACCTTGAGAGTCCAAGCTGCGAAGCCCCAGAGGAGGTGCAGCAAGTCATCCTGGAGCCGAGCTGAATGGACAGGTACATCAGATACATCGCTGATGGCACCTTACCAGAGGATCGTGCGGAAGCCAGCCTCATCAAGAAAAAAGCCTCCCAGTTTGTCCTGATGGAAGGATAGCTCTACCACCGATCCTACTCCTACCCACTCCTGAAGTGCCTGAGACCTGCAGAGGCAGCCTTTGTACTCCAAAAAATACCTGAATGCCTCTGCTGGAACCACGTGGGAGGAAGGACGGCTCTCCACCAGGGATACTTCTGGGAGACTATGAGGGAGGACACCGCCGACTTCGTGAAGAAGTGCGACAGATGACAGTGCCATGCTCACATAAAGCATCGGTCGGCGGTGCCAATCTTCCAGCTCTCTGCCCCTTAGCCGTTCGCCCAGTGGGGAATGGACATCTTATGGCCATTTCTCCCTGCATCGGGGCAGCGGAGATTTTTACTGGTGGCTATTGACTACTTCACCAAGTGGGTGGAAGCGGAGCCACTAGCGCGGATCACAGAAGCCAAGGTCCGCCAGTTTTTCTGGAAATCAATATTTATTGCTTCGGACTCCCTCACTACATCATTCTTGACAACGGACGACAGTTCGACAATTGGGAGTTCGAAGGGTTTTGTGCCTAGCACGGCATCCAACACCGCTTCATCTCAGTAGCTTACCTCCAAACAAACGGGGAAGCCGAGGTGACCAATCGGACCATCCTCCAAGGACTCAGGACTAGGCTAGATCAAGCCAAGGGCAGATGGGCGGAGGAACTCTCAAGTGTTCTGTGGGCCTACCACACAACGCCTAGAACGGCGACGGATGAAACACTTTTCAACCTTGTTTTCGGTGCTGAGGCCGTTATCCCGAACGAGCTCGACGTGCCAACACTACGGGTACAGCAGTACGAGGAAGCGAAGAACCCGGCGTGCCTTCTACTCAACTTGGACCTCCTCGAAGAAACCAAGGACAAAGCTCGGCTCCGGATGGCATTATACCGACAACGAGTGGCCCGGTACTACAACATGCAGGTAAGGCCAAAGGTCTTCCGACATGGCGACTTGGTGCTGTGCCGAGCCGAAGCATCTCAACCCCGGGAGTGCGACAAGCTCTCGCTGAACTGGGAAGGCCCCTACAAGGTGGTCGAAGCTCTTCCACATGGAGCCTGCTATCTCGAGAACCTGTATGGTGCCAAATTCCCACGAACATGGAATGCCTGCAACCTGAGAAGATACTATCAGTAGTGTAGGGCTTTCCTCCAATAATAATAAAGGTCTTCTTTTGCACAAACTGCTCTCTGCCTTGTAGGAATAACGCTGCCATGCCCAAGGCCCGGCACGCTCAAGCCCGGGGCTTAGCTCTCCGGCACTCAAGTGCGGAGCCCAGCCCTCCGGCACCAAAACCCGGAGCCTAGCTCTCTGGCACCAAAGCCTGAGATCCAGCTCTCTAATAATCAAGATTCTCCTTGTGCAAACACTTTTTGCCTTGCATGAGAATCATAGCCTGGAGCCTAGCTCTCCGGCACCAAAGCCCGGAGCCCAGCTCTCCGGCACAAAATCCCGGAGTCCAGTTCTCCAGCACTTCAACTCGGAGCCTAGCTCTTCGGCACCAAAGCCCGAAGCCTAGCTCTCCGGTAATAAAGCCCGGAGCCCAGCTCTTCGGCACTCTAACTCGGAGCCCAGCTCTTCGGCATCAAAGCCCGGAGCCCAGCTCTCCAGCACCAAAGCCTAGAGCCCAGCTCTCTGGCACCAAAACTCGGAGCCCAGCTCGTCGACACAACTCTCTGGCACCAAAGCCCAGAGCCTAGCTCTTTGGCACTCAAGCCTCTCAAGCCCAGAGCCCAGCTCTCCGGCACTCCAACTCAGAGCCCAGCTTTCTGACATCGAAGCCTAGAGCCCAGCTCTCCGACACTCAAGCCCGGGACCCAGCTCTCCAGCATCAAAGCCCAGAGCCTAGCTCTCCGACACTCAAGCCCGGAACCCAGCTCTTCGGCACTCAAGCCCGGGGCCCAGCTCTCCGGCACTCCAACTCGGAGCCCAGCTCTCCAGCATCAACAGTGTCAGGTCCTTTCTCACTAGTAATTGAGATTCCCCTGGTGCAAACACTTTTTGCCTTGCAGGAGAATCATCGCCCGACCCCAGGTCTGGCACTCAAAGCCCGGATCCCATGACTCTCCAGCACCAAAGACCGGACCTTGCTCCGGCACCAGGATCCTAGCTTCCTGGCATTCTAAGCCTGGATCTCACGACCCTCCAGCACCAAAGACCGGACCCTGCTCCGGCACTAGGAGTCTAGCTTCCTAGCATTCTAAGCCCGGATCTCACGACCCTCTGGCACCAAAGATCGGACCCTGCTCTGGCACCAAGAGCCTAGCTTCCTGGCTTTTAAAGACCGGACCCTGCTATGGCACCAAAGACCAGACCCTGCTCCAGCACTAGGAGCCTAGCTTCTTGGCATTCAAAGTCTGGATCTCACGCCTATCCGATGCCAGGACTCAAGCTTCCTGACGTAAAGCAGAGCGAAGAGATCCTCACAACTACTTCGCCCCCTAGCCGGGCATGATTGAGCAAGACAAATACTCCTCCTCCACCTTTTCACTTATCCAGGCATCCAGATGATCAAGAAATGGAGAAAAGACATTTGCATTACAAAGACACAAGCAAAGAAAAGAAGTAACAAGTTAAGTCGGTAAAAATGTTTTCATTACTTGGCAAAATGTTACACTGTTCCTAAGCCCCGACATGCCGGGCATCCCAGGTCAAGAAAACAAAAAAGAAATGGCTACAGCTACTGAGGAGCCTTACTCTACTCAACCGATGCCTTCCCCGGACGGTGCTCAGCTGGGGTCTCACCCTCCTCAGCCTTCGAGGCCGGGGCCCCTCCTTCAGCCGCCACCACTAGCGGAGTCGGTCCGGCCTCGGCTGTATGCTCTTCAGCCGCCGCCTGCACCGGAGTCGAAGGTGTTCTCCCTACAGAGCCTGGAAGGTGGATGCCGACCATCTGCTTGTCTTATAGAATGATGTGCAGTAGAGACCTGCAATACGCGAACCCCTTAAAGAAGGAGTCTGTCGCTGCCTGCTTGAAATCAAGCTTGAACTCCGAGGAGGCCTTGTAGTTGGCAACCGCATTGGTGACCTCCTTCCCAGCAGTCTCTACCCTGCGGGTCGCCTCGGTCACCTCCTTTCCTGCATCCTCAGCCCGGCGGACGGCCTCGGCTGCCTCTTTCTTTGCAGCCTCTGCTGAGCTGACGGTGGCGGAAACCTTCCCCTCTACCTCGGTAGCCTTATGCTCGATGGCTGTGGCCTTCTTCTTGGTGGAGGAAGCCCGCTCCTTCACCGCATCCAACTCGGCTCTGAGCTCCTTTAGCTAGGCCCCTTTGGACTTGAGCTCCTTCGAGAGTCGCTCGGCGCTAGCGACTTCACCCCGAAGCCCTTTGACCCTCAAATTGGCCTCCCAGGTCTCATCATTCTTCCATCTCAGCTCGGCGTTCAAGGACTCGAGCTCTGTCACTCGCTCCCTGTCCCTCCTGGCCCAGGTGCGGCAATAGTTCTTGATGAGCAGGAGCTCCGCACCTTGCTGCATAGAAGGGGATGCCAGTCATAAAGACAAGAAATAAAGAAGGAAGTGAGGCAGAGCAAAGAAGCACTTACAGCGAAGAGATGGGAGAAGGTGGCGCTAATGGCGTTGCCCAGAAGTTTCCCAGCCCTCTCTCGCTAGTCGCATGACTGGACGGCAAAATCCATCATGTGCTCGGCGAGGGCCAAGTCCTTGGCCAGGGAGACGTTGGGTCCCAACCTAAAGGGCACCCAGCGGTAGTCCCTATCTCTCTTGCTCGTCGCCTTTGTAGAGTCCCCTGCACCATCGGCGGAAGAAGCTTCTGGCATAGGCTGCGAGCTCGTCACCATCTCGGACGGCACCGCCAACGTCAGCCCCGCACTTTTTGGCTCTCCTTCCTCCTCGACCTCGACGATCTCCAAAGGGGGGGACGCCATTATGGCAGTAGCGGCAATGGATCTAGCCCGGGCAACCACCTCGGACTCCAGTGCCAAGACCGGATCATGCTGCCTCGGAGGATCAGGGACGGGCTCGGCAACCCTCTTGCTCGGCTCAGGAGTGGGCTCGGTAGGCGTTGCAGGTACATCCCTCGCACCATCATCTACCTGAGCCCTCTTCGGGGTAGGCTCGCCGACCCCCTCTGCTTGGCTCCTCTCCTCGGTGAACGAGAGGAGCTCGTCCATGGAGAATTTCATGCCTGAGTAAAAAATGAAGGCATCAGTTCTAAAAAAAAAAGAAAGAGGGGGGGAAATAAAAAGAAAAAGGAGGTTCGAGCTGAACTCACCCAACTCCTGTGTTGGGCCGACCCCGGTCTCGTGAAGATTCTGTTCTGATAGCAGGACCTCAAGTGAAGGAATCTCAGCATAGTGGAGCTGGTCGTATACCTCCAGGTCGGTTGCCTCGATCGTAGAGTTTTAGTTAGGGGTCCGATCTGGGTCGCTCCAAATCTAATTGATCCCCTCAACCGAAGCAAAAAAGTATCTACTCTTCCATCTTTTAATGGAAGAGGGGAGTTCGAACCTAATACCCCTTGGGCGGGAAGAAAGAGACCACCAACCCTCCTCAGTGGGGTGGCATTTTCAAGGTGAAAAAGGCCCTGAACAAAGAAAAACAGGCAACTATCCCGTGAAAATGACATAAACCAATGAAGTAAAAAAATGTTTTGATGGCGTTTGGGACAAGTTCGGCAGGAACAAGACGGTAGTTATTCAAAACAGAAAGGAAAAATGGATGGAATGGAAATTGGAGGCCCCCCGCGAAGGTCTCCTCGTAGAAAGCTATCCGAAGTGGGCCACTAGAAGTGACCCGCTCTCCCGGTCGAGGGACCAAGAGCCGGATGGAATTCGGGATACCATATGTGTCCTGGATGGTCACGATATCCACAGCGGTGATCATCGAAGCAATCCTCCCGGGACCTGTTGACCGAGTAGGCTCAGGAGTAGGTATAGGTTCAGGAGCAGGTAGAAGAAGAGGACGGGGTGGAGGGGGAGATGTGGGTTCCCTAATCACTATTCCTCTAGGCACGGGTCTTCGGCTGACCTCGAAGCGTGCCACATCCTCCTCATCGGAAGAAGAAGGCGGCCTCGGCCTTGAAGGCCCGGCCTCATCCTGGTTAGTGGTGGGGCGGAAGTTTGGTCCGAAGCGAGACATGGAGAAGAAGATGAAAACCCAGAAACAGAAAGAAGGGAGAAGATGGACAAGAGTGCGAGGAAGAACCTGGCCCTAGAAGGTGGACTCTACTCGACCAGGACAGGGAGGAAGGAGACTAACCTGCTGTGAACATGGGGAGACAGAGATGGCTGGGGGAGTGAAAGAAGAACTTTAGTACGATGGTGGGCACGCAGGATTTGAAAGAAGGTATGTTTTGGGAAAGGTTGCCTTTTTCTTTCAAAGTGACCGGTGCCCAACCATACCGTTATAGCTCCCCCATTGGTGGATCTGCACCGCGTGCCATCAATCGCCAGGCCAGCGCTTGGTTTCGACTGCGGTCGCTTTGAATTCTGCGCCCGCAATAACTACTCCTCGGACGTGTCCACGTGGCTCCCCTAGATAGGCTGAGGAAACCGCTTCACAAAGCACCGGAGATCGTGGCCATCATTGCGCCAGATTCTCACCTTTCCACTTTAGTGGTGCATTTACTCCCTTCGCCCTGAGCACCCCGCGCCAACGGAACTTGGAAGTGGGGGGCAAATGATGTGGCAGAAAGATGACATGTAATCCCTGTCAAATGCCATGTTAGAGAAAGCTGCCATGACGGAAACCCCTCCTCGGACTCCTTTGCCGGGCCGAGCTCCCTCAGCACATCAGGGTGGCCCATCGAAGAAGAGTCTCGTCCTCCGCCAGGTCGGCTCCCGCAAGACCGGGATGCTTAGGCCAGAGCCGAGCAACCTCCTTCACCAGATTGAGCCCCTCTGAGGTCGAGCCCCCTAGGCCGGAGTTGAGCCCAGCCCTCCTCCGCCAGGTCGAGCCCCTCCAAGGCTGAGTCCTCTATGTAGGAGTCGCATACTGACCTCCTCCACCAGATTAAGCCCCTCCGAGGTTGAGCCCCCTGAGCCGGAGTTGAGCCCCCTGAGCCAGAGTTGAGCCCCACTCTCCTCCGCCAAGTCGAGCCCCTCCGAGGCCGAGCCCTTTGTGCAGGAGTCGAGCCCAGCCCTCCTGCAGGCCGAGCCCCCTCGAAGTCGAGCTCCTTGGTCCAGAGTCGAGCCCAGCCCTCCTCCACCAAGCGGAGCCCCGTCAAGGTTGAGCTCCTCGAAGTCGAGCCTCGGCTCTTCAGTTCGGCCTCCACCTCGGACAAAGGCGCTGGCCACCAAGGAAGTGATGCCGCCCTCCTGGGGCACCAGCGAGACACCTAAGGACTATAAGGAAGCACCCTCTAGGCCGTAATAACTATCCATAGCTATCACTTACACTAGAAAAGGAAGAAGCTCCCTGACCGAGGTGCCATGCTCTCCACCAACTGCTTGCATCACCCGGAAGAGGAAGTCAACTAGGGGGTTCGAATCTCGAGGGCGGCGGTCCCTCGCTCGAGGCCCTGCCAAGTTTTCCAAAATAGAGCGACCGGAAGGAATGTCAGAGCATATGGTAGCTTCCCTTATCACGAACCGGGAAGGACGTCCTGTCCATGGCATGGAACATCGCCGCACGTGCCCGCTAGCAGGGGGAGATCCCGAGATAGGCATTCAACAACCACCTGGACTTAAAAGAACCATCGCCACCCCCAGCGAGGGGGTAGGCAAGAGTAAGCCAAAGCTAAGCTAAGAACACCCAAGCAAGTGAGGGAGAAGAGACCATACAGGAGAACCACTAAGGAGACTGAGAATTCTAGGCTACCAGAGATCTGCGAGAAGGATCGCCCGGACACAGCCATCTGGCTCTAGTTCACCTCGGCCACCACCTTTCCCAGCTTGCTTGCACCCCACTCACACATCATTTACTCCTCCTAGCATGGAGTCCATCTTAGGGGCTCGACCAGGAGGGCCTGTTCTCCTGGATCGTTACTGACTTGATCGTCAGAGTGCCCTCGCCGGTATCCCGGGTCTGGGTCTCTAATCCTTGTTTTGCAGGTCCCGACGAGCAGGCCGGTCCCGAAGAGATGAGGGACGATCCGACACCGACAGTAGCTACGGGCCACGGCAATCTTGGCGGCAACATTAATAATCTTTTAGCATCCATGGCATGTTATGACTTTCTAGAAATCATAATTCTGGTCATGAATGATAGGTAGTCCTAGTAGAATGGGCTAGTATCTTTATTTTAATATTTTCATCAAGTGTGTCATAATTTTTTAACTAGGATATCATAATTTTTTAATTTTGATGTCGTAATCCTATTTCGACCTATATTAATAATCTTTTAGCATCCATGGCATGCTATGACATTCTAGGAGTCATAATTCAGGCCATGAATGATAGGTAGTCCAAGTAGAAGGGGTTAATATCTTTATATTAATGTTTTCTACATGGAGGTCATAATTTTGTAACTAGGATATCCTAATTTTTGAATTATGAGTCATAATCCTATTTCGACCTGAATTATCTTCTTTTCTTTTCATGGCATGTTATAACATTCTGAAAGTCATTATCAGACCATGGATGATAGAATGTTATGTTGGAAGGGATTATTTCCTTCAGTTTCTTGTTTCATGCTAAAATCTTATAATTTTGTTAATAGATATCATAATTATATCAAGGGGTGCCATAAATCTATTTTCCCTATTTTAGTCATAGATGCCTTAAATTAGTCCTCAAATTCACATATTAAATCAATAATTCAATCAAATATCCAATATATGCTATTATAAATTTCTACAAGCAATATAAATTTATACAAGACTGTAGAGAAGTTCAACATTTTTTACCCTCTCTTGTATTAGTTGACTGCATACATAAGCATCAAATTTATCTAAAAAATATTAGAAGATGGTATAGTGGTTTCAAATATTTATTCGAGTACTTCCACTACTTGATAGAAAGTCTATCTCAATCTTGTACTAGATTTTCTTTGATTTTGCACAGGAGTATCAACGAAAGGTTTTCTATATTTTTTCTTGACCTCTTTGACTTCTTCTCGACTCCACTCTTAATTTTTTTTTCTCTCTTGGATGGCCTTTCATAGTAATTTGGTTAGGATCTTGGATTACAAGTTATGTACTTGGCTGAGCTATATAATTGGCATCTATAACTCTTCTGAATAATGGTGCTAGATCATCCATCATAAAATTATAAGCATCTTCAGACATGAATTCTTATTCTGTAAGCTTTATCATCCAATGACTCATCAAAGTATATCTACAATCAATAACATACCATATTTATATTAGAATTTTATGACATATAGATAATAGATTTTCATAAACATAAAATAAGACATTTCAATTTAAACAATGTGACTGCATACCAAGATTTTTGGATACTTTTATCACAAAATTGATTATTGTAGTTAAAATTATCGAATTGGTATTTCATATCCTTATACCATCTGTTCAAGAAGTACTTATCTAGAATATGAAATACATCACTTTGATGAAGGACAAATAAGGTATGCCTATATAAGTAATCTATGAACTGAAAGAATCAACACTAGTTTTTGATATCCTCCAAAATTTTATCATATGAAATGATATAGTTTTTTATAATCTCTTAGTTTATTTCATTAGTTTCAATTCTTTCAAATGATTTTATATAATATACATTGCAGTTGTCAACTTTTTTTAATTAATTTAGCATTTGATGCAGCCATTTCAAGGACCTCATTCTGAAAAATTGTGACACCCTAGTGTAAAACATAAAACTAAAGGCATTAGCCCATCCTACAAGGACTTCACATAGTCCGTGGCCTGATTTATGACTCTTAAAATATCATAATATGTTATGGAGAAAAAAGAATATAATTCAGGTCAAAATAAAATTTGATATTCTAATTCAAAAATTATGGCATCCTAGTTAAAAAATTATGACATCACTGTAGAAAATATGAAATTAAAGGCATTAACCCTTCCTACCATGAATATATATCACATGTAGCCTAAATTATAACTCCTAGAATGTCATAACATGCTATGGATGAAAAATGATGATACATATATACCGAATAAAATTATGACATCCTAGTTCAAAAAACATGACATCTTAGTATAAAATATGAAATTGAAGGTACTAACCCCTCCTACAAGGACTCACATAGTCCGTGGCCTCATTTATGACCCCCAGTATATCATAATATGCCATGGAGAAAAGATGAATATAATTTAGATCTAAACATGATAATGATACCCTATTTCAAAAATATGATACCTATTTAAGAAACTTTATGAAACCCCTACAAAAAAAAATATGCCACGGATGTCATCACATGCCACGTATCACTTGTGGCCTAAATTATAACTCGCAGGATACATCACATATTACGAATGGTAAAAAAATATAAATATATGCCGAAATAGGTTTATAATATCTTAATTCAAAAATTATGATATCTTAGTTAAAAAAATTATAACATTCTTATAGAAAATATGAAACTAAAGGTATTAACCCCTCTTACCAGGAATATTCATCACTTGTGGCCTGAATTATAACTCTCAGGATGTCATCACATGCCATGGATGATAAAAGAATATAAATATATACCAAAATAGGATTATGACATTCCAGTTCAAAAATTATGACATCTTAGTTAAAAAATTATGACATTCCTATAAAAAATATGAAACTAAAATTATTAACCCCTCATACCAAGAATACCTATCACTTATGGCTTGAATTATAACTTCTAGGATGTCATCATATACCACGGATGGTAAAAGAATATAAACATATATCGAAATAGGATTATATATCCTAGTTCAAAAATTATAATACCCTAGCTTAAAAATTAGAACACCTCCTAGAAAATATGAAACTAAAAGCATTAACTCCTCTTACTAGGACTATCTATTAGTTGTGGCCTGAATTATAACTCCCAGAATGTCATATGTTCAACGGATGATAAAAGATGATAAAATATACTAAAACAAAATTATGACACCTAAGTTCAAAAATTATGACACCCTAAATCAAAAATTATGATATCCTTACAGAAAACATAAAACAAAGGCATTAACCCCTCATAACAGGACTTGCTAAAATATAAAATATGATACCTAGAGTGTGATAATATAGTCAGGAGTCAAAAACTTTATGAAAATATGAGATTTCAATTTATGACACCCTTTCACAAATGTTATGACATCCCAGATCAAAAATTATAATACCCGGGTACAAAACCATAAACTGGAGAGATGGTGGGCTATGGCGGGGATGCAGATAAGGTGGTCATTATACCATGATGTGGTGTGGGTGGCAGAGATCTAGAAGGTTCTGGACATCACTGGGATGCAAACTTACGTGATCAACAACGCGCATGTGCTCTTCCTCAACTAGCATCCCTAGGTACGTTCTAGCGCCAAGGCCGCCGCCTCCCCCCACATGTGCGAGATCTATGCTCGCTCCCTCCTTGACCCCTTTAGCTTTTACTCCCTCAGTTGCAAGGTCACCCACCCCCCAGTTCCCATCTCCACTCCTCATCAAGATTCGTGCATCCATCTCCTAGTTATTCTTTATTCCATCTTCCCTCTATGCTGTTAGTGGGGACAAAAAGGAATAGGGATGCAAGCTTCGTGCTGAAAGGAGGCGAAAAGAACGATGATGAGGCAAGAGAGAGCGGGAGGGCGATGGAGGATACCAAGTGGTTACCTGACTGCAAGGAGGGATCGTGTGAGGTGGCGAGGCATGACATCGGACTCTCGGTGCCTTCTTTGTCTATGTCATCATCTTCTTTTTCTAGTTCAAGGAGGCGAAAAGCAATTCCACATCATGTAGTTTTTGGCTCTCTGTAGTATTCAAGAGAAAAAAATATCTTCGAGGAAGGGAAATGATGTTTTGATCCATTCAAAATTTTTTAAAAAAGGTTGACTTCCTATCACGTCGATAATAGACACCACTCCTTTAATATTCAATGCACATCCCATCCTATCCCATCATGCCAACTCAGATCTACGTAGACCAATGAAAAGAGATGGTATGGGCCAACTTGAGTTTCCTATACTGCATGCGATGCATAAAGAATCCTCCATCTTATTTTTTTCTCCACCGTTCACGGTGGACAAAGAATTCCTTCTAAAACAATAAGAAATCATCTTCACACCTCACCCACTAATGTGTATGAAAATTCATATTTCTCTAAAAAGAAATTAATATAAAAATAATATGTTAAGAATATTTTTTTTAAAAATAATTTTTAAGAAAAAATAATATATTAAAATTTTTTCTTAAAAAATAATTTTTTAAGAGAAAATTATATGTTAATAAAAAGTTTAGTTAATCTAACATTTATGATATGGTATGTTTGATTCTTTTATGATTTTTTTAAAATCTTGACTTCTTACCATTTTTTTAAAAAATTAATTTTAATGTACAAATAAAATATTAAAAATATTTTTTAAAAAATAAAAATATTTTTTATTATTTTTGCTTGGTAATTTAGTTATACTTTCTTAGGCTGAAGGTTTCGTTATGACGTTACTACCTTAAGATTGCATTTGATGCATTGCTAAGCAATATTGATAGGTGTTGCCACCAAGATCATCATGGCTTGTAGCTGTTGTCGGCATCGGAGTGCACCTCCTTCGCCGTCTCACCGTTCGGTGGTTCTGGACCTGCAAAACAGGGGTTAGTGATCCAGGCCGGGGTTTCCGGTGGGGGCACTCCGACGATCAAGTCAGTGACAACCCGGGGGAATAGATCCTCCTGGTCGAGCCCCTCTTGATGGATTCCATACCAGGAAGAGTGAGTAGTATGAGAGTGGGATGCAAGTGTGTCGAGGGAAGAGTGGCCTGGCTAGAGGGAGTCTCTATGTGGCCCTTCCGCTTGCCCTTGCTTGAGTATGCTGGTGGTGCCGTGCTCTTTTTGGTTGAGCTTGCACTTGTGTTCAAATGGTATGGCTTATGTCTTGCTTGTATTGTGGTTGTTACCTTCGAGTTTTGTAGACCAGGTTACCGTTGGGCATTCGTCTTGGGATCTCCACTGGGCTGTCAGGCATGTGCGGCGGTGTCCCGATGAGCCTTTCCTAATCGTGATAAGGGAAGCTGTCATGTGCTCTGACATTCCCCTTGGTCGCCTCATTCCAGGAAACCTGGCAGTACCTTGATTGGTGGGCCGCCGCCCTTGGGATTCGAATCTCCTGATTGACTTCCTTTCTCGGGTGGTTCAGGTGGTTGGTGAGGAGCGTGGCGCCTCGATCAGTGGGTCTCTCCCCTTTCTGGTATAACCGGTGGCTGTAGGCAGTCAGTGTGGTCTGGCAGGTATCCTGGTGTAGTCCTCGGGCGGCTCGTCGGTGTCCTGGGATGGTGGTGCCCACGTCTGAGCTGGAATGGTAGGGCTCGCTCTGACCTAGACGCCCCAAGCTTGTGGGATCACCTCGGTGGAGGAGGGCAGAGTGTGGGCCCGGTCTAGAGGGCTCGGCCTCAAAGAGGCTCCACGTGGCGGAGAAGGGCTGAGCTCGACTCCTACCACGGGGCACGATCTTCGAGGGTCTCGCTCTGGAGGGCAGAGTGCGGGCCCAGTCTAGAGGGCTTGATCTCGAAGAGGCTCCACGTGGTGGAGGGCTGAGCTTGACTCCGACCACGGGGCACGATCTCCGAGGGTCTCGCTCTGGAGGGCAGAGTGCAAGCCCGGTCCAGAGGGCTCGGCCTCGAAGAGGCTCCATATGGTGGAGGAGGGCTGAGCTCGACCTCGACCACGGGGCACGATCTCCGAGGGTCTCGCTCTGGAGGGCAGAGTGCGGCTCCGGCCTAAGCATCTTGAGCTTGCGGGACTGACCTGGCGGAGGACGGAGCTCGGCTCGTTGTCCTGAATGAGCTCAGCTCGACGAAGCAGTCCGAGCAAGAGAATTGATGTGGCATTCGATGCGGCGGCTTCCTTTGATGTGGTGCCTGTCAGCTCCCCCATGTCAGCGATCTCGCCACATCATTTGCCCCCCACTCCCGAGGCTCGTTAGTATGTGGCACGCGGACCGAAGGGAGTAATTATGATACTGGCATGGAAAGGCAGAGATCTGGTGCAATGATGGCCATGATTGCTGGCGCTCCATGAGATGGTCCTGCATGCCAATACGGGGGTACCACGTGGCCACGTCCGAGGAGCAGTTAATATTGGCACAGAATCCAGAGTGGCCGGGATGCCATTTTCATCGATGGGCAATACGTGGCATGGATCCGTTGGCGGAGGGGTCGTAATGGTACGGATCCATCGAGTCATTTCAAAATGAAAAGAGGGCCTTACCCGAAATATCCATCCTTTTGAATTCTCCGTACTTGTTGCTGTGTTCGAGCTTTCTTCTTCCTCCCAGTTGCCTCAAATCTTCTAAGGAACCAGGTTAGTCCCCTCTTTCTTCCCCCTTCGTCAAAGTAGGGTCCCTCCTCCGGGTCTAGGGTCTCCTTCGAGTCGAGTCTGCTCTTCGTCCTCTACCTCGAGTTCTTCACTTCTCTCATTCTTGAGGATGTCCCGCTTTGGCCCGGGCTTCCGCCCCTCCACTAATCAGGGCGAGGCCGGTCCCTCCGAGCAGAGGCCGGCATCTTCTTCTTCCTCCAGTGAGGAGGAGGATGCGACTCGCTTCGAGTTCAGTAGGAGGCGTTCTCCCGGTCCGGTGCTCATCACGGAACCAGGGTCTGGTCCTTCTCTCCCTCCTCCTTCTGTACCTGCTCCTGAGTCTGCCTAGTCCACAGGTCCTGGCGGGGTCGCCTCAATGATCATCGTCGAGGAACTGGGGACCATTCGGGATGTCTATGGCATCCCAAATTCTGTTCAACTTATGATCCCTCATCCGAGGGAACGGGTCACTTCCAGTGGCCCGGGCCGCATTGCTTTTTACGAGGAGAACTTTTCAGGGGGTCTCCGCTTTCCCTTCCATCCCTTCTTCATGTCTGTCTTGGACAACTATCATTTGGTCCCTGCCCAGTTAATGCCAAACGCCGTTAGGGTCATCTTCTCTTTCTTTGTGCTCTGTCACCTCCACGGGTTTGTTGCCCGGTTCTCTTTGTTCAGGGCTTTCTTTTTCCTGAAGCGCCATTCGACTGAGGACAAGTGGTGGTCCTTGTCCTCCCATCCGAAGGGCATTAGATTCAAGCTCCCTTCTTCCATCAAGGGATGGAAGAGAATATTCTTTTTCGCTGCAGTTGAGGGGGTCGACTGGGCCTGGAGCGATCCGGACCAGTCCCCAACCGAAATTCTATGGTCGATGCGACTGACCGGGATGACTATGAGCAGCTCCGCACTGCCCAGATCCCTTCTCTCGCGATCTTGTTATCATAGCAGAACCTCTCCGATGTCGGGGTCAACCCAACGAATGGGTTGGGTGAGTTCGACCTGAACTTTTCTTTTTCTTTCTTGCATTTCTTATATTGCTTCCTACGGGATCTGATCGTTGTGTGACTTGCATGCAGAGATGATTTTTACATAGAGTGACCTGCTGGCGATCACCCGGAAGAGGCCACCAACCAGGCTGGTCGAGGAGACTCCGACGAGGCTGGTCCGGGGCGAAAGCGTGCCTGCGACTGCTCCTGCCGCGGTGGCCGGTCCAAGTCCTACTGCTCCGGTCGGTCAGAGTTCAGGGGTGACCCGAGCTGCCCCTACACCAGTGGAGAGGGCGGTATCTGCGATGCCGGGGCCGATCCAGTAGGAGGCCCAGAAGGTCCCAGAGCATCTCAGTCGTCAGGGGGCGGCCCCCGTCGTGGAGCTCGAGGTAGTAGCCCGTGCAAGGGCCGCAACTGCTACCGCAGCGTCCCCCAGTCCTCCCAGTCCGCCTGTGATCGAGGTCGGGGATGAGGAGGTTTGAGCCATGACTAAGGCTGCGACTAAGGCGCTACCTGCACTGGTATTAGCTCCTCAGGCTATCTCCGGTGGCCCAGCGGCTAGTGGGGCAAGGCCGGCTACTCCAGGAGAGAGTAGGAGAGAGGAGGCGTGACGTCGACTCCCTTTCACGATGGGGTCGGGGAGCTCTGTCCTCCTGAGCCCCACTCTGGCCGAGCGCATGATGGATTTTTCAATCCAGGCATGCGACCGGCAGGAGACGGCCAGACTGCAGCTAAACGACATCCTTAGCACCATCTTCCCCCAGCTTTACTCAGTGAGTTATCCCTTTCTTCTCTCTTTTTTTTTGGCTGACCTCTTTTCACGGTGTAGATCGGTGTCAAGGCCCTCTTCATTAGGGGTTGCTGTCAAAACTGGGAGCGTGTTAAGCGGCAACAAGCGACCGAGATCGAGTCTCTGAAGACTGATCTGAAGGAGAAGGCCGGGGAGAACGGGATGCTCGAGCAGAAGGTCAAGGACCTAGAGAAGAAGCTCGCCGATGTTAAGGGGCGAGCGAGGAAACTCCTGGAGGCCGTTGACCTAGCGGAGTCGCTCAAGGAAAGCTGTTGACGATCTCTCCTCCATCGAGAAGAAGCTGAAGTGGTACAGTGCCGAGGCTGATCGGCAAAAGGAGGCCTCACGAACTGCCCAAGCAGAACTGGTGGCAGGGAAAGAGAGGTTGGCCACAGCTGAGAAGGCGGCGGAGGTGGCAGCCAAGTCGGCGGAGGCTGCCAGGTTGGAGGCCACCGAGGCAAGGAAGGGGGCCACCGAGGCCAAGAAGGACATTGAGGAGGCCATTGCCAAGTTCAAGACCTCGGAGGAGTTCGTCACCGAGATTCATCAAACGGCATCAGACTCCTTCTTTAAAGGCTTCATGTTCTTGCACGGCCGGATCGAGGCATTCGTTCCCGGCAAGAATCGCGATCGCCTCAGGTACCCCTCGGCCTCGGACGCAGAGCCTAATGGGGAGATCATCGTCGAGGAAGCTGTGGCCTCCGAGCCTCCGACCCCAGTGGAGGCCGAGCCATCCGAGGTAGGAGCCGTTCAGCCGGAGGTTCCTGAGGGCGGGACCTCTCAGCCTCAAGGCTCAGCAGGGGGCCGACCGGTGCAGAGTAGTCTTTTCTTCTTTTATTTGTACTTTGTCTTCTTTCTGTACTTGGTCAGGGTCACCCGGCATGTCGGGGGCCCAAAAAATATTTGTAATTGGCTCTTGGTTAATAAAATTTGAACTTTCTTACAACCCATCCTTTGCCTGGTTCTTCCCTCTTTTTCTCTTTCTTTCTTTCCCCTCCCTCTCTTTCTTTCTTCTTTCTTCTTCTTCTTTTTTTTTTTTGATGAGTGGGGAGATCAGAGAAGAGGGTCTCACCTTGCCTGGGGTTTAATTACCAGGCTTTGGTGTCGGCAAGTCGGGCATAAGGTTCTGGTAGTTGTGAGCAACTGGGCTCGGTGGTTCCTTGGTCAGAGAGCTGGGCCTCGGTCCAAGGTGCTTGAGGGCTGGTCTCAGGTCTTGGATTCCTTAGAGCTAGGCTCGAGGCCTTCCTAGCCAGAGCACTGGGCCCCGATCCAGGGATCGCCTGAGAGCTGGGCTCAGGTCTTTGGCACCTTGGAGCTAAGCTCGAGGTATTAATAGGAGCTGCTTGGCTCGAAGGTCCCTTGGCCGGAGAGTAGGGCTCCGATCTTGGGTTGGCGTCTCGGAGCTCGGTTCGGAGACGTTGATGATTGGGAGTAGCTTGGCTCGAAGGTCCCTTGATTGGAGATCTGGGCTCCAGTCTTGGGTTGGCGTCTCGGAGCTGGGCTCGGAGATGTTGATGATTGGGAGCAGCTTGGCTCGAAGGTCCCTTGGACGGAGATCTGGGCTCCGGTCTTGGGTTGGCATCTCGGAGCTGGGCTCGGAGACGTTGATGATTGGGAGCAGCTTGGCTCGAAGATCCCTTGGCTGGAGATCTGGGCTCCGGTCTTGGGTTGGCATCTCGGAGCTGGGCTCGGAGACGTTGATGATTGGGAGCAGGTTGGCTCGAAGGTCCCTTGGCCGGAGATCTGGGCTCCAGTCTTAGGTTGGCGTCTCGAAGCTAGGCTCGGAGATGTTGATGATTAGGAGCAGCTTGGCTCGAAGGTCCCTTGGCCAGAGATCTGGGCTCCGGTCTTGGGTTGAAATCTCGGAGCTGGGCTCGGAGACGTTGATGATTGGGAGCAGCACGGCTCGAAGGTCCCTTGGCCGGAGATCTGGGCTCCGGTCTTGGGTTGGCATCTCGGAGCTGGGCTCGGAGACGTTGATGATTGGGAGCAGCGCGGCTCGAAGGTCCCTTGACCGGAGATCTGGGCTCAGGTCTTGGCATCTCGGAGCTGGGCTCGAAGGCATTGATGATGTTTTTCTGTAAGACATATAGATACTTGCACAAGAAAAAAACCATTATCATTATTATTGATGAAAAACCTTATATTATTGATAGTATCTTTGCAAGTTGCAGGCATTCCACGTTCGAGGAAACCTGATGCCATCGAGATCTTCGAGGTAATAGGCCCCTTGTGAGAGGGCCTCAACCATCTTGTAGGGGCCCTCCCAGTTCGGTGAGAGCTTGCCGCACTCCCGGGGTTGAGATGCCTCCGCCCGGTGTAGCACCAAGTCTCCGGGTTTGAAAGCTTTTAGCTTGACCTGGGCATTGTAGTACTGGGCTACTCGTTGCTGGTATGCCGCCATTCGTAGCCGGGCTTTATCCTTGCTTCTTCGAGGAGATCCAGGTTGAGCAGGAGGTGTGCCGAGTTTCGCGCCTCGTCATACTATTGCACTCATAGCGTGGGCACGCCGAGCTCGACCGGGATGACCGCCTCGGCACCAAAAGCAAGGTTGAAGGGTGTCTCATCGGTTGTCGTTCTGAGCGTTGTGTGGTAGGCCCACAGAATGCTTGGGAGTTCTTCCGCCCACCTGTCCTTAGCTTGGTCCAACCTGGTCTTGAGTCCTTGGAGGATGGTCCGATTGATTACCTCGGCTTCCCCATTTGTTTGAGGGTGAGCTACCGAGGTGAATCGATGTTGGATGCTGTGCTTAATGCAGAACCCTTCGAACTCCTGATTGTCAAACTGTCGCCCGTTGTCAGTGATGATACAACAGGGGAGTCGAAGCGGCAAATAATTAACTTCCAAAGGAACTGATGGATGTTGGCTTCCACGATCCGGGCCAGTGGCTCTTCTTCGACCCACTTGGTGAAGTAGTCGATCACCACCAGCAAAAATCTTCATTGCCCTGGTGCAGGAGGAAACGGCCCCAAGATGTCCATTCCCCACTGGGCAAAAGGCCAAGGGACTGAAAGTTGGGAGATCGGCGCCATCGGCTGGCATTGTATGTTCGCGTGGTGCTGGTACTTGTCGCATCTTTTAACGAAGTCGGTGGCATCCTCCCTCATGGTCTCCCAAAAGTATCCCTGGCGAAGGGCTTTATAAGCCAGTGTTCTCCCTCCCACATGGTTCCTGCAGAGGCCTTCGTGTATCTCTTGGAGCACAAAGGTTGCCTCGACGGGCCTGAGGCACCTTAGGAGTGGATAGGAGTAGGATCGTCGGTAGAGCTGACCCTCTATCAGAACGAACTAGGAGGCCTTCTTCTTGACCAGGGCTGCTTCTACCCGGTCCCCGGATAAGGAACCATTGGTGATGTACCTGATGTATTTGTCCATCCAGCTCAGTTCGGGGACAACTTGATGCACCTCCTCTAGGCTTTCGTAGCTGGGACCTTCAAGATCCTCGACGTAGGCGCGTCCCAGTGATGAGTCTGGCAGGGTCACGAGCCTGGATAGTGCATCCGCGCGTGCACTCTCCCCACGAGGGATGTGGAAGATGCTGAAGCGCTGGAAGCCTACCGTGCTCGAGCGAACCCGCTCTAGGTACTTCATCATCTGGGCATCCCTGGCTTCATACTCTCCGGAGACTTGTCCGGCAACTAGTTGGGAGTCGGTGAAGACTTTTAGATTCTGCACACCCAGCTCGCGGGAGACTCTTAGACCCGCGAGGAGTGCCTCGTACTTCGCTTGGTTGTTTGTTGCGACGAATTTGAAGCGAAGGGTGCATTCTGTCACAACCCCATCGCCGTTGGTGAGGATGAGGCTTGCTCCGCTCCCACCGAAATTGGATGCTCTGTCCACATGGAGGATCCAAGGTTCCTCTCCTGGTCCGAGCTCTGTTATTGTCTGCTTCAGCTCCTCGACGAACCCGGTGCACTCGACCACGAAGTCAGTTAGGACTTGGACCTTCTGTGAGGGCCTCGGTCGATACACTATGTCGAACTCGCTGAGCAACAGGGACTACTTGGCCAATCTCCTGGAAGTTTTGAGTCGGTTAAGTATGGTCCTCAGCGGCTGGTCCGTCACAACCACTATTGGGTGTGCTTGAAAATAGGGCCTGAGGCGCTTAGCAGACATTATTAGTACAAAAATGGGTTTCTCGAAGCGAGTATACCTGATCTCCGCATCACGAAGGATTTTGCTGATGTAGTATATCGGTTTCTGAGATTTGTCCTCATCTGCATGGACGAGAACTGAGCTGACGGCTCCTGGTGTAACCGCCAAATAGAGCAGGAGCTCCTCCCCCTCCTCCAGCCTGGAGAATAACAGGGGAGAGGCGAGGAGTTTTTTCAGCTTCTCAAAGGATGTTCTACACTCCTCCGTCCAGGTGAAGTCATGCATCTTGCGCAATGCCTTGAAGAATGGAAGGCAACGGTCGGCCAACCTCGAGATGAATCTGCTGAGGGTGGCGACATGCCCCGTCAGGTGCTGGACCTGCTTCTTGGAGGTCGGGTGCTCCATGTCGATGATTGTCTGAACCTTTTTCGAGTTTGCTTCGATTTCTCTCTAGGTGACCATAAAGTCGAGGAACTTCCTTGCCGCCACTCCAAAAGTGTACTTCGCTGGATTCAGCTTCATTTGATGTTGCCGCAGCTTGTGGAAGGATTCGGCGAGGTCAATGATATGGCTCGAGCTCGGCTTGCTCATGACGAGAATGTCATCCACATATACTTGCATGTTCCAGCCAATTTGGTCCTTGAAGACCTTGTTGACCAGATGCTGGTATGTAGCTCCTGCATTCTTCAGACCGAAGGGCATCATCCTATAGCAGTACGTCCCCTGGTCGGTGATGAAGGTGGTGTGCTCCTTGTCTTCTGGGTACATATGGATCTGGTTGTACCCAGAGAATGCATCCATGAAGGAGAGCAGCCTGTGGCCAGAGGTGGCATCCACCAGCTGGCTGATCTTCGGCAAAGGGAAGCTATCCTTCGGGCAAGCTTTGTTGAGGTCGGTGTAGTCTACATAGATCCTCTACTTGCCATTGTTCTTCTTTACCATGACTATATTCACCAGCCAGCTCGGATACTGGACTTCTTGAACAAAACTGGCAGCTAGGATTTGTCAACTTCCTCCTTGATAGCTGCCTGCCTCTCCGGGGTGAAGCTTCTCTTCTTCTGCCGAACTGGCCTATGCTTTGGGTCAACACTCAATTTGTGAGTAATGATGTCAGGAGGAATACCTGGCATGTCCGCCGCTGTCCAGGCGAACACATTCGCATTCACCCGTAGAAACTCCAATAGTTGGGCCCTCTCCTCCTCGAGTAGCTGGGCTCCAATTTGCACTGTCTTCGCGGGATCATCTCCGAGTGGATAAGAGAGTAGACGCTCGACCGGGCCTCCTCTGGGGTCTTGGGCCCTTTGGTCGAGATCGTCTACCCTGGGGTCATCCTCGGGGACCTTGGCCCCAGGAAGGGTTTGGATGCAATGCTGCACTGGCTGGGGTGCTCCTCTCGTTTCCTCGACATCACAGGGAGTGGGGAACTGTACAAGTAGCCTCTTAGTGGAGACAACGACATCGAGCAAGTTGAGCCCAGGTCGGCCCAAGATCACGTTGTAGGCAGAAGGAAGTTTGACAACCGTGAAAGTCATCATAACGGTGCTCTGCCGAGGTGGGGTCCCGGCAGTAACCGGGAGAGTGATCTCTCCCTCTATCCTTACGGAATCACCCGTGAAACCGACAAGGGGTGCATGCATAGGTTTGAGTTGATCGGGAGAAAGGTTCATCCTGGAAAAGGCATCGTAAAAAAGCACATCTGTGGAGCTTCCACTATCAACCATGATGCGTTTTACAGGGTGCCTCACAATCGTCATTTCGACGACCACGGTATCATTATTTACATGTTTCCCCCCATCTTCCCCTTCCCTCATAAAGGGGAGTACATTCTCAGGATCCCCTGCCCCCCGGGCCCTTTTGGGCTCGCGTGTAGCTCCCCAGGAGATCATGCTCATCGGCTTCTCGGTAGGGCGGTTGTCGATGGTTGGAGCCGGCGGGAGAGCGACGAGCACCTGGGATTCTACCTGAGGTCTACCCCCCACGAACCTTTTGAGGTAGCCCCTCTTGATGAGTTCTTCGATTTTCCACTTGAGGTTGCGGCATTCCTCGGTGTCGTGGCCATGGTCGCAGTGAAAGCGACAATACTTCATTTTATCATGGCCGGTGGAGGACTTCATCAGAGGCGGGCGTCTCAGGTAATCCTCGCCTTCGATTTCCATGAGAATTTTTGTCCTCGGGATGAGGAGAGGGGTGTAACCCTCCTCAGGAACAGGAGCCCCTTTCGGTCTTGGCCGGTCCCTCAGGGAGTTCAGAGCCTGGGGTGCTGGCTTCCAGGTTCTGGGCATCTCGGCGGGGGCCGGCTTCTTCAGTGGCTTCCCATCGAGCTCCCGTCTCGTACGATCCGCCTCCTCGGCATGGATGTACTTTTGGGCTCGAAGAAGGAGCTCGAAATAAGTCTTGGGGGGCTTCTTGTCCAACGAGTAGGTCAGGCGGGAGGTCCTAAGCCCTCGCTTCAGTGCCAGCATGGCAACTGGCTCATCAAGGTTGTAAATCTCCAACGCGGTGGCCTTGAAGCGGGCCACATAGTCCCGTAGGAGCTCGTGGTCCTACTGCCGGATGGAGAAGAGGCTGTCTGCCTCTCGTGGCAACTTCCAACAGGCGTCAAAGTGGGCCACGAACTTTTGCCCTAGCTGGGCAAAAGAGTTGATGCTCTCAGACTCCAAATGGGTGAACCACACCCGAGCTTCCTTCTGGAGAGTAGCAGGAAAGGTGATGCAAAGGAGAGCATCAGTGGTTCCCTAGACCCTCATGAGGGTCCGGTAGCTTTCCAGGTGGTCCAAGGGGTCGGTGGTCCCGTCGTAGGGATCCACCTGCAGCATCCGGAACCGGTGCGGGATTGGCTCTGCTTGAATTTCTTGGGAGAAAGGGGGACGGGCATCGTAACCCGCTGGTTCGCTAGCTGAGCCCTGTATGTTGGCAAACCAGCGAGAAAACTCTGCCAACTTGCGTTCATACTCCTCCAGGAGCTTCTCCGCCATGCACCTGATGGCTTCATCAATAGACCCCTCCGTTGAGGGAGACGGAGAACGTGACATGGGTGCACATCTTCATGACGGGGCTCTTGCTCTTTCTGCCTCGGTAGGGTCTGGGCACTGCCCGCTTGAGGTTTGGTGAGTGGCTCTTCCTGTCGGCAGAGCCAGCTCGTTGCCTTTTTGCTGGAGTTTGATGGCTGCCTCGGTTATCAATAGTGGCCCTCGGCTACGAAGGCCTTCTTTAGAAGGAACGCAGACTGTCGTGGGGGGCCGCGGCATGGGCCACGGGTGTCCCCGGCTGTTGGTGGGTAGCCAGGGACCGGTGTTGCTGCTGAAGTTGGCGCACTGCCGTAGCGAGGACTTGCATCTGCTGGGCGAGTGCAGCTAGTTGGGATTCCGGCGGAGGTGGTTGAACCGGAATGGGTGGCTCCACCTCTTGGCGGTAAGGGTTCCCCCGGGACGGGGAGTCCCCCACACGGCTGGTGGAAGCCTCCCTTGCCCGTGTTGTCACCATCCTTCTGTCGGACTGCTTGTAGAAGAGGTGGAGGGCTTGATCTGAATCAAAGACTGCGTTCGACCCCTACCTGGCACGCCAATCTGTTATCGCCAAGATCGCCGTGGCCTGTAGCTGCTATTGGCATCGGAGCGCACCTCCTTCGCTGTCTCACCGTCCGGTGGTCCTAGACCTGCGAAACAGGGGTTAGTGACCCAGGCCGGGGTTTCTGGCGGGGGCACTCCGACGATCAAGTCAGTGACGATCTAGGGGAACAGATCCTCCTGGTCGAGCCCCTCTTGATGGACTCCACACCAGGAGGAATGAGTAGTGTGAAAGTGGGATGCAACTGTGTCGGGAGAAGAGTGGCCTGGCTAGAGGGAGTCTCTGTGTGGCCCTTCCGCCCGCCCTTGCTTGAGTATGCTGGTGGTGCCGTGCTCTTTTTGGTTAAGCTTGCACTTATGTTCAAGTGGTATGGCTTATGTCTTGCTTGTATTGTGGTTGTTACCTTCGAGTTTTGTAGACCAGGTTTCCGTCGGGCGTTCGTCTTGGGATCTCCACCGGGCTGTCAGGCACGTGCGGCGGTGTCCCGAGGAGCCTTTCCTAATCCGTGATAAGGGAAGATGTCATGTGCACTGACATTCCCCTTGGTCGCCTCATTTCGGGAAACCTGGCAGTACCTCGATTGGTGGGCCGCCGTCCCTGAGATTCGAATCTCCTGGTTGACTTCCTTTCTCGGATGGTTCAGGCGATTGGTGAGGAGCGTGGCGCCTCGATCAGCGGGTCTCTCCCCTTTCTGGTGTAACCGGTGGCTGCAGGCGATCAGTGAGGTCTGGCAGGTGTCCTAGTGTAGTCCTCGGGCGGCTCACGTCTGACGTCTGAGGGCTGAGCTGGAATGGTAGGGCTCGCTCCAACCTAGACGCCCCGAGCTTGCGGGATCGCCTCGATGGAGGAGGGCAGAGTGCAGGCCCGGTCCAGAGGGCTCAGCCTCGAAGAGGCTCCACATGGCGGAGGAGGGCTGAGCTCGACTCTGACAACGGGGCACGATCTTCGAGGGTCTTGCTCTGGAGGGCAAAGTGCGTGCCCGGTCCAAAAGGCTCGGCCTCGAAGAGGCTGCACGTGGCGGAGGAGGGCTGAGCTCGACTCTGACCACGGGGCATAATCTCCGAGGGTCTCGCTCTGGAGGGCAGAGTGCGGGCCCGGTCCAGAGGACTCGGCCTCGAAGAGGCTCCACATGGCGGAGGAGGGCTGAGCTCGACCCCGACCATGGGTTACGATCTTCGAGGGTCTCGATCTTCGAGGGTCTCGCTCTGGAGGGCAGAGTGCAGCTCCGGCCTATGCATCCCGAGCTCGCGGGACCGACTTGGTGGAGGACGAAGCTCGGTTCGTGGTCTTGAATGAGCTCCGCTCGGCGAAGCAGTATGAGCAGGAGAATTAACGTGGCATCCGACGCGGCGGCTTCCTTTGACGTGGCGCCTGTCAGCTCCCTCATGTCAGCGATCTCGCCACATCAAAAGGTAATGTACATTGTCGGTAATGTAGATTGCCAGAAATGTTGATTGCATATTGTTGCCGATCTCGCCGCCGCGCCCGTGGCCTCGGAATCGCCAATCCGACTAGACCGTCCTGCTCCTGGGGCCTCCTGGCTGGACCGGACCTGCAAGGCAAGGTTAGAAGACCCTGGCCGGGGATCCCGACGAGGGAGCTCCGACGATCAAGTTAGTAGACGGCGAGAGCGAACAGACTCTCTGGGACGGGCCCCCGAAGGAGTCCCAGACTCAGAGAATTTACTAGCAAGAAAGATGCCAGAGAGACCAGAAACCCGGCTGGATTCCTTTGCCGAGCTCACGCCAAGCGATCCCCTCTCGGGACCTTGGATCTTGATCTGGGAGCGGAGCTTCCAGCCTCTGTTTCTTACTTGTCCCACCTTACCTGGTCGTCTCTTCTCTCCTTCCTTTTATCTCCTCCCGCTGCCTGCTCGTTTTCCGCTCCCGGGAGGCTCCCCTTGTCGCTCTCATCACCCTCCCTCCATCCTTTTCTCTTTTCCCTTCTGGTTCAGAGGGCCAGACGGCTTTCCGGCCTCGTTTGCCGAGCCTAGCGGGGAAAGAGTAAGGGAGGGGGGCGCTGGCCGGGCGACCGACTAGACCTCAGGCCGAGTGTGGGCGCTCTCCTTCCCAGGTGCCGGCGATGTCCGTTAACGGGCCCTGTTTTGTCAGAACCGCGTCTCTCGACTGCGGAACCGGTCGGGCCGACGTAAGTGATGTTTCGCGTGCCGCCACCATCCGTACGAGGCGCCTTCCTCGGGGTGCTGCGCGCACGGCTCGAGGGTCAACCTCGGAGCCTGCGCCTCCGCTCTTTGGGACATTTTCTGTACGAGCTGCCTGACCTCGACCGAGGTGGACCCCTCCCGGGTGGACACCTGGCGGGGTGGCAGAAGGACACTCGGCTTCGGCCGAGGTGGTCCCGTCTTCGGGGGCCACCTGGCGAAGGAGCGAAGGGGCCTGGCTCGACCTCGGCCGAGGTGGGACCGTCTCAGGGTGCCACCTGGCGAGGGAGCGAGGGAGCGGGGGACCTTGGCCGAGGTGGACCCCTCCTGGGTGGACACCTGGCGGGGCAGCAGAATGACGCTCGGCTTCGGCCGAGGTGGTCCCGTCTCCGGGGGCCACCTGGCGAAGGAGCGAAGGGGCCCGGCTCGACCTCGGCCGAGGTGGGACCGTCTCAGGGTGCCACCTGGCGAGGGAGCGGGGGAGCAGCCGACCTTGGCCGAGGTGGACCCTTCCTGGGTGGACACCTGGCGGGGCGGCATAAGGACGCTCGGCTTCGGCCGAGGTGGTCCCGTCTCCGGGGGCCACCTGGCGAAGGAGCGAAGGGGCCCGGCTCGACCTCGGCCGAGGTGGGACCGTCTCAGGGTGCCACCTGGCGAGGGAGCGGGGGAGCAGCCGACCTTGGCCGAGGTGGAACCCTCCTGGTTGGACACCTGGCGGGGCGGCATAAGGACGCTCGGCTTCGGCCGAGGTGGTCCCGTCTCCGGGGGCCACCTGGCGAAGGAGCGAAGGGGCCCGGCTCGACCTCGACCGAGGTGGGACCGTCTAAGGGTGCCACCTGGCGAGGGAGCGGGGGAGCCCGGGCCGAGCTCGACTTCGGACGTGTAGGAGCCGCAGCTGACTCGGCCGAAAACCTCCACGTGGCTCGAATCATGCCCAACGGGATCTGAGAGCGACCACGTCATCATTACGACCGTAACATATATAATATGAATTATTGTGTTTGGAACATATAGTAATATTGCATAATATAAAATTAAATCTATATTTTATTTATAAAATATATATTTTTATATTTTATTTATTTATTAAAATTATATTTTTATATTTTATATTAAAAGTATTAAAAAATATTTTTATATTTTTATATAAAAAAAATATATTTATTATATTAAATAACTTTAATATAAAAAATTATATATTAAATAAATGATATAATTAATATATTACTGAAATATATTAAATAATATATTAAATTTATATATAATATAATATATTTTATATTATAAAATAAAATATATTATATTGATATAAAATTATATTAATAATATAATATAATATATAATAATATATTTATTATATTATATTATAAAAATATAATATATATTATATTTTATTATTGAATATATTATATTATATTATTATAAAATATTAAATATATTAGATTATATTATATCATATAGAATGGAAGAAAAAGAGAGAAGAGAAGAATAATTTGATAATCTTGATTACCTAGAAGATGATAATCTGAATTATTATCTCTTTCAAAAATAATCTAAATTACTTATTGAAAGATAATTCAGATTATCAGTTAGTATAAATTATCATAAAAAATTATATATCAAATATAGCAATGCATTTAGATTTTATTAAATTACCGGTAATTTGAATGAAAATGCAACTTGTTGTCGATCTCGCCGCCGCTGCCTGTAACTTCAGAGCTGGTACCGGACTTGGACCATCTCGCCTCGAGGTCTCCGAACTCCCGATCCTGCAAAACAAGGTCAGAAACCCTGGTCGGGGATCCCGGCGAGGGAGCTCCGACGGTCAAGTTAGAAAACGACGAGATGGAACAGAATCTCTAAGGTGGGCCCCCGAAGGAGTCCCAGGCTTAGGGATGATCTTAGCAAAAGAGGTCTTTGGAAGAGTGGAAATTGGGCCGAGCTCCTTCACCGAGCTTGCGCTGAGGGACCCCTCTCGGGATCTTGGATCCTACTCTTTGTGCCTTTCTTTTTCTCAGCCTTTTTTTCCCTTACCTGGTTATCCGCTCTTCCCTTCCTTTTATCCCATCACACTGCCTCCGGCCTCCCGCCCTTGGGAGGCTCCCTCTCCGCCTCCACCTTTTTCTCTCTCTCTTTTTCCCATTTCCCCTTCGGGTCTAGGAACCCAGTGGCCTCCTTGTCTTGCTTGCCGAGCCCAGCGAGAAAAGGGGAGAGGGAGGACACCGGCCAGGCCTTGGGCCGAGTGTGAGCGCTCTCCTTCCCAGGCGTTGACGACGCCCGTTGCTGGGTCCTGTCTGCCAGGACTCCGCTTCTCGGCTGCGGAACCCATCGGGCCGATGTAAACGAGGTTTCGCGCATCACTGCTGACCGTACCAGCGCTCCTCGTGAGGTACGGTGCGTGCTGCCCGAGCGACGGTCTCGAAACTCGTGCCCCTGCTTCCCGGCGGCCTCACCATGCAGGGCCGACTTCGGCCGAGGTGGATCCCTCCTGGGCGGATACCTGTCGGAGCGGCAGAGGAGCGCTCGACTTCGGTCGAGGTGGACCCGTGTCCGGGCGCCGCCTGGCGAAGGAGCAGGGAGGCCCGGCTCGACCTCGGCCAAGGTGGAACCGTCTCTAGGCGCCACCCGGCGAGGGAGCAAGGGGCCGCCGACTTCGGCCGAGGTGGACCCCTCCTGGGCGGACACCTGGAGGAACGGTAGAGGAGCGCTCGACTTCGGCCGAGGTGGACCCGTGTCCGGGCGCCACCTGGCGAAGGAGCAGGAAGGCCCGGCTCGACCTCGGCCGACGTGGAACCGTCTCCGGGCGCCACCTGGCGAGGGAGCAAGGGGCCGCCGGCTTCGGCCGAGGTGGGCCCCTCCTGGGCGGACACCTGGCGGAGCGGCAGAGGAGCGCTCGACTTCGGCCGAGGTGGACCCGTGTCCGGGCGCCACCTGGCGAAGGAGCAGGAAGGCCCGGCTCGACCTCGGTCGAGGTGGAGCCGTCTCTGGGCGCCACTCGGCGAGGGAGCAAGGGTCCGCCGGCTTCGGCCGAGGTGGACCCCTCCTGGGCGGACACCTGGCGGAGCGGCAAAGGAGCGCTCGACTTCGGCCGAGGTGGACACGTGTCCGGGCGCCACTTGGCGAAGGAGCAGGAAGGCCCGGCTCGATCTCGGCCGAGGTGGAACCGTCTCTGGGCGCCACCCGGCGAGGGAGCAAGGGGCCGCCGGCTTCGGCCGAGGTGGACCCCTCCTGGGCGGACACCTGGCGGAGTCAGTAGAGGAGCGCTCGACTTCGGCCGAGGTGGACTCGTGTCCGGGCGCCACCTGGCGAAGGAGCAGGAAGGCCCGACCCGACCTCGACTTCGGTCGCGGACCCACAGCCGACCTTGCTGGACCGTTCCCGTTCTGCCGAAAAAATCCACGTGGTTCGGATTACGCCCGGCGGAATCTGAGACACGCCATGTCATCGTAACGACCGTATCACAACTTAAATAGATAAAGATAATTAAGATAGAAATGTTATTGATATTAAATATTAATATATTTGATCATTATTAAAATCTATTATTTTATATTAAATAAAAAATTAATTATTAAAATTTTAATTAATATTTTATATTTTAAAAATAATTAAGAAAAGAAAAAAAATTTAATCGTACATATTATAGGAGGCTTCCGAGTAGGGCTGGAAATGGACCGGCCCAAAGTTCATTGGACCGATCCAAAGACTATATTTTAAAAATTTTTGGATCGAATTCATGTATTTCTTTGATCTAAAAATTAAATAAATTCTATTTTACAGTCCTAAAACTAGTCTAATATATTTAAAATTTTGTCCACAATCTGAATCAATTTTAAATCATAATTTATTAAACTGATCCAGTATAATTTCAAATAATAAATTTTTGGATCGATCCATTACCGGTACTATTTTTTAGGTGCAGGTTCGTGCACGAGGTTCGTCGTTCCTCGCGCGGAAGCATACCATATACCCGCGCTTTATCCGACATCAGTCACGTGCCTACTTGTCCGCCGGTTACCAATCCCTCCCACCTCCCTGGAGATTTTTCCCGAAATAGCATAAACCTGTTCACTATCTCCACCCTTCCCTGCTCAAATCCCCACCATCCACCCGGTCCGCCGGTATCTCAGCATGGGGCTAATGACCGACGGCTCGACCACGGAGGCGTCCGGCCTGAAGTTCCTGATCTACGGCCGGACCGGGTGGATCGGCGGCATGCTGGGCCGGCTCTGCGAGGCGCAGGGCATCCCGTACGCCTACGGCGCCGGCCGGCTCGAGAACCGGTCCCAGGTGGAGGCGGACATCGCGGCGGCCGCGCCGACCCACGTCTTCAACGCGGCTGGCGTGACCGGCCGGCCCAACGTGGACTGGTGCGAGACCCACCAGGTGGAGACCATCCGGGCCAACGTGGTCGGGACGCTGACGCTGGCCGACGTGTGCCACGAGCGGGGGCTGGTGCTCATCAACTACGCCACCGGATGCATCTTCGAGTATGATGACGCCCACCCGCTGGGATCCGGGCTCGGGTTCAGGGAGGAGGACACTCCCAACTTCACCGGATCCTTCTACTCCAAAACCAAGGCCATGGTATCCGATCCATCCATTCCCTCTCCATCTCAGAGTTTTACTAGGGTATTGGTTTCTAGATTCAAGAATTTGTTTGTCGAGCTCCGGATCTGAAATTATTTCTGTTATTTTGTTGGTTTTCATAGATCTAATTTTTGAACATGGATTCTCTATCTCGTTGAATATTGTGATATAACGTTATCAGATCTTGATGATGTCAGAGTTTTGATCACCCATGTTTAGAAAAACATTTTTATTGATGAGGATGGATGTGATAAGCTTTGGTTACTTTTATGGTTGTTTAAAAGCAAGATTTTTTGGTGTATGGAATTTGAGGGTCTTTGATCGGAAGGCCATGAGATTAAACAAATTGTAGGAACGACTAGAGAGTGAGGGCAGGACAGCTAGACAGGTGCTGTCAGGTGTCGGAAACAATGTTGGACATGTGGAAAGCTTGAGGGCGTGAGCGGATTAAGCTGCAAGGTTGGTGACAATGAAGGCTTCCTTTCATTTGCCTGTGAAGGAGTACATAGGGCAATGTTTAGAAAATGCTGATAAGGCATCTTGCAATTTGAGTACCATGATGACAGACATATGAGTACATATATGCAATATGCTCTGTAAAGCTAAAAACTTATGCATGTGTTTTGTTATGGGTAGGATAAGTTTGGTTAGGGCTTGGTACACTTTTATACTATTTGAATAGGATATTTTGCCTTTAATCATGAAACCAGATTGCATGATTTTCAGATATGCTGAGAAATTGTAAAAGAATTAGTAGAAGTTGTTGAAAATTCTGACAGGGAAGCTAGTCTATTACTGTTTGTTAACTTGTCATATGGATGTTCTTTTGTAACTTATATAGTATAACAGAGTTTTTTTCCTTTCCCTGAATAAATTGTAGAAATTGGCCAGTTGTTGCTAGGGCATCATATTTGATGCTGCTTTTGTTGCCTGTCTGAATGACTTTGCTGTTGCTATGAGATTGCTTCAATGTAAGTTCTGATGCACATGGCATATGCATGCATCAAGCCAGTTTTTTTATATGTGAGTGAAGATCATGCTACTGGATAGGAGCACATCTCTGCTTCATCCACCTTCTCTGATTAGTCGAAAATTCCGCTCTGTTGAAAATGACAGTGAAATGGTACTTAGCTTAGTTGAAAATTCTGTTCTGTTAAAAATGACTGGGCAGTGCTATTTAGCTATTTGTTGTGATCTAGCCTCCCTTTAATTAGTTTTCTTGAAAGTTGTCACATTTTTCTGCGCTTCTTAGTTCACCCAACTTTCAGACTCATCCATGCTCTTCTTAATTAAGTTACTAATGCCACTCTTAGGCAATAGCACAATGAGGTGCTTGCTTGAATACAAACTGCATGGAATGTTAGCTTTAATATATCTTGAGACAAGCAGAACTTCATCTGCCATGGAATGGATGTAAACACTAAATGGATAGTTCATCTGTAAGGTAAGATGTAAGTAGGTGTAAAAAAATCAAAAGGGCATCCAGGAACCGAAATAGATGCTTCCAAAATGCCAAGTGTCTTTAAGACCCTTCAAGAAAAGATAAGAAAAGAGAAAGTTTCATGGTTTTGGGATAGAAAGGAATATAGAGAAAATTCCTTCTCTAGAGAGAGCAGAGGCAGTAGCAGAGAACATGGAGATCAGAGGATGAACTGGAAAGAGAGAAGATAGAGATATCCCAATATGAAGTGCCATGAACTGATGTCATTAAGTCATCCAAGAATAAGGACATATCGTTCGCTCTAAAACTCAATCCAGATTAATCATTATTATCTTAATCTAATCTATAATCTCAGAACTCATGAAGGCAATGAAGACTCCACATTACTGATTGTAACTCTTGGAGTTCAGTGTCAACTTTGACCTGGTTAATACACATAAATTTCACTCTTAGTGATCCCAAAATATATCCAAGATAGAATGGAACAAAAACTATGATTTGAGAGACTCTATCTTGCATGATGGATCTTTCTGATGTGTTATCAGCTTCAGTTTCTCCACCTAAGTCATGCTGGATGGTTCATATCATTACATAACGTACAATGTATATTACATAAAATTTTTAATACTTTTATGGCAATTTTCCTGCTAGAATATAACTGTGATTTCTTGATTCTGATTTCTAAATCTGTCACTTGACAGGTTGAAGAGTTGCTAAAGAATTATGAGAATGTTTGTACCCTCCGTGTTAGGATGCCCATCTCATCAGATCTTTCAAATCCTCGCAACTTCATCACCAAGATCACCCGATATGAGAAGGTTGTTAACATTCCTAACTCGATGACAATCTTGGATGAACTTCTCCCAGTCTCCATTGAAATGGCCAAGAGAAATCTCACCGGGATCTGGAACTTCACCAATCCTGGTGTAGTTAGCCATAATGAGATTTTGGAGATTTACAGAGGCTACATCGATCCAAACTTCGCTTGGAAGAATTTTTCTTTAGAGGAGCAGGCAAAGGTGATAGTAGCACCTAGGAGCAATAATGAACTTGATACCACCAAGTTGAAGAACGAGTTCCCAGAGCTTCTGTCCATCAAGGAGTCCTTGATAAAGTATGTGTTCATACCAAATCAGAAGACTTTTGCAGCCTGAAAATTAAATCTCTGTTTATCCAACTGCTGCTGAATGTAGCTGTGTTTTAATTTGTGATGGCCTATCCATTGATGAAGTAATAATAACAATGATGCTTGGAACCTTGTCACAGCCCTATTCCTATCTTGTGCAGTACCATGAACGGCAAAGAGAATGTTTTAGTGGAGTCTTATCTCATCCAGTTGTTGTTGAGTGTGACATAGGACTATAGGAGTAGATTAAGACTTCTTGGTTTATGTATTGTTTCAACTTCCTCGATTTTGGTGGAAAAGTGCATGTGCAAATCGGTATTTATTTTGGGAAGTACTTCTCTGATTCTACGTAGTTTATTGTTCTTGTACTTCAGAATGTCAAAATAAATACAAGTTTTTGATTCAAAAAATGTCAAAGTAGGGTTGATTAGATATCCATTTCTCAAATTAATGTTACATATTTTATCTTTGAATCTTGCATCTTTGCATAGAATTTAAATGATTTCTTTCAACGCCTCTCAGAAAGGGTGGGTCAATGGCACCTGCTATGCCGAAATGTATTTTTCGGCTGTGCATGGTCTCTGTGTTCTGCGCATTCTAGCACCGGAGTTTGGATGTGCAGAAGCCAAGGCGGTTGGTATGCACTGGAATCGTTTGGTGCTTCAAGGCTCTGTGTGAGGTCCAGTTCTTATTGGATTGAATTTGGATTGAAGTCGGCAAGGACCGTTGACTTCAGTCCAAATTTAATCTAGTTCGGGAGTTTGGATTTTCCCACGGAAAATCCGGAGAAGCTCGTCAACACCGCCGGAAGTGGGGGGATGAGGGTTTTCCTCGGATTTTTTTTAGGGACATCGGGTGCCTCTGTTGATCCGGGAATACCTCCCTGTGAGTGGAACGTCGACGGTTTCTTCGTGTGTCCCTGCCCTCGCCGGAGCGCTCTCCACCGGTGGTCGTTGCGGTCGGAGCCAGTCTCGCCGGTAAGTCTTTCTTCCTCGGGAAAGGATAGTGTAAGGTTATTTGGCTGGGAGGAAGGAAGAATCCGGTTGATTCTTCCTCTCCGTTGAAGCCGTGTGTTGTGGCCGGCGACGAAAAGTCACCGCCGGATTCCTCCTCTCCGGCAAACGCTCTGGGCGGCCGATCACAGGGATCGCCGCCGTTCCTCCGCTTACTTTGGGGGGGGGGGGAGAGAGGGATTTTTGATCGACCGGGTAGCAGAGGGAGGTCACTGTTGCGAGGGACAGTTTTCGGCTCGGTGCTCACCGGCTGACGGTCGGACGACCGCCGTAGGGATCGCCAGACACTTTCCTTTCCTCCGGCGAGTGCTCCTTGGTGGCCGGACGGGAGGATCGCCGTCGACCCTCCCTAGTTTTTCCGTGAAGCCGGGACGATGCAGTGGCTGGGAGAGTGTGGCTTGGGCTCGATTTATTCGGGCTTGGCTGGTGGGCCGGGCTTGGCTGGGCCAGGCCTTGTTGGGCCGGATTCGGTTGAGCCATGCCCTGTTGGGCTGGGCCTGTTTCTGGGATGGACCGATTCCGTAAAGGTACCGTTTGGAAAATAATAATAATAATAATTAATAAATAAAAGAAATGTGGGGAAGGGAAGAAAATAACTGTTAGTAGATGATGTCCCAGGAAATTTAGTTTATATATAATTTCTTTTTAATTTGTGATTCAGGATCGTCATTGTCTTTAGAAGATCGGATCTAGGGAATTGAACTGCACGTTGTTGGTGGATGCTCTTGGGTAAGTTATCTTGACCTCTGATATGTATGCCAATATATGTATATTTATAACTTAATAGATATATGTAATATATCTGCATTTGATTGCATTGGATTGCGTGCATCATGTTGGTGTGAGTGCATTGAGACGGTGTGAGTGCTCTCTAGTCTGACTATGATCATACGAGAACCTAGTCTCTTTTTGGGCCTCCAGCAGGGCTATTGCTGGCACATGACCGTTGAGCGGTATGTGACACAGGAGCTAGATGTCTTATTTTAGCCATGCGTGGCGGGCACATGCAGAGGATGCATGTTTCTCGTATGATACTCAGAGCTAGTTTTCCTTTTGGCCTCCAGCAGGGCTATTACTGGCACATGACTGTTGAGCGGTATGTGACACAGGATCTAGTCTCTTTCGGGGCTAGCCATGGGCCGATCGTGGCCATAGTCTGAGGGACTAGAAGAGTTAAGTAAATGGTTGGCCATCCGTAGTCATGTCGTGTCTGTGTCGATCGCATTAAGTGTACATATTTGCATCAGGTCGTGGGTTATATTATTATATTGCTGGACATCTTGTTGTATGAAGTGCCATGTTTGTTGTTATTAGTGGCATATTGGTGTATGTATATTGGAGATGTTGATAACTTACTGAGCCTGTGTAGCTCATCCCTGTTTTCTTATATTTTTGTTTCAGATATCGAAGATCATTTGGGCTTTGGAACCAGTCAGCGAGGAGCTAGGATTTAGGTGTTAATCCCTGAGTTTATATTTTATTTATATTTTATTTTATGTTAATCTTTATGAAAAGTTGTTTCCTATCATTGTGAGGATGTTGAATTGAAAGTTAGGCCTGGCATAATCTCTAGGAAATATCTAGGATTGTGCGGCCGGTCACGTAGCCGATCCTTGATATGGATTCGGGCCGTGACACACTGGAATCGTTTGGTGCTTCAAGGTTGGGAAAAATGTTGGTGGTTGTTACGTAGTTCAAATGACAGGAGTCTAGTGTGTGATGGAACTGATTGCATCAAGCAACACGTTCATGTTCTTTAGTATATTTTGCGTTGGTTACCTCTTTTAGGAGCCTAAACCTGTATCACCTATGTTGTTTTGCCAAAGTTTCTGGAAACTCGTGTTGCATAACAAAAACTTGTGGAGAGAGAGAGAGAGAGAGAGAGAGAGAGAGAGAGAGAGAGAGAGAGAGAGAGAGAGAGAGAGAGAGAGAGCAACTAAAATTTTCTTATTTCACAAAAAAAGTAAAATTTTCTTAATTATTTAGTGGTGACAATTTTGACGAATGCATATGACCAAGAGAGTGCAATTGCTAAATTATTGCCCGAGGGGACATTTTAGTTGTCTTGATTGCTTTAGAGCTTTGAGATCAGGAGGGAATTCTTTGCGGGGACTTGGGATAAACACGGTTAGTGTTGGGACCTCGTCCAAGCTAGGTGGGATTCAGAGGAAAGAAAAAAATAGGGAAATAAAAGAAGAGAGGAGATTTGCACAGCCGAGACACAAGGAATTCTTAAGAATAGCATGTATAAGTGTTAATATATGGTAGGTACTTCGGATAAACAGTAATGGGTTAGATTTTTCAGCAAAATGCGTGGCGCATCTAGGGATTGTGACTTCAACAAAACGCTGCACTATCTGCTCTGAGACATGATTAATTCAATCAAAGCTCACTCAACCAGCCGGAAAGGTCCAAAGATTGACTAAAGCTAGTGCTGACCTACAACAACCGTTATTTAGAAAAAGACAATAGGAAAAAGAAATGAATATTAGATCATGAACGATTGCCCTAAAATGTGCTGCTTTTACTGCATAATGGTCCACACCTTAAAAAGCTAATTAAAAGATATTATTTAAATTTCTTAGCTCATAGACCTCATATAGTCCTCCATTTAAACTTTTGTATCCTAAGCTAAGGATCTCATGACTGAGCTTCGGTAGAACTTAGTTTTGTAGATTATTTCACATAAGGATGATGGAGAAATTGGCTTTCAAAAAGAAGCAGAATCTATACACATGTAATCACTCATTTAGAAATAAAATATGACCTTTGGACCACCGATTCGTCAAACGACAATGATAGAGCAACTAGTGTTTGAGCAATTAAAGAGACTTCATTTGTAAAACTTGTTGTTATAGACAGCAAAAGATAATGATTAAATTAAAATAACTAAAGAATATAAGTTGAAAGCTAAACTAGAAGAGTCAGGAACCATTAATTCTATTTGCATCATTGTTAGGATCATTATTAAAATTTCAGAAATAGCAAACTTAGACCCATGATTTAGTATATCCTAATATCCTAGAAGTAAGACAAGATTTTATATGACCGAGTTATATATCAAGTATGTCTAATTACATTTTCAAAAACTTCTTATTATCATAATTATTGCCAACACTTAAAATCCTTAGCACTATTAATTGGAAATTAATCTAAGTTCCAGTTATTTCAAATGAGAAATGTTGTCATTTTGTTGTTGTTGCATCATTTATTCATGCAAGTGCATATTTCTGCAATTCCCACGAAATTATTTAATCCATGAAAACTCCTCTCTCCCCACCTCCCCAGTGCATCCTTAAAAGTGAATATCCTTTAGTACAGTTTGTTGAAAACTAATTTAAGTTCCAAACATGAGAAATATTACCCTTATGTTGCATAATATATACATGCAATTGCATATTCCCTGCAATTCCCTTGAAAGTTTTTGAGCCGTGAAAAATCTTGTCTCTAAGAAACATGGCAGTTATTTGCCACGACCAACATCAGCCACCAACCACCACTCCCAAGCAGAGTCGAGATATTTTTAGCTTTGGCACCACCATGACCGCATCATGGCCCTATCAAACTTTACTATATTTTTTAATATAATAGACAATCATGTAATTCTGAAACGAGAACAGTCTAAAAAATTAAAAAATAAAAGATTCTGTAATATCCGTAAAAAGCCAATATCCTAATATCAATCCAGTCTCTACAGTACTGATTCAATCTAACCGACCATACTGTTTACCTTTCAAAAAATGTGACAAACCAGATATGACAACATCGAACTCTTTCCACTATGACATGGGTACCATGCCGAATGCCATCTTCATAGAAACCGTCCTTTCAGTTTGCAGGCTATTGATGGATCCCTCCTGAATCAACTTCCAACCAACCGCACTTTTGCACGCGCCAAGTTTTTCTTAGGTTGCAAACAAGAAAGAAAGAAAGCACGGATTTAGAAGAATATTTGAACTAGACCAACTTGTTTGGAATTCATCCAGCCTTGGTGGTGGGTCAAGACCACAGACATACCACAAATAAAAGTTCTCGCAAGAAGATAACTCATCCCATTCTAATATCCAATGTCTCCAAAGTCTGATCCCACCAAAAGCACAAATGTAGATGATCAAGTCAAAACAACATAAAGATTCCATCACAGCAGTATGAAGACCGTACGTACAGAGCTGTTGATTCGCTGAGAGAGAGAACAAGATACAAGACTAAACCCCATTCTAAGTGGTACATCTGATTAGAAAATACAACATATCAGTGATTGCAATTAAAAACAAGGGCAGAGAAAGAAGAGACGTGCGACCCCTTGAAGGACGCCAAACTAGAGGATAATCCGTGTCCACGTCAACCCATCCATGTATCATCCACCAGCGATCCGGTCCCCAGCCCCACCGAACTACCCGACTCCACCCAGCACCGGACGCGTGTACTCAAATACCCACCACCCCAGACACACCCCCGCCTTGGGTCCCGCCATCCAACAAACAAAAACCTCCCAACTTTATCTTGCCTTCCGCCGTCGTCACCCTCCCTCCCAGTGCCGCGGGGACCACCACGCGTCATCCTGGAGGACGCCGCGGGGCCCGCTCTACACCTCCTCCCCACGCCCTTGGGGCCCGCGCCCACCCGCCTCACATGACGGACAGGTGGTGGCCCACCGGCCCTCTCCCTTCCCCGGGCACGGCCCACGGTGCAACCACCCACCGTCCCACGCTATTAGCTGTTTGACCCTACCTCTGCCACGGGGACCACCACCCCCCACACGAGTTTAAAAAGCAGATGAGTAGAAGTTACAGAACACGAATCTTGCACGTGCCGACCGCTACAGAGAGACGGCTAGCTATGGTCCATGGCCGCCGTGCTTCCCCGAACTACAGACCAGGTTAATTTAAGTTCAACAGCAAATAAAAAAAAAAAAAAAAAAAAGAAAAGAAAGAGAGAGAGAAGAAGAGGAAGGGAGAGAAGTTCTATATGTGGAAAAGAATTCAATCTTCGGGACTGCTCTCAGAGAGAGCCTCCTCCTCCACCTCTTCATTCTCCTTTTGCTCTTGATTTCGATCCTGGCGGTGGCGTTGCTCGCCGGACTCGCCCATCAGTTGGAGCTCCGCCTTATCTACTCCGGCCGACGGCGCGCTCGCCGCGGAACCTCCGCCCATGGAGGCGGAAGACGGCTGCTCTGCCGCCGCGGGGGCGGCTACGGCCGGGATTGGCCGAGCTGCTGCCAGGTTGATGATCTGCGGGCCCTGCGGGAAAGTCCAAAGCTGCGGCTGGCTCGACGGCCCCGCCATGGCGGAGGGTGGCGGAATCATCCACAGAGCCCCCGGCGGTATCAATCTGCCGCCAGCAGTGGCAGCCCACATCGGCACCATTCCCTGCGCCGCGCCGATGGGGGCCAGTCCCGTGGAAATGGATATCGCGCCGCCGCCCGGGAGAAGTGGGTCTTGGACGGGATAGTAGGCCGCCGCAGCGGCGGCAGCTACGCCGGCCCCCGCCGCCCGGGATGGCTGGAGCTTTCGCCGCCTCTTCCTGACGGCCTCCTCCCCGTCAGCGTCAGCGGCGTCGGTGGATGTGGAGGTCACTGGGGCGGTCGATGGGGCCTGGGTCGGGATCTTGAGGGTCCCACCGACGTTGGTGGCGATGGCGGGGACCGTGCCAGTGCCTGTGGCGGCGATGATCGCTGGCTCCGCGTGCTGGAGGAGCCACCGGATGGTCTCGCCATCGGACTTGTGGCCGAGCTCGCGCGTCAACTGAAATATCCGGGCGGCGCAGGCGGCCGGCATCCGGATCCTCCGGCCACGACCCTCCACCTTGGTGTGCCGGTCCTTCGTCCGCCCGGTCGGCCGCCGTAGTATCTGGAAGCCACCCATCATCTCGATCGGCTCCGGTTTGGGGATTATCAACCGGTGGACCGGTAGGGCGGCTGGGGGAGGCACTGCCGTCCCGCCGCCACCACCTCCTCCTCCGCCACTGCCGCCGCCACCGGCCATTCTCAGGTCGGTTCTCCGGTCGTCGTCCTCCTGTTTTTGAGAATCCATCTCGGCTTCCGTCCTCCTCGCTTCGAAAAAGCTCACATCTTTTCGCGTTCCCTCCGCTCGCCTTCTAAATAACACACCACTCGGGCACGCAAAAGGCGAGAGAGAACAAAACCCTAGAAACCGACCTCCACCTAGTTTTATTCCCCCTCCCTCCCCATCCTACGGCGAGGCAACTCCCATTCACGGATGGACCCCACCGGCACTCCCTGTGGGCCGTCCGAACCGAACCAGGGTCCACCGGGTCAAATTTTGGGCAATGCCGACCAGGGACAATTTGGGAATTCTGGGAGCTGGAGATATATGGAAGATTATTAAAGGGTGGGGCGTGCGGTAGAGGATTCCCGTCCTGCTCCTCCCCTCGAACCCTTTTCGCTCGCCCCCGCGAAACTTCGCCAAACTTTTCTTCCCGATTTACGCACCCGGCCCGACACGGTTTTATTCCCAAAATACACACGGGCCGGCGCTGGACTAGCTTAGCTTTGCTCCTATCTTTTCATAAGGCACTCTAAGAGCCCCAGCGAGGGACCCAAGCCGGCCGGGCTCTCATAAACGCCGCCGTCTCATGATCAGGTCACCTGCGGGGCGCACCACTACGTGGGCCGGGTCCCAGCGGCCACCCAAAGGCAAAGTAAAAGGGGAGAGATGAGACCCGAGGCTAGACTCGGTTTATAGGAGGGTCGGGCTCTCGAGCACGGCACTGCCCAGGTCTTTGCGATCGCGAATCTCAAAGTAGTATTCGGAAAGATCGCACGCGCGCGAAATGCCGGGATGGCCTTCCACGTGAAAGATCGGCTGCCCCACATTTAGTACCTGTTGGTGCGGGACGCGTGGGTGACGATGCGGGCACGGCGTCCAAACGGCGCCAAATATCACGCGGATGAGTGGCGGAAGCAACAGGAGGACGGTGCGGGCTCCACATGGTAATGGACACACGTCGACCGCGCCGTTAGTGGAGTTTTACTAGTGGGGTCGACAACGCATACAATACCGGGCGCCGCGTGGAGAATACTGGGAAAGGTGGATTTATCGTTTTGATATAGAACAAAAATCACACGGCGGGCACATTTCATATGGATGGATTCCATGATTTACCGTATTATATTTAACAAGATATTACGCATGAAATATAATAATTTTAATATTTAATAAAATTTATTAAATTTATTATTAAATATTTATTTTAATATTTTGATGTTTGACAAATTAATTTTAAAATTAAATTTAAAAAAATCTGGTATAATTTTTTTTAAAAAAATACTTTCTGAAACTAAATTAGACCTCTTTACTTTTATAGATATAATTGATTACTAGATTCTGGATCTATGCAATATTTGAATTATAGATATTTGATATATTTTAAAATTTATTTAATAAAAATTATCATCTATTAAATTTATTATATCTATTATTTTAGATTTTTTAAAATTTTATTTTAAAAATTTAATGCTTGAAATTTTTTTTCTAAAACTAAGCCAGGGAAGCCTGGTATAACTTTTGAAGGAAAAACTCTCTCAAATTAAGCTAGTTTTCTTCGCTTTAATAGATATAATATATATTAATTTTTAAAAATTAAATATTATTTTAGTATATAGTTATTAGTTTTATAATTATGATATTCTCTTTCTTTCTTATTTTAAGTATAAACTTTTTAACCGATATATACTACATAATCATATGATATACATTGTGTTGCTGCCAAGATCGTCGTGGTTCGTAGCTGCTGTCGGCATCAGATTGCCCCTCGTCTCTTCGGGATCGGTCTGTGCTTCAGGACCTGCAAAACAGGATTAAAGACCCGGGCCGGGGATTCCAGCGGGAGCACTCCGACGGTCAAGTCAGTGGCGATCCAAGGGAACAAATCCTCCTGGTCGAGCCCCTTGAGATGGACTCCACACTAGGAGGAGTGAATGTGGTGAGTAGAGTGCAAGTGTACTGGAGAGGGTGATGGCCGAGGCGAATCGGAGGTGGCTCTCCTTTGTGACCTCGCCTCTCTTACTTGCTTGAGTGTGTTGGAGTATGTTCGTTACTATTATTCGTTACCTCCCCCGTTAGGGGTGCCGATGGCTCTTTTGAATCCAGGTGGTTGCTAAACACCAACCTCGGGATCTTCCCTATGTCAGCAGGCGCGTGCGACGATGTTTCGTGCCGTGAACGGGACGTCTTTCCTGATTCGTGATAGGGAAACTTGCTATGTGCTCTAACATTCCTTCCAGTCGCTCCGTTCCGAGAAACTTGGCAGGTCCTCGATCTGGGAGCCACCGTTCCCGGGATTCGAATCTCCTGGTTGACTTCCTCTTTCGGGTGGTGCAGGTGGTTGGTGGAGAGTGTGGTGCCTCGATCATGGAGCTTCTTTCTTCTCTGGTGTAAGTGGTAGCTGTGGGCAGTTATTACGGCCTGGTGGGCCTCTTTGCGATCCTCGGGCGACTCGCTGGCGTTCAGGGAGGACGATGCCGCCCTTTGGTTGCTGGCGCTTTCGTCCGAGGTGGGGGCCAAACTGGAGAGACAGGGCTTGACTCCGGCCCAGAGTGCTCGACCTCGAAGGGGCTCTGCTTGATGGAAGAGCGCTGGGCTCTACTCTGGACCAAGGGGCTCGACCTCGAGGGACTCGTTCTGGTGGAGGAGGGCAAGGCTCGACTCCGGTCCAGAGAGTTCGACCTCCAAGGGCTCGATCTGGCGGAGGAGGGCAGGACACGACTCCAACCCAAAGGGGTTGACCTTGAAAGGGCTCCACGTGGCGGAGGAGGGCTGAGCTCGACTCTGGACTAAGGGGCTCAACTTCGAGGGGCTCGGTCTAGGGGAGGTCACTCGGCTCCGACCTAAGTGTCTCAAACTCGCGGGAGCTGACCTGGCAGAAGATGGAGCTCGGCTTCGACAGGCCATCCCGACATTATGAGGGAGCTCGGCCCGGCAAAGGAGTCGAGGAGGAGTATCCGGCATGGCAACCTTCTCTGACGTGGCGTCTGACAGGTGTTCCATATCAGTGATCCTGCCACATCACATTGCACAAATTAATAATAATCAATAAGTCAATACACATCTTTAGGTAAATCAATATATAGTTTCTAGAATATATAGTGGTAACCAATATACAGTATATGGCTAAATGATATATATTTGATGGCTTAGTAATGCATGCTGTAAGTATTTTTAATACATATCCAGCAGTAATCTTAATATATATCTATAAATAAATTGATATATAATTTTTTAAATATAATGTTTGCTACTATACAGTATATGATCGGTTGATACACATCCAAAAAATAATTTTTCAACATTTCAATACACATTACTAAATAAATGGATATAAAATTTTTAGAATATGATGCCTACTATTGCCGCCTACACCACAATGGCCTGTAGCTTTGGGATGACCTCGGATGCCGACCTCGTCGCTCAGGAACCAGCTCACGTGCCCGGACCTGCAAAAAGAAGGAGACCTTGGCCGGGAATCCCGACGGGGGCACTCCGATCATCAAGTCAATGGTGATCTAGGAGAACGGATCCTTTCCTATGGGCCTCTTTGGTCGAACTCCATGCTTGGAGGAGGAGATTTTGCTTTAGAAAGAAAGAGTAGAGTGAGGGTGGCAGTGGTGGAGGAGAGCTCGAGCGGTGACGGCTGTGTCCGTTGAGACCCTTCCGACAGGTGCTTCGGTAGCCTCAGAATGCTCTGCTTTTACTTGCTCTCCCGTTTTCTTGCCTTTGCTTGCTTACTTTCTTCGAAGACCTTCTGAACCTTCTTTTTGGCCATAGACCCTTCCAGCAACCTACCTCGGGTTCTTCCCCCGCTGCAGGTGCCAGAAGGTCAATGTCCAGTAGCGCTTCGTGCCATGCACCCAGGTGCCTTCCCCATCCATGATAAGGGTTATGTCGCTGGCTCTGACCTTCCCTCTGGTCGCTGGCTCTGACCTTCCCTCTGGTCGCTCCACTTTGTGAAATTTGGCAGGGCCTCAATCGGGGAGCAGCAGCCCCCCTGATTTGAATCTTCGAGAATGATTTCCTCTTTCGGATGGTGCAAATGGTCGGTTGGGAGGTGCAGTGCCTTGGCCAGGATGCCGTTTCCTATCTGGTGTAAGTAGCGATAGGAGTAATCATGGCATCCTAAGGATGCCCATCCCTGGTCCTTGGGTGGCGGTCCTTCGTCTAAGGAAGGTGGCGCCGTCCCCTTCCTCCTGCTCCTGAATCCCCATAAACGCCATGGGCTTTGGCCACAGGGACGGCTTCTGGCTGCGGACCCCTGTTCTGAAAAGAGCTTGGTCCGAAGAGAAGGAGTTTGACTTCGATTGAGGTGAGATTGACCTTGAGGGAGCTGCCCGGCGAAGGAACTCGAAGAGAGCAGGAGCTGGACTTCGACCGAGGTGGGCTCGAACTCAAGGGAGCCGCTCGGCGGAGGAGCTCGAAGAAAGCAGGAGCTTGACTTCGATCGAGGTAGGCTTGACCTCGAGGGAGCCGCTTGGCGAAGGAGCTCGAAGAGAGTGGGAGCTCAACTTTGGCCGAGGTGGGCTCAACCTCGAGGGAGCCGCCCAGCGAAGGAGCTCGACTTCGGTCGAGGTGGATTTAACCTTGAGGGAGCCGCCCGACGAAGGAGCTCAAATAGAGTGGGAGCTCGACTTCGATTGAGATGGGCTCGACCTCGAGGGAGCCACCCGACAAAGGAGTTCGAAGAGAGCGGGAGCTCAACTTCAGCCGAGGTGGGCTCGACCTCGAGAGAGCCACCTGACGAAAGAGCTCGAAGAGAGGGGGAGCTCGACTATGATCGAGGTGGACTCAACCTCAAGGGAGCCGCCCGGCGAATGAGCTCAAAGAGAGGGTCTGATGTGGCAACTTCTGCCAATGTGGCATCCGGCTGGACTTTACAGGGACTACACGTCAGCAATCCTGCCACATCATTTGCCCCCCACTCCCAAGTCCCGTTGGTGCACGGCGCTCAGGATGAAGGGAGTAAATATGGAGCTAATGTGGAAAGGTGGAAATCGGGCACCATTAATATTGCGATCGCCGATGCCTCGCGAAACGGACCTTAAGACCAATGTAGGGACGACACGTCAGCTTGTTCAAGGAAGCATAATAGCTGACGCAGAACTCGAAACGACTTCGGGTGAACCGAAGCGTCGCTTCTCGTTGATCTCAACACGTGGCGCCAATCCGATGGTGGTGGTTTTGGGGGTTACGGTTGCTGTCTGGCCATTTTGAAAAAAAGGAAAGTTTCCTAAAAATATCCTTTCTTTCGAATTCTTCATGCCCGTCGATGGACTAGAGTCTTCCTTCTTCTTTCCTACACTGCCTGTCCTTTCTCTTCAAGGCCACCAGGTTAGTCTTTTTTAGTCCTTCTTCTCCGGTTAGGTAGAGTTCGTCCTTAAGGCCCTCCGAACTTCATTCTTCTTCTTCCTTCCTCATTTCCTTGTTCTTCCTTAGGATGGCCCCTTCAGGTCATAGCCACTATCCTTCGAGCAATCCTAATGAGGCAAGGCCTTCTAGACCGAGGACTCCATCCTTCGATGAGGAGGAGGAAATCCCTCTTCAGGTTCGCAGAAGCCTTTGCCCCACTGGGATTGTAATAGCGGAGCCTAGGGCTCATCTTCCTCCTCCTCCTGTCCTCGAAGTTCCCTCTGAGCCTTCTCGCTCGATTGGTCCCGGCGGCGTCACTTCGGTGATGACCGGGGAGGACCTCTCGATAATTCAGGAAGTCCTTGGCATCTCAGACTCCATCCAACTCTCGGTCCCAAGGCCGGGGGAACGGGACACCTTCAGTGGCCCAGGCCGGATCACCCTCTACGAGGAATCCCTTGCAGGGGGTCTTCGCTTCCCTTTTCATCATTTCTTCCTCTCTGTGCTTAGTAACTACCGTCTCATCCCAGCTCAGCTGGTTACGAATGTGGTTAGGACTGTCTTCTGCTTTATTGTCCTCTACCACTTTCACGGGATTATAGCTCATTTTTTGCTGTTCAGGGCCTTTTTCATCCTGAAACACCACCCGACCGAGGACGGGTGGTGGTTTATCTCTCCTTGCTCGAAAGGCATTAAATTTGAACTTCCCTCTTCTATCAAAGGATGGAAGAGCAAGTATTTTTTCGCCTCCGTTGAAGGAGTCGACTAGATCTGGAGTTGATGTGGTGAGATTGCTGACATGGGGGAGCCGACAAGCGCCACGTCAAGGGAAGATGCCATGTTGGACACCGCATCAATCCTCAGCCCCTACTCCGCTGCCGAGCCAAGCTGAGCTCCCTCGAGACAGCAAGCTGAGCTCCGTCCTCCACTAGGTCGGGCCTGCGAGCTCGGGATGCCCAGACCGGAGCAGCACTCTGCCCTCCAGAGCAAGACCCTCGGAGGTTGAGCCCTGTGGTCGGAGTCGAGCTCAGCACTTCTCCACCACGTGGAGCCTCTTCGAGTGCGAGCCCTCTGGACTGGGCCCGCACTCTGCCCTCCATAGCGAGACCCTCGAAGGTTGAGCCCTGTGGTTGGAGTCGAGCTCAGCACTCCGCCACCACGTGGAGCCTCTCTGAGCGCGAGCCCTCTGGACCGGGCCCGCACTCTGCCCTCCAGAGCAAGACCCTTGGAGGTTGAGCCCTGTGGTCGAAGTCGAGCTCAGCACTCCTCCACCACGTGGAGCCTCTCCGAGCATGAGCCCTCTGGACCGGGCCCGTACTTTGCCCTCCAGAGCGAGACCCTCGGAGGTTGAGCCCTGTGGTCAGAGTCGAGCTCAGCACTCCTCCACCATGTGGAGCCTCTTCGAGCGCGAGCCCTCTGGACCGAGCCCGCACTCTGCCCTCCAGAGTGAGACCCTCGGAGGTTGAGCCCTGTGGTCGGAGTCGAGCTCAGCACTCCTCCACCACGTGGAGCCTCTCCGAGTGCGAGCCCTCTGGATCGGGCTCGCACTCTACCCTCCAGAGCGAGACCCTTGGAGGTTGAGCCCAGTGGTCGGAGTCGAGCTCAGTACTCCTCCACCACGTGGAGCCTCTCCAACCGCGAGCCCTCTGGACCGGGCCTGCACTCTACCCTCCTCCACCAAGACGCCCCCACGAGCTCGGAGCGTCTAGGTCGGAGCGAGCCCTGCCATTCCAGCTCAGCCCTAGTTCGGATGAGGGCCCCGCCAACCCAGAACGTCGGCGAGCCGCCTGAGGACTATACTGGAGCACCTGCTGGACCGAACCGACTACCTGCAGCCACCGGTTACACTAGAAAGGAGAGAAGCACACTGATCGAGATGCCACGCTCCTCACCAACCACCTGGATCACCCAAGAGAGGAAGCCAACCGGGAGATTCGAATCCCGGGGGCGGCGGCCCACCGTTCGAGGTACTGTCATGCTTCCCGGAATGAGGCGACCATGAAGAGTGTCGAAGCGCATGACAGCTCCCCTTACCACGAATTGGGAAAGGCTCCTCGGGACACCGCCGCACGTGCCTGACAGTCCGGTGGAGATCCCGAGGGGGACGCCCATCGGTAACCTAGTTTGCAACAAACTTGGAGGTAACACAACAACACCAACACACAATCAAAGCACAAGGCCACAACAAAAAAAAAAGAGTACAAGCCCCACCAGGAAGAGGGGCATGGCACCACCAGCATTCCAGAGGAAGGTCGGGAAGAAGGGCCACACAGAGACTCCCTCTAACCAGGCCGCACTTCTCCTGACACACTTTTGACTCACTTTTATACAACACACTCCTCCTCATATGGAGTCCATCAAGAGGGGCTCGACCAGGAGGATCTGTTCTCCTGGATCGTCACTGACTTGACCGTCGGAGTGCCCCCACCGGAAACCCCGGTCCGGGTCACTAACCCTTATCTTGTAGGTCCAGGTCCACCAGACGGCGAGGCAGCTGAGGAGGTGCACTCCGACGCCGACAGCAGCTACAGGCCACGGCGATCTTGGCGGCAACAGATTGGCGTGCCAGGAAGGGGGGATCAAGCCCTCCATCTCTTTACAGATTGACACTCCATGGAAGGATGGTAACGATACAAGCACGGCAGGCCTATGCAAGGGACTCCCCTTCCCGAGGGAGCCCATGCCGTCTTGAGGCGGGGCCACCCGTTCCGGCAGTCCAACCACCTCCACCCGAGAAGGCAACGAGCCGGCCTTGCCGACAGGGAGAGCCACTCATCAAACCTTGGGTGGGCGGTGCTAGGACCCTATCGAGGCAGAATGGGCAAAACCCCCCATCATGGGTGCCAGGCATCCACGTCGCCTTCTCCGTCTCCTTCGGTGGAGGGGTCTGCTAACGAAGTCATCATGCGCGCAGCGGAAAAGCACATAGAGAAACATGAGCGCAAGCTAGCGGAGTTCTCCCACCGGTCCGCCAGTATGCAAGGCTCGACTAGCGAGCCAGCGGGCTACAACGCCCACCACAATTGAAGTCCTTCACCGGTCGTGACAAGATAAAGTATTATCGCTTCCACCGCGATTATGACCATGATACTGAGGAATACCGCAACCTCAAGTGAAAAATTGAGAAACTCATCAATAGAGGCTACCTCAAAAGGTTTGTGGGGGGCAGACCTCAAGTGGGGCCCCAGGCGCTCGTCGCTCTCTCGCCAGCTCCAACCATCGACACCCGCCCCACCGTGAAGCCGATGGGCGTGATCTCCTGGGGAGCTGCGCGCGTGTCCAAGAGGACCCGGGGGACAGGGGACCCTGAGAATGTACTCCCCACTGTGTGGGAAGGAGAAAGCGGGGGAGAAATATAAATAATGATGTCGCGGTCGTCAGGATAACGATCGCAAACCACCCTGAAAAATAATAATAATAATAATACATCATGGTCGATAACGGAAGCCCCATAGACGTGCTTCCTTATAATGCCCCCTCCAAGAGTACCGCAATGATGACTTTTGTGGTCGATGGGCTTCCTACAGCCCACAATGTCATCTTGGGATTGACTCAGGCCCAACCTGCTCGATTTTGACTTCAACAAAACTCGCCGGCAATGAGCAGCCCCGGCATTACAACGCCCGGGTTTGGCCAAGAACCTTCAGGCCCGGAGACCTAGTGTCGCGCCGAGCAGAAGCGTATCAGTCCCGGGAACACGGCGAGCTCCCACCAAACTGGGAAGGTTCCTACAGAGGACAACTGAAGCCCCCTCACAAGAGGCATATTATCTCAAAGATCTCAACGGCGTCAGGCCCTCCCCGGACATGGAGTGCTCACAGTCTGCGAAGACGCCACCGATGATGTAAGATTTCCTACCAATAACAATGATAATGACTTTTTCCTTGCACGAGTATCTATATGTCTTGCAGGAAAGAATCGATAGCGTCCTCGAGCCTAGCTCGAGGATGTTAAGGGATCTTCAAGCCATGCCGCTCTCAATCTCAAGCATCCCCGAGCCTAACTCCAGGACGTCAAGGGATCTTCGAGCCATGCCGCTCTCAATCTCAAGCATCCCCGAGCCTAGCTCCAGGACATCAAGGGATCTTCGAGCCATGCCGCTCTCAATCTCAAGCATCCCCGAGCCTAGCTCCAGGATGTCAAGGGATCTTCGAGCCATGCCGCTCTCAATCTTAAGCATCCCCAAGCCTAGCTCCAGGACATCAAGGAATCTTCGAGCCATGCAACTCCCAGTCATCAATGTCCTCGAGCCCAGCTCCAGGACGCCAACCCAAGACCGAAGCTCAGACCTCCGGCCAAGGGATCATCGAGCCATGCAGCTCGCGATCAACAACGTCCCCGAGCCCAGCTCCAGGACGCCGACCCAAGACTGGATCTCAGACCTCCGGCCAACGGATCATCGAGCCAAGCCGCTCTCAATCTCAAGCATCCCCGAGCCTAGCTCCAGGACGTCAATGGATCTTCGAGCCACGCAGCTCTCAGTCATCAACGTCCCCAAGCCCAGCTCCAAGGGATCATCAAGCCATGCAGCTCTCGATCAACAACATCCCCGAGCTCAGCTCCAGGACGCCAACCCAAGATCGGAGCTCAGACCTCCGGCTAAGGGATCATCAAGCCATGCAGCTCTCGATCAACAACATCCCCGAGCTCAGCTCCAAGACGCCGATCCAAGACCAAAGATCAGACCTCCGGCCAAGGGATCATCGAGCCAAGCCACTCTCAATCTCAAACATCTCCGAGCCCAGCTCCGAGATGCCAAGGGATCTTGGAGCCAAGCAGCTCCTATCAACGCCTCGAGCCCAGCTCCAAGGTGCTAAAGACCTGAGCCAAGCCCTTAGGCAACCCTTGGACCGGAGCCCAGCTCTTCATCCAGGAAGGTCTCGAGCCTAGCTCCAAGGCAATCAAATCCTGTGACCCTCTTCTCTGATCTCCCTGCTTATCAAAAAAAAAAAAGGAAGAAGCGAGGGGAAGGAAAGAAAGAGAATGAGAGGGAAACACGGCAATAAAGCTATCATCTCTTAACCCAAGACTGGAGCTCAGATCTCTGGCCAAGGGACCTTCGAGCCACGCAGCTCTTAGTCATCAACATTCCCAAGCCCAGTTCCAGGATGCTAACCCAAGATCGGAGCTCAGATCTCCGGCCAAGGGACCTTCGAGCCACGCAGCTCTCAGTCATCAACGTCCTCGAGCCCAGCTCCAGGATGCCAACCCAAGACCGGAGCTCAGATCCCCAGCCAAGGGACCTTCGAGCCATGCAGCTCTCGGTCATCAACGTCCCTGAGCCCAGCTCCAGGATGCCAACCTAAGATCGGAGCTCAGATCTCCGGCCAAGGGACCTTCAAGCCACGCAGCTCTCAATCATCAACATCCCTGAGCCTAGCTCCAAGACGCTAACCCAAGATCAGAGCTCAGATCCCTGGCCAAGGGACCTTCGAGCCACGCAGCTCTCAGTCATCAATGTCCCCGAGCCTAGCTCCAGGATGCCAATCCAAGACTGGAGCTCAAATCTCCGGCCAAGAGACCTTCGAGCCACGCAGCTCTCAGTCAACAACACCACCGAGCCCAACAGCTCTCAAATGTCATAACCTTGCGCCCAACTTGCCGACATTGAAGTCTAATAACTCAACCCCAGGCAAGGTGAGGCCCTCTTCTCTGATCTCCCCACTCATAAAAAAAAAAAAGAAGAAAAAAGAGAGAAGAAGAAGGGGAGTGAAAGAAAGAGAAAAAGGAAGGAAGAGCCAAGCTAAAGACAGGTTGCAAGGAAATTCAGGTTTCATTGATTAAAAATCGGTTACAAGCATTTTGCGGGCCCCCGACATGCCGGGCGACCCTGACCAAGCACAAGAAGCAAAAATACAAAGCAAAAAAAGGAAAATGGCTACTCCGCGCTGGCCGGCCCCCCTACTGAGCCCTGAGGCTGAGAGTTCCCGCCTTCAGGAACCTCCGGCTGAGAGGCTTTGGTCTCAGACGATTTGGCCTCGACTGGTGTCGGAGGCTCTGAGGCCATGGCCTCCTCAACAACCTCCTCATCGGGCTCCGTATCCGAGGCTGAAGGATATCTGAGACGGTTACGGCTCTTCTAAGGAACAAGTGCCTCGATACGGCAGCGCAAGAACATGAAGCCCTTGTAGAAGGCATCCGACGCCATCTGATGAATCTCGGCGATGAACTCCTCCGAAGCCTTGAACTTCGCAACGGCCTCCTCGGTGCCCTTCTTGGCCTCAGCAGCCCCCTTCCTCGCCTCGGCGGCCTCCATCCTGGCAGCCTCCGCCGACTTGGCTGCCACCTCTGTCGCCTTCTCAGCTGCGGCCAGCTTCTCCTTCCTTGCTGCCAGCTCCGCCTTGGCAACTCGGGAGGCCTCCTTGTGCCGATCAACCTCAGCACTATACCAATTTAATTTCTTCTCGACGGTGGAGAGATCGTCGATGGCTTTCTTTGAGTGACCCCGCTCCATGTCACGGGCCTCCAGGAGTCTCTTCGCTCGCCCCTCGACGTCGGCGATCTGCCTCTCCAGGTCCTTGACCTTCTGTTCGAGTGCCCCATTCGCCCTGGCCTTCTCCTTCAGGTCGGTTTTCAGGATTTCGATCTCGGCCGCCTGTTGCCGCTCGAGACGCTCCCAGTTCTGATAACATTCCTTAATGAAGAGGGCCTCGGCACCGATCTACACCATGAAAAGAGGTCAGCCCAAGAAAAAAAAAGAAAAAGAAGAAAGAGGAAGAAAGAAGAAAGGGACAGCTCACCGAGTAGAGCTGTGGGAAGATGGTGTTGATGACGTCGTCCAACCGCATCCCGGCCATATCATGCCGGTCGCATGTCTGGATCGAGAAGTCCATCATGCATCTGCCAGTTCGGGGCTCCGGAGGAACGAGCTTTCTGGCCCCATCTTGAAGGGGAGAAGGCGTCGTGCCTCCTCCCTCCTACCCTTTCCTGTAGTGGGCGGCCTTGCCCTGCTAGCTACAAGGCCCTGGGAGGCAGGCTGAGTAGCTAGCACCGGTGCAGGCGGCACCTCGGTCGCGGTCTTAGTCGCGGCCCGAACCTCCTCGTTCCTAACCTCGACCACAGGTGGACTTGGAGGACTGCAAGACACAGCGGCAGCAGCTGCGGCCCTTGCCCAGGCCACAACTTCGGGCTCCGTAGTAAGGGCCGCCCCCTGATGACCACGTCGCTCGGGGACCCTCCAGGCCTCCTGCTGGACCGGCCTCGACACCGTGGAAGCCACCCTCTCCACTGGCGCGGGGGTGGCTTGAGTCTCCTCCGAGCTCTGACCGGCTAGAGAAGCCAAGCTCGAACCAGCCACTATGGCAGGGGCAGCCACAGGAGCACTCTCGCCCCGAACCCGCCTCGATGGAGGCTGCTCGGCCAACCCGGTTGGTGGCCTCTTCCGAGTGATCGCCAGTAGATTGCTCTCAAAGAAAATCATCCCTGCATGCAAGTCACACAATAGTCAGAATCCATGGGAAGCAATGCAAGAAATGCAAGGAAGGAAAAGGAAAGTTCAGGTCGAACTCACCCAACCCATTCGTTGGGTTGACCCCGGAGTCGGTGAGGTTCTGCTCATATAACAGGACCTCGAGAGGAGGGATCTAGGTGGTACGGAGCTGCTCGTAGTCATCCCGGTCTGCCGCATAGACCATAAAATTTCAGTTGGGGGACTTGTCTGGATCGCTCCAGACCCAGTCGACCCCCTCAACCTCAACAAAGAAAAATTTACTCTTCCATCCCCTGATGGAAGAGGGGAGCTCGAATCTAATGCCCTTCGGACGGGAGTACAAGGACCACCACCCGTCCTCAGTTGGGTGGCGCTTCAGGATGAAAAAGGCCCTGAACAAAGAAAACCGGGCAACAAACCCGTGAAGGTGACAGAGCACAATGAAAGAGAAAATGATCCTAATGGCGTTTGGCACTAACTGTGCAGGGACCAAACGATAATTGTCCAAGACAGACAGGAAGAAAGGGTGAAAAGGAAACCGGAGACCCTCGGAGAAGGTCTCTTCGTAAAAAGCAAGGCGACCAGGGCCACTGGAAGTGACCCGTTCCCCCGGCCGAGGGATCATGAGGCGAACAGAACTTGGGATGCCATAGACATCTTGAACGGTCCTTAGTTCCTCGGCGGTGATCGTCGAGGTAGCCCCGCCAGGACATGTGGACCGAGTGGACTCAAAAATGGGAATAGAAGAAGGAGGAGGGAGAGAAGGACCAGATCCTGGTTCCCTGATGAGTACCAGACCGAGAGAACACCTACTACTGAACTCGAAGCGAGTTACATCCTCCTCCCTGCCAGAAGAAGAAGAAGATGCCGGCCTCCGCTCGAAAGGACCGGCCTCGCCCTGATCAGTGGAGGTACAGAAGCCCGAGCCAAAATAGGACATCCTCAAGAATAAGGGGAATGAAGGACTCGAAGTGAGGGACGGAAGAGCATACTCAACTCGAAGAAGACCCCAGACCCGGAGAAAGAACCCTACTCTAGCTGGGGGAGAAGGAAGAAGAGACTAACATAGTTCCTTAGAAAACCTGAGGCAACTGTGAGGAAGAAGGAAGCTTGGACGCAGCAGCAGGCACGAAAAATTCAAAAGAATAGATGTTTTGGGTAAGGCCCTCCTTTCATTTCGAAATGACCCATGGATTCGTATCGATCCGACCCCTCTGTCAACGAATCCACGTCACGTGCTACCCATCGGTGAAAACGGCATCCCGGCCACTCTAAATTCTGTGCCAACATTAACTACTCCTCGGACATGGCCACGTGGCACCCCCACACTGGCTCGCAAGGCCATCTCTCGAAGCGCCAGTAATCATGGCCATCATTGTGCCATATTTTCACCTTTCCACGTCAGCACCACAATTACTCCCTTTGGCCCAAGCGCCATGCACTAACGGGCCTCGGGAGTGGGGGGAAATGATGTGGCGGGATTGCCGACGTGGGGGAGCTGACAGGCGCCACGTCAAGGGAAGATGCCACGTTGGACACCGTGTCAATCCTCTGCCCCTACTCCGCTACCGAGCCGAGCTGAGCTCCCTCGAGACAGCGAGCTGAGCTCCGTCATCCGCTAGGTCGGGCCCACGAGCTCGGGATGCCTAGACCGGAGCCGCACTCTGCCCTCCAGAGTGAGACCCTCGGAGGTTAAGCCCTGTGGTCGGAGTCGAGCTCAGCACTCCTCCACCACGTGGAGCCTCTCCGAGCATGAGCCCTCTGGACTGGGCCTGCACTCTGCCCTCCAGAGCGAGACCCTCGGAGGTTGAGCCATGTGGTCAGAGTCAAGCTCAGCACTCCTCCACCACGTGGAGCCTCTCCAAGTGAGAGCCCTCTGGACCGGGCCTGTACTCTGCCCTCCAGAGCGAGACCCTTGGAGGTTAAGCCTTGTGGTCAGAGTAGAGCTCAGCACTCCTCCACCACGTGGAGCCTCTCCGAGCGCAAGCCCTCTGGACCGGGCCTGCACTCTGCCCTCCAGAGCGAGACCCTCGGAGGTTGAGCCCTGTTGTCAGAGTCGAGCTCAGCACTCCACCACATGGAGCCTCTCCGAGTGCGAGCCCTCTGGACCGGACCCGTACTTTGCCCTCCAAAGCGAGACCCTCGGAGGTTGAGTCCTGTGGACAAAGTCAAGCTCAGCACTCCTCCACCACGTGGAGCCTCTTCGAGCGTGAGCCCTCTGGACCAGGCCCGCACTCTGCCATCCAGAGCGAGACCCTCGGAGGTTGAGCCCTGTGGTCGGAGTCGAGCTCAGCACTCCTCCACCACGTGGAGCCTCTCCAAGCATGAGCCCTCTGGTCCGGGCCCGCACTCTACCCTCCTCCACCAAGACGCCCCCGCGAGCTCGGAGCGTCTAGGTCAGAGCAAGCCCTGTCATTCCAGCTCAGCCCCAGTTCGGACGAGGGCCCCGCTAGCCCAAAACGTCGACCAGCCGCCCGAGGACTACACAGGAGCACCTACTAGACCAAACCGACCACGTACAGCCACCGGTTACACTAGAAAGGGGAGAAGCACACTGATCGAGATGCCACGCTCCTCACCAACCACCTGGATCACCCAAGAGAGGAAGCAAATCAGGAGATTCGAATCCCGAGGATGGCGGCCCACCGTTCGAGATACTGCCATGCTTCCCGGAATGAGGCGACCATGAAGAGTGTCGAAGCGCATGACAGCTCCCCTTATCACGAATTGGGAAAGGCTTCTCGGGACACCGCCGCATGTGCTTGACAGTCCGGTGGAGATCCCGAGGCGGACGCCCAACGGTAACCTAGTTTGCAACAAACTTGGAGGCAACACAACAACACCAACACACAATCAAAGCACAAGGCCACAACAAAAAAAAAAGAGTACAAGCCCCACCAGGAAGAGGGGCATGGCACCACCAGCATTCCAGAGGAAGGTCGGGAAGAAGGGCTACACAGAGACTCCCTCTAACCAGGCCGCACTTCTCCCGACACACTTTTGACTCACTTTTACACAACACACTCCTCCTCGTGTGGAGTCCATCAAGAGGGGCTCGACCAGGAGGATCTGTTCTGCTGGATCGTCACTGACTTGACCGTCGGAGTGCCCCCACCGGAAACCCCGGCCCGGGTCACTAATCCCTGTCTTGCAGGTCCAGGTCCGCTAGACAGCGAGGCAGCTAAGGAGGTGCGCTCCGACGTCGACAGCAGCTACAGGCCACAACGATCTTGGCGGCAACAGGAGTGATCCGGACCGGACTCCGAATTGGAACCCAAAGGTCGAAGTGGCTAATTGAGAGATTTATGACCAGCTCGTTGCTGACCAAATTCCTTCCCTCGAGGTTCTGCTATCGAAGCAGAACCTGTTCGAAGCCAGGCCAGCCCAATCCGGGAGTTGGGTGAGTTCGGCGTAAACATTCCTTTCTTCTTATTCTGCGGGTCTGTTCGCGTTCGATGCTGACCTTGTTTCTTTCTTTCTTGCAGGCATAAAATTCTCGATGGAGCAACTTATCCAGTCCTCCCAGAAGAGGGGTGCACCAGTGGGACCTAGGGAGTCCCCATCGAAGACGGCCCGAAATGAGCCCAATCCGAGGCCCGGGCCTGTTGCAGCCATCGGTCCATGCAGAAGAACGGTCAAACCGACCCCCAAATCATCGAGGCAATAAATTCTGCCTTCGGTTCGGGAGTCTGATGTGATCGTGCGGGCCCGGCCCGTTGCTGCTGTCATTGCCGCGCCCCCACCTCCTGAAGTCATTGAGGTGGAAGCGGGAGGAGAGGAGGGGAGGGAGCCACCATCGACGACGCCGTCCGATGTGGCAACAAGCTCCAACAGGGGTTCAGAGATGTCTTCGACCACCCTTGAGGGCACGGTGATGCGGGACGACTCTAAGATTACTAAATATGCAAGAAAAATAATAAAATAATTTTTTTATGATTTTTTATAATTTATGCTTGTGAGCTAAAGTTCAAAGTTAAGCAAAGAACCAGCAGGATATTCAGCAATGCAAAGAATCATCGTATCGCAGGCATGCTCATGCAAAATAATAAGAACCAGGACCTGGAAATTTAGAAACTCCAGGTTTATGATAGCTTATCTTCATCAAATCAAATATCAAGAGAAGGAAAGGATATTACAAATCAGTGATTTAAAGAACTTTCGATGAAGAGATCACACAGTACTCTGATTGGAGTATGGATGATGAAGCTCGATTCCCTTGATAGATGGCTGATTTGGAGCGGTCCTAGAGGCAAAGAGGGCCTCCTTTGGGGAGATGAAACACCTCGGGGATCTGCAAAATATCAGAGGTCAGCAAGAAACAACAAAATAAGTAGAAAGGAAATTGATGGAAAGAAGAAAGGGGAATCAGGGCTCCAAGGGCTAGCGGCTAGAAGGAGAAGATGGCTTCTTCTTCTTGGATGCCTGAGGCTCTTCAACTGGGGGCGTGGCTGATGTTTGGAAGTTGATTTGCTGCTAGGGCCTGGGGGTTTGCAAGGGCAAGGGGTCAGCCAAGGCAAGAAACCAAGAATAAGAACACAAAGAAAAAAATTAAGACACCAATCTGGAAGCAATTCCGCAGAGTTTTTTTGATTTCATGAAAAAAGTTCCTTACAAGAGGGGGAGGGGTGGGGTATTTATAGAGCTCCATGACCTCTCCTAACTAGGATTACACTTAGGTTAATAAGCCTTTTTCTAGTTAGATTACAAGTCCTTCTCCTAACTAGGTTAGAATTACAAATTTTAAAACAACTAGAAACATAAATCCTAACTATGTTAGACTAGTCTTCTCCTTCTCACTTAAGGACACTTCCCTTTGAGCTTGGACTTGGTCAAGCTCCATAAATTCGGTTTTGGACCTTGGGGCAACAGCAAGGATGCCTCCTTCATGGGCTTGGACGAGTTTTTGAGGGGCTCATGTGCGCTTCCAGGGGCTGGGTGCAAGGCTGGCATATTCTAGGAAATCTGGCTGGAATCTTGCTTCTTAAGGGCTTGGGCTTGGCGCCTGGGCTTGATTTCTCCTTGGCTGGGCACAGATGGACCTCTAAATCATGGATGTCCTAGTTTGGAAATATACTCTGGCATCTGGACTGGAATCTGGGTATCTGGAAAATATCTGGAAGGAATCATAATTTCTGGAAGTATTTTGGATCCTGGGGTGTCACACAACATCCAACAAGCTGATGTAGTGGCTTCTGACTCCTGGATGTGGCCTAGTGGAACTCCAAAATAGGGTAACCTCCTCTCTTGTAAAAAAATTGATTCTTACTGGACTCATGGCTGAAGTACATGACTCAGAACTAGACTAAGATTGAGGGTTGAGACAAATCAACTATCCTTAACTTATTACAGGACTCAATCTTAATCGATTACAAAATTTTCAAAACTTTGACACATGACTAAGTAAATAAAATAGAGCCCAGTAATCTGTGTCTGATCCTGGTGCCCCCACTAATTCTTCCGTGATGGGAGAAACTCGACCCCATCGAGTAAGGGTCAATTTGGCTCAAGGAGGGTCTAGGTTGAGGCGCTGCAGATCCGCACCAGCGTTCCACAAGTCCTCAAATTCTGGTCGACCTTACCACCGAACCAAGTATCGCTGACAGTCTCTATCCCAGGTATCGATAGCTTGATCGTCCAGAGCACTCTCAATCTTTTCCTCATCAAAAGGCCAAATTGTATGTGGTCGCTCTGGGATGGGTTCACTCGCAAAGAAAGAGAGTGGCTCAAAGGGCTCGCTGGGTATCTCTACTGGGTCCCTATACTATACAAAGTTTGAGATGATGAAGGTGGAGCTAATATCTAAATCAAGTGGTCTCTCAAGCACATAAGCATTAAGTCTACTACTCTTCATTAATTTGGATGGGCCAGCTTTGCGAGCATGAAATTCCTTAACAATCACATGATCATCTACAAATTCTTTATCGCTCTTTCGAGAATTAGCCAAGTTCTTATAAGGTTTATTAATTATGTTCAGCTTTTGACTAATTTCATGATGCATATGCTGTGCAGAGATAAGTGTAGGTGTGGATATGTGATTCAAGGCTGTGGATTTATTGGACTCAACTAACACCTAATAGACTCGACAAGACTTCCTATCAAAGAAAACTTTATTGAACTCATTGGGACAAAACCTAATAGACTATAGACTCATTAGGTTTGATCCTTGCATGGCATGCATATGAGAACTTACTATGTACTCCTACTAAGTTCCATAAGGTTTTTTTAAAGTAAGATGCAAACATGACATGAATAATGAACGAATGCAATATGCAAACTCCTATAAAATGCAACCTAATACTAAAAAAAATAGAAGAAGTTTCAGGAAAGGATAGAAAATGAGATGTAGGTTCAGGGTTAGTCCGGCAGGAAAAGGGTTCGGGATTGATTGGATAGAATGGAATGCAAGAAGGTGTGTTAGGAATTAGTCCTAGACTAATGAGGTTTACCTTATGGGTTTGGGGTATTCCTACAGGGTCTACATTATGGAAGAATGGGTCATTAATTTCAGGAAAGAGATCAATTGGAGTTGAAGGAATAACTTCATCCTGAGGGTACTGATAAGAGATCAAGTCCTTAATAAACTCTTTTGGCTCATGAAGTTCAGGACTAGATTCTACAATTGGGTCCTCTTCTAAAGTCTCCTCAGGTAGAGTTGCAAACACAAGGTCATGGGTTTCTTCCTCTAATGATTCTTCCACTACAAGTTCAACTTGGGTGTGGTCAGGTTCAACTAATTCTAGGGTGGCTTCTACCTGGGTATCTATTGATTCAACTAATCTAAGTCTCTTATGGGAAACTCTTCTTCTTCCTCCTCATACTGTTCCACTAAGCTTGGGTCAGCCTCATATATCTCCTCTTCTAGGTCATCTTGGTGGACTAATGGGGAGGTAAGAGGGGTTTGGCTAATGAAAAATTGACTAGGATTTGGGGTAACAGGGGTGGATAAACTAAGGGTTATGCGTTCATAGGTTATGGGTTTAAAGGTTATGGGTTCAAAGGTCATGGATTCAGTTCTATGGGTCTGGGGTGTAGGAGGGTTATTCTTGTTAGACTCAGTTTGACTAAATATGAGTTCCCTTTAGTTTGACTCAAATTCCAAGGCTCTGTAATAAGCTTCCTCTGGTCCTCAATCGGCCAGTGACACAATTCCCAACTGATGTCCTCACGTAGGCCATATCGAAACCTCGATATGGTCATAAGCTCATGTTCAATTATGTTACACTTCCTAATAAACTCCTTAAATTGGTCAATGTATTCAGACAGTTTTGTCACCCTGTTTCAAGTTGCACCATTGGGTTGAAAGTTTATGCTCATAAAATGGACCTAGGTACTCTTTTCTCAACTTACTCCTCATAGCTTTCCATGTACTTATCTGTTCTCCTTTCCAATAACATTCATCCTCAGTATGTTCCTAATGTTGCTTAGCATATCTGATTAACCCATGTGTAGCCAAACTAATCTTCTCTAGCTCTGATATCCCAGTATACTCAAAGTACTGATCCATCATATCCTCCCATTCAGTATACACCTTAGGATTTGGTCTTCCATTAAAGAGGGGTGCATAAGGTTGAGTGCTCCTATGGGTCGTTCATCTTGGTTCAGGTAATCATAATTGGGTCTTCTATGGTTAGGTTCTAAGGATGGGTCATGGTATGGGGTTCTCCTAGGATTGGGCTCCCTATATGGATCAGAGTATTGGGTTCTCCTAAGGTTGGACTCCCTATATGGGTCAGAGTATTGGGTTCTCCTAGGATTGGACTCCATGGTTACACTAGTTGAATTGGATTAAGTCTACTGGCATTGGGTTCCTAATCTAATGCAAACAATCAAACAAGCAAGCAAAGTGATGTGGTGCAGTCAAGCATGCAAAAGAGAGAAAAATGTTAGTATAATCTAGGGTTTCCTAACCTAGAGCCAAAACTGGGTGGGTCAGCTCAATTTACACTTAACCCAGTAGCTAATCCTTCCTCTGGTCAGGTAGAGGGTGGGAGTATGGGAGGCCCCCCTGCTTTTGCAGGGATCCAATTAAAAACCACAACACCACTTAGGTGGTTTGACTCTGGACCCTCAGCTTTAAACACCAGATTTCAGTAATAGCCACCGGATTAAATGCACTAGTTGGCCCACACAATTCGGACCCGACCTGTTGGTGTCACCTAGCCCTCTAGGATAAATTAGGTCTAATTGATTTTAATTAGGCTTGGGTTAGTATGATGATGGTTGTTTTGGGCCCAAGACAGGTGATGAAATCCTGCCCTGATCTTAGATAGTGATTGCCCTTAAGATTATGTTAATCAGATGATGGACATTCAATGAGTCCTAATGCAAACTAAAATAATCAAAAAAATAAAATATTTTTGTATATTTTATGATGTGACAAATTAGGTTTAAGTTGATTAGGTTAGCAATCAAATTAGACTTGGGATTGGGGTGTGTGGAAGTTGATTAGGTTAGGTTGAGTCAAGTGCAGAAATATCAGAATTAGGGTTTTAGAAGATATAGATTTTGATGCAGAAAAAAATCAAAAAAAAAAAATTAGAATAGAGGATGGACAGTGGTGATGAACTCTACTAAATTTCATGTAGAACAAAAATCAAATTATGATACAAATCCTATGGTTTTCAGACTGCTGCAGAAATTTTGGGATTTTTGTTAGGGTTTCTAATATGCCAAATTTTAGGGACTTAGGGTTCCTATAAAATTAATTTAAAATTTTGATAAAACAGAGGACAAGACTGAGAACAATACATGCAAATTTTGTAGAAAAATAAAATTTTTAGATGGTCTAAATCAGATGGAAATCAGACACCTAATGCAGTGGATAGGATGCAGAAAATCCATGAACTAGGGTTTTGTGAACTTAATGCAGATGAAAACTATCCTAAACCCGCTCTGATACCAAACTGATGGGGGACGACTCTAAGATTGCTAAATATACAAAAAAAAAATAGTAAAATAATTTTTTTGTGGTTTTTATAATTTATGTTTGTAGGCTAAATTTCAAAGTTAAGCAAAAAACTAGCAGGATATTTAGTAATGCAAAGAATCATCGTATCGCAGGCATACTCATGCAAAATAATAAGAACCAGGACCTGGAAATTTAGAAACTCATAATTTAGGATAGCTTATCTTCATCAAATCAGATATCAAGAGAAGGGAAGGATGTTACCAATCAGTGATTTGAAGAACTTTCGATGAAGAGATCATAAAGCACTTTGATTGGAGTCTGGATGATGAAGCTCAGTTCCCTTGATTAGATGGCTGATTTGGGGCGATCCTGGAGGCAAAGAAGACCTCCTCTAGGGAGGTGAAACACCTCGGGGATCTGCAAAATATCAGAGATCAGCAAGAAACAACAAAATAAGTAAAAAGAAAATTGATGGAAAGAAGAAAAGGGAATCAGGGCTCCAAGGGCTGGCAGCTAGAAGGAGAAGATGGCTTCTTCTTCTTGGACGCCTGAGGGCTCTTCGACTGGGGGTGTGGCTAATGTTTGGAAGTTGATTTGCTGCTAGGGCCTGGGGGTTTTCAAGGGCAAGGGGTCGGCCAAGGCAAGAAACCAAGAACAAGAACACAAAGAAAAAAATTAAGACACCAATATGGAAGCAATTTAGTAGAGTTTTTTTTGATTTCATGAAAAAAGTTCCTTACAAAAGGGGGAGGGGTGGGATATTTATAGAGATCCGTGCCCTCTCCTAACTAGGGTTACACTTAGGTTAACAAGCCTTTTCCTGATTAGATTACAAGTGCTTCTCTTAGCTATGTTAGAATTACAAATTTTAAAACAACTATAAACATAAATCCTAACTAGGTTAGACTAGTCTTCTCCTTCTCACTTAAGGACACCTCCCTTTGAGCTTGGACTTGGTCAAACTCCATAAATTCGATTTTGGACCTTGGGGCAGCAGCAAGGATGCCTCCTTCATGGGCTTGGATGAATTTTTGAGGGGCCCAGGTGGGCTTCCAGGGGCTGGGCGCATGGGCTGGCATATTCCAGGAAATCTGGCTGGAATCTTGCTTCTTAAAGGCTTGGACTTGGTGCCTGGACTTGATTTCTCCTTGGCTTGGCACAGATGGACCTCTGGAATCATGGATTTCCTGGTTTGGAAATATGCTCTAGCATCTAGACTGGAATCTGGGTATCTGGAAAATATCTGGAAGGAAGTGTTTTGGATCCTGGGGTGTCACACAAAATCTAACAAGCTGATGTAGTGGCTTCTAACTCCTGGATGTAGCCTGGTGGAACTTCAAAATAGGGTAACCTCCTCTCTTGTACAAAATTTAATTCTTACTGGACTCATAGCCGAAGGACAGGACTCAGAGCTGGACTAAGGTTGAGGGTTAAGACAAATCAACTATCTTCAACTTATTACAGGACTCAATCTTAATTGATTACAAAATTTTCAAAACTTTGATACATGACTAAGTAAACCAAATAAGGCCCAGTAATCTGTATTTGATCCTGGTGCCCCCACCACACGGCGGTGACCACAGCGAGGAAGAAGACCAGCTCCCGAAAGGCGCCCATCGAGGTGGCGCCAAACTCGTCGGTGATTCAGGATCGGTCCCTGGTCAAGCGTATGATGGATTTTGCCATCCAATCACGTGACCGGCAGGAAAGGGGAGAAAGGCCTTTGCCGGATGCCATCCTCAGCACCTTCCCCCACCTCTTCACAGTAGGGTCCCTTGCCTTTTTCCTTCTCATTTTTAATTCATCATTTTTTTTGCATGACTGACATCTTCTTTGGTGCAGCTCGAAACGGACCTCCTGCTCATCCGCGATTACTGCTCCCATTGGGCCAAAAGGGAGAAGTTGAAGGAGCAGGAGATGGCTTCGCTGGTGGTCAAAGCTAGAGAGAAGACCAATAGGGCCCAGGAAGTAGAGGAGAAAAATAAGGAATTGAAGGCCGAGGCGACGAGCATTGAAAGGCATAGCAAGGAGCTCGAGGCGTCCTTGGCTCAGGAGAAGGATCGGGTCAAGCATCGGAACTAGGAGCTCAAGGCTGGGGTTGCTCGGATAGAAAAGCTAAAGGCCGAAGTGGCCCGGGAGGAGGAACAGGCTCGAGCTCTCTGGGCTCAGCTAGAGGCAACACAAGCTCGGGCTGCCATCGCTGAAGAGAAGGCCTCGGGGGCGGTGGCCTTGATGGAGACCGTGAAAAAGGAGAATGCCGAAGCAGTACCAAACTTCAAGGCCTCGACAGAATACATTGATGAGGTTAAGGAGGTGGCCATGGACTCGTTCCTCAAAAGGCTAAGAGTTATGCCAGTCCAGGGCGACACACCCTTTTCCAGAGCTGAACCTGGAGGTGCTCGCCTTCCCAACCATTCCATGCGGCGACCCGGTTTGGGCCATAGCCGAAGCGGAGGAGGAGCCTACGGCCGTTGTCGAAGCAGCTCCGTCGGTGGAGGTCCAAGAGGATGCTGTCCTACCTCACCTCCGTTCCGGGAAGGAGCTTGTAGAATAGAGACTTTTTCTTTTTGCTTCTTGTATTTTTGCTTCTTCCTGGACTGCCCGGCCTGTCGGTGGTCTTTTTCTCTTTGCTTCTTATATTTTTGCTTCTTCCTGGACCGCCCGGCTTGTCGGAGGTCTGGGATAGTGTAATTTTTCTTAACTTTGAATGAAGTATCCTTTCTGTTAACTAAGCTCATAGAATCCCTCATCTACTTTCCTTTGTATTCCTGATTGCATCAACTGAAGGAAAACCAGTACATCGGACGCCCACATAATTAAAGTTTTTAATATGCATACAGAAAAATCTACTCATGTACAAGATCTAATATAAACTTGATGCATGTAACAAATACACATGCATGTATAGACAAGTACAATAATTATAAACAATATGATAAAATCTAGATCTAAACATGTATATAACAAATAGTAAATAATATACCTTATAGAGGTTCCGTTAAAAGCAAATCAAGGTAACTGGTTGAACTCCTTCAACAGCAAATCAGATCTGGAAAAAATCGATCAAATCTCTTGAGGTATCTAAATATTCACCTTCTAAAGTATTCATACGTGGACTCTCGCTGACCGGATGGATGCTAGTCCTTCAGAAATCAATAGGTGGAGCAGTGAAAGCCTAACAGGACTTCACGGACGGTTTTCTCCAAAACCGCCGATACACCACCTTGAACACAAAGGAAATCTTAAAACCGGGAAGGAAAACATGAAACTTCCAAAAATATTCAGCACTCAGATTTTTCTCCAAAAAACTCGCTCTCGGCTCCTCTCTTTAAGCCGCGTTCTTCTTATCATCCCCTCTCCCTCTCGGCATTCAACCAAATTACAAAAAGCAGAGAAAAAAAAATGTTAATGCCCTGTTCTTCATATCATCCCCTCTCATCCATCGCACGGCCTCCAACCTAGAAATCATAGAGGCTTAGAAACAATCGTGAAGGCCTCGTGAGAAGAAAACTGATAAAACCCAAAAATGTGGGAAGCGTGGGTTGGAAGGGGCTAAAACACCGTGAAAACCACGGACCGAGAGGGAAGAGGACGTGCGGGAGAAAACCACGGAGAGATCTAATCCAGATCGCGACCCAAAAGATAAGGATTTGAAATCCCAAGCTTCATCCGATCTACAGCGGTTCTTATCCAAAGCACACAATAAAAACAGGAGAAGCGAGAGAGGGGAAGAGGGAGAAAACAACGTGTGATGAACCAAAACACCGTGTAAACCTTCCATGATTAAATCGGTTCAACAAGATTTAAACCGGTTGAAAAAGAAAAACCCCGGTCCGATTAAAACCCATTAATAAAAAAAACTGGATCCAGTCCTGATCTACCAGGAATAGTTCCTGGTTAATCCAAACCAATCCTGGTCAATCCAAATCAGACCAGATTGATCAGAAAAAATTCAATGTGTGCTCAATCAGACATTTGACCTTGATACCGAAATGATTTCTAATCGTTGATCGGCTCCCGGATCTGGAAGTAATCCTCTATGGCGTGTGACCTCACAAGTTCGAACCTAAATGGTAGTACTGGAACACTTCCAGTACCAGCACAAGATACCATCTAGCAATGGATCCCGGCGTTCGGATAGGTCGAAGATGCGAGAGCAATCTATAAAACCTCTGGCATATGGTTACCTTATAATTCATCCCTTTGACCTCCAATGCTCAAGATGACCTAGGATTAGACTGCCAACCATAACTGAGTCAATCTACAGCATGTCTCAACCTTGCAAGTCTAGTGACTCCTCACTAGGACTACCCCGGCCAAGAATTTGCTAAATTGAGACACTGTGAGATATTCGATCCAAACAATTTGGACAAGTCAATTCCATCTTAGTCTACCACTGCTCCACAAGTACTTGCCTGTACCCAGAAACCTTCCAACACCGGATTAAAAATCCGGATAGTCCGGCACCAAAGCACAGGGAGTTGCTTACAAACTACCATGATGACCTCAGATCGGAGGGACACATATACTCATATCCAATCGTGAGTAATCTTTTGGCAGAAAGGAGCTCCACGGAGTCAAGTTCAATGAGATGTCATACATCCCACTTGCAGATCACATCAGTGTCACCACACTTCTTTGGTCAAGAGGACAACCAAACGATGTGAACCACAACAACCTGCACTTGATATATTGCCGTCATGTATAATGTATTCTTTGATTGTGAACCTTTTTAAAGGACCACTCGATATATCCTCTCTATATCGAAGTCAGTGCAGTCCTAAGGACTTCATCACATAAATAGAGTTCATTACAGAGAAATGAATGATGTGATGAGCTACCAAAATAAAGTTTTATTAATTCATATACAAATTATAATACTGAGCACAATCGCCTACAGCCTAAGCGATTGACTTTGGGACACAATTCCCAACACAACAACATCCCTCCTTCTTCCCTCTTCTTTCTTCTTTATTTTTGTTTATTTTTTTTTTGACCGCCCATGTACAGGCTCTTGTTGCGGTGCCTTGCCTCAAGGTGCCAAGTCCTTCGACTTTTTCTAGCAAAGCTCCATGTACAAAGGGCGGTTCGGAAGAAGATCTTGAGTTGTTGAGCTATCCCTACCATGTTGGGACGTGAAACTGTCTCCAAGTGCCTGGAATGCAACCGAGCTGGGAGGCTGAACTCGGGGAGTCCGTAGGGTGCCCCCACCAGGCTGGGACTTGGATAGACAGAGTGCATGGCTTCAAGATTTTCCCAGCTTCAAGGTGTGGGGCTTTAAGAGTCTCCCAGCTTCGAGGTGCGGGACTTTTGGAGTTTCTCAGCTTAAGGTGCGGTGCTTCAGGAGTTTCCCATCTTAAGGTGCAGGGCTTCAGGAGTTTTCTGGCTTGAGGTGCGTGGCTTTTGGAGTTTCCCGGCTTCGAGGTGCGGGGCTTCTGGAGTTTCCTGGCTTCGAGATGCAGGGCTTCAGGAGTTTCCCGGCTTGAGTTGCGGGGCTTCAGGAGTTTCCCGGCTTCGAGATGCGGGGCTTCTGGAGTTTTCCGGCTTGATTTGCCAGACCTGGGGCCGGGCAGCAATATTCCTGCAAGGCAAAGACAGTTTGTACCAAAAGGAATTCTCTTAATGATAGAAGGAAGCCTTATATTATTGGTAGTACATCCTCAAATTGTTGGCGTTCCAAGTTCATGGAAACCGGGTGCCATCGAGCTCGGCAAGGTAGTAAGCTTAATGGGGGAGAGCTTCGACCACCTTGTATGAGCCTTTCCAGTTCGAGAAGAGTTGATCTATATTATCCGTCATATGTTTTGAACAGCCGCTATCAAGGTACCATCTTTTATTTGCATTCATGGCTGCAAGACATCCCTGCAAAATAATCAAGTAATGGATTTATGTACCTAAGCTTTTTTGGATCCTTGCAAGTTAGTGGGATTGGTTTCTTTTGGAATCCAAATTTTCTTGATTTTCTTTTTGCCATTATATTTCAAATAACATTCAAATACTTTGTGACCAATATTATTGCAAGCATAGCAGATAATTTTTGGCTTTGAATAAGAAGCATGTGATGCAAACTTAGATCTATATTGCTTTGATATAATGAACTTAGGAGCATAAGAAGTGGATGCAAAAAACTTAATTGAATTTGAGTTTTCATAGCCAATTCCAAACTTATTACTAGAGTCTTTTTGACTTTTTAAAATCAATTCAAGTTTGTTAGAGCTTAAAATTAAGTTTTCAACCAATAGTTTAATCTTTTGAACTTCTTTTTGTAAGTCAGTATTTTTATTTTGCAAATTTTATTCTTTTCAAGAAGTCCTTCCTATTCAAACTGAATAGCTTTAAGTCTTTTACAAGTTAAACTTAATTCTCTTTGTAAAATCTTGTTTCTTTCACAAATTTTATTTTTATCTTTTCGAACCATATCACAATCATTTTTCATATTCTTCATTTTCAAACCAGCTTTTTTGTAATCTATCAATAATTCACAAAAAGCATTATGAAGCTCATCATAAGTAAATTCTAGATTAGGTTCAGATGTTATTACCTCATCCTCCAAACCCAAAAGGCAAATTTGAGCAGTCTTTGTTGTATCCTCATCTTCTTTGGTTGATGTAGATTCATCACTATCGCTCCATGCCACAAGCATTGCCTTCTTTTTCTTTCTTTTAAATAATTTTTTCTTAGCTTCTGGACAGTCAGGACGTATGTGTCCCGGTTATTGCACTCGTAATAAATTGGAATTTGATCTTTGTCTTTGTTCTTTTCTTTGTATTTATCTCTTTTTTTTCCAAATTCACCTCTTCCGAATTGCTTTCTCCATCTGTTTGTTCCTTTTCTGCCCATAAACCTTTTGAATTTTTTCATCATTAGGGCGATTTCATCATTCTCCAGATCATCATCATCAGATGTATCTAAATCTTCATTTTATCCTCTTCTGTCGCTTTAAATGATATAGCCTTTTTCCTTTTTGAATTTTCTTCTGTTCTTTGCTGCATGGCTAGCTCATGAGTGATCAATGACCCCGACAGCTCATCTAATGGTAAAGTGTTTAAGTCCTTTGCCTCTTGAATAGCTGTAACTTTTACTTCCCATTTTTCTAGCAAAGATCTCAAAACCTTTTGGACTAGATCAGTATTAGTATAAGTCCTACCAAGACTTTTAAGACCATTTATGATATCAATAAAACGTGTATACACAGCAGATATAGTTTCACTTGGATCCATTTTAAACAATTCATAATTGTGCACAAGAAGATTGATTTTTGAAGTCTTGACTTATGATGTGCCCTCGTGTGTGATCTCAAGCTTATCCCAAATTTTTTTAGCAGAATTACAAGTGAAAATTCTGTTAAACTCATTTGGATCCAAAGTGCAATAAAGTAAATTCATGGCTTTGGCATTTAGCTCGGCCAATTTCATGTCATTCTCGTCCCATTCCTTTTCTGGTTTGGAAACCTTAACATCATTAATTTTAATAGTGAGTGTGTGAGGTCCTTTTAGAATTATTTTCTATAAATGAAAGTCTACGACTTGAATGTATATTTTCATCATAGCCTTCCAATATGTGAAATTAATTCCAGTGAAAAGTGAAGGTCGATTTGTGGATTGGCCTTCAGCTAAGGAGGTGCTCATGGGATGTGCCATCAATCTTTACTCTAAGAAATTTTCAGAGACTCTGCTCTGATACAACTTGTTGCCTAGGTGGCTTCCCAAGAAGGGAGGTGAATTGGGATTATAAAAAACTTTAGCAAGTATGTGCAATTTTAAAATGCTTTTAGTGTTGTGATGAATTATGCAGTGCGGAAGCAAACAATAAAACACAATCAAGGCAATCACTAACACAAGATATTTAGAGTGGTTCGGAGTAACTCGCTCCTACGTCCACTACCCAAGCGCCACTTGGGATTTTCACTATATCCCCCACCGGAATACAATCGGATTATTTTAACAGGCTCATAATCCAAACCTTTATACTTTGGTTTTAACACGGGATCACCAAAGAAAACCCATACTTAGTTTTAACATAGGCTAACCAAGAACCAACTCTATTTGGTTTTTAGAACCGGGCTCACCAAAGAAATCCAAGTTTAGGTTTTAATAGGCTCACATAAAAACCTTTAACACTCTCAAGACACAGCCCCTTGCTGTTCTTAGAGAGAAAACAAGATATATCAAATGTAAAAAGCAACTTTACAACAAACCAAATTTGTTTGAGTGTTGCCGATAAAGATCAAATTAAAGCCTAGCTTTGAATGCTCTTTAATGCGCTTCAAGCTGCTTCTTTACTTCTTCAAAAAGTTGGATTCAAGATTGAAGATCAGTTGGTGAAGCTTTGAATCCTTTCTTGAATGCTCTCTTGAAGTTAGTTGGTGAAAGACTTGAAATCAATTTGAAAAATCAATGAATAAATGTTGAATAATTGTTTAATCCTCCATAAATACTCCTTTTTATAGTCTTCAATCAAAACTAGCCATTGTATGGCCTAGGGAACTGAAATAGAACCGTTGGAGGGCTTTTGGAGTTCAAAAATTTGATTCATGAACTAGCCGTTAGACTGCCAAAATCCGTTGCTCGAGTCGGTTCGAGAAGCATGAGTCGACTCGAAGTCTCAGTCAATGGAAAAATAAACTCTGCAGGAGTCGGCTCTTCAAGGCTGAGTCGGCTCGAAGTCACGGTCACCGACAATATAAACTCTGGACGAGTCAACTCTTCTGGGCTTGAGTCGACTCGGTGTCTCAGTCACCCAAAACATAAGTCATGGTCGAGTCGGCTCTTAGGGCTCGAGTCGGCTCGAACTTCTGAAACTCTGAAATCTTCATACCATGCCAGAATAGGAGTCGGCTCTTGGTCCATGAGTCGGCTCTTGCAAAAAAATTTCTTACGCATTCAAATTTCTCCAAACTTCTTCAAATCAAAATTCCAATAAAAGTAAGTCTTCAAATAGCTCAAAGAGATTGCCACAAGAGTCTAACCTAGTTACTCTCATTTTTACTAATTTATAGCTCTTTTTACAAGATAACATAGATGAAAAATTAGGGCTTTACAACTTGAAATATACATGAGTTAAAACAATACTAGAATACATTTCAACTAATTGGAAGATCAATTGTTATAAAAATAAATACTTTCCTGCAAAAATTTCTTGAGTAATTGAAAGAATTAGTAATGTATACATGCTCCAATGTTTTGTAATCATCAAAATCATTTTAAGAGTCAACAGAGGCGGAGCTCGACTTTGGCCAGGGCATCTCGATCTTGAGGAAGCCGCCCGGCGAAGGAGTCCGAAGAGAGGCAGAGCTCGACTTCGGCCAGGACGTCTCGACCTCGAGGAAGCTACCCGGCGAAGGAGTCCAGAGAGATCCGACGTGGCAGCTGATTGAGTCTGATATGGATTCGACGTTAGCGATCCCGCCACATCACCAGTATATAGTATATCATCATTTGATATATATGTAGCAAAATATTCATTCAACATCTTAATATACATTGTTAGATAAATCGATATATAATTTTGAAAATATAATATTTATCAATACATAATACATGATCAAATAATATATAATAGATAATTTACTGACACATACTATGTATCGATAAAAAATATATGCTGATAATAAAAAAATATTATAATTATAAAAATAATGATTTCATTAATAAAAAGTATATTTATTTTTAAAATAAATATTAAAAAATATGATAAATTATGAAATTTATCTTTTATATATATATATATATATATATATATATATATATATATATATATATATATTTATGATATTCTACGGTATCCTTCCTTTATGATATCCTATGGTGCCCACTTCACGTGGATTTTGTTCGTTTTGATATGGGATCTGACGGTGGTACCTGGACCACGGGTAGGTAGGTGGAACCACCTGTAGGTAGGACCATCAAATTTCTAAGGGATGGGTCCGCATTTTTTTTTTTCTCCCCCTCCCGCGTGGATTCCCTGCCTCGGCCTCCCTCGACCTCTCCCTACCGGCATCTTTGTGCATCAGTGCATCTCACGTGCCCCTTGTCCGTCGCCACGTGCAGCACCATCCTTTCCTTCCCATTACTCGTGTCCACTTCCCACTCTTCCATCGCCCTCAACAGCTCCTCGTACTTCCCCGCCGCCGCCACCGCCACCGCATGCACCGCCGTCCGTCCCCTCAGCATCGCCACTACCGCCGATGGGTTTCTCTTTGAGAGGCTTGGGATAGGGGAGGAGGTGGAGGTCAGAGTCAAGGAGTAGGGGGAGGGGTTGGCGGAGCGGAGTAGGGCCGCGGAGTCGATAGGGGAAGAGACATGGGAGGGCCACGTCGATCAGCGGTGTCCGGCCCCGAGCAGCGGCGGATGTTCACGTCCGCTCGCATATCAAGTAACACTGCCACCATCTCCGCATCCCTGATCCCTCACTCCACGACCCTACTCCCCTCCCTCCTCAACTTCGGCCTCCCCCTTCCCCACCCCGAAGCCTCTTAAAGAGAAGCACGACGGGAGTCGGTGGCAGTGGCGACGCTAAGGAGGTGGACGGCGGTGCATGCAGTGGTGGCAGAGTACGAGAAACCATCGAGGTGGTGATAGAGGAGTGGGCAGCGGACGTGAGGGACGGGAAGGGCAGGATGGCACTTGTATGTGGCTGCAGGCGCCGGACACGTGAGATGCGCGAAGACGCTGATAGGCGAGGGGCCGAGAAAAACTTTCTCTCCTCACCGTTGGATTTCAATTTCTCCGCGTGGACTCTATCCAATTCCATGCATGTACAGCACTCTGCGCTGCAAATTTTGTACCGTAAAGGATACGCACCCTTTGGAATGATCCATGCTTGAACTTGAAGTTTGCTGAGAGCAATTCACTCGTAGAGGTTGGAGTACCTGTGACTACATTTTAGAAAGAAGTATCTGTAAAATGTTCCATGTCTATCATGCAGTACGCAGTAGCAATATTAATGCATGATTTCTTTGCAAGCAATTGAATTTTGTAAAAATGGTTTGCATAACCATAAAAAGTGAAAGGAATATCTACAATATTAATCTTTAGGGGGTTTCATGCAAAATACCTGAAAACTTTTTGGAAAGAAGCCCAGCCAATGCTCGATGCTTTTAACATGTTGTGGCATAAGTACGTGCCATTTCAATCCTCGCATATTAAGTGCCTTTAAAATTTTGAATTTCAATATTATATATATATATATATATATTATTAAAAATAAATCATTTATCCTAAACTTCCAACCAGTAATCTCTTATTTAAAAAGTAAGCTTTTAATCACCAAGCTGCAACTTATATTATTACATATAAAAATAATTCATTTAACTTATAAACATATATTCATGCCATTAAATAAATATTTCATATATATTTTAATATTTTTTATTAAAATAAAAAATGAACTCAATTTACATAATTCTTTATGTTCAAGATTTTATTATTTAAAAAACTCAAAAATTAATTTTTATGCATCTCCATATATATATTCATATTTGTTTTCACAAATTCTTTAAGAATGGTTAATTCATTATTACTTTTATTTATTCCATAATAAAAATTAATAATGTTTTTTGATGCAAAATATATCAATATTTTTATATTATATTTGTATCATGAATATATTTTATTCTTAATATTTTAATACAAGTCTAATCGAATCAATTTACCTATATACAATAATTCTAAGACTATATATGTACGATAACATATTTGATGAAATTGAAACAACTAAACCATATTCTATATAAAAATTAATAATTTAAGATTTAATAATAATTTTTAAAAAATTATAAACTATGATTTTTTATTGGTATATTAGTCAAATATTATAATAGCAATTCTAGTTTCCTGGACTTTATGTATGTTATATACCTTAAAATATAAATTTATAATAATAATTATAATATAGTACTGCTAATAAAAAATATTTATGTAAAGATAGAGGCATATATTTTTATCATAATATTATTAAAAATAAAGAATTTAGTGATATATAATAAAAAAATGTTATAAGTAATTTATCATCAAAAATTATTTTTGTTGCAGCGAGTTTTTTGTTTTTAAGTGTACGTTAAGCGATGAACACAATATATGGCAGTGTATAATGGACCCTACTTCTAAGATTCACTACCCAATCCAATTTAATTCGAAGAGGAACTAACTACTGAAGTTAAGTTGCTTTTGGGGTAACGCATATCTTGACAAAATACTTTTCTAAAAGGGGTATATAATATATATATATATATATTGTGATAAGACATGCACGCCATCTCCAAAAATTCCTTTTGTACGTCGAATGCATGCATGCATTGCTACCAATGCAAGTTGTTGCGCAAGCCAACATGGGTTGCAATATTATTCATGCCATTCTCCAACACATCTGGTTCACTTGTATGCCATTATTTAAGTTTGTGCTTTCCACATAGTTATAGCTGCATAAAAGAAATATTATGGTTCTCAACTTTTATAGGCACCAAAGGAAAAAAAAAGCATTCGATAGATGCCTTATTTTTCCATCAACAAACAAAAGGGTATTCAAAGCAAATAATGCATATAGGGAACCAGCACCAGCAACATGTTTTAGTCCAATAGCATTCATCGTTTGGCATTCGTTTTCACCTCGCGAAGAGGTCCAAACCCTAGTGATAATATGATTTGCTAGGCACGACTATCTAGCTAGTGAGGAAAAACTTTGATGAGAACTTTTGAACCACGAAATATTGGCAGTACATGTAGCACAAGTGACTAATTTAAGAGAAAAAAAAAAAAAAAAATTAATTCAATGAATAATTATGATTCCATTGACAAATAAAATGCGTTTAGTGGTCACAAGGCGCATGACTAGTTTCAAAAGGAGTGAGGATTTGATAAATGATCTGTGTACCCATCAACCAACCATGTGGGGCCAGGATCTTATGCTATTCTTTCATCCTCTTCGATGCGAACTAAAAATATATCTAGTTATCTACGTGCCATCTAAATTCCAACATGATCTTGCTCTAAAATTAATATCGGTTATATCTCCTTAATTTATATTAAAATTATGTTATGTAGTTTTCTTTAAACTTTATATCTATTTTTGGTTGAGAAAAGTTGTATCCATTTGATCCAAGGATCTGATTGGGAGTTTGAGAAAGAATAGAAAAGAAATTTTGGTAACAAGAAAAAAAAAGTGAAGAAAATAAAAGAAGTGTATCACTCTCTTTTTGGTTAAAAGTTTAACATAAAAAAAAATAATAATTTTTTGTTTGTTAGTTGGAAATAAAGAAGATTATGAAAGAAAGAAAATGGTACAGTTTTCTTTTACTTTTAGAGAAATAAGTTGAAGATTATAAAAAAGTTTTGCTTAACTTCCGATTCCTTTCAATTTAATTTGAAAGGAGTTACTTTCCTTCTCTTTTCTTAAAAAAAAAATTCAATAAAAAATAATTAGTATTTTCTTTTTTCTCTCTCTTGCTCTCACAACCAACCAGGATATAAAAGATATCTCTTACCAAATGCCCAACGAGCACCATACAACGGATATCTCTTTTTAAAGCCTCAGCCAATCCACCTACTACAAGCAAAATGGGTAGTCGATCGTGGCTGTCCAAATTGGCTCGACTCTTGCCACGCGAAAAGAGAGAGGCGCAAAGAGATGAGGCAGTGGCAAGTGCGAATAGGATGCCGGCCGGTGTCAATCTGCCCGTCACCATCCAACATCTATTTAGAGATGATCAAACGCCATCCATGGTTGGACAGTTTGGATTGATGTCCTCCGGACATCGATCATCGCCTCCTATCTGTCTCACCATAACTTTTCTTGTTAATCAAATGATCAAACGATGGTCTTGCAGCGAGAATAAGATAGTTCGCCTTTTGTCATACGAAAAAAAAAAAAAAAAAAAAAAAAAAAAAAAAAAAAAGGCAAATACTCTGCGCGCAAACAAGTTGCAGGAAAATCTTATAATTGGTACGTGGCAGAGTTTGGTTGGTTGCAAAAACTTTAAGCCCCTCTCCGACACCCAAAGATCGGTGGCTGGGGTTTTTAATGGAGAAGATATTTGATTTCCGTTCTTCAGTCTATGAAAGTCTGTTTAGGTTCCCAAGATTTTAAGAGTATTTGGGAGGAAGGGTTTCGGAATCGTCATTGTCAAATTGAAAAGTCAAGTACCTAATTTCGTTGGAGTTTGCTTCACTCAACCCACTAAAACATGAGAAAAGTTTGCATCTATTTTTGGATGCTAAAGAGAATAACAATCATTAAAATATATGATTGAAGAGATGTACAAAATAGCTTTTCGAGTTCGAGTTATCCACGGCACGTGCTTCGCATCTTAAAGAGCTGCACCAACTTGGATGGTCACCTTGTCATCCATCTTAGAGATAGATATGACTATCACTTATCTTGATTAGAAATCTAAATAGTCATGATCGGTGCCGAATATGATGGTATGATATACAATTATCCATCTCCAAGATGAATGATGCGAGATGACCCTCTATCTATTTACTCTAGAGATAAAAAAAAAGGGCCTTATATAATTACAAGAGGAACGGTTTTGGTTGAGCACCAAGCAAACATGTTAGATTTCTTGTATTCTACGGCACTTGTGGTTGCATTAGTGGCATGATGCCTATCGAGTAAAAAAAATATTAATTAATTAGATCGGGTCTATTAGCTCGATGGTAAACTGATCCTACCGAAAGGCATCACGCAATCTAAATATCCACAAGGGACACGGATAAGTGCTCTTCCATTCTTCTTTCTTAAATGTGCTTCACCCTCGTCCTTGTTCCTCTCCTATCGTCCTTAGAGAAACCCTAGGGTTTCATGTGCGCACCAATCTTAGGCTCCCATGTTTCTAGTTTCTGGTCTCTAGTCTCCAATGAGTGGAGAAGGGTGATGCTCGTCCATCAAATAAAAAATAAAGCATTGAGGAGGCCGGAGATGGAGGAGAGGAGGTGGGGTCAATGATCATGAGGTCGAACACCAATGTAGACCTTATTGGTGGATGTATATGATTGTAAACAATAGCTATCTAATTGACAAGACCGAGTCTAGAGTTACACTCTATGTCCTTAAGACAATTTCATCCCGCAAATGGTGCTTACGATTTTATGACGATTGTCTTTCAGGATACAACGGTCTTCTTCTGGTGAAAGCAGCACTACAATTTACTAGAAATTCGAACCATGAATGCTTTTCTCTCTTTGTATGCACTATAGCTATACCCTGTTTTCAGATTATACAAATGCCTAAGAGACTTACAATGCACTATAGCTATACTCTGTTATTCAGAGTATGCAAATGCCCGAGGAAGGAAAAACTGGATTGATTGATTAAATGAATGAAGAACGGGGACCTATTTATAGCCTTAAGGTGTCCCTTGGAAGTAACCTTCTGATTTCATCGAAGGGAGTTTCTTACGTCTTTTCGTAGTGAGATATGCCTTTACGTGATCAATACGATTCCTCAATCGTAATCGGATGCCATGATATGCTGATTCATGCCGTGATCTTAAGATCATGCGATCAGAGCACTTCTTAATACGTCGTTTCACGATCCGATGGCATCCCTGATCTCAGAAGAAATGTTGATCCGTAAACGGATGTGTGATCCGTTGTTTCGCGATTCTGAAATCCCGTCATCCTAGTTGACTCGAACCACTCGAGTCAATTCCTTGTTGCAGAGAGCATCCTGGTTGAGTCGACTCGATCCCCTCGAGTCGACTCGTCCAAACCGCACGTTACTGTTCTATGGATCCGAGTCAGCTTGAACCACTCGAGTCGACTCGGCCAGACAGTTCTGTAGATCTGAGCCAGCTCGAACCACACGAGTCGACTCGGCTAGACCGTATTTACCGATCTGTGGATCTGAGCCAACTCCTAGTCATCCGAGTCGACTCGCCACCCTGCAACTACAGAACCGAGCCGACTCGCCTCCCTGCAACCCTGATATGGTGCCAATCAATCTCGACCGTCTGATCTGTTTGATCAGGAAAAATTTAAAAGCTCATCAAGCTCCTCGCGACGATGCGTACGTGCGCCTATAAAGCGCCCATTGTGCCCTTGTCACCCATCGCACAACGCACGCATCACCCTCAAGCTCTTCACCTATTACGAGCCTCAAAGCAAGAGCTTGGAAAAAAATGTTCTTATAAAGAGCTTTCTTTTTCCAATCTTTCCATGCGGACTAAAAGTTTCCATCTCATAAGATAGTTTCCATCCCATAAGATAGTTTCCATCCCACATGATAGTTTTCCATCACAAAGGATAGTTTAGGAATAAAAAATTCCTATTCACTTTTTCTAACAGAATTTTTGCTTGACGAACTAGGGCTAGTTTTTGTCGGTGACAATTTCTTGTTATCCTTTGGAAGGGTGTTTTTATGGAACTTATATTCTATAGTAATAGCAATCTAAGCTTGGATTGTACATCGAACACTTTGGCAATAGTTGGCACTTATCTAACCTCCTCTTTGAATGGCTATGGTTTGGGAGTGGAGGGTGCTTGGTGGACACAGGAGGCGGTGTGCAAGCAATACAAGGACATCGAATGCTTAGTGCTAAGTAGTTAGGTTTCAGGAGAAGATGGAGCACCAGGGAATAGGGGGAACTTGAGAGGGCATTAGCGGTGTATGAGAGGCGAAGTGGATAGGGTTCCAGCTCCCTTTAGGTGAGAGAGGGGCGGAGTGCTTGCAATGAGTGAAGACTTCAAAGTAGGTGGACTGCTCCATTTTTTTAAAAAAAATTAATCTAAGATGGAACATTCTATCCATGTGGCAGTATTGGATAAACCCCGTCTACAATTGAGCCAGTAGACCAGACATATGCAATAATTTCTCCTATCTATCAGCATGATGTAGCTAAGAGAAACTTCAATATTGCATTTTTTTTTTTTTTTTTTTTTTGAGAAAAGCCTTGTTGGTGAAATTATCAGGTTTTAATAAGGATCTTGGCAACTTAGAGAACTTGTTGCTCTCATGTATCGTGATGCCTTGCAATCATAGCAAGGAATTGAGTGTAGTCAGTGTCAAGTCCGGTTTGAAACCAATTTGGAGCCTGAAGTTTGAGACTCAACCAACTCATTTGTTATTGGTCAAGCAAAATATACAAACGGCATGAAAATCTAGTATTAATTATATTGGTGTGTTGGCCTTCTGCAATTTGAGATCAATTTAAAATTAAATATAGCTGCTCAAGTTCCAACATGGTCTAACTTAGTTCAAGGTTAATGAGAGATCGATCAATCCAAACCAAAATGCTAACTAATATATATATAATGTTCCATAGCATTATGATGTACCATACTGGTGTTAAATCTCATCAAACCACGAGTGATTAAGCCATTTTTCTAATTTTCGTGTCAAGCTCAAATTATATTCAAGTCGATCCTAATTTAAGATTGCTTGTCTTTAGCCAAGCTGAGCTGCTTAGATTAATTGGTATGTCCAAATTGCACACAAGGTACCACCGGGCATGCATTATATATACCTTTGCCTCCAAATGTGCATCATAGGGAACGTAAATACACCAACTCAGTTATTGAGACCTGATATGGCGGGATCGCTGACATGGAATTCATGTCAGATGCAACGTCGAAGCAAGTTGCCATGTCGGACGTATCCCTCTTCTCGGACTCCTTCGGCAGGCTGGCTCCTGCAAGGTTGAGACGCCCTGGCTGAAGTTGGGCTCCGCCTCTCTTCGGACTTCTTCGCCAGGTTGGCTCCCGCAAGGTCGAGACGTCCCGATCAAAGTCGAGATCCGCCTCTCTTCGGACTCCTTCGCCAGGTTGGCTCCTGCAAGGTCGAGACGCCCCGGCCGAAGTCGAGCTCCGTCTCTCCTCGGCTCCTTCGCCAGGCTGGCTCTCGCAAGGTCGAGACGCCCTGGCCGAAGTCGAGCTCTGCCTCTCTTCGGACTCCTTTGCCAGGTTGGCTCCTGCAAGGTTGAGACGCCTTGGTCGAAGTCGAGCTCCGTTTCTCCTCGGATCCTTCGCCAGGCTGGCTCCCGCAAGGTCGAGACGTCTCGACCGAAGTCGAGCTCCGTCTCTCCTCGGCTCCTTCGCCAGGCTGGCTCCTGCAAGGTCGAGACGCATCGGCCGAAGTCGAGTTCCGCCTCTCCAGCTTGGTCCATCCTCGGGTGAAGGTACCGGCGGCTGGAGAGCGTCGCCACTTTCCCTGGGTGGTGGTGAGCCGCCCGAGGACCACGGAGGAGTGCCCGCCAGACTGTAATAACTACTCCAGTTGCTACTTTCACCGAAAGGGAAGGGGTCCCCTGATCGAGGCATTGTGCTCCCCACCGATCGTCTGCGCCAGCCGGAAGAGGAAGCCTACCTAGAAGATTCGAATCCACGTGGCGGCGGCCCCCCGATCGAGGTCCTGCCAGGCTTCCCAAAATGGAGTGATCAAAGGGAAGGACAGAGTCCACGGTAGGTTTTTTATCATGAATGGGGAAAGGGCACTTCGTGCACGGCACCAGACGTTGCCGCACGCACCTGTAACAGATCGGCGAGGATCCCAAGATCGATGGCATGCAGTCTTCTTGGCTTAAATGGGATTCTCCGAGGTTCCCAAGGAGGTAAGTGAGCAAACAAGCAAGGAGGGGGCAACACATAGGAGACCAACCGAGTGGCTACCGAAGGTTCGTTGAAGGACCTCGACAAGCACAGCCGTCCAGCTCGAACTCTCCTCGGCTGCCACCTTGCTTGTTCTGCTCTCGACCCACTCACACTCTTCAAGTTCATTAATCTTCTCCTCCTAGCGTGGAGTCCATCCACGAGGCTCAACCGGAAGGATCCGTTCTCCTGGATCATCACTAACTTGAGCATCGGAGTGCCCAGTCGGGATCACCGACCCGGGTCCTTCCCTGTTTTGCATGTCCGTCCATGGAACAGGATCCGGAGAAGTAAGGGCACCATCCAAGATCATCTATAGCTACATGCCACGACGATCTAGATAGACAATAAGACCCTTAAAATATTTTATCAAGATTGTGAATATCGAAAGTATCACGAACAACTGATTAAATAGCTAGTTGTTAGATATAGCATATAAATATTCTATTTTGTATACAAATTTAAAATGCTCTTGGAACATCCATACACATTTTGTTTAAACTGCCTCTCTTTCCATACTTCCATTTAGAGCTAAATTATTGGAAGAACTTGAAATAGAAAAAATAAAATCTAATCTTTTTCTAATAAAACAACTAATTAAATAGGTTTTTATATAAAATTAATTTTGCCAAAAAAAAATGATAGAGATGTCCTACTAGAGGATTTACTATGCGGACATAAGCTATAACCAGTGAGAAAGCTATGTAGAGAGAGGGGAGGCCATGCCCCCTCTCCCTACTAGTATAATTTATATAATTTTTTATATTTTTTATTTTTTAATAGAACAGGGAGCCAATGGCTATGTATCGAGTTAGGACAAGCTAAATACATTAGATATATATAGACATATAGAAAGAAAAAATACATATAAATAACCTCCTTTGTAATAAAAATAAAGTAGTACATCATGCAAGCATAACTTAATATAGAACAAGTAATTAAAAAATATAATTAAAAACTAACAAAGTTGCAAAGCATAACAATATATTTTATTTTATTTATTTTGTCCAAATCCGATCCATCCTGCACCACGGAACAATGTCTATTTCATTCAAATTTATCCCTCTACTATTTTTGTTTTTTAATAAAATAAATATGAAATGTCTAAACTTTTTCTTATTGTGTGCCCTACTTGCAAGAAATCCAACAGTTACCGAAAATCAGCATTTTATTAGCTCTCTACTATCGTCGAGACGAAAAAGATACCAATAATCAAATAATTTTTATTATATATATATTTGACTTCTGTCATTAGCTATAACTAGCAAGATAACATTAATTGGCTGTCTTTCCTTACTTAGTCATCCATAATTAACTTATGCTCGGGCATTTGGCAATTGAACCAAGCCTTCTAGTTTTTAAATAATACCTAGATCTGCCTATCGATATGTACAGGGAAAGGTTAGCGAGTGATGACCAATCAAAGATTTTTTACATTAGTGGTTCCAATGCTTATATCGCCCCTCTCGCCCCACGCTGGTTGGGTCCGTCACTTTTGCAGCCTGGATAAGGCGCGATGGGCCCCGCCAGTGGCGTTTGCCCGTCACGGGTTAAGTTGGGTTGTGGGGCCCTGCCTATGTCCCGCTCGCAGTCAAACCGGTAGGGGCACGTTTGCTTGTCGGGGTGGAAGCCCCAAGTCGTAGCTATGGGCCCCCACTTGTCCTGCTCGCCTAGGCGGCCCATGGAGGTGGCGAGCAATGATGAAAGGCCAGTGCGGGGCCCACCTCCTCGAGGGCACCGCCGTTCGGTGGGGACCACCATGCGGTGGCCGCCATGGATCATAAACGCGGTCCGCTCGTTTGTGAGATCTTGGACATGGGCGGGTCACCACGTGTGGTTACACGTGTCAGGTAGGAGATGAATTCTCTTCCCATCATGCAACCATGCCACCACCGGAAAAAAATTATTAGATAACTTACCGTCGGAAAGGGAGTAATCATCACACGTATTGTTAAAAAAAGGAAAAAAGTGATACCGATAAGCCGGTAGTCCAGTTGGTAATGAATCTGATCCAATGAATAATTATTAATGATACTTCTAATCTTGATGAAGATGAGATTCAATCCCATTACTTGGTCATGTCCATAAAAGACTTTACAAACTAAGTAGCAATTTACAAGGCAGGACACCATGTGACCCATTACCATCTTTTAGACTAGTTATCATTCACAAGAATACATCTAGTTGGGATCCACTAACACTTGCTTGGATCATTAAATTAGTCATAATTCATATGAGAATCAAATATTAATCTACGTAGCCTTTTGATCATACCCAGCTCAACCCCCCCCCCGCGTCAGTTTAGATCATTGACCAAAGTTTCACCAGTGAACACTTGTTCCAATCAAAAGTAGTCCAAAATCCAAGCCACGAAAAGGAGATGAAAAGAGAAAGATACAAGACCCAGGGTGTGGTCCAATCACAAAAAATCCTACCAGATGCCCACTCCACTTATAGGGAGGATCTGGTACCCCGGGGAGGTCCATGAGTCATGGCACCCCAAAACTTTAAGGGCAGTCTTCTTTTCCCATGTTGCTGTTACTTCTCTGGGACCGGATTTGGCGAGCACGCTGGAGAGCTCCTCGATCGACCTATCTGTAAAAGTTTTTGAGCATCGGAAGGGCTCCGGTGGGAAACATTCCGATGCTAAAGTTAGAGGAGGGCTAGAGCGACAGAACGAGAAGAAGTTCAAAAAGAAAGTAAGTAATGGAAAAGAAGAACGTTACCCTTCGTGGAGATCTCCCGGGTGTGCTTTATAGGCACAGAGCGCTGTCAAATTCTGTTGAGAGAGCAGGCTAGGAAAGCTTGGATATACCCCCAAGAGGATGGGCGTGGCAACGAGATCGTGGGTGGCGGCGTGTCATGTATGTCAGAGCAGTGGCCACGCACTGGAATTTGTTACAACGGAATGTCAGAGATGCAGGAGAGAAGAGGTCTTTGGAAACTTCGAGTGACCTTTCAACCATGGGCCGGCTAATCTCCCAGAAGCCTGCCGGGGTGCCTAGCGATGTCTCCAGGAGCCGATCGGAGCATCCAGAGGGGCTGTCGCACATGTGGTAAGATGCCTACCAGCCTTCAAAGCCCCCGCGCCGGCTCTTCGGGCGAGCCGACCGGGGAGTCGGACTTTGCGGGGACCAGCCGACCGGATGCCAGGGCCGGTCCGACCGGGGACTAGCCGAACGGGCGCATCAGTTGCCCCCTGCTCTTGGGCGTCGAGGAGCCACGTGGCACAAAAAGACAGGAGCATGATCGCGCGCACCTGCGGCGGACTCCGGACCGAGGCGTCGGGTCGCTTCGAATCCGTCTCAAACGGCGACTGGGATGGCTGTCAGTCGCTCGTTGGGGTGCAGGCGGGGCAGTCAATGTTAGTTCGGCGCCATGATGAGAGCCAGGCTGTCCCACGTCATTTCGGGGCTAGGTGGATCGTCATGCCACGCGGCAACATCTGGCCGGCCGGCGCTATCTCCTGGGTCGGACCCGCACCGTTGATCCGGCGCCCACGCGGATCGCGATATGCGTGAGGGGTATTTCGGCCGCTTCGACTTTCATAGCACAGGCAATCGTGGCTCTTGATGGGAGGGCAGAGACGCGCCCGAGGCGGGCAATAACTCCTCCTCCCTCCCCTGGAGCCTATAAAAGGGGGAGAAGGCGGAGCAGGGGGGGTTTTTCCTGCTGCGCCTTCGACCTCGAACCCTCCTTTCCGCGGGTCCCTTCATCTAGAGTCCATCAAGGTTAGTCCATCTTTCTTCTCCGCTCCTTCCTCCCCATGGCGTCTAGCAGTAGGGGTCCGTCCCACAAGCCTAGGGACCCAGGGCTGGGTGTGTTACCCTCGACCATGACCCGAGAGCGGGTTGAGAAACTTAGAGCCATCTACGGGATTCCGTCCACCCTTCACCTTACCCTTCCGGGCCGAGAGGGAAGGGCAAACAACCCGCTAGGTCCAGGAACCTCCCAATGTACGAGTCCCACCTTAAGGCCAGCTTGAGGTTCCCCCTGCACCCACTGTTCATAGCCATCTTTAATCACTATAGGGTGACCCCAGCGCAGCTGACCCCAAATAGCATTCGGGCCATATGCTGCTTCATAGTGTTGTGTAACCAGGTTAGGTTCGACCCTAGCCTGTCCCTCTTCGGTAATTTCTTTTACCTGAAGTCAGACTTTAGGAGTAGAGAGTGGGTCTTGTTTGTCCCTCACCAAGGCCGAAAGGTCTTGAAGTGCCTTCCATCGGCCGTCCACGAGTGGAAGGCCAAGTTCTTCTTCGTCAGCAGCCTCGAACCCTAGGGGTTCGAGCCATTGTGGAGAAAGCCGCGGGCGAGAGTCCGTGAGGGGAGGTCGGTGTCGGCGGCCGACCTGAGCACCTTCACAGAAATCATGAGGGCCGGCCCGGTGGTGGCCTTTGAGCTGCTGGGGGAGGAGGCCCTTCATCAGGCGGGGGTCAGCCCTTAAGGATTTCTAGGCAAAGGTCGCCCCCTCCTCTTACAATTCCTTCTATTTTTCTTCCTTCTCTCTCTAACCTTGGACTTCTGGTAGCAGGAGGAAGGATGCAATGGGTGGATAAATTCAAAGTCATTCAACGGGCGGTGCAGAAACGGGCCGCCCCGAAGCCGGCCCCTGCGAAAGCCGCCGAATGACAGAAGAAGAGGCGGGAGGAGGAGTGGCCCGCCCCGGTTGTCGAGGTTGAGTCGGACGGGGACGACCTCCCCCTAACCGAGTGCCAGGCAAGAAATGTGGTGGGGGCGCCAGCCCCGCCAGCAGAGTCGGCCCCCGACAGGAGCAGAAGGGGCCAAGGACGTCCGTCGCGGTCATGACGCCTACTAGCCCAGAGGAAGCGGCTAGGGCCGATAAGGGAAAGGGGTCGGCCGTGGAGGGGATGGACGGCAATGGGCCAGAACAGTTGGACAAGGAAGTCCGCCAGGAGGACTTCCAACACTGGTGGGCGCTCGACAACCCCTGGAGGGTGCGAAGCCTGCTGAGAGGTGCGATGACCAACGCCGACTGGAAGGTGTCGATCCAGCGCAACCTGGTCGACGTAACCATGGAAACGTTTCGCGACTTTATGAGGGTAAGTGCTTAACCGTCTTACTTTTATTTTTCATCTTTTTCTTCTAACCCATAACACCGACTGGGTCTTATGTTTGCAGGTTCTCCACGGTATTTCCCTCATGGACGACACCATCAGCCAAGTGGTGCACGCGGCCAAAACCTCCGCTAAGCAGGTCCAGGAGTTGGAGGTGGCAGCGGCATCACTTAGGTCGTCCGAGGAGGGCCTGGCGGCAGCCCGAGCAGATGCTGAGTCTGCAAAGGCGGCCCTGAAGGAGGCCGAGAGCAGGTTGGCCGACCGCGAGGCCAACCTTAAGAAGAAGAAGGCGAAGTCTCGCTCCCTCGCATGCCGACTGGGCGAGGAGGAGAAGCGATCGGCTGAAGCCGACAAGAGGGCGCGGGTCGAACGCGCGGCAGCAGCGCAGTTGGAGCTCAAGCTCAAGGAATCCAAGGAGCTGGCCGCGAAGCAGGTCCAGGAGGCTGTGGGGGCGTACAAGGCCTCCAGCGCCTTCACAGAGGACGTCGAAGAGGCGGCGGCCGACTTCTACAGGGAAGGCTATGACAATGCCCTGAAGAAGGTAGGTCAGCTGTTCCCAGAACTGGACCTGTCCGGCGCTGAGTTGCAAGGCCCATCCGACAAAGAAGGGGCCGAAGCGAAGCCTCAAGCGGAAGGTGAAACCGAAGCAACCAGGGTCGAAGCTCCGGCGGCAGCTGACGTGGAGACGATGGTCCTTCTGGAGGAAGCCCCGGCCAGAGCTGTTTCGGTAGGCCTTCCAGTTGTAGCTGACGGGGCCGAGGTTGAGGCCCCTGAAGCATCTCCTGTGGGTCAGACCTGAAGGGTTTGTAAAGGTCCGACCCACCTCTTTTATAAATATCCTCTTTTTGAAATGAAGAAGCACTTCGTTTATTTTCACCTGTGCCGATTTCTTCTCTCTTTTTCCTTTTCTCGAAAATTCTTCTAAGTATCCCCGGTCAGCTTTATCACATCACAGGGTAACGACTTCCCCATGAAGCGGCCGATGGGCACAAGGCAAGTGCTTTATCATTGAAGTTTTTTGATTGAAAATTCTCTAAGTACCCTCGATCGGCCCACCAGGGCTAGAAGTCGACAGAGCAGTTGAGAGCAATAACTTGGTTTGGGCCAAATACCTGGGTGCTTGCTCTTGGCATCTATCCATGCATCGGCTAGCACTGCGGCCCGTCCTCCCGGTAGTTCCGTGGGAGTTATTTCGAGATCGTTGCCGATCGGGGTTGGACATTCGGAAGTGGGCCGCCCAAGGGTCTCTGCCGACCGGAGTCGGACTTTCGGAAGTTGGCCGCCCTAGGACCTCTACCGACCGGAGTCGGACTTTCGAAAGTAGGCAGACCGGAGTTAGACTTTCGGAGTGGGCTGCCTTGGAGCCTCTACCGACCGGAGTCGGATTTTTGGAGTGGGCCGCCCTAGGGCCTCTGCCGACCGAAGTCAGACTTTCGGAGTGGGCCACCCTAGGGCCTCTGCCGACCAGAGTCGGACTTTCGGAGTGGGCCGCCCTAGGGCCTCTGCCGACCGGAGTCGGACTTTCGGAAGTGGACCGGAAGAAGTCGAAGAAGTTTGAAAAGACTTGTAGACTTCATTGATAATATTTGCGGAGATTATCTACATTCCATGGGTGTGCTATCTGCCGCATGTCCAGGTGTGCTAGGTGATAAGTTCCGGCCCGGACCACCTCGATGACTCGATAGGGACCTTCCCAGTTGGGGGAGAGCTTCCCTTGTTCGGTCAGCCTCGAGACCTCCGTCTTTCGCAGGACCAGGTCTCCAACTTGGAAGGTGCACGTTTTAACCCGCGAGTTGTAATACTGGCCATCCTTTGACGGTAGGTCGCCATCTTCATACTTTCCAGGAGTTGGGTTTCGTCCAGCAGATCTAGGTCGCCCTTCGTTGCTCCGAGTTGGCCGGCTCGGTGAATTGATCAATCCACAGGGATAGCAGAGAGACCTCCACGGGGATGACAGCCTTACTCCCATAGGTCAGGTTGAACGGGGTTTCTCTTGTTGCCGATCGTGCGGTCGTCCGGTACGCTCAGAGCACTGAGTGAAGCTCTTCCGCCCAGAGCCCCTTGGCTTCATTTAGCCGGGTCTTCAGCCCTTGCAGGATCGTCCTATTGGTGACCTCGGCCTCCCCGTTGGACTGAAGGTGAGCGACCAATGTGAGCCAATGGACGATGTGGTATTGTTGACAGAAGTCCCGGAACTGGGAGTTGTCGAACTGTCTTCCGTTGTCAGTGACGATCGTCTTCGGAATCCCAAACCGGAAGATGATGCAGTTCCGGATGAAGTTCTCCACTTTGGCCTCGTTTATCTGTGCCAATGCCTCCGCCTCCACCCACTTAGTGAAGTAATCAATGGCCACGAGGAGGAATTTTCGCTGGCCGGAGGCTGGGGGAAAAGGTCCCAGGATATCCATCCCCCATTGGGCGAATGGCCAAGACGTTGTAAGCGGGGTCAGCTGGCTGGCTAGCCTCCTCTGAGTACTGGAGAACCTCTGGCACGCATCGCACCTTCGTACGAAGTCCAAGGCGTCCTTCTGAATTGTGGGCCAGTAATAGCCCTGGCGTATAATTTTGTAAGCCAGGGACCTTCCTCCGAGATGATCGTCGCAAATGCCCTCGTGCATAGTCCGCATCAGCCGGCCCTAGTCATTCAACAATGGTTGAGAAAACGAGCGCTTGTAGAGGGCCCCATCGAGGATGACATACTTAGAGGCCGTTGAGCGAATGCGCCTGGCCTCCGTCAGGTCGTCCAGGAGGGCCTCCGTCGGGTCATCTAGGAGGGCCCCCTGTGCCAAGAATGCGCGGATTGGATTCGTCCATGAGGCCTCTTGCTCAACCTAGTGGATCTCCATCGGCTCCTAAGCAATACTTGGATGCTAGAGATGTTCCACAAAGGTTCGGTCGGAAGTGCCGACCGCAGTGGTGGCCAGCCGCAACAAAGCATCTACCCGGGAGTTTTGTTGCCGGGATATATGAAGAATTTCAAAGAATTTAAGCTGTGACACCAGGTCTCGTACCTTGTTTAAGTACTTGGCCAGAGACGGGTCCCTGGCTTCGAACTCCCCCTTCACCTGGTTAACCACCAGCTGAGAATCGGAGAAGGCGCGGACCCTACTAATGCCCAATTCATTCGCTATCTTCAATCCTGTAAGCAGGGCTTCATACTCCACCTGGTTGTTCAACACCTGGAATGCGAAATGCAGGGCATATTCCAAACATTGCCCATCAGGGTCAGTTAGAATTAAGTCACACCGCACCCCGAGAGGTTGGAAGCTCCATCTACGTGCAAGGTCCAGGAGGGCTCGGCGGGCTCGGCGGGCTCAGCTTCTCCCGCAGGGTCGGCCACAGACATCTTGTCCGTGGTCGGGGGTGGCTCTGCCCCCTAGGTGCATTCCGCAATGAAATCAGCTATCACCTGGGCCTTCAAGGCCAACCGTGGCTGGAAGGAGATGTCAAACTCGCCCAATATGACGGCCCATTTGGCGAGCCATCCCGAGGTATCGGGGCTTCGGAGAATCGCCTTAAGGGGTTGGTCCATCAGCATAATGATAGGATGCGCCTGGAAGTAAGGTCGGAGGTGCTTCGCCGCTATAACCAATGAGTACACCAGCTTTTGCACCTTAGGATATCTGACCTCGGCATCATGGAGAACCTTACTGATGTAGTAAACAGGTATCTGTTGGCCACCTTTCTCCATCCGCACAAGGACAACACTGACGGCCTCACTAGAAGCTGACAGGTACAGGTACAACACTTCCCCCTCCGCTGGCTTGGCTAGGAGCAGAGGGTTCCTCAAGTAGTCCTTCAAGGCTTCGAAGGCCGACCGGCACTCATCAGTCCACTGGAAGAGGTCCGACCGGCGCAAATTCTTGAAGAACGGGAGGGACCTCTCAGCCGACCGGGAGATGAAATGGCTGAGAGAAGCAATACGACCCGTAAGCTCTTGCACCTGCTTCTTGGTAGTTATAGGGGTCATGTCAATGATGGCCTTAATCTTTTCGGGGTTAACTTCGATACCTCTCTGAGTGACTAGGAAGCCGAGAAACTTCCCGGAAGTCACCCCGAAAATGCACTTGGCGGGATTCAGCTTCATCCTATGGCGCCTCAGCGCATCAAAGGACTCTTGCAGGTCCTTGATGTGGTCGGCTTTATAGAGGCTTTTGACTATCATGTCATCGATGTACACCTCCATGTTCCTCCCAAGCTGATCCTGAAGACCCGGTTGATCAGCCTTTGGAAGGTGGTGCCCGCATTCTTCAGGCCGAAAGGAATTATTTTGTAGCAATACAACCCCCTGTCAATGACGAAGGCTGTCCTCTCCTCATCTTCTGGATGCATTCTGATCTGGTTATACTCAGAAAAAGCATCCATGAAGCTCAAGAGTTGGTGGCTGGTCGTCGCATCCACCAACTGGTCAATTTTTGGCAGGGGGAACCTGTCTTTGGGGCATGCCTTATTGAGGTCTGTGTAGTCTACACAGATCCTCCACTTCCTGCTGACCTTCTTCACCATGACGATGTTGGCCAGCCACTCCGGGTAGTGAGACTCCCTGATGAAGCCAGCATCAAGAAGTTTCTTCACTTCCTCCTCAATGGCCCTCTACCTTTCGGCAGCAAAGCTCCTCTTCTTTTACCGGACGGGCCTGTAAGTGGGATCCAAGTTGAGCTGATGGGTGATAATATCCGCCGGGATGCCTGGCATGTTGGATGCCGACCAGGCGAAGACATCCGTATTCTTCCTCAAGAAGCCGACCAGCTCCCGCCTGGCTCCCTCATCCAGGGTGCTCCCTATTTGGAGGACCCTCGTGGGGTCGTCCTCCCTAAGAGGTACAAAGACAATCTTCTCGACGGGCCGACCGTGGCTATCGGCTTCATCCCTGGGATCCAGCTGCTCGAGTGTGGGGCGTTCGTCCAACTGCCTATCGTGGATAGCAAGGCATTGCCAGGCCATTCTACAGTCTCCCCTCAGCTCTCCGACTCCATCGCGGGTCGAAAACTTGGCCAACAGGTGGTAAGTGGACACGATAATTCGGAACCTGTAGAGAGCCGGCCGTCCCAGGATTGCATTATACACCGAGGTCGTACGGACGACCACAAAATTGACGAAGAAGGTTCGCTGGTAAGGTTCCGTCCCGAGAGTAACAGGTAAGGCAATTTCACCTTCGACCTCGATGGAGTTTCCTCCGAAGCCAGTGAGTGGTGCCATTGACTCTCGCAGTCTGGACCTGGACAAGTTCATTCGGGTGAAAGCATCATATAGCAAAACCTTTGCACAACTTCCATTATCGATAAGGACGCGCTTTACATCATAATTGGTGATGACAGCCGACACAACCACTGGGTCATCGCCAGGGAGAGGAGGCTCCAGGAGGTCCTCATCGGAAAAGCTGATTACATTAGATTCCTTGGGCCTCTTTACAATGTCTAGGTCCTCCTTCCGCCCCCAGTCGGACTTTCGGTGCAGCATGCCAACGCCTCCATTAGTTGGGCGCTGGTTGGGGAGCTCAGCTTCCCCTAGGGGATCTCTGGCAGTTGAAGTCCCGGCCCAATCCCGGTGGGGTCGGACGTACTTGTTCAGGTATCCCCTGCGGATGAGGTCCTCGATGGCGTCCTTCAGCTGGAGGCATTCCTCCGTGTCATGCCCATGGTCCCTGTGGAACCGGCAGTATTTGTTTTTGTTTCTGGAGGCGGGGGGTCCCCTCATCGGCTGAGATCTTTGGAAGAAGGCCTCATTTTTAATCTCCATCAAAATCTTCTCCCGTGGCAGGGAGAGAGGCGCATAGTTGTTGAACCGCTTGAGGTAGTCCCGTAGCTTGGGGCTCTGGTGCGGGCAGATCGACCGTCGTCACTAGGAGGTCACGTTGCGGGGGCCTTATCGCCCCGCTTCTTTAGGGCCGACCTCCCCTCAGCCTGGCACCGTCTCGCTGATTGCTCTTCCGCCAAGGCGTATTTGTGTGCCTTGGCCAACAGGTCAATGTAGCTTGTGGGGAGCTTCTTATACAGGGAAAATGTAAGTCTGGACTGGCAAAGCCCCCTCTTAAAAGCTGACATGGCCACCACTTCATTTAGGTCAGGGATCTCCAGGACGGTCGAGTTGAAGCGGGCCATGTATTCCCGGAGGGTCTCTCCCTCCGTTTGTTGAATGAGAAAAAGACAGTCAGTATTCTTTGGAGTCCGGCTGTAGGTCCTGAAACGAGAAAGAAACAGGGTCTCGAGCTGAGAAAAAGAATGGATCGTACCTGGGTAGATGGCGGAGAACCATATCCGCGCAGCCTTCTTCAAAGTCGCCGGGAAGGCGATACAGTGAAGGGCGTCAGACGCGTCCTGCACCATCATATGGACTTTGTAGGCGCCCAAATGATCCAAGGGATCGGTAGTACCGTCGTAGGGGTCCACCTGTGGGATCTTGAAGTGTCGGGGGATTGACTTTCCTAGAATCTCTGCGGAGAAGGGCGGGCGAGTGTCGTGCACCGGCCTTCCTCCATTGTTCTGCCATTCGGCTATCTCGGCGATGTGCTCCTCCATGCGCATAATCTTACTTCCATAGTCATGTGGGTCTGCAGCAGGGCGCCGGCCATCCAGAGGGACAGAATCAGCGAAAGAGGGGGAGGCCGATCTCACCCTCTTTCCTTCAACGTGGGCCCTTATAGACCCCTGGGGTTCTGGAATTGTATGGGACGGGGGTGGAGGCGCCTCCGGCCGCCGGCTGTCGCCCGCCGCCAGTTGGTAATTGATGCAAGAAGCCGCCGGTGGCCGCTGCTGATGATCCGCCATCTCCTAGAAGCGCTGGACCGCAGAGGTAAGTGTTTCGATGCGGTTTACCAGCGTCTGGAACTGCTGCAGCCCTATGGTGATGGTGGGCTCAGCGGTAGCGGCGGCATTGCTCTTGGCGTGGTGTGCACCAGGCCCCTGGTGGGAGCATCCTCCCCTCGCAGAAACACTTCGGGTTCTTCCTCTTACCATTGCTGCGTCTTTCCTGTCAATCTTCCCTTTTAGAGGAGGAGCACGACAAAGGTTCAAAGAGCCTTTCCTCTAGTGCCAATCTGTTGCTGCTACTCCTCTAGGACCGGGTTCGGCGGGCACGCTGGAGAGCTCCTCGACCGGCCTACCTGCAAAAAGTTCCTGAGCGTCGGAGGGGCTCCGGCGGATGACACTCCGATGCTTAAGTTAGAGGAGGGCTGGAGCGACAGAACGGGAAGAAGTTTGAAAGGAAAGTAAGCAATGGGGAAGAAGAACGTTACCCTTCGTGGAGGTCCCCCGGGTGTGCTTTATAGGCACAGAGCGCTGCCAAATTCTGTTGGGGGAGCAGACTGGGAAAGCCCGGATATACCCCTAAGAGGATGGGCGTGGTGGCGAGATCGTGGGTGGCAGTGTGTCAGGTATGTCAGAGCAGTGGCCACGCACTAGAATTTGTTACAACGAAATGTCAGAGCTGCAGGAGAGAAGAGGTCTTTGGAAACTTCGAGCGACCTTTCAGCCATGGGCAGGCTGATCTCCTAGAAGCCTGCCGGGGCGCCCAGCGATGTCTCCAGGAGCCGATCGGAGCATCCAGAGAGGCCGTCGCACGGGCGGTAAGATGCCTACCAGCCTTCAAAGCCCCGGGCCGGCTCTTTGGACGAGCCGATCGGGGAGTCGGACTTCGCGGGGACTAGCCGACCGGATGCCAGGGCCGATCCGACCGGGAACTAGCCGAACGGGCGCATCACCCCACATTATATAATATACGCTCACCCATCATGCGACCAAAAAGGTGACCCCAAAGTGTTCGAGCATTAAACGAAAGAAAACAATTTGACCAATTGCTTCTAGGAAACAAAATTGGGTCTAGTCCGGATTCTGTATGTACCCACCCACCCACCACGTAAACAGGAGACACCAAGACCCTCATACCTTTCCAGACAAAAGCTTATCCAAATGTCCTAAACTACACTCCATTAAATGAGCAGTCTTTTTGGGTTCGACGCATGTGGAGTCCCTGGAGTCCATGATGGTACTGGGAGTACAACAATAATCCTGGAAAAAAAATCCCATCATCAGCAAGAGATGAGAATTAAGTTCAGGAAAGTAGGGGGACAAGCAACTGTATGAGTTGTGGGATTGGTGAGGTTTCCACCATTGAAAGCTTCATGTACTGACTACCATCAACACTCTACGGCTCACCATGGAGCCCCCACCTGCTAGCCTGCCGCCCAATGACTGTTTTCGACTTTCTGTCACCACATCTCTGTACTGGAATTGCAGGACTTGGTTTGCACCATCCTTTTTTTCTTTTCTTTTCTTTTTTTTTTTTGAATTTGATGAAGCCCTGCTTTTGTCACCCAAGAAATTTATCCAATCCACATGGGGTTTTTATCCTCACCAATACTTTATGAGCTTTTCCTTCAATGATTGTGGGTTTAGACAAACGTGGCATTCATTGGTTGTTGCTTTTTCGAGTACCTGCACCTTTTATTTTTCCATCCTATATAAGTTTTGAAGGGAAGTAGGGCTAGAACTGACTGGTCCAATCTAAAATTGGATCAGATTTTGGATCATATTTTAAAAATTTTCGGACCGAATTCGGACATCCCTTTGGTCCAAAAATTAAATTGACTCTATTTTATAACCCAAAGTCTAGCCCAATATGCTTAAAATTTGGTCCGAAATCCGAACCGATTTAAGACCGGTCCGAAATTTTTTGAGCTGGTCCAGTCCAGATCCAGGCAATGGGCTTTGGGCCGCCCAGTTCCAGCCCTAGAGTGGAGGGCTTACTTTTTCTTTATTTATTCCAATTCCCCATATCTAATCCACTAAACCAGGGGAATGCTGAATTGATAACAATAAGATAATAATTTGGTTCAATACAATCTAAAAATTTGAGCAGATTATGAATTCTATATGAAGATCTGTCCAATGAATTCCTACATTCGGTCAAGTAACTGATATGGCTCCTTCCAACTATTTGAAATGTGTTTCTTTATTATTAAGCTCGTATAATTTAACAAATCCAAATCAACTTATCAATAAACAATTAACTTTAAAATATGATTTGGTTGGATACTTGGAGCTCCTATGTAGGCTTTCCTTAATGGAGCGTTGGAAGAATAGAAGTGTTTGAGATTTAGAGAGCACGTATATCCCTAGTTCTAAACTATTTTTGAGATATCCAAAATTATGTTAAATGATTTTATAAAAAAAAAAAAATTAACTCCAAAGAAAATCAGTATCAAGGGACACTCTTGAAATTTAGGGATCCGATGCTCGTAAAAGTGAGTGCTATTTAGGTTGGCTAGGTCAGGATTAAGTATATCCAGATCCAACCAAGCAAACCATATTCACAGAGGTACTGCTCCTCCTCCTCACTCCACTCCCTAAACCTAACCGACCTTGAATTAGTGCCTAGATTAAAGTTTGAATTCGAGTTAACACCAAAATTCTTAACCCAAGTGCAAATTGGATTTAGTTAGTGGTTTTGGGTACATTAGACCAGGCTCAATTGATTCAAACAAAGGTCAAGCTCTGTCATGCCCACAGGAACATGAGTTGTTTTATGTTCTATATGTTCAGGCTAGGTTGGGAGTCCTCTTGTAAAAGAGTAATTTTTTGTGCACCGCGTGCGGTGCAGCAAATCCAGCGTGGCCTGCATCGCACGCTTCTATTGGTCCAAAAATATTTACTGTAGCATGATGGAACAAAAACTGAGATGACTAGCATTAATTAAAATTTTTGTCCAGACTAAAATACCCTTACGATATCCTAGTTCAAAAGCTACGACATCCCAGTTCAAAATCTACGACATCCTGGTTCAAAAAATGATCTGAAACAGTATTACGACACCCTAGTTCAAAAGCTACAACATCCTGGTTCAAAACCTACGACATCATGGTTCAAAAATGACTTGAAACAGTATTACGACATCCTAGTTCAAAATTTACGACACCCTAGTTCAAAACTTATGACACCCTGGTTCAAAAATGAAAAGGGACTGGAAGGAAGGGTATTTTAGTCTGGACGAAAATTTCAAATAAAAGTTGAATGGTAATTAATGCTAGTCATGCTCAACTCCCATCCCGTCATGCTACAGTGGATATATTTGGACCAATAAAAAAATACGGTGCAGGCCCCGTTGGATATACTGCACCGCACGCGGTGCACATTGACTTTTTCCTTATAAAAATTTGACTAGGTAGCCATTAATATTTCTCAACCAAAGGCCAGCCCAAGAACCAGTAAATGGGCCAATGCTTATCCAACAAGCCCAGCCCAACCCAGCCCAAGCTAGTTTTTTTATCAGTTTCGCCTTGGTTTTGACTTTTCAGATTCCCCCCGCGGGCTTTTCCGCACCAAATTAAGGTTTAGTGCAATGTTGAAATCTCCGGTCCACTAGCCCTTACCCTTTCCCTTCTGCTCCCTCCTCTAGATCGAGCAACTCGAAGAAGACATGCGTCTGACTCTCAAGTTCGGGTTATATCTCTCTCTCTCGCACTCCCTCTTTTTATTCCATGCATGTTGTCTGTTTTCTTGTTCTGTTATTCCGATCAATTCCAATATGTATGTTGGTATTCTTGTAAAAATCTCATCTTTCATCCGACTTTCTGATTCAGTGGTGGCCTTGAGCTTCTTTGCAACTCTGTAAAGATCCATCACGTCGATGTCGACCTAATGACTGGAGAAGATGAGGTATATTTCATCAATTCTGTCCCGCTAGTTGACCTACTGAGTCTTTTCTTGCCCCTTCTTTAATGTGTGATTTTGATAAGTTGATTTACAATCCTTTTAATCGCATTGCTAGTTATCAATGAGGGACCTACTGTCTTGGATCAAGTCCAATTTGACCAAGGAAAGGCCCGAGATGTTCGTGAAAGGAGATTCTGTGTAGGTTTTCGATCCTTTATGTATAAATATAGAAGAAATATCTAATTATGATTAGGATAGTTGTTTAAATTTAGGCTTTTGGCTGCTCGGTTTCTTGATGGTATGATACCCTGTTTTTTGTTGAGCAGGAGACCGGGCGTTCTAGTGCTTATAAATGACTGTGACTTGGAACTGTGCGGTAATCTCGATGTTGTGCTGGAAGAGAAGGATATTGTAGTATTTATATCTACGTTGCATGGTGGGTAGGAACTATTTGAATAGTGATGTCTATTAGTAATGCTCATGTTTGCCTGAGCTATGATGAGGTTGGGAGCTTTTCACGGCACTATTGTACTAGATCTGAATATTTAATAGAATTACAAGTTTGAGATCATGGTGTTTGTTTATGGTAACAATTCTACTTGTCCATCATAACTTTTTGTATTGTTAGGATAATATAATGAGTGCGTAGATTTCTTATACATTATTTCCGAGTCCTCCAAACATATTATTTTTGATTTTTGGTGAAAGATACTCTTTTAGTGCATATATATCTTTTTGCTTCTAGATAAGCTATAAGGCTAATTACAGATAGAGCATTTTGTCCTTTGATAAATTATGCCCAGAGTATAGCCTTTTTCTTGAAAATGGCCGCCATTTCTGTTAAGTAATGTTGCTAACACAAAAATGTAATATGTACACAAAAAATTCTCAGGTATGTGCTGCGACATTCATGTAAAATTCCATAAAGATCTATTAGAAGTTTGATCATTTTTGTGCTTCTTAGGAAATGCATGATATTTGTTAGCTGATTGAGACATATTTTTTCCACTTTCACGTCCTAAATGATCAAAACACAAACTTTTCCTTTTCTAAAAAAAAAAAAGAAAATTCTTTACTGATGCTTTGTAAACATCTTTCCAAAATTGATTATTTTTCATTCTACCAGTAGATATTGCAATCTTCATGACTAATCATGTTGGTTCTAGCTTCTTGCTACTAGTATATGTGTTATGGAAGATTGACTATACCTTATCAATACTTTTTTGGGGAATTGAGATCAATTATTGCCTGGAATGTATGCATCATGGCTTTTGGTCTTGCAATCAATGCAGAACCTGAGTTATGTTAATGTTGTTGTCAAACTGTAAATTAGATTTTTGCTATGATTCATTCTATATGAAACTATAAATTGATACATGTGTTTCTGCAGTACCTTGGTAATGTATCCATGAATTTGGTAGGGAAGCAGGTAGTGAATGGGCCTAGTAAACAGAGAAATTAGCTTTTAGTCATGGCCCATCACCATTACCTCTTTTGGTCCTAGAAAGTAAGTGGCATGAATTCCTGATGATGCAAAGGGACAACTAATTCATGACTATGATTTTGCCAATTAATCTGGATATGTTTGTGAATAATAAAAAAATTTATGCAATAACCAGCCTGAGTCATGAATCTAGTATGCCATGCCAACTAAATAATAAGGTAAGTGCTGAACTTTGTGGAAAATCTTAGGGGCATGCTATCATGAGCTCTTTTTATGTATTTTTTTCATGCTATTTGATCTACCTATCATTGCCACTATTAGTAGTTAGTAAAGAAGACTATGTGAGATTCCTTCTCCAACTTAATTACTTGTGGAGCAGGGTGATGTGGACTCGGTATGAAGCATGAAGTCATGGATCCTAGCTTCTTTGTGAAGATGCTATTACCTACGAATTTACTTGTCATGATCTTGCTAGCCATGATTGTTACAGGAACAGGTGGGGCGATTGGGATAGTTGGTACCAATTGTTGCCTGGCTCGAATATTGAAGGGACCTGATCAAGAGAGGATTAGGCTAAAGAGGAGTTTGATCGAGAGAGGGCCAGGCTGAGAATCGGAAGAATTGGGAGAGTCGGGAGATAGGGCCCGACTCTGTGATGCACTCAGTTAAACAAGGTACCCAATTGGGGCCAGTTGAGTATTTAGCGAGCATGAGGGTTGGGGTTGATTATGTGGTCTCTCGATGTAGAAGATAGTGATGCTTGGCTGGCGATAGGACTGGGGATAAAAATTTTGCTGGGCTGTTTGTCTCACTTGGTGGGCTGGTGGGCATCTTGCGACCGCGAGGATAATTTCCATAATAGGTTGCATTTAGGCAGAGGTAGGGAAGGGTCCAATCACCACTTCACAAACCTAAGTAATGCCACATGCTCCTGCCCGTGGAACTGCTCATTTTGTATCACATTGATGACCGGCTGTTTGATTTGATAATCTAATTCGTTAAACCGAAGTTTTAATGCTGTATTTTATCAATTATTTCAAATTTATTACTTGGATTTTCATTTGTGAGAGAAGTGTAGTGTTGCACCCACTGCATTCCATCAAAGGCATGTCAAAGGAATGCGGCTTGAACACTTTCCCCCAAGGCCAAGAAAACTTGCGTTCTTTCCCTTGGATCAAAGTTGGACCACCTAGAACCTCTTATTAGTCTTCGTTTTCAGCTGGCTTGATTGATTTGGCGACTGGGTATGGCTTTGCTTAAATAAATGAATACTGCATCGAAAATGTAATATTGGGCTTGGACTGAAGTCGACAGGCCCAGCCGACTTCAACCCAAACTGATGAAAAAAAAAACGAACGAACAGCGGTGGTAGAGTTCGAGTCGGAAACAGGGGAGGAGTTTCCTCCCTTATCTGGCCGGGGTTTCTGCCGGTGATCTCGGTGGAAGGGTCATGAGGGGAGTGGGAGGCGAGCGGCGACGGGTTTTGAGAGGGATTGGGACTCGTTGGATGGTAGTTGTCTTCCAAACGGCAAGGAAACCAATCGGAAGTTTTTTAAATCCCCTCCACCGTTGTCGAAACAGGCCCATCGAGTCTTCCCACACTGTCTTCTTCCTCTCCAGCAAGCGTCCGACAGTCCACCGAGGTCGGTAAGTTCTTTTATTTGGGAATTAATCTAGATTTTTTTTATTTGGGGTGGTTTCGTTGATCTGTGTTGGGGACGGATGGTTGCACCACCACCGTCTGCTCCGATCAGCCGAGCCCCTCTCGGTGAACTCCAACCTTGGCCGTTAGCAGCAGGGGAAGACCGGTCGATCAATGGAGATAGGGAGAGGCAAGGAGGTGGGTTCGGGAGAAAATAAAAGAAAAGAAAAGAAGAGAAGAAAGAAAGGAAGAAGAAGAAGAAGAAAAAGAAAAAAGAAAGAAAGAAAGGGAGAAGCCCTGTTCGATGAAAAAAAAGAAAAAAAATGAAATGAAATGAGAAGATAGAAAGAGAAGAGAGAAGATGAGGAGAGAGGAGAGAGAATGTAAGGAGAAAGAAAGAGGGAGAATAAATATTTTATAATAATATATTGTTATGGGAGAGAGAAGATCGGGAAGTTTTCTCAGAATTCGTGCAACTAGAAATTTAGATTTTAATTAAATTATTTATGTAGGGAATCAGTCCCCTGAACAGGAAGGCGTTGCGCAGATTCGGATACAGACTAGTTTAGGTGTAGATAATAGATTTTTGAGAGGAAAGGATTTGGACCTGATCACCAGTATATATATATGTGTGTGTGTTTATTATTTTAGTTTGCCTGATTTGATCCGAATATATATATGTTTACATGCATGGGTGCTTTCGGATAGCATGATTGATTTCCCAAAATATAAATGGATTTGTTATTATTGTTATTTGTATTTTATTTTAATATACCATGGTTATCAAGTGATCTTTGAAATGGGCTGGATCGTGATATCGGTTGTTGGAAAATGACATGTTTTGACAAGATGATGTGAAAAGATAAGTGTTAACAGTGTTTGGACTAGCCATGCCACGGGATCATGGTTATATAGCCATAGCGGGCTTAGTACGTGAGCCTGGCCATGGGCAGGTTGTACATGGTCAATTATATAGCCAGAGCGGGCTTAGTACGTGAGCCTGGCCATGGGCAGGTTGTGTATGTCCAATTATATAGCCAGAGCGGGCTTAGTACGTGAGCCTGGCCATGGACAGATTGTACATGGTCGATTATGAGATTGCCGGTCACAGGCGGGAGTGTGACAACAGTGTGCCAGTCACAGGCTGGAGTGTGACCGTGGCTAGTCCAGAACCCTAAAAAAGAAGGAAAACTAATAGAAACATATAAAGGAAATATAATGAAAGGTTTTGATATATTTAATATGTGATTAGTTTTGGTTGTGTGACTTAGAATTTATCGTTTTCCTGTTATATTATTGTGATATTATTGCTTTTAGTTTTATATTAATATTGGTGTGATTGTAAGGGAACCTTACTGGGCTGTAGAGCTCACTCCCTACTATTTATTTTTTTCAGAGACTCAGGATACATAGCGAGGAATGGGCTGAGCGTGAGACGGAGCTTCATAAATATTGAGCTAGTTAGTTAGTTAGTTTTAGTTTCGGTTACTGATGTTTGTGAATCAGTAGACCAATTAATGATATCGACTTAATAAATGATTGTTCAATTGTTACTTGATTGTTTATATTATATTAGTTTTAATTTGATATATTTGACTTTTGTGTACCTAGGCCTTGCATGATCTCTAGGGTAAATCCTAGGATTTGTGCGGTGGGTCGCGTAGCCGATATCGGTGCTGGTTTCGGGGCGTGACAGAGTGGTATCAGAGCAAACCAGGTTCTAGGATCTTAGGGTATAAGCTCACAAGAGAGTGTGGGTTGATTCATAGGTGGGGTAGATATTATGTCATGTTTGTTTTGACCATCTGAATGTTAGTTGTATACTAATAATGACTAGTGTAGGATTTCCATGGCGCGTGGTAGTGGGCGTGGTCGTGCTAGGAGGCCCACAAGATTTGCGGATGGATCAAATGCTTGGGATCCTATAGAGTAGCACGAGGATACTGGCATTCTATCTGGTGATGAGGAACATCCATAGGAACCAACGCTCAATCCCATGGACAACACTGGTGATGGGGAACATCCACAGGAACCGGCACCCAATCCTTTGGACAACACCCCAGAGACTGGGACTGCAGAAATGGGAACACCGAGAGAATCTGGAGTTCAGCCTGGGGATCAGGTGGGTCTTCCCCAGCTATTGCAATACTTAATGCAGCAACAAGCTACTGCAAGAGCTGATAAACTGAGATTAATGGAAGCACAACAGCAACAGCAACAGTTCATGCATCGGCTATTATTACAGCAACAGCAGCCAGAAGTAAGGATTCCACAAGAATGACCAATCACTTTGATAGATTTCAAGAAGTATGCGCCACTGGTATTCAAGGGAACATCTGATCCCATGGAGGCAGAGGATCGGTTGAAGGCTGTGGAAAAGGTATTCCAAGCATTGCGGTGTCCAGAATGGGAGAAGGTTACTTTTGCTACATTCTTGTTACAAGATGAGGCAGCTGCTTGGTGGGAGTTGGAGCTTGGGAAGCAAGGACCAAACGATGCACCTTTTACCTGGACAGATTTCAAAAAGGTATTCTATGAGAGGTACTTTTCTCAAAGTGTTCGGGTACAAAAATTTCAAAAATTTGATCGCTTGGAGCAAGGTAGCTTAACAGTTTCTCAGTATACTGCAAAGTTTGAAGAATTATCGAGATATGCTCCATCACTGTTAGCAAATGAAGGGATCCGGGCCAGGAAATTTGAAAATGGACTTAGAGGTCAGATTCGGCATCAGGTGACTGCCTTCGAGCTACCTACCTATAAGGAGGTTGTCAACAAGGCATTGATTATAGAAAGGGGATTGGAGGTGGCTCAAGCAGAGAGAAAAAAAGCTTTAAAGAAAAGATCCATATCAGGAGAATTTTAGGATCAATCTAATGAAAACATCAGTGCAAAGACATGGAAGCCTGATAATGCTACTTTAAACGATAATATTCAGCAAAAGAGTGATGTCAAATGTTATAAGTGTGGTGGTCCTCACTATAAGCGGGATTGTACATGGCCAGATGAGTGGAAGTGCCGTAACTGTGGCAAACTGGGTCAAAAGGCGGTTGTGTGTCCATATGGTCAAGGGTCACAGCAACAAGTACCTCATGAAAGACAGCAACTAGAAGGACAGCAGAAATCAGTAACTCAGGGACGGGTATATACACTCACCCAGCAGGATGCCAACGCATCCAATTCAATAGTGACAGGTGTGAGTAGGTTATGACCATTTGGGATGATAATACAAGTGATTAAAATCATAATGACATGATGATTATTAAGATATGATAAGAATAGTGTTAGACCTTAGATTATGATGATTTGGAACTGTGGTATAAGTGATAGATGTAAGTCATATCGAAATTCATGACATGATTGTTCTAGACTGGACATTTGTGATTTGAAAATCACTTGGTAGTTATTAAGACATAACATGGACTCAGAACTATGACATAAGTGATTAGGATATGGTTTGAATGTCAAAAGTTTGATCTGGATTATAAATGAAAAAGGATCAAGTTTTGAATAAGACTTGGGAAGTAAGTACCTTAAGAGGTAGACTAATTGGAAGTTGGAGATCGAATGACACGAGTGTTGGTTATTCTTAAGGTTTAAAAATTTCGAGGACGAAATTTTTTTAACGGGGGGAGAATGTAATATTGAGCTTGGGCTGAAGTTGGTAGGCCCAGTCGACTTCAACCCAAACTGATGGAAAAAAAAAATGAACGTAATATTGGGCTTGGGCTGAAGTTGGTAGGCCCAGTCGACTTCAACCCAAACTGATGAAAAAAAAAATGAACGAACAGCGGTGGCAGAGTTCGAGTCGAAAATAGGGGAGCAGTTTCCTCCCTTATCCGGTCGGGGTTTCCGCCGGTGATCTCAGTGGAAGGGTCGTGAGGAAAGTGGGAGGCAAGCGGCGATGGGTTTTGAGAGGGATTGGGACTTGTTGGATGGTGGTTGTCTTCCAAACGGCAAGGGAACCAATCGGAAGTTCTTTAAATCCCCTCCACCGTCGTCGAAACAGGCCCATCGAGTCTTCCCACACTGTCTTCTTCCTCTCCAGCGAGCATCCAGCAGTCCACCGAGGTCGGTAAGTTTTTTTATTTGAGAATTAATCTAGATTTTTTTTATTTGGGGTGGTTTCGTTGATCTGTGTTGGGGATGGATGGTTGCACCGCCACCGTCTGCTCTGATCCGTCGAGCCCCTCTCGGTGAACTCCAACCTCGGCCGTCAGTAGCAGGGGAAGACCGGTCGATCAATGGAGATAGGGAGAGGTAGGGAGGTGGGTTCGGGAGAAAAGAAAAGAAAAGAAAAGAAAGAAGAAGAAGAAGAAGAAGAAAAAGAAAAAAAAAAAAAAAAAGAAAGAAAGGGAGAAGCCCTGTTCCGTGAAAAAAAAAAAAAAAAAATAAATGAAATGAAATGAGGAGATAGAAAGAGGAGAGAGAAGATGATGAGAGAGAAGATGAGGAGAGAGGAGAGAGAATGTAAGGAGAAAGAAAGAGGGAGAATAAATATTTTATAATAATATATTGTTATGGGAGAGAGAAGATCGGGAAGTTTTCTCAGAATTCGTGCAACTAGAAATTTAGATTTTAATTAAATTATTTATGTAGGGAATCAGTCCCCTGAACAGGAAGGCGTTGCAGATCTGGATACAGACTAGTTTAGGTGTAGATAATAGATTTTTGAGAGGCAAGGATTCTGGACCTGATCACCAATATATATATATGTGTGTGTTTATTATTTTAGTTTGCCTGATTTGATCCGAATATATATATGTTTACATGTATGGGTGCTTTCGGATAGCATGATTGATTTCCAAAATATAAATGGATTTGTTATTATTGTTATTTGTATTTTATTTTAATATACCATGGTTATCAAGTGATCTTTGAAATGGGTTGGACCGTGATATCGTTGTTGGAAAATGACATGTTTTGATAAGATGATGTGAAAAGATAAGTGTTAACAGTGTTTGGACTAGCCATGCCACGGGATCATGGTTATATAGCCAGAGCGGGCTTAGTACGTGAGCCTGGCCATGGGCAGGTTGTACATGGTCAATTATATAGCCAAAGCGGGCTTAGTACGTGAACCTGGCAATGGGCAGGTTGTACATGGTCAATTACATAGCCAGAGCTGGCTTAGTACGTGAGCCTGGCTATGGACAGATTGTATATGGTTGATTATGAGATTGCCAGTCACAGGCGGAAGTGTGACAACAGTATGCCAGTCACAGGCTGGAGTGTGACCGTGGCTAGTCCAGAATCTAAAGAAGAAGGAAAACTAATAAAAACATATAAAGGAAATATAATGAAAGGTTTTGATATATTTGATATGTAATTGGTTTTGGTTGTGTGACTTAGAATTTATCGTTTTCCTGTTATATTATTGTGATATTACTGCTTTTAGTTTTATATTAATATTGGTATGATTGTAAGGGAACCTTACTTGGCTGTAGAGCTCACTCCCTACTATTTGTTTTTTTCAGAGACTCAGGATACATAGCGAGGATTGGGCTGGGCGTGAGACGGAGCTTCATAAATGTTGAGCTAGTTAGTTAGTTAGTTTTAGTTTTGGTTACTGATGTTTGTGAATCAGTAGACCAATTAATGATATCGATTTAATAAATGGATTGTTCAATTGTTACTTGATTGTTTATATAATATTAGTTTTAATTTGATATATTTGACTTTTGTGTACCTAGGCCTTGCATGATCTCTAGGATAAATCTTAGGGTTTGTGCGGCCGGTCGCGTAGCCGATTCCAGTGCTGGTTTCGAGGCGTGACAGAAACAAAATCAACCACTTTAATAAAATTGATCTGACCTATACCGCCACTTGATTGTTGGGCTCTGGTTCAAATCTTAGACTCAACCCAGTTACTCTGAGCTTTGGTTTAAGCGATGGATTTCGACCGCACCGATCCTCCCTTGGGATGCCAAAATACAATCTGACCTGTTGAATCCATTTTAAACAGGTTTAATTTTAATTTAAATAAATTTAAACTTTAAACAGATCAATCTATATTTAATTTATTTAATTATTTAAATCAAATTTTTATTTTTTTTGATATATCTAATTTACTTAATCAATTTATTAAATGATTAAATAATAATTTATTTTAAAAAAATTACTATTTAATCATGATTTAGAACATGCTCCACTATTTAATCAGAATTTAAAATCAACCCCTCCCCCTTGTCCCGTTAAAATCTAGGAAATCGAAATCACCCACCTCGTAATCCATGAAAATCATCCATTTCAGAAATAGGGCTGGAAGTGGGCTCAAGTCAGCCCGATGGGCTTCGGGCCGGCCCGACATCATAGAATTTTGTTATGAAAGGGAATTTGATGTGGAAGAGAAAAAGAAAAGGATTGATGAAATTCGTTTGTTTCTTCAAAATCTTTATTCAGAGTATGCAGATATAGCAAAAGTATAACACTTAATTAGTTCGAGTCAGCTAGCAGATGAAATTAGTATACAAAGTATACAGGATCAGTGTCTTCATTTTCAATAGATATGGTACAACTTGATATGGATTTTGTTCAATTTAGAAGTCAAAGATCATCAAAACGGCCAAAAAGATCAAAGCTGGATAGTTATTTGGATGATGATATGATTTCTGGTTTGAATGACAAGAACTTTGATATCTTAACATGGTGGAAGAATAATGCAGTTATCTATCCTACATTATTAAGAATGGCTAAAGATATTTTAGCCATTATGGTCTCTACCGTTTCTTCAGAGTCGGCATTTATCACTGGCGATAGAGTTGTTGATCAATATTGGAGTTCTTTGAATCCATTTACTGTCGAGGCCTTGGTTTGTACACATGATTGGCTTCGTGAAGATTATGAAGAAGGTATATAAATATTTTAATTTTATATTATTAATTTATTATACTTATATTTTATTTCTTTTAATTGATATTTATGTTAATATTTATCAGGTACAAATTGTTTAAGTTTTATGAAGTTGAATGCAGATGATAGACCTGATGGTACCTCGGAGCAGGCGGAGCATTAAATTGTTGACTTTCTTTTATATATTTTGCAAACAAAACTGTTTCTTTTTATATATACATTCATAAATGCTTAATGTTTTTGTTAAACGTGCAAATATATGGGATTATAGTTGCCTAATCATCATTTTCAAAATGTTCATTGCTTCGTTTATACGTATGCATACTATGATGACCCTTGCATACTATGATGACCCTGGCTTATTTACATCGGATTATAAATTCTCCTTTGGATTTACTGTTGAAGTCTAAACTCTGGGCAACATTCAATGACCAATGGATTGCCAAAGATTGTGCCATTTTGGGCCATCTCAAGTCTCTAGTCAACAAATATTCCTTGACTTATGCTACATTCTGGTCTGGATTTCACATTATACTAGTTTATCTGTTTATGGTGGTTCTTGCTTGTCTGGTGGCCGTTGCATATACTTTTGTGTCTACCATGAATATTTATTCATTACCTGCTTCAACAACTTTCAGCACAGGGCAATATGATGCCTTCTATTGACTATTATTCTGGATATATGGCATTTGTAAATTCTAAGAGTTGGTTCTTCATACTTGGACACCCAAGTATCTATTATTAAGTGCTCTAGTTCTTATTGCATTATTGGATTAACACATCAACTGAATTGGAGGGCTAATCTTGATCAAGTATATATATGCCGTTGTTATTGTCTTCATTATGTCAGTGAATTTGAAAAGTTTGGAAAGCTTGGATTATATTATCATCCTGTCCATATATCACTTTTACCTTTGGAGGCGCCTTCTTCTCCTCTACTGCCCTGATGGATCTTTGTTGTTTTGGTTAACTTTGTAACATTCACACCAAAGTCAAAAGAAAAAAGAAAAGTTGAAAAATGGAAATTATGTGAGGAAAAAGTTAAAAGAGTTGTGAAAAGAAAAGAAAAATATCAAAAACAAAGGAGGAAAAAAGCGGTCGGAAATGTTTTTACTCACTATGTTGTTTCTATGTGCAGGTTCTCTATCTTATTTATTGTAGTCTCATTCAAGCTAGGCCCAGCAAGTTATTTTGTTTAGGCGCCCTATTGTTGGTTCTCTATCTTATTTTCAGAGTTATCCTCCGACTTTTGTTCATTCTTGTTAAATAAAAAGAGGTCAAGGATTGTTGATATATATACAAGGATCCCTTGGAAGTTAATCTGGTAGGTGAAGTAAAAACTGTTTCTGACATGCATGAGCATAAGGCTGATGCATTCATTGCCCTTCCTGGTAAATCCTCACCAGCTCCTTGGTTAAGTTTTACCTGAAAACAAGCGTAAACAATAGTTATGCCTGAAGAATTTACTGCATGTACCATTTTTCGATAAAATACTGCATTTACTTTTGAATGTGTAAGGTGGATATGGAACAATGGAAGAGTTGCTGGAGATGATAACATGGTCACAGCTAGGAATTCATAATAAACCGGTTAACTTCAACCTCTTGCATTTTCATCTTTAAATTTCTTCACCAAATATAGGTGATGATAGAATCCCGATTATCTGCAGGTTGGGCTGTTCAATTTCGATGGTTACTACAATTCCTCGCTTGCACTATTTGACAATGGTGTGAAGGAAGGTTTCATAAGGCCAGCAGCTAGACACATAGTTGCTTCTGCTATGACTGCAAAAGAACTGCTAGAAAAAATGGAGGTTATCTACCCTTTCACTCTAAACTTCGTAATATGAATTTGTAATATTTTTTTCCCTGCTTCACCTTTTGTGTCAATCTGACTTTATGCAGCATTTCTTTTTATGATATATCTTCAGCAAAGAGTAATATTTACAGTCCTGATTTGTAACAATTGTTTCACTTCTCATTCTTTTTGATGATTTTTGTTCTTTCATCCGAGTTGCAGGAATACACTCCATTGCACGAAGAGGTTGCTCCACGTAGAAGCTGGGAGATCGCACGCCGAGGTTATTCAAAGAAACCAAGTTTACCGTGACAATTTTTAACTTTATTTTTAATATGTGAAGTAGTAGAAAGATTGGTTAGAGAATTTAGTAAGTATTTACATCAGTGCTCTCTACTTCAGGAGCATGTTTATGCCTGCTATAGTGCAATGACAATGGAGTCGCACAACTAACACAAGAAGCTGAACAGAACAAAGAGAGGAGCTTCTTCAGATTTATCAGCAAACCATTCAAGCATTGATGATGCTGTTGATCTTGTTGATGGTGCCTCTTTCACTGGTTTAAGCAATAAAAGAAGAAGGTTATAAATGCCAAGTATCCAGTAGATATTACCCTGATAGTGTTTTATTGCTCGAGGCATAGCTTGATTTACATATTTAAAAAAGGACTGATGTTGTTGGTTGGGTGATTATTTATTGGTGTGATCAGCTGATGGGTTTTGTAGTTGATTGGTGAGTTGGTTTGAGAAATTTTCAGATTGAGTTCTTGTGTTTAATGTTGTAAAATGTACTTTCCTCCTTGTTGTCATGTCCATATTGTTGAGAAGGCCGATCCTCCTTGCTGGTCTATGTTATAGTTTGTGTCATCGCAGACATTAAGCTTAAGCTTTGTGTTGAATTTGATGAACGATGGATTTTGGAATTTGATTTTATTAATCTGGTGTAAGATGTTCTGATTTCCATGTTTAATGTTCTGATTTGCTTTATAATTTAATTCCTGTGGCTTTGTGTTTAGCTTCTAAATCTTCCCTTCATTCGATTCTTTTTCTTGATATTCTGAAAATTCGCAAAGACTTGCGAAATGGCTTTGGATGCCTTTGGATCATGCCGTGGGCTGAGCCTGGTACAAATTGGCTACAGGGTTCCACTATCATCCCTTGATCGCGAATAGTGAAGGTATTGTTGATCCAAAAATTTATTGTCACTGGATACGCTTACATGTTATGCAGTCATTTTGTATTCCCCCTATGGGTGAACGTTGACCAAATAAAAAATGTGTTTGATATATTAACTGTTGTGATACTGGTGTATGGATTTGTCTAGGTTAACTATTTCCGAGTTAATTCTTTTTAATGTGAATTCCAATTATATAGGTTTGGACATTGTTTGTTTTAGCTGTATTTTGCTTTCATTTTGTCAAACAAATTTTAATTGCTATCATGCTCTGCGAACTAGTCCATCAAGAATGCAGAATGCTTCATCATAATTCATACTTATCTAGTTATCTTTGCAAACCCTTCACTGGAATTTGATATTACATAGCTCATCTCATTGTCACTTGGACCATCTTCATTAATCTGAAACTCTTGTGACGTTTATTATTCTACTTATCAGGGGAACTGTCATCCATTTTGGATTAAGGTTTATGTGGTCTCACACTCTCACCTAACCTAATGCCTTGCCACAAGTTATATAAGAAAAGCCTTGAGTTCATCGATAAGGCTATGCTAGTATGTAACCCGCACTTGAAATGTTATAAAAATGCTTGATAACAATGCACCGTGTATAGTATGTAAAACCATTCATTATCAAGTTTTATACAGTACTTTACAATGCAAAACGATTCATACTCCCATGAAACATGTGAATTTATTTTTTTTAAAAAAAAATAGAAAAAATATTCACTGCACCTTTTATTTTTAAACTGCATTTCATCACAACAGTTCATACAGTATCATTTTTATTGGTGTACAAATAGGTCAAAGACTACCCTTGTTCATGCTCTGTTAATAGTCCTAGATGGAGTCCGAAGTTGGCCTGAACCCGACCAGGCCCGAAGCCGACCCGGGATGAGTTTGGGCCCGGGCCGGGGCTTTTAAAAAAAATCGGGCCAAGACCTGGCCCAAAGTCCAAATTTTTTTCGGACCGGGCTCGGATAGAGGTATAGCCTGGCTCGGCCCGATCCACTTCCAACCCTGCACGCGTGCAATCAATGTGCACGCGTTCCATTGCCTTAGGAGCCGCGTTAGCTGAGGTGGCTAGATTTTTTTTAAAAATAATATAAAAAAAATTATATACGAAAATAGGTGATCCATAATATATTTATGGATCTAGGTATTTTTTGGCCACATATCACCTAGGCTTGGACACGTGGCCAGATGGGGACAGGTGGCAATGCGAATTGAACACGTGGCAGGGCATATCGGGCGCATGGCGGGACGTGGTAAAAATGCAGGTTGGATCCGTGAATTTGATGTGAAAACACGGGTTGAACCCACGAATTTCACGTAAACCAGGTCGGATTCAAGCAAAAATGCGGGTTGAACCCGCGATTTCTCAGTCGAACCAATAAAACGGGCCATTTGGGTGTTTTTTCTTTTCATTTGCATCCATCCGGCCCCAGCTCGGTCTCTCGGTCTTGCATTCTCCCGGTTCCATTCCGGCCCCATCTCGGTCTCCCGGTCCCAGTGTTTCCCGGCCCCATCTCAGTGTCTCCTGGCCCCATCTTGGTGTGGTTGTTTCGATTCTAAGTGGCCGCAGGTGTGTACCAACATATCTAGGTAAGTTTTGTTTTTGTTAGTTGTTTAATGTCAAACCAGAATTTGCTCTCCAGGTCCTAGCTTTGTAGTCTAAGTTATGATTTTTTTATGTTTAGAATCAGCCCGAGCACATTTTGGTATTAGATCTAGCTCGAGCATCCGGTATTATCTTCTTGCAGGTATAAATACTTTTATAATATATTTTTGTTATATTATATTTGTATTTATAAATTTAAATTTTAGAATTTAATATTGCGATGCTATGTTAGTTTTATTTTTTTTAATGTAATTATATATTCTTGTTTGATATTTAGATAATTTAATTATTTATGGTGTTTATTTTATGTTGTAATATTACATGAAATTAACTCTTTTAGAAATAAATTTAGATTTTCATTGAAATATTTATTCTCTTTTTGATATTAAAAAATTGATAATCTTCATTATTAAAAAAATAATTCTTAGGATAAATCTATATTTATAAACTTTTTAATCAGATTTTAGAAAAATATTTTATAATCTTCATTATTAAAAAAATAATTATTTTTAATTTTTAAATATAGATAAATTTATAATGGTACATAAAATTAGCTAGTAAATATAAATATGTATGGAATTATAAGAATTATGTTATTATAAATTAATATATAAAATTATTTCATTATTGTACAATTTAAATAAATAATTAATTATGAATATATAATTATATAAGAATAACATTTTAATATTGATAAAATTAATTAATATAGGTAAACAAATAATTGATATGTTTATTATTAAAAAATTATGGTGTAAATAATAAATGATTAAAATATATAAAATTTTAGAAATGTACATAATTAATTAAATTAAAAAAGTTTATCGTGCTATATAAATTTATTGTATGTTTGTTAAATGCTTAAAATATATGAATATTTATAGTTTATAAATAAACTTTTAATTAAATTTAAATATATTATGGTACAAAATTAATATATTAAATTATAAATAAAGTTAGTAATGTACCTGCTCTATTAAAAATAAATTTGAAATCATGTAGTACAAATTTATTTAAATAAAATGTAGTATGAATAATATTTATTTAAAATTTATAAATATTTAGAATATATAAATAAATTATTAAGTTACGAATAAAGTTATTAATTTATATGCTACATTAATCATATTATTAATTTATTAATTGAGAAATGGAATCATAGTGTACAAAAAAAATTAAGTTGAGAGTTAAAGTTTGGATATTTGTAGACTGCATATTTATAATTTTATTTATTTAAATCTTTTTTAGATGTGCGACATGAATATCTACATTATGTAATATATAAAAATTGTTAGTATTGACAAAATTATATATCAAAATTATTTGTTAAGTTAATAATTCGATTTTTCATATATATTAATATAAAATTTGTATTGCATTGAACCGTAGACCCGTCAATTAATTAATATGCATATTCTGTTTGTACAGATCTGAGAATTATGCATATTAATTAATTGATTGTCCAATGTGGACAGTTTGGAAATTGTAAATAATTTTACAGGTCAGTTTACAGTAATCAAACGATGTGCAATGAAGACCGAATAAAATTTCGAGTATCATTTTTCTTTTGTTCTCTGCATACATAAATATTTGTATATAGAGAACTAAAGAAAAATGCTACCGAAATTTTATTCGGTCTTCATTGCATACTGTTTGATTACTGCAAGCTGACCTGTAATATTAATACAATTCTTAAATGGGATAGGACATATCTTTATCCAGTAGTTGATGATAGGATGCATTTATCATTTAAGTCATCATAATTTTCGTACATATATATTAAATTTAAAAATATTGAAATCTATACTTATGTATTTAAAAAATTAATTATGTTCATAATTTTATTATCATATTATTTATTTTGTTTAATTAAATTTTTAATGATGGTATTATATATTTTGAGAAATTTATCTCTAAATATATTTTATTTATTAAATATATAGGGCATGAAGGGGGAAACAATCATAGTTTTATGCTTTATTAATGGTTTTATGATTAATGGCAAATATGGTATTGAGTACAATAGGGACTAAAAAAGATAATTAGAATTAAATATGGTATGACATTTGAAAAATTAGAGAACAAAATATGTAAAGTCTTCCATATAGATAGAAGTGAAAAAAAAATATTGATTATTTATAGATATCCATAAGTTATACAACTGACATATATAAAGTAAGAACCTGTTCCATTAACTGATGATAAGGACATGGAGATAATGTTTTCAACGATCAGTTCACATCCTTGCATATCAGGTGTAGAGTTGTATATAGATATCTAAACTGTTGAAGCTTCTGAACCTGTTTACGAACAGGATGATTAAGAAGTAGCTGCTCAAAATACAGCAAGAACTCATGTAAGTGAATAGGTTATATCATATTGTAGTCCAAAAATCATAGATAATATTTTGGAAAATACTGGTTCAAGATTTATACAAGATCCTTACATACAGTGGACACTAATGTGCCAGAGAGTAATATAAGACAAGCATCGGTATATACAGTTACTGATGATACAATGCACCTAGATAATCAACTTTTTAATAAAAATGATGAAAAAAGTGAAGATGATGTGGCTGATGAATATAATGAAGCTGGTACATCAGAACCTGTACGAAGTCCACATGATATCCCTATTCCAAATAAACCTGCATTTGAAGCCTCCTCTAAAATATTCAATTAGGTTGATTGGACTACTACTAATATATCCATGTACTCTACATTGCAAGAACCATTTATTGTATAGCAAAGAGATGAGGAGTTATATAAAGGCCTTCGCCTCATAGATAAGGCAGAATTACAAATAGCAATAAAGCAATATTATATTAAAAGACATCACGAGTTCATGATGATTGAGTCTAATCCCAATTTATGGCTTCTAAAATATAAGAATAGAGAGTCAGGATGTCAATAGATGTTGAGAGCTATTAAACAGCATGGTCATTTTGAGATCACATGATATATTGGTCTCCATACATGCATATCAGCAATGATGTCTTAGGATCATTCTGGATTGGATTCAACATTAATTACAAATAAAATTCGAGATATGGTCAAAGAAATTCCTTCAATTGCTATTTTTGGACTTGGTGCAGTGATTAAAAATAAATATAATTATACACCCAGTTACAGAAAATTATGAGAAGCCAAGCAAAAAATAATAGCCATGCTTTTCGGTGATTGGGATGTTTCATATTATTTGTTGCCAACATGGTTGCATGTTATTGAATAATTTAATCAGGGCTCTTGGATGAAATTCATTAGCATTCTTACTCGTTTTCCATCTTGTACTCAATTTGATCATATTTTCTGGATCTTTGCATCCTTGATTGAATGGTTTAAGTATTGTCGACTGGTCATAAGTGTTGATGTTACATTCCTATATGGAAAGTATAAGGAGAAGTTGATGATTACAATTGCTGTTGATGAGAATAACCAGATATTTTCACTTGCATTTGGTATTATTGATGAAAAATCAGCTGATACATGGGGTTGGTTCTTAGCTTGCATCAGGAATTTTGTTACATCACATCAGGATATCTATCTAATTTTTTATTGACATGCTGGTATATTATTTGTAGTGCAAAATGAGTATCTGGGTTGGTAGCCACCGAATGCTTATCATATTTATTGCCTTCATCACGTGGCTAGCAATTTTAACTCAAGATTTCATGATTCAAAATTAAGGGATATGGACAAAAAAGCTGGAATGCAAACACAGCCTAGAAAATTTCAAAAATATATGAGGATTATTGAAAAATTAAATCCATAAGCTATCAATGGCTGAATGATATCTCTTTAGACAAATGGATACTTACACATGATGACGGTCGATGTTATGAAATGATGACAACAAATTTATTTGAGTGTTTCAATGTAGTTTTAAAAATGCTCTATTCCTGCCAATAACTATATTGGTGCAGTTGACTTTCTTTCGATTTGTATCGTATTTTGATGGTCGACGTGCCCAGGCGAATGATGCACTTGACAAGAATAAAAGATTTGCTCCTTTTGTTAAGGGACACATATTCTCTAAGCAAGCCAAAGCTACATCATATATAATTACAAGATTTGATAGAGAAAGTGGCTTGTTTCAAGTCCAAACGGTGAAGCGTGGACCAAACATGAACATAGGTGATAATACACAAGTGACTGTATGTTTTTAATTTTTTTAAAAAATATTATCGTATGTTGTTTACATATTGACTTATGTTATGTTAAATTATAGGTAGTGCGACTTTCGCAGCGGACATGTATATGCCAGAAATGGCAGTGTTATAATTTACCCTGCTCTCATGTGATGGCTGCATGTGCACATGTTACAATTGATTTTTATAAATACGTTGATTGATGCTATACATTACATGACTATTATCAATCATATGCACCATAATTTCTACCAATTCCGTATCAAGAATATTGGTCTAAGCAAGAAGAAGAAACTTTTATTATGCCCGATATAACTAGGTTGAGATAGAAGGGTAGGCCTCGTTCTACCAGAATTAGGAACGATATGGATATCCGAGAATCTAGAAACAAACGAAGGTGTGCCATCTGTAAGGAGGAAAGGCATGATAGACGGTCTTGTCCAAGAACATTATAGGCGGATTAGGATACTTTTACAAATGACATTGCATAGGTATTTTTATATACGTCAGCTTATTCTCTTTTATATGTGACATTTTTTTATTGATTGTGACATGTACAGTACTAATATATATTTCTTTATATCTTATTGATATGTCAGGACAGGTAATGGTTGGAGCTTGGAATAAGCTTGCTTGTACTATTGGGTTGTCTCACGACTATGTATTATGTTTGATCGATTATTGATCTATTATACGGATATTTATTATTTCTTGTTATTGATTTGTCATGTAATACTCTATGTAATTTATAGACTTGTTTAATTATTTGTTATTTACATTTACATTGCATATATTTTAATTTACTTTATATATTTACTTTAATTTATTGCATATTACAATTATGGATCCCGGTCCGTTAAATCATTCTGTATTATATGATCAGGATATACATAGATCATGTTTAGCATGGAAGGGACAGGAGGTTGTTGTACTCTATTATCGATGTAGAGAGTTAGTTATACACAAGTCTATACATCTCGATAGGCACATAGTACCTTTATTGATACAGTCAGGATTTTACGGTCTTGCATGAGTAGGTTATATATGATTGGAGTGGTACTTGATTACAGCTTTTGTGGAGAGTTGGTGTCCAGAGACACATACATTTCATTTACCACATGGAGAGTATACCATCACCCTACAGGATATTGCTATCCAGTTAGGTTTGCCTGTTGATGGTCTATCGGTGACAGGTACTATTCGGAATCACGATTGAGCATGGTGTGGCTAGCGGATCAGTTTTATGAGCTATCCCTTGATGCCGACGAGATACAGATTTAGCGCTATGCTCGAGCATATATTCTACAGCTAATGGGTGGGTGTTTGTTTATGGATAAATCTGGTGATAAGATGCATCTCATTTTCTTATCCCTATTAATGGATTTTGAGAGTGCTGGACATTATAGTTAGGGTAGTGCAGGGCTCGCTTGATTATGTAGAGAGTTGTGTAGGGCGAGCAGGAGAGATGCCACTAGATAGCTGGTCCGTTGTTGCTTCTACAGTTATTGGCATGGGATAGATTTTCTATCATGGTGCCATGCAAATCACATCACCAGGCTCTTGATCCTATGATTGATTTAAATGATGGTGGAGCTGGTTTACCACAAGGTCTGCAAGGGATGTGGTAAGTTATAAATTTAATTAAATTTAATGATTAATCATATTTATTGATATATGTAACTTAATCTATTTAATATGCAAATGGAGAGATGATTTTGCTGTTATGGAGGTACCTACACATGTTCTCTCTTCGTATCGACATTTGATAGATCACCTGAGTCCAGATTAGGTGACGACTAGCGCTTATCTTTGTTAACGGTTAAAATTTTTATATTACTTATTTAAAACAAATGCTTGGTATTGTTCATTAATAGATTATATGGTAGCCATATATGGACGACATACTTGTACAGCTACCAGAGTACTGCCTCCACGGTCAGGATATCTAGTGTAGTCGAGTGCCACTCATATATTTTTATATCGTAGAGTGACACTTTCCTGATAGAGTGATGCGATAGTTTAGTTTTTGACAGGTCATACCCGATCGATGTGTTACAGATCCTGCACTGCATCATATCGATCTTAGGGGATGAGTCGAGCAGGATTGGAGTATCCCTCATCAGTCTTATATTCGGTTATGGGTGAGCCGACATGATTATGTTGTAGATGGTGCTCCTGCTGATGGTGTTATGCATTATCACGATCCATACATGCAGTGGTATTGCGGCATTACTCGACGATTTCTCGGTCATGATCGTGCGATGCATGATTATCTGGTAAGAAATTTTATTTATGCTATTAAATATTGTTATCATATATTTCATATTTTGTATAACTCATTAAATGTTTGTAACTTTCAGACTAGTGGCATTGCGACGATATATCAGCTTGCTCAGCTAGGATCCAAGCGACGTCCTCACAGAGTATACAGGACATATGTCAATCAGCTCTTAGTGTTGTTGGTGAGCATGCACGTGTCTAGTTATGAGAATTTGCTCGGGAGGACGAAACTCCAGAGCCTTATCCATATGCATCTACATCGACAGCACCTCCTACTCAACACAAACGAGGTACTCAACGATTCAGTACCTCTCCCTTTCCGATGCCGGAGTACGATCCATATATGTTCGCGGGTAGTTTTTTCTATGAGGATATGAGACAGTTCACATCTACAGCTGATGCTACTACATATTTTGAGTACGCTACTAGATTGGACTATCCGATGCATCATGATTACTCAAGACATGGAGGAGGACAGCATATAGACGAGGGATCGTCGCATCATGTATTTACACCGCATGCATTTCTTGATGTACATGATCCGACATTGCATCAGGGACCGAGTGACGTGGAGCCAGTGTCTCATCGATGGCAGCCTTCACGTAGGAGGAGACGGCCACCATGTGGGACTTAGAATTTTTATATTTTATTTTTTCATTGTTTGTACTTATTACATTGTATTCTCAAATTTTGTAATTGTTATTATCAATTTTTTTTAAATAATATTTTTTAATTAAATATTTACCAAAATACGGTCATCCCATTTATATTTACTAAAATAGGTATTGTACAAGAGAAATCGCATCTTGTGCGGCATCTAATTCGGTAAATATGAAAGGGGTGACTGTAGTTTGGTAAATATTTAATAAAAAAGTATTATTTTAAAAAAAACCCGAGGCTAGTAATTTGAATGATAATGAATTTTTTCAAAATAATAATTTTTTAATCGATATTTATGAAGTTGGCATTAGCCCAATTATATTTACAAATATAGATGTTTTGGGTTACGTAGAAATATACGAATTGAGAAAAAATAATTAGTAAAAAACAAAAAAAATAATAGTCATTTTTAAAATTAATAAAAAAATCATTAAAAAATAGAAAAAAATAAATTAATAAAAATAATATTATGATATTATAATAATATATTATAACTAGGGCTAAAAGTAGGCTGGACCGGGCCACACCCCTATCCGAGCTTGATCCGCCGGTGACTGCCCAAGTCAGGGCCGAAGCCCGATCGGGCCGGCACAAATGCCAACCTAATGACAAAAAAAAACTCACCCATGGCGGCTGCCCGACTGGCTGGGCCGGATCGCCAGAGGAGGCAGATCGGAGCCAGGGAGGGAGGGGCGTCGGTCATTGGGAACTAATCAGGGGAGGGAAATGGAAATGAGATAGAGACAGAGAGAGAAGAGATTGATAGAGAGAACGGAGACAGACCGAGAGAGGCAGATGGGGGATGGCGGAGAAAAATGGTTGGGTTTGGGCCAATCCAAGCCGGGCCAAAAGGGTGCCCGAGCTTGGCTCGAAAACTAAATAGATTCTATTTTAAGGCTCGAAGCTCGTCCTGATTTTTTTTAAAACTGGCCCAAAACCCGACCTGATTTCGAGGTGGCCCGGACCAGTTCCAGCCCTATAACCCTTAACTCTAAAACCTAAGATGTAAATGCTAATTTCTTAAACCTAAAACCTAAACCCTAAACCCTAAATCCTATTTTCTTTTATTTGAAATTAACAAACTCAAAAATTATAAACTCTTTATTCAATAAAAATAAAATTAGAATTTCATATTTTTTTTAAAAAAATGGGATTTCAACTGAAATCGCGGGTTGAACCCATGATTTCATGCCAAACCGGACATATTAAGTGAGATTTCAACTGAAATCGAGGGTTGAACCCGCAATTTCGTGCCAAACCCGACCCGATATGCAATTTTAACTAAAATCGCGGGTTGAACCCGCGATTTCATGAAAACGCGGGTTGAACCCGCGATTTCTTGAAAAACGCGACTCCAACCTGCGAAGTTTTCATGAAAATGCGGGTTTAACCTACGATTTCGTGAAAACACGGGTTCAACCTATGATTTCAGATCAGACTTGGCCTCAACATCACCGCCGTACACATATTTTTGTAAATATAAATCAAACTATCCTAGTGTTGCCGCCTAGATCGCCGTGGCCTGCAGCTTCTTACGTGGCCTGGGTGAGTGGACTCCCTGCCAGCGTCACCGGGCTTGTCGGTCGGAGACGATCAAAGGGAACATAGTCGTAGTTGTAGGGATGAAGGGGCTTGATGCTGTGTTGTGGTCTTCATGTGGGCCTCTCCGATGAGAGAAATCTTCACCGTATCGTCCCTCTGTCGGGCAGACCTGCAAAACAGGGAAGACCTGTGCCGGGAATTCTGGCAAAGGCACTCCGACGATCAAGTCAGTGGGATGATCGAAGGAAATAAGAGACCTCTGAGGCCGAGAGCTTGGGGGACTCTCTGCTGCCAAAGGATGATAATAAAATAGAATGTAAGGATCAAGAGAGTACATTGTCTCTTACCTCCCCTTTACCTCTTCGTACCGGTTTTTATGTAGACGAATGGCTCCTGTCACTTTTGGGGAGGCATGCCGGTCTTGATGTAGACTTGTCAAGCTAGGATGGCCTGTGAGGCTATGATGGGTTGGTGAACCTTCTTCTTCTGGGTAGTTCAAGAAGTTGGTGCAGGGGTACCGTACCTTGGGCATGGCACCATTCACTAGTTAGTGTAAACAGTAGCTTAGAAAACTTAAATGCAAACTTTTCTTGTAGACGGCGTGTCAAGCGGCGTGCCATAAGGCCCACGTGGAGGGGGATCCTTGGAAAGAACGTTGGCGCCATGTGGATGGGCCCCTCGGGAAATGCACCAGGCCCACATGAATGAGACCGAACTGCACGGCGTACCCGATGATCGAGCTAGGCTGAGATGCTGCTCCAGGTTGCCATGCGGGCACGCGGACCGAGAGAAGGCCCGTGGGGGCCTCCATGTATGCTGACATAGACGAGGTGCAAGGCCCCATGCATGTGGATGCGAACCCACGCGCTGCGGACCCATGCACTGCTCCTGGTCGAAACCAGACCGCGGGAGGGCGGAGCTGGACCGCGGGCATGCTGGGGCACGGAGCGGGTGCGAACAGAACTAGGCGCCATGCGGGCGCGCCAGACCAGGCGCCGCAAGGGCGTGCCAAACTGGGCATGCGGGCACGTGGGCGTGTCGTGCTGGGCGTTATGCGTGCCGGAGCTGTTGTGGGAGGAATGCTCAGACCTGGGACGTGGGAGCGCCGGACCTGGCAAAGCCGGGCTGAGCAAGGTTGAGGCGAGCTGCGCCGTGGGCGAGGTCGGGCGGAGCCACGCGAGATGCTGCCAGGATGCCGGTCGGGCCGAGCCGGAGCCACGCAGAGCGCTGCCTTGCCTGCGGGCGTGCCGAACTACTCCCCAAACCGGGCGGAGCCAAACTAGGGTGAGGCGGAAGCCTCTCACAGGCGAGCTGGGCGCCGGACGGAAGCACGCGGGGTCGGCCATGGTGGGCGGAGCCGGAGAAGATCAAGGTCGTGCCCTAGCGCAGGCGGATCCGGGCCGGACCGCGCAGAGCTGGAGCAAGCCGGGGTCGCGCTGCCCTGGGCGTGCCGCGCCGAGCTCGGAGGCGATGAACCGAACGCTGGCGGAGCTGGATCCGCTGCCGGACTGGAGCCGGAGGGCGGAAGCGAGCAGAGTGGTGCGAGGGCGTCGGACCGAGGGGGGTCCCGCCGGGCTGAGCCTGAGCGGGCAGATGCAGGGCGGAGGCCTCCCTTGCCGGACTGGGTGCCGGGCGAGAGCATGCAGAGCCGGAGGGGGGTTCGCTCGCCGGAGAACCGCCAGGAGGGGCCGGAGTCGCGCGGGACCGCCGACCCGTCGCAGGGGCACGCCTTGCGGGCGAGATCGGGCGGAGCCTTGCTACGATCGCACGCCGGGCTAAGCCGAAGAAGCTGGTGGGCTCGTCCGCGGGCGGTGCCGACCTGGGGTGAAGCGGGCCTGGGGCGCACCATGGAGCCGTTTGGTGGGAGGACGGGGTTGCGCGTGCCTTGCATGTGGACCGAGGTACGGGTGAGGTGTGGTCGTGCCGAGCCGGGAGTTCCACCGTAGGGCCAAACTGGACTCCACGAGGACTTAGCCTTGTTGCCAGGTCACGTCACTTCCCAACATGCCGAACTGGACTAACACAGGTTGAAGTGGACGGAGCCATGCAGGCGCTTGCAGGGCGGAGCCAGAGACCTTCATGGGCCGAGGTAAGATGGTCAAGCTGCCAATCTGGCCGAGGTGTCAGCTCGGCCGGGCTCCAAGCACGGTCGAACTGGGCCAGCCGAGGTACCGACCTGGTCGCCACAAGAACTGATCTCTTCAATTGGATCCATCGTTGTATCAGGGTTGAATGGATCGGTTACTACTGTAATACCTAGTTTGATAAATAATTTTTTTTAACATTATTTTTTTAAAAAAAATCCGAGGCGGCAAGGCGGCTTTTTTTTTTTTTTTTTTTTTTCAGCTTCTCGTAAGATGCGAGTGGTCAACCCACCGGGCCGCTACTGCCAGTGGTCTTCCTCACTTCCTGCCTTCTCCCCTGTTCCACCATCTCTCTCGTTCCGTCTTCTTTTCAATCCACCTCTCTCGTTTCATGGTTACAATTTTTTTTTTCCAATTAAAAGAGCAGCATCGGGTTCGGGATCGAGTCGAAGACGGGTGAGAGCAAAGGGCAACCAGGGATTTTTTCCCCCTTCCGTCTCTCTCGTTATGTAACTGTTTTCCTTTTCTTTCTTCTTTTTTTTCTTTCTTTTTTCTTTTTTCTTTTTTTTTTTGTTTTTTTTTTTTTTTGGGGTTATAGGGCAGCGGTCGTCGGGGCCAGGACCGAGGGCGAAGAGGCGGTTGCGGCGAAGTCCTCCTCTTCGGTTAGTTTTTTTGTTTTTTTATTATTCTCTGTCCGGCGAAGTCCTCTTCGATCAATTTATTATTATTATTATTTTTACTGGGACATAAATACGTCAAATGAATAATAATATATTATTTTTTACTGGGTCGTAAATACGTTCAATGGATAATATTATTATTATTTTTTACTGGGTCGTAAATACGTCAAATGGGTTGTAAACGGATAACCTGGTTATTAGCTTATCGCGCCAACCTACCGCGTTTTTTAGTCCCACATCGTAAAAGGAGGAACTTTTTATTATATATTTAAAATGAAAGAAAAGCCGCGTATCTTAACCGAGTCTCAGGATAAAGTGAGTGGGTCTTTTAGATTCCGGAAAGTCCCCGGGTCATCCACCGCAGAGATTGCGGTACCCGAAAGGGTCGAATCCTTCGAGCTTTGATCGGTTTCTTCCCGTCACCAATGGGTGAGGGGCAAAGACGTGCGTGGAGCCTTTAGGAAGGGACCCCTCAGCTTGAAGTTCCCATGGCCAAAACACAGTAATTCACTTGGTCCAACGTTCGTTCGGATTAACAGAACGGGGCTTACGATTCTGAGACGATTTTTTTTTTTTTTTTTTTTTTTTCTGCTTGGCCTCATGGTCCACTTTTTTTTTCCCGGCACTGCTTGGCCTCATGATCTTTTTTTTCCTGCTTGGCCTCATGGTCCATTTTTTTTTTCATTTTTTTTTTCCTGGCACTGCTTGGCCTCGTGGTCTTTTTTTTTTCCTGCTTGGCCTCATGGTCCACTTTTTTTTTTCCTGTGCTTGGCCTCATGGTCTTTTTTTTCCTGCTTGGCCTCATGGTCCACTTTTTTTTTCCCTGGCACTGCTTGGTCTCATGATCCACGGTGGTGATTTTGTGGAGGGAACCAAGAAGCTTAGAGGGTTTTTTTTTTTTTTTTGGTAAACCGGAAGACTTATTATACGTACAGCCCCCAGACTATCTGCATACAAAATATTTCTAAACTGTACAGGCAAATCAAGCAGAGAGGAACACACAATTTCTTCGGAGTGCTGTACAACAAAAGAGTCCGCCCAATCAGCCGTAGCATTGGCTTCACGATAGACATGACGAACCAGGAGCGCAGAACACTGACTGAGATCATGCCAATATCTCGAAGGATAGAGATAGCAGGCGTATCCCTGTAGCCTTTCGGATCCAGGAGATGATCGTAGCAGAATCGTCTTCAATGACGAGGCGATGCAATTTAAGGATCCTCATGGCATACTTAATACCCAACCAAGCAGCATAAAGCTCTGCCTGGGGTACAGTTTGTTCCACTAAGTTGGAACCCTCCATAGCTATAAAGGTCGCCGCCGAAGATCTGATGACAAACGCTGCTCCCGTCATTCGTCCTCTAACACTCCCATCAAAGTTGATAGTAACATACTCCTGAGGAGGGGGCTCCCAAGAAATCAAATCCGGTTAGGCGCTCGAGGAGCCGAACCGGAGCCCCAGAAGTCAGGTACAGTCACCATCGACTGATGATACTCCTTAGCCAGAGACCTAGCTCTTTCAATTAAAAAAGTAGGAGAGATAGTTTCAGACCTGAAGATAGTAGCATTCCGGGAGATCCATAAATGATAAGCCAGATAAGCAAGCAGGGTCCTGGAAGATATAGTATCAGGGGACCTCAAATAATAAGCGAAGGTAGGGAGAACATCATCTTCAGCATCCAGAAGGGACCCAAAACCTGTAAGAGTCCAAACCTGCCTAGCCCTTGAGCAAAGAAATAACACATGGTCCAGAGATTCCTCTGGATCTTCACAAATCGGACAAGAAGGGGGTATACGGATACCCCTAGAGCTGGGAAGAGACCTTGTAGGCAGGCATCACCTCATGACCTTCCACAAAAAGAGACAGACCCTCGGATGAACCGGTAAAGCCCAAATCCAGCCTCCCTGCACATCAACCTGCTGCGCCGGATGATAGATATTGTAGAGGTCCGACATAGGGGCAGTAGTGGAAGAGGAAGGGCCCCAGACTGTAATATCCTGGCAAGGACACAGAGAAAGAGGAATGGATAGAATCCTTTCCTTCAAAGCCTCTCCAAAATAGCAAGAGATAAGTGGAGAATTCTAGATCTGCAACCCTGAAATAATATGGTCACTGACCATCCAGGCTTCAGGCAAATCCGGTGAGACAAAGGTAGGCCATCTACAAAGAGAAATATCGGAAAATTCAAACATGTGCCCACACTCTGATAGATTTACCATCCCCCACCATCCATCTGACATGGGGAGAAACCTGCGGAAGACGTCTACTGATCTCCTTCCAGATTGGCGATCCTCGAGAAGAGGGCACAACCTGACCCCCCTGAAGGAAGTGGTATCATATCTGGCTCGCATAACAGAGGCCCACAGGCCAGTCGGATTAAGGACCAAATTCGTAGCATGACGAGCCAACAGAGCCTCCCTCCGATTGAGAAGTGAAAAAATGCCAAGACCACCCTCTCGTATTGGCTTGCACACAGAATGCCAGCCAACCAAGTTGATACCCCTGGTCGCAGCATTGGATCTCCATAGAAAGGCTCAAAGAATCTGCTCAACCTTCTCTACCGTTGCCTTAGGAATAATGGCATTGGCCAATAGATAGATGGGAAGTGAAGAGAGAACAGATCTAATCAAGGTGAGTCTGCCCATAGCCGACAATGCCCTGCCCTGCCAACCCTCTACCCGATCCTGAACCGGCTGTACCATGATCCGAGATTCATCTCTACGGAGGCGACCGCCCGAAATGGAAACACCAAGATAGTGAATAGGCCCCTCTTTGTTCCGAATCCCAAGAATAGAGACAATGGCCGACCGAGTACAGGTAGGAATCTTAGGGGAGAAATGGACCTCAGACTTTTCAAGGTTAACAAATTGCCTTGAAGCTAAACAATAGTTGAGCATAACTCTGCTGTACCCCCGAGCAATTTCTTCTGTCGCCTTGCCCAGAAGTAAACAATCATCAGCAAAAAGAAGATGGAAGATAGGACGTACCGCCGGAGATGCAAAATAAGGGTAGATAGAAGAGTCCCTGACCGCCTCCCGCAGGCCCCTGGAGAGAGCATCAGCCGCTATAATAAAAAGGTAGGGCGACAGCGGGCAGCCCTGACGAAGGCCAAAATAAGGATGGGCTTAGAGGCCTTTGATAGTGTGTCCATTATCTATGTATAGTTAATAGAATTGCGTTGAAATAGAAATTCACCAACGTTAATAAAAGCAATGATTAGTTGATGGAAGACATCAACCACACTGGGACATGAGAGCCATTAAAATTAATAAAAGCAGTGATTAGTTGATGGAAGACATCAACCACACTGGGACATGAGAGCCATTAAAATTAATAAAAGCAGTGATTAGTTGATGGAAGACATCAACCGCACTGGGATATGAGAGCCATAAAAATAGCAAAAGCCTCTCGCAACGGGTCCGACTGCAGTCTTGAAGCATGTCAACTAATGCCTGAGATTGTTCATCGTTTAGCTTAATATGTTTGTCATTTTCATTTCCCCTGTTCCGTGATCAAAATCTTGATCTCCATCTTCATCTTGCTTCTTTATTTAACTGGAACACAGGAGCAGAGGTTGCAGAAGACCATTTTCCAGTCTCATTATTCATGCATCTTGTTTTGCAAAAATCCAGATCAACTTATTAAATATCAAACAATAAAAAGGAAATTGAGTGATTATTGTTTTCTTTCTTTCATTAAAGGCTTAGATGCTTCACTCTTATCAATTCATCACCAGCATTGTCTGCTAACTAATATTTGAACTACATGTCAGGTATGTTTTATGCAAATGATTTATTGATTTGGGTAATACTTCCATCAATTAGTATCAGAGCCATATCTCCTATCTTAGAAATCTGGATCTTTTACGATCCTAGAGAGTCCCCGGAACTTGATGATCCGCTGACGATAAAAGTCAGAGACGATGGCTTTTCTTCTCACTGTTGGGTGAGGGGCAGAAACGAGACATCGGGTTCTCCTTATCTCCTGGGATAGAGATGTCGGTTTTTCTTCTCACCTGGGTGAGGGGCACAGACGAGATGTCGGTTTCTCCTCATCTCCTCACCGGGAAGAAACATCAGTTTATTCTCTCACCGGGTGAAAATGATGTTTATACCCTTTCAATTAAAAAAAAGAGTTACAGTATCAATTGGAATGTTACCATAAGTATGGTTAATATGCTGATATATTAACATTTATGACCAGAAAAGAGGAGTTACAGCATGTCTCTTGGTTAACATCAATATAACATTTATGCTATTTATGGAATGAATATGCATTATTTTTATTTGATAGAATCAATATGTTAAAATAGTGACATACACTATCTCATACTGTTAATGCTTATGACTCATATGATATGATTTTAACAATTGATTATTGAAGCATGATATATGTATGATAGTTCTTGATTCATGTGGGGAAATGAATCATCATAATCCAAAGCACCAATATTTATTAAAATTATATTGATTAATGTTCACCAAAGTGACTTAGTTGATAAAATTTTAATAATAATTGAGTTGCAAAGATTAAAAAAAAAGATTATGTTGGTGTTTAGAGAGATAAACAATGGTCAAGCCCAAAGGTGGATCATTGAGTTTGTTCAACTAAACAGATTTGGGTAATTAATGTATTTGCTATGATTATTATTATTTTTCTCCCAAAGGAATTAATTTTAATTATATCTTTTATGATTAATTAGCCCCAATTGGTGAATAATGTTTTCATTAGTGGGAGACTAACATATATATAATTTTGTCCCAAAGGACAAATTATTGTATGTGATGTTGATTCCATTCAGAATTAATTGTTTTGAGGTATGTTGATTAATTCTGGAAAATTTAATTATCTTCCCCATCAATTAAATTGTTTATTTATGTGGCCTTATTATTTATTGTATGTGATGCTTATTTAGTGATGTTATTTATTTCAGTTGGTTCATTACCGTGTGTGAAGGCCTTGACTGGGTCTAATTTCTCAGACTGGAAAGATGATGTGTTGTTTAACTTAGGGATAGGAGACTTGGACTTAGCCTTTAGAATAGATAAGCCACCTCGACCTACTGTCACTAGTGGTCCAAAGGTAAAAAAAGAATGGGAACGGTGAGAGAGATCTAACCGTTTAAGCCTAATGTACATAAAGAATAATATTCCTAAATATATTAGAGGAGCCATTCCTAATGAACCATTGGCTAAGGACTACCTTAAGGCCTTAGAGGAACACTTTACTGTTTCCACCAAATCACTGGCTAGCACTCTAATGACACAATTAGTGACCATAACCTATGATGGACATAGTGGGGTTAGAGACCACATCATGAAAATGATTGACATTGCAAGTCAATTAAAGAATTTGGATATGAAAGTTAATGACTCATTTTTAATCCACTTCATCATGAATTCTCTTCTTGCACAGTTTGATGTTTTCAAAACTACCTATAATGCACAAAAGGAGAAGTGGAAGCTGACAGAATTAATTAGCATGTGTGCTCAAGAGGAAGAGTGACTCAAGTCGACTAAGCTCGAAGAAGTACATTATATGGGTCAGAAATCAGTTACTAATAAGAACAAGAATAAAAAAATATAACAAAGTTGGGTATGACACCAAGATCAATACTGAATCTAGATCCAATAGAGTAAGCCAAAAGGAAAGAAGCGAGTACAGTGTTTCTTTTGTAAGAAACGAGGCCATTTCAAGAAAGATTGTTATGATTACAAGAATTGGTTAGCAAAGAAAGATAGCACCCATTGTATAGTATGTTCATAATCTAATTTAGCCATTGTTCCACCAAATACGTGGTGGATTGATTCAGGAGCCACTATTCATATTTTCAATTCTATGCAGGCATTCATAAGGAGCCAGAAGGTCAATCCAAACCAAAAGATGCTCATAATGGGTAATGGGGTTGAAGCTCCTGTTCGAGGTATTGTTGTTGTTCACCTAGTCCTTGATAGTGGTTTTATCCTTATTTTAGATGATGTACTCTTTGTTCCTTCTATGTCTAGAAATCTCATTGCTGTATCAAAACTTGACAAGTTGAACTATGAATTTTATTTTTGTAATGGTACTCTTTCCTTGTTTTATAATTTTAAACTTGTTGGTTCGGGATCCTTGAGTGATGATCTTTACATGTTAAACATTGATCCATTGTTTTCTCAGTATCTTTTATCTTTGAATGTGAGTACCAAGCGTAGTCTTGTTAACATTCATTCTTCAATGTTGTGGCATAAATGTTTAGGCCATATTTCTAGAGCAAGACTAGAAAGGTTGGTTAAGGAGGGAGTTCTAAACACATTAGATTTTTTGGACTTTGGTTTTTGTAATAATTATGCTAAAGGAAAAATGATCAAGTCTAGAAATAAGAGTGCTACTAGAAATAATGAGCTTTTAGCTATTATTCATACTAACATTTGTGGCCCATTTCATACCACTACCATTAGTGGTAAGAAGTATTTCATAACATTTATTGATGATTACTCTCGCTATGGTTATGTGTATTTGATTGGTGAAAAAGCAGAGGCACTAGATGTATTTAAAATTTATAAAATAGAAGTTGAGCGTCACTTGACAAGAAAATTAAGGTTGTACGATCTGATCGTGGTGGTAAATACTACGAAAGATACGATCAAGCAGGTCGCAATCCAGGGCCATTTGCTAGATATCTACAAGAGTGTGGTATAATTGTTCAATACACTATGCCAGGTACACCTGAGCAAAATGGTGTATCTGAAAGAATAAATTGCACTCTTATGGATATGGTGAGGTCTATGATGAGTCATTCTGACTTACTAGAATATTTGTGGGGTGAAGCTTTAAAGACTACTGCCTATATTTTGAATAAAGTGCCTTCTAAGGCAGTTTCCAAGACACCTTTTGAATTATGGATATGTAGAAAACCTAGTCTTAATCATTTGCGTGTTTGGGGTTGTGCAGTAGAAGCTAGACTATATAATCCACATGAAAGAAAACTTGATCCAAGAACAGTATCTTGTTTATTTGTTGGATATCTAGAAAGGTCCAAAGGTTATAGATTTTATTGCCCATCTAATGGTACCAAATTGATTGAAACTTTAAATGCTAGGTTCATTAAGAATGATACCCATAGTGTTGGTATGGAGCCTAGACATGTGGTGATTGATGAGGACCGTAATTTGGATTCACTTCCTCAAAATAATATTCATTTTCCAACAATTACCATACAAGAAAGTGATGAAAGTCACCAAGAGTCTGATGAGCATGTACCTCACATGGAGGCTGAAATAATTCCTGTCTCAATAGAACCAATAGTTAATTTGCCATTAAGGAAATCACAAGGAGAAAGGAGGCATGCTATACCAGATGACTATGTAGTTTATCTACAAGAATGCGATTTTGATATAGGTGAAGAAGGTGACCCAATGTCATTTTTTGAAGCCAAAGATTGTATTCATGCTTCTAAATGGTTTGATGTAATGAAAATTGAGTTGACCTCTATGTATAAAAATGAAGTCTGGGATATAGTTGACTTACCTGAAGGAGTCAAACCCATTGGTTGTAAGTGGGTATTTAAAACTAAAAGAGACTCCAAAGGTAAAGTTGAAAGATATAAGACCAGATAGTTGCTAAGGGTTTTACTCAACAAAAAGGCATTGACTATAAAGAAACATTTTTTCCTGTGTCAAAGAAAGATTCATTCAAGATTATAATGGCATTGGTAGCTTACTTTAACCTAGAATTGCATCAAATGGATGTTATTACTGCATTTCTAAATAATTTCTTGTTTGAAGATGTCTGTATAGTTCAACTAGAAGGTTTTGAGACTGAAGGCAAGGAACATTTAGTTTGCAAACTTAAGAAGTCCATTTATGGGTTAAAACAGGCTTCAAGGCAATGGTATTTAAAGTTTGATGAGGTAATAAGATCTTATGGTTTTGAAGAAAATAAAATTGATGAGTGTATTTATCTAAAAGTCAGTGGAAACAAATTTATTTTCTTAGTATTGTATGTTGATGATATACTACTTACTAGTAATGAAGTAGGAATGATACATGAGACTAAACAGTTCTTATCTCAAAATTTTGAGATGAAGGATCTTGGTGAGGCTTTTTTTGTCCTTGGCATAGAAATTCACCGAGATAGGTCTCGTGGACTTCTTGGATTACCACAGGAACCTATATTGATAGAGTTCTCAAAAGGTTCAACATGCAAAATTGCAAATATGGAAATGCACCTATTGTTAAGGGTGATAAATTTGGAAAGTTTTGGTGTCCGAGAAATAACCTAGAGTGGGAACAAATGAAAGGCATTCCATATGCTTCAGTAGTTGGAAGTCTTATGTATGCTCAGGTGTGTACACGGCTAGATATAGCAGTTGCTGTTGGGATGCTATGCAGATATCAAAGTGATCCTGGTTTGGTTCATTGGAAAGCAGCAAAGAAAGTTTTAAGATATCTGCAACAGACCAAAAATTATATGCTCACACACAAAAAGACCGACATACTTGAAGTGGTGGGTTACATAGATTCTGATTTTGCTGCTTGTCTAGATAGTAAGAAATCCACTTCAGGTTTCATTTTTTTGATGGCTGGAGGAGCGATATCATGGAAAAGTATGAAACAAACTTTGACAGCTTCATCCACCATGGAGGCAGAGTACATTGCTTGTTATGAGGCCACTTCACAAGCACTTTGGTTACGAAATTTTATCTCAGGTCTTCAAGTGGTTGATTTTATTTCTCGACTATTGGTAATTTTCTGTGATAACTCTGCAGCAGTTATGTTTTCAAAGAATAACAAGAGTTTAAGAAGGTCAAAGCATATAGATATTAAATATCTTGTTGTTAGAGAGAGGATTCATAACCAGCTAGTGTTAGTGGAGATGTTGGTACACAGCAGATGATTGCCGATTCCATGACTAAAGGTTTGCTGCCTATGTTGTATAATGAGCATGTTGCTCATATAGGTCTTATTAACTCATTTGATGTTTTTAGTTAGTGGGAGTTATGGTGATGGCTTGGTTTCTGACACTTTGTATTTGTGATCACATTACATTAATTTTTATCCTCTTTTATATAATATTTTTCATATTGGTGCACATGTGTATGGATATTTGTTTTGTGTCTTATTTGTAAGACATGTGATGTCCTTAATTGAGACATTGTTGGACCAAAGCATGACATACTTTTCTTTTGCTTGCTAATGTACATACGTTATTGACATTTATTTGGATAAATTGTTTATCAATTTATAAAGACCAAGTGATGCCCTTTATTAAATGATAAACTTATAAATTAAATAAAATCAAGTGGGAGAATGTTATATATATCTATATGGTTTTATTTAATTTATGAGTTGTTATCATTATCTAATAATAAAGGACAATTTTGTCATTACTTGTAATTAGTTGCTTGGTGTCGGTTGATGGAACTGTCACCTTGCGGTTACAAGAGAATGGTCCCAACCTTCTGAAGAAGTGGTTTTAAGTATTTTTAAATAAGGATTATGCATTAATCCTAACATTACGGAGAAACTACGAGAAGGTAGAAGATCTTTTTCAAATTAATGCATAAAAGTCAGATATGTTTTATACAAATGATTTATTGATTTGGGTAATACTTCTATCACTGCAGACTTAAAATCCAGGTTATACATCATTTTGACCACTAAGATTATATAAAAACAACTCCCAAATAAATTAAAATTACTCAATAAATGAAACAAGATATGCCCCTTTCCATGGGTAAGTATTCCAACTAACATTGAAAGCTTCATCATTTATAAGATTTTAATAAATTAGATGCAATGTCATCTTATGATGGCGCTCATGGGAAATATATGAGCTTGTTCATCGATAATGTTTTTCACACGTCAAATTTCCAACCATAAATATTACAGCAAGACATGATGTGAAGAAAGAAAGTTTTACAAAAAGAAAAAGCATGAAATGGTTCAAAAATAGCAATTGAAACCACATAAAAGAACAAAAGGTCATGCACTAGGAGGGGCAAGAATTTTTGCAAGAAGATGTAATACTTAGGCTTTGGGCCGAAGTCGGCAGGCCCAGCCGACTTCGACCCAGCCAAATAAAAAAAAAAAAAAAAAAATTTGGGATTAAGGAACCGTAACAGGGGAGGTTTCTTCTCCCTTGTTCCGACCGGAGTCTTCGCCGGAGACATCGGGGAAGGAGTCGGGGTGGAGAGGGAGGCTGGGCGGTGCCGTGGTGGGCTGGATCGGGACTCCGGCCGACGCGATCTCCGTTTCCCAAACGTCGAAGGAACCGTCGGGAGTTGTTTTTAAATTCCCTCCACCGTTGTCGACACAGATCAATCGAGCTCTCTCCACGGCACTTCTTCCTCTCCGGCGAGCATCCAGGAGTCCGGCGAAGTCAGGTAAGGGTTCTTTTATGAATTTTTTAAAGAAAAAGGGGGGGGCGAACCTATTTCCGGTTGGGGACTGTGGATCCACGGGTGGCTTCGCCGCCGCCGTCGCCGTTGTCCGCCGTCTGCCAAGACGTCTCCCCGGAGACCTTCTTCCTAGGTCGCCGGTAGCCGGGGGGGAGGCCGGACCGGTTTGTTTCAGGCGAGGCAAGGGAAGGGGCTTTGCGGGAGAAAGAAGAAAAGAGGAAGAAAAAGAGGAAGAAGAAGAAGAAAAAAAAAAAAGAAAAAAAACGGGGGTTTGGTTTGGGTTCGGGAGAAAGAAAAAGAAAATAAAAGAAAAGGAAAAAAAAAAAAGAAAAAAAAAAAAGAAAAAACGGGGTTTGGTTTGGGTTCGGGAGAAAGGAAAAGAAAATAAAAGAAAAGGAAAAAAAAATAATAATATATATATAAGTGTAAATATATAATATATATATATATATATATTGGTTCAGTCCAGAAGAAAAAAAATATAAATAAATAATAAATAAATAAAATAATAAACAAATATATAATAGAGAGAGAGAGAGAGAAGAGAGAGAAGAGAGAGAGAAGAGGAGAGAGAGAGAGAGAGAGAGAGAGAAGAGAGAGAGAGAGGAGAGAGAAGGAGAGAGAGAGAGAGAGAGAGAGAGAAAGAGAGAGAGAAGAGAGAGAAGAGAGAGAGAAGAGAGAGAAGAGGAGAGAGAAGGAGAGAGAGGAGAGAGAGGAGAATCCAGGGATTTTCTCGAAATTCATGAAATTCGGGAAATTAGATTTTGATTAAATTATTTATTAATGTAGGGAATCAGTGTTCTGAGCAGGGAGGCATCGAGCAAAAATTCGGGTACTGATTAGTATCCAATATATTAGGATTGGCGATAAGGTAAGGATTCTGGACGTGATCACCAGTTTATATATTATTTTATATGCATGGTTTTGATCCGAGTGCATGATCATTGGCATGCATGAATTTTTGTTATATGGTGTAGTTGAGTTTTATGAAGAACAATATGATTATGATTGTTATTATTTTATATTCCGGATATCGTGTTTATCGGATAAAAGTTCTATTTTGATGATTTGGACCGTGATGTCGGTCAGTGGAAGAGTTGAGATTTCATGTTTGATATAGTGGTTTTATTATTATTATTGTCGATATCTCATACGTGATGTTATAAAGAAGATTGATATCCGGATGGGTTGGACCATGATACCGGATTGCTAAATAGGTTGAACCATGAAACTGGATATCGAGTGGGTTGGACCACGATATCAGTTATTAAAATGGGTTGGACCACGATATCGGTTATCGAGTGGGTTGGACCACGATACCGGTTATCGAGAGATCACAAAAAATATGTTTTGACAAGTGTTAATGAAGTAAATACGGTATTTGGTCTAGCCATGCTACGGTTGCACCGTGGTTATACAGCCTGAGCCACGGGCTTTGTACGTGGGAGCCGGCCACGGGCGGATAGTACGTGGGACAGCCGAGCCATGGGCTTAGTACGTGAGCAGGACCGACCATAGTATGCATGGTCGCTTTGAGGTTGCCAGTCATGGGCTGGTACATGACCGTGGTTAGACCAGAACCCTAAAGATAAAGGTGAAATAATGAGAATATTAAAGGAAAAATGCAAAGTTATCAAAGTTCGTAATACATGAGGCCGAAATCATTTGATTGCATTGACATATCATATTGGTATTTTATTGTTTCAGAAAAATTATATTATTATTTGGAATGATCATATAGAAGCCTTACTGGGCTGTATAGCTCACTTTCTATCCTTTTAAATTTTCAGAGACTCAGGACACATGACAAGATTTGGGCTGGCTTGAGACGGAGACCTATACTTGCTGAGTTAGTTAGAGTTAGAGTTTAGTTACGATTACTGATGCTTGTTGTAAATCAGTAGATCAATAGTTGACTGAATTAATAAATGGATGCCACCTGATTAATTATATGATATAAGTTTTCTTTTGATTTGTTGACTCTGGTGTAACTAGGCCTTGCATGATCTCTAGGGTAAAACCTAGGGTTTGTGCGGCCGGTCACGTAGTCGATTTCGGTATTGGAATCGGGGCGTGACAGAAGAAGTACTAATTTTTTAATAATACATATCAAGGTAAGCTTCCATCAAGAATAATGAATTAATGACCTTCATTCCACGCCATCTATGAGAGCTTTCTAACACAATAGCATGCTCCTACTGTCACTATTCTGTTCTCATGCTTATACGCACCACATCCAGGCTTCTGCCTATTTGCGAACAGGAAGCTTCACCAGATACCATCTTATACTACCAGTATCATTGCTACATTTGCTAGCTTCTTAGCTCTCCCTAGCAGACATTATGCTCTACTTATGTTTAGACTTTAGAGTACTGCAGTTGCTTTCAGTGATACTAAGCATCCCCCCCTGTTTCTAATGGAAACCAGCAAATGTTCAAGCATGTTGATTCACTGAAGCAGATGATCAAGCACCACCATCTGTCCTCCGCCACAGATCCTGCCTCCATTACTACCTCAATTACCATGTCAACCATGTCTACCATCATGGTAATTCTGGTCCCACTCCCACCAGAATAATTGATTTATAAGCATCCCATCAAAATACTTCTATTGTAAATCACATTCACTCACCAAGCTACATTGACAAGTTCATATGAAATTATTATCACTTACAACAAAGTTCCTTTCTGCACAAAGTGCTGACACATCTAGTAATTCTGGTGGCCCTCATGTTCTTCATGTTCCTGAAGCTGATACAACTATTCTATTTTAGCCAACAATTGCACAATTTCTTCTGACCTTCTTATTATATGCACATAAATTGAAAAAGTAAACTAAATCCCAGATGTCTCTTTATGGGCTTTTAAATGCACCATCTTTAGATTCATTGTGACCCTACCTGTATGGGAGTAATTCCTATTTCTTCAACCTTTGGCAATACAGAACTGGCCTATAGACTAGTTCAAGACAAGCTCATGATAAGTGCAGAACCCCTTCTCTTTTCCCCTAGTCCTCAATACCATCAATTTGTTGATTTTATCAACCATGTAGCCCTTCCCTACGACTCGATCAACAGAATCTCCATTCCACCTTCTTGGTTCACAAGATGGATATACCCCCCTTTTTCCTGCAAGCACCAAGGTTTCTAGTAATCATATTTGCTGATAACTTTTGCTTTGACATAGTTTGAATCAAAAGTTACTTATAAACTAGAGTTAAAAAGAATTTACATCATATTCAGTATTATGTGTTATAAGGTGCTTTACACCAATACTGGTGGACAATACGTCCAATGATGACCACTTCTATTTATTCACAAAGGACCCACCTTAGCTCTCATCTCTTTGTATTTGTTAGAACAAAGGTTTTAAATCCTGTGGGACAGTTGTCCCAGTTTTTTCCTGGAACGGGACGCGTCGGCGTCCCGCCCCGTCCCGACACTCGAGACAGGGAATGTTCCAAGATGTCCCGATTGGGACACTAGGATGCTAGTGGGATGTCTTGTCCCGATACATGGGATAATACCCCATCCCAGTGTCCCGTGGGATGCCCTGCCAGGACCTGAATCCTTGGTTGGAACAATATGTCATGAAGCGTGAACATTGTCACAGCAACTTACTGTTTTAGCCTTTATTGATATCCATCTTGAGGGAATGCTTGTCTAAATACAATGGGGGAAGATTAGTTCCATCTTCAACTCTCTTCAATCTTCAAAGCCTTCCATGCTCGAAAATTTACCGCTGTATTTCCAACATCACCAGCTTGGTTTTCAGTAAATCCATTTTTGCCAAACCATTTGAAGTAACAATTTCTTCCTAATAAAATTATCTTTTTTCTTTTTTGTCACACTATCATGCAATGAGGCCTTTGCATGGTCAATCTTGATGCTCCAAATGTGCCATCCACTTTGTATAAAGAACCATATGCATACTACACAGCCCATAAACATGAAAAAACTTTGGCAGGAGAAGCTATGACCAAGGATTCAAATATGAAGGATTGGCACTTCATCTAATGCAACAGGAAAAAAAAGAAGCGGCAACTTGATTGATGAGGTCATTCTTCAAAGACCAACATGCAAATAAAAGAAACTGCATTGAAGAATCCTCCACTTGCTGAAAGAAATTCTCTCAAAAAGAATTAATATCTCGAAGGCTTCTCCTTGCAATGTATTATGCGCATATTTATAGGACATGACACCTTAAGCCTAATTTGGGCATTAAATCTGATATAGAATCATACTCAAATTAGGACTTGACAATAAGAAAATATATTAGAATTATTCTATTACAAATATGGACATCTATCTAAAATTGGATATTATCCTTAATGGAAAATTTATGAGAAAATCTGCCAAAAACATATGATTATGGCAATAAACCAAATATTTGCTTACTGCAGTTTTCGCCCACGAATTTGCTGGCCCCTTTGATTCTTGTCCTGATCTAGTTGGTCATAGTACCTATTGGCTGCACCCTATGCACATCAATATCAAAGGTTGGCCAGTATGTATGATCCTTGATACATGGAAATTATGTTTTGATATGTCTTGACTCGAAATACATCTCTATATAAATGAGCAAAAAAAAAAAGAGTTTACCAAGCATTACTTGTTCAATATGACTCAATTTGGCGTGATACAGGCATGGTTTGCCTAATAAGGGTGCTTACCAGCCCTTGTCATAATGGGCAGTATGAGGCCAGTATGCACAAGATTTCAGCCCATGGTCATGACATTCTTAAGAAGTTTTCATAAATAAATCTTTTTCCCAGAAATAAAATCTGGATTTCTTTCAGTCATTTCTTCTAACCTGAGATTTCAGCCCATGGTCATGACATTCTTAAGAAGTTTTCATAAATAAATCTTTTCCCAGAAATAAAATCTGGATTTCTTTCAGTCGCTTCTTCTAACCTGAGATCTTGTCAGAACTTCCAAAAATTTCTGTTTAGATTTGCTTTTCTGGACCTTCCATAATGCTGTCCTAACAGAGACTCCTTTAGGTTTTATTGAAGAAGGCCATGCCATCCCTATAATTTATCTATGAATCTCTACATTATTAAAGGAAATGAAAGTTATTTACGATTGTATTCTTTCTTTAAGAAATACAAAATATATAGTGTGATGGTGACGGTCAAATTTAACTTACCAGCATCAGCATCCTGTTGTGTATGGCCCTCTTCAGTGTCATGCACTGGCTCTCTAAATGAAATCCATAACCAAAATAAATACATGAGCCAAGCTGCAGCCATAACCCATCCTGGTGTGGTGTTTTGATTGAATGTCAGCAAGTAAAGCTTGAAATTTGTTTGAAGCAAGCTGCAGGACCACAAGCCATTCCAAGAGCACTGGCACTAACAAAACCTGCAGAAGCTTGCAAGCAAATTTTAAGAGGTACACAATCATTGATGTAACGCGTATTTACAGCCCTAGCAGAACCTAACCTGCAATTGAGGTAAAGTACAATACAACATAAATTGCAGGATCACATGCAAAAGAAATCCAAGGAAATCAGTGCATGCATAATAGTAATAGTTTAGAATAAAAATATCACACAATATAAATGAAATGCTATTGTACAGAACAGATATTCGCAAAAGTATATGTATTAAATTTCAGTCAATAAATTGCAGGACTTATAATTTGCTTTTCCATGTTCACAGAAGAGAAGATGAGCAGAGTTGGTGGTCTCTGCAATTGGCAGAATATGCTACAAAAGCTGGCAGTGCCTTGTTATTGAGAAGCAAATGTATGCTGAATGCACTTTTATCCAGTTCATAACTATATTAATAGTACATTAATGCCAAAATGCATGGCATGATGCATATTTTAGACAACCAAAGTTTTTAAAATCATTTAAACCTAGGAAACCAAGCATATCTGACATATCATTTGGTAAGAAAATTTTGCTTTTGGATACAACAATTTATATCCATATTTATTTTAAACAATACATATACTGAAAATATGGATATAAATACAGATATAAGTTGGATAATTGAACTGTATAATTATATAATCAAAGATATTACTAAGTGGAGGTTAAATTAAGTTAATATCATGTTAATATTCTTACATACTTTTCTTAAAAGTTAATGAGTATTATATAAAATTAAATAGGACTGCAATTATACTAAGATATTAGGATATGGATCAGATAATTGTCTATCCATATTCATATCTTTTTTTTTTTACAGACATAGATCTGGATGTTAGTTAGATGCTCAAATTTCTATATATATTTGGATAGTTTTGGATGCGAAATTGTATCCGCTCGGATATTATCTTTATTAATTTCACCCCTACTTCTACGAGCATTCTATCAACAACACCAAATTAGGGTTTAGTGGAAGGTTGGAATCTCATATCCTCTAATCTCACCCTTTCCCATCTGCTCCCTCCTCTAGATCGAGCAATTTGAAGAAGACATGCATCTGACTCTCAAGTTCTGGTTATCTCTCTCACACTTCCTCTCCTTATTCCATACCTATCGTTTGTTTTCTTATTCTGTTATTCTGATCAATTCCAATCACCATGTTGCTATTCCTATAAAAACCTCCATCTTTCATCCCACTTTTGATTTAGTGGTGGCCTTGAGCTTCTTTGCAACTCTGTAAAGATCCATCATGCCAATGTTGACACAAAGACCGGAGAAGATAAGGTATATTTCATCAATTCTGTCCCGCTAATTAACCTACAAGTTTTTTTTTGCCCCTTCTTTAATGTAGGATTTTGATAAGCTGATTGGTTTCACAATCCTTTTAATCACATTGCTAGTTATCAATGAGGGACCTACTGTCTTGGATCAAGTCCAACTTGATCAAGGAAAGGCCCAAGATGTTCGTGAAATGAGCTTTTGTGTAGATTTTCGATCCTTTATGTATAAGTGCAGAAGAAAAATCTGGTTATGATTAGGATAATTCTTTAAAGTTAGGCTTTTGGCTGCTCGGTTTCTTGATGGTATGATACCCTGGTTTTTTGTTGAGCAGGAGACCGAGCGTTCTAGTGCTTATTAATGACTGTGACTGGGAACTGTGTGGTAGTCTTGATGGCTGCTGGAAGAGAAGGATATTGTAGTATTTATATCTACCTTCCTTGGTGGGTAGGATCTGTTTGAAGAGTGATGTCTATTGGTAATGCTCATCTTTGCCTGAGCTATGATGAGGGTGGGAGCTTTTCATAGCACTATTGTACTGGATCTGAGTATTTAATAGAATTACAAGTTTGAGATCATGGTGTTTGTTTATGCTAACAATACTACTTGTCCATCATAACTTTTTGTATTGTAATGAGTGTGTAGATTTATTATACATTATTTCCGTGTCCTCCAAACATGTTATTTTTTATTTATGGTGAAAGATACTCTTTTAGTGCATATACATCTTTTTGCTTCTAGATGGGCTAAGGCTAATTGCAGGTAGAGCATTTTGTTCTCTGATAAATTATGCCATCAGTATAGGCTTTTCCTTGAAAATGGCCACCATTTCTGTTAAGTAATGTTGCTAACACAAAAATGTAGTATGTACACAAAAAATTCTCAGGTATGTGCTGCAACATTCATGTAACATTCCATAAAGATCTATTAGAAGTTTGATCCTTTTTGTGCTTCTTAGGAAATGTATGATATTCGTTAGCTGATTGTGGCAAATATTTTTTCCACTTCCATATCCTAAATGTTCAATACACAAACTTTTCCTTTTCTAAAAAAAAATATGAAAATTCTTTACTGATGCTCTGTAAACAATCTTTCCGAAATTGATTATGTTTCATTCTACCAGTAGATATTGCAATCTTCATGACTAATCATGTTGGTTCTAGCTTCTTGCTACTAGTATGTGTTATGGAAGATTGACTATACCTTGATAATACTTTTTTGGGGAATTGAGATCTCAATTGTTGCCTGGAACGTATGCATCGTGGCTTTTGGTCTTGCAATCTGTGCAGAACCTGAGTTATGGTAATGTTGTTGTCAAACTGTAAATTAGGTTTTTGCTATGATTCATTCAGTATGAAACTATGAATTGATACATTTGTTTCTGCAGTACCTTGGTAATGTATCCATGAATTTGGTAGGGAAGCAGGTAGTGAATGGGCCTAGTAAACAGATAAATTAGCTTTTAGTCATGGCCCATCACCATCACCTGTTTTGGTCCCAAAAAGTAAGCGGCATGAATTCCTGATGATGCAGAGGGACAACTAATTCATGACTATGATTTTGTTGGTTAATCTGGATGTGTTTGTGAATAACAATTTATTTCATGCAATTACCAGACTAAGTCATGATTTTAGTATGCCACGCCAACTAAATAATGAGGTTAGTGCTGAACTTTGTGGAAAATCCTAGTGGCATACTACCATGAGCTCTTTTTATGTGTTTTTTTTTTCATGCCATTTGATCTACCTATCATTGCCACTATTAGTACTTAGTAAAGAAGGTGGATGGGCAAGGGCTGTCATCCATCTGGTTTGAACAGGAGAGAAGCACATCCATGTAGTTGGATGTGAGATCATTTTGTTTTTTTACACTTTCTGTTCATAATGTTGTTGTATAGCTCATGTCCGAATGCATAAATTGCTAGTTATTCACATAGCCAATGAGGGCCATTGATTTTATCCTGGAGATTTTTTATATGCAATTCTCATGGTACTTTTGTTTGTCCCTGATGCACCATGTAACTAGCTTCTTCTTTATAATTGTTACTTTATTATTTAATTTTAGCAGTGAAAGGCTAAGTGGATGACCATTTTTCTTAAGAGGACATTTGCATATGCAATATTAGCTTTATCATCTTATCTTCTGTTTCATAACAATTGAAAAATCAAGGGACTTCCAGTTTGGAATTCATGTTAGACTCATCTTTTGCTTAAATACTTTGAAATTTTCTCTTAATGAGTCTTTCAAAGTTTGTTACACTTTTCAATCTATTTCATGCATTGGTTCGAAAGTAATTACAAAAAGACTAGCTTTACATCTTTAATATTTAAATTATCCTATACAGACAGTTCCTTGGTTCTTCTGCATGTTAATTTTTATCTTCCATTTCCTGTTCACACACCAAAATCCTGGATTTGCTCCGTGTGAAGGTAATAGAGGTAAAGATCATGTCCTTGGTTTCTGTGCTTATTATTAGTTCCATTTTTATTTTCCTTCTTAAAGAATAAACTCTTTCAGGTTGTTAAATCTTAGTCAAGTGCACCATCTTCTTAAAGGGCTCTAGATTTTCCTATAAGCAGAAGACAATTCCTTTTTTTTTTTATCCTGCATGTCTGCCTTTTAACTAGTTTTGTGCTAGGCATCTATATATAAACTAAAACATCCATATGGTGTCTTCTTATCTTGAGACACACAGAAGCGTGAAGCCTACCTGATTTCCCTGATTCTTCAAAATGAGTATGTTGACATTTTCATTATTGATGGTTTTTTAACTGAGGGTTAAGATTGTATTTCCAGGATTGTTTGGAAGCTTGGGAGAGGGGACTGCCAAGATGTAGTAGCATCCAAGGATCCTCATTATTTTGGCAGTAATAGTTCAAACAGCTTTGGCTTCTTTTCAGTTTGGTCTTATAGATTTTAAGACCGGATGTTTGTCAATAATATTTTATCATTGATCTCAAGAAAGCAGTAGGCTACTGTCTTTTTCTTGGAAAAAGTAATAAAAAATAATTATTACAAAAGAAATTGACCAATCTACCTGAATCTTGGGTCCGGATTTAGGGTTTATCTAATTTCAGTTATATAGAAATCTGATGCATGAGTCAACTTTGTTAGTAATTGTTGATGCAACCACTGACTAAGAATAAGTGACACCAACAAATAACTTTTTATATAAAAACTACAGTATGCTAAAATAGGTGTGATAGCTTTTCTATTTCTTTTTCATTGACCTCAATCAGTTTCTGGTCAAGGGCCACATATCTCCATTTCTCCTCAATGAAATCTGCATCCAGGAACTTAGCAATGAAAGCCCAAAGCCTGTAAGCATCTTTGAAATTTTAAGGAAACTAAATGAAGCATTAACTGCATTTATTCCCCATTCTATCTTTTCTTTTACTCGGTCACCTGAAGTTGTTATGTTATAGACTCTTCTCTCCATGACCACATCTTTATAATTAAATTTTTGTGGGAACCAGATGTTCTGTTGCAATCCACAACTCAGAGATACATTGCGTCTATCAGCAAGCTTCTGTACAAGAATAGGCTCAACCTTCTCTCCTTTCCAGCTGACCAAATTGAATATGACTGTGGTTGCCCTGCCAAATTTTCTCCAAGGTCCATAGATTCTGAGCAGAGGATGGCCATTTTCTGAATGAGGATGCTGTAGCTTCATTGGTGCATTCACTAACCAATCAATGATGCATTTGTCTGTTACTGATGAGTCAAAGACCCTTAGAGTCTTCATGAGCCAGGCCTCTGCATTCGATCTTGGCAGTCTTTTCAATTCTCTGGTATTGGTTTTGGTTTTATTTAACCGGCAAATCTTCAGGGTAGTTCTCCTTTTCAAGTAACCATCATTTTACATCTGTAATATCACCCTGCTCATGCCTCTCAATTTGCTTCTTTTTCAACCTGAAATGGTTTTCACCTGACCTTTTATCTAAATATGTGATCTCATCAGAGATCTTAGCAGGTATGAGACCATAGGATGAGCCTGTAATTTCTGCATTGGAGCGATGAACCTCCAATTCTGTTCTGGATGTATCATGGAAAAACTGAGATGGCCATCTTGCTGGGATGATTCTCACCACCCCAATACTTGTGGCCATTGTTGATGCCTCTAAGGTTGCACTGTTGGATTTTTTGATGAAGAGACCTGAAAACCAGATGGACTGTCTCCAAAGATCTCAAAAAAAAATAGGTGGCCATGTCCTTTGGCCCAAGCGGACATGCATCCAGTACCACATGCCATCCATTTTCTTGTGCAAGGCTCATCCATTTATAAGGATACCTGGTCTCTGTCAATGGAGACCGAAGTGGGAAGATGAAAAAGCCCATCTCCTCCTTTCTCTTTGTAACCATCTTTTGTATTTTTTGCAGAGTGAATTCATAGACTCAGCCAGGAGAAGCTGGCAGACATGAATCTGATTCCTCTCTTCAAGGCACTCTCCATCATTTCGCTTACTGCCTCATTCTCATGATAATATACTATCAGGATCCTCATTTGTGGAATGGGTAGGGTTCTGCCAGTAGCTTGAAAGCATGTCTATTAGCTATGTAAATGTATTCATCATCTGTTATGTCAAGGAATCCCATTATTCTTCTCCATATTGCTAGCTTCAGAGCTGTCTCTTGATACCCATTTTGCACTTGATATTTCAAGCTTGCTGACTTGTAAGTGATATGAAATGAAGGGGGAGGGGCAGTTGGAGAGGGTTGATTGATGAATGGAATTGCACATGAGAAAAGGGACAGATCCCAGTGTAGTCGAGGCAGGTGAGATGGTAGTACTTGCTGTCCCCGATGCAATTGTCTTGTTCCCTCCCATCATGCTTTGGATACGATCTGTTGAAATCGGAGAAGGCTTCTAGCAGGGAGGGCAGGCATTCGTGGTATGTGAAGTGGTTTTTTTGGGAGTAGAGATGCAGTGACCATGGAAAAATCTAAGCATGAGGATGTAGTAGTTCTAGTGGTGCAATTCTTGGGTTTATTAGGCTTAGTGAAGGGAGAGGAAAAACAGCGACGGACGCATTCGTGATAGGCTTCTCTAATGCAAGGTGACAGCATTTTTGTCTAATATTTATTCTTCTTCTCTGTGATGTTCTTTGTTATTAATCTTTCTTTTGGTGGTTACTTGAAGTATTCATTGCTGCAGGACATCTTGTGACATGAATGGACCCGGTTGCCACTTTCAAGTTGTAATGGAATAGGCCTGATCACTGAACTTATTCTTTACCTGGTTCCGATGTCTTCTAGCTTGACCTTTTCCTTATTTTAGATGACCTGCTTTGTTTATAATATCTTTGTTAGGAATCTTTCCATAATCCATGGACAGTTAATAGATTTGCATTGAAATGATAGAAATTCACCATCTCTAATAAAAGCTGGATTAGTTGATGCAAGGCTTCAACCAGACCAAAATAAGAGAGCCTTCAAAATATTAACAGCCACCAGCAATGGGTCCTAGTGGGGGCTTGAAGCACGTCAACCATGCCTGATGCCTGAGATGGTTCATGATTTAGCTTATATCTTTATCATCTTAATTACTAATATTAATTTGCTCCCTTAGTGGTAGTCTGTGCTGCTGGATAAAGCTAAACAATCAGAACCTTTACTATGCTGGCTTGTGCTTAGAACATAGCTACATAATGTTCTGAATGACAGCTCAATCATGATTGGTTCTTGTCTGAATGGACCAGCGGGCTCAACTCTTGATATAGTAGGTCTACTAAAGTTCTATTATGAACCCCATATGTTCTAGGAACTCTTTCGGTCAGCGATGCTCATCCAGACTTTCCTTTAGGCTCGCACTTCAGAGGAGAGCATGAGCGTTGACACTGCTAAATCTTGGAGCATCAAGGGCCGTTTATATCGTCTACGATGTCCGGCTTGCGAGAAACAATTCTATTTTCGGGGGAAGCAGTCAGCCAGTGGGGTTTACTCTCGGGAGGGTGCTGATTCGGGCTGCCAAGATTATATTTCACTCGTTGATGGGTGAGACATCTGGGATTCATCCTTTGCTCATGCTGCAATCCAATTCGTATATACCACTCGAAAGCCTCCATCTTCGAGCTTTCTTAAGATCAATTTCAATGACAATGTAACTGGTAGTGGTCGCAGAGGTGGAGTGGGATTTGGTGATTTGGGACTTGGGACTCCAGATTTGTGGCAATTGATATGATTCTGATATTTGACATCTTGGCTTGAATGGGTATTATCTTTGCGAGGTGAGGTGGGTTGTGAAGGCCGAATGCATTGTTATAGAAGGTGATTTTGTCACTGTCATTGGATTGGTTCAGGAACGATGCTCCCTCTTTTGCACGTCATTTGGAGTATCTCCAGAGAAAGTGTTTCCTTAAGTGCCTGGCACATCTATCAGGAGGTTAACAGGTTACAAGCTACATCGCATTCTATATGATAGAATAGTAAGTAGTATGGAGTGAGTGGGCGATGGTTTTAGTTTCTTTGCATGACATTTTATTTTCTGGTTTTGATGAACTTATCCATATTAAATAGGCATAATCTATCCATTGTATCAAAAAAAGAATATATATATATTCTTCCTTTTAGAATTATTTTGTATGATCGATTATATTTTTCTTTTTCCCTTCTCTTAATATTTTTGTTTTGAATACGCTCTCCCAAGGAAAATAATTCTGTTCCAAATATCGAGACCATGTAATCAGAAAAATCTCAAATAAATTAGAATATAATGGTTGATGTCAAAATCGGTCCTATGCAATCAAAAAGTTTACATTATAGACCGACAACAGATTTTTTTTTATATTTTGAGTGCTTAAGCCTTTATTATTTTTTGTTGCTTCCCTCTGATTTATATCAAGTTGCACAACAAGGTTTAAAGATTACGAGGATGGGCCGAAGCTTTTGCTGCTCATGACCCCACAATAGAAGACTTTTGTGGAGACCACCTCTTTTGGAGCCCTCGTCATGAAGGCAGCTGTGGGGTTTTTTAATGAGTAAGTCTTTGCGCATCTCCTGCGATGCAAAAAAATCCAGAATCCATCGTGGCCGGCCCACATCGCTATGTCCTATTAGTCCACCTGTATCCTGATTAGTTTGACGGGACAGGATGTATAACAGGTTAAAAATTGAACGTGATATTCATTAATTATTGTTCAGCTTTTTTTAAATTTTTTTATGGAGACTAAAATATCTCTCTCCACCTTATTTTTTCCTGCCATCTTGCTTTGATTTTGATAAAGCTAAAATATTGTTCTCAGTACTTCTAGCTAAATGTTTCAGTCTGAAACATGTTCTGGCTTTGGTCCAAGGAATCAGTAACATTCTCTGATTTTAGTCCAATGAATCAGTCAAAGATTGAAGGAAGAGGCTCTCTCGCTCTGAAATACGTTCTGAGAGTCTGTCGTGGGAATCAACTTTCGAATGTTAATATAAGCTTCTTCTTCGTTATGAAAAAATGCTCTATTTTGGTCCAAGATTGGAAGAAGCTACCGAAGACTTTTTTTAACTTCAATATAAAATGTCATCTCCAACAAGAAATAAACCAAACCTTCATAGAATCTTGTTTAGTTTTTTTTTTATAGTTCCTTTATTACACCAACTGTTTTGGTAGTTAAAGAAAGTTAATGATATAGAAAATCATATAATACTTCTTTAGTATTCATGAAATTTTATGACATTCTGGGAGTCATAACTCAGTCCATAAGTGATAGGTACTCTTGATAAGAGGGGATAATAAATATAATTTCATATTTTCTGCAGGAATGTCGTAGTTTTATAACTAGGGGTGTCGTAGTTTTTAAACTGGATTGTCGTAATACTGTTTCAGCATATTATTATCATCCTTTAGCATCCGTAGCATGTTATGACATCCTAAGAGTCATAACTTAGTCCACAAGTGATAGGTTCTCCTGGTAGTAGGGTTAATATATTTAGTTTTATGTTTTATGATCGGGTGTCGTAATCTTTTAACTAAGATGTCGTGACTTCTGAACTAAGATGTCGTTACTTGAAAACTTTTTATTTAAAAATATTTTTTTCTGGTCTTTTGATCACAATCTAACAATCTTACTTAAGCCAATGTACGGTTGAAATATCCTACGACGGAGGTAGGGATGGAAGTGGGCCGGGTCGGATCGGGCCACACCTCTACCTGAGCCCGGCCCAAAAAAATATTTCGGGCTTCGGGCTGGACTTAACTCGAAATTTTTTCAAAGTATTAAGCCTGAGCCTGATTCGAGCCCGGCCCGAGCCTTGCCCAAGCCTGATTGGGCCAGCCCGAGTAAAACCCAAATGACCCCCAAAAAAAATTCATCCTACTTCCTGCTCCCGATCCTCTCCAGCTCCGCCGCCTCCTTCCTCCTCTCGCTCTCCATCACCTCCTCGTCCACCGTAATCACCACCTGATCCACTGACGTCGCCACCCCCTCCGTTGTGAGTGCCACATCAGACCTCTGGTCGCCACTCTCCATAGCCTCTATGGTGGCCTGCGCCGGCAGTTGGAGATCGGTGGAGTCCATCGAGAGGCCTTCCGGATCAAGGATGAGATGGGAGTGGCAGACGAGATAAGTGACATGGGAGGCAAGCCAGGCATCGATACAATCAGGGTGGAACACATGGCTACATTTGGAGAGGAGTCGGAGGGTCTCGTCATCCTCAAACTCATTGAGGTAAACCGTGCACTCCAGCACCCCTTCTTGATCTTGTACTCCTTCATTTCGAGTACACCAGCATTGGGAACATCTCCGGCACATATGGATCTAGCCCCCACTGCCACCACGACCGCCCTCCTCCCCCGTGCAAGGGGAGGCAAATGGACTCCACTCGGTCTCCAGCGCACTACCTCGCTGGGCGCCACAGCACCATTGGTCTCTCAATAAACACGTTGATCATGCCTCGCCGAGCATTGCCATGGACATCTCCCCTATCGTCAATCAGGAGGGAGGAGAGAATCAAAACTGATGATGAGGAGAGAGGAAAGAATGGAGGACCAGAGGACGGGGAGTGGGATGGAGGGAGGAGGACGGGATCCTAAAACGGGCCGGGCTTGGTTCGAGCTTTGCAGTTTCGGGCCCCCTTCGGGCCAAGTTTGGGCCGGGCCGAGCTAAGGGGATGCCCGAGCCAGGCCCGAAAATTAAATGGACCATATTTTTAGGCCCAATCCTGGCTTGATTTAATTGGAATCTGGTCCGGGCCCACTTCTAGTCCTATACGAAGAATAAAAGCCTTAATTTTATGTTTTGTACCGAGTTGTTCATATTTCAAAATTTTTGATATGGAAATTTTCTCAGAAGCATTTTATTACAATATGGGTGTCATATATCAGCAATGCATACTGAAACATTTCTATTACGGAGGATCAAAACATCCGGTTTATAATTTTATGCAGAGATGTAGTTTTTGAACTAGGGTGTCAGTTTTTGAATTGGAATGTCGTAATATTGTTTCAGCATATTATTGTCATCCTTTAGCATCCGTAGTATGTTATGACATCCTAGGAGTCATAACTCAGTCCACAAGTAATAGGTTCTCTTGGTAGTAAGGGTTAATATATTTAGTTTCATGTTTTATGATCGGGTGTTGTAATCTTTGAACTAGGATGTCTAACTTCTGAACTATGGTGTTATTCTTTGAAAACTCTTTATTTAAAAATATTTTTTCTCCAGGTATTTTTATCATAATCTAATAATATTACTCAAGCCAATGCATGGTTGAAATGTCCCATGATAGAGGACAAAAGTCTTTATTTTTTGTTTTATATCGAGTTGTTCATGTTTCAAAATTTTTGGTATTAAAGTTTTCTTAAAAGTTTTATTACAATGTGGGTGTCATATATCAGCAATGCATACTGAAACACTTCTGTTACAGAGGATCAAAATATCTGGTTTATGATTTTGTGCAGGGATGTCATAGTTTTATAACTAGGATATCGTAGTTTTTGAACTGGGATGTTGTAATATTGTTTTAGCATATTATTATCATCCTTTAGCATTCATAGCATGTTATGACATCCTAGGAATCATAACTCAATCCACAAGTATAGGTTCTCCTGGTAGTAGGCGTTAATATATTTAGTTTCATGTTTTATGATCGGGTGTCGTAATCTTTTAACTATGATGTTTTAACTTCTGAACTAGAATGTCGTTCCTTGAAAACTCTTTATTTAAAAATATTTTTTCCTCCTGATTTTTTTTATCACAATCTAATAATCTTACTCAAGCCAATGCACGGTTGAAATGTCCTATGACGGAGGATAAAAGTCTTCATTTTCTGTTTTATACCGAGTTATTCATGTTTCAAAATTTTCGATACTTAAGTTTTCTCATAAGCATTTTATTATGATGTTGGTGTTATATATCAGCAATGCATATTGAAATATTTCTATTACGGAGGATCAAAATATCCGGTTTATAATTTTGTACAGGGATGTCGTAGTTTTATAATTAGGATATCGTAGTTTTTGAACTAAACATCGTAATACTGTTTCAGCATATTATTGCCATACTTTAGATCCGTAACATGTTATGACGTCCTAGGAGTCATAACTCGGTCCATAAGTGATAGGTTCTCCTGGTAGTAGGGGTTAATATATTTAGTTTTATATTTTATGATCATGTGTCATAATCTTTTAACTAGGGTATCGTAATCTTTTAACTAGGATGTTGTAAATTCAAATATCTTTTTTTAAAAATGTTCAGTTCTATGCCCATATTATCATACTGTTGTGTCATATTCTATCCAATGCATAACATATTATTTATTATGCTGTAGATAAAATATCATCTAAAACTATGTTTATCAATGTTTATAATTTTTTTTGTAGATATTTCTATATATGGCATTGAAATTAGAAATTTGAAAAAAAATCAAGATGATCATTTGGATGAGATTGCTGATATTGTTCAAAAGAATATACTTTCTCCTATCACCTCAATTATAGAGAACGAGTCTGTTGATCCTGAAATTAGAATGAAGTTCAATTCTATAAATGATGTATATAATTTTTATAATGGATATGCAAGGAGAGTAGGTTTTGGAATTATAACAGTATGTAGTAGGTCCAATAACAACAAAGAAATGTGCTTCAAGCACCTAGCATATTGGAGGCAAGAAAAATCGATAACTCCATGAATCATAGGGATACTGGCAAAATTGATTATAAGGCTTCGATAAAAACAAGACTAAATTCTAAAAATGATAAGCGGATATTGGATGATGTTTTTCTAGAACATAACCATGAGCTATCCATATCATCAACTGGTTATCTATGATCCTATAGGAGGATCAGCATACCAGAAAAAATAAAAATCAGTAATTTACATGCCATGAATATTCTCATAACTCAAATATACTCTATCATGGCTAGAAGAAAAGGGGATAGAAGATAATTAGATTTTACAAAGAATGATGCTCATAATTTCATCTATCGGGAATGTCAGAGTTAACTGAAAGAAGGAGATGTACAGTCAATGGTAATCCATCTTATACAAATGCAAGTAAAAAATTCAAATTTCTTTTATACTTTGAATTTGAATGATAATGGACAGCTCATGTCTGTCTTCTAGATCCATCCTAGCTCAAGATTGGCAAGTACTTACTTTAGTGATGTATTGACCTTTGACTCAACCTATTTGACAAATACATATCAAATGTCTTTTTTTTATTTATCGAAGTCAACCATCATGGACAGTCCACATTGCTTGGTTATGTATTGTTATCAAATGAGAGGACTAGAACATTTAAATGGATATTCTAATCATGGCTGGATGCCAATGGTGGTCAACCACCTAATGCCATCATAACTGACTAAGATAAGGTAATTAAGACTGCTGTTAGGGATATTTTTCTCAATGCACGATATAGATTTTATCTTTGGCATATATTGAAGAAGATTCTTGGAAAAATTAGTCAAATTTGCAATACAAATCCCAAATTTATGGTTAAGTTTGAAGAGACGATATATGATTCAGTTATCATAGTATCTTTCAAGGAAAGGTGGGCACATTTAATGGAGAAATATGAAGAATGCAAGGCTGTATATTGGTTAAATGATATTTATAAATGTCGGGATAAATGGGTTCCAGTTTATCTTAAGGATATATTCATCGCATGTTTGTAAGCCATTATGATTGATTAATGTTCCTATTTATAAATTTCCAACAAAATTTATATCTTTAATGCTTCTATTTTTTGAATATTTATGAGCAGGGGTATCAACTTCATAAAAGAGCGAGAGCATCAATCACTTTTTTAATGGATTTATAATCCAAGGACTATACTTAAGGAATTCATCGATAAGTACAAAGATGCCTTGAAGAAAAGATATGAAGTAAAAAATAAGGAAGACAATAAAACATTGCAAACAAATACTTTCTTAAAGATACCTCTCCTTTTGAAAGGCAGGCAGTAGAAAAATACACAAGGCACATATTCAAAAAATTTCAGGATGAAGTCTTTGAAATGACTATATCAAATGCTAAATTAGTTAAAGAAGTTGATAATCGTGATGTATATTCTGCTAAATCATTTGAAATAATTGAAGTTGAGGGAATGAAAAAGGGAATTATAAAAAATATTTATTTTTATATGACAAAAGTTTGAAGGATGTTTAATGCCAGTGTGGATCTTTTCAGTACAAGGATTACCTATATAGGCATGCCTTATTGGTTCTTCATCAAAGCGATGTATTTTGAATCCCAGATAAGTACTTCTTTAATTGATGGTGCAAGGACATGGAATACCAATTTGACGATCTCGAAATAATACTCAATTTTATGATAAAAGTATACGAAAATCAAGGTACGCAGTCAAGAAATTATTTAAATTTAGATATCTTATTTTATGTTTACATAAACCAATCATATATCATGAAATCCTAATATAAATGTTATATTTTATTGATCGTAGATATGCTTTGATGAGTCATCGAATGATAAAGTTTATAGAGATAGCCTTCATATTTGAAGATGCATTTAATTTGATGATGGAAAATCTTATACCATTATTCAGAAGAACTGTAGATGCTGACCGTGCAACTAAGCAAATCATACAACTTCTAATCCAAGATCCTGACCAACTTACTATGAAAGGTCATCCAAGAGATAATATAATTAAGAGTGGAGTCAAGAAGAAGTCAAAGAGATCAAGAAAAAATATGGATAAGGCTTCCGTTGACACTATTGTATAAAATGAAAGAAGAGATAGTACAAGCAAGAGACAAACTTTCCATAATGTAGTGGAAGTACCAGAACAAGTAATTAAATCCACTGTACCATCTTCAGATCCTTTTTTAGATGAATTTGATGCTTATATATGCAGTCAACTAATATAGGAGATGATATAAAATGCTGAGTTTTTGTACATTTCTGTGTATATTTATATTATTCAGAAAAATTTAAAATATGATATATTAGACATGTGATTGAATCTGTTTATTTCAAATATGAATTTTAGTACTACTTTAAGTGTCCAAAGCATAACAGATTTATGGCATCCCTTGATATAATGGATGACATCTATTTATAAAATTAGAATATCCCAGCATGAAAGAAGAAAGTAAAGTAAATAATTGCTTCTAACAGGACTTCTCATCAACCATGTTCTGAATAATGACTACCATAGTGTCATAAAATTATCATGAATACTATAAGATTACTCAAAATGGTCAAAACAGTATTACGACATCCCGGTTTAAAAACTACGAACCCTAGTTAAAAAACTACGACATCCATATAGAAATTATAAAATAAAAGTTTCTAACCTCTTTTACCTATAATACATGTCATCTGTGGCTTGGTTTATGACTCCTAGGATGTAAAAATATGCCACAGATGCTATAAGATTAATCAAATAGTTTGAAACAGTATTACGATATCTAAGTTCAAAAACTGCGATATCCTAGTTAAAAACTATGACATCTATGCATAAACTATAAAATAAAAATTTCTAACCCCTTCTATCTCTATACATGTCATCCATAGCTTGGTTTATGACTCTCGGAGTGTCAAAAATTATCATGGATACTATAAGATTAATCAAAATGGCCAAAATAGTATTACAGCATCCTACTATAAAAACTATGATACCCTAGTTAAAAAAACTATGATACCCTTGTAGAAAGTATAAAATATAAGTTTCTAATCCCTTGTAAATGTAATGCGTGTCATTCGTGGCTTGGTTTATGACTCTCAGAGTCTCATAAAATTGCCATGGATGCTATAAGATTACTCAAAATGGTCAAAATAGTATTACGACATCCCAGCTTAAAATTTATAACACCCTAGTTAAAAAACTACAACACCTATGCATAAATTATAAAATAAAAGTTTTTAACCCCCTCTATCTCTAATACATGTCATCCGTTGCTTGGTTTATGACTCCCAAAGTATCAAAAATTATCACAGATGCTATAAGATTATTCAAAATAGCCAAAACAATATTACGACACCCTAGTATAAAAACTATAATATCCTAGTTAAAAAACTATGACATCCTTGCAAAAAGTGTAAAATTAAAGTTCCTAACTCCTTGTACATGTAATGCATATCATCCATGGCTTGGTTTATAACTTCCAAAGTCTCATAAAATTATCACGGATGCTATAAGATTATTCAAAATAGCCGAAACAGTATTACGATACTCTAGTTTAAAACCTACGACATCTTAGTTAAAAAACTACGACATCCATGCAAAAATTATAAAATAAAAATTTCTAACCCCTTCTACCTCTGATACATGTCATTTGTGGCTTGGTTATGACTTACAGGATATAAAAAAATGCCATAGATGCTATAAGATTAATCAAATAGTCTGAAATAGTATTATGATATCCAAGTTCAAAAACTACGACATCCTAGTGATAAAACTACGACACCCATGCATAAATTATAAAATAAAAGTTTCTAACCCCTTCTACCTATAATACATATCATCCGTGGCTTGGTTTATGATTTTCAGGATGTAAAAATATGCCATGGATGTTATAAGATTAATCAAATAGCCCGAAACAGTGTTACGACATCCAAGTTCAAACATCATAATGAAAAAACTATGATATCCATGCAGAAATTATAAAATAAAAGTTTATAACCCCTTCTACCTCTAATACATGTCATCCGTGGCTTGGTTTATGACTCCAAGATGTCATAAATTTATCATGGATGCTATAAGATTACTCAAAATGGTCGAAACAGTATTACGACATCCTAATTGAAAACCTATGACATCCTAGTTAAAAAACTATGACATCCATGAAAAAATTATAAAATAAAAGTTTCTAACCCCTTCTATCTCTGATACATGTCATCCGTGGCTTGGTTTATAACTTCCAGGATATCATAAAATTATCATGGATACTGTAAGATTACTCAAAATGGTTGAAACAATATTACGACATCCCAGTTGAAAATCGATGACATTCTAGTTAAAAAAGTATGACACCTATGCAGAAATTATAAAATAAAAGTTTATAACCCCTTCTACCTCTAATACATGTCATCTATGGCTTGGTTTATAACTTTTAAGATGTCAAAAAATTATCACAGATACTATAAGATTACTCAAAATGATCAAAATAGTATTACGATATCCCAGTTGAAAACTTATAATATCCTAGTTAAAAAGCTACGACACCCATGTAGAAATTATAAAATAAAGATTTTTACCCCCTTCTACCTCTGATACATGTCATCCGTGGCTTGATTTATAACTCCCAAAGTGTCATAAAATTATCACAGATGCTAGATGATTATTTAAATTGATCGAAAAGTATTACAATATCCTAATTTAAAAACTACGATATCCTAGTTAAAAAACTACTACACTCTTGCAGAAAATATAAAATCAAAGTTTCTAAATTCTTCTGCTTGTAATACATGTCACCTGTGGTCTGAATTAAAACTCTTACAATGTCATGATAGACTTCTAACAAATAAAGTTTAAGTAAATATTGAAATATGATTACAACATCCTAGATCTATAGTTATGACATTCAAATTAGAAAACTGTGACACCCTGTCAAGAAATATAATATTCCTTTATAACATCATCACATCAATGAACAAATTTGATATTCTGGAAGTAAATATAAATCAAAAATAAAAAACTACATATAATAAAAAAATGATATTTAAAACATTACTGTTTGAATTAATTATAGAATTTTTCTTTGAAAATGATGCTTAAAATATAAATATCAATTGGCTTATAAATTTCTGTAACATATTACAAAAGTACATGAATCAAAGAGAATAAGTACATTAAACAAAATTTATTTTTACATACTAAATTTTAATAGTACTATCAATCTTCTGATTCAGGCTCTCTCTCAATAATCTTGCTGCTAATTGGCATCGGTAGATACATATCTTTTTCTATGAAATTCTAACTATTAGGCTTATCCTTGCAAGCAAGGAATTCCATGTATTTCAAGCAATACATTCCATAGTCTAGTGATCCTACAGGTTGGGAAGCGCATTGACTGAGATATGCCCACTATCTTCGTCTTTTTTTGGATTGGCCTATTTCACAAGCAGAATCTGCTATCATTTGTGAGGCCTTCCATAGCCTAAGTTGATTTTTCACCCTCTTGATAAGTGAAGGAACCAGAGATTTTTCTTTGTCCCTCTTAGCATCCTCACTCACAAGGATATCCTTCAATTTTTTCTGTATTCTATGTTCAACCTCAGTCACAGGGATGTCATAAACTTTTTTCTCCATCATAGGTTGATCGTGTCCCATGACTTCCACCTCATCCTTAATATCATCTCCCTCCGTCCCATTGTGCCCTTCTTTATTGGCATTACTATCTTTTTTTACTAATAAACTGTGGAGGGTTTCAACTATGGCAAGCTTCTTCTTTATATCTTCTACTTCATTCTTCAACTGTGCACAGCTTGCACAACTATATTCGGGTTCTGGGAATGCTACTATTTCTTTAGTGATAAGCCATCGTTCCGCTTTCATAGGCTTAATAGCTCCCTAAGCCAAGAACAATAACAAAATAAATTTTTATTAATAATAATGATATATTGTTCATTATATTTATGAAATAATGGATTATCTTACCAACTCATGAGACTGTAAGTTTGCAAGCTGAACATTCTATATCTTTAACTGATTGTCATACCACTTTAATAGCCTAGGTAGCTTATTTGGATATGCTAGGACTTTTAAGGTGGTATGCTCAAGGAACCAAACCTGTATATAATAATCATGTACTTTAAATATATGAAAAATTTAAAATAAATGTAATTATACTTTTGGTGCATATTAATGATCCTTACCACCAGAGCAGCTGAATATCAATATAGGGTTGGTTGCCTCCTAACTTTGTCACTTCTCTTGGTTTAGACTAGCTCCTCAAATCTCAAGCAACAACATTTGGGAAAGCCATAACAGTCAACTCCTTTATGAAAATCCAATCGATTTGTCCCAGCTAAGATAAATCATCCAAGTAAGGGATGATATATCTTGGACAAGCTTGATTTGACTTTGAAGATAAGAACAGTGCAAACATGTATGCGATCCAAAGTCTTACGGTGTCCTTAACATCCTCTTGTATGTTTGATGAATAAAGTTGTGCTATCAACTTCTCCGATCCCTTATTCTGAAGATTTAATTTCCTACCAAATCTTCAGAATAACCTTCACTTTTTATTTTGGTTTTCTATTGCAATCTTGTTTTCATGACATGGTTGACCCAAAATTAGGGTCATCTCTTCAATGCTGAATGAAAGTTCCTTTCCATAAAAAATAAATCTATCACCTCCTTTGTAACATCTAATAATTTTAGCTAAGAGTTGTCCATCGACTATGAACGGCTATATGTCGACAAATGTATCGAATGGAGTTTTCTAGATGATTTCTAAAATGAAGACTAGAAAAATCCATCTTCCACACTTTTTCAATGTACACTGCTAGCTTGCAATGGTTTTTAAACAATTGTGAAGCCTTCACTCTAGGTAGCCGAACTATTACAAGATTACCTGAAACATAAATAAAAAATAAATATAAGTTATTAAACAATAAATTCTAACTAACTATTATAAAAAATGTAAGCCATCCCAGTATAAAAATGCACAAGGTGTCATAACATTTGAAGTGGGATGTCATGAATCCTGAACTAGGTGTCATAATCATGTTTTGGATTTAATTACTCTTGATTCTTTTCACACGAGCTTGTTATGACATGAGAGGTGTTGTCATGAGATTATAAGAGTTTTAATTCAGACCACAGGTGATATGTATTACAAGCAGAGGAGGTTAGAAACTTTGATTTTATACTTTCTGCAAGGATATCATAGTTTTTTAACTAGGATATCATAGTTTTTATACTGGGATGTCGTAATACTATTTCGACCATTTTGAATAATTTATAGTATCCGTGGTAGTTTTTGACACTCTGAGAGTCATAAACCAAGCTACATATGACAAGTATTAGAAATGGAAGCGGTTAAAAAAATTATTTTATAATTTATGCATGAGTATCGTAGTTTTTTAACTAGGATATTGTAGGTTTTAAACTGGGATATTGTAATATTGTTTTAACCATTTTAAGTAATCTTAAAGCATCTGTGATAATTTTATGAGACTCTGGGAATCAAAAATCAAGCCACGGATGACATACATTGCATGTACAAGGGGTTAAAAACTTATATTTTATACTTTCTATAAGGGTGTCATAGTTTTTTTAACTAAAATATTGTAGTTTTTATACTGGGATATCGTAATACTGTTTTGGCTATTTTGAATAATTTTATAGGATCTGTGATAATTCTTGATACTTTGGAAGTCATAAACTAAGCCACGGATGACATGTATTAGAGGTTAAAGGGGTTAAAATCTTTTATTTTATAATTTATACATGGATATCATAATTTTTTAACTAGGGTATCATAGATTTTAAACTGAGATATCGTAATACTATTTTGGCTATTTTGAGTAATCTTATAGCATCCATGATAATTTTATGAGATTATGAAAGTTATAAACCAAGCCATGGATGACATGCATTGCATGTACTAGGGATGGAAGTGGGCCTGGCCGGACTAGACCGCACCCCTACCCGAGCCCGGCCCGAAAAAAAAATTTGGGCTTAGGGCCGGGCTTAGGCCCAAATGTTTTTTAAAATCTCAGGCCCGAGCCTGACCCAAGCCCGGCCTGAGCCAAGCCCGAAGCCCGATCGGGTCGGCCCGAATGCTAGCCCAACAACCAAAAAAAACCCACTGCTGGCAACTACCCGAGCCAGGGCCAAAGCCTAATCGGGCTGGCCTGAATGCCAGCCCAATGATTAAAAAAAACTCATCGCTGGTGACTACCCAACTGGCCGGACTGTCGGAGGAGGCAGATCAGAGTCGGGGAGGGAGAGTCACGAGGTTACATTGGGGGCAATGGATGTTGCATGGGGTGCCGGGGCCGAGAGAGTCGAATCGGAGATGGAGACAAGAGACCGTAGTCATAGGGGGGATAGTGGGCATCAGGTGCTGGCGCCGGGGCTGGAAAAGGTAAATCGAAGCCGGGAGGGGGGGCCGCGAGGTCGCACCGGGGCCGGGGGAGGCGGATCGAAGCCGAAGATGAGCCATGGAGTCGTCAGATGCGGGCGCTGGGGCCAGAGGAGGCAACTCGGAGAATGGAGAGGGGCCGTCGACCGTCGGGTGCAAGGGGCTTGGCTGTCAGTGGCTGACCCGGGGAGCGAGATGGAAACGGAGAGAGAGACTGAGAGAGAGAACGAAGAGAGACTGAGAGAGGGAGATGGGAGATCCCAAAGAAAAAGGGATGGGTTCAGGCTGGTCCGGGCCAATTGGATCAGACTTATTTACGGGCTAGGTCCGAGCCGGTTCATGCCAGGCCAAAGGGGTGCCCGAGCCCGGCCCAAAAACTGAATGGGCTCTATTTTAAAGCCTGAAGCCTTGCCCGATTTGCTTAAGAATTGGCCTGAAACCCGACCCGATTTCAGGCCGGCCCGAAGCCCATCGAGTAGGCCCAGCCCAGTTCTAGCCCTAGCATGTACAATGGATTAGAAACTTATATTTTATACTTTTTTCTAGGATATCGTAGTTTTTATACTGAGGTGTCGTAACATTGTTTCGGCCATTTTGATTAATCTTATAACATCTGTGACAATTTCTGATACTCTGGAAGTCATAAACTAAGCCACAGATGACATGTATTAAAGGTAAAAAAGGGGTTAAAAACTTTTATTTTATAATTTATGCATGGATGTCGTAGTTTTTTAACTAGGATATCGTAGGTTTAAAACTTGAATGTCGTAATACTATTTCAGCCATTTTAAGTAATCTTATAGCATCCATGGTAATTTTATGATATCCTGAAAGTCATAAACCAAGCCACGAATAACATACATTGCATGTACAAGGGATTAGAAACTTATATTTTACACTTTCTACAGGATGTCATAGTTTTTATACTGGGATGTCGTAATACCGTTTCGATCATTTTGATTAATCTTATAGCATCTATGACAATTTTTGATATTCTGGAAGTCATAAACCAAGCCACGGATGACATGTATTAGAGATACAAGGGGTTACAAACTTTTATTTTATAATTTATGCATGGGTATCATAGATTTTTACCTAGGATGTTGTAATACTGTTTCGGCTATTTTGAGTAATCTTATAACATCCGTGGCAATTTTATGAGACTCTAAAAGTTATAGACCAAGCCACGGATGACATGCATTGCATGTACAAGGGATTAAAAACTTATATTTTACACTTATTACAAGGATGTCGTAGTTTTTTAACTAGGATTTCGTAGTTTTTGTACTACGGTGTAGTAATACTGTTTCGGCCATTTTGATTAATCTTATAGCATCCGTGATAATTTTTGATACTCTGGAAGTCATAAACCAAGCCACGGATGACATGTATTAGAGGTAAAAGGGATTAAAAATTTTTATTTTATAATTTATGCATGGGTGTCGTAGTTTTTTAACTAAGGTATCGTAGGTTTTAAACTTGGGTGTCGTAATACTGTTTCAGCCATTTTGAATAATCTTATAACATCCGTGAAAATTTTATGATGCCCTGAGAGTCATAAACCAAGTCACGGATGATATGCATTGCATGTATAAGGAATTAAAACTTATATTTTACATTTTCTGTAAGTGTGTCATAGTTTTTTAACTAGGATGTCGTGTTTTTATACTAGGATGTTGTAATACTGTTTCGATTATTTTGATTAATCTTATAGCATTCATGACAATTTTTGATACTCTAAGAGTCATAAACCAAGCCACATATGATAATATTAGAGATATAAGGGGTTACAAACTTTTATTTTATAATTTATGCATGGGTATTGTAGTTTTTTATCTAGAATATCGTAGTTTTTAAACTGAAATGTTGTAAAACTGTTTTGGCCATTTTGAGTAATCTTATAGCATCCATGATAATTTTATGATACTCTGGGAGTCATAAACCAAGCCACAGATGACATGCATTAGAGATAGAAGTGTTTACAAATTTTTATTTTATAATTTCTGCATGGATATCTTAGTTTTTTAACTAAGGTGTCGTAGTTTTTGAACTTGGATATTGTAAATTCTGAACTACGGTATTATAATTTTATACTATGAAATTTAATATTTTTGAAAATATATCATGATATCCCTTTGTAGAGATAAATTTCAAAGATTTATATTAAAATATATAATTCCTTTATCTATTTCTGGTTCTGTAACTTCTTTTGGGACGAATCTTAAGAAGATCTTATCCTCTCCTGAATAAACAACAATTGCAATGCTTCCTTCCTCAATCTGCATTTCCTTCTTGCAGTGTTTTTGTGTTCGCTATCTACGTTGAAAGACGAAACCACTTTTCTTCATTGATTCAAAATTTCGAAGGCGTATCTTTCATGGTCTGTTCAAGAACTTTTTAGCTTCACTAGCGGCTTCTCGTCCACCAAAGAGAAGAGCAAAAATACAAAAATGGAGAACTCTGGGATAGAAAAAATAATGGAAGGAACTCTAGGATGGGATGTCATTTTGCTTCGATATTTTTTTTTTATTTACAGAAAAAGAAAATTCACTTTTGAGATCATATCTTTTTCTAGAAAATAAGAGAATAAAAAATCATTTAATATATTTGAAATGAGTACAGATATGGGGATGATCAGGTAATGTAATTTCAGAAATACGATTCCCATCTTGTCCCGTCAAGCAAGTTATGATACTTGGTCCAAGGTTTATTTTTTTTAATTGATATGAGCTGGTCGGCAAAAGGCTGCATTGGGATAGAGGCAGGGAAGGGTCCGATCACTGCTTCGCGATCCTAAGTAACGTTGCACGTTCCTCGATGTGGATTGTGGAACCGCTCATTTTGTAGCACACCGGTAATCAGCTGTTTGATTTGATAATCTAATCCGTCAAACCGAAGTTTTGAAGCTATATTTTGTCGATTTTTTTTTTGAATTTATTTTTGGGTTTTGACCTGTGAGAGACGCGTATCCTTGCATCCCCTGCGTTCCATCAAAGTCATGTCAAAGGAACGCAGCTTCAGCACTTCCCTCAAGGCCAAGAATGTTTTCAGTTGGCTCGGTCAATTTGAAGACTGGGTACGGCTCTGCTTAAATAAATCAATACTGCATCGAAAAGAATTTAACGGCTTCAATGAAATTGATCTGACCTATGCCAGCCACTTGCGAGAGAAGTGTAGCCTTGCATCCTCTGCATTCCATTGGAGTCATGTCAAAGGAATGCACCTTCAATCCTTCCCTCGAAGCCAAGAAAATTGTTTAAGTACTTCCTCTTGGTAGCGGACCAGGCTGGACTAACCAGCAAAAGGACTCTGTTAGTGTTAGGTGTGGTTGCTCATAGTGCAAACTCGAACAGCACTGTTTAGTAAGTCCTAAAGCAAGGTTGGAGTATCCAAAACCTCACTAGTCTTATTTTCAGTTGGCTCGATTAGTTTAAGACTGGATACAAGTCTGCTTAAATAAATAAATACAACATTGAAGTGAATTTAACAAACTCAATTGAAATGGAACACTCGTGCTTGCAAGACTTGGTACGAGTCCCTTAAAAATTGCAATATTTGCACTTAAAAAACATAGTGTTAGTGTTTTGACCTAAGATTTAAATTCTTCCATGTTTCAGCAATAGCATATTGTTCCTATTTGTTCTACTTAATCCTTTTTTAGAGCCGCATATCTTTACATCTAAGGAATTTTCTCCATCCCTCAGGACCAACAAGGGATGGTACAGGAACATTCATCTGTTGTCCATCAACCATGCCTTTCAGCCTGATCTTAAACCCTGACTCACCCTCCATGGATGTTGAACTACAATGTGTTCTATCATGGAAAAACCAAAAATTTTAAGGTACGTGCTTCTGGTGCTTTTAATGGTGAGGAATTGGTTGCAAAGGTGATGTAGCCATGATTTCATGTGCTCTCAAAGCATTAGAACTCACGAATTACAAGTACCCGCCCCTATGCGTTATCCTGGCAAGCTTCCACATCTGGAACGCTTTTAAACACCGAATCCCTTTTTTTCTCTACGTTAAATATAAATTCCTAAAGAAAGAAGAGCCATATATTAGAGACCGAAGAGTTCTACAATATCGTCTTCCCAGCCCAGCTTGACAGCGTCAGAGGCAGGAGGAAGAGACGTACGGTTTACATCCTGACGAGAAGAGACGAATAGTGTTTGCAAATATTACGTGCATGCAATTAACTTCGGCCTCACAGCTTCCCATCTAAAAGTACGGGTCCTCTACTTTTCCAAGCGAGACCCGCATGGGTGCTCACGTTGCATGCTCCAACTAGTTTCTCGGTCACCACCAATAAATAACCCAGACCTCGTCCCAACATTTCCGACTTCCCAGAGGAGAATACCAACTTGTTCTGACATAACCATCCTTTTCTGGCAAACCAGAAATTAAGATGATTTTCAATTGAGTCCTTTACGTGGATTGACCTTGCGAATTCCACTCTTAAAACAATTATTCATATCTCAATGACCGGTCGACCACCAAGCTTTTGCCAGCCTTCTTCGAAACCTGGAATAGAATTAAAAATTTCCCCGCAGCAATAATTTAGTCTGAGATCTCTGGAACCATCATGATAGGATGATTACAATCCTGATATTTGCCAAGAAGCTGAAGGCTGGGATTCACATGATGCTACTTGAAGTGGAATCTGCTACAGAATGTCACCTCCTGGGCACACAGTTTCATTTCTTGGCACACACAAGGCATCATCACAGTTCCTGCTTCAAAGGTTCTTAAAGAGCTGTGACGGCTAATAATATTCTTCTTCAAAAGCAGCATTAAATATATGGTCGGTTTATTTTAGCTTAAAAGCAGAAATCTTGTAACCTCTCTCACCTTCGATTCTCTGCTCCCTGTAAATACCACTCTATACATATTTCCACACTACTTCAATAAAAACCGGGTGGCTTTTTAGCTTCCCTCTTCATCAAAAAGGAAAAACATGATGAAACAAGAGGCAAGATTTCTTAGAGAACATGGCAGCTGATGAATTACATAAAGTTTAATATATTGGATGTGGATCAGCTAATTAACTTGTTTTATTACTATACAGCCATATACAACACAGCAAAATTCCTGGATATAATGCGAGAAATGGAAAGAGCATGGATTATCAATATAGTGTGTTGTATGTAAGGAAGGTAGCGACAATGGAGGCTAGACAGATCAAGAGAGAAGGTAGTAGGGTGACATTTAGGAGCTGGTCTTCTCTCAAATAGCCAGCCAATGTGATCGTGCCATCAGCAACCACCCGAGCCAAGGTCCCAGCCTCAGTCGACAGCAATCCACCATTGTAGGTTCCACGAGCAAGCCGGGATGACATGACTCGAGAGAGAAGGGATAGATTGACCCCTGTAATAGAGACAATCAAACATGCTCGTGAGACAATGGGGCTAAAACCAAAATCCAACAGACAACAATAAGATTTCATAATTAAAACTAGATGTGATTACAATAATGTTAAGCTGAAGTGCCATCTGAAAGCAACTGATAGGCAAAAACTGGAAGATGCCACAACTAATCCAATTTATAATGTTCATGGTGATGCTCAACGAAACCTAATACATCATGCCATATGCAGCATTATCCCGAAAGGTAAGGAGGAAGCTTTCCATGTGGTCAATGAATGTAGAAATTTATCACTAACCTTTTTTTTTTTAAAGGAAAATTATCAGTAACCTGAACTTTGGAAATTATTGCACATTTTCTAGTTTCATTGTATGAGACAGAATAGTGCCCATTTATTTCTATGGTGCAAACTGGAGGGACTACGATCATATGTTAGTAAAATTGGACTGAATCATTTTTTATGAATTGTAAGAGAACTACATACCTAATAGAAATTAAGGCGGATTGTACTTTTCAAAGCACCATTTTATTCTTGTAAAACAATGATACGAGGTATGTGATAGTTCTTTTATAATAGCATATACCTATATAAAAATTAGAAAATGATGCTATTACCTATTTAAAAATTAGAAAATATATTTGAATGTCTCACAAGTAAATATTTTTGATCAATCAATAGTTTGTACACAAAGAGCTGTATCTGAAAACTGAAAGATTCAATTGAAAAGGAACTAACTCGGGGGCACCGTAGAAATATAAGTAAACAAATAGATTAGAGTTTTAATCTTCAGTAACTGTCAGAAATAAGATTTACAAGGCATGCGCAGAGTTACATATGCAAATATGGAACAATTAAAAAAACTGAACAAAACAAAATTACATTTCAAAAAACAAGTAAAATCAGCTAAAACAGCAGCTAATGGACTTAAATAAATAAAATTTGAGTTAACTCCAAAGTCTGACTCGTGTTTTTCTCTTTTGAATGTTTCTCGTATACATTATAATCATATCTGTCATTATCTTGAAACTCAAAACTTGAATAACACACTTCGAGTGGATCAGACCAGGTGAAGAAACAATTCAAAATTTTCGTAGTTGCATTTTTTTTTTATGATATAAAAAGATGAAGAGAAAAGCGAGGGATGCCCAGCCTGTATCGTTGTGGACTCGCGTAGGAAACAACAGGGCACCGCTCGAGATGCGTAAGGACATAGGATGTTACACTAAAGATCACATGTCCGTTCCTTTTATCTCCTACAGGCATGCTTTGTTGAATCACGGGCGTGAGTCAAGGCCCTGATCTGGAAGACAAAAGAGAAGAGAGAAAGAGAGAGAGAGAGAGAGACGAACGTTGTGCCACACCTAGATCTGGGATTTTGATGACCAAGTTTGGGTTGCTCGACACTGGGAAACTCGTAATCAGGGGATTGGGCCCTTTTTCAGCTATTAATTTGACGGGGAAAAACAAAAAATGATACCAATTTTTCTGTTTGGCATGAAATTATGATATATTATAGGATAAGGATCAAGCTATTAGACTATAGTTTTTATTTCCAATATATATTTTACTATTTATAAAATTATTTAAAGATAAATTAATTATTAAAAAATAATAGAAAAATCATTTTGCAAAAATGAAGTATTTTTTCATCATCATTATCGTTATTATTATGTTTTTCATATTTCGTACAAAGTTTGATTGCATTCAAGAGCACCCAAACATATACCAAAATAAGAATAATTTAAAATTTATCCCAAACAAAATGCTACCATTTAGGTTGGGGCAACATGCCTGGTACCTATTGGGGGTCCCTAACAAAGCCCTTAAGCAAATTTATTTTTCAGAATATTTGGTGATTTAATTTAATTGTTAAAAATAATTGTTTAAAAGTTATAAAAATCTTATTTTTAAAAATTATAAAAATTATATTAGATGCAAAAGAAAGTTAAAACATTTATAGACAAATTAAAGGTAATTTGTATAACTTATCATGTATGCTAGTAATTATCTTAATAATCATATTAAATTATAATTATCAATTAAATAATTGATTAAAATTTTAAAAATAATGAATGTAATATTGAGGAAAACTAAGATACATCTACATGTAATTTAGAAGCCTCATTGCCTCAATGATGCTTCCGAAGTATATTGAAGATTATTATAAATAATTTAACAACAAAATCAATAAAGCCAACAAAAATAGATGCAAGTAGATTTATGCTCTTCTGATCTTAGAGTACACGAAATAGGGCCAATTTATTAAAAGATATTATTTTAGGTCTAAATATTTTTTAAAATAAATAACATAAGTGAACTTCTGCAAAATGAAAAAAAAAAAAAAAATGCGCATCTCAAGAAAGTACAAGGATATCCCGTCATCTTGAGCATTGGGGACAGGAAAGACGTGGCACATCCCATTCTATAGAAAAATTGAAATAGCTCCATCTGGGATTTGAACTTTCATGAGACAGCATCTAGTATGAACTCATCCAAAACCATGAATCCACTCTCAACATCTCTCCAATGGCCTAGAACATCTTTATCCACACACACACACTATTGAAAGTATGTTGTTTTCTATTGTCTTCCTATTAGGGTCCCTCTACTTGCCTTGTTACAGGTTTGTAGCAGTAATGTAGTGATCAGAGTAATGTTACTTATCAACTAAAAAAATGGAGTACCCTTTGGATATATTTGTATTTTTAAATCATCCAGAACATTTGTACATAACCTACCACAATGGTACTGTAATTGAAAAGAACCAAATTATGCTTGGCTAGTAATTATAAATTACCTTCCAGCACTTCGGCGGATACGAAAGTGATGAGTGCGGAGCAGACATATTGTGGCATGGAGTACAGTTTTGTGACATGGAAGCTTAGCATTATACCTACCAACACTACAATTTCAGATGTCAACAGGATTTGCCTACAAAATGTCAACCACAAAGAGAGTAAATAAATATGATATCCTGTAAACACAGCAAAACTTAAGCAGTATACTATATCAGAAAACAATATCAAAACATTAACCAATTATTCAAGTAACTGGCTACATATGCCCATGAAAATAATTAAAAAATAATAATAATATACAATCATATCACCAATAAAATAGAAAAACAAAGTATCCTTTATTGTTAAAAGCACTTAAGTGATCGGTAATGACATATCATTTATTTACCTGTCCTCAAACATGTTGGTGAGGTAGCTTCCAACAATGGCATTTACTGGAAGAACTGTCAGTCCAAGGATTGCTAGAAAAATGGCCACTGTGCTAATGGACCAGCTAAAGTATAATGTGGTAATGACACTTGATTCAGCAAGTAAAATCTCCATTGCATATTTAAGCATGAAATAGATCAACAACTGGACCTGCAAAAATGAAAAATCAAACCAAATGAAGGAAACATATGATATGAATAATTCCTTAACTTGTTTATATAAGGATTAACACAAACACGTACTGAAAAGTACCGGGCATCCTGAAAATGACAAAGTATTTTAAAAATTGGACCTACATAATGAAGTGCATGTGAAATTTTTATATAGTTGTCAGTCTTTTATAATTAAAAATGAAAACGACTATAAAAAATAACTGCAAAACAATATAACCCAAGGCCATCTGAGAAATCTGATCATATGGGATTCCAAGAGGCTTTATAAGCTCTTAATACTTCTCAATGATACATCAAGCAATTTCAAGGCCAGCTCCTCCATCATGACCCGCTTGACATGGCACCATCATTTGAGCTGATCAATGTAGAAAAGTATTTGAGTCGTCTAGTTCAATGTTCCTTAATGCTTAACTCATTAAAAGAATTTTTACATCCAACTTTGGTATTTCATGGTGCATTTACTGGGATACAATAAATTTAAAGCAACCATGTCAAGTGACTTGAAGAAGAACCATCCTCTTATTCCATTGTTGTTGGAGTGTAAGATTCTAGAAAAGCACTTATAGTCTCTTCATCAAAGTTTATTGTCTCACACACAAACAAAAAAAAGGGGGTTCTGGCACATGTAGGAGCCATTAACCATCTACAAAAACTGGCACTTGCATCTGTACTTGTCTCCAAGCCTGCCCAACAGATGGCACCATTTCTTCTAATTATACAAAATCACATTCATCCTCCTGTTAATTGGATCCATAATGCCATAACTCTTTTTTACCTGCCATTCTACAAAGATCTATTGCACCACCCTAGGATAGAATCGATCAATCAGCACAAGCTAATGCCTTTTATGTTTCAAATTTGTCCAATGAACTCAGTATTTTCAGTAAATTCCATGATTTTGACATAGCCAAAGACTTCTATGGACACAAGATTGGAAGAAGTAGTGCAGTTTGGCATGTGTAACTGTGTTAAGATGGGGCTGGGCTACAACCTTACACTTATACAAGCTCCAACTTATTCTTAGTGTCATTTATATATTTACATGCCATCAATGTGTTATGAATTATTGACATCATCATCTCACTATGTGATTGCCTTAAACTCAGGCTTTGCTGCAGTGTAAAGTTTACCAAAACATTGTCATATATGTCCAATTTTTACTATTTCTCTTATGACTTCATCAACATGGTTTACACCCAAACAAAACTTGCCAACATCTCACCTAAACAGTCTTCAAGAATTATATCCTCATAGGTTCCCCTTTTAAGCAATCATGAGCTAGGAAACTCACAACAAGAATGTGGTAGAAAACCAAAATCCTAAGATCACAAATGCACATCTCATCTTCACATCCATGCCTTGGCCGTTCTAGCTACAATGAATGGTCTCACACTCTCACCCACATCCTTTCTTCTTGCATGGTGGTCACCTCCAAGAAGCATCATTCACAATCTTTGCTAATGAACATCCTCCAAACATAAGTGTACTCTCCAAGCCCAAGGGCATGCTCAGCGTGGTCTCCTTGAATGCACTGCTGAAACAGGATCCAATTGCTAGATGCCTTGATGTTCGTGGTTTGTTAGCAAACATATATTGCTTTACCATGCAAAATTCTGCATTGATGGCTTCATGTATGTCTCAAATCCACCAAGTCCAAGCTCTTTTTTCCCCTGCTTCCCCAACAGTTGTCATGTCTCAAGTACCTTCTGTTATTCATCCTACAAAGCATGTTGCGAACAAGATATTTCCTAGATGCCTTCAGTCAAGCCCTTCCATAACTAAGTTTGCTTGGAAAAAGTGGTACTTAAATGGAGATATCTTCCTTCGACATAAATAATGCTCTACTACTTTCAAGACAACTCTATTACAAGCTTGGTCCACCATGTCAATATGGTATACTTCTTGTAAAGGCTTGCCCCCTAGAATTTTGCCTGCCAGGGAGAGAGAAACCAAGGTTACAGTGGGAGAGAATCCTATCTAGGTATGATTTTCCTTAGGAACACTTCAGTCCTTGCTTCTGCATCAGACATATTTTGATCAAAGATGTCAAGCACAGATTTAGCTTCGTCTAAATGTCCTCTGAGGAACACTTCAGTCCTCGCTTGCAATTCTTCACAATTTAGATTTCCTTTGCACGTGCACATACCATGGAGCAACTGATTATTATAGCTTCTCTTTAACTGATCCATATTATTCAAAGTTTTCTTTTTCTGCATGCATGAGACTCTTCATTTAAAATCTAAGATACTTGCAATAACACCCAAATCAATGATTACCTGTAAGTACTTATAGCTAAGAGGACGTAAGCTCTGCAGGAGCCAAATAGGTTCCTTGTTCCAAAAACTGCAAATTGAAAATCAAGACAATCTTTAACAACAAAAATCCCAGACAGTACTTCTTGCAAATTATGGTTGGCATCCATATGGGATTGACATGATAATTCCTTCCACCACTATAAAACATTTATAATGGCCTTGCACTTCATTCCTATTGCAAAATTGTGCAATTCTTATTCTTAATGTTAGTCCACCGACAATGTCACAATTATGAGTCCTCTACTTAATGTTCCTCTTGTGGCATTATGATCCTTTACTTTATGTAGATTGCCTGATCAATTCTCAATGCCTCCATGGTCACCCATCTAAAGTAACATCTCCACATTAAAATAAAGCTGATTTCTGACATTTTATCTATATATCAGATTTCAGGATGCCAGGATGCCTTGCTCGGCAAGGGTACTTGTATACCTAGAAGTACACCAATATGACTGGCTTCTCAATCCTCTTTGATTCCATACCATTATTTCTTCTGATAATTCTTCATGAAAACTCCTCCAGGACCCAAATAAATATCATTAGTTGATTGGTGGTTTTTTTGTCTACTTGTTTTTGAGGGAAAAGACAAATAGAAATAGTACTGCATTTTTGTGCTCGTTATATGTACACAGATGCATGTGTGGCATATGTGTCACATATGTTGTTAAATTATATGTCATAGTAAGTGTGAGTGCACAGCTGTTGATTTGAAGCACCACCAATCTAGTAATGTTAGAGCAAAAGGTCAAACCTTCACTGATGGTGTAAGCAGTCGATATGCTGAAGCAATCGAAGTTGCAGGTCCATGGGACTCTTCGGAGGCTTCTTCACTGTCATCAAAATCTTGATCTCCATCTTCATCTTGCTTCTCTTTTGAACTGGAACTTAGGAGCAAAGGTTGTAGAAGACCATTTTCCAGTCTCTCATTATTCAAGCATCCTGTTTTGCAAAAATCCAGATCAACTTATTAAATATCAAACAGTAAAAAGAAATTGAGTAAATATTGTTTTCTTTCTTTTATTGAAGGATTAGATGCTTTACTCTTATCAATTCATCACCAGCATTGTCTGCTAACTAATATTTGGACTGCACACATAAAATCCAGGTGACACATCATTTTGACCACTAAGATTATATCAAAACAACTCCCCAAAAAATTAAAATTACTCGATAAATGAAACAAGATATGCCCCTTTCCATTGGTAAGTATTCCAACTAACATTGAAAGCTTCATCATTCATAAGATTTTAATAAATTAGATGCAATGCCATCTTATGATGATGCTTATGGAAAAGATATGAGCTTGTTCATCGATAATGTTTTTCACATGTCCAAATTCCAACTATAAATATTACAGCAAGACATGATGTGAAGAAAAGAAAGTTTTACAAAAAAAAGCATGGAATGGTTCAAAAATAGGAATTGAAACCACATAAAAGAACAAAAGGTCATGCACTAGAGGGGCAAGAATTTTTTGAAGAAGTACTAATTTTTTAATAATACAGATCAAGGTAAGCTTCCATCAAGAATAATGAATTAATGACCTTCATTCCAAGCCATCTATGAGAGCTTTCTAACACAATAGCATGCTCCTACTGTCACTATTCTGTTCTCATGCTCATATGCACCACATCCAGGCTTCTGCCTGTTTGCGAATAGGAAGCTTCACCAGATATCATCTTATACTACCAGTATCATTGCTACATATACTAGCTTCTTAGCTCTCCCTAGCAGACATTATGCTCTACTTATGTTTAGACTTTGGAGTACTGCGGTTGTTTTCAGTGATACTAAGCATATCCCCCTGTTTCTAATGGAAACCAGCAAATGTTCAAGCATGTTTATTCGCTGAAGCAGATGATCAAGCACCACTATCTCTCCTCCGCCACAGATCCTGCCTCCATGACTACCTCAATTACCATGTCAACCATGTCTACCATCATGGTAATTCTAGTCCCACTCCCACCTGAATAAATGATTTACAAGCATCCCATAAAAGTACTTCTATTGTAAATCACATTCACTCACCAATCTACATTGACAGGTTCATATGAAATTATTATCACTTATAACAAAGTTCCTTTCTGCACAAAATGCTGACACACAATTCTGACACATCTAGTAATTCTGTTGGCCCTCATGTTCTTCATGTTCCTGAAGCTGCTACAATTATTCTCTGTTAGCCAACAATTGCACAATTTCTGACCTTATTATATGCACATAATTCGAAAAAGTAAACTACAATCACAGATGTCCCTTTATGGGCTTTTAAATGTACCATCTTTAGATTCATTGTGACCCTACCTGTATGGGAATAGTTCCTATTTCTTCAACCTTTGGCAATACAGAACTGGTCTATAGACTAGTTCAAGACTTAAGCTCATGATAAGTGCAGATGCCCGTATCTTTTCCCCTAGTCCTTAATACCATCAAATGGTTGAGTTTATCAACCATGTAGCTCTTCCATATGACTCAATCAACAGAATCTCCATTCCACCTTCTTACTTGGTTCACAAGATGGATATACTCCTCTTTTCTCTACAAGCACAAAGGTTTCTAGTAATCATATTTGGTGATAACTTTTGCTTTGCCATAGTTTGAATAAAAGTTACGTATAAACTAGAGTTATAGAGAACTTAGATCATATTCAGTATCATGTGTTATAAGGTGCTTTACACCAATACTGGTGGAAAATATGTCTAATGATGACCACTTCTATTTATTCACAAGGGACCCACCTTAACTCTCATCTCTTTGTATTTGTTAGAACAATATGTCATGAAGTGCAAACATTGTCACAGCTACTTACTATTTTAGCCATTATTAATATCCATTTGAGGGAATGCTTATCCAAATACAATGGGGGAAGATTAGTTCCATCTTCAACTCTCTTCAATCTTCAAAGCCTTCCATGTTCAGAAATTTACCATTGTATTTCCAACATCACTAGCTTGGTTTTCAGTAAATCCATTTTTGCCAAACCATTTGAAGTAGCCAATTTCTTCCTAACAAAAATTATCTTTTTTTTTTTTTTTTGTCACATTATCATGCAATGAGGCCTTTGCACGGCCAATCTTGATGCTCCAAACATGCCATCCACCTAGTTTTGTATGAAGAACCATATACATACTACACATCCGATAAACATGAAAGAACTTTGGCAGGACAAGCTATGACCAAGGATTCGAATATGAAGGATTGATACTGCATCTAATGCAACAGAAAAAGGAAGAAGGGGCAATTTGATTGACGAGGTCATTCTTCAAAGATCAACATGCAAATAACAGAAAACTGGATTGAAAAATCCTTCACTTACTGAAAGAAATTCTCTCAAAAAGAATTAATATCTCAAAGGCTGCTCCTTGCAATGTATTATGCACATATTTATAGGACATGACACCCTAACCCTAATTTGGGCATTAAATATGATATAGAATCATACTAAAAATAGGACTTGACAATAAGAAAACATACTATAATTATTCTATTACAAATATGAACATCTCTCTAAAACTGGATATTGTCCTTAGTGGAAAATTTATAAGAAAATCTGCCAAAAACATGTGATAATGGAAATAAACCAAATATTTGCTTATTGTAGTTTTCACCCACGAATCTGCTGGCTCGTTCGATGCTTGGCATGGCCTACTTGGTCATAGTACCTATTGGCTGCACCCTATGCACATCAGCATCAAAGGATGGCCGGTATTGTATGATCCTTGATACATGGAAATTATGTTTTGATGTCTTGACACGATATACATCTCTATGTAAATGAGCAAAAAAAAGGGAGGTTACCAAGCATTACATGTTCAATATGACTCAATATGGCATGATACAGGCATGGTTCGCCTAATAAGGGTGCTTACTAGCCCCTGTCATGATGGGCAGTATGAGGCCAGTATGCACAAGATTTCAGCCCACGGTCATGACATTCTTAAGAAGTTTTCATAAATAAATCTTTTCCCAGAAATAAAATCTGGATTTCTTTCGGTCACTTCTTCTAACCTGAGATCTTGTCAGAACTTCCAAAAATTTCTATTTAGATCAAATTTTCTGGACCTTCCATACAAATCCATAATGCTGTCCTAACAGAGACTCCTTTAAGTTTTATTAAAGAGGGCCATTCCATCCCTATAATTTATCTATGAGTTCCCACATGATAAAAGGAAATGAAAGTTATTTACAACTGTAATCTTTCTTTAGGAAATACAAAATATATAGTGTGATGGTGACAGTCAAATTTAACTTACCAGTATCAACATCCATTGGTGTATGGCCCTCTTCAATGTCATGCATTGGCTCTCTAAATGAAATCCATAACCAAAATAAATACACGAGCCAAGCTGCAGCCATAACCCATCCTGGTAAGGTGTTTTGGTTGAATGTCAGCAAGTAAAGCTTGAAATTTGTTTGAAGCAAGCCAGCAAGGGCAGGACCACAAGCCATTCCAAGAGCACTGGCACTAACAAAACCTGCAGAAGCTTGCAAGCGAATTTTAAGAGGTACACAATCACTGATGTAACGCCGATTTACAGCCCTAGCAGAACCTAACCTGCAATTGAGGTAAATTACAATACAACATAAGTTGCAGGATCACATGCAAAAGAAATCCAAGGAAATTAATGCATGCATAATAGTAGAAGTTTTGAATAAAAATATCACACAGTATATCAGAATGAAATGCTATTGTACAGAACAGACATTCACAAAAGTAGATGTATTGAAGTTTCAGTCAATAAATTGCGGACTTATAATTCGCATTTCCATGTTCACAGAAGAGAGATGATCTGAGTTGGTGATCTCTGCAATTGTCAGAATATGCTATAGAAGTACCTTGTTATGGAGAGGCAAATGCATGCAGAATGTACTTTTATCCAGTTCATAACTATAATAATAGTACATTAATGCCAAAATGCATGGCATGACACATATTTTAGACAACCAAAGCTTTTAAAATCATTTAAACCTAGGAAACTAAGCATTTCTGACATATCATTTGGTAAGAAAATTTTACTTTCAGGCTTTCTCCCAAAACCGGTTGCAAAGAGGGAAAAGGTATGTAAGATAAGTAGTTTTATCTATTTTCATAGGATACTTTGTAGGGTATGGAATGCCGAACCATCCCAAACTAGGCAGTTCGGGGAGTGCCAAACCATACCGGTGGCCTATTGGTATGGTTCGGGCATTCAATTCAAAAGACCAGTGAAAACATAGGAAGAAGGAAAGAGAGGAAGAGAGAGAGAGGGGGGAGGGAAGAGAGAAAAGCCAGTAGTGGCCCATCGAGTCTGCCAAGGCTCCACCCTCCTCTACAAGAGAGGAGTAGAGAGAGATAAAAAGATAGAGAGGGGGGGGGATGACCGGATAGAGGAAAAGGTAGCGAGGATGCCACCAAAGGGCTACTGAGGCTCCCAGACAGTGTAAATCGATCTCATAGATCCATGGGATTGAAATAGGGGTGGCCTATCCTTGTTTCATGGGCTTTTTTAATAAAAAATTGTGAGTTCATAGTGAACTTGGAAATTCAATTGCCGACTTCACTTAAGTGAAATAGGGAGCCTTTGTGGCCCTTCAATGGCCACCACCGACGTCTTCAGTGGACTTCCTTTCCTTTCCTTTTCTCCCTCCCTCCCCCGCTCTCTTTCTTTTCCTCTCTAGTTCTCCCTCTCCCCTACATTCATTTCCATGTTGATTCAGGCCCGATATGGTCCGATACAGGGATGTACCAACCCATACCACCAGCCAACTGCACGGGATCTGATTCCGAATCGGCGAACCCTGTCGCAAGGCATGTCAATCATGATAGGGATGTTCTTATTCCTTGCACTTAGTCTTGTTTGTAATTTTATACACATACACATATATATTCCATCTAATCCTGTACCTTCTGTATCAAGCACCAATGCTTGAGCAAAGAAAAACCTATAGAGGCCACATGCAAGGAAATAGGTTATATATACTCCTTATCTGGTCATATTTGCTTTCTTTTCTCTCTTTCTAAAACAAGAGAATTAAAAATGTAAATCAACTATAAGTGAGGGTACATATATCAACTCAAAAGTAACAAAAGACTGTATCTACCAGTTGATTGGTTCATACAACCGTCATATAATCCCTTCTCTTGATAGGTCACATGAATTGTATACGCCTGTTTCTAGCTGTGCATGAAAAATGATGTTCAAGTTATTTGGGCTACATGGTATGCCAGACTTAAATATTCCAAGTTAACAATGCATAGAATATAAAGGAAAAATGCAGCAGTGGAAGAAAAAGCATAGGACTACCAAAATAGTTCAGAAAAGAATAAAATTCATATAATATCAATTGTTTCCAAAGAGAAAAATAAGAACTGCTTACCCACAGAAAAGGCGACCAATAAGAAGAACAGCAATTGAGTTAAAATCATAAGCCAATGCATACAATAAATTTCCCATAATGAGCATGATGCTGCTAAATAAAAGAGGTCTGAAGTACGATTTATTTGACCATGCACTAAAATAAACTGAAGAGAACACTTGTGCAACAGCCATTGACCCAATAATTACACCACAAACTGTTGCCGGAGCTCCGAGGCTCAATGAGTAGTCATCTGCAGTTGGGACAATAATGTATGTGTTGACCATATAAAGGAAAGTGTTTGCCAAGTTCAGGATAAGAGAAATAAAATGGTATCTGTGGTCAACAACATGATCCTCTGTTGCACTACGTATATCTTCTTGAGCAATAAGTGCATGCTGCCCTATGAATTGAAGGAAATTTGTTGAATGTGTAAGCCTGTCTACTGATGCATTTATTTGATCTATGACAGGCTCCTGCATTAAATACAAATAGATACTGTCAATATTGAGGTCCTTGAAGACAAAATAAAACTATTTTATGGGCTAAATAAAAAATATCTAGCTGACAAAACCTTGAGAGGTATAGATGGCTGATCATAAATGGATAAACAGTTTCCTTGATGATCCTGAAGATCTGCAAGGTTATGAGACAAAGAACCTACAACAGCCCCCATTCCCTGTTTATCCAAAAGAAAAAAGCTTCAGGAAAGAATCATGTGCCTGATCAGCGAGAATACTGCCACTTAGTGCAAGAAGATATGGAGTCACCGAAAAAGATAGATTAGCACACCAGTAGTAACATGAAATAAACAAAAGGGAAGACAACACTAAAGGATACATATTTACGTTCATATAAAAATTCAAAACTGGAAATATTACCACATGCTTGAAGACCTGTTGCAACTGAGAATAAGGATGATTTGCTCGGGTAGTAACATAGTAATCAGTGAATCTATAGCCAAAGCGTTTATCAATTTTTTTTAATATCTTGCGAATACCGGTAGCATTCATATCGACAAACCTAAGAAGCTTCAGTAGATCTTGTCCTACTGCCCTGTATGCTTCTTGTAGTTGACATATTTGAGATATATTTGGCTGCTCTAAAAGGATTTTACGCTGCTCTCCCAGTTTCTGAAGTCTACTTGCGAGAAGACCTTGTTGTTCCAACAGAAAAAGGACAATCTTTTCAATCTGGAGAAAAGCAAACAAGGAAAGAAAAGGAAGATATCCTCAAAGTTAAATTAAACTCAATGCTAATAACAGAATAGCCATAATTTCTATAGATACAGACTGTAGTCCAGATCACACATTAACAAGTGAACAGAAATATCAATTTAAATATATATTGCTAATCATAGAGTTGATCAACTATCTTATGGGAAAGACAGAAAGCAATCCACATAATTTTTTTCACCCTTGAATCCTTAAATGTTTCATAGAAATTCAAGGGCTTTAATGGTTATCAAGTACACATGATTATATTAAGGCCTACAATTACTATCTAAGATGTTGAGAAGTTCGCATGTCCTTTTCCCAGGCATGATCAGTATTCAGGTAAGCATACATTTTTTGAGAGATAATGTTTTCTACATTGTTTATGACAACATTATATGAAATTATATTGAAACAAACACCAAATTTTAAACCTGTATCTGTGCTCCAAAGCAATGTTAAATTGTGTCATGTGTAACAGCAACGATCATCATTTTCTAAGGTCATTATTCCCTTAATATCTACAATTTGAAATCAAAGAAAGCTGATTTCAGCCTCCCTCAGGGGTTTAGTTGGACCAGTACTGGTACGTTCAAAATGGTAAGGGAAAGAGGAGCCCACTAAAAAATTTCTCCATTAATTGTTAATACCAATTAAGTAGGCATTCCTGTAGAAAGCAAAGTTACATCAGCCTGTAGGTGTTATAGCATATGAACAAACTCAAGGAAAAGGAGTTATAGCATATGTAAGTTCTTATTGATCAAATCTACTAATAACAGAGAAGTTTCCAATAGCCCTTACTGATTAAATCTACAAGTAATAGATATTTTGTTACCCAGCAAAAGGGCCTTACTATCTTCAATTGATAGTCTTATTACCAAACAGATCTTCACAATACATTCCAGAAAAAAGGATAGAGTCACAAAATCAATGAATATAGGTGTGAATCAGCAAGCCCAAGAAATCATAGAGTCAAGATGGACCATGGTCCACCATGCATGTTAAAAATGAGGAAGGAAAAAAGCAAACTGGTATTTTCTGGTTGATCTTTTTCAATCTCCTTCTTGATGACGTAAATGCAAACCCAATTTTCTAGACCTCATCAAATAATTAGTTTGGACAAACTACGATAGACATAATACTTGATGAAAGGATATTAATACTTGGCTAAAGTACGGACGCATATACAAACACATCCAAGCCCCCCTCCCAAATTATATTTTAAATATGTGAAAGACAATAGGATCAAGTTAGGGCCTTAGAACTTATCTCAAAAGTTATAGCTGTGATTCAGTCTGAAGACATTAACTATTATGGCCTTTAAATCCTAAACTTGAGACTCATTTAAGAACGAGTTACATCAATTTCCTTCTGTTGCATCAATCTTGTTCCTCTAATCCTATCTCTATCTCAAAAACTTTATATCTTCTTTAGGTTGTTAATTCTTCAAGATCTTATGGGGAAGACTAATGATGAACATTTATAATCAAACCTTCAGTAGGCTGCGTCTTGAGGTACCTGATACATCATAAGAAGCCCTCATCATGGTAGGGTTTATGCCACTTTTAAGTGTATCAATTAAAACCTGTGCTCAATCATGATCACTGGTTGAATGGATCTTAAAAGGATTTATTATTTCATTTATTGATCAGATTATACACAACCGATTCAAGTTCAACAGTTAGATTGTAGTAAAGGGATCGCTATTCATCCAATTTTCTATGATGGCTCCAATGATTGTTCCAGAAATCATCTGGTTTATATCTGGATTTTGACATGAATCAATTTTTAAAAAGTAAGAATAATTCCCTGAATCGACAGATCACTTCAGCCAACTCCATTTTGATATCCCAGGTATCGTCTCATAAATCCATGACTGGACTTTGTCTGGCAAGGATTAAAGTGCCATCCATGCTAGTCAACACTGGCTGGCACATAACATAACAGTCCATTATTGGCAGTTAAAGCAGCAATGCATCAATGCATGTATGCCAGCCCTTGCCAAGCATGGCATGCACATGCTGTGCCAGAGGCAGGCCGGCACATCCTCATGGACCTCACTGGCTAGATCTACTTATTTGGCATGTCATTGGATCTTGTAGTAGCATTTCATTCCTCAGTATGTTTTAGAACAAAATCGACTTCTTGCAGCAATTATCTAATCTCTTGCAGTTTGTGCCAGTTTGAACAAGATTAATACTTGATGTTAATGGCAAATTATAGTACAGATCTAGCTAATTTAACAGATAATGAAAGATCAGTCAATCCAGTGATCACAGGAGAATGCTTCATAACTCAATCAAGTTTGTACATATATTATCTTATTTCTTGCACTTGATACCAATTAGAATAAGATTAACTTTTGATGTCAATCTAATGATCACAGGAGCAACTTCTTATGCCAAAGATCTCCAAGATCACAATTTGGAGTCTTGTTCCAGCGTTAGTGAGAAAAATGAAATGCGAGAAAATAAACTAAAATATCGTTTATCTTAATCAATCTCCAAATAGATGGCCCTACACCTACACTTATGGGCTATAATAACTTCAAACCCTAATCTAGACTTAATCTAAACTACTAACCCCAAAATATCTTAAGACTAAAAGGAAAGCAACAGCCACATCCCCTTCCACCAGAACACCCGCATGACATAGCTTGGTAAACATATCTGTGTTAACACTTCCCAAAAATGAGGTGTCATATCAAGATTCCTCAATTTCATATATAATAAAGCTGAGATGAACTTAAAGATCAAGAAATTGATCTTAGATGTTTTGGTTGAAAATAGATCTAGAAAGGGTTTAATTTAGTTCCATTTACATTTTAAACAACATCTCATATAAAACCTTGAAACTGTAGTATCCGATTATAGTCAAAAATTTCATAGTTGGATCCTGACATTAAAAGAAAGAACCTAGTGTATGCCCAAACATTCTCGTAGTAAAATCTTGACAGTAACATGCTCAAGATGCTCTTATTTTCCAACGTATGTACAAATATTTTCATGTGTCTGTATGCATCTCCATATGCATAAATGTGTGCTTGTGCATGTGCCCACGTGCATGTGAGAGAGAGTCCCAGTACAATTTAAGCCTAAAATCTTCTGGTGCAGGCATAAATGTTGGATTCTATGCAGGCATGCCACATATATATGTGCTGAAGCATGTTTCAATTCACTCATGTTGCACAAGGTATACAGATCCCCACCCCCTCACAAACAAGTGCCCCATCTATCCACCTCCACTGCCCAATTAATAAGCATACATGAAAAGACATACATAATTTAAAAATTAGGCCCATGCAACACAAATAGATACATATTCATATTTGAATGTTGTATCCATGGAATGCCGAACCGCCTGATTTGAGGCGGTTCGGGGCATGTTGAACCATACCGATGGCCTATCGATGCAGTTCAGGTATTTGATTTGAAACGCCGATGAAAATGGAGTAAGGGAAAAGAAAAGAGAGGATGAGAGAGAGAAAGGCCAGCGATGGCCCACCGAGACCTTCGAGGCTCTGCCCTCCTCTATGAGAGAAGAACAAAGAGAGAGATAAAGAGAGGGTGGGAGATAAATAGATCAAGAGGAAGACAATGAGAAGGCCAGCAGAGGGCCACTTAGGCCCGTGGACAGTGAACATCGACCCCACAAATGCCATGGGGTCGATTTTCATCATCCAAAAGCCTCGGTGGCCCTTCAATAGCCTCCCTGCTGCCTTCCTCTTGGTTCATTCCTCTCCCCCCTTTTTCTCTCTTTATTCTTATCTCGTAGAGGTTAAGCCTCGGAGGCCTTGGCGGCCCTTTGAGTGCTTCAACAGCCCTCTAGTAGCCACCACTAGTGTTTTCACCATCCTCCCTTTCCTTCCCTTCCTCTCCCTCCCCCCATCTCTTTTTCCTTTTTGGTTCTCCCTCTCCCCCGCGTTCTTGTCCATGTTGATTTAGGTCTAATATGGTCTAATACGGGGGTGTACTGACCCATACCACTAGCCACCAACACAAGGTCCATTTCCAAGTCGATAAATCATGGTTATATCAAAGATAGGCATATGCAAATATATACTGCAATTTCACATACCTGGTCATCTAATATCCTTGAGAACTCTTTAAGAACTGATAATGATCTTGTCCACCTGCTTGAGTCTGGTGAACATACTGCTTTACTTTTTTCTTCATTAACTTGTAGTTAATGTAGTATCTAGAAATAATAAAACAATAAAATGAGACAAACTCATGTTTGACCAACAAAAATATTGAAATAATTGGATTCTACACAAAGTGCTTACAGTTAATTAGTTACCTTTAAACCAAAAAAAACAAATTCATAAAGTCAAACCATATAAAGTAAGTGAAAACAAAGCATCATCGATGCTACAAGAAGAAACGTACAAAACAAAAATTCAAGGGAATCATAATAATATATAATAGAACTTCAAATATGATGGAGTGATGAGGAGTAATTTACAACCACTAAAAATGAATTAAATATTTCCAACATTAACTTTTCTTCCTCTAAGAGTCTCAAAAATAGAACATTCAAATATTCTGAACATTTTTTTTTGCATTTAAATTGCCTCATAATAAATAATCCAAAATGTAATTGCATATATACAAGTCCTATACAAACAAAAAAGTTGGCATAAAAGCACAGATGAGAATGATGTATTCCATAGTGTCAAAGATAATACATACACACACACATTTATTGACTAAGATGTTGCACTAATAATTTAGCCTACTGCAGGTGCAAGTAATATGTTTGAAGAACTAGACTCCAGGCAGCACGATTGCACTGACCTGGTGAGGAACCGGTATGAAAACCAGGTGGATACCTGATTCCTAGGCAAAGTGAGGTAAAACAATCTGTACCACCAGGTATTAAGTATCAACAGGAATTGAGTGCAACAAACTATTGCTTGCTGATTCTATATGTTAGTGTTGGACTATCGGTTGGTACTGAGTGAAAAGGTTAGCAAATCCTTTCTCTTTTTCCTGATATGTTTCATCCAAAATAGAAGATTGTGGGGGAAACTAAGCATAGAAGATCCATTTCCTCCATATTTGATTGCTAATTGATGCATTCAAAGATGTGAATCACTTCTACCATGGTATTCTTCCATTCCTTCTGTTATTTTGGCTAGACATTGCTAAAGATTTAAAAAGAAAAGAGCACACTTGGGGGGGGGGGGGGGGGGGTTCATGCCGAACTTTATTCTTTACACATTTTCACATGATTTTATTATATGTTATAGATCTAGGATGGATATGCATGTTGAAATTTTTTAAGAAATATTTTCATTTTTTAAATATGTCAATTTTTGAATTGAAAATAATTTTAAAATAAAATAAAAATATTATTCTGGAAAACATAGTAGTATGTTAGTGCTGAAGATATGCATGTGTTACCATTTTTTGGCAGAAAATGCATTAATTTTGGGCCTAAAGACCTTTAATCTTGGGGTTTATTTATATGTTCTAGGACGTAGAACCCAAAAAAAATCTGGATAAACAATATTAAAAACCTATGAAACATTAAAAGAAAGAAACAAACAAAAAAAAAATCATCATTATAATGGCATTGACATGTAACATGCAACATACTCTATTTGAGTATGGTAGGGTATACCATACCAACTTGCACCTGATCGATACGGATTTGAAAACATTACTTAAACATTGATATAAATAACATAGCTTTCTCCAGTAATGAGTCATATTACAATTACAATTGTTCCAATCCTTGCTCCTCAATATTTCATTGCATCAGACAATGGAACAGCTCCACAACCTTGCACTTCCAATGCAAGTGACATATAATGCAAGATCCCTCTACCCTTATATTCCTATAAGACATATCCTAATGAATAAATTCTTATCAACCTTTCTAGAATTCCTTGATTAGATAATCACTAGGTTTTGGGATTTACAACCATTGTCCTTGAACCGTGCCTTACCAGCTGGTTCGGGGCATACTGAACCAGACCGACCAACTGACGGCACGGTTCAGTTATGCAAAACAGCACAGTTGCCGGTCCGCCCCCAACCCCCTGAACCTACCAAAATGGCATAGTTCAGCACCTGAACCATGCCAATTCATCCGATTCGGGTCTAAATCAGTTTTTTTTGTAGCAAGGGGGTAAGGTATTTTTAACTTAACTGAGAGCTCTCTAAGAGCTCTCAGTTTGATAGAGGAGGTTTGGAAAAGCCCTGGAAAGCCTCGTTTGACAGTTCCAATCGCGACGGGCTCCGCAAGGTCGTTCAGGACATGATGCAGCTGCAACTCTTGCACGTGGAGTAGGATCCATGGATGTATCAGGATCATCCTCATATTCAGGATCCTCTTACTCACAGCCACCGGTAGCTTATGATCCATATGGTGCATCTAAGACATCATCTTCCAGTGATTATTATCTCATGCAACCCGGAGCATCTTATGGATCTGATTTTGCTCCTGGTATATTTGCATGGACCTTGCACAGCCATATCATCAGTCTCTAGATACCTCTTAGAGTCGGAACCTTAGCGAGGATCTGCAATGAATTACGATCCATCATGCATACATCCTGGGATACCTTACAGGAGATCATACTGCCTGGCTAGAGAGATTTACTGATCTTTCTCTACAGTATATAAATGATCTCGATATTTATGGGCATCAATACTCTATCCGATTCTAGATATCGGTATGTAATTATTTTTATATTTTACCTTTTACTTTCATTAATTACTAATAATCTTATTTGAATTATCATTTTATATCTTATTTTAACTAGAATTAATATATTAGCATTTTTTAAATTATAAATCCTAAACCTTGAACCCTAAACTCTAAATCCTAAACCCTAAAAGCCTAAATACTTAATTCTAAGGCCTAAATCCTAAAAAAAATAAAAAATTCAAAATCCATTAACAAAAAAAATGGGCATGCCGATAGAAAATCCAAAATCCATTAACAAAAAAAATGACCGTATTGGCCCAACACCGATACGGGTCCCGGTATCGAAAACCTTGCTATTAATGTTTCAGATCAGGTGCACGACAGCAGTTATATCCTCCGATTGATAGAGAAGGTGATTGATCAGGTGAGAAAGTAGAATGTCATGCACATCATCACAGATAATGGACTACAGTACATGACAACATGGTAGCTCTTGATGCAGCGGCGATAGTATATTTTCTGGATCCTTTGTACTGCATATTATATTGACCTCATGTTGATGGATATTGAAAAAATTCATAGAGTGCAGAAGATAATTGAATTAGCACGGACTATCATCATATTCATCTATAACCATATATGGATCTTATCATTGATAAGGAGCTTTACTGAAAGAGAAATATTGAGACCAGAGGTTATATGGTTTGCTACAAATTATATAACATTTCATAGTCTTCTTGACAAGAAAGTAGAGCTGCGTTAGATGTTTGTCAGTCAAGAGTGGCAGCAGAGCAGATATGCCGGGACAAATACTGAGGAAAGCACTGTAGAGAATTTAATGATGAGACAAACATTCTGGCAGCAGACCAAGAGGATAATGGAAGCTATCAAGCCTCTATATAAGGTACTTCGAACCGTGGACTTTGAAGGATATGCTCAGATGGGTTTTCTGTATTACATGATGCAAAGGGCAAAGAAAAATATCCAAGTGGCAAATCCAGCACATGTTAATGAGTATATCCATATCATTATGGATGGTAGAGTTATCAAATGAATTCGATTTACATCTAGCAGGTATGCGGTAAATCATGAACTCTCTAAAATTTTAAATTACAAACTTGGCTATATATATGAGCAGTTTACTATCTAAATCCGAGATTCCAATACTCCATACCAGACATTGCCATGGATGAACAGCTTATGTCTGCCCTACGCAATGTTATATATAAGATGGAGCCCGATCCAGATGTCGCAGCTATGTACTAGAAGTAAGTTAAATTGAAATTATTAAGTGATTTTTATTAACACTAATTTCAACAAGTAGTACATGATAACAATAATTTTTTTTCAAATAATTTTTTAAAGAGGGCACAGAATCTTTTGGATCAAATGTAGCTATCAAAAATAAATCAAAAATGAATCCTGGTAGGTACTACTAAATCTAATATTATATAAATTAATTTTTGAATTTTACTGAATCTAAAATTTTAAATGATTTAATATCTTTTATAGCTGAATGGTGGGTGCATTTTGGTGGATCAACAAAATATTTAAAAATTCTTGCTATCAAGATCCTCTCCTAGGCAGAGTCATCTAGTGGATGTGAGCTCAACTAGTCTACATTCGACCTTATCCACTCCAAGCAGAGAAACCGTCTAAAATAAAAATGTCTCAACAATCTTGTTTATGTATACTATAATTTAAGGTTGAGACTAAAAGTACATTCAAAAGAAAGTTGACCTGAAATACTCTAATCATACTACAAGTAATTATGTTGATAAGGATGAATATCCGATGATTGGATGGATTGTGAGTCAACAGCATGAGCCAGAGCTTAATGAGCTAGGATCGTCTCCTCGACCAGCCAATTTTATAACTAATAAAGCTAAGATGGATGCTGAACAATGGACAACAAGCAATATTTATCACAGGACTCTAGCAGATACATCACATCATCCCTTTCTGCCATCTATTCAGCCCATAGACAGAAAAGGAAAAGGTAGCTGCATCTCCACCAGAGCACTCAGTTCATTTAGATTCAGACACCGAAGAGAGTGGTGCTGGTGCTCTTCAGATAGTGGAAGACCTAGTAATTAGGAAGGGGCTGGAGGAAAGGAGACACAGCCGGCTATCATTTTCGATTCACTGGTGAGTCGCAGTTTAGTCATGCCACCAGGATACAGACCATGGTGCACCAGTTGGTAGACTCCATGGTGATATGATTCCATATAGACGATGGGCTCTGTGAGATCATTCGGGACACGATGCAACTACAGATCTTACACATAGAGTAAGATCCATAAATGTATCAGGATCATCTTCATATTTAGAATCCTCTTATCCACATGTACCGATAGCTTGTGATCCATATGGTCCATTTGGTATATCCGAGATATCTTCTAGTGATTATTATTCCATGTAGCCCGGAGCATCTTACAGATCTGATTTTATTGCTGGTATATTTGGATGGGCCCCTGCACAACCATATCATCAGTCTCTGGATACCTCTCAGAGTCAGGACCTCAAGGGATCTACGATGAGTTACGATCTATCATGCATACCTCCTGGAATGAGTTTACAAGAATATCATGCTACTTGGTTAAAGAGATTTATTGATCTTTCTACTCAGTACATTAATGATCTCGATATTTATGGATATCGATACTCAACCCGATTCCAAATATCAATATGTAATTATTATTATATTTTACCTTTCACTTTAATTAATTGCTAGTAATCTTATCTTAATTAGAAGTTTGTACCTTATTTTAATTAGAATTAATGGATGGAGGCTTACTTTAATATATTAGCATTTTTTAAAACCTAAATCCTAAATCCTAAAAAAACCAAAAAAATAGGTTATATATCGACAGTGCCGGTACGGGTCCCGATATCGATACTGAGATCCTTGGCCTCAACAATATTGTATATGCACACCATAATTTAAGGTTGAGGCTAAAATGTATTGAGTAGGAAGTTGAACTGACATACTCCAATCCAATTGCAAGTAATTATGTTGATGATGAAGATCTGATAATTGAATGGATCGTGAGTCAGTAGTAGGAGCCAGAACTTGATGAGCCAAGATCATTTTCTCGACCAGCCAGCTTTGTAGCTAGCGAGGTTAGAGTCGATATTGAATAATAGGCAGGAAGTAATATTCCTCACAGGACTCCAGCAGATACATCACATCATCCCTTCCCAAAATCTATTCGATCTAGAGGCAAAGAAAAAAAAGACAATTGCATCTCTACAGGAGCACTCAGTTCATTCAAATTCAAACACTATAGAGAGCAGTGCTAGTGCTTCTTCTGATAATCGAAGATCTAGTGATCAGGGAGGGACCGGAGGATAGGAGATACAGTCGGCTATTGATCTTCGATTCACTGGTGAATCATAGTTTACTCATGTGACACAGGATACGGACCATGATGTAGCAGCTAGTAGAGCCTGCGATGACACGATTCTACAAAGTGACGAGCTCTACGAAGTCTTCAAGATACAATGCAACTACAAATCTCGTACATGAAGTAGGATCCATGGATGTATTGAACTTATCCTCGTATTCTAGATTCTTTTACCCACAAGCACCGGCAATTTATGATCTATATGGATATGGATATGATGCATCGGAGATATTATCTTCTAGTGATTATTATCCCATACAGTTTGAAGCATCTTACGGATTTGATTTTGCTGTCGATATATTCGGATGGACTCCTCCACAATCATATCATCAGTCTTGGGATACCTTTCAGAGTCAAGACCTCAGCAAGGGATCTGCTATGAGTTATGATCCATTATGCATACCTCCTCGATGAGTTTACAGGATTACCACGCTGCTTAGCTGGAGGGATTTGTTGATCTTTCTATTGAGTATCAAAATGATCCTGATATTTGTGGACATCGATACTCAACTCGATTCTAAATATTGATATGTAACTATGTTTATATTTCTCATTTTTTTCAACTAGTTATTCGTAATCTTGTTTTATGAAAATTTTTTAAAACATATTATAAAGTAAATGGAGGCTAGATAGCATTCCATAGTGATTTTTGATGAATTAGTCTTGAGAATATATCAATTTGAACCTCAATACATTCAATAAATCAAGAAAAATAAGTTTATTTCCATAAAAGGACATAACTACTAAGGAATCATCATCCATAATAAAGAACAATATTACTGAACTAGGTATTAATAATTCAAGAGATGCTACTGTTAAAAGGGATATGGCAATATACTATTGATTAGATCTTTCAGGAGTATAAGCAATCCGGAGCACAGTATTGAAAAATTGAGAGAAGCTGATATTAAAAAAGATATATCAATCATTAGATCATCGAAAAGTTTAAATGCAAGCTTGAGAAAGCTATATAGATCAATGAATGTCCTAGTTCCTCGACCACTTCCATCATTGATTGATGTAAACTAATGTAAACATCTTTAAAAAAAATAAAAAATCCTAAAAAATCCTTTTTAGATTAAAAAAATAAAAAAATTGCATGCTGGTTTGAAACGACATGCCTATCCATACCGCATGTTGGTATAATACGGTACCGGTATCATACCATATCAATACCATACCTATCGACTGGTGATCGGCATGGGTACTAGTAACGATGCCGAGAACCTTATTTACAACCATCAAATGCATTATTAGCATAATCTGGAACCATAGTATCTTTGGCTTTCTACATCAAAAGACTTGAAACTAGTCAATTGATGCCTCATACAATGTCAAAGGACTAATAGAGGTGCAGATTACATGTTTGATGCTTTCAAGCTGACAGACTTGTAATAGCCCCTTTTCCTTTACATTTTGTTTCTGAAGAGAAACTGACATGATTGTGGAGTCACCCATGCTAGTTAGCAATATTAATGAGTCTAGCAGGTCAAGCAACCCACTCTAGGTCCAAAACTACTAATTCTCGGTCTCGATGTTGTTGTTGTTGTTGTTATTCGCCTAGCACTTAGGTAGCTTTGAAAAATATAGTGTTGAACCTAAGCAAATTCAATGCATGCAGCAGTAACATTTAAGTAAGCTTTGGAATGAGTGTTAAACCTAACGGCATTCAATACATGCAGCAGTAACCACAAAAAAATGGGAAGGAACAAGATCAAAGGGGAAGAAATTAGCATACAATTATATGTTGACGAAGATAATTGCAGAATTCAACATTAAAAGAAATAAAAATTATCCTATATTAAAAAGCATAAGTCCACTCTTTCCCATTTATACATTTCATTTCTCACTTTTGCTAATACTAAACTAATTATAATCCATGATGTGGGCACACAACATAAATCATTCCGATAAGCTGCAGGCTTAGATTTTCTTGTAGCCTTACAGCCCAAATCTATCTATATATACCCAAGAGTTGTATGACATATACATTTACATGCATTCATGCATAAAAATCTTCATACATATTAATACATACTTGTGTGCGTACATAGGGGACGTATGTGATGTTTAACTTACCAACCTACAGCTTCATAAAAAGATCCTGCACCCTTCCGTTATAAAACTATGAATTTCACAAATTAGTAGCATGAAGATCAAAGAAAATATATAGTTTAAAACATTAAATATTTTGTCACATAATAGTAGATCATACTTACAGTAATCATTGATCAAAGTAGACATATAAAACAGTAACTATGAGACTTCATAGCCATTTCCACTTCAAATAAGTCCTATGAGAAAATTGCAGGCATGCAGAAACCAGGATAATTCTAAAGGACCATGATGAGCTTCCCTTTTTTTACTTCACTTAGCTATGAAAGTTTGAGTTAGGTTCTTCTCAAAGGCTAGAGGAAAAAAAAGGTAGATTTAGGTCAGCATCTTATTCTATGCCAGCAAGGGCAATTATTTTCCTATGCAACTTGGATTAAAACTAAAAAGTGAAGTTATGAGTTTTTTAAGGAAAAAAAGGTAATGAGGAGCATGAGCATACCCCTTCCATTCTTGAATTTGATCTGCCACTAATCTCTTTCCGAAGTTAACCATCTTGAAGTCAAATCTTTGAACCTATGCCCTAAAGAATTATGGACATAAGATCAAAGGAGAATCATTGAAATGAATGAACTTTCTGGACTAAAACAGTATGAGATATGAGTTGCACAATTTTCTTTAAGCTACACAAAAACTAAATAAACTAATATCATTCTTTAATTACTTTCCTTTTACTTTTTGTTAAAGAGCACCAAAAAATCTTCAAAAAACAAAATTAGTGCAACAACAGCTAAAATGAAAGCAATATATCAAATGTAAGAACATTGCTAAAATCTTAACATTACAGGCCTTGAAAGAAAAGGAAAATGATTTTTTTATATGGAGATCCGTACTAAAAATTCACGCTATATGACAATCAAACAACAATATGATGAGGGGAAAAAAGCAAATAGCAAAGAAGTCAGAATTGCCAAACCATGAAGATGAGAGTGTCAGATAACATTGTACTTGCCTCATTTCTTTTTATAATTCATTATTGCTACAAATTTATCTAGAAATGAGGGCATCGACTATTTCCTTGTGAACATTGTGGAAGAACTAATTGATAAAGTCTGATCAAAATCTAAAAAGTTCCAGTCCTTATATAACAATGAAATCAAATTATTCTTAAAAAATCAACAAAAGCTTAAGAAAAATTGAGATATGAATCGACTCCTATTGTTATTAATAGAATATACAGGCTTTTCTGTCATATGGAAAGAGGTCAACTTACCATGCTTACTCTCAAACAGGGCATGCCAGCAAGAACTAAGACATGACAGAGCAAAAAGTTTTAAAAATTATTCAGGTAAATTTACTGAATCAATCCTCAGTAAGAACATCAGCTACTTTATGGGGCAATAGTCTTGTAAGGTCTGATATGTTGATCATTTACAGCTGCTCAACCATTTTCTTTCACCACCATTTTCCACACATACCTGATTCAATGAATATTATTCTTCTCCATGATGAGACATTCAGTGAGCTTAGAAGACAATTGTTCATAACCATAATCATTCCAGTAAGGGAGCAACTAGTTATTTTTCACCATCATCTCTTTATTTATTAAAAACAACTGATTTTTACTTCTGGCTACAGATTTTCACTTCTTACTGGGAGAATAACAATTTCAATATCCTCTCCTTACATCAACTTTTACTTCTTATTGATTTTCACTCCTTGCAGTTTTCATTCAAAACCATTTTAAATTCCATATTTTTTTTCCCAATTATAGTTTAAACATCTGATTTACCTTAAACAAGTCCACTTCTCCGAGGACTTTACTTTGGTTGTCACAACAATCATTTGTAAGAATGGACTTATTTCATCCATCTGTTTGATCTATACATGATATAAGATCTAGGTGTAAGCATATATATTAAAAATGAACAACAATAGGCTACTTTAGTGTTCTCAAAACCAGAAATCTACCATTTCAGTACAAATCTTCCAAGTAGATAATTATTGTATAAATTTCTCTAGGCATTAGCTAAATGGAGCATTGCCCAGTTTGCTTATTTTGTTTCTCAAGAATCATGGATTAGCTTGTTAGATAGATGCTTCCAAAAATGAAAATTTGTCCTCTTCTTGATTTGTATGAATGCTTCCTTGAACATCTGTACACTCCTAACTGTGACTGTCAACACTATCTCTCCTAATTGGATTTTCATTAATTTTACCGCATAATTCCAGATTCACAAATCTGTACAAAGATTAATGTAATGAAGTAGTGGATATTATTGAGTTAATCTCCATGTTGTTTCCTAAGCATTATAATCCAGTATCTGCATTAATACTCAATCTGATAGCACTTATAGACAAAAGATAACCATGGCCAGGAAACAACAGGTATGCTGAAATTAAAAATAGGTGCAGGGCAATTCAGTAAGCAGTGAAGGATTCCTACACTACAGTGATTAGATCGGACATTAATAGGTTGTCCAGTGGATCTCCAATAGAAGCATGTTTCCATGAAATCATTGTATGTTTCCAAATTTTTGAATGTGATTCTTGATGAGTTGATGAATGGAAATCATGGTCTGTCTTTTCAAGCAAAAAACATCTTTCTTGTGTAGTAAATGGAGCAGCAGTCTCCCTTCAGGTTATCAATATCTTAACAAAGAGAAGCTCCTTACCCAAACTGTATTACTTCAGATTTGATGTAGAGCAATGACAAGGAGAGAACTGGTCTGTCACGTTGATATGGTCACTAGAAGAATAATTTTGTTGTATAGGTATTGGCAAGCAGGCATTCTTGATTCAGGTATCTTTTGATTAATTTATATTGACTGAGAGAATTGGTTGCCCTATTATAATATGTTGCCATGACAAAGAAAGAGAGGTCCACAGATTAGCCTAGAAAAAATAAATTAAATTTAAATAATATCAATGGTTGATGGGGTGAGAGATTTCTAGAACGAAGGCTATAACATGTAACCAATCTAAGCTGTTCTTCCTTGATGATCAGCCAGAATGTTGAGACAAATTCAAATCTTTTTCACATGTATAATAGGCCAACTAGATACAATCAAAGTACCATTTCTATTAGTCAATTTTATTGACATTTTTTTCACTTTCCATTTAATTTTAATTGAATTGTAGAAAAGATCTGTTACATTATAGGTTTTATCTTTTTCTACCGATCAGCTAGCTTGGTTTCTTCTAACCTTGAGTGCTTAAAAACAGTACGAGTGTGTTAGCCACTCACAACTCTAGCAAGAAAACAAGTTGACAGTTACTGAAGCCTACTGGCAAGGGGATGACCTTCGTTATGATTTTTTATGCTTAAACATAAATCACAAGCCTTATTAAAATAACTCTTCCAAGCTCTCAAGTTACCATAAGGAAGCAAAGTTTCCTCAAGATCAAAGCAGAAGGCTACCTTCAATTAGACTAAGAAACTTGGGTAAATGATGTGAGGACCCTGTGAAAAGCATAATGGACATCTAAGGGAACAGAAAAATGCAAACTGATGCAAAGGAGATCTAGAGAGAGTAAAATAAACATAAAAGCTTATACTGATCTAAGGAATGACATAGAGTTGCTGCAAACAGGGAGAGCAAAGAGCATGGAGAATAAGTCAATATAGCATAATCAACTTCCATGAACATTATTTGGATCCTTTTAAGAACTTTCTTGCATGGTAGCACATGCTCTAAGCCAACTTTTATGTTGAAAAACTAACTGCTAGCACCAAATAATTGATTAAAATATAGTCATGGGCAGCAGCTCACTGATGTTTTATTCAGAATAAAACCGTTAATTTGATCAAGGGAAGCTATGCTACTATCCTTCCCCAAAAAATTCCAGATGGTTAGCAGAAAATCCTTTTTCTTTTCTTTCTTGAGTCAAAAAGATGAACAGCTCTATATTCTCCGGACCCAATGCCAAAGCTAAAAAGAAAACTAGAACACAGCAAAACACGGCCCTCGAAAGTGGTATAGCCTTAGGATCCAGGAGCTCACTAGCATCACGAAAAACTCTTTTCTCCCCCATACTGCTTCTAATTTGTTATAAACTATTCTCTTATGCATCAAGAAAGCAACAACTGATCCGTTTGATGTCCTCTGCTTTCTCTAGCAAACCAAGAACGATACGTGACTTCTTCTTTTCTTTTCTTTTTTGTGCGAAAACTTCTTCTTGATTTTTTTTTTTTTTTTTTGGTGAAAACTTCTTGATTTTTTTTTTTTTTTTTTTTTTTGGTGAAAGCTTCTTCTTGATTCTTTCTTCCACCCATGCCAAGAAATCAAACTTTCCAGTAGCAATTCACAGACGACTGCAGATTGAGCTACGCAAATCCTAATCTAACAATATCATGACGATAAAGCGAGAAGAACCTTACGAAAAAAATTTTCTTTTTTTTCCAGAACTTTCTTCGGACGCGAAGCATTAGCAAAATAAGAGAAAATTCTTATAGGTAGAAATATTAGGCAAGAAATGTCATTACCAGGAAGCGAACCGAGTCCTCCGTTACAATGCTTCTCGATTCTTCGGAAAGATGATTAGATGACCATCAACAAACCAAGAAGGCGAGACGCCAATGGCCTAAAACATGTACACTTATAATAAATAAGAAAAGGAAAGGAAAGGAAAAAAAAAAAAAAAAAAGCATCAGGGTCATTCGAGAACCCTTATATGACCTAAAACATATAAGGATTTATATGACCTAAAACATGTACACTTATAATAAATAAGAAAAGGAAAGGAAAGGGAAAAAAAAAAAAAGCATCAGGGTCATTCGAGAACCCTGTAACGAACTCTCGCAAAGTATGCGAGAGGGAAGCGAGCGGAAGAATTTCTGACACGAGCGTAAGAGAAAATATGCGAGCTTTTTCTCACGAGGTCTTACAAGCGAGCCGGTAGCGCGCTCCCGATCCGACACCGGCAAGTAGAACCTCCAGAGCGCGGGCTGATCGGAGGCACAGCTGGACCCCTTTTATAGGCCCTCACGACACTTCTCGGAGGAGTTGCCGATCGTGACGTATCGGATTTGATGTGAATTGCGACATATCGGACGTGACTGCAACTTTTCATTTGATCCTTTTCCTCTGACTGTCCGCATAAAGATGCCTATGCTAACATGTGATCCAGCGCTCTTTTATAAGTTTTTAACTTGGATTATATGTAAATAACCATCGCTTACTGCACGGGTGGCTTAGTGGACGGTAATGGCGCGTGGTCGCATATATGATACGGTACGGCGCTTTGGGGAGGACTTTTTTAAGAAAAGAGAGGCCCGGTACGTATACGGAATATATTGGAGAATATTCGGCAGGCGCCGCGGAGGCCCCTCCCTTTCGGCACGTTGGACCCAGATCTCCGGAGACGGTGAGGTCACCCCGTATATTCGAGGCTTAGCAGTGGGAGGGGGCCACCATTACCACGTGACAAGAAACTGTGACGGGTCGACGACCATGATCCGGTAGAAGAGGATGAGGATATCTGCATGCAATGGTATCTTTGGATACTGAAGTTATTTTGAATTATAAAATAAAATAATTCATGCGGTGATCATGTTTGCTGCACGTTATTATCAAGGATGGCAGTGAAAATATCCATGGCATATTCTACTGATAAATTTGAAATTAAAATCAAAATTTTAGATCCCAACAAGAAATAGTATTTCAGCTATTCCATTCTACAAAACCACCACTAGAATAAGTCTATGCAACCCAAGATAGTAAATAATATAACAAATGATAATAGCAAAATAATTAAACCATCTACTAACATAGGAAATAAAAATTAAAGAGAGCTGCGAGAGCTATAACTCCCCCAAACACACAAAAAAAATAAAAAAAATAGAGAGCGCTTCAAGAATTGGGGGATGGTACATGAAGGTTTTAAGGTGGATAAGCATGATCCTGATATTTAAGCATTTAAATGCATAATTAAAAAAATATTTTATCTTGTATCATCTTTTAAAAAACTGAAAGTTTTCATTATTCGTGGTACAAAATACCAATTCTAAACTAGGAATTAGATTTAAATGTCTAAAAATATTATTCTATTCAAAACAATTATGAAAATATTTAAAATATATATAATTCTCATTATATGATTGTCCTTGCAATGATATAAACTATAAAATGGAAATCAGCCATGTATATCTCTAGATCCATGATTATATTTATTTTATTTAATGAATACAAGTATAAATATGGATATTAGTCGGACACATAAATTTATGTCTATATTGTTTTAAACTAATACGAATATAAATCATATACTAAAAGTATTGATATAAATATGGATATATATAAGTCAAATAGTTAAACTTTATGACCATATAATGAAAAATATTACTAGGTTGATGATAAATCAAGTTAATAATATATGAATATGGTTATAATTTTTTAAAAAAAATGTATAAGTGATATATAAAATTAAATATAATAAGAAGTAAAATCGGATATTCAAATACAGATCAAAAGATTATCTATTCATATATATATTATGAATTTGGATACGGAAATTAGTCAAATACTCCAAATTCTATTAATGTCCGAATAGATTTGGATACTAAAATGAACATAGATGGGTAAAATCTAGTATACTTTTATTCTTACAAAAGACCATTATTATTATATTAGCTATTATAGATTTACATTAGCAGTTATTTTGGACATAAGAAGAGAGCCTTTTTAATTCTATATCGATTCTGAGTCAAGTAAAATTCTAGTTTATAATAGGAGATCCTTCTTTTTCATGTGAGATATCTTTTGAAGTGGGATATGCAGGATTATCATGTTCCATCAGGTCCATTTTAAGGGGACAAAATCATGAGGCTATAATAGTAGCACCATATTGTGCATCAAAAAGAAAATCAAAAGGAAATCGCTCCTCATACGATCGTGGGTTTGTGGCCACAACCATGGTCATTATATAACCTTGCAGAGGAGAAGTGAAATTTTAGTGAAGTCACGACTTTCACTAAATGATGGACTTCTCAAAAGACACTAGTTATCACAATGGTGGAAACAATGAATGCTTTCTACGAGCCAACCGAGCCTTTGAGTTAACCAAGGATAATACAATAACTGCAATAATGACCATGACTATTATAATATATAAATAATAAAAGTTAAAATAAAAATTTTATCAAAAAAATTATAATAAAAATTGTTACCTCTGTAGCATAATGCTTGTAACAATAAAACAACGACTAATACCAGGTTATTAACAATCATTTGTCTAATGAAGATATGGAGTCCCTTCAAAATTACATCTCCCTTCATCACTCTCTTTTAATGAGACCAGAGGTCTTCTGGAAGCAAAAGTCCAGAATTCAATGATTGCAGGAGGGTGATAGAAATACCAGGTTCTTTCATCATGCTACTATTATCAGAAGGCATACCAACATAATTCGGGCTCTTTTTTCTAATCAAGATGGGTGGATTGAGGACAAAGCCGATATCAGAAGGAAATTGTTCCACTTCTTCTCTTCCAAGTGGACTACCCCACTCCTACTTCCTTTTCTACCTCTTCTTTGCCTCCTGAGGCTTCAATTACTGCTTTCCAAAATTCTTTACTTCTGACTCAGGTCCTCGAGAAGGAAGTTAAATATGCTCTTTGGTCTCTAGGAAAAGATAAAGCTACGGGTCCTGATGGGTTCTCTCCTTTCTTCTTTCGGACTTGCTGGGACATTCTACGCCCTGACATGGTCGCTGCTATCCAATTATTTTTTGACACTCAGAGGATGCCACAATCTTGGAAGCAAACCTTTATTGTTCTCATTCCTAAGCACCCTAATGCAATCGAGCCTTCTCATTTTTGGCCAATTAGTTAATGCACTACTTTCTATAAAGTTTATACTAAGCTATTGGTGAACAGGATGAGGACTATTCTCCCGCAGCTGATTAGCTCGGAACAGGAAGCTTTTGTTAGCGCCCATAATATATCTGACAATGTCCTCATTGCCCATGAATTTATGCATGATCTTTGGCGTGCCCCCAAGTGTCGCGGCTTAATGGCAATAAAGATGGATATGGAAAGAGCTTATGATTGGGTCAGTTGGAGCTTCCTCTTCAAGGCTTTGGAGAACTTTGGTTTTCATCCTATTTGGATCGCCAAGATTATGTCCTATATTTCTCAGCCCTCATTCTCTATTATGGTCAATGGCTCACCTACAGAGTTCTTCCACTCCTCTATGGGCCTTTATCAAGGTTGCCCTCTTTCTCCCTCTCTTTTCATTATTTCTGCTAACTATCTCTCCGGATCTCTATCTGCAGCTATGCGAAATACGGTTGTACAACCTATTTTTCCTCTCCTGGAGCCTCACCGATTTCACATTTATTATTTGCTGATGTCTGTTTACTTCTCGGTGGGGCTTCTCTTATAAATGCTCGAGGTCTTCAGAGAGTCATGGAGGATTATTACTATGCCTCAGGCTAGAGAGTTAATTTGTAGAAGTCTAGGATTTACTTTAGCCCTAAAATCTCTACCAAACTTCACCGCAGAGTTGGAGATATTTTGGGGATTACTGAGCGCCAGGGTCCTCTACATTATTTGGGTATCCCCATTTTTGGTGCTAGACTCTCTAGGACGGAGTGTGCCCCTCTTCTTGCGGCTGTTCGATAGAGGATTGACGGTTAGCAGGGTAGATCACTCTCCTCTATGGGCAGGATTACTCTCATTCATTCGGTACTTTCTTCTCTCCTCATATATATGTTATCTAATGCTGTTATCCCGAAGCGGGTTATTCTCGATGTTAAGCAGATGATGCGGGCTTTTCTTTGGGACTCTTCGCCTGCTTGATGCAGGATTCACTTATTGAGATGGGATTTGGTTTGCCAACCAACAATAGTAGGAGGCCTAGACATCCCTTCCCTTCTTGCTCGCCGGGAGGCCTTCCTATCCAGGCATGCTGTCAGATTTTTTCTTTGCCCAGATGGTCCGTGGTCCTCCCTTATGAGGTCCAAGTATGGTGATATCCCTGCTGACTTCAATGCCTCCTTCAGGCCCCATAGGAATTGTTCCATTATCTGAAGGGAGATGATCACCAGAGCCTCGCGCGTCATTCCGCATTTATCCTAGTTGATTGGCGATGGCTCTTCTATCAAATTTATGGTCGACCCCTGGATCTTGGATATTCCGCTCATTTGGTAGCCTACCTTTATTTTGGTGCACACACCGTTAACTATTTCGATCCCTGACATCTTGTCTCCTGATCTTTCCTCTTGGGATCGATAGGCAGTGTTCTCTATTTTCGGCGAGATCCTAGGTCTTCGGGTCCTCTCTATCATTCTGCCCATTCACCCTTGCCCGGATACCAGGGTGTGGAGGCACTCTGCCTCCACGCATGCACTGATTCCAGACCTGGAGATGGTTTTCGCTCCGGAGCCTCCTTCGCCTCATACTTATGGCTGGATCTAGTCCTTACCGGTTCACCCCAGGGTCTCACTGTTCATCTGGAAGCTCACCTAGCATCGGCTTCCTACCCGACAGCTCCTTTTCTCAAGCGGTCTCTCCATTCCTTCTAACTGCCTTTTTCGTACTTATGAAAGTGAGACTCAGGCGCATGCTATCTTTTTGCTGTGCTTGAGCGGCGACTACTTGGAGATTGGCTGGGTTCCTTGATTTGGCCTCTCAGACTCATGATATTCATGACTCTTTCTTGTTCTCTCTGCAAATGGGCATTTCCTTTCATGTCTCATCATTACTGGCTTACCTGGCATACCATATCTGGTTGTCTAGGAGTGACCAGATCTTCGCGTCTGCTAGATGCTCTCCCAGGATGCTGGTGGAGAGAGCCAGGGTAGCCGCTACCAAGTATTGGAGATCGACAGTCACGAATTCGGAGATCTGGGATTCTCTTTCCGCTCCTCGAGCGACCCTTCGGATATATGTTGCTTGGAAACCCCCTCCTATGACTTTCGTTACTGTCAGTTTTGATGGTAGCCTCCGTCAGGGCAGAGGAGCTACAGCCTCCATCATTCGAGATTTTAGCCTTGGATTATTGGCTGCGGGGGATTCTTAGTCTAGGACCCGTCTATCCCCCAGACCAAGTTGCTAGTGGCTTGGGCTGGGATCAGATATGCCCGTCAGATCCTTTATCTCGACCGCTTATTCATCGAGGGAGATTCGACCACTATTATCTCTTGGATAGCTCGGACGTCTCAAGCTCCTGCTTCCCATCCCATTATCAGAGATATCAGCTTTCTTCTGCATGGCTGTATTTTTATTTCGATCAGGCATGTGTATAGGGAGGCAAACTTAGCTGCTGATTGGGGCACCTTTTATGTTGCCAATCATTCTGGTCCGTATTGTGAATCGATTGGCATTTTGCTCCGGTTTAACTTCGGGACCATGTATTATCCGATTATGTCGATTATATCCAATTTCGATCTTAAATAAAATATACCGATTTATAATAAAAAAAAAAGATGACTAAATAATGGTGATCGCTTAATTTTTCATCATAAACCAATGTAAAAAGAAGTGAAAGGCCTGCGAGACCGCATCTCAACGCCACGCCGTTAGTTTTCCAACTGGGGAAGAAGTTTGCCCGGTGAGGTGACCGTCCTGTTGGGATGGACGTCCACAACGAAAAGTTGGCGAGAGAAAGCCTTGGAATCATTTGCAGAATATTTTGTGGGCCCACGGAACGAGAGGATTTTTAAGGGACTGCGCGGACCACCACCGTGCTAGTGGGTCCCGCACAACGTCACAGCTTTTGACGAAGAAAGTTGTACTTGAGAACAAAAGCTGGTGCGGCGTTATTCACGGATACGTTTATGAATTATGACGTCCATGTCCCAATTTAATATAGTGCTTCTTATATCAATTATTTTCTTTGCGCTGATACTGATAAATATAAATAAATTTATGTGCGTATATAAAACATATTTTAAAAGTTGCCATCTAATTTTTGATGACTCACGCTCGTTTCAAATCTAAATTTTGGCATCTATTTTAAGTTTCGGGTTGGGAATAAGCAAAATGCTGAGAACCTCAAACTAATTATACGAACAAAGAAGGCAAGCATGATGGTTGGTAACAGTTTTAACAAGAAGATGAATGTTATCGTGCAAACAAAAATAAAAATGGCTCCAAGAATCCCAAAAAAAAAATGGCAAGTTTTATTCGTAAAAAAAGATGTTTGTTAGCTGCACCACTAAAATTTGTTCCGGTATTTAAAGAAAATAAAGCATCTTTGCTCATGTTCTTGGGTACTATTTATTATATCATCATTGATGTGATTACTAGAAAAATATAAGTACCGAGATAATATACAAATATTAGGATGATACATGATAATATATTTGGTATATTACTGAAATATCATTAAAAATATAATTTTACTTTATTTAGTATATCATTAAATAGTGACGGTGATAATATAAAAAATATTATAAATAATTTTATATATTAGTATGTAATAATTATTTTATAGATTGATTAAGTATTCATCATTCACAGCTCCTTACAAAAACATGTAATAATAATAATAATTAGGATCTCTTTAATATGTTAGTTGTAATGTATGAAATATATATATATATATATACATAATTTTAAAAAAATTAAAAATATTTTTTGCGATATGTGTGATAAAATAAATTTGGTATGATAAAATAATTTAAAAATATAACAATAAAAGGTTAGAAAGTCTGGCATGAGAGACAGATAAAACCATTGCTCTAAAAAAAATTTAGTCCCCTTATTATGCGAAGTATAATTGGACCACACACTTTTTTTCAAGGTACAATTCAGAAGCCAATACTTTAATGCCCGTCGGTGGCACGATCTCAAACAGATGTCAATCTGCTCGTCTTCGATCCAAAATTTTTAAAATAGAAAAGATAGGAAAGACAAAAGAATTTAAAAAAATTTAAGAACAAAGGAATTTAGGAGAGGGAGTGCTTGGAATTTTTTGGATGCCTTGTAGGACTAGGATAGAAACCTATTTATAGATTTAAAATCCTAAAAAAAAATTTCAAAAATGCGCTCAAACTAGTTATTATTTTATTAAATAAAAAATAAATAAAATGGCTATTTTAAAAAAATAATTTTAGAATTAACGGTATAAAAAGCGTAAAATATGTGAAAATGCATGGACCAATATGCAGCGTGCGCACGGATAACGCATGTTGCATGCGAGGAAGTTTTTTTTTTTTTTTTCCGCAACGTCACGTCAACATGACCAGCTCAACCATGGCACTTATTAAGATTACATTTAATAATAAATTTAGAGAGCAATAGTCACTACTATTTCTATTTACATAACTTAGCATTTATTATTTTTTTTTATTAAAATGACAAAATTATCTATGTGAATTCAATTAAAATAGTTTAGCATTTATTACTTTTATTTTAAATGATAGAATTGTCCATGAAAAACCAGCCAAAATATTCCTTCCTTTTTAATGAAATAACAAAATTGCCCATGATAATCTAACCAAGATAGTTCTATATTTGTTAGTGATTCCTCTTTAGTTCTTCGAAGATACCATTTAATGCAAACTTATCAAAAACTTGTCCGGCACCCATTAAATTATGCTTAATAATAATAATAATAATATAATATTACTATTATTATATTATTATCATTATTATTATAATTATTATTATTACTATTATTATTATAGATATCTATTGTGATTAAACTATTAAAATGATGATGAAAATTTTTTTTCCCAAATTATCAATGATAATTTTATTTAAACTTTATTGATTAGAATCATTTTTATCCCAAAATAATTTTGGCACATCATCAATACCAATGATGTGCTATCACCTCACATACCCAAGATGATAGCATCACTATATTATATGCACCGATGCTATACCAAAAATTATCATTGGATTAATATTTCTTATCATTGGATAAAATTTTGCAATACTAAACATGATAATTACATCACCTAACTCATGCTACTAAAATGATGTAAAATATCATCCCCTGCTGGATAGCATCTTTGGATTCAGCACCCCTGGGTTAATTTCACATGTAAACAATATTCTCATCTCTTAACCGGTCCTCAAATTGAATCAATTTTTTTGATCCTATATTGCTAAAGTTTGGATTGGGTGTTGTACGCGTGAAATCTACCTTGAACGGTTCAAGGTGGTGGGCCCTTTTTCGTAGAGAGTATGTGCAGCTTTTGGGGGGGGGGGGGGGGGGGGGGCCTGATCAACCTCATAATTGTAAATATTTGAGAAATTTTTTAATAATGTTAAGCAGTTCTCCTTCTATATGGTGAAATTGCTTGGCCTTGATGGATTTCAACCATTATTTTATAAAACTTTTTGGCATATAGTCAAAAATGATGTTGTTGTATCTATAGCAGAATTTTTCTACACGTATTCCATATCCGTGGATTAGAAATATATATATATATATATATATATATATATATATATATATATATATATATATATATATATATATATATATATATATATATATATATATATATACATTACACTTATTTCTAAAAACGAAAATGCAATGGCCCTTAAAGATTTTAGACCTCTTAATCTATATAATACAATGTATAAGATTATGGTAAAAGTATTGGTTAATGAAATGAAGGATCATATAGTGTTATCAGTTTTAGCGTTATCCTGGCCGATCATATTACTAATAATATTTTGATTGTTCAAGTGATTATATACTCCCTTGAGATAGCTTCGAAAAGAAACTCCCTTACATAATTTAAAGCAGATACCGGGAGGGCATATGACAAAATCAAATTGAACTGATTGTTCTCGGTACTTCTTCATCATGCTTCACTTCGAAATGAAGAGTTTTTACTCAGCCCAAAATTAAAGTTGGAGTTGAAGCAATATATTGCTCTCCACCATCAATTAGAGTTAAAATAGGGACATTATAATATGATCTTGGTATGCCCATCTCCGGTAAGCATCTAAAGAGTGCAAAATTTTCTTCCTTGCTTAATAGAATAAACGGGAGATTAGATAGTGGAAATGGAAGAATTTGTCTGAGAGAAGTAATTGGGGATGCTCCCTAAACATCAGAGTACACGTACTCTAAAATATTCTTTCTCCTCTTAGTAGAAGTAACAAACTTTACTCTGTATTGTTTGCCACACATATGATTCATGGAAAACAAGTTTATGAGACTTTATACCTAAACTCCGAAAATGATGAAGTCCACGTGGATCCTCACATGGCTCGCCACCTCACCTACAACCTAGCATATAAAGCAGGTCCTTTAGATTCGGATACATGGCCCCAGAGATCACGAAACTAACATCGGCCACTATTCATTAATATAGACATTTTATGGAAGCAAGTCTATCGTGAAGACAAACTCCATGCCATCTCTAGTCACTCCTCCAGGGACATGCACTCTACAGTGATGTGCCAACAACCACTCTCTACACTGCACAACGTTCCTTAGACATTAGGTACTTTGCATATCTATCGATAAAATCCATTTTCTGGACTTTCTAAGCAAGTCTTTCTTGCAAGGCTTTCCTTAGACAAGTTTCTTTGAAAGTCCCGAGTCCTTTGAGAGTCTCAACTATTCTCTTATAACCATTCGAAGACTCTATATTACCATTTTAAGTGAAAGCTAGGGCCACCTTACCTCGGTTAATCCTCGTTCACTCTCTCTTGTGCCTCGCATATACTCTGCCACATCTATCTGCCACATCTATCAACCACTTCCACTACATCGTTTATGCCCACTTCCACTATCTCACTCACTTCCACCCCATCTTGCTACTACTCTATCACATAGGCCATTTAAAAGCTATAGATGCTTCTCTTCTGTTTATATCCATGGAAGATTGACTTCGACATCGAAGGGTCTACCATGAGGAACCATCCATCATGGCCAAACTTTTATATCTTCTTCATTTTGTAGATTCTGAGATGCCAGCACTTGACAAAGAAAAATCTAGAGCCATCCGACTTAGCAGCCACCTTTAGCCATGTCAGCAAGTCTTAAGTAAAACTGCAACAATAGCTTTGAGCAAATATTTATTACGCAGCTCCAACAAACCTCGCTCGCTCATGTGATCGAGTCCTGCATGCCACAGCAGGGTGGCATCATTATCTGAAGAAGATATAACTGCTGCATTACCTATAACATTTTTGCTAATCAACATATATAGTGAACCTATCTTTTCTCCCTTTAACAAACTAATTTACCTTTCTTCACCTTTATTACTCCATTAGAGACACAATAAGAGTAACCATTCTCATCTAAAGTGCCCAAGGAGATAAGGCTTTTTCACATAATAGGAACATATCTAACATCTGTCAATGTTCTCACAATTCCATCAAATATCCTGATTTTTACAGTTTCTATCCCAATAATTTTGCAAGTGGTATGGTTATCCATAAGAACACTACCATCATTTATATTTTTGTATGGATATGAGAATTATACATATCAATCAATTGATTATTCAATTTAAACAGTTTGAAAATTGTAATTAATTTTATAGGTCAATTTACAGTAAACAAACAATATATAATAAAGACCGAACAAAATTTTGAGCAGTATTTTTTTTTAGTTTTCTGTATACATAATTATTTGTGTGTGGAGAACTAAGAAAAAATACTGTCAAAATTTTATTCGATGCCTATTATACATCGTTTGCTTACTATAATTGACCCGTAGAATTAATGCAATTCTTAAATAGGATAGGACCTATCTTTACGTACTAGTTTGTAATATGCTATATTTATCATGTAAGTCATTTTAAACTCCGTATGTAGATATTAATTCTAAAATATGTTGTAATCTAAATTTTTCTACTTAATAGGATAATTACTTTCCTAATTTCAGTATCGGATTATTTACTTTGTTTATTTTTTTTAATATTATCATCATAAATTTTAAAAAAGTAATGTCTAAATATACTTTGCTTATTAAACATGTAGAATAAAATGGAGGAAACAATCACAGTCTTATGTTCTATTAATGGTTCTATCATTAATAAAACATACGGTATTGAGTACAATTAGAGACCGAAAAAGATAATTAAAATTAAAAATGGTATAACACTTGAAGAGTTAGAGAACAAAATATGTAAAATCTTCTATATAGACAAAATCAAAAAAAATATTGATTACATATAGATATCCACAACCGATATTTATAAAGTATGAACCTGTTTCACTAACTGATGATGAAAACATAGAGATAATGTTTTCAACATCAGTTCACATCCATGTTTATTGGATATGGAGTTGTATAATGATATGCAAACCGTTGAAGCTCCTGAACCTGTTTGCGAGCAGAATAATTATGAAGTAATTATTCAAAATATAGCAATAATTCACATAAGTGAATAGCTTATTTTGTATTATAGTTCAAACATTGTTGATAATGTTTCAAAAAATAGTTGTTTAAGAGTTACAGAAGACCTGTTACATATAGTAGACAGTGATATGCTAGAAAGTATTATTAGACAAGCATCACTATACATAGCTGCTAATGATACGCTATATGTAGATAATTAACTTTTTTATGAAAATGATATAGAAAGTGAAGATGATGTGCATGATAAACCTAATGAAGTTGGTACATCACAACCTGTAGAAAGTCCACACGACACCTCTATTCCAAATTATACTATATTTGAAGCTCCTTCTGAAATAATTACTCAGGTTTATTCGACTACTGCTAATGAGTCCATGTAATCCTCGTTGCAAGAGCAATAGTTATGATAAAGAGATGAAAAGTTATGTAAAGAACTTTGTTTTATAGATAAGGTAAAATTACATGCTACAATAAAGCAATATTCTATTGAAAGACATCACAAATTCAAAGTTATTGAGTCCAAGCCAAATCTATAGCTTATAAAATGTAAGAATAAAGAATTAGAATATCAATGAATGCTGAGAGCTATTAAACAACATGATTATTTCATGATCTCATGATATATCAGTCCCTGTTGCTGCCCGGATCGTCGTGGCCTGTAGCTGCTGATGGCGTTGGGTGGGTCGCGTCCACCCGCCTGGTAATGCCTCCGGTGCCTCGGGACCTGCAAGGAAGCAACGTTAGTGACCCGGGCCGGGAATTCCGGCGGGGGCACTCCGACGGTCAAGTCAGTGGCGATCCAGGAGAACAGGTCCTCCTGGTCGAGTCCCTCTGGATGAGCTCCACGCTAGGAGGAGTGAATATAGTGTGAGTGGAAGATGAGGACGAGCTGGGAATGGTGTTGGCCAAGGTGGTCTTGCCCTCCTCTCTGGCCTTCTTCCCTTGTGTCGCTCTAGTTCCTCTCTTTAATTGAGAGTATGATATGAATCTCTCTTCTTGAGGTTAGATGCCGATACCTTTTTGCTTAGTTTTTTGGCGGGAGTTTCTACCTTGGTTTGCTTCGGAATCTCCCCATGCTATCATGTGTGGCGAGGTACCGTGACGTGGATGGGACGTCTCTCCTGTTGTGACAGTCGGGGAAGCCTCCATAGATTTCTAACATTCCTTCCGCTTATCCCTCTCCTGGGAGTCTGTCAGGATCTCGATCGGCGGGCCGCTGGTCTTGGGATCCGTGATCTCCGGTAGGATCTTTTCTCCGGTAGTATGGCAGATCGGCGGAAGGTATGGCGCCTTGATTGCGGCATGGTTGGTGTCGTACGGCCCTCGAGAGCATCGCCACTGTCTTTGGAGGAGAGGTAGGGCTCCCAAGGGAGGGATGGCAAAAGGACTGTCAGAGATCTACGGAGGCTTCCCCAACTGTCAAAACAGGAGAGACGTCCCGTCTACGTTACGGTACCTCGCCGTACACGACAGCAGGGAGAGATCCCAAAGCGAACCAAGGTAGAAGATCCCGCTAGGGTAAGCAAAAAAGGTATCGGGCATCTGACCCAGGATAACATCATCCATAGCATACTTTTCAATTCAAGAGGGGGAACCAGAGCAACACAAGGGAGGAAGGCCAGAGAGGAGGGCAAGACCACCTCGGCCAACACCACTCCCAGCTCGTCCTCATCTTTCACTCACACTATATTTACTCCTTCTAGCGTGGAGCTCATCCACAAGGGCTTGACCAGGAGGATCTGTTCCCCTGGATCGTCACTGACTTGACCGTCGGAGTGTCCCCGCCGGAATCCCTGGCCCGGGTCACTGACATTGCTTCCTTGCAGGTCCCGAGGCGCCGGAGGCGTTCCCGGCGGGCAGATGCGCGACACCCGACCACGTAAAGAGTTGCAGGCCACGGCGATCCGGGCAGCAACAAATATAAATATAAATTTTTTGTTTAATATATATTAAATAATATTAGTCAACCATGATAATAAATATATTGTAATTTATATTTTTCTATATAAATATTATTTATAATTAAATAAAGAGATCGAAGTGGATGGAAAAAATTAAAAAATTAATTTTGCAGGAGACCGGAGACCTGGCCCTACCATCCTTGACCGATGCATGTGCCCAATGTTGAAGCATGCCATCATGGTCGAGACACGCATCTCGTGTAAAAGGGATGGGTGTCGAGGCACTTCGCACGTGCGGGCACCAGGCACGGACGTGAGTGGCCGCAGGACATGGCATGTTTCGCTACGAGGAATCGGGCATGCGGGCATGGGACAAGGCACGATTAGCTGAAGGGCACCGGGTGCATGCTGGTATAGTGCATGGCACGATTGGATGCTTGTCATGCCACGGCATGGCACGGGGCATGGCCAAATGAGGGGTATGCACATCCGGATGCATGGCGTGTCCGAGTGCTGGGCATGGCACAACCGGATGCGAGGTGTTATATAACATTAGTATAACAATATATATTAAATTATTTTAAAAATAACGTAATTAATTAATAAATTTAAAAACTTAATAAAAATTTAATTTCATATAATAATTATTTTATTGTAACAAATAAAAAATTATAATATTTTAATTTGTTATTATTAATTTTAAAATATATACTAAGATTTTATAAATAAAATTTTAAATCAAGCATAATTGAAATCACAGGTAGGTTCTACGAAATCGATTTACTACTGAAATCACAGGACTTACGTGCGATTTCATTATCTACATGGTCTTAACATGACCGTCGATATCTATTTTGATAAATAAAAAATTAACTATCGTACTTTCATAAATATTTATTAAAATTATATTATTTTGAAAAAAAATCCGGTGGCCTCCCATTGCATATCAATGAGAATTTTACTGGCCAGCAGCCACCTCTTCGTCACATCCAAATATAGGCCCCCTCATCAACCAGTGCTCCCAAGCCAAGCATAGCCGTACTGGAAATCAAAAGCCTATCAAATAAATCCTAGCCTTCCGCCCCACATTCTGTCCTTTACTCTTTCTTTCTTTTTTTGTAAAGCAAGGAGGGAAGAGTTAGACCCCCAAACATAGTCATCCCCAGACCGTTTCCCAATTCCAGCAAAAAAATGTTCGATATATGATGCATATTAATTTTTTCACAGTCGTTTCCCATATGAAGGTGAGTACGTCAACCTGATTATCACTGACGCCAGCCGAGTGATCGAAATTTATTATATATATTCCTAACTTTTTTACTATCATCCACCAACAGGACCGTTCTTTACTCGAAGATGAGTACGTCAACTTGATTATCACTGGTGCCAGCCGAGTGAACGAAATTTATTATATATATCCTTAACTTTTTCATTATCATCGATTAACAAAAATTCCAAGATTATTTTATTAATATTTTTAAAAAAATTATTTTTAAATTATTTTTTTTTTTATTTTATTTTTAAATTTTTAATCAAAATATTTTTAAATTTAAATTTAAATTTCTGTCAGTGAGATAAATCCCACGGCTAACTATGCCACCCGCCACATTCTGTCCTTTATCCCGTTATCAAATTCATAGCATGGCCTACAATGCAAAGATCCGCAGACCACAACCAACCGAGACAGAGTGCTTCTCAGCATGGGACAACTGCACGGATTTCCGCATCCAACCTTCTCTCTTTTGGAGAGTGGGGCCGCCCTGCCGCTGGATCCTATCCGCCCATTGTCATCCGCTGTCCCTCGTGGGCCCGCACTCCTTTCAGGCTCACTTTTTTTCTACCCTCCACGTGCCTCTGGTTCCCGACTGCTTGCCATGTCAGATCGCACGCTTCAGCTTTTATGGAACTGCTCGAATGAAAAATTAGAGGGGACGCGTGACATTATACGCGGAAAAAAAAAAACCTTATGACGCTCACATCAAACAAAATAGTACGGGGGCATACTTTCTACTTTATTATTATTTTTTATTTTAAATAGAAAACTTAAAATATCAAATTTAGATAGGACATTAATTTCTAATAAAGTCTGTCAATTATATATTTTTTTAAAAATATCGCATGCCCAATCCACTCCGCATTCCCAATTCTCCCGCATCAAATCTCTCTATATCCATTCTAGATAGCCACCGGATAATGTCTTCCTTTTTTTTCTTTTTCTTTTTTTTTTTGGTAATAAAAAAAGGGAGAGGAGTTGAACTCCGGGCATGGTCATTTCCAGACGGTTCTTAACTTCAGCCAGGAAATATTTGACACATGGCATATATTAATTTTTTCGCAGTCATTTCCCATCCAAAGATGAGTACGTCAACCTGATTATCACTGGCACCAGCTGAGTGAACGAGGTTTATTATATATATTCCTAACTATTTCACTACCACCAAGCATATTAATTTTTCCGCAGTCGTTCCCCACCCGAAGGTGAGTACGTCAATCTCACTATCACTGGCGCCAGCTGAGTGAACCGGATTTATTATATATATCCCTAACTATTTCATTACCACCAGCCAATAGCCAACAGGGCTCCAGGGTTATTTTATTAATTTCTCTTTTTTTGACTCGAATCCCTACCAGCTGGTTGTGAGATAAGTCCCACAACCAACTGTGTCACACGCAAGTGACCATGTCTTCCTTCTCCTCCGCATGCCCCTCTTTCTTTCTTTCTTTTTTTTAACCCTCTTTATTTTTTAAATAAAAAATATTATATATAAAAATAATCAACAAATATGCATTATCTAGATATATACTATAAATATTTTTTAATTATAAATTATTATTTTTATTTACTTTATTTTATTAAAAATGAGTTGATTATATGTGTTATAGTAGCGACGAATCCATTCGGCCCTGACACAGCATCATCCCTGTTAGCTGACGTGGCTACGTGCTTCGCGCAGCATCCCAAGTATCGCATCAAAAGAGGACGGTGGGTCCATAGGCTCGACCCTTACGACGGCCAGGTCGGCACCTCGGAGAGCTCATTACGGCCATGCATGGAGCCCAGCTCCAATGACAGCATGCGGCTGACTCCGATAGTTGCGCGAGCACCTATCTTGGGCCAGGTGAACCATCCGAGGGCAGCGCCTGCATCCAAGCCCAGGGATGTGCCCCACGGAGTGCACGTCCGGCATGACGTTTCCCTAGCCTAAAGTCCCGCTCTAGCCAGCCCACCTCCGCATGCCACGGTCTGGCTCCAGCCATCTTGGCCCGCGCACCGACATCAATGAGGAGCGGCCCGCTCCAGCCCCACGGCCCTCACAAGCACGGAGTCCTGCCTTGGCTTGCATCGCTCCGCCCACCTCGGCGGGGTTCGGTGCGATGCTCTCCCTAGCATGGAGTCCAGCTCCATGGCCTGTAACAGCCCGGCGCACACCTTGCGTCAGTCCAGTGCCACCCGCCTGGAGTCCCGCTCCAACCAGCACGCCTTAGCACGCTTCAAGACGAAGCTCCGTGCCTCGGTCCGGCACCTCACCAGCCCGACTCAGATCGGGAACGGTGCACTCGGAGTCCCCCTTCGGCTAGCTTCGTGGCCGCCTCGGCCCCCTGCGACGATCCACTTCCAGGACGGCGTCCTCCCCGGTGCAGAGGCTCACCTCGGCCAACCCGGCTCCGCACGCGTCCGTAGCGCCCAGTCCGACCTAACCGCCGGGGAGCAGCACGCACTGGGATGGAGTTTTTCGGCTCCTCCTGATCTCAGCCATAGTGACCAGTACGAGTTTCTCCAGCCCCATCCACCTTAGCCCACATGACGGCGAACCTGGGGGTAGCACAGCGTTCTGCTCCAGTCTGGCTCCATGGTCGCCTCCGCCCAGAACCGGCACCTCGGTAAACATGCCTTCATGCCACCTCAGTCGCATGCATCTGCCAATGCCTAGTTCCGTCTCAGCCACTGGGGAGCAGCGCACCTCCGTGGTTTGGCACCTTAATAATGGCCGGGAGTAGCGCGTGGATTCGTACCATGCACCTCCATTCACGTGCATAAAGCCTCTACAGACCTCGCCTCGATTAGCATGCGTGAAAAGCCTCTACGGGCCTTCTCTCGATCTATGCATCTGTTTGGCAACGTGTCATGTAAAGCCTGGTGCATCGACTGTGCCCCAAGATGGCTTTGCCCCCGGCTCGCTTTCATCAATTTTGGGCACACTCTTTTCAGCCCATGTGCTGCACAGGAGCAGCATCTCGATCAGTTCGGCACTTCGGCATCTCAGCCCGATTCAATCACCGGAAGCATCGCATAGTTTAGCCCCATCTACGTGAACCGGCATGCTTTTCAAGGAGTCCCATCCACGTGGGTCCTGTAGCGCGTCGCCTGCAAAGGACTATACTAAAGCCTCCCAAGCCACTGTTTACATTAATCAGGAAGGAGTGCTACACCCGAGGCACTGCACTCCTTCACCAACCTTCTAGACCACCCATAAGAGAAAGGTTCACCAATCCATCATAGCCTCACAGGCCTATGTCAAGAAGAGATCATCCTCTATCAGACTTAATACTTGATAAGTTTCATTAAGAGTAGATCATCCTCTATGAATCTCTTGAACTAGATTCTGGAATTGATGGATTTGATCATTTATAAGTTGTCTATCATTTTAAAGTTATGGAGTTTGAGATGGTAAACCTCATAATCCCCTCATTATCTCTGGTATAGAGTTTTTCTAGGGCTTGCTAGAGTTCTTTAGAAGTTTGACGGTATTTATAGGTTTCATATAATTTATATGAAAGGTAACTTAGTATTCTAAATCTACAGTGATAATCAATCTCTTAAAAAGATTTGGAAATTGATCCTGTGTTTGATAAAGTAGGTTTAAAAAGAATTTATTCTAGGGCAGATATCAAATCTAGAGATATTAACTAGGTTTCTAATTTTTATATTAAATTTTTTTAGTAAATTCATAATTTGCAAATATTATTTTGAATCTTAATCTCACTATTTTGATTTATATTTAAAAAATTAAGTTATAACAAGAAGCTAAATTAGAGCAAACTAATATGCAGAGAAATAATATAACTATCGAAGATAATGACATATGAATACAAAATTTGTTCATCCGTATAACTATGATGTCATAGTTGTGTGTTGCTAGAAATTGAATCACAATCGTAAGGAATCACCTTAGAATGTTGGTAAGTATGTATTGAAAATATATATCTTACGGTAATTGATTATAATTCAAATAATCTAACAATAAAATAGTTATTGAATTAATATAAAATTTAGAGAATACAAGAGAAGAAATTTTGTTCGGAGGCGTGCGGTACACTATCCTAAGATGATTTCCGACTCTCATGCAGGATTAATCTCGAGAACTTTGTCCCAAAATATAACTGAATTCCTCTCTTGCAGGTACGATCATGGAGAGAATGACAGAGCTTCAACCCAGCAGTAGCAAAGAAAGCTTGACAAAATTTAAAAGAAAAATTATAGATGAAGGAAGTTTAGAAAAGTTTGGAGAAAAATAATGGAGCTAAGGAAAGTTTGGAAGAGAGCAATATAGCCAAGAAAGTAGAAGGGTTTCAGAATATTTTCCTGATACCTGTTGCCTTACCATGGACCATATATATAGGCCTAGAGCTAATTGTTTGGACTATAGCCAATGGTAATAAGAAATTAACCTAGGAATTAATAGGTTAACGGGCAGAATCCAATTAAATAGAGCCGTTTGGATTTTAGCCAACGATAAGAAGTAATTTGGTGATTAAGAAATAGGTTATAGCTATTTGACATTTTAATCAAGGTATTGGAAGGCTAACATCCATGAATATTAATTAGAAGTTAACATTAATCAATAGCTATTAAAGATTAATACTAACCAAAGGGATAATAAATGGAAAAATTAGCAAATAAATACCATGTCATAGGCACGGCGCGATCACGCATGTGCGAGCAGGCCGAGTTGCGCGCGCGTACGTGGAGATTGGCCATAACAAGACAAGGCCAATAAAAAGGGATTTCAATATAAGTAGTCTTCCATGTTTCTCCTTTTTTATGTGGGACTAAACTAGAAGAAAAGTAGAGTAAAAGAGTTTGGAGAAAAATAATTTTGAAAGGAACTAGAAGGGGAATTTTTGAGTTTCCCTCCAAGACTCTAATACAAACGAGTTACTTGGAACTGTAAAATCCTCTCTTTTTGCAAGTCTTTTCTTCTTCTTATTGTTGTTATTATTGTTGCAACGATGCTCGGCTAGTAATGACAGGGATGGCTTCTTGCCTAGCTGGAGGTAGGATGGACACCAACAATTAATGGAGATTACTCTCTCTGGAAACCTACCAAGAAAAGTTTACTCACACTAGAAAAGGGTTCTTCTACATGGAACCTTCTGATGGTTAAGTCAGTCATAGATCATAAACAATAAAAAGAGGATGAGAGTGAGAGTCAAAACTAGGCTCATTTGTATCCTTTTTATTGGACTTACTGGAGGGTTCTCTCCTTATCTCCCTTTTATATGGAGGGTGACTGCTAAGCTATTCTAACTGCCTGATTTGCTTTGATATAGAGAATCAAGTTTGTTAAAGGTAGTTGGCTATCGAGTAGTAGTTACAGGAGATCCACTATCAGAATGAGTAAAAGATTTTAGTATACCAATAACACTACCGCTAGTCATGAGAAGTAGTGGCTACAGGAGGTCGTGCACCCTTTTAGCCATACTTCAGTCAAGGACTGAAGTCATGGGATCATATATGTCAAGCTATAGCCAAGGTCATAGTGGCATGGATCTATTAATAATGACTAGGCTTTATGCACACTTGGTGGGAATCCGAAGTGGGCCTTGAGCAGGACCTGTTGATCATTCAAATCATATCACAATAGTGAGTCTAGGGATGAAAGCCATTGGGGTGGTCGAGATTCTCGGCCATCTCCTTCCTGGGATAGGTCTAAGGCGAGTCCTTGGACTACTATTGATGTGGATTTTCCAAGTTGGGGCCACTTTTTTTTGGGCCCTAACCATGAGAACTCCACCATCACTAAGTCTAAACTCAGGGATTTTTGGACTTCTTATTTTATCTTTTCCTCCTTCCAATTGATCATGCCTGGTGAGGATGACTAGGTTACCCTTGCTCCAAAATGTATGTCATCTTTTATGAAGAGGCACTTTAGGCGAGGCTTCAGTTCTCCTTACATTCCTTCATAAGTAATGTTCTTGACTACTATAAGATTCTCCTTGTCCAGATTGTACCAAATGAGATTTGAGTAATAGTAGACTTCATCTTCATCTATGATGTCATAGAGATTAAGTCGAGGTGTTCCTTTTTTAAATCCTTACTTTTCTTGAAGAAACATTCCTATGACAAGGAGTTGTGCTAATTTTCTCTTTGCTCCCATTATAAATGTATGGATGGTTTACCTTCTTCGATCCATAGTTAGAAGAACATACTGTTTCTTTTTTATCTCCTCGGATAGTGTTGGGTCTTCAATCAAACATGAGGAGAACCTCAACTAGAGCCAAACAGTAAGTTGATGAGCATAGGGGGATCAACATATCTTGCTTGGTGTCTTTCTTCTGAAATATTAGGACCTGCTAATCGAGCAGGCATCGTATGATTTAGGCATTAGTCTTGTCGTACCTTATAGTATGTTCAATCTCTTTTTATTTCCTTTTGTTTCTTCTTCTTCTCCCACTCTTTTTTCTTTTTTAAACTCTTCAAGTCAGTTTTGTAATGATGAAGCTGACACTTAAGGACCTCAAAGCTAAGAGAAAGCAAAGGGAGGGTCAAAGTGTCAATCCTCCTCTAAAGAAGTTGAGGTCCTTTCTACCTCCTTCAATGCCAACTCCAGCTTCAGCAACTCTGCTATCATCACCACAGGCTTGAGGGTTGTCATCCAACTAAGATGACCACATCAATATCAAAAGTAAGCTTAAAGGACATCTCCTCGATGAGAACTCAAGGCATTGTCTGATAAGCCCATAGTTTGCTATAGAGCTTCTCGTCCTAGAGTCCTTTAGCTTGGTCGAGTCTCGATTTTAAACCATATAAAATAGTTTGGTTAGTGACTTTGGCCTCCCTATTCAACTATAGATGGCTAACTGAGATAAGCTTATAGTTAATATGAAGCTTGAAGTAATTTTTTCTAAATTTTAGGTTACCAAATTACTGTCCATTGTCAGTGACCATGGCTCATGGATGACAAATCAATAGATAATGGACTTCCAAACAAAATTTTAGACCTTTTTCTTGGTGATTTGTGTAAGTGGTTCAGCTTTAACCTACTTTATGAAATAGTCGATGGTGATGATCAGAAATTTTTTTTGAGCAGCTACTATTATAAAGTGGCCGAGGATATTGATCCCCCACATGGTGAATGGTCAAGATTAAGTGATTAAGGTGAGATAAGTCATCGGCCTTCGTTGAATATAAGCGTGCCTCTAACATTGATCACACTTGTTAATGAAGTTAGATATATCGTCCTATATCACTGGCTGGTAGTATCCTTATCGGAGGATCTTATATGCCAACATGCTGCTCCTGAGTGATTGCCACATATACCTTTATGGACTTTAGAAGAGCTTAGTCAGCTTCGAATAGTTGAAGACATCGAATGAAGATATTTTTTTTATATAATTTACTGTCCAAACAAGTATACCAGGGGGCTTGTCACTTGATTTTTTGAGCTTCCTTGGCATTGGATGATGGGACCCCTTTGATGATGTAATCCATCAAAGGATTGATCCAGCTTGGCTCATCTTGACTTGGAGTACAATAGAGGTTCCTTAATGCTTTGCCTCTCCAGATGCTCAATGAGGACCCTCCAACTAAGATCGGAGTGTCCTGATGTTGTTAGGTATGAGAGGGTATCCGTTCAGACATTCTTTGACCTTGAAATTTGTTGCACCTCTAATATCTTGAAATCTGCCATAGATATTTTATCTTCTATGGGTATTAAGTTGTGTTGGGGTCTCGTGCTTTGAATTCGTCTCACACCTATCTTATAATGAGTTGGGAGTTAGTGAAGACCTTGAGTTATTGGAACCAAGCTCTTTAATGATTTTGAGGCCTTCGATCAATGCTTCGTACATGGCCCTATTATTGGAGGTGCTAATGTCAAACTTGAGTACATACTAGGTGACGACTTCATCTAGGTTTGCAAGGATGAGCCCAATCCCACTTCTTTGGGAGTTTGAAGCCCCGTCTACAGGCAGGATCCATTAAGAACCTCCTGCATACTCCTTGGCTCTGTTCGAGTTGGCTCATCATCCTGGATGCACCTTCAATAAGAAAATTTGCAAGTACTTGGGCCTTTATAGCCGGTTGCTGCCAATAGTTAACGTCATACTTCCCAAGCTCAATTACCAAATTTTCCATATGCCCTGAGGTGTCTAGCCTCATCATGATCGACTTTAGTAGTTGGTCGATTAAGACCATGACTAAATAGGCTTGGAAATACGGTTGAGTCATCGAGTCGAGATGATAATGGCATAGAACAACTTTTTTGCTTTTGCATAATTGATCTCTGCATCTTGCAGGATTTTACTCATATAGTATATTGGCCTTTGCATCCTTGCATTATCTTAGACAAGGATGAGCTAATTGCAAATGCTGAAATAGATAAATACATGTACAATCGCTCACCTTCAACCGGCTTTGATAATAATGGGGGAGATTCAAGATACTTCTTGATCTCCTTGAGGGCTACCTAGTATTTGTTTGATCATTCCAAGTTATTGATTTGTCTTAGCATCTTGAAGAAAGGAAAACACTTTGTTGCCAATATTGAAATGAATTGGCTAAGGGCAACCACCCATCCTACAACTTGCTAGACCTCTTTCTTAGTGCTTCACTTTAGGAGTGCTCGGATCTTCTCTGGGTTAGCCTCTATCCCTTGTTGCATCATTACAAACCTTGAAATTTTTTCAAGGCGACTTGAAAGGTACATTTGATAGGTTAAGCTTCATCGAGTACCATCATAGCTCTTCAAAAGCTGCCCATAGGTTAGATATATGCCGATCTACTTCCATGCTCTTGATCAACATATTGTCGACATAGACTTTTATATTGTGACCGATCTAGTTTTTGAACACTTTATTAACAAGATGCTGGTAGGTGGCATTTGCATTTTTTAAATCAAAAGGTATCATTTTATAATAATACAAATTTTTTTTGGTGATGAAAGCTACTTTTTACTCATTCTCGGGAGTTATCAGAATTTGGTTATAGCTAGAAAAGGCGTCCAACAACTTGTACTTGGATGTGGCGTCCACGTGTTAATCGATCCTAAGTACAAGAAGCTATTCTTTGAGAAAGCTTTAGTCAGGTCTGTGTTGTTGATGCAGATTGTTTACTTGTCATTTATATTCTTGACTATTACGATATTGGCAAGCCATTCCGGGTAGTGGGCTTCTTAGATGAAACCAATTTTCAAAAGCTTCTCGACCTCCTCGTCTACCACCTTTTGTCGTTCTGGAGTGAAACACTACTTTTTCTACTGAACTGGATGGTAGTTCAGATTTATGTTTAACTTACATACAATGACACCAGAAAATATACTTAGCATATCAGAAATGGATCAAGAAAAGATGCAGGAGTTTGCCCGTGAAACGAAGATCAACCATCTCTCATATTGGCAGGCAACCGAACGCCAATCTAGAGAGCCTTGTCTAGCTCATCTCTAATTGATAGTGCCATAAGGTGCTCGACTAGCTCACCTCGGTTCACCTCCAAGGTGATAAGTTTGCTTCCAATACATCATCAAAAAAAAAATCTTCTATCCCATGTCCTTTCTGTTGTAGATGGAGATTATTTTCCATCTGAAAGCCCCAAAACCGAAGGCCCCCGATCCATGTACACAGGCCAGGACGCGCGGGTAGACGCGCGCACGGGTGCATGCAGGCCAGGACGCGCGCAGGCACGAGCCAGGACGCGGGAAGACGCAGGCACGGGCGCACGAATTTTGGGTTCCATTTATGCGCACACGAATTTTGGCGCAGCGACATCCAACTGCCCAGAAGTTTTCTACGGAGATTAGGAGTCTGGAGGTTTGTATTTTTTGGGTTCTTGGATGTCGACGAGCCCTGTTTCTTGTACTTATATAAACAGAGGCTATGAAGGTTTTAGGTGAGGAGATGAAAAAAAGGGTTTTTCTAGAGGTTTGTAAGTGACATTTCAGAGAGAATATCTGAGAGGTTTTGTGAGTACCTCTGGGTGCATTTGAGAGAAATCCTGAAATCTTTTAAGGGGATTAAAAGAGTTTATGAGAGAGAGTGTTTTGAGGGCTTGTACCTGATTCAACTCTTAGTGAAGCCTTGCAGATCTGTGCCGTCGTGGACGTAGCCCAGTTTGGGTGAACCACGTAAAATCCCCGTCTCTCACTGGTTTTGATTCTTGTTTCTTGTATTTTTCTATTTATCTATTTATTTCTTGTTGATTATATCGCAACTGCATGCTTGGTCGTATTAATAGCGATCATATTAGAGAAATTTTTTGTTCCATTTCTTTTCAAATTGGTATCAGAGCCAGGTTCCTTTCTATTATTATGGTTGGATAAATCGACAAAGAGATGGCAGAAGACAAGATCAAAATCGAGAAATTTAATGGTTACAATTTCGGATGGTGGAGGATGCAAATTGCGGACTGCCTATATCAGAAGGATCTTTACCTTCCATTGGAGGGGGAGAAGCCGGATTCAATGAGCGACTCAGATTAGATGATTCTGGATAGGAAAGCCCTGGCCATGATCAGATTGTCGTTGACACCTCAAGTGGCATATAATATTGCAAAGGAAAAGACCACCGTGGATTTGATGACTCGCTTTAACAAAGCTGTATGAAAAACCTTCCATCTCAAACAAGATATTTCTCATGAAAAAGCTCTTCAATTTGAAGATGGCTGAGAATGGTTCAGTGACGGAGCATCTGAACGAGTTCAACACGATGATCAATCAATTGGAATCGGTCTTTGTTACTTTTGATAATTCATTCAGGGCTCTTCTTTTCTTGTGTTCCTTGCCAGAGAACTGGGACAATCTTGTAATGACAGTCAGCAACTCGGTATCAGGTACCCTTACATTCAATGATGCAGTTAGTTGTATATTGAATAATGAGATGAGAAGAAAGATTGTGGGTGAGACTTCTATAAGTATTGCACTCATGGTGGATACCAGAGGAAGATCATAGGAGAGGAAGAAGTCAGAGAAAGGCCGGTCCAAGAGCAAAGGAAAGTCCAAAGGGAGATTTTCCATGAAGTGTTGGAACTGTGGGAAGAAATGTCACATGAGCAAGGATTGTTGGGGTAAGAAGAAAGAAAAAGGTGCAGAGAGCAAGTCAGAAGGTTAGGAAGCAAATGTTGTGAAGTACTATACGGCAGGAGTTTGAGGATGTGTGCCTGTCAGCCGGCGATGTGGCAAACTCAGATCTGTGATTTGTAGACTCAGGTGCTTCTTACCATTGCAGCTCTAAGAGACACCTATTTTCGATTTTTTCCAAGGAGATTTTGGTCATGTCACAGTTGGCAATGGATAGCAGTGTAGAATTGTTGGTAGAGGAACAATTGTACTAAAGCCAGTGACAGGCGGAGAATTGAGACTTGCACAAGCCAGATACATTTCAGATTTAAGGAAAAACCTAATTTCTACCAGTCAGCTTGATGATGAGGGTTATGTATCCATCTTTGGTAATTCTCAGTGGAAGATTACTAAAGGGTCTATGGTTGTTGTCAAAAGGAAGCGAACTGGCACTCTCTACTTCTTGGCAGACAGTGGGAGTTCAGTTTCAGTGGCAACAGGAGACACGGGTACAGTGACTACATTATGGCACAGGAGGCTCGATCATCTTAGTGAGAAGAACTTGAGTATTCTACACAAGAGAGAGCTTCTACCTGGGCTAAAGAAGGTGAATCTAGAGTTTTGTGAAGAGTGTATCTATGGTAAGCAGAAAGCAGTAAGTTTTCAGTTAGCAAGAACTCAGAAGAAGACTGAAAGGCTGGAGTTGGTTCATTCAGATGTCTGGGGTCTAGCACTAGTGGCATCATATGCGGGCAATAAGTATTTTGTCATGTTTATAGATGATTTCAGCAGGAAAGTCTGGGTGTTTGCTATGAAGGAAAAGTCTGAGATTTTTGGCATCTTCAAGAGATGGAGAGTCATGTGTGAAAACCAGACTGGAGCAAGCTTCAAGTGTCTCAAGAAAGATAACGGTGGTGAATACTGCAGTAGAGAGTTTGATGTTTACTGCGCAAAGCATGGAATCAGAAGGATCAAGACCGTTCAAGGGACACCAGAGCAGAATGGTGTGGCAGAAAGAATGAACATGTTCATTCTTGAGAGAGAGAGGAGTATGAGGTTTGACTTGGGTCTACCTACATATTTTTGGGCGGCAGCACTGGACACCGCAGTGTATTTGATCAACAGGAGTCCATCCAGTGCATTGGATGGTAGGATTCCAGAAGAGGTTTGGATAGGAAAACCTGTAAAACTTTCTTTTCTTAAAGTGTTTGGCTGCATTGCTTATTCTCTGATTGAGAAAGAGAAGAGGAGTAAGTTAAACTCAGTCTACAAAGTGTGTTTTCATTGTATACGGTGGTGATGAGTATGGCTACAAGCTCTGGGATTTTCAGAACAATAAGATCATTCGAAGCAGGAATGTAGTATTTGATGAAAAGCATACTTATAAAGACAGGAAGGATGCAGTGGAAGAAAAGAAACAGGAGTTTATAGAACTCGATCCTGTCAAAGATGGAGAGATTCCCCGAGTGCAAACTGAAGATGGAAACTTTGAGGATGTAGAGGAGGAAGATGTGGTTGAAGCTGACAGCCACATGCATACACCGGTATCTAGCCGGTGTCCCCACAGTTGAGGAGGTCCACGAGGGTTACCAGGCCATCACAGAAGTATTATGCTAATGATTATGTTTTTTACACAGATTATGGAGAACCAGAGTGTTTTGTTGAAGCCATGCAGGATGAAGCTAAGGTCAAGTGGGAGTTGGCTATGAAAGAGGAGATAGACTCTTTGAAGCAGAACAAGACTTGGGATCTTGTGAAGTTACCCACTGGCAAGAAAGCTCTGTTCAACAAATGGGTGTACAAGATGAAGAATGAGGTCGATGGTACCAAAAGATACAAGGCAAGGTTAGTTGTCAAAGGTTATGCACAGAAAGATGGAATTGACTTTCAGGAGATTTTTTTCCCAGTGGTCAAGATGACATCCATCAGGGTGATTCTGAGCATGGTAGCAGTGGAGGATCTTCATCTAGAGCATCTAGATGTGAAGACAGCATTTCTTCATGGATATTTGGAGGAGGAGCTGTACATGCACCAGCAAGAAGGTTTCCAGGTCAGGGGAAAGGAAGACATGGTCTGCAGACTGAAGAAAAGCTTGTATGGTCTGAAGCAGGCTCCGCGGCAGTGGTACCTCAAGTTTGACAGTTTCATGCTAGAGAAGGGCTTCACTAGATGCCAGTCAGATCACTGCGTGTACTACCAGAGGTTCGTAAATAATGAGTTTATTGTTTTATCCTTGTATGTGAACGATAAGCTTGTAACAAGTTCTAGTATGAGGAAGATTGAAGAGCTTAAGAAACTGATGGCAAAGAAGTTCTCAATGAAGGATTTGAGAGAGGCAAAGCAGATTCTTGGCATGAAGATCAAGAGAGATAGGAAGCAACAGAAGCTATGGCTATCTCAGGAGGACTATGTAGAGAAGGTGTTGAAGAGGTTCAATATGAGAACGCAAAGGCAGTGTCAACACCTTTGGCAGCACACTTCAAGCTTAGCAAGCAGTTGTGTCCAACAACTCAGGAGGCAAGGGATGAGATGATTAGAGTTCCATATGCCTCGACAGTGGGAAGTCTGATGTATGCAATGGTTTGCACAAGACCAGACATCGCACAAGCAGTGGAAGCAGTCAGCAGATACATGCAGAATCCAGGCAAGGAGCACTGGAATGCGGTGAAGTGGATCTTGAGATATCTCAGGGGTACATCAACTTACAGTTTGTGCTATGAAGGTGACAGTCTTCAAGTACAGGGATCTGTAGATACAGATCACTCTGGTGATAGAGACAGTGGGAGGAGCATCACTGGTTATGTTTTTACTATCGGTAATACGGCAGTGAGCTGGGTATCTCAGTTGCAGAAGATAGTAGCTTTGTCAACTACGGAAGCTGAGTATATGGTGATCACTAAAGCTAGTAAAGAGATGATATGGTTACAGAGGTTGATGGAGGAGCTCGGCAAAAAGCACAATTGTAATATACTATGGAGCGACAGCCAGGGTGCAGCTCAAATGGCCAGGAATCCAGCATTTCATGCAAGAACCAAGCACATTCAGCTTAGGTATCATTTCATACGCAGTGCGTTGGATGAGGAGTGGCTGAAGCTGGAGAAGATTGATGGTGCCAAGAACCCTGCAGATATGTTCACCAAGGTTGTGAGCAGAGACAAGTTAAGTTTCTGTTGTAACTTGGTGAACCTTTCCAAGAGATAGATCAGGAGAGTGCGGCACAGAGAAAGAAGGCGGATCAAAGGTTGATGTCAATTAATCTCCAAGTGGGAGATTGTTGTAGATGGAGATTATTTTCCATCTGAAAGCCGCAAAATCGAAGCCCCCCGGTCCATGTACATAGGCTAGGACACGCGGGTAGACGCGCGCACGGGTGCGCGCAGGCCAGGACGCGCGCAGGCACGAGCCAGGACACGGGAAGACGCGGGCACGGGCGCACGAATTTTGGCGCAGCGACATCCAACTGCCCAGAAGTCTTCTACGGAGATTGGGAGTCTAGAGTTTTGTATTTTTTGGATTCTTGGATGCCGACAAGACATGTTTCTTGTACTCTATATAAACAGAGGCTGTGAAGGTTTTAGGTGAGGAGATGAAAAAAAGGGTTTTTCGAGAGGTTTATAAGTGAGATTTCAGAGAGAATATCTGAGAGGTTTTGTGAGTACCTCCGGATGCATGCATTCGAGAGAAATCCTGAAATCTTTTAAAGGGATTAAAAGAGTTTCTGAGAGAGATTATTTTGAGGGCTTGTACCTGATTCAACTCTTAGTGAAGTCTTGCAGATCCCGTGCCGCCATGGACGTAGCCCAGTTTGGATGAACCACGTAAAATTCCCATCTCTCACTGGTTTTAATTATTGTTTATTATATTTTTCTATTTATTTATTTATTTATTATTGATTATATCGTAACTGCGTGCTTAACCATATTAATAGCGATCCTATTAGAAAATTTTTTGTTCCATTTTTTTTTACTTTCTCACGTTCTTCGGCTCTCAAATCACCTCGCCTTCTTGAACCTCATAATAATAACGTAAGGACAACATGCTAGTGGAATTGTAGGTATCCATAGGTCATTGATTACATTAATAGATCTTTCATGTCTAATCATCCATCTAAACTTAAAAGCAAGCACGAGAGCATATTACTCTCCAAATAAAAGCACCAAACCGTCCCCATATCAGGCTGAGGCTCTAATAAAACTTTCACAATCCGTTTCATCATCAATGCATCTTGTCCGATTGCCAATGAATAGATACCAAGACCAGCGGCGTGTACCGATTGATATGTGGTGGAGATGGGTCTGCTCCACAAAGAAATTTCGCATCATCCGTTCCACTTTATTATTGGTAACATTCCGGGAATCATTTCGTTTGCCACAAAGATAGTCCGTCAACACCGAGACCCCCCATTCGAGTCTTCGTTTAAACACGAGCAAATCAGCAGGAACGAAACGTGGGGTGGGGAACGCAGTGGAACGAATCCAGAATTTTCTTTTTAAATAATATTTTTAGTTTTTTTTAAAAAAAAAATTATTGAATTTTATTTTTTTAAATATGGTAATTCAACTGAGGTGACTGCCGAGCGAGAAATTACAGGTTCGATCGGTGAGTTCTCGTAGAGAGCTCGCCGGTGGAACCTGCAGATCCTATCCATCATACAAAATTTAATAAAAAATTAAAAAAATTTAAAATATTATAATAACATGATATATTAAATATATGATTTTGTTGTTCATAAAATCATATTTTGATGATGTTTAATAAAATCATATTTTCAAAATACGATTTCATTTCCTCCTCATTTTTTTTTTTTTTTAAGTAGCACGGACATGCGGTTCCCCCACCCCCCCCCCTCCACCCCTTTTTTTTTCATTTTTTGTCATCACTCCCTCTCCCTCCCATTTTTTCTCTCGCTCTCTTGTTCTATCATATATTTAATATTTTATTTATTTAATATTCTATCTAAATACAAAAAAGTTAAATATATTATTAATCATTATATTCGATAAATAATTATTAATATTTGTTAATATTTTTTATCGTCATGTATTTAAATGATATTAACTTCTAAATCTCGATGGCCGTTCTCACGGACGGGTCATAATGCCGCCAATATAATAATACGTAGCTCCATGGCACGCAGTATCTGTTGGGCAGCCAAACATATCAAGCTAGGGATATATTGAATAACGAAATCAAATATTAAACATATGATTTCATCAAAAATTTTAAAAATAAAAAAATATTATATATTTTGTTATAATAGTAGTATAGTGTAATAAATTATGATATTACATAGTAATATTATTGTATATTTTCATACTAATATTAGTATAAAGACATAATATATTAATATTATATAATACTAATATTTTAATACATAATATATTGTTATAAATATATATGATACTAGTATATTAAGTTATTATTATAGAAAAATAAATAGTATAATATATAATATTATTGTACTATAATGATATATTAGCTTGTCATACATTACTTATATTATAATATTATAATGTATATCATTATAATATTATGTATATTTTAATATTAGTACATATATATTATTATATAATATCATGTATATTATGTATATCAGTATGATATTTATAATAATATACATAATATACTGATATTATGTATATTATAATCATATAATATTAATATTATAATATATTACAATATAATATAATATATTTATCATATATTAAACTATAAATTATTTATTATTATTTTTTATTGTTATATATTATATATTATAATATATTAATTATCATATAATGTTTATTATAATATTATAGTCTATATTTATTATAATATATCATGTTATTATAATATATTTTTTATTTTTTAAGCTTTTGTTTCTTTTTTTAAAAAAAATAATTTTTAGTTTTTTATTAAATTTTGAATAGTATGTGGGGTCGGGAGGAGAGAGAAGTTGCAGGTTCAACAATATATTTATAGCAATATATTATGTATTATTATATTTATAATAACATATTACATATTAAAATATTAATATTATATTAATGTATTATATAATATTTATATATATATTTATTTTAATATTATTATGAAAATATATAATAATATTATATGATATTATAATTTAGTACACTATACTATTATAACAAAATATATTATAATTTTGTTTATTTATTATTTTTTTGATGAAATTACATGTTCAACGTTCAATTTTGTTATTTGGTACGTCCCTGGCTTGATATATCCAATTGCCTTTGCAGCCGCCATCATAAGCCTCCTCATACCGATAGATATTGCATACGGTAAAGTCATGAACCACTATATTAGTTGTACTATTAGATGGTCTATGAGAACGGTCACCAAGATTAACATTATTTAAATATATAACCATAAAAAAATTTAAATAAATATTTATTAATTTATTAATAAATATTTATTAAAAATATTTATCAAATATAATAATTAATAATATATTTATTTATTTTATATTTAAACTAGATATTAAATAAATAAAATAAATTATAAATAATAAATTATCGAAATACGTGAGAGGGTAAGAGAATATAAGAGAGGGATAATCGTATGTCCGTGCTACAGGAATAAAATTATATTTTTAATATTTTTAAAATACGATTTCATGAATAACAAAATTGCATATTCAATATATTATAACATATTTATTAATATAATATTATTATAATATTATATTTTATATTTATCATAATATATTATATTATTGTAATTTTTATTTTTTTAAAAAAAAATCAATGATAAGGGGAATCAAGGGAAAACTTGCAGACCGAACATGTGATTTCCAATTTGGCAGCCACCAAGCTGAGCTTCCGTTGAAAAATAAGTTTACAACGGCTATGCTTTCAGAAATAAAAAATTAAAAAATATATTAAAAAAAAAAAAGAAGAAAAAACTCAACAAATCCAACTCGAAGATTGGCCTCCGTGCCGAGAACGTTAACGTCACTTTTGGGTGGGTCGAGGCCGAACAGCGAAATGGCGTGGGGCTGGGGTTGAATGAAACCGTGCAACCACGGCCACAATTCGGAGCGAATGACCACGGTTTCTTCTGGCCTACTTTGATCCGGTGGTATTTCTCAATCTCTCATTCGTTCTTTGGACTAGAATCAAAGACAGCGTGCGACAAGCATGAGCCTGAGATTTCATAGGGAGACGCCTCCATGATCTTGACACCTGCTAAGGGGAATATTTATAACCTGCCACACGATTAGTCACAACCTTCAAGATTTATTATAGAGAGAATGTGAAGTATTCGGACTCGACCCTTAAAAAAAAAAAAAACAGAGAGAGAATTGTGACGGATATGCATAAAACCGTAGAGTGGTTGCATGAAATGAATACATAACTTCGTTCTTGTAAAATTCTCATCCCTATTCTCAGTATGATACTGTTCATGGATTTTGCCGATTTTGCTTCTCATCGTCACCAAATGGCGAGACAAGGTGGAAGGAGAGTAGAAAGGGAAGAAGGCTGTCTTTGTCTATTTAACCACTGCCATACATGTATCTACAAGCCCTAAACCCGATAAAAGTCCACGGATGCAAAGAGGGGCCCGGTAGATCTGGGGGCCCAATAAGGCTAATCCAAGTTGCCTTTCGTTAGGACTCCTCCTGAGTTCCTTGGTAGGGAGAAAGCCTGAAATGAAATTATAGGATAATGGAATAGGGGGGATAAATCCGGTGTAGCCATTCTTGCAGGCCCCATCTCACCAGGTATTATTCGATTCAAGGCACCTTTCCTCATCCAGAGATGAGTATGTTAGCCTGACACAAGTAAGATGACAGCTGATCGAGTCATCCACATGATCCCGTCTCGAATCCATGACCTGTTGATAGTGAGATAAAGTCTCTACCAACCGAGCTACCGTCTTAGCAATAAATCCTTTTTAAAAATAATATACTTCACCACTAGGATGGTAGCACAGTTGGTGGGTGCTTTTGACTCCCGTCCTCACCTTCAGGTAGGGAGGGTACATGAAAAAATTATGGCCCGAATCGAACATGGCCTGACAGGATGGGGGCCCAGTGGAGACAGCTACAGCGGGGTTTTCCCTCCTTCCGTAAATAGAAACAATCAGGGAAATTGCATTCCGCACCACAACAGCAGGAAACAATGTACGACCTCGAAAGATGAATTCATTCCGGGGACTTCCAAGTTTCCTAAAGAAAACAAACGATGATCGGGCAAAAGATAAATGGATTCTGGACCGGCGTTGATTTTGCTCCTCGTCGGTTTAGGGATATTTTATATTTTGATTTTTTTTATTATATTTATATAAGACTTTTATGAGTGCTTTGCTTCACATATATATATATATATATATATATATGGAGAGTATTTCTGATCGCTAGCCACGGAAGGGCAAACACATGGGCTGGGCTCTGCAACATTTACTAAGTAATAGGCTCAGGTAGAGTTATATGTCGTTCTCAGAAGCGAGACTGGACCAAGTTTTTCCAGCGAAAGCAAGCAAAGCCACATGACCTTGGCCCATAGAAGTTTTTTCCAATAGAAAGGGCTGCAGTCAATGGATATAGTCCGATTTCCACCATGGCTTATTCAGTGTGATCTTTTCCATAACTTCAGTTTTTTTTTTTTTTTAATTTAAAAAAAAAAAAAAACCCTGAAAAAATGGAACAAAAGCTGTGCCATTACGCCCTCAGCTCATGTACGACTAGCAATTAAGCCCATATGGATGAGGACCATATCCATGGGCCGAGAAAAGCCCAATTGGGTAGTAGAAGGATCTTGCTAGTTTTATGTGGTCTTCCCTGCTCTATGCGATCCCCTCGATGTGGCTCCACTGTGGAGATCAATGGCAAATTTGATTCATGGAAGCAGTACAGAATGTGCAAGCCATTAGAATGTCATCCACTCATTGTACGGCCATTAACCGTGGCCACAAAAGATCTTGACTCATGCAAGCAATGCATAAATGCAATTAAAGGGCTAATGTGCATCAAGTAGTCTATAAAGCCCGAATCTTTTCTTTTCTCTCCGAATAATTATAAGTGAAGAATTATTCATCCCCTAACATCCTGGGGTCCTAGGATTTTAACATGGAACCTCCTGCCGATGGAAGTGGGCTGTGTAACAATAAGAGCATGGCTTGGTTTGCTGCATGAATTGGTTTTAACCTAGAGGTTGTAGATTAAAAAACCAAACCGGCAAATTCAAAATATCACCCTCTTGCTGCGATAAGGCAAATGTCTAGAGATGGTAATTTTATCGATCCGGTAGATATCCGATTCGATCAGATCTTAATGGGATGGATAAAACTTGACCCGTCTAATTTATAAATAAATATGGATTATATAAAAAAATCCTACTCGGATTCGGATAGGGTATGGATAATCGTACATCCCGATCCAAACCCGACCCGTTTATATATAAAAAAAATTACGTTTATAAAATATTTAAGTAAATTGGATATGAGATGGATAAACCCGATCCGTTTAGATTTTAAATAAATAAGATTTTATGAGACCAGGTATACCCGACCCGATCCATTCCGATTCAAATATGATTTTTTTTATACCCGACTCGATCCGACCCGAGATAGGTATGGGGTGGGTATGGGGCAAAAAATTTTTTTAACAAAATGAATATAAATTTTGGATGATCCGATCCAAATCCAACTCATTGCCATCCCTACCAATATCCGCATCTCGAAAAACCATTAAAAAAAAAGTAAAGGAAACCACTAACCAGCATAATAATGCATGCTAATGGTACTAACATTCTCTAATTGTTCTTGAATTTTCCTTTTACAATCTGCAAAAGGAATTAATCAATAATTATTAAATTACTTTTAATTATCCATGAATTAACTAGACTAATTCGAGAAATCTTTATAAATCACAAATTTTGACGCTCTTTCTTTCTGGTTGGTCGTGGGGTGGGTGTTTGCACTATGATTGCTAATGCCTCTTCCATGATTGCTTTCGTAAGTACATATATAACCAAACCCACAACTTTACGTTTTCTCAATGTTCTATATTTTACTTTTTTTTTTTTTTTTGTGTGTTTTTTTTTTCATATATTATGTCAAACCGTCAATTTCTCTATGTTTAACTTTTGGATTTTTTTTAATAATATTTTTTAAAAATATAATTATCGAAATAGGTGAGAGAAAATATATTTATCGTAATAGATGATTTGAGAGGACGTAACGGCCAACGGAGCACTTGAAATAAGAGGCGAATTCAAAATGAACTAAAAGTGCCTTTTAAAAGGATGAATCCTATTTAACTAAATTCGCCTTTCTAAAAGACGTATTCATATATGACAAATCCATCTTTTCACTCAGCAAATGATAATATAAAATAAATCCTTCCGGGCCTTGTTTGGATGAAGGGATCAAGAGGGAAAAGAAAGGAAAGGTTTATCTTTTCCTTGTTTGGATATTAATTTTTTTAAAAAAATAAGAGTAGGGAAATGATGCTCCTTTCTCTCTCCTCCCCTTCCCTTTCCTTGATTAAGCTAAGTTTTCAATCCTCCAAAGAATTATGAAGGAAGGGAAAGTTTCTAATAGCTAAGCTTTCCTTTCCTTTCCCTTATGAGGACTATCCAAACAAGAATAATATTTCACTTCCCTTCCCTTCCCTTTCATTCCCTTCCTTTTACTTTCCTTCCCTTTCTTTTCCTTTCCTTCCCTTCCATTAACGAGGGCTATCCAAACAAAGCCTAAACGAATAGAAAAGAAAAATAGAATTTTTAATTTTAAATAATTAATATATTAAATTTAAAACTTAAAAAAATATTGATTTTATCAAATAATATTAAATATTAAAAAATATTAAAAATTAGTAAAAAAATTAAATTAATATTTTTTATAAAAAATTAAAAAAACATTTTTTTGGAAAATATTTAAAATATTTAAAATAATATAATAAAATTTAAAGTTTTTTAAAAAATTAAAAAAATAAAAAAAGTTACGGATGAAGTCGCATGCACACGTGGGACTTTATCTTATTCCAACACCTCTATTTTTAAAATAAAAAAAATTAAAAATTAAAATATATATAAATAAAGTCATGATAAGTACATAAAAAAATAAGTGGAGAAAAAAAGTTGACAAAAAAAAGTAAAAAAAACTACGTCTATCCAATCCAGTCCGGTCACCGGTCCGATTACCGGTCCGGCCACCAGTCCGATCACTAATCTGATTGGGTACTGATACCGATCGAACTGACAACCGGAGTGATATCGACCTGGTGACTGGACTGGCGGCTAGATTAGCACCGGATTGATGGTCGGACTGGCACCGGCTCGATAGGTAAATTATTCGATCGCCAGCCCGGTACCAGTTCGGTCGATAGCCCGATGTCAGTCCGATCCCTTACTCATGACTGGTGGCAGGACCCTGATAGCCTGACCGGCAATCGGATATGTGATAGGACTGGATTGGACCAATGGCAGGACCGACGATCGGACCGGTGGTCGGACCTTGGCGGTCGGATCGACGATCAGACCGATGACATGATTGGGGGCCGGACCGGTGGCAGGACGGGCGGCCGAATCGGTGGCAGGACTGGCGGTCGAACGGGTAACCGAACCGGTGGCAGGAACAGCGACCAGACCGATGGATACAACCCATGATTTTTAATTATATTTTTTAATAAAAAATATTAATTTATTTTTTACTAATTTCTTAATAAGTTTTAATAATTTTTTAATATAATTTGATAAAATCAATATTTTTTTTAAATTTTAAATTTAATATATTTATTATTTAAAATTAAAAATTCTATTTTTCTTCTCCATTCGTTTGGATTTATTTTATATTATCATGAAATCGTCTTTTAAAAAAATAAATTTATCGGATTAAAATTCATCTTTTTAAAAAGTATTTTTAATTTATTTTAAATTTAGCTATTTTAAAGACGATTTCAAGCATCGACCGTCACGTCCATTCAAATCAACTATTTCCATAAATATATTTCATCTCATCTATTTTAATAATTATATTTTTAAAAAATATTATTTTAATAAAAATTCTAAACTTTTAAGTTTTGGACAGTTCGTTGTCAGGACATGTGATACCCCCCTACGTGACCGGCCATGTCCAAACAATTAAACCAGCGTACGAATACCTCAAATTTCAATATCGGTTGTTTCCATGGACATGACGCAAGCCTATCGCCTCTCGGCCGCTCCTGTGAACCATCCAGTAGAATAACAATAAAGCTTTGCCACGGGAAGTAGAAAAAGAAAACAAATCACGGCTCAGGACGCTTTTGTTGACTTTTAATTCATCAATATATATATATATATATATATATATATATATATATATTTACCGGCGGAGAAAAAAAATTTATTGCTAATGCAGTGACCCCGATTGATAACATCTTGATTTGCTACCGATCGATCTCGTGTTCCGGTAATAATTTTAAGGTTGATTCGATTAAATTCAGTGTCAATTCTGAAATTTTGAATCGCTGGCGTGAATGAAAGATAAATTTTTTTTTTTTTATCCTATCCGTTGATATTTTAATGATGTCAAGTTGGCATACTCATTATTTAATAAAGAGAGCAAAAATCTGAATATTTTAAATTAAATATTATCTGATGAGATGGGAATCCGAAAGATAGCTATACCAGAATTTATTTTTTTTATTTTTTTATTAAAAAAAAGAGAGAGGGAGAAAATAACCTTATTTGATAATAACCATGTCTTGAGCACTATCAAATGATGCATGTCCAGATCTTTTGCCTGAGTAAATTACGTACCGATGTTAAACCTTAGCCAATCACCTGTTCGACGGAATGGAAATAAGAAATTGCCATGTTCTTTAGCACTCACGAGGCTAGTTACCTCCCCATCTAACTCATCGAGGAAGTCATCGTGTCAATAAGAAATAGCTCATTTTCAGAGCAACAATATTGCATCTTCCCAGTTTGATATTGTACAAAATTTTGTTGCCTGGACTACGATCCGATTAGCCATGGGCATCACAAAAATAAGAGACACTTGGACCGGGCATTGGTCCAGATATCGGGCAGAAGTTCCGGTCATTTTACACCTCCAACTCTCGCCATTTTATTTTTGTTTAAAAGAAGCCGAAACCGACAGGCACGCCCTTCTAAACCGGACCGATTGGCATCACATTCCGAAGAATATACGCCAAGCCCTTGCCCATCATCAATTATCTCTTTCGGATGTGCAAACTACTACTAGTTTATATTACCAATGATTAATATATTCTCAAGTTGATGGCTTGGACTTACCATTACTTGAAACGATGTCTTCCACGAGCCTAGCAATACATAGTGCATGGGTTGACATCTTATAGTCCCCCAATTTCTTTTTCAACTTGCTGAAAATTTGGGCAAGAGAAATTTAGAATTTTTTTTTTTTCAAATTAGAACCACCCAAACTGCTTTGTCTTACAATTCCATCATACCCAACTAGAGAACCAGATTTCATCAGAGTTTGATATTTTATAATTGGTCCTAAATTCCTATCTTTTTGGGAAAAAAAGTTATAAATGTCCAAGATCGAGGACCAAATAATTTCAAGCACGGCTGACAAAATTTAAGCACATTAGTAGGCATATTTTTTTCATTGATGCATGTACAAGCTAGTGGGCACTCTTCTTGGCGTATATGCTAAGAAGATATTTTGGGCTTGGACCTGGATGATAATGGTCTCACCATATTTATAAGAACGCAGCATCAAATAAAGTTTAATCTATCAAGCAAGATCGATTAAATTTCTCTTCAATCTTATCATTTTTTAGGCTTCAAGCCACCCATATACATGACCATAACAGTTATCCTCAACTTGTGGACATAGCCTTAACAGCCACATCCAAATCCTAATCGACTCCATCATGGTTTATTCTTATCCGCTTATCCAAGTCACCTAGTGCCTCCCACGCAAAGCAAGTTGATTCTTGGTTCTTTAGTGACAATAAATACTATAGGTTGTTATTTTCATAGCCCATGTCATAGATATATAGTTTTTGTTTTTGAATGGTAAAGGAAGCAGAATGCCACCTAGAATTTATAACAAATATAAGCAAATATATTTACAAGGGAAGATATATAGGACTTTTTACAGGGATCAGAAAACATAAACCAATAGTATCATCGATCTATAGGGGAAGTAATGGAATGATGACCATCACTGAACAAAATTCAGAAACACCGCAGGTGCAACAATATCAGTAGCTCCTGGCCCATGTCATAGATGATAGCTCCGAGAAATCCCTATATGACAAATAATTGAGAGATGAAAAAACAATATCAAATTAAATTCAATTAAAATATCTCCCACGAGCAGTTCGCTTACCCGGTCTCCATGGTGGCCCCCACTATCCTTTTTTTTTTAATTTTTTTCTTGATAAAGAAAATGGACGGGAGATTTATTCCGGGCATAGTTTCCTCGTCGGGCTCCATCCCATCAAGCGATCGTTCGATTCGGACTATAAATTTTATGCATGCCCTTCTCATGGACCGATAAATATGTCAGTCTGGCACCACTACGATGCCAAGAATATCAGCCATCCCATTTTCTAGACACATATTTTTAAAAATTTAGAATTTAATTACGTTATTAAGGATCCATACCTCAAACCCGTGACGGCAAGCCCCTGCTATACTTTAAGCGGTGACCAAGCCTGCGAGAGCCCACTCTCCCCCGTCCCCTCCCCCCATCCAATCTAGCAAACTGCGGGCTACTATAAGCTAAAAACGTTCCATCGATCACTACCAAGTAAAATTATTAATTATGCCAAGTGATATGGCGTTTCCTCGCCGCAATTCCATAAACCAACTTGCCAAGTGGCTTCGTAGCTCTTAGGGATGGAGTGTCGACAGACGTCACCGTTTCTCCTCATACCGATACTAACCACCTCCATAGAGAACGATGAGAGCCCACCTTGGAAAGGCTTCAATCCAAGTTTGGAATCCAAGTATCAATCAAGATTAAAAAAAAAAAAACATAAATTGAATATCGAAAGCAAATCATTCCGAAGCTCTGTTTCTTGATGATAGATAACTGTGACAAAAGAGATATAAATTGGTATCCGTATGAACAAGTGATGCACCAATGATTCATATATATTTCACCATGTGACAAACCATGCCTCGGATACTTGGGAGAAAAAAAGGGGAGAAAAAAAAAAAAAAAAAACGATAAGAAAAATCTCTTTTTCTCCCTAAATGGGCTTGGAGGGGGTGATCTTGATAACGAGGCCAGGGAATACATCGTCGGGGTCGTGGATATGCGGGTTCTGCTCGACGATGAAGGGGTCGCCGCACTTGTCGCTGATGGTGTGGAGGGTCTCCCCCTCTCCCACGACATATATCTCGTCGCATGGCCGGCCGACGAGCTTTCCGCCGCGCACCGGTTCGATCGTGTCGTCGACGGGGCTTTCTCGGAGGGAGCTTAACAAGATGAGGGCGACGAGGCCCAGCGCGCAGTACCACGAGGCGGCGTCGGCGAAGGAGATGACCGTGGAAAGAGATTTCTTAGCGAACGAGGCCATGGTGGTGTTTAATTAGAGAGGAGTGGAAGAGGAGCCGTATGGGGGTTAGAATTTATATAGAGGGGAGGGGGTTGCGGTGGTTTCGTGGGTGGCCTTGGAGAATGGAGACACGGGTTTCGCCCTTTGGAATTATCCTATGAGTCACGCATCGTGGGCCTGGGGATCCCTGCAATGGTGCGCCATCGTTTGTCGGGTTTTGCAAGCTACGGAAGTCGGCCGAGTTTACGCTCACGAGGAACGTTTGATACTGGATGATCCATTCAAAATAAAAAAAAATTAATGATAATAAAATTACTATAATTGATTATACTATAATAATTTTATATGATAGTAATTACCGTCTAATTCGATAATGAAATGTTAAGGGTGAAAATTTAATATCATTTATGAGCAGTGGCTTTGAATTGAAATTTATAAATATAAATATATTTTAATTTAGTAAATAATATGTATATATATATATATATATATATATATATATATATATATATATCGTTAATATATTATATCAATATCATACATCTGATATTATATTTTATTGATAATATATATTATATTTATTATATATATTACGTTATAATATATTATTAATTATGTTACTATCATATTATAATTTAAATCACGATAAAAATATCTTATCATATTTTATTTTTATATAATAAAAATCTTTAATATATTATTTTATTTATTTTGTTTTCTATCAAAAATAAATATTTATATTAATAAATAATATATTATGATTATAAATAAAAATATTAATTTTATAATATATGATTAATATATTTTTTAAAATTAATAATTTATAAGACTGACAAATATATCTTATAAAATATATTAATATTTTATTATAATATATTTAAATATATTTTTATGAAATATATTGGGATGTTTTTTTTTTTTTTTTGGCTAGAGATGTGGTTTGGATGAGAGGATTCTAGATCCCAGAATGTGTGGTCGATGATCCTTAGCAACAAGGGATAGCTTTCTTATTTCCCAGCCGGTCGGCCGTGTCTTATCATATTCTACGTTAACCATTTGATAACCCCAAACCCCCACCCTTGCGTGTAACAACCTCTCACAATTTTAGCGTGACGTTTGCATTCCTTTTAAATTTTAGAATGGGGGAAAACTGTTTTGGGGTAGCTAAAGCATTCCTCATACTAGAATTCATAGATCGAATATGGAGTTACTTTGGATAGCCACCAAGCAAAAGTGTGAAATATTGTTTATTTAGTTATCCGGTAACGTATAGGTAACAAGCAACAAGAGCATTCTAAGTTCGATCTTTAAGCACCTCGAACATGGTAGATTATGATGAAAAATGCTTTTGGAAACGAAAAAAAGATCATAATTAACTATACGAATCATCAATCTGGTTGTTCTCTTGATGGATGCATGTCTTGTGGGCATCTTGTCTGGTTGGTGAAATACATTCAAAGTAGTTTTACAAACAATTTGTTTATTACGTAAACAACGGTTATGATATTGCTGTTAGCTAGAAGGGTTGTTAATATGCTTCAATGGATGCGTTTAATAGGGATGGCATTTTTTACCGATTCGTAGGGTACCCGATCCTATCCTATCCAAATGGGACGGATTTTATTCGATCAATTTAATTCAGGGACGGGTATAAATTTTATAAATAAAATTCGAAATGGATTCGGATTGGATACGGATAATGATATACCCAACTCCGAACCCGATCCGATTATATAAATACTCCATAAATCCCAAATCTTCCTTCCTTACTTTCATCTTACCCTTCCCGGACGTTTCAAGAGAGTTGTCCTTCATCTCTTTGAAGCCATTCTTTTCCCAACTCCCAACCCCCCATCTTCACCACCTCGGACGGCTCCGCATCTCCGACTCCCGTCTCCCCTTATCTCCATTCCTTTACCGGCTCCGCTTCTTCGGCTCTCGGCCCCCTATCTTTCCGACCGGTCATCCCCAACTAATTTTCTTTGCCTCGAATCGATGATGGTTCAAAGCCTGAAAATGTGCATAGAGCATCGGAGCGGGCTTTTGCAGGGTTTTTTGGCTATACCGGCTACCTACTTGCTTAGATACTAAGATGTCCTTCCTCGATCTAGGATTAGGATTTATATTTTTCTATGATTTATATTTTTTAGGATTTCCTTCCTCTGCAAGTCTGTTAATGGTGGCGAAGATGAGCACTTTGGTGCATATGCTAAGCGAGTACAAGGAAGAGGGGAAGGGGAAGAGGGATTTGATCACCAAGGACCTCCTCGATAGCGGCACGATTTTGGGATCCATGGGGGAGGTAGATCTCGAGCACCGGATCCTGACCAGCTAGGAGCGGCGACGTGATTTATGGGTACAGCTACTCTTATTCATCGAATCTCTTTGTTTTTCTTCGAATTCGTCTATCTATTTGAACTCGATCTATTTGAGTTTTTGCAGATTTTTTTTTTTTTTATGGTTGTATTTGGTGATTATACGTGGAATTTTTTTTTAAAAAAAATGATTGTTTGTCTATTATTTGATGGAGAAATTATGAGCTTCTTGCTGTCTTGTTTCGAGCTTAAAGATTTGATCGGATTTTTTTATGATTTAATGATTATTTTTTCATATCAATCCGACTCGATTTAACCTGGCCAAGTATACTCGATCCGACCTGATCTAGATGTATCTTTTTTATATCCGACCTGAGATGGATACGAGATTAAAATTTTTTTAACAGGATAGACATATGCACTTTGGATGATCCGAGCTAAATAGGATCCATTGCCATCTCTAGCATTTAAACAAGTAACCTTGATGCTCCGAACCGAGCGCCGGACCCTCAAATATTCGTTATCTCTTTACTAATCCATAGAAAGATGAGGCCGTGGATGATTAGTATTCATTCCACTAGAATTTTTGGGACAAAACTTTACCATCATCGTCATCATCTGGCCATGATGTTAATGATGGTGGGTCCTCCGCCGCTGCACAACGCCCACCCCACTGGTCGCCCATTCCACCACCACCACCGCCTCATTGTTGACCTCGAGCAGTGAAAGCGAAAACCAAAAAACCAACTCAATTTCTCCCAGCCATTCCCCGTGCTTGCATCCACCTATGAGGCCTCTTTTATCATCAATCTGTGATACTGCGATGGCGTGCGTGCGGGGGTTGCTGCCGGGGACCCGCAACGTAACGTTGGCATTTTGTATACATTATGGCTGGGGCGAGATGGAAGGAGACGAGACTTGACTATAATTGCCTTCTTGAGTGAGGCCCGAATATTGTACCAAAAAAAATAATAATAAAAAGAAATAGCGGTCTCGGAAAGTGGCAATTGACACGTGCAATGTACTTGCTCTTTTCCAAGAAGAAAGAGTATCAAGTATCACTGTATCAGTTTAGGTTGAGCAAGAAAGGCTTATTATGCCGAATTAAAAACATATATAGCATAATAATAAATAATCATTATGCATCAAGACATCAAATTTAGTTTTTTTTTTAGTTTTTTTTTTTTTTTTTTGATTAAATATTGAAATCAGGGTGCGCAAGTACCATTTTCGTAGAAAATAAATTATGCATGAAGACGCTAAACACCAAAATGGTGCTGGATATTAACATTTTTAAGTTTAAACTCTACTCAAGTGTATTCCGATTTGCTGGTATCAAATAAGATACAGATATAGGAGAGTTCATGCTGCCCATACTTTTTCTAGTGATTAATGTTATATTGTGGTACATACAAAGCATAATTAATTTCCGTTAAAAAAAAAAAAAATTGTTTGATGATAGATTTATTATTATTAAATCTAACTACCACTAGCATAATTGATTTCTGTACCAGGCATGGACATATTGAATACTTAGCAACCTCTAACTACCACTAGCCTAGAGTAAGGTCTTCTGGTAATAAATCTGGATCCACCTCATCTTCCGCCCTCCAAAACATTGTCATCAAAGTTGACTTTGAGAAAACTCCGGGATAGGGCTTCTAAGTGATATAAACTATCTAGGTCACTATAGAAGCAAAGGGGCTCCAAGTTTCCTAAGCTATTACAATCTCTCTGATCAAGGAACGTCGGATGATCTCATCAGCCCGAACAATTGCTCTCCCCATAGTAAATCTAGCCGATAATCTCATCCCCTCAAACACTAAGACATTTCTAACCAACTAGATACCATAGGCAATGTACACGGCACAAACACCCCAGGGTATGGCATCTCCATATCCAAGCTCCACTATAAATCCTCTAGAAAGGCTTGGTCCAGCCCTCTCAACTGAGTAGAGGCCCAACTATAGCAAGCCAATCTCCACACCTGCCTTGCATGCCCATAGTGGAACAAGACGTGCTCCACCATCTCTATAGACTCATCATAAATGGGTTCAGTCATAGGAATGGGCATCCCCCGCTCACTTAAAATCCTTTGCATGGGGAGGCAGTCCCAGGCCACCTTCCAAATAAAGATGGCTACCTTAGGATGCACTCCAATCAGCCAAATTCATGCTCCTTCTAAGCTTTGGGGTGGCTTCTTATTATACAAATGTTAAAGATCGTGAGCTCCAACGCAACATGAAGACCCCCACACTTTCATGTCTGGATTATTGGTAGATGGAATCATACTCTTTGCACCCGATCACCTAGACTGTCCCTAAACAAGCTTTGAATCTGGGCTGAGCCCCAAGTCCTCCCATTCGGGCTGATCAACTTATTGACCCGCATATTTGCCTGGATGTCCATACAAACTGTGGGGGGCCACCTACGCAATGGGATGTCAAACAATCAAATGTCCCTTATAACGTCCATGAGCTGACAATCTCCAATAAGCCATCTAGTGCTGGCCTTCACTTCCGGAGCATGACTATAGTCCTCGCACCAAAAGAAAAAGTACTCTGGATTGTCCAAACCTCCTCACTTGTAGTCCAAGATCTATACTTCGCCCGTATCATTGAGCTCCAAAAACTCTCTAACTCAAGTAGGAATCTTGTAGCACATCTAACAATCATGGCTTTTCTCCTAACCAACAATGATTGGATGCCTAGGACCCCCTTTTGAAGGGGCTGATAAATAACACTCCAAGGCACCAAATGAACACCCCTACTGCCTCTATGAGATCCCATATAAATCTTGAATATCTGCTCAAGCTTATGAAGAGAGGATTTCGGCACAATAGTGCTCATAAGGAGATAAATAGACATTTAGCAAAAAATAGATCTCATCAATATCACCCGACCAGTTATAAACACAGATCTAGCTTACCACCCCTCAAGGTACACCTGAACTCTATGCTCTGCTTCTACATACCCATACTTGCAAAGTCTTTGCCTAGTGATACGAAATCCCAAGTATCTCCACACTCCACTCTACTTGTAATTCCAAGGATCTCCTTGACTGCCACAGCACAGCACACACTAAGTGAACTCAAGAGTAGACAATCATCAGTAAAGAGCAAGTAGGATATGAGCTGGGCACCCGGAGCAAGTTCATAAGCATCCAAATCCAAAGATATAGAAGCAATGTGGAAAGCACAAGATAAGGCATCGGTACAAATAATGAATAGGTAAGGAGACAGTAAATAACCTTGTCTTTGGATTTGGATGCTTATGAATAGGTAAGGAGACAGTAAATAACCTTGTCAAAGACTGATGGTGGACTAAAAAAATCTTATGGGTGCTCCATTGATCATAATAGAGAAGGATGGACCGCAGATGCAACTAAGAATCCATCCAATCCAAATCTTGTGAAAACCAAAGCCCTTCAAAGCCCATATAAAGAAGTGCCATGACATGCAATCATAAGTTTTCTCCATGTCAAGTTTAATAGCCATGAATAGAAGTTCTCAGAAGATTGTGCATGAACTCTTGGATAATAAGTATATTGTTAGCGATGCTCTGACCACCAACAAAAACTCCCTACTCATGCCTGATCAATCCAGGGAGAACCGCCTTCAGCTTACCAATCATGACCTTCACCATAGCCTTATATAAGGTCATGCACAAGCTAATGGGCTTGTAATGTCTAGGCTCAGAGACATATGCCTGCTTTATAATCAAAGTGATGAATGTCCTCTTCCGCACATCAAGCATCCCTTTATATAAGGTCATGCACAAGCTAATGGGCTTGTAATGTCTAGGCTCAGAGATATCTGCCTGCTTCATAATCAAAGTGATGAATGTCCTCTTTCGCACATCAAGCATCCTCCCTGATCTGGAAAATTGCTGAATAGCCACCACCACCTCAAGCCCAATGACCACCCAATAATGCCTATAGAAGAGTGGGGAAAAATAATTTGGCCTTGGTGCACAATCCTTCACTATAGACCAGATCACAGCTTTAACTCTCGTCATTGCCACCTCCCTCACAATGTCATTCTTCACCTCGAAGACCAGGGCAACAGGAGATGGGTAAGAGTAAGAGTCATCATCATACAATTAAGCAGACCACCTAGACTTGAAAACTACAAAATCTTATGTCTTATGACTTCCATGATGTTAATCCACAATCCTATATTGTCTCTTAGAAGATGAACCTGGTTCCTGTGTCTCCAAGGTAGATTGATGAAATAATTTGGTATTCTTGTCTTTCTATCTCTTAGAAGATGAACTTGGTTCCTGTGTCTCCAAGGTAGATTGATAAAATAATTTGGTATTCTTGTCTATTTATTTGATCCATTGAATTTTAGATTTTTAATATCATAAGATTTCTCACTACCGAAGAAGGGAGTGATGATCTAACAAGTGCTTGATCAGCTACTCCTCTTAAAACTCTAGGTTGTCTAGTATGAATAGCATGGGAAGGTTGTACACCCCTTCTCTCCTCGCACATAGAGGGGTAAATTAGAAAGATATTTTATATATGAATTCAGATCAATGAATATTGCATTATCATTTGAAATAAAATAATTTGTAATTATATTATAACTGATCTTTTATTACCCAACAAAATGCTCTTTGGAGTTTTTCCACTCCCCCTCCTAGAAAAGCTTCATTGATTCAATGCATCAAGGATGGGTCATGGAAAAGGGCAATTAGGTAGCATTTGGGAATCCAAATATGATCACCATGGTGATCTAAGATTATTAGTGATTCGAGTCATGGGATTATTTGATCTCCAGTTATTCAAGATCATTGTATTTGGTAGGTCATGGTCCAGTGATTAAAGATCTTCATATTTTCACAAGTAACCTATTTGATATTTCATGAGAATCCAAGATCGTGAACCATATAATATCAAAAATATTTTCTATTTATTTCATAAAAAATATATTTATTATTCATATAAAATAATCATAATTAAATATTAATATATTAATAATTAATATATTTTATAAACATATATTTTCTATTCCTATAAATTATTAATCCTTTAAAAAATATATTAATTATTATTATAGAATTAACATTTTATTTATACCTATAATATATTATTTATTAATACAAATATTTATTTTGATTATAAAAGTAATTCATAATATATTAAGTATTTTATTATATAATATAAAATTTAATAATATATTTTTACTTTAATTTAAAATTATTATTAAATCATAATATGATAATAACATGATTAATAATATATTATGACTTAATGTATATCATAAATATAATATATAATATCAAATAATATAATATCAAATATATAATATTGATATAATATATTAATGGTATATTGATATATTAACTTTTTTTGTTAGATTAATGGATATTTTTATTTTTAAATTTTAGTCTAAAATCACTGTTTAGGATTGATCTTGGATTTTTGATCTCAAAGATGAATATCTGATTACTAATTTGGACATGATTTAAATAACAAAGATGATTTGGAATCATTATTATATAAAATTATTATGATATAACCAAATATAATTATTTTATTATTTTTATTTATATTATTTTAAATTTTGGATAGAACATTCCATATCAAACGTCCCTACAGTGGGCCAAAATTGACATGCATTTAAAGGGAATGAACGCATCGAGAAGGGATTCTCTACTCTCGGCTTACTTGGAGATAGGATGGAGATTGGAGGTGGCGAAGATTCGAGGCTGCAAGACGTCCTGATGGTCGACCCTGCATCGGGATCTCTGAAGAGGGCCAGAAGCCCTTTGAAGCTTGAAGCGACCAGCTCTGTTGCTCCGGTTTAAGGTAGACATCAGCTGAATTCCACAGCGATCATCCCTGTTACTCCGGTCTCCAACAAGGTCAGTTCCTCTTCTTTGTGCCTGGGTGGGGATCGGGATGCAGGTGGTCCTGCTATTGTTTCTTCCTCTACCTCCCAGTTCTGTGTGATGCTATGGATGGGGGATTGGAGGTTGTGGATGTGTTAGCTGTTGTAGGTGTGGGGGGTGGGGAGGCTATGGTCAAAGGTGGGCTGAGGCAATTTTCTGGGGATGCTGATGTTGTTCGAAGGATTGACTCCTGGAGGGATGGTGGGTCTATTGCTCGGGTGGGAAGCCGCAAGGAGTCACTGAGACTCAGGTTTCTGCCAATACTGCAGCCTCTGATAAGAAGGGTTCTCCCCTGATTGAGTTGTCGGATGCTGTTAGGAAGGAGCCTATGGGAGTGGATATCCACTTTACTATCCAGAAGGTGCCAGAGGCTTGTGCAGGGTCTTCTATAACTATTCCTGGAGGGGATAATTCGGCTAGTGGGGGTAGGGAGGGTCCACAGCAACGGAAAGCTATGAGGCCTAATAAGGAAGGAAAATCTAGCCATGATAAGATCATGAAGCAATTAAGGAATGCGTTGTTTGTATGAGGGTCGAGGGCTTCCAAGCCCATGGGAAGGAAGACTAGTTTGTTCTATTTCTTTATCTTCTTGTTTAATGAAAATTATGGTATGGAATGTGAGGGAAGTGGAAAAGCCCTCATTTTATTCTATCTTTCGCCGGTTTGGACAATTATATAATCATGATATGTATGTATTGGTAAAAACTAGGCTTTCTGGGCCTGCATTGGAACGGTTCCAGCACTGAATTCAGAGGGATTGGAATTATTTTGTAATTGAATCACAAGGGCTCTCAGGAGGTATCATTGTTGTGTGGCATAAGGGAGTTGCAAGGGTGGACATATTCAATCGTTGTTCTTAACAGGTGTCCATTATCATATCAAAAACTGTGGGCCTACGTGGCTATTGTCTGGAGTTTATGCAAATACCAATTATAGGGAGAGGAGAACTATCTGGCAAAAAATTTTAGTGTTGGTGGACCAGGATATTCCTACAGTAGTTGCTGGGGATTTCAATTGTGTGCTTGCTATGGAGGATAAGAGAGGAGGTCGATCATTTGTGGAGGATATTGCTTCTGAAAAATTTGTCCAATTTTTAAATGCTAATGGTTTGGTGGATGTGGGATTTGTGGGGTCCAGGTTTACTTGGTGTAATAACAGGACAGGGGCAGCTAGAGTCTGGAAACACATTGATAGGATGTTTGCTTCTCCAGACTAGCTTCTCTTGCATCCTGATCATCAGGTTCATCACCTCCCGAGGATTGCATCTGACCATTGTCCTGTTCTTCTTACTACCTCTGTGTCTGTCCCTTGATGTGCTCCCTTTAGATTTGAAAAATTTTGGCTGGCTTATTCTGGTTCTTGGGATATAGTCAGGGAGGTTTGGAGGCTACCTATTCGAGGGGAGGCGCAATATTAGATTTCCCATAGGCTTTCCTTATTGAAGCGCCTCAAGTGGAACAAGGTGGAAGTTGGAAACTTAGCCTCTATTTTGACTTTCGTGGAGACTTCCATTACTGCTTCTCAGGAGGAGAGGGAAGGGGGTCTGGGTGATGTAGATTTGGCTGCTCTTCGGTACTTCATGTCTAGGCATCATTCCCTTCTGAGTCAGCAAGAGACTATGTGGAGACAAAAATCCAGAGTACAATGGTTGAAAGAGGATGATAGGAATACCTGGTTCTTTCATCAGACTACTGTTGTTCGTAGGCGCAAGAACCGTACAGGGTACTATGGTCCTCGAAGGAGACATGGTTGGAGGATGCGGATAAGGTTAGGTGGGAGATCTTCTCCTTCTTCTCTTCCAGATGGGCGGGGCCCTGGAAGGAACCCCCTTTCTTTCACTCCGTCATCCCGAGACTCAGGTTTCTATGGATGAGAATGATCGACTGCTTAGCCCCATTTCTGCTAAGGAGATATGGGCTGTTCTTTGGTGTATGGAAGAGGATAAAGCACTGGGGCTGGATGGTTTTCCCCCATTTTCTTTAGGAGGTATTGGTGCATCATCTGGAAAGAGATTGTCTCGGCTATGCAGGAATTTTTTGCTTTTGGCCATATGCATGATTCTTGGAAGCAGACTTTTGTTACTTTAGTCCCAAGTGACTTGATATTTCTAAGCCGAGTCACTTCAGGCCTATCAGTTTATGTAACACTTTATACAAGTTATGTACTAAGTATTTGGCTAACAGGATGAAGCCCATTCTTCCTAAAATTATTTCTCCTAAGTAAGGGGCATTTGTTGGGGGTTGATGCATCTCTGATAACATACTTATAGCTTAGGAGTTAATGCATGATCTGCGGAGAGCCCCTGCTAAGCGGGCATTGATGGCTATTGAGCTTGATATGGAGAGGGCCTATGATCGGATGCACTGAGCTTCTTGGAGCATGCTTTTGGTGATTTTGGATTTCATCGGGTCTGGATAGATCGAATTATGGCTTGTATTACTGATCCTGCTTATGCTATTCGCATCAATGGGACTCCATTGAATTTCTTTCACTCTACTGTTGGTCTTCGCCAAGGTTGCCCACTCTCTTCTTATTTATTTTATCTTATGTGATGATTCTCTCTTGCGAGCTTTACGGGCGACGGTGCGGGAGTCGGCTATTCAGCCATACTATCCCGCTCCTGGTGCTTTCTCGATCTCGTATTTGTTTTTCGTAGATGATTGCCTTCTCTTGGGCCAAGCCTCTTTGGCATCAGTAGTGGGATTCAGGATGGTGCTTGAGCATTACAATGTATCTTCAGGTCAGAGGGTGAATCTATATAATTCGGAGGTCTGTTTCAGCCCGAAGACTCCTATCTGGCTATGGTGCCCCATTCAGGGGATTCTGGAGATTGCTGTTCAAGATGGGTGCATGCATTACTTGGAAGTTCCTATCTCTGGTAGGAGACTGCGTAGCTTGGAGTGTCATAGGATGGTCCTTGCCATTCAGGAGAGGGTGGAGGGCTGGTAGAGTAGAGCCCACTCTTCCATGGGCAGGTTAACCTTGATCAGGTCAGTTCTCACTTCTCTTCTGATGTTCTTGCTCTCCAATGCAGTCATTTCCAAGTCTATCATCTTTAAGGTGGAACAAACCATCCGCTCCTTTCTTTGATATCTTCGAGTACTCATAGGGGTGTTCACTTGATGGGATGGAGTGTGGTCTATCAACCGACTCGGGTGGGTGGCCTTGGTATCCATTCCTTGGGTGTGTCGAGGGAGGCCTTGATCGCTAGGCATGTTTCTAGATTCATGCTAGGACCGGAGAGTATGTGGACTTCTATGATGATGACTCATTATGGTTCCCTACCCTCGATGATGGATGGTGAGATTGGTTCGGCTCGTCAGGGTTCAATCATCTAGAGAGAGATGAAATGGATAGCTCCTATTATTATTCTCTAGATGAGGTGGGTCATTGGTAATGGTACATTGATCAGCTTTATGGATGATTCTTAGATTTCGGAGATCCCTTTAGCCCGGTGGCCTACCTTTATTGCAATGGATGGTTTGGATATCAAGACAGTTGCTGACCTCCTATCTCCTAACGGCTCACAATAGAGTTATACTCTGGTTATTCAGACCTTCGAGTTCATCTTGGGAGCTAGGTCTTTTCTATTGCTCTGCCTGCACATCCCTGTGCTGATATCCATATCTGGATGTCTTCTATGCTGAGTAAAGCTCCTATGTCGGACTTGTATCATATGTTCAATGATGAGCCATAGAGGAGTTGTCAGATTGGTAATTGGATTTGGTCTCTACGTGTGCATCCAAGGGTGGCCCTCTTCTTATGAAAAGTTGCTTGGCGTGCCTCCCTATCAGAGCTCTCCTACATGCTAGAGGGATTGATCTTCCTCTCTCCCGCCTAGCATATGATGTAGATATTGAGACTATGAAGCATGTGTTATTCATTTGTCTGAGGGCTCGGCGTGTTTGGACGGCTGTGGGGTTGGATTTCATGCATGGCCATTCAGAGGATCTGGTGGTTGCCTTCTTGGATCTTCTGAGGTCTCCTTCTGACTCCTCCAGGTCTGGATTCCCTATTTATATGGCTTATCATATTTGGCTTTCTCGGAACACTTTGTATTCAACTTCTTGAGGTATTCCACTAGAGTTCTGGCTGAGAGAACTTGGGCCCATATGGAGGAGTTTCACACCGTGATTTTGGCATCCATGGAAATTTGGGATTCCGGCTTTGTTGCTAGAGTGCCCTGGAGAGTATTTATTTCTTGGAAGCTCCCTTCTTCAAGGTATTTCAAGGTCAACTTTGATAGGAGTGTGAGAGGATCTGAGAGTGGAGCCGCTTTTGTGATCCAGGGCTCTGGCTTAGGCATTATTGTCGCTGGGGATTGCAATCTGTTCGACTCTTCCGTTCCCCAAACAGAGCTTATGGCGGCCTGGGCAGGGATTCAGTATGCCTGTCAGTTTCTCATGTGGGATCATTTTATTATTGAGGAGGACTCTGCTATAGTTATTTCGTGGATCAAGAGGATAGTTAGTGCTGTTTCTGTTCATCCTTTGATTCGTGACATCGCTCTCTGATTGCAGGGTTGTTCCTCTTTTATTATCAGGCATGTTTTCAGAAAGGCCAATATGGCAGTGCGGATTGGATTGTCTCATTCATTGCCATCCATTCGGGACAGGTGCCGTGGATCCAATTAGACGAGTCATTTTTAGTATTTAGAAATTATATTTTTTAATTTTTTTAATATATTTATATTAGGATTGTTGGTTGGATGATTTATTTTTGTAAAGAAGAAAGGAAGGAGGAGGAGGAAGAAGGAGGGGGGGACCGTCCGAAAATGACCCCATTTAAGACTTGGACGAATGGCCAGGCCGACAGGGCAACCACTTCCACGTACCATCTCTCGCTGCCGTCCTTGGGAAGGTGGGAGGGATGATCAGAGAAATCTCCCGCCCACTACGAAGAACCTTTCGGTGTAGATTTGACTCGCGACCGGGACTTCTCATGGTCCATTTTATTTTATTTAAAGGATCGCTGGGAGGATATGTGCGACCTTTTAAGCCTAGCTGCGGACCAGTCATGAAAAATGATGGTGCATCCTATATTGATCAAGTTGATCGATACCGATATTTTTTCATAATTAAGAATTTTATATCTATTTTAAATTAAATTGAATCAGATCGGATTAATTAAATAAAATAGATTATACCAATTTGGATAGGATCGAATAAAAAAAATCCATCAAGTAAATATTTTTTTTTTAAAATAATTTTTTTAAATAAATAGATTAATCATTATTTGTATTCTGATTCGAATTCATTTCAAGTATTTTATTTAAAATTTATATTTATATTTTATTTTAAATTAGATATCCGGTGGGTCAGTTTGGCTGTCATTTTTATTACCGACCATCCGCTAATTTAGTTTTCGTGGGATCTCAGATAATGATGGTTGGATGAATGCCCACCACGTCTAAGGTCATCCAAGCGCTCCTCCATCCCTTGGGAGGGAATCCAGTACTTTGGCCTTTATGCTCGTCCTTGTTTCTAGTAGTGGGCACTTCGTGGCGGAAAATTTATCATTTTCTAACTGGTTGCATGCAAGTGGGTGAGACTTTGCTGTCTCCCTCCTCCTAGGTGCCATCGTGTCACACTCACCACCGGTCCCTTAAAAGGTACTTCTGATTGAAGTGGTATAAGAATGAACGACGACTTATTTTAGATCATATAAATATATATATTTTTATTTATTTATTTGGATGAAAAACGGATCGATCTAAAATTTATTGGCTGAAATTTTCAATAAACTTCGAACCGATCCAAAAAACGATTCAAATTTCGAACCAAAGTTTAAATATATCGGACTAGATTTTGGACTGTAAAATAGAATCTATTTAATTTTTGAATCAAAAAAATGTTCGAATTCGGCCTACAAATTTTTGAGCTGGCCCAGTCCTAAGAAGAGGAATAAATACTCTTTTTGATGTGCACGCATAACATGCATGGGAGAAGCAACTAATATCATATGGAATGAAGTAGCTCGAGCATGTGACTAACCCACAAGGCTACCGGTAATAAAAAAAATATATTTTTTAAATTTATCGAGCAGGAGGTTTTTACTTTTATATTTAAATTGAAGGGGACGCTATGAATGGTTTTTCTAAAATATCAAATCAGACTTTCTAAAAAGGATAGGATTCTGCTACAAGTAACAACATATGTTTTATTTTTAAATTTATTGAGCAGAAAGCATTTGCTTTGTTGAAGTAGGTACTAAGGTTATGAATAACTTTTCTAAAATACCAAATAAAAATTATTGAAGAGGATGGGGTTCGGCTACAAGTAACAAAATTATTTTTATTTTTAAAGTTATAGAATAGGAGGTCATTGTTTTTATACTTAATGAAGTTGAAGTGGATACTAAGGTTATGGATGGCTTTTCCAGGATATTCATTATGACTTTTCGAAGAGGATAGGGTTGGCTATGAGAAACAAAATATATTTTATTTTTAAATTTATTGAGTAAAAGGTCTTTGTTTTTATACTGATACTAAGGCTATGAATGATTTTTTTAAAATACCAAATGAGACTTTTTGAAGAGGATGGGGTTTGGCTATAGGTAATAAAATATATTTTGTTTTTAAATTTACCGGGTAAAAGATCTTTATTTTTATATTTAATGAAGTTGAAGTGGATACTAAGGCTATGAATAACTTTTCTAAAATACCAAATAAGACTTTCAATGAAGGTGATCTTCGACTACAAGTTACACAGCATGTTTTATTTTTAAATTTATCAAGTAAACTGTCTTGGTTTTTATTATTAATTAAGTTGAAGTGGATACTAAGGCTGTGAATGATTTTGTTTAAACCAAATAAGACTTTTTTGAAGAGGATGAGGTTCATCTACGAGTAACAAAATATGTTCTACTTTTAATTTTATCAAGTAGAAAGGCCATTATTTTTATACTTAATAAAGTCCAAAGGGAATACTGAGGCTATGAATGACTTTTTTTTTTTTATATATAAAAGTACTAAATGAAACTTTTTTAAGAGGATAGAATTCAGCTACATGTAACAAACTATGTTTTAGTTTCAAATATATCAAGTAGAAGGTCTTCGTTTCTATACTTAAAGAAGTTGTAGTGAATGTTAAGACCATGAATGATTTTTCCAAAATATCAAATAAGACTTTCTGAAAAGGAAAAGAGTCCAGCTACAATTAACAAAATATATTTTATTTTAAATTTATCCAGTAGAAGGTCTTTATTTTTATACTTAATGAAGTCAAAGTGAATGCTAAAACTTTGAATGATTTTTCTAAATTACCAAATGAGACATATAATTGAGAAACAAGAAAGCACAAACAGGACTCCACTGAGAAACATGAAATGTCAGAAAATAGGCACCAAAAAAAAAAAAAAAAAGAGGGAAAGTCTCCATGCACATACAATAGATACATCGAACCGGCAATAGGAAATCTCCAATCTTTGTTAGCCTTTTCAGTCATGAAGTTATCACAGTCGAGCATTTCGATGCAGAAAAAATCGAAGTTGCATTCTTCTTCTACCATCCACCTCCTTCCAAATGCACCGGCGTATCACACAAACGAGGGAGTCCCAAGCTCCCTGCCATGCAGATTTAGCTCTCCTTTCCCCACAGAATCCCCAGGATTGGAGAATGTCAAACCATCCCCTAATTCAATCACTAGAATTGAATGCTCAACAAAAAGAGCATCTCAAAATTATTTAAATATCAATATGAACAATAAGATCCAAAAGTCCAAACCCCATGCGCTAGGAGAAGTTGATGGTGATGAAAAAATTATCTCATGGAATCCCATTGTCTTTGTGTTTTCTGATATGGAGCATTGATCCATCAATATGAGTACTGAGCATGAATTTAAAGTTTTACTGTCAAAACATGACCATAATGCAAAAACATGTACTGTGTCAACTGGTTTGGCAATGATGCAGTGCCATCCAGAGTCTATAGTTTGGATCTTTCTCTCCATTGACAATTTGCACACATATTCATTAATTTTTTTCTAAAGAAATGCCTGACCGAGATGTAATCACTGCAACACAATGTCTATCCAACTCTCTTGATTAAAGTCTAACTGCTTAATTTCTTCATTTCTATCGTCTATCTCAGCTTTCTACTTCTCAAATTCTATTACAAATTGGGAGAAAATATAGAACATTTCCTGCTTGGCCTCGTTGAGTACGAAATAACAAATGCCATTAGTCAGCAATTGAAATTAGAGCTAACATGCATGAAAGAATCTAGCTCCATTTTCAAATAAAAACATAAATATGTCGATAATACAATATTTTTTTTTCTGCATCAGCATAAAAATAGGACCAAAAGACAAATAAAGAACACAACAGAGTCAATAGACAATCACAAACAAGGAAAATATATTCCCTATTCCATTCAGTCTTGTTTCTACATATTGCATTCAAATTTCTTTCTTTTTGCCTCGCATATGCTCCAACACTCAAATAATGAATCAGCACATGGAGGCATATTGCTCATAATGTGCAAAGAGAAATGCCTCATTGGAAGAGGACTGCTGCAATGCACTTATCCTGCTACCAGTTTCTTTTACGTTGACTGATGGCATTCAACATAAAGGAAGAAATCAATATTCTACCAGGAATGTTAACATAATATAATATATGCATATATATACATATGTAATGGACAGTAAGACACTGAAATCTATTGTAAACCTAAAGATGGAGTTTCTTTTCTAGATGTGAAACCTTGTAGCTACTGCAAGAATTATTTTCCTATATTTGTATTAAAACATGGAAATGGTGAAGTGATTTTAGAAGAAATGTGATGCACAATGAATCATTTTGTAACTAAATATGAAACAAATATGTTGAGGAGATGAGACAAAACAAAGATGCAAATAATATACTGGTAATAATTTTCAAATTAGGAGAGTTACATGTAACTTTATGTGAAAGTATTGGATTTTTATACTCTACATAGAAAGTGGAAGGTCAAGAGGTCAAACTGTTCTTGTCTTGGGTTCCAATAAATTTATATCAGGGAATTTGCTGTTTTTTCCCTAGAGCTTTGGATCAAAAATTGGAAATCTAATTATGCATATATACTTCGACTGCCGGTGAAAATCTTAATTTGTATGACAACAATATCCCTAAAAATAAAATTAGATAACCTTAAAACCAAATTAGATACTCTATTTATGCAAGAAGAGAACACCGACATAGCATAGGTGTGTTCACCAGGTATTCAAAGTCCTAATTTAAGAAAATGAGGGACCGGGCATTACATCTCACCTGCCATCTAATATACCCGCGTTTAATACCAACATCATATTGAAGAAATAGATACAAGAACAATATAAAAGCACAATTCAAACAAAAGAGACCATAGTGATTATGTTAATCCTTTCATTAATTAACGGTCAAAACTGGAAACCTACAGCAGCTCTACATATCTGAAAACAATATGTTCAAACATTATCACAACAAAATAATATTTTTTTAAGACATATTGACAAACATCTGGACGGCATAAGATGAAACCTTTTTTTGAGAAAACAAAGGCTCAACCATGGAACCCTCCCTGGCATAGTTGCATTGCGGTCTCAACACTATGGCAAGCATGGGAACACGACGGAGGGGCCTTTTGGACTCTCATTAGAAATTAATCTATACCATGCCATCTGTGTCGCTGAGGAAGAGATAAAAGCCCTAATGCCGAATGGTAAGTACTGTCTCAAGCATCAGCCTGATGTGAGAGCCATTTGTGAGTAGAAGCTTGGAAAGAAGTGAGGGCAGAACAGCCCTTCGGTGAAACCTAACCGGTTTAACCACAATGGACATAGTAGGATTGAAATGGGATCGGCCAGCCCAAAGCCCATCAGGCCTATGGGCTACAGGCTACGGGCTAGACCAAAAAAATTCAGGTTAGATTTGGGGAGTAATTCTTTGTGCATCGGTGCAGCAAATCCAGCATGGCCTGCACCGCATGCGGCTATTAATCAACGCTGGCATGTGGATGGGACGGGATATGGCATGATGGGATGGGTATAACAGGTTTTAATTTGAGCGTGACTAGCATTAAATAGGATTCAGCTTTTATTTGAAATATTCATCTAGCCCATTCCCTCCAGCCCCATTTTACCCGCCATCTTGCTTGGATAATGTTTCAGTCTGAAACATTCTGAAACATGCTCTGGTTTCTCAAACATGCTCTGGTTTTTGTCAAAGAAATCAATAAAGGTTGAAGAAGAATCTCCCTCGTGTTAAAATCTGTTATGACAGTTCTGTTGTAGAAATCAACATCGGAAAAATATAAAAATTAGCTTCTTCTTCTTCTTTTTCTTCTATCTGAAAAAGTACTCTATTTTGGTCCAAGGTTGGAATAAGGCACCGAAGATTTCCTTTGTTTTGATCCGAGTTTGGAATAAACTACCGAAGAATTCTTTATACGTTCAAGATAAAATGTCATCACCAACAAGAAGTAAAACATCTTTTTTAGTTTTCTTTTTATAGTTCCTTTATTACACCAACTGTTTTGGTAGTTAGAGAAAGTTAATGGTATTCTGGGAGTCATAACTCAGTCCACAAGTTATAGGTATTCCTAGTAGGAGGGGATAATAAATGTAGTTTAAGATTTTATACAGGGATATCATAGGTTTATAACTAGGGTATCGTAGTATTTGAACTGGGATGTCGTAATACTATTTCAGCATATATTTGTGAACTTTTTGCATCCATATCATGTTATGACATCCTAGGAGTCATAACTCAGTCCACAATTGATAGGTTCTCGAGGTAGTAGGGGTTAGTATATTTAGTTTCATGTTTCATGATCGGGTGTCGTAATATTTTAACTAGGGTGTCGTAACTTTTAAACTAGGATATCGTAACTTGAAAACTCTTTTTTTTTGAAATCTTTTTTCTTCCAGGTATTTTTATCACATTCAAATAATCTTATTCAAGCCAATGCACGGTTGAAATATCCCATGACGGAGGATAAAAGCTTTCATTTTCTGTTTTGTACCGATTTGTTCATGTTTCGATATTTTTGATACCCAAGTTTTTCCAGAAGCATTTTACTATATTGGAAGTATCATATATCATCAATGTATACCGAAACACTTCTGTTACGGAGGATCAAAATATCCGGTTTAAGTTTTTACACAGGGATGTCGTAGCTTTATAACTAGGATGTCGTAGTGTTTGAACTGGGGTGTCGTAATACTGTTTCAGCATATATTTGTGAACTTTTTGCATTCATGTCATGTTATGACATCCTAGGAGTCGTAACTCAGTCCACAAGTGATAGGTTCTCGAGGTAGTAGGGGTTAGTATATTTAGTTTCATGTTTCATGATCGGGTGTCGTAATATTTTAACTAGGATGTCGTAACTTCTGAACTAGGGTGTCATAACTTGAAAACTTCTTTTTTTTGAAATCTTTTTTCTTCCTGGTCTTTTTATCACAATTTAACAATCTTATTCAAGCCAATGCATGGTTGAAATGTCCCATGACGGAAGATAAAAGCTTTCATTTTCTGTTTTGTACCGATTTGTTGATGTTTCGATATTTTTGATACCCAAGTTTTTCCAGAAGCATTTTACTATATTGGAGGTATCATATATCATCAATGCATACCGAAATACTTATGTTACGGAGGATCAAAACATCCGGTTTAAGTTTTTGTATAGGGATGTCGTAGCTTTATAACTAGGGTGTTGTAGTATTTGAACTGGAGTGTCGTAATACTATTTCAGCATATATTTGTGAACTTTTTGCATCCATGTCATGTTATGACATCCTAGGAGTCGTAACTCAGTCCACAAGTGATAGGTTCTCGAGGTAGTAGGGGTTAGTATATTTAGTTTCATGTTTCATGATCGGGTGTCGTAATATTTTAACTAGGATGTCGTAACTTTTGAACTAGGATGTCGTAACTTGAAAACTCCTTTTTTTAAAAATCTTTTTTCTTCCTGGTCTTTTTATCACAATCCGATAATCTTATTCAAGCCAATGCACGGTTGAAATATCCCATGACAGAGGATAAAAGCTTTCATTTTCTGTTTTGTACCGATTTATTCATGTTTTGATATTTTTAATATCCAAGTTTTTTCAGAAGCATTTTACTATATTGGAGGTATCATATATCATCAATGCATACTGAAACACTTCTGTTACGGAGGATCAAAACATCCGGTTTAAGTTTTTGTACAGGAATGTCGTAGCTTTATAACTAGGGTGTCGTAGTGTTTGAACTGAAGTGTCGTAATACTGTTTCAGCATATATTTCTGAACTTTTTGCATCCATGTCTTATTATTGCACTGTCATGTCATATTCTATCCAATGCATAACTCATTATTTATTTTGTTGTAGATAAAATTTCATCTAAAACTATGTATATCAATGTTTATGATTTTATACAAATATTTCTACATATGGCACTGAAATTAGAAATTTGGATGAGGTTGCTGATATTGTTCAGAAGAATGCACCTTCACCTATCACCCCGATCACAGAAAATGAGTCTATTGATCCTAAAATTGGTATGGAGTTCAATTCCGCAAATGATTTATACAATTTCTACAATGGATATGCAAGGAGAGTATGTTTTGGAATCACAACAGTGTGTAGTAGGTTCAACAACAATAAAGAAATATGCTTCAAACACCTGGCATGTTGGAGGCAAGAAAAATCTAGAAAAGTCGATAACTCCATGAATCCTAGGGATACTAGCAAAATTGATTGTAAGGCTTCGATAAAAGCAAGACTAAATTCTAAAAATGGTAAGTGGATATTGGTTGATGTTTTCCTAGAACATAATCATGAGCTGTCTATATCATCAGCTGGTTATCTACGGTCCCATAGAAGGACCAGCATACCAGAAAAGGCATAGATCAGCAATTTACATGCCATGAATGTTTCCACAAGTCAAATATACTCTGCCATGGCTAGAAGGAAAGGGGATAGAAGATAATTAGATTTCACAGAAAAGGATGCTCATAATTTTATTTGTCGAGAACGTCAGAGTCAGCTGAAAGAAGGAGATGCACAGTCAATGATAATCCATTTCACACAAATGCAAGTTAAAAATCCAAATTTCTTTTATACTTTTGACCTGAATGATAATGAACAGCTCAGGACTATCTTCTGGATCCATCTTAGGTCAAGATTGGCAAGCACTTACTTTAGTGATGTACTGACATTTGACTCAACCTATTTGACTGATACATATCAAATGCCCTTTTGTCCATTTATCGGAGTTAACCATCATGGACAGTCCACATTGCTTAGTTGTGCATTGTTATCATATGAGACGACTGAGATATTTAAATGGGTATTCCAATCATGGCTGGATGCAAATAGTGATCAACCACCTAATGCCATCATAACTGATCAAGATAAGGCAATCGAGGCTACTGTTAGGGAGGTTTCTTCCAATGCACGACATAGATTTTGTCTTTGGCATATTTTGAAGAAGATTCCTGAAAATATTGGCCATATTTATACTGCAAATCCCAACTTTATGGTTGAGTTTGACGATGCGATATATGATTCAGTTACCATGGTATCTTTCGAGAAAAGATGGGCACATTTAATGGAGAAATATGTAGAATGCAAGGCCGTATATTGGTTAAATGACATATATAAATGTCGGGATAAATGGGTTCCAGTTTATCTTAAAGATACATTTTTTGTAGGTTTGTTAGTCATTATGAATGATTAATATTTATTTTTAAAATTTTTGAACAAACTTTTTATCTTATATGCTTCTATTTTTTGAATATTTATGAATAGGGATGTCAGCTTCACAAAGGAGTGAGAGCATAAATCACTTCTTTGATGGGTTTATAAACTCAAAGACTATGCTCAAGGAATTCATCGATAAGTACGAAGATGCTTTGGAGAAAAGATATGAAGCAGAAAATGAGGAGGACAATAAAATGTTGCAAACAAGTGCTTTCCTAAAGACATCCTCTCCTTTTGAGAGGCAAGCAGCAGGAAAATATACAATACGCATATTCAAAAAATTTCAGAATGAGGTCCTTGAAATGGCTGCATCAAATGTCAGATTATTTAAAGAAGTTGATAATCGTGATGTATATTCTATTAAATCATTTGAAAGAATTGAAGTTAATGGAATCAATAAGGAGATTATTAAAAATTACGAGGTTTCATATAACAAAATTTTGGAGGATGTTAAATGCCAGTGTGGATCCTTTGAGTACAAAGGTTACTTGTGTAGGCATGCCTTATTGATTTTTCATCAAAGCGACATATTTCGTATCCCAGATAAGTACTTCTTGAATAGATGGTGCAAGGACATGAAATATTAATTCGATGATCTCGAATGCAACACTCAATTTTGTGATAAAAGCACGCGAAAATTACGGTACGCACTCAAGAAATTATTTAAATTCAGATGTATTATTTTAAGTTTACATTAACCTATCATATGTCATGAAATCCTAATACAAATATTATGTTTTATTAATTGTAGATATGCTTTGATGAGTCATCGGATGATGAACCTTGCAGAGATAGCCTCCATGTCTAAAGATGCATTCAATTTGGTGATGGAAGATCTTACACAATTATTCAGAAGAGCTGTTGATGCTAATTGTGCAGCTAAGCAAAGCAAAGAACTTCTAATCAAGGATCCTGACTAACTTACTACGAAAGGTCGTCCACGAGAGAATAAAATTAAGAGTAGAGTCGATAAGAAATCAAAGAGATCAAGAAAAAATATGGATAAGGCTTATGTTGACACTCCTGTGCAAAATGAGAGAAAATGTAGTACTAGCAAAAGACAGACTTTCCATATTATAGTGGAAGTACCAGAAATAGTAATTGAACCCACTATACCTTCTTCGGACCCTTTTTTAGATGAATATGATGCTTATGTATGCAATCAACTAACACGGGATATGATATAAAATGCTGAATTATGGTATAGTACAATATATGTACAGTCTTATGTTTATTTAGATTATTGGATGAAATTTTAAACATGATGTATTGGACATTTTATATAATCTACTTATTTTTCCAGATCATCAGAAATAGTCCCGGCTGCTTAAAAATCAATAAAATCACCTGAAACAGCATTACGACACCATAGTTCAAAAGTTATGACATCCTAGTTCAAAACCTACGACACCATAGTTCAAAAACTACAATCATGTAGAAAATATAAGATAAAACGTTTATAATCCCTTCTATCCATATTTTATATCATCTATGGTTTGGTTATTGACTTCCAGATCATCAAAAATAGTCTCGGCTACTTAAAAATCAATAAAATCACCTGAAACAGCATTATGACATCCTAGTTCAAAAGTTACGACACCCTGGTTCAAAACCTACAATACCCTAGTTCAAAAACTATAATCATGCAGAAAATATAAGATAAAACATTTCTAATCCCTTCTACCCATATTTTATATCATCTGTGGCTTGGTTATTGACTTCCAGATCATCAGAAATAGTTCTGGCTGCTTAAAAATCAATAAAATCATCTGAAACAGCATTACGACACCATAGTTCAAAAGTTACGACATCTTATTTCAAAACCTACAATACCCTAGTTCAAAAACTACAATAATGCAGAAAATATAAGATAAAATATTTTTAATCTCTTCTACCCATATTTTATATCATCTGTGGCTTGGTTATTGACTTCCACATCATCAAAAATAGTCCCGGCTGCTTAAAAATCAATAAAATCACCTGAAACATCATTACGACATCCTAGTTCAAAAGTTACGACATCTTAGTTCAAAACCTACGATACCCTAGTTCAAAAACTATAATCATGCAGAAAATATAAGATAAAATATTTCTAATCCCTTCTACCCATATTTTATATCATCTGTGGCTTGGTTATTGACTTCCAGATCATCAAAAATAGTCATGGCTGCTTAAAAATCAATAAAATCATCTGAAACAGCATTACGATATCCTAGTTCAAAAGTTACGACATCCTAGTTCAAAACCTACGACATCCTAGTCAAAAACTATAATCATGCAGAAAATATAAGATAAAATATTTCTAATCCCTTCTACCCATATTTTATATCATCTGTGGCTTGGTTTTGATTTCCAGATCATCAAAAATAGTCCTGCTTGCTTAAAAATCAATAAAATCACCTGAAACAACATTACGACATCCTAGTTCAAAAGTTACGACACCCTAGTTCAAAACCTACGACATCCCAGTTAAAATGCTACAACACCCTATTTCAAATGCTACGACACCGTAGTATAAATACTATGACACCCTATCAAGAAATATAACATTCCTTTATATCATCATCAGAGTAATGAAGAATCACAAAATATTGATTGAATGAATTACATAAAACTATATGTAATAAGATAATGATATTCAAAACAATACAAGTTGAATGAATTATAGAATTTTTTTTTGAGAATGATGCTTAAAATATAATCCTCGAGTTAGTTACAAATTTGTATAACATATTACAGAAGTGAATGAATAGAAAAGAAAGAGTACATAACAAATAATTTGCTTTTATAGGCTAATTTTTAACAGCACTTTCAATCTTTTGATTCAGACTCTCTTTCAAAATTCTTGTTGCTAACTGGTGGCGGTACACGCTGATATCTTTTTCTGTGAAATTCCAAGTATCAGGCCTATCCCTGCGAGCAATAAAATCCATGTATTTCAAGCAAAACAAGCCACAGTCCAGTGATCCTGCAGCTTGGGAAGGGCATTCACTAATCTCTCTCATGGACCATTTGGATACCTCACTATTGTCACAGAATATATGAAACATTGCATCTACTATCTTTTGCCACTTCCTTGCATTTGCCTTGTACTTGGAATTGTATTTTTTTGAATTCAGATACATGAAAATCTTCTCTTGCATGTCAAACGCTACCAGGTGCCAGTGAAAATTTTTCGAGTTAATGATAGTGAAGAGAAATCAAAATTCCTTCTTATCTACATCACTAAGTCTATCAAATATCATATTCCCAACTGTTCCAGCAAGTTCATGATAAGGTGATGCTGATGTCAGGCACATACCAGAGGTCATCACAGGTGCAACTATAGTCTTATGATATCTTTCTACATTCTCAGCCCAGTTCTTTGTAATGAACTCCTGTCCGGCATCAATTATCTGTCAATACAATATAAACTGATTAATTATAAACTGAATATAATAATTATTAGAAAATATATCATTACATACATAACGATTAACAACAAAATGATGTAATACTCCATTACTTACATCATCGACTATCATGTTATTGTTTATCAGATCCAAAAGATTTTTTCTAATGATAGTGCCTTCAAAATTGTTGTCGTAGATGACATCTCTAAAATTAATAAACATGAATGATATTATATATTCTCGACTATAAATTAGCATATATATTAGAAAAAATAGGTTTAACTTACGAGTTCATCTCTTCATTCAAAAATATATTGATCAAATTTTCATCATCTTCAATTTGAAGATTCAAATTTGATTCCTCGGGCTGTGATATGCTCACCATATTCATCTTTTTTTTCGATGGGCCTGTTTTGAAAGCAGAATCAGCTACGATTTGGGAGGCCTTCCGTAGCCTAGGTTCTTTTTTTACCCTCTTGATAAGTAAAGGAATCTGGATTTCTTCTTTTTCCCCCTCAGCTTCATCACTTACAAGGGTGTCTTTAAATTTTTCATCAAAAATTTTTTCCACCTCAATCTCAGTATCTTTAGTATCCTCTCCCTCCGCCTCTTTCTGCCCTTCTTTATTGGCATTGGTACCTTTATTTACTAATGAACTAAGAAGAGTTTCAACTATCGCAAGTCTCTTATTTATCTCTTCAACTTCAGCCTTCACCTGTGCACAGCTTGCACAAGTTTTTTCTTTTTCGGAGGATGCTGTTGTTACTATTTTTTCAGGGAGAAGCCATTGTTCCGTTATCGTAGGCTCAATAGCTCCCTCCACATGCAAGCCAAGAATAATAACACAATAACCATATATTAATCATAATAATATATTGTTCATTAATATTATAATTAAAAAATATTTTTATTTACCAACTCATGAGGCTTTAAGTTTGTAAGGTCAACAATCTTTGTCTTCACCTGGCTGTCATACCATTTTAACAGCCTAGGCAATTTATTTGGATATGCTGGGGCTCTCAAGATACTATGCTCAAGGAACCAAACATGTACATAATAATCATGTATGTTAAATATATGGAAGATTTAAAATTAAGCAATTATACTTTTGCTGCATATTAATGATACTTACCAACAGAGCAGCTGTACACCCATACAGGGTTGGCTGCCTCCTAACCTTGCCACTTCTCTTGGTTAGGACTGGCTGGTCGGATCTCAAGCAAAAATCAGCATCTGGGAGAGACATAAGAGTCAACTCCTTTATTGTGGAAGCCCAATCTATTTGACCATGCTGGGATAAATCATCCAAGGGATGATAAATCTTGGGCAACATTGATTTGACTTTGTACACAAGAACGTTGCGAACATATATGCAATCCATAATCTCATAGTGTCCTCGACATCTTCTTGTAAATTGGATGAATGAAGTTGGGCAATTAACTTCTCCAGCCCCTTATTTTGTATATTTAATTATCTTCCAAATCTTCTGAATAAACGACCCTTCTTAACTTGATCTTCCATTTTGATTTTCTTTCCGTGGCATGGCAGACCCAAAATCAGGGCCAGGTCTTCGACGATGAATATAAGTTCCTTGCCACAAAAAATAAACTTGTTTCCTCCCTTATAGCATCTAATTATTTCAGCTAGTAGACACCCGTCGACAACAAACGGTTGTATGTCTACGAACGTATTGAAAGGAGTCTTTCGGATTATTTCTAAATGATAACTTGAAAAACTCATCTCCAAAACTTGTTCAACATACACTGCTAGCTTGCAATGGTTTTTAAACAATTATGAAGCCTTTATTCTAGGCTGCTGAAGCATTGGAAGATCACCTGAAATATAAGTAAAATATAAATGTAAGTTAAGCAATAAATTCAAGCAATAAATTTTAGATAAAAAATTTTATGACATCCTGGGAGTCATAAAACAAGCCACGGTTGCCATGTATTAGAGGTAGATGGGTTAAAAACTTATTTTTCATAATTTCTGCATGGGTGTCATAGGTTTTGAACTAGGATGTTGTAGGTTATGAACTAGGATGTCGTAATACTATTTTGGCCATTTTTATTAATGTTATAGCATCCGTGGCAATTTTATGACACCCGGGAGTCATAAAATAATCCACGGTTGCCATGTATTAGAGGTAGAGGGGTTAAAACTTATTTTTCATAATTTATGCATGGGTGTCGTAGGTTTTGAACTAGGATATCGTAGGTTCTGAACTAGGATGTCGTAATACTATTTTGGCCATTTTTATTAATATTACAGCATCCATGGCAATTTTATGACATCCTGGAAGTCATAAAATAATCCATGGTTGCTATGTATTAGAGGTGGAGGGGTTAAAACTTATTTTTCATAATTTCTGCATGGGTGTCGTAGGTTTTGAACTAGGGTATCGTAAGTTCTGAACTAGGATATCGTAATACTGTTTTGGCTATTTTTATTAATGTTACAGCATCCGTGGCAATTTAATGACACCCTGGGAGTCATAAAACAAGCCACGTTTGCCATGTATTAAAGGTAGAAGGGTTAAAAACTTATTTTTCATAATTTTTGCATGGGTGTCGTAGGTTTTGAACTAGGGTATCGTATGTTCTAAACTAGGATGTCGTAATACTGTTTTGGCCATTTTTATTAATGTTACAGCATCCATGGCAATTTTATAACACCCTAGAAGCCATAAAACAAGCCACAGTTGCCATGTATTAGAGGTAGAGGGATTAAAAACTTATTTTTCATAATTTCTATAAGGGTGTCGTAGGTTTTGAACTAGGGTGTCGTAATATCTGAACTACGGTGTCATGATTTCATATTATGAAGACTTAATATTTTTTTAAAAATTATCGTGAAATCTCTCTGTATAGATAAATTTCAAAGATTAACATTAAAATAGTAAAATAGAAATTACAACACTCTAGTTCAAAACCTACGACACTCTAGTTCAAAACCTACGATACCTTAGTTCAAAACCTACGACACCGTTGTTCAAAACCTACGACATCCTTGTTCAAAACCTTGGGCACCCTAGGTAAAAAACTCCGATACCCTTACAGAAATTGTAAAACAAAAGTTCACAAGCCAAATTCAAGCAAGAATCAAAAATTTTTCTAACCTGTTTCTGCTTTTGTAGCATTTTTCAGGACATATCTTAAGCGGGTCTCATCACCTCCTGAATAAACAATGATCGCAATATTTCCTTCCTCCATCTACATTTCCTTCTTGCATTATTTTCGTGTTTGTCGTCTGCGTTGAAAGACGAAATCACTTGTCTCCATTTTTTCAAGATTTCGAAGGTGTATCAAATATTGAAGGAAGATCACCAACGCTTTCTCGACCACCAAAGAGGAGCAAAAAACACAAAATGTAGGTAAACAATGGACGAACTCTAGGGTGGGGCTTCGTAGTGCAAATGGATTTTTTTTTCTTGTTTGCAGAATAAGAACCATTTTTCCTATACCGAAAATGATGAGGACAAAATAATCATTTTGCACGGTTGAAAAGACTGCAGGACGGCATCTGCAGCTTACGTATACCCCTCCTGTCATGCCATATCCCGTCCCATCTACATGCCAGCATGGATCAATAGTTGCATGCGGTGTAGGCCACGCTAGATTTGCTGCACCGCACGCGGTGCACAAAGAATTACTCTAGATTTGGGCTATCATACACATTCTATTTGTTTTTCAAGCCGGTCTCGGTTATGTTGTTGGCCTGGCTCGAGCCCGAGCCTGAGCAAGACCCAATATAGAACCCAAATTTAGATCCAAATCCAACTTGAAAAATTTTTGTTCATTTATTTTTTTCTTAATATTGACTTAATATTCATACCTTTTATGCATCCTTTTTGGATTTGATATGTACTTTGTGGTCTAACACCATTCATGAAGTATCATTTTCTTTTAAGAATATCGATGGTTCATCTCTGTTGCCACTAGATCACCTGGACTGGAACTTCGGCGATGTCAGGCATCCCGCTCGCGCTTCTGATCCTGCTCCCAGGCACGGATTGGACACCTGCAAAAGACCCCAGACCGGATTTCCGGCGGGGGACACTCCGACGCTCAAGTCAGCGGTCTAGGCATCAACATAATGGAAAATTCAAGAATAGCATAGATAGAAAAGGGAATGAATAGAGTGGAGTGTCCTCAGACCTTGCTTATCCTTGGAGTGTCCCCTCTTACCTTATTTATAGAGATTGTAATAACCAAATACGGTTGAAGTGGTTATAACAGAATAACCGAATAACCAAAAATGGTTGTAACCAAATAATAGAATAACCAAAGTGGTTGTAACCGAATAATATAATAACCGAAATAGTTGTAACCGAATAACAGAATAACCGAAGTGGTTGTAATAGAATAACCGAAGTGGTTGTAACAGAATAATCGAAGTGGTTGGCCTTAGTGGGCCCTAGTGGGCTTTGGGCCTTTATGGGCCTTGGGCCTTTAATGGGCCTGGATGAGAGGGATATAACACAGCCCCCCACTCCCGAGCTGAAAAATGTTGCTAGTGAACTGCTCCGACTTTGACTTTATTTTCAATGAAGGAAGTAATAAATAATAGCCTTTGCATTTTGTCAATTGGCCGATTAGATCTGTTTTTGACTGATAATGACAGAGAATAAAATAGGCTGGTCAGATCATCACTTAGATGCACTAGATTTGCCATAAGATTGACCATGTAGGTCATCCCAGAATAAAGATTGGGCTATTTTAGCACTTCATCAAATGGTAGTGTAAACCATATGGATTATTTTTTGAATTTTTTATAAAGAATAAGACAAGCTGATCAGGCCCACCTCGGCATTTCGCAGGGTAGATGCCTTTAATAGAGAATAAGATAGGCTAATCAGGCATACCTCGGCATTTCATAGGGTAGATCGCGTAGATCATCCTTATGCCTTTTGATAAAGATTAAGACAAGCTGATGAAGCCCATCTCGGCACTTCGTAGGGTAGATCATGTAGATCATCCTTATACCTTTTGATTAAGATAGGCTGATCAGGCCCAACTCGATACTTCGTAAGGTAGATCACGTAGATCATCCTTATGCCATTGATAATAAGATAGGCTTTAGTGAGCCTTTCCAGGGCTTCGGTGGGTCCTAATAAGATAAGCATTTGTGAGCCTTTCCAGGGCTTCGGTGGGCCCTGAGCATAGATCGACCTCGAACCTCTTGGGCGCTGATCGGCCTTTAAGAAGATACTGGCCATTTTAAGAAGATACTAGCCATTTAAGAAGAGACTGGCCATTTAAAAAGAAACTGGCCATTTAAGAAGAGACTGGCCATAAACATCAGCCTTGAAGAAAATATCGACCTTTAAAGATTCCTACAAAATAAATTTCTGATCGGGATTTCTCTGATAGGAGACACTCCTCAATTTAAGTTAGTAGAGTTCTAACAATAAAATGGAGAACTCTTTGATAAATGAAAGAGGTCTGAGTGATATGATGGTTTACCTCGGAGGCTCTCCATACCTTTTTTCAAGGTTGTCCAGTCATTGGATTTCTTGGTTCCAATATGCATTTCTTGGAATAGATTGGTTGGAAGAGACAGACCGAGATTCTAGCCGGATGACGAATTTGAAAAAATTCTTGGACCAGTATCATCGAGGCGGAGGAGCTCCAAAGTTTTGCTCCAATCCATCCCGATCCCACCCGGCCTCATGATGAGATCTGAAGAAAGAAAGAAGGAGACGCCACGTCATCCACATGGCCTCGTGATGGGACCTGAAGGAAGAAAGAAGGAGGCGCCTCATGATGGGACTTGGAGTCTAGTTTTCGTTTTCTCATGATGGCGCAGTTGGCTAGCGCGTAGGTCTCATAGCTCCTCTTGATTTATCCTGAGCAATGAGGATAACAGCGCATCATGGTGCGGGGGCGCATCACAACCATCTGATTATATGATGCCATCAGTGCTCTTGAGCTCTTTCTCCTTGCTTTCGGACTCCCCATTGGATGGAGTCGGAGTGGCAGCGGCGGCGACGGGAGGTGGAAGGAGAGTGGTGGTGTGGGTATGGCCGGACTCCTTTGGCGATGGGAAGGCCAACGGATGGTTAAACTGCGGTTGGATGCGGAAAAATCGATCGTCCTACCCACGTCTCCCAGATCCGGTGACGGGGAGGCATCGGCTATACCTCAACTAGAGATGAGGTGTCGGCCAGCAAAGGGAGACCATGGGAGGAGGAGAAGCCGAGGGTTTCGAGGGCCACCATGATAAAGAGGCCGGGAGGGCGCCCGTCACCGGCGAGCGGAACTCCATCGTCGTCCCCGGCGAGATTTACTCCTTTGGCCTCTCCTTTAAAGCCGGTCTGCTTGTCCCAGGACAGCAGCGCCGCCGGAGTGGAATCAGGCACGGTCACCATCTCCCTACCCCCGGTCCGAAAGTTCGAAGATGGAGGGGGCAGCGGCCGTAGGGCCGGCGGAGAACTGCAACAGGCAGCGGGGGCTCCGGCAATGGCACCGGACTTAAACTTGGAGAGGGAGCAGCCAGCCCACTTGACTCGGCTAACCAGACCTGGGTCAGCATCTCCCGGTTCGACATCCTCCAGGCCGACGCCATCGAATTCCTCCGCGTCTCCACCGCGGTGACCGACAGATTCGAGGGATTCCTGGGCGACGAAGGCGCCAGACTCAAGGGATCCCGGAAGGTCCTGGATGGCGAGTTGTTGCTCATCCAGACGTCGTCGCCCCTATCGGCTTTGGGTTTGATTTCAGCCGAGTTGGTCTAAAGCAGTTCTTTAACTAATTATATACCTAACATCGGGACCTCGCTGATATGGGCCCGATGAAGGTTTTTTTCCTTCAGCAGTTCTTTAAGTAAGAGAATCTTCGGCTCCGCTAAGGTGTCAAAGTCCCTCGCATCGGATCTCAGGACTTTCTTTCCGGCGTTTGCATCCAAACGCGGAGTTTTCTAGTCTGTGTTAAATCTCCAATGGATATAGTATGCAAAGAAGAAGCTGGATTTCCACCCATTTATGGCACTAGGGGTTCCTTTCAATAATCTTCGGTCAGGCCGAGAACCTATAACCCACCACCTTTTACCATGGAAATCTCTTTTTAACATAAAAAGATAGGTGAATAGGGAGGTCTTCGGCTCTACATTCCTAAGTTTGCAGAGAACTAAAAACCCGCAAATACTCCTAAAACTATTGGGAGTTAATTGAGCCGGGACTACTTGGTAAAGGTTGAAAATTCTGGTAAAGAAGGGGTGCAGTGGAAGCCGAAGACCAGCCTTAAGGTGGTCTTCGTAAATGGCAATTGAATGCATAGGGGCCTTATCTATCTTCTCTTCGGGTTTTGGAAGAATGAGTTTGAAGGTTCGAGGGTTGTGGAAACGCTGAGCGTAAAGAGCTTGGAACGGAGTCAAATGATCTTTTCGGACTCCTCTTTCTACCCGAACCTCTCCCTCTATTGGTTTTGCCCCCCGGAGAACCCCTGTTGGATCCAACTCTCGGTGGACTCCTCTCAGTTTCCCTTCCCATTGTTTCCCTACCGATGTCACCCCCTGGTGAACCTATACTAGGGGAAGGATTCCTACTAGATTCTGACATTGTAAAGAAAAAGAAGAAAAGAAGAAGGAAAGAAGGGTTTTCTAACCTTTGAGAAAGTGGCAATGGCGGACTACGCTGCAGAGCAGGGAGAAAGAGCGCGGAAGCGAGGAAAATTTTTTTTTCTGAGGGGTTCTTCCCCCTTTTATAGGTAAAGGTAGTGGGATTTCGAGGTGGTTCGGAGATCTGACTGATCGTGCACCGTATCGATGGTTTTGATCATGGGTACGGCTCTCCAGAAATTTCATTAATGAGATAAGCCATTGCGATCCGCGTGAAATATAGTTATTGGCTGTGATAACGCCAACGATGTAATCATGCTCTGGATGACTGCCACGTGTCCGATCTCGGTTGAATAAAGATCTCTTTTTTGAGAATTTCTCAGGATTTTTTCCAGAATCAAGATGTTTCCTTTAAAAATAGCCAATAGCAAAATGACACGTGTCTTCACCACGTTTTATCTCACCACCGAGTAGTTATGGCGAAAGATATGTCAGGATTCAATGCCATCATTACTTGACAGTCATCAGTAGAAGACAAAATTAAACTACTCCCATTCTTCGAAATTTAATCATTTCGAACTTGGGAGTAGGGGACAGCTATTATGATATCACGATTTTATTTCAATTAATTATTGGACCGCTCTCAGAACTAATCTCGATTTTTTCTCTTTTGGTTTATTGGCCAAATCAGCTGACAAAGGAAAGGGTCTTCGGCTTCGTATTATCATCTCGATCTGAAGACCATGCCTAATATATATGGCTTTGTATATTAGTCTTGTTCTGGAAGATGAGATTATTAGCTCTGGGTCTTCGGCTTCGTATTTTTATCTCGGTCCGAAGACTATGCCTAATATTTATGGCTTCGTATCTTTATCTATGATCCAGGAGATAAGTTATTTACTGTTTTCGGCTTCGTACAATTACATTGATCCGAAGACTTAGCCTAACATCTTTATTTATGGTTTTAAGCCAGGTTTATTATCTTTATCTATGATCCAGGAGATAAGTTATTTACTGTCTTCGGCTTCGTACATTCATCTTGATCCAAAGACTTAGCCTAACATCTTTATCTATGATTTTAAGCCAGATTTATTTACGCTATGTCTTCGGCTTCATACAATTACCTTGATACGAAGACTTAACCTCCCAGGCGAATATCTTCAGCTTTATTCCTTCAATACAATCCGAAGAGCGTATGATCTTACTTTTAGACTGAAAGTGTTTACTTTTGTTACTTCCAAAATAGACTCTTCTGAAGTGTGTAGCTAACATTCCCTTCAGGAGCACTACTAAAGAGAATATTGATCTCACTTCGGATTTATTCTTGAAGGAGGATTCTTGGACATGTGGATTTCTTGGACAAATAGTTGAAATCTGTTTTGGTTGTTGCAACCACCCACATGGTCCAAAACCTCGGATTGGATAAACTCCGAGTGTAACTATTTTTCCGATAGCCACTACTTATGGTTATGAGGAGGTTGCGTTCGCCAACTCCTATAACCGTAAGTAGTTATGTTGGAGCCTATAAAATACTGGTAAGAGGGGACACTCAAGGAGAATTTTTCTGGTTCATTTTCTTTTCTTTTATATCTCGAATTTTTCTTTTCCCTCTCTACTTTCAAAACTCTCGATTCTGCTGCTGCCTGAGCTTCTACTGACTTAGGTATCGGAGTGTCCCCCGCAGGAAAATCTCCGGTCAGGGATCCATTTTGCAGGTTCCGGTCGACGGCGATCTAGCGGAAGACCCACTCCATCCGATCGGCAGAGGTTCAGCATCAACAATCTCTATTAAAATCAGGCATTTCCGACCCTAGAGAACTAAGAGAAGGGAGAAGAGGGACGAAGGAAGGGTATAAATAATTTGAGCCCAAATGCTATTTGGTCGGACCCGCTTTATGAACCCAATTAAGGCGAGAACCATTTGATCTCTTGACCAGTTGACCTTCCACTTTTTATGTAGGATATAGATTACAAAAGCTTATTAGACCAGCAACCTTGATGCTACAAGTAGAAAGCACCATGCAACATTGGTTTTGTTCCCATATTGCATATTATGTCTAAATTGTCTTCAGAAAGTAGTGAACAAAGACTGCATGCCATCCAACAAAAGATGTGGTTAAACTTCATGGGTCACACACCATGTTTTTAGAGTAGAGTGCAGTGATGTATTTAAAACCTATTAGTAAGGGATGAAGTTTGCCATCTTGAAGAAGTGATCCAACACACTGCAAATAATCAAGACTCCCAGTATGCTTTCTCATGATCATATTCTCCATGTTCAACCACATCCACCTTCGGAATGCAAATAAATTTCTCAGCACCATCTACATCCTTCTACCTTGAACTAGACCAACAAAGCAGACAATGAAGTGGCAGTGCCTCAACGTCATGATGATCCCTCCCCTTCTAAATTGTATGATACAAAAGTAACCAACTTCATCTTTCCTCGGTTTAGATAATAATCCATAAAGATCTCTCATTTTGTTTATATTAAGCCTTGCCACTCATATTCAGAGGCACTTCCAAATAGCTTCAACTTTTCCAACATGCCCCATTTAGCATAATCTCAAATTAGTCCATCTGCTACTTGGATATCATTTGTCAATTACTTGGTTTTCATAACTTGAACCATATTGTTTCACAACTTTGAAAATCCTTCAGGCTCATCGATGGCTGTCATCTGAATCATATTGTTATAGCTTAAATTACCAACTTAGGATAAGCAAACACTAAAGGCAGCTAAGTACTTGATGAAACTTCTAAACATCATTGAACCTGTCTAAGATGCCCTCTTTAGCATAAACTCGAGTGAATAAAATCTTTTACTTAAATATTATCTGTAAGTACTTGGATTTTCATCACTTGTTGAGGTCCTTCTTTTTTTTTTTTGCCTTTTCCTTATGGGATCTGGGCCTGTCCACTCAAAAGATGGTCCTGGAAGGTTGTAAAATAGGCCAAGCCATGAATCCCACAAGATTTTGGACCCAACTATTCAAACAGACTTTAACAATGTTTCGAGACTTAAGAAATCATTGAAACTCATCGGTGATTGTCATCTGGATTGTCTTTAATTAGACAGCTTAAATTCACCAACTTAGGATAAGAAAACACCAGAGCAAGATAAATACTCTGCGGGAACTCTAAACAGTTTCAACTTTTCTAATACACCCTCTTGAACATAAACTCAAGCGAATACATTTGCCACTTGGATATCATACATCAAGTACTCCGATTTGCGTAACTTGAACCATGTTTCAGAACTTAGGAAATCAATCAGACTCATTGGTTCCCGTTGCTTAAATCATGTTTACATAGCTCACAGTTCACCAACTTAGTGTAAGCAAGCTCTAGAACCAGCCAAGTGCAATATTATTAAGACATGATTCCCAGTATGATCATATAAATTATGTACTAGTAAAAGGCTACGATATTTTGAGCTTCATTATGCTTCTATTGGCACTCAAGAAACTAATCAACCTTGTAAAATGATGCCAATCAGCAATCATGAAGGAAACCAATAATCGATTTCCCAGCAGAAGTATGGATGGTGGTCTGAGTCATGTTAACCCCTGATTCTGAACTGACTTTGGAACCTACAGCTTATAACCATAAGTTTTAGGATAGTTATTTAGCCATGTTAAGAAAGTACTTCTGTTTTGTCTTTATTGAATAAAAGATCCTGGTTTAATTGGCTAGCTATTTTAGATAGATATTTATTTTCACAAATATTTTACTGTTCTTATATTTGTGGGTACCCAAACTAGTCTACTAGTTTTTTTTGCAACTTGTTTTGTGAAGTAACCACAAAATCAAAGTCATGTGGATTATAGCTAGGAACCATACGGTAAACTACGTGAATTTTGCATGTTGACATGCATTATTTGGTTTTAAGAAAGCTTCAATTATTTATGCAATCACGGACATGGCCTGCAATATAAGATGTTTGATATAGGATGAATGAGAAAACGATAGAATGAAACTTAAATATCTAAATAAACTACATGTGTTTTGGATTGTGCGTGTTATTTCTCATAATTTTTATCTTTGAAAGCCATTTTTATTATTACTTTTAACCATCCCTGACATTTTAAACCAAACAATCCATAATTTTATTTACATGTTAGAAAATTAGGGATAGAAATCATAATTTATAACCTAACTTGCTAACCTGACTTGTTGTCAACCCAATGTAAGTAGATTTGGATTTATATGTGGATCATAAATGGATAGATCGGACTTGCTTTCTTTAGGTTAAGGATCAAGGTTAGATTTAGAGTTCTAACTTAGTTAACTTGTTTTAATCTATTAATAGATAGATCAAGTCGTACCCGGAGTTGTCTAGCCTACTTAACTTGATTAAAATCTATTTAGCTCACTTAAACTTATTTAACCTAATTTGATCAATCCATCAAATGGATCGTAAGGGTTATATTAGCTATTTACTAAAAGTATTATATTTGGATTTGGATTTTTAATTTATTTAATAATTAGGTTGACTTGATTAGTAAATATCCAACTTGAGCTCCACCCGACCTAATTTGACATACTATCGGTTGTCGCCAGGGAGTGGTTATGATTTATTGGATTTTATCCATACCCTTACAAGATGAATAAATCTACAAACGTAAACTATAAGGCAGTGTTTGGAACGGGAATAGGGACATGGAATAGACCCTTATTCCCAGCTATTCCTCCAAACGGGTGTAAAAAATTACGTGGGCCCTACACCTTTTCTTATTCCAGTCAACGGCTCTTATTCTCATTTTGCTATTCCATGCCCCCCCATGGAATAGCCCTATTCCCATTTTTCTTATTCCAGGAACAGTTTAAGAAAATAAATTTATTTTTAATTTTAAATTAATGTTAATAAAATTATTTTTAAATTTATATTTAAAAATACCATACAAATAAATTATTTACTTAAATATAAAATATTTACTATAAATTATTATTAATATAAAAATTATTAATATAAAAAGTTTTAAATTAATGTTAGTAAATTTTTAATAGATCATATTAATAAATTATTATTAATATAAAAAATATATTTACTTAAATATAAAATTAAATATGAATTTTATAAATCATTTTATCTTATTATTTGATCAGGGGTATTTTTGGAATTTCAAAAAACTCATTTTCTATTCTTGATGGAATACAGGCTTATTCCCATATCATCTAAACACTATTTGGAATAACTCCGCATTAATTGCACTTGAATAAGGTGGAATACTAGATTTTGATCCAAACAGAAATTGAGAATAACAACGAGAATAGACTATTCTTGAGGAATACCTATTCCTATTACAGGAATAACTTTTTGCCATTCAAAGGGCATGGAATAGGCCCTTATTCCCAGCTATTTTGCCAAACGGGTGTTAAAAATAACATGGGCCCCACACCTTTTGGTATTCCGGTCAACCGCTATTATTCTCGTTTTGCTATTCCATGCCCCCCATGGAATGGCCGTATTCCCATTTATGTTATCCCAAGGGCAACTGAGGGAAATAATTGTGGCTTTTTGACTTCCGTCTTCTTCGGCTTGATCTCTTCCTTCGCCGATTTTAGGGTTTAAGGTAATTTCTCCCACCTTGGTGTCGGATTTCAGGGCTCCATCGGCTTCATCGCTACATGTTATTGGTAAGTTTTCTTCGAACTTGAGATCGACGATATATTTTTTTTGCAATTTGGTGCTTCCCATTTCCCCTTCGGTTCTTTCTTCTAAAAGGGGGGAGAGAACAGGGTAGGGGAGATACAGGGGAGGAGGAGGGGAAGGGAGGGTTGCAGGAGGACCTAGGGGCTCCGAGAAAGGGGACATTTCTCCCTCCGAAAGGTCTTCCCCCCTTCCACGAAAATTTAAGACTATATTTATGGGTATGGTTGCCAAATGTTATGATGGCCTGTTGCTTGTGGCCTCTATTCTGTGATTCGCCGAGTCCTTGGGGATTTCTTTTTTGTTTCTTGTGGCCTATTTGCATTCATACGTGATTGCAGCCCTTACTTTTACCTTATTGGTGGCAGCCCTTACTTTTTTCTTCCTTGTTTTCATGGCTTCATTTCTATGGTGTATATGGGAATTGTTAAACTATGCATGATGTTGCCCATGGTTTATGATGTGAATGTATATTTTGAATTATGTTTTTAATTCAGCAGCCCATACTCATTCTATTATATCTTCATTGAAGTATGTTTTGTAAATGTTATTTTAGCCAAATAATGACTTTTTCTTGTATATTTTGTGAATGTTATTTTAGACATTTTACAAGTTTTGGTAGCCTAAGAGTCGGTATATAAATGTTTTGGCAGTCTGGAATTATATCTTCGTATGTATTTTCAACTCTTGTGAATGTTTTCATGATGTTTTTCTTACACAGCTTCATCATGTTGTATGACGATGTATGTTTATATGCATTATTTAGGGTTTTCTGCATTGATTTTGGCAATGATGATGGGCTGCCTGTTGATTGAGCATTGCTGGAAGGCCGGAGTGGAATTTCATATTTGTTGTTTTCATATTGTAGCCGTAATGCTCAAGTGACATTAGCTTTGCTGTCTTGAGCCATAATTTGTGACTATATATTTGTAATAGTTACAAATTTTAATATGACACTAACTATATATTGTGTGGCAATGATGATGGGCAACTAATTGATTGAGCATTGCTTGGAAGCAGGAGTGGAATTATACATTTGTTGTTTTCCTTTGTTGCCGTGATGCTCAAGTGAGATAACATTCGCTGTCATGAGCCATATTTTGTAAATATTTATTTATGCTAGTTGTTATGGCAGCCCCAGTGTATGTCATGCTTAACTTATTGGTAGCCTTTAAAACTTTTGTGTGCCAAATTCAGATTGTGCCATCCGTGCCATCTGTGGCATGTATGCGTGTGAGGTAAGTATTGTTGGCAGCCCTTTCTTTCTCAGGTTTGTTATTATGGACAGGTGCTTCTTTAACAGTAACTCAAGTGCTGGTTACAAATGAGTATAGCTACAATAAAGGTATGTTATTGTAACATCAGGTATTTCTTATTTCTACAAATCACTGTTGATAGTACTATGATTACATATCTTATTATATATCACAGGAAAAGCACAACTATGTCAGATTGTGTGCCATTATATCACTCGTGGATGAGATCACCATGCTTCATGGTCCATCATATGGTTGCTTCTAGCAGTTATCAGGCTACATCACGCTATATGAAGGAAGCATTCTGCTGTCTTGTATAATGTTGTTGAAGCTCAGTTACTCATTTGGTTGTATTAAATTTAATGCTAATTGTAAGCTCCTGTATATTTTAAGACAACCATGTCAATGTTAAAGCCTTTGCTCCCTATGTTGAAATTCCTACTGGGTTGTCGATGTTAGACTTGGGAGTTGGATGGAATTGTGGATTCAACTGTATTGATAAACAATGTCTGTGAATATTATTTCTTGTGATTGTTATATGTGTTATTCGTCTTGCTATAATGTTATGATGCAGTTTGAATGTACAGATCATTGTGATATATTACATTATGTAAACATTAATATAATGTGAATAACTAGGCTTGGCAATTTTCTCAATATATGATACATTTATTTTTTGATGCTAATCTAAGGGGAGTATTTTAATTTTTTTTATAAGTTTATCATTACTTTTGTATATGGTTGGAACGTAGTAGGGCTGGCCCGATAGGCTTCAGGCTGGATCGAAGTCAGGCAGGGTTTCAGATCAGGCCTAAATACATAGGACTGGACTTCAGGGTTTATACTAAATTAATTTATATAACTCAACTTAATTGCTTTGTTAAATATACCATAATATTAAATTATCTAGTATAACATATTTTTAATAGATCAAATTAATAAATTAATATGAACAAAAAATTGTACTTATTTAAATATATAATTAAAAAGGAATTTTATAACTCAATTTATCTTATTTGTTAAATATACTATACTATTAAATTATTTAGTATAACATATTTTTAATAGATCAAATTAATAAATTAATATGAATAAAAAAATTATACTTATTTAAATATATAATTAAAAAGAAATTTTATAACTCAATTTATCTCATTTGTTAAATATACCATAATATTAAATTATTCAGTATAACATATTTTTAATAGATCAAATTAATAATTTAATATGAATAAAAACTTATACTTATTTAAATATATAATTAAAAAAAAACTTATAACTCAATTTATCTTATTTATTGATCAGGAGTAGTATTGAAATTTCATAATATTTCTTTCTTGTTCTTAATAAAATATAAGTTTATTTCAGGTTTATTTCTATGTCATTCAAATGTCATTTGAAATAATACCGTATTAATTATACTGGAATAAGATGAAATATCAAATTTTGATCCAAACAAAAATTAAGAATGATAACAAAAATAAATTATTTTTAAAAATTATCTATTTTTATTATAAAAATAATTTTTTTATTATCCAAACACTATCTAAATAATTAAAAGTTATATGGATCCCATGGGTGGCTAAAGTTTTATATGCTGATATGCATGCTCGGTACCGTAAAATTAACTTCTCGTGTGCACGGTGACTGTAATCGGTCGCCAAAAGGTACCGGCTCGACGTGTTGTTGGTCCGTACGCGAGTCTTTACACGAGCAACGGCGACAGGGCAGCGCGCGGGCGCGATACGCCGACAGGGAGTAGGTTCACCACCGGCCAGAAAGACGGCGTCCAAGGCGGCGCCAAGAAACTAGAAAACCAAACAAGGGCTTCGCTTGCCTCCCTCCGCTTCTTTCCCTGCCATAAGAGAGGGAGGGAGAGGACGAGAGAGAGACACCACGGGTTCTCAGATCCTCTCCGCTCCGATTCTCCCCAAGTTCCCTCGCCCACCGATCTCCCCCTCTTCCTTCTCGATCTCGATCGCCGGAATCTATCGCAGTCCCTCTATACCCCTCGCTTCCCAGGGCCCAAATATATTCCGTTCTAGGGTTTTGCTCTGAACCTGCTTTCTTTTCTTGATATGGACATCGGGACGGACGACCGGTATGGCAACAAAAGGGCCCACCAGAGGATGGGTTCCTCGGCGACGGCGGCCAACAAGGTCTGCTACCACTGGCGGGCGGGGCGTTGCAACCGCCACCCTTGTCCCTTCCTCCACAGCGAGCCAACGGCGGCGCCAGCCCACCACCAGGGCCATGTGTGGCGGAACCCTAACACCGGTGCCGGCGGCAGCTCAAACCCCGGCCCCCCTTCTAAGTGGGGGAAAGGGAGGGGGGGAGGGGCGTCGGGCCGGCTCCCCGCCAAGGCCTCGGACAGGGTCTGCAACTACTTTCTTGCCGGGAATTGTACGTACGGGGAGAACTGCCGGTTCTTGCACTCATGGTTTATAAGTGATAGCTTCTCTCTTTTGACCCCTCTCCAGGGGCACCAGAAGGTGGCTTTCTTTACCTCTTTATGCTCCTTTCTCCTTGGTTCATGTTCTTTTGATCCGTGTCTTTGGTGGGTTTTGGTGGTTTTGATCAGGAGTTATTTTGGCAGGTGATTACAGGGATTGCACTTCCATCAGGGTCGGACAAGTTGTATTCAGGGAGCAAAGATGAATCCGTTCGGGTCTGGGATTGCCAGACTGGGCAGGTATAAATTCTCCTGGCATTGTTTGGCCATGGAAGATTGGAATCATACAACATTTAATTCATCATGTCTGTGATAATAGTGTGCTGGGATCATTAATTTGGGAGGTGAAATCGGTTGCATGATCAGCGAGGGGCCATGGGTATTTATTGGTATTCCCAATTCTGTTAAGGTGAGATTTTTGATAAAATTTGTTTCTTATGCTTCTTGGTAAAGTTTGAAATCCACATTTTCATGTATCTATCAGTCTGCTTGCATTTTGAATTGCCTGTAGTAGCTTGGATGTGGATGGTTTTGCTTGCCTGGTGGTGAGCATTATTGTATCTGTCGTTTTGTTTTGGTGGTCATACAGGCATGGAATACACAAACTGCAGCAGAGCTAAGCCTCAGTGGACCTACTGGACAAGTGTATGCTTTGGTTGTTGGTAGTGAGATGCTTTTTGCTGGGACACAGGTATTCCCCTTTCCTCTTTGGTCATGTCTCAAAATTCTATCTTAATTTTGTATGGAGTTAAGTATAGATGAATTGTACAGGTCAAGGCACATGCTTGAAAGAAAAACCCATGTCTTTCTTCTCTATGCTGCAGGATGGACGTATATTAGCATGGAAGTTCCGTGCAGTAGGGAATTGCTTTGAACCGGCAGCTTCTCTTAGCAGCCATCAACTTGCTGTAGTTTCATTAGTTGTGGGATCAATGAGGCTCTACTCTGGCTCAATGGATCATACAATAAAGGTAAGATTTTTCATGATTTTCCCCTCAGTTTATATTTTATTTGAAATGTGATATATTTAAAATTTAGTTTGTTGAAAGGTTCACAAAATATTACCATGATCTATATTGGTTAGGTTAGGTTAGGTTAGTGTAGTGTCATACCATACCTGATGCGGGATGACCTAAGATTGAGATGAAAGCAGGAAATAACAGAAACTAATTTTTTTAATATTTTTTTAGAATTTTAATTTATAGGCTAAAGTTCCGAGAAGTAAGTAAAGACTAGCATGCAACTAGTAATGAAAAGAATTAACATACCCACATATGAACACATGCAAAATAATAAAACCAGGATCTCGGGAATTGAGAAACCTCCGGTTAGGATAGCATATCTTTAATAAATCAAAAATCAGGAGGGGGAAGATTGTACCAAGCATCGATTCGAAGATCCTGTCGATGACGGGTCACACAGCACTCTGGATCGTCGACTGGAAGACAAGCCTGTAGTTCCTCAGATCAATCAGAGGTTCGGTCTAGGAGGCAAAGAGGGCCTCCTCTTTAGAGGTGAACACCTCGCAGATGTTGCAAGCGTCGGAGGTCAGTATGAGAATAAATAAGAAAGTAGAATTATGGAACTAGGGTTTGAAGAAAGATGGAGGCAGGGTTGATTGAAGCTAGCGGCTGGGAGGTGGAAGAAGACTCCTTGCTTGAAGGTCGGCTATGGCTTCTTCACTTTGGGAGGGATTAGGGTTTGGAAGGCTTGCTTTGGTCGGCCAAGGCTAGGATGGATTAGGGCACACAATTAACTCTTACACACCTCAACACAAGAACCAGCTTAAAATTTCAACAGAGTTTCATTCATGAATAATAGATGCTTACAAGAGGGGGAGGGGTGGGTATTTATAGATGTTTCCTATGTCCTCTCCTTGTTAGGATAAAATTACAAAGTTGAGTGGGAGAGGGATTACGAATCTGTTTAAAACTAAGAGTATACAATTTGAATAGAAGTAGAACATAAGCTCCTTGTTTGAAGTGGATTCCTCTCCTCCTTTGACTTGGTCAAGGGGCTTCATTTGGGCTTAGACGCCATCCTCTCTTGGGCTTGGACTTTGGGCAGCAAGGGGCGGTCTTCATTGGGCTTGTGCGGCCTTCAAAACTTGGCTTGGTGCATGGGCTTGGATATGACTTTGGACGGCCTCCAAGGTATGCTTGGGCTTTGATGCATGTCCCCTGGTGGGCTGGAAACCAACTTAGAAGTGGACTTGTGAAAGCCTGGGGTACCATGGGTTTTTGGACTTGAAAAACTTCTGGGCTGGGGCGCCTGGAAGGGGAATATTTCTGGATGGTGCCTGGAATCTTCATGTGAAGAGACTTCATGGGCTTCTACTTTGACTTTTGCTTTGGTGCTCCTCTTGTATGAACCTGGACTTGTACTGGACTAATACAACTTACATGACTCAATTGGACTGGACCGAGGTTGAGACGACTCAATTTATTACAGGACTCAAATTCAACTTAACCGAGCTAACTTCATTACAAAACTCTTAACTGGACTATCTTTATTACAATACTTGATTACAAAACTTGATACATTATTAAGGATTCAAGAAAACCCTAATCAGTAAACTAGATAGGGTCCAGTAATCTTTGTCGGATCCTGGTGCCTCCACCAATTCTCCCGGGACGGGAGGAACTCGACCCCATCAAGTAAGGGTCAATGCGGCTCTTATATTGCTCAAGAAGGTCTGGGTTGAGGCGCTGCAGATCCTCTTGGATGATCCACGAGTCCTCGGATTCCGACCAACCTTGCCATCGGATCAAATACCGTTGATAGCCTTTGTTTCGGGTACTGATAGCTTGATCGTCCAGGATGCGCTCAATTTTTTCCTCACTAATAGGCCAGTTTGTCGGTGGACACTCTGGGGTGGGTTTACTCTCAAGGGAAGGGATAGGTCCAAAGGACTCGCTAGGTATCACTGTTGGCTCCCGGTACTCCACAAGGTCTGAAATACTGAAGGTGGAACTAATACCTAATTCGGATGGCGATTCGAGTACATAGGCATTGGATCCAACTCTCTTTATTATTTTGAACGGTCCAGCTCCGCGAGCATGTAATTTTTTTACGGTCCCTAGAGGGAACCGCTCAGGCCTAAGCCTGATCATCACATAATCCCCTGCAGAAAATTCTTTAGCTCTTTTTTAGGAATTAGCCAAGTTTTTATAGAGTTCATTACTTATGTTTATCTTCTGACTAATGTCCTGATGTAAATGCTGTGCAGAGGTTAGTGCAGGTGTGGACAGATGGATTATGTTTGTGGACTTATTGGACTCAAAACCAATACCTAATAGACTCGACTAGGCATTCCTATCGAAGAAAATTTATTGGACTCTTTGGGCCAAAACCTACTAGACTATAGACTCTCTAGGTTTGACCCTAGCTTGGCATGTACATGAATAATTTACAATGGACTCCTAGCAAATGCCATAAGTTATACCAAAAGTAAGATGCAAATCTGACATGCATAATGAATGTATGCATTATATTTACTTCTACAAAATGCAATCTAATGGTTCTAGAAATATGAGAAGACTCAGGGAAGGATAGGAAATAGAAAGGGGATTCAAGGACTGGTTTTGGGCTAATGAGACTGACCTTAATGTATGAACATTGAGTTATGTCTAAGGGCAAGAAAAGGTCCATGCTATGGAAGGATGGGTCAACAATTTCTGGAAAGAGGTCTTCAATGGAAACTATGGGAGGGGATTCATCCTGAGGGTATTGAATTAAAGAGATTCTGTCCTCAATAAATTCCTTGGGCTCTATAATTAGGCTTTTTTCTAGTGGCTCCTCAGGTAAGATTCTAATAGCAGGGTCAGATTCTTGGACTCTCCTAGGGTTGGGTTTCTGGTATGGTTCCTGGCGTTGGACTCTCCTAGGATTGGGTTTTCCAAATTGGCCCTGATTCTGGACTCTCTTAGGGTTGGGCTCCATAAATTGGTCTTGATTTTGGGCTCCCCTAGGGTTATGAGAGGTGGAACATGGTGAATCAGGATTAGGTTCAGTATTGGACTCTTGAGTTCTTTCTATGGTACCTAATCGGTTTTTTACCTGGTTCAACCTATTGGTTAACTGGTCAATTCGATGGGTTGCTTGGGCATTTGATTGGGTCATTTGATTTATCTGAGCGATCAACTGGGCAAACTGGTTTTGGGATTGGGTATTGGTTTGGTCGAGATTGTGGTTCATTTGGGCTAATTGATTTTGAGATTGGGTGCTCATTTGGTCAAGCCGTTTAGTCAAGGTTTTCATGAAAGTCTCTAGACTGGGATCCGTGGCTGAGTTGGGTTGGGTTTTAGACCTTTGGTATTGGGTTCCTAGTCTAGTGGTCATGCAATCAAACAAGCAAGGTGGTATGATACAGTTAGGCACACAAAGTGAAAATGGACTATAGCTTGCCAGACCTAGAGCCAAAATTGAATGGGTTACTCAACTTACACTTAACTCAATAGCTAATCCTTCCACTGGCCAGGTAAGAGGTGGGATGGTGGGAGGCTCCCTCTGCCTGTGACAGGGTCCTAATTAAATAACCACCAGTCCATTTAGGGCGTTTGCCTCTGGACTCTAGCCTTAGATACCAGTTTTCAGTAATAGCTGCGGAATTAAGTGTACTAGTTGGCTCAATAATTCGAACCCGACCTGTTGGTGTTTTTAAGCTCACTAGAGCAATTAAGTTGCTAATTGATTTTAGTTAAGGCTTGGGTTTTGATGCTAGGTGGTTGTTTTGGGCTTAGGACAGGTGATGAAATCCTGTCCTGATCTGAGATGGGAATTGTCTTGAAGATTGATTAAATGAAATGATGACACTCAATGAGCCCTAATGCAATCTAATAACAATCAGAAAATAATATATATATTTTTTGTCTTTTATAAGGTGGTAAATTAAATTTAAGTTGATTAAATTATCAAACAAAATTAGGGCTTGGATGAGGTAGGGTTTGGAAGTTGATTAGATTTAGTTTAGTCAAGTATGTAGAACTGAAATTAAGGTTTGATTCGATGCAGAATTTGGTACAGTTTTCGATGCAGAAAAAAATTAAAAAAATTTCAGGATAGAGGATGAACAGTGCAGATGATCCTTACCAAATTTCATGCAGAGCAAAATTCGGATGATGATGCAAAACCTAGGGTTTTCAGACTGTATAGAAGTTTAGGATTTTTGTTAGGGTTTCTAAGATGCAGAATTTTTATATTTTTTTGTTTCTATAAATATAATTAAAAATTATGACAATTATCAGGACTAAACAGAGAGTATGCTGTGCAAATTTCAAAGAAAAATGAAATTCCTAAGATGATGAACTAGACCGAAAATCAGACCTTTATTGCAGATGACAGGATGTAGAAAAACAGATATAACGGATTTTGTGGTTTTGATAAAGATGCAAGCTATCCTAAACCCACTCTAATACCAAACTGATGCGGGATGACCCTAAAGACTGAGATGAAAGCAGGAAATAACAGAAACTAATTTTTTTTGTATTTTTTTAGAATTTTAATTTGTAGGCTAAAGTCCCGAAAACTAAGTAAAGACTAACAGGCAACTAGTAATGAAAAGAATTAACATATCCATATATGAACACATGCAAAATAATAAAAGCAGGACCTCGGAAATTGAGAAACCCCCGGTTAGGATAGCGTACCTTCAACAAATCAGAAATCAGGAGGGGGAAGGATTGTACTAAGCACCGATTCGAAGATCCTGTCGATGACGGGATCACACAGCACTCTGGATCGTCGCTTGGAAGACAAGCCTGTAGTTCCTCAGATCAATCAGCTATTAAGGTTTGGTCCAGGAGGCAAAGAAGGCCTTCTCTTTGGAGGTGAACACCTCGGGGATCCTGCAAGCGTCAGAGGTCAGTATGAGGACAAATAAGAAAGTAGAATTATGGAACTAGGGTTTGAAGAAAGATGGAAGCAGGGTTGATTGAAGCTGGCGGCTGGGAGGTGGAAGAAGACTCCTTGCTTGAAGGTCGGCTAGGGCTTCTTCACTCTGGGACGGATTAGGGTTTGGAAGGCTTGCTTTGGTCGACCAAGGCTAAGATGGTTAGGGCACACAATTAACTCTCACACACCTCAACACAAGAATAAGCTTAAAATTTCAGCAGAGTTTCATTTATGAATAATAGATGCCTACAAGAGGGGGAGGGGTGGGGTATTTATAGATGTTCCCCATGTCCTCTCCTTGTTAGGATAGAATTACAAAGTTGAGTGGCAGAGGGATTACAAATTTGTTTAAAACTAGGAGTATACAATTTGAATAGAAGTAGAACACAATCTCCTTGTTTGAAGTGGATTCCTCTCCTCCTTTGACTTGGTCAAGGGGCTTCATTTGGGCTTGGACGCCATCCTCTCTTGGGCTTGGACTTTGGGCAGCAAGGGGCGGTCTTCATTGGGCTTGGGCAGCCTTCAAAGCTTGGCTTGGCGCATGGGCTTGGGTATGACTTTGGGCGGCCTCCACGGTATGGCGCTTGGGTTTTGATGCATATCCCTTGATGGGCTGGAAACCAACTTAGAAGTGGACTTGTGAAAGCTTAGGGTGCCATGGGTTTTTGGACTTGAAAAACTTCTGGGCTGGGGTGCCTGGAAGGGGAATATTCTTGGGTGGTGCTTGGAATCTTCATGTGAAGAGACTTGATGGGCTTCTACTTTGACTTCTGCTTTGATGCTCTTCTTCTTGTATAAACCTGGATTTGTACTGGACTAATACAACTTACAGGACTCAATTGGATTGGACTGAGGTTGAGACAACTCAACTTATTACATGACTCAATTCAACTCAACTGAACTAACTTCATTACAAAACTCTTAACTAGACTATCTTTATTACAATACTTGATTACAAAACTTGACACATTATTAAGGGTTCAAGAAAACCCTAATCAATAAACCAGATAGGGTCCAGTAATCTGTATCGGATTCTGGTGCCCCCACCAGTACCATATTGATACATCGTATGCATGCTGGTACCAATCAAGTGCCGGCAAGAGCGAACAAACAAGAAAGAGAGAAGGAGAATATATATATATATATATATATATATATATATATATATAGAGAGAGAGAGAGAGAGAGAGAGAGAGAGAGAGAGAGAGAGAGACCTACTAGAGAAGGGAGGCAAATCAAGGGTCAGAGGTCACGTCAGTTGACATTGAAGGTTGTCAATTGGGACCAGAGCTGTTGGCTGGGCCCCTCATGGCATCATTACTAGAAGATGAGGGGGTTAGTAGGAGGGTGAGGAAAAGGGATTTTTTTTTTTTTTTTGGTGGGGGGGAGAGAGAGAGGACTAAGATTTTGAAGAGTAGAGAAAAGAGAGAGATTGACTAAATGTGAGGGGAGGGTCAGAGGTTTTATAAAAAGACCCAGTTCTGCCTGGGCAGGCTATCGAAAATTTAGCTGAGCCGATCAGTTCATCTCATTTGGAAACCCCGCTTCGTTTTGGGTGGTCGAATCGTCTTGGTTCTTTGCCAATTTGGTATGATACAACCCAAATTACTTGGTTCTGGACAATTTGGTAGATCTTTTTGATGTGTTCCATTTAGCAGGTGGATAATTGTGATGCTGCTTGTACGAACCTCTCATTAAAAAATATTTCTATATATCGTAATCTATTGTTGTTAGTTTTATGAGCTTAATTGATTCTACATCTCTTTCATGAACTCTTGAATCAACTTGACCACTAAATGTAGCCTTTCCAGGTATATAATAAATTTTTCATAGCACCTATTCCTTTAATATTTATTATTTTTAAAGATTATGTATTGGCAACATCCTTAGGTTTGGTTTACATTGCACCATAGGGCTGCTAAACAATTTTGGCATGCATCACATTTACACTGACCCACACAAGTATTGGGCATATTGTACTATCCCGGTAAGGCACCGGTATGATATTGAGATTTGGTACAATTCAAGGGTTGAACAAGCCTATACAAGATGGAACCGACCATGTTACCTAGTTTCATGTTGTATCAACTTGTACCGGTAGGTTACCTTGGGTGTGAGAAAGGGTCTCCCAACCCTGTGTTGATATGGGAGCTATACCATTCCTTATAGGATGTTTTGTACTAGTAAGGTACTGACATGGTACTTCATCCCAGTGATCGTAAGATGCCCGGTGTCAATAATTAGTATGGTACCTATTAATTGGTACAATATCCAATACAACTATAATGAACCTTTGTTTATATGGGTTAAAGTGACACCTAAATTATCCATATTTACTTATGTGAATTTGATCTGTTAGGTTGTTTCAATCATTGAGGTGATTAATCTGTATCTTTTTTTATTTTAACCTCCACACCCAATGTCTTTTTTGACCTTTGGCTCTCAAGGAAGAGATTATAATTTGCATCACCCTCCTACCATAGAGGAGGTGCCAAGGAGGCAAATGTCTGGAGCATTATATAGTTGGGTGATGCTAGATGATGTACAAAATTTGTACAATTGATTGTTGACTTTGATGCTTGGGGTGATGTTGCTGCATCAAAATAAGATGATCCCTTGCCAACTTTCCTCGTTTTCTTTTCTTTTTTTTTTTTAATTTACTTTATTAGCATAAGAAATACTCTGTTCAATCTTGTAAACATCTGGGATATCTTTCAGGTGTGGGACCTTGCTACTTTACAGTGCATCCAGACTCTTACTGACCACACGTCAGTTGTTATGTCAGTACTTTGTTGGGATCAATTTTTATTATCTTGTTCACTGGACAAAACAATAAAGGTCAGAATTTTTTTGGTATATTTAGTGTCAATCATTTATCTGTACCCATCACTTTGGCTTATTGCATATTTTCTACAGTTAATTAGCACTCAATCATCATGACTGTCAGTTCTTTACTAACTCTTTTTGTCTATGCAGGTTTGGGTTGCTACAGAAAGTGGAAATCTGGAAGCAACTTATACTCATAATGAAGAACATGTACACCTCTATGCCATTGAACATATACTTGTGAAATTGAAAATTATTGGCCCTTTTAAAAGTTATCATTTTTTTTTTACCAATAAAGAACCTAGCTTCATCAACTGACAAAATTGTGATATGGTAACATTATAGTGCTTGCTCATATATATCTTTCTGTCACTTTTATGAAATCATTGTATATTTCAAAGCTTTAACTCAGCTTATGAAAGCTAATTCTTTCTTTGTTTTGTTTTGTTTCTGACATCAAAACATTGTGGTTTCACCACTATCATATGTTCAAACCATTAAAATCACTAGGATGAAAGGTCTTCCATAGCTTGATATGATAATTAACTACTGTTGAATTGTTTGTTATTAGAGCCGGAGTGAAGTTGGAAAACTTCATTAGTTATGGATTATTTTGAGAGAGAAAATGTTGGAATGCACTTCAGATGCCCTGTAGGGGCGGTCTTTGTGGGCTTTTTCATCACCCCAACATCAGGGTTTATGATTTCAAGGATAAGAAAAAATAAGATCCATATTACAGATAAAGGCTTAAAAGGAAGCATAACAATGATTTTTGATGGTGAAGTTTAGCTGGCCTGAAGTTGGATCTTTAAGTGTTTGAGCTTCTATTTCTCACTTGCTGAATTATATGCTCATCTACTATATCTATTGCTTTCTTATAGTGTGGTTCCATAAGCTAGTGAGAAGTTCACATTAGTCCGTGTTGTATTATAAGGACTAAGGTTCACGTGCCTGGTGCAAGTGCATGTCAAATTGTCAGATTTTTTTATAATGTAAGGATTTTTTTTTATACTGCTGTGTTCAATTGAAATACCAATTGCTTTATTTAACCCTCAGATGTGTGGGTATTTTAGGCCAATTGAAGTTCACATTAGTCCGTGTTGTATTATAAGGACTAAGGTTCACGTGCCTGGTGCAAGTGCATGTCAAATTGTCAGATTTTTTTAAAATGTAAGGATTTCTTTTATTACTGCTGTGTTCAATTGAAATACCGATTGCTTTATTTAACCCTCAGATGTGGGTATTTTAGGCCAATTGAAGAGCCTGGGTTTCATAGTTCTTATTAAGTAGTGGGTCATGGCAATAGTAAGTATGCATGCCATTAGATCGAAGAGACATACTTAGATCTATGGTAAAAGTCATTATGTGCCAATGCATTTATTATTGTTGACAATTCACCTACCTTTATGATGACGTAATCTTCTTTGGCACATAACGAATGGTCAGTTCTAACCTAACAAAAACTTTATCATAATCCATGAATGCTCTAAGTTTTGGTTTTTGTTGATTGTGCCCTTGTGCTAGAAGTTGGCTGAATGGTCTTGTTTGTGCAGTTGCCTAGGCTACAGTAGTCCCCTATGTCTTTCTCATTAGTGCCCAAACACCTTTGCTGTGACTTATAGGTTTTAAATTTTTAATGATCTTAATTAGTCACTTTTTTTAGATGCATATTCACCATTGGTACATTTGCTTGTTGCATTAATTGAATTGTTAACTATGTTTTATGTTTTTTGGTTATCAAATTACTCTTATATAATATCTACAGAGAACATATAATTTTATTAGCTAACATGTTGCGTCACACTACAGTAGGTTAAATACAATAGAGTGCTCTCCTTAAATTTCTTTTGATTTCTTTCTATTTTTTGTATTTGTGAATATTTTTTAATGAAAACATCCTTGGTCATTTTCTGTGCTTTGATTTGCTGCCAATATTGCAATTGTATTTTGAAATTTTATTGAGCCTTATCTTGAGTGCCACCATTGTGGCTTTCTTTGGCATAGAGTCCCTCATATTTCAAATCTTTATATTTGGTCGTTGACATTGATGCCAAAAAAGTGGTATCAACTTGAGTTGGAGAGAAGGTAAAGCAAGAGCTAGTAGAAGATGTACTCTTTCCTTAAATGAATCCACCAAGAGGAAAAAAAAGAGGAATGCTGCCAAAGGCTAAGAAAAAGCATAACCACAAGAAGTCCATCTTCAAAGAGGAACATCTTTTCTTCATTCATTTGCTAACTTTGTTCAACCTTTTTCATGGCCTTATATTTATTAGCAAATACCTCCTAATATTAATGACTACAAACCTTTGAAAAATGACAAACACAAGAATCAAAAAGACTTGCCAAGTTTCCAAACTGAGGGACTCCGAAATATAAAGATATGAAATTAAATTTAATCGCTCATAGTTAGTGCTTATGCATGCTTTTGGAGAGATGGAGCAGTCTCTTCAAAACACTCCATCACAAAGTGACACTTTGTGAAGGTTTGCTCTTGCTAAAATTCTCTTTGGTTGGGTTGATTTGATAGTAGGTAACCTGCATGGATGCCTCTGATTTAAAACTCCCTGAGTTGATGGGAACTCATCCTTTAGTATTTATTTCCCTTAGAGGCTTAAAGGAGTTGATGATGTAATCCAATGCATGTGTTCCATTATGCCACTTTTTTCATCTTACATTTTTTTGACCCTAAGCATCATGTTATTTGGCATGCGAGCATTCTGTTATACATACACACATACATATATTGCTTCCATTTTCTTTGGAGAAAAAAAAACTTCTGTTGGCTGATTAGAAGCCTTGGATAGTAACAAAACTATGATAAAAATGAAAAGTGTGGCATAGGTTGCTTGTGAACAAGCTTATATGTATTGGTGATAAAAGTGTTCATGTAACTCCTACCAGATGCTTCTTGTGTCAAAATATGAAATAGATCAACTACATTAGTATCTCATCATAGACTATAGACTATTAGTATCTCTCATCGCAAACTGGTGTTCTAGTCCAATGCATGGTTTTTTTTTTTTTTTTTGCTTGCAAACACTTGATGAGAAAGGACATAATATCATTTCTCCATCTTTCACTAAAATATGCTTGGCTATTGATTTTTGCTTTGAATTTTGACAACTGTTGTCATAATTAATCAATTGATAACTTGCAAAGCATTTCAAAGTTATTGGAGTTGTTTCTTTAGGGCTTTGTACCCGCTCATGAAGGCCATGTCAACAACTAATGTTAGAGGTGGAATCAATGTTGAGTTGGAGAAGAGGAAATGCTAGCCAGTAAAAATTTTTACTATTTCCTGACAAGAATCTACCAATAATTAAAAGAAGAAAAATTACCTACCATCTAGGAATTCATCAAGAAGGCCAATAGAGTGAAAGAGAGACTAGAAGTTATCTATCTTCTAAGGAGAGAAAACAAGCTTTTCATTTGTCGCGCAAGTTGTCACCTATTCATATGGTTTTACAATTTATGATAGGAGTGTTATGTACAAGATTTTAAATCCCATGGGACGGAGCTGTCCCAGTTTTTCCATGGAATGGGACGTGTCACCATCTTAACACTTGGAACGGTGGATTTTCTAAGATGATCTGATTAGGATGCTCGAATACTAGCAGGACGTTTTGTCTCCATACATGGAATGGTATCCCATCTCGGTATCCCAAGAGACATTCTGCAGGGACTTGAATTCTTAGTTTTGTGGATTAAATTAGGTCCAAGTACCTGTAGGCTTAGATGTGGATCAATTACTTTAAAAATGAGCCAAACCCTACCCATCCAAGAATCATATTAGGTCCAGGTTTGGCCTTGTTTAGGAGAGATTCCGAAAGATCCATTGAGTGTACTGGTCGGGACTGGGGATTCTCAGATTTCCACCCTGCCGGCTGCCTAATTGTCTATTACAGATCATTGGTTATATAACTTTAATTTATAACTAAGAAATTTCATAAAAAATGTAGGGATATGAGAGGAATGTAAATTTCCATGTTCTTGCCATGTTCTAGTTAGCTTGAGTTTGTTATTATTGGTCCAGTACCTTAATTGTATTATATGATTATATCAAGTTGGGTGCAAGCCAGGTGCACTTTAGGTTTGAGTCCTTGCTAGTTCGTGTTGATTGTGTTGGGCTAGTATTGGTCCGGGCATGCCAATAGGCTGTGGTATCTTGCATGGAACAAGGTGTCAACCTGTGGATACGGCATTTAAAATCTTGATCGTTGGACCCATACTTCGGGTCTCAGTGGCATCCTTAATTTGCAAGCATATGCATTAGACATAAATAACCAAGACACTTTCCAAAGAGTCAATGCCTGAAGTGAGTAAGACATAAGTTTCCAGACTAGAGACTCAAAAGTCAAAAAAAGGATCAAACTTAGTCACCCATGTTAAATTCTCACGCATTTTTTATGGGGAGATGGGAAGATCTCCCCAAACTAATATAATAAATTCCCATCTTCCCAAACTAATAGAATAAACCATCAATAATTCACTTCATGAAAAATTCTTCGTTTTTAGCCCAAGTTATTTGATTTGGACTTACGCTGATCTGGGATCAAGTCCTATGCCTAGACGTCTCTGGTGTCAGGCATTGAAGATTCAGCATCATGACTTGTAAGGACTGTGTTTTGGTAAAAAACATGTTTGGATTTTTTAACAATTTCAAAAGTGACTGTTAAGGTTGTTGGTGTTAGTATGGCTGAACCTAGTGGTAATGTGTCTCTTCCTTCTTCACAGATACCTAAATTATGCATCATTTTTCAATCTATTAGTCAATCAGAACCAAGATTGTGTCAGCTTATGGCACCACATTTAATAGGATGTATAGATTCAATTATTTGTTGTGTTGAAAAGTTATAATTTTTTTAATATTTTATCTTTTATGCTACATCCAAGTCTTATCCAAGGAATTTTGGTAAGGTAAATATCATAGCTGTATTATTGTCCTAGAGGGGAAAATACAGTGATTCTCATCTGTTTTATTATGTTGGGACCTCAGTAGAGACAATACTTTTCTGGGTTTAAGTTTGCTGTTATAGTAGTTAAGTATTTCTCTAGAACGAGGTTTCTGTTCTAAAGAACTGTTGTGTTGGACATTTCAAAGTCCTGTTAGGTTGAGGTAGAATTTAACTTGGTAAACATTTCTAGATTTGATAGTGCAACTAATCTGCAAACTTCTAAAGTTTGTTCTCATATCCTAGCATTGTTTGTTAAACTTTATGTTCATCATAAGAACAATAGCAAAATATAGTAAAAAAAAATGTTATTGTTGTCATTTGAGAGGGTTGTCAGAATTATTTGATGCATGTTCACATTTTTGCCATGTGCATCTTGATGTTCTTAATGGAGGTATTCCGCTGAAAACTTCTTGTGTATGGTCATGTACTATTCAAAAATTTGGAGCTAATGATGATTTTAACAAAGTGCATCTATTTTAGGTAATCTGGCACAAAAGGTAAGTATTGAGTCCTAACAATTGGGTAATGATCTAATAAAATAAGAAGAAAAAATTTTCTTCAATCCACTCAACTTGAATCTCTCAAAATAAAATAATAGAGAATACTACTATTTTTTAAAAGCAGGGTTGGCATTCCTTTACTTTGATCTATGAAACTATTATAGGGGTTCTGTTTATGCTAGTGGTCTATGCTCTTACATAATGTGGGTCAGATTCCCCTTTTAGTTAAAATAGGTTACAATTTCTCCTAAATAGTAAATGACTAGTATAAATAATTAGAAAAATGTAAAATCTTCATGGAGCTAGATCTTGACTTTTATATTAACTTTGTCTCATGTCACATCATCTAATTCCTTTATTTGGGAAATTTAGCTTTGCTAAATTAAAATTGGTGGGAAAACTCCTGCTGCTTCGTTTCTAACATAATTACTTTGCCTTGCTAGGAAGTTGACACTTCCTGCTAGCTCTTGGCCTATTCTTTTCTTTGATCCCTGTGGTCTTAATGCTAACTTCACTGATGCCCTCAATTTTGAAAAGCCTCAGCTTAGTTTGGATGTTCTCTTGGAGATCTCAAAGGTTATTTATGAAGACTGCATGATCACTAATAGAAATTCCTAGATAGATAGCATGCTTATGGGACTCGTGGTGTAGTCTTGGACATATTAGTCATACTTCTGCTAGAGATACTGCACCTGATCCATTGATCTTCTTCATGGTCAATGCTGCAAAGTTGCATCTTGATCAAATTTTGGAACATCCTTTTTTTAATGTCAGACATCATGGTTTCCCATGTAGCAGTTCCATTAAGTGAAAACATGGCTGAAAAGCTTTAAACAAGTAGAAGCAACTGACTAGACACTGATATGTCCCTATATGGTGAAGTGAATCTTCAAATGGTCCAATCAATTGTCGAAGTTCTGACCATTGACAACTACATCATACACAAGTATCTTGATTTGAGTGTTGATTTTAAGAGGTTGAAAAGGAGGTTTTTGAGTACCCGTTTGATCCTCCTTTTTGCTAGATGACTAATTGTTGTCCCTCAATGTTCTGAAGGCATTAGTTGCACTTGCAACACAAGCTTGGTGAGTTGTATGATCTATTTCTCTAGTTGCAGGAGATGTTCCTTCAAATTATCATCTACTGAGCAGCCATTTTTATTTTTATCCTTCAATGTACTCAGTGTACCGAAAGCTGTTCTCTCAGCTGCTTGCTGCTTAAGGATCTGGATCATACATAAGAACTCTTATGCTCTGGCTTTGATCTGATCAGAGAGATAGAAGAATTTTCTTCAACTCATTCAGCTTTAATATCCCAAAATTGAATAATAGAGAATATTAAGATTTTTTTGAAGGAAAGCACTTTACTTTCATTAAAGATCCTTAAAACTATCACAAACAGGTCCTCTAGTTATTATTAGTGAGGTCTAAAATCTGGGTCTGATTTCTCTTCTAGTTTAAGGATATGACATTTATTTCGAAATAGTGATTACTAGAAATAATCATGCAGAAGTTAAAATTTTTCTAAAGCTGGATCTTGACTTCTACATCAATTTTTCCTACTGTAGCATTATCTAATTCTTTCTAGATTAGAAGATACAATTCTACCAAAAGTTTCTAACATTTGCAAAATTTGGACTGATTGGGCATTTTGGAGGCTGAAATAGCCTCGAAACAGGATCCTCTAGTGCCTGACAAGCCGTATGATATACCACAACATTGTAGATCTTGACAAATTATCCAATTTCAATAAAAAAAACCCCAAACGGCCATCATATGTGAAAGCAATGCCCTCAAAAAGTTTTGTGACATGAATTGCCCTTGGATATGGTGGATCTCATTCCTGACACGTCTATATGTACTTGATGTGGCCAAAATGGGATGCAGTGGATTTGATCCTCTTGGATCAAATTAGTTGCATCACATTGTCCATTTTATTTAATCCTTTCAAAGAGAAATCTTTAATGCATATACTTGGCAAAGGGAGTGGAAGAAACATTCTCAACAATCTGTGTAATCAACTTCAAATTCTATGATCTTAAAGATATTAAAGTTGCTTATGTCGAAGATTGCATTAGCACATTTTTCTCATTAAATTTCTATTGTTGTCTTAAACCTATGTTATCATTAGTTTTCTTGTATTGTGTTCGTCCCCAATCCCCAGTTGAACTATTGAAGTCACTTATTATAGTGGCCTAAATGAAAGAATGGTGGATTTAATGCTCTTCATGGCACAATCCATGGAAAAAAATTTTCCACTTTATGAAGGAATGTGCCATATAGGATGTACGTGGATCTACATTATCAAGTGTCATTATAATGGCATATTTCGAAGTCACTGGTTGGGACATGCTGCTAAGAATATGCATAGACCCATCATGTTGACAACTTCGAGATATATGGTAACTTAGCATAACTTGCAAGCCTGAAAATTTTGAGTGACAATCAAAATCGGTTCTTATTGGGTGTGCTAAAATGGACTGGCACCTAGGATGCCTGTTGGCACTCGGTTTTGAGTGAATCATGGTGAACCTAGGGGAATCGCCCAATATTGATTATGGGCAGTACCAAGTCAAAAAGGGTCTTATACCTGTGTATTATTTCTTCCCATTTCCCTTCCTCTTCATATTGAATCGGAGAAGAAGAGTCGAGGGGATGCTCTAATCTGTTGGATTCAATAGAACTTTGGTTAGATTGAAACCTAGAAAGTAGAAACACATTAACCCACGGCAACGAACTCCCTCCACTCTTTCTTTCTTTTTTTGAATTTTTTATATGAAAAATGCTCAGATATCGTTAAAAAGGAAGGCAAAATTTTCTGTCTGGGTTGCCTGTCAGATATGTTGCATTTTCTTTAAATTTCAACACTTCTCTGTTTTTATTTCTTTGCATAATGAATTATTCGAAATAAACTAAAAAATCATTTCTAGGAGAAAATGATAGCATGTTAGAAATCACTGGTATGAACAAGCCCAAGCCAAAGAAACATTGGTGATGACTGATAGTTTTTGCCTCTAAAGCTATGATTGCTGGATATTATAAGGCAAGCAAACTTCAGATCTAGAAAAAGGAGGTCAAACTGGTTCAAAGCTTGCAAGTTTGGATCAGGAAAACTCCAGAGACAACGGAGCATTGGGAGTAAGCAGCTAGATCTAGCGAACTTCTGGTTGGAGCAGGGAATGATGTTGCATTGATAATCATAATGTCACACAGTCACATTAATCGCACAATTTGATCTGAGAGAAAAGTTGTTGACATCATTTAATTTTTCTCTGTTCAAGACATCAAAGAAATGCAGGAAGTCTCTCATTCCGTTAGATTAGGAGTTCAAATTCTGGAGTGTACTTCAACATAAGAGCTTGAACACTTTGTCATAAGCATAACACCAAAACAAATAGTGCATTGTATGTGAGATCTACGTGCAGGGTAATACAAACTAAGAAATAGTTGGCATGGTACAAATGGTGCATATGCTGTTCTTACAATATTGACTTATGCAAAGGCCTACATTGTAACATGTTGCGGTAGCTGCATGTGTGGTGCTATAACAAAACACGGGGATGTGTCCAATATTCTGCATGTGATCTGCTATAAATGGCAAGGGTATATAGGAGTTAGAACTAAATTCCCTATCTTAAGTAGATGTTTTATTCAAGATGGTCTAGCATGCCCCGTTCATCCCAAATTATTACTGGCCTTTTCTTGAAGCTTCTTCAGTTGACGGAAGTGGACATAATGTTGAAGTAATAATTAACCTTTATTTGAATAATTGGAATGAATTGAAGTGAGGTGCTTGAATATGTCCTCATTAATCATTTTTATTGTTCGAAAATTGTTAACCAATAAATTCTTTAGTAGATTCATGAATGAAATTCTAGCATGAATAAAGAAATTTTGGGAAACTGATATACTTTTTTCCCCCCTAAATCCTCAAATATCTCATGAACAAGGTTCACTAACTTGAAACCGGATCTTGTGTTGGTCGGCCGGTAGTATGGGTCAGTATGCCCGCATTCCAGGCTTGAATCGACATAGCAATGAAAGCGGGGGGATGGAGAATCGAAGAGGAAGAGAGAGGGGGGAAGGAGGGAGAGGGAGGGAAGGAAAGGAAGGCTGGTGGAGACACTAGCAATGGCCACCGGGGAGCTATGGAGGCCCTCGGAAGACCATTGAAGCCTCCGCTCCTTTGAGAGAAGAGAATAGAGAGATAGAGAGGGAGAGAGAGAGAGAGAGGAGGGAAGGCAACGGCGAGGCTGTTGAAGGGTTGCCGAGGTTCCTAGACGGTCAAAATCGATCCCACGACATTTGTATAGTCGAAACAGGGGTGACCAGCCCCCATTTCATTGCATGATTTTTTTTTACTTGATACATGGTGATGCAGGTAATGGAATTGCTGACTTCACTATGCATCATGTTAAAATAATTTACGTAATAAAATAAGGGTGGGGTGCCCTTGTTTCGAACCCTTGGATGCCATGGGATCAATTGCGGCCATCCAGGAGCCTTGGTGGTCCTCCAGTAGCCTCCCTGTCGCCTTCTCTTTCGTTTATTCCTTTTTCCCCCTCTCCATCTCTTTGGTTTTCTTTCTATTCTCCTCTCTTGGAGGAGGGCAGAGCCTCGAAGGCCTTGGCAGGCCATTGGTAGCCTTTCCCTTCTTTCTTCCCCCTGTCTCTCTCTTTCCTTCTCCTTCACTTTGTTTTTGCCGATGTTTCGATTCGAATGTTCAGAATTGCATTGATGGACCACCGATGCGGTTTGGCACATCCCGAACCATCTGATTTGGCGAAACTTGCTCATGAATCAATGAAGTGTTTGATAAGTGTTCATCTTTAACTTTCATTTTTTTGCCGGTTGGGAGATGGATAGCCTTCTTAAGCACACTGGTTTCTCATGATCAAATATTTATCAAATTATTCTTGAAAGCTATTTATAACAGGGAAAAAAAATTTCTAGAAAAGGATAGTTATATATATGTTTTCATGAATAGCACCCAGAATATTAAGAAAACCATTATGAATATGATAATTTGTGGTTGATTATTTTAAGTAATCAATTGCTAATATCCTGATAGTGCTTCTAATATATCATGCCATTTTAAGAAACAATATTGTAAGTATTCATAAATAAGTCATTTTGTGATCAATTGAGGATGCTATATTCTGAAGTATAAATTACTTTGTTGCTCATTGTTGCTTCTTTTATTTATACAAATGTTTTTTTTGATAATATTATATAAATTATTAAAAATGATGAATGATTTGTGTCATGTATGCTTGCCTGTGTGCATTCAAATATGATTGTAATTTTGGTTACATATTTTAGTATGTTTTACGAAGTTTATGAATGAAGATTTTCCTTTTTCCTCTGGAGTTCAATTTTTAGTTGATCATACCTATAAATTCTTAGATTTGTGGCACTTGTCCTATACTTGGAATGGGATATGCCTATGGATGGAGAGACCCTGTATGAGCCATTTGCTTCTAACTTAAATGCAGGTTAGGGGAGAAGTCACAGGGTCCCGCTTTAGGGTGGTAACCATGGAAGGGCATCTTGTGGACATGAGACATGTTGGGTTTGGCACCTTTGTTGTGCCCACCCATGTCGAAGAGCATGCGGTCTATGGGCCACAACGCGTAGGACATGCGGTCCACATGCACGGGATGCGATCCATCCTTTTTTGTGCATTTGCATGCAATATGCATGGATATATGGATTTTTTTGGGGTTGTATACAGTTGATGCAATTTTGAGGCCTTTTGGAGTTTATTTTTATCCAAATTTAGTCCCTAGGTTTTATAAGATAGGCCAGACGGGCTAGGGATCTTGTATGACAACAGAGAGTCTTCTTTGATATTTTTGAAAGCTTTTTTTGATAGGATTTAGACTTCTAATTGAAAGTTTGATGTATAGGGCTTGAGTGTATATTCTTTTGTACCTGTGGATTTCTTTTATAGTGAAGCTACATGCCCCATGAAAGTAGGCCTTTCAGGCATTCCACGTGATATTAATTGTATCTTTCTTTTATTATTTTATTATGTCTTTCTTTCTTCCTTTTTCTTTGGTATCAATATCGGCATCAACGTTGCAATATTGGACGGGGATCCGTATTCCATATCTGAGAGGGATTATCTCCTAACAAATAGTAGCAGTCTCGAATTATTCGGGTTGCAGTAGTGTTAATCGAGGTTAGAGAAGATGGACAAGATAAGTCCAATCAAGGTGGAGATCAACCAGTATGATGAAAAAAGCAAATTCTTGCTATGACAAGCAAGGGTGAAGGACATGGCCATCCAACAAAGGTTGATTGACGTTCTTATACGAGAAGCCATCTATCATTGAGAAGAAAAGTTGAATCAGTTTTAGATGCAGGTGATGAGTACGATCTGCTTATACTTGATGGATGATATGGTGATCCATGTTCTTAGCGAGATTTTTTCAAGATGATATGGACGAAGCTCGAGAAGATCTACATGATGAATCACTTACCAATGCTCTCTTCTTCTGGAAGCAGTTCTACTAGCTACAGATGAGCGAGAGGCAGAGCGTGCAAAGCATCTGAGCAACTTTCAGAGGATTCTCATCGATCTCCATAGTATTGGTGAGAAAGTTAAGAAGATCATGGTGTTGGTCTTGCTGTTGTCGCTTTTTCCATCCTTTTAAATTTATAGTGATTGCTCTTTTAGTGGGAAAGAGTACCATTAAGATAGAAGAGGCCAATGTAGTACTACAAAACGAGGTTATTAGTCGGGAGAATCGGATTTCGAGTTCAGATGGCAACTCAGCTTTGACGGCGATTGGAAGTGTAGGTGGCACAAGACGGAGTGGTAGAGGATCGCGAGATGGACAATCTAGGTTCAAGAAATGCAAACAAGATCAGATGCTACTGGTGTGACGAGTTAGGATATCATGTCACAGATTGTCCATAATTCAAAGATCAGACAAAGGCTGTTGCGGCAGTGATCGATGGTGGCGATAGTGATGGATACGGTGAGGCTATCATGGTATCAACGAGGTTCTACTTCTTTCTTATAGTAGATTTAGATTCTGCATGTCTATATAATATTTGTTGCAGGAAGGAGCTGTTTGAGTTTTTAGAGAGTAGAGGAGGTTCTGTTCACTTGTCAGTTGGATCAAGCTATGCGATCAAGGATGTTGGGATAGTCAATTTAAGGGCACATGATATGACCGAAAGAATTGGATGAAGTTCGATATACATCCAATTTTTATAGGAATCTGATTTCACTGAGTAGACTAGATTCAAGCAGCTATAAGTGAAAAGCTGATAATGGAATCTTGAAGGTCATGCATGGTAGTGGGGTTGTTTTAGAAAAAAAGAAGTGTGGACACTACCTCTTGGCATATGCAAGTCCAGTGCAAGGTGGAGCTCCGAGAACAGGTAGATCGGATATGAGATGCGAGATTCGAGATGATGATAAGCGACATCACAAAATGAAGTTTCTATTGTCGCAGGAAACTATTCGAGTAGGTCTTAGGTTAAGCAAAGTATAGCATACGATGAAGATGGGATCGAGCTACTGGCTTGACTTCCATGTTTACCTATCCATGAGTAACAGGTATTTGTCCCAGGGCATGAAGACTATTTTTCAAGAGCTTACAAAAGTTATGTGAAGGCTGAACATCGAGTCAAGATGGAGATTATTGCATTTGGTGTCTTTATTCAGCCTGCCCACACGTAGGAGTGCATGGCCCATGCACGAGATGCATGGTCCGCGTGCGTGGGATATAATTCACGGCCCTTATTTGCATGATTGATGCACGATACGTGTGCGGGATGCGATTTGCGGTCCTTTTTTTGCATGGTTAACACATGATACATGTGAATTTATAGATTTTTTGGGGCCATATTCGGAGGATGCTATTTCAAGGCTGTTTGGAGTCCTTTTTTATCCAAATTCAGTTTCTAGGGTCTATAAAATAAGCTAGATGAGCTGGGGACGTTGTGTAATGGCAGTCTTCTTTGATATTTTTGATAGCTTTTTTAGATAGGATTTAGGTTTCTAGTTGAGAGATTAATGTATAGTGGTTGAGAGTGCGTGTTCTCTTGTACTTGTGAATTTTTCTAATGATGAAGCTGTATGCACCATGAAAATAGGCCTTTCAGGCATTCTACATGATCTTGATTGTCTTTATTTTATTATTATGTGACTAGCTTCATCATCCTACAATACATCCTAGAGATTATGCAAGGTCTAAAAAAATCATGACAATAACTTTAATTTCCAAGAATACTATTGATCAGAATTTATAAAAGAATATCTAATATAAAGAAAATAATACAACTTATATATTTACAAATTTAGTCATCCTTCAATCATTTGATTGGTATTAATGACTCTATCTATTCATCATGAATCCAATCCACCGTTAAGCTTGAATATTCTGTACAACTTTGAGAATGAAGGAAAGTAGAGGGTATGAGCTTTACAGTCTAGTAAGGATTCCATACATATATCAATAATAATATGATTTGAAAAATAATAAGAAAATAATAATAGAATAAAGAATCATAAAATATCAGGTTATTGTAACTAAAACTCAACCGCCACATATGACAAAATTGTCTCATTTTTATATTCCAGTTTAATCATCAGTCTTTTTTAAGATTTTGGATTAATCACGATCATGCTTCAATCCATGACTGGTAATTTTAGTGTCACACTTTAGTCCATGACTGGTAATCTTAGTATTACACTTCAGCCTATGATTGGCAATATTATTATCATATTCCAGCCCGTGACTGGCAATATCATTGTCATGCTTCAGTCCTTGACTGGCAATCTTAGTAACCACGGTCATGTCCGTGGTGTGGCTAGTTTAAATATCCTTTCTTCTTGATTATCACTTTATCAAATCTCAAATATGTTGTCAAATCATGTTCTTTTCAAGATTTTCAATAATTGGTATCACAATCCAAATCATCCAAGAATAATCATGTTTGATAGGAACATATCATACGAAAAATATAAATAGTAATATCGGCAATTACAAATATCCATCATGAGAAATCAAAATATATAATGCATAAACAATTATACATGCCAATGCTTATGTTTAAGGACCAAAATCATATCATGTAAAATATATTTATAAACTGATGATCATATCTAGAAATCCTTACTCTACTAGTGACAGATTTAATATGCCAGATACAAATTTGTACTTGAATCCTTAACCTAGGTGCTAAGGGTCTCATTCGACATCCTCCTGCCCAGAAAATTATCTTCCTACATAATAATCTTAATATTAATATTTAAATTTTGTGATGAAGCAATTATTGATCTAGAACCCTTTATCAAAGTTCATCAAGGTCCACCCACCGATCCCTAATCTCAATTTCATGACTTTCCTGGTCCCTAGGAGAGACTTGAGAGAAACTAGAGAGAGGGAAGAGATATTTTTTTCTTTTTCTTCTTCCTTCATCTTTTTCTTTTCTTCTTTTCTTTTTCTTCTCTCTTGTTCTACTCGGTCCGAACAGAGGAAACGCCTCCCCATTCGTTCCCCTCAAAACCTAGGGGATTCACCAGAAATGGGGTGGTTGAAGCTGCGACGCATGGCGGCATGGCCACAGGGCCATGGTTTGGTAGTCGACGACAATGGGCGGTGCTATTTTAAAACAAAGAAAGAGGCAAACAGGGGTTCTTTTTTTCATGGAATAATCTGGTGATTATCGATGGCTGGCGGTGGGTTTAATGCCATGGAAAGAATGGGAATAGGAAGAGAAAGGAGGGTTGGAGCTTACCTTGGCTTTCAGTGACGCCAATTGCTCCGTTTCCGATGAGTACGGTCAAAATATCCATGGGAAATCTCTAGTAATCTTTGGCGATTAAGGAGCGACACTTAATGGTAAGGGTTAGGGAAGGTCTCTTCCCTTTAATAGAGGTCAAGAGGGAGGAATCCAACTCCTCCCCAAAGTTGGCTTTCTTCGGGAGATCAGGAGGAAGAAGTCTTTCATTGAGAGTCCTCTTTACTTTTTTTTTTGGGCATGCTTTAAAACTCATGTTGGACTCTTTTTATTTGGGATAGGTATTACATCCTCTTTTCTCGTATGGTAGTAACATCGGCATCGATATTGCGGTCTTGGATGGGGATCTGTATTCCGTATCTGCTAGGGATCATCTCCTAATAAGACATTGGATATTCAATTAGTGCAGTTTGATTTGCATGGTAAAGTTTAGATGATGAAGTAGACAAGAAGAGATCCAAGGATTGGTTCCTTCAGCATGAGATTTATGTCTCATAATAAAGATACCTCCCAAATCAGTAAACAAAATTTAAATGATTTATAGAATTAAGAATGACTCATGGTGGAGAAATGTTTGTATATTTTCGAAATTGAATTTCGGAGAAATGTTGTTATTTCTAAAGAAATGAGCTTCATCATGTTTCAACTGCAACCAAGTGAAAGAAGAGAATCTTGCATCAATAAAACATGGGAAGTGAGAAATACATAAACCTCATGATAAAGAAACCTCTAGGATCAGTTTTAAGGTAGAAAAGGCTTCAGGACTCATTTGGTTCATACGAGGGGGGAATGGTAATTCTTGTAAAGTGAAAGGGAGTCCCTTTGTTTAGTTGGAGTTTTAAGAGGAAAGAGATGGAAAAAGTTTTTTCCATGGTCCTACATTTCATGAAAAGTGTAAGCCCATGAGAGGTCCGTTTTGGGATTTCCTATAGGATGGAAATTGGTGGCTTTTTTTCTTTTTGAAAATATCTTTTTTGATGTTATCCTTATAAACATTAATATTATAATATTATTAATATTATACTAATATTTATATTGATATATTTAATATTTATATTAATATTATACTAATATTTATATTAATATATTATAATATTTATATTAATATTATATCAATACATATATATGAATGTTGTATTAATATAATAAATTATTTTGATCTAATATTATATTAATATTAATATTTATACAAAATTTAGGAGCAAAAGGGTATTGTTTTATATCTATTAAGAGTAATAATAGATATTTTACATAGCTTTCCTAGGAAAGTGGATGTCCAATCAAACATAAACCATTTTGGAATAAGCTACTTTTCCGTAATCAATCAAACATACCAAAACTATATTCCCAGGAAGTAACTTCCTAGAAGAAAAGTTCTTCCCGCAAACCAAACGAGTCGATGATTTTATGGAATCAAGAAAGAATCATAATGGAGAAATGCTGGTATATCTGCAAAGTTTACTTCTAAAAAATGTTGACATTTTTAAAGAAATGAGCTTCACCATGCATCAAGTACAACCAAGCAAATGAAAGAGCATTTTTGGTGTTGCCTACCTAAACTAAATAGGTGCATGAACCTAAATATTTGAATGGAGATCATTTGGGGAGGTATAATTAGAGCAACTATGCAGAAAAGCATTGATTATTTAGCTTTCCAATATCCATATGAAAAGAGAGTTCAGAAGAGAGAAATCAAGAATACAACAGCAAGTAGTGAAGCCTAAATATGAAGACATGAGTCGAAACCTACAAAGTTAAAGGTCAATGGAAGATGCTTATGTTTAGTGTCTCAAGGAAAGTACTAGAGAAAATGTGGTTCTTGTGCTTTCAAGGAAAAATGTTCATTGGTGATTGCCAGCTACTGGTAGAAAATTAATTCAAATAAGTTTAGGAACGTGAATGAAAGTATTGCAGGGGGAGAGCACCCAATTACAAAACAGGACAGGAATGAAGAATTGCACTAGCAGGAAAGAATTGGAGATGATGATGCAAGTATGTGTGATGATCGAGAAGAATGGTGAAGGTCATGTGGCAGCACACGCCTGACAATTGAAGGTTAGCAAAAGCATGCATAGTTGCTGGCGGGACATTAGTAATGGTTGCGATAAAAAGAGCTTGAGGTGTTTATTGCTGGACCCTTAATAAATGGAACCAGAGAAAAAAATGCTGTTGCTAATGGTGCTTTTCCTTGGTAAAGCTAGGATTTGAGGCAAAATGATACCTGGTAAGTGTATGTTACACAACAGTTGGTAGGAAGACCTCAAGCACTGATTAGGACTGCAGAAGCATCAAGCATCACACAATCGCTAGAAACATCCAGCTTCTAAAGGTAGTATTTCACAACCTTTGTAGGATGGTGGACAAGAGCAAGCTGTAAAATCAGAATCAACCTCAAGAAATTAAAAATCAAATTCTATTTACCAAAAAATTAAGTATTAAGAAGTAACAACATCAGGTATTTATTCGAAAGCCTAGACTGGGGGTCTAGGTCCAGCCACATATTAGTACTTCTATTATGTTCTATTTATGAGGTTAACATTAATTTTACAATGTAAAGCATATTTCATTGCTTACATTCACCATTTATGCCTTTTTTAAGTAATATATAAATATATTGAAATAGTGCAAGTTTTTTTTTTTTATATAAATGAATTACTTGAATTAAATAATGATTGATCATATACTTTTGTTTGTTGCCTGGGTGCTTGCCTTGGCTATAGCTAAGTCTATTGCTAGGGTTAACTGGGCTATTTTTGATAACAACGCTCTCCACTAGTCATCTGTAGCATATCTGCACCCTCAAAAGCTCTTAATCCTATATCTTCTCTGCCTGTAGTTTTTAGATAGCAATTTATAGTCTGCCAGTCAAACATATCAATAAGTTTGTAGGCCCTGTTTTTTGCGGTGTCAAAAGTGAACATGTAATGCACTACATATTTGAAAATATAATGAGTCATTTGGATTTGTGCAGATACATGACACTATGTATTCTTGTACTTTTTACCTTTAGGCAATCAAGGCTGTACCTCTTCGCATATCATATGTTATGTCTTTGATCCATCATTTTATTATCTCAGACTAGTAGGAATTTCCTAACACCTTCACTTTTGAGCTCAAAATTCTTAACATACTTTTTTGTTGCATTCGCCTATCGTTTTCTTGTCAATCTTTTTTCTGCTCTGGTGTATTCCTTTCTGTATCCTTACGATCTGCATACCGTGTAGAGCTGAAGCCTATTGACATTCCCATTGCCTTAGGAAAGGACACTTGGTTATGCACCAAGTTTTGGTCATTTAAGAGGTGTTATTCGCTGATGTTCTTGGCTTAGACAGCTGTTATTGGTTATGAAATGATCCATCTTAATAAAGTTGCTGTCTTCCATGGACTCCAAGTTTGCTCATCATGGTGGCCCTACATACATAAATTCTGATGCAATTTTCATAATCTAAATTAGGATTTCTATTCTCTGAAGCATATCTAAGTTGAGATGTCAATGTGCTTCAGATAAAATTGTAAGATGGTGCATACAACTTTTTTGAATGCGCCATGACCTACTGCTAATTCAGATAATGTTATATCTGATTTAGGACTTCACAGAGAAATGTTTGCTACAATGATGCTAAATCTGCTTATATATGGATTACTTTGTAAGCTTCAATGGGGAGGTAATTTCACATTTCTAAATCATTAAATGATATTGTGTATGAAAAGATTTTGTTGGTGTGATAAGATCAGCAAACAACTAGAATTTAGTGTGTACTCATTGGGCTTAATGCCCTTGCCTGTCTTATGGTGAGAATGGATTCTTTTTACCCTGTTGTATATTTTATGATTTCTATGATGGAGTTGATATCTGTTTGTTTTACCAGTTTATCTAGAAATGCAACATGCTTCTGAAGGTAGATATTAGAGAGTTGCTTTTTTTATTCACCACAGTTGCATGTTACTCAGTAATGCATTTATCCTTCTTCAGGGGGTGCTTGCACTATGTGGTATTCATGACGCTCAAGCCAAACCAGTTTTACTATGTTCATGCAATGACAACAGTGTCCACCTCTATGACCTGCCATCGTAAGTACACATATATGCGATCTTGAAAATTGAAACCAACCTAGTTTCCTTCTACTTAAAAAGAAATCTCCTTTTCTTTTCTAGGTTCAGCGAGAGGGGTAAAATCTTCTCCAAGGAGGAAGTGAGAGCAATGCAAATTGGTCCTGGCGGGTTGTTCTTTACTGGAGATGGGACAGGTGAACTGAAGGTGTGGAAGTGGTTGACGAATGAGATGCCAACTTCATGAGGTGATGACAATCCACTCCCTTTTATTCATTTCTTATGTAATTTATAAGGGATATCTTGAAAATGCAATTCGAGATGTTTGGCAGCCAATTTTGATATTTTGCCAATTGATCCTTTGTATGTTCCCTAGCAAACACATTGTCTGAACAGAATCCAGACAACAGGATTTAAAAGCTTGTTCTGAATACGTGGCATAGAGTCTAACAGTACAATCTAATTCAGGTTTCTGGCAGCCTAGGTCAGGTCTGGAGCCAGCAAGCAAAATACTATATATTGAGATCTGATTTCTCTTTGCAATCTTTATATACAACCTGAAAGATCCAATGTCTGTGAAAGAAAATCAACTTTTAGACCAATATATTGTATTACTTGTGAGTTGGAACTCCAGCCAGCCAAATCAGTTGGTTCTCAAAATTTCCTGCTGATTGAGTTGTAGATAATTCTTATGGATTAAATGAGAATCCTTATCCATGGCCTTATTGGACAGGTGGAACCGGCTTTAGCAACCCAATACTGGACCTAGTTCTTGCAATTGTGAGCACCCATGTTTTATGCAGGATGCCTGTTTGTTTTGAGACTAGTCTCTGCAGCCGGCTTCCGTGACCAAAGAAAGCCAATGTATCAAGGCTTAATCCAGGCTAAGCTAGTATTTTGATACGGAGGGTGAGGAATGACCTAGAAGGAAACTGTAAGCATGGAGATGACTAATGAAGCTCTGCGAGGATAAGCTGTCAATCCTCGTTTGCAGTTGTCATTGTGAGCATCATGCTAGATTGAGTGATATGATAATGCTCCATATTTTATTTCAAAAAATACTGGTATGCAAGAGTGAATGTATAATCTAATAATAACTAGTCAGTATAAGGTTGTGCTAGGCAACACCTTCCATTTTTCTGAATTTTAAAAATACAAAAAAATTGAGATTTGTTTTAATTTTTTCTTGATCGGTAGAATCCATTGTTCTTATAAAGCAAATATAGGCTCCAGTATTGGATAATGGTTTGGGTGATGCTGGTGCCTGCGGTGGCAATGGTTGTAGCAATGTGCTGAGGACTCATTCCAGAAAATCTTCAGGGTATCGAGTGGAGGACTAGCCACGGCATCCATTTTATCATTGATATACAATTTTCTCAGACTAATCTTGTGATGCTCTCATAATGAATTGGCTTTACTCGAGAGGGGGACCACTTATGATCTGGGTCCTATGATTTGGGTATTCCTGGTCAGAGAGATTCTAATGAGTAAGAAACCTATGGTGCATATTGATACCGGCTCTGATACTATTTATCATGGAGTTAGCTTAAAAAGTTTAAGATAGAGGATTAGTTTAAACTTATAAACCTCTAGGTTTTTATCCTTTTGTCAATCAATATGGGATTATCTCGGAAGTGGTTATAGCGGTGGCAATAGTGTTTGTGTTGGTGGTGATAATCAGCGGCAACAATAATAATAATAGTAAATCTAGCTTAACCTATTCTTGAAAATTGTTCCGATTATATTATGATCTTGGTTGTTGGATAAGAGTGGCCATGCATAGCCATTAATAAACTGTGCCATGAAAACCGCTTGCATTTGTAGATACGTACATACCCAACTAGCTAATTTTCTCTCCTTTCAACCAGAGCGAGAGAAACCAACTAGCTAATTTTCTTATAGTATTACATGGAGGACTACTGGCTGTGGCATCCCTTTTATCAATTAATATACAATTTTCCCCAACCAACCTTGTGATGCTCTCATAATGGATTGGCATTATTCGAGACGGGGACCCACTTATGCTCCGGGTCCCATGATTCTAGTATTCCTGGCCAGAGATTCTAAAAAGTAATAAAATTGTGGTGTATATTAATTTTGGCTCCGATACCGTTTATGATGTTGTAGCTCAAAAAAGTTTAAGCTGTTACATAGAGGACTACTCTAAACTTATAAACCTCTAGATTCCTCTTTTGTCAATCAGCATGGGAGTGGCTATAGTTGTAGCGTTGGTGGTCGTGTGGTAGCAGTGATGATCAATGACAATAATAATAATAGTAAATCTAGTTTTTTCTTTTTTTGGAAATTGTTTCAATTATTTTATGATCTTAGTTGGTGGATAACGATGGCCATCATTTAAATGTTGGTAACATATGATTTAGCAAAACAACAAATTTTTCAGGAAATTACTATAATAGCCCTTAATAAACCGTACCATGTAAAACACTTACATTTATAGATGTGTAATATATCCAACTAGCTAATTTTCTCCCCTTTTTTTTAAAAAAAATAGAGAAACAAACTAGCTAATTTTCTTACAATATTGGATGGAGAACTTGCCATGACATCCCTTTTATCAATTGACATACAGTTTTTCCCCACCAAACTTGTGATGCTCTCATAATGGATTGGCTTACTCGAGAGGGGACATGCTTATGGTCAGGGTTCTTTAATTCTAGTATGTAAATCCCGGGTTTTTTTTGGAACTTTTTGGGTCGAAGTCGGCAGTGCCATGACATCCCTTTTATCAATTGACATACAGTTTTTCCCCACCAAACTTGTGATGCTCTCATAATGGATTGGCTTACTCGAGAGGGGACATGCTTATGGTCAGGGTTCTTTAATTCTAGTATGTAAATCCCGGGTTTTTTTTGGAACTTTTTGGGCCGAAGTCGGCAGGCCCAGCCGACTTCGACCCTGACTACAAAAAAAAAAGGGTTAGGATGGAGACGGAGAACGGGGGAGGTTGGGCCTGCCGACTTCGGTCCAGACTACAGAAAAAAGGGTTGGGATGGAGACGGAGAACGGGGGAGGTTGGGTTTTCCCCTTATCTGGTCGGATTTTTTGCAGAAGAAGATGGAGGAGAAGCCGTGGGGAGGAGGGACTTCATCGGCATCGTGTTTGGGATGGATCGGGACTCCGATCGATGGGATATTTTTTTTCCAAACGGCAAGGAAATCATCATATTTTTCTTTAAATATCACCCCTTGCCGGCTCAAATCGGATCTGGATCAAGCACACCTTCGACGGTGGCTCTCGACGGCATGCAAGCAGGTTCAGTGAAGTTCCCATGGAGGCGGTCGAGAGGGGTTCTTCCGAGATGAGAGAGGAGAGGGAAGTCTCTTTTTTCGAAATTTGTGCAGCTAGGGTTTTATGGATGAATCATAGAAGAATTTGTGAATAAAAAATTATTATTGTAGGGGATCAGTTTTTAGAGCAAGAAAGTATTGAGCGAGCTCCGGATATGGACTAATATCAGATATATTAGGATTAGCTCTTGAAGGTAAGGTTCTCTGGACCTGATCACCAGTTATATATATGTGTTTATTATGACATGATTTGATCCGTGCATATAAGCATTAGCATGCATGACTAGTTTTGTATAGAACAGTTTGACTCTTCATGTTGGATAATATGATTTTTGTTGTTACTAGCTATGTTCTTGTATACAATGTATTATCAAATAAAGTGATATTTTAATGGTTTGGACTGTAATGTCGATTATTGAAAAGTTTGAGATGACAATATGACGTGAATTGATAAAATAATAATCAAGAGAATACGGTATTTGGACTAGCCATGTCACAAGATCATGGTTACACAGTTCGAGCCACGGGCTTTGTACGTAAACAAGCCTGACCACGAGAAATGGTCGATTATGAGACGAGCCTGACCACGGTATGAATGGTCGATTATGAGACTAGCCTGATCACGGGTAAATGGTCGATTATGAGGTTACCAGTCATGGAATGGAGCATGATTGTGGTTAGTCCAGAATCCTAAAGAAGAAGGATAATTAAATTGAAAACATAAAAAAAAATATGATTCTTATAAAACGTTTTATCATATTTGACATTTGAGTTGTTTCGTTGCATGACATGATAAACTCTTATCTTCTTGCTATTTTCAAATTATTACTATTATTGGTAACTGTTTGGAGACATTATTAGACTGTAAAGCTCACAACTCCTATTTATTTTTCCTTCTTAGAGTTGTTCAGGATATTCGAGCTTAGTAATAGATTGGATTCATGGTGGATGATGCATAATAAGGATCGAGTTGGGCATGAGATCAAACACCAGGATTGTAAATTTTTAGTTAGTTGTTTCAGTTAGTTCAGTTGTTGATATTTATATAATAAATCAGAGGATCATTTAATGATTTTGAATTGAATAAATGGATTATTTAATTATTATTCAATTGTTTATATAATATTGGTTTATTTGATAAGATTTTTGAAGTAAGTGATTTTTGTGTATTTAGGTCTTGCATGATCTCTAGGATAAAGTCTAGGATTTGTGCGACCGGTCACGTAATCGATTCCGATGTTAGATTCGGGGCGTGACATGACATCCCTGGTGAGATATTCTAATGAGTGATAAAATTATGGTGCATATTGATATTGGCTTTGATACCATTTATCGTGGAGTTGTAGCTTACAAAGTTTAAGCTATTAGATAGAGGACTGGTCCAAACTTATAAACCTCGAGGTTTCCGTTTCTTAAATCAACATGAGATTATCTCAAGTGGTTATAGTGGTAGATTGGGTGGTAGTGATAATCAACATCAATGATAAGAATGATAAATCTAGCTTTTCTATTTTTATGGAATTTGTTCCCATTATTTCATGAACTTGTTTGTTGGAGAACAATAGCTACCATTTTGCAAGACATTGTTATAATAGCCCTTAATAAACTATGCCACGTTACTAGCTAATTTTTTCTTTCCTTTTTCTTTTAATTTTAAAGAGAAACCAACTAACTAAATTGGCCTCATTTTATTATTTTTGTGTACCTTTTTTTTAATTTTAATTTAATTGTGGTTAGTCTAGGACCCTAAAGAAGAAGGATAATTAAATTGAAAACATAAAAAAAAATTATGATTTTTATAAAAGGTTTTCATATGTGATATTTGAGTTGTTCCATTGCATGACATGATAAACTCTTATCTTCTTGCTATTTTCAAATTATTACTATTATTAGTAATTGTTTGGAGACCTTACTAGGCTGTAAAGCTCACAACCCCTATTTATTTTTCCTTCTCAGAGTTGTGCAGATATTCGAGCTTGGTAATGGATTGAATTCGTGGTGAGATGATGCATAATAAGGATCGAGTTTGGCATGAGATCAAATATCAGGATTGTAGATTTTTAGTTAGTTGTTTCAGTTAGTTCAGTTGCTGATATTTATGTAATAAATCAGTGGATCATTTAGTGATTTTGAATTGAATAAATAGATGTTTAATTATTATTCAATTGTTTATATAATATCAGTTTATTTGATGAGATTTTTGAAGTAAGTGATTTTTATATATCTAGGCCTTGCATGATCTCTAGGATAAAATCTAGGATTTGTGTGATCGGTCACGTAATCGATTCCGGTGTTAGATTCGGGACGTGACATGGCGTTCCTGGTGAGAGATTCTAATGAGTGATAAAATTATGGTGCATATTGGTATTGGCTTTGATACCATTTATCGTGGAGTTGTAGCTTACAAAGTTTAAGCTATTAGATAGAGGACTGGTCCAAATTTATAAGCCTCGAGGTTTCCATTTCTTAAATCAACTTGAGATTATCTCAAGTGGTTATAGTGGTAGATTGGGTGGTAGTGATAATCAACAACAATGATAAGAATGATAAATCTAGATTTTCTATTTTTATGGAATTTGTTCCCATTATTTTATGAACTTGTTTGTTGGAGAACAATAGCTACCATTTTGCAAGACATTGTTATAATAGCCCTTAATAAACTATGCCACGTAACTAGCTAATTTTTCCTTTCCTTTTTCTTTTTATTTTAAAGAGAAACCAACTAACTAAATTGGCCTCATTTTATTACCTTTTTTTTTCCCATCACTTGCACCATAACTCAAATTGGACATATTTTTTTATCATTTAAAATATATGATAAAGTATAAATGATGTAATCTTACAAAGTTTAAATAGAAAAGAAATCGATAAAATGTACCTAAAGAGTTTTAAGGGCACGTGCAATTGCCGGAACAACGAGATCAACCGTAAGAAATATAAGAAACTACTGCCAAACAAGACTAGCTTTATATTATTTATGACCTAATTGATTCTTACGCTCTAAAAAAAGGAATATATTGATATAATAAAATAATTAAAAGGGATCAGATATCTCGTGACGTCAAAAGAAAAGTCCTTCACACTAGAAGGCTTCCATGTCCTCACTTTCGTTTTCTTTTATTTTTTCATATACCATGCTATTTGGCATCCCTTTCCTATATTTTTTGTCAGGGTAAGACTATTTGGATTATTTGGCTTAATTCTTGGATGATTTTATATCATGTCAAATTTGATTCTTGAATGGCTCTATATCATGTTCGGCTTGATTCTAAGATAATTCTATATCATATTAAACTTGATACTTGGATTGTTGCCGCCTATACCGTCATGGCCTACAGCTCGAGCGTGGCACCGGACATCAACCTCGTTACCCGGAATTCAACACGCATACCCGGACCTACAAAAGAGAAGAGACCCGGATCGGGAATCCCGGCGGAGGCACTCCGACGATCAAGTTAGTGGACGATTTAGGAGAACAGATCCTTCTCGGTGAGTCCCTGTGCGGTCTCCATGCTTGGGGGAGGTTTTTAAAGAAAAGAGTAGAGTGTGAGTAGCAGTAGAGGAGGAGGGCTTGAGCTATGGTAGCTGTGTCCGTCGAGACTCTTCCGGCGAGTTCTCTGATAGCCTCAAAGTGCTTTCTCTCGTTTGCTCCCCCTCTGCGTGCTTTTTGCTTACCTTCTTCGAAGGCCCTTAGGACCTCCTTTTTAGACCATGGATTCTCTCCGTTACCCACCTCGAGTTCTCCCCCTTCTAAGGGTGCACGAAGGTCAACGACCGGCAGTGCCTCGTGGGTCGTGCCCCGATGCCCCCTCTCTTCATGGTAGGAAGTTACGTCGTGGATTCTGACTTCCTGGCTAGTTGCTACACTTGAAAAAATTTGGCAGAGTCTCGATCCGGAGGTAGCCGCTCCCAGGTTTGAATCCACTTGCACGGCTTTCTTCTTCTGGGTGGTGCAAACAGTCGGCTGGGGAATGTAGTATCTTGATTGGAGCACCCTTTCCTAACTGGTGTAAACAACGGTGGAAGAGATCCCAACGCTCTGGGGAGACGTCCCTCTATAGGTCGGCATACTTCCCCTTCGTAGGCCTTGGGAGGCATGTTGCCACCCAAGGGATGTAGTGGCATCCCCTTTTTTCTGCCCTGGGGCCTTTAAGACGCGGTGGACCCTGGCCATCGGGACAATCTCGAGCCAGTAGACCTTTCCGCTAAAGGGCAATCGGCGTGAGGAGAGTGAACTCGACTTCGATCAAGGTGGGCTCGACCTCGGGGGAGCCGCCCGGTGAAGGAGCTCAAGGAGAGGGAGCTCGACTTCGGCCAGGATGGGCTCGACCTTGAGGGAGCCGCCTGGCGAAGGAACTCGAAGAAAGGGAGTTTGACTTCGACCGGGACGGGCTCGACCTCGGGGGAGCCGCCCGATGAAGGAGCTCGAAGAGAGGGAGCTCAACTTCGGTCGAGGCAGGTTCAACCTAGGGGGAACCGCCCGGCGAAGTAGCTCGAAGAGAAGGACTGACATGGCGACATTTGCCTGCGCGGTCGCCAGCTAGATCCTAGAGGGGCTCCATGTCAGCGATCCTGCCACATCAGTTGGCCCCTACTCTCAAGTTCCAACAGAGCATCACATTCGGGGCGAAGGGAGTAAATGCGGAGCTGACATGGAAAGGCAAAAATCTAGTACCATCAATACCACGATCGCCATCACTTCGCGAATCGGGCCTTAAGGCTAATGTGGGGATGCCACGTCAATGAGTCCGAGGAAGCATAATGATTGATACAGGACCCGAGGTGGTTTTTAGTGAACCGAAGCGTCGTCTCAGACTAATCTTGACATGCGGCGCCTATTTAATGGAGGAAGTCTCGAAAAGATGCATGGTCACTGTTTGGCCATTTTGAAGAGAAAGAAATTTTTTTCCAAATCATCTCTTTCAAATTCTTCGTGCTCGTCGACAGACCAGAGTCTCTTCCTTTCCTCTGGCTATCCTTTACCTTCAAGGCAACCAGGTTAGTTTTCCTTTGTCTTCTCTTTCTTCTCCAGCTAGGTCGAGTCCTCTTGTAGAGCCTTCCTAGACTCCATTTTTCTTATTCTTCCTTCCTTGTCTATCTTAGATGGCTCCCTCGGGTCGGGACCATCGTCTCTCTAGCAACCTCGATGAGGCAGGGCCCTCTCGATCGAGGACTCCATCCTCCAATAAGGAGGAGGTTCCTCTCTGCATCCGTAGGGGTCCTCGTCCGACTGGCATACTTATAGGAGAATCTAGGGCTCCCCTTCCTGTTCCTTCTACTCCTGTGGTCCCTTCTAGGCCTTCCCGTCCGACCGGACCCTCTGGTGTCATGTCGATGATGACCAGAGAGGACCTCTCTATGATTCGGGATGCTTACGGGATCTTGGACTCCATCCAGCTCTCGGTCCTGGGACCAGGGGAACGGGTCACCTCCGGTGGCCTGGGTCGAATCGCCCTCTACGAGGAATTCTTCGTAAGAGGTCTTCGTTTGCCTTTTCATCCTTTCTTCCTTTTCATGCTTAGTCATTATCGCCTTATCCTCACTCAATTGGCCCTTATTGCAGTTAAATCCATTAACTGCTTCATTATCTTCTGCCACTACCAAGGGATCATTGCCCATTTTTTCTTGTTCAGGGTCTTCTTCATCCTGAAACGCCATCCGATCGAGGACGGGTGGTGTTTTATGTCTCCTCGTCCGAAAGGCATAAAGTTTGAACTCCCATCTTCCATCAAAGGATGGAAGAGCAAATACTTTTTTGCTACCGTCGATGGAGTTGATTGGGTCTGGAGTGATCCGAACCAGACTTCGAACCGAAACTCCCTGGTCGAGGCTGCTGATCGGGAAGTATACGACCAGCTCATTTCCGACCAGATCCCCTTCCTTGAGGTTCCACTCTATTCAAAGACGGGGTCAACCCAATTTGGGAGTTGGGTGAGTTCAGAACAAAGCTTCTTCTCCTTCTGCAAACCTTCTTAGGTCCAAGGTTGACCTCTATTTCCCTCTTCCTGCAGGCATGAAATTCTCTGTAGAGCAGCTCCTGGAGTCTACCCAGAAAAGGAGCGCGTCGGTAGGGCCTAGGGAGACCCCGTCGAAGAGGGCCCGGACCGAGCCCAGCCAAAGGCCTGGGCCCGCTGCAGCCTCTGGCCTAGGGGGAAGGGCGACCGAACCGGCCATTGATTCATCGAGGCAGCAGACTCAGCCCCCGGCTCGGGAGTCTGGCATGAAAGCACGGACCCGGCCCGCCGCTGCCACCGTGATCCAGCCTTCGAAAATCATCGAGGTGGACGCAGGAAGAGAGGAGAGGAGGGAGCGACCACCGGTGGCACCGTCGAGCACGGCGGCGAGCTCCACCCGGTTGACTAAGATGGCTTCGGCGACTCCTCCCGATGGCATGGCGGCGGTCCTAACCCCATCGAGGACCATCATCTGAAAGGCATCGATAGAGGTGATGCCGAACTCCACGGTCACCCAGGACCATTTGATGGCCGAGCGCATAATGGACTTCATCGTCCAGTCGCGTGACTAGCACGAAAGGGGAGGCAGGTCGCTGCCGTAGGCCATCCTTGGCATTTTCCCCCACCTTTTCACGGTAGGTCCTTTTGTTCTTTTGTTCTTTTTTCTTTCTTTTTTCTCTTTATTTTCTTTCTTCTCTTCTCTTTTTTTTTTTTGAGTCGCCATAACTGATATTTTCATTGGTACAGGTTGGGACGGACCTCCTCCTCATCCACGACTACTGCGCCCAGTGGGCAAAAAGAGAAGAACAGAAAGAGCAGGAGCTTGCGAGGCTGGTGGCCACGGCCAAGGAAAAGACTGAGAGGGCCCAGGCCGTAGAGGAGAGGAACATGGCCCTCCAAGCCAAGGTGGCCGACATCGAGAGGCGTATCAAGGATCTCGAAGCGTCCTTGGCCCGAGAGAAGGATTGGGCCAAGCACCGAGCAGAGGAGCTCAAAGCCGAGGTAGCCCGAGTGGAGGAGTGGTCCTAGACCCTCCAAACTCAGCTGGAGGAGGCGTAGGCACGAGCATCGATAGCCAAGGAGAAATCTGCCGGGGCGGTGGCTTTGATGGAAGCCGCTAAGAAGGAGGCCGCCGAGGTGGTGCCCATGTTCAGGGCCTCAGCGGAGTACGCCAACGAAGTCCGGGAGGTGGCCACGAACCCTTCATCAAGGGGTACAGGGTCGCCAATTTTGGGTGGCCCAGCTCTTCCTGGAATTGAAGCTGGATGAGGTCGCTCTTCTAGGAGTTCCAAGCAGAGACCAAGAGGAGGTAGCGGCTCCCGTTGGAGCGAAGGAGACGGAGCCCGAGACTGATGTGGAAGCAGCCCCTCTGGTGGAGGTCTGAAAGGATGCTAGCGCACCTCACCACCATCTCGGGAAAGAGCCGGTAGAGCAGTAGCCTCCAGGCTTAAGGACCTTTTTTAGTTTACTTTTTGCCTTTTGTACTTTTCTTCTTGTTTTGGGACCGCCCGGCCTGTCGGGGGTCTTCCAATGATGTAAGTCTTTGATCCGATTTCAATGAAACTTCATTTGCTTCCACTGGACTCTTGTGTTCTTGTGCTTTTAGTTGTCTCAGTTTCTCTTTCGCTTGCCCATGCGCATATTTCTGCTGCAGTGCTTTATCTTGAGGCATCAGGCTTTCAGTCCTTCTTGGTAGGGTTCCGTGCATAGTAGGTAGTCGGGAAGAGGATTTAAGGACTTCACAGATTACCTCCACTATGCCGGAAGGCTGGTGGTAGGACTTTATGCATCTTCTGGGAGCTGTTCGCTTATCTTGGGGAACTAATGGATGTCTCGAGGTGGCCTGAGTGGCCCTAAGAGACCATCTCCGGGTGGCCGGGGTGCCACCAAGTTGGAGAGCTTAGCTTGAGAAGTCCTGAAGACGTCCTCGTTGGTCCGGGGTTCGGCAAGCTAGGTGCGGAGCTTCTGTGGTCCGCCGGCTCTCCGTCGTCGAACCGGGAATCCAACAAATTGAGTACGGGGCTTCTAGAGTTTTCTGGCCTCAAGGTGCGGGGCTTCTAGAGTTTCCCGGCTTCGAGGTGCGAGGCTTCTGGAGTTTTCCGGCTTCGAGATACGAGGCTTTCTGGAGTTTCCCGGCTTCGAGATGCGGGGCTTCTAGAGTTTTCCGGCTTCAAGGTGCGGGGCTTCTAGCATTTCTCGGCTTGCTGTCACCGAACTGGGAGTTCGGTGGATTAGCACGGGGCTTCTGGAGTTTTCCAACTTCGATCGCCAGACCCTGGGTCGGGCAACAATATTCCTGCAAGGCAAAGATAATTTTGCATTGAAAGGAATTCTTTTATTAGTGAGAGGAAGCCTTACATCATTGGTAGTACATCATCAAATTGTTGGCATTCCAAGTTCGTGGAAATCGGGCACCATCAAGCTCGGCGAGGTAATAGGCTCCATGGGGAAGGGCTTCAACTACTCTATAAGGGCCTTCCCAATTCGGGGAGAGCTTGCCGTATTCCCGAGGATGGGAGGCCTCGGCCCGCCGCAATACCAGATCGCCCGGGCGGAAAGTCTTTGGCTTTACCCTAGAGTTGTAGTACCGGGCCACCCGTTGCCGGTAGGCCACCATCCGGAGTCGAGCCTTGTCCCTCGTTTCTTCAAGGAGATCCAAGTTGAGTAGAAGGCGAGATGGGTTTTCAGCCTCATCATATTGTTCTACCTGCACGTGGGCAAACCCAGTTCCATCGGGACTATGGCTTTGGCATCGAAGACGAGGTTGAAGGGCATCTCATCCGTGGCCGTTCGAGACATTGTGTAGTTAGCCCAAAGAATACTAAGGAGTTCTTCGGCCCACCTGCCTTTGGCCTAATCTAGCCTGGCTCGGAGCCCCTGGAGGATGGTCCGGTTGGTCACGTCGGCCTCTCCATTGGTCTGAGGGTAAGCCACCGAAGTGAAGCGATGAAGAATATTGAGGCCGACGCAGAACTCCACGAACTCCCGGTTATTGAACTATCGTCCGTTGTCAGTGATGATAGTGTGAGGGAGCCCGAAGCGACATATGATCAACTTCCATAAGAACTGGCTGACCTTGGCTTCAGTGATCCATAGTAGTGATTCGGCCTCGACCTACTTGGTAAAGTAGTCGATGGCTAATATCAAGAACCTGCGCTGACCTGATGCAGGAGGAAAGGGACCAAGGATGTCCATCCCCCACTGAGTAAACGACCAGGGGGCGGAGAGTTGGGAGAGTGGCACGGTCGGCTAACACTGCATGCAGGCATGGCGCTGGAAACGGTCGTACTTCTTCACGAAGTTGGCTGCGTCCTCCCTCATAGTCTCCCAGTAGTATCCTTGGCGGAGGGCTTTGTATGCTAACGTCCTGCCCCCCACATGATTCTCGCAGAGGCCTTCGTGTATCTCTTGGAGTACAAAGGCCATCGCAGAGCCTCGATCTGGGGGTAGCCGCTCCCGGGTTTGAATCCCCTGGCACAGCTTTCTTCTTCCGGGTGGTGCAAACGGTCGGCTAGGGAATGTAGTGTCTTGATTGGAGCACCCTTTCCTAACTGATGTAAACAACGGTGAAGAGATCCCGGCGCTCTGGGGAGATGCCCCTCTGTAGGTCGGCGCACTTCCTCTTGTAGGCCTTGGGCGGCGTGTCGCCGCCCAAGGGATGTAATGGCATCCCCTTCTTTCTGCTCTAGGGCTTTTGAGATGCGGTGGACCCTGGCCATCGAGATAGCCTCGAGTCGACAGACCTTTCCACTGAAGGGCAATCGGCGTGAGGAGAGGGAACTCGACTTCGGTCGAGGTGGGCTTGACCTCGGGGTAGCCGCCCGGTAGAGGAGCTCGAAGAGAGGGAGGTCGACTTCGGTCGAGGTGGGCTCGACCTCAGAGGAGTCGCCCGACGAAGGAGCTCGAGGAGAGGGAACTCGACTTTGGCTGGGGCGGGCTCGACTTCGGGGGAGCTGCCCGGCAAAAGAGCTCGAAGAGAGGGAGTTCGACTTCGACCGTTTACAGTAGTAAACAAGATCCATTCAGTCCTGACGTGCATCCCCCTTGGAGGCTGGCACAGCAACATACTCCTTCACCTCGGCCCCAGCTCGGCCACATACTCCGCCACCTCGGCCAGGTACTCCTTCACCTCGGCCCCAGCTCGGCCAGGTACTCCTTCACCTCGGCCCCAGCTCGGCCACATACTTCGCCACCTCGGCCAGGTACTCCTTCACCTCGGCCCCAGCTCGGCCACATACTCCGCCACCTCGGCCAGGTACTCCGTCACCTCGGCCCCAGCTCGGCAACATACTCCGCCACCTCGGCCAGGTACTCCGTCACCTCGGCCCCAGCTCGGCCACATACTCCACCACCTCGGCCAGGTACTCCTTCACCTCGGTCCCAGCTCGGCCACATACTCCGCCACCTCGACCAGGTACTCCTTCACCTCGGCCCCAGCTCGGCCACATACACCGCCACCTCGGTCAGGTACTCCTTCATCTCGGCCCCAGCTCGGCCACATACTCCGCCACCCCGGCCAGGTACTCCGTCACCTCGGCCCCAGCTCGGCCACATACTCCGCCACCTCGGCCAGGTACTCCTTCACCTCGGCCCCAGCTCGGCCACATACTCCGCCACCTCGGCCAGGTACTCCTTCACCTCGGCCCTAGCTCGGTCACTGGGAGCACCACGCGGTTCGGTCTCACTCACATGGGCCCGGTGCGTTTCTCGAGGGGTCCATCCACGTGGGCCCGGTGCTCTTTCCATGGATCCCCCTCCACGTGGGTCCTGGACACGCCACCTGATACGCCGCCTGTGAAGAAAGGTTTGTATTTAAGTTTGCTAAGCTACCGTTTACACTAACTAGTGAATAGTGCCACACCCGAGGCGCTGGGCTCCTCTGTTGATCTTCCGAGCCATCAAGAAAGGGGAAGCTGGCCAGCCTACCTAAGCCTCCCAGGCCTGCAGAGGCTTCACAGGCCTATACCAAGAAGAACGTGCCCCTCTGAACACCAAGAGCCGCTCGTCTATATAAGAGCAGCGGGAAGAGGTAAGAGGGGAGAGGAGGTAAGTAAGGGACAACACACTCCCTTCACTCTTGCTTTATCTATCACCCTCTGGTAGCGGAGAGTCCCCCAAGCTCTCCATCTCAGAGGTCTCTTATTTCCTTCGATCGTCCGGCTGACTTGATCGTCGAAGTGCCTTTGCCGGAATCCCCGGCGCAGGTCTCCCCTGTTTTGCAGGTATCGCCCGGCTAAGGGACAATAAGGAGGAAGATTACTCCTCACCGAAAAGGCCCACAGGAGGGCCACGACAGTACCAAGCCCCTTTCATCCCAACTACGACTATGTTCCCCTTGATCGTCTTTGACCAACGAGCCCGGTGACGCTGGCACGGAGCCCACGCACCTAGGCCACGCAAGAGCTACCGGCCACGACGATCTAGGCGGCAACAGGTCGAGGTGGGCTCGACCTCGGAGGAGTCGCCCGACGAAGGAGCTCGAGGAGAGGGAACTCGACTTTGGCTCGGGTGGGCTCGACTTCGGGGGAGCCGCCCGGCAAAAGAGCTCGAAGAGAGGGAGTTCGACTTCGACCGGGATGGGCTCGACCTCGGGGGAGCCGCCTAGCGAAGGAGCTTGAAGAGAGGGAGCTCGATTTTGACCGAGACGGGTTCGACCTTGGAGGAACCGCCCGGCGAAGGAGCTCGAAGAGGACTGACGTGGCAACATCTGCCTGCTCGACCGCTAGCTGGATCCGAGGGGGCTCCACGTCAACGATCCTGCCACATCATGGATAATTTCAAAAGTTATTTTATATTATAATTAATTATAATATTAGATTTGTTTATCATTTTAGATGTGGAATGTTGCCATAGCAGGAAGTAGTGCTGACTCAACTTGGCTCCGTAATGACAGGAGCTGAGATGGCTACTGATGTGAGCAGACTCTCAATAATAGTAATAGGATTTTACGAAAGGAGATGGCATACGAGTGAGTAGATTTGCAGATGTCGAGGTACTTTGAAGAAATGGAAAGCGTGTGGATGGTCTGCAAGGATCTCACTCAGCGAGCTATGAAAGACCGAATTCAAGGAGCTCAGGATATCTTGGAGGTAAGAGCAAGAAGAGGGTTCCTATTTCTAAACAGGAAGGTCTCTTAGAAAGAATGGGCTCTCGGTTCCGTCTCTATTATTTCCCCTTGTTTCTCTTCTTGGTTCACTTATCATGGCTTTACCTAAAGGATCCCAGGGAACAAGTTACAGATGTAAACCTTGAAAGAATAGTGTTCTGAAAGTCAATCATATTTTTTATGTATCAGGAAATATTTCTATAAAATTCTTTCGACTCATGTATGATATTAATAAAAAGTATTTTGTTTCATCACGAGGAAGGCAATGTTCTGAAGCAGATGCGGCAATCAATTATTTTAATATGGTGAAACTTCATATATTGATTTTTCTTTTCTTTTTCTTTTTTTTCTTCTTGGATCGCCGGGGCGTCATGGAATATTGAGTCTCCATGTAAGGAGCTGGCTCCTCTCCACCGAGCATCTCAGCCCTTAGACAATCTTTGAACCACCACTCCCATGGAGGGTTCGTGTATACTATCAAAACAAAAAAAGAAGGTAGGGTTCGTGTAAACCACTTGGTTATCGAACCCTTGGCTCTTGTACTGGGAAAGAATGAAGAAATATTGCTTCAAGTTACAAACCCCTCAAAATTCATCAGTGTTTGAAGCCAGAAAGGATAGGAAGATCGATGAAAATGGAAAAAAAGGAGATGGATGGGAGGAACAGAATGTTGAAAGGGTGTGAGAAACAGCAATATATAGATAGAATACATGGGATGCACCCAGGTTCAAAATCAAACAGAATGCCGAACATGAATAGACAGCTTCAATTGATGTACCAGCATACTAGTTTTGGAGTAGTTTATTTACAAGCAAAAGTCCAATCCACAAAAGTTAGTAGTTAGCAAATCAACATACTTAATCTGATTGAAGTTTTTTTTTTTTTTTTTTTTTCCCAACTATCTTTTAAAGTCATCCATGCACTTAAGCCAAAAATTATCCTGAACATGCCCCCAAGGTCTCAAGCTTAGCAACCGGACAAAAACTCCATAATTTCTGATTCACTAATTCATGCAAAAAAATAAACTTCCAGTGGCTTAGTGTTCCTTTCCCTCTAAAAAAAGGACTTTGAATAAGAAATAAATTACAGAAATTTTATATATTTTCAAAAATTCATGCAAGTGACATCCAGCATGAGATCCGTCCGCAACTGCTAAAAATCTCAAGCAATTCCTCTATTCTGGTCATTCCATGCGACGTACACGGAATGACTTCAAAAAATATGCCCTTGTAGGTAGTGTTTGGATATCCTATTCTAGGTTGGAATGGAATTTTATTCCTTGCCATTCCTCCAAACAAGATTATTTTTGTTGGTGGGCACCCCAGGAATTGGTATTCCGGGCAATCCATCCAATTCTTAGAATACCAATTCCATGGGTAACCATAAAATTGGCTATTCTCACTTTTCATATTCCAGGATATGGGATGGAAATAAAAATCTTACCCTTTTCTCCTCTTCCGCCGGTCGATACTTCTCGATCCTTCACTAGTTTTCTTCCTCGGTGCTAGGGTTTCTTCATCCCCGATACTAGGATTTTTTCATCCTGTTGATGCTCTTCATCGATGCCCTCTCGATTCTCAGAATTGCAAAGGCAGCTTGATCGGTCCCATCCAAATCCAATCTCTCTTCATTTCTCTCTTACTCTCTCTCATCCACTTCCCCTCATCTTAATCTCGGAGGAATCAGCCTTACATCGTCTCCAATCGCCCCTCTCGCGTGAGTTCATCCGAATCCCCCGATTCTCTCCTATTTTCTAATATTTTTATTTATTAATCGGTGATGTCTTTGTCCAAAAATTTTTCTCCTGATCCGTGATGTCTTTGTCAAAATTTTTTCCTACTGATCCCTGATGTCTTTGTTGGGATTTTTTGCATTGATTCGTGATGTCTTTGTCGGAATTTTGGCCTAGATTTTTTCGATGATCCGTGATATCTTTGTCGGAATGTTTTTTGTATGAATTTCTAGGTTTGGAGTAGATCGATGCTTTGGATTTGTTTTCATATTTCGTCGTTTGCTTTGCTTCTTTTTCCCCTAGTTTTATTGATGTCATAGTACCTGTTGTCCGTGTCTTGATTTGTGAAAATATTTATGTTCTTGAAAAGGTTTTTCTCTGTATTTCATTTGATCTTGATACTCTGGTTTCTATCCGAGGTAAGAAAATTAAGTAGGTATCGCTTGCAAGAACCCTGTCTTTCTAGAAAATTACAGCAAAATTCAGGTCTTGCCAATCTATGCACATGATGTATTTGTAGTGGTTACTGCTTGCTATTTCATTACATACTAAGGAGAATTAGTTTATATATGATACATATAAACTAGTTGAAGTACCCATTTTGAGCCCCTATAAAGAGTTGTTGTCTATCAAGGATTGGATGGTGCGAAAGGCTACCTGGTTTTTCCAACATCTTCTTCGGGCAGTTTCTTTGTAGCATAAATGGAAACAATTATAATTAATACTTTTCATAATAGGATGACAATTATCACCAGTTTTTGAACAACATAAATACATTTAAATAATTTTTTTATAATACAGTGGTCAAGGCTAGCTATTATTGCCTATATACCCCAAGTGCATGCATTATTGGCATGTTGCCTATATACCCATATTTGTATTTATGTATGTATATATATGTATGTATAAAGGTAACTTTAGTATCAAGTTGCAAGTCTTTTATCAAGGAACTAGTAATTTAATAGGAGGTGTTAAATAATTGCTGTATGTATAGCTTGCCAATGATGACAGGCTGCCTTATGAATGAGCATGGCTTGGAGACAAGGTTTTAAGCACATTAGTACTTATCCTATCTTGTAGCCGCGATGCTCCACCGATATTAACCTTTTATGTCATGAAGCACAAGTTTAATTATTTTTTAATTCATATATTTCCACAACCAGCCTCCAATTACATTGTCTCTTGATGAATAAATGTTTGGCGGCTTTTTATAACATTCTGGAAGCTTTGTTGAAGTTAATGGTTTCAATATTTTATTGATATTCAACCTTTTTTATAATTTCTATATTTCCTATCTATAGTATGTTTGATAATATATCATTTATATTATGTTTTGCCAATGATGATAGGATACCTTAAGAATGAACATGACTAGGAAACAAGGGTTTAACTACAATTACATGATAGGCATCTTAATAAATAGTTATTCTATCTTGTAGCTGCGATGCTCCAATGTCTTTAATCTTGCTTGTCCTAAGCATATTTATTTTCATATCTTTAAATTTGGATATTTTAACTAAAATTTCATGTCTTGCCAAATACATATTCATTGGCAGTCTTGTTATTATTTTGGATGAAAGTTTCAAATACATGTACAACTCGAAGATGCATTATTTAATTTAGTCTTTTTGATATTTTAGAAATAATTATGAATATCTTTTTTTCCGTAATATGTCTTTGTGTTTGTATCATTATAAATCTGATTGTTATAATCAATGGTGATGTATTCTAAATTATGTAACGTTTGCAGTCATGTAGCTAACATGCCTAAATCCAAAAAAGACAATCGAGCTGAACATCCAAGGGAACGATCATATCGTAGTAGAGCACCAAATTGGATAGATGCCCTTGATATGATAATGTTTGCCTTGATGAGGCAAGAGAATGATGAAGATAACTGTCACAACGGTACATTCTTACAAGAAATTTGGAAGAAGATGACAAATACCTTCAATGCACAAACAAATAAGTCCTTTACTTATAGAAATCTCAAGAATCAGTTGAAGGTACTGAAGAAAACCTTCAACTTGTATTACAACTTAGCAAATCGATCTGGCTGGGGATGGGGTCCTATACTAAAAGTGTCCACATATGGTGATGAAAAGATATGAGAGGAGGTCATCTCGGTGAATGGTGGATTGATGCCGATATCATGGTAGCATGCTTTTCAAAACATTATAATAATTATATTTAAATATTCATCACAGGTTAACAAGAAGTATGCTCGGATTAAGGATAAGGCATTTCCTATATATGATGACATAGACATCCTTTTCTTAAAGAACGTAGCCACTGGTAGACTGGGAGATACATCTGCTATTCCAGAGGGGGTAACATACAATGATACATACGAAGATAAGGTGGATCGGATCAACTTAGTTGACATCAATGTTGGCCAACCATCAGAACAAAATGGTGGAGTCTCTTATTCATCATCCGGTCCTTTTAAATTATTTGATGATGTATCCCCAAACAGCCCGACTACCTGTGCCTCAACATTACCTATAAAATCTTTTCTTGATGCTTATCCATCCTCTAGTACTGGAAAGAGGACAAGGTCAAGCTCTATTACTCCTATAGCATGTAGGACTAGGCCAACTGCTGATGCAACTGATACTCTTTTAGATTTGATGGATCAAGGAAGAAAGATATTAGAAATCGCTAATAAGATTCTCAGGAGAGATGAGCTTGCATGTCCTACGATATATTCTATTGATGAGTGTATATGAAAGTTAGAGAGTCTCCCTGGGATTACACCCGAATACATTCTTACTATGGGGGAGACTTTTAAGAATGAGATAAATAGGTGATTCTTTATGCATTATGAAGGGCCATTACTGAAAGCATGACTGAAAAGATAAATGGCTGAGTTCTACCGTATTCTACCTCCAATGGCAGCCCTTTCTGGAAGTTATGCTCACCTTCCAAATCTTTTTATACCTCAATGTATGGTGTCAATCAAGGTGGCCCCCATATATTTGCTCCACCTCCCATGCATGCTGCTACTCCAGGTGGGCCTAATCCATTCATGGAGCCTTCATTTAAGCCAAGCTATCATGATAGCGCTTCTTAGGGTAGTACCCTATCTTCTCATGGTAGTCCTGATACATTCGTGCATAGCACATCTGCATCTCCAACACATCAAAATGAATTTAGCGATCATGGTTGGCCATAACATATAGTTGTATTGTATGTGTTTGGGATGTTCTGATGTGATAAATGGCTTTTGTATCTCTAATATGTATTAAGTTATAAATGAACTTTGTTATGATAAATTTTGTTGTAAATATAAATATGGTTGTTATTGTACTTTAATGTCTGCTAATAACCTTTATTGTCTATGATTATTTCCTGTCCACACTCAGTTCTGCATATGCTGGGATCATTAACTACTCTCTTTTTTTAATAGATGGATACCTTGCATGAGCTCATGGCATTTTTAATAGACGAAGGTAATTACTGGCAGGATGTCATAACTGCATTGATAAGTGGTGGCATCCTTGATGTCCAAGATTGTAATGTCATTTGGAAGGTGCCATGTCAAACTCATCCATTCTTGTGTCATGAACTAATAACAGATATACTGAGTGGCCATCTAGATAAAGGTTATAATCACTTTATAATGATAAACACTATGTTCTTAAAGCTAGAAGAGTTACTTATATCACATGGCCTGGTGTTGGACTAGTGGCGCCTCAACGCCCGCGCGACCCACGAAAAAAAAAAAACACACGTGGGGCCCAGTAGAAGGAAACCCAGAAGGAGACAATATCTTCACAGATCTCAATGCGATCGATGGCCACGAGCAGCGTTGCAATCAAACTACAATTTGGAGAGCTACAGGACTCCGATTTGGATTCTGTTTGGACTGTTGGACTCCTGGTGAGATACTCTATGCAGTGGAGGCTACAAATTCATAGGAAGAGATATAGATAAATGAAGAGGATAAAAAAATGGTGAGAGGTCTTTTGTAGAGGGCTGATTGAGAGCTTCAGAGAAGGATTCCGGGTTTTTTATTGAGAGATACTTGTATCGGGTTGAGAGAGAGTTCAATCTGTAAGTTTATTTTTCATAATGAAACCTTTTGCATGCCTGAAAAATTGTATTTGTTATCTTTTCTTCTTTCTCTTGTGGTATCGACATCGATAATCGACGATCCTGTTCGCTTCCGTAATAACCGGTATCAGAGCAAGTTGATACCGATCCCAACAACTGGTATCAGAGCTCAGGTTGTCTGTGGTTGATCGAGATCAAAGAAGATGGGGAATACATGAGCAATTAAAGTGAAGATCAGTAGGTTTGATGGGAAGAGCAACTTCTCTCTCTGGTAAGCAAGGGTGAAAGACGTGCTTATACAGCTAGGGCTGATCGACACTCTCATATACGAGGAGAGACTAGACACCGTAGAGCAGAATACCTGGAAACGGTTTCAGATGCAGGCGGTAAGCACAATTCGCTTGTACCTGGCGGATGATGTGGTGATTCATGTACTGAACGAGTTTTCTCCGATGGCATTGTGGAAGAAGCTGGAGGAGCTGTACATGGCGAAGTCCCTCACCAACATCTTGTTCCTTTAGAAGCAGTTCTATCAATTACGGATGGCTGAGGGACAGAGTGTGCAGGAGCACCTGAGCAATTTCTAGAGGATCCTCACTGATTTCCTCAATGTCAATGAAAAAGTTGAGGAGAAGACCCGGGTACTTGTATTGCTGTCATCCCTACCGCAGTCCTTCGAGTCCTTGGTGATTGCTCTTCTAGTGGGAAAGAGCACCATCAAGATGGAGGAGGTGATATCGGCGCTACTTCAGAACGAGGTTCTCAAGAGGGAGAACCAAGTTTTGAGTTCAGGTGGGAACTCAGCATTGACAGTTTCTGGAGGTGCAGGCGATCGGAGGCAAAGTGACAAAGGATCGCGAGGAGGACGATCCAAGTCAAAGGATGCCAGCAAGATCAGGTATTTTCGGTGCGATGAGTTGGAGCATCGTGTCAGAGATTACCCGCACTCAGGGATCGGACGAGGGCTGCTACGACGGTGGCCGATAGCGGTGATGATGGATACATCAGCGATGTACTCTTGGTATTCGATGAGATATCCTCTTCTTTCCAGTGGGTTTTGGATTCTGCCTGTCCATACCATGTTTGTTGCAGGGAGGAGCTGTTTGACTCTCTAGATAGTAAAAAGGGTTCTGTCCACATACCAGATGGATCGAGCTATGTGATCGCGGGCATCGGGATAGTCAGCTTGAAGACACATGATGAGACAGTAAAGAAACTGGGTGAGGTCCGATGCGTATACAATTTTAGCAAGAATCTAATTTTTCTCGGCAAATTAGACTCAAGCGGCTACAGGTGAAGAGCTGGTGATGGAGTCTTAAAGGTCTTGCATTGCAATAGGATTGTTCTGCAAGGAAAGAAGTATGAGAGTCACTACCTCTTGACAGGGAGTCCAGTGCGAGGTGGAGTCCCTGGTGCAGACAGGAGTCCAGTGCGAGGTGGAGCTCCGACAGGCGACATCGCAAAGTGAAGTTCATATTGCCACAGGAGACTTTCCTGAGCAGGTCGCAGGTCGAGGTGAGCACAGCACATGACGAAGATGGGATCGAGCAGCCTGGCTCGACTCTCATGTTTTCCTATTCATGATCAGGCGATTGTCCCAGGACATGGGGGCGTTAGAATTCTTAGAAGCTCTCAAGTCAGGTGAAGGCGGTGCGTTGAGTCGAGGTGGAGGTTGTTGGACCAGCGGTGCCTCAACGCCTGCGTGACCCATAAAAAAAAAAAAAAAACACGCGGAGCCTAGCAGAAGGAAACCCAGAAAGAGACAAAATCTGCACAGATCTAAATGCGATCGATGGCCACGAGCAGCGTTGCAATCAAACTATGATTGGAAGAGCTACAGGACTCCAATTTGGATTCTGTTTGGACCGTTGGACTCTTGGTGAGATACTCTATGCAGTGGAGACTACAAATTCATGGGCAAAGACACAAACAGAAGGAGGAGGATGAAAAAATGATGAGAGGTCTCTTGTAGAGGGCTGATTGAGAGCTTGAGAGAAGGATTCAGGGTTTCTTGTTGAGAGATACTTGTACGGGATTGAGAGATAGTTCAATCTGTAAGTTTATTTTTCATAGTGAAACCTTTTACATGCCCGAAAAATTATATTTGTTATATTTTCTTTTTTCTCTTATGGTATCGACATCGATAATCGACGATCCTGTTTCGCTTCAGCAATAATCGGTATCAGAGCGAGTTGATACCGATCCCAACACCTGGTAGCTAGCACACACAATGTTATGGTACATGAGTACTTAGCATATTTTTTGTACTGTATAGGTCACAGTGTCACTAATAGAGTTTTAGCTAAAATTTTTCAGCACTTAGGGAAGATAATATCATGATACTTTAACAATGTACTGAAAGCAATTTGTTTGCTAAAGCAAGAATTTATAGTACAACCGGGTGAGGATATTGGTGTGCACCCATGGATCCGTGAAAACAACCATTTCCATCCTTACTTCATGGTACCTCTGAACTTACACTCCATTGCTACTCAATTTTTAATTTTCTTAAGTTGTCTTTGACATAGTAGGTTGTATCATAGAATGCTATTGGAGCGGTGGATGGTATGCACATACCTGCATTAATCAAGAAAAGCAAACAATCCCACTTTCATAATCGAAAGGGTATAATTTCTCAAAATGTTATAGCTATAGTTTCATTTGATCACTCTTTCCTTTTTGTTTGTACTGGATGGGAAGGATCAGCTACTGATATGAGAGTACTTCATTGGTATGTCAATTCTGGAGGGTTCGTTGTACTAGAAGGTATCGAAATACTCTAATATTTATTTGTTTTTAGATTTTTAATGATTTTCTTGTTCATTTACAAATTACATTGGTCGGATACAGGAAAATATTATCTTGTTGACTCAGGATATGCTAATACAGATAAGTTTCTTACTTCATTTCGGGGCAATAGGTACCACATAAATACGTTTAACAATCCTCGGGCTCAATGATATCATAATTATCGAGACTTATACAACCATCGATATGCATAACTTTGGAATTGCATAGACAAGGTATTTGGAATTCTAAAAAAGCGATATAAGATTCTAAGAAGTTCTATCCAATACTCCTTCAAGGTGCAAAAACATATTGTTATGGCTTACTGCATTATTCACAACTTCATATGATGCCCCAAGGAAATGATAAATTATTCAATATGTCAGTGGAACCCTTTCCTGCTAACCACGATGAGGATGACGTCGACCCTTATTTGATTATAGGAGATGATGAATCCCAAAGAGATGATAAACTATGAAATTTGGTAGCTAATAGGTTATGGCTTGCTTATAACATGCAAAGTATGTTTAACCTGGATCCGTGTACTAAGTTCATTTTTTCCTACCTACTTCATGAGTTTGTAAATTTAACATGAATACATTTTGAATCGTACATGTTATTAAGTTTACTGAGTTATGTCCTAGTTGTACATAAATACAGGAAATCAAGGTGCATGCAATTAAGTTATAACGATGTCTTTCAACAGTTATTATGTCATTTTCAAAGGACATAGATGAGGGATATATGAATCCTGGCCAGAGTGTCAGCGTGAAGTTACTGGGTTCAAGCATGCATTGTATAAGAAGTTTAAAAGTAGACAAGATGCAGCTACTGCACTAGAGATCTATGTTCAACCTCAAGGTTCATCCTCTCTTGAAAAATTTCATGATATTAATTTAAAGGGAGAAAAAAACTTGTTGGCTGCCCCATGAATGTCAGTGGACTTTTTAAGGCCTTGTTATTGGTTTTACTTGCCTTTGTTGTAGGCTTTCTACTTGGCTTTTAGGCTGGACGTATTCAGTTATAACATTAAATTTTTATAAGTATTATATATTCTTAATGTCATGGTTGCTAGGTTTGTAAAATCATGATGGACTTGCATAACTTCTGTTGTCCGTAATGCTTTGCATATGCTGCTTCTTGTTCCTGGTCATTACTTCACAATGTATATACTATTTTGTTCATAGCTTAATCTGAGTTATGTTTCATTTATTGGCAGCCCTTTTCGATACAGAGAGGCTATGTTTATATTCATATTTTGAAACTATATAATAATGGGATGAGCAAAATTTCTTGGCAGCCTTTTGTGTGGTATGTGAGTTTGTATTATGGTTGGAACTTGAAAGCTTCTAATATGCTGTAATGCTTATGTTGTTGGCAGCCCTTTGTATGCTATTGTATAATTTTTTGGCAAGTACGGATTCATCGTAAATGTGGTATGATGAGGTGCTGCTCCATTCATACAAAATGTTTCAATATCATTTATCACAGATTATCATGCTAGAAATGTTTGTTGTTGCAATACCTTATTTACAAAATATATTATAACAAATGCTGATTTTGTGAGGTGATGTAAGATTTGATTTAATTATTTGTAGTTACAGGTTACTTGTGCTTATAGGTTTTTTGTGGTTAGAAGGTTGAAGTTGATATCATGCTTGATTTGGTAAGACATATATTACATGTGTGGCAATAATGATGAGCTGCCTATTGATTAAGCATTGCTGGGAAGCAGGAATGGAACTACAACATTAGTTTTTTTTCTCTTGTTGCCGTGATGTTTAACTGACATTATCTTCGCTGTCCTGAGCCATATTTTGTAAATTATATGTACATTTGTACCTATGGTAGATGTTCTGTGATACGTTTAAAATATTGGCAGCCCTTCATGTTCCTGGATATTGACATCCCTTATGGCTAGGATACGAAACTTCACTTGCTCAAGTTTGGAATTAGATATATATAGCTATTCTATATTTGCCAACCGAACTGCAATTTTGGCATCATATTTGTATATGTTGCATTCTATACATAGTTTATATGCTTGGCATTGAATTTCTTTGTTTAGTAGGCAGGTCTAGGTGATATATTTTGCATGGGATAAGATCTAATTCATTTTTTGTAGGGGCCAATATATATTTCTTTAAGTACATAATCTGAACAATGATGAAATTGGATTTAAAATTTTTCATCCATTACAGACTTGGCAACTTTCTTGTATTAATAAAAATATTCTTATATCCAGTTTATGATTGGTGGATTGATCTATATCTTGTAGCAATGCTAATATATATATTTAGGGTACATGTTCATGTTGAACTCATTGATTCAATTGCATCACAAATCTTAAATTGGACTGCCTACTGGATGTTAGGGTGGGTCTATTTGTTATGTTCGTTCACTTCGATTTTAAAACATTATGTAGGAGCCAACAGCCGAATGTTTTGATAGCTGCATCTTATGGATGATTTTTTGGATGAATGTGTATTAGTAATACTCATATGATGAAAGTTAAATCCAAATGTTCTGAGTTCAGGATTTTTATACATGTTTAATCCAATTATTTTTAGTTCATAAATTTTAAAAGAGACTTGAGTTTATATCTTGTATGTTTTGGTATAAGGCATTTTACAGGTATGGCAATGATGATGGGCAGCCTATTGACTAAGCAATGGTACAAGGCAAGAATGGAACTATTAAATTAGTTTTCTTGTTCTTGTTACCATGATGTTCAACTGACATTTTCTTCGCAGGTCTTGATTTTTTATTTTTTATTTTTATATTTTTAGAAATAGTTATGGTAGATGTTCTGTGCCATGTTTTAAATTTTGGCAGCCTTTCATGTTCCAGGATATTCACCTCCCCTACGATTGGTGGATTGGACTAATATTTGTAACTATTACTTTCTATATGCTAATGTTGTTGGGAGTATTTTTCTCTTGTTTATTGGACATGTTCTAGGTTGTATATTTTATAGGTTAGATGTTTTTGATTAATTGTAGAGCGGATTATATATTTCTGTGGTTAGTAAATCTAAACAATAATGACATTGGATTTAGAATTAATCATCTATTACAAAGTTGGCAGCTTTCTTGTATTATTCACAATTTTATTATAATTGCTTTTTGATAGGTGTTATGGTGTATTTTTTGTAGCATTGTAGTGAGATATGTTAATGGTACAGGTTCATGTCGAACTGATTAATAATTTTTTGCATTTGTTGATACATGTCAAATGTCACGTATGTTATACGGAAGTCATTTATAGGTTTTTGAAGTTAGTTTTTCAATAATTGTTTGTATTTCAAGAATTTTATCATATATTCTTTGATTTGGTATGAAACATATTACATGTATGGCAATGATGATGGGCTACCTATTGATTGAGCATTGCTTGGAGGCAAGAGGTGAACTATGACATTATATTTTTTCTTTTGTTGCCGTGATGCTTTTACTAACATTCTATTCGCATGTCGTGAGCTATATTTTGTAAATATATATCTATAATGGTACTAATGATAGATGTTTTGTGCATTGTTTAAAATGTTGGCAACCCTTAATGTCCCAGGATATTGAGTTCCCTTATGTTACGACATAAATGAATTTTGCTATATTACTATTTATGGTAGCTGATCCGAGCCATATTTTTTTCCTCCTTTATTATACTCTCATACTTATGGAAATGTATAACAATGTAACATAATAGGTTGGGCACTATTTATTGGCAGCTTTTTGTGTGGTATATGGATTTATATTATTGTTGGAAGCCTCTAATGTACTATAATGCTTATGTTGTTGGCAGCCCCATTATATGCTATGTATATCTCTGTGGTAGGTCAAAATTCCTGCAAATATACTATAATGAGGTGTTACTCCATTCATACAAAATGTATCAATATCATTTATCATATAGATTATCTTGCTAGAACTGTTTGTTATTTTAGTTAACAATTTCTTACTTTCGAAATATGTTATGACATATGCTGATATTATAAGTTGATGAATGCTTTCATTAAATCATTTATGGTTATAGGATATTTGAGGTTACAAGTTATTTGTAGTTATAGGTTGAAAGTATCGTATAAATTTATATAAGTACGTAGTTCTCGATACTTTTCACATTCTTATGATATAACTATTCTTTGATCATTGATTCTTAAGTATTTTATAAATTTTAATTCCAAGATTGTTATGTTGCCGTGTCAATTCTCAGGTTTTTTTTTTTTACAAAGAAATTATGAAGTTGACTTGTATGGCTTTGGAATTTGATATATCTATCTGTTACTCATATTTGTATATATTACATTCTAAATGCAGTTTATATGCATGAAGTGGTTTTAGTTTGTTTAGTAGACAGGTCCAGGTGATATATTTAATAGGTACGATGTCTTGGATTTTTTATAGGGTCTAATATATATTTCTATGGGTACTAAACTTGAACAATGATAAAATTGGATTTAAAATTAATCATCCATTACAGAGTTAGCAGCTTTTTCGTATAAATGATAACCTTTTCATATCTAGTTTATGATTGGTGGATTGGTCTATATCTTGTAGTTTATGTTGAGATATGTTCAGGGAACAGTTTCATGTTGAACTCATTCATACTATTGCATCACATTTTTTAAATTGGAGTGTCTATCGGATGTTAGAGTGGGTCTGCTTGTTCTGTTCATATACTTTGATTTTATAAGTTTATATAAGAGTAGACATGCCTATGTTTTCACAGCTGCCTCTTACGGATGATTTTTGGATGCGTGAATATTTATATTGCTTATATGATGAAAGTTAAATCTAAATATTCTGAGTTTGGATTTTTATGAAAAATCAATATTTTGCAATACTAACAAGTTGTTATTGTCACAGGAACCAGTTTTTCTTTTCTTGCAAGGGCTATGATATTTCAAAACATTCCAGATAGACAGTCTTCTCAATAATACTGCTAGGAGTTGGTACTAATGATTAAGGACTGCAGTGTAGCGTGTGAAATATATTACAATTTCTAAGTCAATTATAACAACCATTTTTTTTGGAACTCAGTTTCCTTGTTATATTGTCTGGGCACGTATATTGTCTTCTTATTTTTGTAACAGATATTGATCTTATATGGATTTTTTATGATAATTTTAATTAATAATAAATTATTTATTTTTTTTATAATTTACATCATCTTCTCTTCTCCATGTTCCTATTTCAATTAAATAGTACGTTACCTGAATAGTAAATCAGTCCTTATTATACATTTATTTCAAATATTAAGAATCAAATATCTATTATAACAGGGATTCTTGTAATTCATGTATTTGTTTTATATGAGATTTTGCTCTACTTTAACAATGTCCACTGCAAAATGGTAATGGTATAATCCAGTTTTCTCTTGCTAACTGTTACTAAGATATGTACGTAATATGAAAAGTTATAATACACCATCATAATAAATTAATAAATAAAAAATAATTTATTTAAGTAATTAAATTAATAAATAATTTGATAACTCATTTTTCTTATTATTTGGTCAGGGGTATTTTTGGAATTTCAAAAAAATCCTCATCTATTTCTAATGGAATACAGATTTATTCCCATGGCATCCAAATACGATTTGAAATAACATTGCATTAATTATACTGGAATAAGGTGGAATACCAGATTTCAAACCAAACAAAAATATGGAATTACAAGGGAAATAAGTTATTCTTGAAGAATTTATATTCCTATTCCTGGAATAAAATTTTTGACATCCAAACGCTATCATAATGCATTAGCATCCATGACCGGTAGTCAACCAAAATATCACCACAAACTAGATGAATCATCTCAATTGTGAGGATTATCCATTACAATATTCTTTTGTGCGTGAACATTACAATATTTGGTAGGGTGGAGTGCATCTACATGTTGAGAATTTTGTCAATGATTTAATCATGTTGTTTTTAGTCCCTAATTTAAGGGCAAACATATAGTTGCACAAAAGTAGGAACTAGCTATGTGTATGACTTATGTTAAGAGTGGTGGGCAGGGGCGGAACCGGATTACCAGCTGTTATACCAAATCAACTTTTCTTTGAACCGGACCGGAGCCAACAATTTTTTCTTCGGCTGGGACAGAGCGAAGGTTCAATCGATCCTCCACTTCATCAGAAGTCCGAAGACCCTCTTCAGAGGTCCAAAGACTCCTCTTCAGTGGAGGCCCAAAGATCCTCCCCTTCATCAAGGTCCGAAGACCCTTTTCAGAAGTCCGAAGACTCATCTTCAGCGAAGGCCCAAAGTTTCTCCTCTTCATCAAGGTCCGAAGACCCTTTTCAGAAGTCCGAAGACTCTTCTTCAGCAAAGGACCAAAGATCCTCCACTTCATCAGAAGTTCGAAAACCCTCTTCAGAGGTTCGAAGACTCTTATTCAGCGAAGGCCCAAGGATCCTCTACTTCATCGGAAGTCCGAAGACCCTCTTCAGAGATCCGAAGACTCTTCTTCAGCGGAGGCCTAAGGATCCTCCACTTTATCAGAAGTCCAAAGACCCTCTTCAGAGGTCCGAAGACTCTTCTTCAGCGAAGGCCTAAGGATTCTCCACATCATCAGAAGTCCAAAGACCCTCTTCAGAGGTTCGAAGACTCTTCTTCAACAGAGGACCAAAGATCCTCCACTTCATCAGAAATTCGAAGACCCTCTTTAAAGGTCCGAAGACTCCTCTTCAGTGGAGGCCCAAGGATCCTTAACTTCCTTAGAAGTTCGAAGACCCTCTTCAGAGGTCCGAAGACTCCTCTTCAGCGGAGCCCCAAAAATCCTCCCCTTCATCAAGGTCCGAAGACCCTCTTCAGAGATCCGAAGACTCTTCTTCAGTGGAAGCCCAAGGATCCTCCACTTCATCAGAGGTCCGAAGACTCCTCTTCAACGGAGGCCCAAAGATCCTCCACTTTAATGGAGGTTCGAAGACCCTCTTTCATTCCAGAGGTCCGAAGACCCTCTTCTTCAGCAGAGGTCCGAAGACCTTCCACTTCATCAGAGATCCGGGGACTCTTTCATTTCAGAGGTCCGAAGACCCTCTTATATTTTAGAGATCCGAAGACCCTCTTCTTCAACGGAGATACGATGACCCTCCACTCTATCAGAGGTCTAGTTGATTGACTCCATCAAAAGGTCCAAACGACCCATACTATCCATGAGGCTCCAGAAGCCCCTTTCGAGTTGGTACCAAAATTCTGCCACAACAGCGTCTCTACTCCACTACTTCCACGATGCCGCCCCATCCTGGCACCACATGGCCACTATCCTGATCTTCTAGAAGCAGATCAGTCATTCCTGGCTACACCCCTAACAGATTTTGGCGCGTTCCACACCTATATAAGGTAAACCGGGGGACACATGTAAAAGGGGGGAGAAACTGGGACTCTCTTCCTCTTCACGAGCTCATCTTGATTCCTCCATTCTATTGTCCTCAAGCTCTCGCTAATTTAAGCATCGGAGTGTCCCCCGCCGGAACACCACCGGTTCTTGGAGATCTTTTTGCAGGAACCGGGAGAGGAGCGCTCCAGACCAAGCCCGGTCCGAGAGAAGTTGCAGCAACACCAGCCTTTTGGACGGACCTGGGCTCATGCGGGGCAGGGATTGGGCTTGTTCTTCTCGCCGCTTTTGTGTGTGTGTGGGGGGGGGGGGGGGGGGGGGTGGGGTGGACAATTCATACCCATAGGGCAATCCCCCTTGTTACGTGTACAGAAATAACTCCCTTGCCATATGGGATCGGTGCAACTCACGTAGTCGTTGCCAAACACGAAACCATTTAAACTATTAAATCAGCATTTATAGACCCGATGAATTTTAGCATACATGTAACTGTACGCCCAAAAGCATTTTTCAATAACTTAGTGCGCCTCACTTTTTTTTTTTTTTTTTATGGCACCTAATCAAAAATTTTACTAACTTATATTAGGCGGCCCTTCACTGATTAGTTGTTTTGGAGGTATGAAGGGAGTTGAGCTTGCTTGGAATTTATCATATACCAAACCCAAAGCAAAAAGATATTAGGTATGGTGCGAGTACAAGAAAAGAAACGCATGAATGCACATTTTGGTTTCTCAGCAGGCCTCGCATGTCAAGCATTCGCAAGATTATCTCCCCCACCCCAACCCACACCCCCCACAAGAGAGAGGAGAGAGAGAATATCATGGCAGAAAAATGGGTTAAATTAACCAATGCCCTGTCTCAATGAGGCTCAAACAGATCTACATGAAAACATCCAAGGTCACATATTATACTACCCAATCCAGACCAACCTAACCAATATACCCATATACAGAAATATGTCCCCCCTGGAACGTGTGAATATCTTCAGCCATCTACTCAAAACTCAATGGTAAGACCGCTCCAATGCTACTCTGGTGGTGTGATCCCAAAAATTACACAGCAGGGATCGTCAAAAACCATGCCCGGATCGGGCTTGTAATCTAGTCACATCTTCCAAACATAGTCCACCACTAAACAACAGAAATTTATCTGCCAAAAAAAAGAGAAGAAATTTATTGATCCACTGCCAAGTAGCATTCGCTGAACTGAGAAAACCATGGTCCGTCACTAGTTTTTTTAAGATGGCAATTAGCCCTGCTGATACAACTCTGAGATGTATAATTTGTTTCATGATTATCTATCGGATACAGTCTCCGTAGACATGGAAAAATGTACCATTCAAAAAGCAACAAAAAAGTAATAAAAAAAAAGAAAAAGCAAAGAATTTTGTATCTCAGTTTCGTCATGAATCAGATTAAGCAATCCAGCCAACATGATGGCAACTTTAGGCCTGCATCTTATTTTGCATATGTTTTGTTATTTTGGCCTGTGGTCAAATCTCCAAAACCTTCTTGAATTAGCTGACAGAAACTTGTTACCACGACAATGTATTTGGAGATCAATATTGGACAAGAAATGTAGGTTATCCAGCATTTTCCATCATTGGAGTCATACCACTCCTTTAGACCTGCATTTGGTGTTGGCAAAAAGTATAGAGGTTAATCATGTGAATGATGAAACTCTATATAACTGAGAGGCCATAAGAGAATTTACAAATATCCACTTCCAACATCATACCTATTTACATTTCCTGCAGTAATGAAATACTTGAATCCTCATTCGAATGCAAGCCTCTGAGTCCCAACAAGTGAGGCATATTGACCTTTCTTAGCCAACAACTCAAAGTGTGTGCCCAACTCTGTGATCCTCCCAGCTGAACAAAGAGCAATTTGTTGAGCATTTTGGACAGTGCTTAATCTATGGGCAATCACCAATGAGGTCCTTCCCTTCATCAAATGATCAAGAGCCTCTTGCACTAAGCGCTCGCTGGTTGCATCTAGAGCACTGGTGGCCTGCACCAGAATGTATCAAGAATAACTGAAGACAACACTGGGTCCCGATGATAGATCTAGCAGCCATAAGTAATCGGTTCACCATTGGAGGACTTACCTCATCGAGTATTAGAATCGGAGCATTCTTAAGAAGAGCTCGTGCGATAGCAATTCTCTGCAAAGTGAAACCATTAGTTGTCACAAATGACTGCATTCCGTGTCATGTAGCTTGACATTATTACCTGTCTCTGTCCACCACTTAGGAGGCTTCCACGTTCACCAACTAGTGTGTCATAGCCCTAAATAAAATAAATAGTTTTGTAATGCATATAAAGATGGATGAATATGGTGCAGAAGATTCCAAAATACTTGAATCTGAAAACTACTAACCTGAGGAAGAGAGATTATGAATTCATGAGCATTCGCAGCTTTGGCTGCCTTTATTATGTCTTCCTTGGAGACATCCTCATCTGGTAGTCCATATGCAATATTTTCTCCCACAGACACTGAGAAGAGGACTGGATCCTGCAACAGAAATTAATCTACTTAAAATAAGTCATGAAATAAAGGAATGGTGGTGGATCATTAAAAAGAACTAAATAGAAATAAAGAAGAGAATTATAGGATCCGACAAGCAGAACAAGCACAAAGTCAAAAAATAAGCACAAAAATGTACTGTACTGAAACCTCAGGCATCCAAGAGATACCTGATTCACCAAGGACACAACCTTAGCCCATTCTCTTTTATCAAATGTTCGAATATCTTCCCCTGATATAGTTATGCGGCCTCTAGTTGGCTGCAAATACAGAATAACTCAAGTCTCTCTGCTTTTCTGCATTGGACACAGACATCGGATAATTTTGAATGAAATGACATCTTACCTCATAGAAACGGGCAAGAAGTTGTACCACTGTACTTTTCCCAGAACCACTAGGTCCTACTAATGCAGTTATTTTTCCACATTCAAGTTTCAGGTTGAGACCATTTAAGACGTCCACATCAGACCTTAAAGGATAAGAGAAGTACACATCTGTCAATAATAAAAAAAATGTAAGCTGAAAAGTTTAAAGTAGACTATGTATGTTTCTATTTGATAATCAAACAAAGCCATTGAGGACTGGATGTTGACATCTGACCATTGCTCCGCATAATTTAGAGAAATAATCAAACTGAACATACCTGTACAAGATATTAAAACTTTGAAAGAAAATGCACCATCTCCCTTATGGTAAAAATAATGCAGGACTGCTGTTGCATGTATGAACTAATTATAGTATAATTAAATCATGCAAGGTCAAGCTGTTGGTTGATCTCATTTATTTTAAGTCACTGTAATCCTGATAGAGTTAAAATTCTAAAAAATAATGAAGTGCAGATTTATTAGGACCTGTTAACTATTAAACCAAAGTAGAGTGTTAGAAGTTATTTCAACACAAAAGCATCAGACGTCATCATCAAACAAAACATAAAAATCAGTGTAACCTAGAGAAGCCATGTTTTTGGCACTTGTAAACTTTGACGCCACTGAAATCCTAGAAGCGAAACAACACATTAGCCTTCTAAAATAGGATTGTCATAATCGCTTCATGTCAGCACAAGTGTCCATACTTGACACAAGTATTTGGACTAGAAATCCAAAAATAAAATCTGGAAATTTGTAAAAAAGTACAGCTTCTCTCCCTTCAATTTTTAATATAACTTCTATTGTGTTTACCAACTATTCAGTTTACATGCAGCAGTAAAAGTGTCTGTTCTGATGCTCATGATATTTAAGAGCTAAAATGATATTGCATAAACTTGCTCAGCATTAAACAAACTCTACAATAAGCCATGCCTACCTATGCTAAGAAATTTTCCCTTTTAACAATCCTAGACTAGTTTTTAAAGCATAAATTTGCTGAGCATTGGTGCAGACAAATGTGGGAAGAAACGCCAAGCTCTAGAACAAGACATGCTAACATGTGCTGAGAAATTCTCTTTTAGTAATCCTAGGCCGGTTTGATTTCCTTATAACAAAAATTTTTAAAACATGAAGTATTTGAACAACCAGCAACAAAACCAAGAAGTTCAAAGATGTTTGGGTGGGGAACCATTAACATTGCAAAATAACAATCAACTTTGCAAGATTTTAAAACATAGAAATGCGGTCCAACCATGTGTCAGCCTGTATCGGCTTGTTTTGCAGTACAATGAGGCAGTGTATTACAAAAATAGCCTAGGTTCGCCGAACTAGCACCAGAGATCATACCAGGCTGCAGCCAGTTTGATATGGTACAAATTCATACTGTGCCATTCCAGAGCATACTGAAAATAGGGAGAGGGAGGAAAGAAGAGAGGAAGAGAGAGAGGGAGAGAGGGAGGGAGATGATTGCACGAGCATGTGGGCAGGTGCTCCAAGCAGAGGGATCTTTTTAATCAAACAGTGCAACCATCCCAGTTCTCCATCAGCTTAGTTTGATATGTGAACTGGATGGTTTGGGGTGGTACAACCAATCATGATAATAGCTAATATATGCTAAAACGTACCTATATCTGCTTTTTTTTTTGGCCTTATTTATAGATTGATTAGACCTAGTTTTCATGTTTTCAAAATTTGTTTTCCTCATGCAAGTTGACTTATAAGATGATTATTAGTAATGGGAGTTGCTCATTATTGTTCATTTGATTTAAGGGATTCTAAAAGGTAGATGGATGATAACATGGATAGAATGGATTATCTGATTTGTGCTCACTGACTGATGATATTACTTTATAATGGGTGGAGCATTGTCATTTATTTATTTATTTATTTATTCTTAGCATATAGGTCCCGCCCTTGGCAATCCCCCGTTGGGAGAACACATCAACTTAAAGTGCAAATGGGGTTTAATATAAAAATTTTGGCCTTATTTAAATGAAAAAAAAAAAGATATATTGAGCCTCAATCTCCAGAAGGCAAAAAGTCTAGAGATCAACCTTCTTCCTTCTTCATGACTGGTGGAGGTGGAGTGCCTCTCCACCCCCTCTCCTCTGCCATCTATCCTCCATGGCAGATAGGGACACCCCTTTTCTCCACCCACCAACATGGAATGCCTACAAATACGCACGGAGACTTTACTCCTCACCTCCTTGGAATATATTCTCCTATCTTGGTGTGGCCTCTCCACATTCTCATTAAAGAGAAGGCTGTCCATGGGTGATCAGCTAGACTCTTCAAGGACTCAAAGGTTCTAATTCGAAGTTTGAGGTATGTATCATTTGTTTTTCCAGTCCATGTGAATAGAAAGCTTATACATCAAAATTTCTTTTTAGATTTTGAGTTCAACATCTCGTAATTTAGAACTTAGAGATGAAATTAATGTCAAATTACTGTTAAATATCTTATAACAACAGCAGGCACCAATATGTGCACTGACTCACTTCGGTCCTTGATTATATGAAGTAGACTGTTAGACATTGGTTTTAAATTGTGTCAAAAACTCTCTACCCTAAACACTTGGTATCTTAAATCAATCATGTACTCCTATAAGATATCTAAAATTTAGACATGATAAAGAAAAACAAATTTTCTCATATCTAAAAATTTAGACATGATAAAGAAATACAAATTTTCTAAAATTGTAAGCCTGAAAAACATGATCACAATTTCAAAGCTTTTAGTCCAATATCCACTTATCAGCTAACATAAAAAAAATAAAAGAAACTCAAAACCACCCTAAGAAACCATATATCAAAAGTCAAAATAAAAAGGGTGGCCCAGGGAACGAGTCTCATGTCATTGCAGTTTGAGGAGGGTCAACCGTATGCAGCCCACCTCTGCAGTTGTTTCCGTATTTTGAACCTATGACCTCTGGGTCATTAGAAAGCAACCTTACCACTCTGCCAATGTTCACCCTCTATCAATACACATGCACACACACACACACGCATGCTCTTAAAAAAGAGAATCAGATGTTTCAGGATATAAACAATCTAATGTACCTTCAAGGCAAATGTCACCAGACCAAGCTAGACTACACCCCTCATTAGCTGATCTCAATGCTGACATGTAATGCATATTTAGAGTTTGATTTACCGCAGAATAACCATCACTATAAAGTGATCCAACCCTAACATCTTCCAGTTCTTTTGATTGGATTTCTTTATCTAAACCATAAGCAAGTGATTCATCAATTTCTGTTGCAGACAGAATAGAATTAATCCGTTCTACAGCAGCAAAGGTCCCACGAAGATCACCAAGGGTATTCACACCCCCTTGAACCTGCAATGCTTGTCATTTTGTAATAGAGCACAGATAAGCTATCCTAAAAGGAGAACTGAAAATAGTGGATGTATAGCAACATACGTATGTTCAAAAAGCACAAGAAAAGGTACTCACAGCAAAGGTTAATGTGAAGGTGTAACCAATGAATGAGGTCATGGTTCCAACAGACAGTTCACCCTGCAATGGAACACATGTTACAGTCATGATTGTAGAGGATGATATTAGAACCACAAAACCCTTGAGTCACTGATGGGTTCAAAGCAGTGAAATTGCGAGTCAAGAAAAAGATACAAGGCAGGTTGCATGGCCATCAGAAGTAGATGGTCGGCACATTTAAGAGTAACTGTCATTGATATCTAGTCAAAATTAGTAAGGCCCAAGAATTACATGCGTTGTGTGACTACTGAACAGTGTTATTTCTGAAGAAGGTGGCAGATCAGAAGGTTTACTGCTCATAAAGGCATGTGTATGGGGGTGAAATCATCAAGGAAAATTATCAGGATATGGAGGTCCTTACCGCTTTCACTTTGCTTCCTCCAAGACAGTAAAGTGCCATCAAAGAAATGTATACTACCACTCTAGTCAAGGATTCATTTGCAGACTTCAATGTTCCAAGTTTTATGCCACTACGCTGGTAAGCAAGTACCTATCAAAGGTTAAAATTCATAAAAACTCAGTATAACAAGAAGGACTAATCCACTCTAAAGAAAGAAGCAGCATTTACTGTGTATATATGAGTAATATGAATACATATAAACATATATGGGTTTGCAAGAGTGCAAGTCTGTTGTTATATGCATGTATATGTATATGTACATGAAAATTTATGGCATGTATATCTAGAAGCCTTGAGTTAACAGTGAAATATTGAACTTTAATCACACCTCCAAATTCCAAGTTTGTAAATATCAGATCTTTGGCCGATCAAAGAATCCAAATATAGCTCTTTTAATTTCTTAATAAATCTGTCATATAGAGAATAATAATCCTCAAGCTGGGGGAACTCCAAAAAATATTCTTAACTTATCCAAGTTTGCCTACCAATAAACCACTAAATATATTCATTATGAATCAATGAAAAACCCAAAGAAAGCCCATTAAGCAATAAAATGTTTTTCCAAATTGCTGGCAAGCTTCACAATGGTTAGAATTACCTGCTACTCTCACTCTTGCACAAACAAAATTTTTGTTCCAAAGCTATTAGTTGTTGCACTTTGGGCAATAAGTACTAGTAGAAATTATGTTGGCCAAGTCAATTCCATGTTTAGATGTTCAAAAATTCTTGAGCCGTATATAACAGCATACCCATATTATTTCCTGGTCATATAGCAATTATCTTTCATAAATGTAATATTCTTCTCCATTTATTGGAGTTCAACTCCTTCCTTTATATAAAGTACAGCCAGACAGAGAGAGGATATTCATGCTTTTTTTTGGTTTTGTAAAGAACTACGATTAGTTTTTTGCCTAGTCACTTCCTATTTAAAAAAGAAAAGTTTTGGCATTTCTCTATAGAAAAAAATTACTCCAATTCCAGCACTTCCAGTGGTTCGATGGTTTAGGTGTCTACTGTTTACTGAAAATGTATCACCCTGAGCAAACTTACCAAATCACCAAATACAGACATTTGTCTCTTTTCACCACCAAAGGATCTAACCTGCAAGAGAAAAAAGAACATTTAAGCTTTCAGAGAATAGACCTGCCGGATATGTCACCAATAAATTGGATGATTGAATACGCAAATAAAGCAATTTCTTTAAGAGAAAAAAATCTAACAAATTGAACAGATTATTATAAAATCAAAACTGAAAAAGTAAAGAACGGTCAAAAGAATCTTGAGACTTACAGTCCGAATGGCAGAAAATGTTTCAGTTGCGCAGTCTGATATGCTTGCTTGGGATATTCCATGAGATTTAAAGATAGGAACAGTTGACCGCTTGAATATAGCTGAACATGAAGAATAATTTGTAAACTAAAAGGCTGAAACAAAGAATATATTTTTGGTTCATGTTATAAATATGGTGCATATTGATACAAATGGTGAAATATAAAAAATGTTCTAGTTCATTAAAATAATATCATCTAGAGTTTTGAAAAATCTACAAAAAATTCATCCACAATTCCTGGTCAAGAGAGAGGATAATGTAAGCAACTAGGGAATTATTACTTATAACTAGACCCTCTCTTAATTATTATGGGTCCATCAGATTATCCTAAATCAACCTACCAGGAAAAAATCCAATTAGAAGTTAAATGGTACTTGCAAGTTCAAAGTTGTTTTGAGAGATGTACTAGGACAAAAACAATAAGCATTATTCCAACTATTAGGGGTACGCTATCTGGATCCTTCTAGTCCCCACTTATCCATTAGGGCCCATTCTTTGAAAGGTCAATAACTTACCAAGAAATGACTATTTTCTTGGATATGTATTTCCCAGGCAATATTTAGATACGAAAATAATTTATCCTTGTTCTTTTATGTATTTAAAAATGACTCTGGAATCTATTATCCATATTCTTTTACATTACTAATTTCCTAGGTAAGTTACTAAGATCGATCCATATTTTTCATAATACCCTTTATTACATAAATATATTTATTATATAAATTATAATTCAAGGATCGCTGAACCGGTACCGGGGGCCATACTGGTCAGCCGATGGTACGGTACGGTGAGTACCGTACCGTGCCGGTACAATACCAGTAATAAAAAATAAGCTGAAAAAAAAATCTCTCCCCTCTTTCAAGCAAAAATCGCTAAACCAAAATTGAACCGGACCCGAACCGGTGTACCGAGCGATATGGTACGGTACCGTACTGTACCGTACGAAAAAAAATTTTTTTTTAATTTTTTAACGGTCCAGCTCCCCGAACCGTTTTATATAGCTGAACCGTACCGGCTCTTGGCCGGTACGGAACGCCCCGTACCGGGCGGTACGGGACGGTTCCGGGTTCCATGTTATAATTTATATTATCTTATATATAATTTAATATATCATAATATACAATATAATATAAATAATATATTTTATTTTATTATAATATTATACATTATATTATATTATATATTCTACAATATATTACATTATCATAATATTATAATAACATAGTATATTATTATAAAATATATTATATTAGTATAATATATTCTATATTATTATATTTAATCATATGATATATTATACTATTATTATATTATTATTATTATTATATGACTATTATTATATGGTTAAGGATATATTGGGAATAAAATAAAAAACTTATTTTCCTGGCTCATGGAAAATTGACTTATCCATCTCCTAAGTGGAAAAGACTTTTCTCCCTTTTAATAGGTAAATGTTATCCATGGAAAAATCATTTACCCACCTAGAGAAGCATAAGAACATGGATAAGTTGGTTAGTGGAAAAGTCGGTCAACTTTCTCATTGACCAACTTATCCATGTTTTAGCACTTTTCAAAGTGAGTAAGTTACTTTTTCATGGATAACATTTATTCATGAAATAGAAGAAAAATCTTATGCATTTGGAGGGTGGCTAAATATTTTTCCACTAGCCAATAAAGTAAATATTTATTTTTATTTCTAAAATGCTATCCTCATTTCAAAAATTCCATCCTCCTCATTTCCAATGCCTCCATTCAATGCCCAAAAATTCAATTGTCCATTATTCTTTATACCCAAAAAATATAAAGGATGGTATGGAAAATATGAATAAATTTTAACAACTTACCCACGAAAGTAGTAATTCAAAAGAGCATGAGTAATAGATTTCAAAGCCACATTTTCATATGTAAAAAAATATAGATAAATTATTTTCTTGTCTAAATGTTGCCTAAAAAGTATTTACATTAGAAAATGTAGTTTTCCAAATAAATTTTTTACCACAAAAGAACGGACCGTTAAGGAAAACATTAATGGAGATACAATATCACAATTTCAATATTTTATCTTAGGTCAACCCTTTTTTCTTTTGACCAGTTGCCATGCAGCAATAATCCAATAAGCAATATTTAAAGACACGTTATTAATTTCTGTTTCAATTTTGGGAAGACCAGATGAGTTGAAATGGTTTTAGCTACAGTTTCTGAAATTTCAGTTGCAAATTATCAAAAAAATATCAATGAAAATTCAAAGAAATAAGAAAGGAAAATGAATGCATTAAAAAATAAGAAGCACATCATTTTGAGGTATATTACACATCAATTCAGGGGTTCAGCATTCAAACAACCAAAATTTTTTTTTTTAAATATAATGTTGGTTAAACATGGTTACATTGTAGTATATAATTATGTTGTTTAATTCAAATTTGAAACATCATAGTCTACATGTCTATGACATTTGTGTTTTAGATGTCAAGTTTATAAACAAATAATTAATTTACATTTCTTTGTAATGTAATGTTGCAATGTCGTGCTATCTGCATGGACCCTATTAATTGCTTAAAGGTATGTTTGGTTGGAATGTTGCTGCCATATCACCTTCCAATGGATCGTAGCGGTGCCAGGAAATCCTCCGGTCTTCTCTAGCAGGATCGGACGCTCTATAGCTGGTGGCTCTTGCATGGAGATCTATAAAGAAGTCTCGGGATCGGGCTTACCGGTAGGGACACTTCGATGAGCAGGATGATCTGTGCAACAGTCGGAGCTAAGAAAGAGAATGGTGAGAGAGCCCAAATGAAAAATGAGTATGTAGTGGGGGTCACCAGCCTCCTGTCGGGTATCCCTCTTATTAATTTATAGCATCATGCGGGATGACAGAGAGCTATCAGGGAGGTGGTACCTTCTGACAGGTTCTGGTAGAATGTCAAGATACGCTGGAATAGTATCAGGATATAGTCTCCCGTATCTTTTTTGTTGGAATAATGTCCGTTGCAATGCTAGGATCTTGTCTTCCACGACCTTCTGAGTGGCATTGGACGCTCTGTAGCAAATGGTTCTTAAACATGGACCTATAAAGAAATCCTAGGACCGAGGTTACCAGCGAGGATACTCCGACACTCAAGTCAGTAACGAGAGAGCCCAAATAAAAAATGAGCATGTAGTGGGGGTCACCAGCCTACTTGTCGGGTATCTCTCTTGCCAATTTATAACATCATGTAGAATGATGAAGAGCTGAAGGTAGTGCCTTCTGACAAGTTCTAATACAATGTTAGGATACACTAGGATGGTTTCAAGATATTGTCTCCCGTATCTTTTTTGTTGATATAGCATCCGTTGCAATGTCAGGATCTTATCTTCCATGACTTTTTGAGTGAGATCGGATGCTCTGTAGCTAGTGGCTCTTGAACGGAGACCTGCAAAGAAGTCTCAGGACCAGGGTTACCAGTAGGGATACTCCGACACTCAAGTCAGTAGGGTGATCTGTGCGACAACCGTAACTAAAGAGAATGGCAAGAGCCCAAATGAAAAAAGAGCACATAGTCAAGGTCATCAACCTACCTATCGACTGTCCCTCTTATCGATTTATAGCATCATGCGAGATAATGGAGAGCTGTTAGGGAGGTGGTGCCTTCTGACAAGTTCTGGTAGAATATCAGGATACGCTGGAATGGTGTCAAGATATTCTCTCGTATCTTTTTTGTTAGGATAGTGTCCGTTGCAATATCAGGATCCTGTCTTCTATGATCTACTAAAATAGCTGGAAGTTATTGAAATTGCTGAGATAGCTTATCACTTACTCGACCAAAGTTATTCAGTCAATGATATTTGACCATAAGTTACTCAGCCCTGGCTCGTGTTGATGCCACCATCATGACTTGGCAATATTGGCGAGGCCTTTCTTGGAAGCTAGGAAAACTTTTTCCTTCCTGACCCTTTAGATGAAGGAAGCGGAGGGATGATGGGACACGAGTTATGAGGATGATTGAGCTCTATCAAATTTCACAGTGTCTGCACAATGAGAGAGAATTCCACTGTCGGTGATTGCCACAACGTCGTGCTGCTTTATCGAGGCTGAAAGATTTGATGCTACCATAACAGTGCCCCCCACTCCCGAGTCCAAAAACACTTCAATTTTAACTTTTATTATTTTTTGGATGAAGGGAGTAGCGCTACCTATTCGGCTTTGACCCGAATGAGAGCGAGAGCAAAACCTGACTCAAAGAGAAATCTGAATAACAAAAGTAAAACTCGTCCAAGAAAAATCCGAATAATGAAAATTATACCTGACTAAGAGAAACCAAAATAACAGATATTGTACCCGAATGCGAGCTGGAATAAAACCCAATTTAAAAAAGTTCAAATAATGGATATTATACCCGAATGAGAATAGGTATAAAATCCAATTTAAAAAAAATCCAAATAACATATATTGTACCCGAATGAGAGCAAGAGTAAAATCCGATTTAAGAAAAACCCGAATAATAAGTATAAAATGCGAATAAGATGGGAGTTACTTTTATGAGTTATCCGAATAAGATGGAAATTATCTTTGTGAGTTACCTAAATGATATGAAAGTTTAAGGAGTTACCCGAATGAGGCAGGAGTTATCTTTGTATGGAGTTACCCGAATAAGGTGGGAGTTACCTTTATAAAAAATTACCAAAATAAGATGGGAATTACCTTTGTGAGGAGTTACCTGAATGAGACGGGAGTTACCTTTATAAGAAATTACTCAAATGGAAGTTATCCTGGTAAGAGTTACCTTTATGAGAAGTTACTTTTATAAGGAGTTATCCTAGCAGGAGTTATCCAAGATGGGGGTGCTTAGGGTTATTTTCGACGGACGATTAGTTGGCCGGATGAGAGCCTGACCGTCGAGAGTTGACTCGACTATCAGAAGTGGGCCATAGAGAAGTCAAACTATAGAGAGCCAGCCATTAAGAAAACAAACTGTGGAGGGTCGGTTGTTAAAGGTCAGCCATTAAGGAACCGGACTGTGAAGAGTCGGCCATTGAGGGGCTGAACTGTAGAGAGTTGGCCGTGGAAGGTTGGCCATTGAAGTGCCGGACTGTAAAGAATCGACGGTTGAAAGTCGATCATCGAAGGGCCGAATTGTGAAGAGTCGATCATGAAAGGTCAGCTATTAAGAGATTGGACTGTAAAATGTTGACCATTGAAGGTCAATCATTGAGGGCCGAACTATGGAGAGTCGGCTATGGAAGATCGGCCATTGAGGGACTGGACCATGAAGAGTCGGCTATTGAAGGTCGGCTATTGAGAGATTGGACCATGGAGAGTCGGCCATAAAAAGTCGGCCATTGAAGATCAGCCATTAAAGGGCTGAACTATGGAGAGTCGACCGAAAGTTAGCCAGGTGGGAGCCTGTAGACGTTGGTAGTGCCTGTCCATGGATTGCTCGTCCAAAGTACATGACTGCAAGTGGCTTGACTCTCCAGCTCAGTTGTCGTACCAAGAGAGGCTCCAATTGAATCTGGGTAATGCATGCATCATGTGGAAACCATGCAACATATTGGAGGCCATGCATTACTTAGGTAAGGAGTCCATGCATTACCTTGGTGATAGGAGCCATTGTTAAGAATGGTGCAGAGCTAGAAGAACTCGACAACGAGGGGGGCTATGATCGTCTCACGAAGAGTGGCGTATGGAAGTCCACCTAAATCACGAAGGTCTATTTTCTTCTTTCGTTCTCCACGGGACTCTCTGTGGAGAAGAGAGCTCTATGGGAGAAAGAGAATGATAACTCCCGGATTGAAGTTGAAGGAAGGAGGTATCATTGACCCAACCTTCATTTTTTATTCCTCACACAACTCCCTGCTACAGCTGGTGAGAGGGGATGCAATGACCACTAGACCGAGGTTTAAAAAAAAGAACATGGCTGTCCCAGAGAGTGAAAGGACCTCTCTCGAAAATTGAGCCCATTCACATTTCCTTGAATGTTCTTGCTCCTTATTCCTTCTTGCCTATGAGCCCCGACGGGCCGAGGCGAGCTCTGGCGGGCGGAAGCGAGCCATCACGAGCTCTGGTGAGTAGTGGCGCATCCTCGTGAGCTCTGGCAGGCCATAGCAAGATCGAAGATGGTGACTTGATCTATCCCTCACTGCCATGTCGGAAATTGGTAACGCTCCCCAACGGCTCCAAGTTTATCTTCGAGATCGCCCAATGGGTCCCAGGGAAGGAGTACTTGAGCTCTTAATCTGCCCTCAGGCTTGCAAAAGGTTGCCATTGATCTATTGGTCAAGAAGCATCAATCTTTGATCCTCGTCGTGATCCTCTCAGCTCTTGAATCTTATCCCCTACCTGGCATACCAATCTGTTGCTGCCAGATCACCTTCCAATGGATCGTGGCGGTGCCAGGAAGTCCTCCATTCTTCGATGGGATCGGACGCTTTGTAGTTGGTGGCACTTGAACGGAGACCTGTAACAAGTCCCAGGACCGGAATTACCGGCAGGAACACTCCGATGCTCAAGTCAGTAGGATGATCTGTGCAATGGCAGAGCTAAGGAAGAGAATGGCTAGAGAGCCCAAATAAAAAATGAGCATGTAGTGGGGTCACCAATCTACCTGTCAGGTATCCCTTTTACCAATTTATAGCATCATGCAGGATGATGAAGAGCTGTCAGGAAGGTGGTGCCTTCCGATAGGTTCTAGTAGAATATTAGGATATGCTGGGATGGTATCAGAATATTGTTTCTTGTATCTTTTTTTTAATTATATTTGTTGCAATGTCAGAATCTTGTCTTCCACGACCTTTTAAGCGAGATCGGATGCTTTGTAGCTAATGACTCTTGAACGGAGACCTGCAAAGAGGTCTTGGAACCAGGGTTACCAACAGGGACACTCCGACGTTCAAGTCAGTACGGTGATCAATGTAATAGTCGGAGCTGAGAAAGAGAATGGCGAGAGAGACTAAATGAAAAATGAGCATGTAGTGGGGGTCACCAACCTACCCGTCGGGTGTCCCTCTTACCAATTTATAGCATCATGCAGAATGACGGAGAGCTATCAGAGAGGAGGTGCCTTGTGACAGGTTCTGGTAAAATGTTAGGATATGCTAAAATGGTATTAGGATATTGTCTCTCGTATTTTTTATATTGGGATAGTATCCATTGCAATGTCAGGATCTTGTCTCTCGTATTTTTTATATTGGGATAGTATCCATTGCAATGTCAGGATCTTGTCTTCCATGACCTTCTACTAAGATAGCTGGAGATTGTTAAGGTTACTAGGATAGCTTGTCACTTACTCGACCAAAATTATTCAGCCAATGATACTTGGCCACAAGTTACTCAGCCTTGGCTCATGTTGATGCCACCGCCATGACTTTGGCAATGTTGGCGAGGTCTTTCTTGGAAGCCAAGAAAACTTTTCCCTTTATGACCCTTTGGATGAAAGAAGTAGAGGGATGAGGGGGCACGAGCTATGATGATGATTTGAGCTCTATCAAATTTCACAGTGCCCGCACAATGAAAGAGAATTCCATTGTCGATGATTGTCATAACATCATGTTGCTTTATCGGGGCTGAACAGATTTGATGCTACCATAACAAAATGAAATCAGTTAAAGTCACTTTATTAAAAGTGACTTTGGTCCAATTTCAGGCATGTGCCTGTGAAAGTGAGATGAAAGCCATTTTTTTCCTTAAAGTGACTTTCATACAAACCAGAAGAAAGGTTAAATACCTTTAGATCAACTAAGTTCCAAAGTCAGCTGAAATTGGAGAGATTCAAAAAAAGAGGGTCTCATTACACCCCACTTTTTCCTCAATCTCAATATGGTAAGATTTTAAACAATAAATAATAAAAATATCATTTACTAATAACAAATAATATTAAATAGTTAACACTTAAATATTAAAATATAATCTTTTCAATCATAGTTAATAATATTAATAATCCAATACTATTAAAATATAATCTAATACATTATTAAAATATAATAATAAAATCTCAACTCACACAATTTGTGCTCTCTTGAGACTTCACATATTCATTCAAAGAAGGTATAATAAACTAACAAGAAAGCAAGGCATGTTGTGAAAGTAGTTAAAACCCTGAGTCCATCATGAAGTTGCATGACACATTGTCTGTTACATTCATATAAGAAACTACTACTAACCAGATCATGGAAACTAATACCAGATTTGGATATTAATAATGATAGCAACAGTAGTTCATGTTCACCTGAAAGATTATGGATTATGTACTAACAGTAAGTACTGATGCAGAATAACAAGCAGACTTTTTACCTACTAAAACAGATATGGACACCATTAGCAGCCCCAGCACAGGAGCAAGTTGTGTTGATAGTGCAAAAAGCAAGCATACCGTACCAATAACCTGCAATATAAGGAGAGTTCTAGGAATGGTTCATCCTCAAATTCAAAAGGTCAAAAAAGTCAGCAAAACAGAATACAAGACAAAACCGGCATTGAAAAATGAAAATAAATAGGGAAAGCAAAAATAAGGAAGAGCTTCTATGGTGCAGAAGATAATATAACAAAAGTCAAAGAACTATTTAACAACATGGTACAAGTTAATGATAGAAAAGGAAGCCAAATGGTCGAGTGTCATGAATCTCAGGCTAAGAGAATCATAAATAATAAACCTGTACTGGTCAAATTGTTGGCAATACCAAGCTCACATTGTCAATAGTGTAAAGTAGCTTGCCTCAGAAAGTGCCCTCAGTCCACGATCTCTTGATATATTTTCACTGACAACATCTTTTAGAGAACCCAAGTCAGATGTCAACAAACCAGTCAATTCACCAACCTGTTCAATATTAAGAGCATGCATGTAGTGTAAGCATCCAATCTTGCTGGCAAAGGAAGATATCATAGGAGATACAATAGCAGACATTAGATCAGCAATGTTGGTGAACCATATCAAATAAAAAAGGTGTGCTTTCCCCAACAAAAAGCACACATGAATTAAAAGTATAATATCATGTGCACAACTGCACAAGCAGAACTATAATAAAAAATAATCTTCTGCTGCCCTATATCAATTGTCAGTACCAAGAGCTGGACCATACCGACACTATCAGCTAGGTAGAAAAAACCTTGTTCTTAGTTCTAAAAAATTTACCAAGAATTGAAAACTTCATGAAAACTTCACAAGATGTGTTATCTCTCTACCGATTTTTGCATAATACTGCTAGCCTACTGAACAACTTGAGGAAATCTTTATGAATAAATATTTTAATGAAGTTTCAATACTTATTGATCAATAAATATTATAAGTTTCAAAACTGAACATGTTTGAGGTATTGGTCATATCTATTCAGGTAGTGCAGACAATTAACTAGAAAAATGGATGCTTATATACAAAAATGTTACTCATGACACATTTTTGTACAGGTGTATAATATAAGTTGTATCATGTAGTAATATATCCAAATTTTCCAAAAATTCAACACTTGCAGATAGTATAACTGGGTTTCCCACGTCATTAGATACTACTAGTAATTTGAGAGAGATGTCAAGAAAGACAACATATTATACAGTTACATAGAGATCGCTATTGGCATGTTTAGAGTAATATAACAATTGCTAGACTGCTAATACGTAGTAAGCCATGTAACACTTTACTTGCACACCCTAAGAGTCTGCCAAACCCATACTGTTTTTGACTCATATAGCAGAACCCCATTGCTTAGAATAAAGAATGCTAGCATGTTCATAATAATTTTTACACGTTAACCAGGTAGAAAGACTTGAGCAAGACAAAATTGAAACTGTGGAGGAAAGATATGGAAGGCAAGGGAGATAACACCAGTCAAAACACAGAGTACAGAAAATGAAATTTCCATGAATATAATAAAGCAAGTTGATTATAACATAATGAACCTTTCTAGTTCATCTATGAGAGCAGCAAATGAGGCATCAATCATCTCTACACAATTTCATTTTGAATAATGATGCATCTTTCATATTGTATGCTTTAGAGAATTAGTACTCAGTACGATTAAGTGTATATAAGCCATATTTTCACTTGCATAAAGCTTAGTTTACTATGAAAATACCAAGCAATTCTGCAAGAAAAACATAAGAAAATCAAAAACAAAGAAATTACCTTATAGCGGTCAAAAAATTCAACCTGCAAAAACAAAAAATGGCGGTCATCTTAAGAAAAAATTATCTAATTAATTCACAGAAAAAACATAAATGAAGAATAGAAACTAAAGAAGTAATTAGAGACATGAAGTATATAGAATTAACAAGACAGTGAATACCATAGCATGACGTTGTTTGACCTCGTCGCAGAACCATCTAAGTTTTGATCACTTTGATTTCTTTTCTCCCAAAAAAATACCTTAACCAAAAATAACTTCTCCCTTAACTTTGACAGATACAGAACAGCAAACTCCTTCACAATCAACTTCAAATGGGCTCTAAGCCTAAGAGTCTTGAAACTTCTGAACTCCTTAAAATCCAATGGAAAAGTCAAAGTGCTTGTATTTCATATACCATCTCAAACTTCATATAAGCTACATCTTCATAATTGAATTATCATATGTTCTCTTACTATGCCATTTTTATCCCTTGAACCTTTTCATTAACACCCACTCCAGCTTGTTAGAAAGAACCGATAAATGTTATTAGCTGGTTGCAATTATAATATACGAGGATTAGTTAAAGGAAATTGCACCTTTTGAATCAATATCCTCCTAAAAAGCTGGCCTCTGAGGCTTGCCATCACCTTCTCCCACATAATGGTCATGTTGATGATAAATATAATAGTAAAAATTGGCTCCAGTGTATACAATACAGCAATTTTGGAAAGAAGTTGCCACAATGGTTCAGAACCTCTTCCTATGAGTATCTCGAAAAATTTCCCTGTTGCAATTTGCAGTATGTGGCAAATTAATAATTATATAATCTTAATAATTATGCCAACAACATGGTAAACAATTACAAGCATCCAAATTCATCTTTTTTAAAAAAAAGGAAAAATATAAGAGTTGTTCAGTTGAAAATCTTCAGCAACCAAGATTAACCCTCTTTAAAAAAAACTCTGAACATGATAAACAAAAATTATCATAAAGAAAATTTTGAGTTTCCTACAATTCTTACAAATGAATGTTCAGTGATTTCTATATTCCACCATATGAGTATAAGATGTGGATGAAATGTAGTTATTATATGGTAAATAATTGGATAAACTAGATAATATGTTGGCAGACAAATGACAGGGTATAAAAGAGAAGGGAAAGGGGCCTGCTACCATGGAAATCTATCTCACGCCTAGCTATTTTTTAGACATTTATATGATCATTTGGAAACTCTTGTTAAGAATCCAAAATTTCATACAATATCCTTGGTTTTATGGCAATGAAAAGATCAAGCAAAAGCACCTGGGATTAAGTAAATATGCAATATTAGTCACTTTTGAAATGAAGTTTATGGAAAATAGATTTCATAGAAAGTATGACAAAATTTGCAATGTGAATCGATTTCCGGGTCATCTGGGTGGTCAGTCAAGGGAACTGAGAAGTGGATGGGAAGCTTGCATTCAAGTTTCAAAAACCTCGCAGCCAGCTGCATCCAAGAAGATGTTAAGCGATTTTTTACCTTGAGTGAGTGAGGGTGGGATCCCCCAAACGAACGAACGAACGTGTCGGCCCGAGCTTCCAGCAAGGGAACCCGAACGAACATTAGTAAGGGAACCGCCGAAGGTGGAATTGCTTAAAATCTCTTTCTTTCCTCTTCGCCTTAAATCAATTAAGTACCGGTGAAGCCGGATTCCGAACCCTAAATTGAGTACAATCAGAAGACTGATTCAATTGAACCCATTTAGGGGATCAAACCTTAACTCACTTAGGTTCCGAGACTTACTTATAGACATGGAACTGGCTTCGCCAGGACTTATTAGGTATTCTTACTCATTCATTCGGGGATCAAACCCCCACTCACTTAGGTTACATGTGTTTGACTAAAAAGAACAGGACTTATTCGTTCATTAGGGGATCAAACTTTAACTCACTCAGACAATAATGAGCCGTTCGTTGGGGGATAAAACCCTAACAAACTTAGGAAATTAGCTTGTAGGACAAGCGAAATGTATTTCCATAAATTGTGAAAGAGAACAAACTCAAGCTCCTCAAAAATCTTGACAGAGGCTTAAAGAATGGATCTAATTTTTGAATGTTAATGAAAACTAGCATGGAGTAATTTCAGAACAGATTTATCCCACCAGACTTGATTTGAACAAGGTCAGTTCATACAAACTGTCAGCATTTAAATGATGCAATATGACTCATCATGTTGGCATGATGCTGCTAAAAGTGAAGAAAGAGGTCGAACTACCCAAAGCACTTGCTCTATAGACTGTATCTAGAAGCCTAGAAGAAAATTCCAACCAAATGACAATTGGTTTGGATTTTGGCACTTTTGGCTATTACTGATTCCAAGCAGTGTTCAAAGAATTAATGGGGATATGGCAACAAATAATGGTGGTCATAGTAAATACGTGAAGCATTCATTTAGATGCTAGAATGATGGGCTTAGGATTTAATGCTGAAACCAGAGGAACAGATGTTTCAGGTGATCCAATAGCCCATCAGGGAATAGAGACATATAAAAACAAAAACCCAAAATTATTTAAGTTAAAAAACTTATTCTAGGAGGATATCACCATACTAAGGGTGGATGAATATAAGTCAGAGCACAAAATTTAATCTAAAATCTAAAATTCAGGTACAAAATTGAGTAAAAGCATAAACAATGTAGATATGGAGAACATAATAAATCTGTAGTTGCTAAACTGTATTTTTGGATTTTGTCTAGGAACATATGGCTTAAAATAGAAGTTTGCAGCATCGAGCATCAATGAAGTAAAACAGTAACAAAGAATGCCTAGTTTATGTTATAATAGATAGAAATGGTGTTATAGACCGAAGGATGAAAATTTTCAATTATCAAAATCACCATGCCAGTAACATATTGTAATATATTGAACAAAACACATCTGGACATGTAGAAAGAAAACAATGGATGGTTACTTATAATACCACGGGATGCAATAGAGCGATTGTAATGAAGCGTACTGTATAATGCCGTGGTTATATGCATGTCTAAGAATTCCTAAAGAATTTAAGCACGAGAATTGTAAGAGAAAACATAGAAGATTGAAATAGGCAACAGATCTAACAAATGAGAGAAATCATGAAAAAAAAAGCATCCGTAGATACAGCTTTTAAATGGGTACAAATGACTCGACGATGTGATCGCGCCTGATCTATAAAAACTATATCCCGATGTTAAGGTCAGAGCCTAATAGATATTTCCTGTTGGATGCCATGAGCAAGAAAACTAGCATTCTACCACCAGAATTTCTCGAAAAAAAATATACTCCTTGCCAGAAAAGAGGGGCATCGAGAGGGTGCAGCAAGTGCACCCAACGAGAGAAGCCAGCGAAATAGCCATCCTTAGCTTGTGACGCGAGAGGAGAGACCAGATGCCGCCCCAACTAATGGCGGCGGCCGGGGAAGACACCTTGGAGGCGGACGCCTCCGGGTTCGGGCCCCTGTCGATGGCGTCGGGATCGGAGGCTGGGGCGGTTACGTAGGCCGCCCGGGCACCACCGCCTCCGCGCCGCCGCCCTCCGAGCAGGTACGGACGGAGACGCCTCCGAGAAGGAGGGTGGATGAGGGGCGGGGTTGCGCGAGCGAGGTAGTGGGAGGAGGAAAAGGCGGAGGACCTGTGCTTTGGGAATCGGGAGGATGGAAGGGGGGAAGCGAGAGAATATGGGAGGGGGAGAAGGGTGGAAGTCGCCATGGGAATGGGATTGGAGCTTTGGGGTGTCCGCACGAGACGTCCCTCATTACTTCCGTGCTCTTCTTTCCGAGCGGCTCGGGTGGCGTGGCGGGGTCGAACTCTTCGATGGCAACGGTCCGGCTTATCCACGCCGGGTTACATGGGAACCCTACATTCGCACCGGCATGGGCCCTGTAGAACGAGACTAGCCCTAAAGCATCTGACCCGATTGGGCATGACAAATGGTAAGCTCTATAGTTCATTTGGAAAATTTTTCCTCCGGTCTGTTGCTGTCTAGTCCCGAAACCTTGGAACCCAGGCAGATGATGAATTTCTGAAACCAAACTGACTTGACTCAGGGGCCGGCCTGGCTAGACCTGACTAGCCCTGCACGGACTCGACCCAACCCTATCCAATTATATGATATTTAAGACTATGCATTACTAGAATTAGACTTTCTTGGGTCATCATCAACAAGGTCTAATTCTAGTAACCCCGTCCAAGAAATGGAAGACCTTCAAAGTTGGAGATATGCTTATGTTGCTTACCATATTTGGACGGCATAAATAAAAAAAAAATTGGAGCAACTTGATAATCAGCGAGATTCACTCTAGAAAGGACAATAATGCTGGTCACAGAGGCTCTGTGCAAGCCGTCAATAGATTCAGTCTTGGTTACTCAGATATCTAGAACTTGCTGGTTGCTCACACGGTGCCTTGGTTGATGTTCATCACCTGGAGGCTCTCATCTTGAATTATTTCAAGGTTAATTTAGACAACAACATGAGAGATGGTAACGGTGACATGGGATTCATGATTCGAGATCTTGATTTTAGATGTGTGGCAACAGATGAGAGTTACCTCAATAGCATAGCCCCTACAGTAGAGTTACAAGCAATGTGATTGGATATCACATGTACCAGGTTGAGGCACCGACTTATGAATGATATTTGTTGATTGATTAAGAACTACACTTCAATCAAAATCGGATACGTGTATTATGAGGCTAACGGTATCCCTAATTGAATAGTCTTCTATGTAGCAAAGCATACTGGATGGATTATTTGGAACGGCACAGGTTGATATTTCTTTAGCTTTTAAAGACATTTTTTTGCTAATTTTTTAATTATATTTATACTAGGACCATATGGGTACCCGCCTTAAAAATAAAAAATTAGAAAACAAAAAGAAAATGAAAATGAAGTAAAGCTAGATAGTGTGCTGCTAAGAGCGAGGTTTCCGGCATATATATTGACCGGGTGTATCGACCACTTGTGTTTGCGCAATAAGCAAAGCGGTGCATCTCCAAGTGTTGGATGATAAGGATTAAGGACGGTTTGACTTGAAAAAGAAGGGTAGGTAAATAAAAAAAAAAGCTTTGGTCGGTAAACTCAGAGATGAGAGATGCAAACCAAGAACAGGGATCTGCTTTGGCCGGGGGAAAATGGGGAACTTGGACTTGGCAGCTTGCTGTACAAGCAGCTTAAATCGATGTCGTTGGTGCATGTTGAATCCTATAATGCATTGTGACAGACACGGATAGTTCATAGCTTTAGTGGAACGGCCAAAGGCCTCAACTACCACCAGCATGAGAATTTAGTATGCATGATAATTTAATAGAAGGTTAAGAATTTCTAGCACAGAAAATGCGACTTCGTTGCTAGGGCTTCTCGGGATGTTCTCGAGGATTCTAACGTTACATGCTCATGGAATAAATGCAACTAAATTTGTAAATTTGCTTTCCAAACACCTCTAATATTTTTTTTACCAAAAAAGAACCCTCTAATAATTTATCCTATATTTCCTCTGTAGTCTCTGGACCATATTTCACACTAATAAAAACTGGTGGCTGCTCCCTAAACAGCCTGCATTTTCTGGTTAAAAAAAAAAAAAAAAAAAATCGTATAAAGAAGCATGCTTTTTCCATGATTTTCGTGTTAAAATCTTACAAACAAGATAACAACAAAGACAGGTCACTTTATATGGATGGAAGCATGTGATTCGGGACTCAAAAATAAACATTCAAGTAGCTCTTTCGATCCATGAACTTATTTATATTTTCCAAGCAATTTTTTTTCTTTTAATTCTAGTTTTTAAATTAAGTGTTCGAGCCTTGCTGTTTTAAGCTGCAGCTTCTCGCTCTGGCTTGAGCATTCTATAACCAAATCCATCCAAGGGGTTGGCAGTGGTCACAAATCCTGTCATCCAGTATTTTCTAAATGCAAAATTGTTTACAACACCAAAATCGATTGAGATAAGAATTGCTCTGCAATATACCTGTGAAAAGGCAGTGGAGGAAGATTAAAAGAGACCCACCAAAATGATAGAGATAGAAGCTATTGTTAGGGTGCTAAAACTTGCCCAAGATGTTGCAGCACCAGAACCCTCCATACTAACAGCAGAAGTTTATACCAGGAAAAAAACAAAAAAAAAAATGAGGCCTTATCATTGAGATCATCTCATTAGGTGCCTGACACGCTCGTAAGTTCTCTATTTTCCATCCCAAGTAGGCGAGAGGCAGCCCTCCACGTGATTCATAATAAGAGGACCTGACTTGACAAAACCAGCCTGGGAACAAAAACCTGAGCTACTGCTTACAGTGAAAAAACTGCTAATTCCCTGATTTTAAAATGATTTCAAGTATATGTCCGTTATGATGGGTCCGATATTGCTCGTGGAAATACTCACGAATGTGCATCTCCCCTAAGCTGGGCTGCTGCACAGATTGTAAAAGAGTGATAATTTTAAAACTTATCAGGCGGTCCCAAAATAAACAATTTCAATGACACTAAAATATTTTAGTTTCATCTCTGGTTTAGGCTGCATTTGGAGGTCTACAGTTATAAAATCATTACTTCTTTCCCTGCTAAATTTGAACCTTTGGGGTTTCAAAAATTGATATTATATGTTTAATTGTTAAAAGGGAAGGTCTCAAAATTAAGAAAAATACAAACATGATAATAACAAGAGAAAATTATGAATTTAAGTAGTTTTACTCAAAGTATAAGTTTTCAATTTCCTGATTTTAGGCTATTTATGAGTTTAATTGCATAAGACGCCCAGCATTAAGAATAATTGGGATGAAGCAAGTTCAGAATCCTCAGTAATAAACCTTCTCAGCAAAAGGCCAATGCTTAGAAAGAAAGCTGAACAAATAAACTCAGTTTTCCTGCAACTTGGTCAATAATCCAAATAACTTCAGGTTTCCTAGAACTTGATCAACAACTGATATGACTGACACGTTCATCACTAGAGTGGAAATATAAAGTTTTCTTGCTTGGCAGCAATAGGAATTGGGCAGGAAGTTTTCAAGTGCCTTGATTGTTCAAATGTGTTTTATTGTAATATCAGCATGAAAGCCAGAAATCTACATAGCAAATGACAGTCGGTATATCCTCAAACACATGAAGAAAAGAGGAAATGCATTCATGCTATCGGAGTAGACGAAAACCCAAGCACCCAAGCACCCAAGCATCAATTCTCCGTGAAGTCCAGGGTGCAGGACAAAGAAATGAAAAAAGGAATCACAAACCAAGCTCACAGAAACACAAGGATAAAGCTGCAAAACATCTGACATACTTGCTGATATAATGTACAGTGGAGAAGAGCAAATCATGGTACCAATCAAAGATCCTTGAAGTACTCGTGCTCCAGAGCTTTTCGAGCTGTGACTCTTTTACTTGGTTCCAAGCGAAGCATTTTCTGACAACCATGAATATCAATCAAATAATTAGCAACACAACATTATAACAAAGTATTTCTATAAATAAAGAACAAAATGGGTATGACCCCAGACATCCCATTCTGATAGTTCAATAGCAGGATTTCCAAAGTGGCACAGTCAGATCACCAACATAACATGTCGGTTTTGGAGGTGATCAGCAATGTCCGAGAAAAAATAAATGGTTGTGATCACAAAATAAAGGAATTCTTTTTTTTGTTTGAACATAATTGCACCTGCATTTTCAGTTCATATGCTTAGATTGTCTCAAATAAAAAGAGAAGAGAAAGCACAACCAAAGTAGGTACATTTGCTCAAGAGATAAATTTACATAAGTGTCTTTAAATGGTGTATGACAGACATCCAACTGGACATCGAATCTGAGTTTGCTTTATAATATAGAAGAGGTACGTAGTAGAGATCGTTAAAAAGTTTCCACCTGCAAGATGTGTACTCTTAGCACATACAATGCATGTGAGGGTAAGATGGATAGTTGTGATCTCAAGATTGCAATCTTATCAAATGAATGCTAGATGATAAAGGAACTCCCGCTTTTGGTTGCTAGACGTGTTTCTCTTAAGTAAAGATAGGAGATATCTAAGCCGAGCTAGAGTGCATTTATCAAAAGGAACGTGTTTGCAGACATGCCCTCATATAGTTCAGAGACTGTCAGAATCCAGTCGAGAGTTTCATAAATATGGTGGACTCTTCAAAAATCTTGATCAGTTGGTACCGGTGAAAGCTGTCATCTTTCAATATTGAAGACTTGAAGTAGATGACCCCATTTCAAATGCCATGTATTCTCTGATGCAATCCTATATGTGGCATCTGATAAACTGACTTGTATTTAAAGCAAGCAACTATCAAATGACAAAAACAACATCAGCTTGTCAGTTAAGGTATCTTAAAATATTATTATATCATTTATAAAAAACATGACTTACAGAGAGAAGATCAATTCCAGCAGGTTCAAGATTTGGTACCACTGTTGCCAGATCCTGCAAAGCACGTAAAGCAGATGCAGATAAAAATTTAGAACGTCAATCCAATCAATAATGTAAGTTACTGATGTTATGGTATTTGACCATAGCACATGATGGCCCAGGCCCTAAGTTCACCACAAGGTAGAATAAACATGTATGTATGATTTCTAGAAGCAAACCATATATCTTTCATGATTTCATAGTGCTCGTCAGAAGACAAAATCATAGTCAACAAAGAAAAGCAAACACACCAATCTTTCATACCTTAGGAGGCCACTTGGGGAAAGCAGACTTGAAGTCAGGTAAGGAAGTGACCCCTGGCCAAGTTTCTTCATTTGGGGTACCTAGTACTCTTAAAAAATATAATACAACAAAAATAACAAAAATCAATCTGTTGGTATTAGACCAAGGGTACGTAAAAAAGTGCAAACTTAAGCAGGAATTTATGAAACAAACCTGAATATTTTAAACAATTCATCAATCTCAGAATCTCCCGGGAATAATGGCTTCAGATTCACCATTTCAGCAAAAATACAGCCAACCGACCACACATCAACAGGCGTAGAGTAATGCCGGGATCCAAGTAGAATTTCTGGCGCTCTATACCAAAGTGTCACCACCTGAAAAGAGCACTCAAAGAAGATGAGTAAGAATCTTATAGTAGGGGGAAAAAAAACCATTAGAATTTCAGAATACTAAAAATCTCCATGAAACATGGTCAAATGGTCCTATATATAATATACATGTGTGCGCGCACACATGCATGCAAATGCATTTACAAGGAGAAAGAAAAAGGTCAAACTCCTAAATGCACCTTTAAAAAATAAAAATCTACAACAGGAAAGGCAAAATGCATCTAAAAAACATTTCCTGCAGTGCTACCCCTATATATTAATTCTGATGTAATCAAATACTTCTCAAAAAAGAGATTTTCAAGAAGACGGCCCATGAAAATATGATTCACTCATTTGTGCTAGAAACCAAGCATGCACTATTTGCCTATCTGAACTAATTAACAATAAGTCCAAATTATAGAAAATGGCAAAAATATTAGCAATGGGTAGAGGCACCTCATGAGTAAATGTCCGGACAGGAATGCCAAAAGCCCTGGCTAGCCCAAAATCTGCAAGCTTCAAAGCATTTGTACGACGATCTATCAACAAATTTTGCGGTTTCAGATCCCGGTGGAGAACCCTATGAGAATGACAGTAGGCAATGCCACAGAGTATCTGATAGAGATATTTCTGCAAAAGACAAGAACAAAATGAAAGAGATAAAATGGCCAAGATATGTTCTACTACTAGTCTAAAATGCACTCTTTATCATTATTGTCCTGCAAAGAGACAAATGAGAACAGCAATATGTAATGTCACAGCATATCTGAATTCTAAAGAGATGTCTGCAAAAGTGCGAAAGCAATAGATAAACTAAAAGATATATCTGTGGCTTAGTGTACAATGCATTATTAATCTCCATCAGATTCTATTTATTTCATGAACATAGAGACATTGCCACTACCAAAAATATGAATCTACTCTTATGCTTAGAAACCTTCCAAGATCTGTTGCATGTGTATGTTTATGACAGATTACGTGCAACCCACTACATCAAATGTTGACTCCAAAGTGATTCTTAGCTGTGGATTTTCTAGGCGAAAACTCATGAATTCAACATAGATATACAAATAATGTAAAGCTCATAACTGATAAGCAATTATTGACTAAATAATATCCAAATACAATTGTAACAAGAGGACTAGTTTGGTGAGAAATTCTATACCTAGGACAAAAAACATTGTTAAATTCTGATACACTCCAGAAACTTGATGAAGCCACAAGGTGATGAAATATACAGCACGATTAAATCTTCTACCATGCTACCTCAAACTTAACGAAGAAGCATAAAATCTTTCACAATGTTAAAGAAACAAATACAACTACAAATGCTGACTCATTTTAGTCTAAATGTCTACCATGCAATCCTGGCTGGGAGAGCTCTTGGTAAAACAGAAATATCACTAGAGAGGGAAAGCTTTCAAGAAAGTGTACAAAACCATTAGATAACCACTAAACAGTCACACAATGATGTTTGTAAAATAGGTCAACATAAGATGTATATTTATAAGAGGGAAAAGGATCTTACTTTAACTAGATGGGGATCTTTAGCAAACTCTGGACAGGAATCCATGTGTTTCTTCAAGTCCAGGTCCAGATACTCAAAAACTAAGTAAATCCGTTTCTCAGTGTGAACTACATCTTGCAACCTGGTATACAGGAACCATTTAAAGTGTAACTGAATATGTGAAAATAAGAATGCAAAACACAAGACCAGATAATGAAGCTTGAATATTCAGACTTCGAAATAATATCCAGGATTCTGATGACTGAAGTTCTTGAACTGTGACACGATACCAAAAAATCCCCGGAGCTTATGGGTTGCAAGAACAGGCAACACAAATACAAGCAAAGCATTTTTTCTGTATCATTTTGTACTCACTCAGAGCTTATTTCATATTTCTACTCACTCAGAGCATCTTTTCAGTATTGTTTTGTACTCACTCGTAGCTTATTTTCAGAGGATTTTATCAAATCCAATAAATTTGATAAACACATGGCTTCTGGCCAGGCCAAAATGGAGCCATGTTTTTTTGATAAAAAGACTTGTGATTATGTTAGCATATGAATATTTGAGACCATCAAATCACTAAAATCCTCCTATTGGTGAGCTTAGGGAACTTCTGTACAGATCTATGGTATCTCTAAGGACATCTTCCCATCAAGGAAGCCAATTCTTCACAAAAATAGCACAGACATCTCCTCCTTTGATAGAAAACAATTTATATCAGAGTAATGTTTCAATTTAGGAGAGGGCAAAAAACTTCCCTCAGAAACATATATGTTCTATAACCTAAAAATGCAATTTTAACTTAAGATTCATAAACATGAATATATTGCAAACTGTAGATCAAAAGGCTATTCCTATCAAGCTGTATCGACCAGCTAAAAGGTTTACATAAAGTTCCAACTCATTAAAAAATACAACTAACAACAGGTTTTGCACCCATATAAATCACATGATCCTCAAAAGATTCTACTGCATGATCCTTGATCATAAGGTCTGCAAGATTATAAACCAAGAGAACAATTGAGACACAAATATGCCTTTTTCTGGACCTTCTGATAAATATATTGATACTGAAGTATGATATGCTTGGTTGCAAAATGGCACTTTGCTTCAATAGTAAGAGATATAAGTACATTATCATTGTAGAGTAACTAAATATGTACATATTAACACCAACAAAATTGTTAAGGACAAAATAGAAATATTTCAAATGCAATGTGTTCCCAGCAAGCTTACAAATTGCAACATTTTCTGCCTTTCTAACTTATTGTGTCAGAAAAGTTTGTAACAGCCCACCATCCATTACAATATATATATATATATATACATATCCGATGTTGATTCAAAGGCATTCTCTCATTCTCTCCAATTAAAGTCAAGGAATCCAACATCCAGATTGTCATATCTGCTAAATAAAAAAAAAGAGATCTTTCACAATTAGCTCTCTTCAAGTATCAAATATGTTTTGATCACCTTTTTTATGTGACATCCTAGGATCACATTGGTATTTACCAAGCAGATCCTTAGCAAATGCTAAATCCAGGCAGACACAAATCATTGCATAGATGATAACCCGCCAATTGCAAATGCAAATGCCAAAAATTTAACTTATTACCTTTACAATAAATGACTGATTTGGATGGCTATTTTCCTTTCCATATTTCTCGAAATTCTTATTCAATATACGTGCTTCTTAAAAGAAGGCTAGATCATCAAAGCTCTCTGTTTCTGAACCTTTAGATATCCAATGCATTCGAATAATTGGCAAGACTTATCATTTCAAAAACATGAGAAAGGACATTATATATGTGTTTATCTATGCGCATATTGATCCAGCTCTGCAGACCTCACAAAAAAAAAAGAGTTTTCTTCACTATAATTTCTTTTATAATGGAAGTATATAATTTCCACAAACGAAGGCAACCAGAAACAAAATCAAAATTGATTGAAATCCAATGGCAGCAGAGCACTACCTGACTATGTTGTTGTGCTGCATTTCCTTCAGGAGCGAGATCTCTCGTATGGCTGTGCTGGGAACTCCCTCATCTGCTTGCTCCAGGCGAATCTTTTTCAGAGCTATCGTCTCATTGGTGAGACGGTCTCGAGCCTTGTACACCACTCCGTAGGTCCCTTCCCCGATCTTCTCCACCTTCTCGTACTGAGACCAAAATTCCTCATTATCATTGAAAACATCACATTCTAGTAGGAAAAGAGCTGTAGAAGGAAGAAAGCACATCACTGCTAACCTGGTCCATTCACTCCCAAACAAACTCTATCGGCTCACGAACGCAAGAAATCCAAAACCTAGCGTTCCACAAAGAAGAAGAACTGAAGAATACGACCAAACAGCAAATTCGGTCCAACCTGAAGAAGCAATTCGAGGGCACATATGCTGCACTCAATCAAAATATATATAGAGATCAAGATCCGGAAATCGATGGCATTTAACCAGAAACCAGTTCCCATCCGCGCAGCCAAAGCATTCAAATCAAAACCCCAGAGAATCCGATCAAATATACTCCAATCATGCAATCCAGCGGGTCACTTTCCACTAGTATTCTTAATCGAAAAAAAATCAGCAAGAAAAAAAAAATCGGAAAAGAGGTGTAGAGAGCTCAGTACCAAGCTACGACGGAGGATCGGATCCCCGAGACAGCGGAGGAGCCGCCGGAATAGAACGGAGCCGGGCGTGGAAACCGAGGAGACCGGGAGACGGGAGCGAGATTAAGCAATAATAAGGGGGAGAAGACGAAGGAGCGAGTCGCGTGTTTTTTGTTTTGTTTTTTTTTTTTTGCGTTGGAAGGAAAGGAGCGTGCGAGAAAACGGACAAGGGAACGCGCGAGAAATATTTTACATTACATACATACATTATATATATATATATATATATGATAAATAAAAGAAGCTATATCAAAATTTTAAAAAAAAATAAATCCCGGTATAGCTTCCCTCACTAACCTCAACCTCATTAGGTTATGTTCAATTCCCGGTCATAATTTTTTTTGCATATTCTTTTTATCATTGATGAATACATCAATACTACTAAAACATGTTGCGCTCTTTTATCATCCCTATCACATGTCTCATGCTCTTTTATCATCTCTATCACATGTCTCGCAAATATATATATATATATATCCCCCATCGGCCCTCTCCCTTTCTGCCCATCAACCCTCTATTATCTCTGTCCATACTAATCCGTAATTCTTGTCATTGTCAGTACTCTTTCTTTCCCTTCATAAAGGATCGGTGATACGACTAAGATGGTGGCGCAGTTGGTGGACGCTTTCACTCCTGTCATCTTAATCACAGATTCGATGCTTGAGTTTGTGGGTTACTCGATTAAATCCAGGATTTATTCCTAGAGCACGTGACTGGGGACGGACAGAACGAGCATTTCACTCTGATAGCTTAGAGTGAGGTCAGGCTGATGTACTCATCTTCGGATGAAAAGGATATTTAAAAAAATTATGGAGGACCGGTGAGGATAGCTATAGCGGGGTTTTCCCCCCTCCCATCCTTTTGTTTCGGAGGAAAAAAAAAAAAAAAAAAAAGGACAGGTGATAGTTACAAATTAGCTTCCGCCTCTTACGAAGATTTCTTGCCGTATGATCGAAAGGAGAAAAGGGGCTTCTAACTTGGTCTTGACACGCGGGATGAGAACACGAGGAACGCAAGATCGGCGTTAGAATTTGACACGCGAAATTTATCGGGCATTCACGACTTTCAAAGACGACGTGAGCCTTCTTGACGCCCAGTTAAATCATTTTTTAGGCCAATATAGGTTTGCTAGAGTAATCACGGGTATCATGTGAGCTTTCTCATTGCTGTTAATTATGATTAGTTCAATTAACACTGACAATGATTCTATCCATAGCGTGCCACCACTGGGTCCCGGCCTACGGCTAAAAAAAGAAAATCTCACCAACAGTGATTGGATTCCCCGATGATGGCAAACAGCAGCGACGCAACTCCTTCAGGATAGTATCTCGCCACGAGTCATAGGTAGCTTTGCTAAAATATTTAATAAAAACGAAAATTTTATACATCGCCCGATGCGATCCTAGCAGGGAATTCACTTGATCCTGACCGTACGACAGGCAGCAACACCACCCAAATTGGCTATCCCCGCGCGATGCGATGCAAGGGGTTTGGAACAAATAAGGGAGATGAAGCCGTCAAACCCGCAAGGATACGCCCAGCAACGCTTCAAAGAGGAGCTTTTCGTTTGGTAGCGCGGTGGACTACAACAAGGATTTAATTAGATCGGATAATTAATATTTTAATTAGATTTGAATCGAATTTAGATAAAATCTGAATGCTTAATTTTAGATTTAGATCAGAATCGGATAGATATGCATCCGATCCAAATCCGGCATAAATTATTTTAATATTTTAATATAAATAATTAATATATATTATATTAAATATATTTTATTTTGATTAAATATAAAATTAAATGCTATTAAACTAAAAATATAGTTAAATTTTATTTATTTAATATATGTATGATTTATAGTATAGTAGATGATTTTAAAGTTGACAAAAATAAAAAAAAATATTTAATGTGACTCGATTGAGTTTAAACCGGATAAATCCGAATTATCCAATATTCAATTGAGATGGATTTGAACAAAAAAATCCAGTCCCAATAATATTTAAGCTAGATTTGAATAGTTTTTTGAGTACTGGAATTTGGATTTGGATAACTAAAAATCTGACCCATAGATGATCTATTGGCATACCTACTTAGTTAAATTTTAATAATAATATTAGAATCATTATGATAGCCACCACTATATCGGTTATAGCACCTCACCATTATATTATAAATATATAATACAGGTACAAAGATAGCAAATTGTTATACGACATCATTCAAAATGAGTTCATGTTATACCATTCATATGAAAAATAAAATGATCTTCTCTCATGATATCAATCATTAAATTATATTATATGCATATCTCGATGAACTCTTTACTTTTTTTTTTTTTTGTTCATCTTTGCATAGCTTTTGAAGCATTTATTGAACGATCCAATGATAAATTTATACAAAGAAAGATGAATTCTTTTCCACGCAAAATATACCATCCTTATTTACAATAATAATCCTTTATAAAAAAATAATGTCCATCATTTTAGATTATAATCTTTAAAAATAAGACTAGCACATAATTAAATATGATGCATGTTTAGTGAATAAAATAAAAATTAAATAAATAAAGTAGAAACATGGAAAATGTTTGTTAGAAAAGAAAATATAGATAAAAAGGAAATAAGTTTGTTAAAAAATTTGTTGATGATCATTATAGAGCAAACCTAAAGGATCTCACCACTCTTTCGTCGATACAGTGCAGACATCATTCTTCCTCCAAAATTTCTATTTTTTTAATCAATTTTTCTTATAAAATTAATTATATTATCAAAAAAATTATATCTTCTATCCAATAAAAGATAAATAAAAACACAATATCATTGCTTTCCTACTATTATTCAATGATTCTGTTATAATATTATAGTAATTGTAATAACACTAACGACTCTAATATCTGTTATACCCAACCGGTTCATCATCGAATCGGATTGTCACTCTTACTGAGATCCGATCGGACCGCTCTTACAGATATTTGGGCGACCCTCTTCTTTGAAGGTCCGACGAACGCTTTTCTTCGGAAGTCCGATCGATTCACTGAAGTAGAGGTCCGAACGACCCACTTTCGCTGAGGTCCGGTTGACCCACTCTTGCTGAAGGTCCGACGGGCGTTCTTCTTTGGAGGTCCGACCGATCCATTGAAATAGAGGTCCGAACGACCCATTTCCGCTGAGGTCCGGCCGACCCGCTCTTGCCGAAGGTTCGACGAACGCACTCCATCGGAAGGTCGACCGGCCCTCCCCAGTTGAGGTCCGACCGACCCACTCCAAGAATAGCTCATTGACTCCAGAAACCTCTTCCAGCTGGTATCAAAATTCTGTTACAATATAATCCTCACACATCAGCACCACTACTCCACTACTCCCACGGTGCTGCCCAATCTTGACGCCACGTGGCCACTCTCTAAGTTCGCTTAGAGACAGAACAGTCTTTTCCGGCTTCATCCCTAACGAATTTTGGCACTGTTCCATGCCTATATAAGATAAACTGAGGGACACAGGGCGGTAAGCACAAACACTCTCTTCCTGCTCCATACGTTATCTCCATTCGATTCCTCCATTTTATTGTCCTCAAGCTTTCGCTAACTTAAGCATCGGAGTGTCCTCGTCGGAATACCATTGGCCCTGGAGACTTTGTTGCAGGAACCGGGAGAGGAGCGTTCCAGTACAGTCGATCGAGTCCGGTCCGGAAGAAGTTGCAGCAATAATATCAAATATTTTTAAAAACTTTTTAAGATAAATAACAATCACTATAATTGCTATAACGATGAATAACAATTTTGATGAAAATATGATATAAGGTTGGTTCAATGAGTTTGAGCTGATGTCATCCACCCGGCCCCGCGTGACAAACCATAAATGACTTCTTGTGTCGATAGAAGACGTTAGGTACGTATGACTGCCGTGACGCGAAGAAAAATGGCTGCTGGTGCAAACTAACTCCACTATTTCGGGTATACGCATGCCTTCGGTAAGCTTACGCTGTATCGATCGGATCCGATGGTGTCATCACGGCCAGACCATATTAATTTTTTTAAAAAAATCAAAAAAAATATAAAAAAATATTAATAAATAATTAAAATTAATTTAATTTTTTTAATAAATATTATCTAAATTAAATTTAATATTATTTTATAAAATTAAATTTATTAATAAATAAAACTTATTATAAAATTTTTAACCATCATCTTTTTTATATAAATGATTAAATAATTAATAAAAAATATTTTTTTAATATAATTTTATTAATTTTTAGTGTTAAAAATGTTTTTCCTGTAACAGTAATGAAACTGAAAAAATTAATACAAAATGAATGAATCTATTAAAATCGAGGGATCATGGCTATCCCAATAATTAATGGCATGTATCATTTTATATTAATCATAACAATTTATTTATTTAATTTTTCGGGGACCATCAATTCGAGCATACAATTGTGCGTGCCTTCTAGGTCGACACAATGTTCTAAATACTTCTGATATTAATTAATATATGTTAATTTTTATGAGGTATTATATATTATTATAATATGTACAAGATTAAGATGTTGGGAAAAGAGATAAGGGGGCTTTTTCCATCTCACCCTGGCTTTGTGACAAAAATATTATGGGGCCTACCTAATCGCCCGACGTGGGGGTAGGGTTGGAAATATGTTTGAGTTGGGCCGAGTCACGTTCTGAGCTTGATTCGAAAAAAAAAGTTCAGATTTTGGATCTGGTTTAGGTTCAAAATTTTTTCAAAATATCATGTCCGAGCCTGAATTTAATTAGACCGGTCCAAATAAAAAACCCAAATGACAAAAAAAAAGTCTGGCCAAAACACGGGGGGTGGGGGCGCCGGAACCGAGAGAGTGAGATCGGAGCCAAGAAGGAGAGGTCGCGAGGTCGTGCAGGAGGCAAAGGGCGTCGGGACCGGAAGAGAGAGATCGATGCCTGAGGGGGGGCGTGGGGTCGTACAGGGGGCGAGGTCGTCGGGTGCGAGCATCCAGGCCGGAGGAGGGAGATCATAGCCGGAGGGGGGCCACGGGGTTGCACAAGGGGGCGGAGGCGTCGGGTGCGAGCATTGGGACCGGAAAAAGAAGATCGAAGTCGGAGGAGCAAAATTGGAGCCAAGGGGGGCCACGGGGTTGCACGGGGGGCGGAAGCGTCGAGTGCGACCATGCGAGCACCGACCGATGGAGGAAGATCAGAGTCGGTGGACAGCGTCATTGTCGAGTAACAGGGGCGATGCCAGCCCGCGTTGGACTTGGAAACAAGAGAGGGAACGGAGAAGAAACGGGAGATGGGAAGAAAAAAATCGAGAACTTGACTAGGCCGGATTCAAGTCGAGCTTAGTCTAGGTCGGTTTTAGGCCGATCTAGGCCGGGCCAAAAAAATGCTCGAGTCCGGTTCGAAAATTGAATTGGCTCTAATATAAGATCCGAAATCCGATTTAATTTATTTTGAAATCCGATCTGATTTCAAGTCGGTCCAGAGTCTATCGGATAGGTTCGGTCCAATTCCAGCCTTAGCCAGAAAAGCCACGGCAAGAACGGATCAGCTGTGGTGGCTCCCGCCACCAAAACCGTACGAAGGTGGCACCAACTGCTGACACGTGACCAGCTTTCCATGAAGAGATTTACCGATTCAAGGTGGGTGTAGCGTTCGCCACCGAAAGCCTCGTGGACCAGTGATCGTGTATCAACCTTTGGTACGGTTGCTGCCATTGGTATGGACCGTGGGGCTGATCGCACTACGCAGACCATGATTTCAAAATTTTAGATTAACGCGTCATACTATTTTGTAGCAGACCACCGAAACCGTTATCAACCGTTATAACAGTTACCAGTCACGGTTGTTTATCTAAGAAGTACCGTCACCAGATTTTAATATTAAAATAACTGCTCTTATAATGCTGCTAGGATGACATTATGGTGGAAGATAACAGGATAATAATGGAAATATAACCAAATTGTCTTTGCTCTCATTTTTTATTGGCTTAAAAATATTTATTTCGGACCATACAATTACTATTTAGAAAAAATAATGAAAAAAAGATGTTTAAAAATAATATTTTATTTGAAAATGCAGAAGAAAAAATAGTGATCATTATTTGTAATTTTAAAAATTATTTTAATATTAGATAATACATTATAATAGTTATTGTTTTTCATGCTAACTACAAGAATGCATGAATCTATGTGTATATATATAAAGGTAAACAAGGATGGCCAAATTAGTTTAATGGTATGACTTATAATCTTGCTTGACATTAATACAAGAAGAACCGTGAAAGATAATTTTTCAGACAAGCTGATTGTCCCTAACATAAGCCTCATATTCTAAGTATAATTTTGGATCTAATATTCTATCATTATAACCAATCATAAACCAATGTACCCTAAAATTAGTAAAAACCACCTTATGTTGGTGCAATGATGTTTTTTACCCTGTGGAAGTCCTTCACCAAGAATAATTTGTGTTAATGGTAAAAGAAAGTATAATAATTTCAAGCCCTATTTGTAAAATAGCAATATTGGTCCACATAACAATACACAAAAATGAACAACGATATGCCAAACTTGTGAGGAGCTTGGGGCCTCTTTGGTTGCTTGTTTAAGTTATCTATATGATTAAACTAAAGATAGATGTCCACATACTAATCAGAATGGCTGGCACAAGAGTTTAGAAAAAAACAAGAAAAATGTAAGATAAAGATAAATAATAGAGAGAAAAGAATTACAAAATTAACCAGAATTTAGCTAGTGCAAAGGAGACTACTGGAAAAGGAGATCCACCCTTGTAACAATCCTGGAATAGAAAAAAAAAAAAAAAACAAAAAAAACAAAAAAAAAAAAAAAACAAAAAACAAAAAAACAAAACAAAACAAAAAAACAAAACAAAAAAAACAAAACAAAACTTTAATTTGAAAAATAAATAGAAATGGAAAACAATCCACTAGTTTCTGTGATAGATCAAACTTAGTAGGGCCTATATGGATTCCTACAAGATTGGGTTAAAATTCTATAAGAATCAAGCCTATTGATCCATCTAACTTACATTTTCTAAGAGCCCATTCAAACTCAGCCTAAATCCTAGCCTTTGGGCTAAAAGAAAAGTGAGAGAAGAAGGAGGGAGAGTGTTAGGAGTTTTAAATTAAATTTTATGTTTATCCAAGTTAGCTATCTTTTATTTATCCAAGTTAGTTAGTTAGTTATTTTGAGATTGATTGTAATTGATATAATTTTTTTTAGATCTGAAAATAATTTAATATTCTTTTCCTATTTTTTGTGAAATCTCCTTCACAAAATAGGTTTTTATTTTTGATTTCTCATATATGGTATTAGAGCTAAAAAATTTGGAGTGACTTTCAGATCTGATTGAAGCAAAAATTATAGAAGTGAAAAACGAGGAAGGAAACTATCTTAAATGGCATTAGGATCGAATAGTAGTACGATCCAACCGTAGATTTTATGACTCACCAATAAAATTTATAATTACTAGAGGATTCATATGAAAATTTTTTTCATATTTCAAGAGATTTAAAATGTAGTAGAAAAAAGATTTGAGGAGCTCACAAACAAAAAAGAAGCCATTTTTGATACAACAAAAAAAAGCAGATATGAAAGATAAAAGAAAAAAAGATTAAAAAGCACTTACTTTCATCTATCAGGTGGTTGATAAAAATATGTTTGAGAAGATTGCAGTGATAGAAACCTCTCACGAGGCACGATTAATCTTTAAAAAATATCAAAAAGGAACTAAGGTGAAGAAGGTTCGTTTATAAGCATTGCAGATAGAGTTTGAGAACTTGAAAATAAATCCGATGGAAAGTAATTTAGATTACTTTTCTTAAACTTTGACCATAGTGAATAAAATAATATCTAATGGAGAAGAGATGCTAGATTTGAAGGTGATTGAAAATATTATCCAATATTTGATACTAAAGTTTGAGCATGTAGTATATTTTTTTTGAAAAAGCAAAAGATCTAGATAATTTGATAGTTAATGAATTAATGGGGCCTTTGATAGCCCATAAATAAAGGATCAATAAAAATATCCTATAGAGTAGGCTTTGCAATCAAAAACATATATTGGTGGTAGTTATGTCAAAGATAGACGTTGAAACATTGGCAGAGATAGAGGTAGTAGAGATTTCAGTAATAAAAAAGGTACAAACAACAATGCCATACAATGAGAAAATCAGAATTATTTAACGGATGTGATCGATGTAGGGGCCGGTCTTATGATCATGGATGTGGACGTGGGCAATGAATTATAGATAAATCTGGAATTCAATGTTATACTTGCAATAAATTAGTCATGAATGTTATCAAAATTTTGCTATACAAGAACATGCAAATTATATTGAAAAGGAAAAGCATGAAGTAATTGAGAATTTATTACTTGCTTGCAACACCATACAAGATAAATCTAACAATTGTGGTATCTTGATACGAGGGCTAGTAACTATATGACATGTAATAAATCTTTTTTTTATGAATTGGATGAGACTTTTTTTTTAAAAGTTATATTTAGTGATGATTCCATTATTGATACCAAGGACATTGGAAAGATACCAATCTAGACTAAGGAAGGCAGCTTTGCTTTCATTGTTAACATTATTTATGTTCCTAAACTCAAAAGTAACTTGTTAAGTTTAGGACAATTTATGGAAAAGAGTTATGAGATATATTTGAAAAATAAATATTACAGGATTAAAGATCGTAACAGGTGAGTAATAGCTAATGTACTTATGTCTGAGAATAAGATATTTTTTAAAAAAAAATTCTCTTTAAGGTTTGCTACATAATTAAAGATGGTAACATATGGGTAATAGCTAATGTACTAATGTCTGAAAATAAGATATTTTTTTAAAAAAATTTCTCTTCAAAGTTAGCCTTATTTCAACACTATTATAAAAGATAAGCCTGGCTATAGCATTTACGGTACGAACACTTAATTTTTTATGGTTTAAAGTAATTATTTCAAAAGAAGATGGTTACATGCTTTCCACTTATCAATCATCCTAATTAGCTATGTAAAGGATATTTTTTAAAAAGCTGAACCATGATTCTTTTCCTAGAGGATAAGTAAGAAGAGCCAATCAACTATTTGAAATTGTTCATTCAGATATTTACAGACCAATTGATCCACTTTCTTTTAGTAAGAAGAAATAATTTCTCACTTTTATTGATGATTACAATAAAAAAAATATAGATTTTTTTTTCTTGAAGAGAGGTCTAAAGCTTTTTTAGTTTTTTAAAATTTTAAATCTCTTATTAAGAAAGAAAGTGATTATTTTATTAAAATCTTAAGGATTGTTAGAGGAGAAGAATTCACATCAAATGATTTTTCTCGATTTTGTGATTTTCATGAAATTAGATACATGTTAACTGCTACATATAGTTCACAACAAAATGGTATTGCAGACAGAAATAATAGAACAATCTTAAATATGGTGAGAGACAAGTTGAATGCTAAGTCTTTGGCTATATCCTATAAAGAGTTTATATCATAAAATTCTCCAAAAAGGTTTTGACTAGTTATAAGCCAAATGTTAGCCATCTTAGAGTTTTTGGATGTGTTATATATGCATATGTGCCAAATGAGAAGAGGAAGAAGTAGGATGACAAAGGTGATGCATGCAAATTTCTTGGCAACAATGAATATTCTAAAGCTTATAAACTCTACAATCCAATTTTTGAAAAATTATGATTAGTAAAGATGTTATTTTTTGAAGAAAAAGCTTTTAAGTAGAATATAAATGTAGGAGAATATATTGCTGTTAACTTGATAGATGCAAGAAAGAATAGTACAAATGCATAAACAATGAGTGAGCCTAGTACACTTGTACCACAAGCTCCAATTAAAGAGTATGATAGTTCAATTAGAGTATTTGCTCTACTAGTAGCATCAAGCACATCAGCCTCAAGAATTTCTCAATGAGTCGAAAGCAGCCAGGATGGATGGACGTTATTACATATCATCAGAAAATTATTGATGAGGATGAGTAGTAGGTGCACTATGCTTTATTTGTAAAAGGTGATCCTATCATATATCAGGAGACATCACATGATAAGAAGTGGCAAAAAACTATGGCTGAGAAAATTAAATATATTAAGAAAAATGAAACTTGAAATTTGATTGATTTCCCTCCTAGGTACAAAGCGATTGATTTGAAGTGGATTTACAAGACAGAGAAATATAAAAAAAGAATGGTTGCAAAGAATTTCAAGCAGAAAGAAGGAATTGATTATGATAAAGTATTCGTACTAGTAGAATAACAAGAAATTATAAGACTTATCCTCTCTTGCTACTCAAAATTCATGGTATATTTATTAATTAGATATTAAATCTACATTTTTACATAAAAGTTTGAAATAAAAAATATATGTTAATCAACTACTTGGATTTTTGATAAAGGGATAAGAATAAAAAAATTTCAGATGCAAAAAGGATCTTTATGGTCTAAAGCAAATACTCCAAGCTTGGTATTTTCCATGTAGAATCATATTTTGATTCATGTGATTTTGTATAATATCTTTATGAGCATACTTAATTTGCTAAATATGGTGATGGAGAAAAGATTTTAATAGTTTATCTACATGTAGATGATCTTATTTACATTGGTCATAATAAGGGTATGACTCTTAAATTTCAATGCTTCGTGAAAGAAAAGTTTGATATGATTAATTTGGACTCAATGAAGTATTATCTTGGCATTGATGTTGATCAGATGAAGAGTGGTATTTTTATCTTTCAGAATAAGTATATAAAAGAGATTTTAAAAAAAACTTAAGATGGATAAAAGTAAACTAGTTAGTACTTTTATTGAGCCTGACCTAAAGTTAACAAGAACTGGAAGTGGTAGAAAAGTTGAGAGTAATTATTATAAGCAAATTATTGGCAACTTGATATATTTGACAGTAATAAAACTAGATATTATGTATGGTGTGAGCTTGATTAGTAAATACATGGAGAGTCCAACTGAAGTTCACCTACAAGTTGCAAACAGAATTTTGTGCTACCTGAATGGAAGTCAGGAGTCTGATATTTTCTATGGCAGAGAAAAATTATATTTAATTAGTTTTATTAACAATAATTATACAAGTGATTCAAATACTGCAAAGAGTATATCTGGATTGCTTTCTTTTAAGGTACTGGAGTTATTTCATGGTCTTCAAAGAAACAAAACATTGCAACCCTTTCCTCAACTAAAGTATAGTACATAGCATAGCAGCGGTAGCATATGCATCTCAGGTAATTTGACTTAGAAATTTACTAGAAGGCTTGGAATTCGAGTAAGATATGCCCACAAAATTTTTTTGTGACAACTCTTATGCTATCAAGTTACCAAAGAATCCAATAAATCATGGAAGGAGCAAGTACATTCATGTATAGTATCATTTTCTTCATGATCAAGTAAAAAAGAAGGTGATTGAATTAGTACATTATGGAAGTAAAGACCAAGTGGTAGATATTTTCATCAAGTCTTTGAAGAGAGATGTTTTTGCGTATCTATGTGATTTACTAGGTATATGCAAACTTTTATTTAAGGGGAGGATGTTAAGAGTTTTAAATTAAATTTTATATTTATCCAAATTAGTTATTTATTTTGGGATTGGTTGTAATTGATAAATTTTTTCCTAGATCCGAAGAAAAAAAATATTCTCCCACTGTTTCTCATAAAATCTCTTTTAGAAAATGGGTTTTTATTTTTATTTCTCATAGGGAGGAGGAGAGAGAGGAGAAAAAGAAAAAGAAGGAGAAGGAGAAATAGAAGTTGAAGGAGAAGAAGAAGGAGAAGTAGAAGTTAAAGAAGAAAAGGAAGGAGAAATAGAAGTTGAAGGAGGAGGAGGAGGAGGAGGAGGAGGAGGAGGAGGAGGAGGAGTAGAAGAAGAAAAAAAGGGAGGAGGAGGAGAAAAAGGATAAGAAGAAGAAAGAAAAGAAGAAGATGATAATGATGGAGGCAAAGGAGAAGACATGGGAGGAGAAAAAGTAGAAGGATAAGATGAAGAACAAAAAGGAGAAGGAGAAGAAGTAAAAAAGGAGGAAAAAAAAATATAAGAATATGAAATAGTAGAAGAAGAAGAAAGAGGAGGAGAAAAAGGAGGAGGAGAACAAGAAAAAGAAGAAGATGGAGGGCTAGAAGAAAAAGAAGAAAAACAAAGCAAAGCAGAATGAGAAGGGGAAGGAGTAGTAGGAGAGGAGAAGAAGAAAGAGATAGAGAACAGGACATCATATAATAAACAAATACAATTTGTGTATGTACTCTTGGTAAAAATAGGGAAATCCTATTTCATTCCATTGTTCAAGAATAATTGAAAAAAGAAAGTCAGATGAGTATGGTATTTATTAAAATAATGAATATGATAATGTCATTGATCGTACTAACTTAAATATGTTAAAATTTTTCATATTTGTCTGATGATAAATACAGAATGGAAAATAAAAGAAACAAGAATCCCAGCTAGGGTTAAGTCTTGCCACTTGTCCCCCCTTTATAAAAAATGGAGAGATGAATTTAATCAATTCATCATATCCCTGCTCAAGACCAACGGGGCTCAAAACCATAACTTCTACAGATATATGATTTTCTTAATTATGTTAGAATTCATATCCAAATATGTCTCTACCTTCAACCACCACATAAGTCACCTAATGTATTAGAGGATAAGTATATTTGCTTGAGGAGAATCTTTTCTATGATTATGTCCAAATCATGTAATATATGAACAGGCTTTGTAAGATCCCATAGAATAGAATAAATGGTGTAGTATGATTCAATGTTCTATCTACCTGACTTAATTTTATTTATAATGCAGAAATTCATTCATTACCTATGCATCAATCATAATCTATGACACTATCATAGTGAAATAAGGGATCTAAGGAAGGATAGAGGCTAGACATTATTAATACAAGTAAATACTTTGTATATAAGAAAATTGAGATATTGTGAGGATAAACATCGATCAAAAGATATAAGACAATCCAAAAAGCATTGTTCTTATTTCAACAATCAATTCAAAATTGGGTGAAGGTTTTTACTAATAAATCTAAATTTAGAGTTTTTTATTCTATCAAAGCATTGGATTTCTAAATTCTTATAATGATATCTAGGGATTTCTTTTAGAGCCTATTAAATATTTTTTTATAGATTCCCCCATTTCACTTATTTATACTAAATAATGAGCTAATAAATCTTCTTCTTTTTGCTACTAGACTTTCCAATTGAATTCATTAATACTCGGAATGATCAACCTTACAATAGGTATCCTTAATTCTCTTATCTCTTAAACTTATTTGGAATTTCCCCGATCCAAAAATGAAAAGCCATTCCTTCTGCATTCTAATAAATTTGGATTGTGAAATATTAAGATTCAATCTATGTTACGAAAAAAAATATATTGTTATTAATTGGATATGATAATAATATTATAATTATCTTAATTGAAATCTTACTGTACTTTACTATAGTATTTGAGTATCCAACACTATATGAATATAGTCCAAACATATATATAACATATGATAGATATCATATAGGTGTGGACATATGCATGTGAAGCAAAAACGAAGAAAATGCTTAGAGATACAAAGCAATATTGAGCACATACATGCCATCGCTATATATAATTATTTATCAATTTATGTATTTTTGTAAAGTGTAGATAATGACTTGTTTATATTGCTATAATTTTGATTCACAATTAATTTGAATAAAAATATATCTAAAGTCATTTCATGGCTTCTACATGTATACACTGATGCTTATAAAAAAAGATCAAATAAAGATGCATACATGTTGAAAATCATGTTAGTCCAAATATAGAGGAAAAGGAATTTTTTCTAGGATTCTTTGCATATGACATAATATTTTGCCAATATTACCTAAAAAATCTTTCTTAAATACTATTTGCAAAACAATTTTAGATAACCTCAATATATTTTATAATGAACATCTTGTATTAGATTTTCTTTAATAGAAGAGTGGATGGCTTTGTGTAGGCATTTAACGAGTCTTGGGTCTTATAGGACTAAGTTGTACTGATGACCTGTTGTCAGGGAATTGCTACTATATGTGGATAGATGTTCAGTCTTGTTGCAACATTCTATTGTTGTGCTAGAGTTATATAATTACTGCCTGGCATTTTTCTTCCACTAGCCATCAAGATATTATCTTCGAGAGATGCACGTGCTTTAAGTTTTACTTTATTGAAATTTAAGGATGCACCTAGGGGTGTTTGGTTGGGAGGATTTGGAGCCTGGAATGGGAATAGGAATGGGTAACTCTCATTCCAACTGTTTGGTTAGGGAGAGTTCCATTCCTATTCCGATTTTGGGATGGAATGGGAATGCCTAATCTTCCAAAATCCAACCCTAGCTCTTTTCTAAAGATTCAAATATCTAGTCGGATAAGGATTTTGATTCCGGTTCTGATTTCAATTTCGGTCATAAACCAAATATTTCAAAGGATATGGCCATTTCGATTTCCATTCTAATCTATTTTAATTTTGATTCCGGTTGTGAACTAAACATGTCCCTAATATACATGCCAAATGCAAGCATAATTAGGATGTTGTTGACCCCATAAGTGATTTTGATGATAACCAAACATTGGAGCATGTATATTTATTACTGACAACTCTTCAAGTGTTTGACAAGTTTTTGTAGGATGTATAGCATGTTCAAACTTCAACTCCTACATTTCTACTTTCTTGTTTGAGTTGTGTTGTAAGTGTTATTGTAAAGAAGAACCCAATCAAAAAATGTTAAAAAAAATCAAGTAAAAAGGGTTACTTCTTTAAGTGTGTGTGCCTTAGATTTTGTTTTGAGTTGGTTCGTGTGAAATTGCAAAAGAGTTGGTAAGAGTTTTCTTTAAGTTCAAATTGTAAAAACTCTGAAAAAGACACTCGAGCCGACCCAAGAAAAGAAGAGTCAACTCTGCTTATTGGCACGCAGCAAGGATTCTGGAATGCAGCAATCCGAGCCGACTCGATGGAAAGCGAGCCGACTCTAGTGAATCCGAGTCGACTGGAATCAGTCCGAGCCGACTCCTCCAGAGTCAATTTCCTAAAGGTTTCTGAGAACAGCCAGGCGAGCCAACCCGACATAGAAAGAGCCGACTCTGCCAGACCTAGTTTCGAAAGTCTGAGAAAGCAAGCCAACCCGAACTGCATCGAGCCGACTCTTACAGAGTAAGGCTTTCCGAACCTGAGAAGAAAAGCCGACCCAAGCTGAAAGGAGCCGACTCCTCAAGTTCAAGTTTTTCAAGATTTAAGTTCGAGCCGACCCGATCTATCAAGAGTCGACTCGTCTAGAGTGTTGTTTTGTACCCTGCGATATAGAGCCGACTATATTGAAGAAATGGTGACTCGACCTATCGACTCGAAGGATCTGAGCCGACTCGAAGGAATCCGAACTGACTCGAATATCGCTTTCAGGTATCTAATGGCTTGTTCCAGAATTTATTTTTGAATGCTCAAAAGTGCTCCAACGATCAAAAATCATTCCCCAACGGTCTACAACGGCTATAACTGGTTTGGGATGATGGAAGACTTTAAATTTGAAGGATTTGGACTTCCTTGAAGCAATTAATTAAGAGAATTCTTCAAGAAAAGAGAGCTTCATTGAATATCCAACCAACCACAAGAAAAAGAGCATTCAAGTCTGCATTCAAGCCTTCAACAACTCTGATCTAAAGCTTGAATCATCTTTAGAAGAAGCCACTGAAGTCATTAAAGCTTATTCAAGTGCATTCAAGTGGACTTCCAACGAGCTGCACCGGCAACTATCCGATAACTTGAATTTGTCATTTATTGTTGTATTTATTTTCAATTCAATCTTTGAATTGTTGGGTTATTGGTGAGCCCGATTGAAAAACCAAATAGGTTCTTGGTGATCCTGTGAAAACCAAGTTGGATTTTTTTGGTGAGCCTGTTTAAAACCAAAGGGTGTTGGATTTTCTTTGGTGATCCCGTAAAACCAAAGTATAGAGATTTTAGATTGTAATCATGTAAAACAATCCTACTATATTCGGGTGTGAATATAGTGAAAATCCCAAGTGGTATCTTGGATAGTGGACGTAGGAGCTGGGTTGCTCCGAACCACTATAAATTTGGTGAGTTTATGTTGTGCTCTCTTGATTTTGTTTAGCTTCTGCATTTTATAACTCTATCACAGCACCTACCACTTATAAAGGATTTTGAAATTGCACATTACTTGCTAAATTTTTAAATTTTCAATTCACCCCCCTCTTGGGTAGCCACATGGGCAACAGATATTGTCATTGATAATGCGATGTAGTTTGTTGAGCTATTTAGTCTATCTTTGATATATTACTAGATCTTGTATCACCATGGATGACTACCACATCATCCATTTTGGAGTTTTGTATCGTACTAACAATGCTTCATCGTATTCGAAGAATAGATGAAGCCACATATTTTCAAAATAAAGGACATGGCAGCTATTTATGATAATACAAAACTTTATTATCTAAATATTACATCATAAAATATTTGAACTATATAAAAGTAAGGCATCTACAAGTCCCACTTTCTTCTCTTCTCCTTTCTTCCATCCATACCTAGTGCCTATCCTCATAGACTATGTCCTAATAAGAACTATTGTATTTGAGTTTGTTATGGCCAATGGCAATCCCCCACTTGAGGCCTCACCATAATGGTCTCTACCAATAGTGCTTGCTCTAACACCATTTTCTTTTATTTTTCTTTTTAAGATCATGGGCTCTTATTCCACTTGATGCTTATCAATTCTATATCACCAACATCACCTGCAATATTGCTACACTCTTTCTTGGATTCCCAAAATCCGTAGCTAAATTAAAACAATCCTAAAGAAGCTCTTCCAAATACTTGATCTTGAGGTAAGAGAGCTGCAATAAAATATCTAGCTCTAGTTAACTTAACCAAGGTAGAATGATCATTTGTTGCCTCTGGTTAACTGAGATAATTAATTAAGATAATAGAATGTTCGCGAAAGGTGTATTTTTGCAAAATAGGTATATTTTATTTGAGTAAATTTATAAATAATAATAACATAATTTATACATATTATGGATAAAATATAAGCATCATACCAGACGAGAAGGCTCTGCTCCCATATTACAATAATAAACTCATCTCTGTCTGAAGCATTTATTCTATGCATTTAGGTATGCACAATGAACAAATACCAAAGAAATAAGACAACCTAAGTTTATACTATTTCATATTATTGAGTATCTACTACCATCTCTAGATTTTATTCAGTTAATGCCATGAACACCATGCATATCAAACCATTGTTTTATGCAACCAAAGTAACAAAATCAAATAACCATTGCATAGATTTTGATCAAAAAAATCAATTACCAATCCAAGCAAAAGATAAAAATGGAAAAAAGAAACTGTCCTCCAATTCTAATATAAGGAGAACCTAGAAATCCATAATTTTACCATGTATTCAACCAAATCATATCTAACCTATGATAACTCCTTATATAGCACAAAAACAAACATGGCTTAGGCTTTAATTGAAAATGTCCATAAATTAGTCAACAATCCATGAAAGAAAATAGAATTGTAAAAAGGAAATCTCTCTAGTTTGAGATAAAAAATTTATAAAGCCCTCATCTCTTATCTCAAGTACCTTCTAGATTTGATCAAACTTTTGATATATCCTTTATAGCAAAGAAATTCCTGTCTTCGATCGATATACCACTACACCCATTCCTTTGTAATTTATTCAATCAAAGCAAATATAGCAAAGAACCATGGTTTAGATATCTATCAAGAAAATCCTAAAATTAATCAACAATATTAGAATGAGAATCAAACTAGAAAAGAAAATCTCTCTAATTCTTCACCATTTTTTTCAGGGAAAAAAAAGAGAGGCAAAAATCTCTCAAACTCTTACCCATATCTGATATAACTCTTTTGATGTCTCCTCATACTACAGAGAAACCCTTGATTAGGAAAAGGTTTTGGACGTCAATATAAAGAAATAAAAAGTAGAAGCTGGGTCGATAAATTTTGAGCTGGGTTGATTGGTTTCCTTTGATCTGATAAGATCGGCATTAGAGGCATCTAGATTGGTAGGGAGATACAGAAGCCATTCTTCACATCCAAAACTCTAGGTTTTGAATCATGAGGAGAGGATGGAAGGATCAATCATATTGGAAAGACAAGCATAAGAAAGAGAGAGGAGATTGGATCTTGAGGATACCTTGTTAAGATTTCTTGGCAAAAGATTTGCTCTTAGGCTTATTGCTTGTCAAGATCAGAGACAAGGAAAATGGTTGATGGGAACATGGACGAAGTGAAGGAAGGATGCAAACTCTACTCAAGAGTCTCGCCCCCTAGCTTTCCACCTAACTAGTTCAAACATCGGGCCCCTATCCCTATTTATAAGCCAAGCTAGTGACGGTTGCTATGGCGATGCCATTACGATCATACCATATTTGAAGAACTCTATTTAGCCACCACAATAGCTGAGCCGGTGGGGAAGGTTGGGCTGACAGCTTACTCTACAACCGAGTTGAGCCATAGGTTCATTGGACAAAAGTCTAATAATGCAAACTAGTTTTGGGTTGCTCATTCTTATAGTCTAATATTAAATAATAACAAAGGTATCACATAAGTTTATCAACATGGACAGGTCCTCGTTCCAACAACTTAAACTTTTGGAATGTAAGTTATGATAAATAATATCAAAAATAGGTCCACTATGCATCACAATCTTTTGTAGTCATATCAACCCCTCATTGAAGGATACTAAGGTCAATAACAACTTGGTAGAGTCAAAGTCGAGAAGGAACAAGCCCTAGATATATCTCTTCTCTTAAGCTAGAGCTGTTAAAATTTTCAGATGAGTAAATCAAGTAAATAGGCACACATAAATATAGAAAATATAATAATTTTAGGGGATTCAGCCAAAGCCTAAATCCATGAGCAATTGAACGGAGATGCATGATTTCAGGATTAGAATACAAATAGAAAATCTCTCGAATTCTAATCTATATGTAGGATTTTGTGATGCTCCCAAGCTTTGGAGAGAATTGGAAGGCTATGGTAGGGATGTTCAAGAATCCCTAGGGCTTAGGGGTGTGTCCCAAGCGGGTCCTGGAGGTATTCCAGAGATACTCTAAGTCTGAGATTGAGAGAACATGCAAGTCATGTTAGGTCAGGGGGCTTGACCCAGGTTTGAGTATTTTCTCATGTGACTTAGAGGAGAGTTTTTGAGAGATTGTAACATAACCCAGTTGGGTTATGGGGTTTAGGTCTAGAGGTGTTGTTGGTTGTTCCTTTGGTAGGGATTGAGCTAGGTAGTTAGTTGGTTAGTTGGTTAGCATGTGGTTAGTTGGTTAGTCAGTTAGGTGGTTGAGTCCTAACTTCCCACATAGTCTAACTAACTAGAAGCCTAACTAATTTAGGATCATAACAACCTAGGGTTCTAACCATTTTGAACCTAATGTCCAAGTCCAAGAATTAGTTGGTTGGTTGCAACCAACTAGGAAGTCCCAAAATCGTCCACATGATATAAGAAGAGAGGGTGTCGGTTTGTGAGGGGGCGTGAGGAATTAGCGTGGAGGTTCACATTCATGCAAGAAGGGCTTGCGACGTGGTGTTCTTCCACGGGCTTGGAAAAGGAAACCGAGCATGAGGGAGTCCACAGGTTTGGGAGTTTCTTCTTGCATTTCAAAGAGGAGGCTAGTGTCTTATGTCCTATATCAAGATCTTCTCCAAGGATAATAATACAATCTCTTTTCTCCTAATCTCTTCTATATCTTCTCTTACTTCTTGGTTTAAAAGAAGGCTGCCATCATCTCGTTAGGATCTCTTTCTCATGATGCTTTCGTGGTATATACTCTGATCCGAGATTTTCTAACAAGTGGTATCAGAGCGGGTTCGAGCATGGGAGATGAGGTTTCTACCCCAGGATCCCTTCAAGGTATTCTTGATCAAGATATTTTTTCTGAATCAGTTTTCTCTAGGATTTTGGAGAAGGGATCAGATCTAGGGTTTCCTCAAGGTGTTGACTGTTGAGAGGAAGGATAACATCTGAGGTTAATGTCCATCCCCCTTTCTTCAGGTTTCTTTTTTAAGTTTTTTTTTCTAATCTTTTACTTTTGTGATTGTTTTGGATCATGGAAGGCAGCGGGGTGAAGATTGGTGTGGAGAAGTTTGATGGAAAAGGGAGTTTCACTACGTGGAAGGTTAGGGTGGAAGACTTGCTGGTTCAAATAGGATTAGATCTGGCTTTGGAAGATAGGCCAGGGAGTATGAATGACAAGGAGTGGATGTCCTTGGAGAAAAGGGCATGTGCCACGATTAGGGCTTGTATGGTAGATGAGGTTTTGTATGGTGTGTTAGAGGAGAAGACATCCAAGAGATTGTGATCGAGGTTTCACATCATGTACATGTGGAAGAATGTGTAACAAGTTAGTACTGAAGAAGCAACTATATAGCCTTCGGATGCAAGAGGGTGAGGATGTTGCGGGACACATTCAGCGATTTGACCGGATGAGCATGGCTTCGCTCAACATTGGGATGAATTTAGAAGAGAAAGATAAAAGTCTGCTACTTTTATGTTCACTATCCGAGAGCTTCGATCTATTGGTGACTATACTACTGTATGGTAAGGAGATGCTGGTGTATGAGGAGATCATATCAGTGCTAAGATCCAATGAGTAGCGGAAATGGATGACGAAGAGGGAGGTCTTCCAGGAAGGTTTGGCTGTATTAGAGAGGCCAAGGAAATAGAAGAAGAAATAACAAGTGGAATGGGTACAGTCCAGGAAAGGCAGCATGGCTGGTAAGTGCTACATGTATGGTATAGCAGGGCATTTTAAGCAGGAGTGTCCGCTTAGGAAGAAGTGCAAGAATGGAGAAAAGGAAAGCCCAGATTTCTCAAGTTCAGTCGCTTGGTCAAAGGAAGAGTCGGATAAGCTCTTGGTTTCGGAGGAGCCTAGGGGAGGCAGTATATCCGAAACAATCTCGAAGGGGTCCACGGGTTGTGGAGGGTCCGAGGAGGCAGTGATGCGATTCGAAGTGTAGGGGCAGGCTCAGCAAGCAGCGTTAAGTTGCTGGCCTTGAGATTTCATTCTGTGACATCAAGGGGACTTCAGTCTCAGGTGGAGCATTGGGGAGAGATGGCTTCACGGGTGGAGCAGGATTTGACACAATGTCAAAGCAGAGGAGTGCATGGAGAGGAGTCACATCCCAGCACCAGTGCCAGGGGTGCACCGAGGCAGGTGGAGCAGCGTGCACAGGTAGTCAGGCATGGCTTTGAGAAGATGGTGTCAGGTAGAGCTCCAGTTGCAGTGAGTACTGGTTCAGGTTCGCTGGGTTCTCTCTAGGGAAGTTCAAGAAAAAGTTTGATGCAGTTGCCAGACAGAAGGAATGCTACAATGGTGGTGCCAAGATAAAAGCAAGATTTTTCAGTTGAGGAGGCGGTCATCCCAAAGGCTTCCAAGGATGCACAGTAGCTGAAGGGTGTTGGCAGAGGCAAGGAGATCCGTACAAGAGGCTGTCAGGGCATGCAGTTACAGCGAGGATGTGCAGGAGGACATTGCCCGGTTTGCCAAGGCTTGGGGGTACCAAGGTGGATATTGTAGGATTTTATGGTGCTTCCAAGCTTTGGAGAGAATTGGGAGTCCATGGCAGGAATGTTCAAGGATCCCTGGGGCTTGGAGGCATGTCCCAAGCGGGTCCTGGAGGTATTTCAGGGATACTTTAAGTCTAAGGTTGAGAGAACATGTGAGTCATGTTGGGTCAGGGGGCTTGATCTAGGTTTCAGTATTTTCTCATATGACTTAGGGGGGAGTTTTTGAGAGATTGTAACATAACCTAGTTGGGTTATATGGTTTAGGTCTAGAGGTGTTGTTGGTTATCCCTTTGGTATATAAAAGGGGTTTGAGCTAGGTAGTTAGTTGGTTAGTTGGTTAGCATGTAGCTAGTTGGTTAGTTGGTTAAGTAGTTGAGTCCTAACCTCTCACATGGTCTAACTAACTAGAAGCCTAACCAATTTAGGATCATAACTACCTAGGATCCTAACCACCTTGAACCTAATGTCCAAGTCTAAGAATTAGTTGGTTGGTTGCAACCAACTAGGAAGTCCTAAAACCGTCCACATGATATAAGAAGAGAGGGCGTCGGTTTGTAAGGGGGCATGAGGAATTAGTGTGGAAGTTCCATTCATGCAAGAAGGGCTTGGGATGTGGTGTTCTTCCACGGGCTTGGAGAAGGAAATCGAGCATGAGGGAGCCCGCAGGTTTGGGAGTTTCTTCCTGGATTTCAGAGAGGAGGCTGGTGTCTTGTCTCCTGTATCAAGATCTTCTTCAAGAATAATAATACCATCTCTTTTCTTCTAAACTCTTCTATATTTTCTCCTACTTCTTGGTTTAAAAGAAGGCTGTCATCATCTCATCAAGGTCTCTCTCACGATGCTTTTGCGGAATATACTCTGATCCGGGATTTTCTAATACTATATACACCATTTTCTCATCCTATTATACTGTCACTCATGGTCATACCATAAGTCATAGCTTTACCCTTTTATTTATAGAAGTACAAGATCTCTAACTAAATAAAAAATATTTTAACCCTTATTTAGTTAGGAAATAAATCAATCAATAGAAGTATAGGATCTCTAACTAAATAAAAAATACTATAATCATTATTTAGTTAGAAAATGAATTTATCCATAGAGATATAAGATCTCTAACTAAATAGAAAATATCATGATCTTTGTTTAGTTAAGAAATATATGGACTTAAACAAAATGGGCTTGGACCTTTGACTTAGAGTCAACAACCCAACAATTTCTACTTTGACTTCAATTTGAAACAAGCAAAACACCACCATCTCCAAAATATCCTAAACAAACTATACAAAAATATTGATGGAATCAATTATAATATGACTGATCGCTCTTTTTTTTAGGTGCACAAACCTACATCTATCATGTTTTTTCTTCCAAATTATGGTTCCTCGTAGGTTGTATTGATTTGAATCAAATGACAACTTCACATTCCAAACTTGAAGGGTTCCCTTCCAAATATGCATAATTTCATCTTGAGCATAGACTCTACCCCTTCGACAACAGGAAGCCTAGAAAAATTAAAGTTTTCTTCAATCCGGGGATATGATTATATACTAAAGTGTCACAACTAAACCATCAAATGACTTCACCCTAACCATTCCTATGCCAAGAACTCAGGAATCAATGTTGTCTCCTAGATACACTATACCACCATTCATGGGTTTATAGATAGAGAAGCAATCTCTATTAGAAGTGATATGGTAGAAACTAGAAAAATCAATGACTCGATCATTATACTCAATATCAGCATCATTGGTTATGACATAGACATTTTCATTATCTAAGTCATGAACAACCATTGCATCACCTTTTTTCTTGTGATCTTGATGGTGACATGGAGACACGTAGCAGTTTCTGATATAGTGGATTGATGATGTTGCTATTAATGTATATATTGATGTGGCAAAGCGTTCTTGTGATATGTGGAAAATTACTACCGATACATGCTTGATGATGTGGCAGTAGTTGATTAGTTGGAAATAATGACTAAAATTCTAATACCCTGACCAACATGTGAGAGGGTGTGCAAGTTTGATTATTACAAAATTTTGCCTCCTAATATTTTTCAATGTCGTAAACGTACTGTGTGGTCAATTTTTTGATTTAAGATCTAGGAATATATAAAATAGCAATGCCAAACTTTATAGTGTCTAGAAAATATTCACTTCATGCATGAATTTTATTTAATCTCATCCCAAATATTTAACAATGCTCTGATACTACTTGTTGAAATTTTTAAATGAGTAAATCAAACAAATAGATACATACAAACAAAGAAAATACATCAATTTTATGTGGTTCGGTCAAAGCCTATGTCCAAGAGTAATAGAACGGAGATGCACTATTTCAGGTTGGAATATATATAAAAAAAAATCTCTTAAATTCTAATCCTTTTACACCCTTTTCTCATCCTATTATACTATTACTCATGATCATACCATAAATCCATAGCCTTACCCTCATAGTTATAGGGGTATAAAATCTCTAACAAAATAGGAAATAGTATAACTCTTATTAGTTAAAAAATAAATCAACCCATAAAGGTATAAGATTTTCAACTAAATAGAAAATAATATAACCCTTATTTAGTTATGAAATAAATTAACTCGTAGAAGTATAAAATCTCTAACTAAATAGAAAATATTATAATCCATATTTAATTAAAAAATACATGGGCTTAAACAAAATGAGCTTGTGTCTTCGAATTGGAGTTAATAATCCAATAGAAGCTAATCGCGATGAGGCATCATTAAATTGGGTGGAGAAAATTGTTATAATATTTCTTGTAATATTAGTCTTTAGGGTTCGACCTGGACTTACTAATTCTTATAATATTTCTTGTAATATTAGTGAGTCCAGGTCGAACCCTAAAGACTAATGTGATAATCAAATTATGTAACTAAACGGGGGGTTTTGAATAATTATGAAAATAACTAACTAATTATGCAAATAAGAAAAAACTCTAATTAAATTTAGATTTGTTTCAATTTCAATTTAAGTTCGATTCAAGGAGTTTTTGTGTCAGTTAGCAGATTGATCATTGGTACATAAACATATTATTTTTTTTTTAAATACTTAGCCGAAGACTTACCCAGGAGCTAGATAAATCTAATCATCCATACATTCATTAATTCAAGTCAAGCGTCTAAATTAAATTCTTATCAATGAACCAATTGGTATTAAACAATCCTCATGCATTCATTGATAGCATTACATACTAGGATGAAGCTAAGGATGAATAACAATTAGACAAGCATAAATTATTTTTACTCTATATTTTTTTTTAGATAAAGATGAAAACCCTAATACTACTTTAACCAAGTTGCATAATAATTACGGATTACGAACTTAGTTTAGTATTCAACAATATAGATAATTAATTAATAAACCTCTTAATCAATTAAACTATATTATAAATCAACAATAACAATCAGGGAACATGGATATCCAACAAAAAAATAATATCTAATTAATATCAAAAATTAACAATCATGCTGATATAGTTAGCTGTTTCTTAAATCGAAACAAAAAAAAATTACTAGATGGGAAAGAAAATATATATATAATTGATTCGAATTCCTTGCCTTGCCGTAAAGATTTCTCTGCAAAATTTTACTGCTTCTGCCCTTCACCGAACTCTCTCTGAAGCAGCAAAATAAATTCTTTCTTCTATTCTGTTCTTCCCCTCCCTCAGAACAAATTAAAGCTCCGAAAAAAAAAAAAGAATTCTCTCGGCCTCCCGAAGTCTCGTATTTAAAGAGATGGAATGAATGGAAAATTTACGTTGGACTGTAATATCAGTTGCTTCCGGTTCTCTACTCTCCTTCCCGTAACTAATACAACCAACGCGATTGTGTATCCACCCGAACTTCTTCGATGTTATCCTACTCTGCTCTTCGGACATCCAGAATCCCGACAACATGACTGATTTGGTGCTCGGTGCAGAAGAACACGGTGGCAGCAGCAAGAGACGGACAGCAGGGAGGCTCTGGTTGGGACGACCGAACGGGCGGTGAGGAAGATGAAGCGCAGCAGCGAATATGGCGGCTCTTGGACGGACATGGATCGGTTTGGAAGAATAAAAAAAAAAATGGAGTGCAGCATGTTGAAGGCAACCGGAACAGGGACGGCAACAGCAGGGAGGCTCATGACGTCTTGGATGGACATGGGAGCAGCCGGCGGTGTTTGGCTCGGACAGAGGACCGGCCATGGTGACTTGGCGGTAGATCTGACGGTGGCTTGGATCTCCCGAAGAGGGCCGGAGTGGGGAGAAGACGGCGGTGGACGGTGCTGGTCCTGATGGTGTTTTGGCAAGCAAAAACGGCAAGAGAAGGAAGAAGAACAGCAAACTGGGATTTTCCGGCATAGGAGGGTCCACCGGCCGGCGAGGTGGGTCCCGGCAATGAGAAGAGGGGCTCCGCCAACTTTCCCGGCGAATTCGTGGCTTCGTTTGGCCTGTGGTCCACGAACTGTACTCGTGGACCACCAACGATGGAGGTTAATGGACCGGTTGGCTGTTCGTGAACCCATTTGCTAATTCACGTTGAACCAGCTGCTTAATTCCCATGCTTTAAAAATCGTGCTATAACTTGTTCCTTCAAAAATCATTTTCTGGCTCAATTGAAGTCCGAATTATGTACCGTTCATGCTGTTGTATTCCAAAAATCGTGCTCTACAACTTCATTGAAGACCATTTCTTCCAATTCTGACTCTATGATTTTTAAAAAAAACTACGAGAAATCAAAGGGACGAAATTAAACAATGCTGAAAATTAATCCTCAAACATAAACTTATACATTAATCATCACCATGAGAAAATAAATACATATAAATTAGACTAAATATAAGAAGAATAAAATGTATAATTATATCTCTATCAGAGCAAAAGAAAACTGTACTGATTTCCTGGTGTTACAGCCGTGACAGTGACGTGGCCAGGCTCAGGTACCGCTGAATGCGATCGAGCCACGTGAAGGCTTCTTCGGCCGAGTCAGCGCCACGACTTCAAGACCAGGTTGGACAAGACTACAGCGCCCGGCAATTTTATAAGGCAAACTGCCCCCGCCGAGGTCGAGCTCGGATCGGAGCTCCTCTACCAACTCGATGGCGCCGAAGCCCGGAGAGATCCGCCCAAGTGAGGTCGGCCAAAGCCAGGAGACCTCCTGCCACCTCGCCAGGTGTCCACCCAGGAGGAGTCCACCTGGGCCGAGGTCGGCCGACCCTTCGTCCTTCGCCAGGTGGCCCGCCGGAGACGGGCCCACCTCGGCCGAGGCCAGGCGCCCTCCTGCCACCTCGCCAGGTGTCCGCCCAGGAGGGGTCCACCTAGGCCGAGGTCGGCTGTTCCTTCGCCCCTTTGCCAGGTGGCCTCCCGGAGACGGGCCCACCTCGGCCGAAGCCAGGAGACCTCCTGCCACCTCGCCAGGTGTCCACCAAGGAGGGGTCCGCCTGGGCCGAGGTCGGCCGACCCTTCGTCCTTCGCTAGGTGGCCCCCCGGAGACGGGCCCACCTCGACCGAGGCCAGGCGCCCTCCTGCCACCTCGCCAGGTGTCCGCCCAGGAGGGGTCCACCTAGGCCGAGGTCGGCTGTTCCTTCGCCCCTTTGCCAGGTGGCCTCCCGGAGACGGGCCCACCTCGGCCGAGGCCAGGCGACCTCCTGCCACCTCGCCAGGTGTCCACCCAGGAGGGGTCCACCTAGGCCGAGGTCGGCTGGCCCTTCGCTCTTCGCCAGGTGGCCCCCGGAGACGGGTCCACCTCGGCCGAGGTCAGGCCGCCCGTACGGAGAAGGCCTCAGGGAAGAGGCGCGGGCCCCGAGGTCATCCCTCGGGCCGTACGAATCCCAGACGGCGCCCCGTACGGAGGGCGGCGGCACGCGGAACATCACTTGCATCGGCCCGACAAGCTCCACAGCCAAGAGGCACGATTCTGACAGAACAGGCCCCATAGATGGATGGCGCCCACGCTTGGGAAAGAGAGGGTGCTCTCGCTGGGCCCGAGGCCTGACCGGCCGCCTTGCCAGCGCCGCCCTCCCTTTTTCTCTTCTGTCTTTGCCTTTTCCCTGCTGGGCTCGGCGGACGAGGTCGGAAAGCCTCCTGGCCCCCCTTCACCGAAAAGGGAAAAGAGAAGAAGACAGGGGAGGGGAGTCTCCCAGGAGGAAAAGACAAGCGCACGACGAAAGGAGATAAAGAGGGAGGAATCTGGGGACGACAAGGTAAGCGAACAAGCCTGGGGACAAAGGAGAAGCAACGGCAAAAGGCCTCGCTCCGGAGAGTGAAAACCAGAGATCCCGAGAAGGAATCACTGGGCGTGAGCTCGGCAAGGAGGCCCAGTCGAGATTCTGGTCCCCAGAGCGTCTCTCTCGCTAGTAAACTCTCTAAGTCTGGAACCCTTTCGGGGGTCCGTCTGGAGAGTCTGTTCCCTCTCATCGTTTACTGACTTGACCGTTGGAGTCCCCTCGCCGGGATCCTCGGCCAGAGTCTTCTAACCCCTTTCTTGCAGGTTAGCCGCAGCCAGGGAGGCTCCTTCGCCAGGCGGTCAGGAGGGATCGGCGGATCCGTGGCACGGGCGCGACGACAGGGGCGGCAACAGATTGGCACGCCAGGTAGGGGGGCAGGACACCAAACCCGAGCGGGGGCCAGCTTTCTGCAGGTGTCGCGCTCTCTGACGATGGTGGTCACTCGTCGCCGCGGGGCGTCCACCAGCCGCGTGGGGGAGGTTCACTTCCCTCCAGGGGCCCTCAGCCCGGAGAGGGAGCTTCCGGCTCCCCCTCCTCTTGCACAACAGCCTACCCCAATGGACGGAACCCTTGCGGCCGTCATCCAGCAGCTGCAGACCTTGACCTCAGCGGTCCGGCAGCTTCAGCATCAGCAACGGTCCCTGGCCACCCAGCCGCAGCCAGGGACCCCCGCGGCCCGAGCCGCGGGGCAGCGTGGGAGCCTGCGCTCAATCCAGGGCAGGCCATCCCATCCGAGGGCCGCCTCCAACCCCCGGGGGAGCCACCAAGCTCCCGCAAAGAGAAACTACTCCGGTTCGGAGGATCACGAGAGCCGATCCCCAGCCAACGGGGCCGAAATGGCAAATCGTAGCAAGCGACGCCGAGGCCAGACCTCGCGCTGAGACCGATCGGCGCCCCCTTTACCCGCAGTCTCGGTGGAAGACTCCACCGACGAAGCCATCAGGCGCCAGGCCGAGAGGCGCCTGGAGGAGCATGAGCGTAAGCTGGCGGAGTTCACCCGCCGATTCGCCGACCTGCAGAACTCGTCGGCAGACCGGGCGGGCTACGACTCCCACCCCCCTTTCTCTGAAGAAATCCAGGCGGAACCGATCCCAAAACGGTTCCGCATGCCGCAGGTGGATCCTTACGACGGGACCACCGACCCCCTGGACCATTTGGAGAGCTATAAAGCTCTCATGAGGGTCCAGGGTGCCACCGACGCTCTTCTGTGCATCACCTTCCCGGCAACCCACCGGAAGGCCGCTCGAGTCTGGTTCACCCGCCTTGAGCCCGGATCCATTTGCTCCTTCCATCAGTTGGAAGGAAGGTTCGTGGCACACTTCGACGCTTGTCGAAAGGTGCCGAGAGAGGTGGACAACCTCTTCTCCATCCGCCAGCAGGACCAGGAGCTGCTCCGGGACTACATCACCCGATTCAAGACCGCGGCCCTGGAGATCTACAGCTTGGACGAGCCCGTCGCCATGCTGGCTTTGAAGCGCGGGCTCAAGACGTCCCGCCTGACCTACTCCCTGGACAAGAAGCCGCCCAGGACGTACTCCGAGCTCCTCCTCCGCGCCCACAAGTACATCCGAGCGGAGGAGGCTGACCGCACCCGTCGAGAGTTAGACGGGAGGACTCCGAAGAAGCCGCTCCCGAGGGATGCCCCGGGAGCTCGGAGGCCCGGGCCGTCTGCCGACCCTCGCCCGAATCCAAGGCCTAGGGGCGAAGCCACTCCCGAGCGGAGGTACACCCCTCTCCTCGCACCTCGAACGAAGATCCTCATGGAAATCGAGGGCGAGCGCTACCTCCGCCGACCTCCTCAGAACTCGAGAGCCGTCCGAGACAAATCGAAGTACTGCCAGTTCCACCGCGAGCACGGGCATGACACAGAGGAGTGTCGCCACCTGAAGCGGGAGATCGAGGAGCTGATTATGAGGGGTTACCTCAGGAAGTTCGTCAAGAACGAGGCCCCCTCTGAAGGGCAGCCGCTCGCGGCCTTACCGCCCGTCCCTGCGATCGACAACCGCCCAACGGAGAAGCCCGTGGGCATGATCTCACGCGGGTCCGGTCGAGGGACGAAGAGAACCCGGGAAGTCAGGAACCCGGAAAATGTAATCCCCCTCCAAGGGGGGGAAGCTAATGACAATGTAAACAACGATACCGTGGTGGTCGAGATGACCATCGCGAAGCATCCTGTACATCGAATCATGGTTGATAGTGGAAGCTCGGCTGACGTACTTTTTTACGACGCTTTCTCCCGCATGAACTTGTCCCACGATCAGCTGAAACCGGTGCACACCCCCCTGGTAGGTTTTACAGGGGACTCCGTGGGGGTCGAGGGGGAGATCACTCTCCCGGTCACCGCCGGATCCCCATCCCAGCAGGCGACCGTCCTAATAACATTTACCGTCGTCAGGCTGCCCTCGCCTTACAACGCCATTCTTGGCCGTCCCGGGATCAACCAACTGGACGCCACCATCTCCACGAGAAGGCTGTTGGTACAGTTCCCCACGCCTTCCGGGCTCGGGAAGATGAAGGGGACGACCCAGCCAGTCTCGCTCTACCTTCAGACGGTCCCGGGCGCCAGGGGCGCGGAGCTTGCCCATGATATCGACGACCTCGATCTGAGAGAGAAGGAACCCAGGGGAGGGCCTGTAGAGCGCCTGCTGACCTTTCCCATCGGTTCGGATCCCCTGAAGACAGTGCAAGTCGGGGCCCAGCTCCCTGAGGAAGAACAAACCCGCCTGCTGGAGTTCCTCCGCGCGAACGCTGACGTGTTCGCCTGGTCAGCAGCTGACATGCCGAGCATCCCGCCCGAGGTCATCATGCACAGGCTAAACGTAGACCCAAATTGTCGCCCGGTCCGCCAGAAGAAGAGAAGCTTCACCGTGGAAAGGCAGAAGGCGATCAACGAGGAAGTGGAGAAGCTCCTCGCCGCCGGTTTTGTGCGGGAGGTCCAGTACCCCAGCTGGCTGGAAAACGTGGTCATGGTAAGAAAGAGTAGTGGTAAGTGGAGGATCTGTGTGGATTACACCGACCTCAACCGAGGTTGCCCAAAGGACAGCTTCCCTCTTCCAAAGATTGACCAGCTGGTCGACACCACCTCAGGGCATCGCCTCCTGTCGTTCATGGATGCCTTCTCCGGATACAACCAGATCCGAATGAGCCCGGAGGACGAAGAGCACACCGCCTTCATAACTGACCGCGGAACTTTTTGCTACAGGATGATGCCATTTGGCCTCAAGAACGCGGGGGCAACGTACCAGCGCCTGGTCAATAGAATCTTCAAAGACCAGATTGGCCACAACATGCAGGTGTATGTGGACGACATGCTGGTAATGAGCAAACCCGAGTCGGATCACGTGGCTGACTTGGCGGAGACCTTCGGCAACCTCCGACGCCATCAGATGAAGCTGAACCCGGCGAAGTGCGCCTTTGGCGTCTCTGCCGGGAAATTCCTAGGATTTATGGTGACCCAAAGAGGAATCGAGGCCAACCCGGAGAAGGTCCAGGCCATCCTGGATATGGAGCAGCCCGCCTCCAAGAAGCAAGTGCAGCAACTAACCAGCCGAGTTGCGGCCCTCAGCCGTTTTATCTCCAGGTCGGTGGACTGCTGCCGTCCCTTCTTCAAGGTACCGAGGAAGATGAATGACTTTGCTTGGAGCGAGGAATGCCAGCAGGCCTTCGAGGAGCTGAAGAAGACCCTCGCATCGCCACCATTGCTGTCCAGGCCCGAGGAGGGAGAGGAGCTTATCCTCTATCTAGCAGTTACCCCGGAAGCCGTCAGCTCAGTCTTGGTTCGAACCGACGGCCAGGGGGCCCAGCGGCCGGTGTACTATACCAGCAAACTTCTCCGTGATGCGGAGCTCAGGTATTCTCGGCCCGAGAAACTCGTTTTTGCGCTAATAGTGTCTGCCCAGCATCTCAGGCCTTATTTCCAAGCGCACCCCATCGCCGTCCTGACGGATCAACCGCTGAAAGCAGTGCTCAGCCGACCCGATACCTCGAGACGATTGCCAAAGTGGGCACTGAAACTCAGCGAGTTCGACATTACGTACAGGCCGAGGTCGGCCATGAAGGCACAGGTGCTAGCCGACTTCTTGGTCGAATGTGCAGGCTTGGGCAAGGAGCCCGAGGAAGGCCCCTCAGGCCGGTCGATGGAGATGGCACCGACGAGCCCGGAGAGGATGCCTGGATCCTCCATGTAGACGGAGCCTCAAACTCCGGTGGGAACGGGGCTGGGCTCATCCTTGCCAACAGCAACGGGGTCGTCACCGAATGCGCACTCCGTTTTCAATTCCCCGCGACAAATAACCAGGCGGAGTACGAAGCACTTCTTGCCGGACTGAGAGTCTCCCGCGAGCTGGGCGTAACCAACCTCAAGGCTTTCACTGATTCCCAGCTCGTGGCGGGGCAGGTGTCCGGGGAGTACGTCGCACACGACCCCCAAATGGCGAGATACTTGGAGCTCGTCAAAGAGGGCGCGTCCAGATTCCGACGCTTCAACATCTTCCATATCCCCCGCGGGGAGAACGCCCACGTGGATGCTCTCTCTCGACTGGCGACCCTGCCGGACACGATGCTGGGACGCGCCTATGTGGAGCGCCTTGAGGTCCCAAGCCTCGAGGCACCGGTGAAGGTCCACCAGGTCGGCCATGAACCCAGCTGGATAGACAAGTACGCCGCATATATCACCAATGGCACCCTACCGGAGGACCGCGAGGTGGCTCGCCTTTTCAGGAAGAAGGTCGTGCGGTTCGTCCTGATGGACGGGCAGTTGTATCGAAGATCCTACTCCTACCCCCTCCTCAAGTGCGTAGGACCCACGGAAGCCAAGCTTGTGCTCCAGGAAATCTGTGAAGGCGTCTGCGGGAATCACGTGGGGGGCAGGGCATTGGCATACAAGGCCCTTCGTCAGGGCTACTTCTGGGAGACGATGAAGGAAGATGCCGCCGACTTCGTGAAGAAATGCGACCGGTGCCAGCGTCACGCCACGGTGCAACGGCAGCCCTCCAACCCAATCTCCCAGCTCTCAGCCCCCTGGCCGTTCGCCCAGTAGGGGATGGACCTCCTGGGCTCATTCCCGCCGGCGTCTGGCCAGCGGAAGTTCTTAATAGTGGCCATCGACTACTTCACGAAGTGGGTCGAGGCCGAACCCTTGGCGAGGATCACCGAAGCAAACGTCGCCAAGTTCTTTTGGAAGTCCATCGTCTGTCGCTTCGGCCTCCCCCACATCGTGGTCACTGATAACGGGCGCCAGTTCGACTACCGGGATTTCGAAGAATTCTGCAGCGACCTCGGCATCAAGCATCGTTTTACCTCGGTGGCGCACCCCCAGACCAATGGGGAGGCCGAAGTCACGAACAGGACCATTCTTCAGGGCCTCCGCACGCGGCTGGACCAGGCCAAGGGCAGGTGGGCCGACGAGCTCCCCAGCATCCTCTGGGCATACCACACCACCCCGAGGATGGCTGCCGACGAAACCCCGTTCAACCTCGTCTTCGGAGCCGAGGCAGTCATCCCGATCGAGCTCAGCCTACCCACACTGCGTGTGGAGCAATATGACGAGACAGAAAACCCAGCCAGGATGATGCTCAACCTTGACCTTCTCGAGGAAACGAGGGACAAAGCCCGAATTCGAATGGCGGCGTATAGGCAACGCGTGGCTAGGTATTACAACTCCCGGGTACGGTCGAAGGTTTTCCGTCCCGGAGATTTGGTCCTCCGGCGTGCTGAAGCTTCCCAGCCACGGGAATGCGGCAAGCTCTCGCCCAACTGGGAAGGCCCATATCAGGTGGCAGAGGCCCTCCCTCATGGCGCCTACTACTTGGAAGAATTGGGAGGTGCCAGGTTCCCCCGGACGTGGAACGCCTCGAACCTGAGGATGTACTATCGGTGATGTAAGGTTCTCTGCTCCTGTAATAAAGTTCCCCCACTTCAAACACTCTCTTCTCACTTCGACAAGAAAGCCTACGGCATCGGGTTCGGTCCGGAGATCCTGGGATTCGGCCTGGAAGGCGGCGCAGAACCTCAGCTCGCCCACATAAGCCCGGAGAACAGCTCGGCAAGCCGCGCGAGGCTTGAGAAAGCCTGCGGCATCGAGCTCAGTCCGGAGATCCTGGGCTTCGGCCTGGAAGGTGGCGCAGGACCTAGTTCGCCCACACAAGCCCGGAGAACAGCTCGGCAAGCCGCGCAAGGCTTGAGAAAGCCTGCGGCATCGAGCTCAGTCCGGAGATTCTGGGCTTCGGCCTGGAAGGTGGTGCAGAACCCAGTTCGCCCATGCAAGCCCGGAGAATAGCTCGGCGAGCCGTGCAAGGCTTGAGAAAGCCTGCGGCATCGAGCTCAGTCCGGAGATCCTGGGCTTCGGCCTGGAAGGTGGCGCGGAACCCAGTTAGCCCATGCAAGCCCGGAGAACAGCTCAGTAAACCGCGCAAGGCTTGAGAAAGCCTGCGGCATCGAGCTCAGTCCGGAGATCCTGGGCTTCGGCCTGGAAGGTGGCGCGGAGCCCAGTTCGCCCATGCAAGCCCGGAGAACAGCTCGGCAAATCGCGCAAGGCTTGAGAAAGCCTGCGGCATCGAGCTCAGTCCGGAGATCCTGGGCTTCGACCTGGAAGGCGACGCAGAAACCATGTCGCCTGCGCAAGTATGAGGGCGATCCCAAAGACGGATCCGCTTAAGGCCTACTCTGCCGCCACGCGATCCGGGAGGCCCCAACCTTCGATTTGAGCAATGGAAGGACCAGGCCTACAATCATTTCAAGCATTCCATGCCAACATCTCAGAAAGAAGGAAAAAGAAAGGTGAGATGGGATGAACTCGAAATTTTATCAAACCAAAATTTTCATTGATACAAGGGATCAGTATAAGCCGGGAGTACCCAAAAGAAGAAAATGCAGAAGAGAAAAGACACTACAACAACAAAGCAAAGCAGGGAGAAGGCGTCGGGCTCAGTGGGGTGCAGGGTCGGAGCCCTCTGCCGGGGGCGCAGGCGTTGCATCCTCGACTTCTACGGCGGCCGGCTCTTGAGGCTGCTCCGGAGCCGCAGCTTCGCTAGTCGACTGCGCCGCAGGAGTTGCATCGGCCGCACCGGAGGCCCTGCTCTCGACTCCCTGCCTTCTGCCCCCGATCACCACCTCGCTGAGGTCGAGCTCGGGGAAGAAGGCCCCCACATTCTCCCGGCACATCCGGAACCCCTTCAGGAAGGAGTCCACGGCGGCCTCCCGGACCTCCGACGTGTACTCGTCGGAAGCCCAGAATTTCGGGACGGCCTCCTGCGCCTCCCGCTTTGCGGCCTCCAGGAGTCCGTTGATGTACGCACTCCGGTCCCTCGCCGCGCTCGCATCTCGCCGGGCCTCCAACTGGCGCTCCAGCCACTGGGAGTGGGCCTGCAGGTGAGCCTTCTCCGCCGCGTCCTCCTCCGCGCGGCGTTGGTGGGAGGTCCGCTCCTCCGATAAGGAAGCCTCCAGCTCCTTATTCCGCCCCTCAGAACGCGCCAGGTCGGACTGAAGGGCCTGGTTGTTGGCTCGCAGCTCGCCCCCCTTCTCCATAAGGTCTTTGACATCGGCCGCGAGCTTGCCGAGCTTCTTCTCCTTCTCGGCGTCCCTCTGTGCATTCCCTACGAGGAAGTTCCTCAGTAGGAGAACGTCGTTCCCGATCTGCACCAACAAGAGCAAACCAGGTCAGAATGAAAGGAGTTAGGTCTTGAAAGAAGAGGAAGGAAGGAGCTCGGGCTTACCGTGAAGAGCTGCGGGAGGATCCCGAGCAGGGCATCTGCGTAGTCCCGACCGCCACGAGCTCGGCGGTCCCGGGCGGTGGAGGCATACTCCATGATCTTCTCCGTGAGCCTTTTGTCGCGGATGACCGAGTCCCGGTGGGTGATCACCGGTGCCGGAGGTGTCAGGCCGGCTCCTGCGCCGGTCGCCCCCTCAGCTGGTTCCGCGGTCGACGGGCCGGCGGTGGCCACCGGCTGCACTGTCGAGGCAGCGGCGACGACAGGACCGACGCTGGACGGAGCTGCAGGCGGTGGAGCCCTATCAGCAGCGGCGCCACCAGGTCACGCGGCCGAGGCATCAGCGGCCCCGCCCTGGGGCAGCCTGGGCGGGGGAGCGACGGCAATCGGGCTGGGTGCGGTCGCCGTCACGACCTCTTGGCTCGCCTCAGTACGAGCCCTCTTCGCCACGGGCTCGTCCACCTCGATGACATCTCGCTGGGCTGCGCCCTCCAGGAGGTTCTCCAGCGAAAACTTCATCCCTGCAACACAAAGGAACAGAAAATCAGCCGGCTCGGTCATGAAGAAAAAGGCGACAGAAGTCAAAGTGGGGCCGAATCTCACCAGTCTCGCGGATGGGACTGATCCCGGCCTCAAAAAGATTCTGCTCCGAAAGCAGAACGTCGAGTGCCGGGACCACGTCGCTCAGGAGCTGGGAGTAGGACTCCTGGTCCGCCGACTCGACCCGAGAATTCCGGTTCGGAGTCCGGTCCGTTCACTCCAGGCCCAGTCGACATCTTCGACTGAGGCGAAGAAAAATCGGCTCTTCCAGCCCTTCACCGAGGAAGGGATGTCGAACCGGCGACACCTAGGCCGGGACGAAATATACCACCAGCCATCATCGGTGGAGCACTTCTTCAGGGTGAACAAGGCCCTGAAGAGGGAGAAACGGGCAACGAACCCGTGGAAGTGACAGAAGACAATGAAAGAGAAGATGACCCGGATGGCGTTGGGAGCCAACTGGGCCGGGACAAGCCGGAAATGGCTGAGGAAAGAAAGAAAGAAGGGATGCAGAGGAAACCGAAGACCCCCGAGGAGGAAGTCTTCGTAGAAGGCTATGCGGCCGGGGCCACTCATGGTGACACGCTCCCCGGACCGCGGAACAAACAGACGAATGGACCCCGGGATGCCGTAAGCATCCCGGAGCAGAGAAAGATCGCCTTCGGTCATGGTGGAGGCATGACCGGAGGGACCAGCAGGAAGAGAAGGAGGAGCAGGAAGAGAAGGAAGAGCAGGAAGAGAGCGGAGGGGCACGGCAGGAGCAACCGGAGGAGGCCGGATCCCCCTAGGGATGCCAATGGTGACACCCCCGGGTTGCAGACGCCGGCGGATCTCCTCCGGGATCGTCTCCTCATCTGAGGAGGAAGAAGATGGAGTCCTCGGCCGGGATGGACCGGCCTCGTCCGGGTTGGAAGAGACATGGCGACGGCACGCCATGGAAAAGAGAAGGACGAAGGATCAAAGAGAAAAGAAAAAGAAAGGGAAGGAGGGGAGCCGGAGAAGATGAGGGCACTCACCGAAAATATGCCAGACGAGCGCAGGGCAACAGGAGTTAGCCTGCAGCAAACCGCCCACGAAGCAAGGGGAAAAGGCCTCGTTCTGGAAAGTCCCCTCCCTTTCAAACTCAGCGGACAGCGGCCGTACCCGTTATTCCGCCTCGGGCCACTGGACGATCGCCACGTGGGCGCACGCCCGACATCGACGCCTCGTTAGCAGAGCAACGACCTCTGCCTCGAAGAGACGCATTTATTGCGGGTAAGTGGGCGACGCATGGCGGCTCCCCATAGGTTTTCAGTCGCATCGAGCCACGGCGACGAGGATCGTGGCAATTACGATGCAAGATCTTCGCCTCCCCACGTCATGTCCGCATTTAATCACGACGTTCCGTTCTACGACGCCCCGACGGAACGGCGGGCTGGGGGGCAACTGTTACAGCCGTGACAGTGACGTGGCCAGATCAGGTACCGCCGAATGCGATCGAGCCACGTGAAGGCTTCTTCGGCCGAGTCAGCGCCACGACTTCAAGACTAGGTTCGACAAGACTACAGCGCCCGGCAATTTTCTAAGGCAAACTGCCCCCGCCGAGGTCGAGCTCGGATCGGAGCTCCTCTACCAACTTGATGGCGCCCAAGCTCGGAGAGATCCGCCCAAGTGAGGTCGGCCAAAGCCAGGAGACCTCCTGCCACCTCGCCAGGTGTCCACCCAGGAGGAGTCCGCCTGGGCCGAGGTCGGCCGACCCTTCATCCTTCGCCAGGTGGCCCCCCGGAGACGGGCCCACCTCGGTCGAGGCCAGGAGCCCTCCTGCCACCTCGCCAGGTGTCCGTCCAGGAGGGATCCACCTAGGCCGAGATCGGCTGTTCCTTCGCCCCTTTGCCAGGTGGCCTCCCGGAGACGGGCCCACCTCGGCCGAAGCCAGGAGACCTCCTGCCACCTCGCCAGGTGTCCACCCAGGAGGGGTCCGCCTGGGCCGAGGTCGGCCGACCCTTCGTCCTTCGCCAGGTGGCCCCCCGGAGACGGGCCCACCTCGACCGAGGCCAGGCGCCCTCCTGCCACCTCGCCAGGTGTCCGCCCAGGAGGGGTCCACCTAGGCCGAGGTCGGCTGTTCCTTCGCCCCTTTGCCAGGTGGCCTCCCGGAGACGGGCCCACCTCGGCCGAGGCCAGGCGACCTCCTGCCACCTCGCCAGGTGTCCACCCAGGAGGGGTCCACCTAGGCCGAGGTCGGCTGGCCCTTCGCTCTTCGCCAGGTGGCCCCCGGAGACGGGTCCACCTCGGCCGAGGTCAGGCCGCCCGTACGGAGAAGGCCTCAGGGAAGAGGCGCGGGCCCCGAGGTCATCCCTCGGGCCGTACGAATCCCAGACGGTGCCCCGTACGGAGGGCGGCGGCACGCGGAACATCACTTGCATCGGCCCGACAAGCTCCACAGCCGAGAGGCACGATTCTGACAGAACAGGCCCCATAGATGGATGGCGCCCACGCTTGAGAAAGAGAGGACGCTCTCGCTGGGCCCGAGGCCTGACCGGCCGCCTTGCCAGCGCCGCCCTCCCTTTTTCTCTTCTGTCTTTGCCTTTTCCCTGCTGGGCTCGGCGGACGAGGTCGGAAAGCCGCCTGGCCCCCCTTCACCAAAAAGGGAAAAGAGAAGAAGACAGGGGAGGGGAGTCTCCTAGGAGGAAAAGACAAGCGCACGACGAAAGGAGATAAAGAGGGAGGAATCTGGGGACGACAAGGTAAGCGAGCAAGCCTGGGGACAAAGGAGAAGCAACGGCAAAAGGCCTCGCTCCGGAGAGTGAAAACCAGAGATCCCGAGAGGGAATCATTGGGCGTGAGCTCGGCAAGGAGGCCCAGCCGAGATTCTGGTCCCCATAGCGTCTCTCTCGCTAGTAAACTCTCTAAGTCTGGAACCCTTTCGGGGGTCCGTCTGGAGAGTCTGTTCCCTCTCATCGTCTACTGACTTGACCGTCGGAGTCCCCTCGCCGGGATCCCCGGCCAGGGTCTTCTAACCCCTTTCTTGCAGGTTAGCCGCAGCCAGGGAGGCTCCTTCGCCAGGCGGTCAGGAGGGATCGGCGGATCCGTGGCACGGGCGCGACGACGGGGGCGGCAACACCTGGCATTTCCACTTCTTCATCGTATTTGGAAGCTTAAATTAATCAATTATATACTCCCGAACAAACCACAATTGGCAAGGTAGACCAACCAATCAGAGCATACCATAAATTAGCCATCTCCACTCGAGCATCACAACTACTACATCATAAGTTAGAGGCATAACATCATCACGACCCCCAAGCGACTCTTCCGATCTGTTCAGTTGATCGTTTGAGTCCTTCAATATAATAGGCCATTCGGCATTTAGATTAAACCGATGCCCAGCAGCAATAATTGTTATGGATTTGGAGGGAAAACTCAAAATTCCCTCCAAATTCTCCTCTCAAATCCTAACTTATATTTGTTTAGTCCCATATGGAAAAGAGGAAGAAATCCAGGAAGGTTTATATTGCTTCTCCACCTCCAACCAAGTTGTTAACCTAATGAAATCTTCTACCCATTAACCCTTAATCAACTAGCTAATGGCACTAAATCTTGCTTTATTTTTTCGATTTTGCTTTGTCAAAGTACTAACGTTAACCCGCATTTAACTCCACGATTATCCATTGGGCCTGACGTTTAGACCTCCACCGACATTTAAGCCTTTACCGACGTTTAAGCCTTTAGCCGTTGGGCCAGCCCAAACGGCTCGATCTTTTGGGCTATAAAGAGATCCGGGCGAGGGAGAGAACGTAAGAAACTTACTTACTCTTCCCATTTCTCTCTAATTTCCGTATTCCAATCTATGTTTTTCGTTTTTCCTACGCAACTTCTTTCTCTCTTTTGTACTGCTGGGCGAAGCTCTGTCATCCTCTCCATGGTCATGCCTACAGGAGAGGTATCTGGTTGTATCTTGGGATGGAGTTCTCGAGATTGAACTTGCACGAAGATCGGAAATCATCTTAGGACAGTACACTGCACGTCTCCGGTCAGGTTTTCTATTTTCTTCTTTTTTAGTAAGGTTTGTAAACTAATATTACATTTCATTATTATTATTATTAGATTTTTTATTTTTTGATCGGATTTCTAAGAAAAATAAAATTTGACCCTAACAGTAATAACATTGATTATTGAATAAGATAGAAACAAAGCACAAACTCACATATTAAATCCATTGGGCTATCAAATCCTACAGGAAGATCACAATTCATGATAGGCCCTGTTCGGCCGGTGAGATTCGGTACCTGGTTAAAGAGGTGACTTACTATTTTTATACGTACCGATGACCTTCATAGTGAAGGAAAAGTATGTAGACCCTAGTGCAGCCATTGCTCGAGGAGAAAGTTAAGTCTACTATCTTGAAGGATGACCGACTTAGAGTTTGAATACTAACCAACCACGATATTGATCGGTTAGAAGGAGCAAATGATATCAAATTTTGTTGGAGGCTCGACTTGACAGGGAGACCTAGGTCTGTCCAAGCAAACTATCATGCTGCGAGGAAGAGTTGGTTCGATCAATGGTATAGAACCGACCAGCCTTGACAAGTGATGATGACTGCCCTGTTGGACAGACTATCAAAGTTAACAACATGCTCGAAGACTTCTGGGCCCTTCCCAGAAAGGCATGTATAAAATCTACCATGCACATGGCATCGCACCTTGCAACCGGTTCGTCAAGAGCACCATTTCTATAGTCATCAAAATAGAGCACAAGAAAAAAATTGGAATGCTTTGAAAGTTGTATAAAATGCGATCCAATGATTCTCATTATTAAAATTTAAAAAAAAAAAAAAAAAAAAAAAAAAAAAACAACCATTCTTTCATGCGAAATGTACAACCCGGACACGTAACGCAAACCATGCACCCATGGTCGATCCCTGCATTGGTTCGACGACGATTGTCATATATATTTCCATTTCGCGTGGGCATATTTGTGCGTGGCGACTCGTTTAACGCTTTCGAGTTTCAACGTTCAGTCCTTCACTTGCTGGTGAGATATTCCCTATCATGGAGACTGGAGAGACTGGAAGCAATTGAACGAAAGTTAACCGCAGAACTCATAATTCAAAATTTGATCGCTGTTACTCCTGGACAGTATATCCCGCGACATATACAGACCCTTCCACGTCTCTAAATTAATTTAATTAACGGAGATCGTTAATTATTCTTCATGGTACCAAATCTAGTACCAGCTCCCTTACCAAGGATCTTAAGATGGCGTTCACCAAACCCACCGCCACCTCCTCCTCTTCCTCATCGAAGCATCTCCACCGTCCGTTGCACTCCATCTCCTTGACCTCCGCCACCATGGGGAGCTCCTCCACCTCCCTGCTGCCTTCACCGTTGATCCACTCCCTCGCGGCCTTCAACAAGTACTCGGCCGGCTCGCATACGCTTGATGTTCTTCTCGTGTGCAAGAGACGGCTGTGATCGACGCTATCGGAGGAGGAGAGCCGTTCATTGAAGAAGTCCCGCAGAAGCTTCTCGACGCACCCGAGTGGGCCCCCGTGAGCAATTGCTTCGAGGTCGCCGAGTAGGTCCCACGCCCTCCTCTCCACGGTGTCCCTGCGAGCCTCTTTCCCTATGGCCGGTTCCACGTGGTCTGTCGATCCCGGTTGGTCCTCCAAGGACGAGAAGCGATCTTCGAGGTCAACAGCATCCAGCTCAGCGAGGCCCTCGAACCGTCTGATCTTCTGCAGCTTTGTTCCTGTACCGGATCGGAGATAAATATTATTTTAGCATAATTACTTCCCAGACTCGTTAAAAGATAAATTAAACGCGAAACTTTTTGAATGAAGACAAAGCTAGTGGGGGCTTTTACCAAGCACGAGACTGTAGTTTCGGCTTTGTTTTAACTGGACGACTCACTTGAAGAGAAGCAGCACGTAAAACAAAGTCATGTTATTGATTTATTTGTTTGCAGGATAAATACATAGGTTTCATTAGAATATTCAATAGAAGGGGCCACGGTTTTGTTTTATCAAGCGAGACGAATGGGAGAAGCTTTTATCCCAGCACAAAAGAAGTGGAGATGAGAGATCGCTCCCGGGGTGGAGGGCAATGACTTCTTGGGAGAGGGAGAGCTTCGTTAAACTTAAAGCCAATATATTTTACTTGTCGACCAGGAGCAAAACCGTGAATAGATTAGATGATAATAAAACCGGGAGAAAACACTCACTCTCAACTTTGGCGAGGTTTTGCTGGAAGGAGGGCGCCGGGGATGATTCCGCTTCTTCGTCCTCATATGGGAAATCCATTACGGACACCGGGCTCAGTTGCTCCTTCTCCTCCGGCTGGCACCCTGGGGGTTTCATCGTTTTGCCCTGTTCCAAAAAAAAAAAAAAAAAAAAAAAAAAAAATATTAATCATCGAAATAAAAACTTCATATATATTTTTTTCAAATTTATTGGACTATTATGTCCCTACATTAAAGAGGGAGTACAATAGTTGATGATATATATAGTACAAGTCGATTTACATAAAACTTAATGTAATATTGTTGTTTAATATTTTTTGCAAAATTATTTTTTTTACGATATACTCAAGGATCGCCTTGGTTGTAATCTTAATTTTATAGAAATACAAAAGCGTGCGACCCTCAGGCCAAGGCCATGTTAGCGTGATATCTGCATCAAAATATTAGCACCACTTCACGTCAACACCGTAGGGACCAGAACAAGAGTAGCACGCGTGGCGGAGGTTCCGGCTTTCCAAAAGGAAACTTTGGACAACGAATACGCATAACAAAAGCTTAGATCTGCAAGGTGATGTAACAGGCTACCGGCTTAAGAAGCCCGTGGCGATGGGTACAACCGCATAATAGTGGAGGGTGTGCACCTTAAACTAATTTCCCGTGACTCCTGCCCGGCCCTCACCCACCGACCGGCTCGGTGGAACTCAAATAATCATAGCTTTTCCACTAGCCGACAAAATATACTACCAACAACAAAAGACTGCAAATTTGTATCACCGACTTTCACTTTTCTATGCCCATGCAAGCCCACACCACTGCATGCATGTCTCCCACCTTACCAGCTTGTGCGGTCGTGCCTAGCTTTCTTGAGGTAATTAACATTAATCCGCGCGTACTACTAATTAATCAAAGTATGGTCCTAGTAGTCCGGTACATGGTAAACACTCTTGATCATTAATTGATCAATTAATTATAAAGTACTTTCATACTTAAATCTCCTTCATAAATTGCTTAGGATTTTCTCCTGATAGAAGTCGATGGTGGGTTGGAACTCATGAATGTTTAGTTTGCCAATGGTTAAGTGATGAACTGTAAAGAGTAATGGAGGACCTGGCTCCAGGGGGGGGGGGGACCACGGGAGCCGTTCTCTTTAACGCCGTTTCCGGGAATCGCTGGTGCCGATGGTAACGATGTTTACCGTCCTCCTCTCGCCAATCGATCGGGGCGCGAAACGCCAAGAAGCAGCACGGAACGCTGTTCGAGGCGGAAAAGCAGGGGTTGGGACTCACCGTTGGACCACCGCACCGACGGTGGAGAGAGCCCGGACGGCTTATCATCAAGAAGGAATGGAACGGTGATGACACAAAAAAGTACAACAGTTTGGGACCCTTTTGAATAGGGACGTTCACAAACGAAACGAGTGGTTAAATTTCGCAACCGTCCATCCGATGGACCCGTTTTCCCCGGTGGTCCAAATAGTACCAAGTATGAATTAAAAATCAAGGAAAAAAATGCACCTAACTATAGGACCAAAAATAATTGAAGCATTAATTTGACCTCACCTTGGGCTCTCGGTGGCCGGTAGCTCGATCCACGGAAACGGATTCCCCACCAACAGCCTTATCTCCCTTTGGGTTCCGTTTCAGGCTCGGGCTCCGCCGCGGCGGTGACCCCTTTTCCCCATTCCCGTCGCCGTCGTCAGCGGCGTCGATTTCGCCGAGGCACTCGGAGCTACCGATGGACGAACGCAAGAAGTCTGATCCGGACGAGTAGGTCTCGGACCAACTGCTACAGCTACTGACAACTGGAGAGGGGAAATCGAAAGACTTCCGCTCCTCTCCTTCCTCCTCGAACGATCTCAGCTGTACGATGTCTATGACCCTCACTCTAGCCTCGTGCTCCTCCTCCTTCCCTCTCTTCCTCCAGAAGCTTCCTCTAAGCCGCTTCGAGAAGTTTCTGGAGAGGAATCCCTCGTGGCTGGACCGGCACCCGGTGGAGAAGGCGCCGAAGGGGAGGAGCCTGACGGCGTGGATAACGGCGGAGAGACTCGTGAGGGCGCCCTTGGAACGCGCTCTCACCAGCCTCCCACCGTCGCAGCCGCGGAGCTCAGCTTCGAGGAGGCACCGCATGGTGGCCTCGTCGCTCCGCCGTGACGTCCACCCGAACCCGGCGCAGGACTCCAAATTCGAATCCAGCTCAAGGTACTCCTTGAGCATTAGTGGCTTCTGTCCCATCATCACCTCTTGCTAAAGAAACAAAATCTCTACGTAAGAATGCTAAGAGAGGAGCAACTCGAGCTCAAAGATCTGAAAGCGTGAGAACTGGGGGAAGAGTAGAGCGGGAAGTGGATAGATGGACAAGCAAGAGTGGTATTTAAGGGAGTAGAAGCGGGGAGAACGAAGGGGAGAGGTAGCTTCGGAGGTGGAGATCTCTAGACAAAGAACATGAGGGCCAGAGGCAGTAAAAAAATGGTAGGGAGGAATCCATGCTAGCAGGAAGGCTCAGAGAGGAAGAGGAGGAGGAGGAGGAGGAGAAGAAGAGAGCAAAAAATAATAATAAGAGGACCGAAAGCGGGTGGATGCTTCTTTCCCTTGCACCCTAGGTGGCGGTTTTAAAACCAGCAGGGCAGGTGTTTGTAATTTTGATTTTTATATATTTGTTAGTTGGGAAAATTTGAGAGGAAGCCACGTCGGATATCTGGTTATTTGGACTGATGGAGATGGGCATGTCAGGAAGGGGACGTCTTTGTCTTTGACCCGCCCCGGGCGAGCTGTCATTTCCAAAAATTTTTATTTAGCTATGGACCAGAAAGAGGAGCGAGGCGAAAAATAAGGAAAAAGTAGAGCATGCCTCGGAGTTTTTCTTAAAAATAATGTATTTTTAAAAAAAACAATTCGGTTACGGTACTTTTCAAGTTAACTCCCAAACTATCATGTTTTGTTCGGATGCCACGTCAAATCATAATATCAGGTGATCAAATTATTACTGAAGTTAGGATCGTTTTAAAATACTTTTATTCATTATCTCATTAAAAAAATAAAAAATTTTAATATTAATATTATATATTTAATCCATAATTTTAAAATAATTTTCATAATTAAAAAAATTAATATTATAGGTTGAATCTATAATTTTTTTTTTTTTTTTCTTTGCCTCTATCTTTCCTTGCTATCCCCCTTTTCCGTCTTTGTTCAACCCTCTCGGATCCATTTTCTTTTTTAATTCAACCCCTCAGGGTGGTGCGCCTCTACTTACCTCTTCTCCTTTTTCAACCTCTCCCCGGTAGTAGTGTGCCTCCCCACTCCCCTCTCTCCTTCTTTGATTCATAGCCTCTCTTTCTCGCTCCATCTTCTTCCTCGGTTCAACCTCCCTCTTCGATTCAATTCCTTCTTTCTTCATTTTTTTTTCATTTTTTTATCTTCTTATTCTTCTTTATTTTTTCTTATTTTTCATTTTTTTTTAATATTTTTGTTTTTTTCCTATTCTTATTCAATTCCTTCTTTCTTCATTTTTTTTTCATTTTTTTATCTTCTTATTCTTCTTTATTTTTTCTTATTTTTCATTTTTTTTCTAATATTTTTGTTTTTTCCTATTCTTCAATTCAATTTTTTTCTTTTTTGATTCATTTTTTTCCTTCTTTATTTTTTTCTTCTTCTTTCCAAACTCTCTCTCTCTTTTATTCATATTATTTATTTAATACATTATTTAAAAATTTAAAAATAAAAATTTATTATTAATTATTATTTTTTGATAAATTTTTTTTAACAAATTAATAATATTTATAATATTTTTTTATTTTTTATTTTTATGTATTCAAATGATATCATCTTCTTAACTTGAGTGGTTGTTCCTACGGATCGTGGCATGTGATAGGTGCGGCCGGTATAACTACGCATGTTTTCATGGCACGTGAAGGTGGTAGGGTATGAAGCAGCATTGGTCAATGCAGTACCTGGAGATGGCATCGCCTACTCAAGCACTCATGGTGCAGCCCCACTCCCATATATAATGCTTGCCGCATTTACCTTCCATGCGCATACAACTACCTTCTTGCACAAATGCTACTCCATCGGCTCTAATAAAATAAATAAGATAAATCTTTTAATATTTTTATTTATTTTATATATATTATTTTTCTTTATGATTAAATAGTAAAAAAATATAATTGATGATATCATGGAGAACTTAACATCCACATATTAAAAAGAAAAAAAGTAATTTAGACGGAGAGCATGGTATCCCGTCATTAAAAAATAATAATAAAAAATGGTTCAGATGGAAAGCATAGCATCCCTTTGTTTGAGACTTCAACCTCACCTTGATCAACTGAGATTGATTTGCTCCCCACCATTTTCATAGTCACCACTATCAATCTTGCCACATCGACGAACATCATGTATCGTGAAACCATGCACCATCATGGACTTTAGATCATGTGGTGAATATTAAGTTCTTTATCATGCCATCAATTATCCTTTTTCAATTATTTTTTTCTATTTAATCAAGAAAAAAAATAATATATATATAATAAATTAAATATCAAAATACTTTATTTATTTTATCAGAGTCGGTGGAGTCGCATTTGTGTGAGCGGGTAGATGCATGTGCATGGAAGGTGAGTGCGATCTGCATCATGTATGAGAGCGAGGGTGCACCGTGAGTGCTCGAGTGGATGATGCCATTTCTAGATATTGTAGCGATTGCTATTGCTTCATGCCTTACCACCTTCATGTACCATGGAGTTACGAGCTGCCATGCTAGTCGCACCCGTCACATAGCATGATCCGTAGAAATGATCATTTGAGTTTGGAAGGTGATATCATTTAAATATATAAAAATAAAAATTAATAAATATTTATTAATATATTAAAAAATAATTATTAGATATAATTAATAATATATTTTGTTTTTTGATATTAAATAATATATTTAATAAAATGAATGAATAAAAAAGGGGGGGAGAGAGTTGGGAAAGATGGGATTGAAGAAGAAGAATACATGAAGAAGGAAAAAAATAAATAAAAAATTAAACCGAAGAAGGAAAAAGCCGAACCAAATAAGAAAAAAATTGAACCAAAAAAGATTGAAAAAAAGAAAAATAAGAAAATGGAAGAAATGTGGAAAAAAATAAAGAATAAAAAGAAGGAAAAAAATGAAAAAATGAAGAAGGAAAAAAATGAATTGAAGAGGAAGGGTTGAACCGAGAAAGAAGATGGACGGGGATTCAAAAAAAGGAGAGTGGGGGAGGCACGCTGCCATTGAGGGGGAGGGGGTTGAACCAAAGAAAAAGACGGATAGGAAGTGTGGGTGAACATGAGAAGGAGAAGAGAGGAGAGGGGAGAAGAAGAGAAAACTAGAGAGGAAGAAGAGAAGGAAAAAAAAAAAAATTATGATTTCAATTCATAATTTCAATCAATTTTTGTTAAAATTATTGAAATCATTTTGAAATTACGGGTTGAATCCTAATTTTAGTTTAACCTTTATTTTAAATCAATTTTTTTTTTGTTAGTGGGATAACCGGCCACATCTTGAAATTTCAAATAGCCAGCACAGTAATGAGTTGGCTATATAAAATTATGGGTTGAATCCTTGAGTCTAACCATGGCATCTTCTTGTTAAAATAACGATAATTTAAAAACTAATTTGTAAAGTGCCGTAATATAAAATTATTTTTTTTAAAAAAAATGTATTATTTAAAAAATCCACGCCTCGAGGGGGTGAAATAATTGAAAGGATTCGAACATTTGAACGTGTCATGTTGAGGGACGCGTGGCCGGTGGTGGTAGGGAAAGGGCACGTGCGGGTTGGGAGGAGGGCGGGGGGAGCTGGGGATGTGGGGGCAGCGGGGACTGGGAGTCCGTGTCGGGATCCGATGCTAGAGCATTGATGGAGGGAGAGCGACGTGGAGTCCGTGCGCGCGTGTCGGCTTCCGTCTCCGCTCGCGGACGAAACGGTTCGTGGCCGCTACACGTGGCTTGCTTCACGACCTGCTGGGCTGCCGGATATATGTTACGATGAGGCCCAATCAGCCAGATGTACAGGCCGTGTATGAGATTTTCTCTTTAATTCTGCTGAGAAATAATCTGTTAAGAAATCCATTCATGTCGGAATGAGTGATTTGTCCTTAGTAGTTTTGACAGATCTCTGGATGTTATGGTCTCTGAGGTCGAGTTTAGGGACGTTGGAGGGTGGGGGAACAACAGTATCACTTTTTCTTGTTGCAACGACTCGCAGGGAAGAGCGTTAGAACGAACATATTAGATTCGGATACGGCAAGGCAGATTGTGTTTTGGGATTTAACCAGGTGCATGTTGTGAAAATGGTCGAGCCAAGTTGCCCATAGCAAATAGTACACGCCTCCAACTTTAAGGACCCGGCATCATATCTATCAAAATACGGTGGTCATTTATAATATTTTATTTAAAAAATTAAAAATAATATTTTTTTTAAAAAAAAATATTTATTAATTTTGAAAATATTATTTTATTATTTTTTTGTGCTTCCTTTCATGTCATAGCTCCTCCGACCCTGCCCTTTATCAGGAAAAATATTTTGACTTTATAGGATGAACCGTAATGGAACCGGTAGAGTTTTGATTTTTGGAATGCTAAAAAAAATTCTGAATTTTAACAAAATTATTGCATGATAAATCTTGACCATTGACATCAGATCAAATAGTCAAAATTTTATTTTTTTTTAAACTAATAATTTTACTTTTTTAGTAAAATTCATCAAAGTATATTAATGAATTAATATATTAGGTTGGAGAAAATAATTCTGAATACTTATGTTTGCTTGATAAATGATGCAATTTACCTTCTCGCATCCCCGTGCAAATAGTCGTCTACTAATTTGATGAATCGATGAAGTTTTTTTTTTTTTTTTTTTTTTATTGTACCAAAATTTTTAAATTTGAATTTGCCTTCGATCATCCATTGGGGGGTTCGTGGTCGCTGGTTAAGCTATATCCCTGAATAATGTCTGCTCACCAATTGTCTCCTAAAAACCTATGTCTAGCGGTTGATCAGATCGCTAGCATGCAAGATAGGTCGAACAGGAGACGAGATTCAATTTTACTTTAGTTAACAAATTAACATCTATAATAGAATATGGCAAAGAAAAAAAAAAAAAAAAAACAGAAAGTGTAATAATAACGTACGTTTAGAGAAACAAATTAATAAATATTGATCCTTCGTGATGGAATTGATAGCTGTCATGATGAAGAATCAAAATACAAGAGCTTCATGAAGGACTCCATAGAACATATTTGTAGTTGCAAATAACAATTTGATGTAAGCAATGTTGGAGATGTCTTGGATGCGGTCTTGATCTCTGTTGTTATTATTATTATTTTTGTTATTTTAAATTAAGTAATTGCATGACCATCATAGTGCCAGTATAGGTGGAGCATGGTTAGTTTCACGTTCCAGACGTTTCGGGTTTAAGGAATGATGTTATGGCTAACTTGAATGATTCCAAGATTAATCTCGGGACTTGGACGTGGATGCTAAGGTGACTTGAATAATTACGGGATTAGTCATGAAACTTGGATATGATTACATGGATTGGTTGGGTTCTAATAGGATGGAGAGGGATTTAATATACATTTAAGAATGAACTGTCCAGCATGGCACCAAAGGTTCAATTATAATTTCACTTGTGTCCGCGTAGTCGGCAATGAGGTGAGTGCTTGGAGTCCACCAAATAACCACCGATAACCCTGCGAAGGGGACGGCGCATTTTCTATCTGCTGGACAATGGGCCGTTACGTATCGCACTCTTCAACTACGTAAAGTTTGTACCTCGATGGCACCATGGATGTACATTCTGGGAAGATGTGTAAGTTGTGAAGCCGTGCAAGCTTTTTTTATTATTATTTTTTTAATGACAACCTCATTAGTGCCACGTACTTGACTACAAAATTTTTTTTGAGGACGCTCTAAATAAGTCCAAGAAAAAACAAGTACTTTCTTCCGGGAAGAAATTTCTCATGCACCAGAGATCTTAACCACCTCCTAGCTACTTCTACGCATTAGATTCAGTTACCATATACATTCTATCCTTGATATCTATTGCCTCTCTTCCTTTGAAATCGGGCTCGATGGACATGCTAGAGGGTTTCTCAACCGAACAACTTGCAAGGAGTTCCTAAACGCTGGAGGGAGCTCCGACGGGGAACATTCTGATGTTCAAGTTAGAAAAGGATTGGAGCAATAGAACGAGAAAAACTCTGGAAGAGAATCAGAATGGAGAAGAAGAACGTTACTCTTTACGGAGGTCCTCCGTGTACTTTTTATAGGCACGGAGAGCTGCCAAATTATGTTGGAAAGCAGGCTGGGAAAATCCGGATATGCCCCCAGGAGAATAGGAGTGGCGGTGAGATCGTGGATGGCGGCGTGCCAGGTATGTCAGAGTAGTGGCCATGTGTTGGAGTTTGTTATAACAGAATGTCAGAACTGTCAAAGAGAAGGTTCCTGGAAACTTTGGACGGTCCCTTCAGCAGTGGGTCGGCTGGCTTCCCAGAAGTCGATGAGAAGTTCAGCAGGATCTCAGGAACCGATCGCGGCAATCAAAGAGCCGTCGCACGGATGCTGAGGCACCTGTCAGCCCTCAAAATTCTCGAGTCTGCTCTTTGAAAAAGTCGACCGAAGAGTTGGGCTCCGTGTAGGGACAGCGGATCGAATGCTAGAGACCGATCCGATCGGGAACTTGCCGAATGGGCGCATGAATATCTAACACCATCTTTTCCATTCTTGTCCTAAATTCGAGACCTCTTCTACGTGCATTTATGGAAGATTTAGGTGTTGGAAGGTCCATTGCCAGGATCCCCTGTCGTGTCTAGGTTTTTCTATTTTTTGATAATTTTGTAGGACGTGTGTGCCCAAAGGATCCTGCAGCTGCTCGTTCGTCCCGCCTCCACCGCGTCAATTTTGAGCTAGTTGACTCCTTGACTGTAACAATACTCATTTGGATAAAACTCGAGGCTTAATTATTCTAATCGAGTAAGTTAAAGTCACAGTACACATACGATGCTTAATAAACTTTGGGGCTAAATACCTTCTTTTTCTCTGTGCGGAGAGAGAAAAAGGAGGAGGAGGAGGAGGAGGAGGAGGAGGAGGAGGAGGAGGAGGAGGAGGAGGAGGAGGTTTTAATGATGCGACTCAAATTCGCCATTGCCTTCCATACCAGCCCAATCCATTTACCAGGAGATAGACACCTGTCTCGTGGAATCAACTGTCGATCAGATCTCCAGATGATTAAATTGGTATCAACACGATTGGTTTCAACTCCAGCATGATCTAAAAAAGAAAGGTCATAACTGTCTGGATAAATGAATAAAAGAATAGAGCTCAACCACTCACCCAAGATCGCATTAATCGTGCAAATCAACACCCTCTCCTTTACAAATAACATGCAAAGAGACCCCCCAAATATGAGAAATCTTTCCACCATACTCTTGTTTTACCTTCTCTGTCATATCTCTATTATTTTTTCTTAAAACTCTGGTTGACTTAAATATCAAAGGTATCCTATGGGATACGTTTTGACGACTTCCCAAGTATTTTTTTTTTTTTCTCCAGTTGCAAGTCGAAACCCACGCGGAGCAACCCCTCTTCAACCAAAAGCATAGGAAAGCTGCGTCGTTCATCAGCTCGTCGGTCCATCATGTCATATTTTAAACACTAACATCGAGGTTGATGAAATCTCCCAAATAATGTGCATATAATAAGTACTTGAATCAAAACCTTTATTTTGTGTTTAATGCCGTTGTTGGGTGCAAATTTAATATTAATTTGGTTTTTGCAACCCATCCTTGGAGAGGTACCATCAATTGATTTGCATATCAACCCATAATTGTCGCTTTGTGAAGACTCACGAGCAGTATCGTCAGACAAATCCCCTATGAAAGGATTTTGAGTACCATATCTTTCCAGCTATCTGGATTAATACATGCATTGCAGACGTAAGCAATGAACATAGACAACAATCTCACATAAGAACAAGATCCGTGCCATCTCGTCTGGTTTACGAATATAAAGTTGGCAGGAAAGCAGAAAACTTCCAGAATATTACGCTCCAAATGGCCCAATAGAGAACAATGATATAACTCGGAAAGTAATGCATACACGCTGATAGGTGGGACACCGAGATGCACGTCGACTTCACTGCTGAGAGCAGCATAAGTTTTATTTACCTTTAGATGCTGCACGACTGCATCCGAGATATATATATGTGCAAGTGTATGACCCCGAAAGCATCCATCTTGCAATGGTGTGCATGGCTTCTATTTACTTTTTCTAGATGGTAATTTTCTTCTTCTTTTTTATTCGCACCTGAGCTCCGCGTACCAGGATAATGAGAGCATCCATCGCCTACGGATATATATATATATATATATTTATTTATTTATTATGGCGTACGATAATGCGACGTTACTGCTCCGTAGCGCTTTGGTGGGACCGTGGCACGGTTGGTTGCCCCAAAAAAAAAAAAAAAAAAAAAAAAAAATCGTCGAAAACTAGAACTTTTAAACCACACGAACGCCTCGGAGGATTAAAAAGGCACATCGATTTGCACGACAGAAGAGGATCTATCGGGGGTGCTCCAAGGCCCCACAACACGATTGTACGCGATCAAAACGGCCGCTGCGAAGCGAAAGGGCTCCAGTCAATTATTAGGATATGGCCACGGTCTCCAGGGCCCATACCCTCTCTCTCAATGTAACACGATGGCGATTAACTCGATGCCAGTTGTCACGCTATGTGCAAATATAATTATTTTTATATATAGTGACTTGTACCAAGGTACTTAGATGCTTCGGTTATAATTTTATTTATTTATTTTCCGAAGGGTTTTGTCCTTTTCTCCTCGAGAAAGTTAAACGGCCCCATCATGAGACATCCATTATTTAGGTTTAGAATGTCGGCAAGGACAGTGGCGCTTGGCTTTACCGAGCTGGTCGTTCTGCTGGAGGGAGCCAAGCCGAGTTAGATAGCAGGCCGGCCTCAAGCTTGATTTGATTAAAAAAATAATAATAACTCCAATTTTAAATAAATTATATATGAATTTAAATTCAAGATCTAATTTAGACTTGAACTGACTTATATTACACGTGTATATATATATATAAATATATATATATATAATATTAAAAAATATAAATTCAAGTAAAAATGTTCATTTTCAAATCGAGCTTATAATTATTTAAATTTAATTTTTTAAAAAATATTTAAGCTATTTGAATTCGATAGTGGCTAACTCGAGATGAGCCCGACCAGCTTGTAAGGTAACATTAATTTCACATATATTTTAATCTTTTACTTGTGAAAGCCAACATTCACCATATTTGCTAATATCATGAACATCAGCCCTTCGGTAGCAGGCAAATGCCGATAACAACCATCTCACATGAATGGCAGTTTGGTGGCCCTACGAATCATTTGGTCTTTTAGCTACGACATGCGAGATGAGAAGAATCAATCTACATGAAATGGCTGCCATGCACCCACATGTCATGCAATTTTCCGGATTTTCTTGGATTTGCAGGATAACCAATTCCTTAATTTATGTGAAATAAAATATAGGAACAAATGATGAATTAAGACTTGAGAGAGAAGGTCCAAAATATTCCTCTCCTTGTCATCTCAAATATTGCCAAGAAGAGAGGGAAGGTGGGGAAATGACATGATACATGTTGACGCTAAGTCATTCGTGGTTGAAATTTCGGTGGCGTCGGGCATCCTGCTCGTTCTTCTGATCCTGTTTCCAGGTACGGATAGAAATCTACAAAAGATCCCGGATTGGATTTTCGATGGGGACACTCCGACACTCAAGTCGGTGGATAGTCTAGGCAGCAACAGAATGTAATATTCAAGAATAGCATAGATGAAAAAGGGAGTGAGTAGAGTGGCATAACTTGGGCTTGTTGGCCTTAGACCTTGTTTACCATTAGGAGGTCCCCTCTTATCCTATTTATAGATGTCGTAATAATCAAATATGGTTATAGTTATTGTAACCGAATAACCGAAAGTGGTTGTAACCGAATAACAGAATAACCGAAGGTAGTTGAGGTGGTTATGATTGATATGACCGGTTCGCTGACGTAGGGCAAGGAGACTGACGTGGGGCAAGGAGACTGACGTGGAGCTCTCATTGGACGCCACGCGGGATTACCACCGCAAGCCCCTTCGCCGGGCTGAGCTCCCGATGCCAACGGAGCCACCTGTCGAAGCTGGGCTTAGTCCTCCGCCAGGTTGGTACCTGCTAGGTCGGGACGCCTAGGTCGGAGCCGAGCTCAAACCCCACCAGAGGCAGGCCCTTCGAGCCCGAGGTCGGGTCCCGTGGTCTGGAGTCGAGCTCAAGCCTCCTCCGCCACGAAGAGCCCCTTCGAGGCCGGGTCCCCTGCGAGTGGGCACCATCTTTCCAGCTCGGCCCTCAACTCAGATCGAGACACCAACCATCACGGGAGCAGCACCTCCCCTCCGAAGACGGTGGCGGGCTCCCCGAGGACCGTACGACAGTACCCACCACGTCGCCATTAATGCCCACGGTCGCCATTCACACCAGAAAGAAAGGAAGCTCACATTAAGGTACCATGCCCTCCACCGACCTGCCGTATGATCGGATAAAAGATCCCACCAGGGAGCACAGTTCCCAAGAGCGGTGGCACAACAGTCGAGGTCTCGCCAGGCTTCCAGGAAAGGCAAACAAAAAGAATGTCAGAGACGTGCAGAAGCTCCCCCAGCTACCCAATAAAGAAGGCATCCCGTCCATGGCACGGTACCTTGTTGTACCCGTTTGACAGTATGGGAGAACCCCAAGGCAAGCCAAGGGAAAAGACCCAGCCAGAATGAACAAAAAGGAGGTAACAACACTCATTATTCCATTCCAAGCAATAGCAACATTCTCTCAACAAGGAAGACACCCATTTTTCCAACAACACAACCACCACAAACAGAAAGAGGAAAAGGGGGAGAGGCCAGAGAGGGGGGCAAGACCACCTTGGCCACCACACCTCCCAGCTCACACTCACACTCTCATACACTCCACTCACTCCTCCTAGCATGGAGCTCATCCAGAGGGGCTCGATCGGGAGGATCTGTTTTCCTGGATCGTCACTGACTTGACCGTCGGAGTGCCCCCGCCGGAATCCCCGGCCCGGGTCACTAACGTTGGCTTTCTTGCAGGTCCCGAGGCACCAGAGGTATCCTCGGCAAGCAGACGCGGAACACCCGACGCCATCAGCAGCTACGGACCACGGAGATCTTGGCGGCAACAATGATAAATGAGACTAAGTGACAGGGTCATAACATTGCCTCTCACTCCTGAGCTGAAAAATGTTGCTAGTGAATTGCTTTGGCTTTGATCCCATTTCTAGTGAAGGGAGTAATAAATATAGCCTTTGCACTTTATCGGTTGGCCAATTAGATCTGCCTTTAATTGATAGTGATAGAGAATAAGATAGGTTGGTCAGATCATCATTAAGCTGCTGAGTAATATATGTTGATTAGATGCACTTTGATGTGTCATCGGATTTGCTACAAGATAGACCATGTAGGTCATCCCTGAATTTTTAATAAAGAATAGGACAAGCTGGTTGGGACCATTTTGTCACTTCATCAGATTTGTCATAGTGTAGATCACATGGATCATTCTTGAGCCTTTGAAAGAGAATAAGACCGGCTGATCAAGCCCATCTTGGCACTTCATAGGATAGATCCGTAGATCATCCTTATGTCTTTGATAGATAATAAGATAGGCTGATCAGGCCCACATCGGCACTTTATAAGGTAGATCACGTAGATTATCCTTATGCCTTTAATAGAGAATAAGACAGGCTGATCAGGCCTACATCGGTACTTCGTAGGGTAGATCACGTAGATCATCCTTATGCTTTTAATAAAGAATAAGACAGGCTGATCAAGCTCACCTTGGTACTTTGTAGGGTAGATCACGTAGATCATCCTTATGTCTTTAATAAAGAATAAGATAGGCTTCAATAGGCCTTTCCTTGGACTTCAGTGGGTTCTAATAAGATAGGCTTCACGAGCCTTTCCATGGCCTTCAGTGGGCCCTGATAAGATAGGCTTCAGTGAGCCTTTCTATGAACTTCGATGGGTCCTGATAAGATAGGCTTCAGTGAGCCTTTTCTTGGACTTCAGTGGGCCCAATACCTCTTGGGCGTTGATCGGCCTTTAAAAAATCATCAGCTTTGAAAAAGGTATTGGCCTTCGAAATACATCGACCTTTAAGAAGTCATCGATTTTGAAGAAGATATCAGCCTTCGGGAATACATCGGCCTTTAAAAAGTCATCGGCCTTCAAGAAGATGTCGGCCTTCGAGAATACATCGGCCTTTAAGAAGTCATCGACCTTTAAGAAGATATCGGCTTTCAAAAAGTCATCGGCCTTCAAGAAGATATCGACCATTAAGAGGATATCAGCCTTTAAAAAGTCATTGGCCTTCAGGAAGATATCGGCCATTAAGAGGAGATCGGTCTTTAAGAAGATATCAGTCTTTAAAGGTTCCTGCAAAATAAATTCCTGACCGGGATTCCTCCGGTAGGAGACACTCAACCGCTCAAGTCAGTAGAGTTCGGACAATAAAATGAAGAACTCAATGATAGATGAAAGAGGCCAGAGTAATATGATGGCTTACCTCGGAGGTCTTCTCTTACCTTTTCTCAAGGCTGTCCAGTCATCGAATCTTGATTCCAGCGGATACTTACAGATTCATTGGATGAGACGGGCCAAAATTCTAGCTGAATGGCGAGTTCGATAAAGTCCTTGGACCTGTTGACTCTGTGCAAGGAGTTGTTGTGGAAGCATCTCTTCCATTCTTTGGGATGAATAAAATTCCATCCTCCCTCTGCCTTCATGATAGTCATCTCCAAGTGGTTTCTTCCCTTCACATCTTTGTGAACAATTTGGAGGTAGCATCCATGGTGGAGAAAAGCCAATGCCTTCGCCGCTCCAAGTGCAAGTTTATGCCTAAATCTCCATGTGGTCATCCCTTCGGTTGTGATGTTCTGGATAGTTCCAATATCTTCTTCCCATGTATCAGTGCTCCAATCCTCAGTTGCTTGCACTCCTAATGGGAGGTCATGAAGCAAATTATGTAGATTCCCATTCTCCATTTAATCATATATTGCAATTCCCTGATCCCTAGCTAAGCAAAAACCTATTAAAGGGGCTAGATTCGGATGCATGATCCGACCAAGCCTCTCGAGCTCTTTTGCAGCCTCCTGCTCTGTCACCGTAGATCCATGAACCAAAACCTTCACGGCTACATGAATTCCTCCTGGTAGAAAGGCTCGACAGACTGGACCGAACTTCCCTTCGGCTAACAAAGTTCCCTCTTGATATCAGCAACCCAAGTTGATGAATCTGTCTGAAAGGAGAATGGGCCTGAAACAGTTGGTTCCTCCTTGTAGGACAGTTGCTTAACTGCCAATGTTCTCTTTCAAAATCTCAAAGCAAAGCACATTAATCCCTACTTTCAAAAAGAAAATGGATAAAGTTATGACCAATGCTAGCCTGAGTCCTTTATGCTGTGCTCCCTTCGTTCTGATAAGATTAGCTGCAATCGGGTAGTCATTTTGGGATCCCATGAATGCTGTGAGATTATTTGCCAAAAGGTCGAGAACTTGTATATTCTTGATGCTCAAATCAGGAATATGGCTAGTTATATGATTCTGTGAAAGGTCTAGTGTCTTCAAGTTGACCAATTTAGAGATTTCAGCTCGGATTTGGCTAGTTAGGTTGGTTTTTGACAAATTGAGATATTCCAGACCAGAGAGCTGCTCTAGCATAGGGAAATATTGAAGAAAAAATATGAGAGATGTGGCCTTGGAACTGGTTGTTACGGAGGTCTATGACCTGCATTGGCTCCTGAAACACTCCAAGAACTGAACCTTGAAATGAATTACCCGAGAGATTGAGATAAGTGATGGAAGCTAGCCCTAACAAGTATGGCAGCTTGCCATTAATCTCGTTTCTAGAAAGATCAAAGAATCTCAAATTTCTAAATGCATCAGTCAAACTATCTAGCATAGTTCCATTCAATCTATTGCCCGAGAGATCGATGGAAACCAAAGACATTTCATCGGAGAAGCCATTATGAGAAAGGTCCGGTCTTTCCTTCGACTCAAGCAATAGTTGGGGCTCGCCGTGGAGATCGAGCTCAGCCTTATGCTGGTCTTCCATCTCCAACCTTTTCCTTCCTCTCTTGCAGCACATCGAGAATCATGTGCTCTCCATCTCCACCTCCCTCCAGTCATCTGACCTACTGGCACTGCGAAGGGCAAGGCCTCCGTCAATGCTATGTCGATCCGCGCCGGCCTCTTCGTCTTCAGCAGCGAAGAGGTCCTGATTGAGCTCGAACCCAGGATTGAAGTTTACGATGGAGTGGGGGATAAGGAGTCTGCAGACCCGAAGGCCCTGAGCCAGGTCACTGCTCTCTAGAATCGGGACTGAATTGGAGAAATGGAGCACGGCGTCCCTGACGGTGACGGCGTCTCCCACCACCAGCAGGTCAATAGCCTGCGCTACGCGGGATCCATCACCCGGAGGGCACTCTCCTTCAGGCATAGCGGAAATGGGGAGATCGAGCTCCAGATCAACTCCCTCAGGTCGCCATGCAAGAACTCGGGGAGCACTACCTGGGAGGGAGCGGACCCTCTGCCGGCCACGGAGAGGGGGCATGGCGGCGGCTACCTCCATCACCAGAACGTCTGGTTCCCACTCGGGGTGCCCCTTCTAGGAAAGGGGCTCTTTAAGAAACCCCCCGGAGGTGCGGCGGAGTTGGGATTCTGGGAGGAGAGGCCAAGTAGGAATTTTCCATGGTTGTCGGGCCAGAGCAGAAGGATTTTTTGGAACATGTAGTAGATCCGGTTGGAGAGCTGGTGGATGATCATCAGCATGGTCCTGCCCCCTAGGCAAGGTCGACGATGGTGGTCACGATCCGGCTGATGATGGTGGAGTCGGAGCTGATGATGACATAGTCTTTTTGGGAGCCTGTGAGATGGAACCGCATGAAGGGGCGGATGGCACCGAAGACCTCACGTGCGTGGGCACGCACAATCTTTTGCCCACGCAGTCCATGATGGACCGTGATGCTTAGGAGGCATTTCCCAGGGGTTTGGCATGGTGTTTTGATGGATCGAGGGGCATTTCCACCCAGTTTCTCATAGTACTCAGGATCCAAAAGTCATCGGGTGTGCGATCAGATGCTCGAGATCAATGCCGGTCAGGATCTAATGGCTGTGGGGCAATCCGAATATGATTTTGGCCTGTACAGCAGTGATTTAAACAAGTTTTTTGGGTATCTATTTTAGATCAAGTGGCTAGGAGTGTTAGGAGTCGTCCACAATAACTGGGTAAGGATTTGTGATGGTTTTTGACACAAGTTGGACTCTTCTTGGCCTCTATTTCAATAGAAGCTGAGAGCATGATTTTACGACGAGATCCTGAGGGTTTGTTATCATGAGAGAAATCTTGTAGAGAAAATTTTTTATATATATTTTTTAATTTTTGTACCTTTTGTACCATGAATTAAACAAAGAAATATCAAGAGATCTTATCCCTAGACGCAAGCCAAGGATTGATAAGCCAAGCTTAGTCCGGAGATCCCGGGTTTCGGCCTGAAAGACGGTGCAGAAATCGTGTTGTTCGCCCAAGCATGAAGGCAACCCAAAATCGGACCTGCTTAAGGTTTGCCTTGCTGCGACGTGACCCAGCGGGCCCCATCCCTCGATTTGAGCAATGGAAGGACCAGGCCTGCAGTTACTTCAAGTGTTCCAGACTGACATCTCAGAAAGAAAAGAAGAGAAAGGTGAGATGAAACAACAACCAAGTTTTCGATAAAGATCAGATCTTCATTGATATAAGTAGTCGCTACAAGCTGGGAGCCCCGACAGGCCAGGACTCCCCAAAAAAAGAGAAAAGCAAAAACTACAGGGATAAAACAAAAAGACAGTGCCGGGTCACTGGGGTGCGGGTTCGGAGCCATCTGCCGGAGGTGCGGGCGCTGCTTCTTCAACTTCTACAGTTGCCGGCTCCTGGGGCTGTTCCGGGGCCGCGACATCGCTGGTCGACGGCGCCGCAGGTGTCGCTCTGGCCACGCCGGGAACCCTGCTCTCGCCCCCTGGCTTCCTGCCGCCGACGACGACCCCGCTCAGGTCCAGGTGGGGGAAGAAGGCCCCCACCTTCTCCCGGCACATCCGGAACCCCTTCAGGAAGGAGTCCACGGCGGCCTCCCGGACCTCCGACGTGAACTCGTCGGAGGCCCGGAACTTGGGGATGGCTTCTTGAGCTTCCCGCTTGGCCGCCTCCAGGAGCCCGTTGACGTAGGCGCTCCGCTCCTTCGCCGCGGCCACCTCTCGCCGGGCCTCCTCCAGTTGGCGCTCCACCCAGTTGGAGTGGGCCTGCAGGCGGGCCTTCTCCGCCGCCTCCTCCTCGGTTCGGCGCTGGTTGGAGGTCCGCTCCTCCGACAAGGAGGCCTCCAGCTCCTTGTTCCGCTCCTCGGAACGCGCCAGGTCGGACTGGAGGGCTCGCTTCTCGGCTCGCAGCTCGGCCCCCTTCTCCATCAGATCCTTCACGTCGGCCACGAGCTTGCCGAGCTTCAGCTCCCGATCGGAGTCCCTCTTGGCATTCCCTACGAGGTAATTCCTCAGTAAGAGGACGTCGTTCCCGATCTGCAATAGCAAAAGCGACGCATGTCAGAGCAGAGGCAGAAAGGCCTCGAGGTTGAAACTAGAAAGAAGAGGAAGCTCGGACTTACCGTGAAAAGCTACGGAAGGATGCCGAGCAGTGCGTCCGCGTAGTCCCGGCCGCCCCGAGCTCGGCGGTCCCGGGCGGTGGAGGCGTACTCCATCACCTTCTCCGCCAGCCCCCTGTCGAGGATGATCGAGTCCCGGTGGGAGATCACCGGTGCCGGACCCTTCGGGCCGGCCCCTGCGGCGGCTGCACCCTCAGTCGAAGCCGCAATCGACGGGTCGGCGGTCGCCACAGGCGGTGCCGTCGGGCTGGCAGCAAGAACGGGCCCGGCGATGGGCAGAGCGGCGGGCGCTGGAGCTCTCTCTGCGGCGCCACCAGGTCGCGTGACCGAAGTACCAGGAACCCCGCCCTGAAGTGGCCTGAGCGGGGAAATGGCAGCAGCTGGGCCAGGCACGGTCGCCGCCACGACCTCCCGGCTCGTCTCCGTACGAGCCCTCTTCGCTGCGGGCTCGTCCACCTCCACGACGTCCCGCTGGGCCACCCCCTCCAGGAGGTTCTCCAAAGAAAACTTCATCCCTGCAAAATGAAAAAGACAGAAGGTCAGACGGCTCGATCTTGAAGAAAGAGGGGGGGGCAGAAATTAATACGGGGCCGAATCTCACCAGTCTCACGGATGGGACTGATGCCGGCCTCAAAAAGATTCTGCTCAGAAAGCAGAACCTCGAGCGCCGGGACCACGTCACTCAGGAGCTGGGTGTAGGACTCCTGGTCCACAGGCTCGACCCGGGAATTCCGGTTCGGCGACCGGTCCGGCTCACTCCAGGCCCAGTCGACGTCGTCGACCGAGGCGAAGAAAAACCAGCTCTTCCATCCCTTGACCGAGGAAGGGAGGTCGAACCGGAGACACCTAGGCCGGGGCAAAATGTACCACCAGCCGTCATCGGTGGAGCACTTCTTCAGGGTGAACAGGGCCCTGAAGAGAGAAAAACGGGCGACAAACCCGTGAAAGTGGCAGAAAACAATGAAGGAGAAGATGACCCAGATGGCATTAGGAGCCAGCTGAGCCGGGACGAGCCGGAAGTGGCTGAGGAAGGAAAGAAAGAAAGGGTGCAGAGGAAAACGGAGACCCCCGAGGAGGAAGTCTTCGTAGAAAGCAATGCGTCCGGGGCCACTCATGGTGACGCGCTCCCCGGACCACGGGACAAACAAACGAACAGACCCCGGGATGCCATAGGCATCCCGGAGCAGAGAAAGGTCGCCTTCGGTCATGGTAGAAGCATGACCGGAGGGACCGGCGGGAAGAGATGGCGGAGAAGGAAGAGAAGGCAAAGCAGGAAGAGAGCGGAGGGGCACGGCAGGCGCAACCGGAGGGGACCGGATCCCCTTGGGGATGCCAATAGTGACACCCCCGGGTTGCAAATGCCGGCGGACCTCCTCTGGAATTACCTCCTCATCCGAGGAGGAAGAAGATGGAGTCCTCGACCGGGATGGACCGGCCTCGTCCGGATTGGAAGAGACATGGCGACGGCGCGCCATGGAAAAGGAAAGGACAAAGAAATCGGATAGGAAATGGGAAAGAAGGAGGGGGGCCAAAGAAGGAGAAGGAGGCACTCACCGAAAATGCACAGACGAGCGCGAGCAGCAGAAGTTGTTAGCCTGCAGCGAACCGCCCACGAAGCAAGGGAAAAGGCCTCGTTCTGGAAAGTCCCCTCCCTTTCAAACTCAGCCGACAGCAGCCGTACCCATCATTCCGCCTCCGATCGCTGGATGGTCGCCTCGTGGGCGCACGCCCGACACCGATGCCTCGATAGCAGAGTAATGGCCTCTGCCCCGAAGCGACGCATTGATTACGGGCAAGTGGACGACGCGTGGCGGCTCCCCATAGGTCTTCAGCCGCATCGAGCCACGACGAGTGAGGATCGTGGCAATTATGATGCAAGATCTTCGCCTCCCCACGTCATGTCCGCATTTAATCCCGACGTTCCGTTCTACGATGTCCCGACGGAACGGCGGGCTGGGGGGCAACTGTTACAGCCATGACAGTGACGTGGACAGGCTCAGGTATCGCCAAATGCGAGCAAGCCACGTGTAAGTTTCCCCGCTGGAGTTTGCGCCACGTCCACAAAGCTAGGATCGGCAAGACCGCACCACCCGACGACTGTCTGAAGCAAACCACCCTCGCCGAGGTCAAGCTCGGCCCGGAGTTCCTCTACCACCTCATTGGCGCCCGAGCCCGGAGGGGTCCGCCCGAGTGAGGTCGGCCGAGGTCGGGCGGCCCCCTGCCGCCTCGCCAGGTGTCCACCCAGGAGGGGTCCACCTGAGCCGAGGTCGGCTGATCCTTCGCCTTTCGCCAGGTGGCCACCCGGAGACGTGCCCACCTCGGCCGAAGCCAGGCGACCCCCTGCCGCCTCGCCAGGTATCCACCCAGGAGGGGTCCACCTGAGCCGAGGTCGGCTGATCCTTCGCCTTTCGCCAGGTGGCCACCCGGAGACGTGCCCACCTCGGCCGAAGCCGGGCGACCCCCTGCCGCCTCGCCAGATGTCCACCCAGGAGGGGTCCACCTGAGCCGAGGTCGGCTGATCTTTCATCGTTCTCCAGGCGACCTCCTGCCACCTCGCCAGGTGTCCACCCAGGAGGGGTCCACCTGAGCCGAGGTCGGCCGATCCCTTGCCTCTCGCCAGTTGGCCCCCGGAGATGGGTCCAACTCAGCCGAGGTCAGACCGCTCGTACGGAGAGGCCCCCGGGGAGAGAGACGGATCCCGAGGCAATCCCTCGGGCCGTATAGACCCCAGGCGGCATCCCGTACGGAGGGTGGCGGCACGCGGAACGTCACTTGCATCGGCCCGACAGGTCCCGCAGGCTAGGGACGCAACCCTGACGCCACAGGCCCCATAGATAGATGGCGCCCACGCTTGGGGAAGAGGGCGCTCTCACGGAGCCCGAGGCCTGGCGACCGGCCGCTCTGCCAATGCCGCCCTCCCTCTTTTTCTCTTCTGTCTTTGCCTTTTCCCTGCTGGGCCCGGCGGACGAGGTCGGAAAGCCGCCCGGCCTCCTTCACCAAAAAGGGAAAAGGAAGGAAAACAGGGGAGGGGAGTTTCCGAGGAGGAAAAGGACAAGCGCACGACGGAGGGAGATAAAGAGGGAAGAATCTGGGGACTACAAGGTAAGCCAATTAGCCTGGGGACAAGGAGGAAGCATCGGCACAAGGCCTTACTCCGAGAGAGAAACCAGAGATCCCGAGAGGGGAACACTGTGCGTGAGCTCGGCAAGCAGGCCCAGCCGAGATTCCGGTCCCCAGAACGCTTCCTTCACCAACTAACTCTCTGAATCTGGGACCCTCTCGAGGGCCCGGGTGGGAGAGTCTGTTCCTTCTCGTCGTCTACTGACTTGACCGTCGGAGCTCCCTCGCCGGGATCCCCGGCCAGGGTCTTCTAACCCCTTTGTTGCAGGTTCTCCGCAGGGAAGGGAGGCTCCCTCGCCAGGCGGTCAGGAAGGATCGGCTGATCCATGGCACGGGCGCGGCGACGAGAGCGGCAACAGATTGGCGCGCCAGGTAGGGGGCAGCAGGACACTAACCCATAGTGGGAACCAGCTTTCTGCAGGTGTCACGCTCTCCAGCGATGGTGGTCATTCGTGGTCGCGAGGCATCCACCAGCCGTGTGGGAGAAGCCCACTCCCCTCCAGGGGGCCACACCCCCGAACGGGAGCTTCCGGCTCCTCCTCTTTCGCAGCAGCTTGCCCCGATGGACGGATCCCTTGCGGCCATCGTCCAGCAGCTGCAGACCTTGACCTCAGCGGTCCGACAGCTTCAGCATCAGCAACGGTCCCTGGCCACTCAGCCGCAGCCAGGGACTCCCACGGCCCGAGCCGCGGGGCAGCGTGGGAGCCTGCGCTCAATCCAAGGCAGGCCGTCCCATCCGCGGGCTATCTCCAACCCTCGGGGGAGCCACCAAGCTCCCGCGAAGAGAAACTATTCCGGTTCGGAGGATCACGAGAGTCGATCCCCGGCCGATGGGGCCGAAACGGCGCATCGCAGCAAGCGGCGCCGAGGCCAGACCTCGCGCCGAGACCGATCGGCGCCCCCTTCACCCGCAGTCTCGGTAGAAGATTCCACCGACGAAGCCATCAGGCGCTAGGCCGAGAGGCGCCTAGAAGAGCACGAGCGCAAGTTGGTGGAGTTCGCCCGATGGTTCGCCGACCTGCAGAACTCGTCGGCTGACCCGGCGGGCTACGACTCCCGCCCCCCTTTCTCTGAAGAAATCCAGGCGGAACCGATCCCGAAACGGTTCCGCATGCCGCAGGTGGACCCCTACGACGGGACCACCGACCCCCTGGACCATTTGGAGAGCTATAAAGCTCTCATGAGGGTCCAGGGCGCCACTGACGCCCTCCTGTGCATCGCCTTCCCAGCGACCCTTCGGAAGGCCGCTCGAGTCTGGTTCACCCGTCTCGAGTCCGGATCCATTTGCTCATTCCAGCAGTTGGAAGGAAAGTTCATGGCGCACTTCGACGCCTGTCGAAAGGTGCCAAGAGAGGTGGATAGCCTCTTCTCCATCCGCCAGCAGGACTAGGAGCTGCTCCGGGACTACATCACCCGGTTCAAGAATGCAGCACTGGAGATCTACAGCTTGGACGAGCCTGTCGCCATGCTGGCCTTGAAGCGCGGACTCAAGACGTCCCGCCTAACCTATTCCCTGGACAAGAAGCCGCCCAGGACGTATTCCGAGCTCCTCCTCCGCGCCCACAAGTACATCTGAGCGGAGGAGGCCGACCGCACCCGTCGAGAGCTGGACGGGAAGACTCCAAAGAAGCCACTCCCGAGGGACATTCCGGGAGCTCGGAGGCCCGGGCCATCTGCCGACCTCCGCCCAAATCCAAAGCCGAGAGGCGAAGCCACTCCAGAGCGGAGGTACACCCCTCTCCTCGCACCTCGAACGAAGATCCTCATGGAAATCGAGGACGAGCGCTACCTCCGCCGACCTCCTCCTCAGAACCCGAGAGCCGCCCGAGATAAATCGAAGTACTGCCAGTTCCATCGCGAACACGGGCATGGCACGGAGTGTCGCCATCTGAAGCGGGAAATTGAGGAGCTGATCAGCAGGGGTTACCTCAGGAAGTTCGTCAAGAACGAGGCCCCCTCTGAAGGGCAGCCGCTCGCGGCCTTACCGCCTGTCCCCGCGATCGACAATCGCCCAACGGAGAAGCCCGTGAGCATGATCTCGCGCGGGTCCGGCCGAGCAATGAAGAGAGCCCGGGAAGTTCCGGAGAATGTAATCCCTCCCAAGGGAGGGGAAATTAATGACAATGTAAACAACGATGCCGTGGTGGTCGAGATGACCATCGCGAAGCATCCTGTACATCGAATCATGGTGGATAGTGGAAGCTCGGCCGACGTACTTTTTTACGATGCTTTCTCTCGAATGAACTTATCTCCCGATTGGCTGAAACCAGTACACATCCCACTGGTAGGTTTTACAGGAGACTCCATGGGGGTCGAAGGAGAGATCACTCTCCCGGTCACCGCCGGATCCCCGCCCCGGCAGGCGACCGTCATGATAACATTCACTGTCGTCAAGCTCCCTTCGCCTTACAACGCCATTCTCGGGCGTCCCGGGCTCAACCAACTAGACGCCACCATCTCCACGAGGAGGCTGTTGGTGCAGTTCCCCACGCCTTCCGGGCCCGGGGAAATGAAGGGGACAATCCAACCGGTCCCGCTCTGCCTCCAGACAGTCCCAGGCACCAGGAGCGCAGAGCTCGCCCACGACATCGAAGATCTCGATCTGAGAGAGAAGGAACCCAGGGGAGGGCCCGTAGAGCGCCTGCTAACCTTTTCCCTCGGTTCGGACCCCGTGAAGACGGTGCAAGTCGGGGCCCAGCTCCCCGAGGAAGAGCGAACCCGCCTGCTGGAGTTCCTCCGTGCCAACGCTGACGTGTTCGCCTGGTCAGCGGCCGACATGCCGGGCATCCCGCCCGAGATCATCATGCACAGCCTGAACGTGGACCCGAGTTGCCGCCCGGTCCGCCAGAAGAAGAGAAGCTTCGCCATGGAGAGGCAGAAGGCGATCAACGAGGAGGTAGAAAAGCTCCTCGCCGCCGGTTTTGTCCGAGAAGTCCAATACCCCAGCTGGCTAGCAAACGTGGTCATGGTAAAGAAGAGTAGTGGTAAGTGGAGGATCTGTGTGGACTACACCGACCTCAACCGAGCCTGCCCGAAGGATAGCTTCCCTCTGCCAAAGATTGACCAGCTGGTCGACACCACCTCGGGGCATCGCCTCTTGTCATTCATGGACGCCTTCTCCGGATACAACCAGATCCGGATGAACCCGGAGGACGAAGAGTGCACTGCCTTCATAACTGATCGCGGGACTTTCTGCTACAGGATGATGCCCTTCGGCCTCAAGAACGCGGGGGCAACGTACCAACGTCTGGTCAATAAAGTCTTCAAAGACCATATAGGCCGCAACATGCAGGTGTACGTGGACGACATGATGGTAATGAGCAAACTCGATTCGGACCACGTGGCCGACCTGACGGAGACATTCGGCAACCTCCGGCGCCATCAGATGAAGCTGAACCCGGCGAAGTGCGCCTTCGGCGTCTCCGCCGGGAAGTTCCTAGGGTTTATGGTGTCCCAAAGAGGAATCGAGGCCAACACGAAGAAGGTCCAGGCCATCCTGGACATGGAGCAGCCCGCCTCCAAGAAGCAGGTGCAGCAACTGACCGGCCGAGTTGCGGCCCTTAGCCATTTTATTTCCAGGTCGGCGGACCGCTGCCGTCCCTTCTTCAAGGTGCTGAGGAAGATGAATTGCTTTGCTTGGACCGAGGAGTGCCAGCAGGCCTTCGAGGAGCTGAAGAAGACGCTCGCGTCGCCACCTTTGCTGTCCAGGCCCGAGGAGGGCGAGGAGCTAACCCTTTACCTGGCGGTTACCCCGGAGGCCGTCAGCTCTGTCTTGGTCCGAACCGACGACCAGGGGCTCCAGCGGCCGGTGTACTATACCAGTAAACTCCTCCGAGATGCGGAGCTCAGGTATTCCCGGCCCGAGAAACTTGTTTTTGCGCTAATAGTGTCTGCCCAGCGTCTCAAGCCCTATTTCCAAGCGCACCCCATCGCCGTCTTGACGGACTAACCGCTGAAAGCGATGCTCAGCCGACCCGATACCTCGGGATGATTGGCCAAGTGGGCATTGAAACTCAGCGAGTTCGACATTACATACCGACCAAGGTCGGCCATGAAGGTGCAGGTGCTGGCCGATTTCTTGGTCGAGTACGCAGGCTTGGGCAAGGAACCCGAGGAGGGCCCCCCGGCCCGGCCGATGGAGGTCGGCACCGACGAGCCCGGAGAGGACGCCTGGATCCTCCACGTAGACGGAGCCTCAAACTCCGGCGGAAGCGGAGCTGGGCTCATCCTTGCCAACGGCGATGGGGTTGTCGCTGAGTGCGCACTCCGTTTCCAATTCCCCGCGACAAATAACCAGGCGGAGTACGAGGCGCTTCTCGCCGGACTGAGGGTCTCCCGCGAGCTGGGCGTGACCAACCTCAGAGCTTTCACTGACTCCCAGCTCGTGGCGGGGCAGGTGTCCGGGGAGTACGTCGCGCACGACCCCCAGATGGCGAAGTATTTGGAGCTCGTCAAGGCGGGCGCGTCCAAGTTCCAGCGCTTCAACATCTTCCATATCCCCCGCGGAGAGAACGCCCGCGCGGATGCCCTCTCTCGGCTGGCAACCCTGCCGGACACGATGCTGGGACGCGCTCATGTGGAGCGACTTGAGGTCCCAAGCCTCGAAGCACCGGTGGAGGTCCATCAGGTCAGCCAGGAGCCCGGCTGGATGGACAAGTACGCTGCGTACATCACCAGCGGCACCCTGCCGGAGGACCGAGAGGCGGCTCGCCTCATCAGGAAGAAGGCCGTGCGGTTCGTCCTGATGGACGGGCAGCTGTATCGAAGATCCTACTCTTATCCCCTCCTCAAGTGCATCGGACCCACAGAAGCCAAGCTTGTGCTCCAGGAGATTCACGAAGGCATCTGCGGGAACCACGTGGGGGGCAGGGCATTGGCATACAAGGCCCTCCGTCAAGGCTACTTCTTGGAGACAATGAAGGAAGACGCCGCCGACTTCGTAAAGAAGTGCGACCGGTGCTAGCGTCATGCCACGGTGCAGTGGCAACCCTCCAACCCAATCTCTCAGCTCTCAGCCCCCTGGCCGTTCGCCCAGTGGGGGATGGACCTCCTGGGCCCATTCCCACCGGCGTCCGGTCAGCGGAAGTTCTTGATAGTGGCTATCGACTACTTCACGAAGTGGGTCGAGGCCGAGCCCTTGGTAAGAATCACCGAAGCAAACGTCGCCAAGTTCTTTTGGAAGTCCATCGTCTGTCGCTTCGGCCTCCCCCACACCGTGGTCACCGACAACGGACGCCAGTTCGACTGTCGGGAGTTCGAAGATTTCTGCAGCGACCTCGGCATCAAGCATCGCTTCACCTCGGTGGCGCACCCTCAGACCAACGGGGAAGCCGAAGTCACGAACAGGACCATTCTTCAGGACCTCCGCACGCGGCTAGACCAAGCCAAGGGTAGGTGGGCCGACGAGCTTCCCAGCATCCTTTGGGCATACCACACTACCCCAAGGACGGCTACCGACGAAACTCCATTCAACCTCGTCTTCGGAGCCGAGGCAGTCATCCCGATCGAGCTCAGCCTACCCACACTGCGCGTGGAGCAATACGACGAGACAGAAAACCCGGCCAGGATGATGCTCAACCTAGACCTTCTCGAGGAAACGAGGGACAAGGCCCGAATCTGAATGGCGGCATACCGGCAACGTGTAGCCAGATATTACAACTCCCGAGTGCGGCCGAAGGTTTTTCGTCCCGGGGACTTGGTCCTCCGACGCGCAGAAGCCTCCCAGCCACGGGAATGCGGCAAGCTTTCACCCAACTGGGAAGGCCCATATCGGGTGGCGGAAGCCCTCCCTCATGGAGCATATTACTTGGAAGAATTGGGAGGCGCCAGGTTCCCCCGGACATGGAACTCCTCGAACCTGAGAATGTACTACCAGTGATGTAAGGCTCCCAGTTTCTGTAACAAAGCTTCCCCACTTCAAACACTCCCTCCAAACTTCAACAAGAAGGCCTGCAGCATCGAGCTCAGTCCGGAAGATCCTGGGCTTCGGCCTGGAAGGTGGCGCCGAACCCAGTTCGCCCACGCAAGCCCGGAGCACAGCTCAGCAAGCCGCGCAAGGTTTGAGAAAGCCTGCGGCATTGAGCTCAGTCCGGAAGATCCTTGGCTTCGGCCTGGAAGGTGGCACCGAACCCAGTTCGCCCACGCAAGCCCGGAGCACAGCTCAGCAAGCCGCGCAATGTTTGAGAAAGCCTGCTGCATTGAGCTCAGTCCGGAAGATCCTGGGCTTCGACCTGGAAGGTGGTGCCGAACCCAGTTCGCCCACGCAAGCCCGGAGCACAGCTCAGCAAGCCGCGCAAGGTTTGAGAAAGCCTGCGACATTGAGCTCAGTCCGGAAGATCCTGGGCTTCTGCCTGGAAGGTGGCGCCGAACCCAGTTCGCCCACGCAAGCCCGGAGCACAGCTCAGCAAGCCGCGCAAGATTTGAGAAAGCCTGCGGCATTGAGCTCAGTCCGGAAGATCCCGGGCTTCGGCCTGGAAGGTGGCACCGAACCCAGTTCGCCCACGCGAGCCCGGGGCACAGCTCGGTGAGCCACGCAAGGCTTGAGAAAGCCTGCGGCACCAAGCTTAGTCCGGAGATCCCGGGTTTCGGCCTGAAAGACGGTGCAGAAACCGTGTTGTTCGCCCAAGCATGAAGGCAACCCAAAATCGGACCTGCTTAAGGTTTGCCTTGCTGCGACGTGACCCAGCGGGCCCCATCCCTCGATTTGAGCAATGGAAGGACCAGGCCTGCAGTTACTTCAGGTGTTCCAGACCGACATCTCAGAAAGAAAATAAGAGAAAGGTGAGATGAAACAACAACCAAGTTTTCGATAAAGATCAGATCTTCATTGATATAAGTAGTCGCTACAAGCTGGGAGCCCCGACAGGCCGGGACTCCCCAAAAAAAAGAGAAAAGCAAAAACTACAGGGATAAAACAAAAAGACAGTGCCGGGTCACTGGGGTGCGGGTTCGGAGCCATCTGCCGGAGGTGCGGGCGCTGCTTCTTCAACTTCTACAGTTGCCGGCTCCTGGGGCTGTTCCGGGGCCGCGACATCGCTGGTCGACGGCGCCGCAGGTGTCGCTCTAGCCGCGCCAGGAACCCTGCTCTCGCCCCCTGGCTTCCTGCCACCGACGACGACCCCGCTCAGGTCCAGGTGGGGGAAGAAGGCCCCCACCTTCTCCCGGCACATCCGGAACCCCTTCAGGAAGGAGTCCACGGCGGCCTCCCGGACCTCCGACGTGAACTCGTCGGAGGCCCGGAACTTGGGGACGGCTTCTTGCGCTTCCCGCTTGGCCGCCTCCAGGAGCCCGTTGACGTAGGCGCTCCGCTCCTTCGCCGCGGCCACCTCTCGCCGGGCCTCCTCCAGCTGGCGCTCCACCCAGTTGGAGTGGGCCTGCAGGCGGGCCTTCTCCGCCGCCTCCTCCTCGGTTCGGCGCTGGTTGGAGGTCCGCTCCTCCGACAAGGAGGCCTCCAGCTCCTTGTTCCGCTCCTCGGAATGCGCCAGGTCGGACTGGAGGGCTCGCTTCTCGGCTCGCAGCTCGGCCCCCTTCTCCATCAGATCCTTCACGTCGGCCGCGAGCTTGCCGAGCTTCAGCTCCCGATCGGAGTCCCTCTTGGCGTTCCCTACGAGGTAATTCCTCAGTAAGAGGACGTCGTTCCCGATCTGCAATAGCAAAAGCAACGCATGTCAAAGCAGAGGCAGAAAGGCCTCGAGGTTGAAACTAGAAAGAAGAGGAAGCTCGGACTTACCGTGAAAAGCTGCGGAAGGATGCCGAGCAGTGCGTCCGCGTAGTCCCGGCCGCCCCGAGCTCGGCGGTCCCGGGCGGTGGAGGCGTACTCCATCACCTTCTCCGCCAGCCCCCTGTCGAGGATGATCGAGTCCCGGTGGGAGATCACCGGTGCCGGACCCTTCGGGCCGGCCCCTGCGGCGGCTGCACCCTCAGCCGAAGCCGTAACCGACGGGTCGGCGGTCGCCACAGGCGGTGCCGTCGGGCTGGCAGCAAGAACGGGCCCGGCGATGGGCAGAGCGGCGGGCGCTGGAGCTCTCTCTGCGGCGCCACCAGGTCGCGTGACCGAAGTACCAGGAACCCCGCCCTGAGGTGGCCTGAGCGGGGAAATGGCAGCAGCTGGGCCGGGCACGGTCGCCGCCACGACCTCCCGGCTCGTCTCCGTACGAGCCCTCTTCGCTGCGGGCTCGTCCACCTCCACGACGTCCCGTTGGGCCGCCCCCTCCAGGAGGTTCTCCAAAGAAAACTTCATCCCTGCAAAATGAAAAAGACAGAAGGTCAGACGGCTTGATCTTGAAGAAAGAGGGGGGGGCAGAAATTAATGCGGGGCCAAATCTCACCAGTCTCACGGATGGGACTGATGCCGGCCTCAAAAAGATTCTGCTCAGAAAGCAGAACCTCGAGCGCCGGGACCACGTCACTCAGGAGCTGGGTGTAGGACTCCTGGTCCGCAGGCTCGACCCGGGAATTCCGGTTCGGCGATCGGTCCGGCTCACTCCAGGCCCAGTCGACGTCGTTGACCGAGGCGAAGAAAAACCGGCTCTTCCATCCCTTGACCGAGGAAGGGATGTCGAACCGAAGACACCTAGGCCGGGGCGAAATGTACCACCAGCCGTCATCGGTGGAGCACTTCTTCAGGGTGAACAGGGCCCTGAAGAGAGAAAAACGGGCGACGAACCCGTGAAAGTGGCAGAAAACAATGAAGGAGAAGATGACCCGGATGGCATTAGGAGCCAGCTGAGCCGGGACGACCCGGAAGTGGCTGAGGAAGGAAAGAAAGAAAGGGTACAGAGGAAAACGGAGACCCCCGAGGAGGAAGTCTTCGTAGAAAGCAATGCGTCCGGGGCCACTCATGGTGACGCGCTCCCCGGACCGCGGGACAAACAAACGAACAGCCGGAGCAGAGAAAGGTCGCCTTCGGTCATGGTAGAAGCATGACCGGAGGGACCAGCGGGAAGAGATGGCGGAGCAGGAAGAGAGCGGAGGGGCACGGCAGGCGCAACCGGAGGGGACCGGATCCCCTTGGGGATGCCAATAGTGACACCCCCGGGTTGCAAACGCCGGCGGACCTCTTCTGGAATTACCTCCTCATCCGAGGAGGAAGAAGATGGAGTCCTCGGCCGGGATGGACCGGCCTCGTCCGGATTGGAAGAGACATGGCGACGGCGCGCCATGGAAAAGGAAAGGACAAAGAAATCGGATAAGAAATGGGAAAGAAGGAGGGGGGCCAAAGAAGGAGAAGGAGGCACTCACCGAAAATGCACAAACGAGCGCGAGCAGCAGAAGTTGTTAGCCTGCAGCGAACCGCCCACGAAGCAAGGGAAAAGGCCTCGTTCTGGAAAGTCCCCTCCCTTTCAAACTCAGCCGACAGCAGCCGTACCCATCATTCCGCCTCCGACCGCTGGATGGTCGCCACGTGGGCGCATGCCCGACACCGACGCCTCGATAGTAGAGTAACGGTCTCTGCCCCGAAGCGACGCATTGATTACGGGCAAGTGGACGACGCGTGGCGGCTCCCCATAGGTCTTCAGCCGCATCGAGCCACGACGAGTGAGGATCGTGGCAATTATGATGCAAGATCTTCGCCTCCCCACGTCATGTCCGCATTTAATCCCGACGTTCCGTTCTACGATGTCCCGACGGAACGGCGGGCTGGGGGGCAACTGTTACAGCCATGACAGTGACGTGGACAGGCTCAGGTATCGCCAAATGCGAGCAAGCCACGTGTAAGTTTCCCCGCCGGAGTTTGTGCCATGTCCACAAAGCTAGGATCGGCAAGACCGCACTACCCGATGACTGTCTGAAGCAAACCGCCCTCGCCGAGGTCAAGCTCGGCCCGGAGTTCCTCTACCACCTCATTGGCGCCCGGGCCCGGAGGGGTCCGCCCGAGTGAGGTCGGCCGAGGTCGGGCGGCCCCCTGCCGCCTTGCCAGGTGTCCACCCAGGAGGGGTCCACCTGAGCCGAGGTCGGCTGATCCTTCGCCTTTCGCCAGGTGGCCACCCGGAGACGTGCCCACCTCGGCCGAAGCCAGGCGACCCCCTGCCGCCTCGCCAGGTGTCCACCCAGGAGGGGTCCACCTGAGCCGAGGTTGGCTGATCCTTCGCCTTTCGCCAGGTGGCCACCCGGAGACGTGCCCACCTCGGCCGAAGCCGGGCGACCCCCTGCCGCCTCGCCAGGTGTCCACCCAGGAGGTGTCCACCTGAGCCGAGGTCGGCTGATCTTTCGCCGTTCTCCAGGCGAACTCCTGCCACCTTGCCAGGTGTCCACCCAGGAGGGGTCCACCTGAGCCGAGGTCGGCCGATCCCTTGCCTCTCGCCAGTTGGCCCCCGGAGACGGGTCCAACTCAGCCGAGGTCAGACCGCTCGTACGGAGAGGCCCCCGGGGAGAGAGACGGATCCCGAGGCCATCCCTCGGGCTGTATAGACCCCAGGCGGCGTCCCGTACAGAGGGCGGCGGCACGCGGAACGTCACTTGCATCGGCCCGACAGGTCCCGCAGCCGAGGGACGCAACCCTGACGCCACAGGCCCCATAGATAGATGGCGCCCATGCTTGGGGAAGAGGGCGCTCTCACGGAGCCCGAGGCCTGGCGACCGGCCGCTCTGCCAACGCCGCCCTCCCTCTTTTTCTCTTCTGTCTTTGCCTTTTCCCTGCTGGGCCCGGCGGACGAGGTCGGAAAGCCGCCCGGCCTCCTTCACCAAAAAGGGAAAAGGAAGGAAAACAGGGGAGGGGAGTTTCCGAGGAGGAAAAGGACAAGCGCACGACGGAGGGAGATAAAGAGGGAAGAATCTGGGGACTACAAGGTAAGCCAATTAGCCTGGGGACAAGGAGGAAGCACCGGCATAAGGCCTTACTCCGAGAGAGAAACCAGAGATCCCGAGAGGGGAACACTGGGCGTGAGCTCGGCAAGCAGGCCCAGCCGAGATTCCGGTCCCCAGAGCGCTTCCTTCACCAACTAACTCTCTGAATCTGGGACCCTCTCGAGGGCTCGGGTGGGAGAGTTTGTTCCTTCTCGTCGTCTACTGACTTGACCGTCGGAGCTCCCTCGCCAGGATCCCCGGCCAGGGTCTTCTAACCCCTTTGTTGCAGGTTCTCCGCAGGGAAGGGAGGCTCCCTCGCCAGGCGGTCAGGAAGGATCGGCTGATCCGTGGCACGGGCGCGGAGACGAGAGCGGCAACACAATCGATATCTCTTCTACAGGAAATATCGTGGAGAGCATAACGGAGCTTTAATCCTGTAGATAAGATGCAAAAAAAATTTGATAGAAGAAAATTAAGAAAATAGAAGAGAACCAAAATAGAACTAAAAGAAAATCTTAAGATGAAAGAGGAAATTTTAGGGTTTTGCATAGTGCTCCCAAGCCTTGGAGAGACTTGGGAGGCCATGGCAGGGATGCTGGAGGCAATCCCTGGAGCTTGGGGCGTGTTCCAAGTGGATTCCTAGAGGTATTCCAGGGATACTCTAAGTTTGAGTATTTTCTCATGTGACTTAGGGAGAGTTTTTTTGAGAGATTGTAACATAACCAAATTGGGTTATGGGGCCGAGTCCAGGTTTGTTAAATTGGTTAGGAGGTTAGCTTAGTTGGTTGGTTGGTTAGTCCAAGCACCTAGGATCCTAATCGAATTGGTTGGTTGTAACCAATTGGAAGCCTAACTACCTAGAAATTTTTCCAACAGCTGGTATCAGAGCTTGGTTTGAGCCATTGTTCGAGCGAAAGCGGAGCAGTTTCAGAGGCACTGGTTTGAAGGTGGAAGAGGAGGATTCAAGGAGTGCATCGAGGCAGGTGGAGTTGTACATGGGTAAGGTATCCGGCGTGGATGGAGAAAGAAAAAGCCGGGATTTCTCAAGTTCACCGGAGTACATCAGCAGAGACGATGCCAGGAGCAGCTCAGGGAGACAGGAGACAGTCTCAGGAAGCGCCGGGGGTATTGGGCAATCTAGAGTATCTCGTTATGACGGTATTAGCCTAGGAACGGAGACTGGAGCTGATGGAGATGGCAGCTCAGGGAGACCGGGGACAGGTCTCAAGGAGTGCCAGCGACATCATGCAGCCAGGAGATAGGCTGGGACATGATGCAGCAGCCAAGTGGAGATGGTTGCTGGGTTCAGTCGTTGGGTTAGCAGAAGAGTTGGATGAGCTCTTGATTTCGGAGGAGCCTGCGAGATTGCAGTGTATCCGAAACGGTCTCGGAGAGGTCCGCATTATGCGGAGGGTCCGAGAAGATAGCGACTAGGTACGAGGTGCAGCGACAGGCTCAGCAAGGCAGCATTAAGTGGTTGGCATCAAGGTTAGCTTAGTTGGTTGGTTGGTTAGCCTAACCATCCAGGATTTTAGCTGAATTGGTTGGTTGTAACCAATTGGAAGCCTAACTATCTAGAAATTTTTCCAACAGAAATTGCTTGTATTCTAATACCTTAGCCCCTTACAAAATACTCTATTTATAGACCCAAGATGTAGCCATTTGGGCTAATTCAATAATTAATTTAATTGGTAATTAACCAAGAATTAGTGGTTGGGCTTTATAATTAGCGATTGGGCTTTATTTATAAATCGGTAATTAATCTCTTAACGGGCAGTAACTTAATTTGATGATTAGGCTTCAATGCACTAGGTAATTAATTCTTTAATCAATGATTAATTTTAATTAAATAGGATAATGGCTAATTAAATAAGAAAACAATTTGGTGAATAATTTGTAATAGTTCAAATTTAATTAAAAAAAAGGACAACGGCTAATAGAGAAGAATTAAAATAAATAAAATAAAAAATTATATCATATCATGCTGCCATCACGGTGCGATCGCACATGTGCAAGTCAAGCCGGTTCTTGCATGCGTTCATGGGAATGGGCTAAAATAAGACGAAGTCCAAAAAATTAGAATTTTAATATAAACTAATGTTTTGTTTTATTCCTATCCAACGTGGAACTAATAAGGAGACAAAGTTTTGATTGATCGAGGAAAGGAGATTTTTATGGAAAGAATATGGTGGAGTGAGTTTTGAGTTTTTCCTCCAAAAATTTCGATATGTCCATCACTACCAAAACTCTATGCCACCATCCATTGCAATTTATGGTGGATAATTTTCATGGAAAATGATGTGTGTGTATATATATTTAAAGTGATGTATACTGCATACAATGTAAATTACTAGCGAGTAAGTATTGTATTAAAAATATTTTTGCATACAATATAAATTACTAGCGAGTAAGTATTGTATTAAAAATATTTTTGAGAGACTTATAGAGAAACATATGGCAAGTAGTAGAGATCATTGATGGTAGTAGATGATGGTAGAGATTATTATTAATGAAAGTGATAGTAGAGAATATTCTTAATAGTGGGTGATGGTAAAAATCATCAATAATAGCGATCTATGGTAAAGTTCAAAATACCGCCATGCTGGGATATTTTATATATTTTTATAAAAAGGTGAATATCTTTAGAAAATATTTTAGTATTATGAGTGAGCCAATAATTTATAATGTTCCAATCATTTTTTTTTTTTTTACATATATGCATTATCTTCAACTACGATCTTTCATCATCTACCATTGATAATTACACATGATGGTAGATATAGTTGGTAGTGGGTGGTGTTGGAGATCATAATTAGCAATAATGGATGGTGGTGGAGATAGAGATCTACAATGGTTGAGGACGATAGTAATGGCCGTCTTCGATGATGGATAACATTGGAGAACACCCAATAATAGTGGGTCATGGTAGAGATCATTAAGGTGATAGCTAACGGTGAAAATTGTTAACATAGTGATGGTTGATCATGGTAAAGATCGTTGCTATGATAAGTGGTGTAGATTACTGATGATGGAACATGGTGAAGAAGATCCTCGACAATGGCGGGCTTTTATAAGGATCGGATCGAGGTGTTGATGAGTGATGGTGGAGGTAGCAACTTAATCAATCCATCGACCAGAAGACAACACGTACGTAGCGTTGGTGAGCGATGGTGGAATTAATCAACAGCCGGCGAAATCTCTTAACAATTAGAATGATGTCTGTGTAATTGATTACAGCTTGGTGTGCTAGAAAAAGGAAGGCCGCAAGCTTCCAGGTCGATAGATAAAGGAAAAAACTTGGTTGCTTATTCGAAAATCGTGGGATCCTAATCATGCAGGTCAGCATCGTTCTCTCCATGAATACCAAGTCATGGAACCTCCGGGTAAGATGTACATTTCGGTTGCGACAGATTAAGCTATATAACATAAAAAAAAAAAAAAAAAAAATACTAAAATGGTAATCCGGTCAGTAAAGATCTTATCTCACTACCAATCGATCGTGGATTTTCAAGACATGATCTTAGCGACGACTCGATTAAATCCAGAAATTTTTCTGGAATCCACGATCAATGGTGTGAACGAGAGATCAGGATCTTCCTCTTTATTTCCGTTATACTGACCGGGCATCTTAGTGGCAGTCGGGTTGATTTACTCATCTTTAGATAGGAAAAGATTATACGTATCTAAACATCTCGTATCGAACATTATTTGATAGGATGAGACCGCGAAATAGCTACATCGAGATTTATCCTTATATTTTTTATTTTTTTTTTAAAAAAATATTATATATATAAAAAAAAAACTCACGGATGCAAAAACTCCTTTATAAGTCATGAGATACCCGGGCCACCATGCGGCAGAAACTGCACCAGCACCGTCCTACCGTACAGCATAGGTTTCTCACGCTACCATGGTTGGGGGGCCTTGGGGCCTGTAGCGTTACCCATGCATGAAGATTGTAGGGTACCATCCCAGTCAATTACGGCCTCTTTAAGTTGTTCCATCAAAAAAGATTACCTTCCACGCAGGCTGTGTCCACCGTCCAAATACCACGTGGCACGCACCGGGACTGGCACTGACATCCGGGACGACGCCTGCACGTACGGCTCTGCGCTATAATATTTAATAACTTGCCCCACCGGAGGCCGGGCAATGTATTTTCCGGTGGTGGTCCACAAAGTTGTTTTACTTTGTTCGCCGGCCGTTTCTCGTTCCAGGGACATGGTCACAGATTTTTTTTTGAATTACTTCGCTCCCAACTCCCAGTTATTGAACGCGAACGGAGATTTTTCTTCATGGGAAAAATTAACCAATTAATCGACTCCCGAACCTTCCGTGCCCTTTCTCCTCCCGGATTTATCTGGATACGGTGGTGTCCGGACTCGAAGTCTCTCCTCGCCTTCGATGGTCGTCCCAATCCTGCATGCCCAGGTTGGAATGTCGTCGTCTAGTTTGCAGATTCGAGTACGGCTGTAAAAGACGTACCAATACTATCAGTAGCCCGCTGGCCTTCGCCAGCTTTAAAAAACCAGTTCACTCTGTCCCCTTTAAACGGATTAACTAGTTTGACAACAGGCCGAGCCAGGTCGAAGTCAATTTGGGTTCTAATCGATCTTAATTTCGAACCGTGAACTCCATGTGCTATATTCGATATAAAAATTTTCTAGGCTCGTGGAACAAGTTGCTTAAGATCTGACTCGCATTATTATCAACAATGCTTAAATCTTATCTGAACATCGAATCGAATATTTTGGATCTGCTGGCCGGTAGGAAGGCAACCTTGATGCAATCCCATCACTTATTCCGAGTCCTTTTCCGTGGTTACGTACCACCCAAACCCCTCCTTTACCTCCCTCCTTTCTCTCCTAAAAGTGGATATATATATTAGAGACGGAATAAAAATTTCATGCAAGTCACCGATCTGAAACTTTTTCTTTATCAAAGCTCCGAGAAACCATTTCAAAGGAAAGCAGGAAAGAAATTAGAAGGATACATGTATATAGTTTAAAATTATTAAGTGGTAGTCTTTTATGTTGATTAACCATTTGATACATGGTTCGGCTGCACTTCGTCAGTTCCAGTTTTGCCAGCTATTTGATGATTTTCTTGGCCTCGAGATACGCCACGGCGAACTTGCACGCAAGCATTTCAGACCACGAAAGATCCAAGCAATATATTAGAGACCCAGCTGTCCTATGAGCAAGTTGGAACGTTCGCCCGTGATTAGTTTAGTGCAGCGGTGTTCCGAGTGAGCTGGGCAAGGACATGCGAAGAAAACCTTGCATGTTGGCTAACTACTTCCCCGTGGCTTCGCCATATATTCCGGATATTTTGTTTAGCTTTGAAGAACATCAGCCGACAGTCAACCAGGTGGGGACGAACTGCCTCACGAGAAAGAAGAGCGTGTGGTGTTTGGATTGGTGATAAACCAGAGCAAATGGACTGGTTTGGATTGGCTTCGGCCGGGCCTTGCTAAAATATTAGTAATTTTTATTTTCGATCCAGGCTCTATCCAAGCTGACTGTCGGGCTTATCTCTTACCGTTCAGGCCCGGTCATAGCTTTTTAAACCTTTATTTAGTTATCGGGTTGAGTTGAGCCGGGTTAATTATTTATCGGGTCGGAATGCACCAGGCTAATTATTTTCATTTCTCGGGCTTGTCCATAAAAATAAGGGGATCTCTCGGGCCATGAGTCGGGTCGGGCTTTGTGTGAATTCTTCGTGTTCTTGCCCATCCAAATCATGGGCTAAGACTATCGGGCCGAGCAGGTTGCCCAGCCCATGCTCGGGTCCAGGTGATGCCTTCATAAACCCCTTTTTTTTTATTTAATTTAATTTAATTTTTAATAACATGTATTGTTTATAGGAAACTTAAACTCAAAGAGGCCTGACAATATTTTATTCAGATAAGGAAAATATTGTTGGGCATATAATGTTAAGGGGAAGATTGCGTAAGTTCTGGTTTGCCGTGCTGTGAAACAACCACTTAGCGAAAAATATGAGGCATTCCACCTGACCTATTTGATCCTTGGACTGAAATCAGACTCGCCCGACCAAGTATTGGGACTATTTTTGAGTAATGAATGGATTGAAGATGTATAATCGCGACTCTATGGTACCGAATTTGCTTCAATTATTTACACATTACACATGGTTAAGGAATAAGTCCTCTATCATTCATTGATGTAGCTTGATTCGTGGATTCGATGTCTTGGGCCTACAAAACTTGTGTCCAGACCAACCTAATTCAAATTAGGCTACTGGGCCCATAAGCGATTTATCTAGGTTCGGTCCTACCTATTAAACGGTTGGCATAATAATCCACCTAAATTAATAAGCTATGATATTTTGCTCCTTGTTCGCAGAAGTATTAAGCTTTTGCACGCATTTTAAAGAAAAAAAAACATGTTGCTGCCCATAATTTTTTTTATGGTTAGCTGACAGTGTTTTATTTTCTTTCACGTATATAGCTTGATAAAAAAAAGTCATTCTTCCCCGGGTAGAGTAACAACTGAAACGATTATGTAGCATTTTTCGACAATGCATGAATCCATAGATGTGTTAACAGAGAAGATCGGGAATCTTAACCTTCTTTTGATCCTTGTTTAGAAAATGAGCATGGATTTATCCGAGAGAGTTCCGTGGTCTTTCTCCTCTATCAGATTCGTTTGGATCCTGTCCAGGTTAGATTGGAATGTTGCCCTCCTCCTCTGTCAGTACAGCTTTAAGATCTTGCCTACTTGCTGGTTTAAAATGAGTTCGTGGTATCCTGATCTCTTTGCTCCGTTCTTCATGAGCCAATTTAATTTGTTAAACTAGTTAGACTATCAGTCAGAACTAGGATTTTATTCAAGTCACTGCTCCAAGACTTTCCTTCGTTAAAGCTCTGAGAAAATGTTCTACGAGGGAGCAGGAAGGAAACTAACAGGAGACGTGCGAGCAGTTTTAAATTATGAAGTAACTGTACGTGTTTCCTGAGCCATTTAATGCATGGTACAGTAAACTTAGCTGGTAGATGATTTAGTTTCTTGGCTTGGAGATACGATCTGGGTCAACTTGCGCATTGCCACTCGAGCCCTCACGGGATCCGAGCAATATATTAGTGGCATCAGCTGTTCTAATCGGAACTTGTGACACCATTGATTTAGTTTAGTGCTGCACTCTAAAGAGTACAGCTATGCGCAGCAAAAATAAATGACTATTTTGTTAATATAACATGGCCAGACGGGGGAAAGGTGGACGGTTGGCATATGAATCAGAGCTGCCAATGAATTGGATCCGAATCTGAGACACATGGATTTGGATCCAACAGGTCCATGGATTTGGATCCAACAGGTCCGGATCTGAATCTAAATTTAGATTCGTTTATTCGGATCCAGATCCAGATCCGTTTAGTCATAATTAAATGAATCCGGATCTGGATATTACATATCCAGACCCGATAGATCCAAGATCCAATAGATCCGAGACCCAATTAAATAAAATAATATTATATATATTTATACATTTATTTATATTTATATATGATATGGCAGGATTGTTGATGTGGAACAGCTGTCAGACGCCACGTCAGGAAAGATCGCCACGTCAGGTTCTCTAGCCTGACTCCTTGGCCAGGTCGGCCTCCCTCAGAACAACGGGGCCGACCGCCGAGCCGAGCCCTGTCCTCCGCCAGATCGAGCCGTGCCCCCTTGCTCGGTCTCTAGCTCGGGTAAAGGCGAATGCAGGCAGGAGGACAGTACCATCACCCAAGGACCGTGGAGCAGTGCCCACCATACCGCAATAACTGCCTGCCCGCCACTTACACCAGAAAGGAAGGAAACACTCTGATCAAGGCGCCACACCCTCCACCAGCCGCCCGTACTACCAAAAGGATGGGCCAGCCAGAGGGCACGAGTCCCGGGGGCGGCGGCTCTCGGATCGAGGCTCTGCCAAGCTTCCTGGAGTGGGGCGACCGGAGAGAATGTCAGAGTGAATGGAAGTTTCCCCTACCGTATGTCAGGAAAGACGTTCCGTCTATGGCACGGTACCCCGCCGCACGTGCCTGCCAGCCCAACGAGGATCCCAAGGCAAGCGCCCAACGGTCACCTTGACTACAAAGAACGATTGACACCCCCGAAGGGGGAGGTAACATGAAAAATAATGCAATATCGGTGCAAGCTCAACCATAAGGGCGAGGCACCACCACCACCACTAAAAATAGGCAAAGGAGAAGTGGTTAAGCAGAGAATCCCTCTAGTTCTGCTGTCATCCTCCTCTTGATACACTTTTATTTCATCCTCACACCATTCACTCCTCCTAGAGTGGCGTCCATCAAGAGGGGCTCGACCAGGAGGATCTGTTTCCCTGGATCGTCACTGACTTGATCGTCGGAGTACCCCCACCGGAATTCCCAACCTGAGTCACTAACCCAGTCTTTTGCAGGTCCGGCCAAGACGGGACCTCCCAGGAGCACCAAGCCACGCACTCCGGCGCCGACAGCAGCTATAGGCCACGGCGATCTTAGTGGCAATAGATTGGCGCACCAGATAGGGGGAGGAGCAAGGCTCGCCGCAGGACAACGGATCCAGTCTAAGCCATCCCCCATTCTTCTTACAAGCAATTCTACGAAAGAATGGTAACAACACGAGCAAGGGAGGTTTCCACCAGCCGTGCGGGGGACTCCCCATCTTAGGGGAACTTGCACCACCAGGAGGTGGAGCCCCCCGCTCTTGTTCAACCACCTCCGTCAGAATCCCAGCTGGCCGCACTCGCCCAGTAGATGCAAATCCTCGCCATGGCAGTGCACCAACTCCACACCAACACCGGTCCTTGGCCACCCACCAGCAGCTAGGGACCCCCGTGGCCCATGCCACAGCCCCCCGCGATAGTGGTCATTTCATCCCCTCTCACCAGCTGCAGCAGGGAGTTGTGTGAAGAATAAAAAATGAAGGTTGGGTCAATGATACCTCCTTCCTTCAACTTCAATCCGGGAGCTATCGTTCTCTTTCTCCCATGGAGCTCTCTTCTCCACAGAGAGTCCCGTGGAGAACGAAAGAAGAAAATAGACCTTCATGATTTAGGTGAAGACTTCCATACGCCACTCTTCGTGAGACGATCATAGCCCCCCTCATTGTCGGGTTCTTCTAGCTTTGCACCATTCTTAACAATGGCTCCTATCACCAAGGTAATGCATGGACTCCTTACCCAAGTGATGCATGGCCTCCAATATGTTGCATGGTTTCCACATGATGCATGCATTACCCAGATTCAATTGGAGCCTCTCTTGGTACGACAACTGAGCTGGAGAGTCAAGCCACTTGCAGTCATGTACTTTGGACGAGCAACCCATGGACATGCACTACCAACGTCTACAGGCTCCTACCTGGCTAACTTTCGGTCGACTCTCCATAGTTCAGCCCTTTAATGGCCGATCTTCAATGACCGACTTTTTATGGCCGACTCTCCATGGTCCAATCTCTTAATAGCCGACCTTCAATAGCTGACTCTTCATGGTCCAGTCACTCAATGGCCGATCTTCCATAGTTGACTCTCCATAGTTCGGCCCTCAATGATTGACCTTCAATGGTCAACATTTTACAGTCCAATCCCTTAATAGCTGACCTTTCATGATCGACTCTTCATAATTCGGCCCTTCGATGATCGACTTTCAACGGTCGATTCTTTATAGTTCGGCACTTCAATGGCCAACCTTCCATGGCCAACTCTCTACAGTTCAGCCCCTCAATGGCCGACTCTGCACAGTCCGGTTCCTTAATGGTTGACCTTTAACAACCGACCCTCCACAGTTTGTTTTCTTAATGGTTGGCTCTCTATAGTTTGACTTCTCTATGGCCCACTTCTGATAGTCGAGTCAACTCTCGAACCTAGCTCCAAGACATCAAGCACGGGGAAAAGCCCTCCAGCACCGAATCCTCGAGCCTAGCTCCAATGCATCCAAGACCTGAGCCCAGCCCTCAGGCACCTTGGACCGGGGCCCAGCTCTCCGGCCAAGGATTCTTTAAGCCCAGCTGCTCTCAACTACCGAAGTCCTGAGCCCAACTTACCGACGTCGAAGCTCGATCTCCGGATCCCAGACAAGGTGGAACCCTTCTCTCCGATCTCACTACACACTTAAAAAAGAGAGAGAGAGAGAGAAAAAAAAGAAAGAGAAAGAAGAGGGGGAAGGGGAGAGACAATGAGTACACAGGATGAAGTAGTTGAAGAAACCTTTCTTTCATTAAACAAAGCTTCTTTACAAAGCATCCTTGGGCCCCCGACATGCCGGGCAACCCAATTCGAGTACAAGAAGAAAGAAAAACTATTATGTGGCTGGCCCCCCAGTTGGGCCGTGAGGCTGTGAGGTCTCATCCGCGGAGACCTCTGGCTGAGCGGCTCCGGTCTCTGGTGGCCCCGCTCCATCCTCAGATGTGGAGGAGGTTCGAGAGCAACGGCCTCCTCAATGCCTGTCTCCTGTCTAGGCTCCGTGTCCGAGGCTCGAGGATAACTAAGGCGACTTCGGCCCTGATGTAGAACAGAACGCTCTGATACCAAAAATGATGCAGAACAAATAAAGGAATGCGATGCGGAAGTAAATTAAGATTAACTAATTTTTTTGCTGTTTTTATATGTTTGTAGAAGTTGGCTTCAAATCAAAGAAAAGTTAACCTAACATTGAAAGATACTAATATGATAATTGAAAGCACAATTTTAAGAAAACTAAATTATCAGAGTAGTTCAGAAGCAACGGATCGCTGGGGATTGAGAAACTCCCAGACCTAGGGTTTCGCTCCGAACTTTCAGCAGAACAGAAATAAAGAGAAGAGATTGTTTACCTAACCAGACAATGATCTTCACAGATTTTGGTGGAAGAACTCTCCCGAGCAGATTGTTGGATCCTCGGATTCAGATTTCTTCGCAATGGATCCTCCAGTACTGGTCCTTTGGCGGGTTGGCTTCTCCTGAACTCAAGATCTGGAAGAGAAGAAAAATAATTGATGGAATCAGAGAGTCAAGGGAAGAATTTACCAGGTTGATGAACTTGAAGATTGAAATTGCTGAAAACTGGATTCTCCTGGAAGCTGATGTGATTTTCCTTGGAACTTGCTCTGGATCTGAAGTAGCCGGACTGGATCTGGATGAAGGTGGACGGCCTGGACTTGTAGAGAGAGAGAGGCCGTGGGAGATGGATGGATCTAGGGTTTGATGGATTGAAAATAATGAAGGGTGGCTAGGGTTTTGGAATTTTCAAGTGGCTAACCTAGGGTTTTGGATAAAGATGGAGATCTCTCACCTCCTCAAGGCTCCAATGGAACCCGGATTACCCCCTCACGGAGCTCAACACTTATAATAGTGCGGAAGAAGAGAAACCTAGGTCACTCAACACAAGAGAATAGCAAAAAATAATTTTCTTCATTCTTTTTTTCAAAGTTACAAAGAGAGGTCTATTATATAGACCTAAAATTTTCTCCTAGCTTGTACAAATTCCCATGTGGGACTAAACTCTTCCAACCTCTAGATTAGGTAGAAAACCCCCTCTCTTGGTCGACCAAGACTTCAAAAAAAATTGGGACGGCCATAAAGGAATTTTTTCTTGGAATTTTTATGGCGCCTCCTTTGGAGTTGGATTTGGATTTGGAGTCCTCCTCTTCTTATGGCATTTCTTCTTTTCTTCCACTCCAAGTTAAGCTCTTTGATTTTGATTTGAACTTCAATTGGATGTCCTTCTTTGATTTCTTCTCCAAGAGAAGTTTTCTTCCTTCTTTGCTTAGGTAAAATAGGCAGGTATGGGCGCCTCCTTTAAATTAGCTTCCAATTTAATTTTTTTCTTCTTTGGGTGTGGGGACCATGACACTGGGATGCCTCTGTGGCGCCTCCTGGACTCTGGCGTGTGCTCGGAGTGTGGCTGGGCGTGTGGCTTGGAGTGTGGCCTCCACTTGCTTGAACCTTGATTTGATTGGAAGACAAATGTGGCACAATTTTGGACCAAATTGAAACCACATCGGGACTTGCACCGAGTCAACATGACTCAACAAAATTTAAATGGTGACTCAAGAAATAAATAAAAATAAATAAACTGGTTGACCAGGTCAACCTTTATTACAAACCCTAATTTCTCGGGCAATGTCAATCAGAGATCCAGATGGAGCTCTGAAGTCTTCTTCTGAGTCTGGTGCCCGCACCAATTCTCCCGGGGTGGGAGGAACTCGACCCTGTCGAGTAAGGCTCAAGTTGGCTCTGGTATCTCTCCAAGAGGTCTGGGTCCAATTCTTGTAATTCTTCTCGGGAGATCCAAGAGTCATCAGAATCTGGCCTTCCTTGCCAGCGGACCAGGTACCTTTGGTATCCTCGATTACGAGTAGAGATAACCTGATCATCCAGGATCTTTTCAATCTGCTCTTTCCTCACAGGCCAGTTTGTTGGTGGACACACGGGGTCGGGATCACTCTCAATGATTGGGTTAGGCTCAAAAGGCTCACTAGGAATCACAGCTGGCTCCCTGTACTCTACTAAGTCTATAATGTTGAAAGTAGAGCTAATGCCTAGTTCTGGAGGCAACTCGAGCACATAGGCATTGGATCCTACTCTCTTTACCACTCTAAATGGTCCAGCTCCCCTAGCATGTAACTTTCTAACGGTTCCAGGAGGAAACCGTTCAGGCCTTAACCTAATCATCACATAGTCTTCCTCAACAAAAGATTTGACTCGCCTTTGAGTATCAGCCAACTTCTTATAAGTTTCATTACTTAAATTTATTTTGGCATGAATTTCTTTATGCAAGTCTTTTACATGCTGTGCAAAATTCTCAGCAGACTCGGAGACTCGAGTGTGGACAGGTAAAGGGACTAGGTCAAGAGGTGTGTGAGGTTTGTACCCATATACAATTTCAAATGGACTCTTACCCGTAGACCTATTGACCGAGTCATTGTACGCAAATTTAGTCCTGGACAAAATACAAATCCCAATTCCTGGTGCTCTCAATCAAACCAAAATCTGAGCCAAAGCCTAGTAAAGGGTCAAGAAAAACTAAACTAGACTGACGACGCATTCCTAAAGAATGGACTTTATTCCAAAGGAACCCTAGGTCTAAACCTAACAAACTAAGGCTCTCTAGGTTTGACCTTGGGTCGGAGGAGGGCATGCAGAGCATGAAAAATTATCATGGGTGCCTAGTAGGTGCCATAAGGTTTTCCAGAAGTAGGTGGCAAACCTTATAGGTTCCGACACGTGGTTCACTCTAAAGACTTCGACAAAGTATACTTGGATGGTGTAAGAAGCACTGGAAGTCCTAGAGAAAGGAAGGAAATATGAGGTGGAGTCACGAATTACCTGCTGACTAAAGGTGGTGACCTGAAGGTTTGAATGGTGATCTATGAGTGTCAACTGATCATCCTTTCGAAAGGAAAAGTTTGCTACTCCCAGGAATGGATCAAGAGATGGTTCGGGAAGCAGCCTAGGACATGTGATTGCAATAGTTAAAGTTTGTTCTCTAAGCAAATAATGATCCATTTTCTCAAGAACTGGATTGAAGAATGATTCATGGTAGGGCCTATGGATGATGACCTCAAGACTTGAAATTTGACCTATGGGTGTCGAAAGGTATACTCTATAGAAGGGTAGGTCAGTCATGCAAAGGAAGGGGTCTGGGGCCATAAGGAGGACTTCTACAGGACTGGGTGAACCAATCCGCTCAAGACAAGGATGTTCAACTGAGATTACGGGAGAGACCTTAGTGGCTGGGCATGGGACAAGGTCCAATTGTAAGAGGCTTGATTCAGTCATCCTAAGGAGAGGATCTACCATAGGGTGGGCAAACTTAAACAGTTCAGTGCAAAGATCTTCAATTGGTACTTGGGAAATGACTGTCATTAGAGGGTACGAACTAATAGCTCGGGCTAACAATATGAGTTCTTCCTGGGAGTATTTGACTAAAGGAACCCGGTTCTCACAAATCTCTTGAATTTCTGAACTAGGTCTTATCAGTTGGTTGCTTTCCAAGGTCTCCTCAGGTAAGGAACCAATAGTATCAATGTCACATTCTTCAAGTTCTTCCCCCTCACATTCATCAACTAGACTCAAGCCAGCATCATATACTTCCTCGATGCCATCTTCAATGGGTTTCGGGTCAGTGGTAATCGGGTCAACTGATTCTAGGCTTGTCATACCTAACCTTTCTTCCTCATTGGTAGGCTTGGGTTCTCCCTCATTAATGTCATCCTTAGGATTCTTACCACTTAGCTGTGCACAAGCCAGTCCTATGCATGGGCACTGACTAGATTTATGGCCTCTTTCTCCACAAAACAAACATTCTTGCGATATAGGAACCTGGGTCACACTGGGTTTCAAGCTAGTAGAGACCTTACTTGGGCATGGGTGTGGATCTAAATGGTTTGATCTAGAAGACTTGGGTTGTTGAGTGACTGGTCTAGAATATTGTAAGGACCTCTCATAGACACGATCCACACTATAGATATCATGGTTAGGCTTCCTAAGGTTATGCTCGGGATCACGGTATAAGGTCCTCCTAGGCTCCTGGTATGGATGAGGTTGGGGCCTATTAAATTTTGGATCAGGGATCCAATTTTGATGTCTACGTTTCTCAAGGACTTGGACTTGATCCCTAAGCTGGGTAAAATTCTCATGGACTTGTTCTTTACACTGGGTAACAGTAGCAGTCAAATCCTGGCTTAACTTGTTCATGCTCTCAGTAAGAGCTCTAACCATGGCCTCTAAATCAGGTTGGGTTTGACCAGGTTGATATGGCACTCCGTTTCTGGTAGACATGATGATTCAAGCAAGCACACAAAATGAGACTAGACTAAATCGACTACTGGATCACTAGACCTAGAGTCCAAACTAGATGCCCAATCAGAGTGGCAAGCTAGCCTGTAGTAACTCAGGACTCAGCCAGGCAGGTGTAAGGGGAGTGTTAGGTCCCTGATTGCCAATCCTAGATACCAATCAGTGATTGGCCAGGTAGGCGGACCAGCACACAAGCCCTTCGGGAATGGATCCCTGAACCACCGTTCTAGACACTGAGTGCTAAGCACACACAGAATAACTCGGCAAACTGACTCAACACTAGCCTAGACCCGACCAATTGGTGTCCCTAGCCCACTAGGGCAAATTAGGTCTAACTGATTTTAAATTAGGTCTAGGTTCGAATGATTGGATGGTGGTTTTGGGCTAAGGAGAGGTAATCAACTCCTCCCCTTATCTTAGATGCTCAATTGCCCTTAAGTAAATTATGAGATGATCACTCCAAAAAGAATTGAATTGCAGAACACAAAAAACAGAGTTGCTGTATTTCAATGCTCAGAATTTTTACCGAAACCAATAAATCACAGAAGAATTATGGAAAATAGGTTCAATTATACTGGTTTCAACGAAGCAAAAATCATGCAATTCGGAGCTTTATGCAGGGAGAAATAAATCAGACAACAGGGCAATTACGGGCTGCAACTAGATTGTCTTCCCCGTTTATAATCCCTGCTACGAAGTTATAACCCAATGGATCTCCTACACGCCCTAGGAACACCCCGTGGAATGGGAGGAGGAGGCTTGCGCCTCGCTTAGTTCCTAGGATCGGACGTCCTGGGGAGTCTACTTCGAGCAGACAAAATAAAAAGAGAACAATCAAAGCAAGCAAGCAAATCAGAAACCCTAGACTGGGCTCTGATACCAAAAATGATGTAGAACAGAACGCTCTGATACCAAAAATGATGCAGAACAAATAAAGGAATGCGATGCGGAAGTAAATTAAGATTAACTAATTTTGTTTCTGTTTTTATATGTTTGTAGAAGTTGGCTTCAAATCAAAGAAAAGTTAACCTAACATTGAAAGATACTAATATGATAATTGAAAGCACAATTTTAAGGAAACTAAATTATCAGAGTAGTTCAGAAGCAACGGATCGCTGGGGATTGAGAAACTCCCAGACCTAGGGTTTCGCTCCGAACTTTCAGCAGAACAGAAATAAAGAGAAGAGATGGTTTACCTAACCAGACAATGATCTTCACAGATTTTGGTGGAAGAACTCTCCCGAGCAGATTGTTGGATCCTCGGATTCAGATTTCTTCGCAATGGATCCTCCAGTACTGGTCCATTGGCGGGTTGGCTTCTCCTGAACTCAAGATCTGGAAGAGAAGAAAAACAATTGATGGAATCAGAGAGTCAAGGGAAGAATTTACCAGGTTGATGAACTTGAAGATTGAAATTGCTGAAAACTGGATTCTCCTGGAAGCTGATGTGATTTTCCTTGGAACTTGCTCTGGATCTGAAGTAGCCGGACTGGATCTGGATGAAGGTGGACGGCCTGGACTTGTAGAGAGAGAGAGGCCGTGGGAGATGGATGGATCTAGGGTTTGATGGATTGAAAATAATGAAGGGTGGCTAGGGTTTTGGAATTTTCAAGTGGCTAACCTAGGGTTTTGGATAAAGATGGAGATCTCTCACCTCCTCAAGGCTCCAATGGAACCCGGATTACCCCCTCACGGAGCTCAACACTTAGAATAGTGCGGAAGAAGAGAAACCTAGGTCACTCAACACAAGAGAATAGCAAAAAATAATTTTCTTCATTCTTTTTTTCAAAGTTACAAAGAGAGGTCTATTATATAGACCTAAAATTTTCTCCTAGCTTGTACAAATTCCCATGTGGGACTAAACTCTTCCAACCTCTAGATTAGGTAGAAAACCCCCTCTCTTGGTCGACCAAGACTTCAAAAAAATTGGGACGGCCATAAAGGAATTTTTTTTTGGAATTTTTATGGCGCCTCCTTTGGAGTTGGATTTGGATTTGGAGTCCTCCTCTTCTTATGGCATTTCTTCTTTTCTTCCACTCCAAGTTAAGCTCTTTGATTTTGATTTGAACTTCAATTGGATGTCCTTCTTTGATTTCTTCTCCAAGAGAAGTTTTCTTCCTTCTTTGCTTAGGTAAAATAGGCAGGTATGGGCGCCTCCTTTAAATTAGCTTCCAATTTGATTTTTTTCTTCTTTGGGTGTGGGGACCATGACACTGGGATGCCTCTGTGGCGCCTCCTGGACTCTGGCGTGTGCTCGGAGTGTGGCTGGGCGTGTGGCTTGGAGTGTGGCCTCCACTTGCTTGAACCTTGATTTGATTGGAAGACAAATGTGGCACAATTTTGGACCAAATTGAAACCACATCGGGACTTGCACCGAGTCAACATGACTCAACAAAATTTAAATGGTGACTCAAGAAATAAATAAAAATAAATAAACTGGTTGACCAGGTCAACCTTTATTACAAACCCTAATTTCTCGGGCAATGTCAATCAGAGATCCAGATGGAGCTCTGAAGTCTTCTTCTGAGTCTGGTGCCCGCACCAGGCCCTCGCCAGGAATGAACCCCTCAACTCGGTGGTGCAGGTACATAAAGCCTTTGAAGGAGTCCGACGCCGTTTGATGAAGTTCGGCGATGAACTCCTCCGAGACCTTGTACCTAGCCACAGCCTCCTCGGCATCCCTCCTCACCTCGGTTGCCTCCTTCTAGGCCTCGGTTGCCTCCTTCTAGGCCTCGGTGGCCTCCGCTCTGGAAGCCTCAGTTGACTTGGCCACCTCCTCGACCGCCTTCTGAGCCGCGGCCGACTTCTCCTTCTCCACCGCCAGCCTGGCCTGAAGGGATTGAGCAATCCCCTTCTGCCGGGCTACCTCAGCGTTGAGCACTCCCGGCCTCCACTTGGCATCGACGAGCTCCTCGGCCCTCTTCCTTGACTGGCCCTGCTCCCGGTCGAGGCTCTCCTGGAGCTCCCTTGCTCGCCCCTCGAAGCTAGCGAGCTGCTTCTCGAGGTCCTTGACCCGCCGGTCAAGCATCCCTTCGGCGTTAGCCCTCTTCTTCGGGTCAGCCTTCAGCGACTCGACCTCTGTTGCTCGCTGCTAGTCATTATTTTGCCAGTTTCGACAGTAGTCCCTGATGAAGAGGACCTCGGCACCGATCTGCACCATGCAAAAGGTCAAAAAAAAAGAAGGGGAGAAAAAGAAGGAAAAAGAGAGACGAAGTCACTCACCATGTAGAGCTGGGGGAAGATGCTACCGATCACATCTCCCAACCGCAGCCCAGCCATATCCTACCGATCGCATGGCTGGATGGAGAAGCCCATCATGCCCTCGGCCAGGGTAAGGTTGCCAAGCAAGGAGCTCTTCGGCCCCAGCTTGAACGAAAGTCGACACCTCGCCTCATCCCTCCTGCTCTCTCGGGGAGTGGGTGCGCCCATCCCACCAGTTGTGGGACCCCCAGGGACCGGTCGAGGATCCGGTACCTTCGCAGGTAGAGCCCCCATTGCAGGTGGAGCCCCCATCACAGGCAGAGCCCCCGTCGCGGGTGGAGCTTCAGCACGAACCTCCCCCTCCTCGACCTCAGTCACCACCGGGCTTAGGGAGTGCGAGGATGCAGCAGCAGCCCTAGCCCGGATGACCATCTCGGGCTTCGGGGCAAGGGCCTCGGCCGCTCTTCGACCTTTCGAACCACCCGCTGACTCGGCCCTGGTGTTGCGGACGGTGCAGGAGCAACCTCAGCATCCCTACTGCTCGAGGCGGTCGGCACGGTGGGAGCGGCCATTGATGCGCTCTCGACCCGGGCCCTCCTCGAAGGAGGCTCATCGGCCATCCCGGTGGGTGGCCTCTTCCTGGTGATCGACAGTAAGTCGCTCTCTGAGAAGATTATCCCTGTACACAGATCAACCACGGGTTAGAAGCCAGAAAAGTCAGTCCAAAAAAAGAAAAAGAAAAAAGAATATATATATATATATGAAAGAAAGATCTAAGCCGGACTCACCCGACCCTCTCATCGGGTCGACTCTGGCATCAAAGAGGTTCTGCTCCGATAGCAGAACCTCGAGAGAAGGGATCTGGGTGGTGCGAAGCTGCTCGTAGTCATCTCGGTCAGCCGCATCAATCGCAGAGATTCGGTTGGGGGACTGGTCTGGATCACTCCAAACCCAGTCAACCCTCTCGGCGGTGGCGAAGAAGAACTTACTCTTCCATCCCTTGATAGAAGAGGGGAGTTCAAACTTGATGCCCTTCGGGCGGGAAGACAAGGACCACCACCCATTCTCGGTGGAGTGGCGTTTCAAGGCAAAGAACGTCCTGAACAAAGAGAACCGGGCGACAAACCCGTGGACATGACAGAGGACGATGAAGGAGAAAATGTCCTAATGGCGACTAGTTGGGCAGGGACCAGGTGGTAGTTGCTCAGCACGGACATGAAGAAGGGGTGGAAAGGAAAAAGAAGCCCTCCCGAGAAGGTCTCTTCGTAGAAGGCGATCCGGCCGGGGCCGCTCGAAGTGACCCTATCCCCAGGTCAGGAAACCAGAAGCCGGACATAGTGTGGGATGTCATAAACATCCCGAATGGTCCCCAGCTCCACAGCAGAGATTGTCGAAACGATCCCACTAGGACTTGTTGACCGGATAGACTTGGAAATGGGTTCGGGTGGGGGAACGAGAAGGATGAGAAGAAGTGGCTCTCGATTCCCTAATGGACACGGGGCAAAGTGGAAGGGCTGGCCTCCTACTGAACTCAAATCACGCCCTCTCCGACTCCTCATCGGAGGAGGAAGATGCTGGTCCCCGCACAGAAGGACCGGCTTCTCCCTGATTGGAGGAACAGAAACCAGGACCAGAATGAGACATCCTATGAGAAGGAAGGAAGAAGGAAGACCCAGGAAGAAGGACTGGACTTGGTTTGCGGAAGGCCCTAAACTTAGAAGAGGAACCCTACCGCAAAGGGGAAGAAGGAAGAAGGGAGACCAACCTGGTTCCTTAGTGGGAGGAAAGGCAGAAGCAAATCGTGAAGAAGAAAGAGTCCAAGCACTGCAGCAGGTGTGAAGGATTTGAAAGAATAGAAGTTTTGGGTAAAAAATTTCTTTTCACTTCGAAAAGACCCGTCAAACCCATACCGTTACGACCCCTCCGCCAATGGATCCCCGACACGTGTCAGCCATCGGTAAGAAAGGCACCCCAGTCGCTCTGGATTCCGCACCAGCATTAACTACTCCTCGGACGTGGCCACGTGGCACCTCCGCAATGGCCTGAGGGATCCTTCCGCGAAGCACCGACGATCGTAGCCATCATTGTGCCGGATCTTTACCTTTCCATGTCAGCAGTGCATTTACTCCATTCGACTTAAGTGCCATGACTAACGAGCCTCGGGAGTGGGGGGCAAATGATGTGGCAGGATCGCTGACGTGGAACAACTATCAGATGCCACGTCAAGGAAGACTGCCATGTCAGGTTCTCTAGCCTGACTCCTTGGCCGGGTCGGGCTCCCTCAGAACAATGGGACCGACTGCCGAGCCGAGCCCTGTCCTCCGCCAGATCGAGCCCCTCGAGATCGAGCCCTGTGGTCGGAGTCGAGCTCAGCCCTCTCCCGCTACGTGGAGTTTCTCTCTGAGGTCGAGCCCTCTGGGCCGGAGCCGCCACCTATCCTCCGTCAAATCGAGCCCCTCGAGATCGAGCCCTGTGGTCGGAGTCGAGCTCAGCCCTCACCCATCACATGGAGTCTCTCTCCGAGGTCGAGCCCTCTAGGCCAGAGCCGCCACCTGTCCTCCGCCAGATCGAGCCCCTCGAGATCGAGCCATGTGGTCGGAGTCAAGCTCAGCCCTCACCCGCCACATGGAGTCTCTCTACGAGGTCGAGCTCTCTGGGTTGGAGCTGCCACCTATCCTTCACCAGATCGAGCCCCTCAAGATCGAGCCCTGTGGTCGGAGTCGAGCTCAGCCCTCACCCGCAACGTGGAGTCTCTCTCCGAGGTCGAGCCCTCTAGACTGGAGCTGCCACCTGTCCTCCGCCAGATCGAGCCCCTCGAGATCGAGCCCTGTGGTCGGAGTAGAGCTCAGCCCTCACCTGCCACGTGGAGTCTCTCTCCGAGGTCGAGCCCTCTGAGCTGGAGCCGCCACCTATCCTCCGCTAGATCGAGCCCTGTGGTCAGAGTCAAGCTCAGCCTTCATCCGCCACGTGGAGTCTCTCTCCGAGGTCGAGCCCTCTGGGCCGGAGCCGCCACCTGTCCTCCACCAGATCGAGCCCCTCGAGATCAAGTCCTGTGATCGGAGTCGAGCTCAGCCCTCACCCGCCACGTGGAGTCTCTCTCCGAGGTCGAGCCCTCTGGGCCGGAGCCGCCACCTGTCCTCCGCCGGTTTGAGCCCTGCCTTCCCTGCTCGGTCTTTAGCTCGGGCAAAGGCGATTGCAGGCGGGAGGACAGTACCATCACCTAAGGATCGCGGAGCAATGCCCACCATACCATAATAACTGCCTGCCCGCCACTTACACCAGAAAGGAAGGAAACACCCTGATCAAGGCGCCACACCCTCCATCAACCGCCCGTACTACCAGAAGGATGGGCCAGCCAGAAGGCAGGAGTCCCGAGGGTGACAGCCCTCGGATCGTGGCTCTGCCAAGCTTCCTGAAGTGGGGCAACCGGAGAGAATGTCAGAGCGAATGAAAAAATTTTCACAATGAAAAAACTTTCAATTATATTTTTGGTATTGTATAGCCCATGATTTGCAAATTAAAGTATCACATTTTTATCCGTAAAAAAGCTATATATCTACAATTACATATTCCAGTCGATAATGGGCTATCCACAATGGCACACCTTATTCATGATGAGGCTATCTATAATACTATATTCCTATCTATGACAAGGCTATCTATTATAATTAACATGCTTGATCAAAATATCTCTTTTTTAATTCTTGTCAAGTAAAATATAATATAATACAGTATTTCATTTCCAAATCTCAAAGCAATCAATATTATAGTCTAAGCAAACATAAATCATCGTTATTTGATCATGAATATAATAAAAAAATATCATACAATTTGTAATTATTCATACAAAACCAAAAACCATCAATATATTATGCGTAAATACATATAAATAACACGAGGATGATATTAGTGATTATGTACCATGATTCTTATTTTAACTAGCGACCAAACCGAGGTACAGCATCTACCGGTCCAAGTGTACCCTTAATGTATCCAATTAATTTGATATTATTATTTAATAAAATTAGAAAACTTATAATCCTAATCAAAACTAATCTTACTCTCCATGTTCTTCCAAACTATTACCTAAATTAAAATAACTAAAAAGATTAGATCTTCATCCATGATTTAAAAGTCTGGGTGGAACTGTTGCATCAGTGCTAGCTCGATCATATCCTACACGAAATCAAATTAATAAATAAAATGTAATGGTGAAAATAAAATAAGAGAGAGAAAAAGACAAAGTATAAGGCAGGCTAAGTGGTAATCTTGGTAGGCGGTGGATCGAAACCGATCAAATAAATCTAACAAGATCAATGATAGAGGTTCAATTTGAGTAGAAACAACATGACCAGAGCCACCGGCGGCCTGGTTCCTGAGGCTAGATGAAGATCAATTGGTAGGAGCATCGTCACAAATAATCAAGTGGTGTAAGCAGCTTGGGAGAGAGAGAGAGAGAGAGAGAGAGAGAGAGAGAGAGAGAGAGAGGTACAAATTAAATCAAAAGGGATCGGTAAGAGGAAATGAGAGGAGAAAGTGAGAAAGAGCAAGGAGAGTTCGGAGGAGAGTTCTGTTACGGAGGAACCCGCAAATTTTGCCTCTATTTCACTCAATTTAGAATTTATATCGGAGAACTTCCTGGAGTGGTTTATATGGACGATGATTGGAACCCGTCATGATAAGCAGTACAAAAATAGATAATCATTCGCACGTATAATATCTTGAATCGATTCTTCTGCGTATCTTACAATTATGCAGATAATTTTATCATTGTGGGACAGATCTAATCGAATGGATAAGATTTGGACACCTTTATACGCTTTCAGAGTGGCCACGTCACGGGAACTGGTTGATCGCGAGAACTTTGCGATAGGCTCCTGACAAGCTCTGATCGGTAGGTTCCAAGGTATACCTGTCGGGTACCACGCTGACGGCTAGAGTGGATCGTGGGACAGCTCAAATCGAGTGGAGAAGATTCGGACATCTTTATACGCTTTCAGAGTAGCCAGTGGCGGGAATTTTGGTTGATCGTGATATCCTTGCGATAGGATCCTGACAAGCTCCGATCGGGTAGGTTCAAGCTATACCAGTTGGGGTACGATGCTGACGGGCGACGGCTTGAGTGGCGATGGAATGGAAGAGGTGCAAGCCCTCATCGGACAGGGAAGAATGGAATCGTGGCTGATAGCAGGAGGTCCAGATTCGAGGCAAGGAAGGATTCAGGTGGCTATTTCGATGGAGGTGAGAGCCGACGGTCGGCGGCACCGGATCCATCAGGTGGCATGGAGTACCGGCCGAAGGGGGAGAGAGAGAGAAAGAGGGAGGGCGGGGACATCTATGGCGAAACGGGGGATTCGCTATTCGTGTTGCCTGGACTCGGGCAGATTGCCCACCAAGTCTCGGATTCCGGCAAGCTAGCCCGTGCATCGCGTGACCTCGGAGCAGGAGGAAGAGGCTGGAGGAAGAAGAATGACGAGAGGCGCGACGAGATTACCGGTCTCTGAAACATAGGAGAAACGTGTTCGCGAGGAGAAGCGGGCTCGAGCTAGCCTCCCAGCGGGCGGACGGCACGGTCCGGCGTGAGGAATCGAGATCTTTTCGCTTGGTCTCAAGGCGACAGGGCATGCGCTGTCTCGAAACGGGCTGCTATGCCGGTCTGGAAATCGACAGCCGTCGAGTGGCGATATCCCGCGAGCACACCAGCGAGCTCGGGTGGTTCACAGGGAAGGGAGGAGGAGGAGGGATGTAGAGTAGAGAGGAGAAAACGGATAAGATATGGCGACTCGACTGGGCCCGGACGGGGCTCGATGCCCGAAACGGGGGTGGAGGGACGGTCCAATTTCTCCCCAAAATCCGCCGAGGAGAAGGCTGGCGCAAGGTCCTCGATGTTGGGGGATACGGTGGATCAGAGGGTGGCTGGCTTCGATGGAGAAGAATCAAGGAAAGAAGCACTACAGTAAATCTAGTATTTATCGATATTTTTTTTGATCTTTCAATATTTTTAAGTATTGCAAAGTAATTTCTCGAAGAATCAATAGTACACCAGCTTCATTCACTGATGAAAGTGAATATCAGGAGGACAGGTAGCTATAACCTGTTCCTCTGTCCTACCATTTAGCTTGTAGTCTTTTTTCAACTTCGTCCTATATTCTTTCCACTTGTGATCGAGAGACTTAAGCACAAAATCAGATGAATCTGAAGGAAGAACGAACTTGCTCTACAATTTAAATAAACAATAAAATAAATATTAAATGGAATAAGCAATTCAATTGTTAAAAACCTAAGATATAAAATAATATATTAATTTTTTTACCTGCACAACTCGTAGCATCCCTATTTTATATGCAGGAACCATGTCGTTCTACTTCGAATAATTCTGGGGACATAGCTGACCACGGCGTGCTACTGTCCCCAGAAAGCTAGTCAATAAGCTAGCAGCTTTCTTAATATGCTGCCTTAGCTTGTTGCACTCTATCACTATTCTCTCACCCTCAGGTAACTGCCACATGTCACGGACTAATATGGGTCATCGCCTATGCCTGAGTCTCCTGGATCCATCTACAAAAAAAAAAATACAGAACATTGTATATCAAAACTATTGCATATGCATAAATTGAAATGAGATAGAATTATTAAATTATGTACCCTGTATCTGTATGTCATCGACGATAGGCTCGTCATCAGGATGATCCATAGAAGGATCGTGATGTGCGGACTCGGAGAGAATGGCGTCGTCCTGAAGTGTAGAGGTAGTAGCATCGACCTGATATGCAGAAATAGAGGGACTGGCATCAGACCGATGTGAAACTAAACGACAGACCTCGGGCTGCTGTGCTGAAGAAGTACCAGCCTCGGTCGGGGAAAACTGAAATTGTACATCTGTTAATCGCTTCCTTCGAGGCATGGTGTACCTAACCTGCATTATTTAAAAACAAGTTAGTCAACATTATAATCAAATTATAACGGAAATGAATTGCAATTTAAAAGATAACATAATCATTAATGCAAAAATGTAAACCATCTTATAAACTACTTACATGTCATAATCAACCAGTTGTACCTTGGATTAGGACGAGTGGAATGATTGGTTTGTCGTTGTACAGATAAAAATTCACTGCATGACAATCAAATATAAGTTTGACAACAACATATTTAATATTTAATATTATCCATGTGTAGATAGACAAACTTACGATAGTCAGATATTATGTCACTATGTAGCAATACATAACGGTGTGCTTATAACATGGATTTATTGTCAAGAACAATACTTTCAGCTTTTCCTATAAATCTTCCGGATGATGCAAATTTGTATAGATCTGTATTCTCCATAGTATCACCATGACATTAAGGTCGATTGAATACAGTCTCTACATCTTCGAGATATCTTGAACAAAATGTTAAACACTCTTCAGCAATATATCCCTCTGCTATTGAGCCCTTAGGATGGGCTTTGTTTCATACATAATCCTTTAAACATACAAGATACCTTCAAAAAGTATGATATTTATTCATATTAAATAATGAAAAAGTTATATAAATTATAAAATTTAAGTTTTACAGCATTACCTCTCGATAGGGTACATCCATCTGTACTGTACCGGTCCACCAAGTTTAGCTTCCGAAACTAGGTGAATGAGTAGATGAACCATAATCGTAAAAAATCCAGGAGGAAAAATCTTTTCCATCTGACATAATGTAAGTACGACTTGAGACTGCAACTGATCAAGCTCCTGAGGATCAAGAACCTTAGAACATAATGCCTTGAAGAATGATGATAACTGAAAAACAACCGTAATAACTTGTTTTGGCATTGACAACCTTAAAGCCAATGGAAAAATATCTTGCATTAATATATGTCTGTTACATCCGTGACAGTGACGTAGCCAGGCTCAGGTACCACCGAATGCACTCGGGCCACGTGGAGGCTTCTTCGGCCGAGTCAGCGCCACGTCTTCAAGACCAGGTTCGACAAGACTACAGCGCCCGACAATCCTCTGAGGCAAACTGCCCCCGCCGAGGTCGAGCTCGGATCGGAGCTCCTCTACCAACTCGATGGCGCCCAAGCCCGGAGATATCCGCCCAAGTGAGGTCGGCCAAAGCCAGGAGGCCTCCTGCCACCTCGCTAGGTGTCCACCCAGGAGGAGTCCGCCCGGGCCGAGGTCGGCCGACCCTTCGCCCTTCGCCAGGTGGCCTCCCGGAGACGAGCCCACCTCGGCCGAGACCAGGCGACCTCCTGCCACCTCGCCAGGTGTCCACCCAAGAGGTGTCCACCTAGGCCGAGATCGGCTGGTCCTACGCCCCTTTGCCAGGTGGCCTCCCGGAGACGGGTCCACCTCGACCGAGACCAGGCGACCTCCTGCCACCTCGCCAGGTGTCCACCCGGGAGGGGTCCACCTAGGCCGAGGTCGGCTGGTCCTTCGCTCTTCGCCAGGTGGCCCCCGGAGACGGGTCCACCTCGACCGAGGTCAGGCCGCCCGTACGGAGAAGATCTCAAGGAAGAGTCGCGGGCCCCGAGGCCATCCCTCGGGCCGTATGAATCCCAGACGGTGTCCCGTACGGAGGGCGGCGGCACGTGGAACATCACTTGCATCGGCCCGACAAGCTCCACAGCCGAGGGGCACGATTCTGACAGAACATGCCCTATAGATGGATGGCGCCCACGCTTGGGAGAGAGAGCGCTCTCGCTGGGCCCGAGGCCTGACCGGTCGCCTTGTCAGCGCCGCCCTCCCTTTTTCTCTTCTGTCTTTGCCTTTTTCCTGCTGGGCTCGGCGGACGAGGTCGGAAAGCCGCCTGGCCCCCCTTCACCGAAAAGGGAAAAGAGAAGAAGACAGGGGAGGGGAGTCTCCCAGGAGGAAAAGACAAGCGCACGACGAAAGGAGATAAAGAGGGAGGAATCTGGGGACAACGAAGGTAAGCGAACAAGCCTGGGGACAAAGGAGAAGCAACGGCAAAAGACCTCGCTCCGGAGAGTGAAAACCAGAGATCCCGAGAGGGAATCACTGGGCGTGAGCTCGACAAGGAGGCCCAGCCGAGATTCTGGTCCCCAGAGCATCTCTCTCTCACTAGTAAACTCTCTAAGTCTGGAACCCTTTCGGGGGTTCGTCTGGAGAGTCTGTTCCTTCTCGTCGTCTACTGACTTGACCGTCGGAGCTTCCTCGCCGGGATCCCCGGCCAGGGTCCTCTAATCCCTTTTTCGCAGGTTCGCCGCAGGAAGGGAGGCTCCCTCGCCAGGCGGTCAGGAGGGATCGGCGGATCCGTGGCACGGGCGCGGCGATGAGAGCGGCAACAGATTGGCGCGCCAGGTAGGGGGGCAGGACACCAAACTCGAGCAGGGGCCAGCTTTCTGCAGGTGTCGCGCTCTCTGACGATGGTGGTCACTCGCGGCCGCGAGGCATCCACCAGTCGCGTGGGGGAGGTTCACTCCCCTCCAGGGGCCCTCAGCCCGGAGAGGGAGCTTCCGGCTCCCCCTCCTCTTGCACAGCAGCCTACCCTGGCGGACGGACCCCTTGCGGCCATCATCCAGCAGCTGCAGACCTTGACCTCAGCGGTCCGGCAGCTTCAGCATCAGCAACGGTCCCTGGCCACCCAGCCACAGCCAGGGACCCCCGCGGCCCGAGCCGCGGGGCAGCGTGGGAGCCTGCGCTCAATCCAGGGCAGGCCATCACATCCGAGGGCCACCTCCAACCCCCGGGGGAGCCACCAAGCTCCCGCAAAAAGAAACTACTCCGGCTCGGAGGATCACGAGAGCCGATCCCTAGCCGACGGGGCCGAAACGGTGCATCGCAGCAAGCGACGCCGAGGCCAGATCTCGCGCCGAGACCGATCGGCGCCCCCTTCACCCGCAGTCTCGGTGGAAGACTCCACCGACGAAGCCATCAGGTGCCAGGCCGAGAGGCGCCTGGAGGAGCATGAGCGCAAGCTGGCGGAGTTCGCCCGCCGATTCACCGACCTGCAGAACTCGTCGGCAGACCTGGCGAGCTACGACTCCCGCCCCCCTTTCTCTGAAGAAATCCAGGCGGAACCGATCCCGAAATGGTTCCGCATGCCGCAGGTGGATCCCTACGACGGGACCACCGACCCCCTGGACCATCTGGAGAGCTACAAAGCCCTCATAAGGATCCAGGGGGCCACTGACGCTCTCCTGTGCATCGCCTTCCCGGCAACCCTCCGGAAGGCCGCTCGAGTCTGGTTCACCCGCCTTGAGCTCGGATCCATTTGCTCATTCCATCAGCTGGAAGGAAGGTTCGTGGCACACTTCAACGCTTGTCGAAAGGTGCCGAGAGAGGTGGACAGCCTCTTCTCCATCCGCCAGCAGGACCAGGAGCTGCTCCGGGACTACATCACCCGGTTCAAGACCGCGGCCCTGGAGATCTACAGCTTGGACGAGCCCATCGCCATGCTGGCTTTGAAGCGCGGGCTCAAGACGTCCCGCCTGACCTACTCCCTGGACAAGAAGCCGCCCAGGACGTACTCCGAGCTCCTCCTCCGCGCCCACAAATACATCCGAGCGGAGGAGGCTGACCGCACCCGTCGAGAGTTAGACGGAAGGCTCCGAAGAAGCCGCTCCCGAGGGACGCCCCGGGAGCTCGGAGGCCCGGGCCGTCTGCCGACCCTCGCCCGAATCCAAGGCCGAGGGGCGAGGCCACTCCCGAGCGGAGGTACACCCCTCTCCTCGCACCTCGGACGAAGATCCTCATGGAAATCGAGGGCGAGCGCTACCTTCGCCGACCTCCTCCTCAGAACCCGAGAGTCGTCCGAGACAAATCGAAGTACTGACAATTCCACCGCGAGCACGGGCACGACACAGAGGAGTGTCGCCACTTGAAGCGGGAGATCGAGGAGCTGATTAGGAGGGGTTACCTCAGGATGTTTGTCAAGAACGAGGCCCCCTCTGAAGGGCAGCCGCTCGTGGCCTTACCGCCCGTCCCTGCGATCGACAACCGCCCAACGGAGAAGCCCGTGGGCATGATCTCACGCGGGTCCGGTCGGGCGACGAAGAGAACCCGGGAAGTCGGGAACCCGGAGGATGTAATCCCTCTCCGGGGGGGGGAGGGAAATGACAATGTAAACAACGATGCCGTGGTGGTCGAGATGACCATCGCGAAGCATCCTGTACATCGAATCATGGTTGATAGTGGAAGCTCGGCTGACGTACTTTTTTACGACGCTTTCTCCCGCATGAACTTGTCCCACGATCAGCTGAAACCGGTGCACACCCCCCTGGAAGGTTTCACAGGGGACTCCGTGGGGGTCGAGGGGGAGATCACTCTCCCAGTCATCGCCGGATCCCCACCCCGGCAGGCGACCGTCCTAATAACATTTACCGTCGTCAGGCTCCCCTCGCCTTACAACGCCATCCTCGGGCGTCCCGGGCTCAACCAACTGGACGCCACAATCTCCACGAGAAGGCTGTTGGTACAGTTCCCCATGCCTTCCGGGCTCGGAGAGAAGAAGGGGACGACCCAGCCAGTCCCGCTCTGCCTTCAGACGGTCCCGGGCGCCAGGAGCACGGAGCTCGCCTATGACATCGACGACCTCGATCTGAGAGAGAAGGAACCCAGGAGAGGGCCCGTAGAGCGCCTGCTGACTTTTCCCCTTGGTTCGGATCCCCTGAAGACGGTGCAAGTCAGGGCCGAGCTCCCTGAGGGAGAACGAACCCGCCTGCTGGAGTTCCTCCGTGCCAACGCTGACGTGTTCGCCTGGTCAGCAGCTGACATGCCGGGCATCCCGCCCGAGGTCATCATGCACAGGCTAAACGTGGACCCAAATTGCCGTCCGGTCCGCCAGAAGAAGAGAAGCTTCGCCATGGAAAGGCAGAAGGCGATCAACGAGGAAGTGGAGAAGCTCCTCGCCGCCGGTTTTGTGCGGGAGGTCCAGTACCCCAGCTGGCTGGCAAACGTGGTCATGGTAAGAAAGAGTAGTGGTAAGTGGAGGATCTGTGTGGATTACACCGACCTCAACCGAGCTTGCCCAAAGGACAGCTTCCCTCTTCCAAAGATCGACCAGCTGGTCGACACCACCTCAGGGCATCGCTTCCTATCGTTCATGGATGCCTTCTCCGGATACAACCAGATCCGAATGAGCCCGGAGAACGAAGAGCACACCTCCTTCATAACTGACCGCGGAACTTTTTGCTATAGGATGATGCCATTTGGCCTCAAGAACGCGGGGGCAACGTACCAGCGCCTGGTCAATAGAATCTTCAAAGACCAGATCGGCCGCAACATGCAGGTGTACGTGGACGACATGCTGGTAATGAGCAAACCCGAGTCGGATCACGTGGCTGACTTGGTGGAGACCTTCGGCAACCTCCGATGCCATCAGATGAAGCTGAACCCGGCGAAGTGCGCCTTTGGCGTCTCCGCCATAAAATTCCTAGGATTTATGGTGATCCAAAGAGGAATCGAGGCCAACCCGGAGAAGGTCCATGCCATCTTGGATATGGAGCAGCCCGCCTCCAAGAAGCAAGTGCAGCAACTAACCGGCCGAGTTGTGGCCCTCAGCCGTTTTATCTCCAGGTCGGCGGACCGCTGCCGTCCCTTCTTCAAGGTACTGAGGAAGATGAATGACTTTGCTTGGACCGAGGAATGCCAGCAGGCCTTCGAGGAGCTGAAGAAGACCCTCGCATCGCCACCATTGCTGTCCAAGCCCGAGGAGGGAGAGGAGCTTATCCTCTATCTAGCGGTTACTCCGGAAGCCGTCAGCTCAGTCTTGGTTCGAACCGACGGCCAGGGGGCCCAGCGGCCGATGTACTATACCAGCAAACTTCTCCGTGATGCGGAGCTCAGGTATTCTCGGCCCGAGAAACTCATTTTTGCGCTAATAGTGTCTGCCCAGCGTCTCAGGCCTTATTTCCAAGCGCACCCCATCGCTGTCCTAACGGATCAACCGCTGAAAGCAGTACTCAGCCGACCCGACACCTCGGGACGATTGGCAAAGTGGGCACTGAAACTCAGCGAGTTCGACATTACGTACAGGCCAAGGTCGGCCATGAAGGCACAGGTGCTAGCCGACTTCTTGGTCGAATGTGCAGGCTTGGGCAAGGAGCCCGAGGAAGGCCCCTCAGGCCGGTCGATGGAGATAGGCACCGACGAGCCCGGAGAGGACACCTGGATCCTCCATGTAGACGGAGCCTCAAACTCCGGCGGGAGCGGGGCTGGGCTCATCCTTGCCAGCAGCAACGGGGTCGTCGCCGAATGCGTACTCCGTTTCCAATTCCCCGCGACAAATAACCAGGCGGAGTACGAGGCACTTCTTGCCGAACTGAGAGTCTCCCGCGAGCTGGGCGTAACCAACCTCAAGGCTTTCACTGATTCCCAGCTCGTGGCGGGGCAGGTGTCCGGGGAGTACGTCGCACATGACCCCCAAATGGCGAGATACTTGGAGCTCGTCAAAGAGGGCGCGTCCAGATTCCGACGCTTCAACATCTTCCATATCCCCCGCGGGGAGAACGCCCGCGCGGATGCTCTCTCTCGACTGGCGACCCTGCCGGACATGATGCTGGGACGCGCCTACGTGGAGCACCTTGAGGTCCCAAGCCTCGAGGCACCGGTGAAGGTCCACCAGGTCGGCCATGAACCCAGCTGGATAGACAAGTACGCCGCATACATCACCAATGGCACCCTGCCGGAGGACCGCGAGGCGGCTCGCCTCATCAGGAAGAAGGCCGTGCGGTTCGTCCTAATGGACGGGCAGTTGTATCGAAGATCCTACTCCTACCCCCTCCTCAAGTGCGTAGGACCCACGGAAGCTAAGCTTGTGCTCCAGGAGATCCACGAAGGCGTCTGCGGGAACCACGTGGGGGGCAGGGCATTGGCATACAAGGCCCTCCGTCAGGGCTACTTCTGGGAGACGATGAAGGAAGACGCCGCTGACTTCGTGAAGAAATGCGACCGGTGCCAGCGTCACGCCACGGTGCAACGGCAGCCCTCCAACCCAATCTCCCAGCTCTCAGCCCCCTGTCCGTTCGTCCAGTGGGGGATGGACCTCCTGGGCCCATTCCCGCCAGCGTCTGGCCAGCGGAAGTTCTTGATAGTGGCCATCGACTACTTCACGAAGTGGGTCGAGGCCGAACCCTTGGCGAGGATCACCGAAGCAAACGTCGCCAAGTTCTTTTGGAAGTCCATCGTCTGCCGCTTCGGCCTCCCCCACACCGTGGTCACTGACAACGGGCGCCAGTTCGACTGCCGGGAGTTCGAAGAATTCTGCAGCGACCTCGGAATCAATCATCGCTTTACCTCGGTGGCGCACCCCCAGACCAATGGGGAGGCCGAAGTCACGAACAGGACCATTCTTTAGGGCCTCCGCACGCGACTGTACCAGGCCAAGGGCAGGTGGGCCGACGAGCTCCCCAGCATCCTCTGGGCATACCACACCACCCCGAGGACGGCTACCGACGAAACCCCGTTCAACCTCGTCTTCGGAGCCGAGGCAGTCATCCCGATCGAGCTCAGCCTACCCACACTGCGTGTGGAGCGATATGACGAGACAGAAAACCCAGCCAGGATGATGCTCAACCTTGACCTTCTCGAGGAAACGAGGGACAAAGCCCGAATTCAAATGGCGGCGTACAGGCAACGCGTGGCCAGGTATTGCAACTCCCGAGTGCGGTCGAAGGTTTTCCGTCCCGGAGACTTGGTCCTCCGGCGCGCTGAAGCTTCCCAGCCACGGGAATGCGGCAAGCTCTCGCCCAACTGGGAAGGCCCATATCAGGTGGCAGAGGCCCTCCCTCATGGCGCATAATACTTGGAGGAATTGGGGGGTGCCAGGTTCCCCCGGACGTGGAACGCTTCGAACCTGAGGATGTACTATCAGTAATGTAAGGTTCCCTGCTCCTGTAATAAAGTTCCCCCGCTTCAAACACTCCCTTCTCACTTCGACAAGAAATCCCGGAGAACAGCTTAGCAAACCGCGCAAGGCTTGAGAAAGCCTGCAGCATCGAGCTCAGTCCAGAGATCCTGGGCTTCGGCCTGGAAGGTGGTGCAGAACCCAGTTCGTCCACACAAGCCCGGAGAACAGCTCAGCAAACCGCGCAAGGCTTGAGAAAGCCTGCGGCATCGAGCTCAGTCCGGAGATCCTGGGCTTCGGCCTGGAAGGTGGCGCAGAACCCAGTTCACCCATACAAGCCCGGAGAACAGCTCAGCAAGCCACGCAAGGCTTGAGAAACCCTGTGGCATCGAGCTCAGTCCGGAGATCCTGGGCTTCGGCCTGGAAGGTGGCGCAGAACCCAGTTCGCCCACACAAGCCTGGAGAACAGCTCGGCAAGCCGCGCAAGGCTTGAGAAAGCCTGCGGCATCGAGCTCAGTCCGGAGATCCTGGGCTTCGGCCTGGAAGGTGGCGCAGAACCTAGTTCGCCCACGAAAGCCCGGAGAACAGCTCAGCAAGCCGTGTAAGGCTTGAGAAAGCCTGCGGCATCGAGCTCAGTCCGGAGATCCTGAGCTTCGGCCTGGAAGGCGGTGCAGAAACCATGTCGCCTGCGCAAGTATGAGGGCGATCCCAAAGATGGATCCGCTTAAGGCCTACTTTGCCGCCACGCGATCCGGGAGGCCCCAACCTTCGATTTGAGCAATGGAAGGACCAGGCCTACAATCGCTTCAAGCATTCCATGCCAACATCTCAGAAAGAAGGAAAAAGAAAGGTGAGATGGGATGAACTCGAAATTTTATCAAACCAAAATTTCATTGATACAAAGGATCAGTACAAGCCGGGAGTCCCGACAGGTCGGGAGTCCCCAAAAGAAGAAAATACAGAAGAAGAAAAAGAAAAGACACTACAAAGAAGGAAGAAGGTGCCGGGCTCAGTGGGGTGCAGGGTCGGAGCCCTCTGCCGGGGGCGCAGGCGTTGCATCCTCGACTTTTACGGCGGCCGGCTCTTGAGGCTGCTCCGGAGCCGCAGTTCCGCTAGTCGACGACGCCGCAGGAGTTGCATCGGCCGTACCGGAGGCCCTGCTCTCGACTCCCTGCCTTCTGCCTCCGATCACCACCTCGCTGAGGTCGAGCTCGGGGAAGAGGGCCCCCACCTTCTCCCGGCACATCCGGAACCCCTTCAGGAAGGAGTCCACGGCGGCCTCCCGGACTTCCGACGTGTACTCGTCGGAAGCCCGGAATTTCGGGATGGCCTCCTGCGCCTCCCGCTTTGCGGCCTCCAGGAGTCCGTTGATGTACGCACTCCGGTCCCTCGCCGCGCTCGCGTCTCGCCGGGCCTCCTCCAACTGGCGCTCCAGCCACTGGGAGTGGGCCTGCAGGCGAGCCCTCTCCGCCACGTCCTCCTCCGTGTGGCGTTGGTGGGAGGTCCGCTCCTCCGACAAGGAAGCCTACAGCTCCTTGTTCCACCCCTCAGAACGTGCCAGGTCGGACTGGAGGGCCTGGTTGTTGGCTCGCAGCTCGACCCCCTTCTCCATGAGGTCTTTGACGTCGGCCGCGAGCTTGCCGAGCTTCTTCTCCTTCTCGGCATCCCTCTGTGCATTCCCTATGAGGAAGTTTCTCAGTAGGAGAACGTCGTTCCCGATCTGCGCCAACAAGAGCAAACCAGGTCAGGATAAAAGGAATTAGGTCTTGAAAGAAAAGGAAGGAAGGAGCTCGGGCTTACCGTGAAAAGCTGTGGGAGGATCCCGAGCAGGGCATCTGCGTAGTCCCGGCCGCCCCAAGCTCGGCGGTCCCGGGCGGTGGAGGCATACTCCATGATCTTCTCCGCGAGCCCTTTGTCATGGATGATCGAGTCCCGGTGGGTGATCACCGGTGTCGGAGGTGTCAGGCCGGCTCCTGCGCTGGCCGCCCCCTCAGCTGATTCCGCGGTCGATGGGCCGGCGGAGGCCACCGGCTGCATTGTCGAGGCAGCGGCGATGACGGGACCGGCACCGGATGGAGCTGCAGGCGGTGGAGCCCTCTCAGCAGCGGCGCCAGCAGGTCACGCGGTCGAGGCATCAGCGGCCCCGCCCTGGGGCAGCCTGGGCGGGGGAGCGACAGCAATCGGGCTGGGAGCGGTCACCGCCACGACCTCCCGGCTCGCCTCAGTACGAGCCCTCTTCGCCGCGGGCTCGTCCACCTCGATGACATCTCGCTGGGCTGCGCCCTCCAGGAGGTTCTCCAGCGAAAACTTCATCCCTGCAACACAAAGGAATAGAAAGTCAGCCGGCTCGGTCTTGAAGAAAAAGGCGGCAGAAGTCAAAGTAGGGCCGAATCTCACCAATCTCGCGGATGGGACTGATCCCGGCCTCAAAAAGATTCTGCTCCGAAAGCAGAACGTCGAGTGCCGGGACCACGTCACTCAGGAGCTGGGAGTAGGACTCCTGGTCCGCCGACTCGACCCGAGAATTCCGGTTCGGAGTCCGGTCCGGTTCACTCCAGGCCCAGTCGACATCTTCGACTGAGGCGAAGAAAAATCGGCTCTTCCAGCCCTTCACCGAGGAAGGGATGTCGAACTGGAGACACCTGGGCCGGGACGAAATATACCACCAGCCGTCATCGGTGGAGCACTTCTTCAGGGTGAACAAGGCCCTGAAGAGGGAGAAACGGGCAACGAACCCGTGGAAGTGACGGAAGACAATGAAAGAAAAGATGACTCGGATGGCGTTGGGAGCCAGCTAGGCCGGGACAAGCCGGAAATGGCTGAGGAAAGAAAGAAAGAAGGGGTGCAGAGGAAACCGAAGACCCCCAAGGAGGAAGTCTTCGTAGAAGGCTATGCGGCCGGGGCCACTCATGGTGACGCGCTCCCCGGACCGCGGAACAAACAAGTGAATGGACCCCGGGATGCCGTAAGCATCCCGGAGCAGAGAAAGATCGCCTTCGGTCATGGTGGAGGCATGACCGGAGGGACCAGCAGGAAGAGAAGGAGGAGCAGGAAGAGAAGGAAGAGCCGGAAGAGAGCGAAGAGGCACGGCAGGAGCAACCGGAGGAGGTCGGATCCCCCTAGGGATGCCAATGGTGACACCCCCGGGTTGCAGACACCGACGGATCTCCTCCGGGATCGTCTCCTCATCTGAGGAGGAAGAAGATGGAGTCCTCGGCCGGGATGGACGGGCCTCATCCGGGTTGGAAGAGACATGGCGACGGCGCGCCATGGAAAAGAGAAGAACGGAGGATCAAAGAGAAAAGAAAAAGAAAGGGAAGGAGGGGAGCCGGAGAAGATGAGGGCACTCACCGAAAATACGCCAGACGAGCGCAGGGCAACAGGAGTTAGCCTGCAGCAAACCGTCCACGAAGCAAGGGGAAAAGGCCTCGTTCTGGAAAGTCCCCTCCCTTTCAAACTCTGCGGACAGCGACCGTACTCGTCATTCCGCCTCGGGCCACTGGATGATCGCCACGTGGGCGCACGCCCGACATCGACGCCTCGTTAGCAGAGCAACGGCCTCTGCCTCGAAGAGACGCATTTATTGCGGGCAAGTGGGCGACGCGTGGCGGCTCCCCATAGGTTTTCAGTCGCATCGAGCCACGGCGACGAGGATCGTGGCAATTATGATGCAAGATCTTCGCCTCCCCACGTCATGTCCGTATTTAATCCCGATGTTCCGTTCTACGACGCCCCGACGGAACGGCGGGCTGGGGGGCAACTGTTACAGCCGTGACAGTGACGTGGCCAGGCTCAGGTACCACCAAATGCGCTCGGGCCATATGGAGGCTTCTTCGGCCGAGTCAGCGCCACGTCTTCAAGACCAGGTTCGACAAGACTACAGCGCCCGATAATTCTCTAAGGCAAACTGCCCCTGCCGAGGTCGAGCTCGGATCGGAGCTCCTCTACCAACTCGATGGCGCCCAAGCCCAGAGATATCCGCCCAAGTGAGGTCGGCCAAAGCCAGGAGGCCTCCTGCCACCTCGCCAGGTGTCCACCCAGGAGGAGTCCGCCCGGGCCGAGGTCGGCCGACCCTTCGCCCTTCGCCCTTCGCCAGGTGGCCTCCCGGAGACGGGCCCACCTCGGCCGAGACCAGGCGACCTCCTGCCACCTCGCCAGGTGTCCACCCAGGAGGTGTCCACCTAGGCCGAGGTCGGCTGGTCCTTCGCCCCTTTGCCAGGTGGCCTCCCGGAGACGGGTCCACCTCGGCCGAGACCAGGCGACCTCCTGCCACCTTGCCAGGTGTCCACCCGGGAGGGGTCCACCTAGGCCAAGGTCGGCTGGTCCTTCGCTCTTCACCAGGTAGCCCCCGGAGACGGGTCCACCTCGGCCGAGGTCAGGCCGCCCGTACGGAGAAGATCTCAAGGAAGAGTCGCGGGCCCCGAGGCCATCCCTCGGGCCGTATGAATCCCAGACGGCACCCCGTACGGAGGGCGGCGGCACGCGGAACATCACTTGCATCGGCCCGACAAGCTCCACAGCCGAGGGGCACGATTCTGACAGAACAGGCCCTATAGATGGATGGCGCCCACGCTTGGGAGAGAGAGCGCTCTCGCTGGGCCCGAGGCTTGACCGGCCGCCTTGTCAGCGCCGCCCTCCCTTTTTCTCTTCTGTCTTTGCCTTTTCCCTGCTGGGCTCGGCGGACGAGGTCGGAAAGCCGCCTGGCCCCCTTTCACCGAAAAGGGAAAAAAGAAGAAGACAGGGGAGGGGAGTCTCCCAGGAGGAAAAGACAAGTGCACGACGAAAGGAGATAAAGAGGGAGGAATCTGGGGACAACGAAGGTAAGCGAACAAGCCTGGGGACAAAGGAGAAGCAACGGCAAAAGGCCTCGCTCCGGAGAGTGAAAACCAGAGATCCCGAGAGGGAATCACTGGGCGTGAGCTCGGCAAGGAGGCCCAGCCGAGATTCTGGTCCCCAGAGCATCTCTCTCTCACTAGTAAACTCTTTAAGTCTGGAACCCTTTCGGGGGTCCGTCTGGAGAGTCTGTTTCTTCTCGTCGTCTACTGACTTGACCGTCGGAGCTCCCTCGCCGGGATCCCCGGCCAGGGTCCTCTAACTCCTTTTTCGTAGGTTCGCCGCAGGAAGGGAGGCTCCCTCGCCAGGCGGTCAGGAGGGATCGGCGGATCCGTGGCACGGGCGCGGCGACGAGAGCGGCAACAATGTCCATCATGACTTTTAAGATTTAAAATTTTGCACTTTTTCAGATTCACACATCGTGAAATATTTGAGGCATATCCATCAGGAACTTTGATATTCTTTAAAACTGTCAGGAAGAGATCTTTTTCTCAACTAGACATTGTATAACATGCATGAGGGATATAAGTTCTATCATTTGCAAGCATTTGTGGATGAAGTTCATGTCGGATGCCCATTTCTTTTAAATCAAGATGCGCCTTCATGTTATCTTTAGTCTTTCCATCAAGATTTAATATTGTTCTAATCAAATTATCACAAACATTCTTTTCTATATGCATAACATCAAGATTATGCCAGAGTATATTATGTTCCTAATAAGGTAAGTCAAAGAATATGATTCTTTTCTTCCATAATTGTTTAGTATGCTGAGGGGTAGTTGCTGTGATTATATCATCATCATTTTTAACTTCAAAGAAATTATCCGGATTCTCGAACATTACCGTATCTAAGGTGCAAGTATTGACTTCCTCCGATACTTCTTCTTGTACCGAAGTCTCAACATCATTTCTTCCTCGCTTTTTAGAGGACTTTATCATCTTGCCGTAACTGTATCTGATACTAAGCATTTGTCTACGAATATCAGAACTACAAGATAGAATTGGAGCAGATCCCAACTCTATAGTACCATCAAATAAATCCTTCTGAAATTGAAATGGATAATTTGCCTCCAACCATCGACGATGTCCCATATAATAGAACTTTCCTCCATGTTTTAACCAAATTGAATGGATTGATTCACCACAAGAAGGACATGCAACTCGTCCCTTAATGCTCCAGCTAGATAAATTAACATATGTAGGAAAATCGTTAACGGTCCATAATAGAGCTGCCCGCAGATTGAATGTTTGGCCATTCGAAGCATCAATCGCACTGATACCCTCCCACAGTTGTTTTAATTCATCTATTAAAGGTTGTAAGAAAACATCAATATCATTGCCTGGATCCTTATCACCTGGAATGACCATTGATAAAATAAGTGAAGACTGTTTCATGCATATCCATGGTGTCAAATTATATGGAATCAGTACAACTGGCCAGGTGCTATAGACAGAACTTAAGGTCCGAAATGGATTGAGTCCATCACTGGTTAAACCTAGCCTGACATTACGAGCATCAGATGCAAAATCAGGATGTTTGTCATCAAATGCTTTCCATGTTAAACTATCCGCTGGGTGTCTCAGCATTCCATCTTTTGTACGGCTTTCATCATGCCATCTCATTGACGAAGCTGTCTTTGATGATGCATAAATCCTTTTCAATCTAGGTACAAGAGAAAAATAGCGTAATACCTTCGCCGGCTTTTGTTTAATTTATATTGCATCCAATTCATCTAATCCCTCATTCTCATTTTCTTTTTGCTTCGTCCATCGTGAACATCCACAAATATGGCACGACTCTTGATCGGCATGTTCTTCCCGATATAATATATAATCATTTGGACAGCTATGAATCTTTTCGTATCCAAGATCCAATTCCTTTACTAGTTTTTTGGCTTCATAACAAGATGTTGGTAAACTAGTACTTTCAGGAAATGCATCCTTTAACAACTTGAGCAGCATAGTAAAATTCTTGCCAAACCATCCATTCTAGTATTTTATATGAAACAAATGCACAAGAAAAGAAATTTTTGAAAAGTTCTTGCAACCTGCATATAATTCTTGATCTGCATCTCTTATCAGCTTCTGATAACGATCCGTTCCAACATTAGTCAGGGGTATCGGCTCTCTATCATGTATAAATTCAGTAAATATAGGATCCTCAGGTAACCTAGCTGCTACTTGTCCTCCACTGCAATCTCCAAGATGTTGAGCACCATATTCAAAAGCATCTCTGAGCAAACCCCTGATATCATCATCTCTTGCAAGATTTTTTTGTTGGTTACTGGATCCAAAATCAGATATATGTTCCATGTTAGAGGTTTGGTTACATGTAGATTGTAACCTTGACTCTCCATGAAAAAACTACTCAATATAACCTCTTAAAAAATCATTCCATACCAAATGTTCTTCAACAATATTTGGATATAGAGAACTGGAATTTACATATTTTTGGCATGGACATAAAATCTTTTCACTGGTACTACTCTCCATACCAAATTTAATGAAATTCTATACTCCATCCAGATATTCTTTGCTATTCCTCGGTTTAGTTATCCAACTTTTATCCATTGTAAGAAAAATCTAACTGAAATAAACAAATATTTAAAATAAGTTTATTCAATAGATCAATTACAATATTATTAAATGCACCCTATCACCAACTAATAGGTAAAGAGGTCCTATCCCATTCAAGAATTGCATTAATTATATAGGTCATTTACAGTAACCAAAGGATACGCAATAGAAGTTCCAGAAAAATTTTGGCAGCATTTTCCCTTAGTTCTCCCCATACAAATAAATATGTATGAGGAGAACTAAAAGAAAATGATATCCGAAATATATCTGGAACTCTATCCGTACCGTTTGATTACTGTAAGCACCTATAAAATTATTTGCAATTCTTAAACTGTCCAAACTGGACATTCAATTGATCACTGTACATATTTCTCCCATCCGTACAAAAATAAAATAATTGTACGGATGCTGTAGAATATGTACTTTAATCAATTGACGGGTCTATGTTTCTATGCAATGCAAGTTTTTTAAAAAATATATAAAATATCACAATTAATCGTAACAAAGCTACAGATGGTATTGAAATCAAAGATTTTTAATAATGAAACTAACCCTAAAGCATAACATGTTCAGTAAGATGCAGGTATATACCAAGAAATTTATAAATAAACAGAAATAATCTACTAAGAAAAAAAACAATAAATAATAAAAAATAATGTACATACCATGATTTAATAATAGCAATTTTAGTATTGTAGTGCACCCTTCTTATTGGAAAAGAAAGGAACAAGATAATAGTGTAATAATGTTAGGAGCCTTTGTTTATGGATGGGGCAATTAGAAAAAGGTTGGTCTAGAATGCTTGGCATGAGTATAGATAATATGGTCGTTCTCATATTGAAGTTCTATAACTGAGAAAACGGCTTCATTCAATACAAGTCCTTATCATTAGTAGCAACTCTAATTTATCAACATTAACTGTAAGTTATTTTAGTATCGGATATTGTGCTGGGTAGACGTTAGTCTACTAATAATTATGGCTAGGTTAGGTAAGCTCATCAGCATGTCCAATAAAACAAGGAGTTATCTATCCATAAATACACGTACCATATAATATGTTGCTTGGCAATTAAAATAATTAAGATATGATTAAGGCTGCAAATGGGTCGGGTTAATCCATGGCCCGACTCGACCCGATTCATTTAGATCCGATCCAAGCTGCAAGTGCACAATGCACTAGATTTGATAAATATAGGTAATTTTATTCACATAGTTTGATGTTTTGGCCAATGATACCAAAAAATGCCGAAGATGAGAGCTTAATAGCAATTATATGATAGTTGATTATGTCCAATTAAAAGCCTATCACTTTTCCCATTTATGAGGAAGTGCCAAGAAAACTAGCTCATTTCTCATAAAACTTAGAGAAGGGATTGTGGGAAACTAGGTTATTAACATGCTTTTGGATGAAACACCCCATGCCAAGTAAGTAGGTAAGGCACCTTATTCTTTTTTTAGAGTTATGATAGTTATTTACCCACCACTGCATAGTTATTGAAACATGATGGGAAATTGACCCAGCTGAAGGTCTAGGTCGTCGGATCACTAGTCCAACTATTAGATCAATTAAGTGGAACAAATTTACACTAAAAAAATAATTTTAAAAATTAAAAAAATTTAAAAATGAAATCAATATAAAATTAAAATGTCTAATTTGTTGCTTAGGTTCTATTTGAGTTACATGGATCAATACTCTATACTACTCCCTAAGTGTCTCATAAGAAGAAAATAATTAATCATGAATCATGATTGTCTCATAAGAAGATAATAATTGTGAATCATTTATTTTTAAAATTATAAAAAATTATATTGATACAGCCGTTACGATGATGTGGCGTGTCTCAGATTTCGCCGGACGTGATCCGAACCACGTAGATTTTTTCGGCAGAACGGGAACGGTCCAGCAAGGTCGGATGTGGGTCCACCGCGGCCGAAGTCGAGGTCGGGCCTGGCTTTCCTGCTCCTTCGCCAGGTGGCGCTCGGACACGGGTCCACCTCGACCGAAGTCAAGCGCTCCTCTGCCGCTTCGACTGGTGTCCGCCCTGAAGGGGTCCACCTCGGCCGAAGCCGGCGGCCCCTTGCTCCCTCGCCGGGTGGCGCCCAGAGACGGTTCCACCTCGGCCGAGGTTGAGCCGGGCCTTCCTGCTCCTTCGCCAGGTGGCGCCTGGACACGGGTCCATCTCGGTCGAAGTCGAGCGCTCCTTTGCCGCTCCGCCAGGTGTCCGCCCAGGAGGGGTCCATCTCGGTTGAAGCCGACGGCCCCTTGCTCCCTCGCCAGGTGGCGCCCAAAGACGGTTCCACCTCGGCTAAGGTCGAGCTGGGCCTTCCTGCTCCTTCGCCAGGTGGCGCTCGGACATGGGTCCACCTCGATCAAAGTCGAGCGCTCCTCTGCCACTCCGCCAGGTGTCCATCTAGGAGGGGCCCACCTTGGCCGAAGTCGGCGGCCCCTTGCTCCCTCGCCAGGTGGCGCCCGGAGACGATTCCACCTCGGTCGAGGTCGAGCCGGGCCTTCCTGCTCCTTCGCCAGGTGGCGCCCAGACACGGGTCCACCTCGGCCGAAGTTGAGCGCTCCTCTGCTGCTCCGCCAGGTGTCCGCCTAGGAGGGGCCTACCTCGGCCGAAGCCGGCGGCCCCTTGCTCCCTCGCTAGGTGGTGCTCGGAGACGGTTCCACCTCGGTCGAGGTCGAGCCGGGCCTTCCTGCTCCTTCGCCAGGTGGCGCCTGGACACGGGTCCACCTCGGTCGAAGTCAAGCGCTCCTCTACCGCTCCGCCAGGTGTCCACCCAGGAGAAGTCCACCTCGACCGAAGTCGGCGGCCCCTTGCTCCCTCGCTGGGTGGCGCCCAGAGACGGTTCCACCTCGGCCGAGCTGGGCCTTCCTGCTCCTTCGCCAGGTGGCACCCGGACACGGGTCCACCTCGGCCGAAGTCGAGCGCTCCTCTGCCACTTCGACAGGTGTCCGTCAAGGAGGGGTCCACCTTTGTCGAAGTCGGCCCTGCATGGTGAGGCCGTCGAGAAGCAGGGGCACGAGTTTCGAGATCGCCACTCGGGCAGCACGCACAGTACCTCGCGAGGAGTGCCGGTACAGTCGGCAGTGACATGCGAAACCTCGTTTACATCGGTCCGACGGGTTCCGCAGCCGAGAAGCGGAGTCCTGGTAGACAGGACCCTGCAACGGATGTTGTCAATGCCTGGAAAGGAGGGCGCTCGTGCTCGGCCAAAGGCCTGGCCGGTGTCCTCGCTCTCCCCTTTTCTCACTGGGCCCTCTCCCCTTTTCTCGCTGGGCTCGGCAAGCAAGACAAGGAGGCCACCGGGTTCCTGGACCCGAAGGGAAAAGGGGAAAGAGAGAGAGAGAAAAAGGTGAAAGCGTAGAGGGAGCCTCCCAAGGGTGGGAGGCCGGAGGCAGTGTGATGGGATAAAAGGATGGGAAGAGCGGATAACCAGGTAAGGGAAAAAAGGCTGGGAAAAAGAAAGGCACCAAGAGTAGGATCCAAGATCCCGAGAGGGGTCCCTCGGTGCAAGCTCGGTGAAGGAGCTCGGTCCAATTTTCACTCTTCCAAAGACCTCTTTTGCTAAGATCATCTCTAAGCCTGGGACTCCTTCGGGGGCCCACCTTAGAGATTCTGTTCCATCTCGCCATTTTCTAACTTGATCGTCGGAGCTCCCTCGCCGGGATCCCCGGCCAGGTTTTCTGACCTTGTTTTGCAGGATCGGGAGCTCGGAGACCTCGAGGCGAGACGGTCCGAGTCTGGCACCAGCTCTGAAGTTACAAGCCGCGGTGGCGAGATCGGCAACATATATAAACATAGAAAACACGTGAAACTTGCTGATGTTTTAGAAGACTCAGAGTATCAATGGGGAAAGTAACCCATTAACCTAATCCAAAGCCGATTCAAGGTGATCTAGGTTAACGAAAGAAAAAAATCTCAAGCTATTCAACTTGAGTTCTAGGTTTTAGAAGATTCATGCACAAAAATTTGAAACCCCAACCAACTATATGCATACGCATAATCTATATGCATATACTCACTTGCGCACTTATGGATACATATATATATATATATTCGTATTCTACAAAAACAAAAATAACAACAAAAATTAATGGATCGAGAAGAAAAAAAAAACCTGTGAGATACAACAAAGGCCGGTGGAGAGGGAGGGGCTTCGATCGGTGGGCCGGTAGGGAGGAGGTGTTGGTCGGCTCGGGCAGTGCACCGGAGATGGAGGAGGAAGAGGGAGGAGGAAGAAATTTTAGGGACGGCGGCGGAAAACTAGGGCTCGGGCTAGGAGAGGATGTTTAAGAGAAGTCTGGCGATGCTTTTCGCCGACGCTTTTAAGCGTCGACGGGTTGAAAGGAATTGCCGACGCTTCTAAAAAGCGTCGACGGGTTATGGAAAATTGCTGACGCTTTTAAGCGTCGACAGATTTGGCTTGCATGGATGGCGATGCTTATAAGCATCACTAAATATGCACTAATTTCTGACACTTATAAGCGTCGACAGATTTCAAAGCTTCCCGACGCTTCCAGGAACCATCGGCGGGCTCCTAGGTCTTCGTGTTTTACTGTAGTGAAGGTGGAGCAAAATAGAGGAAACGGGGCGGTGGATTAATCGGGCGTTTTCGCACGCACCGCCCTCCGTTACCCGCATGGTGATGGACCGGGGGTCCTCCCGGAGATCATGCCGGGCTGCTCCGCTTGCGTGCCTCGATCATCGCCCTGCTGGGCGTTTGACCTCCAGCTGACGAGTTTGCCCTACTGACTCGTCTAACTCGACTGAGTCGAGGCCGAGCCAGGGCATGAGCGGTTGCTACAATACTTGTATATGTCTCGCGAACATGTTTCTGAAGAAATGAGCTGTATCCAGCTTTTCTTTCTCTCTTTTTTTTTTCCCTCAAATTTGGGTAGACTCGACCGGCATTTTTGACTGAAGAAAGAAGATGAAATCTAATACAGGCACTCGCCACCCTTGGAAATCAAAGTTTTCATGTAGGAAATTGTTATATATTGAAACAGTTGTACTCCATTTCTTAGTACTAGAAACTACGAATCATTACATTTTGGATTTGCACAAAACTAAATTTTCTTTGAGGACGCTCAAAATTCCATCGTCTTAGTTTTACCCCTTTGAAACCGCCACGACGGGCTGACCAGGCTTGTCTGGAACGTCAATCTAAGTAGAGCAACGACTGAGAGGATGAATTTAGTGGACTGGCCCAATTTAGCTTTGACTTCGTAGCAGGCTCTAAAAAAATTGACGGTATTGTTTCCTAACTGGTTATTAATGATCATATCTTTGTTCATGTAATAAGTAATATCGTAATAATTACGTACCAAATGACCGCAAATAACAAAAAATATTTTTATTATTTCATGACAACCATTGTGACGAGGTAATGTGTAAACAATTACATAATGGGTGGCTCCTAACCGAAATAAACCACCACTAGAATATTATTTTCAGTCAGTTTCGGTACCATGGATGTGGATACTATACGCACGCACCCTGAGGAGTAGGCACCAAACAAAATTTTCACAGGAGCTTTCCTTAACATTTTTTTGGATAATGCTAAACATGAAACCACATGAATAACCTCTCCAAAAACCAAGATTGATGTCCGCTAGAAATATCGAGAGTAACGAGCTTAGATGATGTACATGTCCAATTATAAGCAAAAGTTCCGGTGTAACATTAGTATTACTCTTTCTGGCATTACATAATCGTTTTGTCAATGCTGTCTTAGTCCAACAATTCTCAAGAAAAATATAGGACATATCGACTTTCGTTACTGTGATTGGAAAAGTTGGGCTACCATGATGGCGACGATCCGGTTTCTCACGCAAACCTCTTTTTGCCATGGTTAGATCTTTTGCTAGAAAAGTTCAAACCGAATCAAACGACAACCAGCCTTATCAATTGACCCTGTCAAATTTGCCGACGAACAAAAATGGGCCCCAGACGACAGCCAAACGCGGAATCTAAAAAGCAGCCGCAATCGCGGAAGTCTCCTCTGGACCTCAAGGCTTTCGAAATTGACATCATAAGCCTCCCATGGTCTTTGCAAAGTTTGGCGGACCACGAAAGTACGTATTACTTCATGGTTGGCCCCACAAAATCCCCTCCCAAGCGCAGCCCCACAGTATCCCTGCTCAAAGAATGGATGGTATATTTCCCGTATCCATTGTTACCGTTAGCTGTTTCTGGCAACAGCAACGGCATGTTTCTAAATTTGAGAGCCGCCTTTCCTGCATCCTAACTGATTGCCATATTATTTATGGGGACATATGGACTGTAGAATACAAAACTATATACCATTCTCTAACTTTGCTGGGACTATTCCTACCAGTTCGTCACTCTGCCATTCTTAGCTTGGCAATCTCTCTCCCTCTCTCTCTCTCTCTCTCGCTCGCTCTATTTATTTCAAACAAACAACTCTTATGTCGTACCACACTCGGGAAAAACTATGGGTACCAGTCATTCTGGCCCTCCATAACTGACCTTATTTAAATTATACTGTACACAAAATGCCACACCAGCTTCAAATGGAGTAGCTCCACAGTGAGACGTTGCCGTCGCTCTCTTCCTCATCGACGTTCATCGGCGGCGGATCGATCAGCAACCCCTCAGCCATGTCCAGATACCCTTGCATCCCAAAATCGAGCCTATCGTCCATGTAGAAAGGGTCATCAACCGCCGCCAGCGATGGTCCCGCTGTCATCGCCATTGCCGCATCCTCCGTGCTTTTAGTAGCGTCTGACTCGGCCGTTGGCCGGAAGGCCTCCGCGGCCTCCACGGCGGCCCTCTGGATGTCCTTCGGGTTCGACGAGCTCGGAACGCGGCAGAGCCACGCAGAGTCGGCAAAGTTGAGGCAGGCCGACCGGCCTCGAAGGGCCATGGCGGCCACGTCGTGCGCCCGTGCCGCCATCTCGGCGGTGGGAAACGTCCCGAGCCAGATCCTCGACTTCTTGTTGGGCTCGCGCACCTCGCAGACCCACTTGTCGGCGTTCCGGCGCCGAACGCCCTTGTAGACCGGGTGCCGTGTCTCGCGAAACTTGGTCCGCCCCGCCCGCCTCTTCGGAGGGGCCGACCACACAGTCGTGTATGTCTCCTCGTCCGACGCCGACCTCCGGGCCATCGGTGAGTCCAAGGAGTCGCTACTGATGCTCTCCATTGCCAGTTTCTTGTGGAATGTTCGAGTTGCGAAGTGTTCGCAGTGGCAGTGACCGTTGGGAGGTTAAGGGGGAGCATATAAGTGGCGGGGAATTGGGTCGTTTTCTTACGCGGCACACGGATTGCCAGCTTGGGGCTCGATGGAGGAGCCAGCTGGGTTGGAACCAGAAGGCCAAGACTTGGTAAGGACGTGGGATTATGGGCGGACGGGACTTCCGGGCCAAGGGGTTTGGGCCATTTCGGGCTGCGATCTTTTGACGTTATGGGGGCTGATGTGATTGGGTGTCTACTCGTACTCGCTTTCGGGGACCAGTTCAGACTTCGGGGAAGCAAGGATGAGATGGGGCCCGGTGAGCCTAATTGCTTGCCAAAATAATTGCGTGCACACAGGGCTACGTTGATGCGGGCCACCAATCGCCGTGCTGTACTGCGGTGGACCAGCACCGAGACGAGCGCACGATAAAAGGAAACCACGATCATACGCCCCGGTGGTTGGCGGTGCACCAGCGTGGCCGTACACGAATTGCACGCAATAATTCACCGTTTCTTTAGAGGGGACGGAACGAACAGGGATCACGGACGTTTTCGGTTGGGTTGGGACCAGGGATGCGATGGCCCATGTGGCTTACTGGCTTATGACGGGCTAGTTGGGACTTGGAGAAGGAAAAAGGGGTTGGCCGTTTCCTTGGTGCGCGCTGCAAAAAGGAAAAGTTTACCGGACGGCGTGGGAGTATTCAACAAGAATTCATGGGCAGGATAAGCTTCCGGCTATGGAGTTTTTTTTTTTTCAAAATAATATTTTTTTTAAAAAAATATTTATTAAAATAAAATTATATGAAATATATTTATAAAATAAGATTATTTGAATGATTGGATTATTACATCAAAAATTGTAGGTTGTAGTTTTGAAATCATAAATAAATTTCAAATTCTAAAATAAAAATTTAAAAAATATTAAAAATATCATAATAAAATAAAAAAAATTTAAAAATAAAAAAATTTCATAAATTATATCGAGGCCTCGTCTTAATCCCTGGTCACCTTTTTCCAAACAAAAAATTTTAAAAATATTATAAATATTTAAAAATAAAAAAATATATAAATAAAGTCATAGATTGTTATCTTAATAATATTATAAAATAAAATTTATCATAATATATAATAAATTATATCAAATTAGAATTATATATTATAATATATTTTATGATGTTCATCGGTCGTAGCGTTCATGGCATCGTACCTAGTACTATCGTGTGGCATGATGAGATGGAGCATCAATTGAGTGGCGGGATGGGAGGCGATGAGGTACGAGCGTGGCGATGTTGGTGCAAGCCTGGGACATGATCGGCACCCACCCACCTATGCCCCCCGAGACCCAATCGTGCTGCATGACGGGTCCAGGTGCCAGACCGATGTGTAGCTCCACCGCACACGACTCCACCACATGTGGCTCCACTGCATGCAACATCCATCGATGCAGCAAGGATGAGAGCGGCCACCGAGACGGCAACAACTGTCCAACACGTCACTAGCATCTGGTACTTCCTCTCTCTCTTGTTATCTCGCACTCTTATTCTCTTACATATTTTAATAATTTATTTAAAAATAAGTAAGAGAGTAAGAGAGCAAGACAACGGTAAGAGAGAGAGGAAGTACCGGATACTGGTAATGCACTGGGTGGCTATTGCCATCCCGGTAGTCTCCATCAGCCTTACTACATCGATGGATGCCATATGTGGTGGAGCCACGTGCTGGTCTGGTGGCTGGACTCGTCGTGCAGTACGATCAGGTCTCGGAGGTACGGGCGGGCAGGTGCTTGTGCTTCGGGCTCACATCAACATCGTCGAGCACATGCCCCGTCACCTCCGACCCCGCCATTCAATGAATGTCCCATCTCGTGTGCCGCACTGATGGCACTAGGCATGATGCCGCTGCCACTGCAATCGATGCACATATATCATAAAACTATATTATAATATTTAATATATATTATAATATTTTTTATAATATTATTAAGATAACAACATGCAACTTTACTTATATATTTTTAATTTTTTTAATATTTTTAAAATTTTTTTATTTGAAAAAAAAAAAAAAGAGGAGGTGTAGGATTAAAGTGAAGCTGTAGGCATGATTTGTGGCTTTACTTAAGATGAAGCTACATGTATGACTTATGGGCTTACTGTTTTTTTAAAAAAAAATATTTTGTTATGATATTTTGGATATTTTTAAATTTTTATTTCAAAACTCAAAGCTACATGTCCGAAAAAATAATTTTTTTTTACAAAACTTTTTTTAAATAAATATTTATTAAAAAGATATTTTGAAAAAAAAATTCCATGTTAATGGCCAAGTATCGCGTTAATAACTATGTCTGTCTGAACACAATCAGACGAGTTCTGGTGATCGAGGTGTAACCGGATGAAGGCGATAATAAATTTTTTATAAATTCTGAAAAAAAAATTATAATTTTGATATGGCAAAACTTTTTTTTTAAAAAAAAAGTAGAAATGAAAAAAGAGATTTTTAAAGAGAATTTTGTTCCATATTTAAATCATCTGGCTCCCGAAAATACTTCTACAACTGATGTTGCTGGGAATTTTCACTCCAGGTGAAGATCTTAATTTTTGTAGTTTGACCTATATTTCTAGAATAATGTGCTACCAAACTATTTGATCAACTTGGATACAAAGGATAGGTTTGTACAACATTGGTTAGAGTTTAGATCCAGTTTGGGAGCGAAACGTGAAATATAGGTCCCAACCTAGCAAGTCTGATTTTATACAAATTGAGACACTTTTATTACTACACAGTGATTTTTCTTCACAGGTATTATGATATCCCTATTTTATTTCAATTAATTAATTATTTTATAAGATTATATCTGATGGCAAGATGAGTCTTCGGCTTCACGCTGATATCTTCTCGTTACTGATCCTAAGTCTTCGGCTTCGTATCATAACTTCAGTCCGAAGGCGATACTTGATTGTCTGGGAAACAAATTGATTACTATCTTCGATTTCGTGCATCCGCATTAATCCGAAGACTATGCCTAAAGTATACGATTTCGCATCTATGATCCAGGATGCTTTCTCTGTCTTCATATTCATATTATTATTCTTGTTCGGAGATTGTACTTATTATCTTCGGCCTATTATCTAAAGGAGATTATACACCGGGTCTTCGGCTTCGTATTTTTATCTCAGTCCGAAGACGATGTTGAATGTCTTCGGCTCCGTGCAATTATCTTGATCCAAAAACTTATCTCTCGAGCAAATATCTTCAACTTTACTCCTTCAACCTAAAGATTGTAAGTATTTATTTTTATCGTCTAAGAAAGATCCGAAATATAAAGCTGACATTCCCTTCAGGAGTACTACTAAAGACAATGTAAAGATCACTTCGGATCAATGCTTAAAGAGGAGGATTTTGGAACACGTGGGGTCCCTGGATAAATGGTTGAAATCTATTTAGGTTGTTGCAACCACCCACGTGGTCCGAAACCTCAAATTAAACAAATCCCGGGTATAACGGCTTTTCCGACAACCACTACTTGCAGTTAAGAAATGGTTGCGCTTGGCAACCTCTGTAACCGTAAGTAGTTACGTTGGAGCCTATAAATACTGGTAAGAGGGGACGCTCTAGGGATCCGGACTCGGGGGCTTGTATATCATTTTTCGATTTCTTTCTTTCCCATCTTTGCTTCTACAAGCTTTCTATTCTGCTGTTGCTTAGGTCTCTTCTGACTTTGGCATCGGAGTATCCCCCGTCGGAAAACCTCTAGTCAGGGATCTGTGTTGCAGGTTCTAGTTCACGACGGCCTAGTGGCGAAAGGATCACTCCATCCGCTCGAGGGAGATTCAGTGTCAACAGATTGGCGTGCCAGGAAGGGGGAGAGATTTTTCCCTGATCGAAGGAAAGCTTTACTCGGAAGCAGAAACGGTGAAAGGGAAAGCCCGAAATGCTTCCACAAGTCAGGCCCAACCAGGAAATGACCTTCCGACATGTAATTTCCTGGCAGATCAAGGAGGGCCTTCCATGATAATGGTGGGCCAGCAACAGTTCGAAGATCTTCAGAATAAAATTGAAGCCCTGACAGCCTTGGTCCATCATCTACATGAGGCTGTAGCTCAAAAGCAGCCACCACCTCCAGCAGTTTCACACTCTGGCCGACAATCTTTGAAAGAGGGTCGACATCAGGAAATCACTCCCAGTTTTTCACAAGTCCAGTCATCTCGTGGTCGCCATGCTTCTCCATCAGATTGGCAAGCCTGGGATCACAATGAGAAGAAAAGAGTCTGGCGATCTCCCTCTATTTCTTTCAGAAATCTTGCTTTGAAGGAGGAAAGGCAGAAGGAGATCAATTATGAATTTGAAGAGAGGTTCAAATCCATGCAAGCACAGATTGCAAGAGTCATGGATCTAAGAAGAAACGATGAGGTCACATCTTTCAACTCACAACCCCCTTTTTCTGATCGGCGGAAGTTATTCCGAGGCATTTTAAGATTCCACAGTTGGAAGCTTACGATGGGACCTCGGATCGTCTTGACCATTTGGGGAGCTATAAGGCTCATATGATGGTCCAAGGAGCTACGGATGCTCTTTATTGCCTTGCCTTTCCTGCCACTTTGAAGATGTCTGCTCGAATGTGGTACTCAAGCCTTCTGTCGAAGACAATTCATTCTTTCTCTGAGTTAGAGCGGTAGTTCGTCTCGTACTTCAGGACATGCCAGAAAATATCGCGGAATACCGATAACTTGTTTCTTCTACAGTAGCAGGAGGGAGAAAATTTGAAAGACTTTGTTCTCCGCTTCAACTCAGCCACATTAGAGATCCCTAATCTGAATGAGCATGTGGCAATGTCTGCCTTGAAAAAAGGCTTGCAATCATCCAGGTTTACTTTTTTCCTGGATAAGAGGTTTTCACAGAGCTATGCCGAACTGTTGGCAAGAGCTCAGAAATATGCAGCCGCTGAGGAGCAGGCGGCGTGCCGAAGAATAGCAAAAGGAAGATTCCCTTCTAAAAAGAAGACTACTAAAGGATCTAATATGCCCAGTTCCTTGGTCCAAGCAGCAGAACAATCGCTTTGATACCTATACTCCCCTTAACTTATCTAGGAAGAAGATTCTGCTGGAAATAGAAAAAGAAAAGTATTTCTAGAGGCCAAGTCCCCTGAAGACACCAGCAAAAACAAGGGATATAAGCAAATACTACAGATTCCACCGGGATCATGGCCATAACACTGAGGATTGCTTTCAGTTTCGGGACGCCATTGAAGATCTCATAAAGAGAGGCTATTTGGGAAAGTATGTCAACCATCCTGAGCCTCAAGCTGAAGCCATTACTATTCCCAGAATATCCGATGAAGCCGACCTGCCATACCAGAAGCCTACTGGTGGGGATGTTAGAATGCTCCATCGGCCATCAACCTGGAGTACCGAAGCTGAAGAAAATATTCCGAAGAGATTGAATGGAAAGAACTCCATCACATTTTTTGATGAGGATATTCAGGGAGTTCAACTCCCCCATGATGATCCTGTTGTAGTCTCGACAGTCATTACCAACTTTGATGTAAAACGAATTTTGATTGATAATGGAAGCTCGGTTGATGTTTTGCTGTATGATGCATTTGTTCGAATGGGATTATCTGGGCATAAATTGCGAAACTCTCTTATTCCAATTACGGGCTTCGGCGAAAATCAAGTCGGGGTGGAAGGAGAAACAATTTTACCTGTGACTTTTGGGTCTGAACCACACCAAAGAACCCTTCCCATCAATTTTATTGTGGTTAGAACCTCTTCGGCTTATAATGTAATATTGGGGCATCCGGCATTAAACAAATTCCGGGCTATTGTTTTCACATACCATCTCTTGGTACGATTTCCCATCAGAACGGGCATCGGGGAAGCAAGAGGAGGTCAAAGGGTTGCACATCAATGTTTGACCATTCAAGACAAACAATTGACTAAATCACTAACACTTGATCAGCTGGATCCTCGAGATGAATCCGAAAACGGCGGAGAACCAGTGAAAAAAATACTCTTCATACCTTTATCCGAAGACGATCCTACCAAGCAGCTACAAATCGACAATTTGCTCAATGAAGAATCGAAGGTAAAATTAATTGCCTTTCTTTGGGATAATGCTGATATTTTTGCTTGGACAGCTTCGGATATGCCCGGAATCCCATCCAATGTAATTATGCATTGCCTAGAAGTCTCTCCTAATTATAAACCCGTTCGGCAGAAGAAGAGAAATTTTGCTCTAGAAAGGCAGAGGGTTATTGATGAAGAAGTTGACAAATTATTAAAGGCTAACTTTATAAGAGAAGTTCAGTACCCAACTTGGCTCTCTAATGTAGTCATGGTAAAGAAGTCAAACGGCAAGTGGAGAATTTGCATAGACTACACTGATCTCAACAAAGCATGCCCAAAGGACAGTTTTCCATTTTCAAAAATTGATCGACTGGTTGATGCTACTGCCGGCCATCAATTGCTGAGTTTTATGGATGCTTTCTCAGGTTACAATCAGATCCAAATGAACCATAAAGATGAAGAGAAAATGATATTTATTACTGAAAAAGGACTTTACTGCTATAAGGTAATGCCATTCGGTTTGAAGAATGCTGGGGTAACTTTTCAAAGGCTCATCAACAAAGTTTTCAAGAACCAGATTGGAAGAAATATTGAAGCTTATGTTGATGATATGATTGTGAAAAGTCTTCACGACTCCGACCATATCTCAGATCTAAAAGAGTCTTTTGATTCTCTAAGGCGCCATCAGATGAGGCTAAACCCAACCAAATGCGTCTTCGGTGTGACCTCAGGGAAGTTCCTCGGATACTTGGTTACCAAGCGAGGAATAGAGGCTAACCCAGAAAAGATACAAGCTCTTTGGAATATGAGGCATCCTACTTGCAAGAAAGAAGCTCAAAGGCTGACAGGAAGAATTGCTTCTCTGAGTCATTTTATTTCTCGCTCTGCAGAAAGGTGTTTACCCTTCTTCAAAGTTCTACGCCAAACTCAGGATTTTGAGTGGACAGAAGACAGCAGAGTCGCCTTTGACAAATTGAAGGAATATTTGGAAAGCCCGCTGTTGCTGTCTAAGCCCTGTGAAGGAGAAACACTCTACTTATATTTATCCGCCACTGATGAGGCAGTTAGTTCGGTTTTGGTGCAGAAAGACACTAAGCATGTGCAGAAACCAATCTACTATACTAGTAAAGTATTACATGAGGCAGAGGTCCGATATCCTAGAGTGCAAAAAATTATCTTTTCGCTTATGGTAGCAGCAAAGCATCTTCGACCTTATTTTCAAGCCCATTCTATCGTAGTTTTGACGGATCAGCCTTTGAAAGCCATTCTCCGTTGTCCTGATACTTCTGGAAGGATAGCCAAGTGGGCTATTAAATTGAGGGAGTTTGATATCGATTATCAACCTAGATCAGCAATGAAAGCGCAAGTTTTGGCTGATTTTATAGCTGAGTGCACATGGGGATTTGAAGAAGATCAATCAAAGATCGAAGAGAAAAAAATCGAAGACAGCCCAGAGTTCATTTGGATGTTACATGTTGATGGTGCTTCAAATGCTGATGGTTGTGGTGCAGGCTTAATCCTTGCTGGTCTGAATGGGCAGGTTATTGAATATGCTCTTCGATTTTCTTTCCAAGCATCAAATCATCAGGCAGAGTATGAAGCACTCATTGCCGGGCTTAGAATCACCAAAAAATTGGAGATTAAAATGATCAAAGTTTTTTCTGATTCACAATTGGTAGTGAATCAGGTGAAATGTGATTTTGAAGCTCGAAATCCAAATATGATTCAATACCTTGAAAAGGTACGAAGCCTGATATCTGAATTGAAGCACTTTGAAATTGTTCATGTGCCAAGAACAGAGAATTCTCGGGCAGATGCTCTTTCAAGACTTGCAGCCACCGCACCAGATTCTCTTGGGAGAACCTATATGGAATATCTTGAAGATCCAAGTATATCAGAATCTCCAGTTGAAGTTTGTCAAGTTGAACATGAACCTTCATGGATGGATCCGATCCTCAAATTCTTAAAGGATGGCGTCTTACCCGAAGACAAGTTAGAAGCTAAGTGGCTTCGATGGACAGCCTCTCAATATGTCATCCTGAATGAAGCATTGTATAAAAGGTCTTTTACACAACCTTTGCTAAAATGCTTAGGCCCATCCGATGCAGATTATGCACTCAGGGAAGTGCATGAAGGGATATGTGGAGATCATCTGGGGGGTAGGTCTTTGGCATACAAAATAATCCGTCAAGATTATTATTGGCCAACTATCCAGAAGGATTCTGCAGAATTTGTACGAAGATGTGATCATTGCTAGAGATATGCCAATGTACAAAGATGGCCTGCTAGTCAATTGACTCTGATGACAGCTCCTTGGCCTTTTGCACAGTGGGGAATGGACATTCTTAGACCATTTCCTCCAGCTTCTGGGCAGCGGAAGTTTCTCATTGTGGCTATCGATTATTTCACAAAATGGGTCGAGGCCGAAGCATTAGCACAAATTACAGAGGCAAAAGTTAAAAATTTTGTAAGGAACTTCATTATCTTCTATTTCGGAATTCCATATTCTATCATAACTGATAATGGAAGGCAGTTTGATAATTCGAAGTTCAAAGATTTTTGTACTTAGTATCATATTCATCATAAACTTACTTCGGTGGGGCATCCTCAGTGCAACGGAGAGGCTGAAGTAACAAACAGGACTATCTTACATGGTCTGAAGATCATACTAAATGATACTAAAGGATCCTGGGTTGATGAGTTGAACTCAATTCTTTGGGCATACCGGACCACTCCTCGAACAGCCACTGGTGAATCTCCCATTCACCTATCCTATGGCATCGAAGCGGTTCTTCCCGTAGAAGTTTCTTTACACTCTCTTCAGATTGATCAGTTTAAAGATCCTAAAAATTCTAAACGCCGAAGAATTGACCTGGATTTATTATAAGGCACACGGCTTCGGGCATAGTTAAAAATGGCTATGTATCAACAAAAAATTACGGGATACTACAATTCTCGTGTAAAAGAACGGGTCTTTCTCCCAGAAGATTTAGTTCTACGAAGGTCCGAAGTGTCAAAGCCAACAGAACAAGGTAAACTTTTTCCTACCTGGGAAGGGCCATATCGAATCAAAGAGATTGATAGACCTGGAACTTATCGGCTTGAAACCTTAGAAGGAACTTTATTACCCCGACCATGGAATATACAGAACCTCCGAAAGTATTATCAATAAAGGTTTCGTTCAAGTTCATTTATGCAGATTCAATTTATTTCTCTTCACTCTATTTTTCTTAAAGGCATTGAGATGATCTCCAGATCAACCACACGAAGTACCGAGTTGGACCCAAAATGGTCCATCTTAATCTAAAAGGCATGGAGATGATCTCAGGATCTACTTCCCGAAATGCCGAGGTGGGCATGATCAGCTTGTCTTAACTATTAATATAAAATAGCATAAGGATGATCTCTGGATCTACCTTACAAATTACCGAGATAGGTCCGATCAACCTATCTTAACCTCCAACTGATTCAAGGAAATCTTATATCCTAAGTCCGAAGACTTAGTATAAATTCGAGTCCAAGAGACTCGATTATTCTCTGGATTTCTTATATCCTAAGTCCGAAGACTTAGTATAAATTCGAGTCCAAGAGACTCGATTATTCTCTAGATTTCTTATATCCTAAGTCCGAAGACTTAGTGTAAATTCGAGTCCAAGAGACTCGATTATTCTCTGGATTTCTTATATCCTAAGTCCGAAGACTTAGTATAAATTCGAGTCCAAGAGACTCGATTATTCTCTGGATTTCTTATATCCTAAGTCCGAAGACTTATTGTAAATTCGAGTCCAAGAGACTCGATTATTCTCTAGATTTCTTATATCCTAAGTCCGAAGACTTGGTGTAAATTCGAGTCCAAGAGACTCGATTATTCTCTGGATTTCTTATATCCTAAGTCCGAAGACTTAGTATGAATTCGAGTCCAAGAGACTCGATTATTCTCTGGATTTCTTATAACCAAAGTCCGAAGACTTAGTATGAATTCAAGTCCAAGAAACTTGATTATTCTTTGGATTTCTCTTATCCTAAGGCTGAAGGCTTTGTACTTGAGAAAATTTATAGTCTATTACATGCAAGTGAAAATTCCAAAAAGAGTTTTCATTGATAACGATTTTCTTACATTCCTAAAAAAAAAAAAATTTACAAATTTTCTGAAGGAGCATCATTGGCCAAATCAATCGGACCCGTGGTTTCTTCAGCCAATACTGGTGCTTCGGAGTCTGCCTAAAGTTCAGGAGCAGTTGGACTTTCAAGGTCAAATAACTGGATGCTTGAAATGTCCAAGTCCGGGTAGAGCCTTTGTACTTCCTCTACTCCGTCATTGAAGCCTCCTCGATAGCCATGAGTCCCGGCCTCAACCATTTCAGCTTCGAAGGCCGGAGATGCCTTATAGTCTTCTACGACCCTTTCTAAACGATCCTTTAGAGATCGGTTTTTCTCAATGGCTTCTTCTTTTATTTTGGAAGCTTCTTCGGAGCGTTTGTTTGCTTCCTTAAGAGAGGCCTCCAAAGACCGAATCTTGGCCTTCTTCTTCTTGGATCTCGCCTCTTGTTCGGCACGCTCCGATCAGAGTTTATCCACTTCGGTTTTCAGACTTTGAACCGAAGCTTCATTTCAGGCGAGTTTCTCCTCCATTGCTTGTCTTTGTTCCTCGGCAATGGTCTTTTCAGTCTTGGTCGTTTTCATCTCCTCCTTCATCTTCCTGTAAGCGACTCGAAAATCTAAGATGCTCTCCTCCATGTGAGTAATGTCGTGCATCATCTGCCAGAACAGAAGAAAAGATTAGTAATTGTAAACTTAAGTATAATACAGTATGAGTATTTACCTTCAAAGCGAAGGAGAACACCGAGTCCGAGATTTCTTCGATGCATCAGGACTTGACGCTGTCCCAGTCTTTTGGGAGAAGGGTGCGCTTTAATAATTCTCTCGCCAGTTCAGAATTTTTTAAACCTTCTCGATCCGAGAAGGTAGTAAAATCCACGTTGCACCCTCCCTCCGAAGTAGCATTCCACTTGGGGTCCTCTTCAGATTGGTATTTTACCCTCTCTTGACTTCTGTCTTCGGGAAGGGCAATCACGGATTCTTTGTTGAAGTTTATGTCTCGCTGGCTCGAGGATGGTGCGGGTTGAGGGCTCTTCGGAGGAGATGTCCTCGGAGGTGAGCTTCTGGTAGGATCAGTTGGCGCCGGAGAAGCAGAGGGACTGTCTTCATCTAGTACGGGCCTCATCGAAGATGTACTAAAACCTTCTTCTGCCTTTCTTTTCTTTCGGGCTTCGGTTGTTGCGGGAGCGGCTACCCCCCTTTTTCTAGAAGCCTGCCTAACTTTGTTAAGTTGAGGCTTCATTTTCTTGCCTGCAAGTGAAAACAAGAAAATTGTAATGCATATATGAATGAAGAGAAGCAAGAAAAATCCGAAGACCACTTATTCTATACCTAATGTTGGGACTTCGCTGATATGAGCACGATGAAGAATCTCTTACCTCAGCAGCTCCTTAAGGGAAGGGATCTCCAATTCTGACAGGGTTTCGAAGTCTCTGGCATCGGCCTTTAATACCCTTTTGCCGGCATTCGCATCCAAGCATGGGGCCGACCACTCAGTATTGAAGCCCCAGTGAGTGTAATACACGAAAAAGAAGTAAGGCTTCCATCCATGTATCGCACTGGGGGTTCCCTTCAATAGTCTTCGGCCAGGCCGAGGACCTATGACCCACCACCCTTTGCCGTGGAAGTCTCTTTTTAATATGAATAGGGAGGTGAATAGGGATGTCTTCGGCTCTACATTCCTAAGTTTGCAAAGCACTAAGAACCCGCAGATGTTTCTAAAACTATTGGGGGTCAACTGAGCTGGGACTATCTGATATAAGTTAAAGATTTTTACAAAAAAAGGATGAAGAGGAAGCCGAAGACCCGCATTAAGATGGTCTTCGTATATGGCTATGGATCGGATGGGAGGCTTATCTACCCTTTCATCGAATTATGGAAGGATCGTATTGAAGGTGCATGGAATGTGGTAACATTGTTTTACTTCTTCTATTTTGGCAAGGGTGAAGGAACTCTGAACGGAATCCGGTAACCGTTCTGGACTCCGTTTCTTACGAAAAATTCTCCCCCTACTGGATTCACCCTGAAGGTCCCTACCGACATCACCTCCCGATGGGATCCTAGCGGTCTCTCATTCGGGTAGAACCCTACCCATTTTACTTACCGGCGAACCATTGCTGGAAGTGGAGGAAGAATCCCTATAAGACCCCGACATTGAAAGGAGTAAGAAAATAGAAGAGAAGAATGACCTCTAACCTGTAAAAGGACAAAGATGGTGGACTGGACCACTGGGGAAGACGAAGGATTGTAGTAAAAACTGGAAATCCAAGGGCACGAGCGCGAAAGAAAGTCTCTCTCAAATTCGCATCCCTTTTTATAGGTGAAGAAGGGGGAGACCTTCGAGACAGTTCGGAAGGCTAAACGGTTGTGCGCCGTATTGGCGATTTCGATCCTTGATACGGTTCATCAATGGGACAAGTCGTGGTGATCTGCGTGAAACTGTGGTATTGGCTGAGATCATGCCAGCGAGATCTCCATGTTCAGGATGACCACCACGTGTCCAATCCCTGTCAATTTTAAACCCCTTTTCTGGAAATTTTTTGAGATTTTTCAGAATCGAGGCATTTTCTTTTGAGACAGCTTATGATAGAGTGACGCGTGTCCTTGCCACGTTTTATTGTGCCACCAGACAGTTATGGCGAAAAGACGTGTCAGAATTTTGCCATCATTATTTGACGGTTATTAATAAAAGACAAAACTGAAATACTCCCATTTTTTGAAATATAATCATTTCGAAACTGGAAGTGGGGGACAACTGTTATGATATCCCTATTTTATTTTAATTAATTAATCATTTTATAAGATTATATCTGATGGCAAGATGAGTCTTCGGCTTCACGTTGATATCTTCTCGTTACCGATCCTAAGTCTTCGGCTTCGTATCATAACTTCAGTCCGAAGACGATGCTTGATTGTCTGGGAAACAAATTGATTACTATCTTCGGTTTCGTGCATCCACATTAATCCGAAGACTATACCTAAAGTATACGGTTTGGCATCTATGATCCAGGATGCTTTCTCTGTCTTCGGATTCATATTATTATTCTTGTCCAGAGATCGTACTTATTATCTTCGGCCTATTGTCTAGAGGAGATTATACACTGGGTCTTCGGCTTCGTATTTTTATCTTAGTCCGAAGACGATGTTGAATGTCTTCGGCTCCGTGCAATTGTCTTGATCTGAAGACTTATCTCTCGGGCAAATATCTTCAACTTTACTTCTTCAACCTAAAGATTGTAAGTATTTATTTTTATCGTCTAAGAAAGATCCGAAGTGTAAAGCTGACATTCCCTTCAGGAGTACTACTAAAGAGAATGTAAAGACCACTTCGGATCTATACTTAAAGAGAGGAGGATTTTGGAACACGTGGGGTTCCTGGATAAACGGTTGAAATCTGTTTAGGTTGTTGCAACCACCCACGTGGTCCGAAACCTCAGATTAAACAAATCCCGGGTATAACGGCTTTTCGGACAGCCACTACTTGCAGTTAAGAAATGGTTGCGCTTGGCAACCTCTGTAACCGTAAGTAGTTACGTTGGAGCCTATAAATACTAGTAAGAGGGGACGCTCTAGGGATCCGGACTCGGGGGCTTGTATATCATTTTTCGATCCCTTTCTTTCCCATCTTTGCTTCTACAAGCTTTCCATTCTGCTGTTGCTTGGATCTCTTCTGACTTTGGCATCGGGGTGTCCCCCGCCGGAAAACCTCCGGTCAGGGATCTGTGTTGCAGGTTCTGATTCGCGGCGACGCAGCGACGGAAGGATCACTCTATTCGATCGAGGAAGATTCAGCGTCAATAGCAGGGAAGGGAGGGAAACCCACCCAAACTATAATTATTTGTGTCTAGATGTTTTGTGTATATCATCTAAGAATTAGATTCAAAATAACTGATTGCTAAAAAGAGGTGAGATCATCAGGGGAAGCACTATTTCATTGTTGTACAATAATTTCGAGTGGAAAAAAAAAGTTGGAGGAAAAATATAACACTATTATTCTATGATGCATGTTTTGCTTTTGAAATAAATGTTGTTTAGATGGGTCCATTTTTGATGCATTTTAAAATTTGGACACTAAGAATATTTAACTAACTATTTGATCCCAAAATTTGATCCACTTTCACATACTGCTAAGAGGGAGGAGATTTGAATCCATAACTTCCAGCAACATTAGTTCTCATATCATTTTAAATAACTATTAAATATTAAAAAAATTAAAATATCAATAAATATTGGTTATATATATATATATATATATATATATATATATATATATATATATATATCACAAATTACACAAAGTAGAGACGGCTAGATCACCGATCATCCTATCTCTAATTTTAATACCAATCCATGTATTTTGCACCATTCTTTAAAAAATAAAATTTAAATAATTAATTTATAAAAATCTAAAATTTTCAAAAAATAATAAAGATTAAAATATAGTATATCTAATTAAATTCAATTATTTTTTGAATAATTATTTTTATGCGATCCTCATCATTTGCGAGCATGGTGGTTTTGCAAGCCGTAGAGGCAAATGTAAAATTTGCAATGAAAGAATTCGCACCCAATGGATTAAAGCAAAAGAAACCGGAAGATAGAAAATGCACAAGAGCGGAGGATCTCCAACCAACTGGAGAAAGTGATGCGCGGCGCAGACAAACCAAATCGTTTTAGGTCGGTCTCGAATGGGATTATCTCATAGAGACCTCACCTGGCCCTTCGGAGAAGATTCGACGGTTTGGAATCTTTTCTCTTCCGTACCGTGGAAATCGGTCCTTTAAAACTTTAAAACCCGCAAAGACGCACGCGTATCGGCACGGTGGACAGCGGAGCACCGCCTCTTAACGACAAGCGTATCCCAGTCTATCTCGATTTGACGTCTAGAAGGCATGCTTGCTGCTTACTGGCAGGGACCTCCTCAGCGAAGACCCACGTCGCCACCCGCTCACAGAAATGTGGGACTTGTTCCGTGTGGGCCTCGCAAGACAAAAGCTAGTGCCGAGTTGCCAGTCCAACAACGGTGAACTGGTGATCGATGAGTCCTAAACCGGGTGAAATGTGGGATCGGGCTCCCACCCATGTCACCGTACATTAAACGACGAGAAATGAAAAGGTGAGCAGAGACACCGATAATTTCTTGTTAAATTTTTTTATATGGAATGAGATTATACGATCTTTTTTATAATTTTTTTCATAATAAAATCTTGCATATCTTATTGATTATATTTTTTATTTTATTTTATTTTATTTTTTCTTGTAGCATTAACAACAACATGGTGATCTTGGATATGAGAATTTATATTTTATACGAAGAATTTTCTAATAAATAGTATCAATAGAAATGGTAACATAATATAAAATTAATTAGATAATAGGCTTACAAGTTATGCTAGGCATACATTCACAATTATTCAAAATTGATTTTGGAGTGGGCTAGCCCGGATCTCATTGGAAGAAAAAAGATTGGCCCATGGAATCCAAGTTAACCGACTCAAAAACCAATCATGGATAGTTATGGATATAGGACCAACGCAACATGTAAGTTTGTTATCTAACTTATTTTACAGGCCTCTACGAAGATAATGGGATTTTCCACCAATTCATCTAAAAGGGCCCTAAATTTATTTCTTTCTATGGCCCAAAGGCAAGGATCTAGCTGGATTTACATGGGCTCATGGAAAATACAAGTTGGATAGATCTGCAAGTTCAACTCCTAAAGGATTTATAGTCTAATCCTATAGAAATATCCAAATAGGTCTTTGAAAATATTGTACATATCAAAAAATTAAATATAGGATATTGCTTGCCCAATATCCTTAGGTAGAGCATGAGCTTATCTAATAGTCGAAGCTTCTAAGATTCAATTAATAATCTCTTCTTCTAGAATGACATCGTGACTAAGTATTCAAATCCCGAGTAGGATATCCTATATAAGATATCAAGATAAAGTACCATCTCATATATCAGGATAGGACTATTATGTTATTATCCTGGTATTCCAATTGAGATATTTTGAAACATCCTCCATTCCAAGTATCAAGATGGAACGAGATGATGATACATTCTATTCTATGCAAAAACAAGAAAAACCCCATCCTTTGAAATTTGACATCTTACATGTAACAATGCAATCCATAGATCACTGCCATTAATTAAGAGTTCTCATGCAGCTCTTAGCTCTGACAAAGATGGTGAAGCTGCACTAAAGTCTCCGGAATATATCAATAGAACTTAATCAAGATGGTTCTTTACCCAAAACTAGCTCGAGTCTGTACTATTTTTTTTTTTATTATTATTTTTTGATAGAAACAGGTGCTCGAGGCTAATCTTTTATTAAAATAAACTGCTAATATAGTTTATCACCTTAACTGAAAGACATATAATTAATATATCTAAGACATATATATAGCTTATCGCCTTAACTAAGAGGCATACCATATATCTAAGAGGTACAATACAACTTCAACTCCACCATAATATCAGCATCATACAGGTAATACTAAAACCTCTAAAACAAAGCACCAGGCATTCAAGGAGAGGAACCGCAACCAGAAAGTGATATTCCTTGCACTCTCATTTGAAAGAGTGGAAGTGGTAGTGTTAGCCAAAGCATTATCCACAAACAGAAACCGATTTCAATAACACATAAGTGATTCAGAATATTATAGAATCAGCAACCTAGAAAAATTGCAGGTAACTGAAACCCTCCGTGCTTTGTTCATCAACAAAAATTAATGCATGGAACTGGAATCATTTGCTGAACATGAGATCCTGACTCAGGAAGTAAAGTCACTCAATTTGCAATAAATGCGTAGCAACAATTGACAGCCTCTATTCCTTCGATCGTATATAGCTTGCCAGTCCTGTCTTCTTGCAAAATTGAAGTCAAAACATATGACATATTATCCATGTTATTGTTATTTTATATTATATAAAAATATATATATTTATATATATATATATTTTTTAAAAAAATATTGCTTGGTGATGTGTATGAAATAAAAAAATTTGATGTAATAAATGATTTTTTAATATTAAAATGGAACCTGCCTTGGGAGTGATAAAATCATTGTCTTGGAGGAGACTTTGATCCCTTCTCGCACGCCACACACCCTTCTCCAATATATAATCTAGAAGCCAAGTACTTTAATACCCGTCGGTGATATGATCTCGATCGGATGCCGATCAGACTCGCCTCGGTCCAAATGATCAAATAAACAAAAAATATATTAAAAGGATGAGCGAGAGAGAGAGTACTTTGAGAGATTTTGAGAGAAAGGGAAAGAGATTCTTGGAAGGATAAAAAATTAGGAGAAAGGAAGCCTCTTTATAGACACAAAACCTTCCAAAAAATCTCAAATTGTCCTCCAAATAGCCGTTTAAAGCATTTAAAGAAAAATTTAATAAATGGAATGGCCGAATGTTGAATGACTCACGCACGGAGCTCGTGCCTACGGAATGGTCACTCGTGCGTGGAGCACGCGCCCATGCCCGTGCCCATGAAATGGTCGCATGTGTGCGGAGCACGTTTGCACCCAAGCATGGACGTTCTGTCCATTGGGAGTCGAGAGTTTTGAAACTCTTAGCAGAAAATAACAACAATCCTTCGTAACTTTCAAAATTTATGATAAAATATTTAAAATTAAAAAATAATTTAAACAATAAAATTTTTAGACTTTAAATATACTTAATGCAAGTATTTTTTAGATTTGAACGTCTATATAGTATAAAAATATACATAGTATGAAGATAAACTTATCATAATATGGGATAGCATTCATGTGGCAGGATCGGTGACATGGAGGAACCGGCAGGCACGACATCAAGAGAAGATGCCACGTCGACTCTCCGGCTCGGATTCCACTACCGAGCTGAGCTGAGCTCCCTCAGGACGGCAAGTCGAGATCAGTCCTCCGCCAGGTCGAGCTCATGAGCTCGACGCCTAGGTCGGAGCCGCCTTCTACCCTCCAGAGCGAGACCCTCGGAGGTTAGTGCCCTGCGGTCAAGGTCGAGCCAAGAGCTCACCCGCCGATGTGGAGCCTCTTCGAGCGCGCGCCCTTTGAATCGGGTCCGTCTTCCACCCTCCAGAGCGAGACCCTCGGAAGTTAGTGCCCTGCGGTCGAGGTCGAGCCAAAAGCTCACCCGTCGATGTGGAGCCTCTCCGAGCATGCACCCTCTGGACCGGGTCCGTGTTCCGCCCTCCAGAGTGAGACCCTCGGAGGTTAGTGCCCTGCGGTCGAGGTCGAGCTAAGAGCTCACCCGCCGATGTGGAGCCTCTTCGAGCGTGCGCCCTCTGGACCGGGTCCGACTTCTGCCCTCCAGAACGAGACCCTCGGAGGTTAGTGCTCTGCGGTCGAGGTCGAGCCAAGAGCTCACCAGCCGATGTGGAGCCTCTCCGAGCGCGCGCCCTCTGGACCGGGTCCGCCTTCTGCCATCCGGAGCGAGACCCTCGGAGGTTAGTGCCCTGCGGTCGAGGTCGAGCCAAGAGCTCACCCGCCGATGTGGAGCCTCTCCGAGCACGTGCCCTCCGGACTGGGCCCGCACCTCGCCCTCCTCCACCTAGGCATCCCCGCGAGCTCGGAGCGCCTAGGCTGGAGTAAGCCTTGCCGTCCCAGCTCGGCCTCAGCCTGGACGAAGACCTCACCAGCCGAGGACACCAGTGAGCCACCCGAGGACTGTACCGGAGCGCCCCCAGGCCATACTGACCGTCTGAGACCGCCAGTTACACCAGAAAGGCAGGCAGCATGTTGATCGAGATGCTACATTCCTCACCAACCACTCAAATCACCAAAGAAAGAAGGCCAACCGGGAGATTCAAACCCCGCGGGCGGTGACCCGCCATTTGAGGCACCCCCAAATTTTCTAGAACGATGCAACCAAGAAGAGTGTCAGAGCGCCTGACAACGCACCTTATCATGAATCAAGAAAGGCTCCCTGGGACACCGCCGCATGCGCCTGACAGCCCGGCGAGGATCCGGGAAAAGCACCGAACGGTAACTAAGTTCAAAGCAAACTCGGAGGTAACACAACAACTCCGAGGACCCAAAAAAGAACTCCAAGAAAAAAAAGGAAGAGAAAAAAAAAAGGCAACCCCCACCAAGAGGAGGGGGAGGGCACCACCATTACCACCACAAGCACAAGCACAAGCTCGACCAAGAGAGCGAAGCGTCGCTACCACCACCGATGAAGGGAAATGAGGGGTACAAGGAGAGGCGGAGGAACAGAGCATCCCTCTGTTCCCGCTATCACTCTTCCCCTGCAACGTTTATACCTTCACGCACATCTTTTACTCCTCATAGTACGGAGTCCATCAAGAGGGTTTCGACCAGGAGGATCTGTTTCCCTGGATCGTCACTGACTTGATCGTCGGAGTGCCCCCACCAGAAACCCCGGCCCGGGTCTCTAACCGCTGTTTCGCAGGCTCAGGAGCGGGGGACCGCCAGGCGGCGAGGCGACTGCGCACGGAGCGGAGGCCCGGGAATCGGGAATGGCGGGCTGCAGGAGGAGCGCACTCCGGTGCCAGCAGCAGCTATGGGCCATGGCGATCTTGGCGGCAATAGATTGGTGTGCCAGGAAGGGGGGAAGACGGGCATGACTAAGTCCTTCATCGCTCCCCAGGTCAACACACCATGGAAGAGCTGTGACGACACAAGCTGGAAAGATCAACAGATTGGCAATCTTCTCTAGGCCTCTCCAGTACGTCACTCCCTCCATCCCCTTCGACGGGGAATCTGCTGATGAAACTATCAAGCACGCAGCAAAAGCGTGCCTGGAGAGGCATGAGTGCAGGCTGGCATGGTTTCCCCGCCGATCCATCAGCATGCGAGGCTCAGCTGTCGAGCCTCCGGACTACAACGTCCGCCACCAGTGGAGCCCTTCACTGGCCACAGTGAGGCGGAGTGTCATCGCCTCCACCGTGATCACGGCCACGATATTGAAAGACGCTGCGATCGCGCGCAGGAGATCGAGAAGCTCATCGGGGAGACCCACCTCCAAAGGTTTGCGGGGGGCAGACCTCAAGCAGGGGCCCCAAGCGCTCGCCATTCTCCAATCGGCTTTGACTACCGACGCTCACCCCACCGCGAAACCGATGGGAGCGGTTGCCTGAGGAACTGCGCATGCGCTTGAGAAGACTTGGGGGGCAGGACACCCCGAGGTTGATTCCCCCGCCATGAGGGGAAGAGAAGGCGAGCAAAGATACCATAGCCGTCGGGATGGCGATCATGAACCACCACAAGAAGGCCCCCGCGAGGCGGCCTAAGTTTTACCCTGAGGGGTCCATTACCTCGAAGCATTTGATGGCGTCAGGCTCCCCCGAGGGAGGTGGGTCTGTAACCTGCAAAGACGCCCCCAGTAAGGTAAGTTCCCCTACCAACGATCGTGATAACGATTTTTTCCCTTTACATGGGTACCCACATGTTTTGCAGGAAAGGACCAACTCCAAGCATCCCCGAGCCCAGCTCCAGGACGTAGAAAGATATCCAAGCCATGTAGCTCTCCAACTCCAGCATCCCCGAGCCCAGCTCCAGGACGTAGAAGGATCTTTGAGCCATGTAGCTCTCCAACTCCAAGCATCCCCGAGCCCAGCTCCAGGACGTAGAAGGATCTTCAAGCCACATAGCTCTCCAACTCCAAGCATCCCCGAGCCCAGCTCCAGGACGTAGAAGGATTTTCGAGCCATGTAGCTCTCCAACTCCAAGCATCCTCGAGCCCAGCTTCAGGACATAGAGGGATATTCGAGCCACGTAGCTCTCCAACTCCAAGCATCCCCGAGCCCAGCTCCGGGACGTAGAAAGATCTTCGAGCCACGTAGCTCTCCAATTCCAAGTGTCCCCCGAGCTCAGCTCCAGGACGCCAACCCAAGACCGGAGCTCATATCTCCGGTCAAAGAATCACCGAGCCAAGCTACTCTCCATCTCAAATGTCTCCGAGCCCAGCTCCAGGACGCCAAGGGATCATAAGGCCACGTAGCTCCCATCAACGCCTCGAGCCTAGCTCCAAGGCACCAAAGACCTGAGCCAAGATCTCAGGCAACCCCCTGGGCCCGAGCCTAGCTCCACGTCCAGGAAGGCCTCGAGCCTAGCTCCCATGCAATCAAGATCGGTAACCCCCTTCTCTGATCTTCCCACTCGAAAAGAAGACGAGAGGGGAAGGAAAGAAAGAGAACAAAGAGGGGAGCCCGGCAGCCCCCTTCTCTGATCTCCCCACTCGAAAAGAAGACGAGAGGGGAAGGAAAGAAAGAGAACAAAGTGGGGGTACAACCAGCATCCTTTCCTCTGATCTCCCCACTCTAAAAAAAAAAAACGAAACAATAAAAAAAAAATAAAAAGAGAGAGAGAAGGAGAGTGGGGAAGGAAAGAAAGAGAGAACAAGAAGAACATACATCATCGTCGAAACTACCACTTTAAGCGGCGATCAGCAACCATCGTCCCTAAGCCTAGCTCCAGGACACCTTCTCAAGACCGGAGCTCAGACCTCCGGCCAAGAGAAATTCGAGCCACGCAGCTCTCAGCAATCATCATCCTCGAGCCCAGCTCCAGGACACCTTCTCAAGACCGAAGCTCAGACCTCCGGCCAAGAGAACTTCGAGCCACGCAGATCTCAGCAATCATCGTCCCCAAGCCCAGCTCTAGGGCACCTTCTCAAGACCGGAGCTCAGATCTTCGACCAAGAGAACTTCGAGCCACACAGCTCTCAGCAATCATCGTCCCCGAGCCCAGCTCCAAGACACATTCTCAAGATCAGAACTCAGATCTCCGGCCAAGAGAACTTCAAGCCACGCAGCTCTCAGCAATCATCATCCCCGAGCCCAGCTCCAGGACACCTTCTCAAGACCGGAGCTCAGACCTTTGGCCAAGAGAACTTCGAGCCATGCAGCTCTCAGCAATCATCGTCCCCGAGCCCAGCTCCAGGTCACCTTCTCAAGACCGGAGCTCAGACCTCCGGCCAAGAGAACTTCGAGCAACGCAGCTCTCAGCAACCATCATCCCTGAGCCCAGCTCCAGGACACCTTCTCAAGACCGAAGCTCAGATCTCCGGCCAAGAGAACTTCGAGCCAAGCAGCTCTCAGCAACCATCATCCCCGAGCCCAGCTCCAGGACACCTTCTTAAGACCGGAGCTCAGATCTTCGACCAAGAGAACTTCGAGCCAAGCATCTCTCAGCAACCATCATCCCCGAGCCCAGCTTCAGGATGCCAACCCGAGACCGGGGCTCAGACCTCCGGGCTGCATGGCCCTCAGTCAACAGCACCTCCGAGCCCAGCTGCCCTCAAGTGTCATGACTTAACCTCAAACAAGGTGAAACCCTTCTCCCTGAGCTCCCCATACAAAAAAGAAAAGAAAGAGTAGGGAAGAACCAAGCAAAGAAGGTGGATGATAAAGCAACTCAAGTTTCATTGATTAAGCCCAAATTACAAGTGTCTTCTGAGCCCCCGACATGCCGGGTGACCCCGAACAAGTACAAGAAACAAAAAGTACAAAGCGAAGCAAGGAAGAAAAGGGTCACTCCATGCCGGTCGGCTTCGCTGCCGGATCCTGAGGCCGAGAGCTCCCGCGCTCAGAAGTCTTTAGCTGAGCCGCACTAGCCACAAAAGGGCCACCCTCAGTCGGTGTCTAAGGCTTTGAGCTTGCACCTCGCGCGACGACCTCCTCATCAGCCTCCTCCTCCGTGGCCGAAGGGTACTCGAGGTAGCCACGGTCCTTGTCAGGAACAAGCGCCTCGACCCGACCGTGCAGGTTCATGAAACCCTTATAAAAGGAGTCCGACGCCATCTGCTGGATGTCAGCGACAAACTCCTCCAAAGCCTTAAAGTTGGCGACGGCGTTCTCAGCACCCTTCGTGGCCTCGGCGGCCACCCTCTTCGACTCGGCGGCCTCCAGCCTGGCTGCCTTCGTCGAGTTGGTTGCCGTCTCTGCTGCCTTCTTAGTAGCGGCAAGTTTCTCCTTCATGGCCACCAGTTCCGTCTCGGTAGCTCGGGTGATCTCCTTGTGTCGGTCGGCCTCGGTACTATACCAATTCAATTTCTTCTCGACGATGGAGAGGTCAATGATCGCCTTCTTTGAGCGGCTCCGCTCTAGATCGCGAGCCGTCCAGAGCCCTTTCGCTCGCCCCTCAGCATCGATGAGCCCTCTTTCGAGGTCCTTGATCTTCGCCTCGAGGACCTCGTTTGCCCCAACCTTCTCCTTCAAGTTGGCCTTCAAAGATTCGAGCTCGGCGGCTTGTTACCGCTCGAGATGCTCACTGCTTTGGAAGTGGCCCCTAATGTAGAGGGCCTCAGCACCAATCTGCACCATAAAAAAAAAAGGAGAAGAGGTCAGCAAAAAAAAAAGAAAAAGAAAAAGAAAAAGATGAATGAATGAAAATGAAATGAAAAATAAATGAAGGAAGCAAAAGAGCTCACCGAATACAACTGAGAAAAGAAGATTTTGAAGACATCAGTCACCTGCATCCCGTCCATCTCTTGCCGGTCGCACGCTTGGATGGAGAAGTCCATCAAGCATTCGGCAAGCTCGAGGCTCCGGAGGACCGAGTTCTCCAGCCCCATCCTGAAGGGGAGATGACGCCGCACCTCCTCCCTCCGGCTCTCTCTGTGAGCGGGCGGTCCTGCACCGTTGACCGAAGGGCCCCGGGAGGCAGGCTGGGAGGCCGGTGTCGGCGCAGGCGGCACCTTTGTCATGGCCTTGGATGTGGTCCGGGTCTCCTCACCCCTATCATCGGTGGCTGGCGGACTCGGAGGATGGCAGGGCGCAGCAGCAACAGCGGCAGCCCTCGCCCGGACTACCACCTCGGGCTCTGCAGCGGGGGCCTGCTGGGCGGGCCTCGGTGCCGCGAGAGCTGCCCTCTCCACCAGCACAGGAGCAGCACAGGTCGCCTCTGAGCTCGGGCCAGCAGCGGTGGTCGAGCTTAGACCGATCACCACCGTGGGGGCGGCCGCAGAAGTGCTCTCATCCCGGGCTTGCCTGGAAGCGGGCTCCTCGGCCAGCCCGGTCGATGGCCTCTTCTTGGTAATGGCCAAAAGATCATTCTCGGAGAAGATCATACCTGCATGCAAATCACACAGCGGTCAAAACATGTGGGAAACAACCTAAGAAGTGCAGAAAAGAAGGAAAAGAAAAAGGTGAGGTCGAACTCACCCGACCCATTTGTTGGATCGACCCCGGAGTCGACGAGGTTCTGCTTAGACAACAGGACTTCGAGAGGAGGAATCTGCATGGTTCGGAGCTGCTCGTAATCATCTCGGTCAGCCGCATCGACCGTAGAATTTCGGTTGGGGGACTTGTCCGAATCGTTTCAGACCCAGTCAACCCCCTCAACCTCGACAACGAAAAACTTACTCTTCCATCTCTTGACGGAAGAGGGGAGCTCAAACTTAATGCCCTTCGGGCGAGAAGACAAAGACCACCACCCATCCTCGGTTGGGTGGCGCTTCAGGGCAAAGAAAGCCCTGAACAAAGAGAATCGGGCCATGAACTGATGAAGATGGCAAAGCACGATGAAGGAAAAAATGACCATAATAGCGTTTGGCACCAGCTGCACTGGGACCAAACGATAATTGTCTAAGACTGACAGAAAGAAATGATGGAAGGAAAAGCGGAGACCTCCGAAGAAGGTCCCCTCATAGAAGGCAAGACGGCTCAGGCCACTCAAAGTGACCCGTTCCCCCGGACGAGGGATTGTAAGCTGGACAGAAGACGGGATGTCATAGACATCCCAGACAGTCCTGAGTTCTCCGGTGGTGATCGTTGAGGCGACCCCACCAGGACCTGCAGGCCGAACGGACTCGGAAGTAGGAGCAGATGAAGGAGGAAGCAAAGAAGGCCCAGATCCCGGTTTCCTGATGAGAACCGGACCAGGAGGACACCTCCTACTGAGCTCAAAGCTAGCTACGTCTTCCCCCCCCCCCCCCCCCCCCGCCGGAGGAAGAAGAGGAGGACGCCGGCCTCTGCTCGGAAGGACCGACCTCGCCCTGATCAATAGAGGGGCGGAAGCCCGGACCAAAACGGGACATCCTCAAGGACAAAGGAAAGGAAGAACTCAAAGCAGAAGACCGGAAAGGAGACCGCAGACCCCGGGAAAGAACCCTATTTTAGTGGGGGAAGGAGGAAGAAGAAGCTGACATGTTGCCTTAGAAAGACTCGGGGCGACTGAAAGGAAGAAGAAACTTGGGCGTGGCGGTAGCAGGCACGGAGAATTCAAAAAGAATGGATGGTTCGGGCAAGGCCATCCTTTCATTTTGAAGTGACCCAAGGGATTCGTACTGATTCAACTGTTCCACCAACGGATCTGTGCCACATGCCATCCATAGATAAGAATGGCATCCCGGCTGCTCTGCATTCTGCGTCAGCATTAACTGCTCCTCGGACGTGGCCACATGGCATCCCCGCATTGGCCCGCAGGGTCGGTCCCTGAAGCGCCAGCAATCATTGCCATCATCATGCCAGATTTTTGCCTTTCCATGTAAGCACCATAATTACTCCTTTCGACCCGAGCACCATGCACCAACGAGTCTCGGGAGTGGGGGGCAAATGATGTGACAGGATCGCTGACGTGGAGGAACCGACAAGCGCGGCATCAAGAGAAGACGCCACGTCGACTCTCCGGCTCGGATCCCACTACCGAGCTGAGCTGAGCTCCCTCAGGACGGCAAGTCGAGCTCAGTCCTCCGTCAGGTCGAGCTCATCAGCTCGACGCCTAGGTCGGAGCCGCCTTCTACCCTTCAGAGCGAGACCCTCGGAGGTTAGTGCTCTGCGATCGAGGTCGAGCCAAGAGCTCACCCGTCGATGTGGAGCCTCTCCGAGCGCGCACCCTCTGGACTGGGTCTATCTTCCGCCCTTCGGAGCGAGACCCTCGGAGGTTAGTACCTTGCGATCGAGGTCGAGTCAAGAGCTCACCCGTCGATATGGAGCCTCTCCGAGCGCGCGCCCTCTAGACCGGGTCTGTCTTCCGCCCTCCAGAGCGAGACCCTCGGAGGTTAGTGCCCTGCGGTATAGATCAAGCCAAGAGCTCACCCGGTGATGTGGAGCCTCTTCGAGAGCGCGCCCTCTGGACCGGGTCTGCCTTCCGCCCTCCAGAGCGAGACCCTCGGAGGTTAGTGCCCTGCGGTTGAGGTCGAGCCAAGAGCTCACCCACTGATGTGGAGCCTCTTCGAGCGCGCGCCCTTTGGACCGGGTCCGCCTTCCGCCCTCCGGAGCGAGACCCTCGGAGGTTAATGCCCTGCGGCCGAGGTCGAGCCAAGAGCTCACTCGTCGATGTGGAGCCTCTTCGAGCGCGCGCCCTTCGGACCGGGCCCGCACCTCGCCCTCCTCCACCTAGGCATCCCCGCGAGCTCGGAGTGCCTAGGCTGGAGTGAGCCTTGTCGTCCTAGCTCGGCCTCAGCCCGGACGAAGACCTCACAGCCGAGGACACCGGTGAGCCGCCCGAAGACCGTACCGGAGCGCCCCCTAGGCCGTACTGACCATCCGAGACCGCCAGTTACACTAGAAAGGTAGGCAGTACATTGATCGAGACGCTACATTCCTCACCAACCACTCAAATCACCCAAGAAAGAAGGCCAACCGGGAGATTCAAACCCCGCGTGCGGCGGCCCGCTATTCGAGGCACCCCCAAAATTCTCGAAACGAGACAACCAAGAAGAGTATCAGAGAGCCTGACAACGCACCTTATCACGAATCAGGAAAGGCTCCTTGGGACATCGCTGCATGCGCCTGACAGCCCGGCGGGGATCCCGGGACAAGCATCGAACGGTAACCAAGTTCACAGCAAACCTGGAGGTAACACAACAACTCCGAGGACCCAAAAAAGAACTCCAAGAAAAAAAAGGAAGAGAAAAAAAAAGGCAACCCCCACCAAGAATAGGGGGAGGGCACCACCATCACCACCACAAGCACAAGCGCAAGCCCGACCAAGAGGGCGAAGCGCCGCTACCACCACCAATGAAGGGAAACAAGGGATACAAGGAGAGGCAGAGGAATAGAGCATCCCTTTGTCCCCGCCATCACTCTCCCACTGCAACGTTTACACCTTCATGTACATCTTTTACTTCTCCTAGTATGAAGTCCATCAAGAGGGGCCTGACCAGGAGGATCTGTTCCTCTGGATCATCACTGACTTGATCATTGGAGTGCCCCCACCGGAAATCCTAGCCCGGATCTCTAACCGCTATCTCGCAGGCTCAGGAGCGGGGGACCGCCAGGCGGCGAGGCGACTGCGTACGAGCGGAGGCCTGGGAACCGGGAACGGCGGGCGGCAGGAGGAGCGCACTCCGGTGCTGGCAGCAGCTACGGGCAACGGCGATCTTGGCTGCAACAAGCACCATCTAGACCACGCACTTACCTTGATTTTCATGAGAGTTACTAGGAGTTCGTCCTAATCCTATAGTCGCAGTCTCAGACTACTTTCACTAAAATAGATCCTCCAAGGATATGTGTAACGGAATTGTATCTCATTAAATTTATAGTCTTAGACCTATTAAGAGCTATGTCCAATCTAACCGTTACATATAGAACACTACACTATAAGGATGGGTTGGAAACAAACTTTTAGAAATAGTACTCCTAGACATCACCTTAAAAGTCATTTTTCTTTGAACCTTGATTATAGAATCTCTAATCGTTATGTAAGGGTCCACTCTGGTGACTAATATACAGGCTTAAGTCCCATCCTCTTCGATGTCTTAAATATCAATGCTTTTGAAAGATCTTTGATCAAAAGACCAGATACATTATTTTTTGATCTTATATATTAAAATGATATCACATCTTTTATTTTATTTCTCATAATTTTGTACCTGATTATAATATGTTTATTCATTTTTTTATTTGATGTCTATTAATTTAACAAATTTACTAGAGCTCTATAATTACAATTTATTGGTATTACAGATATTCTTAATGAAAAAATTCTAATGTCATTAATTAAATCTTTTAACCACTATGCTTTAGTGCAAGTAGTATCAAGAGTAGTTACTTCAGATTATAATATACTTTTTATTATTAATTTTTACTTATATGATCTCCAAGATATTGTATCTCCTTCAAATATAAAAAGATATCCTGTGGTAGACTTAATATCTAAGTTATCTGTTACCTAATTAGTATCACTATATATTCTAGTACTTCTAGATAATCAGAATATATTAGAGAATAATTTAGAGTTCCCTTTAGATATCTAAAGACTTTTCAAGAACTTTTCGATATTCTTCACTAGAGTTGCTGATATATTGATTTAGTCTTCCTACTGTATAAACTATATAAGAACGGGTTCTATTTGCTATATATTATAGAGATTCTATCGCTGGGAATACTCTGATTATCTTATAGGTTCTCTTAGATTCTTAGTTAAGTGAGAACTATGATTATATGGATAGAGACTGGATTTAGATCAAAATATTCAAACATTTTTAAGCATTTTTTTATTGAATTTATTAAGTTTATTGCTATTTCATTATTTATTCTTTTAAGTTTCATTCATAATATTATATCAATTTTTCCTAAGTCCTTATATCAAAATTATTTGATAAATAAATATTAGTTTCTTGTATTATGTTTAGTGATGTTCCAAATAATAGAATATCATCTACATACAAGCATAAAATAATAAAATTTGAGTTATTCTTTTTATAATATATATATTTATCATATTCTTTAATCCTAAAAATATTACTTAGAATAATTTTATCAAATTTATAATACCATTATTTAGGAGTCTGTTTTAATCTATAAGGTGATTTAATTAGTTTATATACCTTATGTTCTTGTCCTTTAACTATAAAATTTTGAGGTTGGTTTATATAATTTTTTTTCTAATTCTTTATTTAAGAACATAGTTTTTATATCCATCTGATGAATCATTAATTTATAAATTAATGCTAATACTAATACTACTAAGGTTTTTAAGATGATTATTCTAGCTATAGAAGCATAGATATCAAAATAATCTGTCTTTCTTTTGGTTGTATCTCTTAGCTGCTAAGTTTTATATCTTTCTAATGTTACATCTGGTTTTATTTTTTTTTTGAAAATCTATTTAGTTCCTATAGCTTTATGTCCTAGAGATAAATATGATAAAACCCAACTTTTATTCTCTAGGATTTATTAAATTTTACTATTTATAGCTTTCTTCTAATATGATGAATATGATGATGATATAGCTTTATCATATATGCAAGGATCACCCTCTATAAGGTATATAAAGAAATCTTCTACAAAATTCTTATCTATTCTATTTCTTGTACTTCTTAATTCAAATTTAGTTTTCAGTTTTGGTTCTATGGATCTAGAAAAAGATGGTCTATATTCTAAGAATCTAGAAATTCTAATCTTAAAAGAAAATATATCCTTAAAGAAAGAAGCATCTATAGCTTCAAGGATTGAATTATTACTTATATCGCTAATATCTGATTTAATCATTAAGAACCTATAGGCATTACTATTTTGGGCATAGTGATAAATACATTATCTATAGTTTTAGGTTTTAACTTTTTCTTTTTAGGTTTAGGAATATTTACCTTAGCTAGACACCTCCATACTTTGAGAAAATTCAAGTTTAAAGCTCTGCCTTTCCATAGTTCATAAGGGATCTTACCATTATCTTTAACAGGAATCTTATTTATGATAAAGAAAAAAGATAGAAGAGTTTCTCTCCATAAATTCTCAAGTAAGTTAAAGCTAATCAATATAGTATTTACCATATCTAAGAGGAACAATTTTTATGCTCAACCATACCATTGGACTATGAAGAGTAAGAAGTAATTACTTGATAAATTATTTCATATTCTTGATAGAATATGAAAAATTCATTTGAAGTATACTTCCCTCCTCTATCAGATCTAATAATTTTATTTTTTTTGTTATTAATTTTCTACTTTACTCTTATAAATTTTGAACTTATCAAAGATTTTATCTTTAGATTTAATTAGGTAACAATAACAATATCTAGAATAACCATCTATAAATGTTACTATGTACCTATTGCCACCATGGGTTGCAATTTTTGTAAAGTCACATACATCACTATATATTAACTTCAAGATCAAAGTATTTCTTTCAACTGATTTATATAGTTTTCTTGGTTATTTAGATTCAGCACATACTTTACATTTAGATATATCTAAGTTTGATTTGGAAATCAATTTTAAGTCCATCGTATGTTTGACTTTTCTTAAGTGTACACACCCAATCTATCATGCCATAAATTTTAATTAGATTTATTCATAAAATAAACTTGATTCTCGACATTATTAATAAAACAATTCATTACATTCAATTTGAATAAGCCTTCACTTACATATCTTCTTTCTATGAAGGCATTATTTTTTGTTATCACAACTTTATTATAGTCAAGAATAATTTTATATCCCTTCTGAACTAGCTAAGATCTACTAACAAGGTTCTTCCTAAGATTTGGAATGTACAATACATCTATTAAGATAAGAACTTTTCAGAAGTCATCTTCAAATTGATTTGTCCTTGTTTCATGATCCTGGCAGATGTATTATTTTTAAGGGTTATATCTTCATTTATGTCTTGAAAGTAGTAAACCAGGAGTGGTCAAAATAAATATGAATATTAGCTCTTGAATTTGACCACCAATTAAGATTGGAGAATGTAACATCAGAGTTAAAGCTTATTGACTTAAAAGTGGCGTCTTCTAAACATTTAACTACCACTACCTAAGCTTGGGATCCAAAGAAATTAAAAGGTTTGCAAAGAGATTCCTTTTTCTTGTGAAAGTAGTTTCTCGTAAGATAGTTTGTCCTTCCATAGATAAAGCAGAACCTTTTGGTTAGATCTTGGGTAGGCTTGTTGAATTTAATGTTATTGGCTTTAAAGTTTTTATCCTTAGACTTGAACTTATTTGGGTTAGGATGTTTAGGTTGTTTTGCCTAGTATTGATAGTTCGATTGAAATATAGATTTTGATTTTGATTTGGTATTGTTATTATTGGTTTGAGGTTAGGTTAGTTTGGATACCTAGAACTTTGATTTATTGGATTTTGGACATGTATTGATTTTCTATTCTAATTAAATTTAGAAGTTAAGTTAGAGTTAGCTCTCCTTACTTATGAAGCTGACATTTGACAAAGCCATCCCAAGAAGGAGGAATCTTATCAAGGAGGTAGAAGACCTTAAATTATTTAGTTAGAACGGTCCCTTTGGTTTGAAGCTTCATAAGATATTCTTGGAATTGAAGTTGGTCATTTATAGGTTTATCGTCTACCATGATATATCCAAAAAATAATATGATTGTGAACCATTCAATCCTAATATCATCAAGGCTATATTCAGACTCTAGGTTATCTCACAAGTTCTTTGCACTCTTTACAGTTAAAAAAATAACATGGAGTGAATTGGAAAGGGTAATCAGGAGTTTATCCTTACATAGATAATCTTTTTCTGGGATGGTAGGATTGGTCGAACTAGAGGAGGCAGAGAGTTGGTCAATAATTGATCAAAGTTTTACATAATTAGCCAAAATTTTATTTAGTTTTATCAACTCCTAAAGTTGGTTCTATCAAACTTGGTCAAGTTTAAAACTAAAGGTTTCATATCTATGGATAGCTATTTGGTCTATAAGTATGGTTCAGAGAAGAAAACTGGAATTAAAAAAAAATCGTTAAACTTTTTATTTAATTTATTTTTTAAAATGATATTATGGTCACCTAATAAAATTTATTAAGGTTAAATTTAATTGATTACTAAAAGATCTGAAACTTGTTGAGAATTTTATTTAATTTAGTATCTTTAAAAGGATCCTATAAATTTATTTGATTTGTACTATTTTTTAGTCTTTTAGAATTTAATTTATCATGCTGCAATACAAGTTTTATAGGGATATTTGATTAATTTTATACAGCACAAAACAATAGAAATGATTTTATAGTTAATCAATTAAAAATATAATATATATTTAAATGTAAAATATGCAAAATACATAAACTATAATTATATACAAATAATTATATTTATTATAGAATTATGTACATACATTACAAAAACATTTACCGTCTCCTTTAGACTATTATTTTATATTACATAAAATAATAAATATTTATATATTTTATATAATATTATATATTTATATATTTTAAAATAAATTTGAAAATATTGTTTCATGACGTGTGTGAACTAAAAAAAATTGATATGACAAATAATTTTTAAAATTAAAATGGAACCTTGTTTAGGAGGCGGTAAAATCACTATCTTAAAGAAGACTTTAGTCCCTTCTTGTGCAAAGATCTGGACTACAAATTCTCTTCCAATAGCTTGATCGGATGTCGATCGGACTCGTTCTCGGTCCAAATGATCAAATAAATAACAAATATATTAAAATGATGAGCGAGAGAGAGTACTTTAAGAGATTTTGAGAGAGAGGGTAAGAAATTCTTGAAAAGATAAAAAACTAGGAAAAATAAACCTAAATAGGCTCAAAACTTTAAAGAAAAATAAACCTAAATTTGCTATTTAAAGCATTCAAAAGAAAATTAATAAAATAGAATGGCCGGACATTGAATGACTCGTGCACGGAGCCAGCGTGCGCCTGTGCCCATGATGCATGGACGTTCTGTCCGTTGAGAGTTGGAAGCTTTGAAACTTCTAGTAGAAAATGACAACAGTTATTCCATGAACAATTAGGTTGATGTGTAAATTTAGCAATTGTATCATTAATTAACCTTGTTTACTTCCCTGAAAATGTGTGAATGTATAAAAACCACTGGCAAGTATTTTTCCATTGAAGGATATCCTGCAACACTGGAGTTTTTTTCCTTCGCACTTGCATTCATGTTAGTGGTCATAGTAATAGCTGACAAGAAATCACCCTCAAGGCATGGTTTGGTTACTTTCAAATCATGAACTGCAATATACATTCCCATCCATGTAGCAATAAACTTAGCATATTCAATTGAATAAGAATATAAGGATCGGCCACTGCTTTAATAAGATAGCCATCGGAATCCTTGATTATAAAACCCATTGCCATTTTAGCTTCCTTTACAAAGGCATCAAAATTAACCCTTAGGCATCCGAAGGGGGGGGGGGGGGGGGGGGGAGGTGACTAAGAAACATGGCCAGATGACGTGCTCATATTTGCTCCAATATAACTGGCTTGATCAGCTCGAAGAGTGCGCACCCCCCATGTTAATCGATCAGACCGGTCAGCTTGCACAAGAGCCATTTTGCTTATTATCTGGATCATCATCTCAAAAGACATGATTCGAGACAAATTAAATATTGAGATTCCATTCCCGAGATTGGGGTGGTGAGCTAATTATTGGCCTGAATTTTCTCAATCAGAGAGAATATATTGATATAGGTTGGCCACATAGCAATAGGCATATTGTTTACCCCAGGGATCAGCGAGGACATTAACATCCTGGCCATTACCTATTAGCCATATGAAGTTGTACCGTTTGAACCTTCCATTTTTTCCAGCAATTTTTTCCTATATGGAAGAGCACTTCCTAGGCTCTGTATAATTTAGTCTTGTACCATGAAATTGATACTTGGCTTTGATCATTTTAGCCCATAGGGCGGTAGCTAGGATTTTGCATGATTTGAGCCGCTGTCTTGCCAAAAAAAAAAAAAAAAAAAAAAAAAAAAAATGCTTTCCTTTTAATGCCCAAGCGTTAAGATGCCCAATCCACCCTGGTTTAGAGGCCAACAAATATTTTCCCATGCTAATAGATGAAGACCTCTTTGAGTTGAATCATGTCCTCGTAAGAAGCCCCGATATTCCTTTTCTAATTTATTCAAAGAATAATTTGGAACATGAAAGCAAGATAAATTGTAAAGAGAGATAGATGTTAGGATAGACTAGTTGAGCATGCATGGTTGCTCTTCCAGCTAATGGCAAAAAGCCATCCATTGCCAACTGACAGTTTTTGCTCTAGAAAGCTGAGGTTCTCAACTATTTAGTGGTTTACCAGATAATTAATGGAACTCCAAGGTATTTCCAGCTTCCAGTATTTTCATTTACTTCCAGCAGGCTTTTAATTTGTCCCTTGATTCTTGCTGGTGTTGCAAGGCTTATCCGAAATTGGGATTTCGTTAGATTAGGTGCTTGACCTGATATTGTATTGTTGTACATCTCGAAACATAATGAGATAGTCTCGCTCGAAACACCAGGTCTGATCCCTACTCCTGTCCTCCGGTTGTATGCCAAAGGTCTGGCCCAAACAGCAAGGAATAGGTCTGTTGGGTCTTATTTGCTTTGGGTTTCACAAGGGGCTATCCCCGTATTATCCGGGATAAATATCCAGACCGCAAACGGGGCCAAAAAAAAAAAAAAGGGTCATGGTGCGGTCGAGACCTGGAAGACCCGTCGGGCGCGGTCATAATTAATCCAGGCCTTATAGCATACACCGGGCCCGGGTCCCAAGCATTATTTAATTTCAATTCACCGGGAGTAAAGGGTGGTTATTGCCCTCCATCCCGTCTTCTTGTCTTTCACCCCTTCTCCTTCCTCCGCATTATCTTGTAATATTTTATCATAATAAATAATAATATTATTAGATTTAAAATTTAATAGGTGGCATGATTATCATTTTATTATGATCAATTTTTGACTCGATTATAAGTAGTGAATCAGAGTTCAATTGATTAAAGAAAACTATTTCCAATAAATCCTTTACACTTTGATTAAGTAGAAAATCATTGATACAGATCATGACGGTCATACATTTCGATTGACATACTTCCTTCCATGTATCATGATATCAATAATTCTTACTTAACCTAGTCTTTTATACTGGAGTACATAGGCTATCAAAATCATAATGCCTATCATAATGGTCGCACTGTAATGTCATATAAATGATCTTTCTGTTTACTTTAATTTTGATAAAAATCAACCATAATGTATATAAACAATAATTAAATAGAAGTAACGGTAGTCAATAAACTATTAAGCGATCTCAAATAAGTGTCTATTATAATTAAATATTCCAATGACAAACACCCATAAGCTTTACATGCTCTTTAAAAATTTTGGGTATTAATCCTTTTGTCAATGGATCAGCTAACATACAAGCACTATCAATAAAATCAATAGACACTTGATAACTACTAATTCTCTCATTTACTGCAAGATATTTAACATCAATATGCTTATTTGCAATAGTAATCTTGCTACTATTGGAGAACGAAACTACAGCAGAATTGTCACAATAAATTCTTAATAGCTTGGAAATAGAATCCATAACTCCTAGCCCTGAGATGATCAACCAATATAATCTGTATCTGAATAACCGATCACCTCCAACTAATCGATCATTCTATAAGTGAGCATGTAGTTTTTAGTCCTCTAAAGATATCGCATCACTTTCTTTGCAGCCTTCCAGTGATCCATACCTGAATCACTCTGATATCTACCGAGTATTTCCAGAGCAAAACTAATATTAGGACAAAAACATACTTGAGCATACATCAGACCATCCATTGCAGATATATAGGGTATATCCTTCATCTGATTTCTCTTAATCTCGTTCCTGGAATACTGAAATTTATTGAATTTATCATATTTAATAATTGGCACTTCACCTGATGAGCAGCTTGACATTCCAAACCTTTCTAGGATCCTAGTAATATATTTTTTTTGGGATAAACTAAGTAACCTCTTATTTCTGTTACGATGGATTTCTATACCAAAAACATAAAAAGCATTTTTCATATATTTCATATCAAAATGTTCGGAAAGAAACATTTTAGTTTCATACAAGAGACCTAAATCACTGCTGGCTAGTAAAATATCATCCACATATAGAACTAAAAATATAAACTTACTCCCACTCACCTTCAGATATATACATTGATCAGCATTGTTTTCCTTAAATCCGAAGGATGCAATGATATCATTAAACTTTAAGAACCATTGCCTGGAAGCTTGTTTAAGACCATAAATAGATTTTTTTAAATTTACATACCAGTCTTTTATTTTCTTGTATTGAAAACCCTACTGGCTGTTCCATATACACCTCTTTTTGCAAATCCCTATTCAAGAATGCAGTCTTGACATCCATTTGATGTAGCTTTAAATCAAAATAAGCTACTAATGCCATAATAATTTTGAATGAATCCTTTCCAGAAATAGGAGAAAATGTTTCAAAATAATCAATGCCTTCCTTTTAAGTGAATCCCTTCCTGTGATTCAGGCTCATTTGGCCCTTCGAGATCAAACAGTTGAATTTCTGAAGTATCCAGATTTGGATAAAAGTTTTGCACCTCTTTCACCCCATCATTGAAGCCCACTTTATAGCTATAAGTCCTTGCTTCAGTCATTTCATCTTCGAAAGTCGAAGACTTCTTATAATCTTCTATTGCCTTTCTCAGTTGATCTTTTAAAGACCGAATCTCTTCAGCTGATGATTTGGCCTTTCCAATTGCCTCTTCGACCTTCTTGACAGCTTCTTCGGTCTTCAGATGAGCTTCCTTGGTTGAAGATTCAAGAGACCAAATCTTTTTCTTTTTCTTTCTGAGCTTCGCGTATTGTTCGGAGTTCTTTGATTGAACTCTTTCCACATCAGACTTCAGACTTGGAATAAGAGCATCACTTTGGGCAAGCTTTTCCTCTGTAGCCTGTCTTTGTTCTTCGGCTATCTTCTTCTCAGACTCAGCCACCTTCACTTTATCTTTCATCTTCTTATAATTGTCCCTAAAATAAAAAATTCCTTCTTCCATGACAGTGATATCATGGATTAGCTGTATTGACAAACAAAAAAGTTAGCAAAAATAGATCTACACTTTGAAAAGACAAAATCTGATGCTTACCCTCAGCACGGATGAATATGCTGAGTCAGAGACATCCTCAATGCATCGGGATTTAGTGTTATCCCAATCCTTGGGAAGAAGCGTGCGCTTCATCAACTCTCGAGCCAGTTCAGGGTTCTCCAAGCTTTGCCCCTCAGAAAAAATGGTGAAGTCCATATTGCAACCTTCGTCCGAAGGAGTGCTCCTCCTGGGATCATCTTTGGAGCGATATTTTTCTTTTCCTTTCCCTTTCTCTTTCGGAGATACGAGGGAGATTCCCTGTTAAATTCCGAATCATGTTGATCCGGGGGAGGCATCGGATGGGGACTCCTCGGAGGGGGCCCCCTGGAGATGGACTTTTTGAAGGTTTAGGTGGACTCAACAGAGAAGTTGGAGGCACTTCATCTTCATCCGATGCAGGCCTCATCGGAGGTGTGCTCGAAGCCTCTTTAGCACTTGCTTTCTTCCGGGCTTCAGATTCTTTTGATACCGGTACAGGCCTTTTTCTTGTGGCCTATTGGAGTTTGTCATTCTTCGGTTTCATTAGTTCACCTGCAGTCAAAAGAAAGACAATTCAATGATAAAAAAAAAGAGGAAAAATCCAAAGCCCGCTATCTCTATACTTAGTGCTGGGACTTCGCTGATATGGGCATGATGAAGGTTTTCTTCCTTTAGCAGTTCTTTGAGCATGGGGATTTCTGGCTTTGATAAGGTTTCAAAGTCCTTTTAGTCGGCTTTCAGAACCCTTTTCCCAGCGTTTATATCCAAACGTGGAGTCTTCCATTCAGTGTTAAACCCTCAGTTGGTGTAGTACACGAAGAAAAAGCAGGGTTTCTATCCATGTATGGTACTAGGAGTCTCTTTTATCAGTCTTCGGCCTGGTCGAAGACCGATGACCCACCATCCCTTACCATGGAAGTCTCTTTTCAATACAAACAAGGAGATAAATAGAAAAGTCTTCGGCTCTACATTCCTAAGTTTACGAAGGACTAGGAATCCATAAATATTTCTAAAACTGTTCGGAGTCAATTGAGCCGGAACTATCTGATAAAGGTTGAAATTTTTTATAAAAAAAGGATGAAGCGGAAGCCGATGACCAGCCTTAAGATGGTCTTCGTATATGGCGATTGACCTAACAGGAGGGTTATCTATCATTTCATCAGGTTTTGGGAGGATTATTTTAAAGGTTCGCGGGATGTGAAAGCGGTGCCGAAGACTTTCTAACTTAGTAAGTGATAATGAGCTGGCAACTGTATCAGGAGACCTCTCTGGACTCCTATTCCTACCCGAGCCTCTTCCCCTACTAGTTTCACTTCCTAGTAAGCCCCTGCTGGTAGAAGGATTACTTATGGACTCCGACATTATAGAGAAAAAAGAAGAAGAAAAAATGAAGGACCTGTACCTCCAAAGAAAACGAAAATGGCTGGTTGAAGAATAGCAGTGCAGAGCGAGAGGAAGAAGAAATGCGGAAGCAAGAAAGTTCTTCCCCCTTTTATAGAGGCAGAGTGATGGGGTTTCATGTCGATTCGGAGATCTCTTCGACGTGCACCGTATAGATAGCATCGGACGTGGGTACGATTCTCTAGGAGATGTCCATTAATAAGGTGGTGATTGTAATCTGCATGAAAAGCCACAGATGGCCAGGATGGACTTTCAACCGTGATCAAGCCATAGATTGTCGCCATGTGTCCAGCCTCAACCGAATAAAATCTCTTTTAATAGAAATTCCTTAAAAAGATTTTCCAGATTTGAAACATCTTTTCAAAGCAGCAATGGGGAGATGACATGTGTTTCGGCACGATCCCCACGCCACCAAGCAGTTATTATAATGACAGGTGTCAGAAGTATGCCATTATTTCTTGTCAATCTTTGCTAAACGACAAATGCTAATACTCCCATTTTTCGAAATAAAATTATTTCGAACTTGGGAGTGGGGGGTAGCTGTTATGATATTTCGGTTCAATTTTAAAATAATTATCGGTTCATTCTTCGAATCATTTTCAATTATTGGTTTATCAGTCAAATCAGTATACCAAAGAAAATATCTCCTTGACTTGATAAAAATCCTGATCTACAAAAAGGATATATTTTATTTTTTCGGCTTCGTATCTTCAACATGGTCCGAAGACTAAGCCTATCAATTTTATACCTTCGGCTTCGTATCTTCAGCATAGTCTAAAGACTAAGCCTTTCAATGTTATTCTCTCGGCTTCGTATCTTCAGCATGGTCCGAAGAGTAAGCTTTTCAATATTATTCTTTCGGGTTCATATCTTCAGCATGGTCCGAAGAGTAAACTTATTTTGTTCTCAGGATTACTATAAGTATTATCTATTTCTCCTTGTTATTTCCAAAGAAACTTATCCGAAGTATATAACTAACATTCTCTCTAGAAACTACTAAAGAGAATGTTAGGTTCACTTTGGATTTTCTCTAAGAAGAAGGCATATTGAACATGTGGGTTTTTTCCGACCACGGTTAGAGTTTGTTCTAGTTGTTATAACCGCCCACATGGTCAATGCTCTTAGATTGAATAACTAATTCTCAGACCACCGCTACTTACAGTTATGAGGAGGTTTCGTTAACCAACTTTCATAACTGTAAGTGTGCGTATAAATACTGGTAAAAGGGGACACTCGAGGTAAGTTTGGCTATCTCCAGATTATTCGAATTCTTTTCTTTCCCTCTATTTTCAAGCTCTCGATTCTGCTGCCTGAGTTCTTGCTGACTTTGGCATCGGAGTGTCCCCCGCCGGAAGATTTTCGGTTAGGAAATTTATTTTGCAGGTTCCGATTGACGGCGATCCGGTGGACAAACCACTCCATCCGGTTGGCGGGGATTCAGCGTCAACACTACTAAAACTTCCGAGACCAACAAGACATCTTGCAGCTAAGAAGGTTTGACCAATATACTCTCTTGAATGCTCCCCGAGCTCAACAAATGATGCAAGTTAGGGGACAGTTGCTTGAAGCAAAAAGGTTGCAGATGAGGCCGGATAGGTGTAACACATGCAAGTATTGCCTTTACCACCATGATCATGGCTATGACATGGAAGAGTGCATTCAGTTCCAGGATGAGATTGAAGAACTCATCCATTATAGCTGACTTGATAGGTTCCTTTGGGATCGAAGGTAGAAGCATGATGCTCTAGAAGCCTTGGTATACCTGCTAGAAATGCTACTAAGATCAGAGGAGCTGGCCGATCATCTTGCTTCGAGCAATGTTAATAATATTATCGATGAATCAGCAGAAGGTGGTTTAGTGAAGAGATAGAAGATCGAAGAAGCTGATGAAGCTATTACCTTCACTTGAGCCAATCTAAAGGAGTACAGTATCCACATAATGATGCCATGGTTGTAACTTCAAATATAACTAACTATAATGTATACCACATGCTCATTGATATTAGAAGTTTCGTGGATGTCTTGTTCTATGAGACCCTCTTGAAAAAGAATATTTCTTTAGAGCAGTTAGAAAAGACGTACGGACCAATAATATGGTTCTCTGGGGAGCCGGTTCCTATCAAAGGAATATTATATTGCCTGTAATAGCAGGACAAGTTCCTCAATGATCCTTAGTGAGCTTGATTTTCATGATCATAAAAATTCCTTCGGTAAACAATGCCATCCTCAATCGATCCTGGTTGAATGCCTTTCATGCAATAGTCTTAACATATTATCTACTTATGAAGTTCCCAATTATGCAAGGGATCGGGGAAGTCCGTGAGAATCAGGCTTTAGCGAAGCAATGCTATACGGTATCCTTCCAAGCTAACCATCCAGTGCCATCCCGGTTGAAAGACTGGATATCAGAGACAAGCTAACAGAAGAACGAAAAGAACTTGCCAAAGATCTTCTAATCATCCTCCCTATATGATGGAAATTCTCGGCACACCATCTGTGCATTGTCTCCAGACTGGATGTGATCACAAACAATCCGAGAGAGGCAACTTGGAGTCTCACTGTTCAACCAATTTACAAGACTACAAGGGAAAATGGGACCACAAAATCATTCTCTAATTTGGCTTCTCTTTGACACGTGTTTTTATGTTTTTCCCGATAAAGTTCTTTGACATGTGTTTAAACTCATCAAATGACAAAGGAAGAGGACATATCCATTAATATGACCGAATTGGACTACTCCACTTGCTACACCAATCATATGCAACTATGCGAACATGTTGCCCGATGATGTTGACACACACAGCTGCATGTAATTCTTTTATCAAAAAAAAATTAACATTCAACATTATCGGACAACATGTGGCATGTATAGATACAACAGAGCTCTTAGAAAATAATCAATATAAGTGAATTGATGCCGGTCCCAATAATGGTCACGCTTCTCTCTGTTTAGCAACTATAACATTTTTTTTTTTCAAAAAAAAAAAAAAAAATCACGATTTCTATTCTAGCATGATGCCGACATGGCATGTCATGATTTAATCATGCCGACACGATAAACTGATGGGATGATATAACATTAGTTATTGACTAATTATTTTTGTAAACCCGAATCACTTCTCATCGTTAGAGCATAGAGAAATTGCGCACGTGTCAAATAAACAAGAAGGGATGATGTAAAAAAGGACACGGAATGGAAGGAACTCAGAACGAGACCCTCCACCATCCGAACCCGATGAAGGCGCCCCGATGGGGCCTCTTCGCCTTCTCCTCCTTGGCTCCAGCGCCGGAAGAAAGCGGCCTCTTTTCCGAATCTCGACTACATTTACTTCGGGAAAGGACGTGGCACGATCCTTTTTGGCTGTCGTTGCTGCGGCCGCCGACTCCGAACCCCATCTTTTCCCAAAAAAATATCCCAGAAACCCACGTCCACTTCTTTTCCAGCTCGCTTTTATTTCCATGAACTAGCCTGGAGATCAACCTTTGTTCCGCCTAAGGCCCCCACGTAGCTGGAGCTCATGGTATTGGTCTTGCTGGTGTAGCCATCAGCTTTTTTTCTTCGTGGGACCACCAGCCTTTGGTGGGCCAGAGAAAACCTTTGGAAGATTGTTCAAGGTCCATTGAATGATCCGAAAAACTTGCTGCGCGTGCGTCCCTAAAATGTGAACATTGGAAAAGCGAAATTATCTCCAAAACCACATGCACCAGATGACCGTGCACAAAAGTGCTGGTTCCTTTGAATTCTATTAATCAATCATGTATCTCGCGGTGCACCATGCTAGAAACTAGCGGTTGGGATTGATTGCATCATGACCATGCTAGTATATACAATATAGGCAATATATAATTTTTAAGGTGTAATGTTAGCCTCCATCAATCTACTATCTTTATGTACCATCCACGATGGTTCTAACTCTAGGTCGGCAATGTTTGTAGAAATCAGCTCGAGCAATCTAAATCAAAGTATGAAGGAGACAAATGGATGAGCGCACGACGGTTATGTCGGGTAATGCTCGTCATGCTGGTTTTTCCTACAACTCTTGGCATTTGATTAAGCGTAAAGTATTCATTAATTGGTTTTCCCCTAACGAATCCTGGGGCCGGGGAGGAAGATATATAAATGCTCTCCCGACAAAAAGGAAAAGAGAAAAAAAAAAAAGAAAAGAAAGAAAGTAAATTTAATTATCTAGTAAAATGAAAGCAAGCATACACCTTTACTCTCTGTGAAAACTCTATGGAGAGAGACAGACGGAGAGATATTCCCTCACTTTAATTATTGAAGGCTAAATACCTGGGGATGAGATCCATCCAAAATTCAAATCCGAAATCTCTGGTTACTAAGTAGGGGGTACAAATATTGGGACAAGCCCTAGTTCACTTGCTAAAACATATGTCTAAGCCGCTCCTATCAACCAAACAGTGTATGCGATTAGCTACGCCTTAGGTCTTGAATGCAACAAATTGTCCTTTTCGATGTCACAAAAGTGTTCTAAAGGGAAAATGAGCAGAGTTGTTCGATTCCTCCAGCAATGTTAAAAGGAGTGAATGATGGCATTGGTTTTGGTTCTGCGTCGGTGTGTCTCGGCCGAAGCACTGATCAAGAAATTAGGGCCAATTCCATATACTCCAAGCAGTCATGACCACATTCTATTTCCTTTGGACAACACTGAGCAAATGAGATTGAAATGTATCTATCCTCATGAAAACATCATGAAAGAGTCCAGATGCATTATGTAATACTTCAGTTTTCTTATCCAAGCCACCCTTTTTTGTTGGACATTGAGTAATTTATATATGCACGTACATCTGCCGTGTTTTTTAACTCTACCAAGAGGTTAATCGGAAGAGAACTGTTCATGCAACGATGACAAACCTGCTTGCAAACGGATAGAAATTAATAAAATAATAAAAATAAAATTATAATTTTAAAATTGAAACGGATTGATTGGGTTGATCTTTTCATTGCGTGACTTGGAAGCCTATATAAAGACAGACCAATCGGTCAACCTACTATTTCTCGTCTTAGTTAAAAACCCGTCCATCCAAATTCTCAACTCCCTTTGCTATCTTTGGTTAGAGATATTAACGTAAACATTCCTTTTCTTTCTTTTTGGGGGCAATATTAAGTCGTGAAGTTTTATCATTTTTGGGTACATATTTTACATTTATAATTAAATTATTATATTATATATCTATTTTACTTTTCATATTTTATTTCCACTATTTTTAAGCATTTGTTTCTTTTAACCGTTTATGATATCACATTCACAAGTTAATGATCAATTTACGGTGAATCGAAATGATGACCCATGACCTATCTAATTAACTAGAAACAGCCTCCATGAGCAACCTGATACAATTTCTCCATGAATACCCGAGGCAAGTGAAAACCATATCCCAACAATAATCTACAGAACACTAAGCCACAAAAATCACAACCTAATCTCCAGCAGCATTAGTCTTGCGAGGTATACATGTATTGTTTGGAACCATTCAGATTTAGACATTCTCCATATATATATATATATATATATATATATATCCAATAACCATCCATGAGATGATTGTATGAGAACTCTCTCAAGCCGAACCTTCGTAGCATGTATATGGTTAACTGCAGTAACCATCCCTTCTCATGCTGCTCTGAACTCGGCCATGAAATCGAGGACAATGCCAACGACCGTCCTCCAGCGGCAATGAGTACGTCCACCATACCACATAACGTACGGTGAAGCTTGAAACGCCAGCGGCATCAATATTAATTGTCATGACTCCGGGGGATGGGAAGCTCCCAGGTGAATTGAATCACCCAAGAAGGACTGTTGTGTGGGACATGAGAACCCCAGGTTTCCTCAAAGAGATAAAGAACACATAGAAAGACAGCTAAGAGGCATTCGATCGGATGTGACGACCTGTGCCCATCTCTAATAATAAACTGATAGCTTTTGTAATTTGAGATGCAAGATGATTTGTTCTAATCTTATTTATTCTTGTAAAGTAGCATATTGTAAAGAAAAACAAAGAAAATAACCTCCACTTATAATCATTTCATTCTGAAATGAAATGATAATTTCTGGTATCATTCATTGATTTCACGTACAGAATATTACTTGATAGATTAAAAGAAAAAAAAAAAGAACCATCGCAATAACGACGATGGACAAAACCACTCCTATTGCCTTATAGCATAGGACAGATAAATCTGAGAAACAGATTGACCATGAATTGGGGTGAAGTCTGACTACGATGTCCTAACTTTGTCTCTTATGGATGGATTCTTTGGGGGAACATAAGGGTTCGGCCTTTTGGAACTTACATGTACATGTAGGAAGGAACACAACGTGTGCGACTACGGTTGCTCAAAACAATGGCCGTACAGACAATTCGATCAGAAATGCATCATATAATTAAATAGGTTTGCAGTGCTTTGATGATGGGTAGGGTCCTCTTGAAATAAATGCAAATTATCCTTATGTTGGTGGTAAAATTTAATCATTAATCAATGTACTGAGAGTTTGCGATTCAGTAGATGAACCCCCATAACACACAGAGGGTGAGAGGAAAAAACATATATATGAGCATCTGAAAACTATATATAAAACATAAGTGTGCGTATGTCTTTGAGAGAGAGAGAGAGAGAACGGCTAACCCTGACCCTCTATACATATAAGCATCTGAAAAATATAAAAGGGTTTAAAAGAATTTAAATTTGCAATCATCCATACCTCAATAGAGTATAATCTGCAGATAGAGCTAGCATTTAGTGCAATAGTAACATCATGATCTTGAGCGAGGATCTTGTGTTGACCAACTGCGAATAACGAAGGCCATGATGGTGCCTTTCTTTCCGAGTAAAGATTGCGAAATTCTTAAACTGGGAATGACTAGTCATAAGGTTGAATTTTCTATACTTCGGGCTTTTTCTATTCAGTATTTACGAGCTCGGTTGGTCGTTCCCACGTAGCCCTAGAGTTGAAACTTGGAGCCCTGGGAGACTTTGAGCCAAAGTGTCCTGCATGATAGCAAAACTCTGTTATCATCACCCCACTTGAATGCTAACAACCACGCATCAAAACCTTTCCGCACACAAAAAAAAAAAAAGAAAAAATAAACCATAGTTTTTATAAATACTATTAATGAGTATCAGGAAACAGTGACAACCATGAAACAAGCCCTCATATACCCATATTAGACTTCCAGTAATTCTTACATCCACACTCAAAACCATATTATATATAGTAGGCATTCCATAAAGTTCTAGTACTAATCGAAAGGCAGCTGTCCCTCTTCCCACTCGTGATTCCTTCTATCCTCTCTTATAATCCTATACAAAGCGTTTGATATAACAATCTGGCCAGCTGCTAAGCTAATTTATGCATAGCTCCATAGGCTCTCCCCCTCTGAAACCTCCGGCGAGTCATCGGAACCAGGCGGGCTCAGCCTCGGAGGACTCATTAGCATCCCCTCCGCCATGCTGAACAACAAGTTGGGCATGTCAAAGATCTCCTCCTCGTCCATAAACTCACCCTCCTTTCGCTGCCCGGACCAGCTGGCCCCGCCTTCGCTCCACGGAGCTTGCGATGCCACCGCATCCCCCTCCCTCTCAGGCTTTTCCAGCAGAGCCGCGGCAGCGGCGGCGGCCGCAGCGCGTATGTCCGACGGGGAGGCCGACGCGGGAGCCGGGCGGGACGAGATATCACCGGGGAAATTGAGGACCGCATCCGCGCCGCGGAGCGCGTTCGCCGCGACGTCGTAGGCGACGGCCGCCATCTCGGCGGTCGGGTACGTACCGAGCCAGATGCGGTTGGCCTTGCGGGGCTCCCGGATCTCCGATACCCACTTGCCGCTCCGCGACCGGACGCCGCGGTAGCTCGGGTGCTTCCAGGCGGTCGGGCGGTCGGCAGGCGGGGGTGGTTCGCGCCGCGGTGCATGGGCGCCGTGGACATGTTTAGGTGTTTTGGGTGGGGATGGTCGGGCGCCGCTACGCACGTGGTCCGGATTTTGCACGTGTGAATGGGGGTTGTCGGCCATATAAGTATAGAGTTATATATACTCTATCTATAATATAACTATCATGTTACAGGATAAGATATGGTCGAGGTGAAGGAAAAAGGAAGCCTAGACATGGCAGCGTAACGGGGAGTGGGGAGGGGAGAAAGGAATCAATGGATGATGGGACGGAGTGGAGGATGGTGAGGGAGGGAGGAAGAGGGGGAAGGAATGGGAATTTAAGGGACGGTTAGAAACGTGTGTTCTTCGCGGGGAGTGGGCGTTCGCGGGCAGTTGAAAGGTGGAGGAAGGCCTGTTCTCAGGGCGGCACGCGCTTTGGCTTTGGGTGCTCGCTAGCAATTAGCTGTTACCTGGAGGGCAAACCACCTCGTGCCTCAATTTTGTGTTCGGATAATATCACCCACAATCACTGGCCTGTCAAATCACTCAAGTTAATGGTGTCAAATGTCATTTTTTCGAAGGAATTGATAATGGCAACGACCGTGGAACATATTTGTGACGTTTTAACCGGACTTGTACTTGAAGTCTCTTAATTAAGGCCTTTATATATATATATATATATATAATTAACTTGTTTTAGAATTTTCTTTTTTTTAATAAGATATCTAAGATCGATGCTTTGGGATACGACGTTAGAACATGAATTTTCTACAGTGCCAGGACCATATCGTGAAATTATGTGCAACCCTTTATACCTGTCATGAAAAGAAGATAGATGACCATCAAACAAAATGCTTCGTAAACATATACTGCATCATGTATACATGGTGCATGTTATTTGATTTTTCTGTAGTGCCTGGGCCATGTCGTCAAATGATATACAATCCTTGATACCTGTCCAACAAGATACTTCATGGATATTGTTGTACTCAATCAATTTTTTTTTGTATCGAATCGGAGCTAGCGGTCTTCCAGTCGGACAGTTGACCTGCTCCTATGGAGGTCCGATTGACCCATTCTACCAAGAGTCCGACCGGCTGATCCACTGAAGTAGAGGTTCGAACGATCCACTTTCGTCGAGGTCCGACCGGTCTACTTCTCCAGAAAGCTCGATGGACGTTCTCCCTCGGACGACCGACTGACCAACTTTTGTTGGGTCCGACCGACTCCCTCTTATCGAAGTCCAACCAAGTCACTCTGACTCCATAAGTTACTTAAAGGCTCCAGAAATCCCTTCCAGCTGGTACCAGAATTCTGTTATAATGGACATTACGACATGGCCACGTCCTGGTGCCACTTGGCCACTATCCTGATTTTTCTAGGGGCAAATCGGATTTTCTCAACCCATCCCCTAACAGAATTTGGCAGTATTCCACACCTATATAAGGTAGACAGGGGACCTCGTTTTGAGCTAAGTACTCTATTCCCTTTCCATACGTTATCTCCATTAAATTCCTCCATTATGTTGTCCTCAAGCTCTCGCTAACTTAAGCATCGAAGTGTCCCTACCGAAAGATCACCGATCATTGAAAACTTTATTGCAGGTACCGAAAAAGGAGCGCTTCAGCATAGCCGATCGAGCCCGATCCGGGAGTAATCACCGTAACGGATATATACTGCATCATACATCGTGAATGTTATCCGATGTTTTTTTATATTTTGATAGGGGTTACCGAAAACTATGCAGCATGCCTCGTGCGTCCACGTTGTTTGAGTTAATCAGTACGTAAGGTGGACAAAGAACACTAGTCTAGATATATTTCAAAAGAGGATGCGAGAAATTTCGACCCTTACTTTTTATCAGTGCATTGGAGCAGCGTGGGCTCCCATCTTGGACAAAACAAGCATGCGGTTTGCTCAGAAATTTGGGTTCGCTTGTCATTGTGCAACGCGTTAATTGCAGAATGGTTCGTAATGGTAACGCACCATGATAATTTTACGTGGATGATAATTATTGATGTGCATCATCTTAGATGTTTTTGCATGTAGGACTATGCTCACATGGCACAAGTAGTAGGGTTGCAAGTAGATATATAAGAGTTGGGTTTGGATATAACTTAACCCAAACCTGGCCTGAATTAATTTCAAATCTAAAATTTGCACCCAAGAGCATCACTTGTTTGATTCAGATAGAGAAGGACGAAACCTAGAGTTAGATCCATGGTTAGACTAGATTTTTGTTTTCCTAAATTAATTTTATGAGTCAAATTAAGTTTATTGAGGCACGATCACTCTAAATTCACTTTAATGATAGCATAAACTCGAATAAATTTTATGTCCTAGTTGGCAAGCTGCACACAACCAGTAAGTCTTAACTTCAAGAGAGGACATGGTTAAGTCATATTGTATATTGGACTAGATTGAAATCTATTGGGATGCAAACTCATGTCCACGATGACTTAGCTAAAAAGGAAAGAATAATAATAGGTATACCAAAAATGATTCGACAAGGAGATAAAACATCTTGAGAGCCATCTATAGGAAAAGATAGAAAGACTCGTACTTGGCCCATGATCGACTAGTAGAAGGAAAGAAGCCTAGTCCGCCAGGAACCGACTAGGCTCAAATATAAACCTAGTCAACTCCTAACCAAAAAAAGAAGCCTAGCATGTCAAGTGCCGACTAGGCCCAAATACAAGCCCTAGTTGGTTCCTGACCGACTACGTTCCAAATAAGGCAAAGCTAAATTAATACTACGGGACACAATTATCCTCCATGAATACAATCTCCCAGTCAAGCATGATGGGGTTCATGGGGGGTACTTTGAGAAAGAAGTTCTCGTTTGAAGAAGAAAGCTACCACCAATTTTTTAATACCTGTTACAGCCGTGACAGTGACGTGGCCAGGCTCAGGTACCACTGAGTACGAGCGAGCCACGTGCATGTTACCCCGGCCAAGTCAGCGCCACATCCTCAAAACCAGGATCGGCAAGACTACACCGCCCGACGACTGTCTAAGGCAAACCGCCCTCGCCGAGGTCGAGCTCGGCTCGGAGTTTCTCTACCGCCTCATTGGCGCCCGGGCCCGGAGGGGTCCGCCTAAGTGAGGTCGGCCAAGGTCGGGCGATCCCCTGCCGCCTCGCCAGGTGTCCACCCAAGAGGGGTCCACCTAAGCCGAGGTCGGCTGATTCTCCGCCCTTCGCCAGGTGGCCGCCCGGAGACGGGCCCACCTCGGCCGAAGCCAGGCGACCCCCTGCCGCCTCGCTAGGTGTCCACCCAGGAGGGGTCCACCTAAGCCGAGGTCGGCCGATTCCCCGCCCTTCGCCAGGTGGCCGCCCGGAGACGGGCCCACCTCGGCCGAAGCCAGGCGACCTTCTGCCACCTCGCCAGATGTCCACCCAGGAGGGGTCCACCTAAGCCGAGGTCGGCTGATTCTCCGCCCTTCGCCAGGTGGCCTCCCGGAGACGGGCCCATCTCGGCCGAAGCCAGGCAACCTTCTGCCACCTCGCCAGGTGTCCACCCAGGAGGGGTCCACCTAAGCCGAGGTCGGCTGATTCTCCGCCCTTCGCCAGGTGGCCGCCCGGAGACGGGCCCATCTCGGCCGAAGCCGGGCGACCTTCTGCCACCTCGCCAGGTGTCCACCCAGGAGGGGTCCACCTAAGCGAGGTCGGCTGATCCCTCGCCCCTCGCCAGTTGGCCCCCGGAGACGGGTCCAACTCAGCCGAGGTCAGACCGCTCGCACGGAGAGGGCCCCGGGGAGAGAGACGGGCCCCGAGGCCGTCCCTCGGGCCGTACAAATCCCAGACGGCGTCCCGTACGGAGGGCGGCGGCATGCGGAACATCACTTGCATCGACCCGGCAGGACCCGCAGCCGAGAGACCCGATCCTGACGGAACAGGCCCCATAGATGGATGGCGCCCGCGCTTGGGGAAGAGAGCGCTCTCACGGAGCCCGAGGCCTGACCGGCCGCCCTGCCAGCGCCGCCCTCCCCTCTTTCTCTTCTGTCTTTGCCTTTTCCCTGCTGGGCCCGGCGGACGAGGTCAGGAAGCCGCCTGGCCTCCTTCACCAAAAAGGGGAAAGAGAAGAGGACGGGGGAGGGGAGTTTCCGAGGAGGAAAAAGACAAATGCACGACGAGGGGAGATAAAGAGGGGAGAATCTGGGGACGACAGGGTAAGCCAATTAGCCTGGGGACAAGGAGGAAGCACCGGCACAAGGCCACGCCCCGAGAGAAAAACCAGAGATCCCGAGAGGGGATCACTGGGCGCGAGCTCGGCAAGAAGGCCCAGCCGACATTCTGGTCCCCAGAGCATTTCCTTCACTAGTTAACTCTCTAAGTCTGGAACCCTTTAGAGGGTCTGGCTGGGGAGTCTGTTCCCTCTCGTCGTCTACTGACTTGACCGTCGGAGCTCCCTCGCCGGGATCCCCGGCCAGGGTCCTCTAACCCCTTTGTTGCAGGTTCTCCGCGGGAATGGGGGCTCCCTCACCAGGCGGTCAGGAGGGATCGGCTGATCCGAGGCACGGGCGCGGCGGCGAGAGCGGCAACAGATTGGCGCGCCAGGTAGGGGGGCAGGACACTAACCCCTAGTGGGAACCAGCTTTCTGCAGGTGTCACGCTCTCCAGCAATGGTGGTCACTCGTGGTCGCGAGGCGTCCACCAGCCGTGTGGGGGATGTCCACTCCCCTCCAGGGGGCCGCAGCCCCGAAAGGGAGCTTCCGGCTCCCCCTCCTCTTCCACAGCAGCCTACTCCGGTGGACGGATCCCTTGCGACCATCGTCCAGCAGCTGCAGACCTTGACCTCAGCGGTCCGACAGCTTCAGCATCAGCAACGGTCCCTGGCCACTCAGCCGCAGCCAGGGACCCCCACGGCCCGAGCCGCGGGGCAGCGTGGGAGCCTGCGCTCAATCCAGGGCAGGCCGTCCAACCCGAGGGCCATCTCCAACCCCCGGGGGAGCCACCAAGCTCCCGCAAAGAGAAACTATTCCGGTTCGGAGGATCACGAGAGTCGATCCCCGGCCGACGGGGCCGAAACGGTGCATCGCAGCAAGCGACGCCGAGGCCAGACCTCGCGCCGAGACCGATCGGCGCCCCCTTCTCCCGCAGCCTCGGTGGAAGACTCCACCGATGAAGCCATCAGGCGCCAGGCCGAGAGGCGCCTGGAGGAGCATGAGCGCAAGCTGGCGGAGTTCGCCCGCCGATTCGCCGACCTGCAGAACTCGTCGGCAGACCCGGCGGGCTACGACTCCCGCCCCCCTTTCTCTGAAGAAATCCAGGCGGAACCAATCCCGAAACGGTTCCGCATGCCGCAGGTGGGTCCCTACGACGGAACCACCGACCCCCTGGATCATTTGGAGAGCTATAAGGCTCTTATGAGGGTCCAGGGGGCCACCGACGCCCTTCTGTGCATCGCCTTCCCGGCAACCCTTCGGAAGGCTGCTCGAGTCTGGTTCGCCCGCCTCGAGCCCGGGTCCATTTGCTCCTTCCATCAGTTGGAAGGAAAGTTTGTGGCGCACTTCGACGCTTGTCGAAAGGTGCCAAGAGAGGTGGACAGCCTCTTTTCCATCCGCCAGCAGGACCAGGAGCTGCTCCGGGACTACATCACCCGGTTCAAGACCGCAGCACTGGAGATCTACAGCTTGGACGAGCCCGTCGCCATGCTGGCCTTGAAGCGCTGACTCAAGACGTCCCGCCTAACCTATTCCCTGGACAAGAAGCCGCCCAGGACGTATTCCGAGCTCCTCCTCCGCGCCCACAAGTACATCCGAGCGGAGGAGGCCGACCGCACCCGTCGAGAGCTGGACGGGAAGACTCCAAAGAAGCCGCTCCCGAGGGACACCCCGGGAGCTCGGAGGCCCGGGCCATCTGCCGACCTCCGCCCAAATCCAAGGCTGAGGGGCGAAGCCACTCCCGAGCGGAGGTACACCCCTCTCCTCGCACCTCGAACGAAGATCCTCATGGAAATCGAGGGTGAGCGCTACCTCCGCCGACCTCCTCCTCAGAACCCGAGAGCCGTCCGAGACAAATCAAAGTACTGCCAGTTCCATCGCGAGCACGGGCATGACACGGAGGAGTATCGCCATCTGAAGCGGGAGATTGAGGAGCTGATCAGGAGGGGTTACCTCAGGAAGTTCGTCAAGAACGAGGCCCCCTCTGAAGGGCAGCCGCTCGCGGCCCTACCACCTGTCCCTGCGATCGACAACCGCCCAACGGAGAAGCCCGTGGGCATGATCTCGCGCGGGTTCGGCCGAGCAATGAAGAGAGCCCGGGAAGTCCCGGAGAATATAATCCCTCCCAAGGGAGGGGAAATTAATGATAATGTAAACAACGATGCCGTGGTGGTCGAGATGACCATCGCGAAGCATCCTGTACATCGAATCATGGTGGATAGTGGAAGCTCGGCTGACGTACTTTTTTACGATGCATTCTCTCGGATGAATTTGTCCCCCGAACAGCTGAAGCCAGTGCACACCCCCCTGGTAGGTTTTACAGGGGACTCAGTGGGGGTCGAGGGGGAGATCACTCTCCCGGTCACTGCCGGATTCCCGCCCTGGCAAGTGACCGTCCTAATAACATTCACCGTCGTCAGGCTCCCTTCGCCTTACAACGCCATTCTCGGGCGTCCCGGGCTCAACCAACTGGACGCCACCATCTCCACGAGGAGGCTATTGTTGCAGTTCCCCACGCCTTCCGGGCTCGGAGAGATGAAGGGGACGATCCAGCCAGTCCCGCTCTGCCTCCAGACGGTCCCAGGTGCCAGGGGCGCGGAGCTCGCCCATGATATCGACGACCTCGATCTAAGAGAGAAGGAACCCAGGGGAGGGCCCGTAGAGCGCCTGCTGACTTTTCCCCTCGGTTCGGATCCCCTGAAGACGGTGCAAGTCGGGGCCCAGCTCCCTGAGGAAGAGCGAACCCGCTTGCTGGAGTTCCTCCGCGCCAACGCTGACGTGTTCGCCTGGTCAGCAGCCGACATGCCGGGCATCCCGCCCGAGGTTATTATGCACAGGCTGAACGTGGACCCAAGTTGCCGCCCGGTCCGCCAGAAGAAGAGAAGCTTCGCCATGGAGAGGCAGAAGGCGATCAACGAGGAAGTAGAGAAGCTCCTCGCCGCCGGTTTCGTCCGAGAGGTCCAATACCCTAGCTGGCTGGCAAACGTGGTCATGGTAAAGAAGAGTAGCGGTAAGTGGAGGATCTGTGTGGACTACACCGACCTCAACCGAGCTTGCCCAAAGGACAGTTTCCCTCTTCCAAAGATCGACCAGCTGGTCGACACCACCTCGGGGCATCGCCTCTTGTCGTTCATGGACGCCTTCTCCGGATACAACCAGATCCGGATGAACCCGGAGGACGAAGAGCACACTGCCTTCATAACTGACTGCGGGACTTTTTGCTACAGGATGATGCCTTTCGGCCTCAAGAATGCAGGGGCGACGTACCAACGTCTGGTAAATAAAATCTTCAAAGACCAGATAGGCCGCAACATGCAGGTGTACGTGGACGACATGCTGGTGATGAGCAAACTCGATTCGGACCACGTGGCTGACTTGACGGAGACGTTCGGCAACCTCCGGCACCATCAGATGAAGCTGAACCCGGCGAAGTGCGCTTTCGGCGTCTCCGCCGGTAAGTTCCTAGGGTTTATGGTGACTCAAAGAGGAATCGAGGCCAACCCGGAGAAGGTCCAGGCCATCCTGGACATGGAGCAGCCCGCCTCCAAGAAGCAGGTGCAACGAATGACCGGTCGAGTCGCGGCCCTTAGCCGTTTTATTTCCAGGTCGGCGGACCGCTGCCGTCCCTTCTTCAAAGTGCTGAGGAAGATGAATGGCTTTGCTTGGACCGAGGAGTGTCAGCAGGCCTTCGAGGAGCTGAAGAAGACGCTCGCATCGCCACCTTTACTGTCCAGGCTCGAGGAGAGGGAGGAGCTTGCCCTCTACCTGGCGGTTATCCCGGAGGCCGTCAGCTCTGTCTTGGTCCGAACCGACGACCAGGGGCTCCAGTGACCGGTGTACTATACCAGCAAACTTCTCCGAGACGCGGAGCTCAGGTATTCCCGGCCCGAGAAACTTGTTTTTGCGCTAATAGTGTCTGCCCAGCGTCTCAGGCCCTATTTCCAAGCGCACCCCATCACCGTCTTGACGGACCAACCGCTGAAAGCGGTGCTCAGCCGACCCGATACTTCGGGACGATTGGCCAAGTGGGCACTGAAACTCAGCGAGTTCGACATTGCATACAGGCCAAGGTCGGCCATGAAGGCACAGGTGCTGGCCAATTTCTTGGTCGAATGTGCAAGCTTGGGCAAGGAGCCCGAGGAAGGCCCATCGGCCCGGCCGATGGAGGTTGGCACCGATGAGCCCGGAGAGGACGCCTGGATCCTCCATGTGGACGGAGCCTCGAACTCCGGCGGGAGCGGAGCTGGGCTCATCCTTGCCAACGGTGACGGGGTCGTCGCCGAGTGTGCACTCCGTTTCCAATTCCCCGCGACAAATAACCAGGCGGAGTACGATGCACTTCTTGCCGGACTGAGAGTCTCCCGCGAGCTGGGCGTGACCAACCTCAGAGCTTTCACTGACTCCCAGCTCGTAGCGGGGCAGGTATCCGGGGAGTACGTCGCGCACGACCCCCAAATGGCGAAGTACTTGGAGCTCGTCAAGGCGGGCGCGTCCAAGTTCCGCCGCTTCAACATCTTCCACATTCCCCGTGGGGAGAACGCCCGTGCGGACGCCCTCTCCCGGCTGGCGACCCTGCCGGACACGATGCTGGGACGCGCTCATGTGGAGCGCCTTGAGGTCCCAAGCCTCGAAGCACCTGTGGAGGTCTATCAGGTCAGCCAGGAGCCCAGCTGGATGGACAAGTATGCTGCGTACATCGCCAGCGGCACCCTGCCGGAGGACCAACAGGCGGCTCGCCTCACCAGGAAGAAGGCCGTGCGCTTTGTCCTGATGGACGGGCAGTTGTATCGGAGATCCTACTCCTACCCCCTCCTCAAGTGCGTAGGACCCACAGAAGCCAAGCTTGTGCTCCAGGAGATTCACGAAGGCATCTGCGGGAACCACGTGGGGGGCAGGGCATTGGCGTACAAGGCCCTCCGTCAGGGCTACTTCTGGGAAACAATGAAGAAAGACGCCGCCGACTTCGTGAAGAAATGCGACCGGTGCCAGCGTCACGCCACGGTGCAGCGGCAACCCTCCAACCCAATCTCTCAGCTCTCAGCCCCCTGGCCGTTCGCCCAGTCGGGGATGGACCTCCTGGGCCCATTCCCGCCGGCGTCTGGCCAGCGGAAGTTCTTGATAGTGGCTATCGACTACTTCACGAAGTGGGTCGAGGCCGAACCATTGGCGAGGATCACCGAAGCAAACGTCGCCAAGTTTTTCTGGAAGTCCATCGTCTGCCGCTTCGGCCTCCCCCACACTGTGGTCACCGACAATAGACGCCAGTTCGACTGTCGGGAATTCGAAGAATTCTGCAGCGACCTCGGCATCAGGCATCGCTTTACCTCGGTGGCGCACCCTCAGACCAACGGGGAGGCCGAAGTCACGAACAGGACCATTCTTCAGGGCCTCCGCACGCGGCTGGACCAGGCCAAGGGCAGGTGGGCCGATGAGCTTCCCAGCGTCCTTTGGGTATACCACACCACCCCAAGAATGGCTACCGACGAAACTCCATTCAACCTCGTCTTCGGAGCCGAGGCAGTCATCCCGATCGAGCTCAGCCTACCCACGCTGCGCGTGGAGCAATACGACGAGACAGAAAACCCGGCCAGGATGATGCTCAACCTAGACCTTCTCGAGGAAACAAGGGATAGGGCCCGAATCCGAATGGCGGCGTACCGGCAACGTGTTGCCAGATATTACAACTCCCGAGTGCGGCCTAAGGTTTTTCATCCCGGAGACTTGGTCCTCCGGCGTGCCGAAGCATCCCAACCACGGGAATGCGGTAAGCTATCGCCCAACTGGGAAGGCCCGTATCGGGTGGCAGAAGCCCTCCCTCATGGAGCATATTACTTGGAAGAATTGGGAGGTGCCAGGTTCCCCCGGACGTGGAACTCCTTGAACCTGAGAATGTACTACCAGTGATGTAAGGCTCCCAGTTTCTGTAACAAAGCTTCCCCACTTCAAACACTCCCTTCTAACTTCAACGAGAAGGCCTGCGGCATCGAGCTCAGTCCGGAGATCCTGGGCTTCGGCCTGGAAGGTGGCGCCGAACCCAGTTCGCCCACGCGAGCCCGGAGCACAGCTCAGCAAGCCGTGCAAGGTTTGGGAAAGCCTGCGGCATCGAGCTCAGTCCGGAGATCCTGGGCTTTGGCCTGGAAGGTGGCGCCGAACCCAGTTCGCCCACGCAAGCCCGGAGTACAGCTCAGCAAGCCGCGCAAGGCTTGAGAAAGCCTGCGGCATCGAGCTCAGTCCGGAGATCCTGGGCTTCGGCCTGGAAGGTGGCGCCGAACCCAGTTCGCCCATGCAATCCCGGAGCACAGCTCAGCAAGCCGCGCAAGGCTTGAGAAAGCCTGCGGCATCGAGCTCAGTCCGGAGATCCTGGGCTTCGGCCTGGAAGGTGGCGCCGAACCCAGTTCGCCCACGCAAGCCCGGAGCACAGCTCAGCAAGCCGCGCAAGGCTTGAGAAAGCCTGCGACATCGAGCTCAGTCCGGAGATCCTGGGCTTCGGCCTGGAAGGTGGCACCGAACCCAGTTCGCCCACGCGAGCCCGAAGCACAGCTCAGCAAGCCGCGCAAGGTTTGGGAAAGCCTGCGGCATCGAGCTCAGTCCGGAGATCCTGGGCTTCGGCCTGGAAGGTGGCGCCGAACCCAGTTCGCCCACGCAAGCCCGGAGCACAGCTCAGCAAGCCGCGCAAGGCTTGAGAAAGCCTGCGGCACCGAGCTCAGTCCGGAGGTCCTGGGCTTCGGCCTAGAAGGCGGTGCAGAAACCGTGTTGCCTGCGCAAGGATGAAGGCGACCCAAAGTCGGGCCCACTTGAGGCTTGTTCTACTGCGACACGACTCAGCAGGCCCCATCCTTCGACTTGAGCAATGGGAGGACCAGGCCTGCAACTGTTTCAAGTGTTCCAAACCGACATCTCAGAAAGAAAGGAAAAGGGAGGTGAGACGAAACAGAAATCAAGGTTTCGATAAAGTCATTTTCCATTAATGTGAGAAGTCGGTACAAACTGGGAGTCCCGACAGGCCGGGACTCCCCAAAAAAAGAAGAAAAGAGAAGTCAATACAAAGCAAAAATGAAAAACAGAAGCAAAGGAGAAGACGACGCCGGATTCACTGAGGTGCGGGGTCGGAGCCCTCTGCCGGAGGCGCGGGTGCTGCGTCCTCGGCTTCTACCACGGCCGGCTCCTGGGGCTGCTCCGGGGCCGCGGCATCGCTGGTCGACGGCGCCGCAGGAGTCGCTTCGGCCGCGCTGGAGGTCCTGCTCTCGCCCCCTGGCCTCCTGCCACCGATCACAAATCCGCTCAGATCCAGCTGGGGGAAGAAGGCCCCCACCTTCTCACGGCACATCCGGAACCCCTTCAGGAAGGAGTCCACGGCGGCCTCCCGGACCTCCGACGTGTACTCGTCGGAAGCCCGGAATTTGGGGACAGCCTCTTGCGCCTCCCGCTTGGCTGCCTCCAGGAGCTCGTTGACGTACGCGCTCCGGTCCTTCGCCGCGGCCGCATCTCGTCGGGCCTCCTCCAGCTGGCGCTCCAGCCAATGGGAATGGGCCTGCAGGCGGGCCTTCTCCGCCGCCTCCTCCTCAGTTCGGCGCTGGTTGGAGGTCCGCTCCTCCAACAAGGAGGCCTCCAACTCCCTGTTCCGCTCCTCGAAACGTGCCAGGTCGGACTGGAGGGCTTGCTTGTCGGCTCGCAGCTCGGCGCCCTTCTCCATTAAGTCCTTGACGTCGGCCGCGAGCTTGCCGAGTCTTTGCTCCCGCTCGGAGTCCCTCTTGGCGTTCCCTACGAGGAAATTCCTCAGTAGGAGGACGTCGTTCCCGATCTGCAATAACAAAAGCAATACAATTCAGAATAAAAGAAGTTAAGTCCCGAAAGAAGGGAAAAGGAGAAGGAAGAAGCTCGGACTTACCGTGAAAAGCTACGGGAGGATGCCGAGCAACGCGTCCGCGTAATCCCGGCCGCCCCGAGCTCGGCGGTCCCGGGCGGTGGAGGCGTACTCCATCATCTTCTCTGCCAACCCTTTGTCGAGGATGACAGAGTCCCGGTGGGTGATCACCGGCGCCGGAGCCTTCGGGCCGGCCCCTGCGGCGGCTGCCCCCTCAGCCAAGGCCGCAACTGACGGGCCGGCGGTCACCACGGGCGGCGCTGTCGAGCTGGCAGCAATGACGGGCCCGGCGATGGGCGGAGCAGCAGGCGCTGGAGCCCTCTCGGCGGCGCCACCGGGTCGCGCGACCGAAGTAACAGTAGCCCCGCCCTGAGGTGGCCTGGGCGGGGAAATGATGGCAACCGGGCTGGGCACGGTCGCCGCCACGACCTCCCGGCTCGCCTCCGTGCGAGCCCTCTTCGCTGCGGGCTCGTCCACCTCCACGACGTCCCGCTGGGCGGCCCCCTCCAAAAGGTTCTCCAGCGAAAACTTCATCCCTGCAAAACAAAAGAAACAGGAAGTCAGCTGGCTCGGTTGTGAAGAGAAAGGGGGGCAGAGGTCAGAGCGGGGCCAAATCTCACCGGTCTCACGGATGGGGCTGATACCGGCCTCAAAAAGATTCTGCTCAGAAAGCAGAACCTCGAGCGCCGGGACCTCGTCACCCAGGAGCTGGGTATAGGACTCCTGGTCCGCCGGCTCGACCCGGGAGTTTCGGTTCGGGGTCCGGTACGGTTCACTCCAGGCCCAGTCGATGTCGTCGATCGAGGCGAAGAAAAACCGGCTCTTCCAGCCCTTGACTGAGGAAGGGAGGTCGAACCGGAGACACCTGGGCCGGGGCAAAATATACCACTAGCCGTCATCGGTGGAGCACTTCTTCAGGGTGAACAAGGCCCTGAAAAGAGAAAAACGGGCAACGAACCCGTGGAAATGACAGAAAACAATAAAGGAAAAGATGACCCGGATGGCATTAGGAGCCAGCTGGGCCGGGACAAGCCGGAAGTGGCTAAGGAAGGAAAGAAAGAAAGGATGCAGAGGAAACCGAAGACCCCCAAGGAGGAAGTCTTCGTAGAAGGCTATGCGGCCGGGGCCACTCATGGTGATGCGCTCCCCGGACCGCGGAACGAACAAACGAATTGACCTCGGAATGTCGTAGGCATCCCGGAGCAGAGAAAGATCACCTTCGGTCATGGTGGAGGCATGATCGGAGGGACCGGCAGGAAGAGAAGGCGGAGCAGGAAGAGAAGGCGGAGCAGGAAGAGAAGGCAGAGCAGGAAGGGAACGGAGGGGCACGACAGGTGCAACCGGGGGGGACCGGATCCCCCTGGGGATGCCAATGGTGACACCCCCGGGTTGCAGACGCCGGCGGACCTCCTCCGGGATTGTCTCCTCATCTGAGGAGGAAGAAGATGGAGTCCTCGGCCGGGATGGACCGGCCTCGTCCGGGTTGGAAGAGACATGGCGACGGCGCGCCATAGAAAGGGAAAGGACGAGGAAAAAATCAGAAAAGAAATGAGAAAGAATGAGGGGGTCTAGAGGAGAAGAAGGAAGCACTCACCGAAAATACACCAGACGAGCGCGAGCAACAGGAGTTGTTAGCCTGCAGCAAACCGCCCACGAAGCAAGGGAAAATGCCTCGTTCTGGAAAGTCCCCTCCCTTTCAAACTCAGCCGACAGCGACCGTACCCATCATTCCGTCTCAGGCCATTGGATGATCGCCACGTGGGCGCATGCCCGACACCGACGCCTCGTTAGCAGAGTAACGGCCTCTGCCTCGAAGAGATGCATTAATTACGAGCAAGTGGGCGACACGTGACGGCCCCCCATAGGTCTTCAGCCGCATCGAGCCACGGCGACCAGGATCGTGGCAATTATGATGCAAGATCTTCGCCTCTCCACGTCATGTCCGTATTTAATCCCGACGTTCCGTTCTACGACGCCCCGACGGAACGGCGGGCTGGGGGGCAACTGTTACAGCCGTGACAGTGACGTGGCCAGGCTCAGGTACCATCGAGTACGAGCGAGCCACGTGCATGTTTCCCCGGCCAAGTCAGCGCCACATCCTCAAAGCCAGGATCGGCAAGACTACACCGCCCGACGACTGTCTAAGGCAAACCGCCCTCGCCGAGGTCGAGCTCGGCTCGGAGTTTCTCTACCACCTCATTGGCGCCCGGGCCCGGAGGGGTCCGCCTAAGTGAGGTCGGCCAAGGTCGGGCGATCCCCTGCCGCCTCGCCAGGTGTCCACCCAGGAGGGGTCCACCTAAGCCGAGGTCGGCTGATTCTCCGCCCTTCGCCAGGTGGCCGCCCGGAGACGGGCCCACCTCGGCCGAAGCCAGGCGACCCCCTGCCGCCTCGCTAGGTGTCCACCCAGGAGGGGTCCACCTAAGCCGAGGTCGGCCGATTCCCCGCCCTTCGCCAGGTGGCCGCCCGGAGACGGGCCCACCTCGGCCGAAGCCAGGCGACCTTCTGCCACCTCGCCAGGTGTCCACCCAGGAGGGGTCCACCTAAGCCGAGGTCGGCTGATTCTCCGCCCTTCGCCAGGTGGCCTCCCGGAGACGGGCCCATCTCGGCCGAAGCCAGGCAACCTTCTGCCACCTCGCCAGGTGTCCACCCAGGAGGGGTCCACCTAAGCCGAGGTCGGCTGATTCTCCGCCCTTCGCCAGGTGGCCTCCCGGAGACGGGCCCATCTCGGCCGAAGCCGGGCGACCTTCTGCCACCTCGCCAGGTGTCCACCCAGGAGGGGTCCACCTAAGCGAGGTCGGCTGATCCCTCGCCCCTCGCCAGTTGGCCCCCAGAGACGGGTCCAACTCAGCCGAGGTCAGACCGCTCGCACGGAGAGGGCCCCGGGGAGAGAGACGGGCCCCGAGGCCGTCCCTCGGGCCGTACGAATCCCAGACGGCATCCCGTACGGAGGGCGGCGGCATGCGGAACATCACTTGCATCTACCCGGCAGGACCCGCAACCGAGAGACCCGATCCTGACGGAACAGGCCCCATAGATGGATGGCACCCGCGCTTGGGGAAGAGAGCACTCTCACGGAGCCCGAGGCCTGACCGGCCGCCCTGCCAGCACCGCCCTCCCCTCTTTCTCTTCTGTCTTTGCCTTTTCCCTGCTGGGCCCGGCGGACGAGGTCAGGAAGCCGCCTGGCCTCCTTCACCAAAAAGGGGAAAGAGAAGAGGACGGGGGAGGGGAGTTTTCGAGGAGGAAAAAGACAAACGCACGACGAGGGGAGATAAAGAGGGGAGAATCTGGGGACGACAGGGTAAGCCAATTAGCCTGGGGACAAGGAGGAAGCACCGGCACAAGGCCACGCCCCGAGAGAAAAACCAGAGATCCCGAGAGGGGATCACTGGGCGCGAGCTCGGCAAGAAGGCCCAGCCGACATTCTGGTCCCCAGAGCATTTCCTTCACTAGTTAACTCTCTAAGTCTGGAACCCTTTAGAGGGTCCGGCTGGGGAGTCTGTTCCCTCTCGTCATCTACTGACTTGACCGTCGGAGCTCCCTCGCCGGGATCCCCAACCAGGGTCCTCTAACCCCTTTGTTGCAGGTTCTCCGCGGGAATGGGGGCTCCCTCACCAGGCGGTCAGGAGGGATCGGCTGATCCGAGGCACGGGCGCGGCGGCGAGAGCGGCAACAATACCCATCCACGTAACTAATGCATTGATCAAGACATGGGAGAGATGGTTGCATAGTATCACCATGTTGCTTTCACGAAGGAAAGGTATTCGGGAACATGGAAGAAATATATTTCTATTTGATTTTAAACTGGCAAGAAATTCGAGGAGAGGAGGTGATCGGTCCGAGAAAGTTTCTTAACAACGACATTCGATTAAATTTTGATAACTGATAAGCCAGTTTAACAAATGAGAAGCTCCTAGAAAAAGCATAATTTAACAAGGACTACAACAAGTTCTCGATAATGACATTCGATTAAATTCTGATAACTGATAAGTTGATTACCGTTCGACAGAAACCCACTTTCCACGATTATTGTTGGAATGAGCTATTAAGCACAACGTGCACAATCCATAAACCGACTTTGATGCCATAATGTGACTGGTTACCCCATATTTTTAGTAGCGTTGTTTTAGAAGATAACGGACAAGATATCTCCTATAAAGAGAGGGAAAGCAAGGGGAACCGGGTAAGGACAATTTTAGTTCTTGCAAGCACCATTGTATTTTATCTGTACCACTGATCTTTTGACTTAAACATCGGAGAGTTCCTCGCTTCAGAACCCCTACCTTCTTCGATCGAGGACTTTTGTGTAGGTATATTTTATCGATGAATCAGGAGCACGTGATCTTTGGAGATTTGGTATTAACAATCTATTCAAACCACTTTTAACTGTAAATTAGAGACATGGGGTGGAGTTAGCTATTTTCTTAAACCTATTATTTATAATTTGGAAAGCCAATACACGGTCATATACGCCATCAATAGCCATGGCTTGTTTAACTCATGGACTATATAGAACAACCTATAATATATCATCAATCCCAGATTATCAACTCTCAATGTGTCCCTATAATGGTGACTATTTATACGGCTTCGAGGACTAGCTGGATTGCCGACTTCATCGATTATGGAGTCCTCAAGTTGCCGACAACAGTTCCGAGTAGGAGGAAGACGATTAAACTAATCACCATGCCAAGTAGTTGCAACCCTCCAAACTAGATTCTTACTCGATCCTGACTATTTACTCGGAATCGACTACCTACTCGGGATCGACTAACTATCTATGTAGATTTTATTGAGTCCATCAATATACAATGTTGAAGCTCTACCAGCAATAAGCTACCCTACTACTCGGAGTCCGCAATACCTGAGTAAGTGGTAGATGCGAATGGCCCCCAGCCATCCTAGTAGAGATCATGGCAGATAAGATCTCAACATGTATCACTGTCTTGATAGAAAGATCTTAACAAAAATATCTAAAACACAAGATCTTAACATCCTACCAGAAAGTTGTTATCCATGTCAGCGGAGGTTACCTTCCTAACAGCATCGATTATCCCGAGTAACTATATAAATAGATAAGAAGGGATCCCGACTAGGTAACCGAAGCTATGCTAACACCAGTTACATGCTCATTCAGTCTTTTTTTCATCATCATTCTCAGCTCTAGCTACTGTAGCCCATCTCACTTTTCTTGGCTAACTTGAACATTGGAGGGTCCTCATCGATTACCATTAGTTAAAGAACTATTTCTTATAGGTCTCCACCTGAGAGATGCCTAAAGAAGCACCACGATACGTTAAAAAAGGGTTGGAAAACCTTCAGGTGCCGCTATATTTTCAGAGGAGGGTGATTTACCAACAACATGCCCTTTACACCAGGGGAGGTGTAGAAAAAATACACCGCCAAATATAATTGAGCCATGTAAGGGCCACATAACTCTTGCTTTTCAATATATATTTAATACATGTAATTTTACCTCTTTGTTAAAAATTTTGAATGATAAAAATGTTTCTTCTTTATGAAAGAATTATGATATCCCGTGATATCCCGCGACTTGAGTTATGACACCCTCGTGGCCAAGTTGTGAACAGGGTGTCATAACCTTATTCACAGGATGCCATAAGACCGAGGAATATTTTTATTATCGAAAGAATTTTAAAAATTTTTCAATAATAAAAATATCCCCAGTCTTATAATATCTCATAAACAAATTATGATATCTTGTTGATAAACATGGCCATGGGGTGTCATAAAGGGAAGGGCATTTTTGTTATTTAAAATTTTTAATAAAAAAATAAATTGCGGACATTAAATACATATTTGAATAATAAAAATGTCCCTTCCTTTTATGATATCCCGTAATTAAGTTGTGAACATGATATCATAACCGTGAAGGATATTTTTATTATTGAAAAATTTTTAAAATTTTTTTAATAATAAAAATATATCTTAATCTTATAATATGATCATGTAAACAGAATTATGATATTTTGTTCATAATTTAATCACGAGATATTATAATCCTATTTATGAGATATCATAATATGATCATAGGTATCATAATTTTTTTAAAAAATTATTTTTATCATTTAAAATTTTTTAAAAAAAGAATAAAATTGTAAGTATTAAGTACATATTAAAAAGTAAAATTTATATGATTTAATTAAATTCTATGATATATATTTTTTTATAATATATATGTGATGCATGAAAAAAATTTCTATTATGTATATGAGAGACCAGGGATACACCTTATCTCGTGGCAACTATGTAATGGAGGGCCACATCGCCGAGAGAAAATGTGGTCGTAATTTATCTCCACCCATTAATGTCTCATGCGGTGGCTTTACGTCCGCCTTCCCGTTTCACATCACGTTGCACCACTTCGTGCTGGCCACAACCCGGATCGAGTCACGCTCGGAGAGGACATCCGAAGGGACGCCGCAAAGGATAGCTATCCGCCCCGATATCGGGCCAGAGCTCGAATGCAAAGTTACAGCGGGAGTCCGCACCGCTGCGCGTCGTTTGCCCCGCAATCGGTTTTTATTGGCGGAAGATATCTTCCGTACCAGAGGAGCCCACCGTCCGGTAATGAAAAAAGAAAGAAAAAAAAAAAGAAAGAAAAAAAAAGCTGGTTTGCTTACCACGATGCGTGCAGGCATGACGGATAGATGGAGATGAGTCGGGGAAATCGTAGCCCACGCTAGGAGCTTCACGTACGCAGGCCACCGGTTCTCGTACGCTCCGTATATCATCATTATTGGAATCGGTGGTTGTGGTTGCGTGCTGGATAATACTGGTGCATATAGTATTGGTAACTTCTTCTTCTTCTTCTTCTTTTTTTTTTTTTTTTTTTTTTTTTTTTTTTTTTTTTTTGTGGTGACCTGTGACTCTCGTCTGGAATTTTTTTACTACCGGTAGATTCTCTTTCCACGATTTCTCTATTTCTTGAGCTTGAGTTATATGTAGCTTGGACAGGAATCAGATATACTTAACAGATCTTTTAGTTGGACTGCTTGATCATCGAGAGAGATTCGACGACAGTTATATCTTGGATCAGATAGTCTCTGCGAACTACTCCAGCTCATCCTATTATCCGAGATATAGTTTTACTTTTACAGGACTGCTCAACTAAGATAGTCTATCATGTCTATAGGGAGGCTAACTCAGCTACTGATTGGGTTGCCTCCTATGTAGCTTATCATACTGACTTTACTTTGTGGTTTGATTAAAGATATAATCCTCTCTAACTATTCGAATTGTATTCATTCTCGCTTCTTGAAATGAATACACCATTTTATCCAAAAAAAAAAAAATTCTTGATGAGTAACATTGCTGCTAGTGTACTACCATCTCTGTGTTTGTCAACTTAAATTAGCTTATGATATGGCAGTATGCCAACATGGATCAATAAAAGTATTTTCGATCCTAAGGATTTGTTTTGCTTGTGATGGACTCTATTTTGGTCAGGTAGAATATGGATTCGAGTAAAATCTCGGATCGGGTAGAGTCTTAGGTCGAATAAAGCCCTAGACCAAGTAAAATCTTAGGATTGGGTAAAGCTCCGGATTGACTAGAGTGTTGGCCCGAGTAAAATCTTAGGATTGGGTAAAGCTCCGGTTGGGTAGAGTTCCTGTCCGAACAGAGCTCCAAGTCAAGTAAAGCTCCATACCTGAATGAATCCCTTAACGAATCGTGGTAGACAACCACTTAACAAAAATTGTAATCCCCAACAGAAAAGGTATGGGCAATTAGATCCCGACACCATAACGAGGGAATCTTGACAATAAAAATTCGGAGGCAGAATGTCACCATCTTCATCGAATCTGTTACAACTGTAAAAAATGTACACCTCATTAGGAGATCATTCTATTGATCTTGTAGACTTTGTCTTACTGCATTCACTATTTATATAGGCAAGAGGGACCTCCAGCTAAGGTATGCAAGTTACCTCATGCTCTCGCATTAATTTTTCACTCTATCTGTGGTGGTCATCCACCGTCGCAGCTCCAGTTATTACCTAGATCACCACATTAACTTGAGCATCGAAGTATCTTCGCCTGTACCTCGGGCCCGATCTTCCTTGTAGGTCTTGCTACCCAAAGGGAGCGTGCATAGAAGTCACTTTCCACCAGAGAGATGAGCAAGGCCTCTGACCCCATCGAAGTTGCAGGTAAAGGTGATTTGGTGGCAACAATTTAGTGGGCCAGGAATGGGGGATGTCTTGTTGAATTATATGTGAACTTGGGTGATGCCCTCGACGAAGGGCACCTGACAACCTCCGAGTGAGATGTCATAGTTGTCACGTAAATCGGGAAGCCTCCATCAATCATGTGAGAAATCCCTCCCACCGTAGTAACTGACACAGTCAGGAGGTGGAACTTTCCATCCCACCACCTCCATCACCAGCAGACCAGCAGGACCAGATCGCCGTATTGGCACAGCAGGTCCAGACACTAGCCATAATGATCTAGTAGCTGTAGCACAAGCATCGTTTTATAGCGACATAATAGTAGCCAGGAACCCGGGTGGTCTCTATCGCGGCTACTCGCACCAGCCTTCGATCCTTCCATGGAGGGCCATCCCACATGCGATCCCCATCGTTTCCGCAGTCCTCACAATTCCCTTAGGGGAGCCACCGCTCATCCTGTGGAGGTTACACGATCGTCCAGCTACTTGGGGAACCCATTCGTTGACATCGAGGAGGGATAGGCCTCCATGCCATCGACATCGGCACGGAAAGGGGCCATAGTGCGAATGTTCCCGGTCTTTGTCCGCATCCCCTCCTATGGCTTCCAAGGAGGGGTCAATCGACAAGACTATCCAGCGATGAGCCGAGGAGTGTCTGGTGGAGCACGAGTGTAGGTTAGCTGACCTTTAGGGAGCTGCCTGCGAGCCGGTGAGCTATGATGCTCACCTTTCCTTTTCCCACTAGAAACAGGAGGAGTCGATCCCTAGCCAGTTCTGCATGTCCCAACTAAACCCTTGATGGGATCATAGACCCCCTTGACCATCTCGAGAGCTACAAGGCCCTTATGAGAGTCCAATGGGTGATCGACACTCTCCTTTGCACCACTTTTCCAGCCACTCTCCATAAGATGGCTCGAGCCTAGTATTCCTGGCTCGAGCCAAGAAGTATCGATTCCTTCAGATAGCTGAAGAAGAAGTTCATGATGCACTTTAATGCTTGCTAGAAGGTGCCACAGAAAGCCGACAGCTTCTTTTCAATTCGCTAGCAGAATCATGAGCCCCTGAGGGACTACATGGCTTAATTCAAGGTAGCCATGCTAGAGGTGTATAACCTGGACAAGTCTGTGACCATGCTAGCCATGAAGAAGGGGCTCAAGACCTCCCGATTCATTTACTCCCTCGATAAGAAGCCACCGAGAACTTACTTGGAGCTACTCTCCAATACTCAGAAATATATTCGCGCGAAGGAGGCTGACCACATTCGAAGGGAGCTTGACGGAAGGCCTAGAAAGAAGCAGGCCCAAGGAGAGCAGAGCGAGCCCCGGGTGTAGAAGGCCATCTCAACCCATCAGCTAGATCCCAAGCTAATGAATTTCCCTAATAGGGATAGGAAATACACCCCCTCCTCGATTCGAGAGCCAAGATCCTGATGGAGATTGAGGGTGAGTGCTACTTGTGCCGCCCTCCCCTGTTGAGGCCGTCAGGGAATTATGACAAGACCAAATATTATCAGTTTCACAGGGACCAAGGCCATGACATCAAGGAATGCCGCCACTTGAAGAAAGAAATCGAAGATCTAATATGACACGGCTACCTCGAAAAGTTTGTCCAGGGAGGAGCTTTGCTTAGGTCCCAGGATGTCGATGCCCGTCTCACCAACGTTGACAATCAACCTATGGAAATGCCGATTGGGATGATAGCCTGGGGGGCAAGGCAAGGCCCGAAGAGAGATAGGAAAGAGGGGAGAGTTAAAACTATAATCCCCTTCATTGATGGGAACCTTATCGGGGTTGAAAATTCTAACAATGATGCTGTCATCATAGACATGATGATAGCAAAATATCCTGTAAAAAAAAATTATGGTTGATAGTGGAAGCTTCACGAATATTCTTTTTTACAATGCATTTGTTAGGATGAACCTATCGCCCGGTTTGCTTAAACCAATCTTTCGTCCCTCTAGTCGGTTTCATTAGGAACCCAGTTGGAGTTGAAGGAAAAATTACCCTACCTGTCACGACGGGAAACCCACCTTGGCATAGCACAGTCCTAATAACTTTCACTATCATCCGACTCCCCTCGACTTATAATGTGATCTTGGGAGGGTCCGGGCTTAACCAGTGCAACGTGGTCATCTCCACTAAGCATCTTCTCATCTGATTCTTGACCCCACAAGGGATTGAGGAAATGTTGGGTGACCAGTAGTTGGCTCGACACTATTTCCAAATAGTCCCAAGGATCCAAAGGGTCGAAGAGGTGCCAATCACAGAGCAATTGGATCAAAGGGAGTCGGAGACGAGAGAAGGACTTGTCAAACAATTTCTATCATTTTCCCTAGGAGAAGACCCAACAAAAATGGCACAAATTGGGGCCCTTCTAGCATGAGAAGAAAGAAACTAGCTGCTCGATTTCTTGTGAGCCAATTTCAACATGTTTGCTTGGACGGTGTCGAACGTGCAGTGGATTCCTCCTAAGGTGATTATGTACAAGCTGAACATTGACTCCAAGTATAGGCCGATCTGCCAAAAGAGGAGGAGCTTCACATTTGAGAGGCAAAAGGCCATAGACGAGGAGGTCGAGAAGCTCCTTGCCGTAGGATTCATCTGAGAAGTTCACTACCCCTGTTGGCTTGTGAATGTGGTCATGGTCAAGAAGGCCAATAGGAAGTAGAGGATTTGTGTCGATTATATTGACCTTAATAAAGCATGCCCAAAGGATAGTTTTTGGCTACCTAAAATCGATCAGCTCGTGGATGTAATATCCGGGCATAGGTTGCTTAGCTCATGGATGCTTTCTCGAGGTACAACTAGATTCGTATAGACCAGGAGGATGAGGAACACACTGCATTTATCACAGATAGGGGTACATACTACTATAAGGTGATGCCCTTCGGTCTGAAAAATGTGGGTGCGATATACCAACGCATGGTTAGCAAGGTCTTTAAGGACCAAATAGGTCGCAACATACAAGTCTATATCGATAACATGCTTGTCAAAAACAAAAAGGAAGCCAGCCATATCGCCAACTTGGGAGAGACCTTCAACAATCTCTATCTCCACCGAATGAAACTGAATTCAACCAAGTGTGCATTCGGTGTCAAGGTAGAAAAATTTCTCTATTTCATGGTCACCCGGCATGGAATCAAGGCGAATCCAGAAAAGATTTAGGCGATAATGGATATGAGGCATCCCACCTCCAAGAAGGAGGTCCAACGATTAACTGGCTGAGTAGCCGCCCTCAGTCGCTTTATCTCCCACTCTGTTGAACATTGTTTGCCATTCTTTACGGTACTAAACAAGATGCATGGCTTTACTTGGACAGAGGAGTGCTGGGAGGACTTCGAGGAGCTGAAGAAGTTCCTCACCTCACCTCCTTACTATCCAGCCCTGAAGTCAGAGAGGAGCTCTTCTTGTACCTTACTCTTTCTCCCAAAGCGATCAGTTCGGTGCTTGTCCAAGCTGACAGAGACAGCATCCAAAAGATGATCTATTATGTTAATAAGGTACTGCACGATGTAGAGACCAGGTATACTCGATCTAAAAAGATTATTTTCGCATTGACCATTTCTGCTCAGCATCTTAGGCCATACTTTCAAGCTCATCCAATCATGGCTCTCAATGATCAACCTCTGAGAGCCATGCTGAGCTGACTAGACACCTTGGGATGCCTGGTGAAGTGAGCGATAAAGCACAGTGAGTTTGACATCTCGTATTGCCCGAGACCATCCTAGAAGGTACAAGTCTTGGCAGACTGCCTGGTAGAATGCACATGGGTAGATGGTGAGCCCGCGGAGGCATCAACAGAGCCATCAAGATGGCCATCCCATAAGGGACCACTTGGATCCTCCACATGGATGGCGCGTCCAACTTAATGAAGAGTGGGGTCGGACCCATCTTAACAAATTTGAATGTGATAGTTGCCGAATATGTATTGCACTTTCTATTCAAGGCGACTAACAACCAATCCGAGTATAAATAGGTACTTTCCGCTGCATGTTTAAATTTTTTAGTTATGCAATACCTGCTCCCTAGTGTTGCATGCCTAGAGTAGGCTTCTGCTGCACCAGGTTTTCCTTTAGTTTTCGCGTGGATTTTTTCATGGATTTCTGTGCTTTGTCTTTCTATGGTTCTCTTGTGGGGTTTAAGAGCTCTAAAGGAGGTTTTTGGTTGGTCTTGGCTGGTTGCTGCTTCGTGCTTGGTTGTCCATTACTGTAAGGCAGTCATAGTGTTCATTATGGTGGGTGTGGTCTTGGGAGGAGCCGTTTTCTTCTAGGGGTTCGGTGGTCTATTGCTAGGGAGGTTGGGGTGCTCTGGCTCCGGCTTTCCGGTTGCCTTGCCGTGGGTTTGCAGGTTGTTTGGCCACAGCCTTGGAGGTTGTTTGGCCATGGGTTCGCAAGCTTTAATGGCGGAAAAGGAGCAGCTGCACCCTATTGCTGACTCCCTCTCTGATGGCAAGGGGCAAGAGGACCGATCCTGGGCAAATGTGGTGCAGGGTATGGTTCGAGCTCCAGTCTGGTCTTCCTATAAACTATCAGAGGGAGAGATAGATCAGTTACAGCAAAGCTTCTCCAAAATCTTGGTCATGCCAGGCTCCATTCTTCCCAATTCACGACGAAGGTGGGAAGGAGTGGCGATAACTCTTCGAAGTCTTGGTTGGCGTATCCCAGCAGCCTGGGTGCTGAAGGAGGTAAAGTGCTGGTTAATATTGGACTATAACCCTGAGATTTACCCTATCGGAGGTGACCATATGGTCCTTCATCTAAGCTCTGAGGCAGACTGTTCAAGGGTTTTAGATGGGGGGCCGTGGTTCATCGGCGGCCAATTACTGGTGATGGCAGCCTGGGAGTCTGATTTCCATATGGGGAGAAACCCTGTGAACCGAACGGTGGCTTGGCTGAGCTTGCCGGACCTCCCGCTTGAGTATTGGGTGCCCTCGGCCACCATGGTGGTGGCGGGGGAGGCGGGTAAGCCATTATCTATTGACAACTTCACGGATAAGATAAAGAAAACCAGGTATGTGAGGGTCAGGGTTGAGCTGGATGCCGCCAAACCGCTCATTCCAGGGGTCCAAATTCAAGGGAAATTGGTGGTATTCTGGCAACAGATAGTCTACGAAAACTTTTCGGCGATGTGCTTCAACTGCGGCAAAATTGATCATTCAGCGGAAGGTTGTCTAGTTCAGACCTCCTCCTTGCAGCCAAACCCTGCTTCGGCTGCCATTGGACCGAAAAATTTGGTGGTTGAGGAAGGGAAGCAAGGTGACCAACCCAATGTTGCTGAATCTAACCTGTCCTCCTCCAGTGCTGTCCAGTTGAGGTTCGGCCCGTGGTTGGTAACTTCAAGGGTTAGCCAGCCACGCTCCGTTGTTACCCCTGTGAACAGTCCTCGGCGGTCTACCGGGGGATCGGATCCGACTACCTCTTCCGACCTTACATCTGATCCTCCCTCCTCTTCCCCTCCTAGGTCATCTCCGACCATCATCTCATCTTCTCCGGGCTTGCTGCTAGATTCCGATGGGTGGCAAAAGCCATCCAAAGTGGCTCGTCACTGATCCCCTAATGCTGCTCAGTCAGACTGATCAGAGGGTGGCAGCCTTTCAAGGGAGGGGGAGGCATATTCGGTCCATTAGTGGATTGTATGGACCTAGCACCGGTTGATGAAGGCCCAAAGGACCTGCAGATGTCAGATTACTGATCGGTGTCGTTGAAGCGAGGCCGCAGCCCACCTGTGTCTTCAACCTCTCTCGACTCCAAGGTGACTTCTTCCCTAGTTGACCAGGTCAGCATTTCTAAACCTTGTATGTTACTCACTAAGGGGAAAAGGACCCAGCTGGTCATTCTCTTAAGCCGGAACAGGGGATTATAAGGGATGTGGGGATGGCTGAGGGTCGGGCTAAATCTGAGGTGGTGGTCCAGGAGCCTATTCCTGTGGTGGCCAGTTCTCTTGAAGGTCGCTCCCGGGAAGGTGATGGATGGGTGGATGGTGAGGGGCTATCTACTGGGAGGGTTCTAGTCTCTGTAGGGGAGGTGATGGTTGATCTTGGGAGGGTGGTTTTGAGTCTGGGGGATCCTCTTTTATCTCCTATTGTTGCTCGGGGGCCGAAGGGATCCCACTTGGGGAAGGCGATGCGGGGTAAGGTTTCGCCTTCCTCTGCTCCTCCTGTGGGGCTGAAGGAAGTGCTTGGTGTTGCTGGCTATCTTCTGGAGACAGGGGAGCTCATGGGTTCAGGTTTGCAGGGGGGTCCAGTGGGTCTTGGGGTGCAGGGGGTTCTTCTGGGTTCAGGGGTGCAAGGGGGTCCTGTGGGTCTTGAGAGGTCGTCGAAGGGAGGTCTGAGGGTGGGGGAGGGTGTTGGTTCTTCTAGGGGCATTGTTCTCTCTGGTAGTACTGGAGGGTCCGGGAAGATTCTCTCTGCTACTGTCTCTGGAGTAGTGTATGGGGTGGGGAGGGTCCTGCTATGGGGGGCCTGGGGGAGCTGCATGGTCACTGGGAGGTCTGTGATAAGGTTAAGAAAGAGCTAGGTTCAGTGGGCTGTTCTGATGTGCCTCTTGATAAGGAGCAGGTAGAAGGGAGGGGAGCTGGTTCTGTTGCTGTTTGCTTAGGAAAGAAGTTGTTTGTTTCTACTGGGCTGTTAACGAGGGTTGGGCAAGGTGCCGGCGCTCCCTAATCTTGCTGGTATTATCTATGAAACTTTTTGTATGGAATGTCAAGGGGGCGAAAAGAATCTCTTTTCTATCTACTTATGGCAGGTTTATGCAACTTCATAATCTTCAAATTTGTATCCTTCTGGAGACAAGACTCTCTGGTCTGCCTTTGGACCGTATGAGGCCCCATGTTCCACGTGGTTGGGGCTTCTACTCTATCCCTTCACAAGGATTGGCAGGGGGCATCATTGTCACTTGGGATGAGTTGGCTGTCAGGGTGGACATCTTTAATGGGTCCACTCAGATGGTTGCAATTGTTGTTTCGGAACCTAACAGGCCTTCTTGGCTCTTGTGTGGTGTTTATGCCAGCATGTCGTATAGGGAGTGCAAGATGCTTTGGGAGGAGGCTTCCTTGTTGATTGACCATGGAGTTCCTACGGTTGTTGCTGGAGATTTCAATTCTGTTGCCCAGGCTGAGGATAAGCAAGGAGGTAGACCCTTATGAAAGATATCGCCTTTCGGGAGTTTAGCTAATTTGTTCATAGCAAGGGCCTGGTTGACTTGGGATGTGTTGGTCCTCGCCATACCTGGTGCAATAACTGTTCTGGTTCTACCAGAGTCTGGAAAAGACTTGATAGATGTTATGCTACCCCCTCTTGGCTTGTTCAGCATGCAGACCATAGCGTCCATCATTTTAGTCAGATTGCATCCAATCATTGCCCAATTTTGCTTTCCATTGAGCACTTTAATCGGGGAGTCCCACCCTTCAGGTTTGAAAAGTTCTAGCACTCCTACCCGAGATCCCGGAACATTGTCAGGGAGGTCTGGAACATCCCGGTTTGGGACGATGCTATGTACAGGATTTCTCGATGACTGGAGCTCCTGAGGAGACGTTTGATTAGGTGGAATAGGGTTGAAGTGGGTCATCTGATGTCTAACTTGAAAGCTATTGAAGCTAGCATACAAGCTTTACACGACAAGGAGGATACGGAGGGTCACTTATCAGCTGAGGATATGGATTGTCTCCGGCATCATCTCAATCTCCTCCACTCCCTGCTTCGAAATTAGGAGGTTTTATAGAGACAGAAATCCAGAGTTCAGTGGCTACGAAAAGGTGACCGGAATATCCACTACTTTCATCATGCTACCATTATCAGGAGACATAGAAACAGAATCAAGGCTCTATTCTCTGCTGAAACTCGGTGGATCCAGGAGGAGGACTCCATCAGGAGGGAGTTGCTTCACTTCTTTTCCACCAGGTGGATGGCCCCTTCTTCTCCTATCCACCTTAACTTTTCTTCCACCCTTCATTTATGGTTTCTCCTTTCCAAAATTCTTTGCTTATGACTCAGGTGCTGGAGGAAGATATCAAATCGACTTTTTGGTCTCTTGGGGAAGACAAAGTCCCTAGGCCAGATGGATTTCCTCCTTTCTTTTTCCACCATCATTGGGATATTCTTCGATCCGATATTGTTGCTGCTGTGCAATCCTTCTTTCATACAGGGGGATACCTACTTCCTGGAAGCAAACATATATTGCTCTTATTCCTAAATGCTTGGATGCATCGTAGCCTGCTCACTATCAGCTTATCAGTCTATGCAATACCCTATATAAAATTTATGCAAAACTGATGGCTATTAGGATGCGACCGATCCTTCCTCACCTTATATGTCAGGAGCAGGGTGCCTTCATATCGGGCCGTGGTATTTCTGATCACATTCTCCTTGCTCAGGAATTTATGTATGATCTCCGCCGAGCTTCAGCACACCAGAGCCTGATGGCTATTAAGCTCAACATGGAATGAGCTTATGATTATGTTAATTGGGATTTCTTGTTTTGTGCTTTGGAGGATTTCGGCTTTCACCCGTATTGGATATCCAAGATTCTTTCATGTATTATCTCTCCATCATTTTTTCTCTTGGTTAATGGTTCTCCTACTAAGTTCTTCTGCTCTACTATGGGTCTTCGTCAAGGTTGTCCACTCTCGCCCTATCTATTCATTATTTGTGCTGACTTTCTATCACGAGCACTGCGAGCAGTGGTCCGGGACTCGGTCATTCAGCCGTATTCTTCCAGTCCAGATGCTCTTTCGACTTCGCACCTCCTCTTTGCAGATGACTGTTTGCTCCTTGGGATGACTTCGGCTTACTCTGCTAGGGGATTCTACAGGATTCTGGAGCTCTACTACCTTGCTTCGAGTCAGAGGGTTAATTTGCATAAATTTGCTATTTATTTTAGCCCCAAGACCCCTAACCATGCTCGCCATGGGATTCGAGATATTCTAGGGATAGCAGAGTGCCAGGGTCCTATGTCCTACCTTGGTGTCCCTATATCTGGCTCTCGACTCACGATGGCGGACTGCGCTCCGATGGTGCTGGCTTTCAGGGAGAGGATCGATGGCTGGCAGGGTTGCTCTCTCTCTTCTATGGCCAGGATCACTCTCATCCGTTCTGCCCTTACTTCTCTACATGTATATCTTCTTTCGCATGCAGTCATTCCTAAGTCGATTATTCTAGAGCAGATGATTCAGGCCTTCGTCTGGGATTCCTCTTCCGTTCAGTGGAAGATTCATTTGATGAGATGGGACATCGTTTGTTTGCCGATGTGGCTTGGGGGCTTGGGGATCCACTCTCTCATTTCTAGATGGGAGGCCCTGCTGGTCAGTCATGTGGCAAGATACTTTCTTAGCATGTCTTCCTTATGGGGATCCTTCATGAGAGCCAGATATGGGGACATCCATCTTGATCTGGCCGTGCCACTTCCTTGGCCTTGCCATGGATCGGCGATCTGGCATCAGATGCTGGCCAGGATACCGCTTATTTCTCCTCATCTTTCCTGGGTGGTAGGGGATGGCTCATCTATTGAGCTCATGCATGATCCTTGGATTTCTGATATCCCACTGAGTAGATGGCCGACGTTTGTCTTGGTAGATATCCCTCCAGCTATATCTATTTCTGATCTCATCATTTCGGGTCAGTCTCAGTGGGACAGTCATATGGTATTCTCCCTCTTTGGCCAGGTCTGGGTAATTGGGTCTTAGCTATCTCTTTACCTATCTTTCCTTGCCCCAACATCAGAGTCTGGAGATAGACTACTCAGATGTGGGTATCGCTGTCGACGTTGATGCCTATTATTTGCCAGCAGCCTACCGTCACTTGAGACTTAGCTTGGATCTGGTCATTGCCAGTTCATCCAAGGGTCTCCTTGTTTTTCTGGAGGGTTGCCTGGAGCCGACTCCCCACGTGGGACCTTCTGCTCAAGAGAGGCTTGTATATACCATCTACCTGCCCTGTGTGTGGTGCTGAGTGTGAGACGCTTGCCCACGCTCTGTTTCTGTGCAGCGAGCTCTTTCCATGTGGCAACTGGCTAGGATGGACTACTTTCCCCGCCAGGAGCATGATATTGTATAGGCCTTCCTCTCCTCCTTGCGGTTGGGAGCAGACTCTTCTTTCATATCCTTCCAGGCATATATTTCTTATCACCTTTGGCTATCCAGGAATGACCTGCTCTTCAATTCTGGTAAATGTTCTCTAAGGATGATTGTTGAGAGAGCTAGGGCTAGCTCCCTAGAGTTCTGTTCTGCAGCGAACAGGTCGGAGATCTGGGGTTCCTTTTCTTCTCCCCGAGCATCCCAGCGAGTTTTTATCTCCTGGGAACACCCTCCTCCGTCCTTCTTTACCGTCAGCTTCGACAGGAGCCTTCGTGGTAGGCAGGGAGGTTCTGCTTTCATCATCAGAGACTTCCGTATTTGGTTCCTGGCGATGGGTGGCCTTCCTTCTATCTCCTCCTCGGTCCTGGGTGTTGAGCTGATGGCTACTTGGGCTGGGATTCGCTATGCCCGCCATATTCTCTGCATTGACCATCTCATCATCGAGGGAGATTCTATGACAGTTATTGCTTGGATTCGGCAGTCACTGAGATCGCCCTCGGTTCATCCCCTTCTTCAGGATATTGGGCTCTTACTGCAGGGCTGTACATTTGTGGTGGTCTATCATATCTTTCGGGAGGCTAACTCAGTGGCTGACTAAGTCGCTTCCTACGTTGCTTTTCACTCAGGACTAGTTTTGTGGTCGAACTGACATGTAGCCCCTGTACAGCTTAGAGATCTCCTTCTCTCTGACTTTTTGGGTTGTATTTACACCCGTTCTTCTAATTGAATACACTGCTTTACCAAATAAAAGAAAGAATAAAAAGAAAGAGAGATGATAAAAGAGAAGAGTCGTATTGGCATCAGCTAGTCATAGACTGGCTCATAATTGCCTAGTTTTGCTTACCTTTGAGGTCTCCTCTTACCAGTTCTAACTGAAAGTAGTTAAGACTCCCAATTTTCTATTAGGAAAGTTAGTCAATATAACTTTTCTTCAGCAAATTATAGTTATCGTTGTCGTGGCTGTCAGTTATATGATTGGTTAGTTATAATAACCAGGTCCATTCTTGACGGCTTTAAGTCGAAGTAGGTCGGCTACTCTCTTTGGAGTAGGCCGCCTGAAGATCAATTATTCGCCTCGAGGTACATCAACTATGGTTCGGCCATTTCCTTCATAGTATACATATTGTAGATCAGTTACTCTCTTTGGAGTGGGTTGAACGTAGATTGGCCATGTACTCCGAAGTCATTTACTTCGAAGCATGATTGTGTTGTGGGTCGGCCATTCACTTCGGAGCCATTTGCTTCGGGGCATGTATAGTGGATCAGCCATTTATTGAAGGCTGATCTCAAGTTATGCATCATCGCTGGCTGAAGCATAGCGTCGATCCGTTCTCCCATCAGGTTTCGGGAGTGTCGTCATGTCAATTCATCTAGTCAACCAGTCTGGATAGGATTACTTGACTCTTTGGGTCGATAATTAGCTCCTTGAGCTGGTTTACCATAATAGGATCTAATCCATCCAATCTAGATTCAAAAAGATCCAAAAATCAGCTTAAAACTCAATCCACATGAAATCATAATCCAACATAGGAGTGGGCCAGGCCCAGCCCATGTGCATAGCGCAGGTGCACGGCCCAGACACTATGGCGATGTATGATGGACTGAGCTATCGTAGTACATGTCTCTTATCACGGTCCATGTTGCGGTCTACAAGGGGGCATCACAGTCCAGAGGTGGTTTTGTGCGGTCCAATGGATTAGCACATTGTGCAATTGTGATCCAATGGCTAGTATTAATGCCAACATGATTTGAGATGTTTTTTCAGCTGATTTCAGGCGATGGATTGCGATTGGATGGTTTGAAAGTTTTTTAAAAGTCTAAGACTACTCGGACAAGGATTTGAAGTAAAACTTGTTGCGGATTTGACCGGATCTGAGCCTTATTAAAAATAGAGCCTGAGAAAAGCCTTTGTGAACTCACCCATGTGACAAAGTGGTGCAGAGAGACTAAAAGCTATTTTCCAAGAGAGAAAATGAGAGAAAAAGAGAAAGAATGCAAGGGTTCTTCTTGTATGATGTTCTAGGATATTTTCTAGACTTAAGGAGCATCTTTAAGAGGTTTTTCTTCTTCATGTTGGAGCTGTTTTTGCATCAAGAGTAAGAAAAGAGAGACTTTTTTGTTCCCATTTCTTGTAAATTTTTTTATTTTTCTTTTAGTAAAAGGAATTTCTATGCAGCCATGGACACGAGAGTAAGTGACTCCGAATCATATAAAATCCCTGCATTTTGTACTTGTGCTATTTTTATTTTTTAGATTTTTATTTTTTTCTACAACTATGGTATTTTACTATGTACCGCCCCTTAAAATTTATTTTCCACACAACTATGAAGGTTCAAAATAGGGATTGGATGCTCAAAACATGCAAAAAGCGCATATATATATATATATATATAGTTGAATGATAAAATATTTGGAAAAAATATTAAAAGAAAATACATATAGGTAAAATTTAAAATTCAAATTTCATTCACAATTTAGATTAACTTAAGAGCACTCGCTTGATATGACTAAATCATGATGGGAGACCGAGTGATATTTATCATTTGTTTGCTTTTGGGATGGGCCATCATTTCCAGTGTCATGGGTTTCAGAGGATATTGGAGGAGTATTGTTTGACTTCTAGACAAAGAGTGAATCTTCTCAAATCTGTGGTTTACTTTAGTTCAAAGATACTTGTCCAGCTCCAGTATTTGATTTGCAATACACTGAAGATTGCTAAGCATATAGGAGCGCTGCAGTATTTGGGAGTTCTTATTACTGGGGGCAGACTTACAAGGGTAGATTGTGGCTGGGTGGAGAAGGCAATCTAGGAGTGTGTGAAGGGTTGGCAGAGAAAAGCCCCATCAATGATGGGTAGGATCATTTTGGTAAGGTCAGTCCTTAGCTCTTCATCTATTTACATACTTTCTAATGCCATCCTATCCAAAACTTTGGCGTCTAAAATTGAGCAACATATTCAAAACTTCTTATGAGGCTTTGGCACCAGAGGGCATGGGTTACATCTTCTTGGTTGAAATGTGGTGTGCTAGCCGCTTGGGGAGGAGAGTCTTGGCATCCAGTCTCTTGGTACAAGGAGGGAGACCCTGATTGCTAGGCACATGGCCAGATTTTTACTGAGTCTGAACAGTATGTGGAGTTTCATGATGAAGGTCGAATATGGTTCAATGTCTAATGGTGTGGTGATTCGAGCTTAGCGGAGCAGCTCGGCTATTTGGAGAGAGATCGTTTCTAGGGCCTCTCAGGTGCTTTATCAGATGAGATGGATATTGGGGATGGTCAATCAGTCAGTTTGTGCTTGACCCATGAATTGCTGATTTACCTTTGAACCAATGGCTGACAATCACAGAGACTTGAGGCTTCCACCCTTCTTGTGGAGTGGCCCGATAGGTTTTCATTTCCTGGGAATCCCCATCTCTACAATTTTTCAAGATCAATTTTGATGGAAGTGTTAGTGACAAGCATAGTGGTGCTAACTTTATCATCCGGGGCCTTGGGCTGGAATGGTGGCAGCAGGGAGAGCTACTTCTTTGAGCCGACTGTCCCTATAGCAGAGCTTCGTGGTGCATGGACTATGATTGCTTATGCCTGGACGATTTTACATACTGAGCAACTCATTATTGAGGGCAACTTGGCTATAATAGTGACTTGGATTCGAGAGGCTACGCGAAGAGAGTCGATACACCCATTTCTTTGTGATATTATTGTCCTCTTATTAGGTTGTACTGGCATTATTATCCGGCATGTATATTGGAAAGGAATTCTATAGCCAACTAGGTCACCTTCTATATAGTGAAACACTCGGAAGACATCTTGTGGACTAACCTGGGAATGTCCATCGTCAACTTCATGATATTTTTCTTTAACTTTCTTGAATGTGTTCACACTAGATTTTGATAGTTTAAATACCCTATCTGATAGATAAATAAATAAATAATGGCACACCAACAAGTTTTCAACGGTTATGTTTGCCGTACAATAGTTCATGGGGTTCAATCCAATTTGCTTTAATGGGCTCCAAATTGAAGCATGGGCCGAATCAAGGTCCAACTAAAACCAACATAATCAACATGTACAATTAGCATGAATCTAATTCAATCACATCAATTTGAATAGGATTGAATAAGTACATGAAATTGAATGACATGGATATAGGGATACATTATACACATGGCAATAGATTGGAAGAGATTGGGAACTAAAGGTGTCGGCAGGTTGAGTCCAGTTCGGATTTCACTGTATCCATACCGAAGTCCCAATAATATTCATTAGATTTAGGTCTAAACCCAAATCAAATTAAAACACTACGCCAATATTCAATATTGGACCAAGAAAAAAGTAGAATATTGAATTAGGTTTTGGGTAGAAATGAGATATTCAAAAGACTTATATTACAAATGGACTATAAAGATGGCATGGATAGAAATTTAGTAGAAGTAGATAATTTACAATTTTATTTCTCTGCTTGAATTTTATCCTTCTATAATTAAAAAAATTGATAGATATATACTTATATATATTATATTTATATATTGAATGTAAGTATTTATATGTAAGCATGTGTTTAAGGATGCATATAATTTACAATTTTATAATATATATAAGTAGATAATTTACAATTTTATTTCTCTGCTTGAATTTTATCCTTCTATAATTAAAAAAATTGATAGATATATACTTATATATATTATATTTATATATTGAATGTAAGTATTTATATGTATGCATGTGTTTAAGGATGCATATAGATAGAGAGGTAGACTTGGTTATACTTGTATAGGTATCTACTTAAATCTAACCATATCTATATTAAATAATGAAAATCACATTAAGAATTAGAGATATTGAATATGATTTGCTTTTTCTAAATTGCTTAGAAATTAAAAGTCAATGATTTAGAGATGTCTAGTATCATCAAGTGAATATATATATATATAAAGGATTTGGAACCAAATTGATGCAGGACGATGCAAATTTTAATTTTATAAATACAGCAATTAAGTGAATTCAAATAAAGATGCAAGTAAAAATACAAGATAATTGGATATTACTATTCATTTGCAATAAATTTAAGACTGTTCAAGAAAACGATCGCAGGCTAGTTAAGAAACTATCTACATTAGAATTATTCTACTTAACTTATATCAGATCCAATCTAAGAAGGAAATACTCAACAAGCCAACAGTAAATATAGAATTAAATTCTAGACTAGATCTGACAAGACACTAATGATATCAAGATTCAGGTTGAACAATATTTTTCAAAGTGAATCCTAGGCTTCTTGTTTTGAAGGAATTGTCGAAATCATGAGCTTTGATATATCCTTGAGATTTTTTCGCGATTCGTTGAGGGGATCTATTAATAAAAAGAAAAAAAATAGATTTGATAGAAATTTAAAAGATAGCATAGAATTAGAAGAAGAGATAGAAAATTGAGGGATGGCGCAAGCAAGAAGAGAAGGGATAATTGATGCAAGAACATGGCTTCACACCCTCAAACTTTATATCCAATCTCACAATCTCAATATCGAGATAGAAATAATCATAATATTTGTTTTTAATCATGACTCTAAGGTCTTTATATAGATAAAAGTACAAATAAAGATGCATATAGACTCTTCATGGAATAGCATGATAACTTTTATTTAAATACAACTTTCATTTAAAATTAAACTAAAGCTCAATCCTTAGCCTTGATCTTATCTATGTGGGACGTTGTAGATCCAAACTTGCACACCATTTAATGTTCAGCCAAAAAGTATATGATAAAAAAATATGGCATTGAATATGTGATGGTATATTTGATTAGAGAGTTACTCTATCAATGAATCTCTAAATGTTAAATAATCTAAACCCAAATCCAAATAGACAAAATAACTCATCCAATTAATAAACTCTATTGAGTGTACAGTAAATTAGCTAAAAGAAATAGTAAAGCAACAACTAAAAAAAGGACCGATCGGATCTCTATAGCCATAACGATACTGCTGGTGTTGTCAATATTCTAAATCATCGCCGCGCTTATGCTTAAATTAAATTAATTTTGTAGGTAAACTAATGTCCTCATCATGAATCTTTTTAGATCAAAACTCTATAATAGAAATCCTACATTGATGTCCAAGCCATTGGATATAATTTCCTATATCAAAGTCCACCTCTCTCCCCCCTCTCTTTATATATATATATAATCGATTTTGGGTTTTGCACTTTTGGGAATGGGTTTGTTGAAGAGTAAGTCTTTGTGCACCACGTGTGGTGCAAGAAATCCAATCTGGCCTGCACTGCTGTTTCTTATTTGTCCACGTCAATTCTACATACTTGACGAGATGGGGTAGGAGTCCGCATCACTAAGATTATATAATCTGAACATCGCCGTGTCTGCGATCATTTCAAACATGAAAAATATTTTTTTTACCCTCTTATCTTCTGGAAGATACATGCTTTTGAGCTGGAAGCATTTCTTCTTCTTTTACAAACAAAAAAAAATCTCGGACCAAAGAGACATCCCAGAGTTCCTTCCATTATTTTTTCCTACCCACCAATATCAGAGCGAAACCCCCAGTTTTCCTCTCATTTTTTTATTTTTTATCTTCTCTTTGGTGGTCGAGTAGCTGTTGGTGAGTTGGAAGCATTTCTTCTTCTTCTGCAAATGAAAAAAAAAGGGGTTAGCAATACCTCCTGAGTGTTCTCCATTTTTATATTTTTTTTCTTTTCTTCGATGGTCAAGTAGCCACTGGTGAGTTGAAAGTTCTCGAGCATACCATAAAAGATACTCCTTCGAAATCTTGAGACAATGGATAAAAATGGTTTCATATTTCAATGCAGATGACGAATATAAAAATACTGCAAGAAGAAAATATAGATAGAGAAAGAATGCACTACACTTATTGCTTATTTAGGAGAGGATGACACTCCTTTAAACTCCCTCCCAAAAGAAGTTACAAAATCAGAAATAGATAAAAGAATAATATATTTTAATATAAATATTTAAAATTTATATCTATAGAGGGATGTCACGATATATTTTTAAAAATATTAAGTCTTCATAGTATAAAATTATGATACTATGTACAATTTCATAACCCGTAGTTCAGAATTTATGACATCCAAGTTTAAAAACTATGATACCCTGTTAAATAACTATGATATTCATGTAGAAAATATAAAATAAAAATTTCTAACCCCTTCTACCTATAATACATGTTATCCGTGGCTTAGTTTATGACTCCTAGAGTATCAAAAATTATCACGGATGCTAGAAGATTATTCAAATAGACCGAAACAGTATTACGACATCCTAGTTTGAAAACTACGATACTCTAGTTAAAAAACTATGATATTTATATATAAATATAAAATAAAATTTTGCAATCCCTTTTACTTGTAATACATATCATCTGTGGCTTAGTTTATGACTCACAAAGTGTCATAAATTATCACGAATACTGTAAAATTAATCAAATAGCCCGAATCAGTATTACGACATCCTAGTTTAAAATTTATAATATCCTAGTTAAAAAACTATGACATCCATGTAGAAAATATAAAATAAAAGTTTCTAATCCATTCTACCTATAATACATGCATTTGTGACCTGGTTTATGACTCCTAGAGTATCAAAAATTATCACCGATGCTATAAGATTAATCAAATACTCCAAAATAGTATTACAACATTCCAGTTTAAAAATTATGATATTTTAGTTAAAAAACTATGATACCCATGCATAAAATATAAAATAAAAGTTTATAACCCCTTCTACCTATAATACATATCACCGTGGCTTGGTTTATGACTCCTAGAGTGTCATAAAATGACACGGATGATAAAAGATTGCTCAAATAGGCCAAAATAGTATTATGACACCCTGGTTTGAAAACTATGATACTTTAGTTAAAAAACTATAATATTCATGTACAAAATATAAAATAAAACTTTCTAACCCCTTCTACCTATGATATATGTCATCCATGGCTTCGTTTATGAGTCCCAGAGTGTTATAAATTATCATGATTGCTATAAGATTAATCAAATAGTTTGAAACAGTATTACAACATCCCAGTTTAAAAACTACGATATCTCAGTTTAAAAACTATGATATCCTAGTTAAAAAACTATGACTTTGTACATAAAATATAAAATAAAATTTTTTAACCCCTTCTACTTGTAATACATATCATCCATGACTTGGTTTATGACTCTCAGAGTGTCAAAAATTATCATGGATGCTATAAGATTAATCAAATAGCCCGAAATAATATTACAATATCACAGTTTAAAAGCTATGCTATCCTAGTTAAAAAACTACGACATCCATGCACAAAATATAAAATAAAACTTTCTGACCCCTCCTACCTGTAATACATGTTATCCATGACTTAGTTTATAACTTCTAGAGTGTCATAAATTACCACGAATGTTATAAGATTAATCAAATAGATTGAAACAATATTATGACATCTCAATTTAAAAGCTACGATAACCTAATTAAAAAACTATGACACCCATGCATAAAATATAAAATAAAACTTTCTAATCCCTTATACCTATAATACATGTCATCTGTGGCTTAGTTTATGACTTCCAAAATATCATAAATTACCACAAATGCTATAAGATTAATAAAATAGCCTGAAATAGTATTATAACATTCCAGTTTAAAAGCTGCGATACTCTTGTTAAAAAACTATGACATTCATGCATAAAATATAAAATAAAAATTTCTAATCCCTTCTACCTATAATACATATCATCCGTGGCTTGGTTTATGACTCCTAGAGTGTCATAAAATATCACGGATGCTAGAAGATTACTCAAATAGACCAAAATAATATTACGACATCTCAGTTTAAAAGCTACATCATAGTTAAAAAACTACGATATCCATGTACAAAATATAAAATAAAACTTTCTAAATCCTTCTACCTATAATACATGTCATCCATGACTTGGTTTATAACTTCTAGAGTGTCATAAATTGCCACGGATACTAGAATATTACTCAAATATGCCAAAATAGTATTATGATATTCCAGTTTAAAAACTTTGATATCCTAGTTAAAAAACTATGATACTCATACTGAAAATGTAAAATAAAAATTTCTAACATCTTCTACCTGTAATACATGTCATCCATGGCTTAGTATATGACTCTCAAAGTATCAAAAATTATCACGAATGCTATAAGATTAATCAAATAGCCCGAAATAGTATTACAACTCTCAGTTTAAAAACTATAATATCCTAATTAAAAAATTATGACACCCATGCACAAAATATAAAATAAAACTTTTTAATCCCTTCTACTTGCAATATATGTAAAACTATGATATCCCGGTATAAAAACTATGACACCCTAATATAAAAACTATGATACCCTAGTTAAAAAACTACGACACCCTTGTAGAAAGTGTAAAATAAAAATTTTTAACCTCTTCTACTTGTAATATATATCACTTGTGATCCGAATTAAAACTCTTAGAATCTTATGATGACACCCCCATATCTTAACAAGCCAGTGTGAAAAGAATCAAGAATAATTAAGTTTGAAATAGGATTGTGACATCCTAGTTCAGATTCATGACATCCTATTTTAAATATTATGACACCTTGTACATATTTAAGTTGGGATGGTTTATTTTTTTTATAATAGTTAGTTAGAATTTATTATTTCATAACTTATATTTATTTTTTACTTATGTTTCAGGTGATCTTATAATATTCGACTGCCTAGCGTGAAGGCTTCACAACTATTTAAAAAATATTGCAAGCTTGCTGTGTACGTTGAAAAAGTATGGAAGATGGATTTTTCTAGCCTTCATTTAGAAATCATCCGGAAGACTCTATTCGGTACCTTCATCGACATGCAGCCATTCGTAGTCGACAAACAACTCCTAGCTGATATTGTTAGATGTTATAAGGAAGATAACAAGTTTATTTTTTGTGGCAAGGTACTTACATTCAACATCGAAGACGTGTCCCTTTTGGATCTATCATGTCATGGAAATAAGATTGCAATAAAAGGCCAAGATAAAAAGGGCAAGTTATTCCAAAAATTTGGTAGAGAATTAAATCTTCAGAATAAGGGGCTGGAGAAGTTAATAGCACAACTTCATTCAACAAACATACAAGAGAATGTTGAGAATACTATAAGACTTTGGATCGCATACATATTTGGATTATTTTTATCTCCAAAGTCAAATCAAGCTTATCCAAGAAATATCATCATTTACTTGGATGATTTATCTCAGTTTGGACAAATCGACTAGGCTTCCACAACAAAGGAGTTGATTGTTATGGCTCTTCCAGATGTTGTTGCATGCTTGAGATCTAAGAAGCCAGTCAATCCAAGAGAAGTGACAAGGGTAGGAGGCAGCCAACCCTATTTGGATGTTCAGTTGCTCTGGTGGTAAGAATTATTAATATGCAGTAAAAGTATGATTACATTTATTTTAAATCTTCAATATCTTTAAAGTACATGATTATTATGTATAGGTTTGGTTCTTCGAGCATAGCATATTTAGAGCCTAGCACATCCTAATAAGCTATCTAGGCTGTTGAAGTAGTATGACAGCCAGTTAAAGATAGAATGTTCAGCTTGCCAACATGTAACCTCATGAGTTGGTAAGATAATCTATTATATCATAAACATAATGAATAAAAAATTATTATCATTAATATAAAGTTAATTTATTATTGTTCTTAGCTTACAGTTAAAGAAAGCTATTAAGCCTATGATAATGGAATGGTAGCTTATCACTAAAGAAACAATAGTATCCTCGAAACTTGAAAATAGTTGTGCAAGTCGTGCATGGTTGAAGAATGAAGTAGAAGATATAAAGAAGAGGCTTGCCATAGTTGAAACCCTCCTCAGTTCATTGCTAAAAAAAGATAATAATGCTAATAAAGAAGGGCACAAAGGGGCAGAGGGAGATGATATAGAGGAGGAGGTGGAAGTAATGGGGCAAGATCAACCTAGGATGGTGGAAAAAGTTTATGATACCCCTATGACTGAGGTTGAACATAGGATGGAGAAAAAATTGAAGGACACCCCTATGACTGAGGATGCTGAGGGGGACAAAGAAAAATCTCTAGTTCATTCACTTATCAAGAGGGTGAAAAACTAACCTAGACTATGGAAGGCCTCACAAATGATAACAGATTATATTTTTGAAATAGGCCAACCTAAAAAAAGACGAAGATAGTGGGCACATCTCAATTTGATGAATCAAATTTGAATTTATAATTTGAAGATGATAAAAATTTGATCAAAATCTTTTGAAAGAAAAGGATCAACTCATAAGTGATATCTATTTTTTCTATTATGTATGCTACTTTATGGTCCAAAATGTATAATATCATTTATGTTTATTAATTTTAGAGAGGTCATCTATACCAATAAATTTAGAGGCACTATCACAAGGAGAAATATTTTTGATCTCCTTAACAATGACATTATAGTTGATGATATAAGTAACAGAGTATTACTTTATTTTGTTATTATTCTTTATATATATTATGATATATTTTTAAATAATTATTATATTGATTTTTAGAATTGTATGAAATCATGTTATTTTTAATTAATCAGTTTATATTACATTGCCTGATAATTGATACTAGGCAAGAGTTCATTATAAATAACTGGATAGAACATCCAGATAGATATCATAAGTGCATCATTGCACTTGTAATGACCTTTGGCATGTATCTGACATCAGTATCACCATTTCAAAAACTTGTTGGAACGACCGGGACTATGATGTTTGACGGAGTTAGTGATCAAGATAAGAAAGAATTTTGATTTCTGTTCACCATCATCAACTCAAACAATTCACATTGGCACTTGGCTATGGTTGACATGCAAAGAAATGTATTGATGCATCTGAATTTCATAAAACATAATTCCAGGTACAAAGCAAATGCAAAGAAGTAGCACAATATACTCGGGCCAATATTTCATATATTCTGTGATAATAGAGAGGTAAAGAATTGGTCAATACTAGAGATTATTGAATACCCTTCCTAACTTACAGGATCACTAAACTACGGATTGTATTGCTTAAAATACATAGAATTTCTTACTCGCAAGGATAAGCTTGATCGTTGGGATTTCACAAAAAAAGATATCAGTATCTACCGGTGTTAACTTACAGGATCACTAAACTACGGATTGTATTACTTAAAATACATAGAATTTCTTACTCGCAAGGATAAGCTTGATCGTTGGGATTTTACAAAAAAAGATATCAGTATCTACCGGTGTTTGTTAGCAGCAAGATTATTGAGAGAGAGCTCAATCAGAAGATGATAATGCTATTATAATTTAGCATGTAAAAGCAAACTTTTTTTAATTTACTTTTCTCTTTAATTCATACACTTCTATAATATGTTATAAAAATTTGTAAGTCAATTGATGTTATATTTTAAGCATCATTCCAAAAAAAAAATTATATAATTCATTCAAACAGTAATGTTATAAATATCATTTTTTTATTACATTAAGTTTTTGTATTTTAGATGTTATGTTTACTTCCAGAATGTTAAATTTCTTTATTGATGTGATGATGTTATAAAGGAATATTATGTTTCTTGACAGGGTACCATAGTTTTTTAATTGAAATGTCATAACTATAGATCTAGGATGTTGTAATCATATTTCAACATTTACTTAAACTTTTTTCTTAGAGGTCTATCATGACATTGTAAGAGTTTTAATTTAGATCACAGGTGACATGTATTACAGGCAGAAAAAATTGGAAACTTTGATTTTATATTTTCTACAAGAATGTCGTAGTTTTTTTTAACTAGGATGTTATAGTTTTTAAACTAGAATGTTGTAATATTGTTTTGATTAATTTGAGTAACTTCTAGCATTCGTGATAATTTTTGACATTCTGGGAGTTATAAACCAAGCAATGGATGACATGTATTACAGGTAGAAGTGTTAGAAACTTTGATTTTATATTTTCTGTATGGGTGTCGTAGTTTTTTAATTAGGATATCATAGTTTTTGAACTTGGATATCGTAATACTATTTCGGGCTATTTGATTAATCTTATAGCATCCGTGGTATTTTTTTATACTTTGAAAGTTATAAACCAAGCCATGGATGACATGTATTACAGGTAGAAGGGGTTAGAAAATCTTATTTTATATTTTATGTATGGATGTCATAGTTTTTTAACTGGGATATCATATTACTGTTTCGACCAATTTAAGTAATCTTCTAGCATCCGTGATAATTTTTGATACTCTGAAAGTCATTATTCAAGCAACGGATGACATGTATTACAGATACAAGGGGTTAAAAACTTTGATTTTATATTTTTTGCATGGGTGTCATAGTTTTTGAACTAGGATATCGTAGTTTTTAAACTTGGATATCGTAATACTGTTTCGGACTATTTAATTAATCTTATAGCATTCGTGGTATTTTTTTATACTCTGGAAGTCATAAACTAAGCCACAGATGACATGTATTACAGATAGATGGGGTTTGAAATTTTTATTTTATATTTTCTATATGGGTGTCATAGTTTTTTAACTAGAATGTCGTAGTTTTTAAACTGGAATATCGTATTACTATTTCAGCCAATTTGAATAATCTTTTAATATCCATGATAATTTTTGATATTCTGGGAGTCATTATTCAGAACATGGATAATAGAAAGTCCTATTGGAAGCAATTATTTCCTTCACTTTCTTATTTCATGCTGGGGAATTCTAATTTTATAATTGGATGTCATCCATTATATCAAGGGATGTCATAATTTTGTTATCCTTGTTTTAGTCTTCGGGCACATAAAGTGTTCTAAAATTTATATTTGAAATAAACATATTCAATCACATATCTAATACATCCTGTTTTAAATTTTTTGGATAATATAAATATATACAAGACTGTACAAAAATTCAGTATTTCATATCATCTCCTGTGTTAGTTGACTGCATACATAAGCATCTAATTCATCTAAAAAAGGATCGAAAGATTGTATAGTGGGTTCAATTACTTGTTCAAGTACTTTCACTATATTATGGAAAGTCTGTCTCTTGCTTGTACTAGCTCTTCTTTCATTTTGCATAGGAGTGTCAATGAAAATATTATCCATAATTTTTCTTGATCTCTTTGAATTTTTCTTGACTCCACTCTTAATTCTATTATCTCTTGGATGACCTTTCATAGTAACTTGGTCATGATCTTAGATTAAAAGTTATGTACTTTGTTTAGCTGCATAGTTAGCATCTACAACTCTTCTGAATAATAGTATAAGATCTTCTATCACTAAATTAAATACATCTTCAGACATGGAGGCTATCTCTGCAAACTTCATCATCCGATAACTCATCAAAGCATATCTACGATCAATAAAATATAATATTTGTATTAGAATTGTATGACATATGATAAGTTTTTGTAAACATAAAATAAGACATCTGAATTTAAATAATTCCTTGACTATGTACCGTGATTTTTGTATGCTTTTATCACAAAATTGAGTATAGCATTCGAAATCGTCGAATTAGTATTTCATATCCTTATACCATCTATTCAAGAAGTATTTATCTGAGATATGAAATACGTCATTTTGATGAAGAACCAATAAGGCATGCCTACATAGATAACCCTTATATTAAAAGGATCCACACTGGCATTGAATATCCTCTAAAATTTTGTAATATGAAACCACATAATTTTTTATAATCTCTTTCTTCATTCCATCAACTTCAATTCTTTCAAATGATTTAACAGAATATACATCATAATTGTTAACTTCTTTAACTAATTTAGCATTTGATGCAGCCATTTCAAGGACCTCAATCTGAATTTTTTTGAATATATGCCTTATATATTTTCCTACTGCTTGCCTATCAAAAGGAGATGATGTCTTTAGGAAAGCATTTGTTTACAACGTTTTATTATCTTCCCTATTTTCTACTTCATATCTTTTCTTCAAGGCATCTTCATACTTATCGATAAATTCCTTAAGTGTAGTCTTCGAGTTTATAAACCCATCAAAGAAGTGATTGATGCTCTCGCTCCTTTATGAAGTTAACATCTCTATTCATAATTATTAAAAAAAGTATTAAATATATAGAGTTTGTTATAAATTTACAAACATGAACATAAATAAATCATAATGACTTATAAACTTGTAAAAAATGTATCCTTAAGATAAACTAGAACCCATTTATCTTGATATTGATAAATATCATTTAATCAATCTACAGTCTTGTATTCTTCATATTTCTTCATTAAATATGCCCACCTTTTCTCGAAAAATACTATGGTAACTGAGTCATATATCGTCTCTTCAAACTCAACCATAAATTTGAGATTTGCAGTGCAAATATGGCTAATCTTTTTAGAAATCTTCAATATATGTCAAACACAAAATCTATGTTATGCATTGAAAAAAATACCCCTAATAGTAGTTTTGATTGCCTTATCTTGGTCAGTTATGATGGCATCAGGTAGTTGACCATAATTTGCATCCATCAATGATTAGAATACCCATGTAAATATCTCAATCCACTCATCTGATAATAATGCACAACCAAGCAATGTGGACTGTTAATGATGATTGACTCCAACAAATAGACAAAAAGATATTTGATATGTATTTGTCAAATAAATTGAGTCAAAGGTTAGTACATCACTAAAGTGTTTGCCAATATTGACCTAGGATGGATCCAAAAGACAAACCTGAGTTGTTCATTATCATTCAGGTCCAAAGTATAAAAGAAATTTGGATTTTTTACTTGCATTTGTGTGAAATGGATTACCATTGACTGTGCATCTCCTTCTTTCAACTAACTCTGACATTCCTAGCAAATGAAATTATGAGCATCTTTCTCTATGAAATCTAATTATCTTCTACCCCCTTTCCTTTTAGCCATCGCTGAGTATATTTGAGTTGTGAGAATATTTATAGCATGTAAATTGGTGATCTCTGCTTTTCTGGTATGCTGATCCTCCTATAGGACCGTAGATAACCAGCTGATGATATGGATAGCTCATGATTATATTCTAGAAAAATATCATCAAATATTCACTTATCATTTTTATAATTTAGTCTTGCTTTTATCGAAGCTTTACAATCAATTTTGCTAGTATCCCTAGGATTCATGGAGTTATCGATTTTTCTAGATTTTCCTTGCCTCCAATATGCCAGGTGCTCGAAACATATTTCTTTATTATTGTTGGATCTACTATATACTATTATGATCCAAAACCTACTCTCTTTGCATATCCATTGTAAAAATTATATACATTATTTATAGAATTGAACTCCATTCCAATTTCAGGATAAACAAACTCGTTCTCTACATTTGGAGTGATAGGAAAAGGTGCATTCTTATGAACAACACCTGCATCCTCATCCAAATGATTATGTTCGATTTTTTTCAGATTTCTAGTTTCAACGCTATATGTAGAAATATCTGTAAAAAAATTATAAACATTAATACCATAGTTTTATATGACATTTTATCTATAACATAATAAATATTGTATTATGTATTGGATAGAATATGATACGACAGTATGATGATACGGGCATAGAATCAAATATTTCTAAAAGAATATATTTGAACTTATGATATCTTAGTTCAGAAATTATGATACCCATGTTAAAAGATTATGACACCCGATCATAAAACATAAAACTAAATATATTAACCCTCCTACTAAGAAAATCTATCACTCATGGACTGAGTTATGACTTCTAGGATATCATAACATGCTATGAATGCTAAAAGATCATAAAAATATGCTGAAACGGGATTATGATATCCTAGTTTAAAGATTATGACACCTTAGTTAAAAAACTACGGCATTCCTATACAAAATCATAAACCGAATATTTTGATCCTACATAATAGAAGTATTTAAGTATTCATCACTGATATATGACACCCATATTGTAATAAAATACTTTTGAGAAAACTTTAGTATCAAAAACTTCGAAACATGAATAATCAAGTACAAAATAGAAAATGAAGGCTTTTGTCCTCCGTCATAAGACTTTTCAACTGTGCATTGGCTTGAATAAGATTGTTAGATTGTGATAAAAAGACCAGAAAAAAAATAGTTTGAAAAAAAGATATTTGAACTTATGACACTCTAGTTCAGAAGTTATGATGTCCAAGTTAAAAAATTATAACACCTGATCATAAAACATAAAACTAAATATATTAACTCCTCCTACCAAGAAAATCTATCACTTATGGACTGAGTTATGACTCCTAGGATGGCATAACATCTACGGATGTTAAAGGATCACAAATATATGCTGAAATAGGATTATGACATCTTAGTTAAAAAACTACGACATCCCTGCACAAAATTATAAACCGGATATTTTGATCCTCTGTAATAGAAGTTTTTAAATATGCATTACTGATATATAACACCCATATTATAATAAAATACTTCTAAGAAAACTTTAGTATCAAAAACTTTGAAATATGAACAACTCGGTATAAAATAGAAAATGAAGGCTTTTATCATCCGTCATAAGACTTTTCAACTATGCATTGACTTGAATAAAATTATTAGATTGTGATAAAAAGGCCAGGAGAAAATAATATTTTGAAAAAGATATGTGAACTTATGACATCCTAGTCCAGAAATTATGATACCCAAGTTAGAAGATTATGACACCCGATGATACAACATAAAATAAATATATTAACTTCTCCTATCAGGAAAACCTATCACTTGTGAACTGAGTTATAACTTATAGGATGTCATAACATGCTACGGATGCTAAAGAATCATAAATATATACTGAAACATGATTATGACACCCTAATATAAAGATTATGACATCCTAGTTAAAAAACTACGATATCCTTGCAAAAAATCATAAATCGAATGTTTTGATCCTGCATAATATAAGTATTTAAGTATACATTGCTGATATATAATACCCACATTGTAATAAAATACTTCTAAAAAAATTTCAGTATCAAAAACTTCGAAACATGAACAATTCGGTACAAAACAAAAAATGAAGGCTTTTGTCCTCCATTATTGAACTTTTCAACTATGCATTGGATTGAATAAGATTATTAGATTGTGATAAAAAGACTAGGAGAAAATAATATTTTGAAATATGATATTTGAACTTACAACATCATAGTTAAAAGATTATGACATCCCTGTAGAAAATATAAAACTAAAAATATTGACCCCTCCTAAGAGGAATATCTATCACTTGTAGACTGAATTATGACTCCCATAATGTCATAACTTGCCACAGATGTTAAAAAATTATAATCGCATGCAAAAATCAAGTAATGATATCATAGTTCAGAAATTATGACACCGTAGTTAAAAGATTATATTCCTGTAAAAAATATGAAACTATATTTATTATCCCCTCCTACCAGGAATACCCATCACCTGTGGACTGAGTTATAACTCCTAGAGTGTCATAAAATTTCATGGATGCTAAAGAAATATTATATAATTTTCTAATGTATTAACTTTCTCTAACTACCAAAATAGTTGGTATAATAAAGAAACTATAAAAAGAAAACTAAACAAGATTCTATGAAGGATTTTTTACTTTCTATTGAAGATAACATTTTATCTTGAAATTATAGAATAAGTTTTCATTGGCTAATTCCAACCTCAGACCAAAAATTTTTCGTTATACCTGTAACTCAGAACACTTTTCAAACCCAGGAAGAATCTTCTTCATCCTCGAATACTACCTGATACCTTAGACCGGAAAAATAAAACACTTTTTCAAAACGAGAAAGAAATTTATATTAACATTCGGAAGTTGATTCCTACGATAGAACTCTCAGAGCACATTTCAGAGTGAGAAAGATTCTTCCTTCAACCTTTGACTGATTTCTTGGACTCTAAAGTCAGAGCATGTTTTAGAAAACTGAAATATTTAGCTAGAAATACCAGGAACAATGTTTTAGGATAACCAAAATCCAAGATGACGGAAAAAAAGTAAATCGGAGGGAAAATGTATTTTGATCTGCACAAAAAATTCAAAAAAAAAAACTAACGAAAATTAATGAACGTCACGCTCAACATTTAACCTGTTATCCCTGCCAATGATACAGACTCCCGTCCTCCCGTCAAACCAGTCAGGATCGATGTGAATCAATAAAAAATAGCAATGCAGGCTGGATAGAATTTTCTGCACCGCATGCAATGCACAAAAACTAACTCATTGTTAAAACCCAAACCTGCCTCGATAATTGGGCCTGACTTTGGAATCCACAACGAAGCCTACTAGCTTATTGGGCTTATTCATCGTACTCAATTCCTGTTTCCGGTTGGCTTAGGATTGGGTGGCGGTTTTTCCTCCTCCGTCATCCCGTTGCAAGCAGCGAAGGAAGCATCGTGTTTTATCAATCATGCCAGCTATTCCAATCATTATTTACCGTTCAGGACTAAAGCACTAAGGATGCAAATTACCTGCATGGAGAAGGAAAAGTTCAGCCCACGCAAACCTAAATGCCAAAATAAAGGTAACGGTTTGGCTCCCCGCCATTTATAACGGGATCCTTCGAGGTGCATAACCTGGTGGATCTAACGGTACAGCTACCAGCCAAACCTCTTCTTACGAGTCACCGGGGCCGTTCGATCCCTCAAAGCACGCATCCACACCAGAGGTCGTTTCTACCAGTTGTGATCCAAACCAGTTCCATTGACGAACTGCCACCTAACATATCAAACCTGCTGCCTTACAGCAACAGCCTCCATGACCTAGAACTCCCAGCTTGGTTTTCAATGATTCTGATCACTCTTAACTAACAAATGATAATAAGTCGACCTGAAGTAGGTTTTTATAGACGATTAGTGACCTCATATCCGAAACAGTTTGTCATACAAACTTTAAAACCCAAAAAGGGAACTGAAAAGCAAATGCCAGCACCTGCCTTTAATTATTCAAGTTCGAATTCTACACTCTGAATTCAGATCAAAAGATATTCTGCAGTCTCTTTTCTGGGCTTGCATTTGATCCTTCACAACCCTTGCTTTACTTGCCTCCTGCCACTTACCTGAACTCAAAAGACAGTATCCTGACACGGTCAAAACCTTTGTATTCTCTTTAACTTTTGCATTATCCAAGGTGATGTAGTGCAATGGAGGGATATACAGGTAAACAGGTGAAAGTTTTTCCCCAAGGGAGATGCAGCAATTCACAAAAAAATTTATACATGCAGCAATGCGTGCATATCATTGGAACAAGTTGGCAATGAATATGGATGGGAACTTTTTCTATCATACAGTGTCTAACCTTTTAGCATCCGTAAGTAGTCATCAATGATGGACGTAGCCGAAGACCGGTATCCCGACCCAAATAAATTATAGTGATTCAAGTAATGATACAACATGTACAAGTCCCTCCGCTTCTCAAAGCCAGGCTGTTTGGGCATTACCTGAATGAAAGGAAAAAATAAATCACTCCAGAAACTATAGTTTAAATTCCAGAGTAAATGATCAGACATAGGAGAGGCTCACAAGCATAGTACATGAAAGAAAGAAAATGAACAACCTGCAAGTTTTATTTAATGCACTTTGATGAAGATCGAGTATCTCCAAGTGAGAGCATACAGTATAATTTGCAAAAATAACCAAGATAATAATATACAGGCTCCTATTGTTATTATAAAAGGAGGAGTCCATTCACGTGTTTATCCCTCTGGCAAATTAAGACATCCTACAGTTATAAAAATCTAAAAAGCCTACTGAATTGCATAAAATGACCAACACGACAGAATTTTGCCTTCAAGAAACACTAAAGAAACATTATCATCTATGATCTTGAAAACCGATACTAGTATATACAACCAACAAGCCAAATCCTCTGATTACTCGCAGCCAATTTTACACCTCGAGTCCTATATAAAACTCCTCTAAACTAGTTCCATTTCCCAATAAAGGTCATGTTGTTCTTTTGCTAGTTTTATATTTATAGGGAAGAAAAGATGATACCTCAAAATAGGAATTATAAAATGATCCACCAAATCCAGCACACCATGACATTCCAAATTCTGCCTCACTGTGCCCATCTGTACACAAACAAAATCGGGATTATTATAAGAAACAAGATGCTTGCAAGCCATATTTTCTCACTTGTAACCTATAACTTAGTTTGATGGCTCCATATTTCAATGTAAGATAGTTCAATGGCACAATTTGTTGAGTTTGAAAAAATACTGACAGAGCTGTTTGATTCAGTGCAAATGAAGTTTTGCAGCAAATGAAACTGCATGGAGCTGAATTTGCAGCAAAGCAGAGATGCATGTGGTTGAAAAAGCTCTGTTTGGAAAGGTTGCAATAATATGTGCTATAATTATTATCATGTTGTTTGAAAGACTGCAATTTCATCAAAAATCAAGAAGGCATTACAGCAGCACTCTTTATACATGACCAATCGTATTTTTGGTCATCACCAAGGAAGACCTTATCAACCATTTTCTCGAACATGTGCTGGATTTTCTTGATTGGACAGCAAGCCTCAACACATGGACTCCACTGGTCTTGGAGATTGCATCATGAACAGTGTTCTCCTTCATCAAGGGCCAATCTGAGTGTTAAGATAGAGGAACAGAGTACCAAAGTAATTAAATGGAGCCATTAGAATGGCTGATTGGAGTACTGGGTGGATAAAGTGGTCGATTAGAGCTCCAGTGTGCAATCAAAGTACCATGGTGACCAGCCAGAGCGCTGGAATGGTCCATTAAAACATTGGGACGGTTAATCTGAGTGCCAAAGTGGCCCATGGGAGTGTTTTAGTGGCTCATAGGAGTACCGGACAGCAGGGGAAACAGCTTGGCTTACAAGAGGGAAGGGAGAGGAGTCGGAAGGATGGAAGCTTGAATGAGGTAAGAGAGAAGAGTCCTGAACCCATGTCAATCTTGAGATGCTGAATTTCATGCCACATTGCTTATGACTGCAGGTCGAGATGCAGCATTTGAGCCTGATTTGCAGCATGACTAGCTGCAGCACACAAGAACATGCTTGGACTCCACCCATCGCATCTCAATTATAACCTGAGATGCAGCCAACCAAACAGATCATAAGATGATGGATGTATGCATGCATACATGCACATATTATATATTTGACAATTCAATATATTCCTCTCAACACAAAATTGTTTTGACATTATGAGAGTTTGTTATTTCAAGTTCTTTTCAAAAATTATGATAAAAGATTCTAAAATAGCAGTTCTTATTTCACTATTTGATTCATCATCAAATAACAAATTGAAAATGATTAACTGTCATGTGCTGCAAAGTAACAAATTTGATTCAAACTTACAGTAACATGCAGGATCTAAAATAACCGGGTCACCATTCTTCTCAGAACTGATATTTCCACTCCATAAGTCTCCATGAAGTAAGCAAGGTTTAACTACAACACCTTCAAAAAGTGGCTGCATAGTCTTTACTAACCGCTGACCTGTCAAAGTGAAAAGGCAAAAGGGAAAAAAAAAAAAAGTAAGCAAAAAAAAAATCATCCTTCAGATTTGATAGTAACTGTGCACCTCTTTACTCCCATTCTTTCCCCTTCCTTTTGATTATTTTCCCCCCTGCTTCTTATTGTTGTGAGTTGCACCACTTTGGTTCTTTCTGCTCCATAACAAAAGTCTTGCTTTACCTCAGGTTGTCCTCTCTGGCAGGGCCAAAACTTACTACATAAACTTCTCTAGTTGAGCATAGTAGCATTTACTATCTTTTTTTTTTTTTTTTTTTTGATAAAACAGAGCACTCATATAATTCTTGTGTAAATACAACCAAAAATATTAGAAAACAAAATATCACTAAACGGGATAGGAATGGAGTCACCAATAGTTCAAAGGACCAATATGCTATGCGACAAAAGATGCGACCCAATCAGTGGCCAAGTTAACTTCCCGGCAAACATGCTAGATGAAAAGCCTGGCTGCACCCCGCAATAAAGAGAACATATACTGCAACAGAGGATGAGTGGCACCACCCCTCTCATAGCACTGAATCCACCCAATAACTATAAAGAAATCTTACTCAATCACAAAATGATCAGCATGAAAGATGAGCCTCGTATAAGCAATGCTAGCCTAGGCAGCACGCAGCTCTGCCCCTGAAATAGAAGCACCAAAGAGGTGACTGCCATCCACAACTACAAAACTTGAGTTAGAGCCTCGAATAACGAAGCCCACTCCTCCCTCGCTGCTTATCACACCACCATCAAAATTGATCTCGAGAAAATTTAGAAGGGGGCTCTCAGGAAATAAACAGCCGACAGGTCGCTCGATGAGCCAGACAGGAACCCTAGTAGTCCAAGTCAACAAGGTTAAATCAACAGAGTCGGTGTGAAGCACCTCATCGCCTAGGTGAAAGCACGCTCCAAAACAAATCACATGGATAACCTCCTCGACTCAAAGACCCAGGTATTCCTAGACAGCCAGATGTGATAAGCTATGTAAGTCATCCAAACTGCAGAAGAGGTAGCCCACTTTGACATTAAACTCGATCTCAAGCTCTCCAAGAAAGACTAAGTCGAGCTATCAGAGTAGCGAACCCCTAGAAGTAAACCAACCAGATCCCATATCTGAGCTGCTCTCGGGCACCAGAAAAGAGCATGATCCACTATCTCCTCTGTTGACTCTGGTCTTGATTTTGATGATTGACAAAACACTTAAGCATATATGAGTACTAATTATGTATTTTAGTGTGTTTATCAGATTTAGTACTCATCCATGTTGAACGAAGAAATAAATATTTTTCAGTTGAAAAATGTCCTTAAATTAATGAAAAATCAAGTTATAAGGACTTTGAAATATAAGGAAGACTTTGAAGCATAAGGAAGACTTTGAAGGACTTAAAGTTTGATTTTGAAAAAGTTTCAGCACTGGTACAAGCAAGTGTCGACACCTGAGAACCAAGTGTCGATACCTGCAGATCAAGTGTCGACTCAAGGCCTGAGACTTTTCAAAATACAGAACTATGCATTTTGAAGATTTTTGTATCAAGTGTTGACACCTGCAAACTAAGTGTCGACACCTGCAGACTCAAATGTCGACTCACCAGTCTCAAGTGTCGACACTTGGAATAACGGCTAGTTTTTCAAATGCTGCAGAACTTCTCCAACTTGCTTCAAACGGCCATATTTTCATCCTCAACGATTATAAATGGTCATCTATGGTTTGGAGAGCTATATAAACATCAAAAATCAAATGAAAAAGCAATCATTTGGTGAGATCATTGAATATCCTTCAAGGATTCAAGCGTTGAGTGGTTCAAGCCTTCAAGCTTCCAAGTTTCAAAGAGAGCATCCAAAGTTCACATCATCAAACTGCAATCAAAGGCTTCAATAACTTGAAGATCTTCATCAACAATTAAGGGCTTCAAAAAGATATTTGCTTTATTTTAGAAAGCTTTAATTGTACTCTTTCATATTGTTCTTACATTGTTTACCTAAGATTTTTGGTGAGCCTTGGAAAACCAAAGATATTTTTGGTAAGCCTTGAAAAACCAATTAGGTTCTTGGTTAGCCCGCAAAACCAATGGAGGTCGTTGGTGAGCCTCAAAACCAATTAGGTTTTTAGTTAGCCCACAAAACCAAGAGAGGTTTTGACTTGTAAGCCTATTAGCCCACAAAACCAAGAGAGGTTTTGACTTGTAAGCCTTGTGGAAACAAGTCGGGTTTTGATTAGTGAGCCCGGAAAATTAATCGACTGTAATCTTGGTGATTATAATGAAATTCCTAAGAGGAACTTGGAGTGTGGATGTAGGTGCCTTGGAGTGCACCGAACCACTATATATTCTTGTATTTGTGCTTGCTTCTTTATTGCTTATCTACTCTTGTGCATTTACTTTATTAATTCCGTTGCATATTATTTTGAAGCACACAAACACTTTGGCAAAACACAAGCACTTGAATTAAATTAGCACATACTTGTTTTAGTTCATATTTGAAGTAGCTCTAAAAGTTTTATAAAATCCAATTCACCTCCCTCTTAGGTTGCATCTTCACTGGGCAACAAGTGGTATCAGAGCCCGGAACCCAAAATCGTTGATATCTCGACTTGCTGCTTTGCAAGAAATCCAACGATTTTGAGTTAAAAGATCATGGCAACCCTTGTAGGTATTACTATTAGACCACTGTTTTTTCAATGGCACTAATTATATTTTTTGGAAAACTCGCATGCGTATCTATATTCAATCTATTAATTATTATCTTTGGAAAATTATAGTTAATGGCTCTCATATTCCTTCCATTTTGGTTAACGGCATTTCTATTCCAAAGCTCGAAGAGGACTGGAATGAATATGACATTAAGCAATCTGAAATTAATGCTAAAGCAATGAACTTGCTTTATTGTGCATTGGACTTTAACGAATTCAATAAGATCTCCACATGCACATCGGCGAAGGAGATATGGGACACTTGAAATTATTCATGAGGGTACTCTTTAAGTAAAAAATACTAAAATTAATATGCTTATTCATTCTTTTGAAATGTTTGAAATACTATATTATGAATCTATTTCTGATATGTATACTAGATTTATGACTATTGTAAATGAATTGAAAAGTCTTGGCAAAGTCTATACTAATTCTGATTTGGTTAATAAAATTCTTAAATCTTTGCCAATATCATGGGATCCAAAGGTGACGGCGATCCAAGAAGCTAAAGATGTGAAAACCTTACCTTTGGAGGAGCTTATTGGTTCACTTATGACCCATGAATTGAATTCTTGGCAAAAGTAGTTGCTGATCAAGAGAAGAAGAAGATAATAGCCTTCAAGACCAAAAAGAAATTTAAGGCAATGATGGTAACTTGGAGCGATAGCGAAGATTCAAGTTCGGATGATGAACAAGAAGTTGCCCATCTTTGCTTCATGGCAAATAAGGAAGAGATGTTCTGAAAATAATTATGATTTTATCTTTGATGAATTACATGATGCATTTAATGATCTTGTGCATGAATATAAAATATTAAAAATTAAGCACAAGAAATTAAAAGATATGTAGATTCTTTTTCTCTTAAGAACACCAATCTTGCCAATAAAAAAGATGATTTAAATGCCAAGATTGATGTTTTGAAATGAAAAGAATAATTTTTCTAAAGAAAAAGAATTTTTAGAAAAAGAAAATGATGTTTTGAAAGTTTTATGTAATTAATTTTTGAATGAGAAAAATATTTTGATTGAAAAAAGAAGCAAAAATTTTTGAAGAATTTTCTTATTCCTGCTCCTTCCAATTTGACTTGTAAATCTAGACAATGCATATTCTTGTAAAATAAGAAAAATTTGGATTCTAAAAGGAACCATAATCACTAACCCGAAAGGATCCAAGAAAGTTTGGGTACCAAAATTGTCCACTTAGTATGTTTTGCAGAAATATCTTGCAGCCCAACATGAAGAAAGGAAGTTTTTTTTAAATGTGGATGTACAAGACAATATAAAGAAGTGGACAAGCTATATTTTTGGACTAAATGGTAAATGAAGGATTATACATATTAGTAAATTCTAAATATTTCCTTCCATAATTAAAAATATAGTTGAATATTTGTTATAAATATTGCATCAATTACTTTAAAAATTATTTTAAATATTTAATTAGAATCAAGTTTAGATTTATAGTCATTGATTATGATCATGAACTTTTTAATGTTGATGAATTTTATGCTATCATGATTAAACTTATGATTATAAAACCTTCACTTGATTTTGATTAATGTATCTTAAATTACTTTATGAAAAATATTTTTAAAGTTGCATATTGCTTTGAAAATTATTTCAATTAATTAATTAAAATCAAGTTTAGACTAATAGTCATTTGTTGTGATCATGAACCTTTTTGATGTTGATGAATTTCATGCTCTCATGATTAAACTTGTGATTATTAGGCTTTTACTTGATTTTGATTAATACAGTTTCAAACTATTTCAAATGAAATGTTATGATTTATGTATTTCCATTTTTTTTTGGCATCTATGCTTAAACTAGAAATAATTTGAATCAAGTATAGAATTGGTAGTTAAGGATTACATTTAAGAAGAATGTATGCACATTGATAAACCCTTAATCCAGTAGCTAGACTTGGTATCATATTACTTCTAGCATTTGTATGGATATCAAATCATTTCAAATGAATTTTAAATCATGCTAAAAATTTTTAAATGATCAATCCCTTGTATTTTGAAGATATTACATATCTTGAAAATCCAAATCTTTGATTTCAGACTTAGTATGTATGTTTATATTTCAAATTATCTGAAATTATGATGCTTGTGCTTTCATGTTTTATTCCTCAAATGAATGCATATTTTTAAAGGAAAATAATATTTAGGATTTCAAATTATCTGAAATTATGATGCTTGTGCTTTCATGTTTTATTCCTCAAATGAATGCATATTTTTAAAGGAAAATAATATTTAGGAGGAGCATTCAAAGATTTGTTGTCATTATATACATGTACGATGCTTTCAATATTTTCTTGATATCATATTTATATTGCTCTATTACTCCTTGTTTTCAAATCTAATCCTTTGAGGGAAGTTACATTCAATTGGTATCAAGATTTATTTCATTAAGAATCTTAAAAAAGGAGATAAGAGCTCCTAGTAACTGCTTCAGATTGGTTTAGTCACCATGGCCGTCCGGTTATAGAAGCTAAGTAGGGTTTAAAGACCCTCTCTTCTCATTCACTGGGATCTCTTATGACGTGTTGGGATACTGCTGTGGCCTTATCCTATGAACAAGTGAAGTGAATGGATAATATACATATTAGAGCTAAAATATATATTGAATTAGTTCTTGCATGTGCATGTCATTTTTGTGGTATCATGTTCAACTAGTATCATATTTAATCGATACCATGATTAATTGATTTCATGTATTGATTTTGATGATCTACTTGCTATTATTTCCACCTTCATTCCCATTTTGTATTACCTTTCACCCTTTTTCATGATGACAAAAAAGGAAAGAAAAATGTTAAGTATGAAAAGGGAAAATATATGATAAACATGAAAAATCATATGAGAAATGAAAGAAAGTGCAAAAGTGAAAGAAGAAAGCAAAATGTTATAATCTTAAGGGAAGAATTAGTAAGGGAAAGAAAATTTAAAAATTTTGCATACTTTGAAAAATGTTTTGGATCATATTTTGAAGGGGAGCTTGATGCTTATTGATTTTGAGCTTACATGTTTATCTTATTGTTAATCGTTTTAAGCTTACCCTATTTATATACTTAAAGATTTTGTTATCATCAAAAAGGAAAAAATTGTTGACTCTGGTCTTGATTTTGATGATTGACAAAACGCTTAATTATATATGAGTACTAATTGTATGTTTTAGTGTGTTTATCAGATCTTAGTACTCATCCATTTTGAATGAAGAAATACATATTTTTCAGTTAAAGAATGTCCTTAAATTAATGAAAAATCAAGTTATAAGGACTTTGAAACATAAGGAAGACTTGGAAGGACTTAAAGTTTGAATTTGAAGAAGTTTCAGCAAGTTTCAGCACTGGCACAAGCAAGTGTCGATACCTGGGAACCAAGTGTCGATACCTGAAGATCAAGTATCGACACCTGCAAACCAAGTGTCGACTAAAGGCCTGAGCTTGAAAATATAGAGATATGCATTTTGAAAGTTTTTGTGTCAAGTGTCGATACCTGCAAACCAAGTGTCGACTTACCAGTCTCAAGTGTCGACACCTGGAGTAACGGCTAGTTTTCCAAAAGTTGCAGAACTTCTCCAATTTGCTTCAAACGGCCATATTTTCATCTCCAACGGTCATAAACGGTCATCTATGATTTGGAGAGCTATATAAACATCAAAAATCAAATGGAGAAGCAATCTTTTAATGAGATCATTGAATATCCTTCAAGAATTCAAGAGTTGAGTAGTTCAAGCCTTCAAGCTTCCAAGTTTCAAAGAGAGCATCCAAAGTTCACATCATCAAGCTGCAATCAAAGGCTTCAACAACTTGAAAACAAGATCTTCATCAACAATCAAGGGCTTCAAAGAAATATTTGCTTTATTTTAGAAAGCTTTAATCGTACTCTTTCATATTATTTTTACATTGTTTATCTAAGGTTTTTGGTAATCTTAGAAAACCAAAGAGGATTTTGGTGAGCCTTGAAAAATCAAAGAGATTTTTGGTGAGCCTTGGAAAATCAATTAGGTTCTTGGTTAGCCCGCAAAACCAAGGGAGGTTGTTAGTGAGCCTTAAAACTAATTAAATTTTTGGTTAGCCCGAAAAACCAAGGGAGGTTTTGACTTGTAAGCCTTGTGAAAACAAGTCGGGTTTTGATTAGTGAGCTCGGAAAACTAATCGACTGTAATCTTGGTGATTATAGTAGAATTTCTAAGAAAAACTTGGAAAGTGGATGTAGGTGTCTTGGAATGCACCGAACCACTACATATTCTTGTATTTGTGCTTGCTTCTTTATTGCTTATCTACTCTTGTGCATTTACTTTATTAATTTCGTTGCATATTATTTTGAAGCACACAAACACTTTGGCAAAATACAAGCACTTGAATTAAATTAGCACATACTTGTTTTAGTTCATATTTGAAGTAGCTCTAAAAGTTTTATAAAACCCAATTCACCCCCCTCTTGGGTTGCATCTTCACCGGGCAACATCCTTCGACTTACAAAACGGGCAGGAGGGTGGGAGGGGAACTCCCCTCTCTCAGGATCGATCTGGTGGGGAGACGATGTCAGGCCACCTTCTAGAGGAATAGATTAACTCTTGGGTGAACCCTAACCTTCCAAATCCACCCAACATCAAGTCTATAAATAGGAGGCCACGAATACAAAGCATAGAGGTCTTTAGCCCTCACCCTCCGCCCGAAGGAGGAATCCCACATTCTGATATCTCGAGCTTTCTGGGTAAGGACCGCTAAAGATAGCACTCTCTCAACTAAATCAAGACCAAAGAGCTAGGCTACCGATATATTACCACCCATCCCCCTCCGAGTGTAAAAGATTAGCAATCGTCAAGAAGCTCTCAGCCTCCATATTGACAAAAGTGGGCCACAAACTCAGTGCAAGGTCGGAGATCCATGAGTCATGGAAGAAATCCATGGTACGACCATCACCCACCATCCTTGAATCTGGGACAAAACCATCATTGCCCGGGCAATAATCTCCCTCCACAAAAAGGAACTACTCCGGGCTAGTCTATATCAGCCAACATCCTCCAGGTACCATATTTCGTAGCCATCAAAGAGCTCCAAAGGCTATCAGGACAGAGAAGAAAGCATGCCGCATGCCTCATGACGAGAGCCTCCCGCCTGACAATCAAAGACTAGATCCCAAGACCACTATCCATCACTGGCTGACAGAGCACCTCCCAAGCCAGTAGGTAAACTCCCCCTCTTCCCTGCTGAGAGTCACAGAGAAAATGCCAAAACTGCTATTCAAGCTTCAGAAGGCACATTCTCGATACCAAGGTGTTAGCGAGTAAACAGGCATAGAACTGAGTACGAACCTCATCAGAATCATCCTGCCCATCATCGATAAGGCTTGAAACAACCACCCCTGAAGGCGGTCTTGGATAGCACACTCCAACCTCGAGCAATCCCTCAGCCTCCTGCCAGAAATTGGCACGCCGAGACAATGTCAAACACCCTCCTGTTCCACCACTCCCGGTCTCTGTTTAATAGCATTCATAAGCTAGATCTTCGTCTTTGGGTAGAAAGAGATAGCAAATTTAAAAAAATCCACCCTCTGTCTAAAAACCTGGTAGTACTTCTTGAGGATCTTAGAAAAAGCCATCACATTCCGAATGGATGTCCAGCTTAGCAACAAGCAGACATCTGCAAACAATAAGTAAAAAATGGGTTGGGCACATGGGACCGACGTATAGGGGTTCAAGCGAGAGCAACGCACCACCACCAGAAGTACCCAAGAGAGCACATTAGCACAACAAAAAAAAAGATAAGGTGATAAGAGATAACCTTAACGGAGGCCAATGGTAGAACAAAAGAAATCCGATGGAGTGCCATTGATGAGAATAGAAAAAGAAGGGTACCAAACGCATACCATAATCCACCTAATCCAAGTAGAATGAAAGCCAAAACACTGCAAAAAATGCTCCAAAAAGGCCCAACACGTGATCGTAAACCTGCTCCATATCTAACTGGATTGCCAGGAAACCACGATAAGCCAGGGTCTGACGGAAATCATGCATTAATTCCTGAGCAATCATCATATTGTCGATGATATTTTTACTTCCTGTGAAAGCATCCTACTCAAGATCGATCAGACGTGGCAGAATAGGCTTCATCCTCTCAACCATAAGCTTGGCACAAATTTTATATATAATAGTGCACAAGCTAAGAGGTGTGTAATGACTAGGCTCAGCAGCATCCAGTTTTTTTGGCACAAGGATAACAAAAGTCCTCCAATCTACCGACATCTCTTTAGTAGCAAAGAACTTCCTCACCACTGCAGCCATCTCAGCATGGATAATGGACGAGAATCTCCTGAAAAAGAAAGGAGGAAAGCCATCTGGACCAAGGGCTTTGTCCTTTATCATAGACCAGAGCACTCTTCTGAGCTCCTCAGCTGACACTGTCCTGATCAACTCCCTATGTTCTTGATCAGTGATCAAGCTCAAAGGATTCGGGAAAATAAAAGATTGACTTCCCCCCATAGAAGTCGATCACCTCAATCAGAAGAAAGAGACAAACTCCAATCTGATACTCCTCTCACTACCAATCCACTGTCTGTTGCTGTCTCTTATAGCACGAATCTAGTTTTTGTCTTATAATAATAGTGGCCTGATGAAAAAATCTAATATTTCTATCCCCCTCCATGATCCACTGGACTTTTATCTCCAAAAAGTCTCATGCTACCACAGAAGAGAATGATGCAGAGATAAAAACCCCCGTAGATCAATCATGTCCCCATCAGAAAGCCCACCCTTCCGGTCCTCCCTGACCTGAAGGTCGGTAATGGCAGCTTCTATATCCTCCAACCACTTGAAGATATCCCCTACCTCCTCTCGAATACATCGAAAAAGACTGCATTTCAGAAGTTCTAGTCTTCTAGTCACCCGGTATCTAGCATTACCGCAAATAAGAATCCTCCAAACTTCATGAACAATGTCCCTAGACCAAGGGTAACAAAACCAGAACTTCTCGAACCGAAATAAGCTCTGGTGGGGGAGGGAAGACTCCATCATGATCAAAATCGGACGAATGATCGAAGGTAATCCTTGGAAGATGGAGAACCTGATGCCTCAGAAACAATTGGATCCAATCAGCTCCAATAAAGGCCCTATCAATCCTCTCCCAGACTCTAGCCCCTCCCTAGCAGTTGTTATACCACGTAAATCAGGGCCCCACAAAACTCAGATCCATCAGGCCATTCTCCTCTATGAACTTCCTGAACTCCTTAGCCTCCACCCCTTCAACAAAAATCCTCCCTCTTCTCTTGTAAACTGTCAATGCAATTGAAATCACCAACCACCAAAGAGAGAATGCTTTGCTCCAAAAGATTAGAAATTTCATACCACAATTCCCTCCTCTGTAACTAGTACTAGCATAGACACCCGACAAGAGCCAAGGAGTACTATTCATTATAGAGACAACAATACATTCTTGTTGGAAACAATGGTGTAAGACATCAATATCCGCTACCCCGACCTCCAAACAATGATAATTCCTCCCAACTAGCCCAAAGAATCGATAGCATAGAAACCTTAGGAGGTTGGGAAGCGTTGCCTAACATGAACAAGACTCTGACCCAAGAGACGGGTCTCAACCAAAATACAAACATCTGGACCATGAATTTGCATCCATCTTCTAAAGGTTGAGTGGAAGGACGGTTTAGCAACCCCCTACACATTCCAAAATAATATCTTCATGAAGAAATGGAAGTAGAGATGGAGGGTGCACACTCCACTGTAGGCTCCATAGGCTCATCCTCCTGTCGCTTCAGATCACTCCCAACCACCTGTGGTGCAGATTTTAATCGTTGAACGGCTTCCTCATGGCCAATTGGGGGGGGGGGGGGGGGGGCTAGCTAATGCCAAGGACTTCTAAAGCTTCAAATCATCCCCAACCAGCAAAGATTCTTCAGCCTGACCTTCTCCATCTTGTTTCCACCCTCCATAGATGCATAAAAAGCAAACTAAAGCTTCTCTCCCTCTCTAAGATCACCTCCCATGGCATGACAACAGAGCTCTGCACCCCACCCAGCACAACCCCCATTCGGAAGCCGATGTGATGGCCTGACCACCGCCACTCAGCCCAGTTGGAGGACCATCGCCACTCACACCAGCCACACCAAGCCCGCCGCCACTGCTGGGAGAAGAGCCAAGCCCACCAGCATTGCAAGGAGAAGAGCAGAGCCTGCTAGCACCTAGCTCCCCATGTGGAGGTGACTCCCGACTCAGAGCCCTCGACCGAACACTATTCCACTGTTCCACAACCAAACCCAGGATGGATGTACCTGATCAGCTCCAAGCCCAGAAGAATCAAAAGAAAGCTCTGCCCGTTGAGGCCCACACGACTTCAACATGGGGCTTTAGATGGGCTCCAAGCCCGCTTCAAGGAAAAGCAGCCCGCGTCCGACATCACTTGGTCCCGTGGGCTAGGCTCCTCAGTGTGGCCTAACTACAAAGCATCTTCAATTGGCCCAAGAAGAGTGAAAGTAGATCCCATACCCTGCTCGTACGATTTCCCATCACCGGCTCCCCGGACCGCTCCACCAGTGGATGATGGTGGCCCACCTTGGATGGCTTTTGCCAGCCATCAAAATCCGGAGGCGAGTCCGGCAAGCTCGGGTGAGGCCTCGGTGAAGCCGAATAGGAGTTTGGTTCAAAGGAAACCAGAGAGGCTTCCGCCTCCTTCCTCATCTTAGCCGTTGCCCTTGGTGCCTGCAATTACCAGATTTGGGATGTTACAAGCCAAGGACCCAACCTCGGCTAGCCCCCTCCAGCCATGCCCTTCCCTTCCACCACCATTGGAGTCGAGGACCCTGGACAGCCACCCACACCCTCCCCAGCAAGGAAGTTCTCCGAATGAAGAGAGTAATCACTGGTGTTGAAGGAGTGGTCACTTTCAGGGAACCAACATCCGTCATCGGAGTGGCCTAGGCACCCACAACAGTAGCAGATAGATGGAAGATTTTCGTAGACAAATGACTGTCAGAACTCCCCTTTCTTTCCCCTCACCAGATTCCTGGGTTTCAACGGCAGCCTGGCGTCGATCTCCACTCGGACATGGGCATATCCTGTTTTTCGTAGCAGGTCGATAAAGTCATCAAACGCCAACAACTTGCCGGCCTCCGTCGTGATGGCCTCGTCGATATCCAAAACTCCATGGGTAACCCAGGGAGCCATAGCCAGACGATGGCCTTTTGGATCATCCTCCTCGAAACGAAGTCCGGCTCCCATTCCATTGCAAAGAGCTGCCTTGCTACAAACCATAGTCCCCCCTTTAGAACCACAGCATAGTCTTTCTCTGCCCGGAAGTGAAGGATCAAGTGATCCTCAGCAATGGAAAACACCTCTAGATCATAGTCGAACTTCATCTTCATCCACATCTCCTCGGCCACCCAATTAGCAAGAACATTCTGTCCCAGGCTCCGCACAAACATAGCAAGCTTCTTCCATTACCGCCGGGATTCATCCATGATAGTCTCCAGAAACCTCAAAACTTTTGAGAAATAGTGTCGGGAGGTCATCTACCTCCTCATTTGAAATCCTATGGTGAGTCCCCGATGGTTGCTTCGACTACCCCTAAATGACCCTTGCCCGTGACTGACCATCCTCGCCAGCATCCGACGTCCCCAACCACCACCTCACACCAAACCCCCTGTTTCTCCATCCCACTCCCCAACTTTCCGACGCTCAACACCCACTCGAGAAAACATCCCACAGGTAATGCACGGAAATAAAAGCAAGTGCTCAGAACGAGCAAGCCTCCATTCAGCATTTACTATCTTTAAACTGCTATAACTAACAAGAATCTGCATGATGATCAGTAATGCTATTTCATTTATTTTCTTTCGCTGTGGATTTTAACTTCTCAAACATCCAAAGCATGTCTAGTATATTGTGGATTTAACTTCTCAAGCATCCAAAGCATGTATATATACATATCTGGATGGGGAGGGGGTTCATGGTGGAGACACACTGAAGTTTTCAACATATTTGGATACCAACAGCATATTTAGAACAATACTGCATCACCATTCACTGATACCCAAAAAAGAAAAGAAAGAAAAAGAAGGTTGTCTCAAGAACTGAAGTACCTTTTTCATATATACTGGAATCCCCATACTGATCCAGTGCCAACTTTAATTGGTAGCCCAATCTATGCTCAGCAAAAAACTCAATCCAATCTTTAGACCAAGTGTTTATCTGAGGAGTACTACAGCAAACCAATCAAAGGAGTTAGAGCATGGTAACCAAAAGCAACTAATATGATTGGTTGTCTATGACCACTTCATGGCTTTTTTTGACAAAGAAGCAGGGTGATGCAGGGACATTGTTGTGCAGATGGCAAGATTTTGAAAACATTTGCAGTATATTGGATGGCAGAAATTTCAAAATGTTTGGAAGTATATTAGTTGAAAACAATCTTTGTGAGAAATTTCACCTGCCAATTGTATTATCAACATCAAATCCAAAGCCCTTATCCGATTTCCCAGCTTTATGCATCTCAGCAAGCTTTCTTCCTAGAACTGACTGAGGACATACATAAGGTTAAACAAAAAGATAATCTTCAAGTTTAGCTTCTAGGTGAAGTATAGTAACTTAGTGTCACCTGATCTATCCAGGAAGCTCCAAACTCGATAAATTCCATGATAATATAGGATCCACCAGTTGTTAAAGATCCAACCTACAAGACTTCAAAGTTCAAATCATAAGTAGTTACTTCATTTACCAACTAGAGTCCTTTCAGAGTGATTATTGTGTGCAGGGGGGTGGGGGGATTAAGAACTGGATGTTGTTTCATAACCTTATATGGCTTTGGAACACGAATTGATTTGGTGGCATGCATTGCACTCAAACCAAGAGCCTCTCCGTCAAACATTGAAGGCCCAATTGCACTGCACCAAATCACAACATAACTGAGTTTTTTCTCAATTGGCTAATAATAGCTGCTTTAGTCATGAATAACTATATAGGGTCGTACCAAGGAATATATGATTGAAGTCAAGTTAATCTGGTTTTATTAATGTATAGACCAGCACAAGAGTGCTAACAGAGAAACCATAAATTTCAGAATTCAGAGCATGCAAATCTCAGTGACCATTAACTAATATTATTTAAGAACAGTGAGCCTTAATTTTGCATGCGGATGTAAAACTATGACAACAGATGTTCATAAAATAGGCTTATGACACATAGTCGGTCTTTGCTTTTACTTGTTCATATGTAAATATTACGATTTTTGAAAAAAATTAGAAACTATGAGAATAATAAATCAATAAAACTAGTCTGCAAGTTTTAGCCGCAAGCAAAACCTTGAAATATTTTATATATTTTAAGGCTTTCAGGTTTATGTAAGATAATGTGCTCAATCTGTTCATGGAGAGTTTTCACCTTTAAATTTTGGTGCATGACTAACCTTATTTTGGTCAAACAGGCTTGGTTTGACTGATCGATAAAATGAAACATTGGCAAAAGGGCCATGAAGTAAACACATTATGCTGTAATAAACATTAGCTAATAGCATAAACACTATAATATCCGTAAGGAATTCACATAGATAAGTTTACTTACAGAGTGGCATGCAAAGCATCCCACAGCTCATTATGGACCCATGGTATTTCAGTTTAAACTCAGTTTTGAATAATTAGGATGCATGATCATTTAGGGAAGCACAAAGAAATAAGCTTATACGCTGGTTAGGCAGAGATGATAGATACATATTAGAGTGGGTTGGAACAAATTAGATCCATCATAAATTCCTGAAATTGTTCAATTCTGCCACTTTATCAAGATGCTCCAGTATACAGAAAATCCTTCTGCTTCTCTTCTTAATATGTTAGTTTGCAACATCTTCTCAACATTTCCAGCATTTTGCTAATTAGAAAGTTTAGCTCTAAAGAGAATTAACCCAGAATATCTAGTTTGCAAATATGACCACAAGTTCTAACTATTCAACATTAAAAATTGGCCGTTATAGTATATACATAATGCATTAATTTTAGAATTGTTTCTATAAACATGACAATGCTATAAAGCCTTATTTCTTCCAAGTAGTACTCAATGCAATTGAACTTTTATAGATGGAGAATCTACAATTAGTGTTATAAATGTGTGGTAACAGCATAGTCAAATATTGATGATTTGGAAACTTTCTGTCCATTTATTGGAGCAACATTATAGTTTCTCTGAGCTAACAGGAAAAATAAGGAAAAGAAATGTAAATTAATTTTTGTAAGTGAATATCAAGAACTTGGCATGCCTGTTTGTTTTAACAAAGAAAGAACCAGAATCCGTATCATATCGGCTTGCATTATTGATACAGCCACCTCCAATGGGACTAATTCTTGTAATTTGAGTGGCCTTTCCTTCTGTGAGAATCCATTCACGAATTGGGTCATCGTTCATCACTGCAACTGTCAGTCAATAAAAAAGTGAAGAAGGTTATTGACTTGCGATCAGAAGTCCTGTAAGATAAATTTATGCATTACACAGGATTACATTAGATAAAACTCACATAGCTACTACAAGCACAATTTAAATAAATTTGATGCTTAGCATGCCATCATTGAAGATTACATGTCAAAACTTCCACAAAGCATCCCAGTTAATAATTAGTTCAGTTGCATTAATAGAAAAGAGAGTCACATTTTCATCACTGTACATAAGAGGGGTGCAAAATGTCTATAGTCTAGAAATTGATAAGTAACGAGTCAAGGAAAACAACCAAAAACATGGGCCTCAAACCCCTTAGCAGTAGTTAGCCAAAAACACCACAAGCATTGATAAAATGTCTTTAGGCTTTTTATGATTAGTGCAAAGTCAATCAATACGATGTGGATAAAGGTGTTTTCTGTATACGAACCATGGGAAAAATGCTGTGGTATAAAGAATACAATATATTCAATCAAGATAAGCAAAAAATGAGGCCAATGCCATACTAATGGCACCAAGAGATATAATGGATGATTATTTTTTCACATGCATTACAAAAGCTTCCCATAGAATCAAAAAAAGCTATGCTCAATGCATGATGATGGATTTTATTAAGCATTATAAGACAGCAGCAATGGCCAGATATGCTGTATAGTTTGAAGTGGAGGACAATAATGAGGGTGATGCGCATAAGATGAAGTTAAAAGAAATTAGAACGTTAAGCTAGGAAAAAAGGCATTTACAAAATGAGGACATTTGAGAAAGCTTAGAAGTTGCATCAAGAAAATAATTGTCAGCGATTCACACACACAAAAGCAAATTGATCTTCTGTGCAGCCATTGGAGAGGGCACAACTTTGTGAAGTTTCAAAAGACAAAGGGTTTGCTCCCAGAAAAGAACTGAAACACTCGCAAAGAGCGATCCATACAACCATTCCTAAATATGGGAGATTCATGGGATGACGTGACATGAAGGTGGAGTATTGTCACGCCCCGACTCCCAGAACTGGACCGGATGCGCGACAGACGGCCATATGTCTTTGGGTTTAACCTTCCCTGGGACATACAAGGCCTGTACCAACCATTCTCAAATAAAATGAATAACCAGGCAATCACAAGATTTTTATTAGGCAAGCAATTAAACCATAAGCTTTACACCTAAGCAAGTAGATTCAAATGTTAATAAAAGCCAACAGTCACACATTTAACATTATTAAATATCAAGCAATAAAAGTAACAATGTTCACTAGATCCTAAGCCTCACTGACTGAATCCCTGGCCCATATGTTCCTCTAGTCCTGAAAAAAATGCAAGGGAAAGGATTGAGTTTCCCCTAAACTCAGTAAGTCATCATATGTCACGAATATAAATTTACCATGAATCAAGAGTAACTCAATGCATGCAAGTAACCATAAAATAGAAGCCATTTTCGGTTATATTTCCATCATTAACTTTCTTTATTATTTTTCCGACATCACACAAACTTTAGGATGGCCATCCATACTCACTCACCTAGTCCCTCAGACTATGGCCATGATCGGCCCGTGGCTCGTCCCAAAAGAGTCTAGATCTTGTGTCACATACCGCACATCGGTCATGTACCAGTGATAGCACCGCTGGAGGCCCAAAAGAAAAACTAGCTCTGAGTATCACACAAGAAACATGCATCCCAGCATGTGCTAAAATAAAGCAACTAGTTCCTGTGTCACATACCGCTCATCGGTCATGTGCCAGCAATAGCCCCGTTGGAGGTCCAAAAGAAATCTAGATCCTCGTGTGATCATAGTCGGACTAGAGAGCAGCTAAAACCAACTCAACCTATGACTCTTACATCTTAGTCTGTGTTTAAATTTCATAACACATCGAGATATATGTATGCAGTATGTTCATAAACCGTAAAATTCAATAATAAGTCAAATAATAAGTTCACATCATGCATGGCAAAAATTATATCGGTGAGTGATAACTTACTGTTCCACCAACTAAGCATTAAAGCCGATTTTCCAAGGACGATGATGATCCTGTATCACAAATTATTTTATTTAATAATTATATAATTAATTCCTATAAAAAGAAATTAAATAGAAATTAAATTCCTTGGGACATCTCCAGACAGTTCCTTTCCTCCCTTCCTCCACCTTCCTTTTCCTTCTTTTATTATTATTATTATTATTATTATTATTATTATTATTATTATTATTTATTTTCTTAATTGTGCCTTTACTGGGCCGGCCCATCCAGGAAACAGGCCCGGCCCAACAGAGCCTGGCTCAACCAAGCCCGGCCCAACCGCGTCCAGGCCACAGTGCCCAGACGAGGCTCCACGAGAAGAACCAAGGAGGATCGACGGCGATCCTCCCGATCGACTGCCAGGGAGGGTCGCCGGAAGGAAGGGAAGGGACCGGCGGTCACTTCGACGGCCGTCCGATCGCCCGCCGGAGAGCACAAAAATAAATTCTCCCCTAAGAAACAGAGCCGGCTCCTCAGACAACAGAGCCAACAAAGCTTCCATGACGATCGCCGGATAGATCGGCAGTGATCATCGCCAACACCCGTCGGGAAGACGACTGGAGGGAAGAAGAGAAAAAAACAGGCGGCGATCAACAATCGCCCGGCCATTTCTTATGATTCCAAAGGAGAAAGAAATGAATAGGCCGGATTCTCCCCTCCTCCCCGCCAATCACCCTAACACCAAACGCACCCCAAAGGAAGACGAGGAAGAAGGACTTACCGGCGAGGTGGATTCCGATCGCAGCGGCCACCGGTGGAGAGAGCACTCCGAAGAGGGCTGAAAAGAGGGAGAGAAGCGTCGGCGTCCACCGAAAGGAAGGGTAATCTGGATCAACTGAGGCACACAAGGTCCCCCAAAAACCCGAGGAAGACCTTTATCCCCCCCACCTCCAGCGGCATCGACCGGCTTCTCCGAAATCTCCGCCGAAAAATCCGAGCTTCGATGCAAATTTGAATTTGAACTGAAGTCGGCAAGGGCCGCCGACTTCAGCCCAAAAACAGCCCAATAAATAAATAATAAAAAAAAAACTAGGTCTCACATTCTCCCCACCTAAAAAAAAAAATTCGTCCTCGAAATTGGCATACCTGGATCATGGAAAAGTTGAGGATATTTAACTTTCATGACTTCTTCCAGCTTCCAAGTGGCTTCTTGTTCTGAATGATTACTCCATTGGACTTTAACATAAGCAATGATGCATCGCCTTAGGACATGATCCTTTCTATCCACCACCTTCACTGGTTGCTCCTCATAAGACAAATCTTCCCTGAATTGAAGTGGTCCCAATTCAACTACATGATTTGGATCAGGTACATATTTCTTCAGCATAGAAACATGGAAAATGTTATGCACTCCAGCAAGAAAAGGTGGCAAAGCAAGCCGATAAGCCACAACTCCAATTTTCTCTAGGATCTCAAAAGGACCCACATATCGAGGGCTTAGCTTTCCTCGCACCCCGAATCTCATGACTCCTTTAATAGGAGATACCTTAAGAAGTACATGATCTCCTACCTGAAATTCCAATTCTCTTCTCCGATTATCTGCATAACTCTTTTGTCGACTCTGAGCTGCAAGCAGTCGCCTCCTAATAAGTTGAATTTTATTTGTGGTCTGCAGCACAATGTCTGGTCCCAAAAGTTTTCTCTCGCCAACATCATCCCAACATACCGGGGTCCTACATCTCCTCCCATACAGTGCTTCAAAAGGTGCCATCTTAATGGTTGCTTGATAACTGTTGTTATATGCAAATTCTACCGGTGACAAATGTTCATCCCATGACCCTTTCAAATCAAAAACACATGCTCTCCGCATATCCTCCAGTGTCTGGATTGTTCTCTCTAACTGTCCATTTGTTTGAGGGTGAAAGGCTGTACTAAACTCCAGCTTTGTTTTCATAGCTTGATGCAATCTTCTCCTAAATTGAGAAACAAATCTAGTATCCCTATCAGATACAATTGATACAGGAATACCATGCAATCTAACAATCTCATCAATATATAATTTAGCTAGCCTTTCCATGGAAAAATTGACCTTGATAGGTAAGAAATGAGCTGACTTTGTCAATCGATCTACAACAACCCAAATAGCATCAAATCCTCTGAGAGTCCTCGCAATCCTGCAATAAAGTCCATTGTGACATTCTCCCATTTCCATACTGGAATAGCTAGGGGTTGTAGTGGTCCCGCTGGTCTCTGATGCTCAGCCTTTATTTGTTGACAAGTTAAGCATTGAGCCACAAACATGGCTATTTCCCTTTTCATACCACTCTACCAAAAGTTCTCTTTAAGATCTCTATACATTTTTATACTCCCAGGGTGAATAGTGTAAATGAAGTTGTGGGCATCAATCAAGATTTCCTTCTTTAAACTTGCATCCCTTGGAACACACAATTTGTTTCCGAACCTTAGGGATCCATCCTCATGAATTCGGAATTCTGAAATTATCCCAGATTGTACCTTTTTTCTGATCTTTTGTAATTCTGAATCACTCTTCTGAGATGCCTTAATTCTGTCAATCAGGATAGATTGTATCTTAAGAGTAGCAAGTGAGAATTTAGAATTATGCAACTATATCTCCAAGTTCAGCTTTCCAAGGTCTTGAAGAATTTCTTCCTGAGAAGTGATTAAGGTTGCTATGCTACCCCCGGCCTTCCTGCTCAATGCATCAGCCACTACATTCGCTTTTCCCGGATGATAACTTATTTTCAGATCATAATTTTTGATCAGCTCCAACCATCTTCTTTGTCTCAAGTTTAACTCCTTCTGGATAAATAAATATTTAAGACTTTTATGATCAGTAAAAATCTCATAAGATACTCCATACAAATAATGTTTCCAAATCTTCAAGGCAAAAACTACGGTAGCTAATTCCAAATCATGAATAGGGTAGTTCAATTCATGTATTTTAAGCTGCCCAGATGCGTAGGCCACAACCTTCCCATTCCTAACCCTTTTCTGGAAGCATCACTGTAAATAGTAAAACCCTCACTTCCAGATGGTAGGGTAAGGATGGGAGCTGACACCAAGCACTTCTTCAACTCTTGGAAGCTTTTCTCACAGTCATCATACCAAACAAATTTAATCCCTTTATGAGTTAGCTGGGTCAGTGGCAAAGCTATACGGGAAAATCCCTCCACGAACCTTCGATAATAACCAGCTAGTCCTAAAAAACTACGGACTTCAGTCACATTAGTTGGTCTATTTCATTCAACAATTGCTTCAATCTTTGCTGGGTCAACAAATATTCCTTCTTTAGAGACTGTGTAGCCAAGAAAAGAAATATTATCAAGCCAGATTGACATTTCTTCAGCTTTGCATACAACCTTTGCTCCTTTAGTATCTGTAAGATTCTCCTCAAATGTTCTTCATGCTCTTCCTGGTTCTTAGAATATATCAGAATATCATCAATAACCACTACCACACACTGATTCAAATATAATCTGAATATCCTATTCATCATGTCCAAGAAAGCTACTGGAGCATTCGTCAATCCAAAAGGCATCACCAGAAATTCATAATGCCCATATCTAGTACGAAAGGCTGTCTTGGATATGTCCTCATTCTTAATTTTTATCTAATAGTATCCAGATCGCAGATCAATTTTTGAAAACACTTGAGCACCTTGCAATTGGTCAAAAAGATCATCAATTCTGGGAAGTGGGTACTTATTCCGGATTATCAACTTGTTCAGTTCCCGATAATCAATACACAACCTCAAGTTTCCATCCTTCTTTCTAACAAAAAGCACCGAAGCACCCCACGGTGAAATACTCGGCCTGATAAAATCCCGATCAAGAAGATCCTGGAGTTGTTCTTTAAGTTCTTTCAATTCAGCTGGTGCCATCCTATAGGAAGCCTTAGACACAGGTTCTGCACTGGGTATGAGATCAATAGAAAATTCCACCTCCCTTTCAGGAGGCAATCCCGGCAATTCATCTGGAAATACATCTGGAAATTCTTTTACAATCAGAATATTTCCCAACTTCGTCTCTTCCTGCTGGAAATCCATAACATTGGCCAAATATCCTGCACAGCCTTGCCTCAGCATCTTGCTAGCTTGCATAGCTGTAACCATTCTAATAGGGGCCTTCCCTTCACTGCCAGAGAAACCAAAAAGTTCCTGACCTAGAGGGTGGAAAACTACTCTCTTCCCGAAACAGTCTACAGTGGCATGATAAGAGGCCAACAAATCCATTCCCAATATAATATCAAACTCCTCCATTTCCAAAACCATTAGATCAGATGAAAAATCATGATTTCCAATGCTTAGGGTGCAGGATGGACAAATCATGTTGACCATGATAATGCTCCCATTTGGAGTGGAAACACTGATCTCAAAATTCAGAGGTACTGGTTTCATACCAGCCTTCTTAGTAAATCCGGTTGAAAAAAAAGAGTGTGTTGCTCCGGAATCAAATAAAACACGGGCATAAGAGGAAACTACTTTGATGGTACCTACCAGATAGTCAAATTCTAACTTGTAACTATATGAACTCAATTTAACCAACTTTAAAAAGAAAAGATCTTTGAAATTATCCGTCACCACAGCATTCGATGCCTGAGCATCTTGCTGAGTCAGAGTATACACACGAGCCTGGGTCTTCTACTTCTGGCGCTCACCAGATCCATAAACTGAAGGTTGTCCTTGGATAAAAGCTGGTACATTTGAAGGAGGAGGTGCAGGCGGTCGCGATGCATTCTGGAAGGTACGTTGATACCCGGGATTCTGAGAACGAGGGCAGTCCATAGCTCTGTGGCCCTGCTGACCACAATTAAAACAAGCCCCAGAAAACCAACGACAATCCTGCTCCAAATGAAAACCCTGACATCTCCTGCAACGAGGACCATTTCCCTGCTGAGGACCTGGATCCTGCCTTTGATTTCCCTTCTGTCTAGGCTGTCTGCCAGAGTATTGGTTCCCCCGCTGCCCATCAGATCTGGGTCTCTTCCTCAACTGTCGTTCCCTCTCCTGTTGCATATTATCAACCTCCTGCTCCACAATTTTTGCTTTACTAACAACGTCCTGGTACGAAGCCAGCTGCATGGGTCTTATTCCAGCACGAATCCTGGGTTTAAGCTCTTTCTCAAATCTCCGAGCCTTGATATTATCCGTGGCCACCAAGTCCGGAGCAAAGCGGGACAATTCTATAAACTTGGCTTCATATTGTGCTACTATCATGCTTCCTTGTATCAGTCTTGTGAATTCACTTTCTTTCTCGAATCTGAGACTTTGGAAAATACATATCCAAGAACTCTTGACGAAAAATGTCCCAAGTAATTGGCTCTTCATTACCATATTGTCTCCTGACAGCATCCCACCATTCCGAAGCTTCGCCTTGCAATTGATAAGCAGCAAAGCGAACCTTTTCTCGATCTGTGCAATCCATGCTGGCAAAGACCTTCTCCATTTCCTTCAACCATTTCAAAGATTCAGTAGGTTCGGTAGAGCCCTCAAAAGTAGGAGGTGCCAACTTCTTAAATTCAGTGATCCCTCGATCCATCTTAAAAGATTGACCACCTCTACTTCCCTGCTGTCTCATTTCCTGCACAAGTCCAGTTAGAGCCTGAATTAGTCCTACCACCGGACCATCAGAATTGGCTGTCCTTATATCACGCTGCAGAGGAGGAGGACTAACTGCTCGGCTCTCGCCCTGATCAGGTGATGGGCTACGAGTCCTGAAGGCACTGACAGCCCGAGATGGACCCGCTGCTTGTGAAGTATCATGAGCTCGAGAAGCAAGGTCATTATAATTTGGTGTCCTCATGGATCGGGTCCGAGCCATTAAACCTATGTCACAAAAGATAGTCAGTTAAATAATATAACCTTGCTTGTACTTTAATTAATTTAAACTTATCCTAATTATCTCTACCCTGCTCTCACTATCTATAACATCTTGATTTTAAGACAAGCCTGGCTCTGATACCACTAAATCTGTCACACCCCGACTCCCAGAACTGGGCCGAATGCGCGACAGACGGCCGTATGTCTTTGGGTTTAACCTTCCCTGGGACATACAAGGCCTATACCAACCATTCTCAAATAAAATGAATAACCAGGCAATCACAAGATTTTTATTAGGCAAGCAATTAAACCATAAGATTTACACCTAAGCAAGTAGATTCAAATGTTCATAAAAGCCAACAGTCACACATTTAACATTATTAAATATCAAGCAATAAAAGTAACAATGTCCACTAGATCCTAAGCCTCACTGACTGAATCCCTGGTCCATATATTCCTCTGGTCCTGAAAAAAAATACAAGGAAAATGAATGAATTTTCCCTAAACTCAGTAAGTCATCATATGTCACGAATATAAATTTACCATGAATCAAGAGTAACTCAATGCATGCAAATAACCATAAAATAGAAGCCATTTTGGTTATATTTCCATTATTAATTTTCTTTATTATTTTTCCGACATCACACAAACTTTAGGATGGCCATCCATACTCACTCACCTAATCCCTCAGACTATGGCCACGATCGGCCCGTGGCTCGTCCCAAAAGAGTCTAGATCCTGTGTCACATACTGCACATCGGTCATGTACCAGCGATAGCCCTGCTGGAGGCCCAAAAGGAAAACTAACTCTGAGTATCACACGAGAAACATGCATCCCAGCATGTGCTAAAATAAAGCAACTAGCTCCTGTATCACATACCGCTCATCGGTCATGTGCCAGCGATAGCCCCGCTGGAGGCCCAAAAGGAGTCTAGATCCTCGTGTGATCATAGTCGGACTAGAGAGCAACTAAAACCAACTCAACCCATGACTCTTACATCTTGGTCTGTATTTAAATTTCATAATACATCGAGATATATGTATACAGTATGAACATAAACCGTAAAATTCAATAATAAGTCAAATAATAAGTTCACATCATGCATGGCAAAAATTATATCGGTGAGTGATAACTTATTGTTCCACCAACTAAGTACTAAACCCGATTTTCCAAGGGCGATGATGATCCTGTATCATAAATTATTTTATTTAATAATTATATAATTAATTCCTATAAAAAAAATTAAATATAAATTAAATTTCTTGGGACATCACCAGACAGTTACATTCCTCCCTTCCTCCACCTTCCTTTTCTTTCTTTTATTATTATTATTATTATTATTATTATTATTATTATTTATTTTTCTAATTGTGTCTTTACTGGGCCGGCCCATCCAGGAAACAGGCCCGGTCCAACAGATCCTGGCTCAACCGAGCCCGGCCCAACCGCGTCCAGACCATAGTGCCCAGACGAGGCTCCACGAGAAGAACCAAGGAGGATCGACGGCGATCCTCCCGATCGACCGCCAGGGAGGGTCACCGGAAGGAAGGGAAGGGACCGGTGATCACTTCGACGGCCGTCCGACCGCCCACCGGAGAGCACAAAAATAAATTCCTCCCCAAGAAACAAAGCCGACTCCCCAAACAACAGAGCCAACAAAGCTTCCACGACGATCGCCGGATAGATCGGCAGTGATCATTGCCAACACCCGTCGGGAAGACGACTGGAGGGAAGAAGAGAAAAAAACCGGCGGCGATCAACAACCGCCCAGCCATTTCTTACGATTCCAAAGGAGAAAGAAATGAATAGTCCGGATTCTCCCCTCCTCCCCGCCAATCACCCTGATACCAAACGTGCCCCAAAAGAAAACGAGGAAGAAGGACTTACCGGCGAGGTGCAGCGGCCACCGGTGGAGAGAGCACTCCGGAGAGGGCTGAGACGAAGGAGAGAAGCGCCGGCGTCCACCGAAAGGAAGGGTAATCTGGATCAACTGAGGCACACAAGGTCCCCCAAAAACCCGAGGAAGATCCTTGTCCCCCCACCTCCGGCGGCGTCGACCAGCTTCTCCGAAATCTCTGCCGGAAAATTCGAGCTTCGGTGCAAATTTGAATTTGATCTGAAGTCGGCAACTGCCGCGGACTTCAGCCCAAAAACAGCCCAATAAATAAATAATAAAAAAAAAAATTGGCCGTCACAAGTATATGCGTGGGACTATAGATTCTAGCCCTTATCCTTCTACGTTTTAAAGATATCGGTAAACCTGGGATGATTTCATCGTGTTCCACCGCTTGATTTGATGTAAAATTTGAACAACCATTTGGAGTGAAATAGATCATTGGACCAAATTAGAAAGAAGTGTTCGGTAACAGTTAAACGGGACAGAGAAGATAATGGATGATAGAACTCATAGAAGCCATCGAGGAAGTGGGGAATTAAACTCGTATTCTGGCCAATTTTATGAGTTCAGTTTTCTTTGCTTACCCAATGATTGAGAGTGGGAGAGGGATCATTCGCACACGTTTGTCCACAGCTAGAGAGAGAGAAAGAGAAGGAACTCACCGGTTGAGAAGGAAATAGCACGCCTGGGCCTGAGTTTGGCAAGATTGGAGCGGCGAGAGCGCGGAAGAGAGGAAGGGCAGGACGAGACGACTCCCACGTGCCCCATTCCGCTGCTGCCACAGCACCCAAGAGGGCATGGTCCTCAAACCCGTCATCCCCTTAATATGGACTTCACATGGAGACACCATACACAATTTTGCTTCAGGCTCGATAAGCCTGGGCCCAACGAATGGATCCAAATTAGCTCAGTCCCACTTTAGCCCCTTGGTCCAGAAAGCCCATCTAGGTCACGACAGGCCTTGAAGCCCTTGAGCTGTCCTGGTCTTTAAAAAAAAAAAAAAAGGAATGGGATAAAGCTGGAGAATATTCGGTACACAGCAACAACTACGTAGGCTCAGCTATTTTTCATTATATCAGATAAGTATGTCATTCCAGCATGGATAGATATCAACCAATTTATCTTTATTTTATTTTATTTTTTTATAATAAAAAGGTACGAGAGTTTTCATTCCAGTATAGCATTTCATTCTGGTTTCCAGTTTGCTAGAGCATGTCTTTGTTCGATACAAATCATAATTTTTTACGTATCTTTTTTATTCTTCGAAATTTATCGAAATCGGTGAATATGTCAGTCTAGCCTCTCTATGATATCGGAGTATCAGCCGGTCTACTTTCCAGTCATATATATCCGAAAATTTTAAAATTTTAATCGAATCATTCATGAGATCATTTCTGGAATTCATGATCATATAAAAGGAGAAGCCAAGCCTTTACTAATCGCATCATCCGGTAGAAGTTCTTAATTATATTCAAGTTATCAACCGATTCAATAATTAATTTCACCCATGTCCATTTTTTTTATTATTTAATAAATTCAAATTTTAGATGCGAAGGGTACGAATCCATGCAAGGTAGGCTGAGCTTGGTGGTGCTGTCCCGGCTCTTCGAGTCTTTGGCGCCGTTCCCCCTCATGCCGTCTCGTGCCTCAACCTTGCCGCTCACAATCCTCCCGCTCAGACATGGAAAATTTTAGAATTTTGTCATTTCTTTGGAGCCATCGAACCCAGACTCGCACTCAAGCTTCTTCCAATCTTTTAAATCTCATTCCTTAACCAGATCGCTGCTCATGGTGTAATGATCCCATCGCCGCTATGGACCAAACACCTCACCAAGGACTGGCTGGTGAAACACTGCACTTCCATCCCCAAATGCAAGCAAGCCCACGCCGTCCTCCTCCGCGCCGCCCTCTTCCACCACAACCACTTCGCAAGCAAACTCATATCTTTCCTCGCCGTCTCCCCCTCCGGCGACCTCAACTACGCCCGGAAAGTCTTCTCCCAGTTAGACAGCCCGGATGTCTTCATCTGGAACACCATGATCCGGGGCCACGCCAGAGGCCCGAACCCCTCCGATGCCCTGTCCTTCTTCCACCTCCTGGTCCATTCCGGCGTCGCGGCCGAGCACCACACATACCCCTTTGTGCTCACAGCCTGCGCTCGCTTGCAAGCACCCGAACTCGGTATGCGGTTTCATGGCGAGACGGTTAAAGTTGGGCTGGAGTCTGATGTGTTCGTGCTTAATTCTTTGATTCAGGTGTACGCAAACTGTGGGTGTTTTGAGTCTGCCCACAAGTTGTTCGACGGAAACCCCTCTCGGGATGTCGTGTCGTGGAACGTCATGATAAGGGGTTATGTTCATGGGGGCCTTTGCAAGCAGGCATTTGATTGGTTAGAGGGGATGAAAGCAAAGAACGTCGGGCCGGATGCTGTGACTCTGATAAGTTTGGTCTCTGCTTGTTCTCGACTGGGTGATCTGGAGAGAGGACGGTCTCTCCATTCATACTCGAGTGAACTTGGTTTCTTGACAAACAACCTTAAGTTGAGAAATGCAATCCTTGATATGTATTGTAAGTGTGGAGATTTGGTATCGGCATGGAAGTTTTTCGATGAGATGGATGAGAGGGACTCGGTGACATGGACTACCATGATCTCAGGTTTGGCTCACTCTGGGAGTTTTCAAGAGGCTTTGGAGTTGTTTGGATTTATGCAGTGTGAGAAGGTCCGGCCCGATGAGGTAGTCCTCGTGATAGTGTTATTGGTTTGTGCTCGGTTGGGGGCTCTGGATCAAGGCAAATATATCCACTTTCTCATCAACCGATACAAGGTGAAGCGAGATGTTGTGCTTGAGACTGCTCTTGTGGACATGTATGCAAAGTGTGGGGCCCTTGATTTTGCTCTGCAGGTCTTCGAGAAGATGAAGGAAAGGAATGTTTTCACATGGAATACGATGATTGGTGGATTAGCAATGCATGGGCATGGGGAACATGCCTTGGTGCTTTCTAAAAGGATGTTGAATGAGAGAACCATGCCTGATGATGTGACTTTTATAGGACTCTTATCTGCATGCAGCCATGCAGGTTTGGTCGATGAAGGTCTCGGACTTTTCAGGATGATGCAAGATGTGTACCAAATTCAGCCAAGGATGGAGCATTATGGATGCATGGTTGACTTGCTTTGTAGAGCGAGGTTGGTTCAAGATGCTCTGGCTTTTATAGAGAGCATGCCCATCAGGCCAAATGCAGTATTGTGGGCTAGTCTTATTGGAGCATGTAGGGCTCTTGGAGAGATGGAGCTTGCAGAGAAGGCCAGTAAACATGTCATTGAACTGGAACCTGATTCCTGTGGCCGATATGTGATGCTCTCAAATTTGTATGCTGGCACTAGAAGATGGGATGATGCCTTGGAGGTCAGAAACGTGATGAGAGACAAAGGAATTGAGAAAACTCCAGGAGCAAGTTGGATTGAGTTGAATGGAACAGTTCACCAGTTTGTTGCAGGTGACAGATCACATCTCCAAACAAACGAGATTTATATGATGGTGGAAGAAGCGTGCCAGCGAGTAAGGTCTTCTGGTCATGTTTCAGGTACCACGGAAGTCTTATTTGACATAGAGGAGGAAGAGAAGGAGCATTCTCTGTTCCTACACAGCGAGAAGCTGGCTGTTGCCTTTGGCTTAATAAGCACTGCTCAAGGCTCACCAATTCGAATCACAAAGAACCTTCGTGTCTGTACCGACTGTCATTCTTTTCTAAAGGCTGTTTCTCAAGTTTTTGGCAGAGCGATAGTTGCAAGGGATCGAAACCGATTTCACCATTTCAGAGAAGGCATCTGTTCATGCAAGGACTTCTGGTAGTTTTCAGGCCATCATGCAAATTTGAAACTGCTTTAGGTTCCAAGTCATACTGGTAAAATATCACTATCTTTTTATTTGTTTATATATCTTAGTTTAATCACATTTGTTAAAGAATGTGCTGGTGATTAAATTTTGTAGAATGAAATGAATTTTAAATGAATAAATCAGTACCAAATACAAGTTCCTGATTTTAATTAATGGTGCAAGATGCAAAAATATGGATTCTTCCTAATTGATAAGAACCTAAGCTCGGGAATTGGGGCATAAACACCTACGAATTTTTCTCATTTTCTCTAGAAAGATTCTGATGCTTATTAAGCTAGATTTCTCTGTCCAGTTGTTTTTGCAATTTTTTATTAAAAGGACTCTTCAATTGATAGAGTCTTGTATGCGCCATTTTAGAATGAGTGAAGGATCATGATCCACAGAGCCTTTACTGTAGCTTCTGCAATTGGTCATGGGATGGAAGGAACTCTTCTTCAACTTATTTGTTGATGTATTGGAAGACTATTATACTGTTATATGCATATCCTATATTAGGAGGCCGCCTTCTCCATTGAGGGCTTGTTGCATTGCTTTCTCCTTTATTTTCTTCTTGCTGCTGACTATTTTTTCATTCAGTTACTCTTGTTCTCTGCATTCGGTCATGTCATGGTAGTACCTCTTGCTGGCTGTAGTTTTCCTTTTTTTTATTTGAAGACTATAAGGGGATTGTATGCATATCTTGAAATGAGAGACAGCTTCTCCACGATGCAGGCAGATAATGTTGGCTCCTTCCATTTTTTTCTTGCTGTCTACTCTTTGTTGCAGTTAATGTTCTTTATCTTCCTTGAGTTCAGTTAGGACTGATGCCTCTAATAATGCTTGCTGAGTACACATGCATTTAAATAACTTATTCTTAAATTGGAGCCACCAAGTAGCTCTCGTCTACCATTGTTGAAACAAAGCCAAGTCTCTCATCGTAAGTACAAAGTTTTACTGAAGCTGGGTGCCGCTAAAACATGGTCCACTTTATGGACTTCTATTACATTTGGAGAATTCCTAGTATGTCAATCCACATTTTATTCTCCTGAGGAAGTTGGTTATATTTGATGAACAAGCTTTGTTGCTAACACATGTGAAGACATCTTCTCTCGCAGAGTATCTTCAGATGATTCACGAGGATCACTAGCCCCGTTGCGGACCATTCTGGTCATTTTGGATAAATCTAAACAGGATACAAGCTGGAATATCCATCATATTCAAGGTTGAATTGCACATCAAGCTTTTGGAACCTATTACTTTTTCTATACTCCTCTTCTTCTTTTTTTTTACTTTGAGTAATTTTTTGACATCCCTGAGGGGTTACAGCCAAGGAGCTGTAACCTTGCCAACATAGGGTTTCGACAAGTTTTGTTTCTGTACGCTTATTAACCTGGGGTTTCGACGAGTTTGGATGGTTATTCAAAGTAATTTTTTTCTTTTTAGATAAAAGTTTCATTAGAGATATTTTCTGATTCCGAAGTAATTAGACAATGCAGAAAAGAAAAAAAAAGAAAGAAAGAAAGAAAGAAAGAAAAGCAAAGTTGATATATAAGTTGATATCTAGCTCTACAAATATTTTAGTGTTTTTATGTGATTCGGTTCCAAGCAATGGCTACTTGGCTCTACAAAACAAAACAAACCTAAGTCTCTAAGATCCGGTGACCAAGCATTTAAGTTAAACTTTATAGGTTAAGTTCTCGGCACATTCTAAGAACACAACCAATAATTGCAAGGCCTTGGTAGACGTGTGCAACGTTGGCATAGCCTGCTCAACCCGTCTTAGCCAGGCTAGCTTTTTTATGCTCGGGCTAGGATATTGGCTTTTACAAGTCAGGCCTCAACTCTTCAAGCCTAACCAAATTTGGGCCGCAATCAGGCTTGGAATTTTTTAATCTAGCCCACCCTGCTTCAGTTACACATTTTTTTTATATTTATGTATATATATTTATATAATTTATTATATTTTACAAGCTGTAAATTATCATTTTATTTATTTATTTAATTTTAAAATTTTAAAATAAAAGATGAGAAGGCTAATCAAGAGTCCTAAATTCCGACTCCCCACCCCCCTCCTCCTCCTCCATTTTTTTTTTCGTTCCACAAACACCGCCAGCCATCCCACTAACTTCCACCTTTCCCTCCCTCTCCACGCCCTCCACCTTATCCTTTTTTTTTTTTTTTTTTTTTTTTTTAATGAAACGGCGTATTCAATTTAGAGTTTTAGAATAAATATAATCAGATAGGATAATATTACAAAATTGTACAGGGCATTCTGTCAATTGAATCATAATATAGAGCCTGAGTGATTAGCGATGTAGAAGGTCATCCAATCCGCTGCTGAATTGGTCTCTCTATAAATATGGTGAACATCAATATAAGCACAGCCCTGTAAAAGGAGCTTAATATCCCATATAATTGGGTATGCCGACGGTGATCTCAGCGTTTGTCGAATCAAAGAAACTACTGTCGTAAAATCATCCTCAATGATCAGACAGTCCAGATGAAGGATTCAACAGGCATACCTGATACCCGCCTAGGCGGCATACAACTTCGCCCCGGGGACCGATGGGTCATGGAGTGAAAAATCCCTACAACCAGAAAGCCGAGCCGAGAGTCTCGAATGACGAAGGTAGCACCCCCTTATCTATCCCGAAGACTCCCATCAAAATTGATTATGAAGTAATGTGGAGGAGGGGATTCCCAAGAAATAAAAACCCAGCAGGGCGCTCGTAGAGCGGAAGAGGAATCCCAGATCTCCAAAGACTGTACAATCGATCTCCAATACTCTTGGGCATGGGCCTGAGCTCTCTCAACTATCATCCGGGTAAAGCATTTGACCGAACTAAAGACTAGCTCATTCCGAGTGAGCCAGTATTGTAAGCAATATACGCAAGAAAAATAGCAGAAGGGAAAGTTGTACCAAGGCTCGGCAAGTACAAGAATGTATCCTCTCTGTCCTCCGCATGAGAGAATAGCTCTTCAAAACCCACCGTCTGCCACACTAGCCTCATCCGGTAGCAAAGAAACAAAGCATGCACCTGCATCTCACAATCTGCCCCACAGGCTGGGCAACCAAGAGGCAAGTGGAGACCTCTCGCCTTCAGCAAGTCTCTAGTAAGGAGGCAATGCCAGACAAGTTTCCACAAAAAAAGTAAAACCATGGGATGAACCGGTAGAGACCAAATCCAACCCAAAGTGCAGGGCATGGGAGGCTCCGAACCGAAAATGGTCAACAACTCAAACATCCATGCTCGATGAGTGGTAGAATGCCTCCAAATCCTGATATCCATGTAAGGATATACCGGTAAAATAATAGATAAAACCCGGTGACCAAGGATGTCCCCAAAGATTGAAGTGACCATACCCTGATCCCACTGAAAATGCCACGGGACTAAAAGATTGGAGATAGATATCGTGTTCGGAGTCTCCATAGAAATGAAGGTATGCTACCTGATTAATGGATCATCAGAAATCCACGGATCCAACATGAACCCGATCGATCTATCATCTCCTACCACCCAAGAAAAATGAGGAATAATAAGCGGCACTTTAGCAGACATCTCCCTCCATAATGCAAAGCAATGCCTAGTTGGACGCTGACTGCCCTCAAGAAGAGCAGAAAAGTTACCATATCTGGCCCTTATCATAGATGACCACATACTATCTGGACATAAAAAAAATTTGGCGACATGCCTCTCCAACAAAGCCTCCCTCTTGAAAAGAAGAGAATGAATCCCTAAACCACCATGCTGAGTCGGTTGACACACAATCTATCACCTCATCAAATGGATCCTCCAACGGGCAGAAGCTAAATTCCACAGGAAAGCTCGGATCATCTGCTCTAGCTTGAGAATGACGATCTCAGGGATTACAGCATTAGAAAGAAGATAAATAGGAAGAGATGTGAGGACCGATCGAATGAGGGTAATACGGCCCATGGTAGAGAGAGATCTGCCCTGCCATTCGTCAATCCTCTCCTGAACAGCCATAACCATCGGGGCGCATTCCACCCTACTGAGTCTAGTGCCCGAGATGAGCACACCCAAATACCGAAGAGGTCCCTGGTGCTCAGCAATACCAAGAATATCAAGTATCTTGCGGCGGAGCCGAATGGATGTTTTCGGACTAAAATAAAGTCCAGATTTTTGCAAATTTACTCTCTTCCCCGATATCGAACAATAGTCCTCCATAACTCTCCAAAACCCCTAAGCACAGACAACTGAAGCCCGACCGAGGAGCAAAAAATCATCTGCAAACAAAAGATGCGAGATCGGAGGAGCACCAAGAGCGAGAATATGCGGCTGGATGACCGAATCCCACACCGTTGCTCGCAACGCTATCGAGAGGGAATCAGCGCAAATAATGAAAAGAGCTTGAGAGAGAGGACAACCTTGACGAAGGCTGATACTTGAATAGAAAAACTCCATGGAGGAGCCATTTACAAGAAGAGAAAAAGGAGATCGGATAATGCACGCCGGTATCTTGGAAATTCATGATCGATGAAAACCAAAATTCTCCAGAACTTTCGAAAAAAAGTTTCAGTCCACGCAGTCATACGTCCTTTCCATATTAAACTTAATTGCCATCAAATTGCGATGAAGAGAAGCTCGTCGAAGATCGGACATAAATTCTTAAGTACATTGTCAGAAATATACCGGGCATCAACAAAAGTATCATGTTCCAAACTAATTACATGCGGAACCTGTTGACTTTTTTTTTTTTTTTTTTTCTTTGTTTGTTTGTTTTTGGGGAGTCAAGGTTGTGTGCCGTATATTTCACACCGCGGCCTTTTTCTATTCTCGAGACGTGCAATAAGCGATCATCTCTAAAATCGATGATGCGGCAGCTTTCCATCGCTATACAGTTTTCATAGCGCAGCGCAAGGCATGTACTGCAGAGAATTGAAAAAGCGGGTATTTTTTATTATAGCTTTTAATCAGATACCTGTGTGTGTATATAAAGGAAGAAAAAGGATAATTCGTTGGCTCATCAGTTAACAGGATGGAAGCTAAAATGGGAGAGAAATTTTGAAGAATGTCCATTTGGGGGAGCCGCTTCGCATCATCTGACATGATGTTTATGATGACAAACGTAGACATGAATGACTTTCTTCTTGTGCAAGTGCCACTAGGTGCCTTCCTAACTTTTTGGTGGTACCTCTTTCGTAGTTTTGAGTGAAAAATGGTTTGGGGCTACCCAAACTCATTTACTTCACCCAACTTGTTGGCTTGGTTGATTTGGTCTGGATTGGTAACTTGGAAAAGTAACATGTTTCTGCTTGGTCCAAGTTTTTGTTTAAGAAGTTTCTAACTCATCCTATATTGTAATAGGACTCTTGCAATCCAATCTGAAGCAGGTGCAGTCAGAGTTGAAATTTCAATTATTTTTTATGAAGAACCAATGTCTCCCAACCTGCATGATATTGGGTTTGAATGTATGGAAAACGGCTAGGTTAAGATTAGATATTTTGCCAGTAAAGTTAAAGTTTGATTTACCCGTTTCCAGGGCTAACTGACCTAAGTTTCATTCGTAGGCCCTTAGGTGCAATACTGCAGGCCAAGCTAAACGTATTAAGGCCTTATGCTATACATTTTCATCAAGAATATACTTGTTTTCTATGTTTGGAATAAACACGGTCCTGATTGGTAGGCATATCATGGATATTATCGTAAATTTTGCTCTCAGGTTTTCATTGACCCCAAAAAAAAAAAAAAAAAAAACCTTGAAAGAATTCAAAAGAAATATTTTTTTTCTCGCACTGAAGATACACCATACTCATTAGATTCATGAAAAACTAGAAATTGCAAGCATGATAAATACTATACATATATTTTTTTTTCAAAAATATATAAATAAAAAGAGACTTCCCCAGCTTTCTCATAAGAGTTTTCTTCAACCTAATATTCATTATCTTGGGTTTGACCTCTTTTCTGAAAGGAAAAGGAAGATTTATCACCAAGCTTCGGATTATAGTAATAAGTGTTTATTCTTTTATGGATAAAAAATTTAATTGAAAATCAATATTTTTTAAATAAATATTTTCGAGTAATATTTAGATAAGAAAATATTTTTTTTTATATTCTTTTATGCATGGAAAAGTAATTTCGATTTTTATTATCCATGTTCTTTTACTTTATTACTTTGATAAATTAATTACTAAAATTTATCCATTTTTTTATAATGACCTTTTTGGGAACTATGATTTATGTATTAGGTATGGTTTCCAATTTCTTGATCCTCTTACTCTTTAATAAAAAAATCGGTATGGATATTGTTTCCTATTTATTATCTTGGGACCGTTGACATCTTTACCTCTTTTATATATTATATAAATAAAATATTGTAAATATTTATTTTGCTCCCACCAAACTATCAAGAAAATATACATCTATTTATAGATAAATTAATTTAAAATTATAATATTTAATAGCAACATATCTTTTAAGGATATAAAGATGATAGAATTTAAAAAGAAATAAATAACAAGACTTTTTATATTCTTGAAGAGTCCGTTAAAAAATTTTAAAATTTAACCACCTAGTTGATAGCTCAAGTGGAAGGGTTGTTGTCCTATACTCCGCATGTCTAAATTCGAGACATGATACTATAGTTGACTCGAATAAATTTCAGATTAATTCCTGGAGCCTAAATATGGATATGTAAGATTAGCTAGGAGCTTTCTAGATCTAAATAGTCTTTTTGATGCTTAGACGGGGTTGGGATGATGTACTCACTACTTGGTAAGGAATGGTTGAGCTATCTTTGTTATTATCCTATATTAAATATTTTCTAGCGATGTGGGAGCTCTTATGATCATAGTTAGAGGGGGTAGCTATGCTAGTCTCCCCTCCTTTTCTTTTTTTTTTTTTATACTAAAAAAGTTTTAAAACATATACCCCTTATGGTCATGTCGAGAGAGGGTAGCTATGCTAGTCCTCCCTCATTCTTTTTTTTTGTACCAAAATAGTTTTAAAACATATATTCGAGACAAAGAAGAAAGAAGAGAGATAGTTAGAACTCAAAATCATCTTAAAAAGCCAATAATCTTCTTCTCAATACTTTGTCAGGACTCAGGACCGTTAATCCATCACTATTCTAGTCCATCTTCAATAGATAATATTTTTTTCAATTTAGATATGTAGCTTTTTATTTCATTACGAATAGATTTTTTTTATTTTTTGGTCAAACATCATTTTTAATTTATATATATAATGATTGTTTTTTTATAAAAAATAGAAATAAAGAAAAGTATCATAGATATTTTTTGATAATCGATTTTGTTCAAGGATTTGTTGACCCATTCTCTTTTTTTTTATAAAACTTTTTTGGTAAAATGTTGACCTATCCATTTGTGAAAGAAAAAAAAATTTTGATAGAATTTTCGAGTACTTATTATACTGTTTTCAAAATATGAAAATTCGTTGAGAGTAGCTATAATAAAATATATAATTAATTTTTATTGAGATTTATACGTATATTATAAAAGTTTATTCTAATATTTTTTATCTTGAATTTAGGATTTATTCTTTTGATAAGGACTAACTTAGAAATTTATCCTAATCTTCATAAAAAATATTATAAAAACTATGAATAAATTTTAATAACTTATCTAAAATAATAATAATATAAAAAAATATAGATAATAAATTTCAAAATTACTTTCTTGTATATAAAAAATATAAATAAACTATTTTTTATTTAAATATTATATAAAAATATTTTTTAAAAAAATATAAATTTTAATTAAATTCTTTATTTACAAGAAAGGATCTTAATAAAAATTAGGGAAAGTAACATAATTTTATTGAACGTACGGCCATGATTGGTCTTTCCAGCATTCCTCTCATGAAAATTGAAAAAGGTTTAGAAAAATTTGGATTTCAATTTTTTTTTTATGAATAAAAAAAGAGGGGGGATAAATCCCGATGTAGCTATCCCTACTGGGCCCCAACTTTACTAGGATTAATTCAAGCTATAATTTTTTTTGCATACCCTTCCTACTACCTGTGAGTACGTCAACCTGACACCACCAAGACGTTAGAGTAGTACGCTCTCTCATCATCTCGATCACATGCTTCAAAAAAAATTTTGAATTTAATCGAATTATACGTAAGGATCATGTCTCGAATTCATGGCCGATGAAAGATGGATTTTAAATTTTTGAAATTCACGGGGTCACACTACTTCAGTGGCCACAATGGTTTTTTTTTTTTTTTTTTTTGTGTAAGAGAAAAAACTCAATCCAAGCATGGGCCGCTTCCAGTTAGGTGTCGAATTTTTTTAAAAAATATTGCAAAAAAATATATACGGAAATAGGCATTTCCCCATATATTTATGAAAGTAGGTGTTTTTCTACCTACGTGACAGAAAAACCTACTTTCCGGCCGAAGGAAACCAGCGGGGTTGAAATCGTCCGTTAGAAAGATGATTTCAAGTTCTGAAATTGTCTTTGCAAAAGACGTTTTTAGACTTTTAAATAATTTTTTTTATAAAATTTGATTTGAGATTTGATTTGATATTTTTAAATTTAAAAATTTTTGATGAGACATTTGAAATCGTCCGTGGAACAGAAGATTTCAAAACAGTAACACATGTTACTATTTTCATAATACATCATAATTTTTTAAAAAAATCTAATTAATAAATTTTAGTTTTAGATAAATAAATAAATAAATAAAAATTAATATTAATTAAGATTTTATATACTATTTTTTGATAATATTAATTATGATATTATTTTAAAATAATATTAATTAAAATAACATGAATTAACCATATAATAATAATATTAATTTAAAATTAATAATAAATTAATTTAAAATAACATTAATTAAAAATATTATTAATTAAAAAATATTATTATAATATATTATAATATATTTTTATATTATAATAAATATTTTATATTCTAAAATATAATAAATATATTATAATATATTATATTATATATTATATATTATAATATAGTATAAAAAATTGAAATAATTAAAAATAATTAAAAATAATCACCATGTCAATACTATCCAGTCGCCAGCCCGGTACTAGTTCGATCAAAAGCCCGGTATCAGTCCGATCCCTTGCTCAGGACCGGTGGCAGGATCCCGACGACCGGACTCCCCGGTATGGCCACCGGTCCGACCCTCGGTCTGGCTACCAAGATCCTGCCATCGGTTTAGCCTCAATCATGCCACAGATCCGATCGCCGGTCCGGTCATCGGGATCCTGCCACCGGTCCTGAGCAAGGGATCGGACTGACACTAGGCTGTCGACCGAACTAGTACTGGGCTGGCGACTGGATAGTATCGATCTGGTGATTATTTTTATTTTTTTAAATTTTTTCAATTTTTTATACTATATTATAATATATAATATGTAATATAATAAATTATAATACATTTATTATATTTTAGAATATAAATATTTATTATAATATAACAATATATTATAACATATTATTATAATATTTTTTAATTAATTTTATTTTTAATCAATGTTATTTTTAATTAATTTATTATTAATTTTAAATTAATAATATTATTATATGGTTAATTCATGTTATTTTTAATTAATATTATTTTAAAATAATATTGATGTGGCTAGAATGCTGACGTGGCACGAGGCAGCGGACGTGGAGTCCCCATCAGGCGCCACGACAAGCTTTCAACATGAGCGCCTTTGCCGAGCTGAGCTTCCCTAAGGCAACACCTCTGCCCGCCAAAGGCAAGCTTCGTCCTCCGCCAGGTCCGTTCCCGCAAGCCCGGAACACCTAGGCCAGAGACGAGTCCGAGTTTCCACCCAAGGCGAACCCCTCTAGATCGGGCTCCGTGGTCAAGAGTCAAGCTCAGCCTCCTCCGCCACAAGGCACCCCTCTGAGCTCAGGTCCCTTGGGCTGGGTGGCACCCCGGCACCGAGCTCGTCTGAGGTCAGGCCCCGTGGTCAGGAGTCGAGCTTAGCCTCCTTCGCCACGAGGCGCTCCTCTACGACTGAGCTCGGTCCGCCTCCATCCTGCCGAGCAGCATCCAAGTGAGTCTACCGCAGACGGGCCCTGCCTCTCCAGCTCGGTCCTCTGTTCAAGCCAATACGCTGGCCGCCAAGGGAGCCATACCTCTCCTCCGAGGACAGTGGAGATGCTCCTGAGGGTCGTACGACACCAACCATGCTGCAATCAAAGCGCCATACCCTCCGCCGATCTACCGTACAACCAGAGAAAAGACCCTACCGGAGAGCACGGATCCCAAGATCGGTGGCCCGTCGATCGAGACCCTAACAGACTCCCGGGAGAGGGATAAGCAGAAGGGATGTCAGAAATCTACGGAGGCTTCCCCGACTGTCATAACAGGAGAGATGTCCCGTCCACGTCACGGTACCTCGCCGAACACGACAGCAGGGGGAGATCCCAAAGCAAACCAACGTAGAAACTCCCGCCAAAAAATAAGCAAAGAAAGGTATCGGCATCTAACCCCAAAGGGAGAGATCCCCAGAGCATGCTTTTCAATTCAAGAGAGGAACCAGAGCGACACAAGGAAAGAAGGCCAGAGAGGAGGGCAAGACCACCTCGGCCAATACCATTCCCAGCTCGTCCTCATCTTCCACTCACACTATATTCACTCCTTCTAGCATGGAGCTCATCTAGAGGGGCTCGACCAGGAAGATCTGTTCCCCTGGATCGCCACTGACTTGACCGTCGGAGTGCCCCCATCGGAATCCCCGGCCCGGGTCACTGACGTTGCTTTCTTGCAGGTCTTGAGGCACCGGAGGCATTCCCAGGCGGGCGAACACGACACACCCGACGCCATCAGCAGCTACGGGCCACGATGATCCGGGCGGCAACAGATTGGCGCGCCAGGAAGGGGGGCGCAGAACAACATTCGATCCAGTTCAAGCCCCGCTCAGTCGGACCACCGGAGGGATGATGACCACCCGGGCCAGGGGAGCTTCTCCCTGCCGTGCGGAGGCATCCCCTTCTCACGGGAACCCGCACAAACCAGAGACAGAAGTGGAGCCACCTACTCCGGTCCAGCCACTCCCACCAGAGGCCCAGCTGGCCGCACTTGCTCGATAGATGCAAGTTCTTGCCATGGCAGTGCGCCAGCTCCAGTACCAGCAGCCAGGGACCCTGGCGGCCTATGCCGCAACTCCCCGCGATAGCCTGTGCTCCTTCCAAGGAGGGCCGTCACAGTCGCGGGCCACCACTGACAACCGAGGTAGCCATCAAGCTCCGACGAAAAGACAACGAGCCGGCTCTGCTGATGGAGAGAGCCGCTCACTAAACCTCAGGTGGGAGGCATCCAGACCCCGTCGAGGCAGGAAAAGTAAGACCCCCCGCCACGGGTGCCGTGCATCCATGTCACCTTCTCCGTCTCCTTCGATGGAGGGGTTCCCTGATGAAGCCGCCAAGCGCACGACGGGTAGGTGCCTGGAGGAGCATAAATGCAAGCTGGCGGAGTTCGATCGCCGGTTCGCCAGCATGCCGGGCTCTGCTAGTGAGCCAGCGGGCTACGACGCCCGTCCCCCATTCTCCCAAGAAATCCAAGCGGAGTCGATCTCGCACTGGTTCCGGATGCCGTAGGTGGATCCTTACGACGGGACCACAGACCCCCTGGACCACATGGAAAGCTACCGGACCCTCATGAGGGTCCAGGGGGCCACCGATGCTTTGCTGTGTGTCACCTTCCCCGCCACTCTCCGGAAGGCGGCTCGAGTATGGTTCTCCCACCTCGAGATGAAGAGCATTAACTCCTTCACCCAGTTGGGGCAGAAGTTCGTGGCTCACTTCGATATTTGCCGGAGGATGCCACGTGAGGCAGACAGCCTCTTTTCCATCAGGAAACAGGACCAGGAGCCGCTACAGGATTACGTGGCTCGTTTCAAGGCTGCCGCTCTGGAGATCTACTGTTTGGAAGAGCCGATCACCATGCTGGCCCAAAAGCGAGGGCTCAAGACCTCCTGCTTGACGTACTTGCTCGACAAAAAGCCTCCGAAGTCTTACTCCGAGCTCCTCATCCATGTCCAGAAGTACATCCGCATCGAAGAGGCGGATCGTACCCGACGAGAGCTTGATGGGAAGTCACCAAAGAGGCCCGTGCCCATCGAAGCGCTTGGGGCGCGGAAGCCAGCACCGTTGGCTCACAGCTTCCGCCCTGGGCTAGGGCCAAGGACCACTCTTATCCCTGAAAGGAATCTCACTCCCCTTCTCACCTCGAGGACGAAGATCCTCATGGAGGTCAAGGTCCAGACCTACTTGAGGCGCCCACCGTTATTGAAGCCATCTGCCACCCATGACAAGTCAAAGTACCGTCGCTTCCATCGCGACCACGGTCACGATACTGAGGAATGCCGTGACCTCAAGTAGGAGATTGAGGAACTCATCGAGAGAGGCTACCTCGGGAGGTATGTGGGGGGCAAATCCCAGTTGGAATCCCAGGCACTTTTCGCCCTTCCACCAGTCCCAGCGGTCGATAATCGCCCTACTGAGAAGCCGGTGGGGATGATACACTGGGGGACTGGGAGCACCTCTAAGAAGGCCTGGGGGGGCAAGGAGCAGAAAAGCTCCCGAGTGACCTGAGAGCCTGCCACACAATGCCCAGAGCGGCAACGGGCAAAGTGCCATTCAACCTCATCTTCGGCACGGAGATAGTGATTCCAGTTGAGCTCGGCGTGCTCCCTCCATGACCTGGACTCCCTCGAAGAAACGGGGGTCAGAGCCTCGCTTTGGGTGGCGGCGCATCGGTAACAGGTCGCCCAACGTCATAACTCCAGGGTGAAGTTGAAGATCTTCCGACCTGGCGACCTGAGACGTCTCAACCTAGAGAGCACAGCAAAATCCCGCCGAATTGAGAAGGCCCCTACGAAGTGGCCGAGGCTCTCCTACGGCGAGCCCACTATCTCGAGGACCTGGATGGAACTAGATTCCACCCGGACATGGAATGCTTGTAATCTGAAGAGTTACTGCCAACGGTGTAAGTTCCCCTTCCTTTTGAAATGAAGATTTTTTTCCTGTGCAACGGTTTATTTACCTTGCAGGAATAACAAAGACCGGACGACCTCCGGCACCGGCGAGCCCAGCTCCCCGGCATCAAAGACCAGACAACCTCCGGCACCGGCGAGCCCAGCTCCCCGGCAACAAAGACCGGACGACCTCCGGCAACGGCGAGCCCAGCTCCCCGGCATCAAAGACCGGATGACCTCCGGCACCGGCGAGCCCAGCTCCCCGGCAACAAAGACCGGACGACCTCCGGCACCGGCGAGCCCAGCTCCCCGGCATCAAAGACCGGACGACCTCCGGCACCGGCGAGCCCAGCTCCCCGGCATCAAAGACCGGACGACCTCCGGCACCGGCGAGCCCAGCTCCCCAGCAATAAAGACCGGACGACCTCCAGCACCGGCGAGCACAGCTCCCCGGCAACAAAGACCGGACGACCTCCGGCACCGGCGAGCCCAGCTCCCCGGCATCAAAGACCGGACGACCTCCGACACCGGCGAGCCCAGCTTCCCGGCATCAAAGACCGGATGACCTCTGGCACCGGCGAGCCCAGCTCCATGGCATCAAAGACCGGACGACCTGCGGCACCGGCGAGCCTAGCTCCCCGGCAACAAAGACCGGACGACCTCTGTCACCGACGAGCCCAGCTCCCCGGCAACAAAGACCGGACGACCTCCGGCACCGGCGAGCCCAGCTCCCCGGTATCAAAGACCGGACGACCTCCGGCACCGGCGAGCCCAGCTCCCCAGCAACAATGACCGGACGACCTCCGGCACCGGCGAGCCCAGCTCCCCGGCATCAAAGACCGGACGACCTTCGGCACCGGCGAGCCTAGCTCCTTGGCGAAGGACCTGGGAAGCCCTCAGGCACTCGACGCCTTCGAGCCCAGCTTCGAGACGCCTTCTCAAATCATCGACGTCCCCTAGCCTAGCTCCAGGACGACTGCCTAACACCGGAGCTCAGATCTCCAGCCAAGGGAACTCTCTCGACCACTGCGCCTACGAGCCCAACTCCAAGGCGCCATCTCAAGTTCTCATCATCTTCGGGCCCAGCTCCAAGATGCTCGATCGAGACCGGAGCTCAGACCTCCGGCCAGGGGCACCCCCGAGCCACACAACTCGTCATCGACAATGCCCCCGGGCTCGGCCTCACGATGACAGCTGAAGCCAGGCCCTATCCTCCGCCAGGTCCGCTCCCGCAAGCCCGGGGCGCCTAGGCCAGAGCCGAGCGTGAGCCTCCACCCAAGGCGGATCCCTCGAGATCGGGACCCGTGGCCAGGAGTTGAGCCCAGCCTCCTCCACCGCGAGGCGCCCCTCCGAGCTCAGGTCTCCTGGGCTGGACAGCATCATCGCCAATCAAAGACCGGATCCCATGACCCTCCGGTGCAAAAGACCTGGGAAGCCCCCAGGCACCGGCGAGCCTAGCTCCCTGGCATCAAAGCCCAGAAAATAGTGCTCTGGCATAAAGACCTGGGAAACCCCCAGGCACCGGCGAGCCTAGCTCCCCGGCATCAAAGACCAGATGACCCTCTGGCACCAAAGACCGGACAACCCTCCGGCACCGGTGAGCCCAGCTCCCCAGCAAAGGACCTGGGAGACCCCCAGGCACTTAGTGCCTCCGAGCCCAACTCCAGGATGCCAAGGCCTAGAACTCAGATTTCTAGCACCGCAATTCTTAAGCAACAATGTCCTCGAGACTGGCTCAAGACTCAGACTTCCAACATCAAGGATCTCAGCCTTCGACATCTCCGAGCCCGACTCCAAGACGGTGACCACTGAATTATGCTCCTCACCAGCTGAGTCCAAGGTTGACATCCTTTACCGGCATGACCTCGAGCTCAATGCCAGGCCCATGCCAGTCGAAGTCCTTGGCTCCCCTCCCGGACCTCCCTGAACCGAGAAGAAAGAAGTAGCAAAGAAAGGGAGAAGGAGAGAGAGGGGGGACATTCCACATTGCAGACGACGGAGACACCATGATTACAAAAGTGCATTTCATTATTGGGAGAACCAATTACATTCTCTTCTGGGCCCCGACAGGCCGGGTGACCAGGTCAAGAAAAGAGAAAAAGTACAAGTACAAAAAGAAGAAAAATCCTATCCTAAGGGGCTGGCTCCTTTCCCGGGCGACGCATTATTGGGACCTCTCCCTCCTCCACCTCCGCAGGAGGAGCAGGTTCAGCCGTTGAGGCCACTGGGGTCGGATCGGTTGCCTCCGGTCGTGGCGCAGGTGCCACCCTCACTGCCATCGATGCCGGATCCCCGGGGCCAGGCACTTTCGAGGTCGCTAGAGCCCGAGCCTCGATTGGAGCAGCTCCCTGCTTTGCCGCCACCGTCGTTGTTGCGGAGGAAGCCTTCTTCCCCGGGACTCGAAAGAGCCTGGTCAGCAACAGGCTAATAAAGAAGGAGACAGAAAGATGTCAAAGTCAAAGGGAACTACTTACGGCATACGGCTGGACGAACGACGCCGTGATGACATCACCGAGGAGTCGCCCACTCCCCTCGCGCCTGTCGCATGACTGGACCGAGAAGTCCGTCATGCGCTCCGCCAGGCTCGCGTCCTTCATTAAGGACACGTTCGGGCCTAGCCGGAAAGGGACTCGGCGGTAGTCCCTCTCCCGTGTTCCCCCCGGTTCGGCTCCTTCGGCGGTAGAAGGCTCCCTTGGCGCCAACTGAGAGATTGGCACCACATCGGACCGAACTTGGGGCACCGGCATGACTTCTTGCCCCCCCTATCCTCCTCGGCACTGGTGACCTCCGAGGAGGGGGGCGCCGACCTGGCAGCAGCGGCGGCTGACCTCGCGCGAACAACTACCTCGGGCTCAGACGCCGCTATGGGAGGCTCCGAGACGGGCTCGACCGCCCTCTTCCGCCTGCGCTCCTGTACCGGCGCATTCGTCTCTGCCTGCACCGGCATGTCCGCCCTAGCCGGCACCGACCTCGCCCCCTCGCCCCATTCTCAGCTCGAGCTCTCTTCAGCACTGGCTCGGCAGCCTCAGTGCCATGCTCCCGCTCCTCGGAGAACGAGAGCAGCTCATCCATCGAGAACTTTATTGCTGCACCAAGACAGAAACAAGGTCAAACCCCAAAAGAAAAAGAAAGAAAAAGAAGAAAAAAAGAAAAAAGAGAAAAAGAAAAAGAAGGGGATGGCTAGGTGGGACTCACCCGACTCCAATGCCGAGCCCACCCCGGCCTCGCGGAGATTTTGTTCGGACAGCAAAACCTCGAGCGAGGGGATCTCCGTCGATCTGAGCTGCTTGTATAGTTCGACATCGGCCTCCTCAATAGCAGAGTTCTGGTTTGGAAACCGATCTGGGTCACTCCAGACCCAGTCAACCCCCTCTACGGAAGCAAAGAAAAATCTACTCTTCCATCTCTTAATGGAAGAGGGGAGGACAAACTTTATTCCCCGAGGGCTGGAGAAAAGAGACCGCCACCCCTCCTCGATGGGGTGGCATTTTAAGGTGAAAAATGTCCTAAAGAGGGAGAAACGGGCAACAATCCCGTGGAAATGACACAAGACTATAAAGGCAAAAATGGTCCTGACGGCGTTGGGGACCAACCGAGCCAAGAAGAGACGATAGTTGGCCAGAAATGAAAGGAAGAAGGGGTGAAGAGGAAAATGGAGGCCCCTAGCGAAGGCCTCCTCATAAAGGGCAATCCGCCCAGGACCATTGGAAGTCACCCGCTCCCCCGGACGAGGAACGAAGAGACGGACATACTCGGGGATCCCGTAGGCTTCCCAGATGGCCAGCAAGATCTTCAGAGGTAATCGTCGAGGCAATTCCTTCGGGACCCATCGACCGAGAAGGTTCAGGCTCAGGAAGGACTCGAGGAGGAGAAGACCCGGATTCCTTGATGATTACCGGACTCGGGGCGCGCCGCCTACTAAACTCGAACCTCGCCACCTCCATCTCCTCGTCGGAGGAAGAGGGAGTCCTCGGCCGGGAGGGTCCGGCTACGGCTTGACGAAAAGGATGGAACTCCGGACCAAAGCGATCTATGGAGGGAAGAGACGAGAAGGAAGAAGAAAAAGGACAAGAGAGACCCTAAAATGACTCCCACGAGGCGAGAAGAGGAGGCTAACCTGCAAAAGCTCTAGCAGGATGCCGGCAGCTGAAGGGGATGAGGGAGACAGAGAAGCTCCTGCAAGGTACTGGGCGCGTGGAGTTTGAACGAGGGTAAGCTTCGAAAAAACTTGCCCCTCCTTCCGGAACTACCTACGCCCGACCGTACCTTTGCTACTCCCCAGAAGGCACCCATCGGGTATCGACCATCCATTGGGCTCGTGCGCCCATCCAGCCGCGATCGCTATGACTTCCGCACCCGCTTCGACGTCCCCCCTCCTGCGTGGCCACGTGGCATCCTCCCACAAGCTCATAAGATCGCAGAGCGAGGCACCGCCGATTTTAGCCATTATTGTGTCCGATTTCTTTGCCCTTCCACGTCAACGCCATAATTACGCCCTTCGCCCCAAGTGCCGCGCATCAATGGGCCTCGGGCGTATGGGCAAATGATGTGGCTAGAACGCTGATGTGGCACGAGTCAGCAGACGTGGAGTCCCCATCAGGCACCACGACAAGCTTTCAACATGAGCACCTTTGCCGAGCTGAGCTTCCCTAAGGCAATACCTCTGCCCGCCAAAGGCAAGCTCCGTCCTCCACCAGGTCCGTTCCCGCAAGCCCGGAACACCTAGGCCGGAGCCGAGTCCGAGTTCCCATCCAAGGCGGACCCCTCGACATCGGGCCCCATCGTCAGGAGTCGAGCTCAGCCTCCTCCGCCACGAGGCGCTCCTCCGAGCTCAGGTCCCCTGGGCTGGGTGGCACCCCGGCACCGAGCTCGTCTGAGGTCGGGCCCCGTGGTCAGGAGTCGAGCTCAGCCTCTTCTGCCACGAGGTGCCCATTCGCGACCGAGCTCGGTCCGCCTCCGTCCTGCCGAGTAGCACCCAGGCGAGTCTACCGCAGACGGGCCCTGCCTCTCCAGCTCGGTCCTCTGTTCAAGCCAATACGCTGGCCGCCAAAGGAGCCATACCTCTCCTCCGAGGATAGTGGCGATGCTCCTGAGGGCCGTACGACACCAACCATGCCGCAATCAAGGCGCCATATCCTCTACTGATCTACCGTACAACCGGAGAAAAAACCCTACCAGAGAGCATGGATCCTAAGACAGGCGGCCCACCGATCAAGACCCCGACAGACTCCCAGGAGAGGGATAAGCAGAAGGGATGTTATAAATCTACGGAGGCTTCCTCGACTGTCACAACAGGAGAGACGTCCCATCCATGTCACGGTACCTCGCCGTACACGACAGCAGGGGGAGATCCCGAAGCAAACCAAGGTAGAAACTCCAGCCAAAAAATAAGCAAAGAAAGGTATCGGCATCTAATCCCAAAGGAAGAGATCCCCGAGCATGCTTTTCAATTCAAGAGAGGAACCAGAGCGACACAAGGGAAGAAGGCCAGAGAGGAGGGCAAGACCACCTCGGCCAACACCATTCCCAGCTCGTCCTCATCTTCCACTCACACTATATTCACTCCTAGCGTGGAGCTCATCCAGAGGGGCTCGACCAGGAGGATCTGTTCCCCTGAATCGCCACTGACTTGACCGTCGGAGTGCTCCTGCCTGAATCCCCGGCCCGGGTCACTGACGTTGCTTCCTTGCAGGTCCCGAGTTACCGGAGGCGTTCTCAGGCGGGCCGGCGCGACACACCCGATGCCAACTGCAGCTACGGGCCACGATGATCCGGACGGTAACAAATATCATAATTAATATTATCAAAAAATAATATATAAAATTTTAATTAATATTAATTTTTTATTATTTACTTATTTATTTAAAATTAAAATTTATTAATTAGATTTTTAAAAAAAATTATGATGTATTATGAAAACAGTAATATGTGTTACTGTTTTGAAATCGTCCGTGGAACAGACGATTTCAAATGTCACATTAGAAATTTTTAAATTTAAAAAAATCAAATTAAATTTTAAATCAAATTTTATAAAAAATATTATTTAAAATTCTAAAAATGACTTTTGTAAAGATGATTTTAGAACTTGAAATCATCTTTCCAATGAACGATTCCAATCCCGCTGATTTTTCTTCGATCAGAAAGTAGGTTTTTCTGCCACAGCAGGATAATACCTACTTTCTTAAATATATGGAAAAATGATTATTTCTGTAACTTTTTTAATATTATTTTAAAAAAAATCGCTAGGTGTCACCTAACAAAGAATTTTTTTTTAAAATAATGTTATTTAAATAAAAAATTATCAAAATAGGTGTTTCAGGGTATATTTATCGAAGTAGGTGATTTCCGTCGACGTGGCGGTGACGGGGCATCTAAGTTCGTCTTTTCAAAAGACGAAATTGGATTCGTCTTTTAAAAAGATAAAATTCTTATAAACCAATATTTTTTTTATTTAATTTTAAAATTTGATATGATAAGTAATAAATTGACATGATGTTGAATTCGTCTTACGGGAAGATAAATTCAGTTTTGAATTCGTCTTTCCAACGTACGAATTCAAAACCAAATTTTTTTTTTTATAATTTTATAAATATTATTATTATTTTTAAATAAAATTAGTAAATTTTAATTTTAAATAAATAAATAATAAATAAAAAATTAGTATTAATTAAAATTTTGTTTATTATTTTTTGATAATATTAATTATTATATTATTTTAAGATAATATTAATTAAAAAATATTAATTAACTATATAAAAATAATATTAATTTAAAATTAATAATAATTTAACTAAAAATAATATTAATTAAAAGATATTATAATAATATATTATATTATAATAATTATTTTATATTCTAAAATATAATGAATATATTATAATTTATTATATTATATATTATAATTTTTATAATATAGTATAAAAAATTAAAAAAAATAAAAAATAATCATCATGTCGATACTATTCGGTCGCTAGTCCGGTACCAGTTCGGTCGACAGCTCGGTGTCAGTTCGATCCCTTGCTCAGGAGCGGTGGTAGGACCCCGACGACCGGAACGACGATCGGGTCTGTGGCATGACTGGGGTTAGACCGGTGACAGGATCTTGGCGGTCGGATAGGTAGTCGGACCCCGGTGGACGGATCGGCTGCCGTTCATTATATTTTTATTGTACCGGGCTAGCGACCGAATAGTATCGACATGATGATTATTTTTTATTATTTTTTATTTTTTTAAAATTTTTTTATACTATATTATAAAAATTATAATATAATAAATTATAATATATTCATTATATTTTAGAATATAAAATAATTATTATAATATAATATTATAATATCTTTTAATTAATATTATTTTCAATTAATATTTTTTTAGTTAAATTATTATTAATTTTAAATTAATTTTATTTTTAGATAGTTAATTAATATTATTTTTAATTAATATTATCTTAAAATAATATAATAATTAATATTATCAAAAAATAATATTTAAAATTTTAATTAATACTAATTTTTTATTATTTATTTATTTATTTAAAATTTAAATTTACTAATTTTATTTAAAAATAATAATAATATTTATAAAATTATAAAAAAAAAATTGGTTTTGAATTCGTCCGTTGGAAAGGCGAATTCAAAGCTGAATTCATCTTTCCGTATGACGGATTCAACATCACGTCAATTTATTACATGTCATATCAAATTTTAAAATTAAATAAAAAAATATTGGTTTATAAGAATTTTGGTTTTTCAAAAGATGAATCTAATTTTATCTTTGAAAAGACGAAGTTAGATGCCCGTCACCATCACGTCGACGAAAATCATCTACTTCGGTAAATATATCCTGAAATATCTAATTTGATAATTTTTTATTTAAAAAATATTATTTAAAAAAAAATTCTCAAGCCATTTTATTGGGGATGGACCATTTGGTGCCATCATATTTAATGATGAAGTTTCACGTGTTTGGAACTTTGATATGATTGATGGAATGATGCGTAATTTTGGTCCCCCATCTCAAAGACTTGGCCCTTTGGCCTTTGTTGCACATGCTCGTGGTCCAAGGTGTGGCCATCTTGGGATGTTGTTGTCGGTAGTTAATATATATATATATATATATATATATATATATATATATATATATATATATATATATATATATATATTTTTTTTTTTTTTTTTCCCTGGCGCGATGTTGCTTTCTTGATGTGAGATGCAATCATGCACCATAAAATTAGCTCCCTTCTAGAAGACCAAGCGCAATGTGGAGGTGGATCCGGAGATCGACTTATCAGCTTGGACTTTTCACCGGTTTCCGGATGACTTTTGGAACCCATAGCTTAAGGTTCATGGGCGAAGCCTGGCCCACGCGGTGGATGGATTGGCACCGCCAAGTGGGGTGGCAATCAAATAGGCCTGTATTAAATACATATTAAATTAAAAATATTTTAATTTTAATTTAATTTATTTATTAAATAAATTATAATTTAAAATTTGAATATGATTTATTTAATGATCAGATAATTCGATTTGATTCGTTTAACTTATTTATTAAATGAATAACTGGCTAATCCAACTTAATTCGACCTATTTAATTCATTTAACAATAGAACAACCTGTTTATCCAATCAAATTCGACTTAACCTATTTACTTAACCTGGCTGGATCCGTATATTAAACAAGTTAAATGAGTTAAACATGTTATATTTAAAAAATCTAAATCCGGTTTATATATTAAATGAGTTAAACAAGTCGATCCGTTTATGATCAAAATTTATTTATTACAAATTTAAATATATTTATAACAGGTTGAATATGGATTGGATCATAAATTGCCATCCTTACCTCCAAAAAAGATACAATAAATTTTTTAATTAAATGAGACCATGATCAAACTAATGGACTAATCTAATCATGAATGACTCACACAAATATAGGGATGGTAATGAATAGGATACCCATAAAATTTATCCTATCCATGTCCTAATATGTTTAACATTTTACTATTCAAATCCGTACCAAATTTTATTACAATAATGATCAAAAATCCCAAATATGTTCCATTTAAAATTGGTATACCCGCCACCAAGTTTCGTGCCATGGATCTTGTATCATATTCATTCAAAAATTGATAATTTTAAAGCCAGGAGAGGATCCTTTCAACCAAAAATCTCTAAACCCTCCAAATGCTTGTACCAATATTAAGTTGTCAACACCTCAAGGGGCCAATTCACGAAGCCATAACTCCCACAAAATCTCCTATATGAGAGAAAAAGCCCCACTGGAACCTAAGAAACCTATCTGATCTCCCACAGGTGCTCTCCTTTTTCATAGATTTCCAAAATAAAGGAATGAAAAGACAAGAAAAAGAAGCTAAAAAAAAATTGAAATCTGTACAGGAAAAAGTCTTACCTTTCCTTTATTTTTCTTGAATTTTTTATTTTCTTGCTATTTTTCCTTTGGTTTTTCCATTCTCCGGGGTCTCAATTGGATGGGCTTGGGAGGCGATAGAAGAAAGGAAGATGTTTCCATCTTCATGAGTCTCAATTGGGTGGGGTTTGGGTGGCGTGGAAGAACAAATGATTTTTCCATCCTTAAAAGTCTCGATTAGGGATGAAAATGGGTTGGATCGAACTGGATCATGAGTAACCCCGATCTGATACGATTTTCTGATCAAATTCTATTATTAGACCTAGAGTCAATCTAATAAAAGATTAGATCGGTTCAGGTTAGATCCATGATCAAAATCTTCGACCTAACAGGTCATTCGAGTTAGATCATATCCATATATAACCAAGTCACAATCTAAAAAAATTCGATCTAGATAGGATCCAAATAAATTATAGATAACTATATTTTAATCATCACGTAACCAACTACTATTAATCACATAAAATATATAAAAAATAATACTTTTAAATTAAATTAAGATATAAAAATAATTCTAAATATATCTTTATATTGAAAACATGGTCCATTTAAGTCTTAAATCATAACTTAGAGATCCAATAAGTTTGGATTATAATAGAATTTCCAAGTTTAGATTGGATTGGGTCGGATTGGGTAAACCCATATCCAACCTGAAAAAAGGAACACATCTAATTTTAAAACCCAACCCGGATCCATGGCTCTTTGAAAAATGTTCGGATTGGCTCTAAGTGGATTAGGTCGGATCAGGTCATGGATCAATCCGAACCATTTGCAGCCTTAGTCTCGATCAAGTAGGGCTTGGGAGGTGACAGAAGAATGGAAGATGTCTCCGTCCTCAAGAGTCTCGATCGAGTAGGGCTTGAGAGGTGGCAAAAGAGCGAAAGAATGAGAGGTAGGAGGATCGGGTATTTGGGTGAGGCTTATGGATTTAGGTAAGAAAGATGGCCATGATTTTACTATTTGAGAGATTAATGATTATATATATAGGTAGACTTGGCTACATTTGAAAGAATTTAGAGCCAAATCTGATCAAGTCTCCTACTATCTAATTTATACAGATCTCCACATAAAAAAGTAAAAAGTTAATACTGTATTAATGGTGTAGAATAAATATAAACAGAAATAAACAAAAACACTCCAATATAAACATAAATGCCCTAGAATAAATATAAATTTTTCAGAATAAATACAAATACTTCATAATAAAAAGAAATACTTCCGTTTGTTTTGGATTTATATTTATTCTGAATTGTTTTTGTTTATTCTAAAAAAGTTAGTGTTTATTCTAGAAGATGTTTGTATTCATTCTAAAAAAATGGACTATCTCATCATTAATATTTCAACAATCACCAACAATCATTAAAATATAATTAATGCAGTAAAAAATTTGTATTTATTTTAGAAAGTTTATATTTATCCGAGAATATTTTTGTTTATTTCTGTTTGTATTTATTCTACATCATTAATATATCATTGACTTTTTATTTTATTATATTTGGATCTACGTCAATCAAATAGCGAGAGATTTGAACAGAATTTGGCTTCAAATCTTTTTGAATATAACCAAGTTTACATCGCTCTTTATATATATATATATATATATATATATATATATATATATATATATATATATATATATATATATATATATATATATATATATATGTGTGTGTGTGTGTGTGTTTGGATAGCAAGTATTGGTGAGGTGAATTTTGAAACCTGTTCGGGTTTTGATATTAAATTCAAAATCTATCATAAATTCTATAAGATATGATAAAGAGGTTTTATTAAAATTTAGAGCTGAATGGATACCCAAAAATATCTATCCAACTACCATTCTTTTATATCTATATATATAAATATATATATATATATTTCTTAAAATTTATCATAAATTCTATAAGATATGATAAATATATTTTATTAAAATTTAGAACTGAATGGATACCCAAAAATACCTATCCAACTACCATTCTTTAACATATATATATATATATATATATATATATATATATATATATATATATATATATATATATATATATATATATATATATAATTTTTTATAAAAAAAGTTTTTGTGAGCACGGTTTAACTATATGTATCTTAGGTTATTCGATAAAAAATAATATATCATTTATTATTAAAAAAGAATATCTAATTTTGGTTGTAAATTTTGAAAAAAAAAATCACTACTAATCATGGATAGTTAGCTGATATTTTAAATAATTTTATTGGACAAAATTTTTTTTTTAGTTTATATTATTTTTTATTGGTGGTCCAAAATAGTTGTGACAGGACAGTTCAAACCAATAATTCCTTGTTTCATTATTGTCCATCCTCACGCGTGCTGGTCTGTGATTGGATTCATTCATCACTGAAGTGACAGGCCTGGTCCAATTAATAAATTATTAGGTATCACGCCAGCACCTCATTCCTTGACCTATCGATAAAGTAGTGAACTAAATGCATCACGGGAACGATAAGAACAACCCGTTTATCATTCCCATAATTTGTTGAGGCTTTCTATGTTTTGCCGGGACTTTCCATGTGTTTTCCGGGTACAGGATATATAGATATTTTTAAAGTAAGATAGATTGGGGGATAAATTTTGGTACAGTTATCTTCATAAATTTTAGTCTAATCGATATAAAATATTTAAATTTTTATAGTCAGTTAATAAAACGGAAATAAAAATATATATATATATTTTGATTTTTTATTTATAGATTATGGATTCTAAAATTTTTTTTGAATTTAATTAAATTATCTATAAAAGTATGTCCCGAACATATGACCGTGAGGCAATTCAAAATTCTAATAAAAAGAAGGACCTGAGGCCCCTCGAGGGACGGTAAGCATTATGATGCAGTAGGCACGAAATCACTTGGTGGCAGTCTTCTTGAAACGAAAAGAATCGGAACTTTCCATGAATACAGATGCCTCTTTTTTTTTCCCTATAATTTAAAGTTGTTTCGAATTGACCTCCACCTAGTTTGTCCGGTAATGACAAATTTACAATATAGTTAGCTCCAAAATCTTGGATTCAACATCAAACAAAATATCGATCAATGGAAATAAACACTAAGACCCGCATAAAAACGGGTCCACGCGGGAGGATTCTCGAGGAACGGAGGAAGAATGGCCGTCCGATGAAGGCTGAATGGCTACAATTAGAGAATCTCTTGCTACACGTCACCATTGGATTTACCAAGCCCATGCTATATTGATGTGGGCCCAACTAATAGCCAATAGCTGAATGATGTGAACTTTAATTAAAATCGCAAGCGTACGGTATGCAGAGTAGCACGCCCAGCAAGTACAGGTCGATTTCATGAGAAATTTATGTTTGGATTATATTCAAATCCTTGCTTAGATGAGCTTCAACAAAGATAAGCAAAATTTAATTAAATACAGAAGATAAATTATTAAAAGATCTATGACTTTTGAATCTACTGGACCAATGATTTACAAACATTTCTAATGATCTCTCATATAATATTTTTCCAACTTCTTCTTTTGTATTAACTAAGTATGGGTTATGAAGAGATTTTAACTCAACTATAATCCATCAAGGTTTTACAAGAAAAGAAGAGAAAATAGTAAAACAAATTATTGAACCTCCTATCTTTTATCCTTCTGGCACCGAATCAAGCATGAACTATGAAGAGATTGAAACCCAACTATAATCTATTAAGTCTCTTGGCAAGAAGTTTAAAAAGAAAAGAAAGACTTAAAAATTAAAGCCCAAGAAAAGATCCTAAGAATATGGCTTCTAATCATGGTCTAACATCATCGCCAATCCTAGGGATTTCGCTTAGCCAGACATGATTTAAATTAAAATTTTAAAAATTATTAAAAAAATAAAATCAATTCTATACTACTCGCTAAAATTTAAATTATAGAATTAAAATATAAAAATAAAAAGTACACTAATTACGGGAATATAAATTGCAAGAATTTAAATTATAGAAAATTAACCTAACCTAATGCTAAAATTAAATAAAAAAATTATTAAAAAACTTAAATAAGAGAAATATTTTTTTTCTATTGCAAAGAAAATAACTTAATTATAAAAGATCTAATTCCTAAGCCATTAACAGGGCTTGGAGTTAAATAAAAATAAAAAAAAAAACTAACTGACAAAGGCCCTCTTCTTGTTGGAAGGGTGGAAGAAAGTGGGACGAAGAGAGGGTGGAAGAAGAGGCAAGAGGAAAGGAGCGACGGACTGGAAGTGGAATGTAGAATTCTATGGTAGATGTTCTTGTATAGGCTGAGGGAAACGCATCGGCCTCGTGTGGGAACCGTATTGGTTTCTTATCCTCATCCGCTTCACTTCTTATCCATATCCTGCACCCATTTGAGTTCCACGTTCCTATCCCCATACCTACTCCACACGATCACCACAATCTGTTTTCCATCTTAAAAATTAAACTCTGATGTTATCCAGTAGCATTTCAAAAATCAAACTCTGCTTCTATTCTTTGTCGAACAAATCAATCCTTCCTCTCTTTCGGACAACTTAAAGTTCCTCTCTCTTTCTGATAGCATCCAATGGGCGGACATGGTTCCTGGAACAAGGAGGCGACATCATCATGGATAAGGCGGATGGCAGATTGGCATCATGCAGTGGACTGGATTGAGAGGTGGGTGAGGAATTTCCCATGCATGGGAGTAGCAGCAATTAGTCTTCTTGGCATTAAGGAGAACATTGCAACTCACGGTGAAGAAGAATGGAAAAGTAAAGGCTTCGGAAACAGGGAGGCTGAAAAAAAATTGAACAAAAAATTTCTCTAATAGGATCGCTATTAATACAGTCAAGCACATAGTTGCGATATAATCAACAAGAAATAAATAAATAAATAGAAAAATACAAGAAACAAGAATCAAAACCAACGAGAGACGGAGATTTTACGTGGTTCACCCAAACTGGGCTACGTCCACGGTGGCACAGGATCTGCAAGTCTTCACTAAGAGTTGAATCAGGTATAAGCCCTCAAAACACACTCTCTCAGAAACTCTTTTAATTTCCTTAAAAGATTTCAGGATTTCTCTCAAATGCACCCGGAGGTACTCACAAAACCTCTCAGATATTCTCTCTGAAATCTCACTTACAAACCTCTCGAAAAACCCTATTTTTTCATCAATAATCATAAACCCTCACAGTCTCTATTTATATAGAATACAAGAAACAGGGCTCGTAGGGATCCAAGAACCCAAAAAAATACAAAACTCTAGACTCCCAATCTCCATAGAAGACTTCTGGGCAGTTGGATCGAGACAAACAAGTACCTCATATGAAGCCACGTCACCGCGCCAAAATCCGTGCCTGTAAAAATGGAACGCATGCCCAGCGCTTGACCACCTGGGCCTGGATCACGCGACGCATACCCGCGCGCGTGGGTTGGTGAACGTGGATCGGGACTTTCGGGATGGAAATTAATATCCATCTACAAGAATCTCCCACTTGGAGATTAATTGACATCAACCTTTGATCCGCCTTCTTTCTCTGTGCCGCACTCTCCTGATCTATCTCTTGAAAAGGTTCACCAAGTTGCAACAGAAACTCAACTTATATCTGCTCACAACCTTGGTGAACATATCTGCAGGGTTCTTGGCACCATCAATCTTCTCTAGCTTCAGCCACTCCTCATCCAGCGCATTGTATATGAAATGATACCTAAGCTGAATGTGCTTGGTTCTTGCATGAAATGCTAGATTCCTGGCCAAGTGAACTGCGCTCTGGTTGTCGCTCCATAGCGTATTACAATTATGCTTCTTGTCGAGCTCCTCCATCAACCTCTGTAACCAGATCATCTCTTTAATAGCTTCAGTGATCGCCATATACTCAGCTTCCGTAGTTGACAAAGCCACTATCTTCTGCAATTGAGATACCCAGTTCATTGCTGTATTACCGACAGTAAAAACATAACCAGTGGTGCTCCTCCCACCGTCTCTGTCACCAGAGTGATCCGCATCTACAAATCCCTGTACTTGAAGACTGTCACCTTCATAGCACAAACTGTAAGTTGATGTACCCCTGAGATATCTCAAGATCCACTTCACTGCATTCCAGTGCTCCTTGCCTGGATTCTGCATGTATCTGCTGACTGCTCCCACTGCTTGTGCGATGTCCGGTCTTGTGCAAACCATTGCATACATCATACTTCCCACGGTCGAGGCATATGAAACTCTAATCATCTCATCCCTTGCCTCCTGAGTTGTTGGACACAACTGCTTGCTAAGCTTGAAGTGTGCTGCCAAAAGTGTTGACACTGCCTTTGCGTTCTCCATATTGAACCTCTTCAGCACCTTCTCTATATAGTCCTCTTAAGATAGCCACAGCTTATGTTGCTTCCTATCTCTCTTGATCCTCATGCCAAGAATCTGCTTCGCCTCTCCCAAATCCTTCATTGAGAACTTCTTTGTCATCAGTTTCTTGAGCTCTTCAATCTTCCTCATACTAGAACCTGCTACAAGCATATCGTCCACATACAAGGATAAAATAATAAACTCATTATTTACGAACCTCTGGTAGTACACGCATTGATCTGACTGGCATCTGGTGAAGCCCTTCTCTAGCATGAAACTGTCAAACTTGAGGTACCACTGCTGCGGAGCCTGCTTCAGACCATACAAGCTTTTCTTCAGTCTGTAGACCATGTCTTCCTTTCCCTTGACCTAGAAACCTTCTGGCTGGTGCATGTACAGCTCCTCCTCCAAATCTCCATAAAGAAATACTGTCTTCATATCTAGCTGCTCTAGATGAAGATCCTCCACTGCTACCATGCTCAGAATCACCATGATGGATGTCATATTGACCACTGGAAAAAAAATCTCCTGAATGTCAATTCCCTCTTTCTGTGCATAACCTTTGACAACTAACATTGCCTTGTATCTTTTGGTACCATCGGCCTCATTCTTCATCTTGTACACCCATTTGTTGAATAGAGCTTTTTTGCCAGCGGGTAACTTCACAAGATCTCAAGTCTTGTTCTGCTTCAAAGAGTCCATCTCCTCTTTCATAGCCAACTCCTACTTGACCTTAGCTTCATCCTGCATGGCTTCAACAAAATACTCTGGTTCTCCAGAATCTGTGTACAAAACATAATCATTAGCGGAATACCTCTGTGATGGCCTGGTAACCCTCGTGGACCTCCTCAACTGTGGGGACACCGGCTGAGGTACCGGTGTATGCATGTGGCTGTCTGCTTCAACCACATCTTCCTCCTCCACATCCTCAAAGTTTCCATCTTCAGTTTGCACTCGAGGAATCTCTCCATCTTTGATAGGATCGAGTTCTATAAACTCCTGTTTCTTTTCTTCCACTGCATCCTTCCTGTCTTTGTAAGTATGCTTTTCATCAAATACCACATTCCTGCTCCGAATGATCTTATTGTTCTGCAAATCCCAGAGCTTGTAGCCATACTCATCGCCACCATATCCAATGAAAACATACTTTGTAGACTTTGAGTTTAACTTACTCCTCTTCTCTTTCTCTATCAGAGAATAAGCAATGCAGCCAAACACTTTAAGAAAAGAAAGTTTTACAGGTTTCCCTGTCCAAACCTCCTCTGGAATCCCACCATCCAATGCACTGGATGGACTCCTGTTGATCAAATATACTACGGTGTCCAGTGCTGCCGCCCAAAAATATGTAGGTAGACCCGAGTCAAACCTCATACTCCTCTCTCTCTCAAGAATGGTCATGTTCATTCTTTCTGCCACACCATTCTGCTCTGGTGTCCCTGGGACGGTCTTGATTCTTCTGATTCCATGCTCTGCGCAGTAAACATCAAACTCTCTACTGTAGTATTCACCACCGTTATCTATCTTGAGATACTTGAGGCTTGCTCCAGTCTAGTTTTCACACATGACTCTCCATCTCTTGAAGATGCCAAAAATCTCAGACTTTTCCTTCATAGCAAACACCCAGACTTTCCTGCTGAAATCATCAATAAACGTGACAAAGTACTTATTGCCTACATATGATGCCACTGGTGCTAGACCCCAGACATCTGAATGAACCAACTCCAGCCTTTCAGTCTTCTTCCGAGTTCTTGCTAACTGAAAACTTACAGCTTTCTGCTTACCATAGATACACTTTTCACAAAACTCTAGATTCACCTTCTTTAGCCCAGGTAGAAGCTCTCTCCTGTGTAGAATACTCAAGTTCTTCTCACTAAGATGATCGAGCCTCCTGTGCCATAATGTAGTCACTGTATCCGTATCTCCTGTTGCCACTGAAACTGAACTCCCACTGTCTGCTAAGAACTAGAGAGTGCTAGTCCGCTTCCCTTTAACAACAACCATAGACCCTTTAGTAATATTCCACTGAGAATTATCAAAGACGGATACATAACCCTCATCATCAAGCTGACTGGTAGAAATTAGGTATTTTCTTAAATCTGGAATGTATCTGGCTTGTGCAAGTCTCAATTCTTCGCCTGTCACTGGCTTCAGTACAATTGTTCCTCTACCAACAATTCTGCACTGTTGTCCATTGCCAACTGTGACATGACCAAAATCTCCTTGGACAAAATTTGAAAATAGGTGTCTCTTAGAGCTGCAATGGTAAGAAGCGCCTGAGTCTACAAAACACAAATCTGAGTTTGCCCTATCGCTGGCTGACAGGCACACATCCTCAAACTCCTGCCGTATAGTACTCACAACATTTGCTTCCTGACCTTCTGACTTGCTATCTGCACCTTTTTCTTTCTTCTTATCCCAACAATCCTTGCTCATGTGACCTTTCTTCCCACAGTTCCAACACTTCATGGAAAATCTCCCTTTGGACTTTCCTCTGCTTTTGGACCGGCCTTTCTCTGACTTCTTCTTCTCCTGTGATCTTCCTCTGGTATCCACCATGAGTGCAGTACTTGTAGAAGTCCCACCCACAGTCTTTCTTCTCATCTCATCATTCAATATACAACTAACTGCATCATTGAATGTAAGGGTACCTGATACCGAGTTGCTGACTGTCATTACAAGATTGTCCCAGTTCTCTAGCAAAAAATACAAGAAAAGAAGAGCCCTAAAAGAATCATCAAAAGTGACAGAGACTGACTCCAATTGATTGATCATCGTGTTGAACTTGTTCAGATGCTCCGTCACTGAACCATTCTCAGCCATCTTCAAATTGAAGAGCTTTTTCATGAGAAATATCTTGTTTGAGGTGGAAGGTTTTTCATACAGCTTTGTTAAAGCGGTTATCAAATCCACGGTGGTCTTTTCCTTTGCAATATTATACGCTACTTGAGGTGTCAACGACAATCTGATCGTAGCCAGGGCTTTCCTATCCAGAATCATCCAATCTGAGTCGGTCATTGAATCCGGCTTCTTCCCCTCCAATGGAAGGTAAAGATCATTCTGATATAGGTAGTCTGCAATTTGCATCCTCCACCATCCGAAATTGTGACAATTAAATTTCTCAATTTTGATCTTGTCTTCTGCCATCTCTTTGTTGATTTATTCGACCGTAATAATAGAAAGGAACCTGGCTCTGATACAAATTTGAAAAGAAATGGAATAAAAAATTTCTCTAATAGGATCGTTATTAATATGGCCAAGTACGCAGTTGCAATATAATCAACAAGAAATAAATAAATAAACAGAAAAATACAAGAAACAAGAATCAAAACCAGCGAGAGACGAAGATTTTACGTGGTTCACCCAAACTGGACTACGTCCACGGCGGCACAGGATCTGCAAGGCTTCACTAAGAGTTGAATTAGGTACAAGCTCTCAAAATACTCTCTCTCAGAAACTCTTTTAATTTCCTTAAAATATTTCAGGATTTCTCTCAAATGCACCCGGAGGTACTCACAAAATCTCTCAGATATTCTCTCTGAAATCTCACTTACAAACCTCTCGAAAAATCCTATTTTTTCATTAATAATCATAAACCCTTACAGCCTCTATTTATATAGAGTACAAGAAACAGGGCTCGTAGGCATCTAAGAATCCCAAAAAATACAAAACTTTAGACTCCCAATCTCCATAGAAGACTTCTAGACAGTTGGATCGAGACAAACAAGTATCTCATATGAAGCCATGTCACCGTGCCAAAATCCGTGCACGTAAAAATGGAATGCACGCCCAGCGCTCGACCACCTGGGCCTGGGTTGCGCGATGCACACCGGCGCGCGTGGGTTGGTGAACGTGGATCGGGACTTTCGAGATGGAAATTAATCTCCATCTACAACAGAGGCGATTGCAGCAGTGATGAGGAGGCAACGAACGGAGGACAGGCAGTGACCGGCTGACCAAAGGGATGAAGACCGATAATGGGTGACCAAGAGCAGTGGCTTGGTCCGGCATTTGGGAGATGGATCGGACGATAGTAGACAGGGCTCCCAGCAGTTTCCTCACGACCTGTAGTGGAGGAGATGGTGGATTGATGGGAGGAAGAAGGTGAATGGCAGTAGCAAGGAGGTGACTGGCGATTCTGAGCAGTGACAACAGACGGTGGTGAGACGACGACCATGGACGGGATGAGGAAGATGGTATGCAGCATGGAGATCTAGAATAAATCTGGAGAAGGAGGAGATGGTGAATGGCAGCTCCGTTGGTGTGAAAGACGATGCTCAGCCTGTGCAGGCGATGATGGAGAGCTCGGATGGCCATGGGAGGAAGAGGGCGATGGATTTGCAGAAGGACATCGATTCCTAGGATTTTTCGGTGTGGGAGGGTTCATCGGCCAACGAGGGGGGTGCTGGTGATGGCGGGACGGCGGTGAGAAGCTTCCCCGATGACAAGGCTCTTGATTTGGCCTGTGGTCCACAGATCTATTTCATGGACCAGCAATAATGGCAGTGATGGACCTTTAAGGCTCCCGTGAACTATTCAGCCAGTCCATGGTGGACCAGTTGCTCCAATTTTCATGCAATATCTTATTAATTACTTCAAAATTTACTTTCCAACTCAATTGAAGTCCAATTTACGCGTCGTTTGCGCCATTGGATCCCAAAAATCGTCCTCTTCATATTGGTGGGGTTCTTTCCTTAAAATATTATATAAAAGTATCAGTTTTAGATTAAATAAGAATAATTTGATTTATAATTTAATGCTTCTATGGCTAATTTTGATGCACTTATCACTGAACCACTGTTATTGTAGTTTTTTTTTTAAACACTAATTCTAGCATTAATGCATTATTGTTCAGCTAGAGCTACCCTCCCCTGCATGCAAGGATGATGGAACCATGGGATTTCGCTCTCATGCCCTCCAAAAACCACCTTTTCTATTGGGTTTCAATTCTAATATTGTAATCTAGCTAAAAAATCACAATTTTTGTAAGATTTCTCTATAGTTCAATCCTTGAGGTATGGCAGGGATTTTGTTAAGAAGATAGGATATGCATGTAGTAGCTCTTCATTTCTAGTAAGAATATTGGAATTCATTATTAGCTAGGATTTTTATTGAATAGGCTGAAACTAGATTGGATATCAGGATATTCGTATTCATATTTATTTTATCTATTGAAAATAAATATAGATATTAGTTGGATACAAAAATTTATATTTATTTTATTTAAAATGAATATAGATATTACTAAATGAATGATAATCAAATTAATTGTAAATTAATATAATTATATATTTTTTAAAAAGTTAATAAGTATTATACAAAATTATATAGGATTATAGATAAAATCGGATATTAGATACGAATCAGATAGTTATATATCAATATCCACATCTATTTTTTTTGTACAGCCGGGCAGTCACATAGCTCTGGTGCGAGGGCAGTCCAAAAGATTAAGAGAAAGAAATCCTTGAAGGGGTAGAGACACACTATCGCTCCGGGACCAAGACCAATCAGTAAAATGCTGAGCAACATAGGAGGCAACCCAGTCCATAGCACAGTTTGCCTCCCGATAGACATGGCGGGCCGTAGCATCATAGGAAGCTACAGAAACTTTCAAATATCATGAAGGAGAGGATGTGTATCACAGCGATTCGACTTGTCTTGAATCCAGGTAATAACAATAGAAGAGTCACCCTCAATAATAATCCTGTGAATATGTAGATGCTGAATAGCTATGATGATACCAGCCCACGCAGCTCCGAGCTCCATTTCTGGGACAAACGGGTCATGAAGAAAGATCTTCTCAGTCATAAGAAGCCTCCTGTCATCATCCCAAATGACATATCCTACACCACTATCAGCACCGCAAACACCACCATCAAAGTTCACTTTGACAAACCCCAGAGATGGGGGCTCCTAGAAAATATAAATAGCCCTCCGGGCCACTATCGAGATAGCATGGGAGTCCCAGGAATCTGGAATTGCAAGGGAAGCGACAGTGTCAAACTGGTGATACTCTATCGCCATGAACTTGGCTCTCTAAAGAATCAGATGAGTTAGGATGGTCTCAGCCTCAAAGATTATTTTATTTCTAGATAGCCAAATCTGATAAGCAATGTAAGCAGCAAGACGGCTCTTCTGTGCCAAAATTTGGTGTAGAAAATCGAGAAAGGTGAACAACCATAAACCATCATCGACATCCTAAGGCCATCTCCTAGTAAGCTTCTAAATCAACCTCACTCCGGGATAGCTCATGATCGCATGCTCAGTGGACTCATCCTGACTACCGCACACTGGGCAAGACACCGACAACTCCATACCTCTATGCTTGAGAAGAGTCCTCATAGGAAGATAATCCCAAGCCATCTTCCAAAGGAAGAGATGCACTCTTGGGTGAATGGAAAGTCTCCAGATCCAGGCTACCACAAATCTCGTATTAGAATGTCCCCTGCACAAATCATAAAGGATGCTCGAAGGAGCCTTGGAATAGCAAGATGAGCCCCAGACCCTCAGGTCCTAGTCCCAATAATTTGAAATAGAGATACAAGAATCCGAGAGGCCAACTGGCTTTCAAAAAGTCCGAATATCTCTTGAACTCTCCAAGCCCTACAATCATCCATCAATAGATCACAGACCCAGAGATTGGCACCAACCTCCATACTTACAAAGGTCGGCCACCTAGATAGAGGAAGAGTAAAAATTCATGCATCCTAATTGATATCAATCGTGGTCCCATCACCAAGCAAACATCTGACATGGGCCATCACAATAGGGGCATGGGCACAAATCTCCCTCCAGATATAAGAGCAACCATGGGTCATCTAAATCTGGGATCCTTGAGTCCAAGCACCATGGCGGGCTCTCATCACCCTGCTCCACGGACAGCTGGGCTGGAGGAGATATCTAACAGCATGTTTAGCAATGAGAACCTCTTTCCTCACCAGAAGGGATTGGATCCCGGGACCTCCATCCCTGACTGGTTGGCATATTGTGTCCCAAGCTAGCAAATGAACACCATGTCTATCATGTCTGGGTCTCCACAGGATGTTATGAAAAATCTACTCTATCTCCATTAAGTAGGAGCTAGGAATCATAGAGTTCGCGAGGAGGTAAACAGGAATAGAGCTAAGGACAGACTTGATGAGAGTAAGTCTACTCATCATAGAGAGAATAGAAGTCTGCCAGCCCTTAAGACGATCACGAACCCACTACATCATGGGTCTACACTCCGTCCTTCGCAACCTCCCCCCAGTCATAGGGATGCCAAGATAAGTGAGAGTCCCGGATTGCTCTGAAATCTTGAGTCTGGATAGGTATCCAACTTCGTTTGGATCTTTATTCTGGGGTTGAAAATGACAGAGAATTTATGTAAATTGACAAGATATCCTGGCCCACAACAATAGGACTCCATAATAGAAGCAGAGCATCTAGCATTCTGAAGCGAGGCCTGACTAATGAGAAGACAATCATCTATAAAAAGGAGATGTGAGAGAGGATGGGCTCCAGCAGCAGGCCAATAAGGCTCCAGTAAGGAACTTTGGACTGTGCCCCTCAGAGCTCGAGAAAGAGTATCAGCACATAAGATGATCAAGTAGGGGGATAGGAGGTAAACTTGTTGGAGACCAATCGTCGAATGGAAGTAATCAGTTGGAGCACCATTCACCAAAATGGTGAAAGTAGGGTTTTCAACACAATCCATGGTCCACCTGATCCACCTGTCCTGGAAGTCGAAGTCATGAAGAGTCCGTCGAAGGAAATGCTAGCTCATCTAGTCATAGGCACGTTCCATATCAAACTTGATTGCCATGAAACTCTTATGAGATGGGGCATGCCTGAGATCATGCATAAATTCTTGGACAAGGAGGACATTATCGGTAATAAAGTGACCATTGATGAAGGCCCCTTGCTCAAGACTGATGATATGAGATACAATCATCTGCAACTGCCTGACCAAAATCCTTGCATAGATTTTATAGAGAGTGGTACAGAGGCTGATCAACTTGAAGTGGCTCGGAGTAGAAGCATCAGGTCTCTTCGGGATCAGAGTAATCAGGGTTTTCTTTCGCTCAATAGAGATACCATAACCAAAAGCTACCTGTATAGCCTCGACAACCTCACCTCCAATAATGGACCAATATTGATGGAAGAAGAGTGGAGGGAAACCATCCAGGCCAGGCAATTTATCCTTCCTAAGGGACCAAAGGGCATCCCGCACCTTCAAAGAAGATATAGGGAGAATGATATTAGAGCTTTTCTGATCAGAGACACGATTCAATGGATAAGGACCATGGCAAGATACATCCTTCCCAAGAAGAAAGTTCCATCTAGATCTGAAATACTAGAAATCCGCTCACTGATCACATCACTATCAGTCACCATAGTGCCATCCTCCTCTCTCAGCTACCTAATATGATTGGATGACCTCCGAATCATGTAGCATGATGAAAGAATCTGGTATTTCTCTTTCCTTCATTGATCCATTGAACTCTAGATTTCTGCCTCTATAAAGTCTCCTATTATCTCAGAAGAGAGTGGTGGGATGAGAGACAGCAACGAAGCATCCCCAAGTCAGCCTCTTGGAGACCCCCTCCTGATCCTCCTAACTTTGAAGCTCAGCAATATCAGTCTCCACCTCCTCAATCCATCTAAAAATTCACCAACCTCAATTCTGTTCTACCAGATAAGCCTTCACCTAGCCAACTCCAATCTCTAGATCATCCAATACCTTGCATCCCCATGAATTGGCAAGCTCCAAACCATCTTGATCAACTTCCAGGACCTAGGGTAGAAGGTCTAGAACTTCTCAAATCGAAAGGGGGCCTAGACAGATGCATACCATTAGTAATGATCAGGAGAGGGCAGTGATCCGATGCAATCCTTAGGAGGTGCTGAACATGATGTCCAAGAAAATATTGCAACCAATTAGCCAATCTAAGAGCTCGATCAATTTTCTCCTAAACTTTGGCACTACCAGACCGATTATTGCACCAGGTGAATCGAGAACCAAAATAACTCAGGTCAATCAAGCCAGTATCACCCAAAAACTCTCTGAACTCTCTGGAGTCAATGTTGTCCACGTATTGCCTACCTCCCATCTTCTCATGAGAACCTGCAATGCAATTAAAATCACTAGCAATAAGAGAAGGTAAGCCCTGGGTAACTAACCTGGAGATCTCATGCCAAAGCCTCCGTTGCTCCCTATACTCAGTGCTCGCATACATGCCAGATAGAAGCCAGGGGCTACCCATCTGGTCTGAGATCACAAGACCACCTATTGCTCACAACTGTGAAAAGCATCAATCCTCACAGAGCTCCACCTCCACATCACCAAGATACCTCCTAAAAGGCTCCTGGACTTAATGGCATAGGTGCTCCACATGGGATGAAGCTGCTGTCTCACCCGATCCAGGCTCCTCCCAGATAGACGTGTCTCAAGAACACAGATATCAGGGCAGTACTAGTAAACAAATCTTTCAAAAGTGGTTCGAAATGCAGGTTTTCTTGTACCCGGTAATTCCAAATCAAGAGCCTCATAGTGATACGTGATGTGGAAGGGGATCCACTCCAGAATGCCCCTCAGTCTACTCCAGTATATCCCCATCAGATGAATCCACCATCCTGGAGGTCCTGTCACCTACCTCCTGAATGGCTTGTCTCAGTCTCCCCATAGCCTCTTCATGAGACAAATCTTAAGGCTCTACCACCATCGCTAGCTCCTGTGTCGGAGATCCGAATTCAACTCAGGACTCCGGCACCTGCAGAGTCATCTGGGTTGGAATGTTAGCCCCCTCCTACGAGCCACCTACTGAGAAGATGAAGGTCCCCTGATCATCCCTTGCAGCCGAAAGTAGAACCTTAGCTTTAGGAATGCACAGATCTATGATGACATCCTTGTCCTTCCTTTCAGATTCCTTGCTGGGCCTCTTGACATCTCGGACTTTATAAAACTATGCTTCCTCCTTAGTAGGGCCAGATAATTCATACAAGACCGTGCATGCTTTGAGTGGCCCAGAGCTCTACTAGTCACCCTATCGGGTTCCTCCTCCAATTTGTCCAATCCCAAGTTCCTCGAGTCATCTTGTAATGGCCCAAATCAGCACAGTAACCCAGCCTTCAAACCTATACCCCCTTCCTCCAAGGATGTTGAAGGACAAGAAGGGGACCGCCAATGGGCAATCTTTGCTGGCTTGGACCACCCCTCGACAACCGGAGCACCATCAGATTTTTCCTCCCCTAGGCTTATGGGTTCCTTTCCTTTCCTCTGCGAGCTTGAGTCTGAGTCACCCTTGATGTCCTCCTTCCCCAAACCATCCACCTTGTCCATAAATGGTAGCCATCATCGAACAGCAATTAGCCAAGGGCCCAAACCATGTCCGCCCATGGTCTCTTCCTCCCTTTGCTCATCAGCATCGGCCAAATTATCTGGTTGAGGCTAACCTGGTACTCCATCACCAGTGACCAAACAAACATCCCTGATGGTATGAAAAATTTCACATTTGAAGCAAATCCCATATAGATTTTCATAGACAAATCGTTGCCATCAATTACCCTCCGGACCATCAACTGAAACCCCCGGTCGCAATGGATGTGAGAGGCTAATACGAACAGCAGCTCTGGCAAATCCCAATCGTCAGCGTTGAGTAGTGCATTCGTCCAGAAAAACAAACTCACCAGCCCAGCTAGTAATCCGTCGTAGTGTCTCCGTCCCCTAGAGTTCGACCAGAAGAAGTGGGAGCTGCATCCAAACCTTGGCGATCTGGATCATCATCTTTGTTGGGATGAAGCATGGTCGCCATGACTCAAAAGCAAGAACATGATCGTTGATGACCCAAGGCCGATGCAGAACCTCATCACGGTCTCCCGATTCCTTGAACCGGAACAACATGAAGCCATTATCAAGTTTGAAGCCCTCCACATCGCCCTTCAAGCTTCCTCGCAGCCGGAACTCATGGACAGCAGCTTTCGCTGGGAGCTTTCAACCGAGGAATCTAGCCACAAGTCTCTTAGCAATCCAATCAATAGTTTCATACTTGATCTCCTTCTCCGGCAGTTCGATGACCTCCAGGAAGTGGTAGATGAGCTCCTTGACAACGTCCGACGGGGGTTCTGGAGAGACCCACACTGGCCGACCGAAAGAAGCCTTGATCCCGCCAGAAAAATGACGATCCCCTGACACTGACGAGCCACCGGCATTTATCCTGCTGCCCACTATCCTCCGCCGCCGCCGATCGCTTCCAAGCACCACGTAGCCACCGACGATTAGGCACCGAAGAAGAGGAGCACGAATCTTCAATTTGGCAACGGGTCTCTCAATGGGTGGTTCTCTCAACGGGTACATTTATTTTTCTTTGATGGGTATGGATATGAATATGGATATTAGTTGAGTATTCAAATTGCTATCCATATCAAATAGGTTTTGTTCCAAAAATAGGTTCAATCAAATATTATCCCTACTATATTCACCCATACCATTAATAGTAAGCTATCCTTTTTCTTTGCTTTAAGATTCTTGTCTCAAGGGTTTGGGGTTTTTGCTTTTGGTTGGGAAGAGGAGTTTTTATTCTAGGTTCTGGGAGTGATTTAGACCATCTTCCATCATGGATTTTCATGCTGCCATTTTTTCCTGATCGAAAGATTGGAATTTTCATTTAATTTTGTTCCTCGAGGCCTTGCCATGATTTCAAAGGAAAAGATGATAGTTGGATATGGGTTTCCAATAGTCCATAAGATTCTCAAGGGTGACTTTGCTCTACAATAACAAAATTCTGTAATCTAAGAGAATAAGAAAGTAGAAGAACTTAATCGAGATACCTTCATAAATTCCTTCTCCCTCAATACTTCTTCTTTTTTCTCTCCATTTAATTTAGGATTTCTTGATCTCCTCTCCATTTAATTTATATTTTGTTGGGTGCATAAACAACAATAACCGGAAACAAATTACCATGTGATAACATATATATTTTGGAGCATCTTGGCGTTAGAACTAACACCCAGCTAGTAACTAGTAACTTTGATGCTAAGGGTAGTTTGTTCATTTTATAGAATGATGTTATCATAGTCATATAATGCCATTTCATTAATAGGGAAAAATGGCATCATCATTTTGGAATATGAGGACTAGTTTAATATTTTTTTAAATAAAAGGAGTGCAAATAAAATTTAACTAAAGTTGAGAGTGTATTCATGTTTTATTATTATCATTATTATTTTTAAGCATGTATAAGGCATCAGTTTCATTTACTGATTTAGCTCAGCTTGATTCAATCCCATTAATTGAACCTAATTTTTCGAGTTGGTTTGACCTGACGGGCCGGTTTGCTTTTCAGTAGAACCGGACCAAACACCGAACGCCAGACTACTTGTTCCCTTTAAAGGGTCAGCTGCCCTCTCGGCTCCCTGCTAGCCCCCCACGCCAGATCCCTTCCTCCTTCCTTGCAATTGCTCCACAGATCCACCCTTCTCCCCCTTTCCCATGGCTTCTTTTGCACCCCCTCTAAAATTTCCGAACTCTTTATTCCCTTCTAGAAAACAGAGAAGAGAGGCTTTAGATTTACCCTTTATTGCACCGGTCGGCAAGAGTTGGAGGCCCTCGACGGTGTTCGTCGCCCGCATTAACGGGCACCCCCAGATCAACGGCTCCGGCGCCCTCCGCGTGGCCTTCCAGGGATCCCCGGGCGCCTACAGCGAGTTCGCGGCCAAGACGGCGTGCCCGGCCTGCACAACCATCCCGTGCCGCGCTTTCGCCGACGCGATCGCCGCCGTGGTGCGCGGCCGTGCCGACCGCGCCATCCTCCCCGTTGAGAGCACCATGGAGGGCACCGCCCTCCGGAACTACGACCACCTCCTCCGCCACGACCTCCGCATAGTCCAGGAGATCAACCTCTTCGTCCATTACTGCCTCCTCGCCATGCCCGGCGTCCGCCCCGGCGAGCTCCGCCGCGTCATCAGCCACCCCATGGCACTCGCCCACTGCGGCCGCGCACTCTCCCAGCTCGGCCTCCGCCGCGAGCCCGTCGAGGACACCGCCGGCGCCGTCGAGATGCTCCGCTCCAACCGCCTGCTCGACACCGCCGCAATTGCCAGCCCCCGCGCCGCCACCCTGTACGGCCTCGACGTCCTCGCGCATGGACTCCAGGACGAGTCCTGGAACGTCACCCGCTTCCTCCTCCTGTCGAAGACCGCCACCGGACCACCCCAGAAACCTTCCGGGGCCGGCCTGAAGACTAGCCTGGTCATCGCCCACCGAGGCGGCTCCATGATGGTGCTGCTAAAAGTCCTCTCGGCCTTCTCGAAGCGAAACATCAATCTCACGAAGCTGGAGGTGATCAATTCGTCGAACCAAGGGGAGGCACCGGTGATGATACTGGACGTGAGGGGAAAGGGGTCGCTGAGGTCTTTCCCCCATGTTTTGTATGTAGATTTCGAGGGCTCCACGGTGGAGTCCAAGGTAAAGGAGGCCATCGATGAGATCTCTTCTTTCTCGGTTTTTGTTCGTATTCTTGGCTGCTACGTGGCCGATACTAATGTTTATGATCTTCATAAGGATTATAACACCCTCCTCTATTGATCATATTATATCAAAATGTGTATCAGTTCAACTACTTGCATATCTTCTTCCTAATTAATCAAAGTTTCGTTTGCTTGTGTACCGATTAGAGATCAATATGGTTCATGAAATCTAGTAATTTGCTTACCAAACTGATATTTTTATGGTACTCGTAATTAAGGAGCTCCTAATAAATTAATTAGCAGAGGGCTTCGATTTATACTTTCTTCTTATATATCTTGGAGGGCCATCAAAAAGTTAAAAGTGATCAAATCTCTCTCTTGTTCTTCCTGAGTTCATTAATTCCTCTCTCCATTAATTTTTGTCGCAGTTTGGTTGGAAGTCCGGGGAAGGAAATAATAATAATAATAATAATATTGAAAGTTTGAATTAAAAAAAAAAAATGATTTCTTTCCTTCTAAGCACAAATATAAAAAACGAAAATATTATAATTTTTTTATTACTGGAGGGTTAAAATAGAAATTATAAAAATATTTACTCTTTCCTATTTTTTCTCTGCTCTCCTATCTTCTTCTCTCTTAAATTAGGCACTAGTGTGCCGTGATAAGATACTGGGATTTTAAATCTTGCCTCTTTGTACGATACTTTGAGTATAATTTGAGTCCTCAGGCAAGATGTAACCTTGGGACAATCTTGGGACGAGAGGATTTGTGTTATTTTGATCCACCCGTGTGTTCTATTTTGCCTCTTATCACTGGAGCAGAGATGGTCATGGTAAGTTGGTAATGCATCATCCATTCAACTCCTAAGTCCTCCTGATTCTTCTCCTAGACTTTTAGGTAGTTTGGTGAACGCCTACAGTAGTGTATAGTATTTAGGATTTGATTACCAATTTAGGAAAAAAGATTTAATATATATATATATATATATATATATATATATATATATATATATATATATATATATATATATATATATATATATATATATTTAAATTAAAAGTAAAGAAGAAATGAAAAGAAAAAAATTAGAGCTTTCTTTTACTTTTAGAAAGATAAAATAAAAATTATAAAAAAATATTAAATTTATTTTTTTTAATTTTATTTGATTTGGTGAAGAAAAAAATATATAATTGGAGAAATTTGTAATCTTCTAATTTTTGTTCATGAAAAAAAAGAAAACAAATTTTTATTCTTTTTCTTTTTATAAACTGAAAAGGGATGGGGTAGGGAAAATTTCCGCGATGGTTGCCTCCACTAGGTCCTCATCCCACCAGGCCATGTTCGATTCGGGTATGTCAGCCTGATTCCACTAAGCTGCTATAGTGGAGAGCTCTTCCTGTCTCCAGTCACGTGTCTCGAAAAAATTTTCGAATTTAATCGAGTAATCGATGATCCCACTAAGTTACGGAGAGCTTTCCCGTCTCCATGTCCTGAAAAAATTTACGAATTTAATTGAGTAATCCGTGAATCGAATCTCGAACCCATGATCTAGAAGATGGAAGCAAAGCATCCACTAAGTGCACCATCATCTTAGTGATAAATTCTTTTCTTTCCTCGCCTATTTTTCTCTCCTCGTGAAAGTGTCGGGGAGAAAAAGAAATATAATATAGTTTGCCTATTAGGTAAATGGCAGAAGGTTGCTATCAGGAGCCAAGTTAAGTCTTTTTTATGTCGGAGATGGGAATATAATATTCTCCACGTGAAGATTCTTTCTTAAAAAATATTTTTTTAAAAGATTCTATTATTCTTTTCTTTACTTTTTTACCTTTTTATCTTGGTAACGTGAATTTACTTTTTACCTTTTTTATCTTGGTAACGTGAATTCCATCATATATTTTTTTATATAAATAAATAAATAAATAAATTTCTATGAAGCTATTTCATAAATCTCTAATCTATCGGATAATATTTGATGTAAGCTGCTCGGATTTATGTAAGTTTTCCTCTCATAAAGATGAATGGAATCACAGGTCCTAAAATAAATCCTAGATTTAATCGAGTTACAGTAAGAATCTTTTTCGAACTAGCGATCGAAGCTGCTCGGATTTATGCAAGTTTTCTTCCCATAAAGATGAATGGGATCACGGGTCCTAAAATAAATCCTAAATTTAATCGAGTTATCGTAAGAATCTTTTTTGAACTAGCGATCGATCGATAATGAAGCAAGATCTCTATCAACTGAACTACCATCCTACCAATCATATCTTTTCCTTAAAACTAGCTGGCTTTTGTTCCCATGTTTAATATTCAGGACTAAATTACAATCCCACGTCGATTAAATTAAAGCCGAACAGCTGGGAGATCTCATCACATTTCACGTGACGGGAGAAGATTTAGAAACGATATATAGAGACAAGAGCCATGGAAAATACTATGCTAATCCTAGATCATGAATCATAATTGCTTTCAAGGTTTTTTTTTTTTTTAAATCCTCCTTCGCACAAAAGCGATGTCCATGAAATTGGAGCAGCATGGAATTCCCCTGGTTGTGGACGCAGCACGGTTACAATTATGGAGATTCCCTATGAATATAGCTTTCAGGTACAGACAGAATAATTGGCAACAAAAACGCCTCCTCTAACAACCACACTGGTGGCCCCCATGACGAGTATTTCAACAGCCAATGAGTTTTTAGAATCCAAAAAAGTATATGGCCCACGAGCAGCTACTGATTGCCCTGAAATCTCTGGTGTTCTTAGAAATCCTCCATGGTACATCAATCACTCATCCAGCGGAACCAAACCACAAACCAAAGCACATGGGAGAGAGTTTGGTGTGATACCGAGCTCCATCCTTCTTTACTGGATCCGTGGAAGTTGGGAAGAATTTGCCAAATCGAAATAGAAATTTATTACGAGGGGAGCCATGTCTAGAGGCCATCATTAGATCTTTCTTTTCTTTAATTTATATATTTTTTAAAAGAAATGATAAGGCCCACTATATTGTAATTAATTTTTGAAAAATATATCATCCAAGATTTGAATAATAGAACTTTTGATTGCTAGATTAAAAGATATGATTATTGGAATAAGCTCTAGTTTATATTATCACATCTTTCGGATCATATGAATTTGTCGGAAATCTTTCAATTGGCCAAAAATTTTAAAAAAAAAACATGATGGAGATGGTAACATGCTGGCACCCAAAAAGACCACGGTCCGCATCACGTCACGTTAAGGTCGCCAAAGTCTGGCCTCGTCGCCATCAAGAAAGCGAAACTATGGCTCTGGGACAACACGGCCGCGTGGCATCCCTTTTATATGCTTTTCTTCTTTTTTTTTGGGTAATTATCTCCACTTCTGGTTCTCAAGGTTGATCTGTTGCTTCCCAATGGAACTGGTGCCAGTTGGAATCGACATGGCAGACCAAGTTGTGTGGCTGATCAACCCATTAGAATGGTCAGTAGATTGAAGTTCCTCGGGTGCAAATTTTTGCAAATTTATCAACGACACTGCGCTTGGAAAGTCTTAAGAATATTCATACGGCAGGGATGAAAATAAACTCGATGATATCTATTGGGACCTGGACCTGACCTGTTACTGTAATTTACTAGAAGAGATGGTGCTCATAGACTGTACCTATATAAAATCTCATCAAAAATGGTCCCGACAAAAATACTTCGATATTCAAGTCAATCTTAGGCAACAACGGAAGAGAAGAAATAGAGTGAACAAAAAAATATCATGAGAGAACATATCTTGGAAGCTTTTAAGGAACTCTTTTTTATAGGCAGGGCTACGAGGACATTTCAGAAATATCAAAATGTTCGATGGGTAGGTGGAATCTAACCGACTGTCAAATCCTTGTCAGAAGACCGAGTGGAAAGCTAAGCCAATTGCTTTTTTCTTTAATGATGGACTTTCATCTCATCTGTGTAGTCGGCCACTTTTATTAATGGAAGTCTGAATTGCTGTCTAGAATAGATCATGTCCCTTTTAATGAAATAGATTCATAAGAGATTATAGATTATGACTTTTTGATTTTATCCCTAAACATGTTGGATTGAGTAGGGGTGGTTTCCACCGGGGTCATTCTACACAGCATCGGTGGGGTCGCTCATTTCTCCCTTTGGATGGTGAGACAGGGTTCGAACCTGACCTTTGCACAAGGACCGAGAGCCGAGGTTGCCGAGGTTGCGGATCTCGATGGCTAGCATTATGAACCACCATTCCATGGACAAGAGGACTCTTATTGGGCCAAGGGGTCGGTTATAACATGAGTCAAATCGGAGTATAGTCGGGCTGGAAACAAGATTTGGCTGAGAGTCGAAGGCTAGGGGCCGAGGCTCAATGCATAGTTATCCCGATGATTATTGATAAGAATTGATTTATCGAGACCGGATGAGACTTTCTTGGAATTCATGTAACTGGTATTGTTCCATCCGAAGGATATCTCAATAAATCCTTTGGTTCTGGAGATACATTTATATACATGGAAACTGACATTAATGCTTTTTCAATCCGAGACCTTGAGCTTCGGATGATATTACTTATTATGGAGGTTATCTCGACACAAGTCATCTATGAGAGAATCATTAGGGTCAGAGTGATTTTTTTCAAAGTTCGACCAGAACATAATCGGCACCCTGAGGATGACGGTATCTTATCCCTCGTCAATATCTATTCAAATTCATTTTCATATCCAAATCTATTTGAATAAAAATAAAAACTTGGACATTTGATTAGCATCTGTATTTGTTTTTATATCTATCAAAGGAAAAAATAAATGGGCTTGGTGTTACTGTAGTATAATGTAAGAGATTTGTAAAAATATATGCAAACCATCATGGTTAGATGCTGTACTGGATTGAATCATAGTATAATGTATCTTGGAACTCCATGAGATGAGATATAACTCCAAGAAAAATGCAATATCCATTAGTTGAATTGCAATCATCTGGATAGCCAGCCCACCAAGCACTTGAAAAGCATGCAAAGAAAGGGAAGATGCTTGTCGGAAGTAGAGGCTATAATTGATAGTGCTCTTCAAGAAGCAAAGGATATACTTCAAAGGCTATCCAGTGGATGCCTCCTTTGCATAAATTGATAGATCTTATCGATTGCCTTGGCCTAGTAATGGTGAGTGACATCTTGAAATGGATAACCGGAGTGCTTCGATAATTTAAGTCCAGTTGCAGTTGGAGTGGTATACTGTTTTGTCCTATCCATTTTTCCATTTGACAAGTAGACGTCAAATATTCTTGCCGAGATAAAATTATATTATTAGATTTTTATGAGCTTCAATGCCAAGCAAGTAAGGAAGTGATCCAAGACTTTTGACAGAAAGACTATTCCAGGTGAGATAAAGATTTAAGATCTCAACTGTGCTTGAATTGCTGCCATGATGATCATATTACACGAGAAAAATAGTAATGTTATGGTCTTGTTGGGCTATGCCTCGAGCCCGATCCATGGTAGACCTAGGCCCGCACAGAGGCATGCCTACATGGTTATAGGCTAGTGTGTAGTCCTGGGTGTGCAACCTAGGCATACACGACATGCACAGCCCAGCATGCAAGTGGCCCGTAGCTTGTGGTTCACGTGCGCAGTCCATGCACCACGCATTTCACACAGTCCACAAGCCATGATTCGCCTGGTTCACGAGTTGCGGTTCATGCGGTGCACGGCGTTTCTTGTATTTAACCACTGGTTTTGCATGATCGAACGATCCAGCACATTCCCTGGATGAGATCGAATAGTTGAAAGTGATTCCAATGCTATTTAGGACCTAATCAAGTAGGATCTCGTGAGATTGATAGCGATCGGATGGCCATGACTATTTTATGGGTCAAACGGGAATTGGGATCTGTTTTGACACAATTTAAATCATCAGATATTTATTGAAATGCTCTTCGACAGGAAGACATCCCAAAGGGTATAAAAGGGAGGCGACATGTTAGGGTACTAGGATGAGGATCTATAGGACTTCTAGGAGATGTGGTAGCGATAGAAAAAGCCTGTAGAGACTAGAAGTTTTTTTGAAAGTTGAGAGCTTTGTGAGGGAATTTGAGTTTTTTGTTGAGAGAAATTGTATGGAATTGAGAGTACAAGTTCTTGGAAATGGAATCCGTATTCCGCACGAGGGATACGGATCAACAATAATATCTATTTTATTTTCTCTTTTTTCTTCTCTTGTGGTATCAACAACAACATCGTGATCTTGAAAATGGGATCCATATTTTGTACAAAGGATTTCCTAACAAGTGATATTAATGCATGTAATATCATAATAGCCGGTATCAGAGTTCTAGATAGTCCATGTTGATCGAGATTGAAGAAGATGGCAAGTGCAATCAAAATCGACATCAATCGGTTTGATGAAAAGAGTAATTTCTCTCTCTGACAAGTGAGGGTAAAAGATGTACTTATCGATCAGGTATTGATTGATGCTCTCATATATGAGGAGAGGTTGGCCATCATGAAGGATAAAAGTTGGTGGTAGTTTTAGATGCAGACTGTGAGTATGATCCGCTTGCACCTATCAAATGATGTAATGATCTATGTACTTAGTGAGACTTCCCCAACGACGATGTAGGCATAGCTCGAGAAGATGTACTAGATGAAATCACTCATCAATGCTCTTTTCTTTTGGAAGTAATTCTACTAACTGCAGATAAGTAAGAGGCAGAGCATGTAGGACCATCTGAGTAACTTTCAAAGGATCATTACCATTCTTCTTGGTATAGGTAAAAAGGTTAAAAAGAAGCTGAAAATGTTGGTCTTACTATCATCACCTTTGCACTTCTTCAAGTTCTTGGTAATTGCTCTTCTAGTGAAAAAAAGCACTATCAAGATGGAGGATGTCACTTCAGTGCTACTCTAGAATACGATTCTTAGGTGGGAAAACTAAGCTTTAAGTTCAGGTAAAAACTCAGTATTGGTAGTCTTTGAAGGAACTAACGATACAGGATGGAGTGGCAGAGGATTACATGACGGGAAGTTTAGGTCCAAGTCGAAGGATACAAGCAAGACCAAGTGCTACCTGTATGATGAGTTAAGGCATTGTGTTAGAGATTATCCATAACTCAAAAATCAGATGAGTGCTACTATGATGATGGCTGATGGTAGCGATAGTGATAGAGATGGTGATGTGCTCATGATATCCTATGACGTATCTTATTATTTTTAGTAGTAGATTCTAGATTCTGTATGTTCCTATCATGTATATTATAGAAAGAAGCTGCTCGACTCTCTAGAGAGTAGAGAGGCTGCTGTCTACCTATAAGACGGATCGAGTTGTGCGATTAAGGATGAAGGGATAGTCAGCTTAAAGCTCCATGATGAAACATTGAAAAAACTGGGCAAGGTCCGATACATATCCAGCTTCAACAAGAATCTAATCTCATTGAGTAAACTAGATTTAAACAGCTACACAAAAAGAGTTGGTGATAGAATCCTAAAAGTTATCCATGGCAATAGGGCTGTCTTGTAGAAGAAGAAGTGTAGAGGACAATATCTCTTGAGAAGAAGTCTAGTTCAAGGTAGAGTTCCTGATGTAGATAGGAGCCCAGTACAAAATGAAGCTCCGGAAGTAGATGGATTGGGCGCAAGATGAGAGACTCAAGAGGATGATAGGTGATGTCACATGATAAAGTTTCTATTACCGCAGGAAACTTTTTCGAGCAAGTCTCAGGTTAAGGTGAGCACAGCACATGACAGTGATGGGATCAAGTAGCATGGCTCGACTTCCATATTTGTTCATCCAGGAGCAACAAGCATTTGTTTCGATATATGGGGCGAGATCCTTCAAGAGCTTACAAAGTCAAGTGGAAGCTGGACATCGAGTCGAGATGGAGGTTATTGGATTATGTCTCGAGCCCGACCCATAATAAATCCAAGCTTGCATGGAGGCAGGCCCGCATGGCCGCATGCCAGTGAGCGGCCCAAGCACGTCGGGCACGTGGCCTAAGCATTTCCTAGGGCATTTCTCACAGTCTATTGCTTGGTTTACATGATCAAATGATCTAGCATGTTCTCCGGGCGAGATTGGATGGCTGAGGGTGATTTTGACATTGTTTGGAACCTGATCCAATGGGATCTCGCATGATTGATAGCGATTGAATGGCCAGGACTACTTTGTAGGTCAAATAATAGGTGGACAAGAAATTGAAGTCCTTTTATGATGCGCTTTGAGCAATTGAACTCTTGTCAAAGTGCTCTTCGATAGGAAGATGTCCTACATGCTATAAAAGGGGGGCAAACATGTTAAGGCACTAAGGTGAGGATCCAGAGGGCTTCTAGGAGGTATGATAGCAGTAGAGAAAGCTTGTAGAGGCTAAAGGATCTCTTGAGAATTGAGAGATTTGAGAGGAATTTGAAACTTTTTGTTGAGAGATTATATGAGATTGAGAATATGAGTTCTTATCTTGTAAGTGATTATTTTTTTCAAGGTGAAGTCTTATATGCCCTATTAATTGTGCTTTTTATCTTATTTTCTTTTCTTTCTACTCTTGCAGCATGAACAACAATATCATGATCTTGGAAACAGGGATCCCTATTTTACATGAGAGATTTTCTAACAAGTGGTATCAATGCAGGTGGTATCACAACAGACCTGTTCGTTACAAGAAAAGAGAGGAATCAGAGTTGGAGCCATGAAAGCCCATGTCCAATAAACGCTTGCTAAGCTTGCAAAACTAGGCCTCGAGCACTATTTTAGACCCTGAAGAGCTTTGCAATGACATGGATTCATACAATCAATGGCGAAACCATGTGAACTTTCCTATTGAAAGTTATGAAGAAAAAGCATTATTTATATCGAAGAAAAATTATTTATCCAGCACCTCCAATAAAAAAAAAATATTGCTTTATTAGATTCAGCCACATATCATAACTAATAATGGGATTTCATTGATTTCCAATTCTATAGGCATTTAATGTAGCTCATTATTTTTTTTAAAAAAAAGATTAAAATATCTTTTTTCTATATTATGATATCCAATTGATTATCATGGCTTTTGTTATTTCTTATGACTTCTTGTGCCTATATAATGATTCGCTATGTCATCATATTGATTAACAGTAATTGGATGTCATAACGAATAATAGAAAATCATAATAACTAGCAAGAGGTCATAATACAAATATAGAAAATCATAAAAGACAATTGGATATCATAAAAAATAATAGGAAGTCATAATACATACATCAGAAGTCATAAAAAATAATTGGATGTCATAAGGTGTCATTCAGATCAACAATCCAAGAGGGAGGGTGAATTGAGTTTTCAAAAAATTTTAACAAGTATATGCACTTTGAAAATTTTAAATTAGTGAGCTGAGTATAATGTAAGTTAAGTTAGATGCAAAGATAGAGAATATAGAAGTACACATACAAACAAAACAAATTTATAGTGGTGCAGTGCACTTCCAATACCTACATTTACTTTCCAAGGTCCACTCAAATTTTTTTTACTATATTCTTTCAAAAATATAGTCATTTATTTTATCGAGCTCACAAATAAATCTAATCAATTTTACTAGGACAGTCAATCAAAACCCTACAACCCTTTCTAGGTTACATGTTTGTTTTTTATTGGCTTACAAACAAACCCAATACACAACTCAAGTTTCAGCCTCACTGAAACTTAAAAATAGAAAAAACACAACTAGGAATAGCAACATGAAATGAAAAAGCTCTTTCCATGAGCTGATTTTTTGCCAGTAAAGCTTGATTAAAAGTTGCTTTAATACTTCAATTATTACTATTGAATGCTCTTTTGGTTGCTTACTTAAATCTTCAAGAAAAATTGTTAGGAAATAGTTGAGTTGTCTTGAATTATAATGAATACTTACGTCTGTTGTGTCTTATTTTTTTGAGCTTAATCTTTAATTTTATCTCAAGAATTTTTATTTGTTAGGAGCTCTTTTGACAATTTCTAGTCATTAGAAATTAAAAAATAGTTATTTGAATTACTTTTCTCTAAAATTTGGAAGTCTATAGAACTAGACATTGAAGTACTATCAAAGGATTATGAGTTGGCTCGCCTAATCAAGAATCGCTCACCTGAAGGATTTCGAAGAATCGATCCTCTGTATCTCTCTAAGAGAGTCGATTCTTCTACTTCAGGAGCCAGCTCTTTTGTATATTTGAAAAAATTATCTTTATGTATCATTGAGAGAGTCGGCTTATCTAAGTATTTTGAAGTTTTAACTTTCTATTTTTTTCTAAGAGAGTCAGCTCTTTCTCACAAAAGTTGACTTATCCGCTTGAGATAGAAAAACACTCTTCTGACTACACTGAAAGAGTCAGCTCTTTCTTTACTCGAGTCGGCTTGTCTGCATGCCAGAATTTTGTGTCATTTCCAAATTATGCCAGAGTCAGCTCTTGCTTGCATAAGTTGATTCTTATTTTCAAACATGGATTCCAATATCTCTTTCTGTTCAATTAAAGTTCTTTTGAGCTAATTAAACTAATAGCCGACTCTTCTTTTCAAACATGGATTCTAACATTTCTTTCTCTTTAATTAGAGTTTTTTTTGAGCTTATGAAATCCTTCAATGACTATAAATCAATCTTTATAAATATATGCTCTTTACAAAAATATTTTTAAACAAGTTGAAGGATATCAATATACTTTCCATTTTCGAATATTTGTAATCATCAAAATCATTACTTGAATCAACATAAAGAACAAAAGGAAGTCATAATAACTAACAAAATGTTGTAATACAGATGCAGTAAATCATAAAAAGCAATTGCATGTTATAAACTATAAAGAATAACAAGTCATCATAATCAATAAGATACCATAATACCAGAAAATTATATTTTTATTAAAAAAAAGGAAAAAATTGAGCTATATTAAATGTCTATGATGTTTGAAATCAATATAGTCCTATTATTAATTATAGCATGTGATCCAAATCGGTGAAGCGGTATATTTTATTTTATTTTTTTCACGAGATGCTGTGGACAGAATTTCTCTCTTACCGAAATGCTTTATGGGCCAACCAAGGGTGCACAATCCGTTAAGTGATGGGCTTTACACCTGGGCCCAATGTTTCGCAATCGACCACTAGACAGGCCTTACAATGATCCGCAGACCCGTAAGGTCTTCTTTTGATACGAAAGAGACATTCACAGGTTGGCTTAAAGGCCACCAACTTGGGACATGAAGTGGTGAACAGCAAAAACAATATTCTACGTCCGTATGCCTGCTTTCTTCCTTTGGTTTTGGCAAAACATTAACGTTACTGAATTGTTTTCATTTGATCAGATATCAAAGTACGGGCCCTTTTACATGGCCGCTTGTGAGCCGAACTTCTGAGGGAGATGATTTACTTTCATATTATTATCCATGGTCAAACCTTATGGTCCAATCCTAAACAGATTAAGATTTCTGGACCATTTCCATCTCTCTACGCTCAACATCTCCATTCTATCTGTCCAGTTTAGATGATCTTAGCTATTTGATTTTTGTTATATGCTGTTGGAGTACGTCGGCTTAATTAAGGCTAACCCCCGGTTTAGAGGTCCGGTCGGGTCTCTCTTGATCCAGGCATCCATACCAGAAGAATCGAAGAAGATCCAACCGTATTAGGGCACCCTTCCAGGATCAATCTTCAACCTAGGCCGAAGATATTGCCCCTAAAGCTCATCTTTCAGTTCCTCACCTCCATGACCGGTTGATCCGAAGAAGATCAGTCCGAAGAAGGTCAGTCTAAAGAAGACGATCACTTTATTTCTCCAATTATTCCAAAGGTGTCAAGTACGAAGCGAGCAACCCAGCCTACTCCGAAGAAGGAAGCTTCGATGCGAGTGGTCGAGATGTCTTCGGCCTACTCTAAAGAGACTCCGAAGAAGGTAGCTCCGATGCGAGTGGTTAAGATGTCTTTGGCCTACTCCAAAGAGATTCCGAAGAAGGTAGCTCCGATGCGAGTGGTTGAGGTATCTTCGGCCTACTCCGAAGAGGTTAGGTACAGGATAATCAACCAGCTCGACTTCGGCTCTCGCTGAAGGAATTTCTCTAAAGCGAATCTCCAGCTGGCCTCGAATCTCCAGACATGGGCGCAATTGTTATAACCATCGACTTGGCCATGAACTCCTGTTCTAACAAAATCTCTAGCTGGCCACGAATCTCCAGACATGGGCGCAGTTGTTATAACCAACAACATGGCCATGAACTCTGGCTCCAACGGAATCACATGGCCACCACTATAAATGATGGTAAGAAGGGACACTCACGGTAAGAGAGCTCACCCCTGAGCTACTTCTCATTCTCTTCTTCAAGAGAACTCTTTATTCTATTGCCAAGAGCCCCACTAACTTAGACATCGGAGTGTCCCTCACCGGAGAAACTTCGATCATGGACATGTTTTGCAGGGTTTGAAGAAGGTGCATCGAAGGTCCTGCCATTCCATCCGGTCCATGGAGGTTTGATGTCAACAGATTGGCATGCCAGGAAGGAGGGAAAGGTGCAGTACCTTGAGCATCAGGAACTGCCGGACCCTCTCTCGCAAAGGAGAGTTCTAAGAAGAAACAACAACTACCATGATGAGGGATAAAGCTCAGAATATATCGACAAGCAGGGGGCGTCCTCCCTCCTAGAGGAACGACCCCCCAGTGGAGAACGATGTCCCACCTCCAACTTTGGTCATGGGACAGTACCAGTTTGAAGCCCTTCTGGACTAGGTTGATGCTCTCACAACCTTAGTTCAGAACATTCAGGAGGCTGCTCTCCAAGCGGGGCACCCACCGGCCATCTCCCGACATAGCTACCAGACGGGGGAAAAGGGGGACCATCGCCGTAGTTCCACCCAACACTCTCTCCGAGATCGACCTTCCTACGAAGGCCAAAGCTCACGGCATCCAAAATAGTTTGATGACCGACGAGCGAGGAAGAGATCCAGGTGATCTCTCTCTGATTCGTTTGAAGATTCTACTCCTCAAGATGTGGGGCCGAGAGAGGCCTGTTGCCGCCAAGATCGCCGTGGCCCGTAGCTGTTGTCAGTGCTGGAATGCACTCCCTTTCGCTACCCAGTGATCCTCTGTTCCTGGACCTCCAAGTTGGGTGCGCTCTCCTTGTCTACCTCGTCGTCCGGTGGACCTGGACCTGCAAGACAGGGGTTAGTGACCCGGGCCGAGATTTCTGACGGGGGCACTCCGACGATCAAGTCAGTGACGATCCAAGGGAACAGATCCTCCTGGTCGGGCCCCTCTTGATGGACTCTGCATTAGGAGGAGTAAAAGATGTGTGTGAAGACGAAAACGTTGTAGGGGGAGAAGATGGCGGGGACAGAGGGGTTCCCTGTTCCTCCGCCTCTCCTTGTATCCCTCGTTTTTCTTCCACTGTGGTAGTGGTGGTGGAGCTTCGCCCTCTTGGTAGAGCTTGCGCTTGTATTGGTGGTGCCATGCCCCTCTTCCTGGTGGGGGTTGCACCTCTCTCTCTCTTTTTTCTTGTTCTGGCTTGTCCCCTATATTTTTTTTGTGTGTTGGGGTTGTTGTGTTACCTTCGAGTTTGTTGCAACCAGGTTACCGTTGGGTGCTTGTCTCGGGATCCCCACCGGGCTGTCAGGCACATGTGGCGGTGTCCCGAGGAGTATTTTCCTGATTCATGATAAGGGGAGTTGTCAGGCGCTCCGACACTCCTCTTGGTCGCCTCATTCCAGGAAACCTGGCAATGCCTTGAATGGTGGGCCGCCGCCCATGGGATTCGAATCTCTCGGTTGGCATCCTCTCTTGAGTGATCCGGGTGGTTGGTGAGGAATGTGGCACCTCGATCAGCGTACTTCCTTCCTTTCTAGTGTAACTGGTGGTTGCAAGTGGTCAGAACGGCCTGGAAGGCGATCTAGTGCAGTCCTCGGGTAGCTCGTCGGCGTTCTGGGCTGGTGAGGACCTCGTCCGAGCTGGAACGGCAGGGCTCGCTCCGACCTAGGCGCTCCGAGCTTGCATGGGCATCTTGGTGGAGGAGGGCAAAGTGCGAGCCCGGTTCGGAGGGTGCGCGCTCGGAGAGGCTCCATGTTGGTGGGTGAGCGCTGAGCTCGACCATGACCACAAGGCTCTAACCTCTGAGGGTCTCGCTCTGGAGGGCAGAAGGCGGACCCGGTCTAGAGGGCGCGCGCTCAAAGAGGCTCCACGTTGGTGGGTGAGCGTTGAGCTCGACCTTGACCACAGGGCACTAACCTCCGAGAGTCTCGCTCTGGAGGGCAGGAGGCGGACCCGATCCAGAGGGTGTGCGCTCGGAGAGGCTCCATGTTGGCGGGTTAGCGCTGAGCTCGACCTCAACCACACGGCACTAACCTTCGAGGGTCTCACTCTGGAGGGCAAGATGCGGACCTAGTCCAGAGGGTGCGCGCTCGGAGAGGCTCCACGTTGGTAGGTGAGCGCTGAGCTCGACCTCGACCATAGGGCACTAACCTCCGAGGGTCTCCATCTGGAGGGCAAGAGGCGGACCCGGTCCAGAGGGCGCACGCTCGGAGAGGCTCCACGTTGGCCAGTGAGCACTGAGCTCGACCTCGACCACAGGGCACTAACCTTCGAGGGTTTCGCTCTGGAGGGCAAGAGGTGGACCCGGTCTAGAGGGCGCGTGCTCGAAGAGGCTCCACATTGGCGGGTGAGCGCTGAGCTCGACCTCGACCACAGGACACTAACCTCCGAGGGTCTCGCTTTGGAGGGTAGGATGTGGCTCCGACCTAGGCATCCCAAGCTTGCGAGCCCGACTTGGCGGAGGACAGAGCTCGGCTCGCTGTCTTGAGGGAGCTTAGCTCAGCTCGATAGTGGAGTCCGGGCTGGAGAGTTGACGCGGCATCTTTTCTTGACATGGCACCTGCCGGTTCCTCCACGTCAGCGATCCCACCACATCATTTGCCCTCCACTCCCGAGACTCGTTAGTGCACGGTGCTCGAGTCGAAGGGAGTAATTGCAGTGCTAACATGGAAAGGCAGAAATCTAGCACGATGATGGCCATGATTGCTGGCACTTCGAGGAATGGCCCTGCGGACCAATGTGGAGATGCCATGTGGCCACGTCCGAGGAGCAGTTAATATTGGCGTAGAATCCAGAGCGGCCGGGATGCCGCTTTCACCGATGGGTAGCACGTGGCGTGAATCCGTTGGTGGAGGGGTCAGATCGGTACGAATCCATCGGGTTATTTCGAAATGAAAGGAGGGCCTTACCCAAAACATCTATTCTTTTGAAATCTCCGTGCCTGCTGCTGCGCCCAAGCTTCATTCTTCCCCATAGTTGCCTCAAGTTTTCTAAGGAACCAGGTCAGTTTTTTCTTCCTTCTCCCCCTGCTAGAATAGGGTTTTTCCTCCGGGTCTGGGGTCTTTTTCAGGTTGAGTCTCCTCTTCCGTCCCCCACTTCTAGTCCTTCATTCTCCTTGTTCTTGAGGATGTCCCGTTTTGGTCCGGGCTTCCACCCCTCCATTGATCAGGGCGAGGCCGGTCCTTCCGAGCGGAGGCCGGCATCTTCTTCTTCTTTTGACGGGGAGGAAGATGCAACTTGCTTCGAGCTCAATAGGAGGCATCCTCCCGGTCCGGTACTCATCAGGGAACCAGGATCCGGTTCTTCTCTCCCTCCTCCTTCTGTTCCTGCTTCTGAGTCCATTCGGTCCACAGGTCCTGGTGGGGTCGCCTCGACGATCACCACCGGGAAACTAGGAACCGTCTGGGATGTCTATGGCATCCCGCCATCTATCCGGCTCATGATCCCTCGTCCGGGGGATCGGGTCACTTCCAGTGGCCCGGGCCATCTTGCTTTTTATGAGGGGACCTTCTCTGAAGGTCTCCGGTTTCCTTTCCACCATTTCTTCCTATCCGTCTTGGACAATTACCGTTTGGTCCCTGCTCAGTTAGTGCCAAACGCCATTAGGGTTATTTTTTCTTTCATTGTGCTCTGCCACCTCCATGGGTTTGTTGCCCGGTTTTTCTTATTCAGGGCCTTCTTCGCCCTGAAGCGCCACCCAATTGAGGATGAGTGGTGGTCCTTATCCTCTCGCCCGAAGGGCATCAAGTTTGAGCTCCTCTATTCCATCAGGGGATAGAAGAGTAAGTTTTTCTTTGTTGAGGTTGAGGGGGTCGACTGGGTCTGGAGCGATCCGAACAAGTCCCCCAACCAAAATTCTATGGTCGATGCGGTTGACCGAGATGATTACAAGCAGCTCCGCACCGCCTAAATTCCTCCTCTCGAGGTCCTGTTATCTGAGCAGAACCTCACCGACTCTAGGGTCGACCCAACGAATGGGTTAGGTGAGTTCGACCTGAACTTTCCTCTTTCTTTTTATTTTCATTTCTTGCGCTACTTCCCATGAACTCTGACTGTTGTGTGACTTGCATGCAAGGTTGATTTTCTCCGAGAATGACCTGCTGGCGATCACTCGAAAAAGGCTGCTGACCGGGCTGGCCAGGGAGCCTTCGTCGAGGCGAGTCCGGGGCGAGAGCACTCCTGTGGTTGCCCCCATTGTGGTGATTGGCCTGAGCTCGGTTGCTCCAGCTGGTCCGAGCTCAGAGGTGGCTCGTGCTGCTCCTGCGCCGGTGGAGAGGGCGGCATCTGCAGCACCGAGGCCAGCCCAGCAGGCCCCTGTTGCGGAGCCCGAAGTAGTGATCCAGGCGAGGGCCGTAGCTGCTACCGCTGCGCCTTGTCATCCCTCGAGTCCGCTTGTCGCCGAGCTTAGGGATGAGGAGGTTCGGGCCACGGTCAGGACCATGATCGAGGCGCCGGCACAACTTCTCAGCCTGCCCCCCGTGGCTTTGTAGTTACCAGGACGAGATCGCCCACTCCGGCAGAAGGTCGAAGGGAGGAGGTGCGACGCCATCTCCCCTTCAAGATGGGGAGAGAAAGCTCGTTCCTCCAGAGCCCCGAGCTGGTTGAGCGCATGATGGACTTCTCGATCCAAACATGCGACCGGCAGGACATGGCTGGGATGCGGCTGACCGACGTCATTAGCACCATCTTCCCCCAGCTCTATTCGGTGAGCTACCTCTTTCTTCTCTCCTTTTTCTCTTTTTTTTCTTTCTTCTTCTTGTTTTTTTTTTTTGAGCTGACCTCTTTTCATGATGCAGATCGATGCTGAGGCCCTCTTCATTAAGGGCCGCTACCAGAGCTGGGAGCGTCTCGAGTGGCAACAGGCTACCGAGATCGAGTCCTTGAAAGCTGACCTGAAGGCGAAGGTCGGGGCAAACGAGACCCTTGAACAGAAGGTCAAGGACCTTGAGGCACAGCTCGCCGACGCCGAGGGACGAGCGAAGAGATTTTTGGAGGCCCGGGACCTGGAGCGGAGCCATGCGAAGAAGGCCGTTGAAGATCTCTCCTCCATGGAGGAGAAACTGAACTGGTATAGTATTGAAGTAGATCGGCACAAGGAGGTCTCCCAAGCTGCCCAAGCGGAGCTGGCAGCTGGGAGGAAGAAACTTGCTGTAGCTGAGAAGGCGGCAGAGGAGGCGGCCAGGTCGGCGGAGGCTACTAGGCTGGAGGCCGCCAAGTCGAGGAAGGTGGTTGTTGAGGCCAAGAAGGGCGCTGAGGATGCCGTCGCAAAATTCAAGGCCTCAGAGGATTTCGTCACCGAAATTTAGCAGATGGCATCGGACTCCTTCTACAAGGGCTTCATGTTTTTGCATGGCCGAGTCGAGGCGCTCGTCCCCGAAGAGAGCCGTAGCCGCCTTAGGTATCCTTCGACCTCAGACGCGGAGCCCATTGAGGAGGTTGCTGCGGAAGCCATGGCCTCAGAGCCTCCGACATCAGTCATGGCTGATCCATCCGAGGTTAGGGCTGCTCAGCCGGAAGCTCCTGAAGGCGGGAATTCTCAGCCTCCGGGCTCAGCAGGGAAACCGGCCGGTGTAGAGTAGGCCTTCCCTTTCTTGCCTTATTTTGTATTTTTGTTTCTTGTACTTATTCAGGGTTACCCGGCATGTCGAGGCCCGCACGGCACTTGTAACTTATGTTCAATCAATGAAACTTGAGTTTCTTTACCATCTGTTTTCTTTGCCTGGCTCTTCCTTTTTTTCCCTCTTTCTTCCACTCCCCTTCTTTCTCTCCTCTCTTTCTTCTTCTTTTTTTTTTTTTGCATATGAGTGGGGAGATCAAAGAGAAGGGCCTCGCCTTGCTTGGCGTTGAGTTATGACACTTGAGAGCTGCTGGGCTCGAAGGTGCTATTGACTGAGAGCCATGCGGCTCGAAGGTCTCTTGGCCGGAGATCTGAGCTCCGATCTTAGGCAGGTGAGTGCTGAGCTCGACCTCGACCATAGGGCACTAACCTCCGAGGGTCTCACTCTGGAGGGCAAGAGACAGACCCGGTCCAGAGGGCGTGCACTCGGAGAGGCTCAACGTTGGTGGGTGAGCGTTGAGCTCAACCTCGACCACAGGGCACTAACCTTCGAGGGTCTCACTTTGGAGGGCAGGATGCGGCTCCGTCCTAGGCATCCCGAGATTGCGGGCCCGACCTGGCGGAGGACAGAGCTTGGCTCGCTGTCTTGAGGGAACTCAGCTCAGCTCGGTAGTGGAGTCCAGGCTGGACAGTTGACATGGCGTCCGATGCGGCGTCTTTTCTTGACGTGGCACCTACCGGTTCCTCCATGTCAGCAATCCCACCACATCAAGGCCCATCACAGTTATGAAGAAAAATTTAAGACACTCGAGGTGCAGATCACGAGGCTCCACGATCCGTAGAGAGATGGGGAGCGCGCAACCTATGACTCTCGGCCTCCATTCACCTCCAGGATAATGGAGGAAATCATCCCACAACATTTTAAGGTCCCTCAGATGGAACTATACGATGGGACTACTGACCCCCTGGATCATCTCGACAGTTTCAAAGCCCATATGATGATCTAAGGAGCCTCTGATGCATTGTACTGTTTGGCTTTTTGCGCCATCCTAAAGAAAATAGCTCGAATGTGGTACTCGAGCATCCGTCTAGGTACCATCGACTCCTTCTTTGAGTTAAAAAAATTGTTTGTCTTACATTTCAGGACTTGCTAGAAGATGCCCCGGAATACGGACAGCTTATTTTTCCTTCACAAAAATGAGGGAGAGAGCCTCAAGGACTACATCACGAGATTCATCATGGCCTCCCTCGAGATTCCAGATCTTAACGAGTATGTGGCCATGTCCGTTCTGAAAAAGGGGCTCTGGTCGTCCAGGCTCACATTCTCTCTGGACAAAAGGTTCCCTACAAGCTATGTTGAACTCCTGACAAGGGCTCAGAAATATATCGACGCCGAAGAACAAGCAGCTAATCGGCGTCTAATCGAAGGGAGACCTATCCCCAAGAAGAAGAACGTCAAAGGGCCAAATTCATCTGCTCCCTCCAGCAACGGCGATTCTACTCAACGGCGAAGCCCCAAGCCCAAAACACTGGGCAGAATGTTTGATTCATACCTCCCCTGAACCTCCCAAGGGAAAGGATCCTGATGGAGATAGAAAGGAGAACTATCTCCAACGACCACGCCCTATGAGATCGTTCTCTTCTGCAAGAAATAGAAGCAAGTATTGCCGATTCCATAGGGATCATGGTCATAATACCGAAGATTGCATCCAACTGAAGGACGCAATAGAGGACCTCATCAAGAGGGGGTACCTTGGAAGGTATATCGGACATCCAGAATCTCGACTTGAAGCCGCCGCCCCTCAACGGGCTATAGAGGAAGCTGAACTCCCTCACCAAAGGCCCACCGATGGAAGAGTGGGCATGCTACACCGACCGACCAATTGGAGGAGAGCCAAAGAAGATACTTCTAAAAGGCTCAGGAACAACAACTCTGTATACTTCTTCGATGATGACCTCCAGGGAGTTCAGTTCTTCCATGATGACTCCATTGTAATCTCGGCCGTTGTGGCCAATTATGATGTAAAAAGAATTTTAATAGATAATGGGAGCTTCGTGGATGTTTTACTGTATAATGCATTCTTCGAGATCTTTCGTACCTCTGATTAGGTTCGGAGGACACCAAGTTGTAGTCGAAGGAGAAATAACGCTGCCAGTAACCCTCGGCACGGAGCCCTATCAGAAGATGTTCTCGATCAATTTTGTCATGGTCCGAACTCCATCGGCTTACAATGCAATCTTGGGATATCCTGCCTTGAACAAGTTCAAGGTCGCAGTGTCCACATATCATCTCTTGGTATATTTTCTCACCAGAAATGGGATCAGGAAAGAGAGAGGAGGTCAAAGGGCCGCCCGTCAATGCCTGATGATACAAGACAAACAGGTGGCTGATCTCATAACCTTGGATCAACTAGACCCAAGAGACTTGACTGAGAATTCAGGGGAACCGTTAGAGAGGACTGTCTCGGTGCCCTTGACCGAAGACGACCCCACCAGAATGGTGCAGATCGGAAGCCTACTTGATGAAGGAACGAAGGCAGCGCATATTCAATTCCTCCGATGTAACCCCGATGTCTTCGCCTGGTTGACTTCTGACATGTTAGGGATTCCTGCCAAAGTAATCACTCATCGGCTGGAAGTTGCTCCTAGCTATAAACCAGTTCGATAGAAGAAGAGGAGCTTCACCCCTGAAAGGCAAAGGACGATAGATGAAGAGGTAGATAAGTTCCTCAAAGCTGGATTCATCAGGGAGGTACATTATCCCGAATGCCTGGCTAATGTCGTGATGGTAAGGAAGGCCTATGGCAAGTGGAGGATCTGTGTCAATTACATGGATCTCAACAAAGCCTGTCCGAAGGATAGCATCCCCCTACCAGAAATAGACTAATTGATTGATGCCACTACCGGCCATCAGTTACTAAGCTTTATGGATGCCTTTTCTGGCTACAACCAGATACAAATGAATCCTGAGGATGAAGACAAGACTTCCTTCATAACGGAGAAAGGGTTGTATTGCTACAGGATGATGCCATTTAGTCTGAAGAATGCTAGAGCTACATTTCAAAGACTGGTCAACAAGGTGTTCGAGAAGCAATTTGAAAAAAATATGGAGGCATATGTTGACGACATGATCGTAAAGAGCCTCCTCAAAGAAGATCACATCGGAGACTTAGAGAAATCTTTCGACGCCCTATGATGCCACCGGATGAAGCTGAACCCAGCCAAATGCCTCTTCGGGGTGACCTCTGGCAAGTTCCTGAGATTTCTTGTTACCAAATGGAGGAAAGAAGCCAATCCTGAGAAGATACAAGCACTCTGAAGCATGAGACACCCCTCATGTAAGAAGGAGGTGCAGGAGTTAACTGGGAGAATAGCTTCTTTGAGCCGATTCATTTCCCGGTCGGCTGAAAGGTGTCTTCCCTTCTTTAAAGTCCTCCGTCGATCGCAAAACTTTGACTGGTCTGAAGACTGTCGCCTCGCCTTCGAAGAGCTGAAGAAGTACTTAGAGAGCCCTCCTTTACTTTCGAAGCCTCAGGAGGGAGAAGCTCTTTACTTGTACCTCGCTGCCTCGGACGAAGCGATTAGTTCGGTCCTTGTTTGGAAGGAAGACAACGGCCTCCAAAGGCTGATATACTACATCAGCAAGGTCCTGCATGATGCAGAAGTGAGATATCCCGGAATGCAAAAGCTTGTGTACTCCCTGGTGGTTGCAATGAAATGATTGTGACCGTACTTTCAGTCTCACTTAGTCATTGTCTTGACAGACCGGCCCTTGAAGTCCAGACACTTCAGGAAGGATAGCTAAGTGAGCCGTGAAACTTAGAGTGTTCGATATCAGCTTCCAGCCCAGGACGGCGGTGAAAGCACAGGTGCTGGCTGACTTTATAGCCGAATGCACGTGGGGCCCACAAAGTGACTTGCAACAAGCCGAAGAAGATAAGGCCATCCAAAGTGATTCGGAGTCTATGTGGTTACTCCGCGTAGACGGGGCTTCAAACTCGACAGGATGCGGAGCGGGCCTCATATTGGCTGGCCCAGAAGGGCCCACTATAGAATACGTCCTGCGCTTTTCTTTCTATGCTTCCAATAACCAGGCCGAATACGAAGCCCTTCTTGCTAGACTCCGAATCGCCAAGAACTTAGGGGTTCGGAAGATCCGATTTTTTTCAGACTCCCAGCTGGTGGTAAACCAAGTAAAAGGCAAGTTTGAATCACGAGATCCAGCCATGATCCGGTATCTGGAGAAAGTGCAAGACTTGGCATCGCAGCTTGATTCCTTTGAAATCGCCTATGTCCCACGGATGGAGAACTCCTGAGTCGACACCCTATCCAGACTCACCACCACCATCCCATATTTTCTTGGTCGCACCTTCACAGAGTACCTTGAATCTCCAAGCATAACGGAAGAAGCGCAAGGGGTGCACCAGGTTGAGTACGAACCAAGTTGGATGGATCATATTCTTAAGTTCCTAAATGAGGGCACTCTGCCCGAGGTAAGACCGAGGCCAAGCAAGTCCGTTGGATGGCATCCCAATACATCGTCTTGGACGGAACATTGTATAAGAGATCCTTCACTCAACCTTTGCTGAAGTGCCTGGGGTCCACAGACACTGACTACGCCCTGAGGGAAGTGCACGAGGGTATATGTGGAGTTCACTTGGGAGGAAGATCTCTAGTATACAAAATTATACGTCAAGGATATTATTAGCCGATGATTCAGAAGGATTCTATAGATTTCGTCCGAAGATGTGATCAGTGCCAGAGGTACGCCAATATTCAAAGATGGCCCGTAAGCTAGCTTACCCAGTTAACGGCACCATGGCCCTTTGCTTAGTGGGGCATGGACATCCTTGGTCCATTTCTGTCGGTGTCCGGGCAACGTAAATTCCTCGTCATAGCCATCGACTACTTCACAAAGTGGGTCGAAGCTGAAGCCTTGGCATGTATCACTGAAGGAAAAATTGAAGGTTTTGTTAGGAACTCCATCATTTTTTGATTTGGGATTCCACATGCCATAGTCATTGACAACAGGAGACAATTTGATAATCCCAAGTTCAGAAATTTCTATTATGCCCAGTACCATATACTCCATAGATTGGCCTCCATTAGCCATCCCCAAGCCAACGGAGAAGTCGAAGTCACGAATCGGATCATTCTCCACGGTCTGAAGACTCGACTGAATGATGCCAAAGGGCTATGGGCCGAAGAGCTGAATTCAGTCCTCTGGGCATATCGGACCACTCCTAAAATGGCAACTAGCGAATCTCCCTTCTATTTGGCTTATGGAACAGAAGTAATTTTTCCTATGGAGGTTACCTTGCGATCCTTAAGGATCGACCAATACAAGAAGCCTGAGAACTCGAAGCGCTGAAGAATAGATCTGGACTTGCTACAAGGTACCAGGCTTTCCACTCAGATGAAGATGGCAGTATATGAGTATAGAGTCGCCAAATATTACAACTTTAGGGTGAGGGAACAAACTTTCCGACCCGAAGATCTAGTACTGCAGAAGTCCGAAGTGTCCAAGCCATCGAAACAGGACAAGCTCTCTCTTAATTGGGAAGGCCCCTATCGAATCAAGGAAGTCATACATCTAGGGATGTATTGACTCGAGACCCTAGCTGGTGTTGTGCTATCTCGGTCTTGGAATATAGAAAATCTTTGCAAGTACTATCAATACAAATTTCCACCGAGGAAGATTTCAAAAAAAAAATTTTTGATTGAAGATGAGTCTGGTCAACCTGTCTTATTACCAATCAACGATACAAGGAGGGTCTTAGTGACTCATCCAATGAAATCAACAAAAGCACAAAGGTGGGTCCGATCCACCTGCCTTATCGGTATGTTCGACGAGCATAAAGGATGGTCCAACCAGGCCACCTTATGATCAATAATTAAAGGTGCAGGGATGGTTTACGTAACCTACCCTATGGTAAATCCGTAAATGCATCGAGGTGGACCTAATCAGCCTGCCTTAACATCAGACAAAAGCATAAAGGTGGGTATGATCCACCTGCCTTATCGGTATGTCCGACGAGCACAAAGGATGGTCCAACTAAGCCACCTTATGATCAACAATCAAAGGTGTATGGATGGTTTACATAACCTACCATACGGTAAATCCGCAGACGCACCGAGATAGGCCTAATCAGCTTACCTTAACATCAGATAAAAGTGCAAAGGTGGATCTGATCCACCCGTCTTATTGGTATGTCTGACGAGTGCAAAGGATGGTCGAACCAGGCCACCTTATGATCAACAATCAAAGGTGCAGGGATGATTTATGTAACCTACCCTACGGTAAATTCACAGACGCACCGAGATGGGCCTAGTCGCTTGCCTTAACATCAATTGAAGGCACATGGATGGTCTATGTGACCTTCCTTACGGTAAATCCATAGACATGTCGACGTGGGTCCAAATAACTCACTCTGTTATCAACGGATGTCACAGGAACGGTCCAATTGACCTATCCCAGCAACAAATCCGATCCAAATGAACGGATGGACCTTTCCACCACCTGCTATGCCGAAAAGTTCACACTTAACACCCTTTTGGATTATGTCAGTCCAACCAAAGAGAATCTTCATTCATTACTAGAAAAATTGTACACAATAAAAAGAGAGGGGAAAAGAAGAACATATATGTAACAAGTCATTTTTCATCAGCGGGCCCAGCAGTGAGAACAGAAACGGGGACCTCCGAAGGGGCTGGTGATTCTTCCGTCGAACCCACCGATTCGTTAGTTGAAGGAAGGTTCAATTTTGGATGGGCCTTCCTGTTCTCCTTTAGGCAATCCTAGCGACCAGCGAGATAACCGTCTACCCTAGCCTTATGCATCTCATCTTTGAAGGCTTGGGATCTTTTGTAGACTTCAACAGCCTGAAGAGTATTCCTCCCCGCCCGCTTCGCTCTTTGATGAATCGATAGGATGTCCGCCTCCAGCTGGATAACCTTACTTATCAATTCGACCTTTTGGGCCGCTTCTTCTTTGACTCTCCGAAGACTGTCTTTTAACAATACTTCTCCAGAGATCACCTTCTTTCTCATCTTCTGTAGCTTCAATACTACTTTGGCTGCGTACCCCTCGAGCGTCCTTAGTTCCCTTTCCAAGGAACTATTTGCAACGATAGTTTCGTCCGCCTTTTTCACGATCGCCCCTCTCTCGACTACAGCCGAAGCCAACTAGTCCCGAAGGCTCTCACCGAAGATGACTGACTCGCAAACGCCCTTCTCTAATAGAGAGACATCCTGAGCAACCTGGCAGACACGAGCACACATAAAATCTGTTCAACTGTAGTTGATATGCATGCGACACTTATGTCAATACTTACTTACAGAACCCTGGGGAGGATGAAGGAGAAGGGATCCCTCGACCCTTGCACCACGGTCTCCTCTATGTCCCTTTGAGGGACGGTCGAAGACCCTCTTGGCCCCATGCTGTTGGGGCCCGTGCCGGCGGCAGGGACATTGCTGTCCCTCAACTCATTTATTTTGGAGACCCGATGTTCAGGTTTAGGATTCTCGTCTGCAAGGGGAGTCTTACCCTTGGCCTGAGGGCTTCGCTCCCTAAATAACCCCGCTGCGGCAGGCATCGCTGAACTCCCGGAAGGAGAGGCTTGAGCCCTCTCCAGGGAAGATTCTACATCGATTGGAGCCCTACTTCCAGCTGGGACTTGTGGGAGTGCCAAGACATAGGTCCGCCTTCGGTCGAATCACCTCACTGGAGTGCTTGATGCTCCATCCTTTTTTGCCGCCCGTTGGAATTTTGTGGCATTCACCCTCATGGTTTGAAAGAACTGTAGGGACCGACTAGAGGAGGAAAATCGCTCAGGGGGGCAGCAACGCCAAAGGCTCGAAAGAGTCCCACCTTCAAAGGTACCAAATCTATTATATATGGATTACTAATGGCCTAGATTGACTGCCCATGATCCGAGCTATCCCCCAATCGTGCCTCGTGCACCTATCCTGGATGGTAAACCCCTGGGTCCATGAAAAGTTGGACCCAAAAGATCCAAAAGTGGTGACTGACCTGATTCCGACACATGCAGCCTTAATGACCTTGAGGGTTACGGTCCCATGATTTGGACAATAACTACTCCACCAATAATAATTGGATAGCCGGCAGAGACAAAGCGATGCATTGATGGGTGAATTAATATCCCGAGATTCCTTAATCATGGATTTGAATATTAAGGAACCTGACCCGTGAACAGAAAAATGGTGATCTGATTGAAGGCTAGAGCAATTGCTTCGTCTTCAAGGCTAATGGTGTCATTAGGGCCAGACTTGAGGATTCCTACTTCAAAAAATCATCCAAAGATTTCATGTGCAAAAAAAAAAAAAAACTCAAGCAAAAGGAAGGAAAGGTGTATTTTTATTAATATCCCTATAAACTGAGTTACAAAAAAAAAAGGAAAAGAGAAGAAGAAAAGGGATAATAGGACAGGAAGATTTAAAGATCGGCCGCCAGCCCCTTTCCAGATCGATGGGTGATATTAGGCCCCCGTGGAGTGCTCGGAGAGGCTTTGGGTTCTGCCATCGTTTCCTCTGACTCCGACCCCTCATCGAAACCAGGCTCGTCCTCTTCCCCGGGGTACGGAACAGAAGGCCTTATATTTTTCAGCCCCCTTAGGTGGTAGAAGCGGAAGGCGTTGTTTGTATTATTGTGAAACCCATAGTGGTAAGAGTCCAAGACGACCTTGGCAACCTCATCTTTAAAGGCTTGCGATGCCAGGAACTTATGTTGACCCTGGGATTGATTTTGATGATTACAAAATATTGATGAATGATTATGTTACTAATTATCCTTGTAAAGATTGTTTTTGTAGAGTATCATAGGTTTAGAAGATATTTGAAGTAGTTTGAAAGAAGTTTGGAGAAGTTTGAAAGCATTTGAAGAAGTTCAGCTCGAGTCGACTCTTTTAGAATGGCAGAACTGTAATTATTTAGTAGAGCTGACTCCAGAATGGTAGAACTGTAATTATTCTGAAAGTTCTTTTATTTGGGTTATCTGAGACTTTGAGCCGACTCATGGACCTCGAGTAGCTCGAGTGACGGGTTTTGGCACTCCAACGGTTAGTTGCAGAAATTGTTTTTCTTCATTCCAACGATTCCAAATGGTCAAATTTCGATTTCCAAGACACTCCAACGATTAATACAACATGGGAACATTTTCAAAATATATATATGATGGATCAAATTCAAAAGAAAAGAAGAGAGGAAGGAATGAATTAGTTTTGGAGTTAGAGAAGAAAAAGTGAACTTCAAAGGAATATCTTTTAGAGAATCAAGTGAGCTTTATTTTCCACACTCAAGAAGGATTCAAGATCAATCTACTATAACTCTTGAGGCATCTCTTGAAGAAGAGGAAAAGCTTTGAAGAGCACATCTTGAAGCCTTAGAGCTACATCAATACGAGGTAAAGCGGCAACCATCTACTCTTTGGGAGTTTGTATTTTATGTTGCATTGTTTGCTTATTTTAATTTTGTTTGGGTTTTTGGTTAGCCCGTTGCAAAACCAAGTTGGGTTCTTGGTGATCCCGGTATAAAACCAAGAGTGGGTTTTGGTGAGCCCGTGTAAAACCAAGTTTTGGTTCTTAGTGGTCCTAGTGTAAAACCAAGAGTGGATTTCTTTGGTGAACCCGGTGTAAAAATCAAAGGAAGTTGGGTTTGGATGTTGATCTCGGTAAAACAATTCGACTGTATTCTAGAAAGAATATAGTAAAAATCCTAAGTGGTATCTTGGATAGTGGACGTAGGAGCTGGGTTGCTTCGAACCACTATAAATTATGATATTTATGATTGTTTTGTTTGAGCTCATTTACTTGCTTCCGCATTGCATTATTCATCACAACACTAAAAGAATTTTAGCTTGCATATACTTGCTAAAGTTTTTATAATCCCAATTCACCCTCCTCTTGGGAAGCCACCTGGACAATAACTTAGGGATGGCCTCCACCGCCTCCCTCTTGGCCAATTGCATCGCCGTAACCGTTGCTGTGGCTCGAGCGTTTGTCTCTCCTAGCTGTCTCGAGGGTTTGTACTCTCCTTTCCAAGTGGGCCATTTCTTTGGCCCAGAAAGAATCGTCGACGCTCCCATCGACCCTAGTGCTTGGCTCCCCCTCCAGTCCCATGACGGCGACCCGCTTTCAAGACATTTCTCGGAGGTCTTTAAGGCTGAATTTCATCTATATGGAATAAAGAAGTGGAAGGGAAAGGGCAACTCCAAAGCGAAGGGATCGCTTTTCTACTGCTTGAAAAACTTCCAGAGGCAAGAAAGATGAACCCTATTTAATTGCCTGGAGCCTCATCATTCGCGCTCATAGAGGATGTGTCCCACGTCTCACTACCAGCCAACTGAGAAACGCCATGTGTTAAAGTGACACTTCGAACCTGGAGCAACATTTTTGAAGTCGATATGAAATCAACGATCATCTTCGAGAAAAGAAAAGTTGGCAATTCCCAAGTAGCACGAAGGCGCAGCCATCTAAAGGTCAGCACCTTCGGTATTAATAATGGAAAGCGCACGCACATCGACTCGCCGTCTTCCTTTTGGGTGCCAATGACAGCATGACACCTGCCCTCCACACAACTATCAAATCAAGGGAGTAGTTATGGCAAATGATTGACCCGAAGATTTGCCATCATTAGTCGTGCCTTTCTTACCAGCAAACGACAAATCATTAACACTCCCACCTCTCGAAGTGGATAATTGCTTTGTTAACTAGGAGTGTGGGACAACAGTTGGAGTACGCCTGCTCAACTAAGGCTAACCCCCGGTTCAGAGGTCTGGTCGGGTCTCTCTTGAACCAGGCATCGATGCTAGAAGAATCGGAGATGACCCAACCATATTAGGGCACCCTTCCAGGGTCAATCTTCGGCCTAGGCCGAAGATACTGCCCCCAAAGCTCATCTTTCAGTTGCTCACCTCCATGACCAGTTGATCCGAAGAAGACTGGTCTGAAGAAGGTGAATTCGAAGAAGGTCAGTCTGAAGAAGACGACCACTTTATTTCTCCAATTGTTCAAAAGAAGTCAAGTACGAAGCGAGCAACCTAGCCCACTCTGAGAAGGAAGCTCCGATACGAGTGGTCGAGATGTCTTTGGCCTACTCGAAAGAAACTCCGAAAAAGGTAGCTCCGATGCGAGTGGTTGAGATGTCTTCGGCCTACTCCAAAGAGATTCCGAAGAAGGTAGCTCCGATGCGAGTGGTTGAGGTGTCTTCGACCTACTCCGAAGAGATTAGGTACGGGATAATCAACTAGCTCGACTTCGGCCCTCGCTGGAGACTAAAACAAAATAAGGAATCATCTGAAGCTGAACTCTTAGTTTGGTTAGGACATCAAAGCTTAAATCGGAGGAATATGCAAGAACTCATGCAGGAATATATTTAGTCCCACATCGACTATATATTAGATAGATCTTACAGGCATATATTTGGTTTCATATTGGTTATGTATTAGATAAATCTTGGATATTTATATAGAATTAAAGAATCTAAACAATACCTTTCAAATGTTAACAAGCCATATTATCTAATGCTGCTGATCAGCTCGTCTGGAAGGTAGAGGAATCGGAAACTATCTCGATAGCTGCCCTCTATGGAAGTTAAATGTTCTCTATAATTGAGTCTTATGAATAAGTGTACGTAGTACTTGCGGGAACTTAAACAGGAGGCTTGGATGCAATTTAGGTGGATGCGTATTCTGTAATGATCATGCGGAAAGAGTGGATCATATCTCCATAATTGCTTCTTTTTTTTTTTAATAAAATAAAAGGGTAGGGGGGAATATCCTCCAGTGTAGCTCTTTCATCGGGTTCCCAGTCTGTTAGACGATTGTTCGATGCGGGCCGTAATTTTTTTCGCATACCCTCCATCAGTCTAATCCCACTACAGCACTGGAGTATCAGCCACTCCGTACTCTTGACCAGAAAGAGGTGGAGCCACGTTTTTGCCAACCGTGCTATCACTGTAGCGGTAATAATTGCTCTTTAATCCAAGTAACATGCGCTGTATTTTGCTTTTTATTTCGCGTTGTTTCTCTGAGTTTTGGTCAAGATGGGGATTGAATTTGATATACAGATATCTCCATCTAGCTGTTGATCGACATGCTTATAGCGGCTGGTATTGGGCTTGTTCGAAGGAAAGGAATACATTAGTGTTCCTAAACAAATCTTCTTCACCTTCAACTATTGTTTCCTTGACACACAACCTTCTAAACGATTGCTCTCTCCTTTGCAGCAGTAAAGAGTTAATAGATTTCACCCACACTTCTCCAATACTTGGATGTTTGTTTCTTCTTATTTAATCTTATCTGTTGGTTGTCTAACTCTGACTTACCTTCTCTGTACATATGCAATCTATGATTTTTTTTCTTTCCTTTGCAATGAATTCAGGTGGTGTCGCCTCCCTTGCATCAAGAAAGAAAAAAAAAAAAAAAACAGAGAAGAGAAGTAAAGAAAGGAAAACAAAGTTTCCAGTTAAGATATTGCTTGCTTCTCTCCTGTGGCAATATCTTGCCTGCCTTGCATTAGTTGATAAGACTTTTGTAAGCAAGTTTATTGATTTGTAACAATTTTGTTTGTTTGGCTGTTAACTTTGCGTGCAGGGAGTCCCGGTAAGGCCAGTCAAGGGTGCAGTGGTATTTAATTTGTTTTGTCTCAGCGAATCCTCCGTATCAGTTGTGCATGAATTGGTGAACATGTATATATAGATCATTTGCTTGGTGGAAAAGGTATATTTATTGTTTATGTAGCTTGATTTAGTTAGACCCGGAAGCAGGTTTATGATCAGAAACATTAGTCTTGAAATGAATTATTAGATATATATGAAATAGTTTCATATCGTAGTACATTGAGACCTGTTGCCATTAAATCATCCACCGTTGGGTTACGACAGTGCTTGAGGGTCTTTCGACCTTCTCTGCTGAGAATGGAGAGTTATTTTTAGGTGCTCTACTATGGGGACCTACAAGAACAGTCTTTTGACCGGTGGTAACTGATCAAGTCAGTGAGAAAGATAAGATGGGCTGTAACAGCTGCAGCTTAGAAGCAAGAAAGATGACTGAGTGAGCATGAGAGTGATAGAAATGAGTTCCTATCATGTCATGTATTTCACCGGGGATCATTTCTTACCGATTTATAAAGTTATACGAAGTAACATAATGCTGTTAGAGAGGTGACATCCTTTGATAAATATAACATATTCTGATAGGATGTTGGGATCTTGTTTCCTGGAATCCTTTCTGTTGGCATCTTTTCTGTTAGGATAACTGATTCTGTTGGGATATTGTTTCCTACGAATTTGTCCATCATGATTCTATTTGCCACTATCGCTGCTGGGACAGTTGAGACAACCAGGATCAGCTATTGTCACTTACTGGATATCATTGACGCCGAGTATTGGGACAAATTATGCATTGCCATAAGAGAGGAAACCTTGCTGAGAGAGAAGGGGGCCTTGGTATTTGCAATCTAGTGCATCTGACTAAGTTTGGGAGTTAGTCAGGTTCGAGTTAGTACTCGATGGATATGCATGAAGAAATGTTAGTCGAACCCGATTGTATTTTTTCTTTTAGTGCAATGTGTCGGAGATAGTCGGTATAGTGACCGATTTGATCATCTTTTACTTAGTCGATTGTTGATGAGTCAATAATCATAGTCGTCTCTTTCTCGATTAGTGATCTAGTTACCATATCCTTCTTAATCAGTAATGCAGTCAGTGGTGCGATTGCTCCTTGATTATCCGATAGACGACTTTGTCTTAATCGATGGTCTAATGGATATCTTGAGACCGAGTAACTAGTTGCTATAATAATACCTATTCAAGATTTGTAAGCAATCAGAAAGCATGTCTTCTTTCTTACCCTCCTTTATTTTTCTCTTTTTTTATTAGGTACATCCCCTGTTAGTCAGTCGTACATTAGTAAAATCTAATTGTTTTATCTGAGCATAGGCTTAGTTATTACTTCAAGGGATGGCATTTTTAGGATGACTTTGTTAGTACTTAAAAGTTTGATTTTCTTGAAATACCTCCTCTTCTAAAAATAAGGTATGGTAAGCAAAATATATCTTTATGGGGTGTTAATTATCGTGCTTCGTTGTGATTTCGTAGTGGTGCTAAGATCAAGTGCATCTAGAGTAAAATGAGAAAAAAATTATCATGAAACAATTATTTATTTGTTATGTTTTCATGATCACGTGCATTCCCTGCTTTTATTAGTGTATAAACAGTAATTTTGTTCATTCCATGATTTTTTTGTTTCTAATAGAAGTTTTGTGTTCTCTTTCAGCAAATTCTATGATAAATTAGAAAATCAACTTCTTTTTTTTTTGGTACATGAAATCAATGATGGTGATTCGGTATAGATCTCATATTTCATATAACCAATATCTTGCCTCGGGTCCATCCTGTTTATACATGAGCATCACTATTTTTTTTTAGTCAGTTGGTGTATTCAACAAATAGATCTACAGTGAATACAATCCAGAAAGTCAGAAAGAATAAAATCTCGAAGCAGCCCTGGGGCATCCCCAAATGGGTCCACAAAACCTTACCCGAGTGGTAAGCAACAAAAGAGGCAACCCAATCAGCTGCTGAGTTGGCCTCACGATATACATGTCTAAATTTAGTAGCTAAGCATCCCTATAACAGAAATACCGCGCAGTCGAGGATGCACCAGAGGTGTCCTCATAGCCTTCTAAATCCAGAAAATGACAGTAGCAGAGTCACCCTCAATAATGAGGTACTCCGCCCGTAAGATCCTCATCGCATACAAGATACTAGCCCACGCATCCTGAAGCTCCGTAGCTGGTACAGTTAGAGCAAAAAGGTGGCATCCTCTTGTCACCACCAGATGGAGGCCCAGACCACGAATAACAAAGCTGGCTCTGCCATCATCTGGCGATGACGGGAGGATGCCACCTTTTTGACCACGAATAACAAAGCTGGCTCTGCCATCATCATCCATGACACTCCTATCAAAATTGACTTTGTAGAACCTCGGAGATGGGGGTTCTTAAAAGATGAAAACCCGGCAGGGTGCTCGAGGAACATAATAGAAGCCCTAGATCTCGAAGGTAACCATAGTCAACGAGAGAAAATCCTGTGCATGGATATGCGCTCTCTCCAGGACAAGTCTGGCCGAAGGTCTACCATAGTCAAAAGCAAAAGCATTCCTGGTAAGCCACATATGATATGCTATGTATGCAAGCAAGATACGGAAAGGATGCGTAGAAGTCGGTCGAATAAGGTCTAGAAAAGTATCAACATGATCTACCACCTGAGTAAAAATGATATCGAAATCAACTAGCCTCCAAACTAGAGAAGCCCGTGAACATAAGAATAGAGCATGCTCCATCGTCTCACCCTCCTCCCTACAGGTTGGGTAGACAGAAGGCACATACAACCCTTTAGAGATGAGGAATGATCTGGTAGGTAACCGTCTCCATGCCACTTTCCACAGGAATAAGCTGACTCTTGGATGAACCTCCAACCTCCAAATCCATCCCAAGTCAAGACTCCTCTGGGAAGCCTGAGAATATAAGGGGTACAAATCAGACATAACCTCTCCAGGGGTAGATGAGGATCTCCAAACTTTGATATCAGCAGAAGCATAAACTAGCAGCAAGATAGATAAAACCCGCGCGCCTAGAATATCCCTAAAATAAAGAACAACCAATACCTAGTTCCATCAAGTTCCTGCCATGGTGAAAAGGTGAGGAATAGCAAGGGACTCAGAAATGTCAGTAGAGATGAAAGTTGGCTATTTAGCCAGAGGAAGATCCACGATCCAGGGGTTTGACATAAAGATGATGGATCGGCCATCACCCAGTAACCATCTCATATGTGAGAGACATCGAGGGTTCTAGCCATCATCTCTCTCCAAATAGCGGAGCAGTATCGACCAACCCGCACTACCTCCCCATGAGAAATCTGATCATACTTAGCTTTCATCATGGAAGACCATAAGCAATCAGGACAAAGTAAGAATTTGACAATATGTTTGGCGAGCATGGCCTCCTGCCTAAGAACAAGAGAGTAGATACCAAGACCCCCTTCCTAACTGGCCGGCACACCACTTGCCAATTGAGGAGGTGGACCCCCCGACCTCCAGAGCCAGGATCTCAAAGGAAGACACGAATGACTTACTCCACTTTACGAACCATCCGGGCGGATGTATTTGATGATGTGCAGGAGTTTTTTTCTTCTGGTCAGATACCTGACTCTTGGAAACAGACCTGTATTACTCTTATCCCTAAGAGACAGGATGCTTGTGAGTCGGTCCACTTCAGGCCTATCAGTTTGTGCAACACCTTATACAAAATCTGTGCCAAGTTCATGGTCAACAAAATAAAGCTTATTCTTTCGTATATAATTCCTTTTGAGTAGGGGGCTTTTGTGGGGGGCCGGTCCATTTCTGATAATGTTCTTATTGCCCAGAAGTTCATGCATGATTTGTGGAAAGCTTCTATTCGTCCCAGTATGATGGCTATTAAATTGGATATGGAGCGGGCTTATGATTGCTTGCATTGATGGTTTTTGGAGAAGTTCTTGGTGGATCTCTCGGATCTTGGCTTATGTGGTCAGTCTCTCCTATGGAATTCTAATTAATAGCACACTTCGAAGTTCTTCTGTTCTAATGTTGGCCTTCATCAAGGTTGCCCACTCTTCCCATACTTGTTTATTATTTGTGCCGATGCTTTGTCTCGAGGTTTGTGGGTTGCCGCTCAGGGGACGAAGATCATCTCGTATGTTCATGTTCCTGGAGCCCCCCTATCTCGCATCTATTATTTGCAGATGATTATTTGCTCATGGGGAGATCCATTGCTGCTTGCACATGAGGGTTCAGGAGTATCCTGAAGGACTACTGCTTATCTTCGAGTCAGAGAGTCAATTTTTTTAAATCGGAAGTCCATTTCAGTCCGAAGACTCAAGCCTGGCTTCGGCATCTAACTTGGGATATTCTTGGTTTTGTGGAGCATGGGGGTGCGTTTCTGTATCCGGGTCTTCTGATTATAGGGGTTAGGTTACTTAAGGTTGACTGTGGCCAGATGGTTAAGGCGATCCAGGAGAGGGTAGAAAGATGATAGAGAACAGCCCTTTCCCTTATGGACAGGGTCATCTTGATCAGGTGTATTCTCTCATCCTTATCGATCTACATGCTTTTCAATGCAGTCATCCTAATACCTATGAGCAACACTGTAATATTGGATTACGTTCACCAAAAGCTGCTGCTACCTACTTTATTAGTTGGGGCTGCAACTCGGGAAGGTTAGGTTGGCTTGAGGGCAAAATCTAATCCACCCAAATCACCATATTATCTACCATGTGCGCATGTATATAAACAAAAATATAACCAATATTACAGTGATTTTTTTTTTTTTGAAGATAAAAAAGAGGTTGATAAAGCAACCACCTCTCTTTTATTTCAACAAGTATTTACAATTGAAAGCTAAGGGAGAGTGTGTTACAAAAGATTGAGAAGTAAAAAAACCGGGAGATCTGAAGTCAGATCATAGGAGAAGTACAAGATAGTTAGTATAATGAACAGAGATTGGCTCAAGGAGTGGACAGAGGATAGATGAGTTGCTTTCAATTCTCTAAAACCTCATTCAAATCTAGATCCAAAGAAGGAACCTAATAGCAACCTCGCCATGTGCACTCTCTTCTGCAAACTTATTAGCTTATTCCAGATCATTGAAAATTCAGCGATCATCTTGAAGTGGTAAAGACTGGACAAGAACGAGAACAAATGCAAGGCTTCTTTTGGCAATCGTAATGGTCGAGGCACTCTTGTTGAGAAACATAATCAGCATGTTCTTTTCTTTCTAGCAAGTCCAGGATACGACACCGATCAGTATCAGAATAACTTTGTGAGCTGGCTTTAATTAAGAAAATTCTCTTTATCCAATCCAGACACAAAGTTTCAAAGGTACCGTGTGAATGTAAAGCTCTTAAGCAATTGCCATATCGATTTCCAGATGGTGGTGAAGAAGTCGCAGTCAGGAAAAAAAAAAAAAAATGATCCACCAAGTCAATAGGGTGTTTGCTTGACACAACCTCCTGGATGCTTTCCAAGTTTCCTTCCAATGGCATGCTTGACATCGAGCCTTTTTTTTCTCCAACAAAGTCAAAGAAAGCACTTGACTTTTGGCGGTATTGGAAGACTCCAAAGTGATGCGGCAAACTTGCACTTCACACATGCTCGAAAGTAGCTGCCATTGCTATTTTCTTTCCAAAAAAAAAAAAAAAAAAAAAAAAAAAAAACTTATCCTCGTCAGAATTTGAAGTTACCGTTGCAACTATGGAGATCATGAGAATAAGTTGTTGCTGAATCACAACCTATCAGGTTATGTGATTCCTGAATTTCCATGACATAGATCTGGTATCGAAGAAGTCTGAGACACTTTTCATTTTTTCTAGCAGCACTTTTCATTTTTTCTACTTTCCAGCACCTCGAATGTGTAAATCTGGTGGTATCACTTTGACAAAAAGTGATAAATCTTTCCAAAAAGATAAATCTTTGACATTCCAATCCGAATATGAATTCGGTTCCAAATGGCTGGAAGGATTTTAGTGACATCCTTCCAAAAAATTGAGCATTTTTTCGGAGGTTTCCAACATCTGGAGAGCTTTGACCTTCCATTGATATGCAATCTCAATTTGTTTTCCGTAAATACCCGTATCCTTAAGAAGGCATCTCCATCCCCATCGTGCCCGCAATGCATCATTGAAGGTATAGATATCTTCAACGCCCAACCCGCCCTCATCCTTTTGCTGACGAACAATCTTCCAATGGATGAACTTATTCTTTAATACCCGGATCCTTCAGAGGGAAATGGATGGACTTATTCTTCATAATTTCATTCAGAACTTCACCTGTGATGAGTAATGAATCCTCCGTTCTGAAATTTAATGCCAGTGTCTATTGAAGACCATCGATGGAATGGACAGGTCTAGATTAACGAGCTACGCATCACTTGCCTTTTTTTTTTTTTTTTTTGCTCTTGATCTTTTTTCTAAAGCGATATCCTCACTTAATTAAGAGAAAATGAATAGCAGACTATCTAAAACTGTATAAACTTATTCCTTTTTTCTAAGCCTTACCCAGGATTGGAATCCTGGATCTCTCGAAGGGAAGGCTTAATTTTAAAGGTAAGGTAATTTTACAAGCTTATTCTAAATATGTCCCTAATGTGGTAGAAAATCCAATTGATTTGCTCAAGCCGCATCATAATTTGAAAACATGCTGCATGCAACAACTCGATATCCAGAACCATGAAGCAGAGCACGTACGATGCCCCTGTATCCTTGGAAAACTCAGTTTTAAATTGTTCTTTCTTCGACAGACCTCTGTAGATAATGCAACAAAGACGTAACGAGCAATTTCAGCCTCTAATAAAAATCATGCAGAATAAGCTTTCAGTTTTTATTTTTTATTTTTTTTTGAATGTTAGGAAAAGCGGCATGTATAGCTTGCCAGACGGATTTATTGGCAGAACAGGATAAGCTTTGAGCTGTCGACAAAAAGACGGCCATTAGATTACTCCAAAATAGAAGTCAGCAGCCCTCAATGTCAAGGAAGCTCAGCACGTCATCCAAATTAGATTAATGGAGAACACTCTCCATGATAGAAACTGAACTCCATGGCAGATTAGATAAAAGTGGGTGCCGATGGATGTGGACCGGTTAACCGAGCACTGTTGACGAGCCATTCCTTCAAAAGTTCCGTTTCTGGGGAACAGCTCCTGCGAGCTGACGATTGGGTAGTACTGAAGTAAATGCTCAAAACATTCAAGGAATTTGGTGCAATTGCTTTTAAGAGAGACAGGTGGAGGCAGGGGAGAGCAAGTCAAACGGGGCGTGCTTGGGGGCCGGCGGACACGCGGCCAGGTCAAAGCCCCGCCCGTGCTCGCCTTCGCAGCTGCCAGATGAGATACCACGAGGAGCGCCCGGAAGTCGCACCTCTCGTTCCCAATCCAACAATCCACTCTCTCCCTGCCATCCAACGCATCTTTTCACTTAGAACTGTAACTCTTAAAATCCTTCATCCAATCCAAAGCTAATGGAATTGACTAGAATAGCACCCTCTCTTTGTACCTTTTGCTTGATGTGCTTCCCCCCATCTTTATTAAAAAGAGACTTGCACGGTAGCAGTTGTACTGGGCTCAGCATCTTGCCAAAATGCTGACAACAAACAAAACAAATAAGAAAATCCGTACTCTATCTTATCAAAGGAAAATAGTAAATTAGAAACAGAGGCAGTCTCCTACTGATCCACCTCGGTGTCGGACGTAGCTTTTGGATGGTTGAAGTGCCTTCTGGATAATAGTTTTTATAGAATAAATATCCTTTTCGAAGAAAAATACGCGGCCGAATGTGCCGACAAATTGCTAATACGAGTTTCCCATGCTCTTCTCGATTCTTTCTTAAATTTCTTGTTTCGCCAGGCCGTCCATGTCCTGATGTTGTTTTGGCCAACCCCTAATTATCTTTGAGTTGAGTTTTCGAAATGAATTGACCACAAGCTTTCTGAGAAGGAATATTTGATCAAGAAATGATAAACTTAATCGAGACTGCATGTTTTCACCTGCTCTTTATCTTAAGAGTTGATGCATGATAAACTTGACATTCTTTTCCTAAATGATAGATTAGCCATGAGATCTGCTCATGGTACGTAGATGCATGTTACTTCTCTGTTGCCGGGGTAAATTGTTCTATGGTTGGTTTTTTGAACCCTTGGGTTCAGATCTAGTGCTATTGCTTTTCAAATACATAACCGAGATAGCTTTGCAAAGCTGACCTTGAATTTATTTCTAATAAAACCCTTCTTGCTTGTACGAACAGCATGTCTGCAATGAAAATTTTCAAAGACTATTTAACCATAAATTAAATGCATTTAGAGAAATGGTCTTGGTATGTCTTAGCTGAAGTTTTATAGGAGCCAGTCATATATATATATATATATAATGAGGAGGAGGTGAGAAACCTCCCCTTCGAAAATATATATTAAAAATGTATAATAAGTGATCAAGTGATGTCGTGAGGATTTTCAGTCGATTGGTTTCTAATACTATCAAGGTAGCATGACATTACGACCATTGTAGTTGAAGCGAACTTGATAAAAGAAATGAAAGAAAGAGGAGGCTATTGTATTACAGGTTATAATATGACTTTTGGACTTAGAAAAGGATAACTGGTTGAGTCAAGTTGCAGTACTCTCATTTGCCAATAATCTTCACGTACGTAATTCATATGAGAGTTATCGTATCATAAGTTAACTATCTGACTTTTGGACTTAAAAAAATGATAATTGGTTGACTCTAGTACTTGAAGTAATCTCCATCACTAATTGTCCATGCATATATAGGTAATTCATAGGAGATGTCATCCCTTGTGTTTCGATGATCTAGTGCAACATATTGGTTACATATCTGAGATTAGATTATGACGTTGAGAAAAAAAGTCTGTTTTAGGAAATTTAAGAAGAGATACCGTGACTTGCTAATGGCTTTAGACCATACGAGTTGGAATGATTTGTTTTATATTGCTTCTAATTCAAAACCAAGTTTCTACGTCATAAATTATCATTAAAAATGAAGAGTATAATGAGGAGCAGATGTAGCAATTCGCTCACGGCGCAAATGAATGTCGATAAAACCATGATATGTGTGGGCGCATGTGTTACGTGTTTTGCTCCCAAACGCCGTGAAAGAAGGTTTGCGCGCGAAACAAGTCTTGATCGCTGGACTCCCAAATGCCGCTAAAGAAGTCTTGGACGTATTTCGACTTCCATGGGAGTCCGAGACCAAGAGGCCACTCCAGTTTGGACTCCCGACGAGAAAAAAATCAAGGAGAAAAAATGAAAAAGAGAGGCCCTGCGACACAAGAGACGTCTAAATATTTTTTGAGATACAATAGAGAGCTGCAGAAGGTTCATAAAAATATTGAAGACGATCCAGATAGCAAATAAAATATCAGAGAATCCGCGACAGGATTTAGCGAGGCTAGAGGCCTGGTATTCTGTGATCTCTCATGTTTTCTTCTTCCCTTTTCGATTTGTTTGCCTCTTTGTGATTAATCTGCAATTGTTATTAGGATATTTGTATTTCTTTTGTGCCCAATTTTGGGGGCAGATTATAGTGGATTGCTCCTTCCTCTGTGTGGATGTAGGCAAATTTGCCGAACCACGTTAAATCTCGTCTTTCCTTCTGATTTGATATATGCCTGTGTGATTGGTAAATTACTAAAGTAAGTAAACAGGAATTAATTGGAAGCCTAAATCGGTTCAATCCGTTGCGCGCATCCCAACAATTGGTATCAGAGCACTAGGATGGCATCTGACGGGCAACCAAGTTCTTCTACGGCTCCTGAGGCAATTATTTTTCATTCTACTACCTCTGGGCATGAGGTGGCGATATTTGATGGTACATGTGATTTTGCATTATGGAGGGTGAGAATGAAATATCTGCTGGTCAAGGAGGGCGTGTCAATAGCCCTCAAAGGTATGGATGCAATTCCAGGTAATACAGAGGCTGCAAAAGAGGATATAAATGGGAGAGCACTTGGGACTCTGTTTTCGGGACTGAGTGATAAAGTTCTCCGCAATGTGGTGGATATTGTTACAATTAAAAGTATATGGAAAAAATTAGATACTTTGTATATACCAAAATCTCTTACAAATAGGCTGTATTTGGGGGGCAAGCTATACACATTCCGTATGACGGAAGAGACCTCACTCAAGGATCACTTGGATGATTATAATAAGCTCCTGCTCGATTTGACGAATATTGGTGTTAATGTTGATGAGGAAGACAAGGCTTTGATCCTGATTTATTCTTTGCCTAAGTCCTATGAAAATATTACTACTACCATGCTCTATGGAAGAGAGACTATAAGTCTCGATGAGGTTGAAGCCACTTTGTTATCCAATGAGCTCAGGTTGAAAGTACAGTTGGAGCATCAGACTCCAAATCCGGCACAAGGACTTACTGTCAGAGGTAGAGATGAGCAAAGAACAGGTGGACAAGGTAGAAACAAGTCCAAGACAAGATCAGAGTCTAGGTCTAAAAGACGCGTAGTTTGCCATTACTGCAAGAAGCCAGGCCACTGGAAAAATGAGTGTAGACTTCTACAGTCCAAGAAAGAAAAGGAACAGAAAGAAAAAAGGAACAATATCAGATTCGGCATCAGTTGTAGTTACTTCAGCATATCATAGCAGTGTTGCAGATGATGCAGTATTTACAGCTGTATGCAGTGTTAGTTAGGCTGATACCTGGATCATGGACTCTGGAGCATCTTTCCACATGACACCCCATAAAGAATGATTCACTTCTTTTAGATCCTGTGATGGAGGCTCTGTTCTTCTTGGGGATGACGCCATCTGTAAAGTAGAAGGAATTGGTACAGTTCAGATCAAATCTCATGCAAATACTGTGGTGACTTTGGATGATGTCAGATATGTTCCCCAATTAAAAAGAAATCTTCTCCCGATAAATGCTCTTGATATTGCAGGTTTTGAGGGCAGATGGGGTAGAGGATCTATTACTATTAGTAAAGGTGCATTGACTTTGTTAAGAGGTAAATTGAGTGGCACTTTTTATTATTTGGATGGCACTATAGTGGTCGGTGAGGCTTCTTCAGCATATTCCTCTATTGTTCAATTGACACAATTATGGCATCAAAGATTGGGCCACATGTCAGATAAAGGTTTACAGGAGCTGAGCAGACGTGGTCTGCTAGGAGGTCAGAAAGTTGGTGCACTTAGATTCTGTGAGCATTGCATATTTGGAAAACAACACAGAGTCAGCTTTACTTCAAGCTTGCACAGGACAACAGGTATATTGGATTACATTCATTCTGACCTATGGGGACCTGTCCCAGTTACATCCAAGGGTGGATCTAGATATTTGCTCACTTTGATTGATGACTACTCCCGCAAAGTCTGGATTTATACTATCAAAAATAAAAATGATGTGTTTCACAGTTTTAAAGGGTGGAAGGCTATGGTTGAGAGGCAAACTGAGAAGAAGGTGAAAACCTTCCGGACTGACAATGGATTGAAATTTTGTTCTACAGAGTTTAATGACTTTTGCAAGTCAGAGGGCATTGTCAGGCATAGGACCACTGTGTATATTCCTCAACAAAATGGTGTGGCGGAATGCATGAATCGCACACTACTGGAAAGAGTCAGATCTATGCTATCAAGTTCTGGATTGAGTAGAGATTTCTGGACAGAGGCTGCACATACAGCCTGCTTTATTATAAATCGATCTCCAGCATCTGTATTGAATATGAAGACTCCGGAAAAGATGTGGACAGGTGGATCTGCAGACTATTCAGTTCTTAGAGTATTTGGATGTTCAGCATATGCACATGTCAAAGATGGAAAGCTGAATCCCAGGGCTAAGAAATGCATATTTCTTGGATATGCATATGGGTGAAGGGCTACAGATTATGGTGCACAGAGCCCGGATCTCAGGATTTTCTAGTCAGCAGGGATGTGACTTTTGATGAGTCACCCACTCCTTCACGACAGCTATAGCCAAGTTCTTCATCGGGAGATCAGGTTCAGGATCAGTAGGATAGGACTGTTGTTGATATTAATCAGACTGTTAGATCACAGCAGTTGCAGCCTACAGGTGATATTCAGAATGAACAGCATCAGCAGACAGGTCTAGAGTTACAGACTCAGGAGGAGGTTATTGTACGTGGTCAAGTTCAAGATGATAGTATTGCCACTCAAAGAACCAGGCGATATATCAGAGTACCTCAAAGATATGGTTTTGAGGATTCTACTTATGCTGAGTTAGTATATTATGCTCTGAATATTGCAGACACTATAAGTGATGAGCCGACCACATTTCAAGAAGCAATTGCTAGTTCTCAGGCTGAGCAATGGACCATGGCTATGGTAGAAGAGCTTCAGTCTTTGGAAAAGAATCAGACTTGGGAATTAGTCATATTATCTAAGGACAAGAAGAAAATTGGCTGCAAATGGATCTTCAAGAAGAAAGAAGGAGCTACTCCTCAGGATTTGAAATATAAGGCAAGGTTGGTGGATAAGGGTTACAGGTCAAAAAGAAAGTGATGTGGCAATACCGCTGACGAGCACCATGTTAAAGGAGACCGCCACGGCGGGTGCCAAGGCGACGTCTCAGTTCGGGGCACTTCGTCGAGCTGAGTCGAGTTCCCCCAGGACAGCAAGTCGAGCTCAGTCCTCCGCCAGGTCGAGCTCGTGAGCTCGATGCCTCGGTCGGAGCCTTCCTCCACCCTCCAGAGCGAGACCCTCGGAGTTAGTGCCCTGCGATCAAGGTCGGCCAAGAGCTCGCCCGTCGATGTGGAGCCTCTCCGAGCGTGCGCCCTCTAGACCGGGTCCGTCTTTCGCCCTCCAGAGCGAGACCCTCGGAGGTTAGTGCCCTGCGGTCGAGGTCGAGCCAAGAGCTTGCCCGCTGATATGGAGCCTCTCCGAGTGCGCGCCCTCTATACCGGATCCGCCTTTCACCTTCCGGAGGAGACCCTCGAAGGTTAGTGCCCTGCGGTCGAGGTAGAGCGGAGAGCTCGCCCGCCGATGTGGAGCCTCTCCGAGCGCGCGCCCTCTGGACCGGGCCTGCACTCTTCCCTTCTCCACCAAGGTGACCACACGAGCTTGGAGCATCCAGACCAGAACAGACCCTGCTATCCCAGGACACCGGCGAGCCGTCCGAGGACCACGGAACGGCGCCCCCTATGTTGCCATAACTACCTGTCTGGCCGCACTTCCAGGGGATGGGCCAGCCAGAGAGCACGCACCCCTAGGATGGCGGCCCCAGGATCGAGACTCTGCCAGACTTCCTGAAATGGGGCAACCAGAGAGGATGTCAGAAGGAATGAAAGCTTCCCCTATCACCTATCAGGAAAGGCATCCCGTCCACGGCACGGAATCCTGCCCCATGCCCCTGCCAACACAGCGAGGATCCTGAGGCTTGCTCTCAATGGCCAGTTTTCAACTACAAAGAACGATCAACACCCCTAGAAGGGGAGAGTTAACAAAATAAACAACAAAAAAATACAAGCGCAAGCTTAACCGAGAGAGCAGAGAGCAACCACCAATACCACAGTAGAAGAAAAGTCACCGGGAAACAAGGAGAAGCGGAGGAATAGGGAACCCCTCTGTCCCCACTATCACTCTCCCCCTGCTTCTTTTCTCCTTCACCGACACACCTGTTCACTCCTCCTTATGCGGAGTCCATTAAGAGGGGCCCGACTAGGAGGATCTGTTTTCCTGGATCATCACTGACTTGATCGTCGGAGTGCCCCCGCCGGAAACCCCGGCCCGGGTCACTAACCCCTGTTTTGTAGGTCCAGGAGCAGAGGACCGCCAGGCAGCGAGAGGAGCGCACTTCGATGTAACAGCTACGGGCCACGACGGTCTTGGCGGCAACAGATTGGCGCACCGGGTAGGGGGCGATCGAGTAAGCCCTCCATTTCTCTGCAAGCAAGCCAGGCGGAAGGATGGTAACGACGAGGGCAAGGGAGGCTTCCACCAATCGTGCGGGGACTCCCCCTCTCGGGGAAACCCGCATCGCCAAGAAGTGGAGCCACCTGCTCCGATCCAGCGACCTTCACCAGAAGCCTAGCTGGCCGCACTCGCCCAGCAGATGCAAGTTCTCGCTACGGCAGTGCGCCAGCTTCAGCATCAACACCAGCACCGGTCCGTGGCTACCCACCAGCAGCCATAGATCCCGGCGGCCCATGCCGCAGCTCCCCGCGACAGCCTGCGCTCCTTCCAAGGAAGGCCATCGCAGCTACGGGCCACCACTGAAAATCAGGGCAGCCATCAAGCTCCTGCGAAAAGACAACGAGCCGACTCCGCCGACAGAGAAAGCCGCTCACCAAACCTCAGGCGAGAGGTGCCCAGACCCCACCGAGGCAAGAAAAGCAAGACCCTCCACCACGGGTGCCATGCATCCATGTCACCTTCTCCGTCTCCTTCGGTAGAGGGGTCCATTGATGAAGCCGCCAGGCGCGCGACGGGCAGGTGCCTGGAGGAACATGATCGCAAGCTGGCGGAGATTGATCGTCGATTCGCCAGCATGCTGGGCTCCACTAGTGAGCTAGAGGGCTACGACGCCCGTCCCCCATTCTTCCAAGAAATCCAAGCAGAGCCGATCCCGCACCGGTTCTGGATGCCACAGGTAGATCCTTACGATGGGATCACCGACCCCCTGGACCACCTGGAAAGCTACCGGACTCTCATGAGGGTCCAGGGGGCCACTGACGCTCTTCTCTGCATTGCTTTTCCTGCTACTCTCCGGAAGGCAGCCCGGATGTGGTTCACCCGTCTGGAGCTGGAGAGCATCACCTCCTTTGCCCAGCTAGGGCAGAAGTTCGTGGCTCACTTCGATGTTTGCAGGAAGTTGCCACGGGAGGCAGACAGCCTCTTCTCCATTCGGCAGCAAGATCGCGAGATCCTACTAGACTACGTGGCCCACTTCAAGGCCACCGCGTTGGAGATCTACAATCTTGAAGAGCCAGTGATCATGCTGTCACTGAAGCGAGGGCTCAAGACCTCCCGTCTGACCTACTCGCTGGATAAGAAACCCCCCAAGATCTACACCGAGCTCCTTCTCCAGGCCCAAAAGTACATCCGCGCTGAGGAGGCGGACCACACAAGGCGGGAGCTCGACGGAGGATCCCAGAAGAAGTCGGCCCCTGCCGAAGTGTCCAAGACCCAGAAGCCAGTACCCCAGGCTCAGAGCTCCCGGAGGGACCGGCCAAGACTGAGAGGGACCCTTGTCCCTGAGGAAAACTACACCCCTCTCCTCGCCCCGAGGACAAAAATTCTTATGGAGATCGAGGGCGAGGACTACTTGAGGCATTCGCCTCCATTGAAGCCTTACGCTGTCCGTGACAAGACGAAGTACTGTCGCTTCCACCGTGACCACGGTCACGACACCGAAGAATGCCACAATCTTAAGTGGGAGATTGAGGAACTCATCAAGAGAGGCTACCTCAAGAGATTCGTGGGGGGCAGACCTCAAGTGGAGTCCCAGGCACTCATCGCTCTCCCGCCAGCTCCAGCCATCGATAACCATCCCACTGAGAAGCCGGTGGACATGATCTCCTTGGGAGCAGTGCGCGCGTCCAAGAAGGCCGGGGGGCAGGGGACTACGAAAATGTACTCTCTTTTATGAGGGAGGGGGAAGACAGGGGGAAAAATATAAACAATGATACCATGGTCGTCGAAATGACGATCGCGAAGCATCCTGTAAAGTGCATCATGGTTGATAGTGGAAGCTCCATAGACGTGCTTTTTTATGATGCCTTCTCCAGAATGAATCTTTTCCTCGATCAGCTTAGGCCCGTGCACACACCCCTTGTCGGTTTCACCGGCGATTCCATGAGAGTAGAAGGAGAAATCACTCTTCCGGTCACTACCAGAACCCCACCTCGGCAGAGCACCATCATGATGACTTTCATCGTTGTGAGGCTCCCTTCCGCCTACAACGTGATATTGGGTCGACCCGGGCTCAACTTGCTCGACGCCGTTGTCTCTACCAAGAGGCTGCTTGTACAGTTTCCAATTCCCTACGGTGTCGGGGAGATGAGAGGGGCACCCCAGCCGATGCAGCATTGCTTCCAGACCCTCCCTGGGGCCAAGGTTCCTCAGGGCAGCCCCAGCGCGGATGACCTCGACCAAAGGGCCCAAGACTCTAGAGGATGCCCGGTCGAGCACCTACTTTCATACCCGCTTGGAGATGACCCAGCAAAGACGGTGCAGATCGGAGCCCAGCTGCCCGAGGAGAGGTCCCAATTGCTAGGATTCCTGTGGGCGAACGCGGACGTGTTCACCTGGATGGTGGCAGATATGCCAGGCATTCCCCCTGATGTCATTACCCATAGATTGAGCATCAACCCAAAGCACAAACCAGTTCGACAGAAGAAAAGAAGTTTTGCCCCAGAGAGACATGCGGCCATCAAAGAAGAGGTAGATAAACTCCTGGCTGCCGGTTTCGTTCGAGAGGTCCAATATCCGAGCTGGCTGGCGAATATGGTGATGGTCAAGAAGAATAACGGTAAATGGAGGATCTGTGTAGACTACACCGACCTCAATAAAGCTTGCCCGAAGGACAGCTTTCCTCTTTCAAAGATCGACCAGCTGGTGGATGCCACCTCGGGCCACCGGCTGCTCTCCTTCATGGATGCGTTCTTAGGATACAATCAAATCCATATGCATCCGGAGGATGAGGAGCACACTGCCTTCGTCACCGACCAGGGGATATACTGCTACAGGATAATGCCCTTTGGCTTGAAGAATGTGGAGGCCACCTATCAACGCCTGGTCAACAAGGTTTTCAAGGACCAAATTGGCCGCAACATGCAAGTGTATGTAGACGACATGCTCATCATGAGCAAGCCGGGCTCGAGCCATGTAGCTGACCTCACCGAGTCCTTCCACAACTTGTGATAGCATCAGATGAAGCTGAACCCGGCGAAGTGCGCCTTTGGGGTGGCCGCAGGAAAATTCCTCGGCTTCATGGTCACCCAAAGGGGCATTGAAGCAAATCCGGAGAAGGTGCAGGCCATCATCGACATGGAGCACCCGACCTCCAAGAAGCAAGTCCAGCGCCTGACGGGACGTGTTGCCGCCCTCAACATATTCATCTTGAGGTCGGTCGACCGTTGTCGGTCATTCTTCAAGGCGCTGCGCAAGATGCATGACTTCACCTGGACCGAGGAGTGTAGGACAGCCTTCGAGGAGCTGAAGAACTTCCTCGCCTCCCCCTACTGCTCTCCAGGCCGAAAGAGGGGAAGGAACTCCTACTGTACCTGGCGGTGACACCGGGAGCTGTCAGCTCAGTTCTTGTCCACACAGACGAGGACAAATCTCAGAAGCCGGAGTACTACATCAGCAAAATCCTCCACGATACGGAGATCAGGTATACTCGCTCCGAAAAACTTATTTTTGTACTAATAATGTCTGCTAAGCACCTCATGCCCTATGTCCAAGCACACCCAATAATGGTGGTGACAGACCAACCGTTGAGGACCATCCTCACCCGACCCGAGACTCCGGGAGGTTGGCTAAGCGGTCCCTGCTGCTCAGCGAATTCGACATAGCGTACCGATCGAGGTCATCACAAAAGGCCCAAGTTCTGGCCGACTTCGTGGTCGAGTGCATCGGGTTCACTGAGGAGCCAGAGCAGACAACAATGGAGCCCAGGCCAGGAGAAGAGCCCTGGATTTTTCACGTAGATAGAGCATCCAATTCCGGTGGGAGCGGAGCTAGCCTCATCCTGACCAATGGCGATGGGGTTGTGGCGGAATGCACCCTTCGTTTCAAGTTCGTCGCAACCAATAACCAGGCGGAGTATGAGGCACTCCTCGCGGGCCTAAGAGTCTCCCGCGAGCTGGGTGTGCAGGACTTGAAAGTCTTCACCGACTCCCAACTGGTTGCCGGACAAGTATCCGGGGAATATGAAGCAAGGGACCCCCAGATGATGAAGTATCTGGAGCAAGTCCGAGCGAGCATGGTAGGCCTCCGACGCTTCAGCATTTTCCACATCCCTCGAGGAGAGAATGCATGCGCGGATGCACTGTCTAGACTCGCGACCCTGCCAGACTCGTCACTAGGACGTGCCTACATCGAGCACCTTGAAAGTCCCAACTACGAGAGCCCGACGGAGGTACATCAAGTCGCCCTCGAGTCAAGCTGGATGGATAAGTACATCTGGTATATCACTGACGGCACCCTCCCAAAAGACCGCGCGGAAGCTGCCCTCGTCAGGAAGAAGGCCTCTTGGTTCGCCCTGATGGAGGACCAACTTTATCGCCGATCTTACTCCTACCCACTCTTGAGATGCCTCAGGCCCACCGAGTCAATCTTTGTGCTCCAAGAGATACACGAAGGCCTCTACGGGAATCACGAGGGAGGGAGAACACTGGCCTACAAAGCTCTCCGTCAGGGGTACTTTTGGGAGACTATGAGGGAAGACACAGCCGACTTCGTCAAGAGGTGCGACAAATGCCAATGCTACGCCAACATCCAGCGCCAGCCGGCGACGTCGATCTCCCAGCTCTTAGCCCCTTGGCCCTTCATCCAGTGGGGAATGGACATCTTGGGGCCATTCCTCCCAGCATCAGGGCAGCGAAAGTTCCTGCTAGTAGCGATCGACTACTTCACCAAGTGGGTAGAGGCAGAGCCGCTGGCTCGGATCGCGGAAGCCAATGTCTGCTAGTTCTTTTGGAAGTCAATCATCTGCCGCTTCGGGCTCCTCCGTTGCATCATCACCGACAACGGGCGACAGTTCGACAATCACGAGTTCGAAGGGTTCTGTGCAGCCCATGGCATTTAACACTAGTTCACCTCGGTAGCTCACCCCTAAACAAACGGGGAGGCCGAGGTGACCAACCGGACCATCCTGCAAGGGCTCCGAACCAGGCTGGATCAAGCTAAGGGCCTGTGGGCAGAAGAGCTCCCTAGCATCTTGTGGGCTTACTGTTGGGAAATGTGTCCCAAAGCCAATTTCTACTGTAGATAGTTGTACATTTGATGTAATTGTATATGAATTATATTATTGAATAAAATGCTTATTCTGGCAGTTCATCACTATTTCATCTTTCTGTAATGAGTTCTTGAGTGATGAAGTCTTTAGGACTATTTGTGTGATATAGAGAGGATATATGATATAGTCCTAAAATTGTTCGCGACCAAATGATACACTTATTTCAGGATAATAGTATATCAAGTATAGGTCGTTATGTGCCATAGTCGTTGGTCGTCCTCTTAACCAAGGAGTGTGGAGACACTGGTATGGCATGCAGATGTTGTGTTTGACATTTCATCGAACGTGACCCGTCTGTATTTTATTTTGCCTAGAGTTTTGATATGGACGTAGTTATCCCTCGGACATGAGATCGTCATGGTAGCTTGCAAGCAACTCACTGTACTTTGGTACTGGACTATCTGGATTTCTAATGCAGGGACGGAAGGTTTCTGGGTATAGTTAAGTACTCGTGTAGCGGTGATCAGATCAAGATAGGATTGACCCCTCCAAAGTGTTTGGAGCAGATATCTTACTGTGTTTCAATTTAGCAAAACCTTGGCCAGAGTAGTCTCTGTAAAGTATTACAGGACTTGCGAGATTGAGACACATTGTTGATGGACTTTATGGGTTGGGCAGTTTAACCTTAAGTCTTCTTGAGCATTGAGGTCAAAGGGATTAATTACAAGGTTTCCATATCTCCTGGTTCTTGATTGTTGCTCTGCAACTTCGACCTATCCGAACGTCGGGTGTCATTCCTAGATGGCAACTTTGACTGGTATTGGAAATGTTCCAATGCTACCAGCTTAGTGTTCGAACCTATGGGGTCACACACCATAGGGGTTTCTACTTGATCTAGTGATCGAAGAACGATTGGGAATCGTTCATGGACTCACAGAGAAAAAGGGTTTTTCTTTATCCAAGTGTCGACACTTGATATTCTTGAAAGTGTAAGTGTCGACACTTGATGATTTCGCAAGTGTAGACACTTGATGTCACAAAAGGTTATGACATAAAATATTTACTAATAGTTGGTGATGCATGGAGGTGAATTAAGTAATGTGATTACTTGATAGCCCAATTTGATTGAGCTATAAAAATCTGGAATGAATCAAATAGGATTTGATTCAAAATAGTTTGGGTCCAATCGGGTTGAACCCAATGTATGCACACTTGACCCAATTGATTTCAGTTTTGAACTGAAATTAATTAAGACATTAATCTGAATTTAAATAAGTTTAAATTCAGTTTTGGGGAGTTATGTAACTTCCCATGACCATAACTCTCCATAACTACCCATTACCACACCTATAACTCCCCACTCTCTCTCTCCCTCTCCATCTACTTAATGGGCTGAAATGGGAGGATGAAAATAAGGAAAAATTCAGCAAAGAAATGCTGGAAAAAATCAAAGGGAAGAAAGGGAAGAAACTAGGAAAAATTCTAGTTTTATGGGTGTGAGGTTTTTGGAGAATATTGTGTATATTTGTACCTAGTGATCTAGGTCTTAGGATTGAGTGTTTGGGAAGGGTTCCAACAACTCATTCTCTACCTCTTGAGTTTCTTCATTCATTCGGAGAGTCCGGCATCGAAAGAAGAAAAGGAGTTCCGATCAAATCGTTCCACAACAAGCTAGCACTTGGAGTGGAAGTAGATTTAGAAAGAGCCCTGGTGTGAACCACCTGTAGAGGCCGGACACGTGTGCGGCTAAGCAGAGTTCTTCCTCCTGCTCCTGGATCTTTCGCAGCGAAGAGCGTCTCCATTCCATACGAGGTATGGTTTTACATATATAGATATGTTTCTCTGAAATATTCATAGCATGAGTTCATGATTTCATAGTTTATATTAATCATTCATGCAAGATCTTGGGCTAAGTAGCATAGAATAATTCTAAAAGCATGCTTAGATTAAATGTTAATCAATTTATCATGCTTCCGCTGCATGTTATTTTGAAAAGCTTTTAAAATAGAAAGCATGCTCGCTACTAGTTTTCCTTTCACCTACCACACGACACCCAGGACGACGACCAATGAAACTCCCTTCAGCCTCGTCTTCGGTGCCGAAGCAGTCATCCCCGTCGAGCTCGGCATGCCTACGTTGCGGGTGCAGCAGTATGATGAAGCACGGAACTCGACACACCTCCTGCTGAACCTGGATCTCTTTGAAGAAGCAAGGGACAAAGCCCGCCTATGGATGGCAGCCTACTGATAAAAGGTGGCCCGGTACTACAACGCCAGCGTCTGGACAAAAGTCTTCAAGCCCGGAGACCTGGTGCTGCAGCGGGCGGAAGTGTCCCAGCCTAGGGAGTGCGGCAAGCTTTCCCCGAACTGGGTGGGCCCCTACAAAGTGGCTGAAGCCCTCTCACAAGGGGCCTACTACCTCGAAGATCTTGACGGTGTCAGGTTCCCCAGAACATGGAATGCCTGCAACTTGCGGAAATACTATCAATAATATAAGGTTTTCCAATAATGAATAACAATGATTTTTTCTCGTGCAAGTGTCTGTTTGTCTTGTAGGAGAATGCCAATGGCATCCCCGAGCCCAGCTCCAGGATGTCAAAGGGGTCAAGGAGCCGCACTGCTCCCGATCGACGACGCCCTCGGGCCCAACTCCAGGATGTCGAAGAACCATCGAGCCACGTAGCTCTCAACTCAAGGCATCCCGAGCCCAGCTCCAGGACGTTGAAGAACCATCGAGCCACATAGCTCTCAACTCAAGGCATCCCCGAGCCCAGCTCCAAGACGTCGAAGAACCATCGAGCCATGTAGCTCTCAACTCAAGGCATCCCCGAGCCCAGCTCCAGGACGTCGAAGAACCGTCGAGCCACATAGCTCTCAACTCAAGGCATCCCCGAGCCCAGCTCCAGGACGTCGAAGAACCATCGAGCCACATAGCTCTCAACTCAAGGCATCCCTGAGCCCAGCTCCAAAACGTCGAAGAACGATCGAGCCACATAGCTCTCAACTCAAGGCATCCCCGGGCCTAGCTCCAGGACATCAAAGAACCATCGAGCCAAGCAGCTCTCCATCTCAAACGTCTCTGAGCCTAACTCCGAGATGCCAAGGGATCACGGGGCCACGCAGCTCCCGTCAATGCCTCGAGCCTAGCTCCAAGGCGCCAAAGCCCTGAGCCAAGATCTCAGGCAATCCCTGGGCCTGAGCCTAGCTCCATGTCCAGGAAGGCCTCGAGCCTAGCTCCAAGGCAATCAAGATCGGTAACCCCCCTACCCTGATCTTCCCACTCGAAAAGAAAACGAGAGGGGAAGGAAAGAAAGGGAATAAAGGGGGGAAGCTGCCCCACTCAAAAAGAAGACGAGAGGGGAAGGAAAGAAAGAGAACAAAACAGGGGTCCAACCAGCATCCTCTCATCTGATCTCCCCACACTAAAAAAATAAAAAAAGAGATAAAAATGAATGAAAAGAAAAATGAAAGATGAATGAAAAATGAATGAGAGAAGAATGGGGAAGGAAAGAGAGAGGGAGAACAAGAAGAAAATACATCATCGAAGCTACCACTTTCAGCAGCTCTCAGCAACCTTCGTCCCCGAGCCCAGCTCCAGGACACCTTCTCAAGATCGGAGCTCAAAACTCCGGCCAAGGGAACTTCGAGCCCAGCAGCTCTCAGCAACCATCATCCCCGAGCCCAGCTCCAGGACACCTTCTCAAGACCGGAGCTCAGATCTCTGGCCAAGGAAACTTCGAGCCCAGCAGCTCTCAGCAACCATCATCCCCGAGCCTAGCTCTAGGACACCTTCTCAAGACCGGAGCTCAGATCTTCGGCCAAGGGAACTTCGAGCCCAGCAGCTCTCAGCAACCATCATCCCCGAGCCCAACTCCAGGACACCTTCTCAAGACCGGAGCTCAGATCTCCGGCCAAGGAAACTTCGAGCCCAGCAGCTCTCAGCAACCATCATCCCTGAGTACAGCTCAAGGACACCTTCTCAAGATCGAAGCTCAGATCTCTGGCCAAGAGAACTTCGAGCCGAGCAGCTCTCAGCAACCACTGTCCCCGAGCCCAGCTCCAGGATGCCTTCTCAAGACCGGAGCTCAGATCTCCGGTCGAGGGAACTTCGAGCCAGGTGGCTCCCAGCAACCACCATCCCCGAGCCCAGCTCCAGGACACTAGCTTGAGACCGGAGCTCAGATCTCCGGCCTAGAGACCACCGAGCTCAGCAGCTCTCAGGTACACCCTACCTGATCTCCCCATACATTAAAAAGAAAGACAAAAGTGGAAAGGGAGTGAAGGAGGGGAGGAGCCAAGCGAGAAAAACAGTTGCAAGAAAAACTTGCATTTCATCGATCAAGTATCGAGTACAAGAATCCTATGGGCCCCCGACATGCCGAGTGGCCCTGCTAAATACAAAGGAAGAAGCAAAAAATGGCTATCCACTAGATGGGTCGCCGGGCCGGGAGTCTCCATCAGCAGGGGCTTTCGACCGCGTGGCCTTAGACTAAGCTGGCGCGGCTCCCTCAACGCCCTCCTCCTGATCTGAAGTACCGGGATAGTCAAGGTAGCCGCGACCCTCAACCGAGACGAACCCCTCGACTAGGCGGTGCAGGTACATGAAGCCTTTGAAGAAGGAGTTCGACGCCGTCTGCTGGATTTCGGCGAGGAACTCCTCCGAGGCCCTGTACCTTTCCATCGCCTCCCCGGCTTCCTTCTTTGCTGCAGCCACCTCGTGCCTGGCATCCGTGATGGACTTGGCCGCCTCATCTGCTGCCCTCTATGCCGCAACTGACTTCTCCTCTTCTGTCGTCAGTCGAGCTTGGAGAGATTGGGCGGTCCGTTTCTGCCGGGCCTCCTCGGCCATGACCATGCCCAACCTCTGCTCAGAGTCGACAAGCTCCTTAGCTTTCTTCCTCGACTCCCCCTGCTCATGGTCCAGCTTCTGCTGGAGCTCCTTTGCTCGCCCCTCGGAGTCGGCGAGCCGCCTCTCGCGGTCCTTGACCCGCCAGTCAAGCGCCTCCTCGGAGTCGATCTTCCCCTTCAGATCAATCTTCAGCGACGCGATCTCGACCATCTACTGCTGCGCAGACTGCTCCCAGTTTCGGTAGCAGCTCCTAATGAAGAGGGCCTCAACACCCATTTGCAGTGCATGAAAGGTCAAAAAAAAAAAAGAAGAAAAGAAGGAAGAGAGAGAGGACGAAGCTGTTCACCATGTACAGATGGGGAAAAATGTTGTCAATCAAGAGTCCAATCGGCAGCCCATCCATGTTCTCCCGGTCGCACCGCTGGATGAAGAAGTCCATCATTTGGTAGGCCAGCGTACGGTTGTCGACCAAGGAGCTCTACGGCCCCAGCTTGAATGGGAGGCGACACCTCGCCTCGTCCCTCTTGCTCTCCCGAGGGGCAGATGTGCCCGCCACTCCAGCGGCAGGACTCCCAAAGACCGGCCAAGGACCCGGTACCGTCATGACCGGAAAATCGTCAACTTCGTCATCATCGGACCCGGAGAGCGGAGCGGAACAGTAGCACCAGCATCGGTCCGGACGACCACTGCGGGCTCCGGGACAGGGGGTTTCGCCTACAGCTCTGTCCGTCGCACAGGGGCTCCTACAACCCCCTTTCCTTTCGAGACAGCCGGCACAGCAGGGGCAGACACCAGAACGCCCTCAACCCGGGCCCGCCTCGAAGAGGGCTCGGCCACCACCCCGGTGGGCGGCCTCTTCCTGGAGATTGGTGACGGCTCGCCCTCCGGAAGATTCAACCCTGCACACAGGAACTGGGGAAGTCAACCCAAAATGGAGAAAAGAGAAGCTACATGCAGAGGAAAGAGCTGAACTTCCTGGCCCCGTCGACGAGTCAGCCCTGGCGTCGAGGAGATTCTGCTCTGATAGTAGGACCTCCAAGGAAGGGATCTGAGCGGTGCGAAGCTGATCATAGTCATCCTGGTCAACAGCTTCGACCGTAGAGATCTGGTTTGGGGATCGGTCCGGCTCGCTCCAGGCCCAGTCGACCCCCTCGATATCTGCAAAGAAAAACTTGCTCTTCTATCCCTTGATGGAAGAGGGAAGCTCGAACTTGATGCCCTTCGGACGAGAAGACAAAGACCACCACCCGTCCTTGGTCGGGTGGCGTTTCAGGGTGAAGAATGCCCTGAACAGGGAGAACCGGGCAACGAACCCGTGGACGTGGCAGAGCATAATGAAAGAAAAGATCACCCTGATGGCGTTCAGCACCAACTGGGTGGGGACCAGGCGATAATTGCTTCGAACAGACAAAAAAGAAAGGATGGAAAGGAAATCGAAGACCCCCGGAGAAGGTCCTCTCATAGAAAGCGAGACGCCCGGGTCCACTGGATGTGACCCGTTCCCTGGGGCAGGGAACCATTAGTCGAAAGGAAGACGGGATCCCATAGGCATCCTGGATGGCCTCCAATTCCGCGGTAGAGATCGTCGAAGCGACCCCGCCCGGACCTGTTGACCGGACCGACTCGGGGGCTGGCTCAAGCAAAAGAGGAGGACTGACAGGAAGAGAAGGAACAACCTCCAGCTCCCCAACGGACACCGGAGGGGTAGGAAGGGCTGGTCTCACACTAATCCTAAACTGCTCCCCCTCCGACTCCTCGTCGGAGGAGGAGAGCACCACCCTTCGGGCGAAAGACTCAGGACGAGACGTGCTAAATCGAGAGGGAAGGAGCCTACCCCAGAAGGAGAGAAAGAAGGAAGATGAAACTGGTCTAGACCCCTAGAGAAGGAAAGAACAGATGCAGATCGTGGAGGAAGAAAGGCCCGGACACAGCAATGAGCACAAAGGATTTGAAAGGAAGGGACTTTTGGGTAAGAAAATTTTCTTTTCAATTCGAAAAGGCTCGTCAAATCTGCACTATTGAGACCCCCTCGCCAACGTATCTGCGCCACGTGCTGCCCATCGACGAAAAAGGAGTCCAAGTCACTCAGAATTCTGTGCCAGCAATAAATGCTCCTCGGACGTGGCCACGTGTCTTCCCCACACTGGCTTGCGGGGCCGTCCCTCGAAGCGCCAGCGACCGTGCCATCATTGCACCAGATTTTCGCCCCTCCATGTCAGCATTACAGTTACTCCCTTCACCCCGAGCGCCGCGCACTAACGAACCTCGGGAGTGGGGGGCAAATGATGTAGCAAGACCACTGACGTGGGTAGCTGATGAGCGCCACGTTAAAGGAGACCGCCACGGCGGGCGCCAAGGCGACGCCTCAGTTCGGGGCACTTCGTCGAGCTGAGTCGAGTTTCCCCATGACAGCAAGTCGAGCTCAGTCCTCCGCCAGGTCGAGCTCGTGAGCTCGACGTCTAGGTCGGAGCCATTCTCCACCCTCCAGAGCGAGACCCTTGGAGGTTAGTGCCCTGATGTCGAAGTCGAGCCAAGAGCTCGTTCGCCGATGTGGAGCCTCTCCGAGCGCGCGCCCTCTAGATCGGGTTCGCCTTTCGCCCTTCGGAAGAGACCCTCGGAGGTTAGTGCCCTGCGGTCGAGGTCGAGCTGAGAGCTCGCTCGCCGATGTGGAGCCTCTCCGAGCGCACGCCCTCTGGACCGGCCCGCACTCTTCCCTTCTCCACCAAGGTGACCGCACGAGCTCGGAGCGCCCAGATCGGAGCAGACCCTGCTGTCCCAGGACACCAGCGAGCTGCCCGAGGACCATGGAACGGCGCGCCCCCTATGCCACCATAACTACCTGTCTAGCCGTACTTCTAGGGGATGGGCCAGCCAGAGGGCACGCACCCCTAGGGCGGCGGCCCTCGGATCGAGACTCTGCCATACTTCCCAAAATAGGGCAACTAGAGAGGATGTCAGAAGGAATGAAAGCTTTCCCTACCACTTGTCAGGAAAGGCGTCCCTCCACGGCACGGAATCCTGCCCCATGCGCTTGCCAACCCAGTGAGGATCTCGAGGTAGGCTCTCAACGGCCAGTTTTCAACTACAAAGAATGATCGGCACCCCCGGAAGGTAGGAGGTAACAAAACAAACAACAAAAAAATACAAGCGCAAGCTCAACCGAGAGAGCAGAGCGCCATCACCAACACCACGATAGAAGGAAAGTCACCGGAAAACAAGGAGAAGCGGAGGAACAGGGAACCCCTCTGTCTCCGCTATCACTCTCCCCCTTGCTGCTTTTCTCCTTCACCGACACACCTGTTCACTCCTAGTGCGGAGTCCATCAAGAGGGGCCCGACCAGGAGGATCTGTTTCCCTGGATCGTCACTGACTTGACCATCGGAGTGCCCCCGTCGGAAACCCCGGCCCGGGTCACTAACCCCTGTTTCGCAGGTCTAGGAGCAGAGGACCGGCAGGCAGTGAGAGGAGCGCACTCCGGCGCGGCAGCTACGGGCTACGACGGTCTTGGCGGCAACAGAGGGTATTGATTATAAGGAGATATTTTCTCCTGTGGTTAAACACTCTTTTATTCGTGTGTTCCTTACTTTAGTTGCTTCTCAGAATTTGAAGTTAGAACAGCTAGATGTCAAGACAGCTTTTCTACATGGTGATTTGGAGGAGCAGATTTATATGCAACAGCCACCTGGTTTTGAGGCTCCAGATAAAGAAGATCATGTATGCTTGCTCAAAAGGTCTTTGTATGGTTTGAAGCAGTCTCCAAGATAATGGTACCACAAATTTGATAGGTTTATGGTCGACCATGACTTCAAAAGATCTCCATATGATAGTTGCATGTATCATCAGCAGTTTTCAAACGGGTCCTTTTGTTATTTATTATTATATGTGGATGACATGATGATTGCAGCCAGAGATATGTCAGTCATTCAGAAGCTGAAAGCTGAGCTTAGCACTGCCTTTGAGATGAAGGACCTTGGACCGGCAAAGAAAATACTTGGGATGGAGATCATTCGTGACAGACAATTATGTAGACTATTTGTTACTCAGCATGATTATATTGAGAAAGTCTTGGACATATATGGTATGTCTACAGCTAAGCCAGTCACTACTCCTTTTGCCAGTCATTTTCGGTTATCTGCCAGGGATTCTTCTCAGACTGAGGATGAGGAGAAGTATATGTCTAAAGTGCCTTATGAGAGTGCAGTTGGCAGTATCATGTATGCAATGATCTGCACTCATCCTGATATTTCACAGGCAGTTAGTGTAGTGAGCAGATTTATGGATAAGCCTAGAAAAGCTCACTGGTCAGCTATGAAATGGATTCTTAGATACTTGAAAGGAACTTCTGATTTGGGATTGGTATTCTCCGGACAGAGTGGTTGCACTATTACAGGATTTTGTGATTCAGATTATGCTTGTGACTTGGATAGGAGGAGGTCATTGACCGGATATGTATTTACTCTCTCTGGTTGTGCAATTAGTTGGAAGGTTACTTTGCAATCTACAGTTGCTTTGTCTACTACAGAGGCAGAGTATATGGCATTGATAGAGGCAGCAAAGGAAGCTATCTGGCTAAGAGGGTTAGTACAAAATTTGGATTTAATGCAGAATTGTTTGGTTATTCACTGTGACAGTCAGAGTGCTTTACATCTTGCCAGAGATCAGATGTATCATGAACGCACTAAGCATGTGGATGTCAGGTATCACTTTATCAGAGATTTGGTAGAGGATGGTGATATTCAACTTCAGAAAATTAGCACTGCTATTAATCCGGCTGATATGCTTACTAAACCAATTCCAGTGGTCAAGTTCAGGACATTCCTGAACTTGATTGGTTTGAGCACTTGGTGATGCCCCTTCGGGGCTTGTGATAAGGAGGAGGCTTTACAATCCATATTTGATAGAGGCATTTTTTTTTTGGTTGCAAGGAGGAGAATTGTTACGTGTTTTGCTCCCAAACGCCGTGAAAGAAGGTTTGCGCGCGAAAGAAGTCTTGGTCGCTGGACTCCCAAATGCCGCGAAAGAAGTCTTGGACGTATTTCGACTTCCATGGGAGTCCGAGACCAAGAGGCCACTCCAGTTTGGACTCCTGACGAGGAAAAAATCAAGGAGAAAAAATTAAAAAGAGAGGCCCTGCGACACAAGAGACGCCAAAATATTTTTCTGAGATGCAACAGAGAGCTGCAGAATGTTCAGAAAAATATTGAAGACGATCCATAGAGCAAATAAAATATCAGAGATAAATTTGCCGAATCATGTTAAATCTCGTCTTTCTTTCTGATTTGATATCTGCCTGTGTGATTGGTAAATTACTAAAGTGGGTAAACAGGAATTAATTGAAAGCCTAAACCGGTTCAATCAGCTGTGCGCATCCCAACAGCATGCATATGTGCATGTCTCGAGATAATAAAATATAGGATTGAGGTAGCAATCTTTTAAGAGAAGTGCCCAATCGAACTACTGATTGACTTTGCTAATAATTGGAGACCTCGATAGGGTTGTTGGAAGCTTTTATAATCGAGTGAATGCGTGCTAACAGATGTTCTAACGCACCGGATTATGTATTCGTGGCCCTTCGCGGTTTGGAATGCTACCTCTCCAAGGGGTTTTGAGTGGTTCAAAAGAGAGAATATTTTAATCAAATGTCGATGGTATTCCCATGACGAAATTATAAGTTGATCCTTGGACACGTCAAGGCAAGGTTCCACCTGGCTCTCTGCAACGAGATTCTCCAACAAACTGCCATGGTTGTTGCAGGACCCTCTTGCATGTACTTCTCCTAATATCCTATTGAGCCCCACTGACAGCAACAAAAGTTATGCATCACAAGACGAGCAGGCCAAGAGGTAGGAAGAAAAGTCTCGAGGTGGAAGAATCTTTCCTGGGCTCCACCACCACCATGTCCACAGCTCAACATCGATTAGTAGTTGGGACTACTAGACCACTGGGACCTTAGCCTTCCTCTCTTACCTAGTTATTCCCCTAGTTTTGCTCACATATTTAAGGAATACAAACTAGGACTCCATCACCATCAAGCATACTTCATCATACGTGACATGGAGACTCCTTTCTCCTCTTGGGCTCCTTTTTGAGATCAAGTTCGGTGGCTTTAACCAGCTTGGATCGGACTATAACTTTCCACGCCATTATATAAACATCCATTAGAACGGGTCAGAAACAAACAACTGAAGGGGACGAGCCATGCGTGTGGGACCAAATCGCGTCCCACTGGATACAGGTGCACCGCAATCCGAGTGTGTTCACGGTAGTTCAAATCACGGGACCCGCCGGTCCAAAGCGCCGGTAATTTCATTACCGAGTCAAAGATTTCAAACGCGCCAAACAACGGCCAGAACGACCCCGATCTGTATGACGTGGTTTATGGCGCGCCAAAGGGATCAAAACATCTATTTCCTCTCGGGGGATAATTCTGTTGTTGATTGGATTATCTCTTTTATCATTCAGTATTTCATCTTCTAGCATTTAGCTCATATACAGTTTAGAAATATTATTCCTCACTTTTTTTTTTTTTATATTTATTTTCGTTCTCTTTAATAAATATCTTATACAACTAAAAAAAATTCAAAACATGGAAAGCACCAAAGACTTCCAATTTCCACTCGCTCCAGCACGAGAGCACTCGTCGTTCTGGAACGAGCGGCGTGCAAGCCTTCAACACTGCCGGCTCTCCAGCTGCCCCAGCCGCCGACATAAGCCATCCAAATGAGAAAGTCATAACACAATACAAAATGGCTATTTTCTTTCTTTTCTGGAACTCTTGTCTACTAATAAAAGAATATAGTTTAAGAACTTTAATGGATTCTTCTCTCTCTTTTTAATAACAAATGGCTATCATCTTTGTTACAGTAGGGGTGTAAATAAGACAAATACGCAGAGATCAAGTTAGTGTGGAAGATTTATCAATTAACAAATCTCCAGATTGGGCTTCTCATCTTTAACATCATCCACTGTGCTAGCTTTTGGCTGCTGTGTTTGTTTCTGAACAGGTTCATTGAAATCGCCGTTGAGGATTCCGGCACCGGTGAGCTGCTGCGCGCGCTCGGCCTGCAGGTCCCAGTCGGTGCGGTGGATGACAGCGAGCATGAGCACGACGCAGGTGGCCTGTGCCGCGAGGAGGCCGAACCAGAGCCCTCTGAAGTCGAGTCCCCCCAAGAAGGCAAGTCCGACTGCGACCGGCGTTCCGACGAAATAGAACGAGCCGAGGTTTATGTTGGCACCGTCCCGCGGCCGCGCGCTGCCTCGCAAGACACCGCACCCTGTTGTCTGCGGGCAGTTGCCCAGCTCGCACATCCCCAGTATCGGCAGAACCGAGGCTGTAAGCACCGCGATGTCGGGGTCGGCGGTGAACATCGGGGACCAGACGTGCCGGACCGAGATAGCGAAGCTGAGGGCAACAAGACCAAGGAGGAAGCTGGAGGAGAGGCCGACGAAGGCAGCGCGGCGGGCACGGTCGGGGCGGTTGGCCCCGAGCTCGTTGCCGACCCGGGTGGAGACGCCGAAACTAAGGGAGGAGGGGAAAATGTAGATGAGGGAAGTGGTTTGTATCAAAATGCCCATGGAGGCGACGGTGGATTTGGGATTAAGTAGGAGGCCGCACAGGAGAATCATAATCTCGTACCACCACCATTCGAGGCAGACGCTGACGCAGCTTGGGAGGGCGAGGCTCAATAGAGAGGACCAGCCGCGGAAGCTCTTCGCGGAGGGAATTATTCCGCCAGTCCTTTTGGAGACGCCGGAGAAGCAGAGGTGGGCAAGGAGGAGGAGGAGAAGGTTGAGATTGGTCCAGACGGAGGCGAGGGCGACGCCGGGGATACCAAGGTGGAGGATTGAGACGAGGAGGTAGTTGATGGGGAGGTGGAGCAGGGCGGCGATGGTGGCGGCATAGGTGAGGGGGAGGGTGATGGACTGGGAGCGAAGGTAGATGCGAAGGGGGTGGAGGAAGGACTGAAGCAAGAGGTCGGGAAGGGAGAAGAGAATGTAAGACTGAGCGGCGGAGGAGATGGCGGAGTCCTGGCCGCAGAGGAGGAGGAGCGGTCGCATGTTGGCCCAGAGTAAAGCAATGGGGATAGAAGCCGAGAGGAGGAGGAGAATGGTCCGCTGAAGGGCGAGGCCGAGGAGGGAGAGCTTCTTGGCACCGAACGCCTGGCCGCAGATTGGTTCCATGCCCATCGCAAGCCCGGAGAGAACAGAGTAGCCGGTTATGTTGGCGAAACCGATGGCGAGGCAGCCGCCGGCAAGGGGGAGATCACCAAGGCGGCCGAGGAAAAGCATGGAAATCATAGAGCGGGAGTAGAAGAGGAGGCCGGTCAGCGCCATAGGGAGTGCCAGGCTTAAAATAGACTTGGCCTCCACGAAGGCAAGGGCGAGCTCGGTCGGCGGCTTCGAAGTGAGCACCGGAGCATCCTCGGATGGGCTCGTCGCCTTCTGATGCTTCTGGACGAAGGGGGCAGTGAGGAGGCCGTGGGGGTCTACATGGTGGTCGCATTGGCTTTGGAAAGGGGAGTCCGGGGTCAGAACATTACACTTACACATGGCTTGGATGTTGGATAGGTGGCCTCTTTCTTAGCGTTGAGTTTGAAAGGGGTTCTGGAAGTGGTTTGGATGAATTTAGTAGTAGGTTGTAGCTGGGTATACCGCTATTTATCGAGAGAGAAACAGAGAGGGTATTGGCGAGGCGTTTCTCATAGGCTGCTGACACTCTCCCACGGCTTTCCCTCGAGGAGGAAAGCAGCTCGTCCGGCAGAGCGGCACCAATAGTCTAATCAAATCTACGAGAAAGAGGGAAAGCAAAACACTTCGTTCCGCTCTCCGAAACCGGCAGTTGAGTGGGAGACGAGACGAATTGGGCGGAAGCTCTTTGGGGCACATATAGGAATGAAGCGGCATGAGCTGTTCCTGCGGAACTTCCTTGAAGGTTGTCGTCGGCGCCAAGGCCCACCGCCAAATAACTAATTAAAAGCTAAAAAAAAAAAAAGAAAAAAAAAAAGATGAAAGTGAGATAGTTTTATATTTTTCTCTTTCTTATATAAATTTTGATGCTCGCATGGTTGCATGCGCATATATTCGTGCCATTAGTGCTTCCGGTTTCGCATTGGGCTGCGGTCAAAAATCGAATTTTTTATAGGACATAAAGGTACTTCACTTTTTTTTTTTTTTTTTTTTGGGGAGGGGGGGGGGGGGGGGGCGTATTCGAGGATGCTTTGATTCAAAGGAGTCCCTGATTCAAAGAACTGGGACTCCTTCCCTCCTACCCTAATCCTGTATAGATTTGATGGTGACTATTATACAATCCAATTATGTATATTGCAAACACAATGAAGAGCAATCTTCCATGCCAACGATGCAATCCGAACTCTTGCTTTAGAGCTGCACATTTTCAGATCAAAAGAATATCATTAATAGTAAAACATTTTGTTTTATCCGATGTTAAAGAAATATAAGTACCTAATACATTTTCAAACTTATTACAACCGGATGTAACAGACCATGAAACCTCGGACAAATAAATCAAAGCCCACTAGATGGTTGATCTAGATGCATGCAGAGAATGCTAATCCCCCCTCCCCTCGGGGGTTGGTGATAATTCAGCTATGATCACGAGCAATCTCTACAATCATCACGAGATCAAGAACATGATGCACATGTAAATACCTGTACAAGATCTTCCGGGTATATGATGGGCTACAAAAAATGACTGATTTGCACAGCTAGATTTTTTTGGCGGCAAATGCCAATTCTTACCTATATAAATTAACTTCCTAGAGACTTGAAATTAGTACTCTCAAACTTCCATATGCCTGTATTATCACCGTACTTCTTATAATTCTTTAATTATTTCCTAAAATTTTGTTTGATTAGGTATCAGGGGAGAGCTTTACATCTTGCATTCTCCGATTGGAAGATTTCATTGCTGTGTGCTATTCCAGATCAGATAGGTGCTGGTGAAAAGCTCAGAGCACGATCTCCTTTTCTTAGTATCATCTCGAAAACTGCTTGCATTGGAGCTATTGCGACTCGAGCACAAAGACCACTCTGCATTACATTCTTGGTTGCACATCGCAATCTCTAATCAACCTCTCTTGTCTGACCAAGCATTCGATCGAGCATTGTAGCAAATCAGTCTGCTTAGAATCCTTAGTCGATTCGGCAAATATCAGTGCCAGCAAGTGTCAGAGCATTAATTATGCTATACCAGGGGAAAGGAATTGGAGCTATATATGTACCTTCGTTGTACACCAGCGCATCACAACCGTTGCAAGCCAAGAATTGGCCAAAGGGTCTACATGAGTTTTCCTATACGGGCGCAGCATGTGGGATCTCAAGCTTGAGCAATCCACGGATACATTCACGTGATGATCCCTCATCCAATACCCCTAAATGGCAGAATCCCTGCATCCATAGCTTGGAAAACGGTCACTTCGAGATTCTTTCACATACCATGTTCACTTTAAAAAAAAAAAAAAAATTGACGGTGTGCATTGGTTGGGCATCCATCTATTGGTTGGAAAGCATGTGCTTCTCTGCATCTACTTGCATGCCAAACTTGCTACGCATATCATTTGTTAATAATTTAGTAATGCAGAAAGACATGGGTAATTCAATTCGGAGCTATTCTTCTCGCTAAAAGACATTTTGGAAACAACGATTGCAACATGGCCAGATGCAAAGTAACATGGACCTCAAAGGAAAAAAAAAAAAAAAACTACCTACGTTACTGTTATGGGTGTTCACCAATCTTGAGTTTGATCTCAATCTCGGACCATCCGACCTTCATCTCGAATAATCTCTGTCCGCGTCATGCTCCATCCGACCTCCATCTTCGAAGTTTCTACCTCGTTGGACAATCTTCCAAACCTCCGAGCTCCGAGATTCGATCATGCGAGATTTGGACAGTAGCCTGACATAGTCATCATCTGGCTGGTCCGCATCCGAACGTGTGACATGATCCTCGAGATCCGTACATGATTTCCAAAATTAGCATCCACCATGATGAGCTTTTTTTTTTTTTTTTTATAAACAGTGACAGGATGATTCCGGATAGGGGCATTAAACTTATCCCCACTTTTTTTAGCTCTTTTTTTTTTTTTTTTCAAAATTAGATTAACTTGAACGGCGGAGGGTCTTCGATCTTTACCTGGCCCGGAACATTTTGCAGATTATTCACTGGTATTCGGAGTTTGCTGTACTCTTGGATCCGTCCTTATTGCTCGGCTCGGATTGTACGGTAACAATTATCATATTTATTTAAGTGCACTTGAAATACCTAACTAGAAGAAACGAAACTGTAAATTAGCTTACTACAATTCTCTGCACAGATGTCTTCTGAATCGAATCTTAGATGGAAGTAGTTAGCAAACAGTCACTCGTAGGATAAACACCGAGTCATATAAACATGGTGGATGTTTGGAGAGAGCTTGGAGCTTTGTATGTGGACTCACTCTGTGGGATATGAATCTGGTTGTGGTCTTGACTCCACTCAAAGATATATAATAAAGGAGCAAGGACAACTGATTTAATTGGTATCGTGATTTGATATGATATAAGAGTCCAGAGTGGTTGGATGTTGGAAGAGCTCGGGTGGCCTCTGATGTCTTCAGCTGACATACATTAGCAGCCCAAGTGTCCCGTTCTTAGACCCGTTCATGAGCTCGACGAAAAAATGGCGTGCACCTCTCGCCACCGTCAGTCACAGCGGGCGGTCGATGGCTATTGGTGGCTAAGGTGGGGCTAACGCTTGACCGGTCGACTTAATCCATTCTCCGTGCGATCTAATGTCATAAATTTCCATCCTCGCTCGAGACCTTTCGTTTCTTTGTGATTGTGCGTGTGCGACGGCCAGGGTCGAATACCCAAGCGTGTACGGTAATCGCCTTTTTTTTTTTTTTGATATATATATATATATATATATATATATATATATATATATATATATATATATCTGTTGGAGTGGGTCGGAGAAACAAAATAGAAACCTTTCGTTTTGTTTCCATCTGAATGGCATAACTAGGATTCTAAAACCTGAGGTACTTTGTATTTCATTGGTCATTTGTGTCCTATTTGGGGGGGGGGGGGGGGGGGGGGGGGGGCGCGTAGCTTTGGTCTATCTGCATGCAGCTTTCTGCCTTGCCAGCGCATGGCATTGCCAAAATTTTAAGGCTTGTTTTGGAGCCCTTTTGGCATGGGGGCCTACAGCTAGCTTATCGCCAAGTAATTTAGTCTCGCTCTTTCTCTCTCTCTCTCTCTCGTCATGCATTTTCGGACCCCACAGTTACGCATGAAACATGCTGTAAACGCAGAGCGCTCGAAGTAGGAAAAGAAGAAGCTTGCCACCACAAAGGGCATAGTTGTGTCCAGCACTGGATAAGGTCAAGCAGGATCGTGTTTGTCGTGTCAGATAGTAGGACTCTGGATTTTGTGCAATTTAATCTAATTAAAAGTAGGTCACTATTAAATGGGAAAGGGCTCGGAAATTTTTATTCCACTTCTCAGATTCTTTTTTGCTTTTTTGAAAATAATGATGAGAATAGCATCCTTTCAAGTGAAAGTTATAACCTTTCCTCACTGCAAATGCCGTTGAGAAGAGAAAAATCCAATCATTTAAGCAACCACACCCGTCCTGTTTAGATTGGGTCCTGCTAATTGACGGTGGTTAATTAGCTACATAGATTTTAATGTGTACTTTAGTTCTTAGGACCCGCTTCAGCCAGTTGTATTGTATGATTTAACTAAAAGGATGGGATGAAGCATGGATCGTAGAAGACAAGAATCTTAAGAGGCTTGGAAAGCTTCGCATTTGGAAATGGTCAATAAGCCGGTCCTCGGCCTATTAATATAAACAAGATTATGTCAGTCCTCTTTTGATCTATGGTTGGCCCGCAACAAGATTATTCTTTATTTCCTTATTTTTTCATTATACTCATGCCTTGTTACGAACTTTGCATGCTGCATATCGGAAGCTGGTCTTAGATCTTTATATCCTAGGCCCCGGAGCCCAGTTCATCTCGTATTTACCATTTGTAGATGATTATTTATTGATGAGGAGAGCAACAGTATGGAATGCCAAAGGATTCAAAAAAATTCTAAAGGATTATTATTTAGAATCGACTAAAAAATGAATCTCCTCAAGTTTGCTGTACATTTCAGTCCATAGATATTGAGTCACCTTCAATACATGATAAGATAAGCTGGCAATAGCAAACTTCTATTTGGTATTGAATGATTTGATATTATTTAAAATCGATGCCGAGACTACTACAAAAGGGATCTGGAAAAAAATGAAGAATTTATATGAAGGAAAGTCTTTGATGAATAAAATTTATTTGAGATGATAATTATACAATTTGAAGATGAAGAACAAGATATCAATTCAAAAGCACTTAAGTGTATTTAATTTCATTGTGAGTAAGCTTGAGGACCTAGATATAGAAATCAAAGAAAAAGAATAGACTAGCATTCCACTTTGTTCTATGCCAGAATCTTGGAAAAATCACATTACGAATTTGAGTCATGTTGAAACCCTCAAAATAGAGCCAATTGTTATATCATTGCTAACAGAGAAAATAAAATGGAAATCTAGCCAAGGAAGCTTTTCAGGAGAGGCTATAGTAGTACGGGGAAGACCTTTCGAGAGAAAACATGGTGATCAAGGAAAGACAAAATCTAAATTCAAGGACAAGAAGAAGGTGAAATATTGGAATTATAGAAAATCAGAGCATATAAAGAAAGATTGCCGGATTAAAGAAATTGAAACAAAATCTGAATCGGGAAACTTTCAAGGTAATATAGTAAAAGATGAAGCTAGTTTGACTACTTTGGAAGACATGGATGCATTAACAATATTAGAGAGATAAACTTGCATATCATTGAATTTTGGATTCGGGAGCTTCTTTTTACATAACTTTTTTTTGGAAAGTGGTTTCATATATACAAACCATGGGATGGTGGATTTGTTTATTTGGATAATAATGCAACATGTTCTGTGATTGGAGTGGAAGATGTTCAAATCAAGATATTTGATGCTATAGTTCGGATAGTTTCTAATATTTGGTATGTTCCTGCACTTCATAAGTCTACTATCACTTGAAAAGTTTTGTAACCAAAGTTTGAAGTTTGTCGAAAAAAGATTAACTGAAGGTACGCTAAGGGTGTTTGGTGGTGATGAAGGAATAGTTTATAGATGGTTCTTATAAATTGGTGGGCAAGACTCAAGTAGGAGAGGTGGCAGTAGCAAGTGCAGAGATGGAGTCTTTGATGATTTGGCATCGTTGTTTGGGACATATGAGTAAGTACGGGCATAAGTATTATCAAATAAAGAGCTTCTTCCAGGACACAAGTTAGTGCCACTGAATTTTATGAAGATTGCATCTATGATAATCAAAGAAGGCTTTCTTTCTCTTCATCACAGTAATAGAGTAAGGAATTTCTTAAGCTGATTCACTCAGATACTTAGAAGTCACCTGATATGTTATTGGGCAGGTGTTTCTACTTCATTTTCTTCATTGATGACTATTCTCATAAAGCTTGAATATATATTTTAAAACAGAAATTTGATATTTTTGAAACCTTCAAAAAACTCAAGGCTCTTATAAAAAATGAAAAGAGTTTGAAAATCAAGTACCTACATTCTGATAATAGAGAAGAATATTGCTCCAAGAAATTTGAGAAGTTTGGAGGCGAGCATGGAATTCGGCGGTACCTCATGGCTCTCGGTACACTACAATAAAATGGTATAGCTGATAAATTAAATAGAACACTCGTGGAAAGGGTTCGAAGTATATTAAGTTCTACAAAACTTGATAACAAATTTTGGACAGACTGTGAGCATGGCCTGTTACATGATCAATCAAGACCGACAAAATTACTTAGATTAGAAATTCTAGAGAAAATTTAGAACGGCAAACTAGTAAATTATTTCCATCTCCATGTCTTTGGATGTTATGTTTATGCATGGATCCCAAAAGAAAAGAGGACAAAATTAGATAAAAACTTTCAAAGGTGCATCTTTCTTAGTTATGCTAAAGGAGTGAAAAAGTATAGATTGTGGAACTCTACTATCCATAAGATTATTGTTAGCCGAGATATCATTTTAAATGAAGAATTCTTTTAAGGCACCAAGGAGAAGCAAGATGATGAAGTCGTTGTCCTATTGAGTTCTTTGATGCATGTGATGAGATGCAAGCAAAACAAGCACAAGTTGATGACCAGGTAGTTGATGATGAATCATGCACAGAGTCTTTGCAATTATCTGAAGATGCTTCTCACTAGAAGAACTACCAACAGAGTCGGAGAGGCCTAGGAGGATCGTTAGACCTCCCATAATGTATGATAACTATATCACTTCTTTCATTCCTCTTGCTAATCATGTTTGTGCTTATGTTGCTTTAGCAAAGGAGGATAAGCCAACTTCATATAGGGATGCTTGTGAGTCCACCAATGTTGGAAAGTGGCATTATGCTATGGAGAAGGAGATGGAGTCACTTCGGAAGAACAAGACCTGGAATCTTGTAGTTCTACCAAAGGGAAGGAGTTCGATTGGTTGTCGATGGGTCATAAGATGAAGAAGGATATAGATGAAAATATGGAGAGGTTTAAATCATGTTTGATGATGAAGAGTTATGCTTAAAAGCCTGGAACTGACTTTGATGGGATCTTATCATCGATTGTTTGATTAACCACTATTTGGGTTGTCTTGGTGATTATGGTAGCCATGGATTTGAAACTCCAGCAAATGGATATAGAGATAGTATTTTTGCATGACGACCTTGAGCAGAATATTTATATGGTGCAACTTGAAAGTTTTGTCGAAAAAGACAATGAGGAGTTATTTTATCGACTAAACAAATTATTGTACAGTCTCAAACAAGTGTCGAGATATTGGTATAAGCAATTTACTTCTTTCATTGTGAGTTCGAGATTTGATTAATTGGAGATGGATGATTATGCATATTTTTGCAATTACGATGATGGGAGCTTCTGCATCTTGATGTTGTATATTGAAGATATGATGGTCGCAAAGAAAAGTAAGAGTTGGATATTAAATATGAAAATTTAGTTAACTAGAGAGTTTGAGATAAAGAACTTAGAAGCTGTAAACCAAATACTCGAGATGAAGGTATAACGGGAGAGGAAGAATATGAAGGTATGGCTTTCATAAAAGGAATATGTAGAGAATGTTCTATGGTGCTTTAAGCAGAATGTAGAGCTGGTTTCTATTTTGTTTTCTATTCATTTAAAACTATCATCCAAGCAATCACCTAGCATGGAAGTAGAAAAGGCTGACATAGCCTGGGTACCATATTCATCAGTAGTAGGGAGCCTTATGTTTACTATGGTATATACAAGATCGGACATTATACATGCAGTGGGAGTTATAAGCCAGTATATGATAAATCCAGTAACAATCATGGAAAAGCAGTAAAGTAGATCCTTCGATATCTTAAGGGGATGTTAGATTATTTACTCTGTTATGGTTCTTCGGGTTTGGAATGCATCAGGTATATGGATTCTAATTTTGCAGCAGATTGAGATAGGAGATCTACCACATATTATGTGTTCTTCATGGGTAGCGATGCTATTAACTAGGAATCAAAGCTTTAGTCAGTGGTGGTACTATCAACAATAGAGGCAGGGTATATTATTGCAGTAGTACACGCATGTAAAGAAGCTATCTAGCTCAAGAGACTTTTTGAAAAAATCAAGGTGAACTAGAATATGATGAGGATTAATTGTGATAGTCAAAGTACGTTACATTTGATAAAAAATCTGATGTTTTACTCTCGGATGAAGCATATCGACATTCGTTATCACTTTATAAGAGATGTGGATAATGGTCTAGTTTTACTATTAAAAATTCATATCGATGCAAAACTAGTGGATGTATTGACGAAGCCGATGACTCGAGAGAAGTTAGATTAGAGTAAAATTTTTCTCGATCTTGGAGCTATGTGAGGAGTGGAAGTTGGCAAGGCGATGATGTTCTTTGGAATTTGGCATATATCTTTAGGTAGAAGAATTGATGACTCGTGAAGCCGATGTTTTCCCTCCATTTCCTATGCCGCGATGCGATGTGTATGGATTTGGATGCATGCGCGAGGGTTGGCCATGAGAATCCTGTTTTATTTGGATTTTTTCTTTGTTAAATAAGAGTCCTAACAAGAGTCTTAACAGGATTGTCCTCTCAGCCATGGTGCTCTTGAGGGATTTTTTAAATGGAGGGCCTGAGACATGTTAGTGAGCTTATGTACCGAGGGATCCAGAAAGAGGCTTTGTAAGGGAGAGAGAAAGTTTTAAAATATATATATATATAGCCCTCTGTAACAAAAAAGAGTTTCTTATATTTTCCTTCCATCAATTTTGTACCTCTTGTACTATGGATTTAATAAAGAAATATCGAGAAAGTCTTGCTCGTTGATATAAACCAATGATTGATAGACCGAATTATATATATCTGGTATATTTTCTTTTTCTGTTATTTTTATATTGCTTGATTATCTTTTTCTTATGTTTTATGATATGTTCAAATTTATTTTCTGTATAAAATGATCTTGTTTCTGCTATACTTATGTACCGTGTGGATTAAAATATATTCAATTATCTCTCCATCGGTCCTTTTAGTTTGATACATGACTTGCTCATAAGATGAGGGAAGGATAATTTATAACCGGAATCTAAAGCCCTGGCAAGTCTTGGAATCCCTCTTCATGCTAAACTTGGGAATGAAGAAGGCTCTCATCAGAAGTCTTCCTCTCATGCTTGCCCATGCCACTGCACAATTAATGGCTTAGGTGGTCGGTTTAGGCTGGCCTAAGTTAGATCCAATCCTAAAAAAGATGGGCCTTTATGGTATGTAAGTGTGTGTTTTTTTGTTCTCTTTTATGCCTCTACACATAAACACGTAAAACTATAATCATCTACTCTCTCTCTCTCTCTCTATATATATATATATATTGCGATAGCGCTACGTCCTAGCATGTTGAGGACTTGGATGTCATTCATGTGAATCTTCTAACTTAATTTTATTAATAAACAAAGTTTAGCAAACCGCACCTCTTTAATGAGATATAAAGCCTCCTCTTCAGGGAAAAATAAAGCTACGTGGGAATGAAGTATATATATATATATATATATATATATATCCACAGTTATTTTCTTCACTATTACCTAAGTTTTATCAAGTACATTGCACGTAACAGAAACTGTCACATAATAATCACAATGCACCATTGCCAGCTCTTCTTCTTGGTATCATAACGTAGGTAATTGAAGTCTATACATAATCCAGTGCAAGTGGATATGTTTGAATAGCAAGGAAAATCTGGTTGCATTCTATGACAAATAAAACTGATGCATGCTACTAGGAAACAAAAGGAATGTGAAAAAGTATAGGGCAAACATCTATCGAATACATGGGGACAGGATAAAAAAAAGCGGGTCATCTCATCTCAAAGAAACCTCAAAAAAAAGTGCTTTATAATATTAATCGTTGTTTGTTCTAAATAAACAAGGAGTAACGTAATTTTACCTTATACTAGCTGGGCACTTAGATCCCCATGAAAAGAACATTTTCTTTTGTTATTTTAAATATAGATGTTTATTTTGGGAATATTTATTTTTGAGAACATCTGCGGGAGCACCACCTTTCTATGTTTATGCTAAATAACAAGTTAGTCATTAAAGCATGCTAGGTCTATGCGCTTAATATAACTCGGATAATTATGCAGCCTTTTATGAAGCTCCTGTAAATTATTAATAATAATAATTCTATACCAAGGAAGAAAAGAAAAAGAAATTTCAGTAATTTTCTATTTAAATTTCAAATAAAGAATTAAATTCAAAATAAAATACAACATGCTATAATTATTCTTTAATATATATATATATATATATATATATATATATATATATATATATATACACTTTTGTTTTCCTAGGAGAGAAAAATAGATTGATTGGCACATCGTAGCCTTCCTTTTCATTGCAGTCTCGCGGAAGTAACCACATTTTCCATTGTCGACGACCCGAGTCAACACCCCCGTGCGCATAGAGTTTATTGGATGCAAGTGGGTCTCAGGCCTTCTCCGGACCTTCCATAAAAATCCGGTGCCATTTGGAACTGTTCTCGATCTGGTGCAAATTGCCTGAGATCGACCACCACATTCCACCTGCCTAGTTGTGGTGCAAATTTGTTTACAACCCAGTCCTCCACCCGTTGCCCTGCAACCTTCCATTAATCCAAGTCAGCTATAAGAAGAGTAGCAACGACCCATCCTTCCAAGGTGTCCCTATCCTTGCGCATAAAAGTTGTGTAAACCGTGGAATAGTATTATTCTTCTCCGCGTTAAACGATAAGAAATATAAGAACCCAAAAGACACCGTAGTCCAATCAAATGACACGACGATCGTGCCGTAAAATCCTCTTTGACTGTGGACTTATTCTACCATTTCCCATTTACCAGGTCATTGTTCTTTCAGTGCACCATCATCGCATTAACGAAAGGAATTTTGGGGTCCCATGGTTTTTGTCTAAAGGTGGGGATGGGCCAAGTGACGGCCATGGAGGATAAAGTTGGCTCGTGACGACGGTGGGCGGTCGCAAGGATAGTGTTCCATTCAAATCGGAACCTTCCTCCGTTCTCAAGCATATCCGTCTTTGCTCGTTGCTTTCGATGCTCTGGAGCTCCAAAAGTACTTGAACAGTGGTGTGGATATTTGATGCTGTCGCACCAAATGGCGAAATGCCGACTTGGTCTAGAAAAAGGTTATTGACCACGTTTTCAGTCCCGCCCCATTTATGTGAAGTATAAATCTCCTGACGTCTTCGAGGTTCGGATCCGATGTCGATCGTAATATCTTCATGAGCTTCGAAGTCCGGCTTAGTCGGCAAAGGAAGTCGGTCAGGTAAATTACTTGTATGAATCGGTAACTCTTTACGACTTATAAGCATTTGATTGCTGCTTTTCTTTTTAGAAGTATCATACATAGGAATAGTTTAATAGGTTTAGGAATGGATAAGTTGTATGAGTTAGCTGTTGAGTGCTGCTTTTCTTTTTAAAAAGTATCGATCTCTTCAATTCTGGCACGCGAGCGCGCGCGCGCGCGCACACACTCTCTCTCTCTCTCTCAAAAGCAATTTTGAGCTACACCATAAACATATTCCTCACTCAAAAACCACAAGCCCGGTGATGAAAGCGAATTTTTTTTGTCCCAGATTTCTGGAACGAGCACCAAGAGACTTTTATTTGAAGGCTGGTTGCTGGCTTTCTCAACCATGTATTGTTTTAGCATACTTTTGCATGTTAGCAATCACAGTAGCTTGAGTCTCCAAAAAATAGCTGTCCTTTTATCCAGGTTCACTTTAAGTAATTGTACAATCACAGGCAACATCCTGAAACCTAATATAGTAGTACTAGCATAGATGATTGTTCTCGCTTATCTATGGAGGCATGGAAAGGCAAGTGCATCAATTTGATGAATTTAATTCTGTTTCAACTCGCAATGCAATTCAAAATTATGTTGGATGGTAGTTTTTTTTTTTTCCCTCTCCAATTGTAGCATTTGAATCCTTCTTTTTTTTTTTTTTTTTTTTTTTTTTTGTTTAATGATGGTGTAATTCCACACCTCATTGCTTCTCGTATGCTTCGCATAAATTTAACTTTGTTTATTATAGTCCCACTCAATATGACTTCATTTGTACAATATTTATATCTGCACCAGGTAATTGAGTTTGGTGATATATAGTATTCTTATTGAAATTTTATGAAACATTCGCTTGAAAGACACTGATTATTCTTAAAAGATTAATTTTCTTAGAAATTTATTAAAAGGAATCTACCATTTTTTCTGTTATTTTCATCTTGTAAATATAAAATATTGCATATTTATCTCCCAAAAATCACTATTTACATATATTTGTACATGTATGTGAGTATATATATTGGGAATAAAACTATGTATGGAAGGATATCTAACATCATACCTTGTGCAACGTGCATGATTAAAATGTTGTAACGCAATTCATGAAGATTTTGTTAACAACCAACTATTACTGCAAAGGAAATGTTGTGGCTTAGATTAGGGTTGTAATCATGCTAAGTCGAGTCAAGTAGTTAGAAACTCGAGTTTGACTCGATTCAAAATATTCAGATTTGGAACTTGACTCGTATTTTATTGAGCCTTAATATTTCAAGCTTCAACGTAATTTCATTAAAAAGAAGATAATAATTGAGGTCGACCTGAATATCAATCAAGCCATATTCGAGTTTGAGTTCGAGCTTAAATTCGAATTTTATTTACTAATAATATATTATTAATATATATTATAAATAAAAATATATAAAATTTTAAATTATAAGCTTGTAAGCTTTCAGCTGAATATCTTGGTACTTAAATTTGATAATAGCTAAATTGAGATGAGGTTTAGTAACTTGCAAACAACTCGAATCATTTGCATCTCTAGTTTAGATTGAAAAAAAAAAATGATAGATAAAAAATAAAAAAATCATTTATGCTTTTACCATGAAAGGGTAAAATATATTGTGCCATAGGCATAACAGAGCCGATTCAAAGCACATTAAACTATTTGGTAACACCTCACCTCTCACCGGTTACGGGTTCGAGGCATGATGCGGATGATCCAGAAATTTTCTTGGAACACGAGATCGAGATGGCGAGAGAGCGCACTACTCCGGCGTCGGCGTCTTAGTGGTGGTGTCAGGTTGACATACTCACCGGTGATGAGGAAGGTACGTGAAAAAATTATGGCCTGAATCAAATATAGCATGACGGGGTTGGGATCCGGTGACACCGAGATTTATCCCCTACTTTCCTTTTCCTTTATCAAAAAAAAAAAAAAAAAAAAAAAAAAAAAAAAAAATCACTTTTTTTTGGTAATATGTTAATAAATCACTTTAACCCACAAGCATATGTAGCTATGAAAGGAATCACCATTGTATATTAGAGGTGGTACCTATTGTTGCGGCTTTTTGGGTATACAGCTGACGAGGACGTCCTTCTACTAAGCTGAAGGTTGGTAGGATACCATGTGGCCTTCTTGCTACTAGGAATCTGCAGAGGAAGCTTACATTCATCGAGAATTCTCCAGCGAGAAACCCTCCGATATTTAAATAAAGTGAGAGAGTTTATTAGATAGTGATCCAGCGAATCTGTTTGTTAGAGTTTTGGGTTGTTAGAGAACAGTTATAGGAGATCTGTTTGTTGGAGTAGGAGATCCTAGTTTGTTATGACAGTATTGCTAGTTGTAAAAGATAGTAGTGCCCACATGTTATGGAGATCATAAGCTGTTTCAGTCTTAGGTCGGTATGAAATTAAAGTCATAGAATAGCCATCAGAGTTGTTTAGTGGAAAGTTTGGCCGTCTTCCATGGAGTAAGTTGGGATCTAAGATGGATGTTGGGCATCTGCTGAGATGATTTATTATGGTTGTAGTAGTCTGATCTTAGGATTAGTTAGCAGTTGATGATAGTCAATTCCTGGCCGATGACAATCGATACCCTTTTTATGTATCCTTTCGATTCCTGTCAAGTCATCTAGGTTGTATCCGATGTACATCTGCCATGTTATTCGAGCTTGTATCGTTCTCTTTCTTTGTAATATTTGGCCTTTACTTTTTAATTTGAAGCAATTTTTCCAAGATTATTTCTGATATACTTTCTAGGACTTATTTAATGCACTATTTTATCATTTCGGTCATATTAATTGTATGACAATTTAGTCGAAGTGACATAATTTTAAATTCAAAATAATCTAATCAAGTCTTACTATAATAATTGATGGATGGTTATTCGAATCAACACTATCCTAGTCACATTAAACATGTGGCAATTTAGTTGAAGTGACATAATTTTAAATTCAAAATAATCCAATCAAATTTTATTATAATAATTATGATATAATTTTAAATTCAAAATAATCTCATCAAAGTTTACTATTATAATTGGAGATAGTTATCTCAATCAACACTATGAGCCCGAGTATGGCCAAAGGGTTGTTGTTGGATTGTCACCGCGTGTCATTCAACTTAGGCTAGAGGATTGGTTCTCTTGTGATTCACGTGAAGTATTATCCATTTTGACATTGTTGGATTGTTACCACGTGTCATTCAACTTAGGCTAAAGGATTGGTTCTCTTGTGATTCACGTGTAGTATTATCCATTTTGACATTGTTGGATTGTTACCGCTTGCCATTCAACTTAGGCTAAAGGATTGGTTCTCTTGTGACTCACGTGAAGTATTATCCATTTTGACATGAAGATGGACTGTAGGAAGTGTAATAATCCTTAATATCATGTTCCAAAAGATGCTTCATGTAAGAAAGATGGGTTCTTTGTTATAAGCTAGAATTTTTTTTTGATTCATAATTGATGTAGAATTAAAGGAACTTTTCATCCTTACAACCATAGCAGCATCTGTTATTTGTAACGAAGGATAAACAAGTCTAGGACGATGGAGAAGTGGAAAATGACAATCGAAGTAATTACATAGGTAATTAGTTTGGAGATGATATATATCCACCACCACAAATAACCTTAGCTCTTATACAATATTAAGCAGTCGTTTAATCCCCAAAATTTAAGAAATCAAAAAATTAATCAGTTTTGTACTCTCAATTAGACCGAACACAGAAATCTGTCATGCAGATGCTGCAGAACTAATTTGTGAATATCTATTTTTTCCTATGCATATATATATATTGATTTTTTTTAAATAATGCTTTTTTTAAAAAAATTATGGAAGTAGGGTGATTCGAAATTTATTTACCGAAGTAGGTGATTCGGCTGACGTGGGAGAGACGTGGACTAGAATTCGTCTTTTTGAAAGACGAAGTTAAGCACGTCCAAATTCTTCTTTTGAAAAGACGAATTCTAAATATAACTGAATTCATCTTTTCAAAAGACGAATTCAATTTGACTGAATTTGTTTTTTCAAAAATTAAATTCTTAGTAAATTTTTCTTTTAAAAAAATTATTGATTTTGAAAGGGAAAAGGAAAATAAAATTTTTGATTTTAAAAAATTGATTTATATTAAAAATTTTAAAAATTATTAAAAAAAAATAAAAAAATAAAATTAATAATAGAAATTTTTTATTAAAGTAAAAAAAATTAAAATAAATATTTTTTTGAAAAAATAACCAGAAATCATGGATAGTAACTGTGAAATCGGTCCACGGTACATAAATATTTCTGTATTAAAGTTTTATAAAAAAATAAAAAATTAATAAAAAAATTGCAGGACCGATAGGTGGATCGATGGTCTGACCGATAGGTGGATCGATGGTCGGACCGGTAGCAGGACCAGTAGGTGGACCGATGGTCGGATCCTGGTAGCCGGACTAGCGATCGGGATGGTGACAGGACCGAGGGTCGGATCCTTCTGCCAAATGATTTTACTGGAAAAAGAAAAACTAATTATTATTATTATTATTAAATAATTAATATATTAAACTAAAATATTTTAAATATATTAATTTTACCAAATTACATTAAAAATTAAAAAAATAAAAATTATTAAAAAAATTATATTTTTTTATAAAATAAAATAATGAGAAATCGCGGGTTGTATCCACGATTTCACCAAATAATATTTTTTAAATTAAAATTTAATGAAAAAATTTTAAAATTAATGAGAAATCATGGATTTTAATAAATCCTAAAATAATTTATTATTTTCATAATTTTAATTTTATATTTTATGTATTTTTTAATTTACTTGAGCAAATAAATGATTTTTGTCTATTTTAAGATCGATATGTAGATGGATGATCGGACCAGTAGGTGGATGGATGATCGGATCGATAGCAAGACCAGTAAGTAGACCGATGATCAAATGCTGGTAGCCGGACTGGTGATCGGGATGGTGACAGTACTAAGAACCGAATAGATGACAGGATCGACGAAAAATAAAATTTTATTATTTTATAATTTTAATTTTATAATTTATATTTTTTTGAATTTAGTTAAGCAAATAAATGATTATTGTCTATTTTATGCCAGAACACATATAAACACATATATAAATGATTCTTGTCTATTTTGGACCAGAATACATAAATAAATATATATATTAAAAATATATATAATTTTTTTAAATTAACAAGAAATCATGAATTTTAATAAATCCTAAAATAAATGATTATTCCGTCCCACATGGCGGCCGTCTCCTAGTGCGTGCAGGCTGTATACGACGACGGGTCGAAGATGGCTGATGCTGCTCTGTCTCATGTTCTATATCGTGTGATGCTTGATATGCAGCATGCTCTACATCGTGTGATGCCTGCTGTACAGATACGTGATGTGATGACAATCCTCCATGTCCGGAGTAATCATGCTGCCAGCCCATGAAATCCGGTGCAGTAGTATAATCAAAGTGTGCTGCCACATCCTCAGTATATGTGAACTCGGGCATCGAATATGGAGAGATGCTATGTCATCGGGTGCCTCGTCTGTGCTGAGCTGGCGGAGGTGCTCTGGATGAAGGTGCATATGGATAATAAGGCAAAGGAGTCTCGTCCTCCCTGTCTCCCTCCTGATAAAACTCACGTAGAGGAATCCATGCATGCTTGCCAAGAGTATGGAGGGCAGAATGACATACATCCTGTATAGCCTGGGAGGACATCGCAATGGAACTTGGTTGGGCAAGCTCAAGTATCGTCGCAATACTACTGCCCTGTAAATAAAAAAAATAATTAGTTTGACAAAATTTAAATTTGGATTATAATTTAAATAGTAAAATTTAAATTACTTACCATGTGATCATACACTGCACCATTGCGATTGATGAATCGACGAGTGATCCTACGGTACCATTGCATATAAGGATTGTGATAATCCATGGTACCATTGAATGGATCATCATGTATAATATAATCATGATGACTCATCCATAACTGTATATACTCCCGATGAACAGTGGACTAATCCTGATCAGATCGTCCTCTTATATCAATACGATGTAGTGTGGACATCGTATTAAACCGATCTGGCATGACTTGTCACATCCTAAACTGGCGCACCACTCTATCAGGTAAATGTCACTCTACTATATAAAAATAAACTAGTGGTACTCGACTACACCAGATCTCCTGACCCTGTAGATAGTAGTATGGTAACTGTGCAAGCATAGCGACAGTATATGGCTGCCATATGACATGTTTATAAATAATTTAAAGTATAATTTATTAAACAAGAACAAATAAAACAAGTCAATTATTACGAAAAACTAATATTCATTACCTCGTCGGGTCGCAGTCGATCAAGTAAATAACGATATGAAGAGACCACATGCATAGGTACCTGTGTGACAGAAAAAAGATCTCTCCATCTACAAAATAAATTAATTAAATTAATTAAATAAAATAGTATATATCATACATGGCATAAAAATATTATGTAAATTCTAAACTCATCTCATCCCTAATGGTCCCTGTGGTAAACCAGCTCCATCATCATCAAAATCGATCATCGGATCTGGAACCTGTCGAAGTAATCTGTGGGGTGCAAGAATCGGAACTCTATCCCATGCCCACAGCTGTAGTAGCAACAGCGGACCAGCAATATTAGAAACATCTCTATGGCTCGCCCTGCACATCTCTCTATACAACCAAGCGAGTCCAGCACTAGCCCAACTATACTGTCCGGCCGTCTCGAAATCCGCTAATAGAGGTAGAAACAAGAGATGCATTTGTTCCCAGATTTATCCATAAAAAGGCACCCATTCATCAACTGTAAAATATATGCTGGAGCATAGAACTGTATGGCTACCTCGTCGGCATCGAATGCTAAAGCCTGGAAGTGCTCGGTAAGCCAGACCAAACTTAATCGTGATCCATGCAATCTATCATCTGGTGGGACGACCCCTAATAACTCAAGACAAAGCTATCCCCAGTCTACCCGTGTAGTACCCGTCACTGGTAGACCATCTACTGGCAAACCTAGCTGAACAGCAACATCCTGTAGGATGATGGTGGCCTCTTCATGGAAAAAATGAAAAGTATGCATTTCTGAATGCCACCGCTCGACGAGAACAGTGATCAAATGCCAGTCCAATCTAATAAATCCAACATGTGCTAGACCATAGAATCCGGACTGTATCAGCAATGGCACAATACGACAATCGAGCGGTATCGATCTGTGCATAACCATCTCTTGACGTTGACAGTGCAAAACAACATCCTATCCCTCCCAGACCAAAGATGATCTATGTGAAGGCTGAACGTGTAGTACATTACTGTCAGAAGGACCAGGATTTATAACTGTGATAACTCAAAGAAAATAAAATTATCAATCACAAAACCCATTTAATGCAAAATTATATATAAACAATAAGGACATCAATCCATATACAAGCTATAAACATCAGACAATAAAACATATCCATATATTACAATCCATCATATAAAATACAAAGCAATGACAAGATCAGCCTAATATATTACAATCCATATATTAAAACATCTGTAAAATATGACTGATATAATTTAACTAATCTGCTTGTAGAAGCCTTGGACATGACCATCTATCATGCCCTTCTTCTTTACATATTGTACACTTGCATTTGTTGCCGGTTCTCTTATATCCATATCATTTCTGATCCTCATGGATTGTGGCCTACCTTTCTGTCGTAGCCTATTTACATCAGGTATAATGATACTATGTTCATTTTGCTGGGGCCAATATTCTTCATGAGAAATTGGTTGAAGTTGTGGTACATAAGTTTGATGATAATCGTGTAATATATAGCACCGATCAATGTATCTTTTAAAATCAATGGCAACATGTGCACAAGCAGCCATGACGTGAGAACAAGATAAATGAAAATATTGCCATTTCTGATACGTACATGTCTATTGGAAAAGATGAACAACTTACATGTTGCCCAGAAATGGAGCCCAAGAGGGGGGGATGAATTGGGTCTTTTAAAAAATAAAACAATAATGTGAAGGTCTAGTGGTGTTTATGAGAGTAATAAATTCAATGCACAAGATTGAATGCAGCGGAAAACACTAAGTGAATAGCAATAACCAAAGAGCAAGAGAGAAAGAGGGCAATCACATACAAACACAAGATTTATAGTGGTTCGGTGCAAACCTAGCACCTATATCCACTCCCCAAGCCATCCTTGGGAATTCCACTAGAATCCAAACAAGATTACAGCTGACTTATTTTTCACAAGGCTCACAAGTCAAAACCTAAGTTGGTTTTGTCACCTAGGCTCACCAACAAACCTCAACACTTGTTTTGTCTTCGGGCTCACAAGTTAATCCTAGTTGGTTTTATCTCTTTGGCTCACCAACAAACCACAATAACCTTCTTTCAAAATACCCTTGAAAGCAAGGTCAAATCATAAGATAAAAATAGATATACAACTTTAAAACTAAGACAAACTCTCTTCAAGAGTAGAATGGAATTTTTGAAGCTCAAGTTGATGCTTTGTCTTGACTCCTCCTTGGAATATCCTTCAAAACGTCTCTTTTGGAATGATGTAAGGATGAGCTTGTAGGCTTTTTCAGGGAATCAAACTATAAAAGGCTTTTGATGTGGAATTTTTGAGAGAATATAGGCTTTTTGGCTTTGAATGGACTTCAATATACTTCAATGCATTTAGAATGAGATTTGTGGAGGTTAAATACACCAAGAAACTTCTAAAAAATGGTTTGTGACCGTTGGAGCCTCGGATCTAGCCGTTTGGAGCTTGAAAAGCAAGTTTTGAAAGTCAGAAAAATAGATCCATTAGAGCTGTCAGGCTTCAAGTGTCGACAGCTATCAGGTGTCAACATTGGCTGTCAGGTATCGACACTTGATTTCTAGGTATCGACACTTGCACTTTCAAGTGTCGACACTTGATGCACAGGTGTCGACACTTGACACAAAAATCCTCAAATGGTAAAGTTCTGTATTTTCAAAAATCTCAGGCCTTGAGTCGATACTTGGAAACCAAAGTGTCGACACTAGGTGTCGACACTTGAGTTCTGGGTGTCGACACTTGGCATGCCAAGAATTTTGCTTCATGCCAAATGCTGAAGTGTCGACTCTTGGCTTCCCAGGTGTCAACACTTAAGACTGAAAAGCTCAGATTTAAGTGCAAATTAGCCCAAAAATATAAATATAAATTTTGAAACTTAAATGGATCGTAAACAAATAACAATTAAACATGTAGATGCCTTTTTACTATGAAGAGAATGTCCAGATTTGCGAAAAATGCTCCGTGCCACGTCATACCGTGATACATAAACTTTTGAGATTTTGAAGTACTCTCTTCCTGAAAACTCATAACTTGAAATACACATTAGTATACAATATGCACTCAATATTTTGTTATTCATCAAAATCACTGGGTGGAGCCAACACTACAGCATAAAAAATCATAATTCAGCATATACACAACATAATAACATATTTTCAATGATACATAAAGATCTAAGTACCTGTGTATTGTTACCCCTGTTCATGTTCGGTCCACATCTAGCAGTTTGGACTTGGAACAAGTCAGTTGCTCTATCGAATCGTGTAATGGTATGCGATGTCGCTTTGGCTTGGTTGGAGATGACATGTCCCGTAACAAAAGAAGTAAACCTTTCATTTCTATCCATTGCCTCTGTTGCTTGGATACGTCGATCTTCAAAATATGACACAAGTTAAAAGAAAGTCAACTGTACTAATGCTGTTATGGGATGAAATCGAGCATTTTTCAAAACTTCATTGAAACACTCGGATATATTAGTTGTCATTATCCCATACCGTCGTCCGTCATCATGTGAACATGTTCATTTTGCTAAAGGAATTTCATTCAACCACTGAACGACTTCTGGATTAAATTTCTCAATATTCCTCATGTATTTCTGGAATTTTCTAGGCTGCATTTGCATTCCAGCTCTTTTCACCATATCTTTTAGTTTGGGATCATGAAATCTTGAATTGAAGTTACTTGCCACATGACACAGGCAATATACATAAAAAGCATGCGGTGGCTGCCAAGCCAGATACTCATTCTGTACTGTAGCAAGTATACCAGTATGTCGATCGGAAATTAGACAAATTTTCTGACGTGTTGTAACAAAATTTCTGATACAAGCTAAGAACCAACCCCAGGTGTCCACTGATTATTCATCGACAATACCAAATGCAAGTGAAAAGATCTAATTATTTCCATCAATAACAGTTGCAATCAACAACTTCTCCTTATACTTTCCATACATGAAAGTAGCATCGATACTTATGACCGGACGACAGTGCTTAAATCCTGCAATCGAGGGTGCAAAGGCCCAGAATACACGATCAAACTGGGCATAATTTGGTATACCAGTTGGAGTGCTGATAAATTTTATCCAGGAACCCAGATTAAATATTTGTACAGCATGCAACCATTTCGGAAGCAATTGATATGACATATCCCAATCTTCGAATAGCATTGCTATCGCCTTCTATTTGACATCCCATAATTTTCTATAATTTGGTGTATAGTTGTATTTGTTCTTTATGACTGCACCAGTCTAGCAATAGCAATGGTAGGAATTTCTTTAACCAGATCCCGAATTTCATTAGCAATTAAAGTGGAGTCCGAACCAGAATGATCACGAGACATCATTGCAGATAGGCATGTATGAGGACTGGTATATCGTGAGATCTCAAAAAAATCATGACGTTCAATACCACTCAGCATCCACTGACAGCTAGAATCACTACTCTTACATTTCACATGCCATAGATTTGGTTTTGATTCAATAACCTTGAATTCGTGATGTCTTTCAACAGAATATTGCTTTACTGTAGTCTGTAATTCTGCCTTATTCTATAAAGCAGAGTCCTTTACGTAACTCTTTATTCCTTTGCCATATAACATGTTGTTCCTGCATTGAAGAATACATTGACATATTTGTAGCATTCCAATCAACTTGGCTGAATGTTCTAAATGGAGCTTTAAATGTAGAATAATTTGGAACAGTGGTATCCTCTGGGCTTCGTACTGGATGTGAAGTACTGGCCTCGTCACCTTCGTCAGCCAAATCATGTTTACTTTCATCATCATTCTCAGTAAAAAGTTGATTATCGACATGCATCCTGTCATCAGCAGCTGTATATATTGATTCTTCTCTAATATTATTTTCTGGTACAGTACTGTCCACCGTATGTAACGGATCTACAGTAAAAATCGAGCAAATATTTTTCACTTCATTATCTGTAATGTTCGGAGTACTATATGATAGAACTTGTTCGTTACACGAGTTGTTGCTATATTTCGAACAGCTTCTTCATAATCATCCTGTTCGCAATCAGGTTCAGGAGCTTCAATAGTTTGGATATCTATATATAACTCTGTACCTGATATACATGGATGTGAACCAATAGTTGAAAACATTATCTCCATGTCTTCATCATCGGTTAATGGAATAGGTTCATATATACTTTACAAATGTCGGCTGGACAACTTGTGGATATCTATAGATAATCAAAAACTTTTTCCCAGTTCTATCAATACGGAGAACTCTACATATTTTGTTCTCCAACTCTTGGAATGTCATATCAGAACTGATTCTAGTTATCTTTTTTGGTCCCTGATTGTACTCAATTCCATTTGATCCATTAATCATAGAACCACCCATATAACATAATGCTGTGATTGTTTCTCCCATTATATCCTACATGTTTAATTAACAAAATATATTTAGAAATAACTTTATCATATATTGATATCATTAAAAAACTAATTAAATTACATAATTAATACGATAATAAAAATAAAAATATAATTATTTTACTATCACAATGAATGCATCCTATCATCAACTACTTGGTGTTGCCGATCTCACCACGGTGGCTTATAGCTCATGAGCTGGCGCCGGTTCTCGGACTCTCTCATCTCGAGATCTCCAAACTTCCAGACCTGCAAAACAAGGTCAGAGACCCGGGCGGGGGTTCCAGCGGGGGCACTCCGACGATCAAGTCAGAGAGCGGCAAGATGGAACATGACCTCTAAGGCGGGCTCCCGAAGGATCCCCGTGCTGAGAGGAGATGTAAATGAAAGAAGTGTGGGGAAGAGAGGAGTTGAGGCCCAGCCTCCCATGCTAGGGCCACCGAGCTCTCACCTCAGGACTTCCCAGGATCCTCCCAGATCGTTCTTTTGGTGTTCTCTCCTTTTTTCCACCTAGCTTTTCGTCTGTTTTTACCGTCCCTTTTATACCACCGAACTGCCTTCAGCCCACATCACCTCCAGGGGGCTCCCTGAGACCTCTGGACCTTCTCCTTCCCCTTCTTCTTCGAGTCCAGGAGTTAAGTGGCCGGCCCGCCTCGTCCGCAGTATGTCACGAAAGGGGGAAGACTGGTGAGGCCTTGGGCCGAGCGTGGGAGCTCTCCTTTCGGGGCATTGATGGTGGGCTTCCAACAGTTTCAGGCTCCTGCCCGCTAGGATTTCATTTCTCGGTTGTGGGGCCCTGACTAACTGGTGTAAACGAGGTTTCGTGTATCACCACAGGCCGTACCGGCGCCTTGTACAGAGTGCGGCGCGCGTTGGCTCTAGTGGCGACCTCGCGACCCGTGTCCTTGCCTCCCCGAGGCTTTGCAGAGTAGGGCTGACTACGGCCGAGGTGGACCCGTCAGGGGGCACCACCTGGCGGTGGAGCGAGGGGTCGCCAGCTTCGACCGAGGTGGACCCCTCCTAGGTGGACACCTGGCGGAGTGGCAGAGAGAGGCTCGATTTCGGCCAAGGTGGACCCGTCTTGGGGTGCCACCTGGCGAAGGAGCACGAGCGCTCGGCTCAACCTCGGCAGAGGTGGACCCGTCTTGGGGTGCCACCTGGAGAGGGAGCGAGGGGCCGCCAGCTTCGGTCGAGGTGGACCCCTCCTGGGTGGACACATGGCAGAGTGGATTGAGAGAGGCTCAACTTCGGTCGAGGTGGACCCGTCTTGGGGTGCCACTGGCGAAGGAGCACGAGGGCCCGGCTCGACCTCGGCAGAGGTGGACCCATCTTGGGGTGCCACCTGGCGAGGGAGTGAGGGGCCACCAGCTTCGGCCGAGGTGGACCCCTCCTTGGTGAACACCTGGTAGAGTGGCAGAGAGAGGCTCGACTTCGGCCGAGGTGGACCTGTCTTGGGGTGCCACTTGGCGAAGGAGCAGGAGGGCCCGGCTCAACCTCGGTAGAGGTGGACCCGTCTTAGCGTGCCACCTGGCGAGGGAGCGAGGGGCCGCCAGCTTCGATCGAGGTGAACCCCTCCTAGGTGGACACCTGGCGGAGTGGCGGAGAGAGGCTCGACTTCGACCGAGATGGACCCGTCTTGGGATGCCACCTGGCGAAGAAGCATGAGGGCCCGGCTCGACCTCGGCAGAGGTGGACCCGTCTTGGGGTGCCACCTGGCGAGGGAACGAGGGGCCTCCAGCTTCGGTCGAGGTGGACCCATCTTAGGGTGCCACCTAGCAAAGGAGTAGGAGGGCCCGGCTCGATCTCGAAAGATGTGGACCCGTCTTGGGGTGCCACCTGGTGAGGGAGCGAGGGGCCGCCAGCTTCGGCCGAGATGGAACCCTCCTGGGTGGACACTTGGCGGAGTGGCAGAGAGAGGCTCGACTTCGGCCGAGGTGGACCCGTCTTGGGGTGCTACCTGGCGAAGGAGCAGGAGGGCCCGGCTTGACCTCGACAGAGGTGGACCTGTCTTGGGGTGCCACCTGGCGAGGGAGCGAGGGGCCGCCAGCTTCGACCGAGGTGGACCCCTCTTGGGTGGACACCTGGCGGAGTTGCAGAGAGAGGCTCGACTTCGGTCGAGCTGGACCTGTCTTGGGGTGCCACCTGGCGAAGGAGCAGGAGGGCCCGGCTCAACCTCGGCAGAGGTGGACCCGTCTTAGGGTGCCACCTGGCGAGGGATTGAGGGGCCGCCAGCTTCGGCCGAGGTGGACCCCTCCTGGGTGGACACCTGGCGGAGTGGCGGAGTGGCGGAGAGAGGCTCGACTTCGACCGAGGTGGACCCATCTTGGGGTGCCATCTGACGAAGGAGCAGGAGGGCCCAGCTCGACCTCGGCAGAGGTGGACCCGTCTTGGGGTGTCACCTAGCGAGGGAGCGAGGGGCCACCAACTTCGGTCGAGGTGGACCTCTCCTGGGTGGACACCTAGCGGAGTGGCGGAGAGGCTCAACTTCGACCAAGGTGGACTCGGCTTGGGGTGCCACATGGCGAAGGAGCAGGAGCACTTCTTCCCGAACGGGGGATCTTTTGAAAGAAAAAATCCACGTGGTACTGACCGTGTCCATTTGGACCTGACACGCGCTCCACGTCAACGATTTAGCCATATCACTAGGTAAAGGTCCTATCCCATTCAGGAATTGCATTAATTTTACGGGTCAACTTATAGTAATCAAATGGTATGCAATGAAGACCGAATGAAATTTCGACAGTATTTCTCCTTAGTTTTCCGCATACAAATATTTATGTATGGAAAGAACAAAAGAAAAATGATGCTCAAAATTTTATTCGGTCTTCACTACACATCATTTGATTACTATAAACTAACCTGTAAAATTATTTACAATTTCCAAACTGTACAAATTGGACAATCAATTGATTAATATGCATAATTCTTAGATCCGTACAAGTATAGAAAAATATACGGATACTATAGAATATGCATATCAAGCAATTAACGGGTCTACGGTTCAATGAAATACAAATTTTATAAAAATATATATAGAAAATCAAATGATTAACCTAAAAAATTATTTCGAAACATAATTACATCACTGATATCAATATGTACATAATACATGCTATAAAAATTCATGCTGCACATTTATATGATAAAAAATATAACTACAAATATGTAAACTTCAAACTTCATTCATAATTAAGTATTACTAAATAATTATTTAACTAAATAATTATTTACTAAATAATTATTTACAAGATAGACATAATCATATTTATAACTATATTAATTACACCTATCCATATTAATATATTATTCTTATATAGTTATATATTCATAATTAAATATTACTTCAATTAACAACAAAATAATCTTAATGATTAATCCATTTACTAACATAAATAAGTTCATATTTATAATATTTTTTTAATAAAAAATTATTAGCGTATCATTATTCTTTTTAAATGAATTAATACATTAATTGATTATTGAAATATAATACTAAATTTTTAAATCTTAATAATTGAATCTACATATTATACATTTATTTCTAATATATACTTTTTTTTAGTTAATCATTATCCATATATTATTTTTTTAATTCCTGAAATAATAAATATTAAACATAAAAATAGATAATCAAAACTTCTTATTATTTAATAAATTTTAAATACCTTAAAATTTTCATATACATTTTATTATTTACTAAAAATTTTATATTCTACATAAATTATATAACCTATCCTTCTTAATTTTATTTATTATATAAATTAATTATCCTAATCGTCCCTCAAATTTTAATAATATTTTATCAATTTTTATAATTAACATATTAATTTAACTATATATAAAATCAATTTTTCAATATTAATTCCTAATATAAAAGCAATAATGTAAATTATTAAATAACAAATACTAAGTAAATTTATCATGGAAAATACAAAACATAAAATTTAATTACTCAATTATGTAATAAAAAATTTAATTCAAATAAGAATAAATTAATTTAATTTAATTCTTGAAATTAAATTAATATATACAAAATTTAATTTAAACAATCAAACGATTATAAATTAGTAAAAAAATTACCTTGAATCGGGATAATGAAATATGGAAGAACGAGATCTAGATTGTCCAATGGAAGCTAGAAATCGGATCTGGACAACAAAAAAAATTATTAATCAAAAAGAGTTTAAACACTAAAAAAATAAAAAATAATAAAAAATATTAACCGTAATAGAAACGACCGAGAATAACGAAGACTTCGAACGGCTAGGGGACCACAGGCGAAGAAAAAATTAAAAATCGGGACCACGGGAGGAGGGACCGGGGAGAGAAGAACCGGACGGACGAGAGGGAAGAACAAAAAGAAAAACCAAAGAACAGGAAAAAAAAAAACAAGGGACCGCGGCTAAAAAGGGCTCTGCCTGAGTTCGTCTTTTGAAAAGATGAATTCTCAGGCGAATTCGTATTTTGAAAAGACAAATTCGGATTCTTCTTTCCAAAAGTCGAACTCTCTTGGCCACGCGTCACCAGGGAACGCCAGGATTGCCACGTGTCACCGGATTGCGAGCCTCCTGCTGAGCGGTCATGTGGCTTGAATTCATCTTTTCAAAAAACGAATTCAAGTTCGTTTTTCCAAAAGCCGAACTCAGGCGGCCACGCATCACCAGGGGAATGCCAAGATTGCCATGTGTCACCGGATTGCGAGCTCTCAGACGGCAATGAGTTCCGAGATGAATTCATCTTTCGAAAGATGAATTCATCGGCAACCTGGTACGTGGCTTGAATTCGTCTTTCGAAAAGACGAATTCATTTAAGAATACGTCTTTTCAAAAAATGAATTCAGACATGCTGATCCCTCGATGCTATATGTCCAATTTTTTTTTTTTTAATATCTGCTTTGCCACATGCCATCTAGATCTGTAAATATATTTTGAATCATCTATTTTTATAATTAAATTTTTTTATATTATTTTTTAAAAAAATTTATATATTTTTTTAAACATATTATTGGACGGATGGGAGAGGGAGCGAGGGAGGGGTAGAGAGAGAGAGAGAGGTGGATATTGCTTTTGGGGAAGGGTCCTCGGGAAGGTGAGCACATGGGAAGCACCATTGTTTGGGGCTGGCGATACGTAGACAGGAGACAGCCCAAGCTGGAATCCAACCCGACAAGCCATCAGCCATGGATGTGCCACAAAGCCAATGGGGTTTCGTCACGCAACTTGCATCGTACCGTTGGACGGCGAGAGAGACGTGGGCCAGAGTGTTTGCCAGTTGAGTGACCGCCCGAGACTTCGGAATTCGGAAGTGGAGTTGCCCTGCCCTGCCTTTGCACGGTGGAAGGGCCCAAACCATCGTGACGGCTTCGCTTTAATGCTTGCACGGCCAGGGTTACTGCCAAGCATATCATTCTGGTCCAATCCGAGCGGGGAAACAAACTGTATCACTGGCGGCGGACAGGTAAGTGATTGCCGGTGCTGCTGCTCTTTCGTACTTTCGTTCGTTATTTTTTTTTCCTATTTATTATTATTATTATTTATTTATTTTTAAAATTATTTTTTTTAAAATTATTAAATCGGTTATTTTTCACAAACAATGCTATCACATTTGCGAATATTTACAAATTTTATTGCCATCAAAGTACTTGCTACATTTTTCATCGATTCAAAATAAAAAATCTCATTGATTTGATATAATTATAATTTATTTTATCAAATGATGCATATATATGAACTTTTAAAAAAAAATTAATAATAAAAATAAATAACAAAAATTATTCAGATTTAAGATGCAAAATATTAATATTAATTTGATTATTTAGTTGATTTTCAAAATTATTAGAATGCCTAATTATTTGTTAGAATGTTGATTATTTCATTAATAAACACATACTCTGACTATCAACTATGACTGGCTATTGAATATGATGCTGAGTATATAAAAGATGACTGTAACAAATGTTAACGCTGAATCTCTGTCGACCGGATGGAGTGGCTCACCTACTGGATCGTCATCGTCCGGAACCTGCAAAACAGATCTCTTGACCGGAAATCTTTCGGCAGGGGACACTCCGATGCCAAAGTCAGCAATAACTCAGGCAGCAGAATGGAGAGCTTCAAAGTAGAGAGGGAAAGGAGAGAATTCGAGTTTTTGGAAGGAGCTTCGCTTATCTCGAGTGTCCCATCTTACCAGTATTTATAGGCTCTAACATAACTACTTACGGTTATGGGAGTTGGTAAACGCAACCTCCTCATAACTGTAAGTAGTGGCGGTCGGAAAATCAGTTATTTTGGAGCTTATCCAATCTAAGGATTTCGATCATGTGGGTGGTTGCAACAACCAAAACAGACTTCAATTGATTTGGGATTGAAAAAGCCCACATGTTTAATATGCTTCTCTTTTTAAAGTAGATCTGAAGTAAGCTCAACATTCTCTTTAGTAGCGCTCTTAAAGGGAATGTTAGCTATACACTTCAGAATAATTTCTTTGGAAATAACAAAGAAAGATAAACACTTACAGTTTTATATATGAGATAACATGCTCTTCATATTATGTTGAAGGAATAAAGTTGAAGATGTTCAATTGAAAGGCTTGGCCTTCGGACTAAGACAGCAATACGAAGCCGAAGACAAAGAGACATTAAACTTGGCTTCGGACAAGAAAAAGACATGAAGTTCAAGACTAAGACATTAGGCATGGTCTTCGGATCAAGAAAGAGATACGAAATCGGAGATATAAAGATTGTTAGGCATGGTCTTCGGACCAAGAAAGAGATACGAAGTCGGAGATATAAAGATTGTTAGGCATGATCTTCGGACCAAGATAAAGATATGAAGCTAGAGATATAAAGACGTTAGGCATACTCTTCGGACCAAGAAAGAGTTACGAAGCCAGAGATATAAAGACGTTAGGCATACTCTTCGGACCAACAAAGAGATACGAAGCCGAAGATATAGAATATCCTTTTGTAGATCAGAATCTTCATCAGGTCCAGGAGATATTTCCCTTTATATATTGATTTGACCAATAAATAAAAAAAAATGAAATTGGTTCAAAGAATGACCCAATAATTAATTAAAATAAAAATAAGATATCATAACAGCTTCCCCCACTCTCAAGTTTGAAATGATTTAATTTTGAAAAATGGGAGTATTTAAAATTTGTCGATTAGTAGTAACTGACATATAATAATGGCGTTGAACCCTGGCACATCTTTCGTAATAATTGTTTGGTGGCGTGAGAGACGTGGTGAAGACACGTATCACATTTTTATTTGTCGCTTTGAAAGAAACGCTTCAAATCTGGGAAAATTCTAAGAATTCTTTTAAAAAGAGCTTTTTTATTTTATCAAGGCAGGACACCTGGCAATCATCTGGAGATTGATCATAGTTGAGAAGCCATCACAGCCATTCACGGCATTTCACGCGGATCGCGATCACCGTCTTATTAATGGATGATTATTAGTAAATCGTACCCATGATTGAGGCCGTTGATACGGTGCACGATCGAGGAGATCTCCGAACTACCTCAAAATCCCGTAATCTCACCTATAAAAGAGAGGAGAACTTCTCAAGAAGAATTTTCTTTGCCTTCGCGTTTCTTCTTCCTCCCGCTCTGCACTGCGGCTTGCCATTTTCATTTTTTCAGAGGTTAAAGGTCTTTCTTTCCTTCTTCCTTTTGCTTCTTTACAATGTTAAAGTCCACTAGGAATCCTCCCAGTGGTAGGGGTTCACCGGGAGGAGAAACCAGTAGAAGGCCATCGAGAGGTGAAACCAATAGGGATCCACCGGAAGGAGAAACCAGTAAGGGAAGAAGTTCGGGTAGGAAGAGGAGTCCGAAAAGATCTACTGATTCTGTTACCAATTTCTTTACACTTGCCAAGACAGAAGGTGTTAGGCAGCTTTTTCATATCCCACGGACTTTCAAAACGATCCTTCCAAGGCCTGAGGAAAGGGTAGATAAACCCCCCATGAAATCAATTGCCATATATGAAGACCACCTTAAGGTTGGTCTTCGGCTTCCCCTTCATCCCTTTTTCACAAAAAATTTTAATCTTTATCAAATTGTTCCGGCTCAGTTAACTCCTAACAGCTTTAGGAACATTTGCGGATTCCTAGTCCTTTGCAAACTTAGGAACGTAGAGCCGAAGACTTCCCTATTCACTTCTCTGTTTATGCTGAAAAGAGACTTCCACGATAAAGGGGTGGGTTATAGGTCCTTGGCCAAGCCGAAGACTAATAAAAGGAACCCCTAGTACTATACATGGGTGGAAATCATGTTTTTTCTTTGTATTCTATACCAACAGGGGGTTCAATACTGAATGGAAAGCTTCATGCTTGGATGCAAATGCTGGCAAAACGGTTCTAAAAGCCGATCTCAAGGACTTCGAAACTCTATCAGAGCCAGAAATTCCTTCATTTAGAGAATTGCTGAAGGAAGAAAACCTTCACCGAGCCCATATCAGCGAAGTCCCAGTATTAGGTATAGAGATAGTGGTCTTCGAATTTTTCTTCTCTCCATTTTTCTTCTTCTCTTTATATATATATATATATGATGAAATCCTTTGACTGCAGGTGAACCAATGAAGCCGCAACTTGATAAAGTTCGACAGGCTTCCAGGAAGAGGGTAGTACCTATTCCGCCAAAGCCTGAAGTCCGAAAGAAGAGAAGAGCCAAAGAGGGCTCGAGCACTCCTCCGATGAGGCCCACATCAGACGAAGAGATATCGCCTACTTCCTCGCCAAATCCACCTGAGCCTTCCAGGAGTCCATCTTCGAGAAGGCCCCCTCCGAAGAGTCCTCGACCGGTGCTGCCTTCGGATCAGCACGACGTGACATTTGACAGGAAATCCTTACTTGCATCTCCGAAGGAGGAAGGAAAGGAGAGCAAAGTATCGGTCCGAAGACAACCCCAGGTGGAACGCCTCTTCGGAAGGAGGCTGTAACGTAGATTTTATCATTTTTTTCGATGCTGAAGGCCTGGAGAATCCGGAACTGGCTAGGGAGTTGATGAAGCGTACGTTTCTTCCCAATGACTGGGATAATACTAAATCCTGGTATATTGAAGATGTTTCTGACTCAGTGTTCTCATCCACACTGAAGGTAAGCATTGGATTTTGTGTTTTCAAAGTATAGATCTGTTGTTGCTAACCTTTCTATTGTTATTGTAGATGATCCATGATATCACTATCATGGAAGAAAGCATCTTCGAATTCAGAGACAACTACAAAAGAATGAAGGATAAAACGAAAGCGGCTGAGGCTGAAAAGACAAAGGCCGAGGAACAAAGACAAGCTATGGAGGAGAAGCTTGTTCAAAGTGATGCCTTGATTCAGAGCTTAAAAACTGATATGGAAAAAATCCAATCGAAGAATTCTGAATAGGAGGCAAAACTCAAGAAGAGAAAGAAAAAGGTTCGGTCTCTGGAAGCTCTGCTTAAGGAAGCCCATCAAAAATTCGAAGAGGCTGCTGAAGAGATTCAATCTCTAAAAGATCGGCTGAGAAGGGCGGTAGAAGATTATAAAGCATCTTCGACTTTTGAAAATGAGATGGTTGAAGCAGGAACCCATAGTCACAAAGGAGGCTTCAATGACGGGGTGCAGGAGGTGCAAAGCCTTTACCCAGATTTGGATATTTCGGGAATTCAATTGTTTGTTCTCGAAGATCCAAATGAGCCCGAATCACAAGAAGGCCCTTCTGAAGCACCAGTAATAGCTGAAGAAGTAAACGATCCGATTGACCTCACTCAAGCCATAGAGGGCGATTTGTAACTTCTTCCTTTTCTTTTCTCCTTTTGAAAGAATGTAAAGGATCTTATCAATGAAAATCTTTTCTAATGAAATATTTCTCTGTGAATGTATATGTGAACGGATAGAAATTTTCTCAAGTATAGAGTCTTCGGATGATTAAAAACTTCGAAGTATATAATAACACTAAGTCTTCGAATTCATAACAATATAACCTTTTAAGACAACTCACAAAATCTGGTTCAAGGTTATATCATATTGAATAATAATATCAAAATAAGAATAATTGAAATTTTAAGACGTCAAGTCTTTAAAATACGCTAAGTCTTCGAACTTAGGATAATTCCATAAAATTAAGATAAGAGAACACCAAGTCTCCTCATAAGAAAGTCGAGTCTCCAGATTGGAAAATGTGCTAAGTCTTCGACTTAGGAATCATTTCATATAATTGAGAAGAATACCAAATCTCCAGATAAAGGCCAAGTCTTCGGATTTGAAGATTCACTAAGTCTTTGGACTTAAGAGAATTCCGAATAATTGAGACAAGAAAGAATATCATCTCTAGATGAGAATATCAAGTCTTCGAACTCGAAAATTCACTAAGTCTTCGGACTTAGGATAAAATAGACCGTGTGGGTCACCTGCATCTTCATTATGAACGAAAGGTTGATTAACCTTTGGAATTTTTATGGGATGGATCGCTTGAATCACCCTTATACCTTTTGATCAAAGATTAAGATAGGCTGATCGGGCCTACCTTGGTATTTCATAGAGTAGATCACGAAGATCATTCTCATATCTTTTTGAGATGGAATTAAGACAAGCTGATCATGCCCACCTTGGCACTTCGTGAGGTAAATCACGGAGATCATCCTCATGCCTTTTTGATTAAGATGGACTGGTTAAGTCCAACTCGGCACTTCGTAAGGTAGATCGCGGAGATCATCCTTATGCCTTAAAGAAAAGAAAATTAAGATATGCTGGTTAAGCCTGCCTCGATATTTTGTAGGATAGATCACGAGGATCATTCTTATACCTTTTAAGAATAGATGAAGACAGAACAGTTAAATCTATCTTGATGACCTTGAGTAAAAACCTTTATTGATAATATTTGCAGAGGTTTTGTACATTCCAAGGTCGAGATAGTAGAACACCTTCTAGGGTCTCCAACCGATAAGTCCCATGTTGAATAACTTTTTTTAATTTGATATGGACCTTCCCATGTGGGAGAGAGCCTTCCTTGTTTGGTAGGTTTGGATACTTTAGACTTTCGCAGAACTAAATTCTCAGGACGAAAGACCCGTTCCTTTACACGAGAGTTATAATATTTTATAATTTTTTGCTGATAGGTAGCCATTTTCAACTGTGCCTGAAGTCGTGTACCCTGTAGCAAATCCAGGTCAACTCTTCGACGTTTAGAATTTTCGGGCTCTTTATAATAATCAATCCGTAGAGATTGTAAAGATACCTCTATAGGAAGGACTGCTTCAGTGCTATAAGATAGATGAAATGAAGATTCACCGGTAGCTGTTATAGGAATGGTTCAGTATGCCCAAAGAATCGAGTTTAGTTCATCAGTCCACGACCCCTTAGCATCATTCAATCTAGTTTTAAGATCATGAAGAATAGTCATGTTTGTTACTTCGGCTTCTCCGTTGCATTGAGAATGTCCTACCAAAGTAAGCTTGTGAAGGATGTGATATTGAGCACAAAAGCTTTTGAATTTCAGATTATCAAACTGTCTTTCATTATCAGTTATTATAGACTGAGGAATCCCAAAATGGAAGAAGATGAAATTTCTTACAAAATTTTCAACCTTTGCTTCAGTGATCTGTGCCAATGCTTCGGCCTCGACCTACTTTATGAAATAGTCAATAGCCATTATAAAAAATTTCGCTGCCCAGAAGCTGAAGGAAATAAACCAAGAATGTCCACTCCCCACTTTGCAAAAGGCCAGGAAACTGTCAATGGAGTTAACTGATTTGCAGGGCATCTTTGTATATTGGAGTATCACTGACAATGATCATATCTTCGGACAAATTCTACAGAATCCTTTTGAATGGTTGGCCAATAATAACTTTGATGAATTATTTTGTATGCCAAGATCTATCCCCCAGATGATCTCCATATATTCCTTCATGCACTTCCCTGAGTGCATAATCTGCATCAAATGGCTCTAAGCATTTTAGCAAGGCTACGTGAAAGACCTTTTATATAATGTTTCATTTAAGATGACATATTGAGAGACCATCCATCGAAGCTATTTAGCCTCGAGTTTGTCTTCGGGTAGGATGCCTTCTCTCAGAAACTTGAGAATAGGGTCCATTCATAAAGGCTCATGCTCAACCTGACATACTTCAATTATGGATTTTGATATGCTGGGATCTTCAAGATATTCCACATATGTCTTCCCAAGAGAATCTGGTGTAGTGGTTGCAAGTCTCGAAAGAGCATCTACCGAGAATTTTTCATCCGTGGTACATGAACAATCTCAAAATGTTCTAACCCAGATATCAGGCTTCGGACTTTTTTCAAGTACTGGATCATATTTGGATTCCGGGCTTCAAAATTACCTTTTACTTGATTCACCACCAGCTGTGAATCAAAAAAAACTTTGATCCTTTTAATCTCCAATATTTGGGAGATTCTAAGCCTGCAATAAGTGCTTCATACTCTGCTTGATTATTTGAAGCTTGAAAAGAAAATCGAAGAGCATATTCAATAACTTGCCCATTCAGTCCATCCAAAATTTGACCTGCACCGCAATCGTTGGCGTTCGAAGCACCATCTACATGTAGCATCCATATAAATTCTGGACTATCTTTGGTACTTTCCTCTTCGGCTCTTGGCTAGTCTTCTTCGGATCTCCATGTATATTCTGATATAAAATCAGTCAAAATCTGTGCTTTCATTGCTGACCTATGCTGATAGTCAATATCAAATTATCCCAACTTAACATCCCACTTAGCTATCCTTCCTGAGGTATCAAGGCAATGAAGAATGGCTTTTAAGGGCTGATCTGTTAGGACCACAATAGAATGGGCTTGAAAATAAGGCCGAAGATGTTTTGCCGCAACAACTAGAGAAAAGATAATCTTTTGCACTCTGGGATATCGAATTTCTGCTTCATGCAACACTTTACTAGTGTAGTAAATTGGCTTCTATGAATGATTGGCATCTCTTTGTACCGGTACTGAACTAACTGCTTCATCTGTGGCTAACAAGTATAAGTAAAGTGTCTCTCCTTCACAGGGCTTGGAGAGTAAAGGAGGATTTTCCAAGTATTCTTTCAGCTTGTCAAAAGCAATTTTGTACTCTTCTGTCCACTCAAAATTTTGAGTTTGGCGAAGAACCTTGAAGAAGGGTAAACACCTTTCTATCGAGCGGGAGATAAATCGGCTCAAAGAAGCAACTCTTCTTGTTAACCTCTGAACCTCCTTTTTGCAAGTGGGATGCCTCATTGTCAGAAGTGCTTGGATCTTTTCTGGGTTAACTTCAATTCCTCGCTTGGTAACCAAGTATCCCAAGAATTTTCCAGAAGTTACACCAAAGACACATTTGGTTGGATTCAATCTCATACGATGATGTTTGAGAGCATCAAAAGACTCCTTTAGATCTGCAATGTGATAAGACTTATAAAGACATTTCATAATTATATCGTCAACATAAGCTTCTATATTTATCCCAATTTGATTTTTGAAGACTTTGTTGATGAGCTTTTGGAAAGTTGCCCCAGCAATTTTCAACCTAAAGGGCATTACTTTATAATAGTAAAGTTCTTTCTCTGTAACAAAAGCAGTCTTCTCTTCATCTTCAGGATCCATTCGGATCTGGTTATAGCTTGAGAAGGCATCCATAAAACTCAACAATTGATGACCAGCCGTGGCATCAACTAGCTGATCAATATTTGGTAAAGGAAAACTGCCTTACGGATATGCTTTGTTGAGATCTGTATAATCTATGCAAATCCTCCATTTGCCATTTGATTTCTTCACCATGACTACATTTGCCAGCCAATTCGGATATTGGACTTCTCTTATGAAGTTAGCTTCAAGCAACTTATTAACTTCTTCATCAATAACCTTCTGCCTTTCAGGAGCAAAATTTCTCTTCTTTTGCCGAACAGGCTTATAGCTAGGAGAGACTTCCAAGCGATGGGTGATCACATCAGGTGGAATTCCGGGCATGTCCGAAGCTATCCAAGCAAAAATATCAGCATTATCTCGGAGAAAGGAAATTAATTTTATCTTTGACTCCTCATCAAGCAAGCTACCAATTTGTAAAAGCTTGGTTGGGTCATCTTCGGACAATGGGACAAAAAGTATTTTCTCCACCGGTTCTCCACAGTCTTCGGATTTATCTCTTGGATCCAACTGGTCAAGTGTTAAAGACTTGGCTGCTTGTTCATTTTGAATCATCAAATACTGGTGAGTGATCCTTTGATCTTCCCTCACTTCTCCAATGCCTGTCCTGGTAGGAAACCGGACCAAAAGGTGGTATGTGGAAACTATAGCCCTAGATTTATTTAATGCTGGATGCCCCAATATTGCATTATAAGCCAAAGCATTCTAGCCACAATGAAATTGATGGGAAGGATTCTTTGGAATGGTTCGGACCCAAAAGTCATGGTTAAAACCGTTTCACCTTCAACCCCAACCTGATTTCCACCAAAACCAGTTATAGGAATAAGAGATCTTCGCAATTCACATCCTGACAATCCCATCCAAAGAAATGCATCATACAGCAAAACATCAATTGAGCTTCTATTATCAATTAAAAAATTTTTACATCAAATTTGGCAATAACAGCCGAGACCACAACAGGATCATCATGTGGAAGTTGTATTCCTTGGATATCCTCATCGAAAAAAGTTATAGAGTTCTTCCCTTTGAACCTTTTTGGGATATTTTCCTCAGCTTCAATATCCCATACAGATAATCGATGAAGCATACCAACATTCCCATCAGTTGGTTTTTGGTGAGGCAGATCGGCTTCATCGGATATCCTTAGAAGGGTAGTTACTTCGGCTTGAGATTCTGGGTGGTTAATATACTTTTCTAAATATCCCCTCTTTATCAGGTCTTCAATGGTGTCCCGAAGCTGAAAACATTCCTTTGTGTTGTGGCCATGATTTCTGTGGAATCGGTAGTACTTGCTTTTGTCCCTTACTTTCGTAGATGTCTTCAGGATCATGGCCTTTGAAAGTATTTTTTCTTCTCAATCTCCAGCAGAATTTTTTCCCTTGGCAAGTTGAGGGGTGTGTAGACATCAAACCGACTATTCGGTTGCTTGGATCTGGGACTGCATTTGGGAACCAAAGCATTGTTGGAGGATGTGAGCATGTTTGGTCCCTTGGCACTTTTCTTCTTAGAAGGGTATCACCCTTCTGTAAGTCTTTGGCTCATCGCCTGCTCCTCAGCAGCTGCATACTTCTGATCTCTCGCCAATAGTTCGGCATAGCTCACTGAAATCTTTTGTCCAGAGAAAAAGTGAACCTGGACAACTTCAAGCCTTTCTTCAAGGCAGACATTGCTACATGCTCATTCAGATTCGATATTTCCAATATGGCCGAATTGAAGTGATGGACAAATTCCTTCAAACTTTCTCCTTTATGCTGCTAGAAGAAAAACAAGCTATCTATATTGTGCGGCATCTTCTGGCACGTTTTGAAGTACGAAACGAACTGCCACTCTAATTCAACAAAAGAGTGGATCATCTTTGGTGGCAGGCTCGAATACCATATTCGAGCTGATCTCTTCAGTGTAGCAAGAAAGGCAAGGCAGTAAAGAGCATCGGTTGCTCCTTGCACTATCATATGAGCCTTATAGCTTCCCAAATGGTCAAGAGGATTTGAAGTCCCATCATAGGCTTCTAACTGTGGTATCTTGAAGTGCATGGGGATAACTTCATCTATAATGCAGTCAAAAAATGGTGGTTGAGAATTGAACGCAATAACCTCCTCATTTCTTCTCAGATCTGAAAATTTGGCTATTTTCGCCTGCATGGATTTGAATTTCTCTTCAAATTCATAGTTGATCTCCCTTTGCCTAGCCCCTTCTGGTACAAAACTTCTAGAAGAAACAGAGGGAGAGCGTCGGACCCTTTTCTTTCCACCATGATCCCCTACTTGTCGATCTGGTGGAGAAGCATAGCGGTCACAGGATGGCCGGATTCGTGAGAAGCTCAGAGTGATTTCTTGGTGTTGATCTTCCTCTCTTTCAGGTTGATGGTTGGGTTGCGGAACAGGTGGTGGACACTGTCTTTGAACAGCAGCTTCTTGCAAGTTTTGGACCAATGTCATCAAGGCTTCCATCCTGTTTAAAAGGGTTTCAAATTGCTACTGCCCCACCATTATCATAGGTGTTTGTAGTCCCTGATCCACTGGAAGATCTCCGGTTGGAAGAACCTGCTGCTCCTTGCTTGTAGATGCATTCTGAGCTTTCCCTTTCACCATTTTTGCTTAGCAAAACTCTCCTTCAAACAGAGAAAATAGATCTTCCCCTTCCTGGCACACCAATCTGTTGACGCTGAATCCCTGCCGACCGGATGGAGTGGCTCGCCTGCTGGATCGTCGTCGTCCAGAACCTGCAAAACAGATCCCCTGACCGAAAATCTTCCGGCGGGAGACACTCCGATGCCAAAGTCAGCAAGAACTCAGGCAGCAGAATGGAGAGCTTCAAAGAAGAGAGGGAAATGAGAGAATTTGAGTTTTTGGAAGGAGCTTCGCTTACCTCGAGTGTTCCCTCTTACCAGTATTTATAGGCTCCAACGTAACTACTTACGGTTATGGAAGTTGACAAATGCAACCTCCTCATAATTGTAAATAGTGGCGGTTGAAAAATCAGTTATTTCGGAGCTTATCCAATCTGAGAATTTCGACCATGTGGGTGGTTGCAACAACCAAAACAGACTTCAACTGATTCGGGGTTAAAAAAGCCCACATGTTTAATATGCTTCTCTTTTTTAGAATAGATCTGAAGTAAGCTCAACATTTTCTTTAGTAGTGCTCTTAAAGGAAATGTTAGCTATACACTTCATAATAATTTCTTTGGAAATAACAAAGAAAAATAAACACTTATATTTTGTATGTGAGATAACATGCTCTTTAGATTATGTTAAAGGAATAAAGCTAAGATGTTCAATTGAAAGGCTTGGCCTTCGGACCAAGACAGCAATACGAAGCCGAAGACATAGAGACATTAAGCTTGATTTCGGACCAAGAAAAAGATATAAAGCCCAAGACAAAGACGTTAGGCATGGTCTTCGGATCAAGAAAGAGATACGAAGCCGGAGATATAAAGATTGTTAGGCATGGTTTTCGAACCAAGAAAGAGATACGAAGCCGGACATATAAAGATTGTTAGGCATGGTCTTCGGACCAAGATAAAGATACGAAGCTAGAGAATAAAGATGTTAGGCATACTCTTCGAACCAAGAAAAAGATACGAAGCCAGAGATATAAAGATGTTAGGCATACTCTTCGGATCAAGAAAGAGATACGAAGCCAGAGATATAAAGACGTTAGGCATACTCGTCGGACCAAGTAAAAGATACGAAGCCGAAGATATAGAATATCCTTTTGTAGATCAGAATCTTCATCAAGTCCAGGAGATATTTTCCTTTATATATTGATTTGACCAATAAACCAAAAAAAAAAAAAAATTGGTTCAAAGAATGACCCAATAATTAATTACAATAAAAACAAGATAACATAACAACAAGTAATACAATCTATTATATTGAATACTTAATACCGAGTATCGACTATTTACTATATATCGACTACTTATTTGTATTGAATATCTATTCAAGACCGATTAATTATTCAGATAAATCTAGCTAGTCGGTCCTGTACACATACAACACTAGGCTTCACTAAATTAGAGTAGCATATCTACTTTGACCTACTTAAACTAGCAGTATCTTATTCCATCTACTTAGACTCGACAACATCGTAGTGACAAGGGCCAAGCTATTCAAGTTGAAGATTTTAATGATAAGATCCCAATAAACAACTATTGTATTAATGAAAGATCCTAACTTCCTAACATTCTCAATTTTTCAATAAAAAGTTGTTATCCATGCCGAGACAAATTTCTAAGTTACTCTAAGTAACTCTATAAATAGATAAGAGGGGATTTCCGATCATGTATGATATTATCACCATTTCTAAATGTTCAGTTTTTTCTTTTTGATTGCTTTCAGTTTTGGTTATTATATCTGTGAAACCTAGGTTTTAGTTAGGCTTTTTGGACTGAAGTCAGTAAGCCCAGCCGGCTTCAACCTAGATTGTAGTAAAAAAAATGAAGGAGGGTGGAAGTCGAAAATAGGGGAGGTTGGTTCTCCCTTATCGGGCGGGGTTTTCACTAGAGGTCTCGAGGGAAGAGTCGTCAGGGAAGAGGAGATTGGTCGGCAACATGTTGGGGTAGGAAGGAACTCCGATCGGGCAGTTGTTGCTCCCCAAATGGCGAGAAAACTCGTAAGGAGTTTTCTTTAAATCTCCCTTACCGTCGCTGAATTGAGCCCCAATGAGCCCTCCCACGCTGTCGTTCTCCTCTCTGGCGAGCACCCGAAAGTTCGTTGAGTCCTGGTGAGTTTTATTTTATTGTTTAAAAGGGTTTAATTTCATCCTTTTGGGTTGATTCGGGTTGGTTTTTATCTTGGAGCCGTGGACCACTGGTGGCCGTGCCGCTGTCGTCCCTCTAGCTAGCCGAGCCCCTTTTCTGGTGACCATCTTCCATGGTCGCCGCCGGTAGCCGTGGGGTGGCCGGTTCGATTGAGCCGAGGAAGAATAGGGGTTTGGGAGAAGAAAGAAAGAAAAAATGAAGAGAAGAAAATAAAAGGAAAAAGAAGAAAAAGAAGAGGAAGGAAAAAAAAAGAAAAAAAAAGGAGGAGAGAGAGGAGAGAGAAGATGAGGAGTGAGAAAGAAGAGAGAGAGAAAGAGAGAAAGAGGAGAGAGGAGGAGAGAGAAAGAGGAGAGAAAAAGAAGAAAGAAAAATATAAATATTGAAGGGGAGAGATCAAAAAGTTTTCTGGAAATTCATTAAGTTAGGGTTTTAAAGGTAAATCATAAAGGAATTTATGAATAAAAATTATTTATTATTATAGGGGATCAACCTTCTGGCTGGAAAGTATTGAGCGAGCTCTGGATTTGGACTAATATCAGTTATACTAGAATTAGCTTCTAGAAGGTAAGGATTTCTGGACCTGATCACTAATTATATATATTTATTTATTATGACATGATTTGATCCGTGCATATGAGCATCGGCATGCATGATTAGTTTTGCATGAAATAGTTTGATTTTTATGTTCGATAGTATGATTGTTGTTGTTACAAGCTATGTTCTTGTATACTATATTTTATCAAGTAAAATTACTTTTGATGGTTGGACCATGATGCTGGGTTTGTTTGGAAATATATAAATAACATGATTTGATTACGTGATGTAAAATGATAAAGTATTAATCAAGTGAATACGGTATTTAGACTAGTCATGCCATGGCGGTACTGTGGTTACTCAAGTTGCCAGTCATAGACGGGATTGTGATAAATGTTGCCAATTACAGGCATAGTGTGCCAGTCATAGGCGGGAGTGTGACAATAGTATGCTAGTCATAGGCTGGAGTGTGACCGTGGCTAGTCCAGAACTGGTACGAGCACCAGGATTAGACAGAAGCTTCTCAACCCTCTATGGATCTCTGATTAGGGTTTTAATTTGTTGGGTCATGTAATAAGGCTTCAAGCCTGAGTAAGTTACTTTTGAGTCATGTAATTGGTTTCAAATTTTATGTTTTAGTCATGTATCTTGACCAATTTGGTCAAGTTAGGGTTAGTGGGTCCTATAATTTGTTGAATTGGTTCCCAAGTCCAAGTCAACTTGAAGATGGGCTCAAGCTTGTTTGAAGATGGGTCCATATGTGGGCATTCAAGTCAAGCACAATTATTAACAGTTCAAGCCATCTCTCCACACCAAATAGGAGCGCCACTTCAGCTCATAGAGCACCACTTCATCTATCCCACATGGCATGAAGAAGTGCCACATCACCAAGTCACTTGGGCGGCCAAGACAAGATGGAAATTTTCAAGGTCAATGCCATGTTGGACGCCCCATCACACCTCTCCTTGATCCAAGCCAACAACATCCCTTCTCCACTCCCCATATCAAGCCTTTTTCCAAAGAATCATAGTCATCCAAGGAAGGATCTTAAAATCAAATGAACATCCCTTGATTCTTGAAGACAACCTCCCCTCTTCACTCCCCCAAATCAAGCCATTCCACCAAATCAAGGTCGGCCAAAGGGGATTTTCAAATTTGAAGAGATCAAATTCAGATTTTTGGGCACCCCTTGATGAAGACTTGTAACCATTTTTCATTTTAATTTTGAATGGGACTTAGGAGCTTATATAAAGGGCCCTACTCCTCTTATAAAAATAGTTTTGATGAAATAGAAATTTAAGAAGTTTCTTCTTCCTTTAGCCCTTGTCCTTTTAGACTAGGAACTCCGTGAGAAAGTGCCTTTGTCCTTCGGGACGTCGAGGGGTGAGAGGCCCTGAGTTACCTTCTTCCTTCGCAAGCCACCAATCCATCTTAAAGCTTGGACGCCCCTGGAAGATCCACTTGGACGCCCAACGAGAAGAGCCCTTCTCGACCACCATCCCCAACTTTTTTTCCCATCACTTCTTACTTCTCTATATACCCTCTTCTTGTTATTTCTAATCCCTTCACTTGGTTGCTCGCAGGTCCTCCAGGTGCCATAGACAGAGGAGTTGGTCTTCCTTGCCTTTGGGACCATCGGACGAAAAGTCAGCGAATCCGCAGGGTCGAAGGCTTGATCTTCCAGGCCGCATCCACGAGTACGAGCGAACTCAGCATCGAGCACATCTGAATCTTCAAGGTTTGCACTCCCTAGTCTCCTAAGTTGGTATTGTCTTAGAGCTAAGTCCTATCGGGATTTCTCAATCCCAGGGTCCTTTTCTTATCACTGTTTAGGGGCTATGTCTGCATGCTAGAGTCTCTTATCATTATGCACATCCCTAAATCTATTCTTACTTCAAATTTGGGAATCGGTCAATCCCCTCAAATATAAAAATAACAAAAAAACTACCTGTATATTATCTTAGTTGGTAGTCCCGTATCATGTTTGGTATCAGAGCTTCATCCCGCATCATGTTTGGTATCAGAGCATGGTTAGGACTTAGTTTCTCTTTAAGTACTCGGATCGAGTGCTTCACCATGGCCGTCCGATCATAAGAAAAAGTAGGACTGCAAGACCCTCACATCCTATTCAAAGAGGATCTTCTATGGCATGTAGGGGTGCCGATGTGATTGACCCTTGAACAAAAAGTAAAGAGATAGGTATCTTAGGCTCTAAAGAAAATTTTAGATTTACTAATTTCAGTATCATTAAATTTCTGCATCTTGTCCAACCAGTATATGACATGTTATTTTGATTGTTCCTGCATGTAGGAGTTTCAGAATCTGTTGATTCTTATTTTGCTGGATTCCACATAATTGATAATATTTTTTGAATTTTCTAAGAATTTAACTCAGTCTGTAGATTCTCTACATGCCTGATTACTACCTGAGAATAAATCTGTCCTGAAATTCTAGCAAGTCCAATTTCAGCATACTTTCTTAGTTTAATTTTGCACTTAGGTTTAACTCATTTAATTTTCAACAACTCCTATTTCTCCTATACATATCAAAACATAAAAAAAAAAAAAAACTTTGGTTCACCTCATTAGACATCATGGGTATGCCATCATATGCATAATTGACTTAAGAGCGACAATATCATAAGGTAAGGGAAGGAGGTCATTACCTTTCCTTGGCCTAAAAAACCATCCTTGCATTTTGAACCTAAGCCTAACTTAAAACCAATTAGTAACCTAATAGCTTAGGGACATCAATAGGTCGAGTATAACCATTGTGGGAAGAATGGTGCATCCAACCCTGTAATTAGTACTGGGAAGCTGGTGTCTAAGGTAAGAGGTCTAGTGTCAAATGACCTAAGTGGTGTTGTGGTTTCTTGATTGGGTCCTTGCGAAAGCAAGGGGGGCCTCTCACACTCCCACCTCTTACCTGGCCAGTGAAAGGGCTAGTTGTTGTGCTGTGTGTCATCTGAGTTAACCATTATGTTTGAACTCCTAGGTCTAGCAAAATCGTAGCACCTTTTATTGAGTGTTGCATGTCTACTAGGTCAAGAGTCCCATATCACCCCCACCACTCTCAGTCAGGTGAACCCATGGAGAACAATCTTGAGAATCAACTTAGGCTCATCACTGAGCAAATTGCCAACTTGACCCAAAAATTTGATAGAGCTGAAACAAGGGTAGAAGCCCGTATGGCCCATGCTAAATGTAAATCATCTAGGCCCAATTCCCTTGATCCAAGAGCCTATTATCATAATCTTGCCCCTGAGTATAGCCCTAGGAGAGCCCAACACCTTGAATCAATTTGAGATCTTAGTGCAAGGAGACCCAATCATGATTTCTTTGACCAGGATAAGAGAGCCACTAGGTATATTATGTTAGAAGCACCTAAATTTGGTGGTGATCCTGAGTTTGAGGATTATCTTGTTTGGAAAAGAAATATGGACCTGTATTTTGAGAGTGATAAAATGATTGTATCAGAGGAGAGGAAATATAAGTTTGCCAAACCTAAGTTAGTTTGCCAGGCTAGGATATACTGGGATAAAGTTGAGAGAATGACTAGACAGAATGGAGAAATCCTCATAACTACCTGGAGAGCCATGAAGAGCAAACTCAGAGAAGCTTACCTACCTAGATCCTATGACTTTGGAACCTATGCACCCACATCCTATAAGCCCAATAACTACCTGGAGAGCCATGAAGAGCAAACTTAGAGAAGCTTACCTACCCAAATCCTATGACTCTGGAACCTATGAACCCACATCCAATAAGCCCAGTAGACCCATGACCTATAGATTTGAACCCATGACCTATAGATTTGAACCATGACCTATAGATTTGAACCCATGACCTATAAGCAGAATGAACCCATTAGTAAGCATAAGGAAGAAGCAGTTGAGGCTCTGAAAGAATTTGAAGAAGAACCCTTGGAAGAATTTCAGGGAGAAAAGGCTGAACTTACTGAGAATTTAAATGAAGAAACCCTTGAGCCCAGTGATGACTTTAAGTTTGACAAGGTTGAACCCATTGAAAATCTAGAAAAAGAAACTCCTGAGCCCATCGAAGAATCCAAAGGAGACACCTATGAATCAAGTCTAGTGGAGGAGTTAAAAAAGAGATTACTGAGGAACCCAACCCTACCATTAGAGTCTTACTTAAGGAGCCACTAGAAGAAAGCCTACTTACAGAGCCCAGTCCTAAAATCCAGGAACCCGAGAAATTTATTGAAGATTTGGATTATTTAACCCAGTACCCTCAGGATGAGCCCCCTCCTATAGTTCCCATTGAAGATATCTTCCTTGAGATTAGTAACCCATTCTTCCCTTATGCAAATCCTGTAGATATACCACAACCTCGTAAGGTTAGCCTCAATAGTCTAGGATTAATCCCTGATACCCCTTCTTATATCCTACCCCACCAGGCTAACCCTGAACCCATCTCTTATTTTCTGCCCTTTTCAAAAGCCTCCAACATTTCTAGGATCATTATATTGCATCTTATTGAGATTAGCATACTGCATACATTCATTGCACATGTTATGTTTGCATCTTACTTCTGGCATACTCTATGGCATTTGTTAGGAGTCAATTGTAAATTTTTATGTGCATGCCAAAACTAGGGTCAAACCTAGAGAGTCTATAGTCTATTAGGTTTATGTCCTAGGAGTCCAATAAAATTTCTTTCAATAGGAATGCATAGTTGAGTCTGCACTATGCATCATGTTAGAGTTCTGCATTAAGCACTAATTTTGAAATAATTTGGCTGATTCTTGAAAGCGAGCCAAAGAATTTGAAATAGGGGGTTCTATAATGATTAGGCTTAGGCCTGAACGGTTTCCACCAGGAACCGTTAAGAAACTTCATACTCATGGGGCTAGCCCTTTTAAAGTTATAAGGAGAGTTGGCCCTAATGCCTATGTGCTTGAGCTACCGCCGATTATGGCATTAGCTGACTTTCAATATCTCAGACTTAGTCGAGTATAGGGAACCGGCAACCATACCTAGTGAGCCATTTGGGCCTGATCTATCCTTTGAGAGTGAACCTGACCCTGAGTATCCACATCCAATTATACTTGAGAGAGGAGAACGGATCGAGCGTGTCCTAGATGATCAAGCTATCACAACCCGGGCAAAGGCTATCATGTTACTTGGTCCATTGGTAAGGCCAACTGGAGTCGATGATTCGTGGATTACCCGAGAGGACTTGTAGCACCTCGCCCCGACCTTCTTGAGAAATACCAAAGCCAAGTCACCCTTACTCGACAGGATCGAGTTCCTCCCATCCAGGAGAATTGGTGTGGACACCTAGATTAGACAGAGGCTCCTCAACCCTCTGTGGATCTCTGATTAGGGTTTTAATCATTGGATCCTGTAATAAGGCTTCAAGCTCGAGTAAGTTACTTTTGAGTCATGTAATTGGTTTCAAATTTTTTGTTTTAGTTATGTATCTTAGCCAATTTGTCAAGTTAGGACAGTGGGTCCTGTAATAGCTGAATGGTTCCCAAGCCCAAGTCAACTTGAAGATGGGCTCAAGCTTGTTTGAAGATGGGTCCATATGTGGGCATTCAAGTGAAGCACAATTGTTGATGGATCAAGCCATCTCTCCATGCCAAGTAGGAGTGCCACTTCATCTATGCCACATGGCATGAGGAAGCACCACATCACTATGTCACTTGGGTAGCCAAGACAAGATGGAAGTTTTCAAGATCATGCCATGTTGGATGCCCATCACACCTCCCCATGATCCAAGCCAACAACATCCCTTCTCCACTCCCCATATCAAGCCTTTTTCCAAAGAATCCTGCCGGCCAAGGAAGGATCTTAAAATCAAATGAACATCCTTTGATTCTTGAAGACAATCTCTCCTCTTCACTCCCCCAAATCAAGCCATTCCACCAAATCAAGGTCGGCCAAAGGGGATTTCCAAATTTGAAGAGATCAAATTCAGATTTTTGGGTGCCCCTTGATGAAGACTTGTAACCATTTTTTATTTGAATTTTGAATGGGACTTAGGAGCTTTATATAAGGCCCTACTCCTATAAAAATAGTTTTGATGAAATGAAAATTTGAAAGTTTCTTCTTCCTTTAGTCCTTGTCTTCTTAGACTAGGAACTCTGTGAGAGAGTGCCTTTGTCCTTCAGGACATCGAGGGGTGAGAGGCCCAGTTACCTTCTTCCTTCGCAAGCCACCATCCATCTTCAAGCTTGGACACTCCTGGAAGATCCACCTGGACGTTCAACGAGAAGAGCCCTTCTCGATCACCATCCCAACTCTTTTTCCCATCACTTCTTACTTTCTTATACCCTCTTTTGCTATTTTCTAACCCTTTACTTGGTTGCTCGTAGGTCCTCCAGGTGCCTGTTTCAGCAAATATTATGATCCTTGAGCTTCTGTAGCATGTTATGACATCCTAAGAGTCATAATTTAGTCCACAAATAAAAAATCTTTCTAATAGGAGGGGTTAATAGTTTAGTTTATGTTCTATGATCAGGTGTCATAATCTTTTAACTAAGATATCATAATTTCTGAATTAGGATGTCATAAGTTCAAATATCTTTCTTTAAAATATTATTTTCTCTTAATTTTTATCATAATCTAACAATCTTATTTAAGCTAATTCATACTTGAAAAGTCTTATGACGGAGGATAAAAGCCTTCATTTTCTATTTGTACCGAGTTATTCATATTTCAAAGTTCTTGATATTAAAATTTTTTCAGAAGTATTTTATTACAATGTGGGTATCAATATCAGCAATGCATACTTACACTTCTGTTATATAGTATCAAAATATCTGATTATAATTTTGTGCAAGGATGCTGTAGTTTTTTAACTGGGATGTCATAATCTTTAAATTATGATGTCATAATCCTATTCAGTATATATTTATGATCCTTTAGCATCCGTAGCATGTTATGACATTCTAAGAGTCATAACTCAGTCCACAATAATAGGTTTTCCTGGTAGGAGGGGCTAATATATTTAGTTTCATGTTTTATGATCGAGTGTCATAATCTTTTAACTAGGATATTATAATCTTTTAACTAGGGAGTCGTAAGCTTAAATAATTCTTTTAAAAATATTTGGTTCTAAATCCGTATTATCATACTGTCATGTCATATTCTATCCATGCATAATACAATATTATTATGCTCTACATAAAATATCATCTAAAACTATGAATATCAATGTTTATAATTTTTTTTATAGATATTTCTACATATGGCATTGAAATTACAGATCTAGAAAAATTGAACATGATCACTTGAATGAGGTTACTCGTATTGTTCACAAGAATGTTTCTTCTCCTATCACACCGAATGTAGAGAATGGGTCTGTTGATCCTCAAATTGAAATGGAGTTCAATTCTGTAAATGATGTATATATTTCTATAATGGATATGCAAGGAGAGTAGGTTTTGAAATCACAATAATGTGGAGTAGGTCCAACAACAATAAAGAAATATGCTTCAAGTACCTGGCATGTTGGAGGTAAGGAAAATTTAGAAAAATCGATAACTCCATGAATCCTAGGGATACTAGCAAAATTGATTATAAGGATTCGATAAAAGTAAGACTAAATTCTAAAAATGGCAAGTGAATATGAATGATATTTCTAGAAAAATCATGAGCGTCATATCATCGGTTGGTTATCTACGTCCTATAGGAGGATCAGTATACTAAAAAAGGTAGAGATCAGTAATTTATATACAGTGAATATTCTCATAACTCAAATATACCCTATCATGGCTAGAAAAAAAGGAGATAGAAGATAATTAGATTTCACAGAGAATGATGCTCATAATTTTATCTGTCGAAAATGTCAAAGTCAGCTGAAAGAAGGAAATGCATAGTCAATGATAATCCATTTATACAAATGTAGGTAAAAAATCTAAATTTCTTTTATACTTTGAACCTAAACATAATGGACATCTCAAGTCTATTTTCTGGATCCATCCTAGGTCAAGATTGACAAGCACTTACTTAATGATGTACTGACCTTTGACTCAACCTATTTGATAAATACATATCAAATACCTTTTTGTCATTTATCGGAATCAACCATTATGGATAGTCACATTGCTTGGTTATGTATTATTATCAAAAAGAGGACTGAGACATTTAAATGGATATTCTAATCATGCCTGGATGTAAATGGTAGTCAACACCTAATATCATAACTGGCCAGATAAGGCAATCGAGACTGCTGTTAGGGATGTTTTTCTCAATGCTGACATAAATTTTGTCTTTGATATATATTAAAGAAGATTCCTGAAAAGATTAGCCATATTTGTACTGCAAATCTAAATTTATGGTTGAGTTTGAAGAGATGATTATGATTCAATTACCATAGTATCTTTCAAAAAAAGTGGGTACATTTAATGAAGAAATATGATAAATGCAGGCTGTAGATTGGTTATATGACATTTATCAATGTCGGCATAAATGGGTTCTAGTTTATCTTAGAATATTCTTCGTAGGTTTGTAAGTTATTATGATGATTAATACTCATGTTTGTAAATTTTTAACAAGTATATTTAATATTTTTAATAATATGAATAGGGATGTTAACTTATAAAGGAGCGAGAGTATCAATCACTTCTTTGATGGATTTATAAACTCGAAGACTACACTCAAGAATTCATCGATAAGTATGAAGATGTGGAAAAGATATGAAACAAAAAATGAGGAAGACAATAAAACATTGCAAACAAACTTTCCTAAAGATATCCTCTCTTTTTGAGAGGCAAGCGGCAGGAAAATATACAAGGCATATTCAAAAAATTTTACAATGAGGCCCTCGAAATGGCTGCACAAATGCTAAATTAGTTAAAGAATTTGACAACTATGATGTATATTCTGTTAAATCATTTGAAAGAATTGAAGTTGATGGAATGAAAAAGGAGATTATAAAAAATTATGTGATTTTATATGATAAATTTTGGAGGATGTCAATGCCTGTGTGATCCTTTAGTATAAGGGTTACCTGTGTGGCATGCCTTTTTGATCTTCATCAAAGTAATGTATTTTGTATCCTAGATAAAGACTTCTTGAATATATGGTGCAAGGATATGAAATACCAATTCGAAGATTTCGAATGCGATATCAATTTTGTGATAAAAGCATACGAAAATCGTGGTACGCAGTCAAGAAATTATTTAAATTTAGATATCTTATTTATGTTTACATAAACCTATCATATGTTATGAAATCCTAATACAAATATTAAATTTTATTGATCATAAATATACTTTGATGAGTCATCGGATGATGAAGCTTGTAAAGATAGCCTCCATATCTAAAGATGTATTAATTTAGTGATGGAAGATCTTACACCATTATTCAGAAGAGCTGTAGATGCTAACTGTATAGCTATTAAGTACAAAATTATAATCCAAGATCCTGTCAAGTTACTATGAAAGATTGTCCAAAAGAGAATAGAATTAAGAGTAGAGTCGAAAAGAAGTCAGAGCGATCAAGGAAAAATATGGATAAGGCTTCTGTTGATACTTCTATACAAAATGAAAGAAGAGCTAGTACAAGCAAAAGGCAGACTTTCATAATGTAGTGAAGTACTCAAACAAGTAATTGAACCCACTATACCATCTTCTAATCCTTTTTAGATGAATTTGATACTTATGTATGCAGTCAACTAACAGATGAAAGGATATGAAATGTTGAATTTTCGTGCAGTCATAGTATATATATTATCGGAGAAATTTAAAATAGGGTGTATTGGACATGTGATTGAATATGTTTATTTCAAATATAAATTTTAGGACTACTTTATATACCCAAAGACTTTCATAGGGATAATAGAATTATGACATCCTTTGATATAATGGATGACATCGAATTACAAAATTTAAAAACCTCAGCATGAAACAAGAAAGTGAAGAAATACTGCTTCTAATAGGACTTCCTGTCATCCATGTTCTGAATAATGACTCTCAAGTATTAAAAATTGCTACGAATGCTAGAAGATTACTCAATTGGCCGAAACAATAATACGACATTCCAGTTTAAAAACTACGACACTCTAGTAAAAAACTATAACATTCATCCATAAAATATAAAATAAAACTTTCTAACTCCTTTTACTGTAATACATGTCTTCCGTGGCTTGGTTCATGACTCCTAGAATAAAAAAATAACCACGGATGCTATAAGATTAATCAAATAGTCCAAAACAGTATTACGATATCCATGCAAAAAATATAAAATCAAAGTTTTAATCCCTTGTACCTATAATACATGTCATCATGCCGAATAATAATCCTAAAGTGTCAAAAATTACCAGGATGTTAGAAGATTACTCAAATGATCGAAACCAAAACCTTCTAACCCCTTCTACCTGTAAACATGTCATCCATGGCTTGATTTATGACTTCCAAAGTATAAAAAAATACCACGATGCTATAAGAATTAATTAAATAGTCCATAACAGTATTACGAATCCAAGTTCAAAAAAACTATGAGTCCTAGTTAAAAAATATGACATCCTGTAAAATATATAAAATCAAAATTTTTAACCCCTTGTACTTATAATACAATAATCCGTGCTTGAATAATGATTTTCAGAGTATCAAAAATTGCCATAAAAAATGCTAGAGATTAGCAAATTGCCAAAACAGTAATACGACATCCCAGTTAAAAACTACAAAACCATAGTAAAAAACTATGATACCTGATGTGGTGAGACCGCTGACGTGGGTAGTTGGCGGGCGCCACGTTAAGAGAGGCTGCCACGGCGGACGCCAAGGCGATGCCTCAGTTCGGAGCACCTTGCCGAGCTGAGCTGAGCTCCCCCAGGAAAGCAAGTCAAGCTCAGTCCTCCGCCAGGTCGAGCTCGTGAGCTCGACACCTAGGTCGGAGCCGTCCTTCGCCCACTAGAGCGAGACCCTCAGAGGTATGAGCCCTGCGATCGAGGTTAAGTTAAGAGCTCGCCCGCAGATGTGGAGCCTCTCCGAGCGCGTTCCCTCTGGACCAGGTCGCCCTTCGCCCTCCAGAGTGAGGACCCTCGGAGGCTTGAGTCCTGTAGTCAAGGTCGAGCCAAGAGCTCGCCCGCCGATGTGGAGCCTCTCCGAGCGCGCACCCTCTGGACCGGGTTGTCCTCCGCCCTCTAGAGCGAGACCCTCGGAAGTTTGAGCCCTGCAGTCGAGGTCGAGCCAAGAGCTTGCCCGTCGATGTGGAGCCTCTCGAGCGCGCACCCTCTAGACAGGGTCCGTCCTCCGCCCTCCAGAGCGAGGACCCTTGAAGGCTTGAGCCCTACGGTCGAGGTCGAGCCAAGAGCTCGCCCATCGATGTGGAGCCTCTCCGAGCGCGCGGCCCTCTGGATCGGGTCCATCTCCCACCCTCCAAAGCGAGACCCTCGGAGGTTTGAGCCCTGCGGTCGAGGTCGAGCCAAGAGCTCACCCGCGATGTGGAGCCTCTCCGAGCATGCGCCCTCGACCGGGTCCGTCCTCTGCCTTCAGAGCGAGACCCTCGGAGGTTTGAGCCTGCGGTCGAGGTCGAGCCAAGAGCTCGCCCACCGATAGGGAGCCTCTCCGAGCGTGCGCCCTTTGGACCGGGCCCGCACTCTTCCCTCCTCTACCAAGGTGACCGCACGAGCTCGGAGCGCCAGACCGGAGCAAACCCTGCCATCGCAGGACACCAACGAGCACCTGAGGACCACGGAACGGCGCCCCCCATGCCGCCATAACTACTTGACTGGCCGTACTTCCAGGAGATGGGCCAGCCAGAGAGCATGCACCCCTAGGGCGGTGGCCCCCGGATCGAGGCTCTGCCAGACTTCCCGAAATGGAGCAACCAAAGAGGATGTCAGAAGAAATGGAAGCTCCCCTACCACCTATCAAGAAAGGCATCCGTCCACGGCACGGAATCATGCCCCATACGCCTGCCAACCCAAGCGAGGATCCCGAAGCAGACTCCCAACGACCAGTTTTCAACTACAAAGAACGATCGGCACCCCCAGAAGGAGGGAGGTAACAATAGAAAAACATACCAATAGAAGAGAACTACAGTCCACCACCAACATAAGCACAAGCTCGGAAAAGAGAGCGAAGCGCTACCACCAAACACACGATCGAGGGAAAGTCATCGGGAAACAAGGAGAAGCGGAGGAACAGGGAACGCTCTGTCCCGCTATCACTCTCCCCTGCTGCTTTTCTCCTTCACCGGACACTCTTTCACTCCTCCTAGTGCGGAGTCCATCAAGAGGAGCCCGACCAGAAGGATTGTTCCCCTGAACGTCCATGACTTGACCGTCGGAGTGCCACCATCGGAAACCCGGCCCGGGTCACTAACCCCTGTTTTGTAGGTCCAGGAGCAGATGACCGCCAGGCAGCGAGAGGAGCGAACTTCGACACAGCAACTACGGGCCATGATGGTCTTGGCGGCAAAAGTTTGGCGCACCAGGTAGGGGGCGATCGAGTAAGCCCTCCATTTCTACAAGCAAGCCAGGCGGAAGGATGGTAACGATAAAAGCAAGAAGGCTTCCACCAGTCGTGCGGGGGGACTCCCCTCTCGAGGAAACCCGCACGTCAAGAAGTGGAGCTACCCGCTTGGTCTAGCACCTCCACCAGAAGCCCAGCTGGCTGCACTTGCCCAGCAGATGCAAGTTCTTGCCACGGTAGTGCGCCAGCTTCAGCACCAGCACCGATCCGTGGCTACCCACCAGCAGCCAGGGACCCCGGCGGCCGATGCCGCAGCCCCCCGCGATAGCCTCGCTTTTTCCAAGAAGGCCATCGTAGCCACGAGCCACCACTGACAACCGGGGCAGCCATCAAGCTCCGGCGAAAAGACAACGAGCCGGCTCTGCTGACAGAGAGAGTTGCTCACCAAACCTCAAGGGGAGATGCCCAGACCCCACCGAGGCAAGAAAAGTAAGACCCCCCCATAGGTGCCATGCACCCACGTCACCTTCTCCATCTCCTTCGCCGAGGGGGTCCACTGATGAAGCCACCAGGCGCGCGACGGGCAGGCGCCTGGAGGAACATGAACGCAAAAGTGGCGGAGTTTGCTCGCCGGTTTGCCAGCATGACGGGCTCCGCTAGTGAGCCAGTGGGCTACGACGCCGTCCCCCATTCTTCCAAGAAATCCAAGCAGAGCCGATCCCGAACCAGTTCTGGATGCTGCAGGTGGATCCCTACGATGGGACCACCGACCCCCTGGACCACCTGGAAAGATATCAAACTCTCATAAGGGTCCAGGGAGCCCCCGATGCTCTCCTCTGCATTGCTTTCCATGCTAACTCTCCGGATGGCAGCACGTGTGTGGTTCACCCATCTGGAGCGGAGAGCTCTTTGTCCAACTAGAGCAGAAGTGTCATGGCTCACTTCGATGCTTGTAGGAAGTTGCCACGGGAGGCAGATAGCCTCTTCTCCATCTAGCAGTAGGACCACGAGCCCATAAGGGACTACGTGGCCCGCTTCAAGACCGCTGCGTTGGAGATCTACAATCTTGAAGAGCCAGTGGCCATGCTGGCACTGAAGCGATGGCTCAGGACCTCCCGCTGACCTATTCGTTGGATAAGAAGACCCCCAAGTCCTACGCCGAGCTCCTTCTCTGGGCCCAAAAGTACATTCGCGTCGAGGAGGCGGACCGTACGAGGCGGGAACTCGACGGAGGACCCGTGAAGAAGACGGCCCCTGCTGAAGTGTCTGGGACCCGGAAGCCAACACCCCAGGCTCAGAGCTCCCAGAGGGACCGGCCAAGACCGAGGGGGACTCCTGTTCCTGAGGTGGGCTACACCCCTCTCCTCGCATCGAGGACAAAAATCCTTATGGAGATCGAGGGTGAGGACTACTTGAGGCGCCCGTCCCCATTGAAGCCTTTCGCTGACCATGACAAGACGAAGTACTGCCGCTTCCACCGCGACCACGGCCACAACACGGGAGAATGCCGCAACCTCAAGTGGGAGATTGAGAAACTCATCGAGAGAGACTACCTCAAGAGATTCATGGGGGGCAGACCTCCCACCAGCTCCAGCCATCGATAATCGCCCCACTGAGAAGCCGGTGGGCATGATCTCCTGGGGAGCGGCGTGCACGTCCAAGAAGGCACGGGGGGCAGGGGACTCTGAAAATGTACTCCCCTTTATGAGGGAGGGAAAAGACGGGGAAAAAATGTAAATAATGATGCCGTGGTCGTCGAAATAACGATCGCGAAGCACCTTGTAAAGCGCATCAGGTTGATAGTTGAAGCTCCACATACGTGCTTTTTTACGATGCCTTCTCTAGAATGAATCTTTTCCTCGATCAGCTTAGGCCCGTACACCACCCCTGTCGGTTTCACGGCGACTCTGTGAGAGTAGAAGGGAAAAATCACTCTCCCGGTCACAGCTGGAACCCCCACCTCGGCAGAGCACCGTCATGATGACTTTCACAGTTGTGAGGCTTCCTTCCGTCACAATGTGATATTGGGTCTACCCGGGCTCAACTTGCTTGACGGCGTTGTCTCCACCATGAGGCTACTTGTGCAATTCCCAACCCCCTACGGTGTCGGGGAGATGAGAGGAGCGCCCCAGCCGGTGCAGCATTCTTCCAGACTCTCCCTGAGCCAAGGTCCCCCAGGACCACCCCAGCACGGACGACCTTAACCAAAGGGCCCAAGACCCCCGAGGGGGCCCAGTCGAGAGTCTACTTTCCTATCGCTTGGAGACAATCCTGCAAAAATGGTGCAGATCGGAGCCCAGCTACCCAAGGAGGAGAGGGTCCAATTGTTGGGATTCCTGTGGGCGAACGCGGACGTGTTCGCCTGGACGATGGCAGACATGCCAGGTATCCCCCCTGAAATCATTACTCACAAGCTGAGTATCGACCCAAAGCACAAGCCAGTTCGGCAGAAGAAAAGAAATTTTGCCCCAGAGAGACAGGCAGCCATCAAAGATGAGGTAGATAAACTCCTGGCTGCCGGTTTCGTTCGAGAGGTCTGGTATCCGAGTTGGCTGGCGAATATGGTGATGGTCAAGAAGAATAATGGCAAATGGAGGATCTGTGTAGACTACACCGACCCAATAACGCTTGCCCGAAGGACAGCTTTCCTCTCCCGAAGATCAACCAGCTGGTGGATGCCACCTCGGGCCACCGGCTGCTCTCCTTCATGGACGCGTTCTTAGGATACAATCAAATCCGCATGCATCCGGAGGACGAGGAGCACACTGCCTTCATCACCGACCAGGGGACATACTGCTACAAGATGATGCCCTTTGGTCTGAAGAATGCGGGGGCCACCTATCAATGCCTGGTCAGCAAGGTCTTCAAGGACCAAATTGGTCGCAACATGCAAGTGTACGTGGAAGACATGCTCATCATGAGCAGGCCGGGCTCGAGCCACGTAGCTGACCTTGCCGAGTCCTTCCACAGCTTGCGGCAGCATCAGATGAAGCAGAAACCGGCGAAGTGCACCTTTGAATGGCAGGCAGCAGAAAATTCCTCAGCTTCATGGTCACCCAAAGGGGCATTGAAGCGAACCCGGAGAAGGTGTAGGCCATCATCGACATGGAACACCCGACCTCCAAGAAGCAGGTCTAACGCCTGACGGGACGCGTCACTGCCCTCAGCAGATTCATCTCGAGGTCGGCCGATCGTTGCCAGCCATTCTTCAAGATGTTGCGCAAGATGCACGACTTCACCTGGACCGAGGAGTGCCGGACAGCCTTCGAGGAGCTGAAGAACTTCCTCGCCTCCCCTCCGCTGCTCTCCAGGCCGGAAGAGGGAGAGGAACTCTTACTGTACCTGGCGATGACACCATGAGCTGTCAGCTCAGTTCTCGTCCGCACAGACGAGGACAAATCTCAGAAGCCGGTGTACTACACCAGTAAAATCCTCCACAATGTGGAGATCAGGTACACTCGCTTCGAAAAACTCATTTTTGTACTAATAATGTCTGCTAAGTACCTCAGGCCCTACTTCCAAGCACACCCGATAGTGGTGGTGACGGACCAGCCGTTGAGGACCATCCTTACCCGACCCGAGACATCCGAGAGGTTGGCTAAGTGGTCCCTGCTGCTCAGCGAATTCGACATAGCGTACCGACCGAGGTCGTCACAAAAGGCCCAAGTCCTAGCCGACTTCGTGGTTGAGTGCACCGAGTTCACCAAGGAGCTAGAGTAGACAGCAACGGAGCCCAGGCTAGGAGAAGAGCCCTGGATTCTTCACGTAGATGGAGCATCCAATTCCGGTCGGAGCGGAGCCGGCCTCATCCTGACAAATGCCAATGGGGTTTTGGCGGAATGCGCCCTCCATTTCAAGTTCGCCGAAACCAATAACCAGGCGGAGTACAAGGCACTCTCGCGGGGCCTAAGAGTCTCCCGCGAGCTGGGTGTGCAGGACTTGAAAGTCTTCATCGACTCCCAGCTGGTTGTCGGACAAGTATCCAAAGAGTATGAAGCAAGGGATGCCTAGATGATGAAGTATCTAGAGCAAGTCCGTGCGAGCACGGCAAGCCTCCGGTGCTTCAGCATTTTCCATATCCCTTGAGGAGAGAATGCACGCGCGGATGCACTGTCCAGACTAGCGACCCTGCCGGACTCGTCGCTGGGACGTGCCTATATCGAGCACCTTGAAAGCCCCAGTTACGAGAACCCGACGGAGGTGCATCAAGTCACCCCCGAGCCGAGCTGGATGGACAAGTATATTCGATACATCACTGACGGGCACCCTGCCAGAAGACCGCGCAGAAGCTACCCTCGTCAAAAAGAAGGTCTCTCGGTTCGTACTGATGGAGGGCCAACTCTACCGGCGATCTTACTCCTACCCGCTCCTGAGATGCCTCAGGCCCGTCGAGGCAACCTTTGTGCTCCAAGAGATACACGAAGGCCTCTATGGAAATCACGTGGGAGGGAGGATGTTGGCTTACAAAGCTCTCCGCCAGGGATACTTTTGGGAGACCATAAGCGAGGACGCAGCCGACTTCGTCAAGAGGTACGACAAATGCCAGTGCACACACAACATCCAGCATCAGCCAGCAACACCGATCTCCCAGCTCTCAGCCCCTTGGCCCTTTGCCCAGTGGGGAATGGACATCCTGGGACTGTTCCCCGCAGCATCAGGGCAGAGAAAGTTCCTGCTAGTGGCAATCGACTACTTCACCAAGTAGGTCGAGGCATAGCCGCTAGCTCGGATCGTAGAAGCCAATGTCCGCCAGTTCTTTGGAAGTTGATCATCTGTCGTTTCGGGCTTCCCTGTTGCATCATCACCGATAACGGGCGACAGTTCGACAACCACGAGTTCGAAGGGTTCTTCGCAGCCCACGGCATCCAACACCGGTTCACCTCGGTAGCTCACCCCCAAACAAACGGGGAGGCCGAGGTGACCAACCGGACCATCCTCCAAGGGCTCCGAACCAGGCTGGATCAAGCTAAGGGCCTATGGGCAGAAGAGCTCCCTAGCATCCTGTGGGCCTACCACACAACGCCCAAGATGGCGACCAATGAAAATGCCTTCAGCCTCGTCTTCGGTGCCGAAGCAGTCGTCCCCGTCGAGCTCGGCGTGCCTACATTGCGGGTGTGTAGTATGACAAAGCACGGAACTCGGTGCACCTCCTTCTCAACCTGGATCTCCTTGAAAAAGTGAGGGACAAAGCCCACCTACGGATGGCAGCCTACCGACAAAGAGTGGCCCGATACTACAATGCCCGTGTCCGGACAAAAGCTTTTAAGCCCGGAGACCTGGTGCTGCGACAGGCGGAGGCGTCCCAGCCTAAGGAGTGCGGCAAGCTCTTCCCGAACTGGGAGGGTCCCTATAAAGTGGCTGAATCCCTCTCACAAGGGGCCTACTACCTCGAAGATCTCGACGGCGTCAGGTTCCCCAGAACATGGAATGCCTGCAACTTGCGGAAATACTATCAATGATGTAAGGTTTCCGAACAACGAATAACAATGGTTTTTTTCCGTAAAGTGTCTATCTGTCTTGCAGGAGAATGCCAATGGCATCCCCGAGCCCACCTCCAGGATGCCAAATGGGTCAAGGAGCCACGCTGCTCCCGATCGACGACGCCTTCGGGCCCACCTCCAGGGCGTCAAAGAAATATCGAGCCATGTAGCTCTTAATTCAAGGCATCCCCGGGCCAGCTCCAGGGCATCAAAGAACTATCGAGCCACGTAGCTCTCAATTCAAGGCATTTCCGGGCCCAACTCTAGGGCGTCAAAGAACTATCAAGCCACGTAGCTCTCAATTCAAGGCATCCCCGGGCCCAGCTCTAGGGCGTCAAAGAATTATCGAGGCACGCAGCTCTCAACTATTCACGTCCCCGAGCCTAGCTCCAGGACGCCAACTCAAGACCAGAGCTCAAACCTCCGGCCAAGAGAACCTCGAGCCAAGCAGCTCTCCATCTCAAACATCTCCGAGCCCAGCTCCGGGATGCCAAGAGATCATGGGGCCACGTAGCTCCCATCAACGCCTCGAGCCTAGCTCTAAGGCACCAAAGACCCGAGCCAAGATCTCAGGCAATCCCTGGGCCCGAGCCTAGCTCTACGTCCAGGAAGGCCTCGAGCCTAGCTCCAAGGCAATCAAGACCGGTAACTCCCCTTCCCTGATCTCCCACTTGAAGAGAAAATGAGAGGGGAAGGAAAGAAAGGGAACAAAGGGGGGAAGCCGGTAGCCCCCTTCTCTGATCTCCCCACTCGAAAAGAAGACGAGAGGGGAAGGAAAGAAAGAGAACAAAACGGGGGTCTAACCAGCCCCCTCTCCTTTGATCTCCCCACTCTAAAAAAAAAAAATGAAATGAAAATGAATGAAAAGAAAAATGAAAGATGAATGAAAAATGAATGAGAGAAGAGTGGGGAAGGAAAGAAAGAGGGAACAAGAAGAAAATATAACACCATCAAAGCTACCACTCTCAGCAACCATCGTCCCCGAGCCCAGCTCCAGGACACCTTCTCAAGACCGGAGCTCAGACCTCCGGCCAGGAGAACTTCGAGCCAAGCAGCTCTCAGCGACCACCATCCCCGAGCCCAGCTCCGGGACACCAGCTCAAGACCGGAGCTCAAATCTCCGGCCTAGAGACCGCCGAGCTCAGTAGCTCTTAGGCACCCTCTCTAATCTCCCCATACATTAAAAAGAAAGACAAAAGTGGAAGGGAGGAGTGAAGGAGGGGAGGAACCAAATAAGAGAAACAATTGCAAAAAATCTTTGCATTCCACTGATTAAGTATCAATTACAAGCATCCTATGGGCCCCCGACATGCCGAGTGGTCCAGCTAAATACAGAAGGAGAAACAACAAGTGACTATCCGCTAGCCGGGTCGCTGGGCCGAGAGTCTCCATCAGAATTTTTAACCCCTTGTACTTATAATACATGTCATCCATTGCTTTAATAATGATTTCCAGAGTATCAAAAATTGTCATAAATGCTAGAAGATTACTCAAATTGGCCGAAACAGTAATACGACATCCCAGTTTAAAAACTATAATACCATAGTTAAAAAACTATGATACCTGATATGGCGAGACCGCTAACGTGGGTAGCTGACGGGCGCCGCGTTAAGAGAGGCCGCCACGGTGGATGCTAAGGCGACGCCTCAGTTCGGAGCACCTTGCCGAGCTGAGCTGAGCTCCCCCAGGACAGCAAGTCGAGCACAGTCCTCCGCCAGGTCGAGCTCGTGAGCTCGACGCCTAGGTCGGAGCCGCCCTCCGCCCTCCAGAGCGAGACCCTCAGAGGTTTGAGCCCTGCGATCGAGGTCGAGCCAAGAGCTCACCCGTCAATGTGGAGCCTCTCCGAGCGGCGCCCTCTGGACCGGGTCCGCCCTCCGCACTCCAGAGCGAGACCCTCGAAGGCTTGAGCCCTACGGTCGAGGTTGAGCCAAGAGCTCACCGCCGATGTGGAGCCTCTCCGAGCGCTCGCGCCCTCTAGGCCGGGTCCATCCTCCGCCCTCCAGAACGAGACCCTCGGAGGTTTGAGCCCTGCGGTTGAGGTCGAGCCAAGAGCTCGCCCGCCGATGTGGAGCCTCTCTGAGCGCGCGCTCTCTGGACGGGTCTGCCCTTCGCCTCCAGAGCGAGACCCTCGGAGGTTTGAGCCCTGCAGTCGAGGTCGAGCCAAGAGCTCGCCCACCGATGTGGAGCCTCTCCGAGCGCGCGCCCTCTGGACCGGGTCCGTCCTCGCCCTCTAGAGCGAGACCCTCGGAGGTTTGAGCCTGCGGTCGAGGTCGAGTCAAGAGCTCGCTCATCGATGTGGAGCCTCTTCGAGTGCACGCCCTCTGGACCGGGTCTATCCTCCGCCCTTCAGAGCGAGACCCTCGGAGGTTTGAGCCCTGCGGTCGAGGTCGAGCCAAGAGCTCGCCCGCTGATGTGGAGCCTCTCCGAGCGCGCACCCTCTGGACCGGGCCCGCACTCTTCCCTCCTCCACCAAGGTGACCGCACGAGCTCGGAGCGCCCAACCGGAGTAGACCCTGCCATCCCAGGATACCGGCGAGCCGCCCGAGGACCACGGAACGGTGCCCCCAATACCGCCATAACTACCTGACCGGCCATACTTCCAGAGGATGGGCCAGCCAGAGAGCTCGCACCCCTAGGGCGGCGGCCCCCGGATCAAGGCTCTGCCAGATTTTCTGAAATGGAGCAACCAGAGAGGATGTCAAAGGAAATGGAAGCTTCCCCTACCACCTGTCAAGAAAGGCGTCCCGTCCACGGCACGGAATCCTGTCCCTGCATATGCCAACCCAGTGAGGATCCCGATGCAGACTCCCAACGGCCAATTTTCAACTACAAAGAACGATCGGCACCCTAGAAGGGAGGAGGTAACAACAGAAAAATACACAAGTAGAAGAGAACTACAGTCCACTACCAACACAAGTGCAAGCTCGAAAAAGAGAGCGAAGCGCTACCACCAACACCACGATCGAGGGAAAGTCACTGGGAAACAAGGAGAAGCGGAGGAACAGGAAACCCCTCTGTCCCCGCTATCACTCTCCCCTGCTGCTTTTCTCCTTCACCGACACATCTTTCACTCCTCCTAATATGGAATCCATCAAGAGGAGCCCGACCAGGAGGATCTGTTTCCTGGATCATCACTGACTTGACCGTCGGAGTGCCCCCCCGGAAACCCCAGCCCAGGTCACTAAACCCTGTTTTGTAGGTCCAGGAGCAGAGGACCGCCAGGCAGTGAGAGGAGCGCACTTCGACGCAACAGCTACGGGCTACGACGGTCTTGGCGGCAATAATACCCATGCACAAAATATAAAATAAAACTTTCTAACCCCTTCTACCAGAAATAAATGTCATCTGTTGCTTGGTTTATGACTCTCAAAGTGTAAAAAAATACCACGGATGCTATAAGATTAATCAAATAGTCTGAAACAGTATTACGACATCCAAGTTCAAAAACTATAATATCCTTGTTAAAAAACTATGACATCCATGCAGAAAATGTAAAATCAAAGTTTCTAACCCCTTGTACCTTTAATACATGTCATCTATTGCTTGAATAATGATTCCCAGAATATCAAAAATTATCATGGATGTTAGAAGATTACTCAAATGGTCGAAAAATGATAATATGGCATCATAGTTTAACTATGATATCCTAGTTAAATAACTACGATATCCATGCATAAAATATAAAATAAAATAAAATTCTCTAACCTCTTCTACCTATAACACATGTCATTCGTGGCTTGGTTGATGATTCATAGTGTAGAAAATACACGGATGCTATAAAATTAATCAAATAGCCCGAAATAGTATTACGATGCTATAAAATTAATCAAAAAACTATGAAATAGTATTAAAAGTATTACGATATCTAAGTTTAAAAACTATGATATTTTAGTTAAAAAACTATAATATCTATATAAAAATATAAAATAAAAGTTTCTAACCTCTTGTATCTATAATACATGTCATCCAATGCTTGAAATGACTCCCAGAGTATCAAAAATTATCACGGATGCTAGAACATTACTCAAATTGATCGAAATAGTAATACGACATCTAGTTTAAAAACTACAACACTCATGCTAAAATGTAAAATAAAACTTTCTAACCATTTCTACCTATAATACATGTCATCTATGGCTTGGTTTATGATTTCTAGGATATAAAAAAATACCACGGATACTATAAAATTAATCAAATAGCCCGAACTAGTATTTCGCATCCAAGTTCAAAACCTATGATATCTTAGTTAAAAAAACTATGATATCCATGCAGAAAATATAAAATCAAATTTTTAATCCCTTGTACCTATAATACATGTCATCAGTTACTTGAATAATGACTCCCAGAATGTCAAAATTATCATGAATATTAGAAGATTACTTAATTAGTCGAAACAGTAATACGACACTCCATTTTAAAACTATGATATCCTATTAAAAACTACGACCATCCATGCACAAAATATAAAGTAAGATTTTATAACTTCTTTTACATATAATACATATCATCCGTGGCTTGATTTATGACTCATAGAGTATAAAAAAATATCACGGATGTTTATAGATTAATCAAATAGTCTGAAATAGTACTACGACATACAAGTTTAAAAGTATAACATCCTAGTTAAAAACTACGATATCCATGCAAAAAATATAAATCAAAGTTTCTAACCCCTTGTACCTATAATACATGCCATCCGTTGCTTGAATAATGACTTCTAAAGTGTCAAAAATTATAACAAATGCTAGAAGATTACTTAAATTGCCGAAATATATACAACATCCCAGTTTAAAAACTACGATATCCTAGTTAAAAACTATGATACCCATACAAAATGTAAAACAAATTTTCTAACCCCTTCTACATGTAATACATGTCATCCGTGACTTGGTTTATAACTTTCAGAGTGTAAAAAATACTACAATATTATAAGATTAATCAATAGCCTGAAACAATATTACGACATCCAGTTCAAAAACTATGACATCCTAGTTAAAAACTATGGCATCCATGCATAAAATATAAATAAAACTTTCTAACCCCCCTTCTACCTATAATACATGTCATCATGGCTTAGTTTATGACTCCCAGAATATCAAAATTATCATGGATGCTAGAATTACTCAATTGATCGAAACAGTATTATGACATCCTACTATGACATCCTAATTAAAAAACTACAATTCCCTTATAGAAATGTAAAATCAAAGTTTTATAACTTCTTCTGCCTATAATACATGTTACATGTGGTCTAAATTAAAACTCTTACAATGTCATGATAGATCTCTAAGAAACAAAGTTTAAGTAAATATTGAAACATGATTATGATACCCTAAGTCTGTAGTTAAGACATTCCAGTTGAAAAACTATGATACTTTGTCAGAAACATAATATTCCTTTATAACATCATCATATCAATGAAAAAATTTGATATTCTGGAAGTAAATATAACATCTAAAATATAAAACTTAATAAATAAGAAATGATATTTATAACATTACTATTTGAATAAATTATATATATATTTGGAATGATGCTTAAAATATAACATCATTGACTTACAAATTTCTGTAATATATTACATAAGTATATGAATTGAAGAGAACAAGTATATTAAAAAAATTAATTTTATATGCTAATTTTAATAGCATTATCAATTTTTGATTGAGGCTCTCTCTCAATAATCTTGCTACTAACTAGCATCGGTAGACACTGATATCTTTTTTTTGTGAATCTCAACGATCAGGTTTACCCCTACGAGCAAGGAATTTCATGTATTTTAAGCAATACATTTTGCAATCTAGTGATCCTGTAAGTTAGGAAGGGCATTCAGCAATCTTTAGATGGACCAATTCTTCACCTCTCTAATGTCACAGAATATATGAAACATTGGTCTAAGTATATTATGCCCTTCCTTGCATTCGCTTTGTATCTGGAATTGCATTTTTGAATTCAGATGCATCGATACATTTCTTACATATCAACCGTAACCAGGTGCCAGTGTGAATTGTCTGAGTTGATGATTGTGAATAAAAATCGAAATTCCTTCTTATCTTGATCACTAACTCCATTAAATATCATAGTCCTAGTCATTCCGGTAAGTTCTTGAATGGTGATACTGATGTCAAACACATGCCGGAGGTCATTATAGGTACAATGATGTACTTATGATATCTATTCGGATGCTCTATCCAATTATTTCTAATGAACCCTGCCCGGTATCAATTATTTGACAATGCAATATAAACTAATTAATTAAAGTAACATGATTCATACAATTTGAAAATCAATATAATAATTATTAAAAAATATATCATAATATATATAAAATAACACAAAACAAAAATAATACTCCGTTACTTACATCATCAACTATCATTCATTGTTAAGGAGATCGAAGATATTTTTCCTTGTGATAGTACCTCCAAATTTATTGGTGTGATGACCTCTCCAAAATTAATAACAAAGGATATTATACATTTTGAACCATAAAGTAGCATACATAATAGAAAAACAGATATCACCTAAGAGTTAATCATTCTTTCAAAAAGGTTTTAAATCAAATTTTCATCATCTTCAATTATAAATTCAAATTTGATTCATCAGACTGAAATGTGCCTACTATCTTCGTCTTTTTTTGGATTGGCTTGTTTCAAAAGTAGAATCTGTTGTCCTTTATAAGGCCTTCCGCAGTCTATGTTGGTTTTCACCTTGTTGATAAGTAAAGGAACCAGAGTTTTCTTTATTCCCCTCAGCATCCTCAATCATAAGAGTGTCATTCAATTTTTTCTCTATCCTATATTCAACCTCAGTCACGGGGGTGTCATAACTTTTTTCACCATCCTAGGTTGATCTTGTCCCATTACTTCCACCTTCTCCTCTATATTATCTCTCTCCGTCCATTTTACCCTTTTTATTGGCATTGCTATTTTTTAAAAATGAACTAAGGAGATTTCAACTATGGTAAGCCTCTTCTTTATATCTTCTACTTCATTCTTCAACTTTGCACAGCTTGCACAACTATTTTCGGGTTCCGAGGATGCTACTATTTCTTTAGTGATAAGCCATCGTTCCGTTATCATAAGCTCAATAACTCCCTCTAACTGCAGCCAAGAATAATAACAAATTAACTTTATATAAATGATAATAATTTCTTGTTCATTACATTTATGATATAATGGATTATTTTACTAACTCATGAGACTGTATATTGGCAAGCTGAACATTCTGTGTCTTTAACTGGTTGTCATACCACTTTAATAGCCTAGGTAGCTTATTAGGATGTACTTAGGCTCTTAATATGCTATACTCGAGAAACCAAACTGTACATAGTAATCTACTTTAAAGATATGAAATTTTAAATAAATATAATTACACCGTTGTTGTATATTAATGATCCTTACTACCAGAGTAGCTGAACCCAAACAGGATTGGCTGCCTCCTACCCTTATCACTTCTCTAGATTGGACTGGCTCCTAAATCTCAAGCAAGCAGCAATATCTGGAAGAGCCATAACAGTCAACTCCTTTATTACAGAAGCCTAGTTGATTTGTCCCAACTGAGATAAATCATCCAAGGGATGATATATCTTGGACAAGCTTGATTTGACTTTGGAGATAAAAACAGTCCAACATGTATGCAATCTAAAGTCTTATGGTGTCCTCAACATGATCTTATATGTTTGATGAATGAAGTACTATCAACTTCTCCAACTACTTATTCTGAAGATTTAATTCCCTACCAAATTTTCGGAAAACCTGCCCTCTCTATCTTGGCCTTCCATTGCAATCTTGTTTCCATGGCATGGTAGATCCAAAATCAGGGTCACGTCTTCGACGCTGAATGTAAGTACCTTGCCACAAAAAATAAACTCATTATCTCCTTTGTAACATCTAATAATATCAGCTAGGAGTCGCTTGTCAACTATGAAAGGTTGCATGTCGACAAAGCACCAAATGAAGTCTTCTGGATGATTTCTAAATGAAGACCAGAAAAATCCATCTTCCATACTTTTTCAACGTACATTGCCGGCTTGCAATAATTTTTAAATAGTTACGAAGCCTTCACACTAGGCAATTGAATAATTTCAAATCACCTAAATATAAAAAAAAATAATGTAAGTTATGAAACAATAAATTCTAACTAATATTAAAAAAATGTAAGTCATCCTAGCTTAAATATATATAGGGTGTCAAAATATTTGAAGTAGGATGTCATGAATCCTGAACTATGATATCACAATCCTGTTTCAGGCTTAATTACTCTTGATTCTTGTCACACTGGCTCGTTATAACATGGAGGATGTCATCCTGAGATTTTAAAATTTTAATTCAGATTATAAATGACACGTATACAGGCAGAAGATGTAGAAATTTTTATTTTACACTTTCTATAAGGATATCGTAGTTTTTTAATTAGGGTATCGTAATTTTTATATTGGGATATCATAATTTATTAACTAGGGTGTCGTAGTTTTATATGTATTGCAGGTAGAAAGGGTTTTTAAAATTTTTTTTACAAATGAGTGTCGTATTTTTTAACTGAATATCGTAGCTTTTACTGATGTCGTAATACTATTTTGACTATTTGATTAATATCATCCATGACAATTTATAAACTTTGGAAGTCATAAATCAAGCTGTGACGTATTATAGAAAAGCTATTAGAAAATTTTATTTTATTTTTACGTAGATGTCGTAGTTTTTTTTGTCATAGTTTTTTAAACTGGGATGTCGTAATACTGTTTCAGCCTATTTGAGTAATATTATAGCATCCGTGGTATTTTATGATACTGTAGGAGTCATAAACCAAGCCACGGATGATATGTATTATAGGTAGAAGGGGTTAGAAAGTCTTATTTTATATTTTGTACATGGATGTCGTAGTTTTTTAACTAGGATATTGTAGTTTTTAAACTGGGATGTCGTAATACTATTTTAGGCTATTTGATTAACCTTATAGCATCCGTGACAATTTTTGACACTGTAAGTCATAAACCAAGCCACGGATAACATGTATTATAGGTAGAATGGATTAGAAACTTTATTTTATATTTTTTTGTATAGGTATCGTAGTTTTTTAACTAGGGTCTCGTAGTTTTTTAACTGTGATTAGGGTGTCATAATACTGTTTCGGCCTATTTGAATAATCTTTTAGCATCTGTAATTTTATGATATTCTGAGAGTTATAACCAAGCCACGGATGACATGTATTATATGTAAAAAGGGTTAAAAAGTTTATTTTACATTTTATGCATGGGTATCATAGTTTTTTAATTAGGGTATTATAGTTTTTAAACTGGGATGTCATAAATTCTGAACTATGGTGTCATGAAACTGTGAATGGTATCATAATTTTATAGATATGAATATTTTTTTATATAACATTTAAAAGATATATAACATCCCTCTATAGATATAAATTTCAAATATTATATGTTAAAAATATAATTTTTTTAAATTTCTGATTAGGAGGGAACTTAAAGGGTGTCATCCTCTCCTGATAAATAACAAGTGTAGGGCTTCTTTCCTCTATTTGCATTTCCTTTTTGCAGTATTTCATGTTTGGCGTTTGCATTGAAATACAAAACTACATTTCTCCATTAATTCAAAATTTCAAAGACGTATCTTTCGTGATATGCTCGAGAACTTCCAACTCACTTGCAGTTACTCGACCACCAAAAAGAAGAAAAAATATAAAAATAGAGAACACTTATGTTGAGTAATGAAATAAAATCAAGTTTGAGTGTTTCCTTCCCATTGCTTTGTGCTTTGGTCACTCCATTTGGGAGAGGGTATGAGGCCCATAGTTTTATTTTTTTTCCTTTGTTTCCATTGCTTAGGAGCAAGTTCACTTCATGAGGGAGGGGGTGTGAAAGCCACTCCGCTCAAAGGAATCCCTCAATGGCTATTTGAAGAGTCCAAGTCGCCTAGCTCCAAGTATCCTACACATTCTATCTCTCTTTTCATTTTTTCAATTCTTTCATTTGGAGATATTGCTAATTTCTTTTTTCTGTTTGCAGAAAAAGAAGAAACACTTTCAACTCAACAACGGCTACTCAACAACCAAAAGAGAGAAGAAAAAATAAAAAAATGAAAGAAAAACTGAAAATTTCATTTTGATATTGATAAATAGGCAAAAATAATGAAAGAAATTCTAGATGTCCCTTTGATCCGAGATTTTTTTTTTTTATTTGTAAAAAAAAAAAATGGTTCCACCTCCGACATATCATCTTCTAAAAATTAGAAGGCAAAAAAATCATTTAACCGCAAACATGACAATACCCGAATTACATAATCTTAGCAGTGACACGGACTCTCGTCCCATTAAAACTTGTAGAATCAACGTGGACTTATAAAATATAGCAATATGAACCAAATTAGATTTTTTTGTACCGCACGCGATGCACAACGACGACTTACTATAGTTGAAAAGCATTGGTCCCCATCATCGGCTGACAGACAAAATTCCGGAAATGGATGAAGAAACTCTCCTCCATCAAAACGGTATACCACATGTATCAGAACATACCTACACAACATTAAAAGATAACCGAACGAGGTCGCATCAGCCCGGTTTGTCACATTAAGCATACCATTCCACTAGCTCTCACTATAAAAATTGACAACTTTTCCCCAATATGAACTTGAAGTGACCGTGTCCTTGATGGTAGCGACCTCACCCAGGTGCCCAAAGAACAAGCCCTACCATGAATGGGTCATGCTGGCTTGGCCATTTGGCTTGATAGATATATATACCAGCACACCTTTTAATCAGCCCAGGCACGGTAAATGTGAGGTACTGGACTCCATGGGCCTTTTCATTGGGTCAAATGTTCTGGAGATCTCAAATATGTATAGGTCAAAGTTCAGTCCAGCTTCCACGAATATCTCATCCATCTGCAGAGCGAATGACATGAATATAGTCCAAAGAGAGAATAAAAAAGGGACCTTGTGATATAATTTGAAGTTATGTGAACTTTAACATCAAGATTAATGTTGGTCATGTCTATATGTAGCGCTGAAACATTCCTTTAACAATGCTACATAAAGATGAGTGCATTTTTAACATCATATATCGTTGCAGATACAACAGGTGAAGAACCCAGTTTGCCTCATCATCCACAAACCTTATGATATGGGGGTATTGTTGACATCACTGAAGGTCCAAGGAGGGAGAACCATTTTCATGGAGCCTTTGACTTTGCAGGGGCAGGAAGCAACTACACCACATTTGGCAAGCGGTGGATCAGAATCCAACTGAGTGAATCCTTAACTCTTACGATCTCAAGTTTGAAGGGTTACCTGATAACAGGAAATGAGGGAGGTTATAAATCCAAAAGCTCCTGTTACTCGGGGAGTGACCTTCTTTGGTGCCAGTTGAAGCAGTCCAATGGCAACCACCAAATCCATGGATGCCTTCACCAGAGACAGCAACCTGTCATTTGACTGTTTGAGCTTGTTGCGATACTGTTCGTCCTGCAACCACAAAGAAGACATCTGTCAATTAACACAAAAACATGCAGCACAAACATGCAACAAAATGAGTGACATGGTAACCTACTTTATATTTATCAGCTTGATTCAGCTCCTTCTCTAACTTCTTCATCGATGCTGACATCCTTGCAAGCTCTGCTAGCTGGAGGCAATATGGATTTACAATATAATTGGGCAACAGATGGTGAAAGATCATTACACCACATGGTGCACCTGACAACAATGTGCATCTAACAGGGCAGCATATCAAGCAGGTTATGATGAACAGCTTGGTTCAGCTTGTAACAGGCCAATTCAATCTCATTTGGTTAGGAAACAAACCAAGCTCGAGCCCCATCCAAAGGCTCATTTTGTTAACAAGCATGTCTTTCTGGGCTAACAAAAATATGTAGAACTTCAATCTTAGCTAAAGAATAGGCTTGTCCAAACTCATTTAATAGGAAAAGAACCAAGCTTGAACATTTTCGACCAGCACTGCTTGAGATTGAATCCCCCTTTCTTTAATCAGGGGGCCTGAGCAGACTAAAGCTCAGCTCAGCTAGGTCAATCTGCAGCCCTGGTCAACAAGCAAGAGCATGGATCTTAGAAGGAGAAAAAGGTTGCAACAACAAAAACACAAACCTCAATTAAAGTAGTGCAAGCTGAGGAACCCATCCAACAGAAAAGGGATATCTTGCTAATTAGCTCAGTGCGTTCTTTGTTCTGCAGAAGCAATTTCAGCAATTATAATCAAATCACTTCGTCGAAAAGGAAAGATCAGTATGGTTGTGAAAAACTCAGAAAGAACTCATAAACCAACCTTGTATATCCCTGTTCTGCCTGCCCATACAATTTGATCTAGAAATAAGAAAGTTGATAGCAATGCATTTTTGGACTGCATAAACCAAGAGTCAAAATGGGCAAAACAATGGCAATACTGTCAGATAAGGACCAGATAAGATTTAGGAGAAGCACATACCTTTCCAAGTAAAATAAGTGGAAGAGGGGAACCCTGGGGAGGGGGGCTTATAAGAGCATGCAGATCATTAACAAACTGCAAGTTTAAGGAGATGGTCACATATAAGGACCAAAAATATTCAAGTTTCTAATTGTTCAAAACTGAAAACCAGACCTTCAAAAGTCGAAAAACTTTTCTTGCCAAGCTAGTTGTTTTGTCAACATTTTGTGCACTACCAGGCTCTCCATTGCTCACAAATTTTGATCCATACTGAATAGCCCTACAAATCTTATCTCTGGCTTCAGCTTTGTTCAAATACAAAACCAAGAGAGCAAGCTCCGCTCTTGTTGCATCCAACGTACTCATTTTCTCTATTTTGCCCTGCTTATCAAAAGGTGACACTCCTTACATTTTAAAAGAACATAAAAGCTAAAAAGCAAAACTACTAACATCATCACGAATCAGCAATATGATTAGCAAACATTAAATTGTAAAAATAATAGCTCATATATCACAATAAAAATGTCTAAGAAATTGATCTAATAACAGGTGTAAAGCATTGTTGATGCCACAAAAAAGTGACATTGATTCTGCTCTCTGCTTCCAGACAACCCCTGATACAATTAGATTTGCTTTGAGGATGGCAGACCTTTTATTTTTAATTAGAAAATTCTGCTGGCATTTCAAGCACAATATTTGATCAAAATAAGTGACAACAAGAACTATAAACTATGCCGCATATGATACCCAAATTCTGAATAATCAAGCAGGTTAGGGCTATTTGCTGAATCATCAGATATTTTTTGGAACACAAAATGCTGTAAATGTATATACCAGACACAGCAGGAAGTAATAAAGGTACAGTGTTAGCAGTGCGAATGGAATGTGAAAAGTGAAATCTTTAAAAAAATAATAAAATCAAATCTTTTTTTAAAAAAAACTACTCTGATAAGCCCACAAAGGGTCGTTGCCATGAATACCCACAATGAAAACTGAGACAAATCTACTCACTTTTAAAGAAATGCCATCCCCTTCCACACAATATTAGAAAAAGATTGTTATTCAGTTGAAAATATCCAGAACGTGAATGCATCGAACAGCTCCTAATAAATAATAATTCCACAAAAGAGCCCCAGGAAAAATTACAATATGCCATCATTATTGCTTCAATTAGAATTTGGTGATACATCCTTCAAGACTTTAACTTCAACTAATTGTTTATGTGTTATCATTGAATTCAGATGGGCACTCAATCTTACATATGAACAACCAAAATGTGCATAACCTAACCTGACCAAACTCCAATTTTTTCAAATAATATACAACTCGGGTTGGGTTAAACTGTATCAGTAGCATGTATGTCCATGACTATTACAACATTATATTGTATATTTATCTTGCCAAGGTTAAAAAGTGTAATGACAACATCTTAATGCATCTCAGTTATAGTGCTGAAGCATTTTTGCCAGTCCCTGGAACAGCTAACAATGCAGACCTCATAAGCATGATAAACTCATACCACACCCTATGTATTTCTGCAATGTGAAAACTTTCACAGTGTGAAACCCTGTTTTTTTATGTTTTTGGGCCAAAGTCGGCAGACCAACCGACTTCAGCCGACAACAGAAAAAAAAAAAAAAAACAGAGGGAGACGCAGAGTCGGAACAGGGAAGGCTTCCTCATCCCTATCCGGTCGGCGTTTTCGCCGGAGATTTCGAAGGATGAGTCATGGGGGGAGAGGGAGTTGGTCGGCGTCGTGGTTTGGGTTGATTGGGACTCCGGTTGACGTAGTTTTTCCCTTCCTTAAATGTCAAGGGACCGTCGGTGGATTTCTTTAAATCCCCATCCACCATCATCGATTCAAGCCCATCGAAAGGCACACACAATCCTTGTCCTCTCCGGCGAGCGACGGAGAGTCTCTTCAAGCACCGGTGAATTTTAGTTTATTATTTAGAAGGATTTAATCCGGATCTTTTCTTGGATTTGTTTCGGTTTAGTTGGTTTTGGGACCGTGGACCGCCGGTGGCCGCGCCGCCGCCCGCCTCCGGTCCATCAAGCCCTCCCCCGGCGACCACCTCCCTTGGCCACTGGCAACTGTAGGGGGATCTTAGTTTGGTCAAGCTGAGGAGGAACACTGACTGGTTCGGGAGAAAGAGGAAAGAGAAAAGAGAAAAGAAGAAGTGGAGAAAGAAAAAAAAAAGGAAAAAATAAAAAATTAAAGAGGAGAGAGAATATGATGAGAGGGAGAGAGAGGAGAGAAGATGAGAAGAGAGAGAGAGGAGAGAGAAGATGAGGAGAGAGAAAGAAGGAAAAATAAATAAATAAACAGTAGGGGGAAGATCGAAAAGTCTCTCTCTAGAAATTTAGGAGTGGGGTATCAATGGGAGGACCCCTGATGAAATTCGTGTAAAAGGTTGGATTTTACAATTTATCCTAGTATTATTGACTTACATTAAAAATATATATATTTTTGTAGGGGAACAGCCTTCTGAGCAGGAAGGTGTTGTGCAGGCTCCGGGTATAGATTGATACCGGGTATTTTGGATTATCTCTAGTGAGGTAAGGATTCTGGACATGATCACCAGTTTTATACATTGTTTTACATGGCATGATTTGATCCGTGCATGAGAATTGGCGAGAATGTTTTGCATCATATATTTGATTTCTCGAGATTAATAGTATGTTAGAGATTGTTAATTATGTTCCTATATATCATGTTTTACCAAGAAAGTTATATTTTGATGGTTTGGACTGTAATACCAGTCATCGAAAGTTTTGAGATTTCATGGTTTGATATCATGATGTGGTGTGACATCATGATATGATTTGATAGGATGATGTGAAAAGATAGTGTTAACGATATTTGGACTAGCCATGCCACGAGATCGTGATTACACAGCCAGAGCAGGCTTAATACGTGGGCCTGGCCATGGACAGGTTGTACATGATCGATTATGAGATTGCCAGTCACAGACTGAAGTGTGACAATGAGATTGACAGTCACAGGCTGAAGTGTGATACTGAGATTGACAGTCGTAGGCTGAAGCATGACCGTGGCTAGTCCAGAACCCTGAATAAGAATGATTAAATTGAAAACTTGAAAAGGAAACATGATTTTGAAAAAGGTTTTGTCGTAAATGACATTTGAGTTATTTCGTTGCATGGTATGATATGTATTCTTATCTTCTTACTATTTTCAAATTATTATTGATGATGACTGTTTGGAGACCTTACTGGGATGTAAAGCTCACAACCCTATTTTTTTTCTTCCACAAAGTTGTGCAGATATTCGGGCTTGGTGATGAATGATATTTTATTGAGGTGACTCTTGTGTACTTAGGCCTTGCATGATCTCTAGGATAAAACCTAGAATTTGTGCGGCCGGTCGCGTAGCCGATTCCGGTGCTGGATTCGGGACGTGACAGAGTGGTATCAGAGCTTAGATTATGATCATTTGGGATGGTGATACAAGTGGTTAAAATAATAATAACTTGATGGTTATTAGGATTTGACAAGAATAGTATCAGGGCTTAGGTTATGATGATATGAAACTATGGTATAAGTGATTATGATTGATATGAGTGACATCGAAATTTAGATCATGATTGTTTGAGACTAGGACATAGATGATTTGGAAAGCACATGGTGGTTATTAGGACATGACAGAATGATATCAAAACTTAGATTATAATTACTTGGAACTATGATATAAATAGTTAGGACATGACATGAGTAATATTGAAATTTGGATCATGATCACTTAGAACTGAGACAAGTGATTAGGATATGATTTGAATATTAAAATTTGGAACATGATCATTATGGATTATGACTTGGTATCATGATCAGTCAGGATGTGATAAAAGTTACAAGAATGAATTTGAAGTTGGATTTCTGATCTTTAGGTATTATGCCTAGGATCTGGCATATCATTAGTATCAAAGAGGATCATGATTTTTACCGGTAACATGAGTAATGGGATTGATTTAGGATGAATGTAAAGGACTGGATGACTTGTACCCTTTGATCATGATAGGTAAACATATGATAGATATAAAAGAATTGGATGGGATGTATCCTTGCCTTTGATAAGTGGGTTGATCCAAATGTCAAGAGTACTGGCCTGGAATTATAGTGTGTTATATTAATAGATTATGCTGAATAAGTATGTTCAATTATCAATTGAACGATTTTGGAATCCTGATCTTGATAGGGATGCAGATCATGATAACATGCCAATTTTTGTTGTTAATTATTAGATTATAAATTTTGGGATTGATTAATGGATCTATCTTATAATTGTTGAAGATTGTTATTGAAAATATGTAATAAAAAAAAAATACATTTGGGATGAAGCATAGATTGATAAATTGTTATCAGCGGATTAAATTATATTATGTGAATATGTCATGCACATCTTGATAAAATCCTTGATGGCTTAGGTTAGTAGTTTGGGATTGAATTACTTAATCCTCTTTATATTTGTTGGAGATTATTTGGTATGTCAAATTCTGAGTTAAATTTAAGATCTATCAGAAGGTTTAAGTTGTCCTATTACTAATGTTGTATTGAGTAAAGAAATTGGTATTGGATTAGTTATATAGATTCAGTCTATGAGAGAAAATATTTCAGGTAGTTTGTTGACTGATGCTAAGAGTATGGTAAGATAATTCTATGAGCGATAATATAATTGATTATATTCATAAGAACATTGATTGTAAGTCATGTACTTGTTAGAGTTAATGATAACTTTCCACGAGAAGAGTTGATCTAGTTATCTAATTGAATTGTCATGGAAAGTATGATTAATCCATACTTGCACTAGAGTTATGGTATTTTAAAAGGATGGTGAAATTTATGCAAGGACTTACAATATAGAAACTGGGTCAAGGTAAATCTTGATATGATATGCTTGAGATGTGAATGAGATAAAGAGACTCAACAGCCTTACTTTAATAATTGGAGATCTTCTTGGTACCAAAATAAGATAAATTTTGGAGGGATTCATTGAGTGAACCTAGATGGTTAGGAAAATTTTATCAGAGTGCGCAGTGAAAGCGTAGTGGTTTGAATTATTCTGAAATTAACTCTAACTTTAGAAATGTTATGATGAGAGTACTGATTTGAATTTCAGTAACAAGATTTTAGTATTAAATGAAAAGATAATGGCATTGATCTTTGGACTAGTCTATAAGCATTGCCATGCAATTTTTATCAATAGGCTCTTTTAGTATAAAGGATTCTAAAAAAATTTTGGACATATCTAAATCTGAAATAAGAAAGTGTTAATCTTTACCCGGCTAGGATCGGGAATCTTTGTGACACCAAGCTCCTTTATTTATGATATTATGATTTCTATGTTTAAGGAGGGCTTGAGGTTTCCATAAGATAAAAGATTAATTGTATAATCATGGAGAAGGTCAAGAGAAGAGAGGGAATGCCAAAGATCATTGCAAGTGTCTAGTTGTTGATTGAGAATAGATTGGATCGATTATGATTTTCAGTAGAGTTAATCAAGAGAAATAAATTAAGGGGCAAAGAATTGTGCATTAAAATTCAAGGTTGAGGCACTGATATTTATTTGAAAGAAATTGAAGGGATTCACAATATAAATAGATGATGTTGATCAAAATGAAAAATTGTCTTGTAGTTATGAAAAGGCTATATAAAGAAGGCATTCTAAAAGAGAAATATTAGAAACTTGAGGATGGTGCTAAATTATATATATCCAAGGTTGGGCATCATAAATTTTCTGTGAAATTAATCAAGCATAATTAATTGTATTGACATCAAAAGATTAGTATTCTTTTTTAAGAGTTCAAGAGAATTTGACATGCTTTGTAAATGGAAAGGATCAAGTTTTGAATGATATAATTTTGTTATGTCAAGACTTGAGAGACGGTATCCTAAAAGACAGGCTAATTGGAAGTTTGAGAATGATATGGAGTTGATTATTTTTAAGATTTAAAATCTCGATCAAGCTAATTTCGAGACGAAATTATTTTAATGGGGAAGAATGTGAAACCCTATTTTTTATGTTTTTGAGCCAAAGTCGGCAGGCCCAACCGACTTCAACCCATAACGGGAAAAAAAAAACAGAGGGAGAGGCGGAGTCGGAACAGGGGAGGCTTCCTCACCCCTATCCGGTCGGCATTTTCACCGGAAATTTCGAAGGATGAGTCGTGGGGGGAGAGAGTTAGTCGGCATCATGGTTTGGGTTGATTGGGACTCCGGTTGACGTAGTTTTTCCCTTCCTTAAATGTCAAGGGACCGTCGGTGGATTTCTTTAAATCCCCATCCATCGTCGTCGATTCGAGCCCATCGAGCCACGCACACCATCTTTCTCTCCGGCGAGCGATGGAGAGTCTCGTCAAGCACCGATGAGTTTTAGTTTATTATTTAGAAGGATTTAATCTGGATCTTTTCTTGGATTTGTTTCGGTTTAGTTGGTTTTGGGGCCGTGGACCGCCGGTGGCCGCACCGCCACCCGCCTCCGGTCCATTGAGCCCTCCCCGACGACCACCTCCCTTGGCCGCTGGCAACTGTGGGGGGGTCTTAGTTTGGTCAAGCTGAGGAGGAACACGGACTGGTTCGGGGGAAAGAGAAAAAGAAGAAGAGAAGAAGAAAGAAAAAAAAGAAAAAAAAAGGAAAAAGAAAAAAAAGGGAAAAAAAGAAAAAAAAGAAATAATAAAAAATAAAAAATAAAAGAAGAGAGAGAATATGATGAGGGAGAAAGAGGAGAGAGAGGAGCGAAGATGAGGAGAGAGAGAAAGGAGAGAGAAGATGAGAGAGAGGAGAGAGAAAGAAGGAAAAATAAATAAATAAACAGTAGAGGGAGATCGAAAAGTCTCTCTCTGGAAATTTAGGAGTGGGGTATTAACGGGAGGACCCCTGATGAAATTCGTGTAAAAGGTTGGATTTTACAATTTATCCTAGGATTATTGACTTACATTAAAATATATATATTTTTATAAGGGAATAGCCTAGGCAGGAAGGTGTTGTGCAGGCTCCGGATATAGATTGATACCGGGTATTTTGGATTATCTCTAGTGAGATAAGAATTCTGGACATGATCACCAGTTTTATACATTGTTGTACATGGCATGATTTAATCGGTGCATATTTGCATTGGCGGGCATGTTTGTTTTGCATCGTATATTTGATTTCTCGAGATTGATAGTATGTTGGAGATTGTTAATTATGTTCTTATATATCATGTTTTACCAAGAAAGTTATATTTTGATGGTTTGGACCATGATACCGGTCATCGAAAGATTTGAGATTTCATGGTTTGACGTCATGATGTGGTGTGACATCATAATATGATTTGATAGGATAATGTGAAAAGATAAAGTGTTAAAGATATTTGGACTAGCCATGCCATGGGATCGTGATTACACAGCCAGAGCGGGCTTAGTACGTGGGCCTGGCCATGGGCAGGTTGTACATGGTCGATTATGAGATTGCCAGTCATAGGCTGAAGTGTGACAATGAGATTGCCAGTCACAGACTGAAGTGTAACACTGAGATTGCCAGTCGTGGGCTGAAGCATGACCGTGGCTAGTCCAGAACCCTGAAGAAGAAGAATGATTAAATTGAAAACTTGAAAAAAAAACATGATTTTGAAAAAGATTTTGTGTGACATTTGAGCTGTTTCGTTGCATGGTATGATGTGTATTCTTATCTTCTTGCTATTTTCAAATTATTATTGATGGTGACTCTTTGGAAACCTTACTTGGCTGTAAAGCTCACAACCCTATTTTTTTTCTTTCACAAAGTTGTACAGATATTCGAGCATGGTGATGAATGATATTTCAGTCACAGACTGAAGTGTGACACTGAGATTGCCAATCGTGGGCTGAAGCATGACCGTGGCTAGTCCAGAACCCTGAAGAAGAAGAATGATTAAATTGAAAACTTGAAAAAGAAACATGATTTTGAAAAAGATTTTGTCGTAAGTGACATTTGAGTTGTTTCGTTGCATGGTATGATGTGTATTCTTATCTTCTTGCTATTTTCAAATTATTATTGATGGTGACTCTTTGGAAACCTTACTTGGCTGTAAAGCTCACAACCCTATTTTTTTTCTTCCACAAAGTTGTACAGATATTCGAGCTTGGTGATGAATGATATTTTATTGAGGTAAGTGACTCTTGTATACCTAGGTCTTGTATGATCTCTAGGATAAAACCTAGAATTTGTACGGCCGGTCGCGTAGCCGATTTCGGTACTGGATTCGGGGCGTGACACAGCCCATGCTCAGAACGTCTTCATAATTATTTTCACAGCATGATTTAGGTACAAGGAAGTATCGTGTCTGGCACCATACCAACACGTGAACAATATAAGGTCAGCATGCTAGATTCCAAACCTCACGGTCAATCAAGTTGACATGAATCTTGTCTGTCAACCTGCTCAAGTTCTTAGATGTTCTTGATTCATGCAAGAAACTTGATTGGAATTATAGTTCTATGATGGTATTAAGGTTTTTATTAAAAAAAAGGAGGTATTTGGAGAAAATTGCAACATTTAATATGAGGGGAAGGAGAGGGGAAGGTGATATGTTGGCATTGTTGGCAATGAGAGCCCAGAGAGGTATCAGAGCCAAACCTCTAATGGAGGATGCAACCCTCATATCCAAGTGTCACAACAATCCAGACCTTGATCCCTCGTAGGGGTGGACCTCATGGCTAAGTGATTGACTTGTGGGAAAGGATGGAGGGGAGGGACCAATGGCCCATCACTGGTGGGAGGAACTAGGGGGGAGAAGGAATTATAAAATTTAGACCGGTGTACAACAAATCCAAGAGATTTCCTAGCAGACGGTTTAACTGGTTGACAACATGAAAAAACCAAAAGCTCCGCTCTCCTCTTCTATCTATCCAAGGGAGTATGAAGGAAATGTGATAAGTAGGATGTGGTCAGAGAAGAAAAGATGGAATGAAAGGAAATAGATAGAGACAATAGGGACATAAGAAATCTACAGGTAGAGGAGGTGGGATGAGAAGGGTTGCTGATTAGATTAAGATCACAATTTAGGGATGTTTACTCTGATCTATGGTTTAGAAGTATCTGAAGAGACAGAAAGTTATTTGATATGGATTATCAATTTATGTTCCCTGTCATAAATTTTAGCACATGAGAACTATTTGCACCAGCCACTTTTAGTACGGTCTTGATGCATAGTTACTAAGCCCAGGAAGCACAACTTTTGTTACTAGGCATTTTCAGCATTGCAGTTTGGATTTTTGATTCAGATGGCCCAATATTTATTTTCATTAACTTTATAGTCAAAGACATAACCTGAAGCAGTCATCATAAAGTAGTCCTTGCAACTAAAGGCTATAAGAACTTTTAAAAAAAAAATTGTGAGAAGTTTTCTTCATCAACTTATGAGTATGATTATGAGCATTTCTTGATAATGATTTAGTGACATCAAAAGCATGGCAACCAGATATCTAAAATAACATTATTTAAGCTAAGGATCGTGATGGAACATGCATGAGTTAGCTTGGGATAAATCAATAATAAAACCATGAAAATCTATAGTTAAAGCACAGATATAACAATCATCATTACTGTGACAGATTTGAATTGGCTCTAAGCAAAACAAGATGGATCTCCTATGTTCCATGTTTTTGGGTTTCAACACCAATTGATTGGTAGGAACCAGCGTAACATGCTTTTTTTCTTTAAAAAAAAAGGTAGGAAAGCCTTGTCAAACCTTCTGTAGAATCAAAATATTTCTTTTTTAATTTAATTGGATTACCTCATGATTAAATTTGCCTTTTGTCCATTAATACAGAGTCTTGTGATGAACAATGACATTGATAGTTTTGTTCCAGACAAGGCAAACGCATCAATAATGTAAGTTGAAAAGGGCATCAGGGGCAATATTCAAGCTAAACAACCAAGATTTATGTAGTTCTGCTAAAACAAGTTCTTTAATCCTGATTAGGTGAATTTCCACAACTATTATCACCATAGAATTGGAGGTTCAACAGATCTCAAGGAGCCATGAGCATATGTAGGGCAAAAAAGAAACTTGTGATACGCATATTCTGTTGAAAAGAGATGACAAAGAGGAAAGTAGAAAACTAAAGACTGGTAATATGATATATAGATGGGTAGAATATGCTATCATTTAATCATAAACAGGATGAAGAACTGAGGCCAGGATGATATTAAGGTGTGCCATCAAAAGGAGAAATTATGATGTTCAACTATTGGAAGAAATATCCCAGACAATTTTGGTCAAATGAAGACTTTCTGAAAGTCATGTCCATTCTTCCAAGTTCCAACAATGGGGCAAGCATGACTTGTCAAGTTGTATGAACAAAGGTTATGAAACATGCACTAACTAGGAACAAAAACACCCGTGGAAATCCACATTTTGTAAACCAAAAGCACTATTATGTGATGCTTTTGTCCATAAGAATGTGACATGCTAATGCTTTCAGACCCTTGGTCACCTACGTTGAGTTTTCAGATGTCAAGTGTTTCAAAATTTGGGGTGCCAATTAGCTAGGTAGCATCGACTAAAAGTTAAAAAAATAAAAATGTAAAGAATAGCCACAATATGACACCAAGATATATCACACTTTATGAGATCATATTGAACAGCTAAGATCATTAAGAATATGATAATTATAATTACTATCTAAAGTAGGTGATAGATTATTAATTCATAATAATGCCTAAAAGCATTAAAGTTGACAAGAAATACTCTAAATAAGAGTTATGAAAGATATTTGGTAGATCTCTTTCCTACTCAAGGATTCAAGTTCCAACAAGGCGTCCCACGAGAAACGAGATAAGATACCATCCCATGATGTGTTGGGACAGGATATTTCGCTAATGTCCCAGCATCCCGATCGGAACGTCTTAGAATATTCCTTGTCCTAAGTGTCAGGACGGGATAGGATGGCAGCGTATCATGTTCCATAAAAAATTGAGATAGCCTTATCCCATGGGATTTAAAACTTTATTCCTCTTATTTAACAACTTGATCATCTAGGATTACGCTTGTTCGTATTTTATCATAAAGTGGGATATACATCTTGTGACATTATATATTGAGGAGAAAAAAAAAAGAAGAAAAACCAAAATGAGGGGTAGATGAGTCATGGACATTAAAGATAGCTACTTTCCATGGTTACAATATCTCCTTTGGCTGTTGGTATTTCAAACTGAACTGATCTTCTTTAGAAACATGATCTTAGTTAGTCAGCACTATCTAAATAATATGACATCTTCTTCTAATTCATGTGACTTTCAATTAACATATATGAACTGTCAAAAGTCTACAGTGTTGATCAAAAAGTGAGATGTAAGTTAAGGACATTACCTGTGGACCTTGCCACTAGAAAAGGCACAGGTGCAGGTAACAAAAAAGAAACAAAAGGAAGAATAGGAAAATGAGAGTATCAAAACTAGAGATACTGGACGAGCATCTTCTTTGAACTAGTTAATGAATAATTTAAATATGGCCATCATCTGAGGGGAAAAAATAATATACATCCCATTCTCAACTTGAGCTCATCAGCCTTGTGTCAAAGTCTACACAAACTGCAATAGATTCCTTCAAAGAAGAAATAGTTAGATGGTACAGGCCATGAAGCATAATTAACACTACAACCAGGTGAAAGTTTAACCAGAATTATGTTGTAATGCATCTTCAAGCACTCCAAAGATTATCCAATCACAAAGAGAATCACACCATGGGTGCAGTGGCAGTTAGTAATTCAATATTTTGTCATCAAATAATTTATAGTAAAGCACCATAGCTGACCGGATCCTGATGAGGCAAGAAGAATAAATTAAAGACATCCTGGGATCGCATAGGTGGTGGCAAATGTTCCACTTTTTCATGATTACATCTCGATAATATTTGGTTGAAATATCAACACCGCAGTTTATTGATAAACCCTGGATACCATGAGATCATGCAATCAACAGAGATTTGCATGTTTGAGTTTTTCACATTATGGTCATCATTAGACACCCATGTCATACAGAAATTGCAAGTCACAGAGCTAACAGGAGGGGTGATATGTTCAACTTTGGGAGCTGAAAGCTCCAACTTTGTTGGGGGATACAAGTACAAGTTCACATCCACACACAAACTAAAACGCACATGCATAAGTTTTACACACCATAAAAATTCCCAGTTCTTGTTTCCTATATCCTCGCTCACCCTTCCTCCTGGCTCTCCCCATACCTTGTCAGCTGCCGTTTTCCCTTTGGCAGTTAAATAATAGGTAAATCATTTTGAAGCATTACACCATTCACCCAGCCCCCAGAAAAAGTACAGATTTCCAGTAGTTACTGTTTAATTCTTGTCAAGCAAACTTTCTAATCAAGATGGTCGAAAACCTGTGCCCTATTTATTTCTGATTTTCATCGGTTAATGAGCAGAAACAGCCGCAAATCTCAAATGGATATATAACAATATCAACAACAGGCAGCAAATGCTGGGAGTACAGATCAAACCAGATGAAGCACTCGTGAGTAATCTTAAGGACATGTATACAAATACACCCAAAATTCACATCAACAGCTGCTTCTAACGACTAAAATGATATCTTTTCAAGCTACGCATTTAAGGCTTCTAGTCTTTGATGGAGCATACGGATCATGATGAAAACGACAATTATGGTCCAAATCATTTGGAAAGGAAAAGAAGAAACCCCAAGTAATAAAATCAAAACTAGTTTTGACTTAAAAAGGAAAATAAATCACGGTCAGTTTTGTTAAGAACGCTCCAATCATCCCGTCCAACGAAAGTCAAAACCTAAACATTCTGGATCCAAAAAAAAAAAAAATCTCCAAGAATATATTAATCGAAATAGAGATGAAGAAAACGTTACCTCTTAGAGGAAGAAGAACAAGAGAGCTCTGTAGGGTTCAATACCTGGTAGAACGGAATACAACGATAAAGCTGAGAAGAGACGGAGGCCTTAGAAAGGGTAGAAGAGAATTATGAAGCGAGAAAAGAGAGTTTTCCACGCCACCTCTTCCTACGGTGTGATCCGCGAGGTTGGGGTGGGGTGGGGTGGGGTGGGGTGTTGTGATATTTTTGTTGTGGCCTGTGTCGTGGGGACGGGGTGGGGCCTTTTTGGGTTTCGAAAAGAGGGACGACGGGGTAAGATAGTTGTCGCATTGTGGCACACTGATCAGAGGGTGGATGGTGGTGGCTCATTTTTTAATTCTCGAGATTCGTGCCTTTGTTCTGTTTCTTGAGGGGCGCGGCTTAGCTGCGGGGTCTCCGACAGCAACCAGGCAGTGATATGCCTGTGTGGTCGCGATTACGGAGAAATGTCTCAGTTGGGCCCACCGGTTACATTGCCGGTCCACTCCTCGTGCATCTGACACGTCATGAGATGGGTGCTGAATGCTGTATGATAGGCAACAGCTGAGCGGCCGCTCCTGGAGTCGAGGGTAGAGTGGGTGGGCCTTGGGCCTCACTATGATAGACAACACTTTTGGTTGGGCCTACTTTGGAAGGCAAGTAGTTGGGGATAATTCGTTGCCATCCCTGACTGGGATAACTAATACCGGGAGAATAAGGGATAGCATGAAATGTACATTTATTTATTTATTTATTTTGAATTCCCATTGATCGTTATCTAATACAAAGGTGTTGATGAAATATGTAATTATTCTTTTTAATATAAAAGAACACTAGTTTCTTTGATTTTAGAAATATTTTTTCGCACCAACGGCTTATATTGGTCTCTCACCTAATTGGTAGGGCTTAAAGACAGGGATAAATGAAATTCTAGGGGATCCTTGGAAACCTTACCCCTTATTTGACACTATTGTCTGGGATCAGTAGTTGCACCCCATTATTTGGCTAGTTTGGTAGTTATGCCAACCACGGCGAGATCAATGTCTTGTTCTATATCTTATCCCGTTCCCAAACTAGATCTTAGCATTATATAGGCTTAGAAAGCTCTGGAATTTAAGACAAGAAGCTTCATATTTTAGATCCCGCATGAGCAACTCTTCCTAGAATAGTGGACCCATCCATTTGCATTAGATAATGGACGGCACTGGATGGTTCAACACTCTAACAATCGCACCAATCTTCTTTGCCATGTCAGATAAAAATAGTTGAATAAATATGATGATGTAATCTCGGCAATGCAGTTTCATTGCCGAGTACACGCCATAGATGTCATATGGGATGATGAATGACGCAGCACTGGAGTCCTTGCTTTTCCTAGTTTGGTTCGCATTTGATGGCAATTTTTAACCACTGCAACTATTTTGTACTCGAACTCATTCTAGATATCCTGGCTTCACTTCCAATGAGCTTGCTTGCTAAGAAAATTATGGTTGGACTCGTTAACAGGACAAATATGAAGCAAGATACCAATATACCATTTGCATTTATTCAAATCAGAAAACGGACTCTGGTATCAAGCACAGGAGTCTAGAATAGAAACTCCTATCCAGGCACAAGACCTGTAGCCATATATTGAAGAATGGTCGCATGCATATAATATATATATCGCTTGCAAAGAATAGATCTTCATTTAGCTTCCATCGTTCTGCACCCTGGTGGTGCTGGAGGACTTTCATGGCTATTCTTTACCTTTGGACTGGCAGAATGATTGTCGCACCAACATGGTTGCAATTTCCCTAGGTATTTACAACTAACATTCACGTGTAAACTGCCTATTTGCTAAATGGCATACGGCGGCTAATATGTGCAAATATTGTTTATATAGGACATGGTGGAGTCTAATTAGGAGTATAGTTCTTGCTTGCATAGTGGACTCTAGTCACCTACGATGGGAAGATCTATGATGGGAAGGGCAAGCGAAAAATATGATCCGTATCGAACATAATCTGACAGGGAGGTAATACTTGCAACATAATTTATCCCCTTTTTTTTTTTTATCAAAAAAAAAAAAAAAAAAAAAAAAAAAAAAAAAGGTGGACTCTGGTCATCCCCTACTGTTTATCCATCAAATCATAATTCGAGAGTAAATGGCAAGAGGGCAAATTAATTACATCACCACCAAACTACACATTTTGTTTCCTTCTCCCACCAACAATATTTGTTGAGTAATTCTTTGTGCACCACATGCGGTGCAGCAAATCCAGCATGGCTTACATCGTACATTTTTTATTGGTCCAAAAATATTCACCGTAATATAATGGAACAAAAGTTGAGATGACTAGCTTTAATTGAAATTTTCGTCCAGACCAAAATATCCTTACGACATCCTAGTTCAAAACCTACGATATCCTAGTTCAAAACCTACGACATCCTGGTTCAAAACCTACGACACCCTGGTTCAAAAATAACTAGAAACAGTATTACGACACCCTAATTCAAAAGTTACGATACCCCAGTTCAAAACCTATGATACCCCTGCAGAAAAATATAAAATAAAACCTGAAACAGTATTACGACACCCTAGTTCAAAAGCTATGACATCCCAGTTCAAAACCTACGACACCCTGCAGAAAAATATAAATAAAATCTGAAACAGTATTACGACACCCTAGTTCAAAAGCTACGACACCCCTGCAGAAAATTATAAAATAAAACATGAAACAATATTACGACATCCTAGTTCAAAAGCTACGACACCCTAGTTCAAAACCTACGATACCCTGCAGAAAAATATAAAATAAAACCTGAAACAGTATTACGACACCCTAGTTCAAAAGCTACGACATCTCAGTTCAAAACCTACGACACCCCTGCAAAAAATATAAAATAAAATCTGAAACAGTATTACGACGTCCTAGTTCAAAAGCTACGATACCCTAGTTCAAAACCTACGACACCCTTGCAGAAAAGAGACCGGAGGGAAGGGTATTTTGGTCTGGACAAAAATTTCAAATAAAAGCTGAATAATAATTAATGCTAGTCATGCTTAGTTCCATCCCATTATGCTACAGTAAATATATTTGGATCAATAAAAATATGATACGTTGAATACACGTGAATTTCCTGCACCGCACGCGGTGCGCAGAGACTTTTTCATATTTGTGAGCGGAAGTGTGGGAGCTCTTGAGTGTGGGCTTGCTTCCCTCGGGGCTCGTCTATGCTATATAGGCTGGTGCATTGGCCCATGGACGAGGACAGGCGCATCACAATGCCCAAACGCCGAGGCCTGAGTTGAGGTTTCAACTTGTCACACGTGCCACCTAATTTTTTTGTCCACCCATCGTAAAATATCATTAGGCTATATAAGAATCATGTAAATCTCGTTTGTCAACGTATATTTAATACTTATAATTTTAGTTTTTAAAAATTTTAAATGATGAAAATATTGTTTTTAAAAAAATTATGATATCATCTTGACTTGGATTTGACATTTATGTATCATAAGATCAAGATATATTTTTATTATTAAAAAAATTTAAAATTTTTTAATAATAAAAATATCATTGATCTTATGATATCATGTGAACAGAATTATGACATCCTGTTCACAAACATGTATTATAAAAAAAAGAATATTTTCATTATTTAATTTTTTTTAAAAAAAATAAACTGCAGACATTAAATATATATTTGAATGATAAAAATATCTTTCATTTGTGATAGCCATTTATGAAAAATGTCATAATTTTGTTCATAGGATATTATAAGGCCGAGAATATTTTCATTATTAAAATATTTAAAATTTTTTCAATGACAAAAATATCATCAGCCTTATAACATCATGTGATACCTTATTCATAAACGGGTATCATAAAAGAAGGATATTTTTATCATTCAAAATTTGTAATATTAAATAAATTGCAGGTATTAAATATATATTTGAATGATAAAAATGATTTTCCTGTATGATATCTCTTTGTAAATGACCTGTCAAAATGGGCTAAAACCCATGGGCAGCCCATTTGGCCCTATAAATGGGCCAGGCCGGGCTAAAAAAATTGGCCCATTTATGTAAGTGGGCTTTTTGGCCCGGCCCCTATAGCCCATGGGCTCAACAGGGTTAGGACCGGGCCAGCACATGGGCCATGATATAATAATAATAATAAAAGAAAACTTAGCCTTACGGGTCAGGGCTTACTTAATATATTATTATTAGTCAACTCATCTACGGTCCTATGGTTTACTGGTTTAGGACTTATTAATTACTACTTACAGGATGAAGACTGAAGGCATTACAGATTTTATTTACTCGACGACGACGGGAGACCGGGAGTCAGGACTAAGGACCCTCTGTTAGGGTTAGGTCAAAGCCGTCGCCCTCCGCCGCCCTCCGTTGGAGAGAACTAGTGAGTCCGTGAGCCACTCACGGAGAGCCGCCGGAAAATGGAGTCTCAAGTTTGGCTGTTTGGGAGAACCGGAGACGGGAGAACGATGAACCCCACCCCACGGTCGCCGTTTTTCTTCCGCGAGACCGTGATGCCGGCCGGAACCCATGACTTCGGCCGTTCGGCGGTGAGGACTCGTCATTCTTCCATCTTTTTTTTTTTGATTTCTCTTAACAGATTATTAGAGGCGGTGACCAGTGAGGCACGGGTCTGAGAGGGCTCGGGGTCGGGGGGTGCCACCGTCGCCGTGCCGGCCTGCCGTGAGGGCTCACAGGCTTTCCCCGATGTCATGTCGATCCATCATCGAAAATAGTGTATATTGGAGAGGGGGAAGTTTGATCTCCGGGTTTCCCCTGCTTCCTGGCTCCCACCGGCCACCATTTCGGCCTCCAGGACTGGGAGACCTCCGTGCGACCGTTTTGGCTTATGATTGATAGTTCTAGACTTCTAGTCCAGCCTCTTCTTTTTCTTATTAGATTTACCTATTATAACACGCTTCTTTTGTCCTCCAAAGATGCCTCTTATCATTGCATCTCTTACTATAGTATCAGCACATATTTCCAATCCTAAAATCCGCAGAAACGAATAATATAAATTGATTCATTTTTTTCCTACTTGATATTTTCGGCACGTGGATCCCTAGCCCACGGTCCTAGCCCACGACCCTAGCCCACGGTCCTAGCCCACAACCCTAGCCCACGGCCCACATAGGGGGCTGGCCCGGCCCTAGCCCACGGCCCACATAGGGCCGGGCCAAGTTGGATATTTTTGGCCCATTTGTACAAGTGGGCCTAGCCCGGCCCAGCCCACAAAATGCAAGCTCATATGGATTAGGGCCGGACTAGGTCGGGCGAGCCCATATTAACAGCTCTAAATTGTAAATGGGGTGTCATGATCCTATTCATGAGATGTCTAAGATTAGATTTAATTTTTTTTAAAGATAAAAATATCTCTCGATTCTATGATATCGTGTGAATCTGGAGATGTCATAAGCTGATCACTGGGTTTCAAAATCCAAGCTAATATATGTATATCATAATTTTTATCGAAGAGGGAGACTTACGTAACCCAATCAGACTGTTCGGTGTATTCTCCTGAAACAAATGCCAATGGCCCGAATCGAGACACGTTATGCTAACTGGGCTAGGATTTGGAAGGTGAAGGTACGTACGTATCTTTGGAAATTGATTGGCCCGTGGAGCTATCGAAGCACAACTACCATCTTTTGTGGATAATTGGCCAGGGTCCCTTCTGTCTGTCCCTGAAATCAAGGCCCATGACTGCATCAAGATAAACCGAGAGCATGCTTCCGATGCCACTTCACTCGAGGACCGTGGAGACGTTCATCTACGTTAGGCTGCGCACTGGGGTTTTTCAAGAATGATTGCAATTTTTTCGCCTTTAATGAATGCATGGTGAGTGTTGGATAGACGGCTCATCAAATTCTCATCCAGTCTGTGTAACGAGTACTGTAGGAATGACTGGGAAACCATTTAGTCCTAACGAGGTATCACTCAAAAAGCTCGCTTTTTTCTTGTGATCCTCCCATACCGGGACTTGAATTTTGTTGTTTTTGTTCATTATCCGATTGAAGCGGAAGCAGGTTTCACCTCATTTTTTCTAGAGTTACTGCTCTTCCCTGCACAAGTGTTATGTTAGGTCAAAACAGCATGGGAAGGGACCTGGTGGGCATTGGATACTCTCCTCCAATCCACGCTTGCATGGAGGGGTTCTCCCACCACCATCGTGTATTGTACACGGACCCCCCCAGCCAGTCCCTAGCGGCACCTTTGAGAGCCAAACAGGAGGGCATGGTTTGGTGGGCTTCTCGTGCATACGAAGGGAACAAGTTGGGACCTAGGATTCTCTAGGGTGCATGTTAGCAGTGCAGTCGTGGATGGTTGTTACTTCATCCAATCATAGAGATCCAAATGGCTCCCAAATAGGATGCAATGTAGCACGCAAAGGTTTCATGATGGAATGATATGATAGCCATCCAAGATTGTACCACTCTCTACATTGCAAATCACGTACCATGGAGGACCCCAACTTGGCGAGCTTTATCTCTTTTTTTCAACTCCCAAGTTCCTTGGATCAGTCTACTTTCAAAAATATATATTTTACTCCAAGAATTCTCGATACTTGCGTGCAGTAGAGCTGGTTGAATAGGAACTTCGAATTACTCAGATGCTACATATATATTAACTAGTCTTCAAGCAAATCGGAGAATTTCCTTTCCGTTATTCTCCGCCCTCGGGTTTCTGCTCAAAACTAGTCTTCAAGCAAATTAAAATACCTTGGCTAGAATAGTAGAAGCACCATCAGATATCCACCTATTTCAAGTACTTCGGAACAAAACCTTCCAAAAACCTAAAACTACTGTCCAACTGGAAATAGGATGCAAACGATTGTGGTATAGCCCTGCGTGCATGTATTCCCCCCCCCCCCCCCGGCCCATACTTGAAGTAGTCCATGAGAAACAACAAAATGGATACTGCCGAATTGCGGCACCAATTTTGTTGATCTCTGAAAAGATGCATATCGAGCGTGGATGAAGGGTATAGCCTGAAAGCAGCAGTGATGAGATAAGGCCTATTTCCCAAGCAAGCATCTCCTTTCTTTTTCCACTTTTGCAATTCATCACACAGCCTTCTTTTCCTTTTGGTCTCATGCATATAAGAAGATGAAGTGATATTCTATCATACAAGGGAACTGACAAGCATATTCCCTATGATATTTTGATGAATTATCCCCATGTCTGTTGCCACGACAACTGCTTACTTAGCCTTGGGAAGCAATCAAACTATCAACCATGATACCGAGTAAGAAGGAGATGTGCACTAAGGATCTACATGGCAATCGATTAAATGGAAGCCGACTAAGTTAGCCGATACATCGAATAAGCTACAAAACTCTATATCGAGAGATTATAAGTAGCCAAGCCTGACTGTCAACATCCCGTCATATATATCTATCGGATAAATATTTGGTTTCAACTAATTACTCAAGCATGCTCGGTCGGGAAAGATAGGATGTGATGTCCAGGCCTCTTCTCTCGGTACCAAGCAAACCACCATAATACTCGGAATCAATGATCCCTAAGTAAGGTGATAAACATAAATAAATTCAAGTTATCCTTGTGAAGATTGTAGCGAACAAGTTATAACCATTCATACGAAAGTAGTGATGGGCAACTTCACCACACCCGCCATGATCCCAACAGAAAATATTTCAAGAGATAGGATCTCATATCTTACCTGAAATCTGTTACACCTATCAGAAGATATCACCTTCATAATGGTATTTAGTTATCCCATGTAGCTTTATTAATTGGTAAGAAGGAACCCTGCCTAAGGTAACACATTCTTATATTGCTCCCACGCTTATTCAGTCATTTCTCTCATCATTGCTCTTAACTCCGGCTACTATAGCCCACTTCACTCTTTATTAACTTAAGTATTGAAAGGTCCGATGCCGAAAACTTTGATTTAGAGACTATTTTTATAGGACTCCATGTGAAAGTCATTGGGAGTGGCACTTCTTTTTCACCGGAATAACCCATGAGATTTTTAGGCACCGCCCGAGTTCTGGTAAAGAATGATTTGACGGTAACATCCCTCTCTCTAAAATCTACAAATAAAGAAAAAAAAAAGGGCACCAAGCAAGCAAGGAAGTTTATTCCATGGCTCCATGATAACATAGTATGGGTGGATGTCAATCCAGACTACATGGAATGCATATTTAGTGAAAAAATATGGCACTAAAGTTAAAACTACTAGAAAGTAGAACAAAGTTAAAAAAAAAAAAAAGGCAAAAACAAAAACAAAGTCACTTTCCCACCTCTGATCAATTTCCAAAATACCATAAATAATGTGAGTAGATATCATGAGATTGACATGAACAAATCCACACAAGACAAGCTGCTTTGGCAGCAGTTACAAATTGACGGGCAACCAACAAATGAAACAGCAAGCCCATGCTTAACGTGAAATCTATCCTATATTTTAAATGTTGTAGCACTTCACAAGCTGCAAATACAGTGAAAAAGACCACCAAACATAAAGAAAGCAATGAACGGGCCAGCTATTTTTCTTTCTTCTTTTCTTTTGGGAGAAAAAGAAACCAGATGGTGAATTCCCAAAAGCAAGAATGCAAGCACCCAAATTTTGTGGACCCAAATCCTACTATAGGTTACTTGATGAATTAGATGAAAACAAACATCAGTAATTTTCTTGAAGCAAGGTGGAAACACTTAACAAGAAAGGGTAAAGAGCATTCTAGTTTTAAGCATACGGATCCATCATGTATTTAATAAAGGATGGTGGCAACTGAATTGCCAATAGAACAGCCTGAAAGAGATGTCTTACCTGATGACAATAGATGCATCTTATCATGACTCCATCAATTTGCACAATGATTGATGAAACTCAACAGGAAGGTCGCGAGGATGAAATAATGAATGGAAGAACATAACTTTATCTATTTCTGTTGAGTGACTTGATCGTTCACCTGATTTTGATCAGATAAATTGACATAAAATCTTATGAAGAATATTACCTTTGTGCAACGAGTCACAAGAGGCAACTCAAAACAATAAGATATTGGACATTAACATATACCGGTGAAGGAATTGTTCTCAGAAAACAAAGCATATAAACGAAGGCTTAGTGGTAGCACTATAAACCACAGATCATATTACAACAATTAAAGACAAGAAAAGCACTATAAAACACATCTAAGATCCAAGAAACAGATCATCCTATATTTTCGCAGAATCCACATAAAAACAACAGGGTCTGGGTTAGAAAAGCTAAGCTTAAGGTAACAAACTATATATTACATCTCAAAGTTAAAAGAGGAAGCATTACAATTTTTGGTTCACAGCTTCAAGACTCTTTCATGGAGACAGTGAAAGAGGATAAAAGCAGTAACATTACACCAAGGGAAACACAGTACATTCTATTTCCTGCTAAACAGGCTCCTCAATTTCCCTCTTTGTAATCTTTCAAGCAGCTTTTTTGCACCAGCCACATCCATTTCCGAGAGCTTCTTAAGATACCCAACAGCACCATAAGAAATCATCAACTTCTTACATCTCTTACTCGATGATAGAGATAACAAGCAAGATATAGCATACTTCCTTGCCGTGTTTTGAGGGCTGGGATCAAGCAACTGAACCAGGCTCGGGACGCTCTTTTCAATCTTCTTAACCTCCCTACTGTTCTGAGGGTAGCTTATCAAGCTAGAAATGGCCTGGGCTGCCACCTCCCTTGCGCTGTTCGACTTCGTCTCGAGCATGCTGACAAGCAAAGGCACACAACCAAATTCTCCAATCAATTTCTTCATCTCAGACAAACTGGATATCCTGCAAATGGTTGATGCTGCCGCCTGTTTCGCACCTAAAGATCCATCCTTCAGCACATGTACCAATCGAGGAAGGAGGCCTAGTGGCATGAGAGCACCAGCCGAGATCAATCCCACCAGATTCCTCAATGCACCGACAGCAGACTCCTGTGGCAATGGCCCATCGAGGTAGGCCAAGAGGCTCCGCAAACCTCCCTCCAAAATGACCGACCTCCTCAAACTGTCATTGGTGGCTGTAAGATTCTGTAAGCACTGGGCGGCATACTCTTTGGTACCCAGGACAATTCCACAGTCCAGGAGATTGATCATGACTCTTATTATCCCCTCCTCAGCCAATGTCTGCCTCACTTCAGGCACGACAGAGAGATTTTTCAGAGCACCCGCGGCCGCCAACTGGCAAATGGAGTCTCCTGTCTGGCAGATCTCGATCAGTGGGCGAACGCCACCATGACCGACGATCGAGCGGCTGGTGTCGGCGGACATGGACAGCCTCTGGAGCGACACCACCGCCTTCTCTCGGCCCACCGGGTTCCCGGACTCTGCCAGCCTTATCAGTGGTGGGAGCACACCTTCAGATACTAGCAAATTCTCGCAGCTCCCAGACTCTACGAGCAAACATATCAGTGTTGCCGTCTTCTCTCTGACCTTAGGAGCCGTTGCAGTGAGCAATTGTATAAGGGAAGCTATGTTACTCCGGCCAAGCACCGAAAGCACACTCTTCTCATCCTCCCTCATCAACTCGAGCAGGCCATCGACTGCACGGTGCTTGGCCTCGGCATGGCTGATCTGCAGGCGGGCGAGCAATTCACACACATCGGACTCTGCCGTGGCCAGTGACTCATGGCTACGGGGAGCCACCGGAGGCAGGTTGGCGTCACTGAGGACGCCCGTCTTGATCAGAAGGGAGCAGTCACGTAAGGCGAGGTCAAGCTTGCCAGAAAGCGCATCGAGGTCGCTCTGCATTTGGAGCTTGCCAATGCAGGGATGCTCCGATGAGCGGTTGGCAAGTTCGAGGGCATCCGTGAGGGCATTCGTCACTGACTGGAGGAGTTCTGTACAGAGTGCGTTCTTGGCGAAGCAATGGTGGCTGGAGAGGGCGGAGAGGCATGGCGGGACGCGCTCCAGCTTGGAAACAATGGCCTTCCAGCGCCCGGGAAAGCCTGTGGCGGCCCGGGACTTGTCGAGGGCGGTGGGGACGAGCTGCCGGGCTCGGGACAGCCAGTGGTTAGCGGAGTCGGTGTCGGAGATGGGCTCGCAGTCTTCAGCCATTGGTTGTGGGCAGTGGCTGTGATCTGAAACACAATTGGGCAATGAGAGAGAGAGAGAGGGGGGGGGAGGTGGAGGAGGAGGGGGAGCAGGGAACCGTTTTTCCGGGAGAAAAGTAGTTGGTGAGCTTGGTGGGTTAAGAAGGAGAGTATAAAGTAGAATAACCGGGTTCAACCAAGTTTCTGGGAATATTTTCTCACGTCACAGGGAAAGTCCGTTTTGGTGGAAACAAGATTAGCCCAACCAAATCGAGAAGTACGGAGAAGCCAGTGGGCCGAGATGCATGCAAATGAGTGGATTTGGAGGGTAAAAGAAATGAGATCTTGGATAACATATGGAGTATGAGAAAGAATAAAGTAGGTGATGAAAGGATGGGTTACCGTAACGCCCATCAAGCAAACGTCCGTTCACTGATCTTATACTCTGCTTCAACTCAGCATTTCAAGTCTCAACTTATGAGTCAGGGTCTTTTCACTTACGATTTTCCAAACTTTGACCCGATTCAGTGCAGACGTTCTAAACTCGCACTTTCCATGGTCTGAGACTGATAAGTCCAATCTCTTCCATCAACACACCATCTTTTTCGTTAGCAGTGGACATCATTATACTGTAGGTGCCCGCTACTCTAGGCAACTCGAATATCATATTGACTTGTAAAGGTGACCGTTAATCCGTCTTCATTAGGGGTGGAAAGGGACTAATAATGTTGCAAAATCATTCTTCTAATGCCAGTCGAAGGCAATCGATATATTTCAAGAAAGAATGCAGCTTCTATATGCATGCTCAGAAAGAATAATACGAAACTAAGCTATAAATTAGGAGGGGTTTTGTCACTCCTAGATCTCTACCCAACACCTATTAAGAAAAGGGAGACAACATACATCAAATGAAAATTATGTAACAAATAGAGGTCTAGCCAACGATGTAACCAGATCGTCTTTCTAAGAAAGAGGATGGACTGCAGATTATGAAGGAAAACTCCTACAAAACATCCATAAATCATCTTCACATAAGAATCGATGCAAAGCTGAATGGTTGAAATGAAACCTGCATATTGTGAAAAATATCTAATTATGGCTTTTCTAAAGAAAAACACCTGATCACCAACAAAAATCAACCAGCATATATGTAGTTCTACCCTCAATTACAACCAGTAAGTGTAAGTACCGAAGTGTAAGTATAAGCGTGACATACATTCTACAGGTGATACTCCTTAGCATCCTTCTACACGAGTACTCAAGTTAATTACAACTCACTACAGGTTCCCTTTTTATAATATTCATTTCCTTCAAGGTTTACAACACAACAACTATATACCATGAAAGGGGTTGAAATGAAAACACATTAGGCGTTAAATCTCAATTCAGTTGACCCATGTAACAACTATGATACAGATGACCATTTGTCATGTAAATTGCCCTTGTTAAACTATTCTCGTTGTTTATCTATACTTTGGACTACATATTTAGAAAACAATACCAGCAAGATTCATACTGAAAACCTCCTTACATGCGAAGGAGGGGTTTATACACTGGGATATAGCCCAGTTTTCTCCTCGCTTGAATCATTAAACCTGATTCTTATTTGACTTGCAAGCACAACTTGCATCCGATACTTTGAATGATCTTTTTGAATCTTGAAGTTAAAATATTTCTGATACTCTAGAAACGAAATGCTACAGTATTCCATTGTAGATAACGTAAGTGCGAGAGTTTCGGAGGAGATTACCTCATGCTCCCAGTGCAGGAGATGACCTTAACTCGTCAACTCACCGAGTGTAAAACTTAAAGCAGGAGATAAAAGAGTTCAACTCGGACCTACATAGAGATGAGCAACTGCCCGTGAGCAGAGCTTCTGTTTGGTAAAAGGCGGCTTGGAGAAGGACACAGGCTTGCCTTTTTTTTTCTTTCTTTTTGGTGAGCAATGCTAGCCTTTTAAAGGGCACTCCCGGGACCATCCAATACCTCGAAAACGCCCTTTGAACCCACTCCAGGGCCCCAGCATTACCGTTCCCTCAGGCGACCCCTTAGTCCGTCCGGGACAAAGTTACCATAATACCCTCCTATCGTTTCCGGGCTTTCAAATAGCTCCACACGATCAAGGTCAAATCAGTCATTTACCATCCCAGTCCCCGGCGGACGTTCCACGCCGGGAAACCAACCGGAAGGAAGAATCCGGTTCGGACCCGGTAGACTGGATCGAACCATTCTCCGTTCGGCCCAAAAAATCGAATCAAGTCATGCCAAACTAGGACAAAGATCCTGGCAAAAACTAAAAAGAGAGACTTGGCTTCCAAGAGAGAAGTAGAGGAGAGAGAGGAGTGTAATCTACGAATATTCTTCGCAAAATATCCCCAACCGGAACAAAAGAGAGAGGAAAATTAGTTCAAAGTTTCCAGAAATACCTCGAGGGATCTCTATGCTTGGGCGAGAAGTGTGGTGGCCAAAGGGGATGTAGCTTTAATGGGAGCAGCAGCTGTTGCGATGGGCTTCTCCACCTCTTTCGTCTGCTTTAAGAACCAAACAACACAAAAGAAAGGGAGAGCTGAGAACAGCAGTAACGAGAGTGGGGAAAAGAGAAGACCCAACACCTTCTTCTTCGACTGGAAAAAAGAAGAAGAGATGATGATAGAACGATCAATTGAATCAAACAATAACTTGGCTTTCTAAAGAATCGAAAACGACAATAAGGAAAGAGATGCGAGAAGGTTTTTGAGCCAATACGTACATATAAAGTGAGAGAGAAGGCTGAGAATATACCTTGCGGGCGTTTGAAATGGCTATGGGTTTCTAAAATTCTATCTATTTCTCCGCGTCCTCCGACAGGGCCCTCTCGTAACGAGCCTGGTGCGAGAGAAGGGGGCTGGATTCTTGTGCGTGTATTTTTCTAAATTTATTTACAGGCTATTTGAATTGGGTGCAGGGAGGTTATAGCTATCGAGCTGGTTCGGGGATCGGACGGCTGAGATGGCTCATCTGGCGGAGGATCTGACCGTTGGGAAGTCTCCAATTTTTTGAAATTGTACCCTTCTTTGTTTCTGCGGCAAGTTTTGCTGCATTCCCAAGGCGCTGACATATATAGCGCTCGGAAACACCAGGCGAGTCACGGGATTTTGAAATAGCAAGAAATCTAAGGGGTAACGAGCATGTCTCCCCTAATAAATAAAAAAAATAAATTAATTAATTTAAAATATTTTTTTTATTAAAAAAAAAAAAAGAAAATTCAAAATGCTGTTAGCTATGCGGTGAAGTATAGAAGTAGGGATCATTCGTCGGCAGCTTCGTAACTTTCTTCAGCGAGATTCCTTTGCTACTCTGGAATCTAGAGTCGGCTCCTTCGAGATCGAACAATTATTTAAATCTTCGGCGTGAACAGGGCATTTCAATATGGTCCTTCCTTTGATCCGAGTGCCAATTGTTAACATGGAACGCAAATGCGAAGAGAGTAGAATGGTTTTTGGTTTTGAATTTTGATGCCAGATATACTGGTTCATTGCTGCACCGATGGCATAATTAACAAAATATGTACAGAAAATAAATTGTACGTATCATCTACATGAGAAAAGCAAGTGAACCACGCTCGGCCTTCCACGCTTGCTTGCCAATACGCCCAGATTGCGCGAAGCCAAGCTGGAAACTAGAAATGCTATAAAGGTTTTGGCTGATCTGGAACGCTTGGACTAGATTTGCTACGTGCACTCGAAACAACTCCCATTTAAGTATAGCGAAAGATCTTGTAGGAAGGGCAAAAAAAAAAAAAAAAAGGACATCCCTGGATTACCCCCCCCCCCCCCCCCCCCCCCCTTGAACTTGGATGTGTTTTTAGGAGGCTATAGGTTGGGTAGTCTTGATAGCCTCTGCAAATAGGACGGGCACTATGAAAAAAATAATTAAAAAAATAAAAATTAGAAGTGATTGAAAACTGATAAGAACCGATATTTATTTTATTTAATAAATATAAATATATATACTGATATTAATTAGATATAAAAATATATATTTATATTAATTTTAAATAGATACATATATAAATTAGATATCAAAAATATAAATACAAATATGAATATAACTCGAATGCCTAAATTTTATAACCACATAATCACGGTTATTACTAAATAGATGATAAATTAAGTTAATAATATATTAATATAATCATTTATTTTTTAAAAAAATTATGCATGTTATATAAAATAAAATAAGACTATACATGAAATCGAATATTCGGATATGGATTGGATGGCTATTTATCCATAACCATATTCATTTCTCCTTAACAGATATGGATAGAGATATAGGTATTAGTCGGATGCTTAAATTTTTATTCATATCTAGATAGATTTCGATATAAAAATGGATCATATTATCTAATCCACTTTCACTCCTAGACGGGTTTTATAGTTTATCACATTGCTCTTAATATCAATCTTAAATAACAAGCTTAAAAGTTAAAGATTTTCACCAATGGAGTGATCAGTTTTGTGATTAAAAAAATAAATGTCATTATTTTTCTTTCTTGTTTCTAACACATACTTTTTACCGGTACCTATTATATGGTTATATGATGTATACTAAATAAATTAATCGTTAAGCAAATTAATATAAATTTTAAAATAAATTGATACATATTTTCATCAAATCATCCTCTACTAGAATTCCGGCTGAATATCCTCTAGCCTTCTCTAATGGAAAGAGTTACTACTTCCGGTATTTCTCAAACAGAGATCTACAAGAACAGTCTCTTGATCAGTGGTTATCAATGGGGATACTCTGATACTAATGTCAGCGAAAGGATGAAGTGGGCTACAGTAGTTGGAGCCGAGAGTGATGGTGAGGCTGAGTGAGCATGTGAGAAGGATAAGAATGCATTACCTCCATCGGGGATCCTCTCTTACCAATTTATAGAGTCATGCTGGATAACTGTATACCATTAGGGAGGTGGCCTCCTCTGACATGGATGGTGAAATATGTTGGGATGTTATGATTGTATCCACTGGGTCTTTTCTATTGGTATCTCTATTAGGATGGCAAGTTCTGTTGAGATCGTATCCCACCATGATCCCTACTGAGACAACTGTAATTGATTGACATGTCACTTGGGCACCATGAATTTCGAGTATCAGGATAGCTTATTATTGCTGATGAAGGCCTTGACATTATATTCTGACATGCCCAACTAGGACTATGTTAGTAGTTAATTAGTCAGGTTCGAGTAAGTACTCGAAGGATGTCTTTTTATTAATATCTATGTTGGGATGGTAGGTTCTGTTAAGATTGTGTCTACCACAACCCCTACTAAGACAGCTATAATTGATTAGCATGTTACTTGCGCACCGTGAATTTCGAGTACTAGGATAGCTTATTACTACTGATGGAGGCCTTGACATTATATCCTGGTATGTTCAACTAGGACTATGTTGGTAGTTAATTAGCAAGGTTTGAGTAAGTACTCGATGGATGCATTTTCTAGCATGCCTGACTAGAACTATGTTAATAGTTAGTTGGATCCAAGTAAGTACTCGATGGACACGCATAGCATAGAGGGATGTCATGTCATTTGGGCCTAGTCATTTACAGTTTCATGATCTAGATTATAGTAGCTAGTTGGTGTAGTGGTCGGCTTACTCGTCTCCTTTATAAACATCTTTTGCTTAGCTGATAATCCGGTTAGTCTTCGAGGCTGAGTAAGCAATTGCCATAACAATACATAATTTCTAGAATATAAAGTTCACTATACATAGTATACAACTACGTAATACACACTTAAAAAATTAATCATCTAGTAACCTAATACACATCTCCAAATAAATTGATACATAGTTTCTGAAATATTATGTTCACCAATATACATTACATGACTTGACGATACACACTTATTAGCATTTTGATATATACTATATGCTTCTTTGATACACACCCAGTAGTGATCCTATTAAGTATGGCTTGAATTTTGGTGTAATCCGTGGTATGGACCCGACCTATTTTTGGGACTTTAGTTGACTTATTTGGATATTTTTATATTTTTTTGTTGTTTTAGGATTTGGTAACTATATATATTATTTAGACCATTTTTTATTATTGGAGATACCACAAATTTTTTGTTCTTTATCTCTTAATATAGTGAAATCTCTCTTCATCTTTGCCCATGGACATAGGTCAAAGGTCGAACAACATAAACCATTGCATTTATTTTCTATACGTGATTGCTTATAGTTATTTTAGATTACACATTAATTAACAAGTAATCTTGTAACAAACTAGTATCAAATTCTCAAGTTCAAATTTGTTTGCCATATTTATTTTGGGTTCCAATTATCTATTAATTTTGTGTTTATTTTTCCTAATTTCTTTATGATGACTGTAAAATTCGAGATCAAAAAGTTCAATGGGAAGAAAGATTTCAGTTTTTAGCATGCAAAAATGTAAGCCTTATTAGTTCATTAGGGATTACTAAAAGTGCTAAATGATAGAAATGTTTTGCCAATGATGTTGTTAGTGGAGGATAAGGATGATTTTCTAGAGTGCATTGATAAAATCATTCAATTGTCTCCGGAAACGAGGTTCTGCGAGAGCTTATGAATATATAATTTGTTCCAATATTGTGGTTCAAATTAGAGAGCATTTATATAACCAAGTCTCTAATAAATTTGCTCTATCTGAAATAGCAACTCTATACTTTTTGAAGGAAGAAAGGTATGCTTGTTAAAAACTACTTTAATCAATTCAATAAAATTATTCTAAATTTAAAAATAAATATTAATATTAATATTGATGATAAAGATCAAGTCCTAATTCTGTTGTATCGATCATTATCTTTTTTTGTTTGACCATTTTGTTAATACTATGTTATATGGTTGGGATACACTTTTTATGAAAGACATGAGGGTTTCATTGAATGCAAGAACTAAAAAAAGGTGTTTGAAACTTGGAATGATAGTAATGGCAACAGTGATATAAATAACTACATGCTGCAAAAGTTTAGAGAGCATAAACAACATGGTGTTCTTTGGCATCAAGTCAGGTGATGCATTGCAAAGGCTTTATTTTATTTTTTCTTTATAGTAAAATATAAGGATGATTATACTTATTTTCAATATTGTATAACACTATAAATGGATTTGATTGATCTATGACTCAACCTGACCTAACCCATTTAAACTTGATTTAATCCATTTTCAAGGACCCATGGATTCGGGTCAGGTCTCAAAATTAGATATGTTCCATTTTCTGGATTCGAACTTGACTCGACTCAAACCTAGTAATACCGTTATAACCTAAACCTATTTGGATATCTAAGTTTTGATTTAAGATTTATATGAACTATGTTTATAATATAAATATAGATTTATAATTATTTTTATATCTTAATTTGTTTTGATGATAACATTATTTGTTGTTTATTTTACGTAGTTAATAGTAATTGGATGTATGGTAATTAAAATATAGTTATCTACATTTGACCCGAACTCAAGTCAGACCCTAATTGTTTAGATTAGAGCCAGGTTATACATGGATCCTATTGAAAATTTTGATCATAGACTCAATCCAATCGGCCTGCTCTTCTATTGGGTTGAGCTATGTCCAATATTCAGATCCAATCAAAGAATTGGATTGGGTTGGGGTCACTTATAACCCAATATGATCCAATCCATTTTCACCGATAGTATTGCAAGACAAATGAACCAAACTCTATATACCCAGTCTGATCCAATCCATTTTCACCGGTAGTATTGCAAGACAAATGAACCAAACTCTATACGGCATATAGGTTAAGCAAATAAATTATTTAGGTTTTGTTATAATTGGGTTCTATTTTAGTACAATGATTTCGATCTTTTAAAGTTAAGATATCTTGATTGATCCTCTATGAAGTCCTCCTAAGAATGTTGGACATTTATTGGAGAATGGAGATCCTTGAGATATTAAATAAGGAGTTTGGACTTCCTTTTCCCATTGATTTTAGAAAGTTTGAATAGGTTATTTTCTTTTGCCAAAAATAATTGCATTAGCTAGTCATTTAGTATGCATGTACCAAAAATCAAAATAAGCACTTCAATCCAAAAAAAAAAAAACCAATATAAACACAAAACAACCCAATAATTTTCTATTTGTAGCCCCACTCACTTTTGGATAAAGGATAGATACTGCCAACAGATGTGGCATTTTTTCTTCTTTCTTTTCTTTTTTTAAAAATAAGATGAATTAATCATACAAGTTTACTATTAATATAACAAAAAAAATCATGAAAAGGCATAGGGGCCATCTAGGTATCGATCCACAACATGTCATTTGAATGTGCCATGCATAAAAGCAATAAAAATAATGACCCGGCCAGCAATGTTACTTACCTCTCGATAAACATGTCGGAAATCCAAGAAGGAGCATCCCCTCATCGATGTCTAAATGTTGCACAACAAGTGCATTTGCTCTGCTCCTATCCATCTCTGCATTCAACCCATGACGGTGGCTAAGTCCTCCTTAACGATGATATGTTATGCCTCAAAATGCTTGCTTAGACTGTCTAAAGTTCTGCACTTGAGATAGTGACGTCCACCATATGATTACTTTTTGTAGCAATAAATCTCGAGTTTAGATATCAAATTATAAATCTAGCTCCACCTCTACTACTACATATACTACTATCAAAGTTAACCATTATGAAACCTGAAAGTGGGGACTCTTAAGTAATGAACACCGGATATGAGCAAAGCGAGAGTTCTAGGCCACTAAGATTGAATAAATAGATAGCTGAACAATTTCTACATCTAGAACCAAAGCCCTCTCCAAGGTAATCCTCATAGCCTACCTCCTGGACTCCAAAATCAGACTGTTTCTGGCTAGCCAATATGATATGTAATATAAGCAAGTCTGATATTAGATAATCTTAAGGTTTTGATAACAATATTCTTTCGTAGTGTCTCAAGAAAAAACTGGGTTTGGTGTCGATGAATGAGCCATTCTTTATCAATAAAGAAGGACGGGGCGAGGGGGACGGGTTAGCCTACACCCAACCTTACAATGATTTTAATCTTTTAAAGTTAAGAGATCTTGATTGATCCTCTATGAAGTTCTCCTAAGAATGTTGGACATTTATTGGAGAATAGAGATCCTTGAGATATTAAATAAGGACTTTGGACTTCCTTTTCTCATTGATTTTAGAAAGTTTGAATAGGTTATTTTCTTTTGCCAAAAATAATTGCATTAGCTAGTCTTTTAGTATACATGTACCAAAAATCAAAATAAGCACTTCAATCCAACAAAAAGAAATATAAAAAAACAACCCAATAATTTTCTATTTGTAGCCCCTCTCACTTTTGGATAAAGGATAGATATTGCCAACATATGTGGCATTCTTTCTTCTTCCTTTTCTTTTTTTTTAAATAAGATGAATCAATCATACAAGTTTACTATTAATATAACAAAAAAATTTTTAAAAATCATGAAAAGGCATAGGGGCCATCTAGGTATCAATCCATAACATGTCATTTGAATGTGCCATGCATAAAAATGGTAAAAATAATGACCTAGCCAGCAATGTTACTTACCTCTCGATAAACATATCGGATATCCAAAAAGGAGCATCCCCTCATTGATGTCTAGATGTTGCGCAACAAGTGCATTTGCGCTACTCCTATCCATCTCTACATTCAATCCATGATGGTGGCTGAGTCCTCCTTAACGATGATATGTTATGCCTCAAAATGCTTGCTTAGACTATCTGAAGTTCTACACTTGAGATAGTGACGTCCACCAGATGATTATTTTTTGTAGCAATAAATCTCGAGTTTAAATATCAAATCATAAATCTAGCTTCACCTCTACTACTACATATACTACTATCAAAGTTAACCATTATGAAACCTGAGAGTGGGGATTCCTAAGTAATGAACACCAGACATGAGCAAAGCGAGAGTTCCAGGCCACTAAGATTGAATCAATAGATAGCTAAACAATCTCTGCATCTGGAACCAAAGCCCTCTCCAAGGTAATCCTCATAGCCTGCCTCCTGGACTCCAATATCATATTGTTTCTGGCTAGCCAATATGATATGTAATATAAGGAAGTCTGATATTAGATAATCTCAAGGTTTTGATAACAATATTCTTTCGTAGTGTCTCAAGAAAAAACTGGGTTTGATGTCGATGAATGAGCCAATCTTTACCAAAGATAAAGAAGGGCGGGAGTGGGGACGGGTTAGCCTACGCCCAACCTTCAAATAATTTGATTTATGTTTCTTCTTTAATAATGTAGAGGATCTTTCTGGCACTTGATGCAAAGTCCATGAATGATTCAATTCAAGTTTAAGATGGTGACCTTACAAACACTTTAATTGATAATAAAGGCTTCTGTACTCCTGTTTTTAGGTTTTCAAATGTTGGCATTTAGTTTTGGCTGCTTGTAAAATGACCTTTGCTACTTCTAGTAGAATTTTTTGATCTTGGTGTTTTGTCTATAGCTACATGCTTTTTGTAATGCAAGAAGTTTCTCTCCATCTCCACAACTTAACTCCAGATATATGGGCTCTAGTTTTTGTTTCCCTCTGCTGCTAGTGAAACGATTAGAATCATTTGGCAAAAATCCTAATTCTTGGAAACATTATATAGATACACTAAGTTAAGGTCCATTTATCAGTCTGCTGAATTTAGTAGAGTTGTTTTAACTAGCAAATTTAACTACTAAGTTCAACATTTAGAAACCATTAGTGCATCAATTATCATATCCTAATTCTGTATGGGCTCGCAGTTTGTGAACCATATTGGAAAAATCCCTAGGCACTGATCTCACTTATTGAGAGATCCAAACTAGCGCCTATACACAGCGGATGCAGCGGAAGCAACGTAGAAGGATACAGCCCAACAACCTGTTCTTGGATTTAATATCATGCAACAATGGAGATATAAATATAGGAGAAAAAGAGATATTGCTTTATTCCTTTGAAGAAGAACCTTGTTACAACAAATAAGACAACACCCGATAGCCCTTTTGAAAACCACAAGCTTCTCGCCGTCCTGCACATCTTCTATCTTGCAAGCCTCACGCTCCAAGAATTCATGTACACCATACACGGACAATACCTCAACATGCATTCATTCTCCAAAGCCCCGTGGAATATCCCATGGTACCAAGCCCTCCACGTGATATCTCCCTCAGTGCGTCTCTCTACAACCCATCACCATGGTCTCCTTGAACCCAGGAGATCTCCCCATGGTCCCCGCCCCAAGGGGCGGCCCTCAAGCCCTCACAGTCCAAGACCAGGACCGTGAGAAGTTTTCATGGACTCCACACCATGAGACATCCAAACCGCATGCCCCCTCCTCACATTAAATAGTACATATGACGTCAACCACTTCTTGATTAGTTGGACATCTAATCTTGGACTTCTTGTTGGACTGCAACAACTTCTTGAATCTTATTATGACTCAATCACATGGGCGGTTAGGACTTGGATTCTTGGGCCAATAACAAACTGGTTAGAATACCTCACATGGTTGGGCTTCCTAATTGATTACAACCAACTAACTAACCAACCAACTGGCTAACCTCCTAACCAATTTAACAAACCTAGACCCAAACCCATAACCCAATTGGATTATGTTACAATCTCTCAAAAAACTCTTCCCTAAATCACATGAGATAACACTCAAACTTAGAGCATCCTTGGAACACCTCCAGGAATTCGCTTGGGACACACCCCCAAGCTCCAGGGATTGCCTCCAGCATCCCTGCCATGGCCTCCCAAGTCTCTCCAAGGCTTGGAAGTACCATGCAAAACCCTACAATCTCCACCTTGGTGCTTCCAAGCCTTGGCAAACCTGGCAATATCCTTCTGCACAACCCCGCTGTAACTGCATGTCCTGACAACCTCTTGTACGGACCTCTTTGCCTCTGCCAACACCCTTCAACCACTGCACACCCTTGAAGGCCTTTGGGATGACCACCTCCATAGCTGAAGATCCTTGCTTGTATTCTTGTACTATGATTGTAGCCTTCTTTCTGCCTGATAGCTACATCAGACTTTTTCTTAAACTTTTTTGGAGAGAACACAGCGAACCTGAACCAGTACTCGCTGTAACTAGAGCTCTACCTGACACCATCTCCATATAGCCATGCCAGTCTCTGCACACTCTGCTTCACCTGGCTAAGTGCACCCTTGGTGCTTGTGCTAGGACCTGGCCAGTTTCCTTCACCTCCCACTCTGAACTCGTGTCGAATGCTGCTCCCCGTGAAGCCACCTCTCACTGGTGCTCCACCTGAGACTGAAATCCCACTGATGCCACAAAAAGAAACCTCAATGCTAGCCACTCAACGCTGTCCTGCTGAGCCTGCCGCTGTACCTCGAACACCGTCGCTACCTCCTCGGATCCTCCGCATCACGCGGACACCTCCGAGATCATTTCAGATACATTGTATCCCGCAGGCTCCTCCAAAACCAAGAGCTCATCCCAACTCTTCTACTAACCCAGTGACTGAACTCAGCAACCATTTCCACCTGGCTGCTACATCATGTCCCAGCCTGTCTCCCGGCTACATAATATCCCTGGCACTCCTTGAGACCTGTCCCTGGTCTTCTTGAGCTGCCATCTCCATCAGCTCCAGTCTCCATCCCTAGACCAATACCGCTATACCGGGACACTCCAGACTGCCCGATACCCTCGGCGCTTCCTGAGACTGTCTCTTGTCTTCCTAAGCTGCCCTTGGCATCGTCTTTGCTAATGTATTCCGGTGAACTTGAAAAATCTGGGCTTTTCTTTTCACCATCCACGCGGGATACCACACCCATGTACAACTCCACCTGCCTTGATGCACTCATTGAATCCTCTTCTTCCACCTTCAAACCAGCGGCTCTGAAACCCCTCCGCTTCTGCTCGAACAATGGCTCAAACCAAGCTCTGATACCAGTTATTGAGAAAATTCCTAGGCATTAATATCACTTGTTAGGAGATCCGGACTAGCGCCTATACGCAGCGGATGCAGCAAAAGCAACGTGGAAGGATACAGCCCAACAACCTGTTCTTGGATTTAACATCATGCAACAATGAGATATAAATGTAGGAGAAAAAGAGAGATTGCTTTATTCCTTTAGAGAAGAACCTTGTTATAACAAACAAGACAACACCCGACATCCCTTCTGAAAATCTAGAAGCTTCTTGCCATCCTGCACGTCTTCTCTCTTGTAAATCTTACACCCCGAGAATTCATGTATGCCATGCACAGATAATACCTCAACGTGCGTCCCTTCTCTAAAGTCCCGTGGAACATCCCATGGTACCAAGCTCTCCACGTGATATCTCCCTCACGTGCGCCTCTATGCAGCCCATCACTATGGCCTCCTTAAAACCCAGGAGATCTCCCCACAGTCCCCGCCCAAAGGGCGGCCCTCAAGCCCTCACAGTCCAAGACCAGGAGCGTGAGAAGTCTTCATGGACTCCACACCGTGAGACATCCAAACCGCATGCCACCTCCTCACATTAAATATCACATGGGGCGTTAACCACTTCTTGATTAGTTGGGCATCTAATCTTGGACTTCTTGTTGGACCGCAACAACTCCTTGAATCTTGTTAGGACTCAATCACATGGACGGTTAGGACTTGGATTCTTGGACCAAATAACAAATTGGTTAGAACACCTCACATGATTAGGCTTCCTAATTGGTTACAACTAACTAACCAAATGGCTAACTTCCTAACCATTTTAACAAACCTGGATTCAACCATATAACCTAATTGGATTATGTTACAATCTCTCAAAAAACTTCCCCTAAGTTACATGAGATAACACTTAAACTTAGAGCATCCCTGAAACACCTCCAGGAATTCGCTTGGGATACGCCCCCAAGCTCCAGGGATTGCCTCCAGCATCCCTGCCATGGCCTTCCAAGTCTCTCCAAGGCTTGAAAGTACCACAAAACCCTACAAACCATCGAGCATTTGGTATATTAAATGCATAAAGATGTAGATGAATAGCCTTTTGTTAGTTGTAATCTATTAGATTTTGGTTATGAGCTCATAGAAAAAACTGTCAAATATTTGGTCTAAAATAACACAAATTCAGCTTAGAGATAGTCTCAAAAATAAAGTCATAATTTCTCATTTCTCTTTAAGACTCGCATTATATTCCTGAGATTTGTTAAAAGATTTAGACAATGTTCCTAAAATAGCCACTGGCGCGTGGCACAGCTGGTTGTGAGGCTCACAACCAGCTGGCAGGGGTTCGAGCCTCGTTTTGGATATATTTCAACTAAAAAGTTCGAGAGTTAAATAAGAAAAGAAAAAAATTAATAAAATAATCCTGGAGCCCCTGTTGGTTGGTGGTAGTAAAAAAGTTAGGGATATATATAATAAATTTCCTTTACTCGACTGACGCCAGTGGTAGTCAGGTTGACGTACTCACCTTCGGGTGGGGAACGACTACGGAAAATTAATATGTGCCGTGTATCGAACATTTCCTGACTGGGATTGGGGAATCGTCTGGGGGTGGCCACGCCCGGGATCAAACTCCTTCCCCTTTTTTTTCATAAAAAAAAAGAGAAAAGATTTAGACGGTGATTTCCAGAAATAGTAATAATTTTTTGCAAATTAAAACATTAAAAGGGCAACAGGGTGATTCGGCGCTTGTCGCACTTCTCACATTCAATATACTATTGTGTTTTGAGAGAATTATTGAATAGTTATCAATGAAGTGAAATTGCAGGAACAATCTTACAAAAATTAATATATATATATAAGGAAAGAAGGCCTGCCATGGCACCTCCTACATGTCTCATTTCTCATGAGAGAAGGTTAAAAACCTATTTATAAAACTAGGTTAGTCCATTGAAGTAAAGGTAAAAGTAGTACAGATAATATCTAATCAGATTCGATTTCATATCCAAATATAGATAGAAATTTGAGCATCCAACTAATAACCATATCTATATTCATATCCATAAAATAATATATATATATATATATATATATATATATATATATATATATATATATATATATATATATATATATATATATATATATTGTTTTATGGATATACAACTATCTGATCCGTATCCGAATATCCGATTCTACTTACAATCCTATTTAATTTTATATAGTATTCATTAGCTTTTAAAAAAAATATGTAAGCATATTAATATGCATGTCGTTAATTTGATTTACCCATCATTTAGTAAGATCTTTAATTTTATAACCATACAATTTAATTATCTGACTTATATTCGTATTTCTAGTATCTGATTTATATCCGTATCTATTTAAAACAAATATGGATATAAATTTTTGTATCCATATCTTTATTTATCAAATAAAATAAATATGAATGTGAATATACTGGTATCCCATCCAATTTCAATCATATGTTGAAGTCTTCTATCTTGTACAAGATCACTGCACTCTTGCTGAATTTGGAATCCTTGTACTGTGCTCTTTAAAGCAAAACTCAACCTAAAGTTTTGGGCTAAACCAATTAGATATGATTTTATTCAACTCCGGTCAACCCTGCACACCAAGCATTAACCCTTTTGTATTTTTACATAGCAAGTTTGATTTAGACCAAAGAAAAGTTCATATAGCTTAAATGCATCCAAATCTAACTAGATTTGCCATAACGTGAAGCCCTTAAATTCAACCTAACTTGAATCATCGGTTAACATTAAGTACAATCATCTCGATCAATTCCGAGAGTGCCAATCAATAGGGATAAATCCAGTTGGCACCCTTGTTGTGCTTGTTATACTCGACGGCCACAAATATATGATGGGCCCTCATCGTCGACCATCAAAAATTATTCCAACATCAACAGCAATTAAAAATGTAAATATCTAATATTTTAGATCACAAATTATTACAGCTTTGGTGAACATCTTTTGAATTAAAAAAAAAAAAAAAAAAAAAAAAAAAAAAAAAAAAAAAAAAAACCGTTGCATGGATGGGAGACAGGCTTTTTCCTGACTATCTTTTGTTGTGACAGGTTATAAGCCATCTACCAGAGAAATAATTGCTAAATGGATATAATCTATCATCGATCTACGATGAAATTAGTTTATTTTATTTATTTTTATAAAATTTGTAATAGCAACATATATATATATATATATATATATATATATATATATATATGATCTACTTTAACCTTATGAGGATCTAGTCCATCTAATAATTTCTCCATCTACTAGCAGAACGGCCTACCATGTACCTAATTACTGGATGGATATGATCTATCATGGATGTAAGATAAAATTATTTTATTTTATTTTATTTTGTTTTTTTGATTCATAATAGCAACATAATCTATTTCTTCCTTACATGGATCAAGTCCATCTAATAATTTCTCCATCTGATAGAAGAATGGCCTACTACCAACATGATATGATGGGTACCGGGAAGCAAGGTGACCAAAGGAACAGCTCATTCCGAGGCTTATAAGGCAGGCCCTGCGACTCTTGAGGTCCCCACTCATCTCATCATCGGTCCAGTGCTTACGCTATCCCTCCACCACCTCTCCTTTCCTCTCTACGAAATGGTAATTTTGATGAAGATAAATGGAGATATAGTTTCTACCTAACCAATGATTACTCCAATCCCCACATAAGCAAGGGACCTCGGAGTCACATCTGTACAGCTAACTAACTATGATTAATCATGAAAAACGATATACAAACCTGTCTGCTTGATGAGCAACATAAATGAAGACCGGGAATTAATAAATCTCCATCATCATAAATCCATTTATTTCTCATCTGGACCAACTTTAAATAGAGGAGTCTCGTAGACCGGACCTCTTCCTTCAAAATATACGCACATAAAAACAAGAGAAGCAACCCTGGCTAAGAAAAGAAGAGAACCAAAGGACTTGTGTATAGGAAAGTAGACCAATCAACTCAATCATATATAGTGGATGCCAGTCCATCCACCTGATGCCAGACAGGGTGGCCAAGAACATCCCAGAAGAAAACTTGCCACTAACTATTTTCCAATCCGTACTCAAAACAACTCACGGTCGAACCTTGGGGTGGGGTGGGGATGGTTGATAATGCATTTGTACTGGCTGTAACCGGGGTGGTTGTTGGCACGAAGGGAGAGTCAAAAGTCTCCCCACTTGGTAGTCGTCATCGGTTGCTTCTCTTCTGTTGCTAAGGCTGCTGCAGTGCCGGCATTTGGTCATTGGTCGTCATGAGCATGGCATTCTTCACCTTGAACACATCCAGCTTCCCCTCCTGCAAACCCCCCCCTCCCCCTCTTTGCTATTTCCTCGGTAACGGTGTTTTAGTTCCCTCTTTCACCTTCCACATTCTTGTAATCCTCTCTTATAATAATGGTTGGGTGGCAGTTCTCAGCTGATTCCCTTTAATCAAAAAGAAGAAGCAGCAGCAGCTCAATACACGGATTAACAAACTTGGTATATATTCCATGCGAATAAATTGCTAATGGTTGGATCAAATGGTAATTGGATTCAACCAGCTGCATTCTCTTTTGGTGCTTGTTGAACTTCTTATATATATTCAAGATATTTCTGTGATTTGAGAGGTTTATTTGGACATTTATCATTGATGAAGTAAGTGAAATTGAAAATAATTTCATAAAAAAATAATATATTTAATAAAAGAAGGTCCGTCACGACAGCTTTAACTTGCTTCTTTTCTAATAAAAGAAAATTACGAAGGTATTTATAGAGAGTGCACTGGAGGGTGCGGTGCATCGCACGTACCGTGATGGATACTACATGTGGATATGGGCTATGCAATGCATGCCGCACACGATCATGCATAGCCATCCATCATATGATGGATATATCACAAGAAATTTAAATATTAGCGATAGCTAATCAACCACCGCTAATAATGATTTTTATTCATTGTTGATGTTATTTTCTGCTTGGGCACCGGAGATTAGAAAAGCCGTGGCCAAAGGTTGTATGGTGAAGCCCATTCGATGATCAAGTCAGTTGACAAGTAACACGGAAAAAAAAAGTAGAACGGAGAGGGGAGAGAGAGTGTGTGTCGTGTGTATTGCATATATATTGAGAACTCTCAGGGAGCTCCCTTTTATAGTGAGCAGCGAGAGCATTTTTGGAGTTTAAAAAGTCTCGGTAGGTTTGGTGAGAAGTAATAGAATGTTAGATCCTGTCAGGGGATCGTGGCAGAAGATCATTTTATTTGCCCGGGATGTTCTTTTTCCATTAATCGAAATCTTGTCACTTTCATGTTATCAGCTGTGGTTTTATTAGTGATAGGGATTATAGCCCGAAACGAGTCATGCTCTCCTTATTTCAGAGGATTTGTTGGAGATTATAGGACATGGCCTCCTGACCATACTATTGAGTGCATGAAAATGAGTATTGGATGATTTTTTCTTGGGCTATTTTATAAAGTACTGCCGAAAAGCTTCATTTACCATTTGGTACAAGGGTTCAGGGTTAGCCTAAATACCTATACAAGGGTCGAGGGTCCATGGGATCAAAGGACTTGGGGAACCGAGAGTCTATGAGACCGAGTATGGACTTGGGGGACCGAGGATCTAGGGGGCCAAATGACTTAAGGCATTTTTGTCTTCTTTGAGGGTTATGCTATCGAGGAAGCGAGTCAATGTCTTCTGCCAGTCTCATGGACCAGGGAGCTTTCCCTCGATGGCCGAGGATTAATTTGTGACCAAGGATCAGATAGGCCATGGGTAATTAGAAGATGCTACAGATGTTGATCTGTGATCGAGGGTTAGCTAGGTCGATGGTCATCAAGGGATGCTGCCAATGTTGGATGATTACTAGGAAGGGAGTGGTCCTTTGTTAGGACCGAAGGTGAATCAGATTGAAGGGACTTGGTAGCATAGCTTTAACTTGCCCGAGGGATGGCCAACCTCAGACGCCAGTGATGGATCTCGGATACTGGGCCTTCAGCATACAGAGATATGGCATGTAATTGATGGTCTGTATATCATATAGATGTTCGGTTGATGTTTTATTTGAGCAAATACTTCTCATATAGACATTTTAAGGGCAAAGGACCCGATGCCGATGATTGATGAGGTCGAGGGGAACCTGAATGCGACCTTGCCTAGTCCAGGAGATGGTGGGTGACCGTCTATGCCGATGTCCAACCCGATGATCGTCGAAATACCGAGAGTGAGGGGTTAGCCTTCGGATGGTTTGTATTCTATTTATTTAATGCAAGCTTACTTCTACTTGTAGGAGTACTACCAATTCGAGACTTCTCAAGATAAGGAGGCTAGCCATCCAACCTTCGAGGAGATGGCCATAGGTAGGCTTTGGGATGGGTTGTACAGTCTCTAGTAGTCCATCATAGAGAACTCCATTTCCGAGTCACCATCTGACTGGAAATCTTTCAGGGATTACTAGATGCGGATATCCGTATGGGAGGCCCTCTATTGGCACACATGTGCTGACATATATAGATCGATAAGAACTCTATACTTATATTAATCTTATATTAAATTGATTATATATATATATATATTAATTAATTTATTTTTATTATTTATTTGTTATAGACAAAGTAGCTGGGTTCTGCATCAGGGTAGTTGCAATTGTGGGAGGCCATGCACCAGGTTTAGAAAGACGGATATTACTTAGATCTAAGATCCCGACGTATCGCATTAATAATTTAAAATATTATTTATTATTTTTTTAATCTATTATACGGAGACCTGATCTAAAATGATTTCATCTAAAATTCATGGTAGATTAGATCCACAAAATAATTTCTCCCGGCGGAACGGCCTACTACCAACATGATATGATGGGAACCAGGAGGAATCTAAGGTGAGCAATAGAACCAACTCATCCCGAGGCTTACAAGACATGCCCTGCAACTCTCGAGGTCCCCCGTCATCTCATCATCGATCCGATGGTCATCGTTCCACCACTCCTTTCCTCTACGAAATTGTAATATTAACGAAAATAGATGGAGATATCATATGGTTTCTACCTAACCGAAGATAAACCCAATCCCCACGTGAAGCAAGGGACCCCGCGTCACATTTGCACAGCTTAATATGATCAATCATGAACAATGATACATACATACAACCTTGTCTGCTTGATGAGCCACAGAAACATCGAAGACCATGAATAATAATCTCCTCCATCACTATAAATCCATTTATTTCTCGTATGGACCAACTTTAATAAGAGGAATCCTGTAGACCAGACCTCTTCCTCCAAAATCAAGATATACACACGTAGAAATAAGAGAAGCAGCTCGGCTAAGCCCAAAAAGAACCAAAAGAAATAGGAAAGAAGTAGACCGATCAAACTCAATCATATATAGACATGGTGGACACCAACCTATCCACCTGATGCCACCCAGGGCGGCCAAGAGCATCCCAGAAGAAACTTTTCCACTGACCATTAATTTTCCCATTTGAACTCAAAACAACTCCCAGTCCAACCTTGGGTTGGGGACGGTTGATGCATTTGTAGTGGCTGTAGCCGTGGTGGTTGGCAAGAACACAGAATCAAAAGTCTCCCACTTGGTAGGCACCACCGGCGGCGGCGCTTGCTTCCTCTGTTGCTGCTGCCGCCGCGCCGGAATTTTCTCATTGGTCGTCATCAGCATGGAATTCTTCGCCTTGAGCACATCCAGCTTCTCCACATATTTCTGCACTCTCCTCTCCTGCAAACCAACCCAAACAACCAAAAAGCTCGATCAATACGTAGATTAACAATTATTTGGCATTCCATGCAAATAAATTGCTAGTGGTTGGATCAAATGGCAATTGGATTCAACCTGCATTCTCTTTTGGTACTTCAAATCCCCATCGGCGACGATGCCATCCAGCTTAACCATCTGTGTCATCAGCAGCTCGATAAGGCTGAGCACATCTTTCTCAGCAACCCTTCCACCTTTGGTTATAATTACCTCTAGCTCAGATACCTGCCGGACGGCGAAGACATCAATATCAATGGAAAGATGGTTAAGGATTCATGTGTTCTTGATGTGGATGACCTGAGAGGTGAGCTTGTCGACTTCCAGGATGATCAGGGAGATGGACTTGGAGGCCTTGTCTATCTTGGCCTGGTGGCGCATCTCCAGCAAGCGCTTGGCCCTGCGGGCGGGGTCGTCCACGACCACCAACTTGGACCCGTCCTTCACGCCGGAGATGTCGAGGTAGGCGCTGGAATCCCTCTCCTTGTCTTTGTACATCACCTTCTGGTCCTGTGGATGTAATCCAGTCCTCTCCGATAGCAGCTTCTTCAACTCCCCTGCGCTCCAATTCGCTGATGAAATTAGTTGATGCCTGACGGTAGAAGAAGAGATTAATTTCCAGATGAGTTAGTTCGGGAATCACCGAAGGTGGATTGGGAGCTGAGATAGATCTCGTGGTAGGCGGCGCCGTACTTGACGCGGACGCGGATGACGGTGGCAGGGCCGGCGGCGGCGGAGGAGTCGGGGTCCCTCTTCTGCACCAGCATCCCGCCGGGCCGGACCTCCCACGGGTATGCCTCGTCCACCATCCCGGCGGCCGCCGGGAAGTTTTTCAAGGGGATGACCCCGTTCCCCGCCGCCGGAGCCGGGCTCTTCGTCCTCCTTAGCATCGTCTTCTCTGGATCTCCTCTCGTTTCCAAGTGAAGAATCGTAATGGACCTTAAATTGCGCCGGTGAAGGCTAAGCGGAGGCTAGAAGTCATGTCGAGCGGCAGAAGGCAAGATTTGGAGAGACCGATGGAGAAATTGGGATCTCTTCGTCAATCTCCGCCTCTTCTATAGTAAAATTCGGCTCCATGAAATCTTCTGCGACCCGGAACTAAAAAAATCCCTTTATGTCATCGCTGGAGAAAAATTGGGTTGTGGGAGTTGGAAGGAATAGCGAAAGGTGGAAGCAAGGCAAGAAAATAAGAAAGAACAGGAAGGTGGAGAGGAGAGGGACAGCATGACAAGAAAGGCTGACGGGTGAAGAATATATAATATTTATAAGCATAAAGAAAATATTAGCTGTAAAAGTAAATAATCTATTAATTAATTATTTATCTTTGTGAACTAGAAATACTCCTTTCTATTATCATCAAAGATTAATTAACCATATTAAAAAAATAATAATATATAATTAATATCAAGAAAAAGAGTCGGAGTCCGTTCTTGCAACTCTCAACTTATGCGAGAAGACGAGGGTGCTTTAACACAAACATATCAAATATTATCCGTTGAAGACAACGTCAAAGTTCTGGGCAAAACAAAATCTTTAACCTTGGAGATAAGGCTGCAAATAGATCGAATTGATTCATGATCCGACCCGGCCTAGTTCAATCCATTTTTATGAATTCATAAATCCGGGTTGAATTCTAAAATTAAATTCATTTCATTTTTCGGATCGGATCTTGATTTACTAAATTTGGATCTAAGCCGATCCAATTCGAGCATACTAATACTGTTAGAATTATATCTATTTTGATCTATAAATTATAATTTAAAATTTATATTAAACTTATTTTTAACATAAAGATGGAGTTATAATTATTTTTATATCTTAATTTATTTTGAAAATAATATTCTTTGTTATCTATTTTATGATTAATAATAGTTAGCTATATAATAATTAAAATATAATTGTCTATATTTTATTTGGATTTAAAATTTTGATAATTGACCCGACCCGACTCGGCCCGACCCGATTTTCTAGTGGATTGGGTCTGGGTTTAATATTAGGACCCGATCAAAGAACCGGATCGGATCATGATCACTCATGATCCGGTCCGACCCAATCCATTTGCACTTCTAGTTGGAGACAACGTTAAATTTCTATGTGGTCTTCTCGGGCATGTACCTTTCGCGCGTAGGAAGATCGAATCTTCCTGCACATGAAGAACCATTGGGTCTGTGTCTTATATTAGGGCCCGATCAAAGAACCGGATTGGATCGGGATCACTTATGATCTGGTCTGACCTGATCCATTTGCATCCCTAGTTGGAGACAACGTTAAATTTCTACATGGTCTTCTCGGGCATGTACCTTTTGCACGTAGGAAGATCGAATCTTCCTGCACATGAAGCACCATTGGATCTGTTGCATGCAGGTCATCCACCCCTCGAACTGCAACGGTATGAGTTGATCCAATTGACTTCTTGGATAGAATGAGATATTGTTCTTGAATACTTCTCTTAGGTAAGGACTTGCAAAAATAGTTCCTTTTGACTGGTGGCCACTAGGAGGGATCCACCATAAATTAGTAAAAGATTTAGATAACAACTTAAGCTTAGAAAGAGATGGCAAAAGAAAATCAGAATGAGCATCTAGTGGGAGGCCCTCTAATTAATTTATGGAGTTACATGGAGTAACTAAATATCATTTAGAAGGTAGCTTCCTCCAACATGTATAATAGATTCTGATAGAGCATTAGGATCTTGTCTTCCATATCTTTTCTATTAGAATAGTGGTCGTTGTAAAGATCTTATTTGCCACGTTCTATCACGATAAGGTTATTTGCTTCTGTCACTTATGCGGTCAAAGTAACTTGACCAAGATAGTACTCGTACTCGGTCACAAGTATTTATACTTGGTTACAGATGCTCATACTTGGCCTAAAATATTCATACTCGGCCTTGACTAATGATGTTTAGCCATTGGTTGCTCAGCCACAAATGTTCGGCCATCATGGCCTTTAGGTAGGAAGTGAGTCCACTAGTGGAAAGGCGATGCTGTAAGCTATCTCAGATCCGACCTCTCATAGGTAATTGGAGAAATGAGTGTTGGTTGCCAAGATGCTACCATATGCATTGTAACGAGATTAGCTCGATACGAAGAGTTTGTAATCCCAGCAGGAGCACTGGGTGGGGTTTCTCCTGTATGGTTTTATTCTTTCTTCTTTTTTCATATTGGACTGGGATTTGCATCCAGGGAGGGTTCTCTTGTATAATAACTTCTTGTATTTCTTCTTGATAAAGGAGATTTAATCCTGTGCGGCCGTGGACGTAGGAGCAAGAGGCTCCGAACCACGTAATTCTTGTGTGTTTGCTTATGCTTGTGTTTTTCATTTATTTTTCAGGCTTTTTTTTCATTTTTTCTACGAACCCTTTTAGCATCCCACTGCGATCCACATCCCTAACAACTGGTATCAAAGCACCAGGTTCGAGGGGGAGCGATGGCAGGAGATGGAAAAAAGTCAAGATCGATAGGTTTGATAGGAAAGACATCGGATTTTAGAAAATACAGATCAAGGATTATCTGTACTAGAAGAAGCTTCACCAATCATTATTGGGGAAGAAACTTGCTGTGATGTTACAAGCAGATTGGGATTTGTTGAACCGATAGGCTCTGGGAGTTATCCATCTGATGTTGGCCAGGAACCTCGCATTCAACATTCTGGAGGAGAAGATGATAGCTGGATTGATACAGGCACTATCCAATATGTACGAGAAACCTTTGGCCTCCAACAAGGTTTATTTCATGCATCGTCTGTTCAACTTGAAGATGAGCTAAGGTGCGTCTGTAACCGATCATATCAATAAGTTTAATTTGATCACTAGTCAGTTGAATTCAGTTGACATAAGCTTCAAGAATGAAGTCCATGCCTTAATCCTGTTATCCTCTTTGCCCGAGAGCTGGGATGCAACTGTGACAGCAGTGAGTAGTTCGTGCGGTTCGAGCAAGCTAAAACTTGAAAAGGTCTGGAACCTGATTCTTAGTGAAGACATCAGGAGGAAAGAAATAAAAAGAGCTCTGGTTCTGCCTTGGTGACTCAAGAAGGTAGAGGAAGAACTACATAGCACAGTGAAAGCTGTGGGAGATCCAAGTTCAAATAGAGGAGCCAGTCAAGATCGAAAGGTGATGGCTATTGGCACTGCGACAAGAAGGGGCACATCAGAAAGAACTATTGGGCAAGGAAGGATATGGGGTAGAATGAAGAGTCAGTCAATGCAGTGATCGAGATAATTGAATGTTCTAAGCATGGATAGTCTGATAGAGTCTTGGATTCTAGACTCTGGAGCTTTGTTTCACTCTACCGCACAAAAGGAGTCTATGCGTAATTACATTGCTGGAGACTTTGGAAAGGTCCATCTTGCATACGAAGAGCCTGTGGATATTGTAGAAAAGGGTGATGTACACATCAAGATGCCAAATCAGTCAGTTTGGAAGATCAAGAATGTCAGACATGTCCCAGGATTGAAGAGAAACCTGATATCAGTCGAGCAACTGGACTCAGAGGGATACATTACAACTTTCATTGGTGGTTTTTGGAAGATCACCAAAGGTGCGATGGTGATAGCACGAGAAGCAAGTTGGGCATCCTATATATGACTAGTAATACACTACCAGAAATCAGCCTTTCACCAAGGGACATCACCAAGGGATATGTCCCTCGAAAATTACCAAGGGATTAGAAAGGGATTTTCAAGGGATTTTAAATTGCATTCAAAATTTAGTTTCAATAAGGAATTTCTAAGGGATTTGCCAGGGATATATTTCCCTTAATAAATTCCTTGGAAATCCCTTGGTAATTTGCAAGGGATCAGTGAGTGATTATTTAAACAATTTTTAGCAAGGAATTTGTAAGGGAAGTTCGGTCCCTTGGAGATTTACTAAGGGATAAATCCCTTGGTGTTGGTAAGATATTTTTAAAAACAAAAAAAATGATATCAGAGATGGATTTTCTTAGAAATCCCTTAGTGATTTTAAAATCTTGTACCAAGCAAATGTCATTTACAGATTCTCTCACTGGCATAAAAATAAAAGTCATAGGTAAAATTAATATTATGTACTAATTTTTAATACTATTAATTAAACCAAAAAAAATTCTTTATCCCTCTCTCTCTAACTCGTTCAAATCTTATCAAAACACCACTCTCTCTAACTAAAAACAAACCATTCCACCTCTCCTTCACTCCACACCACCTCTCCACCCTTCTAATGAACGAGCAGAGATGTGCAGCTCGCGAATAACTTATCTTGCATAGATGAGCTCCGTCAAACTAGTACATAGCATATCATATGCTCTTATTTATTGACCAATTGCATCAGGTTTGGACCTGAAGCCCCCCACCCCTCTATTTTCTTTTTCTCTTTTTTGGGGTAAATCTGAAGCCCTTTCCAAATACGCTTCAGGTAGGGATACATCACATACATCATTTTCCTTATTTTTGACAGATGAAAAAGAAACCAAAAGGTTAAGATGAAAAATGGAGTAATATCACTGGTGCTTTGCACGACCTGAATTTTTTGTTTAGGAAGACAGTCTCCAGCAGCACCATGAATGGTACGATGGCGAGTTTAGTCATCTGCAAGTATATCAACAGATGATATTGATTAAATTAATATTGCATGGATTTTTTAGAATATATATATATATAGGAGGGAAATTGAAATATTTCGAAATGAAACAACAATTATCATTTGACAAGAGTTATAAATGATGATAGCATGGGGTGTGAAGGTAAAGTAGTTGCAGGAGCACTTTCCTGATAGAATCAATAGAGTTGAAGCCAAGGCTAAGGTTGAGAAAGCCAATGGAGGTGCCATTGAGCAAGCCAAAGAGGACCACCGTCCTTCCATCGATGAATTTAGGCTCAAAGAATGTAGGCGCTGTGCAACATGGAGCGTGTAGAAGGTAACCATCAAATGCTAGCTTGTCAAGGTCGTCGCTGACCACATTCAAATTCTCACCCAAATTAGAGTAGTGAAACGAGCCTCCAGTTATATATATACGTATCTTAAAAAATATGGACCTAGACTTCAAAACTTAATAATGATCTGAAAGGAGACCCGACGGGACCAAGATATATATATATATATATATATATATATATATATAATATAGGATCAAATTCAATTGGACTGGTTGAAATTTATAAGTTTAATGTCAAATCTGTTAGGGAGCTAGTCTTAATCTGAGAGCCACACTTGACCTAACAGACTGGATTTGCCTTCAAGGATGGACCGGCTCTACGTTTGGTTGGGCACTTTGGTTAACTTGTTTGGGCCCAGCATCCCACTTGCACACAATAGGCTGATAGGGAAAATCTCTTTGGGGAAATTGGCCTTATTGATAGATTAAAGTCATTCACGTGACAAGTATCACCTGACCAGTTCTAATTCATGTCAGATTAAGGCCAAGTTTCAAACACGACATCATCAATTCCAGAATAATCCAATCTATTTGAGTTCGAGTCATCCTTCATCTGGACCTTGTTTAAAAAATTAAAAAAAAAGGAAAAAGAAGAAAATGGTTTCCAATTTGTACATGGCACGGTTAGCTGTATTATTCGTAAACATATAGAATTGGAAAATGGTAGACCTAAGGTTGCAAATTTGTACATATATAAAATTTCATACTTGGATTTGGGTCGCTGCTTCTTCCCGTCTCCTACCAACATCTTCCCAGATTTGCCCGACCGAAGCCCCAAGTCGCGGATCCCCTATCCTCCTGCGACACCTCACCACCACCGGCCGACCGGAAGTCTCCAACCGAGCCAAGCCGGCTCATCCGCCCGCCATCAACGCCATCTGAGCCCTTTCGTGAGGCCCCTCCCGTCCTAGCCACCGCTATAGACGTACCATCCACGGCCAACCCCCGTTCGACAGACCGAGCGCCCACGGCCAACCGGAAAACCTCCCTCCGGCCCAGCGCCCCGTCCGTCTCCGCCGTTCCCTGTTCCGCCGGCCGTCAAAGCACCATCCCGTGCCAGTCCGTCCGTGAACAGAACCGCCAGGACTCCTCCGCTTCAACATCACCGGTTGCCTCCGTGACCCCTGCCGGCCGATCCGCCATCACCGCCCAGCCTCGTCACCAGCAAGATCCTGTCGGATCTCCTCTTCAGTTCGGTCCCTGTTCTCCCTTTCATCGGACCAAGGAAGGAAGAACTTGGCACGAACGTGAAAGCCTACACATTCTGTCCTGCCGACGTCTGCACCGCACGAATCCCAGAGTGCATGGATTCCAGAGCACATGGATCTTAGAGGTGCATGGTTCTCAAAGTCACATGGATCACAGAGCATAGATTTTAAAGCATTGGATTTTAATTAACTTTTATTTGATTTGGGATTGATATATTGCTTGTTTTTCGGTGTTCCAGGTCCAACGGCTTCAGATCAATCTCGTCCATGAACTACTGGTCCGGATTTTCGACGACCTCAAGACGATCTTCCTTTTCCAAATTTCATGAAATTCCGTATTTTTGGATGAGATCATTTTGAGAACCTAATCTAGTCAATTGATGGTTATTTCTATTTAATTAGATTTAATTTAATTAAATCTGACACCCTAATCTAGAGATTGTTTCTTAACGATCAACGGTCCAACACCAGCCTTGGTATCAGAGCGTTCAGTACCACATCACATAGTTTTACCAATGATGCATAGTTTTGAAGTTCTTCGTTCTGATAAGATATATCTTGTGGGAAACCTGAAAGTAACTATAGGATTAATGCATAGTTTTACCAATGATGCATAGTTTTAATAATGTATTTAGTATATTCTTATTTGTAACATTCAACTTTGGGAATGTTTAGTATCTAATGTTTCTTGATCATTGTTTATTTGATTATCCATTGCATAACAAATTGTCATCTACCTAATACTTTCATTTGAATAACTTAAAGTAACTATAAGATCATCTCGCCCAAATGCCATGGCTTTGTTAGTTCTTATACTACTTATATTATAAGTGATAGGGTTGCTAATCTAAGTAGCTTGAACGAGTTGCTGCATTCTTAAAGTAACTATAGGATCATCTTGCCCAAATGCCAATGCTTTCTTTTCCTCTTCTATTTCTTATTCATTATATAAGTTCCTTTTTTTTTTATAAAAGTGTATTATTTAAATGTGATTGGTATGATACTGAGAGAGACATTAGAGTGTATCGTGATCATGGCCTTGTGGACGTGCGCTACAAATCATGATTGAATACCAATGAGCCTTTTGTATTGGCACAACAGGCACAACAAGTATATTACACCACTTATCCATGCAAAAGTGGGGAGACAGATGGTTGGTGAGCTGTGTGTAAAGCTAAAGTTAGGAATTCCTTTAATATCCCTTTCGTGGATACAAGTAATATCAATGTATCTCCGGATATTGATATTTATCAAGAGGATGGGATCACAGACCTATCTATAGTTCAAGTTAATGAAGATCTTGACATACCTGATTTGCTAGTTGATTTCTCTCAGTATGAAATGCTTAATGATGATGAGATACGTAAGTTGCAACAAAGATTAGAAGAAGCAGTGGTAGAAGATGAAGAGGAAGAAGAAAAGGATGGAGAGGATGCAGAAGATGAGGAAGAAGAAGAATTTGAAGAGAATGATGAGTCTAATAAGGATGAAAATAGTTTGAATTGTCTGATAGTGATAATGATTGATTTGTATAATGTTGCTATTCATATTTAATTTTAGTTGCCATGTAATGAGGATTATTTATAATTGATATTTTGGATAATTTTGATTATAATTTATCAAATATTTGTCTTGATTATTTGCACTATGTTTACATTGTGGGTTTGTATTATATTATTGTAAATAATATATATGATCTTAAATTACATCTATGATATTTAATATATGCATCTAATTTGTATATCAACAGGGATAATGACACATGGTGGAGCATCTAGACTTTGTGGAAGGGGTGGTAGAGGAAGAGATGTATCCCGACAATAGCTTCAAGATGAACATGATAGGGATACTGGAAGATATCTACAACGATTACCCGTAGGCTATTTAACACACCTCCGCGTGTTGAGCAACATGAATCAGTGCCCATGGAGGAGCCCTCTGCCAATCCTTCACCTCATGTGCCTGATAGTGTAGGTTCGATTGGCTCTACACATACAAGAGGTCCGAACCAGCCTGCTCCTGAGCCGACAGTTGAAACAGATAAAGTTTCCATCACAGTAGAAATGAATAAGTAAGTTTTATAATTATATGTTTTTATTTGATATCTATTTTTATTTTTATTTCATATGATTAATTTGCTTGATGTTTAATGCATAGATTCATCGAGCCTGAGGTATCACGTCAGATGAGTGTTTGGTTGAAGCAATGTTTTAAAGAAGCTTGGCCTTTGTGGGGCTCAATGGAGCAAACAACCAAAGATGAGTTGTTACGTAGATTTGAGGTGATGTATTAAATTGTTACTTAGTTCATAACGAAGTTATTATGATAACATAGCATAAGTCTTTTAAATGTTTTACAAGCAAGGTATAGATGGTCTCCATCTAATGATTATAATATTAAAAAATGTTGGGTGAGTACCACATATCTCTACCGACAAGCATGATGAGTGAGGCACGAAATAAATGTGTTGATGAGTTAAAGGAGAGGAATCCATTAGCCACACTTGCAAACACGATCGGCAAAGTTCATCCAAGTTGGATGAGACAAGAAATATGGGATGAGTTATGTCAGAGGCATTGGCTTAAAGATAAGTGGCAGCAGAAGTCTAAAACTGGTCAGGAAAATCGAATAAAGCAAAAAGAAGGCTCAATCACTAAGCATTCATGGGGTTCCATTCCTTTTGTGATGCATAAGATGAGAATGGTAATTTATTTAGTATTTCTTAATTCCTATTGATTTATATTCATAATATATTTATGATACAATAACTTGTTGTAGATGCAAGAGAATGGTGTAGAACCTACTATTACATCGCTTTTTGAGCGCACCCATATGAAGAAAGGGACAGAGAGTTTATGGATGCAAAATCCAAGAAAGTTAGTATATGTTTTCAATTTTATATCTAAATATATTTTATGTCAATATATATATTAATAGATTAATTTATTATTCTTTTGTTTATTTTATTGTTATGCATATCATCCATGACATAGATATATTTGCTTATTTATAATTCTTATATTTGTTTTATTCTGATATATGGTTGCAGGAGGCATATAAGACTGGTCTTAATGAAAAGTATGGCTCGGAGATTGAATCACAACCTTCATTTGATGCTACTATATGGATGGAAGCTACAGGAGGTGTTTCTAAAAACAAGGTGTATGGATTTGGGCCACATGCACATTCATCCAATATACTTGTGAGGACTTCTACATCATGCTCTACTTCTCAACTAGGCAGTTCTTCAGGAAGTGCACCCACCACCAACTCTGTTATCCAAGGAGCTATGGAAAATACGCAGGAGCATATTATGGCAGTTTTGATGAACCCTCAACATAAGAAAATATTGCGATCTCTCATTTCTAGTCTTGGTTTTACATCCTCTGAGCCGTCTTCACCTCCTCCACAAGAAGGAACTGAGTCTGCTAACCCTTCAACTGGTTCTCCATGTGATTGATGTTTGTTATGAACTTATTATGTATATGTTTGATGTTGGGTATTAACTGGAGTTTTTTTGTTTCATGTTTTGATATAGTTTTATTTGTATATGGATTGAAACCTTGATGGATGTTAAACTTATTTAATAGACATGTTAAAATTTGCTTAAATACATTATGATGTTGTTTCGTATTATAAAAATTGAGTTATGGTTGATGTGTTGAGAATTATAATGTATATAGAGCTGCTATTATATTTATAAAATTGTCTTGTAGGTGAAAGCTTTGCCAAATGATTTGTAAGCAAAATAGAATGTAAGATAAAGATTTTACCAAGGGATTACCAAGGAATTTTTTAACAAACTTTAAATAATCACCAAGGGATCTGCGAGGGATAATTCCTTACAAATCATTCAATTAGCCAATTTTTAGCAAGAGAAATTCCTCAATGAATCCCTTGGTAATTACCAAGAAATTTCTGAGTGTATTTTGGTTAGTGAATCCCTTGGAAAATGGTTGGTTTTTGGCAAATGGACTACAATTTTACCAAGAAAAATTCTCTTGCTGAAAGTTTTAGATCCCTCAGTAATTACCAAGGGATTTCTGATGGAGACTTTCACCAACATCATATATTCCAAGGGACGAATTTTCCTTGGAAATCCCTCGATGAAAATCTACACCAAGGGATTTTTGACTTTTACCAAGGGATTTTGTCCCTCGTTGAAAGGTTAATTTTCGGTAGTGATACTAGAGATGCAGTGGCCCTGGCACTAGCAGACACGGAGTTGTGGTACTATAGGTTGGGTCACATGAGTGAGAAAGGAATGCAAGTACTGTTGAAGAAGGACAAGCTACCAGGTTTGAAGACAATAGATATTGGTTTCTACGAGAATTATGTTCTTGGAAAGCATAAGAGAGTCAGGTTCTCCAAGATTGGCAGGGCACCAAGATCAAAAAAGCTGGAGCTTGTGCACACCGACGTGTGGGGTCCCTCCCGGTTGCATCATTTGGAGCTTCACGATATTATGTGACTTTCATCAATGACTCCACCAGAAATGTATGAGTTTATTTTTTACAAAATAAATTTGATATATTTGATACTTTCAGGAAATAAAAAGTTTGGTGGAGAATGAGTCCGGACAGAAGATAAAATGGCTAAGATTGGTAATGGAGGCGAGTATGACAAGACCGAGTTCAAGGAGTTCTGTGCAACCAATGGAATCAACATGGAGAAGACGATTCCAAGTATGCCACAACAGAATGGGATAGCTGAGCACATGAACAGGACCTTGAACGAAAGAGCCAGGAGCATGAGGCTCCATGCTAGATTGCCCGAAGTATTTTGGGTTAAGGCGGTTAGCACTGCTACCTATTTGATCAACAAGAGTCTCTTAGTCCCCCTTAAGTACAAGCTACCAGAAGAAGAGTGGACAGGGATGTCAGCAAGCTTATCTCACCTGAAGGTCTTTGACTGTGTCTCCTACATATACGTCAATGTAGAGAAGAAGTCAGAGAGGTGCTTCTTTATTGGGTATGGCACTAATGAGTTCGGTTACAAGCTTTGAAGTGAGAAGGACGGGAAGATCATCAGGAGCAAGAATGTGGTGTTCAATGAAAGAAGTCTGTACAATGACCAGAGTGTTCCAGACAGAGCAGGACAAGTAGATAAGGAGAAAGAACAGGTAGAGTTGGAAGAGATAACAGAGGACATTACTGAGAGAGCAAGAGATCCTGAACCCCGACCCCGAAATCATGTGTAAGGTATTCACCCTCGTTGTATTATCTGTTGTTGACAGATGGAGGGGAACCGGAGTGCTTTGATGAAGCCATGGAGAGTGGAGATTCGGTCAAGTGGGAGCTGGTGATGAAGGACGAGATGCAGTCCTAGATAAAGAACCAGACATGGAAGCTTAGCATACTACCGGAAGGAAAGAAAGCATTGCATAATAAATGGGTCTATAAGATCAAGAAAGAGTACAATGATAGCAAGAGGTATAAGGCAAGGTTAATTAGCTATGAAAGGCTTCCAATAGAAAGAAGATTCAGGTGATGATGCCGATACTTGGAGGAGCATGGCAGGGTAATGTATACCATTGGCAGGATAGCGGTGAGCTGGGTCTCGCAGTTGCAGGAGATCGTTGCTCTTTTTATCACTGAGACGGATATGCTGACAGAGATGGTCACTACAGAGAAATTGGGATCATGCATGGCCTCAATTGGCCTCAGAGCTAGTTGATTGGAGGTGCTGTACAGGATACTGACTTGTTTTTTATTTTTTTTAGAAGTTTATTTTTTGATGTTTAAAGTGGATGCAAGATTGGGTGTCTAAGTCTCCAAGTAGGAGAGTTGTTGGGTGTGAAGTTATATCTACTTAAGACCCAAGTCCAGAAGTCTAGAGAAAAAACCAGAAAAATCCAAAAAAAAAAGGAAAACGAGAAAGCAAGCCGGCCCAGCAAATCGGACAGACCTAGACCTGCGTGCGTGGCCCAGCACGCGGCCCATGCACGCTCGCACGGGCGCGCGTCCCGACCCGACCCAACATGCGGGCACGCGGGGTGCGGCCTTGGCCCACGCATGAGGCGCACACGGGCTCCGCCCAGTTCGGAGCAGCGGTGACCTAGGGCACTTCCTAGGCATTTCTCGCTGGTTTTCCAGGCGTTTCAAACGGTTCACCGCGGTCCACAGCCTTTCTGCATGATCTGGATCATCCAATTGCCTGATCGAATGGCTGAGATTGATCCCGACACAAATTAGGTGTGATCAGAGAAGTTTAATACGGATTTTGACATGATTTAAGACATTGATCTCATATCTGATGGCCTAGGAGCTTTCTTGATGGTTTTTGGACTTCTGAGATGTATTTTTACTCAATTTTGGATTGCTTCTCGTCCTAGGGGACGCCAATAGAGAGTTGTGAAGTAGAATAGAGCCTGCAGATAAATAGAGAGAAAGAAGAGAGCCAAAGAAGAGAAGTCTAAGGGTTTTCCAAGGGAAAAAACAAGGAGAAGAGAGAAAAAGGTAGAGAAAGGGCAAGGATTTTCGTGTACTATTTTATTCTTTCTTCATATTGGATTGGGATTTGTATCAGGGTTCTTTTATGTAATAATTTTTTGTATTTTTTTATGGTAGTGAAGATTTGGTTACGTACAGCCTAAGACATAAAGGAGGCTTTGAATCACATATTTCTTGTATTTTTGTTTATGCTTGTATTTTCATTTATTTTTGATGTTTTCATTTCATTTCTTCTAGGAACCTTTTAGCATTCCATTGAGATCCGCATCCCTAACAGAGACCCTTTCCCTATGCAAGAATCGGCTCACTGGCAGCATGCCGGAGGAGCTAACGCTGCTGAGCAACTTGACCTTCTTGGACCTCTCCGGGAATGGAATCTCCAATGACATCCCATCCGACATCGGGAATCTCGTTGGGTTGAAGAGCTTGAACTTGAGCATGAACATGTTCTCCGGCAATATTTTGGCGATAATCAAGAACCTCATGAACCGAAAGGCATTGGATCTCAATGGGTAGAAGAACCTCTCCGGCGATCTTCCGGCAGAGCTCTTCGAGCTGCCAGATCTTCAATCGATCTCTCTTGTCGAGAACTCGTTTTCGGGCCAAGCCCCCGAACCCCATGCATGTCTCTCTCCTTGTTGTCCTGGTGGAAGAGGGACCATAGGCGAACACCTCCGGTGAGCCATCCTGTAGCGGTGGGTCTCCGACGACATCGTGTGTGAGGATGGTGGAGACATCGAGGGTGAGATTGGCATTGGTAGAGACGGCAACGAGAGGGGAGTGGCAATCCTCGATGGCGGTGCTGGTGTAGAAGATGAGCTGGGATAGCTGTCGGATAGTACTGGCTGAGGTAGGAGGAGACGACAGCGTGTGAAAGTCCTCTCGTAGCCCATGAAGGCCTTTTATTCTTCACGGAACTCTCTGCGCTCCCGCCGGGTAGAGGGGAGAGATGACTCTCATATCGAGGTTGGAAGAGAGGGACACAATTAATCCAGTTGGTGTGGTGGGAGACTGATATGTATTAATCTTAGGAGAAGAAACTTTTATTATGATCAAGTATCAATATCTCTCTGACATCCGAGAAGCAACTTCATTTTACGGTCCCTCTCATGCTAAGATCCTCTTCTTCAAACTCGTGGAAGATCTCCACGCTCAAGTTCTTGTTCCGCGTGATGTAACCCTTATGCTGATTCCTTTCTCATATCCCTTTAAATCGACGTCCCTCTATATAATCACATGGACGGTTTGGGTTTTCTAAGATGGTTGCAACCAACCAACTAATTCTTGGACTTAAATCCCATAATTCATAAACCGGATTATGTTACGGTCTTTCAAAAACTCTCCCTTAAATCACATGAGATAAAACTAAAACTTAGAACATCTCTAGAAAACCCGTAGAACACATCCAGGATCTGTCAGGATCCTCGAACATCCCTGCCATTGGAAAGATTTGGGAGCACGCAAAATCTCTACATAAACAATTAACAATTTTTTTTCTTGAAAAAATGTTAATGGAATTGCTATTGATTTTATCTTTAGAATGATGCATGAAAAAAAAGTACAGTACTTGTCCAACCCTCGAAATACGGTACATACCGGATCATAGCTTCTAAGATTCAAACCCAATATCTCTTTTAAGAATGGCAACTACTAACATAAGGCTTTTGAGTTGATATGCTACTCTTTGTCGTCCTCATATATGGAAATAAGGATGTCATCTTGTAAAACTGATGGAGTCTTTGAAAATGATAGAAGAAACTTAAACTCGGTCCAACCATTGCCCTGATACAGATGGACTTGCACCCACCTTAGTTCTCAAATGAATCATGTTTACTATATAAGATTTAAAATATCTATTTTTTTTAAAAAAAATAAATTATTTGAAGATCTTTCATTTATCCATGTATCAAATACAAATGGATAAATATTGTTGCTATACATTAAGTAACTTGAAGTATAACTATAACAAGCTAAATTAATTAGACAGCACAATAGCAGCCTCTATCCTTGTAATTACCATCAACTAAGCATACGTTGGCAATGGTTGCCAATGTGCGAGATGATTATTATTATTATTATTTTAATGAAAAAAGAGTAATTGACAGCCTATAATTTAGAGAATAGGTGTCATCTGCTGGAGCATGCACAGTCCAAACCAAATTTTGTGATTCAGCGAGAACAAGGGCGTGATGGTGCTGCCTATATTACCATTGAATCTTACTTGGCCCAAACTACATCCTCCACCTATATAAAAGATAGTGCGTTGTTGTGTAGTCTAACTTAACTTATGCATTTGAGGGGCATGATTAGCAAAATAAACTTTAGGAGTTAACCATCACAATATGCAAATCTCAAAGTCCATCCTTACCGTGCCGATATCTGCTATAAAATTTTGGTTTTTGTTGCATGATAAATCGAAACCATGCATAATAGCTAGCAAATTTTTTTTCCTTTTTTTTTTTTTAATACAGATCGGCATTTATACAATTTTGATATTAGAGCAGCCCATGAGTCGAGAAACAGAAAATTCTAAAGTGCCTATAGGAGGTCAACATCCTGATACCAAGTTCAATCTTCGAAATGCTCAGTAATGCAACTCAATCTGTCATGCTATTCACGTCCTGTAAGACATGATGAATAGACAGCACTACGAAGGAGCTTCAAATGTTATAAAAAAGATGATGGATTTGACACGGCTTCATCCCGTCCCGAATCCAGATAATGATGGTGGCAGAATTCCTCTCAATCAAAATTTTCTCCACCAGTAAATCCTGTCCGGCACGAGAGATACCTGTCCTGGTAATTTTAAGCTTGGCTTTTAGAGGTACGAGCCCTAGCAAATTTCTATTATTTGCCTGCTTGCAGTGCTTTATATCGGACTGGTAGAGCATCCAATCATCTTGAAGGCAGACGGACCCCTCCCTCCCTGACAAGCTCTATCAATGTTCCTTGCGTTTGAAAAAAGGTGATGAAAGGCACCATCCCATGATAAGGTAGAAACTAAACTAAGGAAATGAAAGGCACCATCCCATTCTACACAGTCCTACGCCTCCTAAAATCCACCTACTCATCATTTGTCTATTAATCACGCAACTCCCCACCCCATCCAATATCTTGCATCAATGATTAACACAAAATAATGATAATAATAATGATTAACAAAATCATGATCAAGACATGATGAAGCAAGATATCTCTCTCCTTTATGCAGCTAATTACAATAATCATTATCCTTAAAAAGAAACTGCTCAGCACAAATACAAATATCTTTAATAAAATTACCACACACCCATTCGGATCGATGCACCCGAGTGTTATAAAGTGAAAAGAGTACAACTCCATATCACCAACCCTTTCCTCCAAAATTAAATTGTAAGGCGAACAAAAGTAATACTTTAAAATTTTATACTAATTTTTACTGCTTGATCGGAGCATAGAGCTTTACATCATCATCAACCCATTATATGTAACATAGTTCCCTAACAGGGAAGAAATGTAGAGCAGAACCTCCTCCGCATTCCATATATATATATATATATATATATATATATATATATATATATATATATATATATATATATATATATACGCAAGTAAAAAGAATGGCAGAGGAGGCTTGTTTTATTGGAAAAAAAGAAACGGTAAACGAAAAAAATAGCGACCAACCAAACCCAATCACATACGACACTGTCCATCCACCTGACGACAGGCAAAGTTTCCCCTAACCGGTCCATTCCTATCTATTTCTATACTCAGAACAATTCCCAATCGAACCTTGGGGTGGGAGCGGATGATGCCGTCGAGCTGGCCGACGCCGAGGCCGCCGTCAAGTCGACGGCTGTCGGCGAGAACAGCGAATCGAACGTCTCCCATTTCGTCGTCACCACCACCGACTGCGGCGCTTGCTTCTTTGGCTTCTGCTGCTTCTGCGGTTGCCGTGCCGGCGTTTGCTCATCGGCTGCCATCGGCATCGCATTCTTGATCTTGAGCAGGTCCAGGGTCTCCACATACTTCTGCACTCTCTTCTCCTGCAAATGAATCATTCCGACCGACACCCGTAAAACGTTCGATGAAAAGTCCGATCATGGAAAGATTGAAGTTTGTAATGCTTTGATCGAAAATTGACCTGCATTCTCCTCCGGAGCTTCAGATCGCCGTCGGCGACGACGCCATCAAGCTTGACGAGCTGGGTCATCAGCAGCTCGATGAGGTTGAGGACATCTTTCTCCGGCACCTTGCCTCCTTTTGATATGATCGCCTCCAATGCTGAGACCTGAATGAGATCAAACAACAAAAAGAATTATGGTTTGATTTGATCAAGAGAATGTTGGTGTTGATGGGAGCGTGGATGACCTGAGAGGCGAGCTTGTCGACTTCGAGGCGGATCCCGGAGATGGACTTGGAGGCCTTCTCGATCCTGGCCTGGCGGCGCATCTCCAGAAAGCGCTTGGCCCGGGCGGCCGCGTCCTCGACCACCACCATCTTGGACCCGTCCTTCACGCCGGAGATGTCGAGATAGGCATTGGAGTCTCTCTCCTTGTCTTTATATACAAGCTTCTGGTCCTGTGGATGTAGCCCAGTCCTCGCCGACAGGAGCTTCTTCAACTCCCCTGCTCCAAATCATTGATGAAATTAATAATCACCAGGAATAGGGGAAAATAAAATATTTCTGGAAAAAGAAAAAAAAGCAACCGCTTTGTGGGTTACCGAAAGTGGATTGGGAGCTGAGGTAGATCTCATGGTAGACGGCGCCATGCTTGACGCGGACGCGAATAATGGGAACGGGGGCTGCGGCGGCGGCGGCGGAGTCGGGGTCCCGCTTCTGGACCAGCATTCCACCGGGCCGGACCTCCCACTCGTCCACCGTAGAGGAGGCGGCGACGGCCGGAGATTCTATGACCGAGATGAATGCTGTCCTGGCCATTGCAGGCGCCATGCCCTTTCTCCTCGTTGACATCATCTTCTCTTGATGGATACCGATCCCCTCCGCTACTCCTTTCGAATTGAATTAGTAGCTATCTTAGAGGGAGATCCGGTCATTCCACCGCCACCACTTCATATTCACCGGCGATGTCTGGAAGAACCTCGGATCTCTTCATCTCTAAAGAGAGAAAGAATTTGAACAATGAAAGAATGGATGGTGGTGAATAATTGGGTTTTGGGAGTTGGCTTGTCTCTATTTTTCTTTCTTCTCGAAGAAACAAACGCTTGGAATGGTGGTGGAGAGAGAAGACGAACACCACAAGCCGTCAAGCCGACGGTGGACGGATATATAAATAATAATTAAAAATAAAAGAGTCCGTTTAAAGTAAACCAACGTTGCGTTAAGCTTAAAAAGCTAAGATATATATATATATATAGTAAAATTTTATGAAACAAAAGGTAAACAAAAGGATTGCTTCTTCTGCCGACTCACTCAACAACGTGGAGCTTCCACTGGAAGCATCACCCACAGTGATCCGGTGGAGGACACATCACGGCTTTGAAAGTCCACGTATAGCACTGTCAGGCCAAGTGTAAATCTAATGACAAAGCTCTCGTTTTCTGCATTACTCCTTTCCCCCTCGTTGTGCCTATCTTGATCGGGCCTTTTTGTGACCTATCTTCAAGAGTATCAATCAATCTACAGAAATGCCATCCAAGATGATTCGCGGTATCCGTACACAGTGGCTTTCTCGTAATTAATCAAAGCAACCTGACTTAACGGTGGACTCCTCTCACCCGTCGCAGGACACGTCCGTCATCGCGGAAACACGGCTGTTGGAAGAGCTGGACGCAACTGTACACGTCACCCAAACCTGAACTTTACGATTGGTACGTTACTGATCTCCCGCATACGACACGAATCGTAAAGGCAGTGCCAAACTGGCCACGAGATCGAAAGGCGGAAAGGCCGTAGGTAAAAGACGGAGGAAACTTCCGAAGGACGGACATAACGCAGTCGTCCCGACTGGGCACGTGTCCTCCTCCCTTTGACTTTTCGTGGGACCCGCCTCTTTTGGGCCCACCTGCCGTCTTGTCGTGTTCCGAAACGCCGTAACTCAGGGCCGGCCGGACCTCCACCGACGCAAACCCCGCCCCACCCCCCACAAAAGCCCAAGCATAGCACGCGACCGACGGACCGCCTGCTTTGACCACGTGGGCGTCGCTTGGCCGTCCATCTTGGCTACGCCGTATGAAAGTGAAAGGGACGGTGTAACCTAGGCGTACGTGTATATATATAAATGGCAGCTGGCGGGGGTGGACCCGGGGCCCGATTGGAGACGAGGCACCTTCCCTTAAGCTATACAATTTGGATTAATTTAAGATTCTAAAAGAATCATTAATTTTCTTGACAATAAATATACTTTTTAGTTTATTTTCGTGACAGCGAGTCACTGGAAAAAGAAAAATGATGAGATTGAATAAATGATGGTCTGGATGATGTGAATTGGAAGGTGGTATCTCCACATAATTACCCAATTTAGGGAAGGTTCGAGTTGGCAGGTAGCAGTGGAAGTCAAGTGAAGACAGGATCACCAGCATCGAGTTCAACATATATTTTGCAAGAGGAAGGAGTTGATTAGTAGGTTCGTAGCTTGTATCTTCCAATTTGTCTTCTTTATTACCTTGACTAGGTGTTATAAATATGGTTTATGATAATGTTTTGGTACGGAACGGATGAACCATACGGTGTTGGTTTTTCTAAAAGCAGCAGGCTTGGTCGGTTTCATGCATGGTTTTTCTTGGTTTTTTTTTTTTTTTTTTTTGTTGTATTCTTCCGGCTGGTCAAGGAAATAGGCTAGCGTTTGCACTGAACCGAACCTGTTGGGGGACCAGTCTAGTAAATCACAAACGTGTATAGAGAAACTTGCCATCCATTGTAAAGTATGGCAAGGAGGCAATCACTGCTACAAAAATTATATTTTGAGATGAACTCACGAATATTTAGTGAAGTCTTGAGAAATTGATGCTAAGAATTAATTAATTCGCAGTTCATTTCCCAACATTTCATGCTCCTGTTGCTAAGCCTCTTACCGTTTTCTTCGGTTTACATTCTCGTGATCGCAAAGAAGACTTGCTAAAAGTCTAATATGATCTTAGTTGGGGCCTCTTCCGAATTTTTCATTGCAACGCCTTCTTGTAGGAGGATATTTCGCAGTCTTCATCTTCTACCCTGAGGTTGTGTTTGATATATTGCCAGGAAATCTTGAATGATAATCTGGATTGCTTGTAATATTACCGCTGGATAGATTGTCAGTAATGCTGAAAACTGTATTTGGTACACACAAATAATTTATCGGTAAGATTGATTACTATGTTTGGTAGGATAAACAGATTATCAGTAATATAACATTAAATTCTTTAAACATCCCTAAATTAAATTTATTAAAATTTATGTATTATTACATGTTTGACAAGGAAAAAAAAGTCATGAATTGTGACCCTCCGCCCTCCCCCACGCCATAATGAATCCCATCACAAATTTTATGAAGAAATAAAGCTCCTGAGACGGAGAGGAGGGGAGAACTCTAAGTATATTCTCCACAATGGATGTTGTCTCCTCCTCCACCTTCCTCCGCATCTTCACTGTTAGAATCGAAGAGAAGCCTCCTCGCACCACCATTCACCAACCGATGACCGCCGCCCGGGCTTGGACCCGAAAAACCTTACATAAAGGACCATTACAGATGACTACTTTTTCATATCCTTCTAGCACCATAAATAAATACATACATGTAACCCATATATAAATATCACAATGTGCAACTCGCTACAAACAGGCCAAAAGTTTACCCCTTCGACTAAGTGAATGACAAACTAACTTAGCTGATCAAATTAATTAGGATCCATTCAGATCTAATTCAACTTAAGGCGATTAGTGGGTGGCGACGAGGTTATTGACAAGGGCGAGGGCATTGCTGGTGAAGTTCTTAACTTGGTGAACTCGACGGTAGACCTCGACCTTGACGTGGTAGGGCCCCACACTCTCGAAGCCATCGGTGCAGGTCTCCTCATTCGTCAGGGCGTCGCTCATCCATGTCTGGGCGTTCGACACCTGCCACGCCACCTCTAGCCCTGTCGCGTTCTCCAGCCCTACTAGCTCAGCGATCATCCACCGTGCCTCGTCTGCCACGTCACCCAACACCTCCGTGTAGTCTGACAGAGCTGTCGCCTTCCAACCAGGAATCCATCGCTAGAGCAGTTCCACCCGGTGAGCGATGCCACCGATGCAATCGATTGTTAGGTTGGTGACAATTGGGCCACGTGCATCGGGCTCCCCTAGACCTTGCTCGCGTAGCTAGCCACATAGTTGAAGCAGAGCCACGGGTACCGCGTGTGCCACAGCACGTCCAGATGAACTCCGTCCAGTTCTTGAGATGCGTTGGTTCGAGGTCTTGGGCCTCAATCCCATCCATGCCGTCAACACCAGGAAGGATGAGGAGAAGGGGCTGACGGTGAGATGGAGGCGAGGCGGTGAGCATTTGGGAAGACGATGAAGATGGAAAGGGAAAAAGTTTTTTTCCTAGTTTCATTCACACCGAAGCATCCAAAAGGACTGGGGCAATTTTGTAAAAAAATACCAGATTACCACATCTTCAATAATCTGGATAGCCACCTCTCTTTAAGGTAATCTGGATTGCCGCATAGAGGAAATCCAGATTATCATTACAAGATAGATTATCATTTTAAAAAAATACCAAACATGGTTATCTCGTAGGTCCAGTTTAAAATTACCGATAATCTGGATAGATTATCGCCTACCAAACGCAACCTAAAGTTAATTTGTATGTGATCTCTCTTTTGTAGCCGGATCATTTATCCTTAGAACTACTGCCTTCTTCAATGGGATGAAATCATGTTCTTGGACACTTTTTGGAAGAAGATCTGAAAAACAGTCCTCCTTGGTCGGTAGTTATTAACAGAGGACCTACAGGAAAGATTTGAACAACAGTCAGAATGAGCATACATGTCAGGTCCCTTACTAATTTATAGAGTTATTCGAAATAACTGAATTCTTTTAGGAAGGTAGCCTTCACTGATATAGATGATAACTTTTTGGTAGGACATTGGAATATTGTTTTCCAAATCCATCTGTTGGAATCTTTCTATTAAGATAACGATATCTATTAGGATCTTACCTGCCATTATGGACAGCTATGGTTAGCCGGCCTCCACCACTTGTTCGGATGTCATGGGCTCCAAGCATTAGAAAATATTGTACCGATAATTTTTTAGTTGCTCGTAGTTACTCGGACTCAAGTATCATAAGTACTCGACCAAAGTACCTAACCAAGATTACTCGATTATGGTAGCTCGACCAAAATTATTCGACCATAATTACTCGGTTACGATTGCTCAGCAAAAATTACTCAATTAAAATACTCAATCAAGATTACTCAGCCATGATTACTTGAGCAAAGTTAATCGGGCCACCGTTACTCGACTATAGTTACTCGATTAAAAATTACTCAGTCAAAAAAACTAGCTAAGGTTTACCTTCAATTTAATTATCGATCTAATTAGTTTGTCGATGCCCGGATAGTTGAGTTGTTATCGCAATACCCTCTATTTGAAGACCTTCGCCAAGAGCTAATCAAAATCCTGTCATCTCACCTTACATCCGCTTCAAAAAAAAACTCATCTATCATTGATGATGCATCTATGAAAGTACAATCAAAACATATAGATTAGATAGCCCTGTGGCTCCCGATGATAACTCTTTTTTATTCTATTATCATCATCGAATCTTAAGATGAAAGGGTTAGAAGCAAGACTAGCTTTTGGCCTGGTACATCAGAAGTACCTTTCTATTTGCACATGAAATGCACCGCATGTTTGCTGCTGGAAAAGATCATCATAAAGTAAAGATCTTCAGCTGATGGGTCAATATGCATGCCTACTGGAGACAAGATAGCGACCACGCATGAGGCAATCATTTCCGATATAAGTTCTAAATAGTACTCTCCATACTTATTCTCAGAGTATATTTGATTTACAAGCTGAAGTAGAATTGAAATCAAAATGGGTTGAATGGGAATTGGAATAGCCACCTTTCCGATACGTTTATTTTGTGATTGAGATTGAAATCGAAATCATGATAAGAATTGGATATTAAAAATTAAAGTTTGAATTAAATTTTGGATGATTTGAATATTTTAATTTACTCGTTGTTACGGAATATCTCGGGTACCTTGGATTATATCTCGAAAAAAAAATTGTACTTCGTATGCTTTGGATACGGATATCAAGGACTCAAAGTCCTATCCTAGTAAAAACCTTCACACATGTCGACCTTTACACCTAGCTATCTGATCGATTGACCTCTCCATGAGATGCTCGTGTCATCAAAGGCCTAAGCCCCAGGTCCTTGATCCACCTAAAATCCCATCGGGCAGCCTGGACAAGGCGTCAAGATATGTCCTAAAGGACTCTCTTTAGATCCGAGGTATTGAAACGCACGTTCCTTCCCGCATTATCAACTTTAAAGATTTTGAATGGTCTATTGTTCAAATCATGGGAACAGCTGTCAGCATTAATGACATTATCAGAAACCACATCCTTACTCGCGATTCTTGAGGGTAAATCATGGTGATAATCCTACAATGGTACGATCATGACCCGACATTCTGGGATCGCTCGTTCTACTTAGCTCTCTCTTATAAATATCCAAGACTTCAAGGACCTTGGATAAGCAATCTTTTCCACTCTCACTACTATCATTCTATTCCAAATCACTGACTTGAATGCCAGAGTGTCCTCACCGGGACCCCTCCCACCTATGGACCTTTTTTATAGGTCACTCAAGCGGCGACCCTAGCTAGTTAACCTCTTCTCCAATCTCAGAGCTGGTATCTGCTGCAACAGATTGGCACTAGAAGAAGGGTCTCTGGGCCAACTTTTAGGAAAAAAGTGAGAAAAGCTTTTAACGATGCTACCCAAGAAAGTTACATTGAAAAATACTAGGGCCTGCTCGAATAGCAAAGCACTCACACTTACTTTGCCACTGGCTCAGCTGCCGATATGGCCACTCCCACCTTCCACGGGAGTAGATTTGGATCAATTCAATGATTTAGTCCATCTAGTTTGCGATCTAGAAAATACCATCAAGGAAATACAGCAGAATGCCACTATCTCGCAAGGAGCACCTCCTGCTCCTCTATCATAGCAGTCGCAACCACAACCACTTGCTTCTCTTCAATAGGAGCATCTGCCTCCTGCTACATCTCATGCACCGCCTCCAGAACCAGAACTAGAGAGGTGGACAAGGCAAAGCTACCCGTGGAGTCTAGTTTGAGAATGGAAGCGATTGCCAACTTCCCACTTCGAAAGGGACTCGACTCTTAAGAGGTCACCGCCATGCCAATCAGTGGTCGATGATGCCAAAGACATCGAGATTAAGTGACATTTATATGAAATGAACTAGCAGATTGAGGCACTATACAATCAGGCCTCGACCCAAGGTGAAAGGCTCGGCCTCAATATCAACCCGCCTTTCACACCTAGGATTATGCAGGAAGTCATCCTTATTAATTTTAAGGTTCCGCAACTAGAGCTCTACGACAGGTCGGGGGACCCTTTGGACCATTTGGAGAGTTTCCAAACTCTCATGTTGCTCTACCAGGCTTCTAATACTATTCTTTGCCGAGCATTTCTCTCGACCCTCAAGGAACAATAAGATGCTAGTACTCCAACCTGATTACTTGAATTAAGTTAGCTGTTTATCTCCCATTTCACAGTAGTCGAAGACATCGCTAAGAGTTAGATTACTTGATGACAATTCGACAAAAGGATAGAGATTCCCTCTGCTCATACTTCAATTGCTTTAATGCAGCCACCCTAGAAGTGCAGGATCTGGGTCAGTCCGTAGCCATGATGGCTCTAAAAAGTGGACTACAAAGAATGCCTTCCTCTTCTCATTAAAGAAGAAAAGTTCAAAAAACTTTGTTGAGATGCTGGCTCGAGCAGAGAAGTACACCAATGTGGAGTAGAGCTATGATGCACATCTAGCTCCCACCGAGGCAAAAGCTGAGTAGAAGACAGGGAACTCCAAGTCAGCCCCCACCCGTCAAGCTAGCTGAAGAAACCGACAAAGATCTCATAGCCCTCCATCTCATCAACGATTTGGATTTCCATAAAGGAACTAGCAGAACTAGTCCCCATCTCGGAGGCATGAACCTTCCCCTGTGAGGTGTTATGCTAATTACACATCCCTGAATGCACCTCAGGGGCACATACTAATGATGGTTCGAGAGTAATTCCTACCGGTCGAAAAGGATACGACCCTGATAGGAATGTTGCGACATGCAGAAATATTATCATTACCATTGTAACCAAGGGCATGATATAGAGGAGTGCATCTAGCTGCAAGATGAAATCAAGTGCTTCATCCAGGACAAAGGGCTCACACATTTTGTCTGTAGGAGGACTTCACTACGATGACCACCTCCAAGACTTTAGTAGCAACCACCACGCCCTCCATCGCAACCATGCCAATCTTCAACAGCCTCCCTAATAGGATAAAGAGGGGGGTCTACCTAAATTGAATGTGAACATGATCCATGTGTTCATACTTAAGGAGGCTAGCTAGGAGTCATCCAAGCTATCCAAAGTGATGAAAAGGAGGAAGATCAAGGAATCCATCAACTTCACCGAGGAGAATGCAGCATGCATCTAATTTCTCCATGCAAATGCAACAGTAGTATCATTGAGCATTAATAACCACGATATATATCATGTATTAGTTGATGGTCAAAGTATAGTTAATGTTTTATATTTTTTTACCTTTTCTCGGATGAATCTTTCAATGAATCTCTTGAGCCTCATACTCTTCATCACTTACTTCATTTCGAGGGGATGCTAAAGTAGTTGGAAGCGCAAAGGCGACAATCAAGCCACTCCTTTTAGCCACCAAGGATCGTGAAGAGGTGGGATGCACGTAGACTGGGGGAGAGTTTGGTGCTCTGTCATGAGTGCCTTCGAGGAGCCGGTGAAAGGGGAGAACTCCTACTCCTAAGGCCATTGTCTTGATGGGGTTCATGGTCATCATGTCACTTCCTCTTGCAAAAATGATTGCATTCCTACTCCCGCCATGCTCCTCAATGTTCTAGACCCCTAGCGCCTCCATGCTCCGACCTCTCCACATCCTTACCCATGCCTACAATGAAAGCAATCTGAGGTCAGTACAATCTTATTAAATCAAGCGCATCAGAGCAGGAGTTCATATCCATGCATACCTCGAGGGATGACTGGGCTAATTCTGATATTGTATAATGTCTGTTCTAAAAGGAACTCCATTATGCCCTACACCTGAAAGCTGCACAAAGTATCGAATTCTTATCTCTGGTGCTGGTCCAGACCGGGTGCCCAAAGATTTAATTTTCGGGGTTCACCCTAGTCGGTGAAGCCCCAAGCCTTGTCGGATGTTTTAAAGACAAAAAGAAATCACTCTTTCCAATGGTGGATGGTAGTTGGGTCCTCAAAATCAATTGATGAACACCTTTTCGGGGTGCAATAAACCACCATACGGCAGGTTCGAGATGCCTCTTAAAAGAATAAAAGGAGTGAAAGAGAGAAATGTTGGGCATCACCCTGCAAGAAAGCAAATCTCGATGAGCCCACTGATGTGCTGCCATGAATTCAAAGAAAATGTACAAAGTGACATATCAAAAAACCTAAACAAAGTTATGGAGAAGGGGTGGAGGGGAAACCTTAGCCCAGCTTTAAAGCTCTCCTCATAGAAGCACAAACAGCCCAGCTGTGGCCCGCAGGCTCGATCCTGTGCCCTTGGAACCTCCAATTAGAACCCCAGAAGGATTGGGAACTTACTATGGAGTTTTGCCAGTCCATCTTCGTAATCTCCTACTGGATACTTGATGGGCCAAAATCACCCTCCTCTGGTTCCTCCGAGTTGATCACAGCTAAGGCCCGAGGCTCCTTGGAGGTACTTATTTCGAGAAATAACAAAGTTAAAGATAACAAGAAGTTGTAGGAATAGGAGAAAACCAGAGAAACTAGAGATGCAAAGCTTGTAGCAGAAGGATGATAGAAAAGCCCTAGGGGGCCAGCACGGACCTCACAAAAGAGGTTTAAAAAGAACCAAAATCATCTCGAACTTTCAATGCATCTCCTTTTAGGATAATCAATGCACAAATGGTGAAAAGGCAAAGTTCGATAGGCGGCGGCTAAAAATAGATACATGGCATGCTGTCATCGGGTGCAGACTTCATGATAGATCTGATAATTTCTTACAATAGCAGGTAGATTACATCCCTCACAGGGTCCAAGGCAACACCATCTTTAATTTTGTGGGCATGATTCAAATACCAAGAAGCAACATCTTGTCCCAAACATTAGTGTGATGATCCTCGAATTGGCCCCTAGCTCAGAAATAGTCTGAATCCTAGCCCGGTTCAACTGTCCCACCTTCTGCCAGTGCATTAAAAGGTCAAACTACGAGGTAAAGCGATCCCTCTAAAGCACAGCTTAGCGAAGCCACATCCTTGGAGCTCGAAGTCAAAATCCAATACACTTGAACCCCAGATCACAACCTAAAAGGACCACTCTAGCGATATACCTCTCTCAAGATTCCTGAGCCCCACACTGGGATTAGTTACACCTCGAGTTGTGATGCAAAACAGCCCGTGTTAAAGTTTCGAGTTGAGCCTCAAGAGGCAGAACCTACCTCATCAAGAGCATCGTCCATTCCTGAATAACCTCTCTATAGAATCTAATATTAGATCCAAAGTTGGTACCTTAGTAGGATATTATCAACTCCTAGTCCACTATTCAATGGTGTAGGGCTAGAAAAATATTGCAACCTAGCAGGGATTTGACATAAACATGACAGAGAGATCATCCATACACTACAGCCAAGTTTGAGATTCGAATAACATACCAAAAGATATAATGCAATCTTAGAAATTTTGCAAAATTCCTGTTTGTAATAAGTTCAAGATATACTTACAAAGGCAAGGTAGATACATCATGAAAAAGAAGAGTATATCATCAAAGGAGAAATGAGTTGACAATGGAGGTGTTCACTAGGGTAGTGATGTCATTTCCTCTCTGAGCTGCACTTCAAGGTCCATCTGAGTGGCCTAGTTGACATTGAAGAGGGGAGGCAGCAGATCAAGGTCCTTTGTACATATCTAGACATGGTTGTTCATCTCAGCCCGTAGACTATCATTCGAAGGATCGACCTTGGGAAGTTCAATGCTTAGGGAAAAAAGATAGGCCCTGATCTTGGACTTGTATCATTCGAAGCCTGCAAGAAAGCTCTTTTGACAAGTCTCAGAAATGGTATTAGTCCCAGCCTTCTCTAACCTTTTTGCCCTTTTTCTCATAGAGTCAGTCAACACCTCCTGATCGGCAAGCCCATAGTGAAGGGATGACCTTTTCTCCCCTTCACTCTTCAATACCTCCTCCACCTGCTTGGCCTTCAAGTCGAACAAGTGAAGCTGGCGACGAAGCTTAGATATCTCCAAGGCTGCTCGAGCTTCCATCACAATTGAATCAATTGTGCTAGGGGAGACCTCCACTTGGGAGCCCGAGGTCAAGGGGACCCCCACAGGGTTTGCAATTTGTCCCTTCCTCCTCTTCTCCTCCAACTCTGCCCTCAATTGCTTTATTTCCTCCAGGGCATCAAAGTGCCCCCTCTCAGCCTCAATGGACCGCTCTTCGAGTGCCCTAATGGCTTCATCTCGAAGGTTGACCTTCTCCCGGGCCTCCATGAGGGTGTCCTCACAACCGTCGACTTTTCTCAGTAGGTCGATGTTGGCCCTATTTCTTTGTTCCAGCTCATACTCTAGCTAGTCTATCTTGAAGCCAAGCTCGCGAAGTGGGCCAAATAATGACCCAATTGCATAAATATCAAGTGGAGTGCTGGCCAAAGCCCAAATCAAAAGATACATTATCAAGAACAATAGAAAGAAAAACAAGAATCACTTACCAACACGTATGCCTCGAAGGCATCAAAAGCCTAAAGCATTTGCCCCATTTCTCGCCCTTTCATGGATGGAAGAAAGGCTATCATCCTCTCGACGACCCCATCGAATCCTGCCAGGGCTATTGGGATTTCTTCCCTTCGAACTGTGGGAAGCTTGAAGGGTTGCCCTTCCACTTCCAAAGCCCTGACTAAGACTCCAGCCTCCCTCGCTCCAAGTGTTCACGGAGCGACATCTCTCATATCCAAAGCCTCGATTTGGGCTCCAGCTTCCTTCACTGTGAGTGTGTGCGAAACGGGATCTCCTACTTTCGGAGCCTCAAGTTTGGCTCTAGCTTTCTCTGCTCGAAATGCATGCGGCTCACCTACTAGCAGACCAAATGTTGTGACAATCAACCAACCTTGCTAGTCTACCATTGGTAAACTCATCGCAGTGACCCCTTTGCATGTAGACTAGAGGCGATACATCATCCTTGCTTGGCTCACCCATTGGCAAAAAGTTGCATCGCCAACCTTTACTGGAGCACTTGCAGGCGGCACGATCACTTCCACCACAAAAACTTCATCTGGTAGTGTAGAAACCTCCATGACCTCCATGGAAACTACTGTAGACCTCCTACCTTCACTACTTGGCAACAAAATGGCCATGAAGGCAAGCATTGCGACGTCCTCCTCTATCAAAGTTGGTGATGTGAACATAACAGCGGAAGATTAGGCCAGCACCGGGGGTGGCACTATCGAAGTAGTGGTTGTTGGTGCAGACATTTTTGTCTAGTTCCTTCAAAGTACCCTTTGCAATGCTGCAAAACTCTCAAGATTTATTTTGCCATAAAAAGAGCAAAAGAAGGAATTGCACTAAAGAAATTTTTGGATAAATCCTAAAGAAGGAGAGGAGATGGGTTTAAATAGAAAAATGAAGACAAAGGAATGCTTTGATTACGATGAAATTCTCAAATTACTCTTCTCTAATAGTAAAGGAATGCGGTGCCTCGATTCCTACAACGGGTGGCCGTTGGCACCATCAATATTAAACAAGATTGATTTACCTTGTACCACTTCCAAAACTTTTGATATTCGAGGTATTTTTATGGTCTTACTCCACAATTTAACCCATTCCGGCTTACATTAGGGAGCAGGGGGCATGTATTACGGGATACCTTGGATATCTTAGATTATGCCTTGGAGGAAGAAGTATGTACTTCGTATACTTCGAATATGGATCTCATGGACTTAGAGTCCTACCCCAATAAAGATTTTCACACTTGCCGACCTTTACGCCTAGCTATCAGATCGATTAACCTTCTCTTGAGATGCTCCTGCCATCATAGGCCTAAGCCCTGGGTCCTTGATCCACCTAAGAACCCACTGGATATCCTAGGCAAGGCATCGAGGTATGTCGTGAAGGGCTCCCTCTAAGCTCGAGGTATTGAGATGCATACTACTCCCTACATGCTCAACTTTAAAAGTTTTTGAATGGCCTACTGCCCAAATCATGGGAATAACTATCAGTATCAATGACATTATCAGAAAATGTATCCCCCCTCGCCATCCTTGAGAGCGAATTGCGACGATAATCCTACAACGATACAATCATGACCTGATATTCTCGAGGTCACCCATTTTGCTCAGCTTTCTCCTAGAAATATCCAAGACTCCAAGAATCTTGGATAAGCAATCTTTTTTTATTCTCACTATTTTCCTTCTATTCCAAATCACTGACTTGAGCATCGAAGTATTGACATTGAAACCCCTCCTGGCTATCGACCTTTTTTGCAAGTCACTTTAGATGCGATCTCAGGTAGTTAACTTCTTCTCTGATCTCAGAGTCGGTAGATACCGCAACACTCATGATATCTAAATAAGATAATACTTGTTCTATTCCCATTTTAAACTTTAATTTTTTTTAACCAAATATGTCCTAAAATTTTCAAATCTATTCTATGCTATCTTTTATATATATATATAAATTATTCAACCTACTCGAGGAGCACACCTCGTCTACAAGGCTACAATCTTCAAAGCCCAATAGGATTTAGCATGTTTATCTTATCCCCAACGATCATTAAAGTCATTTAATCGCTTAATATATTTTAGGGACACTGTGGAATAATTATGCTGACCTCCAGCGAGACAGAGCAGAGCCACTACTTGTGAATTTAGAACGCAAAACCCCTTTATTTCTTGACCTTTTGTATAAAAAATGCATAACATGTTCCAGTTGGAAATGATTTGGCAACGGACGAGTGGAGGCACTGCTGTGACTACAAGTCAACCATCCAGAAATACTAATCAAATTAACAATTAAATTAAAAATAAATTTTAATTATTGGTGTGGAGTCCCTGGATCGGCCGGTCGGAGCCGCTACATCACAGGACCGCTCCCTGGTTCACCTGCAAAACAGGTCACTTGCCGGAGTTGTTCTGGAAGAGGATACTCCGATGTCTAAGTTAGTGACGGATTCCAGCCACAGAATGGAGAAGGTGTGGAGAGAGTGGGAGAGAAAAAGCTCTTGGAGATTGTAAGTGTATGTGAGCGAGGATGTTCGCGTACCTCCCGAGCAATCCTTCTTACCCTTCTTTAAAGAATGCCTCCAGCCCGCGTCCCGCTCTTTTTCCGGTGATCATGGGGAGCTAATCTCTTCCATGATTGGTGATCGTGGATTGTCATTGAGCGGTTCCGGCCAGATTGGAGGCGTGGCTGCAGGAATTGCATGCTATGATCATGGCATGATGAGTGTCGATTATAACCATTAGTTACAGTTGCCTTTCTGGAACAGATTGTGATCCAGGCTTCGGATTTTTCCTTTCGTGGGCCGAAGACTTGATATTTTTTCGATGTTGGAGATCATGTCTACGGCGGGAATCGAAGTTCGTGCCTTCGGAAGTCGATGAGTAGTTCAGACTTCGGCCGGGGCCGAAGTCAATACCCGAAGGTCCGGCCATCGGATGCTGTAGTCCGGTATGAAACCTTGGGTTGCCTGTAGTTGGCCTGTCCCTTACTTGGTCCGAAGTCCGTAGTCTAGAGAAACGGGCTTCGACCAGTCGAACCGGAGTTTGGCTTATAGTTGAACTAGGATATCCCAACAGTTGCCCCCCTACTCTCAGTTTTTGAAGCGGAGATTTGCCTCGAGAAGTGAGAGTAGTAATGCCTTGTCATTTTCCTCTTGAGAGACGGTGCAGGGGATGATTACGGGATCCTTGATTGGACTACCCATCACGATCTGAGAATCAAATGGTGGACAGGTGTCACTCTTGGATTGAGGAAGAGAGAAAAAGTGGGTAGCCCTGGGGCCACCTTTTCTTTTCCCGTTGCACGGTGGTTGAGGCGATCTTTTGGTTGGGATTTGGATGGTTATGGTAGCTGTCCTTCATCCGTTGGATGAAGGGTAGACCTTATCCAGGCGGTCAGTTGCAGGTGGGTTACCTCCCAGGATAACCGTGAGTCAATTTAACCCCGACGGGGCTCTAGAGGCCCCTACTTTTCTTTTGGGGAAGGGCGAAGGTCCGGCCAAGGAAGCTTCTTCAACCTCGTCTCATTCTGTTCCCAAGTTGTTCTGGACTACCCGTCTATTCTTCAGGTAGAATATTCTTTCTGTTCCTTTGCTTCACTCCTTTATCATGGAAGAGACTGTGGAGAGTCAAGAAAAACAGGTTGGGCCCTCAGGGGCCAGAGACATAGTAGGCTCGGAGTTGGCTCCCAGCTCAGTCTCTCAGGATAAGGCGGCCCTTCTTTGGGAACGCTACCACATCCCTAAGGAGTTTTCCTTCGTCCTCCCCGCGTCCGAGGAGCGGGTGAACGAACCTCCCCCCGGGTGTATAGCCGTATACAAAGATCATCTGAAAGCTGGTCTTCAGTTTCCTTGCACCCTTTCTTCGTCAAGATCTTCAGCTTGTACCAAGTGGTGCCAGCGCAGTTGACCCCGAACAGCATCAGGAACATCTGTGGGTTCCTAGTTATGTGCAGCATCGCGAACATAGTACCTAGGACCAATCTGTTCACGACCATTTTCGTCCTCAAGAGGGATTTTCACATCAACGGATGGTGGGTGATTCACCCTAGATCATGTCATAGGGTTATCAAGGATATGCCCAGCGCCATCCACGGGTGGAAACCCATTTTTGTATTTGCGTTGTCTCTCAATCCATGGGGCTTCGATATGGTGTGGAAGAAACCCCGCCTGACCGTCAATGACGGGAAGAAGGTCTTGGTGGCTGACCAATCGGATTACGACCTCTTGGTCAACTCTGAAGTTACTCCCATTCGGGAATTATTGGAGAAGAGAAATTTTCACTGGGTGGGAATTAGCGGATTCCCCTCATTAGGTATAGCAATAGGAATTACTGCCCCTCTTTCTAGGATTTATTGTAGCCTAATCAATTGAAGTAAAATCTTTTGCTTACAGGTGGCGGGATAAGGCCCGGCTTGAGCTGGCTCCGGCAGACTTCGGAAAAGAGGGTGGCACAAACCCCTCCTACCAGGTCCACGGTGCGGAAGAAAGTTCGGAGGGATGGTCCCTAAGGGGATCAAAGTACTTCGTCTTCCCGGGGGACCTCGGGGGAAGATGTAATAACCGCGGAAGGGGCTTCGTCAAGACCCCATTCAGTCGAAGCTCCACCGGCGGCTGTCTCCCCAATGCGTACAACGGGGAGCCCGCCTCAGGGGGCGGAAGTGCCGCCGTTTTGCCCCCTGCTACCAATAGGGGTGATGCGCGGCAAGCCGAAAGAGAGTTCGCATACAGGGCTTCCTCAGCCGGAGTCCGTTCGACGAACTCTTCGAAGTTTTTGCCTACGGGGGGACCGCTGGTCCTGGCCGCAGCTAGGCAGGCGCTGAAGGGTACGCTTCCGCCTCACCACTTGGCTATTTTTCAGAACCAGAGCCTTCCTAGGGTGTCCGATTCTGCCTTCTCCGCTCTGCAACAAGTATGATCCTGCCACTTCTCTTTGTCTTGAGGATTGTTCAATTCATGACTCTTCTCTTTGGATGTAGCTGGTTTACGACCTCACCTTCATGGAGGAGGCCTGGAGAACGTAGATGGCCTCATCCACGACCTCAAGGAAGAGCTCCAGACTGTTAGGGCTGCCAAGGAAGTAGCCGAGGAGCTGAAGCAATCCATGGAGGATCGTCTTGCCCGGACAATTGATGAAGTTCACGATCTAAAGGGCGAACTGAGATGTGCTCATGTAACAATGACAGGGCAAGAGGCAGGGTGGAGGAGGAGCAGGAAGCAAGTCGAATCCCTGAAGTAGGCTGCCAAGGAGGATCAGGAGAAAATAGGGAGCCTGACCAAGATGGCGAAGGAGGCTTCCAGGAGGGCCGAAGAAGCGATCCTGGAGTCCGAAGCTAGTAAGAGGAAGTCCGCGTCTTTGAAAAAGCAAGTTGATGATGCCGTGGCGAACTTCAAGATGTCTCCGCAATTCTTTTTGAACACCTTATTGATGAGTAAGAGGCAGTTGCTTTTTGAACACCTTATTGATGAGTCTCTGAAATGTTGCTCTAGCTGCTATAGCGTTCTTGAGGCCAAACGGCATCATCTTATAGCAGTAGGGGTCCTTATCAGTAATGAATGCTGTCTTCTCCTCATCTCGTGGATCCATTCTAATTTGATTGTAGCCGGAGAAGGTGTCCATGAAGCTCAGCAACTGGTGGCCAGCAGTCGCGTCGACCAGTTGATCAATCTTTGGGAGAGGGAAGCTATTTTTTGGGCAAGCTTTGTGAGGTCTGTATAGTCGATGCAAATCCTCCACTTGCCATTAGCTTTCTTCACCATCACCACATTGGCCAACCACTTAGGGTAGCGGGCCTCTCTGATGAACCCTGCTTTGAGGAGCTTGCAAACCTCTTCGTCTACAGCTTGCTGTCTTTCGGGGGCGAAGCTCCTCTTCTTCTGCCGCATCGGCTTGTACCCAGGTGATGCGGGACGAAGTATCGATGTAACATGGTTATTTAGAAAACAGGGAAATAACTAAACAAACTAGGACCGTGGGAGGGCTAAGAAGCCTCCCGGACTAGGGCATACTGACACTAAAATCCTAAGACAGCTGATCTCTTTTGTTTTCAATTTTCTGGGTGGATGTGGCGAAGGAAGGATGAAGATGGGGGACCGGGAAGTGGAACTCATGGCCCTGAGACTCACTCTAGCAGGGAACGCACACAGAAAGTCAGGGGTCAAAGCCTAAAGCTACCCTCCCGAGGGATCACAACACCAACTACCCTGAGCATAAAGCTACCCCCCCGAAGGGGTCACAGCACCAGCTACCCTGAGCTCCCATCGAACCCATAATGCACACAGCAGGGCTCTCACATAATGCGCTAGGATGACTCTCGAAGGACACGAGGAGATAAAGAAGACGAGATAGGGGATAACTAGGGTGCTCATCGAATCCATAACGTACACAGCAGGGAACATCTCACACCCCTCATCGAACCCATAATGCACACAGCAGGGAACGAAGAAAAACGGCCTCAGCCCAGAACCAGAACTGGAACCAACCCAAAAATCTATATCAACTCTCTCTGATTATTACAGGGGGAGAGGGGGCCTTTATATAGAAAAACCAAAACCCTCAGTTTCTTAGCCTCTAAAAAACTAAAAAGAAAAATAAATTACATCAAAATTCATGTTGCATCAAAAATAGTGCTGATATGCTCTGAAGAGCGTGTTGGCTTGATAATCTGCTCCAGAAAGCATGCTGCTCTGAAATATGAATCGCTCTGAAATCCGTGCAAACACAAACTCACAGTCGTGGAAGGGAAGAACGGTCTCCAGCGGAACACCAGTGGGTGGCGGACGGGCCGGCGGACGACTGGCGATGGCTGCGGGCGAGGTGGCGCAATAATGGCACGGCATGCCCTAGGGCGTGCCGTTTGGTCTCCCACGGCCGTGGGAGACCTTAGGGCACCGGCATGGCCGGTGGACGGTGGGACTGCCGGGGATGGCCGGACGGCGGAATGGTGGCTGGCGGATGTGCGGGCGGCGGCGGCAACGACGGCGGCGGTGCGGGGGCGCACGTGGGCGGACGGACGCCTCCCGCGTTCGTTCGTCTTCCCACGGGCATGGACGGTGGCGGACCCCACCGGCCGCTGGCGAGGGCCAACGCGCGGCAGGGTGGCGGGCAGCGGGCCGGCGGCGGCAGCGGCGGCGACGGTGGCCATGGGCCGTGGCGAGCGGACGCCTCCGCATCCGTTCGTCTTCCCACGGGCGTGGGGTGGCGGCTTCTTCGGCGAGTGTGGGGGCCGGCGAGCACCGACGGCGGTTCGACGGTGGCGGTCGGGGGTCGGGCGGCCCGGATCTAGGACCGGCGGGGTGGAGGCTAGGATTTTGAAATTCGTTTTAAAACCACGGGAGAAAGACAGTGAAGATGGAATAAAACTAGGATAACTCGGGGATAAACCAAGAACAAAACCAGAATAGCGGGATAGTCGGAATAGCGGGAATAGAAAAATAAAAAAATTCTGAGAAAATAAGAAAAAATAAAAAAATACTCGGACCTGCCTTGGATCCCCATCATTCTCCTCGACCGCGAAAAACTCGACTCCGTCGAGTTCGAAAGATGGAGCACACCCTAATCCACAACTCGCTCTGATACCAAATTGATGCGGGACGAAAATTGATGTAACCTGGTTATTTGGAAAATAGGGAAACAACTAAACAAACTAGGACCGTGGGAGGGCTAAGAAGCCTCCCGGGACTAGGGCATACTGACACTAAAATCCTAAGATAGCTGATCTCTTTTGTTTTCAATTTTCTGGATGGATGTGGCGAAGGAAGGATGAAGATGGGGGACCGGGAAGTGGAACTCACGGCCCTGAGACTCACTCTAGCGGGGAACTCACATAGAAAGTCAGGGGTCAAAGCCTAAAGCTACCCTCCCGAGGGATCACAGCACCAGCTACCCTGAGCACAAAGCTACCCTCCCGAAGGGGTCACAGCACCAGCTACCCTGAGCTCCCATCGAACCCATAATGCACACAGCAGGGCTCTCACATAGATGCGCTAGGATGACTCTCGAAGGACACGAGGAGATAAAGAAGACGAGATAGGGGATAACTAGGTGCTCATCGAACCCATAATGCACACAGCAAGGAACGCCTTACACCCCTCATCGAACCCATAATGCACACAGCAGGGAACGAAGAAAAACAACCTCAGCCCAAACCAGAACCGGAACCAACCCAAAAATCTATATCAACTCTCTCTGATTATTACAGGGGAGAGGGGGCCTTTATATAGAAAAACCAAAACCCTCAGTTTCTTAGCCTCTAAGAAAACTAAAAAAGAAAATAAATTATATCAAAATTCGTGTTGCATCAAAATAGTGCTGATATGCTCTGAAAAGTGTGTTGGCTTGATAATCTACTCTAGAAAGCATGTTGCTTTGAAATATGGGCTGCTCTGAAATTCGTGCAACTCCATCTCACGACCATGCGGAGGACCGATCTCCCGACGGAGCATAAAGCTGGCGACCGGGAAGCAAGCAGCGGACGGGCCAGCGGTGGTGAGCGGCGGACGGCCAGCGACGGTCGCAGGCGAGGCAGCACATGGCTGGCACGGCACGCCCAGCATGCCGTTTGGTCTCCCACGGCCGTGGGAGACCTCCCGGTGCCGGGAATGGCCGGTGGACGGCGGGGGAGGCCAGGGACGGCGGGACGGTGTCCGGCGGATAGGCGGGCGGCGGCGTCAGGTGGTGGGCGGCGGCGCCACATGGCCGCACGCGGGCGGACGGACGCCTCCCGCGTTCGTTCGTCTTCCCCGGCGTGGGCGGCGGTGGATCCCACCGGCGGCCGGGCGAGGGCAGGCGGGCTGCGAGAACGGCGGTTGGCAACGGGCTGGCGACCGCGGCAGCATCGACCGTGGGCCATGGCGGGCGGACGCCTCCGCGTCCGTTCGGCTTCCCACGGGCGTGGGCGGCGGCGGCTTCTCCGCGAGGGCGAGGGCCGGCGAGCTTCGGCGTTCTAGCTGGGGCGCCGGAGGGCGGGCGGCCCGGATCTGGGGCCGAACGGGTGGTGGGCTAGGGTTCGAACTTTTAAAAAATTCACGGGAGAAAGGTTGCAGGAGATAGAATAAAGCTGGGATAACTCGGGTATAAACCGAGAACAAAACCAGAATAGCGGGGATTGGTGGAATAGCGGGATAGGAAAAATAAAAAAATTCTGAAAAAAATAAGAAAAATAGAAAAATACCCGGACCTGCCTTGGATCCCCATCAGTACATTACGTCCAAAGCTCCTTCAATCATCATATGGGCCTTGAAGCTGCCCAAATGATCGAGGGGGTCGGTGGTGCCTTCGTAGGGCTCCATCTGGGGAACCCTGAAGTGCCGAGGAGTGACCTCGGCCATGATGCGGTCAGTATAGCATGGGCGTAGATCACCCACAATCAGGTCATCGGGATCCTTAAGATCCCGCATCCTGTGCTCTCGCGCCTTCACCATCTTTGATTCGATGGCTCTGAACCTCCCATCATAATCAGGAGTCTGCTTCGGTGGTCTCTCCACAGAAGTGGAGTCTCCGGAGGAGGGTGAGGGAGTTTGCCTAGGCCTCTTTTCTTTGTGCGGGGAATCGGCGGACCTGAGCAACCTCGAAGTTCGGCCTTCAGGAGAGGGCCGAGAACGGGGGAGGGATGCGCAGAATCCTCCCGTGGAGCTCTCCTTCTTCGGGATCAAGATCTATGCCTAGAAACAGCCGGTGGGTTTGCCACCGGAAAGGCTCTGTCTTGGAACTCTTGAACCATGGCCATCAGATTGGTGACTTGGTTCATAAGAGCTTCAAACTGCTGTGCTCCCACAACAACCATGGGAGGTGGAGCGTCGTTCTCCTCCTGAGGTGCACCCCCCTGAGACGGAGCATGACTCCGGCTTGTAGAAGCGATTAGGGCTTTTCCTCTTGCCGTCAAAGAACTCTTTTCTTCCCCTTGTCTGGGAGAGAGCTTAAAAAATGTTAATGCGCCCCCCTTCCCCTACCTGGCGTGCCAATCTGTTGGCGTGGAGTCCCTGGATCAACCGGTCAGAGCCTCTGCGTCGCAGGACCGCTCCCTGGTTCACCTGCAAAACAGGTCCCTTGCCGGAGTTATTCTAGTGGAGGACACTCCGATGCCTAAGTCAGTGGCGGATTCCAGCCACAGAATGGAAAAGGTGTGGAGAGAGTTGGAGAGAAAAAGCTCTTGGAGATTGTAAGCGTATGTGAGCGAGGATGTTCGCGTACCTCCCGAGCAATCCTTCTTACCCTTATTTAAAGAATGCCTCCGGCCCGCATCCCGCTCTTTTTCCGGTGATCATGGGGAGCTAATCTCTCTCATGATTGGCGATCGTGGGTTATCATTGAGCTGTTCCGGCCAGATCGGAGGCGTGGCTGCAGGAATTGCGCGCCATGATCATGGCATGATGAGTGTCGATTGTAACCGTTGGTTACAGTTGCCTTTCTGGAACAGATTGTGATCCAGGCTTCGGATTTCCTCTTTCGTGGGCCGAAGACTTGAATTTTCCCGAGGCCGGAGATCGTGTCTACGGCGGGAACCGAAGTTCATGCCTTTGGAAGTCGATGAGTAGTTCGGACTTCGACCAGGATCGAAGTCAATACCCGAGGTCCGACCACCGGATGCTGTAGTCCGGTATGAAGCCTTGGGTTGCCTGTAATTGGCCTGTTCCTTGCTTGGTCCGAAGTCCGTAGTCCGGAGAAACGGGCTTTGACCAGTCGAACCGGAGTTTGGCTTATAGTTGAACCGGGATATCCCAACATTAATTAAATAATTTTAATTAAGTAATCTTGGTTAAGTAATTTTAGTTGAGTATGAGTATTTATGATCGGGTATGAAGATATATGACCAAGCAATCATGAATAAACACGTGTGATCGAGAAATCATAGACAAGTATATGGCCAAGCAATCTTGGTTGAATATCTTTTAACAAGTACCTATAGCCAAGTAATCATAGACGAGCATATGTAGCCAAGTAACCATAAAGAAGTAATCAAAGCTGAATAACTTTGACCGATTAATTATAATAAAGCAATCTAAGTCGAGCAGAGAAAGATACAAAAAATTATAACTATCCCATAAGAGATCATGATAGACAGGATTAGTACAACCAATCTAATAAAAAAATATTAATAAAATATTTATAGAAGATAAAATTTTAATATTTAATAAAAAATTATTATATATTAAAAAAAAAAATCAACTTTTAGATGACATCTGATTTAATACTCTCTCGTTATGACCTTTAGCTCCAATTATTATTATCCAAGTTTTTCAACCGATTTGGATGGATCCCTCGTTAGTAACCAATCCAAGAAAATTGCCCTTGCAGGTCTTCGTCCAAAAAATTGTCAGAGATCTTATCTTATCGAAGAAGATAGTGAGGATGTATTGTGGTCGGATCAGGGTAGGATCTCGTCTTGTCATACTGTTCCTGTTTTATGGTCGGATTGGTGTGTAGCTCTTATATAGTTTAGGAATTTTTTTTTTTTGACTTTCCAAATTATATTCACTCTTATTCTTTTAATTAAATATATTAAAAAAAAAAAAAAAAAAAAAAAAAAAAAAAAAAAAAAAAAAAAAAAAGAAGAAAAGAAGAGACGACGGTGAAGGCAGCGGGGGCGTCTGGTACGGATTAAGTTCAAGGACGGGTGGTAGCATGTAACACCGAGTCTTCAGCCGTCGTGGGTCCGGAACCCTCTGCCGTGCGCTCCAAGTGCAAAATATTTATTCGCCGTGCTGCAAGAATTTTTAGCAGCCCGAATATTTCTTGCAGTGCCTTCCCTCGGTAGCCTCCAAAATTGCTGCTCAAAATATTTTTAACTTCTGGATGATGCAACACTTCAACAATGGCTGATAATTCTTAGATTGGTTGGCACTCACATTCAAAGAATATAATCTTAAAAAAATCCAAATCTCAAATCCATGTGAAAAAGGTCACCTTCCTATGACAAAATTTTGGAACTTGAACCCAAAGATTATTTATTATAATAATAAAAATAAATTATATCATCCAAGTCGAGAACAATTGAAGTTAGAATGATATAGCTTTGAAAATAGAAGAAGTTGGAACTCCTTTATCACCATTGATGGGTAGTGTCAGAGGAGGCTGAAGCTGGAGCATTTGGTGAAGTTAGGAGGTCACATTAAACGGATCGCCATCGTTGGAGGTGCACCAATCACCATCCATCCACAACACATGCGAAGATATGATGACCGTCCGTTGGAGACCATTTAAGATTGCGCCGTGCCCAAGTTGCCTAGATTATTGTCGTTGCTTCAGAGTCCGGATGCTGCTAACAGCTCATCGATTTGGACGCGCCAACCAAAAAAGAATAGGGGTTTCGGTCGAGGTATGACTTCAAAGATCCCTCCATCGTAGAAGATGGATTAATTGGACGGCCTTTGATGAGAGATGGAACATCATAAAGAAAACAAATACCAGATGATGGACACGAGTAAACAAAAATAATCGAAAGAATGGTAGGTATGGGGTTGCTAGCATTATGCTAACACAATCATATACTCTTTGGCCAAAATAAAAATAAACAAGTCTTAGCCTCTTAGGCAGGTATTATCCAACACACGAGGCAAGATGGTGAAGCCGTTAAGAAAAGCCAACAAATTTAATATGAGAGTTCGTATTATAGACTACCGACAGCTTTATTGTTCGATTAGACTGGCTTAAATTAGGTTTACTAGAAAGTTTAAGATCAGAGGAATCACTGTCTAACATGAACGCTCACCTTCTTGAATGAAGGGCCTTGTTGGACGCTTAACAGGATATCGTAGGGCACATGATGTCTCCTAGGCTAAAGTTTTTTAAACTGCTATATATGTTCATTTTGATGGCCGTGATCATATCCATAACAATAATCATCCGATCTTATTTCAAATTATTAGGGATCGGCATTTTTTTTTAAAAAAAAATGATGGTCGGTATATTTGGGATTGAAAGCTTTATTCAACCCATCTCTTATCCTATTAGATAATAATCCACCATCCCATATGTAACATACCCGTAATCATTTGTCAAGATTTCCAATCTTGTACAACCATTGGATGAGGATTCAATATGCAATAAGACAGACTGATACATATATATTATCCTTGATAATTTGTTTTTTTTTGTAGTAATACATACCATTTGCTTGATGCTCGGGACCAATTAATAAGATTTTTAAAGACGAAACAAGATTTTTTGTATTTTTTTTTGATAAAAAAGTCAGCGGAACCGTTATTACATATATGAAGCACAAGTACAACATGGGATCCAAAAAAATGAACGGTGATACCTCATGATGGACATACCACAAGTTTAAAAAAGGTACCCATGTACGGTCAGAAATATTTCTGAGGCTCACGATCGCTGGTGTGAGTGAGAGGTCAAGGTCTTTCTCTTTGACCCTATTCTACTAGCTGATGTCTTAGTGGTGTCAATTTGACATACTCATCTTTAGATGAACAAAAACAGTAAAAATTTGAGCATCTTGAATTGAAGATTACCTGGAGAGACGGGGCCTACGGGATAACTACACCAGGATTTATCTCCCATCCCTTTTGTTCACAAAAAAAAAAAAAAACATAAATGTAGGTGTACTACAAAGATGAGATAAATGAACCGATATATTGTTGGAGCAAAACTGCTCCACGAAATGCCCGGGATCCTTCTTGATGCCGCCATGACGGAAAGGTAATGCACCATCAGGGAAGGGATGGGGCACGCCGTCCACTCCCATCACGGAGGCGTGCCCCCCCATGGGGTTGCACGTACGAGAGAGAACCAAAGAGATGAGAAGAGAGGCCAGGTTTTTGAAGGAAAAAATGGATAACGTCTTATTTTTCTCGACGTTCCAGTAGTTCTTTATTTACAAAACAAATATAACCCTAGGTCACAACCGACCTAGCCCTAAAAAACTTCCCCATCTGAGTCATATGAGAAACACTCAAACCTGAGCCCATGTACACTGATGTCTCACATGTTCTCTCTACTTTGGATCCTGACCCTGACCCAACATGACTTAGAACCCTGAAAACTTATAAACCAGCTCCCAAATCTATGACTCTACTTAAGACTTGGAGCACCACATTTGTCCCAACAATCTCCATCTTGGTGCTATAAGTCTTGACAAGCTCCGCGTGACCGTCTGCACCCTTCCGCTGTCTCCAGAGCTGACATCTTCCTGTCGAAGCCACCTCGCCTCCCTAGCTAGAACATCGACCCGTGCTCCACAGCTCCTTAGACTCGTTCTCCACCGTACTCCTGACCTCGAACTGATGTCTTCCTACTCTGTCCCTGTGACTGCAACACCAACCCATGCTTCCGCAGTATACTTAGACAGCTGTGCAAACCAAACGCCAATGTCAAACCTCTTCAGCTTCTAAGCTCCCTAGGAGGCCTTTGGGATGACTGCCTCCTGAGCTGAAAATCAATACAAGTTCCTTGAGACCAACCTGTACCTACTCCATAGCACCAACTTGAGACTCTGTTATAGGCTCCCTTCTGCTAAGTAGCTGCATCACTCACCCTGGACTTCCTGGAAAGATCCGTAATGATCCTGAACCGGCACTCGCTACACCTAGGCTCCACCTAACACGGTCTCCATAGAGCCACACCAATCTCTGCACACTCTGCTCCACCTGGCTAAGTGTACCCATGGTGCTCGTGCTAGGATCTGGGTAGGATCTGGGCAGTATCCCTGCACCTCCCGCTTTGAACTCATGCCAAAGCTCTCTCTCCAGCCATGAAGAGACTTCCAACCAGTGCTCCACCTAAAACCAAAGTCCACCTGATGCCACAGAAGTCCCATCGAGGTCAACCTCCCAACACTACATGGATGGGGTACCCTGCATCTCGATACACCATCGTTGCCTCCTTGGACCCTTCACTCACCACGAATCTCTTCAAGACTATTTCGGATACTCTGCATCCCCGCAGGAACCTCCGGAACCCAGGAGCTCATCCCAACTCCTCTAACCCAGCGACGAACCCAGCAACCATCTCCAGCGGCTGCTCCATCATGTCCCAGCCTGTCTCCCAGCTGCATGATGTCCCTAGCGCTTCCTGAGACCTATCCCCTCGATTTTCCTGAGCTGTCATCTCCATCAGCTCCAGTCTTCGTCCGTAGGCTAATACCGCGATACCGGGATACTCCAGACTGCTCAATACCTCCGACGCTCCCTAAGACTGTCCCCTATCTTTCTGAGCTACCTCTGGCACCGTCTCTGCTGATATACTATGGTCTTCCTGAGATATCCATCTCCCGAGACCCATCTCCAACCATACAGGATACCCAACCCACGTACAGCTCCATCACGATCAAGGTAGTTGGAGTATTACCGATCGCTCTCCTCCACAGTGACCAAGAGCCTGGTCCACTACCGATGGAGCTACCACTCATGCTCTGAAAGAACTTCGGTATGTATCACTCCACCTATGCTAAATCGCATATCACCCGACCTGCCATTACTCAGCATAGGACCCGTAGCTCTACACCACCGTCACGAGCTCCTGCAAACCGGATCCATCATCTTCGATGAGATCCACTCCACCTGCAGACCTCCATACTGGTCCCAATACCTTGAACCTTTGTTCGCCTGGGAAGCCGAAGATGGAACAATCTTGCTATACTGCCCGCAAGCACAGCCATTGCGCCACGATCTCCACATATCTTATGATCTGACTCCACTAGATCCATCCCAGCTCTACATGAAAAGCTTAAAAAATGGAATCCAACGATGCAGATGGGGCTCAAATCGGAATTCAATTGAGCCCAAAATCGTCGAAAAACAGTCATCACACATTTCAGAGCAAAGACACTTGAGATGCCGGTCCACCATGAACTGATCCAATGGTTCACGCATGTCATGGCCGGTCCACAACCGCCATTGCTGTCGTCCATGGCAGAGAACCGTGGACCACAGCTTCTCTCGGCCATCGCTGTTGCCCCTAGTTGCCGCTCCGCGCCGCCGCCGACTGTGCACCACCGTGCCTTGCTTCCGGTGGCAGCCCGCATGCATGTACATGCCTTCGGTTGCTGCCTACATGCATGGCCATGCCTAATCCACTCCGATCGAGACTGTGCATCTCCTCCGGCGTCTTCCCGCCACCGATCCTAGCCTCCGACGAACTGCCCACCGCCAAGCCTAGCACCGATCTGCTTCAATCGGCCATCTCCGCTTTCGCTGCGCCATACACCGTCCCACGATTGAGCTTGGCCACCTCTGTCGAGCCCGAGCTATGTGACGCCCCGCGCCGCCATGCAACCGGCGAGCAACCGGTGACGCCCCGTGCCACCGTCTTTCACCGGATCTTCCTCCACATCCGGATTAAACCGTGAGAAGACTTCATGGTCTTGCTCTCCTCACAGTGATCAAGCCCCCAAAGGGGCGATCACTTAACGGACCTTCTCTCTGTTTCCAGGGAGGGCAGCAGGCCCTCACCTCCAGATCTCAGAACCAGAGATATGCACCACCACCGCGAGTCCTCTTCCCTGTTTCTTTCACGCCATCGTATCAAGATCGGCTCTGATACCAATTATTGGAGCAAAACCGCTCCACGAAATGCCCAAGATCCTTCTTGATGCCGCCATGGCAGAAAGATAATGCACCATTAGGGAAGGGATGGGGCACGCCGTCCGCTCCCGTCACGGAGGCATGCCTCCCATGGGGTTGCACACACAATAGAGAACCAAAGAGATGAGAAGGAAGGCTAGGGTTTTGGAGGAGAAAAGGGATCACGTTTTATTTTTCCTGACGTTCCAGTTGTTCTTTATATACAAAACAGATATAACCTTAGGTCACAACCGACCTAACCCTAAAAAGCTCCCCTCCTTCGAGTCATATAAGAAAACATCCAAACCCGAGCACCCATGTCTCACATGTTCTCTCTACCCTGAATTAAGATCATGATCCAACATTTCTCAGAGCCCTGAAAACTTATAAACCAGTTTCCAAATCTGCGTGATTCCACTCAAGACTTGGAGCACTATATTTGCCCCTACATATATTTCAATAATACAAACTATGAAACTGTGATACAACTTCGATGTATTCTCCCATTGATAAAGCAGAATATCCATAGAATCAAACCTCCTAATGCGCATAACTCTAGGTCGAAGATGACACGTCTGAATTGTAGACTGAATTTTTTTTAGCAGAATGCATACGATCCTCTATAATGATTAAGATAGCCTGAAACATGAAAAGATTTTCATGAGGCAACATTATCTTGTTGAGACGTATCTGAAGCAATAGAATTGTCAATGCGCATATCCTCCAAACATTGCTGAACTTGATGATATAATGATTGCTAATTGTCCCATTATGATAAGTTCCAGAAGATAGAAACAGAGCTATAACTTATAAGTCCAAGAACGCCATAGATATAAAGATCTTGCCATTGATAAGAGATGCCAGCAGTGAGCATAAAGAAACATTTCCTGCAATTTTAAAATGCAATAGATCCAGAAAAATAAGATAAAGCATCATATTGCAACTATATCAAAGCTTGGTGAATGAGGTGGTGCCTTATATTCCCCGCATAATATGTAATATATTGTCCTTTGAGTTTTTATAGCAGCTCCCATCAATACTTATTGCCTTTGGAACGTTACGTAGGAGAAGAAAATAAGTATTGAGTGAGCAACCCTATAAAGAATTATAAGGGACTAGGGTTGGTAATTTTTATCGATCTGGTGGATATCTAACCCGATCCGATCCTAATGGGACGGGTAAAACCTGACCCATCTAAATTATAAACAGATATGGGTTATATAAAAAAACCCGACTCGGGTTTGAGTCAGGTATAGGTAGTAGTACATCCCGATCCAAATCCGATCCATTTTATATATAAAAAAAGTTATGTTTATAAAATATTTAAGTAAATTGGATATGTGGCGGATATACCCGACCCGACTCGTTTAGATTTTAAGTAAACTAGGTTTTATGAGACCGGGTATATCCAACCCGACTCGATTCAAATATGATTTTTTTTATACCCGACCTAACCCGATCGAGATGTGTATAGGGCGGGTATGGGACGGAGAATTTTTTAACGAGATGGGTATGGATTTTGGATAACCCGACCCAAACCTGACCTATTGCCATCCCTATAAGGGACCAGACTGTCGGTATGATCAACCTAGGGCACATAAGCAGACAACCAGGTACCCGTGTACAATACTTAAGATCGCAAGACAACAGAAGGTGATATAAAGTTTACAAGAGTATTAATCCAAACAATATATTTAGAGCGACCTAAAGACGGTTGGATGAGTGAGAAACTAGAGTCCTTTTCTGTTCTGATCAGTTGGTATCTTGGTGGTGTCGGGTTGACGTACTCATCTTTGGATGGAAAAAGGTAACGAAAATCTAGCATTTTGAATCGAATATTTCTTGATGGAGTGGGGGCATGCAGAATAGCTATGCCGGATTTATCCCTCCTATCCCTTTCCTGTATCAAAAAAAAAGAAAGAAAAAAAGACACGATGTAATAGATTACATAAGGATCCAAGGGAGAGGCTTTATCCATAGGCTGATTAAATAATCATGTAAATATTGTCAAAACCATCAAAAATGTTGGGATGCATAGACCTTGCAACTTTGAATACTTCGAGGAGACAAGATTTCAAATGGTTTATATTGCCTAAGATAGAGGGAGGAAAATACAGAGAATAATGAAGATGCTTTGAGATTTCAGTTAACATGGAGGTCAAGATTAAATATCAGCTAAAATAACAAAATAAAATTTTATTTATTTGATGATGATTTGTGATGTCTAGATTGGCTAAAAAACAAAAATTTGATATTTTAAGGTCTTTTATTTATATATCAAATGGATATAAAATAGGCAATTCTCCATATTGTGTTTCGATTTCATATATAGTTTAAAATATTCAAATAATTGAAATTTTATTATGTATATATTTTAATAAAATATTTAGATCGATGACAATGGCTTGGATTTGTAAATTAATTATATAATTCAAAGTATGCTTCTACTTACTAAAGAAATTGCTATTTTTTTGTTTTATACTGATAAATGGGTAAGAGATTTAAAAAAAAAAAATTTAAAAAAGGGTGACACATATTTATCTGCATACCCTTGTATCTCAATGTGATGGGATTGCAATAGGCCATGTTTGCATGCAAACCAGTCAATCCAGGCATGGTTCTACGTATCAACTCAACTAGGTTAGCTTATAAAGCTACTTGTATGAGTGGCCTCATTCAAGCATTTGATTTTTTATGTCAAGAAGTATGGATACTTTATTGGCTCCTTTTCCTAAACTTTCGATCATCATCAAAATATATATATATATATATATATATATATATATATATATATATATATATATATATATTCACTCTTAATAACCACAATTATAGAATTTTGCTATAGTGCTCCTTCATAATATTTTATTATAAAAGATATTTAAGATTTTACTACACCACCATATTTTTTATATAGTTTATTTATTTTTTTCTTAAAAATAATATTTATTATTTTATTATCCTTTTCCATAACTCTTTTCACTACCTACCCCCTTGTGGCCCTTTTCCTCCTTTGCTCACCACTTTGCTGCTTAAGCCAATTGCTCACCTCCTCATTGTCACACTTAATTAGTTGCATGCCACCCCCCTCCCTTCTCCTCCTTCACCCACCTCTCTATCGTTTAGGCTTGTTGTTAGCATGATTTAAAGAATCATATATCAACATATAATTATTTTATTTATTAACATGATTTTATAATATTTTCTTAATATAATTATATATCATTTTTTGTTACTGTATCATTTTTTTAATATTTCTGTCTTAGTTATTATTATTTTCTTTGTATGGAATCTATGTACTAATATAAATAATCTCCAAAATGTATTGAGTAAAATTGAAATAGAAAAAAATAAAATTTTATTATCTTCCTTTTTTTTTATTTTATAAATATTTTAATATGGTATCAAAGCCATCGATCATATGCCATCGTAATCTCTTTCGTCTTTGTTGTAACCACCATTATCGATCAATCAATCCCTATTTTCATGTAGATTTTCTATTTTTAATAGATTTATAAATCATCTATTTTTTGACGGATTAAGATCCAAAAATTCTTTATTTTGAAATGAATCCACGGCTATTCTTTACCACATCTTTTTTATCATTGGATATTTTTTCTATCTATAGATCCTTCACTGCCTAGTTTAATTTTTTAAAGATATTTTGCCATCTAGTTTGAGACATTTTTCTTTTTAAGTATTTTTTTTATCATTGGATCCTTTACCTTCTAATTTGAGATATGTTTCTTCTGTTTACGTATTTCTTATCTCTACTTTTTCATGATCTAGTTTGAGATCTTTTTATGTATCTATCTCTGGTTCTTTATTCATCTAGTTCGAGACTTTTTTTTTTCTTTTATAATATTTTTATCTATGAAAATCATCAATATTTAGCTATCTTCTATTTATGTGCCAGCCTTTTTTATATGACATTTTTGTCAATGAAGATCATCATCTTTGATTGTTGGTCTTTTTTTTTGTAGAGATCTTGTTTATAAGGATCATCGATCTTCGGTTGCCTTTTCTTCGAACGTCAATCTTTTCTTCTTTAATATTTTTGTATACAAAAAAATATAATTTTTAAACTCAAATTGGCACCTATAATATTATTTTAAATTTGAGAGGGAGTGCTAGAATAATTTTAGGAATCACATATTGGTTCACAATATTTTTTTTGTTAATGTGATTAGGAGCGGACCACACCAACTTTTCTAAGAGGAGCTAAAGAATATAAAAATATTAATATTAATAAATAATTAAAAATAATTTAAATCTTATTAAATAAATATTATTTGAATAATATTCAATATTGTTTTATAGAACTAAATTCATTAATAATGGAATCTACTATAAAATTTTCAGCTATTTTCTCCTCGATTAAATGACTAAATAATCGACAAGAAAGTCATCTTTCATTTTGTTGCGTAATCTAATCATGATAATCTTCATTGCTAAAAATGTTCTCTTATAGTAGCAGTTAAAAATAAAAAGTCATAAGTATCCCGGATTCATGGAGGATGCATGCATCGGTCGCGATGGTGGCGGCATTACACAAAGTACCATTAGCGTGGTATGATTGCATCGGGCATCCATCGAGCGATAGGCCTGGAGGCAATGGGGCACGAGCACGACAGCATTGATGTGAGCTCAGGGCATGATGAGTGCTTGCCTGCTCATGCCATTGAGACCCGATTGCATCGTGCAACAGGTCTGGTAGCCAGGATGGTGCATAGCTCTATCACATGTAGCGCATCGGTGCGGTGAGGCTAACGAAAGCCACCAGGATGTTAACCACTGTCTAGCGAGTTAGTGATATCCAGCCTTGCACACGTGCAGCCGTCCGATCGTGCCATGGAGATGTTCCTATCGATTGCACCGTAGGATGGATCTGGTCGCCATGAAATCCATTAGTGCGGTGAATAGGATGGCATTGACTATACGTAATGGTTTCGGCCATGGCAGGTTTCGAAGACGGGTACTGATCAAATGATAAGAAGGAAATCCTTTCTTTTCTCCTAAATAATTATGGAAAAAAATTAATGAAAAGAACAAAAAGTTGGAACTGATCCAAGTTATGGTATTTATTTTTTAAAAAACTTCTTTTTCTAAGATTCTCCGAGAGATATTTAATATTAGCCAATTTTAGAAGAGGCCAAATAGATAAATACTTGTATATTTAAAATTTTATATAAAAAAATTAATTTATAAATAAAAAATACAAAAAAGTTGAGGGGGACCAAGGTCCTCCTTAATATGATTATATATCATTTTCCTTTGTTAGTATAATTATATATCAATTATTATTATTTTTCTTGTATAAAAGCTATACACTAATATGATAACCCTATGAGATATATTGGATAAAATTGAAACAAAAATATTAAAGCCCCATTTTCTCTCTATCTTTTGATTTTTTTTCTTCTACAAATAGTTTAATACCACTTGCCTTTCCACTGCCGCACACCGCCACCATTCCTTTTCCTCCACCCACCTCTCCTTCGTGGCCTCTTCCCCCTCTACTCTCGATGGCAATCACCTAGTTCCCTCCCTCATTTGCCCTCGGTAAAGACCCAAGCTCCCCCTCCTCCTCTCCCTCTGCCGTCATGACAACTACCCAACACCCACCCCCCTCCTCCTCCTCCTCTTCCTCCATGCCCCACCCCTCAATTTATTTCAATTTAAATATGGGCTTTCCATCCGTTTCAATATTTAAACAATCTTAATTTTTAAAATATTTACTATACTGGTCATGCATATTAGCACTTTAACTGATTGCAGATGAAGAAATCCAAGTCATCCATATTTAATCCTACTGAGATTACTCGTAGCAGATTTGATTGTTTTAGACTTCCAATTTAATATTTGATCTTATTAAGGCATTTCATCAAACACATCACAAGTATAAATAACAAGCACAAGAAAGATAAAAATTTATATGATTCAGTAAATCTACGTACATCTACATGGAAGATGAGCTATCTACTATATATCCATCCCAAAATACTTAGGTATAGAGGTGATACAAATATCCAAATAAAAGGATCCCGAAATAATAACAAAGAAATGTCCAATAATACCAAATAGGAGGCAACAAGTACCTTTCTTGGCCTTTGTAATAGATCAAAAAAATACCTATGAGAGAGATTAGCACCTTCTTCAACCTTGGCAATGAACTAAAAAATAAAACTAGTCTAGCATTGGATAATGCCAAAAGGAAAACAAATAGACTATTGATTAATCCAAAACAAAGGGAAATAAGGAGGGATCGAGTAGCCTTGGTAGCCAGAGCACAAAGATCCTTGGTGGCTGGAGCATGAAGATGGCTGAATCATGAACTGAGAGGGACCAAGAGAGCAGAACAAAGGGCAATCATGACTAGGAGGCTTCTTTGGTATTTAAAAGAAAATAGAGATAACCTCCCAGTGAAGAATCCCACTCGAAGAAGAGATTCAAGAGCCGACTGGGTTTGTCAAGGATAAAATCTAAGGAAAGGAGTTCGGAGCCATGAGGGAGTTTATCCGGTCCCCACTCCCATCGATGAAGAATAGTCCCAATCAAAAAAGAAACCAGCTATCCCAAACCAACTCTTTGTAAAAACAAACAAAACCTGAGACATGGGTTTTGTTTTATATGACTTTTTACAAAAAAACCTCAAAAGGTTGTAATTTGGAGCAAGCATAAAACAATAATTCTCCTTTTTGTGACAAATAATGTTCCTCTATCAAATATGGATCAAAAAACCTCCTTATTATAAGCCCTGAAGGGTATCACCAAATGTTCAAACCAATCAAGTTCAGGAAAGCCCTAAACCTAACTGCTGGAATTGATTTAGTGTGATATCAATCGAATTATAAATAGTGCTAATCTTCTAAAGCTAAGTATCACCATCCTTTACCAAATCTCTGATGAAGTGATACCTGACATTCACATGCTTAGTGCATTAATAATATATTTGATTTCTGGAAAGATGCAAAGCACTCTAATTATTATATTGAACATCCAAATAATCCTGTATGAGATCCAAATCTTGTACTAACCCTTTAGCCAAAAAGCTTTCTTTGTAGCCTCTACAATGCCATATGCTTTACCTCTATAATAGACAAAACAACTATAGACTGCAAAGTAGCTTTCCAACTGACTATACAACTAGAGAAAGTAAATATATATTTGGTCAATAACCTTCTCCTTTCCAAGTCACAAGTACAATCAGAATCATAAAATCTTGTAACAATGTAACTACTCTATTCAAAGAACATTAATTCCAAACTAGAAGTGCCTTTCAGATATCTAAATATCCATTTCATAACCGACCAATGAGCCTTTCTAGACTTATCCATGTATTTGCTCACCATATTAACTGCTTATAAAATATCAGGTTGAGCGCAGACTATCGCATACATGATGCTACCTACTGCACTCTATATGGCACTCCAGACATATTTTTTCTCACTCTCAATCTGAGGAGAGTTCCTAGAAAATAATCTGAAATGACTTGCAAAGAGAGTAGTGACTGAATTAGCTATAGACATACCATATCTATCCAAAACTTTTTAAATATAATCATGCTGAGTAAGAAAGAGTCTACTTAACTACCTATCATGAATGATCTCCATCCCTAGTATGTTCTTCGCTGGTCTAAGATCCTTCATCCCAAATACAATCTAATCTCAGCTTTCAATTTTTGGATGACTGACACATTTCTGGCTGTAATCATCATATTATTCACATATAGTAATGAGAAAAGGACTTGTTTAAAAGTAGCTAATGATATACGCAACTATCATATAGAGATCTATTGAATCTATGATTGATCATAAACCTGTCAAATTTATGATACCGCTATCTTGAAGACTATTTGAGACCATACAATGATCTCTTGAGTAAGCATACATAATTTTCTTTATTTATAGCCTCGAAACCAGGTGGTTATTATATATAAACTATTCATCCAAGTCACCATATTGAAAACTTGTCTTCACATCTAGCTATTCTAACTCTAAACCATGAAAAGTAACTAAAGTAAGCAACACATGAATAGAAAAATGTTTGACTACAGAAGAAAATATCTTCTTGTAGTTAATATTCTCTCATTAACTATAATCCTTAGCCACCAACCTGATTTTATATTTAAAATCTTGAGGACTTTCTCCTTCATTCTTTTTGAAAATCTATTTACAGCCAATTACCTTCTTGCCCTTAGGTATTTGACTAGTTCTCAAGTCTGATTATTTTTCAAAGATTGAAACTCTTCAACCATAGCAATGGTCCACTGCTTAGCCTATGGGCTACAAATAACCTCGTGATACGTAGTTGGCTTATTACCTATAGTGTCTACAATACTCAGAGTATAATAAACTAACTCAACATAAATAGAATCCTTAAAATCATATCTTTTAGATGTTCTAATTTGGTACTTAGTTCTACGAGTAGCAATACTATCATCCTAAATCTGGCCTTACATTGTAACCTCCTCCTTAGTCAGTATTTCTACATCTATCTATAGTTGATGCTCATTCTGTATACGAGTATTTCCAGTTGGATGCTGCTATTGTAATCTAACAGTCTGATCGATGTCCATAATAGTTTTATCTTGCTAACCCTGAATCTGATCTTCTTGTGAAGAACTAGACTGTAATTGCCTTGAAGGAGTGGTTGTCTCATGAAAAGTCACATCCCTGCTGATTAGAAATCCTTGAGATCCAATCTCTGTGCATCATAATATATAGCCTTTCATCCCATATGCGTTCCAAGAAATATGCAATTCTTAGCCTTAGGATCCGACTTTCCATCTCTGACATGTGCATATACTGGATAACCAAAAATTCTAAATACTAAGTAGTCTGTAGATCTTCCTGTTCACATCTCTTTCAGAGTCATCATACTTAATACTGATATTGAGGATCAGTTTATAATATAGCAGACTGTATATGCAACCTCTGTCCAAAAATTTCTACTCAATCCATAACTTGATAGCATAGATCTGACTTTCTTCAAAAGTATACAGTTCATGCATTTTACTATACCATTTTGTTAATGTGTACCCATCGTGGTCTTGTATTTGATAATGCCCTCTGACTCTTAAAAGTTCAAATTCTGTAGAGCAAAACTTTAATCCATTATCAGTCTAGAAGGTTTTCACTTTCCTATCAATCTACCTTTCAACCATAGTCTTCCACTTCTTGAATGTGTCAAACATATCACTCTTATTCTTGATAATATATATCCAGAATTTATGGGAATAGTTATCAATGAACAAAAGTAAATTCTGGATCCATTCTTAGATATAACTAGGATAGGTCCCCATAGATCAAAATGAATATAATCTAATATATTTTTTATCCTGTGCACGTGTATAGAAAAGCTAACTTTGTATTATTTTTTAAATATATAGTGCTCATAAAATCCAAGTGCACCAACCTTCTGACCACTTAGCAAACCATGTTTTCTCAGCTCTTGTAATCCTTTATCTGACATGTGGCTCAATCTTTTATATTATAACTGCATCAACTACTGAATAGAGATTGTATTGCTGAAGCCTGTCCAACCATTGTACTACTATCTAAATAGTAAAAGGTGCCACTCAATTTATCTCTCAATAGAGTCAATGCTCTTTTACTAATAGTTATAGATCATCTACTTGATCTGCTCTCAAAACTTACACTATCAAGGGCATTCACTGAAAGAAAATTCTTTTTTAGTTGAGGAATATATATGATATTATCTAGAGTCATTACAGTATTTATATAAGATTTGATCTAAACTATACCAACACCTTTCACTTTACAGATAACATTATTCTTGAAAAGAATGGTGCTCTCCTCACATGATCTAAAAGAAGAAAACCATTCCTGATGGGGTGTCATGTGAAAAAATACTCTATAGTCCATGATCCAGGTATCAGTGTGATTGACACTGTAAGCAGCTATAAATATTGCATCATCTGTAATATTATTATGATCTCTTGATGTAACTGCAACTAATGCCGAATCTGATATTGTTCTTTTATCTTTTTATTCCTTCTCTTTCTTGGACTGTAGAAATCTACATTCAGATTTATAATGGCCTGATTTTTTACAATAGTGAAAAATATCTAATCTTTTAGACTTAGATTTTGATCTAATTTTGGACTTGCTTCTATATTATCCATCTTTCCTTTACCATCTCTGTCTCTAACTATAAATCCTTGAGCTAAAGTCAAAGTCTGATGGTTTAACTATATTTTCAACCTAAGCTCATTAGATAATAAAATGACTTCTACCTCTTCAAGACTTATAGTCTCTTTTCTATAGAGTATGGCAGTGGTAATATTCTAAAAGGATTTAGGTAAAGAATAAATCAAGATCAAAGCCTTTCTTTCTTGTTAATATCAATATCAATATTTACCAAATTGAATAGGAGCTTATTTTAATCATCCAAGTAATCTTTGAGCGAAGCCACTTCCATCATACTAAATATGCATAACTTTTTCTTAGATACAGTTCATTAGTAAGAGACTTTGCCATATATAAGCTATCCAATAATCCCATATACTTTCAGCTATATCAAGATTCACAACAGTGCATAGGACTTTGTCATTCAAATCCAAAAATAGAGTCCTTTGTGCTCTCTCATTGATTCTCTTTAGCGGTCTCAATATTTCTTGGGATTGCATCCATATCTTTGAGAACTATTATCATGCCCTCCTTGACCAACAAGTATTTCATTCTTATCTTAGTACAAAATTACATGTGCCATCAAACACTGCCACTTCATGCCTTGTGGTAGTAGAATAAAAAAATATTGCCTCTTGAATCATTAAAGAACTTTGTTGCCCATCAGATGCCATATAAATCTCTGATACCAGTTATTGAAATTACGGGCAACGGAATGGATTGCTTTAGGCTTCCAATTCAATATTTGATTTCATTAAGGCATTTTATCAAATACATCACATGCATAAATAACAAGCATAAGAAAGATAAGAAATTTGTGGTTCAACAAATCTGCCTACATCTACATAGAGGAGCAATATATTATATATCCGTCCTAAAATTGGATACAAAGATGATACAAATATGTAAATTAAAAAATCTTAAAATAATAACAAAGAAATGTACAATAATATCAAATAGGAGGCAACAAATACCTTTCTCAATCTTTATAATAGATCAAGAAAATACCCGTGAAAGATATCAACACCTTTCTCAATCTCGATAATGAACCAAGATATAAAACTGATCCGGCGTCGAGCAACACCAAAAAAAAAACAAAACAGAGACTCGATTAACCAAAAACAAAGGGGGATAAGGAGGAACTAAGTAGCTTTGGTAGCTGAAGCACAAAGATCCTTGGTGACCGGATCACAAAGATGGCTAGAGCACGAACTGAAAGGGACCAATAGAGCAAAATAAAGGGCAATCAAGATTGAGAGGCTTCTTTGATATTTAAAAGGAAATATAGATAACCTCACAGTAATGAATCCCGTTCGGAGAAAAGATCTAACCTCACAGTAAAAAACCCCATTCAAAGAAGAGATCTAAGAGCCTGGCCAGGTTTGTGGGGATGAAATCTAAGAAAAAAAGGAGTTCGAAGCTACGAGGGAGTTCATCCGGTCCCAACTCCCATAGGTGAAGAATAGTTCCAATAATAAAAAAAAGGAACCGGTCGTCCCAAAACAACTCTCCATGGAAACAAATACATCCTGAGACATGGATTTTGTTTTATATGACTATTTACAAAAAAATCCTCAATAGGTTATTATTTGAAACAAGCATAAAACAACAAATCCGATGGCAAGAAATAGATCAATAGTAAAAAAATAAAATATTTTCTGAATTACCATAACAAAATCCAACAATTATAAATACCTTCCCTTTAATATGCTTAGCGTTGTATCTTATTAATTAAGGTTCTTGGTTGGATGGCAAGTGGATTGACTGGGCTGGTTGGTTTGCCACATGAGCACCTAAACATGCAGCTAGGTCTACCTCTTTGTTCAACAAGTCTATGAAATCTTTGTATATATATATATATATATATATCCTTCGAATCAAAGATAAGAAAACTTGTTATTATACTCTCCATATTTTTTAAATGGTAACACAAACCTGAATTGTTCAGTGATTCATACTTTTTAATTTTTTTGGTAAAACAGTGTTTCACAGATTAATGGCGCCCTGTGCGCAGTACAAGTCACCGAAGGGAATTCAGTTGGCTTCCAACCTAGGAATCAAGATCATCCCCTCAATAACATGGCTGGAGAGTTGACTTTACTACCAACCTCAGCGCCTTCCGAACCAAAGTTCTCTCTCTCTCTCTCTCTCTCTCTCTCTCTCTCTCTCTCTCTCTCTCTCTATATATATATATATATATATATATATATATATATATATATATATATATATAATTTATGATGGTTTGGTAAAATTTATGATGGTTTGTTTGCGTTATGAGTTGACTAAATATTCCAGTAATTTATACATTCGTTTGCGGATCACAACATGTGTATAAATGAGTATTATTTAATGTTTACCGGAAGGACATGGATCCCTTATTTACGTGGAACCCATCAAGATATTTTAATTTTGAAGGTCATCAAGATATTTTAACTTTGAAGGCAAGAAGTGGCTAAAACGTGCAAAGTTGACATGGACCCAAAATGGTCCATCCACTGCTTAAGGCGAACCCATCCTCCTGGCGCATTTAATTAGACATTATTGTGGATGGCCCTCGCAGCATAAAGTACACAGTTAATAACAAGATGGCACAAGTTGCTCAAGAACCAAATAAAAAGATTTTTTTTTTTTTTTTAAAAAACAAGTGAGGAACCTTGTCCTTCTCCTTCTTCATTTTAAATAATCTTGATTACAATCATTTTCCTTTCAGATATGCCAAACTATTTTTTTGAATGATAATAAAGGAAGAAAGGCACTTTCTCCAAATTTATTAATAAAAAAATTATTTATAAATAAAAATGAAGGAGAGAAGGTACACAAGAAATAAGAGGGATAAAGAGGGACAACTATATCAGCTATAAAATACCATTTACACGGTCTAAACAAACCTTCATGACCGGAGACGTCTCTAATAACAGGTTGCAAACTTGAAGTAGTTGAAATGGAAAACACCAAACTAAAAGCTCTGGTAAAAGAGTCCTATTTCCCCACTAACCCATGACGGTATCATCTTCTTAGTTTTTTAATTCTTACATCATCCAAAAACGATTTTGTTATTCCATATAATGATCATCCTAAATACAAATTAGCAAAATTAGTTGATATTTCCCTGAAATACTCTCGATACTTTTATTTTTATTTTTATTTTCTTTTCACGTTAAGGTGGAACTCTAAGACCGGCATGCCCTTGGAACGTGTCCCATCCATCTAAGCCAGAAATCTAGCTCTCAGGTAGACTGAGACGAAGCTCATGAAACGAGGACAGTTTTATCCAGGGATGGCAACAAATCAAATTTGTATCGGATCATCCAAAATTTATATCCGTCCCGTAAAAAAATTCTCCATTCCATATCCGTTCCATACCCGTTTTGGGTCGGATCGAATCGAGTATAAAAAAAATCATGTTTGGATTGAATTGGATCGGATATACCGGTTTCATAAAACTTAGTTTACTTAAAACTTAAACAGGTCGGATCGAGTCGGATTGGATCGGTCGAGTATATCCATCACATATTCAATTTACTTAAATATTTTATAAACATAACTTTTTTTATATATAAATGGATCGGGTTTGGATCGGGACGTACTACTAACCGTACCCAACCCGAATCCGAGTCAGGTTTTTTTTTATATAACACATATTGTTGAATCGGGAAGGAAAAAGGAGAAAACTTTTATTATATTTTTCATATATGAAGTCTTGGGGGTCAATGCCTTTTTATACAAGATTAAAAAACCTTCTCAAAGGAAGGTCATGGCCTATCTTGATCATAATCAAAACAAGGAAATGTTATTTAGATGCATGCTTAAAAGGAAGAAGTATAGATGGAAATAAGGTTGTCAACACTCCCCCTCAAGATGAAGCGAAGATATCACGAAGCTTCATCTTGCTGCAAATTGAAGAAAACATAGAACCTCCAAGACTCTTTGTCAGTATGTCTGCCAATTGTTCTGTAGATTTAATAAATGATAATTGTATAACTTTCTGATCAAGTTTCTCCTTGATGAAATGGCGGTCAATCTCTACATGCTTAGTTATATCATGTTGAACAAGATTATTTGCAATATTAATGGCCGCATGGTTATCACAGAACAGAGAGAGATGAGAAGATTGGAGAAGATGTAATTCAACAAGCAGACCTTTTAGCCATAGGATCTCACAAATGTCTTGAGCCATGCTCGGTATTCAGCCTCTACACTGGATCGAGCGACAACATTCTGTTTTTTACTGCACCAAGTCACAAGATTTCCACCAACAAAAGTACAATAGCCCGAAGTAGATCGTCGATCATCTATAGAACCTGCCCAATCAGCATTAGAATAGGCTTCAATTTTAAGATGGTCATGACAAGAGAAAATAAGACCTTTCCCTGGGCAGCTCTTAAGATATCGAAGGATCCTGTACATAGCTTCTTGATGGCGCTCACGGGGATCATGCATGTACTGGCTTACAACACTGACTGCAAAAGCTATATCAGGTCTTGTGTGAGAGATAGATTAATCTGCCAACAAGACGCTGATATCGCTCACGATCTACAGACTTACCACTATCAGCAGTAAGATGATGATTCTCTCAATAGGAGTAGTAGTAGGTCGACATCCCAACATTCCTGTCTCAGTCAATAAATCCAAGACATATTTTCGTTGTAAAAGAAATATTCCATGGGATGACCTAGCAACTTCAATTCCAAGAAAGTATCGTAAGTTACTCAGATCCTTAACTTCAAAAGACTGAGCAAATTGAGTCTTTAAAAGAGCCAATTTTGGGAGATCATTATCAGTAAGGATGATATCATCTACATAGATGATAAGGATAGCAACTTTGCCTTTATTATGACAATAGAATATGGTATGATCAGCATTACTTTGGTGATAACCAATTTCAAGCATGGCACGACGAAAGAGATCAAACCATGTCCTGGGTGACTACTTTAATCCATAGAATGACCGGCGCAAACGGCAAACCTTGCTAGCAGTTTCTGCATTAGTAAATCCAGGAGGAATTTCCATATACACCTCCTCTTAAAGATTACCATGTAAGAAGGCATTTTTTACATCTAGTTGGAACAAATTCCAGTTAAGATTTGCTGCACAAGATATAAGAGTCCGAATGGTGTTGATCTTTGTTACAGGGGCGAAGGTCTCTTCGTAGTCAATGCCATATATTTGTGCATAACCTTTGGCAACAAGACGAGCTTTGTAGCAATCAATTTTGCCTTCAGGGGTCTGCTTCACAGTATAAATCCATTTGCAACCTACTACATGTTTTCTTACAGGTAAGGGAACTAGTTTCCAAGTATGATTTTTTTCCAAAGTTTGCATTTCTTCAAGCATTGCTCCTTTCCACTTAGGATTTGACATAGCATCCTTCCAGTGTGAAGGTATAGAGACATATTCTAAGGATGTAATAAAAGATCTATATGTAGGAGAAATAGATTTATAGGAAACAAAATTAGCAATATCGTAACGATATCGAGAAAAAATAATATGAGGACGAGAAGCTTTTCTATGAGTAATAGGTAGATTTAAAGTAGGGTCAGAGAAAATATTACCATTGTCAAAGGAGATGCAGGAGCTGAGTCAGAAGGAGACTGTTGGGTAGAATAGAATGCACAATGGGTTCAGAAGTAGTAAACTCCCCCTGTCGATTAGAGTCATTACCCAATTGTTCACCAGTGTCTTCTTGGTCCTCAATTACAATAATCTCCCCCTCTTGACTAGTAGCTCAGAAGGGATACTGGGAGAGCAAATAAACTGTTGGGCTAAGGGCAGTTGAGTTGATGGCTGAAGAATTAGAACATCATAATAAGATTCAGTCTCTCGAAAGGTGATGTCCAGACTAACAAAAATTCATCTTTTAGGAGGATAATAGCACTTATAGTCCTTTTGTGTAGTAGGATAGCCCACAAAGACACATTTCAGAGATCTTGGATCAAGCTTGCCAATTGTAGAACGATGATCCCGGACAAAACAAGTGCATCCGAATATGCGAGGGGGAACAATAAAAGAAGACTCCCCTCGAAGATATGTAAGAGATGCCTGGAACTCCAGAGTGCGAAGAGGCATGCGGTTGATCAAATAAGCTGCGGTGAGAACAGCCTCACTCCATAAAGTTTTTGGAACCCGCATAGTAAACAGTAATGATCTAGCAACTTCCAAAAGGTGTCGATTCATTCGTTCAGCAATACCATTCTGGGCAGGGGTATCAACACAAGTAGTATGGTGGATAATACCATGAATAGTGAGGTATTCATGAAACTCCTTATGCATATATTCAGTGCCATTATCGGATCTCAATATTTTGATCTTGGCACCAAATTGGGTATCCACAAATTTATGAAATTCTTGGAAGCAACAGGCCACTTCATCTTTAGATCGTAGAAGATATATCCAAGTTACTCTATTGTAACAGTCAATAAAAGTAACAAAATAACGATACCCAGAAATAGAAATAGTACGATAGGGTCCCCACACATCAGAATGAATAATTTTAAAAGACGGCTTACAACTAGTTCCTAAAGGTGGATAATTAGTGCGCGTGTGCTTAGCATATTCACACGCATCACAAACTAACTGTTCTTTAGCACAAAGATGATATAAATTGGGAAAAGATCATGATAAAGCAGCAAATGAGATATGGCCAAGCCTGCGGTGCTGCAACTGAAGTTCATGTAGGGCATTATCAGAAGATGAAACTACCATACCAGCTTGCGGAGAGTGAGTCTGTAGTTCTTCTTCATCTAAGTAGTAGAGCCCATTGTGGATTTTACCATATCCAATCATCTCCCCCATTGTCAGCCTCTAAAAAACACAAGAAGAAGGAAAGAAAGTGACTTTACAATTCAGATTATTGGTAATTGAATGGACAGAGAGAAGATTAGTAGGAAAACTAGGGACATGTAAAGCTGCAGAGAGTTGTATGGTTGGTGTATGTTGATGGATCCTTTTCCATACACAGGCCTAAAAGAGCTATCAGCTATATGCACTCTATCCGAACAAACAGAGTAAAACTGAAATATGTCAGAGTTACCCGTCATGTGCATAGTGGCACCAGAATCAATGATCCACGACTTAGAGGTATCAAAGTTTTCAATATTTACAGTATGAGATTGGGCAAAATGAGAATGAAAGATGGAAGGAGGAGAACTGGAAGAACTGCTTGTCAAACCGTTAGTAGAAGGTGGAGCGCGGTTGGAAGAAACATTGAGCTGGGCCATAATGTGGCGGAGCATTTCATCAATAGAGAGGGAGCTCCCTGTGTCAGCAGGAGGCAAGGCCGTGGTAGATGAGACACCCCATTTTGGGTGCTCGGAAATATGTGCCTGAGGAGGACCAGTGGCTCCACCAGAACATCCTCCTCCTCAATGACCACCTCAACCACGTCCAGAGGGACGACCATGCAGCTGCCAACAAGCATTACGAACATGTCTAGTTTTGTGACAATATGAGCATATCCGCATATCTTGGCCACTACGAGAATGCGACTGAGACTGAACAACCAGAGCAGATTGGACTGTATTTGTAGGAGTAATCATCAACCTACGACGAGTTTCCTCACTCAGAACAAGAGAGAAGACTTGTTGAAGAGAGGGCAGATCTATACTTTGACCCAAAACTTGAACTCTGATTGGATCAAAGTCATCATTGAGTCCAGCAAGAAAATCAAAGATTCGTTCTTCATCACTGTATTTCTTGAATTCAGCAGCATCTTTCGAACAACAGGCTTTGAAGGGGCGATAAAAATCCAGCTCGGACCATAGCTATTGGAGTTCAGCCATATAAGCATTGATAGAAAGTTCACCCTGTCTAAGTGTACGCACCTTGCATTTAAGCTCAAAGGCTTGAACTGTATTGCCTTGCTGTGAATAGGTTTGAGCAGCAGTCTCCCAAATTTTCCTGATGGTGTCAAAGAAGGACATACCCTGAGCAACAGCAGGGATCATAGAGTTGAGAAGCCATGCCATTACAAAGGAGTTCTCCGATTCCCATTTCAGTAATCTAGTATCTCTGAATGGCAGCCTAACTGCATCCCCGGTGAGAAAACCCTCAAAGCCGTGGGCTTTAATATATAGCCGCACATTCCGGGACCATATCAAATAAGTGAGGGGTCCATCTAAGCGGACCGAACTAATCAAGAGAGACGGATTATCCATGACCGTCTGAGAACCAGATACAGATCACCACAAAAACTGCTCAAAATTGTAAAAAAAAATGCTGCCAAATAAATATACCTAAAATTAGGTCATGAAAGGGGTTCGAGTACTTCCTTTGTCTTCCATAGAAATCCGGTAATCGGAGACCATAGGATGAAGATCACGAAGAGGTGTCAGGGTCGCAGCACAGCAGTGCCGCAGCATGCCACAGCAGAGCCGGTGCTCGGCGGGCGCAGGGGCTTATCGGGCGCTGCACAGTAGAGCCGTAGGAGCCAGAGGAGAGTCGCAGGGGCGCGCTCATGCTCGTGCGGGTCGGAGGCGGAGATCGACGGATGGGCACGGTCTCGTCGGGTGCAGGGCACGAAGGCGCAGGGGCGCAGGAAGAGGTCGGTGGACGAGCGCAGGGGCGCAGTCGCGCTCGCACAGGTCGGAGGTAGAGATCGGCGGATGGGCGCAGATCAGGTCGTGCGGGTCGGAGATCGGCGGACGGGCGCGGGTCGGGTCGCGCAAGTCGGAGGCGGGCGCAGGTCGGGTTGCGCGAGTCGGAGGCGGGTGCAGGGGGTGTAGGAGGCGGGCGTAGGGGCACAGGATGCAGGAGGCGAGCGCAGGGGGTGCAGGGCGCGGGTTGGGTAGCGCGGCTCGAAGGTGGGCGCATGGACTCGTCGGACGGGCGCAAGGGGCACAGGGACTCGATGGATGGGTTCGTCGGAGGCGGGCGCAGGGGCGCGGTCAAGGCGGAGGCGGGCACGGGTGGAGGATGGCGCAGGAGGTGACAGGTGGCACTTTGGAAGAAGAGGGGAATAAAATGGAATAAGATGAGAATAATTTAGAATATGATGGGAATAGCTGGGAATAAGACGAAATAGGTCGGTGGCTCTGATACCATGTTGAATCAGAGAAAGAAAAAGGAAAAAACTTTTATTATATTTTTTATATATGAACGGGGGTCAATGCCCTTTTATACAAGATTAAAAAACTTTCTCAAAGGAAGGTTATGATCTATCTTGGTCAAAAATCAAAACAAGGAAATGTTATTTAGGTACATGCTTAAAAGAAAGAAGTATAGATAGAAATAAGGTTGTCAACACATATCTATTTATAAATTAGACGGGTCGGGTTTTACCCATTTCATTAAAATCGGGTCGGCTTGGATATCCATCGGATCAGTAAAAATTATCGTTCCTAATTTTATCTAAGGACCAAAGCAATGATCAATGTTACTTGGAATTGAAATCTGCAATACGGTTCAAGAGATGAAAAATAATTCCATCTACTCCGTAGTTAATGCATGCATGCACTTTTCAAAAGCTCCAACTGTTTGCAAGATCCGTTCATGGCCCAGACGGCCCACGTCGCCTGTTGAAGCTCAAAGTCTTTTGGGCGAGCTAGAGCAACAGTTTTTAGGCCTGCTGGACCGGGCTGGATTAAAAAATAGATTTGTTTAATAAACGGGCTAGTCCTAGGGAGCTAAAACATTTCCCTTGCCCTCCCTGTGCATGACTCAACCCATTTTTTTTATTTTGCTTGTATTATTTATTTATGCTTGATATATTTATAAATTTAATTTGTAGTTGTTATCGATATATAGATTTGATGGAATAATAGACATGTTATATTTAATTATTCATATTAAAGTATTTTTATAAGTTTAGCATCTTTTAGTATTGCTGAGAAACAAAATAAAAATGGTCATGAATTCCAAAAAAGAGCAAGAGCTGGGCTTGGGCATTGCTTGAAGGCCGGCCTGTTAGATTTAAAATTTAATATATATGGCATAATTATTATCTTATTATATTCAAATTTTATATTAATCATAAATACAGGATCGGAGTCCAATTAATTAAAGAGAACTGTTCCTAATGAAACTATCCAAGTAGAACTGGAGTGATACTCTAACCGAGGTTTTAGTCTTTTAATGGGAGAGATATATGCAGCTATAAATATAGAGGCCACTTGGTTTCTTTTTTCAACTTTCATAACAGCGGTGTAAGGTTTCCCATCGATCATCCGCATAAGGAGAAGAGGGTGAGAAGAGAGAAGACCAGTCATCTCACAATCAAGGAGGGATATCTCAAGTTACGATTGAGGGACATCTCAAAGACTGCGCGATCTACAAACCATGACATTGGCTCAAGGTATGTCTTCCATAATTTATGATTTTGCATGTACCCAAAGGCACGATTCAGGCATAAAGGATAAAGATTTTTACAACATGTGTTATCAGAGCTTGGTTTCATACTTTATGTATTAGAACAATTTTCATTAATCCCTTGGAATCGATCGAGAAGGTTGGAATGCAAACATTAATAAGATCTATTAAAAAGAAGTTTGTAATACATACCTATATTCTCCATAATCTCAAACTAACTCTCGATGCTGATGCGAACACCGAAGGCAAAGTCCTTTTCTCCAAGCTTCCTCACACAACAGGTGGCTCTTAATGAAAAAAAATCATCATGAAAATATAACTCATGTCATATATATATATATTTATAGAGGAAGCAGAGATGGGACCTAGCCAATAAAATAAAAATACCATAACTGACACTTCCATCATGAATCAAGTCGGGCTAAAAATCTATACTATACCACCTCAACCATACCAACTCACATGAGGTGTTCCTTGTCCAAACAATGATCATATAACATTGAACTCAACATACGTCTATCAACATGGACCATAAAATCAATACAGTTTTAATTAAACATAAATATCAATTAATATTAGCCCAAATTAAGAAAAACTCTTACATTCTCCTACTTGAACAATATTAATTATGATTTTAAAAATATTTTATTTTAAAATGACTCTCGGATTGAAAACAATATGTGGCCTCTATATTTATAGCTATTCCCCATCGAATATCATAATATATTATAACATGTCATATTATTTTATATTCTATTATATTTAATATAATATCAAATATTAACTTTTAAATATATTAAAATATATTAACAAATAATATAATATATTTTTATATAATTTAATTTGATTTTACATGATTTTATATAATTTTATATGATTTTTTTTGAATTTAGATTATTTTATATGATTTTACACATTTATTTGATCATATATTATTTTATTTAGTTTTTTTATAAAATAAACTTTTAAAAAGTTGATAGCAGGATTTGAACGTCTATATGATTTATAGATAGCACCAATAAATGACTGGATCCAACAATATCTATCATACCGAATCATGAGAGTCATTGTACTACTTATCCAATACAAGACCAATTCATGGTTACAAGCATCATAAATACTATTGACATGAGTCTTGGTGCAGTAGTATAGAAAGAAAATAGTATTAAGGTGATCCAAAACAAAACATACTATTTTTTATTGTCAGACCTCTAATTTTTCTTCAATATACTTAGAATCAAAATAATCAAGAAAAATTTTAATGACATCAAACAATAAACCATTCTATCTTATATATTCAAATATGGTGTCAATGACGATACAATATAACATATCTGAGACTCAATACCTGATTTCGGTCATGTATATAATCAAAAGAGATATCACATAATCAAAAGAAAATAAATGTATCATCAGAAATATCTCATAATCAAAAGAAAATAAATATATCATCAATCATGATTTTTCTTTAATCCCATGCTTTATAACAAGTTAAGAAAATTCCACGCTTCAATAGAAGTCTGTATATCTCCAAGCACAATGAGATCACATAATTATCAAATGAGATATATCCATACAATTATCATTCTCAAGACAAAGACATATTTTTGAGATACTATATTGTCCTTTATTATTTTACTTGTGCACATAAAATATATAGGAATCAACCAATCAATTATCATGACAACAATGTACATAAATACTCATGATAGATGTAAATAAAAAATAAATTTATAATGATAATAAAGTTTAATTACAAAGTCACTTCCACTAATCAAGTATATCAAAAGATCTCAATATATCCATATTTTCAACAAACTTTGTAAAGCATATGAGCCTCAAACTTTTGGTCAGAGGATCAACTAACATAGACTCTATATCAATGTAATCAATAATTATATCTCCATTTCTCATAAGATCTCTGGCAGTTAAATACTTCAGCTCTTTATGTTTAGACCTTCTAAAAGATTTATTATTCCTTGTGAAGAATATTGCAGCTTTATTATCATAATAGATTGTCACAGGTCTGGAACTCAAATATAAAATCTGAAGCCTAGCCATAAAATTTCTTAACCAAATAGCTTAAGTAGCAGCTCCATAACAAGAGATAAATTCAGTTTACATGGTAGAAAATACAGTTAGTGTCTATTTAATACTTTTCTAGGATATTGCATCACCAGCCAACATAAAAATGTATCCAGAGATTGATTTCAAATCATCAAGACACGCGACATAATCTGAATCCGAATATCTAACCAATTCAAGATTATCAACTCTCCTATACACGAGCATATAATCCTTAATTTTCTATAAATACCTCATTACCTTCTTTGCAGCAACCCAATGTTGATGGCTTGGGTTTGATAAATATCTACTAAGAACATCCACTATGAAAGCAATATTAGGTCTGGTACAGACTTGTGCATATATTAAACTTCCTATAGTACTGACATAAGGTACATCTTTTATCTGATCTTTTTCAAGCTCATTGTTTGGACATTAATCTTTACCGAACTTGTCACCTTTGACAACAGGTGAATTACAAGGTTTATAATTTTGTATATTAAATCTTTGAAGAATCCTGTCAATGTATGCCCTTTATGATAAATCCAATAGATAACAAGATTTATTCATATGAATTTCAATTCCCAAAGCAAAGGATGTCTCACCAAGATCTTTCACATCAAAATTCTTAGACAGTATTTGTTTGGTTTCAGAAAGTAAACTAAAGTCATTGCTTGCAAGTAAAATATCATCGACATACAAAACAAGAAAGATAAACTTTCTTCTATTGATTTTGTGATAGATATATTGATCAACTTTATTTTTCTAAAAACCAAGAGAGGTTACAACCTGTTGCCGATCTCACCGCCGGTGCCTGTAGCTTCAAAGCTGGTATCGATCTCAGACCGTTTCACCTCGAGATCTTCGAGCTTCCGGTCCTGCAAAACAAGGTGAGATACCCTGGCCGGGGGTCCCGGCGAGGGAGCTCCGATGGTCAAGTTAGAAAACGGCGAGATGGAACAGAATCCCTAAGGTGGGTCCCCGAAGGAATCCCAGACTTAGAGAAGATCTTAACAAAAGAGGTCTTAGGAAGAGTGGAAATTGGGCCGAGCTCCTTCACCGAGCTTGCGCCAAAGGATTCCTCTTGGGAAGGGGGCGTCGATCGGTCTCGACATCATTGGCCGGGGATCGACTCTCGTGATCCACCGAACCGGAGTAATTCCTCTTCGCGGGAGTTTGGTGGCTCCTGCGGGGGTTGGAGACTGCCCGCGGTTGAGAGGGCCTGCCTTGGATGGAGCGCAGGCTTCTGTGGGGCCCCGCGGCCCGAGCCGCAGGGGTCCCTAGCTGGGGCTGAGTGGCCAGGGACTGCTGCTGGTGTTGTAGCTGCCAAACTGCTGTAGTCAGGGTTTGCAGCTGTTGGATGACAACTGCAAAAGGTCCGTCCACTGGGGACGGCTGCGGAGGGAGAGGAGGAGGAGCAGGAAGCTCCCTCTCCGGGCTGCGCGACCCCTGAGGGGAAGGGGCTTCCCCTACCCGACTGGTGGATGCTTCGCGCCCGCGCGTTACCACCATGGTCGAAGCGCGCTTTGTCCTGTGGAGAGCTAGCTCGCGCTGGGGTTGCTGTCCTGCCCCCCTACCTGGCATGTCAATCTGTTGCCGATCTCACCGTCGGTGCCTGTAGCTTCAAAGCTGGTACCGATCTCGGACCGTTTCACCTTGAGATCTCCGAGCTTCCGGTCCTGCAAAACAAGGTGAGATATCCTGGTCGGGGGTCCCGGCGAGGGAGCTCCGACGGTCAAGTTAGAAAACAGCGAGATGGAACAGAATCCCTAAGGTGGGTCCCCGAAGGAATTCTAGACTTAGAGAAGATCTTAACAAAAGAGGTCTTAGGAAGAGTGGAAATTGGGCCGAGCTCCTTCACCGAGCTTGCGCCAAAGGATTCCTCTTGGGTCCTTGGATCCTTCTCCGGTGCCTTCCTTTTTCCAGCCTTCTTCCCACTTACCTGGCTATCCGCTCTTCCCCCCCTTTTATCCCATCACATTGCCTCCGGCCTCCGCCCCCGGGAGGGTCCCTCTCAGCCTTCACTTTTTCCTCTCCCTCTTTTCCTTTCCCCTTCGGGTCCGGGAGACAGTGGCCTCCTTGTCTTGCTTGCTGAGCCCAGCGAGAAAAAGGGGAGAGGGAGGACACTGGCCAGGCCTTGGGCCGAGCGCGGGCGCTCTCCTTCCCAGGCATTGACGATATTCATTGCTGACTCATGTTTGCTAGGACTCCGCATCTCGGTTGCGGAACCCGTCGGGCCGATGTAAACGAGGTTTCGCGCGTCACTGCCGACTGTACCAGTGCTCCTCGCAAGGCACGGCGCACGCTGTCCGAGTGGTGGTTTTGAAACTCGCACCCCCGCCTCCCGGAGGCCTTGCCACGCAGGGCCAGCTTCGACCGAGGTGGACCCCTCCTGGGCGGACACCTGGTGGAGCGGCAGAGGAGTGCTCGACCTCGGCCGAGGTGGACCCGTATCCGGGTGCCATCTGGCGAAGGAGCAGGAGGGCCCGGCTCGACCTCGGCCAAGGTGGTACCATCTCCGGGCGCCACCCGGCGAGGGAGCAAGGGGCCGCCAGCTTCGGCTGAGGTGGACCCCTCCTGGACGGACACTTGGCGGAGCGGCAGAGGAGTGCTCGACTTCGGCCGAGGTGGACCCGTATCCGGGTGCCACCTGGCGAAGGAGCAAGAGGGCCTGGCTTGACCTAGGCCGGTGGTGGAACCGTCTCCGGGCGCCGCCCGGCGAGGGAGCGAGGGGCCGCCTGCTTCGGCCGAGGTTGAGCCCTCCTGGGCGGACACCTGGCAGAGCGGCAGAGGAGTGCTCGACTTCGGCCGAGGTGGACCCGTATCCGGGTGCCATCTGGCGAAGGAGCAGGAGGGCCCGGCTCGACCTCGGCCAGGGTGGAGCCATCTCTGGGCGCCTCCCGGTGAGGGAGCGAGGGGCCGCCAGCTTCGGCCGAGGTGGACCCCTCTTGGGCGGACACCTGGCGGAGCGGCAGAGGAGTGCTCGACTTCGACCGAGGTGGACCCATATCCGGATGCCATCTGGCGAAGGAGCAGGAGGGCCCGGCTCGACCTCGGCCGGGGTAGAACCGTCTCCGGGCGCCGCCTGGCGAGGGAGCGAGGGGCCGCCAGCTTTCACCGAGGTGGACCCCTCCTGGGCGGACACCTGGTGGAGCGGCAGAGAAGTGCTCGACTTCGACCGAGGTGGACCCGTATCCGGGTGCCATCTGGCGAAGGAGCAGGAGGGCCCGGCTTGACCTCGGTCGGTGGTGGAACCATCTCCGGGCACCACCCGGCGAGGGAGCGAGGGGCCGCCAGCTTCGGCCGAGGTGGACCCCTCCTGGGCGGATACCTGGCGGAGCGGCAGTGGAGTGCTCGACTTCGACCGAGGTGGATCCGTATCCGGGTGCCATCTGGCGAAGGAGCAGGAGGGCCCGGCTCGACCTCGGCCGGGGTGGAACCGTCTTCGGGTGCCACCCGATGAGGGAGCGAGGGGCCGCCAGCTTTCGTCGAGGTGGACCCCTCCTGGGCGGACACCTGGCGGAGCGGCAGAGGAGCGCTCGACTTCGGCCGAGGTGGACCCGTATCCGGGTGCCATCTGGCGAAGGAGCCGGAGGGCCCGGCTCGACCTCGACCGGGGTGGAACCGTCTCTGGGCGCCACTCGGCGAGGGAGCAAGGGGCTGCCAGCTTCGGCCAAGGTGGACCCCTCCTGGGCGGACACCTGGCGGAGCGGCAGAGGAGCGCTCGACTTCAGCCGAGGTGGACCCGTATCATGGTGCCATCTGGTGAAGGAGCAGGAAGGCCCGGATCGACCTCGACCGGGGTGGAACCGTCTCCGGGCGCCACCCGGCGAGGGAGCAAGCGGCCGCCAGCTTCAGCCGAGGTGGACCCCTCCTGGGCGGACACCTGGCGGAGCAGCAGAGGGGTGCTCGACTTCGGCTGAGGTGGACCCATATCTGGGTGCCATCTGGCGAAGGAGCAGGAGGGCCCGGCTCGACCTCGGCCGGGGTGGAAACATCTCCGGGCGCCACCCGGCGAGGGAGCGAGGGACCGCCAGCTTCGGCCGAGGTGGACCCCTCCTGGGCAGACACCTGGCGGAGCGGCAAATAAGCGCTCAACTTCGACCGAGGTGGACCCGTATCCGACCTCGCTCGCCGATCCCGTTCTGTCAAAAAAATTCACGTGGTTCGGATCACGCCCGGCGGAACCTGAGACATGCCATGTCAGCATAATGGCCATATCACAACCTTATCTAACTTCAAGTACCATTATCGAGATGCTTGTTCAGACCATAGATGGACCTCTTCAATTTACATACCAAATATTCTTTACCACTTTCTTGAAAACCTTCTAGCTACTTCATATAGTCTTCTTCCGAACTACTGTCTTCCTTCCCTACCCGGTCTTCTCCCAACCGGCAGTCATCAACACCAAGCTCACCACCTGATGCGGAGGGGTGGCAAAAGCCCTCCAAGGTGGCTCGAAGGAGGTTGTCGAAAGCTTCGGCCTCTGATCATTCTGAGGGAGGAGGAGCTCAAAACGAGATTGGAGGAAGCTTCTTTGCAGCTTTGGCAGATTGCATGCAAGTTGTTCCTCCTAAAGAGGGCCACAAGGATCTCCACATGGTCGAATATGGCACGGTATCTCTAAAGCGGAGCAGGAGTCAATCCAGGTCATCCTCTCCATCTTCTATCAAGTCCATCTCTGGCCCTTCTTAACAGGTAAGCCTTCCCAACCCTTCTGTGAATGTGTATGAAGGAGGGAAAACAGGTGTGCCCGTGACAACTCTTCCCGAGTCCCCGGAGGGTAGGAAGAGGGAAGGGAAGAATGAATGGCATAAGGTGGAGGGGAAAACTGGGTTGGATAAGGAGATGTCTATGCAGATAGGGGAGGGTTCCGGGAAACTTTTGGGGAGTTTAGGTGAGGGGGACAATTTTGGGTCCGCCTCTTCTTCTAGGTCAGGAAGGATGGAGGAGGGGAAGGGAACTAGGGCTGTGGTAGTGGTCCCTTTGACTTTCCCAGGGGTGGCACAAATAGGGGAGGGAGGGTCAGTGGGGGAGCATAGCCTGGTTGTGGGAGTAGGGTCCTCTGGGGTGATGTCGGGAGCAGGGGGAGAGGTGGGGGACTCTAGGTTAATAGGGGCATCGAAGACTAAGGTGACGGGGGAAAAGGAGGAATCTTAGGAGGATGTACAGGGATCGGGAGCCAAGGGGGGATCAGGAAAGACTCACCTGTCTATGGCCATGTTGAGGTGATTGGTACCAAGCAACAGAAGCTTTCTGTTACCGGAGGCAAGCTGGGTGCAGGGGACCGTGGGAGAATTTCGTCACCAGGTGATGTTGCTGGGGAACACTGAAGCCAGTAGGGGACTGTTTGTATGTTCATAGCCCTGCTGACTCAGATCAAAAGCTGTCCACTAAGGGCCTTTCAGGACAGGGAGAACATGTGTCGGTTTGTGATAGGGTCAAACTGGCCCTTGGTTTGGTTGGGGCAACAATAAGGGGAAGAATCTTATCAATATTCCTGTAAAAGAAGGGGGAAAGCCTGTTGGAAAAAAGAAATCCTCGGCTGTTGTGCAAAGGTTTGAGGTCGGACAGGGATCCAATCCTCATGTTTGACTTTTGTATTAATGAAAACTTTTGTATGGAATGTGAGGGGGGCTAAAAAACCCTCCTTTTTATCTACTTACTACAGGTATCTTCAGTTGAATCATCCTCAAATTTGTGTATTGCTGGAGACCGGGCTTTCTGGTCCTAGTCTTGATGACCTAAGGTGTCGCCTCCCTAGGGATTGGGGATTTTACTCTGTGACTTCCCAAGGAGTGGCTGGTGGAATCATTATCAGTTGGGATTCAAGTGTTGCCAGGGTTGATGTTTTTCATAGATCCTCTCAACTAGTAGCTATTGTGGTTTCGAAACCAGACCAACCCTCTTGGCTTCTTTGTGGCGTCTATGCAAGTACATCATACAGAGAGAGAAGAATAGTCTGGGAAGAAGCCTCGATTTTAATTGATCAGGGGATCCCTACAGTGGTTGTTGGGGACTTTAACTCCATTGATAAACCTGAGGATAAACGAGGTGGTAAACCCTTTGCCCAGGATATCGGCACTAGGAAATTTTTCAAGTTCATCTAGGAGAATGGCCTGATGGATTTGGATTTCCTGGGTCCTCGGCACACATGGTGTAATAACCGCTCTGGTCAGGCTAAAGTGTGGAAAAGATTGGATAGATATTATGCTACTCCTTCTTGGCTGTCTCTCTTTCCGAATCACGCAGTGCACCATCCAAGCCGGATTGCTTTTGATCATGCTCCCATTCTCTTATCCATGAATACTCCTCCTACCAGACCAGTGCCTTTCAGATTTGAGAAGTTCTGGCTATCTTATCCGAAGGCAAAAGTTATTGCTAAGGAGGTCTGGAGAATGCCGGTCCAGGATGATGTGGTTTACAGGATATCCAGGAGATTGGAGCTTCTCAAGAGACGTCTGCTCTGGTGGAATAAGGTAGAGATGGGTAATCTAATGAACCAAATCAAGGCAATAGAGGCCTCCATTCATTCTATGCAGGTCAAGGAGGATACTGATGGTTACTTAGCAAATGAGGATCTTGAAGCCCTTCGGAGTTCCCTTACTCGCCATCATACCCTTCTTCGGAACCATGAAGTGCTCTAGAGACAAAAATCCAGGGTGCAATAGCTACGAGAGGGGGATAGGAACACCTAGTATTTCCATCATGCCACTATCATTCGAAGACATACCAATAGAATCCGGGCTCTATACTCTAATCAGGCGGGCTAGATTGAGGATGAAGCAGATATTAGAAGGAAATTTCTCCAGTATTTTGCAGCCAGGTGGACTATTCCTACTCCTATTTTCCCTTCTATTTCTTTTGTTCCTCCCCAGAATTCAGTTTCTACTATCCAGAATTCTTTACTTCTGAACTAGGTCATTGAGAAAGAAGTAAAATCTGCTTTATGGTCCTTGGCAAAGGATAAAGCTCCGGGTCCTGACGGCTTTCTACCTTTTTTTTTCCGATCTTTCTGGGATATTCTAAGGGTTGATATGGTTGCTACAGTTTAACTCTTCTTTAACACTGCTTCTATGGCTCCTAACTGGAAGCAAACTTATATCACCCTCATTCCGAAGCGTCATGATCCTTCTCAGCCTTCTCACTTTCGGCCCATCAGCCTCTGCAATACTCTCTATAAAGTGTGTGCCAAGTTGTTGGCGAATAGGATGAAACACATTCTTCCGCATTCTTCCGCAGCTGATTAGCCATGAGCAGGGTGCATCTATTGGGTGCCACAATATTACTGACAATATTCTTATCATTCAAAAATTTATGCATGATCTTCATCGAGCTTCTAAGCGGCACAGTCTCATAGCAATTAAGCTGGACATGAAGAGGGCTTATGACTGTGTCGATTGGACCTTTCTTCTCAAGGCTTTGAAAGAGTTTGGATTTCAGCATGCATGGATTTCTAAAATTATGGCTTGCATAAAAGCTCCATCCTTCTCTATTCTGATCAACGAATCTCCCATGGAATTATTTAGATCCACTCATGGTCTCCGGCAAGGTTGTCCCTTGTCTCCTTATTTATTTATATTTTATGCTGACTTCCTTTCCATATCTCTTACTGCGGCAGTGTGGGATTCGCAATTCAACCCTTATATCTCTGCTCTGGGATCCTTGCTGATCTCTCATCTTTTCTTCGCAGATGACTATCTTTTACTTGGCCGGGCTTCCTAGACTAATACAAGGGATTTTAGGAGAGTGGTTGAATACTACTGCTATGCTTCAGGCCAGAGGGTCAATTTCCAAAAATCTGGAGTCTATTTTAGCCCCAAGATCTCTTCTACTCTACGTCGTAGGATTATTCATATGCTGGGCATTCAGGAGCGACAGGGTCCTCTCCATTATTTGGGAATACCCATATCTGGAACCAGGCTGACTAGGGATGAGTGTGCCCCTTTAATGGCTTTGGTGAACGATAGGATTGTGGGATGTCAAGCTAGATCTCTTTCGACGATGGGCAGGCTTACTCTTATTCGCTCTATCCTAGCCTCTCTCCCTGTTTATATGCTATTCAATGCATTTATCCCTAAGGGTGTCATCATCAGCTAGAGTAGATGATTCACTCATTCCTATGGGATTCCTCTTCTACTTGGAGGAGGATTCATCTGATAAGATGGGAGATAGTCTGTCATCTAACTCAAAATGGCGGCTTGGGTATTTCCTCTCTCATGGATAGGAGAGAGGCTTTTCTGTCCAGACATGCAGCCAGGTTTTTTCTATGTCCGGATAGCATGTGGGCTTAATTCATGAGGACCAAATATGGTGACATCCCGACGGATCCTGGAGACTACCCTCGTCCCATGAAGAAGTCATCGATTCTTTGGCGTGAGATGTTATCCAGGGCCCTGCTTATTATCCCTCACCTAACTTGGGTGTTAGGGGATGGCCGATCAATCAGATTTATGCATGACCCTTGGATTTCGGACATTCCTTTGATTCGGTGGCATACTTTCATCTCTATGCTTACGCCCCCCTCCATCATCATTGCTGATCTTTTGCGATCGGGGCATGCCTGTTGGGATAGGGATGCTGTTCTATCCACTTTCAGGGATATTCTGGGCTTCAGGTTCTGTCCATAGCCCTACCAGTTCATCCATGTTCAGACATCAGAGTGTGGCGACATACAACATCTACCCGGGTGTCGATTTCTGACCTCGATGGACAGCCCACTATCGACCATCATATGTCGAGGAGCTATCACTGGATCTGGACACTGCCGGTTCACCCCTGGGTGTCATTGTTTATTTGGAAACTCGATTGGCATCGCCTTCCTACTCGCGAGTTTTTTATATCCAGAGGTATTCACATTACTTCTGATTGTCCTTTTTGTGAGACTCCTGGCGAGTCACAGGCTCGCGCCATCTTTCTCTGTACTCGTGCTTTGATGATTTGGAGATTGGCTTTTTGTATGAAACTGATTCCCAGCCTGAGTGCATAGTTGACTCCTTTTATACTATACTGACGACGACACCGACGATCCAGGTTTTCTTAATTGCTTACTTGGCTTATCATATTTGGATTTCTATGAATGAGAGGATTTTTACATCCGCGAGGTCTTTTCCAAGGATGGTGCTTGAAAGAGCCAGGAGTGCTCTGTAGAGTACTGGAGGTCGACGGTGAAGTCGGTGGAGACCTGGGGTTCCCCCTTCGCTCGACGAGCATCCCGAAGGGTATTTATTTCCTAGGAACCCCCACCCTCGCCTTTCGTCACAGTGAGTTTTGACGGGAGCCTTCACCGCAGGTTGGGAGGAGCGGGATTCGTTATTCGGGACTCCCGCCTTGGTTTCTTGGCTGCGGATGGTATCCCCCTCATGGATTCCTCGGTTCCTGCTATCGAGTTATATGCAGCATGGGCAGAGATTAGATATGCTCGGCAGGTTCTTCATCTTGACCATTTGATCATTGAGGGTGATTCTGCTACGGTATATCTTGGCTTACGCAACCTTCGTTAGCCCCGGCAGCTCATCCTATCGTATGTGACATCAGGCTCATGTTGCAGGACCGTTACTCCCTGTTTATTAGGCATATTTATAGGGAGTCCAACTCATCTGCGGACCGGGTAGCCTCCTTTATGGCTCAGCACTCGAGTTTTATATTATGGTCGGATTGGCATTCTGTCCCTGTACAGTTTAGGGATATTATCTTAGCTGATTCTTTAGTATTTAAAAACGTTTTATGTAATGAATACACTGTTTTATCAAAAAAAAAAAAAAACCATATCTTTGATTCAATCTAACAAACTAATCCAATGAATTGGAATTCGGTAAGTTGATAATGCATTATATTTTTTTTGTAGCCTTAGGGAGCCTTATAAGGTCTCACTTCAGCACAAGTTGTAATCTCAGGGAGCTAAAAAAATAGTCTAAGAAGTTAAAAAAATTGAATTGTAGCATATATATACTTATGTTAATTATGTGCCATATTGGGTTGAATTAGTATGGGTGTTGATAGATCCAAATACTTTCGAATTATCAAGTTGACAAGACTGTCATAATCTAGTTCTTGGGTCAAAACTGTCGACGAACCGGACCAATCAAGTTGATTAAGATTCGATCCACAATAGAATCTAGTCCACTAACAGGTTAATATGCAGCGATCTTGTGGGCTTAATTGTACATAAAGCCAAGCCAACCAGTCGTACCATGAGAAGATAAGGCGATCCCACCACTTATTATCCCATGAGTAGAAAGAGAACATGAACTCCAGCCTCTCGTCAGCAGAAACCTCCTTCAATTCAATCTAAAGATGGCTACCTTGAACCGCCCATGTCACCCCACAAGATGCACCAAGTCGCCGAGAGCCAACGCCACCTCCACCATCTCGTGTTCGATGCAACCATCCCAAAACAACATCAAGGTACCCACCTTTCCTCTGTTCGGATTTAAATACTGGTTCCAAATGATGGAAACCGGTGCAAAGACTGTGCCATACTGAGGACTAAGGTGTTGTTTGGTATTCTCTTCTGTTGTTTATGGGGATTTCAATGTTAAATGGGAAGAGGTGGTGATCAACGGTGCAACCAAAGAGATAGGAAAGGCCGCCATCGTAGCAGTGACAAGAGCCAGGGGAATGGAGGTGGCTGGTGCTATAGATACTAATTTAGTAGGACAAGATGCTGGAAAGGTTCTCTAGTTCCCCTTTCTTTCACCTACTTGCTTTCCATTTGAATGTTTAGACTCACTTTCTGATGATACTTTCCGAGTATGTTTAGATATGTGGCATGGAAGATGCTTTGGAGATTCCTGTACTCAATGATCTCACCATGGTTTTGGGTTCCATAGCACAGGTACCATTCGCTTCACATTTTATTACTTTTTCTTAACTCATGATTTTGTTTATATCTTCTGATGGTTTGTTCTCTTCACCAGTCGAAGGCAACTGGCGTGGTTGTTGAATTCACTGACCCTTCAACTGTCTATGATGATGTTAAACAGGTGAGCTATTAAGCCTGGAAATGTTGAAGTCTTATTCTCTTTTTTTTTTGGGGCGGGGGGGGTTACAAAAAAAAAAAAAGGAACGATATAAAATAAATTAACATGGCCTCTACAGTAGGATGACATGAAAAAGTTTGAAAATGTTAAAGAAAAATACGAATTTATTTAAATTGGTCTACAACATATCCATGAACTTTAGGATCAGTGATTCAAAGGTCTTAATGAAGACTAACGTGGATAAAATTTCTTTTAGTTATCAGAAGTCTGCATTTTGAAATTGGACTACTATGTTGTACTTGTTAAAATAATCCACATATTCTACTTCTTCTCGGTTGTTTGTCTTGATGATAAATATATATTCTTGCAAAGCTATGCATCTTAAGCAAACAAGCATAAAATTAAACAAGGGCAAGGAGGCAACCTAAAGAGTCCGTTGAGTTCAACATGGAAAGAAACATGACTCAATCAGCTACGACATAGTGCTATATGCGCCTGAATGCATCACCCAAATAACTCCTAAACCAACTCCAAAGTATCAGTCAAAATAATATCTAGCATTCTTACTTTTTGATGAAAAAAAGGGGAAAATATCGGAATCTTTCTTGGTACGGGACAAACCTCAAGTTTCAACTCCCAGAAAATATTTGAAGTGTATAAACTCTTGGTTCTACAGGAAAACTACTAAAACATTCTTTTCTCGTAACCAAGCTTTTTGTTCCCACTCTCAAGATTCTTAATTGAGGATTAGCATTCAAACTAGTCCAAACCTCAAAACAAAAAATTGGAGCAGCATAAAGTCAGCCACAAGATAAGCACTTGCATGCTTTGAACAAATATATAAGTTATAATTCTCATAACGCAGTCTACTCATTTTATCCAAAAACTCGCTTCCTAAACCATTAATGCTCTATATCACATAGTAAATGAGTTGCATTGCATACTACCATGATGGGAATCTTTTCCACATTTATGTTTGATAAGAAAAAGAAAAGGTTCAGTTTTGCAGCCAAGTGAATAATTTTGACAAGGCAGCAGTCATCATAGTCACTGTAAAGAATCAAAGATCACGTCATCTTCTTCCAGTGATCACCCTGTTGAACTCACAGGCAGCAGCTTTTGGCTTGAGGAGTGTTGTCTATGTGCCGAAGATTCAGTTAGATACGGTGACCGCGCTCTCTGACTTCTGTGAGAAGGCCAGCATGGTGAGGCTGTCTGATATGGTGATTTACTAGCATTTTTTATCCAAATTTTGCCCTCAAATCAATTGTTTGGTTCTTCAGATCAAACTAAAATAGATTGTTATAAGCCCTTTCTGTACCTCATATATTCATTAGGGTTGTCTTGTTGCCCCCACACTTTCCATTGGCTCTGTGCTACTCCAACAAGCTGCAATTCAAGCTGCATTCCACTACAACAATGTTGAAATTGTGGAATCAAGAGAAGATCCAACGGTAAGGTTTTATCAAACTGTAGAAGTAAAATATTTTGACTACTTGATGCATCCAACTCCAATTCTCACAGTAGAATATAAGCAACCCAAATGATTTGCATTTTTCTTCTGATAGAAAAATAATAGTTTGCATATCTTTTCTCCACAAGCATGTGAGCACCAGCCAATTTTCCATTCCCTAAAAAAATAACAAAATATGCAGCTCCCTTATGCCACCATTATATTAAAAAACTAACAGGAATTTTGGTGCCAAATTATGTATTCATCTTCCATCCTCTTGATAATGATTTTCTAGTTACCCATGCAGCACTGGCCCTTACAATTCTTTCCAAATTGGGACCCTAGCAAGATCTGCATTTATTATTTTCTCTTACTTTGCAGGAAATCCCATCAACTGATGCGACCCAAATTGCTAACAATCTATCAGATCTCGGTCAGAGGTACAACAGAGAGGACATTTCTACAGACATTCCAGTAAGTATAGAGAACCTCTTGCAGCTTTATCTTCATACCAAAGAACAAGATATCTGATCAAAAGTATAAAGGCACTCTGGCATTTTTCCTCCACCATTATGCCCCTTCAATTATAGCAGAAAATATGGGGGGGAAAAAAATCCATCCTCAGATATAAGTTCCTCATCAATCTTATAAAATTTCTAATACTTCACCAAAAAAAGTAAGCGATTGTTACAAACAAGTTGGCAGCTTGAAATGTTCTGCAATTCCCTTACCCTTTGGACCCGAGTCTGACAGAAATCCTGCAGGCAGCCATCCAAACTTGCTTCTTTGGAAAGCAACATCTAAATACAACATGAGAAAGCGAACTTCAAAACTCCCAAAATAAGTGGGTGTCCTAAGTCTCTTTGTTAGGTGATCCAAACCCACCTTTAAAACATGCTCTGCACATTTTTCTTTATATCACTTTAAACCTTTCTTATTCCTCCTTTTTATCCTGGTTGAGGTCCTCCAGGAGCCTCGCATCACATAAAATGCCTTGTATTCAGAGGACATATTATGACAAAGAAAGCAAGCCTTCATGCTACCAGTCATGAAGACAAACAATTAGTTGGAAACTTGGAATGAAGCCAAGAAGTGATAAAAAATCATTAAAAATATTTAGCATTGTACAATAGATGTATCTTTCTTCATTACAAAGACTTGCTAGTGAAATGTCACATCAGACATTCACATCAAATGAAATAAAGAGGTTCCATGTCTTGCCTGGACTTGTTTTAACAACATTTGACGGTGTTGATGGCTTGATAAATTAAATTACCATTGTGTTTGCCAAGGCAAGGGGTCAGGTTGTAGGTGAAGATGGAGTCCGTGTACACAGTTTGGTCCTTCCAGGCCTTCCTTCTAGTACAACAGTTCACTTCTCAGGTCCAGGAGAGGTATACTTGTATTACTTATAGAATATTAACCTCTTGATACATAAAAGCAATCTAAGGTAAATAATACTCCCAGGTTTACTCCCTGCGACATGATATAACAAATGTTCAGTGCCTTATGCCGGGCCTAATCTTGGCCATTCGCAAGGTGGTGCGCCTGAAGGTAACTGGAATTTCAAGTTTTGCTTAATTTGCATATGTAGGCATTTGGAACCTCTAACTGGAAACCTCCTATGCAGAACCTGATTTATGGCTTGGAGAAATTCTTGTAGCAACTGATTTTGCTTTCAAATTTGAGGGAAGATCAAGGACATCATGCCTGTTCATGTCCCTGTCAGATGGAGTGAAAATTTATTTATCCACTGGCCAAGGCACTGGGCAAACTCAACCAAAAAAAAAAAAAAAAGAACTTCAAATTCATCTATGCATAACAACCTGCAAAATATTTTTGAATGATAATACCATCACTCATAATTATAAAATGGTCCAGTTCTACCAAGTCAAAATGACAAAGCTTGCACGCAATTTGACTCAAGTTTCTTTGAAGAAATTACATTCAAGGGAAGAATTGAAAAAGGAGTGTTTATTTGCAGATTTATAAGACAAGCTATTCACAATAGCCAGTATGCTGAGCTGTAAAAGTGGTGTTTGTATGTCTCAATTTCATTCACTTGATGAAGTCAATGGGTGGGGCCCTGAGCCTCCCCATCTTTGACAAAAACAAAAGGTGGTGTAAGGAAATTTCAGTCGCTACTAAATCTATTCAATCGGCTCGATATTGCTGTAATCAGGCACATCCCACCTATAGAAGTCTGAGCTTACAACATCATCGATACCATTTCCAAGTTCTACAAATAACAATACTTCAAAAAGCTTAAATAATCAAGGACTATCAAGTATTAAGTTCAAACATTACTTAAATTACTTTTTATCATTATCTAGGAGATAACTGCTCAAATGATGGTATATTATATTTCCATAGAATGATGGTGTGTGCCTGGTGGCGCATCCATCCCATAAGAAAGAAAAAAGAAACGAGACTAAAAGGAATTGAACCATGATTTTCCTGCTTGCTAAATATGCATCCTGCAAATGAAGAGCAATCACTGAAGACCAGTTCAGCTAATTGAAAAGTTAATTTTTTTGAATATCCTCAAATATGAAGAGAAAGAACAAAAAAAATAACAAAAGCTAGAAGAATCAGAGCTACTACTGCTGGTGGAAAAGAAAAAAAGAGGTAAGGAAAAGGAGAAAAAATTAAAGAAGAAAGGAAGGTAAGAGGAAAAACGAAAGTAGAAATGGAGCTAAAAAACTAAAGATGAAAAACCAAAAGAGAATGGAGGCAGGAACTAGAGGAAGAAAGGTGAATAGAAAGGGAGAAGAGTGGGAAGAAATAAAGGTAATACAAAAAAAAAAAAGCAGAAAAACTGCTATTAATTTAATTCCAGCTCATTCCTTTTTAATTTTATAGTCATAAAATCTTCACACAACTAATGCAAGACCCTATCACATCCAATGCACGCCTAAACTTCTTCAAAGATTCAGGTAATTAACTTGTGAGAGGTTCTGGTCACCTAATAAGTGTGGTAAGCTCACCAATTAAAACTCAAGCTAACTTCAACTTCTGAAGAGGATTGTGACTATCTTACAAGCACATAGAAAATTCTAATTAACCTAAGAGCATCTTCTTAAAGTTCTCCTGTTACCAAATGTACTAATTGAACAAATCCAAGTTTCAAATGCCTGAGAGATTAACAATAGTTATGCAACAAAAAAGAACTTCTTATATCAATCTAGATTTCCTTTAGTTCTGCACATACAAAGATCCGAAAGTTCATGACTTTCTTTTCATAAGTAGACTTTAAGAAAAAAATTATATTAACCCTTCTGAAGAACAGCATTATCTCAAATGGAAAACTGATTACTTGAAGCTCTTAGTGAGAAGTTTCAATGTCTTGGGAATTTCTAGATGCATTGATACCTTGAAATTTATTTGCAATTGCTCTTATCCAAGCTCTATCTTTGTCACCATATGCATAATCTGCACTAGAAACCAACAACACAAACCCTTCAGTCTTTTTTGTAACATTGATAGTTGAAGTGGAAGTGCTGAGCACTGGTTGTACTAGGAGAGAGAGAGTCCCTTTAGGTAGCATCCTCCCAAGCTGAGAATCTGTGGCTTGCAAAATAAGAGATTATATTATGAGAAAAATACATTGTAAGTATCGAACACAAGAAGAAGTCAATGGTCAATGAATATATAGCATATGCAGCTAAAGTTATCTGACGGTTGTATCGTAATAAATTCAGATTACAGAGAGTGACCAGCAAAAGGCTTTTTTTCTTAAAACCAAATCTGTGGTTTTCACCAGAAAAGGAGCAAACAAGCATATCTAACAATGTTATTTAGCTTCCTACAGATTTTCCCGCACAAACTGACTTCATTGATAGAGTTCACAATTTTTGTTTTATTGTAATGCTTACCTTCCAAAAGAGAGCTTATGTTTTATTCAGCAACAAACAGGATGAAATAACAAAGGACCACATACCCAGCAAGTAGATTGCATCCAGCCTGGAAGATTAAATTTTCTAAATCTTTTTAAGGACAGTCAGGGCAACTATATTGTACAATCATGTACAGACATTAGGGTTATTTTGATTTCCAATTTATCTGGCTTTACTCACTAGTTAAGACATGTTGAAGACTATGCAAACTGACCAAAATAAGCATACTGTTTCAGCCATAAATGACAGCCAAATTAAGGATGAGTCTACTTATCCTTCTCACATGCGTAAGCATGTGTAAGGATGCATGCATGCATACATTTGCAGCCACCAACAGAACATGCACATGTATGCATACATGCACATGCATGCATGCATTCAAACACGCACAAGTTCACATAAAGGTAAGGGTTACAATACACAAAGTTTATTTGAAAGGTTTGGACACATCTCAGAAATGACCCACATAGCCCTAATCTTTATAAGTTGTTCTACTCCTTCCCTGCAGAACAAAAGCAAGCAAACAATTTACCTGAATCTGGCTTTTGAGGAAAGTATAATGCATCTTCTAGGTCATGAAACCGAAGTTGCCGAATCTGACTTTTGAACCATTCAACTATGTGAGCTTTTGAAACATCTTCAGCCATGTTCCAGTAGCCACGTACACATAAAACATCTCCAACTGCTATAAGCTGGTCAGAAAATGAATTTAACAGGAGTTTTCTGTCAGTGATAAATTACACCACAGTTTGGGCTCCGTTTTTATAACTTGTTGTTAATGTAAGATCAATTTCCCATCAACTTCATGCAGGACAAGAAGTTGTACATTATGTCAGAACTCATGAATTCTGATAATAATAAAAGTCTATGAGTCCCAATTTCTAGGTCCAATTAAAGTTTAAACCCTGATCAGGATTTTTCCAGAAATGGGATGTCTCAGCTGCTGACTTCTGCAAATATGGTATTGTTGTAAGGATGCAACTAGCACAGGTTGACTTGGGTTACTGGCAGACCCAAACCAACTGACCAGCAAACTTTGTGCATCTTGATCAGACAAGGAATTCAACCATTTAAATTCAAATCCAACCCAATTATAGAACTTTCAACACAAAAAATATTTGGGTCATAGGCTGGTTTGTATGTGAATAGGATTTCCATAACTAGTGTGTGGTCATAACTCATGCCAGGTTTATGTTGAGTTTGGTTGGGAACTTTATTATAATATTATGGGCTAGATTTTGGTTGCATCAGTTCAAAGCCCTAACTTTTTTTTTTTTTTGCTAATTTGAATTGCATAGAAGTTAGGATGAAATGCCCAGTCATTTAAACCCAAGCAAAACTTGGTGTTAGGATGACAATTTTTTCAAAACAGAAGTCATAGACCTATTGGCCCAACAAATACTGGTAAAGATGGCTCAGGCTTGGCTTACCATAGATTGTGTCAAAATATTTTTTTTTCTTAAAATCCTTTCAAGTTTTACCCTAGCAATTCATTTGAGAGTCTAGATGGATACCACTGATACTGTGTTGGTATTGCGCAGAAGAACATATGATGCCCAAGCCAAATCTTCCTTCTGAGTAACTGAGGCATTTTCAGACATGACAAATATTTGCTTATTTCCTTCCGGTAGTGATGAGCGATCCACTGGTGTTGCACCCTGCACAAGCCTCCGCACATGAAAATTAAGATTATTGTCAAGCTGTTTTAGCCAAACTATGACTGTGGATATCTTCATGCTATTTTGGCCAAACTACGAAGGCGGCAGTAATAATAAACTATTCTAATGAAAAGGTTTTATCTACATAGAAACGATTATGAACTAATTATCAGTCAGATTCACAAAAAAGACATACAAGCTTGCTCTACTATTGCAAAGGTTTGCACGTATACACCAAAAACCATGGTTATATATTGCAATGCAGAACCAATATCCATTTCAAGGAATATTTGTTCATATTTCAGAAGGAACATATAGCATACAGTACTGTTAAAATAGTTGAGTTATAATGGTAGCAAAATCATATCTCATAATTTTTCAACAAAAATTTACCCTAACCATGGCTTAGATATTCTAAGCCAGAATGAAACTTAAAAAAAAACATATCGGAAATTCCAACTCTTCATAAGAAAGCTTGCTCCTAATGTAATTTTATAACTAACAAAAATAAATGAAAATATGGATGATCAGATGGCAGTTCATTTCATCCCACATCTCCAATTACTCTAATCAATCTTCCACAGAAAACACGACTATAGCAATAGGAATTAAAGGAAACGTCTAAAGCATTTTGGTCATGCATACAAATGCATCTGTCATTTTATCAGAACCACCCAACTCCACCGCATCCTACTGTACACTGGCAAGCATTGACAGATTTGCTTCATCTCACATGGTGAAAGAAACTTACCTTCTCTTAAAATCAAAATTTCTAGAGCATTAAGACCAAAAAAGAAGAAGAAGAAGAAGAAAATGATGATGCTATGTTTCACAAATCTTTTCTAAGAAATCTATAACTAATATATAATTGACCTCCATAGAAAAGAAAGGACAATGGATAAATGCACGTCCATGAATAACCCTTGGCAGTGAAGATAGCAGCAAATAACCTCGATGCCACTCACGCATATGATCATCCACAATGTAGTCATTCATAAGCACGCATTTTCCTCCAGCGACAGAAACCCAAGTTCCGTCACAACCAGACTAGCAAGAAACAATCTAATGAAGCCAATTGAAAAATGAAAGAAACACAGAAAAGGTTGAAAGCTTCCTACCATTAGAAACTTCCCGAGATACGGGAGGGCAGTGGAGAACGCAGCCAAGCAAATACCGAGTGCCTCAGATCTCTGGAAACAGAACAAAAAAAAAAAATGTTGGTATATATGTTAATGACAAGGAAGAAAGGTGACGGGTAGCACGTACGAGCTGAGCCGGAGTGACATTTGAGGAGGAGGAGGACAGGAAGTGGTTGAGGAGGATGAGGGAGCCAAAGCCCAGTCCGATGTATCTGGGCAAGTAGGACTCGTCCAAACCCGGAATTCCTGTGAGCATAAAACACACGAATTCATAATTTTGAGAGAAAGAAAGTTTGGGGACAGGAGACGGGGTTTGGAGTGCTTGCCGAGAGTGAAGCGAAGGACGGAGAGGTTGAGCTGCTGCTGCTGAGAGTTGCGGTCTTGGGCTCTGATGCCGACGAAGCGGCGGGGGTTTTGGGTACTTCTGCCACTACTTTTGGGGAAGAGGGAATTGGTACCGTTGCTGGATCGGAGAAGAGGCTTTGTGCCGCTGGGTACCGTACCGCATCCTCGCTCCATCTCGCGGGCGCTTCCCCTACCACCGGAGCTGCGTAGCAGCATAGGCCCCATTCAAGGAACGTAAAAATAATATTCGATTAAATCTAATTTTATATTTAAATTTGTTTAAATATAAATATAAATTTAAGTGATTATATATATTTTTTTATTCATAGAAATAATATAGATAAATAATTATTCGATCGGTATCAAATATTTGATTTTACTTATAATTTTATTTAATTATATATATGATACTTAATAATTTTTTAAAAAATATATTAGTATATTAATATATTATTAATTTATTTTTATTTTTATTTAATAATATTTTTAATTTTATAATTATATAATTTAATTAATTGATTTATATTTATAATTTTTATATTTGATTTATATATATATTTATTTATTTAAAATAAATATAGATATAAATTTTTATATCTAACTAATATGCATGTATGCATCTGCCAAACAAAATAAATATAGATAAATATACCTAATATTTGATTTGATTTCAGCACTATGTTTGATCCAAAAATTTATATAATATGTCCTAACACAGGTCAAATTATTAACCGCCGGACATAACATGACCTTGATATATTAGTCCTCAAAATTATTTTATTGGAATACCAATCATTTTGTTTTCAAACTCTGTACATTAGCCCCTATAAAATTATGGCCCAGCGGTTAAATATCCCTGGCTTAGATTAATCATTATTGGAATGCACAACCAAGAGAAGAGAGAATAAAAATTATTAATTAAAATATTAAAAAAATCATAAATTAAGATTTCTCCTTTAACCGGCTCTGAACACTCCCTCGGAAGATAAAAATGGTGAGCGTACATGGGCTGGTAGAGGCCTCTTTGCTCTCTCTCCTCCATCTAACTTTGATTTTTTTCCATGGCTTGTTCTTACTTTCCTATTTAAGGAACCCTATGCATTGTTTAGCTTTTAGAGTGCATAAAAAGTGCACTATCTTTTCACGCCCCAAAATCTTAAACTTGAGTAATTTTTTAATTTTTATCATAAATTTTAATTTAGTATAACCAAGTTTTTGTACTTATCAAATTTAATAATTAAAAATAATTTTTATTAGACAGTCACGACAAAGATAGTGATATATGATTACATGTCATTAAATAATCATCATTATAAATAAAAATAACAAATATAAAAGATGTTGGCGCTCCTCCCCCATCTTCTCCTTTATCCATAATTTACTTTCTACCACCACTTATTTACTCTCTACTACCATCATTGTCACCGCCACACATCCTCTCTACCATCTTCTTTACCACAATAATCTCGATCATTGTGGCCAACCTCTTCACCTCTACCAACTTTATCCCTGCCATCAACCTATTCAGCTCCATCTTTATCCCCGCTACCTCATTTGTTGCCGCCTTCACCACCTATATTTAGGAATAGCAACAAAATCGAAATCCATGTGTACCCAACCCAGCCCGATCCAATTAGACCAAATAGTCAAGCTTTGACTCGGTTTGAGCCGGGTTTGGATAAAACCCGAATGCTTAATTTTGGATTTGGACCGGGACTAGATGGATATACATCTAACCCGAACCTGACGCAAATTATTTTAATATTAAATATATATATTTAATATATATTATATTTTTATTTATTTTAGAAGTATTGAATTAAGTGTTGTTAAATTTTATTTGTTTAAGATAACTTAAATTTTATTTTGAATATGAAACTAAATACTGTTGAAGTAAAAATGTAGTTAAATTTTATTTATTTAATATATGTATTTGATATGGCAAGATCGCTGACGTGGCGCGGACAGATTGATGTGGAGTCCCCATTAGACACCACGATGGATTCCCAACATGAGCCCCTTCGCCGGCTGAGCTCTCCTGGAGCAACGGGGTCGCCCGCCGAAGACGGGCTCCGTCCTCCACCAGGTTGGTCCCCGTCGAGTCGGGATGCTTAGGCCGGAGCCGAGTACAAGCCCCCACCGGAGATGGACCCCTCGAGGTCGGGCCTCGTGGTCAAGAGTCGAGCTCAAGCCTCCTCTGCCACAAGGAGCCCCTCCGAGGTCGGGTCCCCTAGGCTAGGCGGCACCTCGCCCACCTCCGCCAGCTCGAGCTTGTTCGAAGCTGAGTTCTGCTGGCCAGGAGTCGAGCTCAGCCCTCCTCCGCCCAGCCGAGCCACCCTGAAGCGAGTCCATCGGAGGTGGGCCCCACCTTTTTAGCTCGATCCCCAACTTAGACAGAGGCACCAACCACCAAGAGGGCGGCGCCTCCTCTCCAAAGATGACGGCGGGCCCCCCGAGGGTCGTATAGGAGCACCCGCCATACCGTCATTAATGCCCATGGCCATCACTCACACCGGAAAGAAAGAAAGCTCACATCAAGGCGCCACGCCCTCCACCAACCTGCCGTATGACCAGAGAAAAGACCCGATCGGAGAGCGCGAGTCCCGAGAATGGCGGCCCGCCAACCGAGGTCCCGCTAGGCTTCCAGGAGAGGGGCAAGCAGAAGGAATGTCAGAAACGTATAGAAGCTTCCCCGGCTACCTGACAGAAGAGGCGTCCCGTCTACAGCACGATACCTCATCGCACACGTCTGACAGCATGGAAGATCCCAAGGTGAGCCAAAGTAAAAGACCCAGCCTGAGTAAGCCAAAGAGAGGTAATCGAAGCAAACATAGAAAGGGGGGAGAAAGGCCAGACAGGAGGATTGGACCACCTCGGCCATCACCTCTCCCAGCTCACTTTCACTTCATACATACTACACTCACTCCTCCTAGCGTGGAGCTCATCCAAAGGGGCTTGATCAGGAGGATCTGTTCTCTTGGATCGTCACTGACTTGACCGTCGAAGCGCCCCCGCCGGAATCCCCGGCCCGGGTCATTGACGTTGTTTTTTGCAGGTCCCGAGGTACTGGAGGCATCCCGAGTAGACGAACACGCAACTCTCGATTCCATCAAGAAATATGGGCCACGACGATCCGGGCGGCAACAGATTGGCGCGCCAGGTAGGGGGGCAGAACGACTCTCGATCCAGTTCAAGCCCCGCTCAGACAGTTCGTCGAGAGGATGGTGACCACTTGGGCGAAGGGAGCCTCTCCCAACCATGCGGAAGCGTCCCCTTCTCACGGGAACCCGCACGATCCGGAGACGGAGCCACCCGCCCCGGTTCAACCGCCTTCGCCAGAAGTTCAACTGACTGCACTCGCTCAGCAGATGCACACTCTCACCGCAGCAGTGCGCCAACTCCAGCACCAGCATCGGTACCTGGCTACTCATCAGCAGCCAAAGACCCCCGCGGCCCATGCTGCAACTTTCTGCGATAGCCTGCATTCCTTCCATTGGAGGCCTTCGTAGCCGCGGGCCATTACAGACCCCCGGGGTACTCATCAAACTCCAGTGAAGCGACGGCGGGCCGAGTCCGTTGATGAAGAGAGCTGCTCACCACACCTTGACCAGGGGGCATCTAAACCCTGCCAAGGTAGAAAGGGCAAAGCCCCTCGTCACGGGCACCGCGCACCCGCGTCACCTTCCCCGCCCCTCTTAGCAGATGGGTCGATAGTTGAAGCCATCAGGCGCATGACGGAGAAGCGCCTGGAGGAGCATGATCGCAAACTGGAAGAGCTATCCCATCGGTTCGCTAACTTGCCTGGCTTCACCAGCAAGCCAGCGGGCTATGATGTCCGCCCTCCATTCTCCCAAGAGATTCAAGCGGAGCCGATTCCCCGCCAGTTTCGCATGGTGCAGGTGGATCCTTACGACGGGACCACCGACCCCCTGGATCACCTGGAAAGTTACCGGGCCCTCATGAGGGTCCAGGGGGCCACCAACACTCTCCTATGCATTGCCTTTCCTACTACTCTCTGGAAGGTGGCTTGGGTATGGTTCGCCCGCCTCGAGCCGGAAAGCATCAATTCCTTCGCCCAATTGGGGCAAAGGTTCGTGACTCACTTTGACACATGTCAGAAGATGCCGCAGGAGGCGGACAGCCTCTTCTCCATCAGGCAGCAAGACCGTGAGCTGCTACGGGACTATGTAGCTCGCTTTAAGGCTACCGCGCTAGAGATCTACAGCCTGGAGGAGCCGGTCGCAATGTTAGCTCTGAAGCGAGGGCTTAGGACTTTTCACCTGACCTACTCGTTGGACAAGAAGCCCTCGAAGACTTAGTCTGAGCTCCTCTTCCGAGCTCAGAAGTACATCCGTGCCGAGGAGGCAGATCGTACGAGGTGGGAGCTCGACGGGAGGCCACTGAAGAAGCCAGCACCCGTTGAGGCACCTGGAGCACGAAGGCCGGGACCGCCAGCTCAGAGCTCCCGACCGGGACCAAGGCCAAGAAGCACTCCCGTCCTTGAGGGTAATTTCACCCCCCTTCTCATCTCGAGAACGAAGATCCTCATGGAGATCGAGCGCGAGACCTATCTGAGGCGCCCACTGCCATTGAAGCCATCCTCCGCCATGACAAGATGAAGTACTGTCATTTCCACCGTAATCACGGCCACGACACCGAGGAATGCCGCAATCTCAAGTGGGAGATCGAAGAGCTCATCAAGAGGGGCTACCTCGGAAGATACGTGGGGGGTATATCTCAACCGGAATCTCAGGCGCTCGTCGCCCTCCCACCAGTCTCGGTGGTCGACAATCGCCCCACCGAGAAGCCAGTGGGGATGATACACTGGGGAGCCGAGCACACCTCCAAGAGGGCCCGGGGGGCAGGGCATCCAGAGGTTGTACTCTCCTTTATGAGGGAAAGGGAAGACGAAGAGAGAAATATAAATAATGATGCTGTGGTCGTCGAAATGGCGATCGCAAAGCATCCTGTAAAATGCATCATGGTAGATACTAGAAGCTCCACGGATGTGCTTTTCTATGATGCCTTCTCCAGGATGAATTTTTCCTCTATTCAGCTCAAGCCTGTACATACCCCCCTTGTTGGTTTCACGGGAGACTCCGTAAGGGTGGAGGAAGAAATCACTCTCCTGGTTACTGCCGGGACCCTACCTCGACAAAGTACCGTCATGATGACGTTCACGGTTGTCAGGCTTCCCTCGCCTTACAACGTGATTTTGGGTCGACCAGGGCTCAATCTCTTCGATACTGTCGTCTCTACCAAGAGATTGCTTGTACAATTCCCAACCCCTTGTGGTGTAGGGGAGATGAGGGGTACACCCCAGCCAGTACAGCACTGCTTCCAAACCCTCCCCGGGGCCCGTGTGCCCGAGGAGGACTCCAAAGCAGACGAGTTCGACCAGAGGGTTCAGGACCCTAGGGGAGGCCCGGCCAAGCGCCTACTTTCTTACCAGCTCGGGGCCGACCAGGCGAAGACCGTGCAGATCGAAAACCAGCTGCCCGAGGAGGAGAAGCTCCGTTGTTGGAATTCCTGCAAGCAAACGTAGATGTGTTCGCCTAGACAGCGGTGGACATGCTAGGTATTCTCCCTGAAGTCATCACCCACAAGCTCAACGTCGATCCGAAGCACAGACCGGTTCGACAGAAGAAGAGAAGCTTCGCCCCAGAAAGACAGGCGACCATCAACAAGGAGGTTGAGAAACTTTTGGTCGTCGGCTTCATCCGAGAGGTGCAATACCCGAGCTGGCTGGCGAACGTGGTGATGGTGAAGAAGAACAATGGCAAGTGGAGGATCTGTGTAGACTGTACCGATCTCAATAAGGCATGCCCAAAGGACAGCTTCCCCCTGTCGATGATAGATCAGTTGGTGGACGCCACCTCAGGTAACAGGCTACTCTCCTTCATGGATGCATTCTCCGGGTACAATCAGATCCGAATGCACCCGGGGGACGAGGAGCATACTGCCTTCATTACCGATCGAGAGACGTACTGTTACAGGATGATGCCCTTTGGCCTGAAAAATGCTGGAGCCACGTACCAATGTTTGGTCAACAAGGTCTTCAAGTACCAGATTGGCTGGAACGTGCAAGTGTACGTAGATGACATGCTCGTTATGAGCAAGCTGAGCTCGAATGAAGCTCAAATGAAGCTCAACCCAGCAAAATGCACTTTCAGGATGGCGGCCGGAAAATTTCTCGGCTTCATGGTCACCCAGAAAGGCATCGAAGCGAATCTGAAGAAGGTCCAGGCGATCCTTGATATGGAGCACCCGACATCCAAGAAGCAAGTTCAACGTTTGATGGGTAGGGTAGCAGCCTTAAGCCGGTTTATCTCGAGGTCGGCTAACCGCTGCCTCCCTTTCTTCAAGGCGTTGCGCAAGATGCACGACTTCACCTGGATTGACGAGTGCAAGATGGCCTTTGAAGAGCTGAAGGAGTTCCTAGGCTCTCGACCTCTGCTATCCAGACCGAAAGAGGGAGAAGAGCTCCTACTCTACCTGGCGGTTACACCCGGGGCCGTCAGCTCGGTCCTCATCCGCATAGATCAAGACGGATCCTAAAAGGCGGTGTACTACACCAGCAAAATCCTCTGTGATGCGGAGATCAGGTATACCCACTCCGAAAAACTTATTTTTGCACTAATCATGTCTGCTAAGGCCTCGGGCCCTACTTCCAAGCGCATCCCATTGCGGTTGTGACTGATCAGCCGTTGAGGACCATGCTAAGTCACCCCGAGACTTCCGGGAGACTGGCTAAATGGTCCCTGATACTGAACGAGTTCGACATTGCATACCGACCGAGGTCGTCGTAGAAGGCCGAGGTCCTAGTCGACTTCATGGTCGAATGTACAGGGCCTCTCGAGGAGCCAGAGCAGACGGTCCCGGAGAGCCAAGCTGAGCCCGGACCACGAGAGGACCATGGATCCTCCACGTGGACGGCGCCTCCAACTCCGGTGGAAGCGGAGCGGGCCTCATTCTTGCCAATTCCGATGGAGTAGTGACGGAATGCGCTCTTCGCTTCAAGTTCCCCGCCATGAACAACCAGGCGGAGTACGAAGCGCTCCTCGCGGGCCTAAAGGTTTCCCGCTAGCTGGGCGTACAGAGCCTCAAGATTTTCACCGACTCCCAACTGGTTGCCGAACAAGTTTCCGGAGAGTATGAGGCCCGAGACCCCCAGATGGTGAAGTACCTGGAGAAGGTTCGTTCGAACATGGCAAGTTTTCGTTACTTCTGCATTTTCCACATCTCTCGCGGAGAAAACGCTCGTGCGGATGCGCTGTCGAGGCTCGCAACCCTACCAGACTCATCCCTGGGGCGCGCTTACGTTGAGTATCTCGAGAATCCAAGCTACGAGAGCCCAGAAGAGGTGCAACAAGTAGCCCACGAGCCGAGCTGGATGGACAAGTACATCCAGTACATCCAGGACGGCCTCCTACCAGAGGACCGCAGAGAAGCCGGCCTCACTAGAAGGAAGGCCACCCATTTTGTTTTAATGGACGGTCACCTCTACCGCCGATCTTATTCCTACCAACTCCTGAAGTGCCTCAGACTCACGGAGGCAGCCTTCGTGCTCCAGGAGATACACGAGGGCCTCTGTGGGAATCATGTGGGGGGGAGGACCCTAGCGTACAAGGCTCTTCGCCAGGGATACTTCTAGAAGACGATGAGGGAAGATGCCACTGACTTTATCAAGAAGTGTGATAAATGCCAGCACCATTCCCACATACAGCGCCTACCGGCCGCACTGATCTCCCAACTATCATTCTCTTGGCCTTTCGCATAGTGGGGGATGGACATCCTGGGACCGTTCCCCACCGTGACAGGATAGCGGAAGTTCCTACTAGTGGCGATCAACTACTTCACTAAGTGGGTCGAGGCGGAGCCGCTAACTTGGATTACGGAGGCCAATGTTCGGCAATTATTCTGGAAGTCTATCATCTGCCACTTCAGACTCCCCAGTTGCATCATCACCGACAATGGGCAACAGTTCGACAACCGGGAGTTCGAAGGATTCTGCGCCGAGCATGGCATCCAACACTGGTTCATCTCGGTTGCTCATCCCTAGACAAATGGTGAAGCCGAGGTGACCAATCGAACTATCCTTCAAGGACTTCGCACCATGTTGGACCAAGCGAAGGGCAGATGGGCAAAAGAACTTCCAAGCATTCTGTGGGCCTACCACACAACGCCCAGAACGGCGATGGGTGAAACACCCTTCAACCTCATCTTTGGTACTGAAGCAGTAGTCCCGATCGAGCTCGGCGTGCCCACACTGCGGGTGCAGCAGTATGACTAGACATAGAATTCGGCACATCTTCTACTCAATCTAGACCTTCTAGAAGAAACAAGGGACAAAGCCTGACTTCGGATGGCAGCATACCGACAACGGGTCGTCCGATACTATAATGCACGGGTGAAGCTGAAGACTTTCTGACCTGGTGACCTGGTACTGCACCGGGCCAAAGCGTCTCAACCCCGGGAGTGCGGCAAGCTCTCGCCAAATTGGGAAGGTCCTTATAAAGTTGCCGAGGCCCACTCACATGGGGCCTACTATCTCGAGGACCTGGATGGTGCCATATTTTTCCGGACATGGAATGCTTGTAATTTAAGGAGATACTACCAATAATGTAAGTTTTTCCTCCACTAGAAATAAAGACTTTCCTTTGCACAACGGGTTGTTTGCCTTACAGGAATATCACTGCCCGGGGCCCAGCTCTCTGAGAGGCAAGCCTCGAGCCTAGCTCCTCGGCATCCAAGCCCGGAGAAATGTCCTCCGGCACCAAGACCTGAGAAGCCCTCAGGCACTCAAGCCTCGAGCCTAGCTCCTCGGCATCCAAGCTCGGAAAAACATCCTCCAGCACCAAGACCTGAGAAGCCCTCAGGCACTCAAGCCTCGAGTCTAGCTCCTTAGCATCCAAGCCCGAAGAAGAGTTCTCTGGCACCAAGACCTGAGAAGCCCTCAGGCACTCAAGCCTCGAGCCTAGCTCCTCGGCATCCAAGCCCAGAGAAACATCCTCTAGCACCAAGACCTGAGAAGCCCTCAGGTACTCAAGCCTCGAGCTTAGCTCTTCGGCATCCAAGCTCGGAGAAACGTCCTCCGGCACCAAGACCTGAGAAGCCCTCAGGCACTCAAGCCTCGAGCCTAGCTCCTCGGAATCCAATCCTGGAGAAACATCCTCCAGCACCAAGACCTGAGAATCCCTCAAGCACTCAAGCCTCGAGCCTAGCTCCTCGGCATCCGAATTCGGAGACCAGCTCTCCGACTAGCATGCCTCTGAGCCCAGCTCCAAGGCATCCAAGCTCTTGAGCCATGTCCTTAGGCTATCCAAATCTGGAGACCAGCTCTCCGACCAGCATGCCTCCGAGCCCAGCTCCAAGGCGTCCAAGCTCCTGAGCCATGTCCTCAGGCCATCCAAATCCGGAGATCAGCTCTCTGACCAGCATGCCTCCAAGCCTAGCTCCAAGGCGTCTAAGCTCCTGAGCCATGTCCTCAGGCTATCCAAATCCGGAGACCAGCTCTCCGACCAGCATGCCTCCGAGCCCAGCTCCAGGGCATCCAAGCTCCTGAGCCATGTCTTCAGGCCATCCAAATCCGGAGACCAGCATGCCTCCGAGCCCAGCTCCAGGGCATCCAAGCTCCTGAGCCATGTCCTCATACCATCCAAATTTGGAGACCAGCTCTCCGACCAGCACGCCTCTGAGCCCAGCTCCAGGGCATCCAAGCTCCTGAGCCATGTCCTCAGGCCATCCAAATCCAGAGACCAGCTCTCCGACTAGCACGCCTCTGAGCCCAGCTCCAAGGCATCTAAGCTCCTAAGCCATGTCCTCAGGCCATCCAAATCCGGAGACCATCTCTCCGACCAGCATGCCTTCGAGCCCAGCTCCAAGGCATCCAAGCTCCTGAGCCATGTCCTCAGGCCATCCAAGTTCCGGAGCCCAGCTCTCCGGCCAGCACATCCCCGAGCCCAGCTCCAAGATGGTAGCTCCTGAGCCATGTCCTCAGGCCATTCAAGTTCCGAAGCCCAGCTCTCCGGCCAGCACGTCTCCGAGCCCAGCTCCAAGATGGCAGCTCCTGAGCCATGTCCTCAGGCCATCCAAGTTCCGGAGCCCAGCTCTCCGGCCAGCACATCTCCGAGCCTAGCTCCAAGACACAGCTCCTAAGCCATGTCCTCAAGCCATCCAAGTTCTGGAGCCCAGCTCTTCGGCCAGCACGCCTCCGAGCCTAGCTCCAAGGCGTCCAAGCTCCTGAGCCATGTCCTCAGACTATCCAAATCCGGAGACCACCTCTCCGACCAGCATGCCTCCGAGCCTAGCTCCAAGGTGTCCAAGCTCCTGAGCCATGTCCTAAGGCCATCCAAGTTCCGGAGCCCAGCTCTCCGACCAGCACGCCTCCAAGCCTAGCTCCAAGGCGTCCAAGCTCCTGAGCCATGTCCTTAGGCTATCCAAATTCGGAGACCAGCTCTCCGACCAGCACGCCTCCAAGCCCAGCTCCAAGGCATCCAAGCTCCTGAGCCATGTCCTTAGGCCATCCAAGTCCCAAAGCCCAGCTCTCCGGCCAGCACGTCTCCGAGCCCAGCTCCAAGATGGCAACTCCTGAGCCATGTCCTTAGGCAACCAAGTTCCGGAGCTCAGCTCTCTGGCTATCACACCTCCGAGCCCAGCTCCAAGACGGCGTTTCCTGAGCCCGACCTCCGACGATCAAGCCTCGAGCCTAGCCCCAAGGCATTCAAGATCTGAGAGGCCCTTAGGCACTCAAGTCTGAAGCCAACATTCTCTGGCATCGGAGTCTCGGGCCCAGCTCCGAGATGGTGAGGCTCAAGCCCATATAAGACGAAGCTCCCCTCTCTGACCTCCCTGCACTGAAAGAGAAGAAAAGAGAGGAGAAGAGAGGAGGAGAGAAGACATTCACACCATAAAAGGAAGAAGAAGACACATTAACGGAACTATTTTTCATTTCTTAGAAAAAATGCCTTACATTATCTCCCAGGCCCTGACAAGCCAGGTAGCCTGGTCCAAAAGAAGAAAGAGAAAAATTATTACAGAAGTCCAATCCTATTGAGCTTGCTCCTTCCCTTGGCGGTGCACGGTCGGGACTTCTCCTTCTTCCATCTTTGTTGCAGGGGCACCTTCTTAAGCAGCCTCCGCCGGAGGGGCAGGTTCAGTTACTTCCGCCGAGGGGACCGGCTTAGATGTCTCCGCCTGCAGCGCTGGTCCGGCCATCGCCATCACCAAGGCCGACTCAGCTATTTTCGGGGCCACTTTTGGGAGAGACCCGGCTGAAGCGGCTCCTTGCCCTGCTGCAGCTACTGCCAGAGTCGGAGCCTTCTTGCCGGGGGCCCAGAGTGCAGCCAGTCGCTTCTCGAAGAAGATCCCCCATAACTGAGTGCGGCAGTAGGCGAACCCTTTGGCGAAGGAGTCCGTTGCTGCCTCTTTGAAGTCCTTTATATACTCGGGGGAGGCCTTGAAAGTGGCCACCGCATCGGTGGCCTCCTTCCTTGTGGCCTCGGCCCGGTGCCTCGCCTCCTCGAGCTGCTCCCCGACGCGTTCGGCTTGCTGGATCACCACCGTCATCCCCTTCTCGGCGGTCTCAGCAGAGCGACTGGCGGCGATAGCCTTCTCCTCAGCCTCTGCGGCCCTCTTCTCCGCGGTCGCCGCCCTCTTCTCAGCAGAGGCATCCCTGTCCCTCACCGCCTCCGACTCGGCCCGAAGCTCTTTCAGTCGGGTCCTCTTTGATTCAAGCTCTCCCTCGAGCTCCTTCCTAATCCGGGCGACGTCGATGACCTCGGCCAGGAGGCTCTTAACCTTCAAGTTAACCTCCCGGGTCTCCTCATCCTTCCGACCCGCCTCGACCCTTAGGGACTCGAGCTTTGCCTGTCGCTCCTTGTCCCTTTTCGCCCAGTTGCGGCAGTAATCCCGGATGAGAATCAGCTCTCTGCCTTGCTGCATTAGAAGAATCATGTTAGTCACGATGCTAGAAAAGGTTAGAAGAAGTCAAGGTAATCGAAGGAAAACTTATGGCATACAAATTGGCGAAGGACGAGTTGACAACGTCGCCTAGAAATCTCCCGCTCCCTTCCTGCCAGTTGCAGGACTAGACTGAGAAGTCCATCATCTGCTCGGCGAGGCTCGAGTCCTTCATCAGGGAGACATTGGGTCCCAGCCGGAAAGGGACTCGGCGATAGTCCTTGTCTTGCTTTCCTGCCGGCTTGGATCCCTCGACGGCAGGAGGCGCCTTCAGCTCCAGTTGCAAGCTCGGTGCCACTCGGACCGCACCTGGGGTGCCGGCTTTGCTTCTTTCGGTCCCCCGTCCCCCTCGACGTCAACGATCTCTAGAGGGGGGCTCCTACTTGGGCGGCGGCAGCGGTCGATCTGGCCCAAACGACTACCTCGGGCTCGGGCATTGGGACCGGCTCGTGCTGTCCTGAAGGCTCGTGGACGGACTCGGCCGCCCTCTTCCACCTCCGTTCTGGAATCGATGCGTCTGGCTCGACCTATACCAGCCTCGCACCATCATCGGCGCGAGCCCTCTTCGGAGCGAGCTCGTCGACTTCAGTTGCCTGCTCTCGCTCCTCGAAAAATGAGAGCAGCTCATCCATGGAGAATTTCATCTCTGCACCAGAGAAGACATGGTCAATCCCAAGTAAAAATAAAAAGGGAAGAGGAAAAAGAAGAAAAGAAAAGGAAAAGGGGTGGCCAAGTCGAACTTACCCGACCCCTGCCTCGAGCCGACCGCAGCCTCGTGAAGATTCCGCTCCGATAGCAGGACCTCAAGCGAGGGGATCTCGACCGATATGAGCAGGTCGTACAGGTTGAAATCGGCTGCTTCGACGGAGGAGTTCCTATTGGGAGACCGATTTGGGTCGCTCCAAACCCAGTCGATCTCCTCGATCGAGGCAAAGAAATATCTACTCTTCCATCCCTTGATGGAAGAGGAGAGCTCGAACCTAATGCCCCGAGGGCGAGAAGAAAGGGACCACCACCCATCTTCGGTAAGGTGGCATTTCAGGATGAAGAAGGCCCTGAATAGGAAGAAACGGGCAATAATCCCATGGAAGTGGCACAGAATAATGAAGCAGAAGATCGTTCTGATAGCATTGGGGACCAACTGAGCGGGAACAAGATGGTAGTTGGCCAAGAAGGAAAGAAAGAAAGGATGGATAGGAAACCGGAGGCCCCCGGCAAAGGCCTCCTCATAGAAAGCGATCCGCCGAGGGCCACTGGATGTGACCCGCTCCCCAGGATGAGGAACAGAAAGGTGGATGGACTCGGGGATGTTGTAAGCACCCCGGATGGTCACAAGATCCTTGGCAGTGATCACCGAGGTGATCCATCCTGGACCTGTCGATCGAGAAGGCTCAAGTTCAGGAACCGAAGCAGGAGGAGCAGGAGGAAGGGCCAGACGAGGTGGAGGAGCAAACCCAGGTTCCCTAATGGCTACAGGATCGTGGAAAGGTCTCCTACTAAATTCATAACATGCCGCCTCCATTTCCTCGTCGGAGGAAGAAGGAGTCCTCGACCGGGAAGGTCCAGCCTCGGCTTGGCAGGAAGGATGGAAGTTCGGACCAAAAACAATCCATGGAAGAAGAAGAGGATAGCAACGAAAAACCTACGACGACTCCTAGTCGACGAGAAGGAAGAAGAGGAAGCTAACCTGCTAAGGTTCTAGGAGGACGATGACGGTCGGAGAAGGAGAAGGATAAGACCTCTGTACGATGCTGAGCACGAAAGATTTGAAAGAAAGTAAGTTTCGAAAGACCTACCCTTCCTTTCGAGGCAACCTACGCTCGACCATACCATTACGGCTCCCCCAAGAGATGCTCGCCACGTGTCACCGATCGACGGGGCCAACACCTCAATCCGACCGCGGCCGCTCTGACTTCCACTCCCGCCATAACTGCTTCCTAGACATGGCCGTGTGGCGCCCCTGCATAAGTTTGAAGGACCGCCAAGCGAGGCGCCGCCGATATCGGTCATTATTGCATCAAATTTCTCTACCTTTCCACATCAGCACCGCAATTACTCTCTTAGTCCCGAGCACCGCGCGCCAACGGACCTCGGGAGTGGGGGGCAAATGATATGGCAAGATCGCTGACATGGTATGACAGACTGACGTGGAGTCCCCATCAGATGCCACAATGGATTCCCAACATGAGCCCTTTCGCCAGGCTGAGCTCCCCTGGAGCAACGGGGTCGCCCGCCGAAGCCGGGCTCCGTCCTCCACCAGGTCGGTCCCCGTCGAGTCGGGATGCCTAGGCCAGAGCCGAGTACAAGCCCCCACCCGAGGCGGACCCCTCGAGGTTGGGCCCCATGGTCAGGAGTCAAGCTTAAGCCTCCTCCACCACGTGGAGCCCCTCTGAGGTCGGGTCCCCTAGGCTGGGCGGCACCTTGCCCACCTTCGCCAGCTCGAGCTCGTTCGAAGCTAAGTTCTGCTGGCCCGGAGTTGAGCTCATCCCTCCTCCGCCTAGCCGAGCCACCTCGAAGCGAGTCCATCGGAGGCGAGCCCCACCTTTTCAGCTCGGTCCCCAACTTAGACAGAGGCACCAACCACCAAGAGGGCGGTGCCTCCTCTCCAAGGATGATGGCGGGCCCCCCGAGGGTCGTACAGGAGCACCCGCCATACTGCCATTAATGCCCACAGCCGTCACTCACACCGGAAAGAAAGAAAGCTCATATCAAGGCACCACGCCCTCCACCAACCTACCGTACGACCAGAGAAATGACCCGACCGGAGAGCACGAGTCCCGAGAATGGTAGCCCGCCAACCAAGGTCCCGCTAGGCTTTCAGGAGAGGGGCAAGCAGAAGGAATGTTAGAAGCATATAGAAGCTTCCCCGGCTACCTGACAGAAGAGGCGTCCCATCTATGGCACGATACCTCGTCGCACACGTCTGACAGCATGGAAGATCCCGAGGTGAGCCAAAGTAAAAGACCTAGCCTGAGTAAGCCAAAGAGAGGTAACCAAAGCAAATACAGAAAGGGGGGAGAAAGGCCAGATAGGAGGATTGGACCACCTCGGCCATCACCTCTCCCAGCTCACTTTCACTTTTATACATACTACACTCACTCCTCCTAGCGTGGAGCCCATCCAGAGGGGCTCGACCAGGAGGATCTGTTCCCCTGGATCGTCACTGACTTGACCGTCGGAGCGCCCCTACCGGAATCCCCGGCCCGGGTTACTGAAGTTGTTTTTTGCAGGTCCCGAAGTACCGGAGGCATCCCAAGTAGACGAACGCGCGACTCTCGATGCCATCAGCAGCTACGGACCACGACGATCCGGGCGGCAACAGTATGATTTATAAAATGGTAGATGATTTTAAAGTTGATAAAAATAAAAAAAATATTTAATATGACTTAATTGGGTTCGAACCGAGTAAACTCGAATTATTCGATATCCTATTGAGATGGGTTTGGATAAAAAAATCCAGTCCCGATAGCGTTTGGGCCGGGTTTGGATAGTTTATTGAGTATTCAGGTTTTGGTTTGGATAGTTATGCATCCGGCCCATTGCCATCCTACCTATACTCATCTATTGTGCTAGTCCCCCGCTATTTCATTTGTTGCCGCCTTCACCACCTATACTCATCTACTGTGCTAGTCCCCATCACCCCTGCCACCCAACTCACCACCTCTGTTTGTCTACCATGTTATTTCTCATCCACCCCTGTCGTCTACTACCATCATCAAATTATTTATATCATCAAAAGATATAGCATAACAAAGGTACTATTGCTGTAGATTTTGGCTCAAGGTCAAAGCTTGTGTTGACTAGCGAGAGTCATCATTGGAGTAACCTACAAAACAAAATTTCTAGTCAAAGTTGGCTCTGGTAAGGACCCTCCAATACTCAAGTCAGAGATTTGAAATAAAAAGATAGTGAGCATTGAAAATTTATTTATCGGAAATCCTCGGGACCTTGGTTATTTATAAAAGAAGGCTAAGAAAATAGACAACTCTGAAAGTATCAAGCCACTAATCATGCCATTGTGATATCATAGCCTTCATTTGTTCTCGTGAATGGAGCAAGCCCAATGATATTATGAGTATGGAATTTTAGTCTTTATATGCTCTCCACGTAGGGGGTAATTATTTTTGACCTCTTTTGTATGGTGTAGGTGATTACCGTATGAGTCAAGAGGCCATTTAATTAAAGTATCAGAGTAGATCACATGATGAATAAGACTTGGCTAGAATTTGAAATAGATGGTTAAATATAGAGATGCCTCAACTTGGCATGAAGATGGCTAGAAATATCTTAGCTTGGCATGAAGATGGCTAGAAAATCTTAGCTTGGCATGAAAATGGCTAGAGATACCTCAGCTTAGCATTAAAATGGCTAGAGATACCTTAGCTTGGCTTGACTATGGCTCAGCCTAGTATGAAAATGCCTCAGCTACAAAGATGGTATTCTGACTACGATTTCGAGGCTCCAAAAATATCTCTCCATAATAATTACCTCCTACTCCCGAGTCCGAGCTTAGAAAGGATTAGATGAATAGAGTATCACTGAATCCATATCTCAAACCTAAAGATGCTCAACTTAACAAGGTGTCATATCTTTCATTTAATGTAAGCGGCACTAACATGTCATCACAAGTATATAATCATTTGCTAGCCACTAAGCATTGGTCAGCCATTACTCAAATGGCTTTATAAAATTAGCCGATGAAGGCTAAATTAAGAAGGCCAATAATGATGATGTTATAGTGAAGGAGACTAAGTAAAAGACCAGATAATAAAAAGCTAAAAAAAAGGTTTGCAAGATCGAGACTGATTATGAAATTAAGATGGTCGAAATGAAAAAAATTGAAGGCTCTACTTGGAAAAAACAAGACTAAGGTAATCATTTAAGAATGCCAATTTTGATATGAGGTAATTATTTAAGAATGTCAATCCAATCTGGGATAAATATTTGAAAATATTGATTCAATTCAAGACTAATATTTGAGAATGCTGATTTAATCCTAGATAAATATTTGAGAATGTTGATTCAATCCGAGATAAATATTTGAAATATCAATTCAATCTGAGATAAATATTTGAGAATATCAATTCAATCCAAGATAAATTTTAAAAAATATTGATTCAATCTGAGGCTTCTTCAAAGCTACTGCTTTGCACGGCCTATTTAAGCAATGCCCTAAGACAGTTGTTATACATAACCAGCTCGAACAATGCCATTCCTTTGAGGCTACTACTTTACATGACCTGTTTAAGCAATGTCCTGGATAGTTATCATATATGACTAATTTAGACAGCGCCATTTCGTCGAGGCTATTGCTTTTCACGATTTAAGCAACATCCTGAGACAGTTATCATACACGACTAACTCGAACAATGTCATTTCTTCGAGGCTATTGCTTTACAAAACTTGCTTAAGTAATGCCTTGGAATAGTTGCCATACACGATTAGCTCGGACGACAACATTTCTTTAAAGTTGCTGCTTTACATAGTCTGCTTAAACAATGTACTAGGACAGTTGCCATACATGACCAACTCAGACAATTGCCATTTTTTCAAAGCTTTTGCTTTACACGGCTTAAGCAATGCCCTGAAATAGTTATCATACATGACCAGCTTAGACAACGCCATTTTTTCGAGGCTCCGAAGTCATCTAGTGTTAATCCTCTACTTCTTAAAAATTAAGTCATCATGTAAAAACATGCATATCAAATAATAAATTTAGAATTTCTTTAAAAAATAGAATTTTATTATTGGTGAATTGAAAAAATTATATAATCTGAACAGTGGAGTTCCATCGTGCTTTTAGATTTACCACCGAATTCCCTTACGATAATGGCATCCATCACCTTAATTCTTGGTCGATTTTTCATAACTTCTCGTAGGCTTATAAACCTGCAAGAAAGATGAACAGAATGATAGATGTCTCGATTATCTCATTTTTTTAGTCTCAGGGGTTTAGCTTTTGGATGGTCATTTTCTATAGGTCTATTTTTTTATCTTAACTTTGAGCTCAGAGACTCGGTCACGATTTTGATCTTCATCTCAACTCAGCTTTGATTTCACCTTAACTCAATCTTGAGTTTATTCTTTATCTCGGCTCAAACTTTGATGGCTCGGACCTCGGCTACTGCATGCACGTTGTCCATGGCACATACTTTCACGATTCCTGATCATTCACATGAACATTTTCGTATCTCTCTACCATAGTTTGTGTTAACAACGAAGACCCCAGGCTTGATAGGCTGCAAGCTTTCTCGTAGAGAACAGAGTAAAGGATGCTCATCCGGAAGGCAAGGCTCGTGGTGGCGACGTGTCGGGTCAACACCAACCACTCAATGATCCCAACCGCAAGCCCCTGGCACCGGTGCATCTCCTGGTAGGATGGCTGGATGGATTCAAGCCAACCGGCGATGGAGGAGGCCGAGGATGCATGGTGCGTGAGGTGGGTCCGGTGGATGAGGTCGAGGAAGAAGGCCATGATAGCGTCGCCCACCTCCTCGACCTGGCCGGTGTCGATGTGGACGAGGCGGAGGTTGAGGTCATTGGCAAGAGCGGAGTCGACGATGTGGCCGATGGCGATCTGGCATAGGAGGTTTCCATCTTCATGTGGTCGATGGCGATCTGGATGGAGCAGGAGAACGGGACATTGGAGCCAAAAGAGAGGCCCGAGGCAGTCACTGATGCATCTAGGATGAGCCAAAGAAGGCTGAGGCGATCGCTGATCCAATCGGGATGGAGCCAAAGGTTGGGCTGAGGTGATGGTGCGATGAGGCCTGGCCGAGGCAATAGCCGATCCAGCCGGGACCAAGCCCAAAGGTGGGGCTGAGGCGACGGCTTGACGAGGCCTTTCCATGACCAAGGTGATCGCTTACCCAAGTTAAAGGCATGACGAGACTTTCTGAGGCGGTTGCCGATAATGCCATCGAGGTCAAAGATGGGGCGATCATCGATCCACCCAAAACCTCTGATCTGTGACCGAGGAATTCGCCAAGCTAGCCGTCGACTTTGAAAATAGCTTAGAAGAAAAAGATGCAGAAGCCCTCGCGGCCAGCATAAAGGAGGCCAGGGGCGATGCCGAAGAGAGCACCAACGAGGAGGGCGAGTTGCAAGCCATAAAGGCTATAGATGCTGCCAACAACAATGCTAGAGGCGGAGCTCATGCGAGCTTCCATCGGTCGGGGATGAGATGAAGGTGGAGGACCTCTGGTGGGCCTCCACCGAAGGGGGAGGAGGCTGAAGGAGGAACCTCCTGTGGGCTTCCACCAGACAAGGAGGAGATATATAGAAATGAGAACTTCCGATGAACTTCCCACGGATGGGAATGAAATGGAGGTGAAGAAGCTTTCAGAAATGTCGACCAAGACCATCATGTGGTGACCATCAGCCTGAATTGCAGCCCCTCCCACCTCATCCACCAAGTCTACTATGGCATCTGCCGACAAGTTCCCACCCATGTCGGTGAGTCGAGGAGGGACTTTGAAGGTGCAGGAGAGGGATCTGTGCTGGATGTGGTCTCCCCGAGTTTCTCGGAGAACGAAGCCTTCGTAGAAGCTGGCTGTGTCTCCGGCATGGTATGCCCAGACGTCCAAGCTCGCCACCCGCTTCGATTATTCTGCTCCCAGGGATAGGGCCTCCCTCGCTTTGGTGTCAAAATGGGCCGGTCCTAACCACATGGGCCAACATTATATGGATCGAGTTAGGTCCACTTAAAAAAATGAGCCAAGAAATCTGGCCCAGTCCGGCCCTATATGGCCATGGGCTAGGATCGGGCCAGCCCACTACGGAGCTCCTCTTCGGCTGCGCCGCCCCCACCCACTTCTTCCCCCTCGCGGAGCATCGCCCCCCGATCCCATCACTTCACCCCCATCTCCCGTCACTTCCAAGACGTCGGCCGTTCCTTCCTCCCACGACGCTGCTGGGGCGACCTCCTCTACGTCTCGACTCTGCGAGCATGCCCCCGCCTCCTTATACGACGAGGTCGACCTAGGCATATACTGCAGGGTCTTCCGGGGTTCATGTGCTCGAGGACCGGGCCTGTCTCATCGACCGGCAGGTGGAGCTGGAGTCCCGTGTGCGCTGCCCCTACTGCAGCGCCCGGGTATGGAGCATGACGGCCGCCGGGCTCGTTCCCTGCAGCGCCTCCCGTCGCCTCGGCTCCCACGAGGGCGACCTCGAGTACTTTGTCTACGTCAACGGCCATCTCCACGTTTATGCTCGCTCGTCCATTTATCCTCCATCGAAGACGAGCGGGTGCTAATGCTGGTGTTCCGGTTGCTGAACTAGGACCCCCACCAGGTGTGCATCGCCCTTTTCTTTTTTTTTTTTTTTAATCATGGCCCATGGGCTAACCCGGCCCTAACCTACTTCAGCCCATGGGCTATAAGGGCCTGGCCAAAAAGCCGGTTACATAAATGGCCACTTTTTTCTAGCTCGTCTGGCCCATTTATAGGGTTAAATAGGTTGGCCCATGGATCCTGGCCCATTTTGACAGGTCTAGCTTTCTCCATCATCTCTTCTTCCCCTATTCCTTCTTGCAATCCCACTCCAAACCTTGCTCGGATTTAGATCAAAATTAAAACGTCATGAAAGGAGAACCTCCAACAAAAGGAGAGGGGATGGCGGTGAGGAGAATCTCCAGCAGCTTTACATAGGGAGGAGACAGAGGTGAGGGAACTTCTAGAAATTTGTTTTGAGTTGGTATCGGATGACGAGTCAAGGTGGACAGAAAAAAGAAAGACTTTTTTTTTCTTTTTACACAAAGGAATTTTTTTTACATAAAAAAAATCATCGGTAGATAAAATAAAAAATTAATAAAAAATAAAATTTCATGCCCATGCTCGTTGGTGGTGATGGCAACCATCTCCGAGTTAACTCCAATTTCTGAGCTTGCTTTGCCACTGTATGCCTTTCTTGCTCGGGATTTCATGAAGGAAAAGACGCTGCGAGAGATGGCCATGGCTGCTGAGCCTTGGCAGGAAGAGCAAGCTATACCTTCTATGGAGCATCATTATTCCACTATATTGTATGAATGGCAGCAACCAAGATGTACATCTGCTATGTGGGGAGGTGGCAATGCTGGTCATGATGGCGACACAGAAGCCCACTAGTGGCACGAGCTCCCTTGTTTCTAGAAAAGGCATCATTGAAATGCCATGAAAAAAATTTATATGATGCCATCAAATGCTCACTTGGCTTCCCAGAAAATTGGCCTTGGTTATTCCTTTAGTACCAATCTATTGCTGCAAATTCTGATTCAAGATCAGAGCTAATGCTGATTCACAGGAGTCATTGCTGGAGTGACCTACAAAATAAAATCCATAGCCAGAGTTGGCTCTGGCGAGAACCTTCCAATGTTTAAATCAAATATTTGGAATAAAAGAAACTAGTGAGCATGGAAAAGAAGTGTTTAGCTTAGCACCTTGGTTGCTTATAGAAAAGGGTTGAAAAAATTGACAACTCCAAGAATATCGAGCCACCATTTGTGTGTTGTAATATTATAGCCTTCATTTGTTCCTATAAATGGAAGAGGCCATTATCAGCGCACGGGATTTTAATCTTTATATGCTTCCATGTGAAAGGTAATTATTTTTTATCTCTTCTACATGATGTGGATAGTTGCTGTATAAGTCAGGAGGCTATTTAATTAAAGTATCAGAGTGAATCACGTGATGGATAAGATTCAATAAAATCTAGAATAAATAGTTGAGTATAAAAATATCTTAACTTGGCATAAAAATGATTAAAGATATCTTACCTTGGCATGAAGATAGCTAGAGATACCTCAACTTAGCATGTTGATAGCTAGATATATCTCAACTTAACTTGAAGATGGCTTAGTCCAGCATAAAGATACCCTAATCATTTTCAAAATAGTATCGTGACATGGATCCAAAATTTCAAAAATATCTCCATGCAACAGTTACATTTTTAACATCCCCTTCATTATAGTAACTACAACAGTTACAAAATTTATAGAGCTTGCAACAGCAATGATTATAATGCTAAACCTTGCATCATAAAACCATTCTTTAAGAAAAAGAAGAAAACCGTCAAGATGGTAGCCTAGAGGCCAGAGTCCTTCTTTTCCCGTTCTAATCAGCTAGCTCCTTGATGATGTCAGATTTACATACTTAGCCTTGGATGGAAAAAATTACAAAAATCTAGCTGATACTCTACTATAATAAATAATATTATATTATATATTATGCATATTAATCACTTTATTTAATAAATAAATTCTAAATTTTACAATAAATCAATTTTTTATTATTTAATTTTAATTAAATACGTTTAATATGTTATTACTAATTAATTTAACATGCTATTGTTAATAAGTTGTAATAATTATCATATTATTATAATAGTATACAATATACTTACACAATGACTAATATAGTTATTTATTATTGTTATAATCACAATATTATTATTATTTTATTATTACTATTAATATACATATATGTAATTACACTTATAATTGAATCTAGTTACTAGTGAATAATAAACATTCTAACATTGATAAATGCTTTGAATTAACATATTGACCAATTTGTTGGTCAATTTGAACTTACAAGTGCAAATTGCATGATCGTGGTTGTTGAAAGAGGTCTTAGGTTTTTTCATGATCAGATTTAAAAATATATTAATTCTGAAAATTTTGATAAACCACTACCCATCCATAAGTTAGATCATAAATGCAAGATCACCAAAAAATAAATTCCTGAATTATTTATGGTAACACTATCCCACAACATTTCTATGGTATACAGATGGCGTAGAAACGGATTATGTTTCAAACACAGAATCATGCATCTACACAAGTAGATAAAATAGAACCTCAAAATGATATAATTAATAATTTCCTGCTTGCATTGTGAGTAAATAAGCCATACATTGAAGAAATAACGAAAAAATCATACAAATTAACTGAATAAAACTCAGGTCAAGTCAGAAAATGATATGAACTGCTAAATAGAAGCGTGACAGAACTGTTTAGAAGAGGGTACATGAGCACGATTTTAAACAAGGAGCAGCAACACGTGTCAAAGATTTTGGTTTAGACTAGATACATCTAGCAAATTCACCTTCAATAACATGAGCAAGAAGCAATTTCACCTAATACTGAACTCTGCATGTTAAAAGCATCACCAACAAAAAGAACCGGCAGTACTGTAATAAACAGCTCCCTTCATGATGAAAGTGTTCTTTTGGTTGAACAAATTCTTCTAATGGCGTTGCAAATCTAACAATGGTACTTATGAATTTCAGAAGCATGGAAATCACTGCAGTCACAGCAATCAACTGTTGAAACCTCAATAATGATTCCTGAATTCTCAGCTAAGAGCATAAGCCTACAGGAGAAACAGAGGACATAGGGAGAGACACCAATTGAAAAAGATCTCTTCAACCAAACCCATAGATGTTAATGGTGAAGAGTAGTCATGGCCAGAGGCAGATATGCTAGCTCTTGCTTCCACTTCTTCCAGTAGCAAGGATAAAACACCATTTCGGCATGCTATTGGCTCTTCTGAAATTTAGGCCTGACAGGCCTTGCACCCATTAGTATAAACATAATGGGAACAATGGTGCCAACAAAATACACACTTCGGTAGGAGGCCAGTGTTTCCTTGAAGCTCAGTACCTTCAACACAGAAAACAACAGTAATGAACATCAGGAAACATCAGGCGCATAAATTAAGAATTTCGGGACAAAATAGCAGAACTTCCAACCGTTCAATCAGAAGCCAGGATGCCCTGGTTTCTGATGCTGTATGAGCTATGGAGAAAAAAGAAAAAAGAGAACAATCTTAGATAGAGAAGAACTAAAAAAATTGGATCACTACATTACTCCTATATTGCTTATATCTCACTCTTCCACCCCCTGCCCTGCAGCCTGCAGGCAACCACACTCATGAGCAATGATTTTAACCAGTCCAGGAAGGTGTGATGAGTTTAAATTGCGCCCCCCCCCCCCCCCCAACACACACACACAAAATAAATAAATAAATAAAAGAGAAGAAGAAGAAGAAAAAAAAAGGAGTATAGATGTTAAACAGCCAAGAAAACACAATGAAATGCAGAAAATAAATCTAAAGGCACTTTAAATTGATTTGCATATGGGGCTTGAAAAAGAAGGGTCAGATAGAAGCTGACCTGGAAACCAATGCAAGAATAGTTCAGAACAAGCAGCGTATATGCAAAATTGATAAATGTTAGCATCTTCCTCAATATTGCATTTTTCGGCAAAACAGCCAGCTGCCATCTGTATATGACTGCATAGACACAACAAAAGCAATAGCAAAAATATCAGGAAAAAGAATCTCAGTTAAGCCACTTTATGGATTAAACTGTTAGGGAAGGATGACTGACAAAAATCTCTATGAAAGTGCAATTAAACTGCAAACATATACCTCGTGAACCAGCAATCATTAAAGCTGATTGCACAAAGAATATGATGTATCCAGGATATAATCCCTGTAGTTAGATGGAGCAACAGAAGAAAATATGAGATATATTGAGCAATGTCATGATAAATGGAAGAAAAATTGATCTCCAACAACTACAGCTATAAAACCACATAATAATAGAAAATTGTCAGTGCAAAACCAAAAGAAAATTCTTTTCCCTTAATATCTCCTCAAAATGGCCGTAGAAAAATTCACGATCCAGTTTCGGCACAGTCATAGTACTTAAAATCAGGATTAGACTGACAAAAACAAAATTATAAAAGCTTGATCAGTACTATCAGACATATAAGGTTTATATATCCAGACTTGCAAGAATACATGATAACCAAGAATTACAAATTTGTGTTTACATGACCTGTGATTCCATAAATTTTCCAATGAATTAACATCAATAAATCAAATGTGAAAAGTTAACAATGCCTAATAATTAAGAGTTGAAAAAGCAAATCTTTAACCATGAAAAAAACCAAGGAAAATACCACTGGTTCTCTCATATCCTGCTTCTCACAGACAAGCTTGCCAGAAACTAAATTACAACGTTTTACAAAAATTAACCTCAAATCTAGCTAAAAGATGCACTTCAAGGCTTGAAGCAACCAGCTAGAATTTTATATTCCATAGAGTACATTCAGATATTATTAGGTGAAAATGAGAGTATAATGCTCACATGCCAAACAGCACTAACAGTCTGTGTAGCCAGCAACTGAAGGAATCCAGGTTTCTTCCCTTTCTGAATAAGCCTTTCATAAACATCTAAAACAACATTATACCTTGAATTAGATGGCAGTGATACTGAATTACAAAAAGAAAAAGTTCATAAAGAGATATTAACTGTTTAGTACAAGCTCATAGTAAATGCACTAATTTGCTTCCCATTTCTACAACTTAAATGAAAACAAGCATTGATTGCTGCGGCATCTGAGCCAGCAGTCTGCAGCAACATTGTCAATGCCCCCCCCCCCACCATGCACCAAAATAGACCAATGTACAGAGGTCAAATAAATGCCTAGATCTACCACGTGCAGGAATCTTATGAGATTATAGACACTGCACAACAAGTCGTTCGATGCCATGATAAAAATCCAAAAGTGCCTGACTCTTGAGAACAGTATTTAACAGCTCATTCAGCAGCTACTTGTAGAATATATGAATGATGAGGAAGTAGTAGCGCTACTGCTGAAAACCAACGTTCTTTCAGAAAATACAGAATTAAATACATAACCTTTGTTCCAATTCAAAATGCATGATAATAAACCATAGTCCATGTCAGCATGCAACAAATACATTAGAATGTGAACAGCCATTGCAACATGCAGGCACACGTGATTAAAGAAGCAAATACTACACAAACAAGCACACACCATGCCAAAAATCACAACCATGCCCATACTTGTATTTATTAGCCCACAGGAACCCTGAATCTGGCTTTCTTTGCATAATATTTGAACACATGCACTTCAGCAACATGGCCTAAAATAGATCGAGACTGAACCAGCCAATGCATATGATGAAGCAAGATAAATGTTGAAACTCACAGTAGCGTAACCATGTGCTGACTTGGATGTTCCACACAATCGGCAACTGCACAGCACTGGTTGCTAATTCAACACCAAGAATGTCAACATTTTTTGCGCATTCCCACCATGGTTTAGGAGGAGATGAATCTGACCACCCACTAAAACCCAGACCAGAAATGATGACTGAAGCTTCTGATATAGACCAAATAAAATAATACTTCCAACGAGCAGTAAAGCCAGACATGTATTGGTAGTACAGCCGTTTCCAGAATCCCCATTCATAATATATGGGCTCATTAAACCGGGAAAGTGGATAATGTGGTGCCAAATATAAGTAAATTCCCATACATATGGCAGCTTGAATTAGAGCACGCAAGGTAGCAACATAAGGTGATGGTGATGGTCTGCCTTCAGAATGAGCCCATATCTAAACAAGCAAAAAGTGGGGAAATAAGTTGAATAATGAATCAGCAGGGCATAAATTAGAAAAGAATCTACCACTCGATCTCATAAAGAAAAAGGACATGTTACACCTACCCCTTTCTTTTCTGTCCAGTCAAGATAATCCTTCATCTCGTATACTGGTCCTGCAAAGTGACTGCCACAGCAGAGGCAGTAACCAAAATATTCAATTATAGAGGGACAATGGATCAATCGGTTTTTCTTTTGTGCCTCACGCAAACCTTCTTCTCTCAGTAGCCCATCATTATAGTTTATTGCACATGAAATGACTTTCAGTGTTAAGACCATTAGAGCTCCTAAACCATGCATAAAATAAAAGACAAAGTTACAATTAAGCTTGACACAGATAAAATGATAAGAACTCAGCCAACACAGCCATCAGCATGCCTGGTATTCACAATGAATTATAATTTGAAATATTAATTTCGATCTATCAATGTTGTCACAAAACCAGAATAAGAGAAAATGATACCTCCAAATTTTAGCACTTGGATCGTATATGCAATAGATACAATTCAATATATGTGACATGTCATCCAATGATGATCAGAAGCAAGAATAATGTTACTTTAGCCATGTTTACTAGATCCGTTTTTTACACTATAACCATGTCAACAATGACACTCCAATGTCAAACCATACTCACTCTCATGTTTGCAGATGGCAATGTCATTAAGCCATAAACATATATCTTAATGAATTTGTTTGAGCTTTGACCAATTCTTCACTCAAAAAACTAAGTAGGACACAAAACGAAAAACATATAATTACAAGTTGGGGACTGAGCTAACAAAGAAAGCTTTCTATGTCCTAAGCATTCGGGATTGGTCTGCCTTCTTTCTATAGTCGAGAAGTAGGAGCTTCCTCTCAAGCAAAAGCCAAATAGGAGCCAAAGAAACAACCAGATTGAAGATGACGGCAGCTCAGGCAGCTTAGCTTTTATGGTTAGGAAAGAATCTCAAGCTGTAACATTAAAGCAAATTTAAATAAGGATGTGATTGACATGATGTCTTGGAATATGAAATTACAAGTTGTTCATATTGCAATTTTGACAATTCCTCTATAGTTGTAAGTCATGATGGATATCTTCAATTGTCGTGTCTAGTTTCTAAACCCAAAATTTCTATCCTTTTGGTCCGGCAGCATCAGCATGCCAATGCATTTATTTGGGATGGGAGATAAATGATAGTTGTTCATCAATTGCAAGTTTACATCATCTTCAATTTTTGTGGTAAAATTCTTTTTGTAATATGGATCACCAAAGGAATAATTTCAAATGCATATACATAGCTCTGAACACAAACGTACCAAGAGAGTAAGATAATGTAAAAAAGGAAAGAATGGTGACCGAAGTAATAATAGGGAGGATAATAAGAAATGTGGAATTCAAGAAACATGAACAATTCAACAGAGAACACATGCAGAGAATTTGCATCAAGGTGCAAATACCAAAGCAATGTTACATGTTAATTTTGATGCCATTATCACCACCCAAGCCTTTCCTCATCTTAAAGAGGTTAGCAACAAACACAACTCTAAGTCAAGAAAACTTCGTTCTAAGAATTTAGCAAACTTATATATTTGTTGCTAATTTCATGTTTTCTTCCCAAATATGATAAGGCTATTTTGAATTTAAATATTATTTCCCACATTGTTGTCTTCATAAAATTAAGTCCCAGTCAGCACGTGATGCAATGTAAACATTGTTTTCCTTTTTTTTTTTCTCTATACCATATTTGGAGAACCACTTGAAATAAATAAGAGAATAAAATACGATTCAATAGCAGTATCATCCCCAAACAGATGGACAAACTGAAGTGGTCAATCAATCACTAGGAAATTTATTAAGGTATTTAGAAAGAGAAAAGCCATACCAATAGGACTTAATTCTACTATAAGATGAATTCGCTTATAACAACTCTATTAACAGAACATCGGGAAAATCCCCTTTTGAAACCTTGTATAGCCGACCTATTCCTCATTTCCTAGATAGAAACCCTTTATCCTTTTCTAGAAAAATCAGTGCTAATGCCAAAGCTTATATTAAAAAATTGAGGAAATGCATCAAAATATCCTTGATAAGCTACAGATTCCTTCTCATAAATATAAGTTGTCAATCAACATCGAAAAGAGAAAGTGTTCAATGAGGGGGATTTTGTGACGGTCCACTTCCAAAAAGAAAGATTTCCAGTTGGTACGTATAACAAACTAAGCAGGAAGAAATTTGGCCCTTACCGCATCATCAAAAGATTATGGCCTAATGCTTACCTACTCAAACTTCCAACCAACATACCAACTTTGCCGGTGTTCAACATCACCGACCTATACAAATTTCATGGAGATCCACCAATAGTTACTAAAACCAATGCTTCGCCTTTTTCACGACACATGCAATAGTACTATGGATCAGATTGAGGACATCGTGGATGTGCGTACAACTACTACACATCAAGAGTAACTCGACGATTCCTTGTTAAGTGTGAAGGACGACCATTATCAGATTGTAGCTGGATGAAGAAGCTAAACTTCAGAGTCTTCACAACGACCTGTACGAAAACAACATGGAAGCCATCTTGACAGGTTCGAGATCTTTCCACCCCAAAGGAAATGATGCATCAGCATCTACTAGCTTTCATTAATGGTAAGTCTCTTAATAAATTTTAGTCCTATATTTTAATTGGATAAGTTGAGGTTAACTAAACCCAACCTAAAACACACCTAAGCTAAACCTTTTCTAAACCTGAACCGAAACCTAGATACGAGAAAGTTCTTCTCTATCTAAATTTTGAAATTCAAATGGAAGAGAATTAAGCAACAAACAGGTGAAGATATCTTAGCAACAACCTGGATGTTGAACCAGAAGTTTGTTGAGATTTCAAGGAGAAAGTTAGCTGTTAAAAACTTATTTAGTTGGATATAAAAGGGAATGTGCCGACATCAAAAGAGAAGGAAGAAAAAAAATCTTGATCTACCTCTTTGCCGCCCTATTTGAGTGTTATCCCTCCTTGATATGAGCCTGGATTGACCCCTCCTCTTCCCTACCTGAACCTGGATTGGCCATTCCTCCCTCTTATTACTGCTATAAGGGTTACTAGATACCCCACTCAGAATTGATGGCTGAAACGCAAGCTTCTACAACCTCTTTAGAAATTGCAGTAGCCTTCCTGTTTACTGCCCCTGTTGTATAGAGCCGTGAATTATAGACTGAAACTATTACGGTACTGATTTGTTGCCGAAAAACAGTCCAGAATAGTAGAAAATTAGAGTTACTTGCAGCTAAAAAAAACTTTGATGCTTCTCAAGAGCTAGGGCTAAGGTATTAAGAACCTATCCAAAGTTCTCCACTTCCCTCTAAGCCTATTTAAACCCATTTGAAACCCATCTTTAACTTAGAACCCGCAACCTCTTCTCCACAAACCTGAACTTATCTAACTAAAGACTTGGGACTGAAGTTTATTTTGAGACTAGTTAGGAAGTTTGTTTCCTTGTTAGTTGCTTTGTTAATGAATTATTATTCGAATAAGTTGTGATTTAATTAAGTTTATATTTGGCTTTAATTTCAATAAAATTTGATACATTTTCTTGTGATTCAATTAATCATTTCGATTTCTTTCCCCATTGAATCATATTTTGTTCTCTTATTTATTGAAAGTGGTTCTCCAAACGTGGTCCAGAGATAAAAAAGGAAAACAATGCTTGCATTGCATCAGCATGACACAGCACAACATACATATTTGTTACATGTTAGTGCCTTTTGGCATGCAAAACTGGTACAGTATTGACTGCATGCTAGTACTTGGCATATTGCCATGCCAATGCATGCCAAGATGAGTGGAACAACATGATATATGTTGTGGCATGGTTTGTTGTACCACCTCGAACAAGGATTTAAGTTTCGGTGGGATGTCCCACAAGATACTGGGATGGGATAACATCTCATGTGTCGGGATAGATTGTCTCGTCATCATCCCAACACCCTAATCGGGATGTCCTGGAACATCCCTTGTCCCAAGTATCAGGATAATGTGAGACGGTAGCGCGCGCCATTTTATGAAAAAACTGGGACAACCCCGTCTAATGAGATTGAAAATATTAGCCCCGAACCACACGGTTTTGGGCATACCAAGCTATATAGAGGGTGGACTGGTATGGTTCCATCCCACAGTTCAGGCACTAGCGAGAAAGAGAAAGAGGAAGAAGGAAAGACACACACACACAAACACTCACACATAGAGGGAGAGGGAAGGAGGGGGAGAGAGAGGCCAAGAGAGGGAGAGGGAGAGGGCTTTCAAGCCCCCTCTCCTTCAATGTTGTGTAACAAGGGCTCCATCCCCTTTATTTTATTTTATTTTTAATTTTTTTAAGTGAAGTTAACAATGACTATCGACTTCACTTTTAAAAATTGAAAAAAATATATATTTTTTTTAAAGTGAAGTTGGCAATAACTACCGACTTTAAAAAAAAAACAAAAAAAAGGGGATAGAGCCCTTGTTTTGTTTCAAAAAAAAGGCTTCGCCCCAATTATGCCATGCCGGAGGAGAGGGGGCTCGAAAGAGCTCTCTCTCCTTTGTTACACCATATTGTGCCAATGCAAGGCAGATGTGCCACCAGCATGAGATACTTCAGTCCTTGGTTTTGTTAAAGCCAAAATAAACCATGACCTTGACTAGACCTAAATGTTATCTCTTTCCCATGCTACGTCAATCTAGGTTGACCATGTTAGCAATCAACTACATACCTAAACAAGGAAAATGGTACTACCATACAAAATCTCCTCGGCAGAATTTAAGGAAAGCATAAATGCAATTTTTCATCAAACAAAGAGCTTAATGATAAATGAGGAGTTGAATCTGCATGATAGCAGAATACATGTATACTTATAAGCAAAGGACATATATTCATAGCCCAAAACCTTGTTTATATCAACTCAGATGAATGCTAAAAGAAAATAAGCAAACAACGAAGCCATAATTTCAAAAATTAGCATACCACTTAAAAATTAGTAAACAATGATTTTCAGCCAAACCAATAAAAACAGAAAAGGAACAGGTTCGCTACCAGTTGCATCAATGCCTCCTTCCTTCCATGCATCCCCACTCATATAGTACACGTGACTACAAAAAGCATAGTATCAGTAAGATAATCAATTAACTTGCCCGAGGTATTTTGACTAGAAAGAATAGATCTTGTGGCATTGAGGAAGATAACACATGACAGAAGATTGACTTCATCAGTCATGTATAGTGGAGTGCTTATACTTCACTAAAAAGTATCGTTTTTAGGAGATTTTGACTTTGATCAATTCCACATGGTCTTGTGGACTAAACAAACAATAGTTGATCTCTCTATGGTTATCAAATTAGGGATGATACTGATGCTAATTTTGTTTTTTTGGTTTTCAGTGGGTGGGGAGGGTTCCCCAGGGAGCACTCTTAACAGTTTAGAGAGGAGAGGGGCATGGTGTTGGTGGGGAAGGGGGTCCAGAGAAGGATGTGGTGAGAATGTTTACATGAACAATACGTATGGACATTTTCTTTGAAAATTTAAAGTCCTTTCCCAATTATTTCTTAGTTCTCTTGGAAAAAAGGTCGGCGTGGAAACTGAGGGATAATAACTATATCTCCACGGATATAGATTTTCCAGAAAAAAGGGAGCTAAATAAAGCAAAGTTTCCAGGAACCCAGAATTACAATTTGATGAAACTAAGAGACGCCTTTTATAGAGAGTGAGCAAAGATTACTATTATTAACTCACAGTCTTAAGTAACTCAGTGAAGGATATGGTAATTTTTGAGAAACATAGAGAGCGTTTATTTTACAAAATAACTTAAAAACTCCACCTAATTTACCCAATAAATGTTCTTTGATTAATTCAAATAGCCTTGACAAAATATTCAGGATCAAATTTTCTTAAGAACTGTCAAGAGAATCAACATTAATAGTTATGGTATTTCGTATGAAAAGGCATTGCCGTTATAAGTTTATACGTTATACAACTCCTATCTCAATACCGTAGCATCTTCCTCAAAGTTTATCATCAAAACACTTACTTCAAAATAGTGATGAACAATATCTTAATCTAACAAAAGGTTCGACCTTTCATGCACTGCAGAACCCAGACCAGCCTTCGGTATAAACTACGGTGTCCAATCAACTAATCAAGCGTCAAGCTACACAAATTGTCAGAAACCATCACCTCGGTAACAAGAACAGATCCAAGAAAGGGGAAAAAGCCTATGCTAATCCATCAATCCCGACTAGATCAAAAGCAAATTACCAGCCTATGAGGTAACCAAACCCGACAACGAAGGTGAGGATCCCACAGTAGCGGCGGCAAAGGAGCATGGAGGCGTATCCGGCGGCCATGGGGATGAGGAAGTGGAGGTTGGAGGAGAAACCGAAGGATAGGTAGGAGAGGGCCGCCCCCGAGAGGCCAGCGTAGAGATGCTTCGCTAGGGTTCCGGGGACGAGCCGCCACAAGAAACTCACAGGGATAGTGGCCACAAAGCAGAGGAGGAAGCGGAGCACGGGGATCGAGACCCCAATCGCCGACGCCATGGACGCCATCTCTAGCTCCATCTCGAGAGACAAGTTCCTCGCCTCCCGCTGTGATCAGATCCCGCAACGTGGAAAAGGGATCGGATAATGGTGGCATTGGATGTAATATTTGTTGACCGGGATGGGTTTTTTCTGCCTCGACCAGCGTGGACACTCCCTTGTCCGGAAACCGGGCCAAGTCTGGGACCCGTTGCGTCCTAGGATCGGGGAATTCCAAAAGTAAATATTTATGACAGAATTTTTTTTTCGTTTTTTTGGTAAAAATGACAGAATTCTTGTTGATCTCACAAGATCTACCGCAACTAATGAATGCAAAACAAAAATTGTACCGGAAATTAATAATAATAATAATATATAATAATTTTTTTATAAGAAAAAAATGGAAGACGATGGGGATGTTGATCCGTAGCTATCCTTGGGATGATCATAAAGACCCACTTCGTTCGTTGTAGAACAATAACAAAAGTGATTCAACGGATTGGATCCTGATAAAAAAAACTTTACCAATCCATATATTTTCAAGATTAATTATAAAATTATTTGAATCCATCGTGATCCCATTTTTCGAATCTAAGACATATAAAACACGAGACTAAACTTATTCTACCTGCATTATCCTAAAGATGATACATATAAAAATTTTAGACTTCTCATGTTATTAGTACGTACGTATCTAATATCTAGGTTTTGATTGCAGTTTCGGAATAGGAAAAACTCGTAACTTCTCGTACAGAAAATTTTCTATAAAATTGATAAAAGGAGCCGGACTAAAAGAGTCTTATCATTAGAAAAAAGATATATGAAGTACAAGGAGTAGAGTTTGATTTTATATTATTCTGGGTGTGTAACTTTGGTTAGTATTATTAAATGATGATTTTTTTTTTATAAAAATATAATCTTATACATGTTTGTTGAATTTATCAAATTTTGTTATATAACTGTGCAACTTCTTCGAATGGGTCCTACTACTCTGACCTTGGAGAGATGCTATTTTTCAAAAAAAAAAAATAGTAGCGGCTACGGAATTATCTTATAATCTATTGACTAATGATAATTAAAAAGTAAATAAAATAGATAAAAGTACTTGGAAGATGAAATAAATGAATTGATTAACTCGCTGGCGAAAAGCTCTTTCTCTAAATTACATTCTCATGTTCATAATTTTCATGCCGATACTTCTCGTTGTTTGTCCTTCCATTTTCTTATAGTAGTTACAGCGCAGTCGATCGGCTCCAATTGTTCATTCCACTCTTCATGTCAATAATCACCCATGTTTAATATCTATGTCATAGTTTTTTTTGGGTAGAATGATGGCTTAAGCTACATAAGTTGGAAGATACGATGAGCCTCAAGTTCTAAACTTAGCCTTTCAGGTGAGCCATACTCATTTAACCTATACTTTTCATCTTTTAAAACTCATATCTATAGTTTGATCGACCTCTCAGCATGATTTGTCAATTATTTTGTAGATGCCACCTTAACCTATTAGGCATCGTATGAGACCTCTCAGCATTGGCTCTTGATTTTCTTTATATGTTAGGATGTAGTATAAATAATAACCAAGTCGTATAAGAATTATAAAAAATCAATTGTTAAAGGAAAATTTATAAAGCAATAGACTTTTAATATATATATATATATATATATTTATTTATTTATATCGATAAATGGTTTAGCATGCCAATAGGAGGCTAGATGTGTCTAAACGTCCAAGCTTTCACAATGGGTAGCGGATCCTCTGCAATCCAAGTTATATCCACGAGGTAAAAAGAATTTGATATGCCAATGAAAAGAATCGAGTTAAGTTCTTAGACAACTGAAACAGTGAATGTTTTCTTTTGATTTTAAACAAACCTATCACATAAATCAGAAGCTTTGGAAATGCTAATATAACATATGAATCGTAAACGAGATAGCTACAATTTTAGATAATATATAGCTTTACCATCAGTTAGCTTATTAGCAAGAGAACAAATAAAAAATAGAATTTTACATCAACAAAATAAATCCAATTTTGTGGCATCTTTCGTCATACAATCAATTCATTGCCAGATTTTCTACAAAAAAAAAAAAAAAATTTGCTGTACAGAATTGCATGGTCTTCTTTGCAGGAATTCTCCGTAATGGTATTAAAAACGTTGCATAAATAAGCGCAAGTTTTCTATCATGCATGCTCATGACATACCGTATTGTATGCGCCATCCTTCAAATGTAATATGTATCGCACGATGAATGATTATGCATGGTCATGTGCTGCATGTATTATATAACCTCTATTCGTGTACAACCTTCCATTATACAATAGATGGGGGCATATGATAAACGGTGCATGTGATGCGCTACATCTTATGGTGCACCGTAGAGGATTCGTGCATTTCATAAACTCTTACCTAAAACCTCGTTTTAGTTCATATTTATATTTATATTTATTTAGACAAATATAACACCGGCTTATCTCAAAAACTCTACGGTAGTGTTTGGTTGGTAAAAAATTATTCTGAGAATAGAAAGTGGTTTTCTCCAAGAATAGCTTATTCTCGTTGTTATTCTCAATTTTTATTTGGATAAAAATCTGTTATTCCACCTTATTCCAGTGTAATTAATGTGATGTTATTCTAAATGATGTTTGGATAAGATGGCAATAAGCCTGTATTCCATCAAGAATATGGAAGGAATTTTCTGAAATCCCAAAAATACCCCTACTCAAATATTAATATAAAATAAGTTATAAAATTATTTTTTAATTTTATATTTAAGTAAATATATTATATTATTAATAAGAATTTAATAATATGATCTATTAAAAAGATATTATACCAAATAATTTATTAATACGGTGTATGTAAATATTAAATTAAAAATAAATTTATTAATATTAAATTTAAATTTAAATTTAATTTTGGATTCTAGGATTCGACTGCTGGCGTCGGGAGGGGAGAAAGAAGAAAGAAACTTCTGGATAAAACCAACCAAAGACATCGCTACCCCTGGAATCCAGAAACGAGAATAAGTAATTCCATGGGCAACCGTGGAATAAGAATTCGAGAATTATGTGGTTTGACCGGAATAAGGAATTCCAGTTATTCACCCTCATTTTTGGTGTTATTTGGCAGAATAAGAGAGATAATCCCTTTATTCTACCTCCTATTCCACAACCAAACACAGCTACGTGTTGGTCGGAGCCGGTGAATAAAGAAGAAGGCGAGGCAGGAGGTCCATGTCTTCATTCCAGCTCAATCTAGATTAAAGAATCTTGGAGCTACTTCATTTAAATTATTAATTGATAATTTTTCTCTTCTTGATGTTCTTTTTTTTTTTTTCTTTTTTCTTTTTTCCTTTAGTAATTTGTTTAACCTGGATGTTTATCTCCCATATTATCATAATTCCTTTTCTAAATGTTTGATTTGTAAATTGCCTGCTGGGTCCAATGCATATGTAATTAACAAGCACAATGTTAGCATTCCAGTTTGCCTTGCAATCAAGAGTTTTCTAACTCAAAATTCAAGTAAAATTTCCTTTATCCATGCATGTAGGTAGCTTCATTTTGTTGTAATGATATTAGTTACACTCACACACCTGGTGCTGTTGTACTTCTCATCACGGCTTGACCTTCCAACCTTATACTATTTTGTGGACTTCTTTGCAATGGACCAATAGCTACAAGCAACAGTCTTAGTGTCGTCAGCATGCAGCAGCTAAGCATCAAACCAACAAAACACTGGAGATTGATCAGCTGATGAAGTATCAGGGCCAACAAGGTGGGATTTTTTTTTCAAATAGTATTTTTTAATTATATATTTGCCAAACTACTGCCACCTCTTTCATGCTTATCGAAATAGGTGCTGTACGAAGCTCTCGCCGGGAAATCACAGGTTGTATCCATAATTTTATTAAAATCATCAAATAAATTATTTTTTATTAAAAATTAACAAAAATATTAAAAATTAATTAAATAATTAATAATTAATAATATTTTAAAAAGAATTAATGAGAAATCATGGATTATATCCGTGATTTCATTAACATCACGAGTACAGCCCATGATTTCACCAAATAAATTATATCCCTATTAAAAATTAACAAAAAATATAAAAAATTATTTAAAAAAAATTAAAATTAATATTTTTTTAAAAAAATAACGAGAAATAACGGGTTATACCCATGATTTCATTGTGAAATCGCAGCTATAACATGTAATTTCATCAAATAAATTATTCCACATCAAAATTTAATAAAAAATTATAAAAAATTTTAAAATTAATAATTTTTTTTTAAAAAAAAAATAATGAGAAATCGTAGATTGTACCTGTAATTTTATTTTGAAATCAACCATCAATTTTTCTACATAAATCATTTCCTACATCAAGATTTAATAAAAAATATAAAAAAGATTTAAAAGTTTTTGTAAATTAATAAAAAATTTTAAAAAATAAAAAATAAAAATAAAAAATAATATAACATAATATTATAATAATATATTTTAATATATTTTATATTATAATAAATATTTATATTTTAAAATATAATAAATATATTATATATATTAAATTATATATTATATATCATAATATAGTATGTTTATTAATGTATGTATACCAAATATGGTGATAGTGGAGTTGCATCAAGTATCATTGACACAGCACAACTGGATAGGTTGCTGGATCGGCGATGGATAGGCACCATCGTGGCAGCCAGACTGGCTGTCGGATCAGGAGCTGGACTGGCGACTGGAGCGGCGATCGAACCGATGGCCGAACTGGCGGTGGTGACCGCCGGTGGTTGGACCGGCAGTAGGACCGGTGGCTGGACTGTTGCCCAGAAATAGAGCCCAAGAGGGGGGGTGAATTGGGTCTTTTTAAAAAATTTAATACAATAAAGTGAAGGTCTAGTGGTGCTTGTGAGCAATAATAAATTAGATGCAATATGATAGCAATTAATTAAAGAATACGAGAGGAAAAGAGCAATCACACACAAACACAAGGTTTATAGTGGTTCGGTGCAAACCTAGCACCTACATCCACTCCCCAAGCCACCCTTGGGAATTCCACTATAATCCACACCAGATTACAGTTGACTTGTTTTTCACAAGGCTCACAAGTCAAAACCTAAGTTGGTTTTATCACCTAGGCTCACCAACAAACCTAAATACTTGTTTTGTCTTCGGGCTCACAAGTTAACCCTAGTTGGTTTTAATACTTTGGCTCACCAACAAACCACAATAACCTTCTTTCAAGACACCCTTGAAAGCAAGGTCAAAGCACAATAAAACAGATATGAAATTTAAAAGCTACAACAAACTCTCTTCAAGAGTCGATTGGAATCTTTAAAGCCCAAAGGATGCTTTGACTTCACTCTTCTTCAAGTTGCCTCTTTTTGGAATGTAGTAAAGTTGAGCTAGTAGGCTTTTTTCAGTGGAATCAAGCTAGAAGAGGCTTTTGATTTGAAGTTTGGAGAGAATATTGGCTTTTTGGCTTTTGAGTGGACTTGAATGCTCTTGAATAGACTTCTCTCTTGCTTTCTCTTCTTTTTCTTTTCTTCTCTTCACTTCTCTTCTTTTAAAATGAGGTTGGTGGAGATTAAATACACCAAAAACCTTCTAAAAACGGTTTGTGACCGTTGGAGCATTGGAAATAGCCGTTTGAAGCTTGAAAACCAATTTCTGCAAGCCAGAAAAATAGATCCGTTAGAGCTGTCAGGCTGCAAGTGTCGACACTTGGCTATCAGGTGTCGACACTTGGCTGTCAGGTGTCGACACTTGATTTCTGGGAGTCGACACTTGAACATTCAAGTGTCGACACTTGATGCACAGGTGTCGACACTTGACACAAAAATTCTTGAAACAACAAAGTTCTGTATTTTCAAAAATCTCAGGCCTTGAGTCGACACTTGAGACCTAAGTATCGACACTTGGTGTCGACACTTGAATATAGGTGTCGACACTTGGCATGCCAAGGATTTTTGTCCGTGCCAAATGCTGAAGTGTCGACACTTGACTGTCCAGGTGTCGACACTTGAGACTGAAAACATCCATATTCAAGTGTAAAAGCCTCGAAATCAAAAATAAAGTTCATGAATGCATAAACACATAATAGTTAAGCAATTATAAGCCCTTTTTCAATGAAGAGGATGCCCGGATATGTGAGAATTGCTCCGTGCCATTGCGTGCCATACACCATAAGTTTTTGGAATTTTGAGGTGCTTTCTTCCTGAAAACTCACAACTTGAAATCCTCATTAGAATACAATATGTACTCAATGTTTTGTTATTCATCAAAATTACTGGGTGGAGCCAACAATCTTTCCCTTTTTGATGATGACAAAATCTTGAGAAAAAGAGACAATATAGTTTAACCTTTAACCATTTAATTTATATACATGAATTTTAGTCACAGTAGAGGCAACAACTTTATAGATAGGAGGAAACAATCTTCCCCTTAATTAGATACTTCTTATTAAGGTAAACTTCAAAGATTCTTGCAAGGTGAAATCAATATAATCAATATAATACACCTTTTTCTCAATAAAATCAAAATCAATCAAATACTTATTCTCCATAAAATCAAAATCATTACTTGTTCTCCATAAAATCAAAATCATTACTTGTTCTCCATAAAATCAAAATCATTACTTGTTCTCCATAAAATCAAATCATTACTTGTTCTCCCCCTTTTTGTCAATCATAAGAAAAGGGAATAACCTCCCCCTCACAATGAGCATGGATACAAAAAGAGAGTAGAGAAACAAATATCAGAGCTGAAATTGTGCTAATATCAAAGAATATCAGAGTTAAAATATACCATTATAAAGAGTATCAGAGCTAAAGAATGATAAACTGAAGCACAAAATTTTCAAGATAACAGAGTTCTGATAAAAACACATATATATATGAGACAAATTTTCAGTACAAAAGAGCTGAAACATACATATATAAATAGAGTCAATTAAGTATCAAACATACAAAATAAGATCTGAAACAGACATCTGTGAGACTAATCCTCATCAGATGGAACATCAAGACTGAAAGGAGCACTAATCCTAGATCTGGTGGCTAAAGCCCTAGGAGGTGCTAAAGCTCTAAGACTCCTGGTACGGCCGCAGGATCAAAAGCGGGTACAACCCTAGAAGATCTGGTAGAAGGAGGTGAAAGACGATCTGCTGGCTCAATAGGATCCGGTACGAAGTCAACCAGTGCAGTAGAAGGAGCAGGTGTAGTAGGAGGATCTCGACTGACCACCTCATAAGCATCGGCTCCGCCTACACTGTCGCTGTCAGTGCCCACTACCTCAGTGGCTCGGTCAACATCCTGATCACCGCCGTCAGCAAAATCAACATGGTCGCTCTGGTGATCGCCGCCATCATCATCATCATCATCATCAAATCGAGCAATTGCAGGTGTAGCAGGAGGTATAAGTGATCTCAATAGACTCTCAATGCGTGTAAATCCCTCCTCCATGGATCTGCGAATCTCAGCATGCTCCGAGGTAGTCTGTGCACGTAGAAGCTCGACCTCGCTACGCAGCTGAGTCACCTCACCTCTGATCTGTGAGAACTGTGCTCTAGCAAGCTCCTCAAAGGATAATCCTGTCGATGGTGGTGGAGGAGCTGAAGCATCAGGCGACAGGTGCTCTGCCTGTGTCGATGGCACATCTACTGGAGGAAGAACTGTTAGCTCAGATGGTCCAGCCTCAGCCTCTCGAATCTCATCCTCCTCATCTGGCTCCTGGCCTGACTCTCTTCGAACCCATCGACCTCCAACCATCTTGTAACCCATCCGGTGCAATGACCTCTCATCGTATACATATGTGTGTAGTATCTCTTTGGGGATCACCCCCTCCAATGATACTCCATAAGCTCTGAAAAGACGGGTCAGTGCCATCCCATATGGCAAACAGTGTCGGTGCTGAGTGGCAGCATCATGCATCTGTGATAGCATCAAGACGGGTATATCAATCTATCTCCTCTCGATCAGACTGGTCATCACCATCAGCTCTCTCTCGATGATGAAATCGAATCTGCCAGTCTTCGGTAGAAGGATCCGTGCAGTAATATGGTACAGCAGTCGCATCTCTAAAGATAATTGGTTCGCGGTAACTACTGAGATACCGCGAACATCCTCTCACTCAAGGATGCATCTGAAAGCCGCCTCTCTATCATCAACAGAAAATGCACAGACTCCTCTCCGGGGTATCTCCCATACTCGGCTCAGTAGCTCATAGTCAAAGAAATCTGTGTACCCCTGACGGATGTCGTCCATAAAAGTCGTCGACAGTCCAGTGCACCGTAGAACTCCCTCACCAGGTGAGGATAGTATCTCTCCTGCATGGTGCAGAAGGGTACTAGTCCTGCATCTGTGAGTATCTCCCTAATGCCAAAGTGGTGCCTGTCGAAACACTATAGATCAACTCTCCTCCCTGAAGCTACAGACTTCCCTGCCATCCTCTCTGCAGGGGGGAGCTCGGAGTGGCTGAACTGCTCTGCTGTGCGGGATCAAATCTGGCCTTCGACCTCCTCTCAGTACCCTGACTAGGCCTCGCCCTAACTGCAAGTCTCTTCCTAGGACCCATAACAGCCAACTGACCAGGAAGAATGAAGAAGGGTTTAGAACAAAGGACTGGCCATAGGTTGAGATTAGAGTTCAGATAGGTTTTGAAAACCAGAATCAATAAATTTTGATCAAATGACAAAATTTTGTTAGGTAGAACACATTTGAATCTTTGGAAAAAAAAATTTTGTAAGGTTCAAAAAAAATCAAAAACCATGGGATTTGGATTTTAATCACTTAGGGTTTTTGCAAATAGGTGAAGATGTTACAAATGTATCATGAAAAACCTTTCTAAGTCATTAATAAATGGATTTAGTATGCTTAAATTAGATGAAAACCTAATTTATTTTGCCCAAAATTGATGAAACAGTGATTTTTGCGAAAAAAGGGTTGAAAAACATCCAAAAGATGAGGGAAATCCGAGAAAAACAAATCTAAAGCATGATTCCCTCAAATGGAGTTTTAGAAATTCATTAAAACATGCAAAAATCTGGTTAGTTACAAGAAAAATATTCGAAAAACCCAAAACATGGTTGTTTGGTTCGAAAATAATAAAATTAAAAACATAGAAAAATAAAAACGAAATTAGAGAGGGAAAATACCTGATTTGTGAAGGATTGAGGGGTGAAAGGACGGATTTGGATAGGGGGGACCACTGTTCCAAGAAATTTGGGGGAAGAAAATTTTCAAAAAAACTTTTGTTCGGTCCATTTAAAAATAGTTCAGATTCGCAAGTGTCGACACTTCGGATTTGTCAAGTGTCGACACTTGGTCAGGTGTCGACACTTAACACTTTCCAAGTGTCGACACTTGGCCAAAAAATTCGAGAAAAATCGAAAAAAATAGAAAAAATTTTGACAAATTTTTGGGGTTTTAAACAATAGGTTTTGAGCTTTAGGAATTAGGTAAAGATGATACTAAGAGAGTTCTAGGAGAATGGATCAATGACACCTAACTCTCTTCTAATCAAACAGAACCTATCCTCACTCAAAGGCTTTGTAAACACATCAGCTAACTGATCATTAGTACAAACAAAATCAAGAATTACATTAGAGTTTTGTACATTATCTCTTATGAAATGATGTCTTATTTCAATGTGTTTACTTCTTGAATGTTGCACAGGATTTTTAGATAGGTTGATTGCAGTAGTATTGTCACATCTTATGGGTGTCTTAATTAGTTTAATGCCAAAATCTTCGAGTTGTTGTTTGATCCAGAGGATTTGAGCATAACAGCTCCCAGCTGCTATATATTCGGCTTCCGCCATAGATAGAGCAACTGAGTTCTGTTTCTTGCTACTCCAGGAGATCAAATTTACTCCAAGAAACTGACAGGTTCCACTAGTACTTTTACGATCAAGTTTACACCCAGCAAAATCAGCATCAGAATAAGCAATTAAATCAAATGAAGAATCTCTAGAGTACCACAAACCAATTTCAATTGAGCCAGATAGATATCTAAGTATGCGTTTAACAGCCAAAAGATGAGACTCTTTAGGATTGGACTGATATCTAGCACACATACAGACACTAAACATGATATCTGGCCTACTGGCAGTAAGATATAATAATGAACCAATCATGCCACGATATAATTTTTGGTCTATTGACTTACCTGATTCATCCTTGTCAAGTCTACATGTGGGGCTCATAGGGGTACCTAATGGCTTAGTGTTCTCCATCCCAAATTTCTTGAGTATTTCTCTTATGTATTTTGTTTGATTGATGAAGATCCCCTCTTTGGTTTGCCTTATCTGGAGTCCGAGGAAGAAATTCAGTTCTCCCATCATGCTCATCTCGAACTCACCCTGCATTAGACTTGCAAAATCTTGACAAAGAGATTCATTAGTAGCACCAAATATTACATCATCGACATAGATTTGTACTACTAAGAGATCATCATTCTTTTTCTTTAAAAACAATGTTTTATCTACATTACCTCTAGTAAAATTATTTTTCAGTAAAAAGGAGCTTAAACGATCATACCAAGCTCTTGGAGCTTGTTTTAATCCATATAAAGCTTTATGAAGTTTATAAACATAATTTGAAATTCAGAAATTTCAAAACCAGGGGGTTGTTCAACATAATCTTCTTCTTCAATTAATCCATTTAAAAAAGCACTTTTAACATCCATCTGATACAGTTTAAAATTCATGAAACAGGAAAAAGCCAACAATAACCTAATTGCCTCAAGTCTAGCCACAGGAGCAAAGGTTTCATCAAAATCTATCCCTTCCTCCTGATTGTATCCTTTGGCAACTAGTCTAGCTTTATTTCTAATTACTATTCCATTTTCATCAAGTTTATTTCGAAAAACCCATTTTGTGCCAATAATTGATGTGTTTGAAGGCCTATCTACCAGTGTCCAAATATTGTTCCTTTTAAATTGATTAAGTTCATCTTGCATAGCATTTATCCAATTACTATCATATTCAGCTTCCTCAATAGTTTTAGGTTCAATTTGAGACACAAAAGCTAAGTAATCACAAATATTTTAAGAGATGATCGAGTACTTACACCTTTAGATGGATCACCTATAATTAGTTCTTTTGAGTGTCCATGAGCATACCTCCATTCTTTTGGTAAAGGATCAACAGTTGATGTATCTTCATCACCTTGTGCTTGATCTCCGTCAGTGTTTTGATCATCATTCTATTCCTTGGTAAGTCCTTCATTGTTGTTTATTTCTTCAGTTTTCTTGTTACCTGATTCATCAAAAAGTACATCTTCTTTTCTTGAAGATTTTTGGTTAGTTTTATCAAATACTACATGAATGGATTCTTCAACAACAAGTATCCTTCTGTTGAAGACCCTGTATGCCTTACTAGATGTGGAGTAGCATAGAAAGACTCCCTCATCTGATTTGGCATCAAATTTACTTAGATTATCTTTACCATTGTTTAAGATGAAACAACGGCATCCAAAAACATGAAAATAACGGATTGAAGGTTTTCTGCCCTTCCATAGCTCATAAGGGGTTTTCTTTAAAATCGGTCGAATTAAAACTCGATTTAAAATATAGCATGCAGTATTTATGGCTTCCGCCCAAAATATCTAGGTAAATCATTTTCACAAAGCATGGTGCGTGCCATTTCTTCAAGAGTTCTATTTTTTCTTTCTACTATCCCATTTTGTTGAGGTGTCCTAGGTACAGAAAATTGTGATTAATTTCATTTTCAATACAGAATTTATTAAAATCGGTATTTTCAAATTCAGTTCCATGATCACTTCTTAAAGAAATTACTGAAACACCTTTTTCATTTAAAACTCTTTTGTGAAATCTTATAAATTCAGAAAACGTTTCATCTTTATGTGCTAAAAACATGACCCAAGTAAAACGTGAGAAATCATCTACAATGACTAGACCAAACTTCTTACCTCCTAAATTAGATGTTCTAGTAGGCCCAAAGAGATCCATATGAAGCAATTCCAAAGGTCTAGAAGTAGAGATTACTCCTTTAGGTTTGAAAGAAGATTTTGTTTGTTTTCCAAGTTGATATGCACTGCAAATCTTATCTTTTTCAAAATTAAGTTTAGGCAAATCTTTTACTAAATTCTTTTTGCTAAGTTTTGAAATTAAATGCATGCTTGCATGTCCTAGTCTACGATGCCAAAGCCAACTAGTTTCATCGATCTTGGCTTCCATTGCCACTAGACATTGACCTTTCTGAATAGGAAGATCATCAAGATCAACCATATAAATATTACCATGCCTATGACCGATGAACTTAATGCCATTGTCATCTAGACTAGAAACAATACACAAAGAAGATTCAAAAATAACTTTAAAATTTTTGTCACAAAATTGACTAATACTTAGCAAGTTATGTTTTAATCCATCAACATATAAAACATTATCAATATAAGAGGTAGGGGTGATATGAATTTTACCAATACCGATAATTTTGCCCTTTCCATTATCACCAAAAGTTACATTGCCACCATTTTGATACTTAATTGACGAGAACTGCTCCACATCTCCTATCATATGCCTTGAGCAACCGCTATCCAGATACCACATTCTTTTCTTGTTGGTTGCAAGGCATACCTGCAATAAAGATCAAGTGGAGACTTTAGGTACCCAAGCCATCTTGGGTCCTTTTTGGTTAGTGGCATTGGTTCCTTTTGGAACCCAAACTTTCTTAGTGTTCCTTCATTTTCTTTTGTTGCACATATAAGATTTATGTCCTTTAACACCACAAGTATAGCATATAATTGATGAAGATGCAGGCACAAAGAAATTTTTAAAGAGTTTCTGTTTCTTATGAGTTCTGAATCCTAATCCAGCTTTGTCAAATACTGCTCTTTGGTTATTAACAGTAAATTTAACTTTTCAGAACTGTAAGTAAATTTTTCAACAAAAGGCTTTAATTTATCGATTTCCTCTTTATATCTTTTGTTTTCCATTAAAATTTCTTTGCTTTGTCTTGACAATTTTTCATTTGAAAGTAAGTTACTTTTTTTTCAAATATATTCTTTTCATTTTCAAGAGCCATAATCTTATCATTTAAATTTTTATTTTGTATTAGAAGGTATTCATTTTCATTTGTAAGGTTGTTGTTTGTTTTAGCTAGTTCCAGATTTTGCTTCTTTAAGTCTTTATGTTTTGACTTTAATTTTTAAATTCTATGACTAGTTCATCAAAAATTTCATGAAGCTCATCAAAAGATATTTCATTTTCGGTTTCAGAGCATACTTCTTCTTGATCAGCCATTAGACAGAAATTTGCTACTTCCTGTTGTTCTTCCTCAGAGCTGGAGTCTTCACTTTCACTCCAGGTTGCCATCATGGCCTTCTTTCTTAGCTTTCTTCTGCTTTTCTTTAGTAAGGGGCAGTCTACCTTGAAATGCCCGGGCTTCTTGCACTCAAAACATGTGGGCTACTCCTCCTTCTTTTCCTTATCTTTTTCTTTACTCGGCTCACCTTCAGAGGTTTCTTTTTGTAATTGAATTTCTTTTTCCTCATAAACCTTCTGAATCTCCTTGCTAACATAGCTGTTTCATCTTCTTCGTCATCCTCTTCAGAGTCTTCGCTCGAGTCTTCTCTGATAGTAGATTTGAATGCGATTGTCTTTTTCTTTTTATCCACCTCTCCGTTCTTCTGTTTGAGGGATAGTTCATAAGTCATCAAGGAACCCAATAGTTGTTCCAGCGGGAGAGTGTTGACATCTTTTGCTTCTTCAATTGCAGTGACCTTTGCATCTCATGAAGCTGGTAGAGACCTGAGAAGTTTATTCACAAGTTCACCGTTAGAAATTATTTTTCCTAAACTTCTCATGCCATTCACAATGTTTGTGAACCTAGTATACATCTCACTGATAGACTCAGTAGGTTCCATTTTAAACATCTCATATGTGTGAATTAGCATGTTAACCTTGGTGGTCTTCACTTGGTGTGTACCCTCATGGGTAACCTCAAGTGTATCCCAAATCTCCTTTGCGGAGAGACAGTTTGATATTCTATTAAACTCAATAGGATCAAGAGAACAAAATAAAAGGTTCATTGCCTTAGCATTAAGCTCAATTTGCTTAATGTCATTCTCATCCTAATCATCTTCCATTTTAGGGATGAGAATGCCATTAATCATCATTGTAGGCTGATGAGGACCTTTTACTATTGTTCTCCACAAATTATAATCAAGAGCTTGTATAAATATGCGCATGCGTGTCTTCCAGTATGTGTAATTTATGCCATTAAAAAGTGGGGGTCGGTTTGAAGCTTGACCTTCAACAATACCCATGCCTATTAGGGCTGCCATGATCTTTTACTCAAGATCCTTGGACCTACAAGAGAGTACCGGTGCTCTGATACCACTTGTTGCTCAGAAATGGAGTCCAAGAGGGGGGTAAATTGGGTCTTTTTAAAAAATTTAACACAATAAAGTGAAGGTCTAGTGGTGCTTGTGAGCAATAATAAATTAGATGCAAGATGATAGCAATTAATTAAAGAATACGAGAGGAAAAGAGCAATCACACACAAACACAAGGTTTATAGTGGTTCAGTGCAAACCTAGCACCTACATCCACTCCCCAAGCCACCCTTGGGAATTCCACAATAATCCACACCAGATTACAGTTGACTTGTTTTTCACAAGGCTCACAAGTCAAAACCTAAGTTAGTTTTATCACCTAGGCTCACCAACAAACCTAAATACTTGTTTTGTCTTCGGGCTCACAAGTTAACCCTAGTTGGTTTTAATACTTTGGCTCACCAACAAACCACAATAACATTCTTTCAAGACACCCTTGAAAGTAAGGTCAAAGCACAATAAAACAGATATGAAATTTAAAAGCTACAACAAACTCTCTTCAAGAGTAGATTGAAATCTTTGAAGCCCAAAGGATGCTTTGACTTCACTCTTCTTCGAGTTGCCTCTTTTTGGAATGTAGTAAAGTTGAGCTAGTAGGCTTTTTTCAGTGGAATCAAGCTAGAAGAGGCTTTTGATTTGAAGTTTGGAAAGAATATTGGCTTTTTGGCTTTTGAGTGGACTTGAATGCTCTTGAATAGACTTCTCTCTTGCTTTCTCTTCTTTTTCTTTTCTTCTTTTCACTTCTCTTCTTTTAAAATGAGGTTGGTGGAGATTAAATACACCAAAAACCTTCTAAAACGGTTTGTGACCGTTGGAGCATTGGAAATAGCCGTTTGAAGCCTGAAAACCAATTTCTGCAAGCCTGAAAACCAATTTCTGCAAGCCTGAAAACCAATTTCTGCAAGCCAGAAAAATAGATCCGTTAGAGCTGTCAGGCTGCAAGTGTCGACACTTGGCTATCAGGTGTCGACACTTGGTTGTCAGGTGTCGACACTTGATTTCTGGGAGTCGACACTTGAACATTCAAGTGTCGACACTTGATGAACAGGTGTCGACACTTGACACAAAAATCCTTGAAACAACAAAGTTCTATATTTTCAAAAATCTCAGGCCTTGAGTCGACACTTGAGACCTAAGTGTCGACACTTGGTGTCGATACTTGAATATAGGTGTCGACACTTGGCATGCCAAGGATTTTTGTCCGTGCCAAATGCTGAAGTGTCGACACTTGACTGTCCAGGTGTCGACACTTGAGACTGAAAACATCCAGATTCAAGTATAAAAGCCTCGAAATCAAAAATAAAGTTCATGAATGTATAAACACATAATAGTTAAGCAATTATAAGCCCTTTTTCAATGAAGAGGATGTCCGGATATGTGAGAATTGCTCCGTGCCATTGCGTGCCATACACCATAAGTTTTTGGAATTTTGAGATGCTTTCTTCCTAAAAACTCACAACTTGAAATCCTCATTAGAATACAATATGTACTCAATGTTTTGTTATTCATCAAAATCACTGGGTGGAGCCAACATGGATCCTAGTGGTCGAACCGGTGATCGAACTGGTGGTAGGACTAGGGGCCAGACCGGTGGCAGGATCGGCGGGAGAACTCTTGCCACTTGTCCGGCAGCTGGTCCGGCCACTAGGGTCCAACCACTAGTGCGGTTGCTGATCCTGCCATCGGTCAGGCCCCCAGTCCTGCCACTAATCCAATCGTCGGTCTGGCCATCGATCTTGCCACCTATCCGACCACCGGTCCGGCCTCGAGTTCTGCTACCCGTTTGATCACCGATCCGGTCGCTAGGGTTCGGCAACCGATTGGACCGCCAGTCCGGTCGCCAGGGTCCGGCCACTGGTCCGATCGCCGGTCCTGTCACTAGTCTAACACCACCGATCCGATCGTCGGTCTGTTTGCTAGGATCCGGCCACCCGTCTGACCGTCGATTCGGTCGCCAAAGTCTGGCCACTAGTCTGGCCGCTGGTCCTGCCACCGGTCCGATCGTCGGTCCAGTCGCTAGGGTCCGGCCACCGTCTGACCACCGATCCGACCGCCAAGGTCTGGCCACCGATCTAGCTGCTAGTCTTGTCACCTGTCCGGTCACCGATCTGGTCACCAGGGTCCGGCTATCGATCCGACCCCCAGTCCTTTCATCGATCTGACCGCCGGTCCAATCGCCAGGGTTCGACCACCGGTCCGATAGCCAAGGTTCGACCACCAGTCTGGCCACCAAGATCCGGCCACCGATCCTGCCACTAGTCTGATCCCCAGTCCTACCACCGATCCGACTGCCGGTCCGGCCACCAGGGTCCAGCCACCGGTCTGGTCACCGGTCCTGCCACCGGTCGGTCGTCGATCTTGCCATCGATTTGGCTCCCAGTCCTACCACCGGTCTTACCATCGATTTGGCCGCAAGGGTCGAGCCACCAGTCCAACCGTCGATCCTGCCACCGGTCTAGCCCCAGTCCTTCCACAAATCTGACTATCGATCCCGTCGCCAAGGTCCAGCCACCAGTCCGACCACCAATCCTGGAATCGGTCTAGCCCCAGTCCTTCCACATATCCGACTGTCAATCCCGTCGCCAGGGTCCTGCCACCGGTCCTGCCGTCATGGTCCTGCCACCGATTTGGTAGCACTAGCCTGGCGGCCATCTAGCACCGGCTTGGCAGCCAGACTGGTAATCGAATCGATGACTGGATTGGCTATCGGATCGGTGAACAGACTGGTAATCGGATTAGTGGTTGGACTGGTGACCAGATTGACAGCTGTAATGGCACTGATCTGGTGACCGAACTGACTGTCGGACTGGTGGCCGAACTGGCAGCCAGACTAGCGATCGGACTAGCACGGTCCTAGTAGCCATACTGACTGTCAGATTAGGGACCGGACTAGCAACCGAACTAGCAATTGGATTGATGGCCAGACTACCGACCGGACTGGCGATCGGACTAGCACCGACCTGGCAGTTGAACTGGCTATCTGACCGATGGCTGGAGCTGGATCGGTTGTCGGACCGATGGCTGGATCGATGACCACCGCCAGTTCGGCCACCAATTCGACCGCCACTCTAGTCACCAGTCCGGCTCCTGATTCGATAGCCAATCCGGCTGCCAGGATGCTACCTGTCCGATCGTCAGTCTATCCACCTATCCAGTTGTGATGCGTCAATGGTACTTGACGCAACACCACTATTGCCATGTTTGGTATACATACATCAACAAATATACTATATTATAATATATAATATATATTTTAATATATTTAATATATTTATTATATTTTTAAATATAAAATATTTATTATAATATAAAATCTATCATAATATATTATTATAATATTATGATATTAATTTTTTATTTTTAAATTTTTTTAAAACTTTTATTAATTTTTAAAGTGTTTAATTAATTTTTTATATTTTTTATTAAATCTTGATGTAGGAAATGATTTATGTAGAAAAATTGCGGGTTGACTTCAATGTGAAATTGCAGGTACAATCCACAATTTCTCATTATAATTTTTTTAAAATAATTATTAATTATAAAAAAAATTATTAGTTTTTTATATTTTTTATTAAATTTTGATTTGGAATAATTTATTTGATGAAATCGCATGTAGTAGCTGTGATTTCGCATTGAAATCAATGTACAACCCATGATTTCTCATTAATTTTTTTTTAAAAAATATTAATTTTAAAATTTTTTATTTATTTTTTATATATTTTTTTAATTTTTAATAGGGATAAATTGTGATACAACCTGCGATTTATTATTAAATCTTTTTAAAAAAATTATTAACTTTAAAATTTTTTTATTAATGTTTATATTTTTTGTTAATTTTTAATAAAGATATAATTTTTGTTAATTTTAAAATTTCTTTATTAATTTTTGTTAATTTTTATGTTTTTTTTTTAATTTTAAAGGTACAATCCGTAATTTCTTGGTAACAGTTTCGTACGGTATCCAGGTAAATACGGACGAGATGGCAGTAGTTCGGTGAATATGTGATAAAAAAAATATTATTTTTAAAAAAATCCCAACAAGGTGATGGGAACATATTGAATTCGATCATTTAGGGTCATGAAAGACAAAAATTAACCAATTTGCTGCCACCGGAATCCTGGACAATACTGTTCAAATTGCAACGGATTGAACAATTACCGGTACCTACCGAGGTCCTCTGCAAATCTAAATCAGAAAGCACTGCAACCAGCAACTTCATGTACCTCGGCGGGTCCCAATTAGAATGCACTGCACGCAGTTTCCTTTACGGTATCTTAAATAGCGATCCAAAGGACATGGGTAATGGATGGAATATGTAAAAATAACCCTCCGCAAGTAGCTGGCAAAAACCATAACGCATGTCGTGATGGCGGTGTTGGTGATGTCTTACCATTCCAATCCTTCACAGAAAGATAAAATATACATAATAATTATAGTGATATAAACTTTAGATCCAATAAAATAGATATATCTGGTAGATGGCCATTTATTTTGATGATATATGTTAAGATTTTTTTTATAAAAAAAACAGCAAACAATAGATCTTATTATTTCCATATGCTCCATTATAAGCATTTCTTTGTCATTTTCAAATAATAGGTGAATGCAACATATTTGTACTTAATACCTTCCGAGTCTACCAGAGATTTGTAATATAGGAATTTATTATGGATAGTGTTATATCAACTATCCCTTGGCCCTGAGATGCTCTCTGGATCATCAATCATGATAGAAAATCTACTGGAAGGTTTGAAAGTCGTCCAACACCGATTCGTGCACCCGACTCTTCCGGTCCTCTGGCGATCGATCATGGAACTGCTCAGAGCATGGCCCCACCAATTATTGATATCGAGAAATGTTCCAATAGTCGGCCCCGACGTTACATCCCCGAGCCTGACTCATAAATATACCTGCACCCCTTCTCGATCGGGTTGCCTCACGGACAGGAGCATTCTTGGACAGATCATTTCTCATGGCTCTCGGGAGGATCCCCTCCTTTCGATCTTTGGCACCCGACGCACCGAGAGCTCCCAGTTGCACTACGGGCTGCCCTCCCCAATGCTTGCCATGATTGCCATGTTAGTGACGGTTAAGGCAGAGAACTTTGTAGAGGGCAGCATCGTTGCTGCGCTAGTGCCTCTAACAAAAAAGTTATCGAATGAAGAGTTTCCACGAGAAAGGATCCTAACAACCTGTCAATGCCCACTATTCTTGTCAGAACCACTTCCCTCATGGCCTCTCACGATGCTATAGAAAAGTACGAGGGATACATAATGAGGTACGCACATATGCTCACACTCATACTTAGCATACTTGCGCTCGCATGGCCACCAGGACTCTAAGCTCCAATGCCCGTTGCCCTTTATATCCTCTACTTATTAACTTAAGCATCGGAGTGTCCACACCAATACCCCCAGCCTAGATTTTCTTGCAGGTCTCCGCTTAAGAATTGTCGCGAGCTATACTTCTCCACACCAAAAAATATTGATGATGGGGACATCGACAAGCCCAGAACCTGAAGCCCAGCCCAGCCCAGAACCTGAAACCCAACCCAACCCAGAACTTGAGCCAGCCTAGCCCAAACCCTGAAGCCCCAGATCCTGAAGTCGATGCAGCATGGATCCCGGGGCAGCATGAATCCCGGAGCACATCCAAATGAAGATAAGTGTAATTTTTTTAATGGGTGTACGAGGAATTGGGATATCTCGAAATTTTAGGATTAGTTTTCGTACATTATTTTATAATTTATTTTTATCGTTATTTTAGGATTTAGTTGGATTAGTTTGTTTTTAATAGTTTGAATGTATTAGGATTGAGATTGAAGTATATGAGATCAGGATATCGGATATCTCAGATTAACCTATTTAATTATTTTATCGTTCGAATAACAGGAGACGATGAATATTTGGGAAGAGAAAATAAAAACTCCTGGTTAAGGAGAGGGTGCTGATAACCTATATGGTCGCTCTGGTTAAGAGTGGGCACTGAAGCCTGGGTGGGTAACCCAATCATGATTTTTCTTTTTTCTTCCTAAATTTTTTATTCCGTCTTTCTTCTTTATCTGTGTTCTTTCCCTTTTCCCCCTCCGTTCCTTTCTCCGTCCAACCCGTGAATCAACCACCGAGCAATCTTCATCAGATCCGCCCGACTACCATCTCCTCGGATCTGCCCGACCGAGCCAACCACCCCGCCGGAACCACCTACCCCTTTCACTGTCGCCGACAACCGTCGGAAGAGAGGCTGCACCACCGGCCCATCGTGCTACTCAACCTTCCGGATCCCGCTTTCGCCAAATACCGGAGAGCCTCCACAGCACCGAGCCACCCACTGCCCTCGACACCGCCGTTCCCGTATTCTCCATTCGCCATCACCGACGAACCGTGCCGAGTGATCTGCCCAGCATCCCTGCCGCTCTTCTTCCCGTGCCATCTCCTCCTTGGAATAGAGCCGATCCGCTGCCAATCGCTGAAGATGAGATGCCTTCTCCGATCGTCTTCATCGTCGCTGGATCTGCCAGAGACTCTCATCGTTGCTGTCTTCACCGATGTCGTAGGAGACCCCGTTCGATCCATTCCCCAAGCTGATTATTTGTTCCTCCTAGCATCGGACCATGGAAAGAAACCTCCCCTCGCACGATCGTAAAAGCAAGGGGTTGCATGCTTCTTAAAGCAAGGCGCAGCCCCTTTGCCGACTTCTATTTCAGTTGAAAAAAAAAACAGGAAAAAAGAAAAAAAATAGTGAAAAAAAATGGAAAAAAAAAGTATGGATTTATTAGTATGAAAAAAAATAGAAAAAAATAAATTGGATTTGACATAGCCTAAAGGTCATTTCCTAGTGACCAATGATCCACCCATTCTCTAAAATAATTCTGATCGGGATCCGTCCCGCATCAGTTTTAGTATCAGAGCAAGGGTTAGGTTAGGTTAGTCATTTTATTTTTAATTATATTATTTGTATAAAAAAATCAATCTACAGACAATGTGCATTCTAGAGCCAGAAGATTAATGAAACTTGACTTGACGGAGTCGAGTTCTCCTTATCTCAGGAGAATGATGGGGATATCGACTAGCCCAAAACCTGAAGCCCAACCCAGCCTAGAACCTGAAGCCAACCTAGCCCAAACCCTGAAGCCCAAGATCCTGAAGTTGATACAGCACGGATCCCAGAGCAGCATGGATCCCGGAACAGCACGAATCCCAGAGCACATCCAAATGAAGATAAGTATAATTTTTTTTATGGGTGTACAAGGGATTGGGATATCTCGAAATTTTAGGATTAGTTTCTGTACGTTGTTTTAGAATTTATTTTTATCGTTATTTTAGGATTTAGTTGGATTAGTTTGTTTTTAATAGTTTGAATATATTATGATTGAGGTTGAGGTATCTGAGATCAGTATATCGGATATCTCAGATTAGCCTATTTAATTGTTTTATCGTTCGAATAACAGAAGATGATGAATATTTGGAAAGAGAAAACAAAAACTCCTGGTTAAGGAAAGGGTGCTGATGCCCTACATGGTCACTCTGGTTAAGAGTGGACGCTGAAACCTGGATGGGTAACCCAACCATAATTTTTTTTTTCTTCCTAAATTTTTCATTCCGTCTTTCTTCTTTATCTGTGTTCTTTCCCTTTTCCCCCTATGTTCCTTTCTCCGTCCAACCCATGAATCAACCACCGAGCAATCTTCACCGGATATGCCCAACCACCATCTCCCCGTATCTGCCCGATCGAGCCAACCACCCCGCCGGGACCACCTGCTCCTCTCACTGTCGCCGACAACCACCGAAAGAGAGGCTGCACCACTGGTCCATCACGCTACTCAACCTTTCGGATCCTGCTTCCACCAAACACCGGAAAGCCTCCATAGCGCCGAGCCACCCGTTGCCCTCGACACCGTCGTTCCCCTGTTCTCCATTCGCCATCACCAACGAACCGTGCCAAGTGATCTGCCCAGCATCCCTGTCGCTCTTCTTCCCGTGCCATCTCCTCCCTGGAACAGAGCTGATCTGCTGCCAATCGCTGAAGATGAGATGCCTTATCCTTCGATCGTCTTCACCATCGCCGAATCTGCAAGAGACTCTCGTCGTTGCTGTCTTCACTGATGCCGGAGGAGACCCCGTCCGATCCATTCCCCAAGCCGGTTCTCTATTCCACCTGGCATCAGATCGTGGGAAGAAACCTCCCCTCGCACGATCGTAAAAGCAAGGGGCTGCATGCTTCTTAAAGCAAGACGCCCCCCTTTGCCGACTTCTATTTCAGTTGAAAAAAAAAAAAGAAAAAAAATAGAGGAAAAAAAATGAAAATATAGTATGGATTTATTAGTATTAAAAAGAATTGGAAAAAAAAAAATTGGGTTTGACCTAGCCTAATGGTCGTTTCCTAACGACCAACGATCCACCTCTTCTCTAAAATAATCCTGATTGGGATCCGTCCCGTATCAATTGAGGGGCTCACTGGAGCCATCGCAACTCACTAGAGGGTGATCTAGCAGCAATAGATTGGCGTGCTAGGTAAGGGAAAAGCAAAAGCATAGATACGTAGCATTTTCATCAACCAGCATATCAACGACATCCCTAAATCTTTAGAGCTAGAGGTCATGGTGCTCACCCACATGCAGGAGTTTACCATGAGCCATGTTGAGTAGTCCTTGTGTGACAGGGAGCTACCCATCCAGGTACTAGAGTTGGCTCCCCCACCTCCTTCACCATCTATGATAGAGTAGAGCTTATTGACCTCCCTCACCCAATAGGTGGAAGCCCTTGCCACTACTGTCCCAGGGCTACAACAAACCCCGGCGGCAGGATAGCAGTCGTTTGATATCCGATCGCTGCCACCACCACCGTCACTATGGCATGGGGGCCACAACAACCCTCGACAATGGGACAACAGCCACTTGAAGTCTTGGCCACCCCCGTCACCGCTACCAGTGACAACTGCCAATCTCCTGGAGGAAGATCATTTCACTGACGGGCTCCTCATCATTCACAGTCCCTTTCTCCTTGTCACGAAAGTCATTGCTCCTCTTGAGAATGACCCTCTTATCGTCGGACCGTCCCTCAATCGCGGTCCACTATGCTACAATAATGGAGCTCTGGACGGGAGGGACAACAACTTGAGAAGGAGCCAAGGCAGGAGAAGTGCTCCCGATCCCCCTCCGAATCTTCTTATGGATGATCAACTAAGCAGTCCGAAGAGGGGTCCACTGAAGAAGCCATCCAATGCAGAGCCAAAAAATGCCTCAATGAATATGACCGTAAGCTGCACGAGATCAACCGCCAGTTTGCTAACTTCAGGGAAAAAGTTGGGACCCTACTGAGGTTAGCAGTTGCCCCATGTCTCCCATCGCATCATGAAGGAACCAATCTCAAGTCAATTCAAGATGCCACAACTGAAGCTATATGACAGCACCACCGACCTACTGGACCACGTTGAGAGCTATAAAGCTCTCATGAGGATTCAGGATGCCTCTAACACCTTACTTTGCATGGCCTTTCATACTACTCTATGGAAGGTAGCCCGAGCTTGGTACTTCTGGCTTGAACTGAGAAGCATCCACTCCTTCCAAGAGTTGGAGGAGAAGTTCGCAGCATACTTCAGTGCCTGTCAAAAGATGTCATAGGAGGCCAACAGCCTCTTTTCTATCCGACAATAGGACAGAGCCATTGAAGGACTTCCTGGACCGGTTCAAAGTGGGCACCATGGAGGTTTATAATCTCAATGAGTCCGTGGCCATGCTGACTCTGAAGTGCAAACTCCGCACCTCCTGCCTTACATACTCACTGGATAAGATCACTATGAAGTCTTATTCAAAGATGCTCACCCGCACGCAAAAATACATCCACAGGAAGGAAGGCACCATCTCCTGACACTAGGTGGACAGGCGGCCAAACAAAAAGAGGCTTGGGAGGAGCCTACAGGAGCATCGACCAGCAAGCCCAACCCGTCCTGCTGACGAAGCCCTAAGCTGAGGAATTCCATTAGCCAATCAAACAACTACACCCCTCTCCTTTTCCCTCGATCCAAAATCCTGATGAAAATTGAGGGGGAGCAATACCTATGGAGACTCATCCCATTGAAGCCTTCCATCTCCTGCAACAAAAATAAATACTACCAGTTTCATCGGGACCATGTCTAAGACACGAATAAATGCCACCAGCTGAAAAAAGGAGATTGAAAATCTCATCCGTTATGGCTACCTTAGTCATTACATTCATCGAGGGGCACCTCCATCCAGCACCCCAAAGAGTGGCCCACCATCGACTTTGCCCATGATCAATAACCAATCGATTGAGTGAGAAGTTGGCATGATCTCTTGGGCAAGGTAGCTATCGAAGAAGCCAAGAGAAGAGGAGAAAGATCAAAATATAATTTTATTTTCTGACAAGGATTTAGTCAGGGTCTATAACCCTAACAATAATTATATCATCATGTCAATGATGATAGCAAGCATCGTGTAAGAAAAATCCTTGCTGATAGTGGGCATTCTACTAACATGCTTTTTTACGATACTTTTGTTCGGATAAACTTGCTGCTAAACTAACTCAACCCATTTCCATGCCACTAGTAGCATTTAATGGAGAGCCAGTCATGGTTGAGAAGAAAAATACTCTCCCTATCATGACAGGGACCCTACCCTAATAGAGTACCATCTTTATGACATTCACTATGGTTCAAGTACTCTCTGCTTATAATGCCATTCTTGGGTGCCCATGAATGAATCAACTGAATGTCATTGTCTCCACAAAGCACCTTCTCATCCGCTTCTTGACGATGCTTGAAATTAGTGAGATGCATGGTGATCAATAGCTTGCTCGACTGTGGTACCAAATGGCCCCCAGGGCATGGAGACCTAATGAGTCGATGTTTGCCGACCACTTGGACCAAAAAAAATTTGAGAAAAGAGAGGAATCAACTGAGGAACTGCTGCTATCTTTCTCGTTGAAAAACGATCCCACGAGGACAGTGCAGATTGGGGCCTCTTTGCTTGCATCCGACCATGACCAGATCTTGGACTTGCCACACCAGAACACTAATATTTTTGCTTGGTTGGCATCTAACATGCCAGGAATCCCTTCCGAGGTTATCAGTCATAAGTTGAACGTTGACACGAAGTTCAGGCCAGTCCAACAAAAGAAAAGGCCCTGAGAGACAAAGGGCCATCGATCAGGAGGTGGATAAACTCCTAATGACCAATTTCGTATCGAAAACCAACTATTCTGATTGGCTAGTCAACATCGTCATGGTAAAAAAAGCAAATAAAAAGTGGCGTATCTGTATTGACTACACCGACTTTAATAAAGCATGTCTAAAAAATAGCTTTTTCCTAGCGAGGATCGATCGATTAGTCAATGACATATCTAGTCATAAACTTCTTAGCTTCATGGACGCCTTCTCGAGCTATAACCAAATAAAGATGGCTCCCAAGGATGAGAAAAACACCTCCTTCATAACTGACAAAGATATTTATTGCTATAAGGTAATGCCTTTTGGTTTAAAAAATACAGGAGCCATATATCAAAGGCTGGTCAATAAAATCTTCAAGGACCATATTGGCCAGAACATGAAGGTCTATATTGACGACATACTCATCAAGAGTGCCAAGGAGACCAACCATGTTAAGGACTTGGAAGAGGCCTACAACACCATCCATCACCACTAGATGAATTGAACCTGAATAAATATACCTTTGCCATGACAAGCAGAAAATTTCTCGGGTTTATGGTAACTCAACGAGGTATCGAAGCAAATCCAGAAAAAATCCCAGCTCTCCTTGACATAAGACATCCAACATCCAAGAAAGAGGTAAAGCAACTGACCGAGTGCATCACCGCCCTCAGCTGGTTCATCTGGAAATCAACCGAGTGATATTTACCATTCTTCATAATGCTATGGAAGATGCATGACTTCGATTGGATGGGAGAATGCCAGCAAGCATTTGAGGACCTGAAGAACTTTCTTGCCTCCCCACCCTTGCTTTCTAAACCCAAGGTCGATGAGGAACTATATGTCTACCTTGCCGCATCCCTAGAGGCGGTTAGCTCCATACTTGTTCGAATGGATGACAAAAGGCTTTAGAGACCTATATACTATATGACTCAGGTGCTCCATGATATAGAAACTAGGTACCCCAGACCCAAAAAGCTTGTTTTCGAGCTAATTATCTCTATGCAATGCCTCAGGCCCTACTTCCAAGCACACTCAATTATTATCTTCACCAACCAACCACTCAAAGCCATCCTGTAGTGCCCATATACTTTGAAACAAATGACAAAATGGGCAATTAGACTCAACAAGTTTGATATTTCTAACCATCCATGGTCCTCTATGAAGGTGCAGGTTCTAGCTAACTTTCTCATCGAGTGTGCCTGGCCAGACGATGCCCTTGGAAAGGTGACTGCCGAATATCCCGACATGTAGCCTAATCTAGCTACCACTTCGATCCTACACATCGATAGAGCCTTAAACTCCTTGGGCTTGTCTTGCAACATGCCGAGGTATCAAAGCCCACCAAGCAAGGCAAGCTATCTCTCAATTGGGAAGGACCCTACCAGGTAACTAAGACACTCTAGCGAGGAGCCCATCGTTAGAGGGTTTGGACAATATGGCCATTCCTCGAATCTAGATCTTTGAGAATCTCTGGATATATTACCAGTGATGTAATTGCCTCCATTTGAAAATACAAAAAAAATCTCTCCTACCTTGGTTTTGAGGGTCCCCTAATCTGATACCAAGTCTGCCAAGGCTTACTGGACTGCCAATCGACTCAACCTAATCAAAGAGATGGCTGGCTCATTGCCCCTATTTGGATAACTCTCGTCAGGGTAACTCCTACCATGTAACTCCTTAACAAAGGTAACTTTCATTTCAGTTGGCTCATACCTGATCGATGAGATGGCCAACTCATCATCCCCATCTGGGTAACTCTTGTCAAAGCAACTCCCACAGGGTAACTCCTTGACAAAGGTAACTCCCATTCTAGTAGGCTTATACCTGATCAAAGAGATGGCCGACTTGTCAGTCCCATCTAGGTAACTCCCACCAGGATAACTCCTACCGAGTAACTCCTTAACAAAGATAACTCCCATTCTGGTTAGCTCATACCCAATCAAAGAGATAGCCAGCTCATCACCCCCATCTAGGTAACTCTAGCCAGGCAACTCCTTAACAAAGATAATCCCCATTTTAGTTGGCTCATACCTGACTGAGAAGATAGTTGACTCGCCAGAAACTCCTTATGAGGTTGACTCTCAAATAATTGATCAGTCAATGATAGTGACCAACCATGTTAAGCCTCATACCTGAGGGAGAGTGGGAATGTTCAGTTGACATCCCAATAGTTCAAAAATATGAGCAGTCGAATAGACACCACATTCAGACACAGGAGGTACACAAGTAAACTCAAGATGACAAAAGGAAATCTTTATTTTATTAATCCAAAAAATACATACAAAGTCGGATCAAGTCTAAGACATGCAGACTCAATACAAGATAAAGCCTAAATACTTACAAGGTCAGACATACAAAAAAAGGAAAAAGTTTTACAACTTGTTCTTCTGCCATCACCAACCTACCCGCGATTTGCGATCGAGGATGATCTTCATGCCGAGGTCAATTCCCAAGAAAGATGACTTCGATGCACGGAGCTCTAGCTGAACTTGACCACTAAAAATGGAACTTCAATAAAAAAATCCCACTTACTAGAGGACCAGCCAATGGGATTTTAATGGTGTAGCCCACTAGAGGTAGCCGCGCCAGGCGATTATGCTGGTGTAATGGCTATTTGGGAGGGGAACTGGGTCTATCTCCAAGGATACCTTTAGCACCCTTGCCCTATCTCCAAGAATACCTTCGGTCTTCCATCGTGCCCATGCCATTCATCTCGTCCTCGCCAAATCCCGCTTCCTCTCCATATATTCCCATCAATAGTGACATCCTCACCCCCTTGCCAAAAATCACCGCTCCCCACTCTGACCAGTATATCCCAACCAAAGGGTAGAGATGGGAAAAGATGAGGGGTGGCAAAGGTAGCAAGTGGAGGCTCTATATTTATAATGGAGGTCTACCACTCAGGCAATGACATGTGGTAATGCCAGGTTGGGCCAAACAAGCAGATGCTTAGAATTCTGAAGGTGGTTGCTTTGGATGCCGAGCCATTAATGCTTGCCTTCGAAATTAGTGTTGCTAACTAGAAGCCAAAATGTGTCCAGCACGTGGTGCTCCCGAAATGGTTGATTTTGCAACTATTTCTAGATGACATCTCGTCAACCCCCGCTTGATGCAAATGGCAGATGGTCAAGCCTCCCCCACCATGTGGTGTGCAACCATCGATTGAGCTCAACATCCATTAGGGGAATGATCAAGGCATAAATGCACCTCATATTCAAAGGCAACCTATTTTCGATTAAGGAGCACGGCAGGCATGACCGCTTGACAAGGCCCAAGCAGAAGTCAGCCCTGCATGATCAATCTCCCGGGGAGCACCACCCTCGTCCCCTATTGGTTAGCACTGAATGGCTTAAAGGTGCTTAGTCAGGGCCCTCCATCGACCAAAGACTTGGGGAATTCTTATCCCAAAGCCTTTAATGGGTGGCATTCGAGAGACACACTCTTGCCCGAAAGATTGGTCAAGTCAGTTTAGGCGATCGTGGGGAGCCATTCAACGAGATCACCTAAACCCCCCATAGCCGACTTGCTTAATCCTAGGCTCGGTAAGTGACTTGGCCCCACCTCCCGACTTATGGTAGGCTGGACCAATGAAGCAAAGGAGTCGGTGGCTGACCCATTTAGACTCGGCAATACTGCTAACTCGGTACTTAGGGAAATTCACACAAACAAGACAAGCAGGTAGCGCAACATCATTGAAGCGAAGGTTTTTCATATAGCATATGGAAGTCTATACAGGTTCAGCCCGAGTCCACCATGGCCTTACAAAATTGGACTCTGCCTGAACAAAGAGAAATTGGGGAATACATAAAAAAAATAGCAGGAAAAGTGTTCCTAAGCCCCTGGAGCAACTCCTGACTTCTCCAGAACCTCGATCGAGGTGGCCGCCTCTTAGGAAGTCTCGATTGGGGCCGTCTCTCCCTCCTCCATCCCTCGGTCACCACTGCTTTGTCGGTGCCTCGGTCAGTCCCGTCCCCTTCCATGGCTCCCTCCTTGATTGCTTCACCTTCCTTGATTAACTCTTCCTCTTCCTCCTCTACCTTGCTAGTAGGGATGTTGACTAGGTGCTAGCTCACGCCTTTGGGTCCCACTCCTTGCAATGCAGTCATGGGCTAGGTGACTGGGGTCTGGTCAGCATCCTCGAGTCGACTTGAAAGGGCTTTGCTCACCTGTCGGGTCGACTGAATGAGTGCACGCTCAGTCTGTGGGCTCCGTCCACTGTGTAGTTTAAGATTATTGGTTTCCAGCCTTCCAATGGAGATTTTTCTTTTGGAATGGTGGTTAGGGGCCTTGATCCTACAAGGAGTGATGTGGCGTAGATTTATACTTGCATAAGCCTCCGTGACCTTCACTTTATAATTGTCAAAGCTGATGATGTAAATGCCTGCTGCGACCACGATGGTGCCAGACACAAAGGTGTCCGAGTCCTTGTATTTGACCTCTGAGGTCGCCATGATGGAGACTTTTTTCTTAATGGCTTTGGCCTGAATCTTGGTGACTTGGGCCCAATCTTCAGCTATCCTAGCCCATCCCTTGATAGACTGGGCTTGCTTTTTGTTCACCTGGGCCCTATTCTCAGCCAGCCTATAAAGGACCTCACTGGGGTCTAGCCTTGTCACTGCGTCCATCGCTCGACCACACTCCATTATGAGTTCTTCCTCTCTCTCTCTTTCAGTCGAGAAGCCATGCCTTCTTTCAACTTAATGGCCTTCGAGCGATCCAATTCGGTGCTCGTAGCCCTATCCTCCACTTCCTTCACCTTGATGTCCCAAGCATCCCAAGTCTTGACATATTTGAGGATCACCGAGTGCATGGTTGTCAAGCTGTGAAGGAGTTGCAAGAAAACAACAAGTGGAGTCAGTCACCCAGCGATGCTCAATCAATGCACAACCATCATACCTGGCTTACCTGAGCCACAATCAAGAAGGTCTCATTTATCAGCTCGTTAACAAACTGGGACCTCAGTTCTTCTATATCCTATGGAAGCACTATTATCTACAATAGCTCCCATGCAACCGATGAATTGTGCAGTGCCGAGTCATCCTCGCTGACGTGGACTTGGTATACCCATCCATCCTCGACTCTGGCTCAAGAAACATTAGTGTGGTGTTTGAGAGACCTCCTTAAGGTCCCAACCCCCCTTATTGCCAAGGATGCCCCAATATCTCCTGGCGTAGAGGAGCTTCCTTCCCCCTCGGCAATAATGAGGATGATGGAGCTACACTCATCCCTGGCAAAGTTAAGACCCTTCATGGAGCACCCACCAGTGCCTAGGTAGTGGGAACCATCAAAGGGGCCTCCTAAGCTATGGTGGATGGGGCCACCACAATCTCCACCTCCTCATCGCTCTATGGAGTGACCCTCAAAGGAATGAACATGACACAAGGGAATGCCCTGGTAGCAGCGAAAGGGGCCCTGATGGATGGCCCCTGACATTTGGCCTCTTCGGGATGGCCTCCCTCTTCTTCTTGTAGCCGCCATCCGGAGCCGACCTTTTCTACAGGTGTACTCAGGCCTAATCCACCGAGATAGTCCTTAATGCTAAAATAGAAAATGTAAAAGTTAGACGAATAGCCAAATGAAAAAACAACAAAGACTCGGAGCCCTTATTGAGAGAGCTACCCAGCATCATATATGTTCTGTTCGGTAAGGAGCTCTCCTAGTTTAAGAACTTCCATATCAAAAAGCTTTTGAAAGTCTTCTCGATTGTGCTTGGTCAGTACATCATCCTGATTGGGAGAAGTATTCACTCTCCCCAAGACTCTCAGATCCCTGATGGTCGGTTAGAAGAGATGAAGAAGACCGAGTTTTCCAATAATGGAGAAAACTGAGAAGTTTGATAAGTTTTCTCTTCTTTCAGGGGCCAAAGAAAAACCAACCCTTGGATCCAGGGAGCTTATTCAGTTTGAAGAAGGCTATGAATAAGGAGAGTTGGGGCTCAATCTCACAAAACTGACAAAGAATGATGAAGCTGATGAGAATCCAAAAGGAGTCAGGACCAAGCTAAGTGGGAACGATGACATACCAATACAAGACATTGCAAAAGAAAGGATGCAATGGAAAATGGAGGCCAGCATGAAGGTTCTCCTCATACATGGCCAAACAGCCTGCAGAGATAGAAGTCACTTGGTCTTCTGGCCTCAGCGCGTGAAGAAAAAAGTCTTTCGAAATCCAATATGCCACTAGGAATCTGACAAGTTTATTCTCGATAATATTCAAGACCTCAAGTATTGGTCCCATTGAGGGCCTTGTCAAACTCCGAGAAGCGCCGACCCATCCCTTCTTTTTAGGGACCGGAGCCTCCTCCCTTGAAGTTTCCTCCTCTACTTCTTCTCCCGACTCACCCTCATCAGTCGACTCCTCCCTCGCTGTTAGCCCCTCTTCTTTAGCTAGACTCACCTCCTTGGATCGGCTCTTATGAGACCAACCTCGTAAGAAAGACACATCTGAGGGCCCTTGCACCCAGAGGGATTACTAATCGAATGGCTCTTATTGCTACCGACATCCCTCAAGGATGCAGGACAGGCCAAGATAAATAAAAGGAAAAGAAAAAGACCTAGGAAATTATGGTTACTCAAAGAAGTGAATGAAGGAAGAAGGAAAGATCACAAATGGCAGATAAAGGAGAAGAGATAACACCTGTCCTCGCTCATTCCTCACCAGCCTATCGAGTACCTACAAATACCTAAAGAGAGACTCGAAAAGGGCACCAAAAATAACATGGGGATATCTTCAGGGGGTGCAGACATGGATCTCATCTCTTCCTCTTTCCTCTCTGCCAGCAACAGCCCTTGCATCCACAATGAGGGTCCCCAATTTATACACTTACCAGCTAGCTACAATTAGAAGCCCGGCATTTCCAAGGTAAACGGATCGCTATGCATAGCACCCCCCCATTCATGTACGACCACGATCGCCTTGAAACCCCAATCGATCGATTGCCTCCATTTCTTAGGTCCCATGTGGATCATTTATAGTCCACAGCTAATGGGCCATGTGAAATGAAGTGATTGGTTAAGGATTATTATGCAAATCATTGAAGGTTACAGTACAATCTCTTAAGGCCAATGCCAATGATTCGCCTTCAGTACTTGCGCATTGCATCCAAGACACAGTCATCGATTTCCAAGATACCAATTAAGGCTTGAGAACTAAAGGACAATCTCAACTCTCGAGGTCGATAGGATAGCTACTTCCTTCTCCTAGAAGTAATAAACATTGATGGACCAACTTGGCATCGCTCAGGACTCGGGAATAGGGGCATCTATCGTATCAACTATTCCCTGGCCCTGAGATGTCCTTTAGATCACCAATCATGATGGAAAAACCTCATGGAAGGCCTGGAAGCCACCCGGCACTAGTTCACACCCCTGACTCCTTCAACGACTAGTCATGGAACTATCTAGAGCATGGTCCATCAACTATTGGCATCGAGAGATATTCCAATGGTCGGCCCCGATGTTACATCTCCAAGCCCAACTCATAAATATGCTCGTGTCCCTTCTTGGTCGGGTTGCCTCTCGAACAGGAGCATTCTCAAGCGGATCATTTCTCATGGTTCTCAGGAACACCCCCTCTTTCGAATCTTTGGCACCCGATGCACCAGAGAGCTCCCGGTTGCACTACAAGCTACCCTCTCTAATGCTCACCATAATATCATGTCTGTGATGGTTAAGGCAGATGAGTTTGTGGGGGGTAGCATCCCTGTCGTGACAGTGCATCCAACAGAAAAGATGCCAAAGAAAGGAGTCCCAGAAGACAAGATCCTAACAACCTATCAGTGCCCACTCTTGTCAGAACCACCTCCCTAACGGTCTCTCATCACCTCTCATGATACTATAAAAGGATAAGAGGGATACCTGATGAGGAATGCATGCATGCTCATACTCATACTTAGCATACTTGCACTCACACGATCACCAAGATTCTAAGCTCCGACGACTGTTGCCCTTTTTATGCTTTACTTACTAACTTGAATATCGGAATGTCCCTGCCGATACTCCCGACTGGGTTGTCTCATAGATCTCCACTTGAGAACTACCGCGAGCTACACCTCTCCATACCGAAGTGCATCGAGGGGCTCACCAGCACTATCGCAACTCAGCGAAGGATGATCTGGTAGTAATAAGTAGGTTATTTAGTTCATTGATAATATTTAGTCAGAATCCTATTTTGTTTTTATTCTATGTCGTTGATTCAACGATGGTTTTTGCTCAATAATCAATAATACAATAATTTCTTCCTGAAGATAGAAGATATAATTTGCATGAATCTAGTAAGCCTAGCTTGAGCTGCTTTAATGGTTGTCTATGTTTTACCTTGCGCGTCTAGTACAGGGAAGGGTGGACTCCATGGGTATAGCTAATAGAATAAGCAACAAGTGACCAAATTGTATCAATTGTTTAATTAATTATTTTGTAAAACTTTCTAAAAAATCATTTCCTTTTATTTTTTTATAAAAGATGAAGGAAAAGAGATTATCAAAGCAGTATTTTTGAAAGAAAATGAGCTACGTAAGTTAGTTCAGTAACTAAAATTAATTAACAAATCTTCCAGTTAAATTCCTAATTCACACAGAATTTCATATTTTTATACAGACCTATCAAAGTAGGTTGATCTTGATCCACGTAGACCGACATTATATATACCACGTCAGGCTATGCCCACTTGCCTAAATGGACCACGAAAACCCAGCCCGGCTCAGCCCTACATGGATTGTGGATTAAGATCAGGCTAGTTCACAAGATTCAAGCAATACCACTTTGATAGAGAATCTGAAAAGGACCGGTGACTTGAGCAGCGTAGAGGGCTTGAGGCTGGAGGAGATTGTGAGGCATGGGGAGCACGCGATTGGGAGGCACGCCGGCGACATTAACTTGTACCTCGTCCTGGCGAGCAACAACACCAAGATCCTCCCTCCCGTCCTACCTCTCCCACAACCCTCCACCGTTTCTCTCGTCAAAACCATCGAATCGAAGCTCCACGCGCCCATGATCCCTCCAGCAACACGCCAACATGGAGATCTCTGGCCTTGGCTTTAGGATCCTTTGCCATTTTTGGATCCACGGGAGCAAGGAAGTGAGCATTAAAGAGCAAAAAAAAGATGAGTGGAGAGGGGAGTAGGGACGCATATAAACCAAAGCTTCAAAGGGGAGGTTTAGAGCTTAGAAAGCAATATCAATCGGGAGGGGGGATGCGGAGGAGGGAACAAGGAATCTTACAATAGTCTAGCTAGTAGGCAAAAGTGGAGGCGGTGGTAAAAATCAAGATGCCAAACAACAAGCGAGAAGACGGAAAGGGGAAGCTGATGAAAAAGAGCACTACAAAAAGCATCGACGGGGGAGACATATGCTTAGTGGAGACCACCGGTGAATATTATTATTTTATTATAATTTTTCTTGGTCTATGGACCGATGCGGTCTTGATCCAATTCAATCAATAGTTACAAGGATCAGGCCTAAAGGTCTAGTTACATAAATGAACCATAACTTTAGCTTGACCTGATCCATTCATTGGGCCTAATAGACTGGCCCATAAACTCCAACCGCTTTTGACACTCTACTTTTATATTACACTAAACCAGGTTGCGAACTAATTAGACGACTAATGTTTACCGTCCCAGGACCATTGATCAAAAACGAGCAACGGTAACGTGCGAAAACCATAAATTTTAGCATTTCATTCCACGTGGAACAATTACAATGACCGACCGGCATTGAACATTTAAACCCACGAATCGTAACCAAAAGAATACGCATCTCAGAAAAAAGTTAGGAGAAAAATCAAAAGTTGGAAATGGAAAATGTTGAGAAAAAATTTGACATAATATTTTAGAAAAGAAATCAAAGGCCGACAATTCGCTTGACTCCAGGCGTCCAATGGAATATATCGGTATCTTCTAAATTTTAAAAAAAATCCAGATTAATGGCTCCGAACGAGGGTTTCTGCTGCTTCCGAATTCATACTCGTTTAAGAACCAAATACCAGGACATCTTCGACGATACATTTGAACGACAGGTCTACCAAGAAAAGACATCTTAATTGAAATGAACGATAAAGCCAGCATCCGCAGTTGCAGCACGGAACATACCACCAGCCGATTCGATACACAGGTCATAGCATCCCCCGCCAAGACCTCACCCCGGCGTGCGGATAAACTACCTGCAGTATCAGCAATTTTCAGGCTCCAAGTAATAATACACATCCTACAACTACAGCAGCCAACCCAGCCAATTTGCCAGCTTATGAAGAAGCTAGTAGTAGCAGATTTAGCAATTTTCAGGCTCCAATGATCCATAAATATTGGTAAATCTGTAGCACCTAAGAAGCCAATTATAAACATGTTCTTGGCCGATATACATCGTAGGCCACATAATAAATTGGCACAAGTTCCTTCTCATCCACTTAAGAAATCCCAGAGGCAAGGGGGTTAGCAATCTACTACATTATAAATATACAAGCAAAAGAAGAGAGTTTTATACCAAAGCTGAGACCAAGGTAAATCGTGCAAATGACTCCTCGTCTCAATCATCTTCATCATCATCAGAAACGTTTACGGGTCCAAACAATGTGCTCAGAATTGCTTGGTTCCATCCCATTCCAGCTCTCAAATGCCTGATTCTTGCTGCAAATGCATGCCATGAAGACTCTCTTGCCTCATCTTCTACAGAGCTAGCATCTGGGAAGTACTTCAAAACTGAATTCCCCACCGTTTCATGGATGTCCACTTCTAATACAGGGGACAGTGGGCGTCCAAACACTTGAACATGGCACACACTTTCAACATGCAAAGAAAGAAACTAGAGATCAGTTTACAAGAACAAAGACTGCACTAAAATGCCAATCCAGCGATACTTTGATCTGTGAACTATGCTCGGAGAAACTAGGCATTCTTCAAAATCACATTCCTGGAAATATACTAGTTATTACACATACCACAGATGTCATGAGGAAAGGTTTTTAGAGGCAAGGAAATTGGAATATCTGGCATCAATACAAATTTTGACCTCAGTTCAAATCACCATGATCTACTAAGAACACATTCAAGAAGCATCTTTACAGGCTCATCTATTACAGTTTCAAGCCTAGATAGCATATGGATGTCTCAAATACACGATCACTAAAACTGATAATCACAATTCACTGAACACGGTAAGATATTCCATACAGGGAAAACATGATAAGATAGGGACAACCACCCCATGCAGTAGGGTGCTTAACAGAAATCCATGGCCACACAAATAATTATTGCTGAACAGAATTAAATAATCAAGTTTCTAGAGACTCACCATATGTAATATAAACCATCCATTGCTTGTTTCTGGACTCTACCTGACAGCTCAATCTGCACTATTCCACCTATACAGATAACTGGGCGTGGAAGCTTGAAAGATTGCAAAACATTTTCCTGGTGCATGACAAATCATTGTTATCAAAGTTGAAATTTGAGAAGGGGAAAAGCTCCATGCAGGCTAAGCTGCCAATCATTGAACCAGCAATCAGATCAAGGAATACTTATCTCAGATGAGTACACATGCAATTTCGTGCCATCCATGCATCAAAACTCAATCTGATTGGATAATTATTATGATACAACATATTCACCTCTTCCAAAATTTACAAACCTTGTAGCCTCATCCATTTTGCAGTCCAGAATACAAAATGCAATAATAAATTGAGTTTTCCCAAATTTCATAGTTCATTCGAGTGTCATCAAGGCAAGGACAAAATTATATCTATATATATGTGCATACTTACACACAAACATACATACATCCATACATACATATATACATACACACAGACATATACATACATATATGCATACATACATATATACATCTAGACACATGCATACATACATATGCATACATCTATCCATACATCATACATACATGCATGCATAGATACAATGTAGCATATATATATATGCATGGATACATACATATGCATACATCTATCCATACATCATACATGCATGCATGCATACCATGTATGCATATATGTGTGCATGTGTATGTTTGTGTATATGTATGTGATATAGCTGAATCACCATCGCCGGGGAGACCTCCATGACTGTATCTGCCTCGTGTTGACCAGAAGTCTCAGCCGCACTGGCATCCTAGACTCGGGATGGCAAATATGACTCAACCTGCCAACCTGACCTGTGTTTGACCTACCTTAAACAGGTTTAAATTGAACTTAAACAGATTCGGATCATAAACCAGTCAACCCATTTAACCCGTTTATTAAATAGGTCAGAAGTTTAAAGTTCTCAACCTACATAACTTGTTTAACCCATTTAAGATTTTTTTAAAATTAAATTATTATATAGTTAATCTATTTAAAATTCAAAAAATATTTGGTCCCACCAAAGATTTAGGTCCAGGTGGGATACCAAGACAAAGTACCATCCCATGTATCACGACAGGACGTCCCGCCAGCATCCCAACATCCTAATTGAGACATCTTAGGATATCGCCTATTCTGAGTATCAGGACGGAGCATCCGGCATCCCGTTCTATGAAAAAACTGAGACCGTTCCACGGGATTTAAAACCTTGATCCCACCAACTTGTTTGTTTGAAATTTAAATTGCGCTATCACCGTGTCACAACATCCACGTGGTCATGTCGTGCAGAGGTCAGGCAGTTGCGCGGGTAGATGTTTTTTTTTGTTTCCTTTGATAAACACTTGAGTCTCTCTAGTCCTCCCACCTCCCTTCCTCTTCTCAACAGACAAGCCAATGGCCATCCCAGAGCCCTCCTTTCCCTCCCTCCATCCCAGGCTCCTTTGTGCACTCCCCTCCCCCACACGTCCCTCCTCCCTCCGTTCTGAGCTCCTCCAAGCACTCCCATCCCCTACCTATCATGGTGTCACCCCCTCCATGACCTGCTCTCGATGATGCCACTCTGCTCCTCAGCCCCTCACCCGACCCACCGGAGCCTTCCTCCCCTCACCAATCACCCCCCTCCACAGTTGGACCCACCAGAGCCTTCCCCTCGACGATCACCCCTCTCCACAACCTAACCCGCCAGAGCCCTCCCTCCCCTTGCAAGTCACCCCCCCTCCACTGCCTGACCCACCGGAGCCCACCCTCCCCTCGCCGGTCACCCCCACGCGGCGGCTCATGGCCCCCTCTTAGCTCCCGATCCACGGCGCATCCTCCCTCCCTCCATCGATCCATCCTAAGCTCCTCCGAGCACTCCCCTTCCTCGGCCCGTCACCCCCTCCATGGCCTGCTTGTAGCATGGTGGTAGTTCTTTTTTAATCGGGTTGGAAACGGGTTGGATCACTATTTTTTTTTTAATCTGAGTTGTGAATAGATTATAAACGGGTCAAGTCGGATAACCTATTTATTAAACATGTCAGGTTCAGATTTTAAAACATGACATGTTTATTAAATAGGTCAGGTTCGGGTTAAAGCTTTTTTAAGTCAACCCATATTTAATCCGACCTATTTATATCTGACCCAACCCAATTACCACCCCTACCCCAAATTGTACCTCTCCTGCCTTTAGAATCGACTCCGTTTTCAAAGAAATTTTGGCAAAGCCTTGTAGAGGTAAAGACGCCTCCTCAACAAGTTGTTCTTTGGCCCTTACATCCTCCTCTGGAACTGAACCGCAACCGCCCTCCTTGATAGGTTGGTTACCGGTCCACTCTATCTCAGCATATGCCTTAGCCTTAACAAGTTGGTCGCCTATCTCCATCTCAGCTTCAAGGCTCGCCTCGGTTATGCAGAAGAGGGATGTCATAATCGGAGTGGCAAGGACGGAGCTTGCAAGGATGGCTAATTCCATCTTCTCTTCTGTCGCCTTGGCCCCAGCCTTCTCAGCAACTACCTCATGACTACTGCTTCTTTTCCACTTCTTTGACAACCTGACTTTTGATAGCCCGACATGTAGCTCCTTCCCGTAGAACTTCATTTTGTATTCAAACATTAAATAGGGTGAAGAGAGCAATGTCTGAAGTTTCAAAAAGGAAAGCACGCAAGAAGAGAAAGGCAAAAGTCTCTTTATTTCATTCCATGTGAATCTTTTTTTATAGGGTAATTAACAATCCATTTAAAAAAGAAAAAAAATTAAGATCAGAAGGCTAGCGATGTTGCTTTGCCACCCTCATCCACACTGGAATTGCCAGAATCACTATTGGAAGATGACCTCCCCGAAGACAACATCTCAACGTTGAGTTCCAGATAGTGTTTCGCCACCTTCATTTTGCACCACTGGGCACCCTTAATATAGGCATCGTAGCAAGATTCCAATAACTTTTAGCATAAGTCCTCTCCCTTCTGAAAAGCCTTTATAGCCTCAACAGCAACTTCTAAGGCCTAGCATTTGAAGGAGGCCCTGTTCTCATCTTCGGACAATGACCTCTTCAACCTAATTACCTCTTTCTTTGACTGGACAAGCGAGACTCACGACCTGCTTGCCTCACTCTCCACCTCAATAAGCGAGACTCTCGGCCTAGTCACCTCATCCTTCACCTCGACAAGCAAACCTTTTAGCATCTCTACCTCACCTTCAGCCCTAGCTAATCTATCCCTTAGCCGGGCAGCCTTAACTCGCCATCGGGCCGCATTCTTTTTTAGCTTGGCAACCTCAGTCCGGAGATCTTTAACCTGCGTCAACTCCATAGCCAGCTCGGCCACGGTCATCTCCACCTGATTTTTCTCGGCAATCAACAAAGGCAACACTCAGTCCTTCAGCATTAACTTGTTCGCCCTCCAATGCTGAGATGCGTTGGCAAGTTTGCTGACGGTCGTTCTCCAGCCTCGCCAGATGCTAAAGCTATCCCCATGCAAAGTTGCTCTGCAAAAGCACCACATATCAGACTCCTAGCAAAATCTACCAAAGGCAGGAAAGTCCAAGCTCAATAAACTTATGGCCGCCAAGGCACGAACAAATCGCCAGAAGTTGTCCAAATCGGCCTCCTAAAGAAGCTCCTCCTTGTACTTAGGAGGAATGTGCTCCTCCATAAACAAATGGCAGATCTCCGTGCCATGAATTTTGATGTCAGAAGTGCCTACCGCCTTACCTTCATCACGTTTGAATAGTACTTTCTTATTGCCTTGCCCATCCTCATAGACGACCCGACGACATCCTCTACATTTTTGTTGTGATCATCGCTAGCCTCGCTTGGAGCCCTGTGGATCTCGCTGGCAGCCTGATTCACAACCGCAACCATGCCGCAGCCAGCATCCATCTCAGCATCCTCACCAGTGGCCCCCGTACCTTCGTGGGGGGTCTCTGGAGTCTCAACAATTACCCTAGCAGCCTCGCAAGCCATCACTGCAGCCTTGCCAATAGTCTTTGTTGCCTCGTCGACTGTAGTATGTACGGTCCCGAGGAAAGCCTTGCCTACTCTGAGGGCAGGGCGTCCCTTAAGCATCGTTGCCGTTTCTTAGCTTTTGAAGCCTTTTCTAGCTCGACCAAAACTCACTTCCCCTTCCGGTCCTCCATGGGTGAAACGGGCCTCTAGATCATGGCCTCCACCTAAAGTGATAGGCTTGCGGGGAAACAAATTGTCCCCCTCTCCTCAAAAAGGTGAGTCAACATATAGATAAAACCGAGAGACACTTACAGACAACGGGTGGATCCCTGCGATACAATGATGCCTGGAGTTCCTCTCGCAAAAGATCAAGGGGAGGGACTGCAGTTACCGCCACCCTCTCCACCATCTCCCTCTCAGGAAGCTACAACTCCAGGTAGTCCTGCGCCCTTCTTCTATCCAGCGACCCCCATGAGATTGGAAACTTGGTCAAGCATAAGGCATCTCCTCACATTGCACCAAGTGATAAAAGAACCCCATGATCAACCGCCATGCATTGGGAACCAACTGGGTAGGGCACACCTAGTACCAGCGGAGTAGCTAAATGATGACAGCAGGAAAAGGAAGCCTTACCCTAAACTTGAACACCTCTTCATATAGGGCCACTCAAGTCACTGACCCTGAAGTCACTCTCTCGAAGGGGCCCAACAACGCGAGCCTGATTGACACTGGAATTTTGAACTCTTTCTAGATCCTCTCGAAGTCCTCACCCAAAATGGACTTGATTGCTTGAAGAGTATCCTCAATCCCCATTGATCCCATCTCAAGATCCCTAGAAGACACCAAAAGAGTAGAAAGGAAGAAGGAAACTCACCACTCTAGTCGCAACAACCTTTGCAACAGCAGCGAACTTCCTTGTTAGCGAAGACCCTGAGCTCTCCTTGTAGCAGATGGCAGATGTGAAAAGATAGATGCCCCGCTCCATTCCTATTTATAGCCTCCCACTAATGACGGAAGCCTAAGCACCACGACAATCAGCGATAGTTTGCCAGCAGACGCGTACCCACCTCCCATTAGATGTGTCACATCGCTCGAATCACCAGCCATCTTGAACCACGAACCACCATCATACCCTCTCGGTTGCTCTGAATCATCGCGCGTGCCTCTTAAATGCGGTTAGTGCGCACGATTCGGATAGACACGACACTTCAGATCTCATCCAAAGTCACGTGCAGCCCACAACCGACATCTAGCACCTAGCCTAGTGCGTGACAAAGCATCCTTGACTCTTCGCCCGATGGGACTGGGGACGAACCATCCAAGCCTTTGACTTCAACAAATGTAGGTTCAGTGTGGAGCTCAGCGACCTTCAATCTCTACTTCCTATGCCCAAGACAAAAGAGATGCCTTGTCCTAGAAAGTAGGAGGCAACTGATACAGCTAAAAATGGTCAGACCTACGTGCACTCTCGTGTAGCTCGCCACATCACTTGTTAATTTGCACCAAAAGCAAGCTCCTCAGATCCAGATGCATGGTCATCAGAAGTCATGCTAGGAAGCCTAGCACGCCCTTCTTCCATAAGGGAGCAGGTAATCCAGCACTGGCCCTCTGACACTGGCCTCTCCCATAAAGGCAAGAATACTACAGAAACACATTTGCCGTGAGGACTCCAAGCCATTTCTCCAAGGGCATACGCTTTATATGTAAAGTCACACTAGCCACCACTCGTTGTAATGCAAAATGTCCCTTAGACGACAGGTACACAATATACCTCACCTATAATAACTATTCCTCGGGACCCTCCAGATAAGTCTCTATACAATCTTGGAGAAGCCCTTTCCAAGGTTTCCCCGAGCTCTCTTTTAGCGAGTCCTTCCATAAGTTCTTTCCAAAAGCCCAAGCCCTCTAAAAGTCTCAATAGCTCTCTCAGAGCCACCCAGATCTCTAAATCGGAGCTCGAGTAGAGGACTACCTCACCTACCTCGTCTAAGCCTAACTCATTCTCTCCTATGCCTCGATTACGCCACCTCCATCCACCACTTCCATCATCTCGCCCACATCCATTCTATCCCGACACCACCCCACTACCACCACTTCCATTTAAAAGCTACAGATCCCTTTCTTCTATTTGCTTTCATGGAAGATTGACTTAAACATCAAAAGGTCCACCACTAGGGAACCCCTTGTGGCTAAATTTCCATATCTTATTTTTGCAAGTTTCAAAATGCCCGTGCACAATGGAAGAAAACCCAGAGCCTTTTAACAAAACAACCATATCCAGCCACGTAAGTCTCATACGAAACCACAACAATATGCATATGTATACATACATACATACGTGTATATATATATATATGCATACATACAAACATATACATATACATACATATACATATACATACATATACATACATATACATATACATACATATGCATACATACATATATATTTTTGTATGTATGTAAGCATATATATGTATGCATATATGTATGTATATCTGTGTGTATGCATGTATGTGAGAATGTATACATACATGCATATACATACACATGCATATAGATACACATGCAAACATATATAAATATATAAATATATATATATATATATATATATATATATATATATATATGTAGAGAGAGAGAGAGAGAGAGGAGTCAAGGCATGTTACCATCTCCAACCTAAATATTATATATGTGGACATTCATGAATACAAAAGGCACAAGGCAAGATCCCTCCCACTACATGGCCCCTGCATGTGCAGGAATATCTGCTTACGTTCTTCATGTTAGGCTTTTGATTATTTTTTGAATTAACGGATGTGAATTGATGGAAAGTCATGTGTCAATATATTGTGAAACTTCTGCTGTTGTGAAGACAATATGCTCTGACTGCTGTACATAGCTGCATCACACAACGATAGTTTAAGTCATGTTTATATGTAGCAGCTAGATTGAATGCTAAGTTATGAGTTAGCGAGGATGGTCATTTCATGTGCACCTTTCATCAAACATACGGGTTTCTAGAAATATAAGGAAAACATAGTAAAATGCAACACCTTACCATGTTCCTTGAATCTTAACATATCGTAATATAAACATCAAACCAAGGCCCTATTATTATTACAGAAGAACATAGGTAAACTATACATGTTATGATTCAAGTGAAATCACCAAAGCAATAATTTATTGCCAGCATGGTTAGATGACCATCTATGCAATTGCTTCAAATTGTAAGAAGTGAGGTTCCAGAAAACAAGATTAGTTCAAACCAGACACCTGGCAATCTAAGATTGCCCTGCAATATCAATGCCCACCCTGGGTAAACTATGACAACAAGTTGCAAAGTTTAAGCTATAAGACAATATTAGGATTTGGTAGGCAAACCAAGACCATGTCACATAACATTGCCAAAGAGGTTTTTCTCTCCACGCTTAATAGTAAGTACTCCTCATCAAGAAAAAATAGTTGCTTGCTATCAGAAGTTTTTTTTAAGGCTGTAATGAATTATAGTAAGGCCACAGCTTTTACAGTTAGATTTAGCATAAGCAAAATGAACCATGCAGCAAGTCAACTCACCTGCACCATTGGGAATTCTGGTGAAACATATATCCAGCTGTAGTTGTCATCAGCAGCTGCATGACCTTTAGCATATTCATCTGTGACACAACTTCCAGTCCCTTGGGATAGTCTGGAATGACCCATCCGAAAACGCACAGATTTTGCTGAATATATGGGATCACCAAACTGGAAGAATGCTGAAAAGAATTTAAAAAAAAAAAGATCAACAAGAAAATATCATCCAAGCTAAACAGAACTATGAGAACATGAAAAGTATCCAGAGACAAACCTTTAAATGGCTGTATCTTTATTTCATCAATGATGCATAACTTGGAAACCAATCTGTAAGTTAAAGTTTCAGGTACTTCTGGATCTTTTTGTCCCCCACTTGACCAGTAAGAAGGCCTCCTATCCACTAGATCTCTTCGGTCCAGTGTATGCTCAATGCTCTCATCAGGATAATTATCAGTGCTAGAAGCACTGATGGCATCATCAATGCAATTCCTTTTGCCCTTAGGTGAAACAAGGCAGTAACTCAAATTTGTGTACACCCTGTGCTCGCTCTCCAGGCTTTCCCATTCAATAGCAGTGCTGGATCCAACTTCCATAGACTTCTCTGAACTTCTTACTTCAATAACACGAGTAAAATTTGATACCTCCGGGCAAATTCTTAAGCACAGATTTTTGCTAAAACCATTTACAATAACTGCAATACAGTTCAATTTATTTTCCTTCTTAGAAATCATATCTAAATATAAATATAACTCCATAACAATAACAACAACAAAACATTTCTATGGTATTACATGCAATGTTACCATCCACTCTTAGAAGCAATAATAAGTCCTCTATTGTAACATATTCTTGCTGCATTTTCCCACAATTCTTGTCCTACATGAAAACTAGGTTGGCAAAACTTCAGCGCAATTGAATAAAATACTAGAGAGACAGTAAAAAGAATCGCTTACAAAAATAGCATACAGAGTATCTTCATGCAGAGGGGGTAAGTAAATAGCGATTTTGGTAAGGAAATGCTTTTTTTCCACCTTATGCATTGATTTTGATAAGTAAATACTGATTCCCTTCACAAACTACATCTAATTCCAAAATTAACCCTCTCCCCTTGCATAATGGTCACATCAACCAAAACATATGTAGATATTCCAAGGTTTTAAGTCCCAACAGGACATAAGACATCCTAGCCATTCTGCCCCATTCCTATGAAAAAATAGGACCAAGATGGCTCCAAAATCCGTCCATGCGGAGAAAGAAGAAAAAAGAGGAAAGAAAGGATGTAAAGATGAAGAAAAGGAAAAAGTGAAAGGAAAGAAGAAGAAGAAGAAGAAGAGGAAGAAGAAGAAAAGAAAGAAAGGAAAGGAGAAGAAAAGAAAAGAAAGGAAAGAGAACGAAGAAAAAAAAGGAAGAAATAAGAAAATGAAAGAAAAAAATGAAAAATAGGAAGATAAAAAAAAGGAATGAAGGAAAGAAAGAAAAAAAGAAAGAAAGGAAAGAAAAAAGGAAGAGAGATGGAGGATATCTACTGGGAAGTATGACCAAAACCACTGCCAAACAGGGTGGGACATCCCGTTCCATAGAGAAACCAAGACACCCTCATCCCACATAATTTAAAACCTTGGGCTGCTCTAATATCTCACCTATTAATACAAATAGAGCAAACTAAAGGCTTGTCTTTGTATGTTCCAAAGATGGGGAAGTCCACTTAACAAACATTATAAGGCATTCTACATAAGATGTGTTAATTACTATTTAGGATTCCCAGCAAGAAGAAAATGTTAAGAACGTAGAGTATGAAATTCGAAGCATATTCTAAAACAGGAAGGCTGACGGAAAAATCTACTATAATGATTAGTTGTTTCTCCTCCAAAGTTGAGAAATATATGACTATTCCAACATATATAAAAAGACTCTTGTAAGATCTTGTTTGAGCTTCTGCTAAAGATGGTCCCTGCCCCACATCAAGAGGCCGAAGGTCTCCATTCTTGCTTAGATGTGATGAAACCAAAAAAAATTTGCATAGGTCCAAAAGACAGCACTCATATGGAAGATAGGATTGACCACACTGTATAAGTGCTCAAGAGAGCAAGAAGATAATGTTGATATTATCAAAAATAAAAGTATCTCTCCGAGTAAACAAAGAACAAACAAGTGCATGGTTCCCACTTCAAATAGGAAAGAAAAAGAGGTCGGGGGGTGGGGAGGTTGATATCTATAACCTTTTTTTTTTTTTGAAGAAGAAGAATTAAATTTTACCATTCAAAATATTATATGTTTCCAAACATCAATATAAAAATCATCACCGATTCCTAACAGAATTCTTTGTATGAATTCAAGCTCATCAATTACTTGGGCATCCTACCAGACTTAATATTTAAAAGAAGTGGCATTAAATTCAGCAATCGGTTGGCTGATGGATTCTTATGCGGAAAGACCATCTTTCATTACTTATTAGTTATTACAATATCTGCATTTTTTATTTCTAAATTTGGTCTATTAGTACACCAAATTAATGAAGAATAACAAGCATTTGTGATTTAATTGGATGGATGGTCTCTATCAAGGTTTGCCATACCAATCCACACCACCTCATACCAACTATATTGTATACCAATAAGGTACCAATAATACCAAGATCTAGTTTGGTATATGACCCGAATCAGTCTGTATCGGCCTGAACAAAACAAAACTGCCTGCTAGCACCCAATACCAACCCATATCGATTCAATTTCGAGGGTAACGTGGCTAAAAGTGAGAAAAACTATTGAAAACCTATCCTGATATAGGGTGCATATTGTAACGTGTTGACCGTACTATATCAAACCAGTAATGCTATCATACAGTCCTCGATACCATTTTGCAAACCTTGTTACCTAACAAAATATCAAAGACGTCCTCCTTTAGCATTGGAAAATTTTGAAGATTGTAAAATCTTCAAAGATTGTTTGACATGAGGATCATTCTCTATGTCCACTTCAAACTGCGTTGACAAAGCTTGCATCTTATATGGCAGTTCAAATTTGAGAGTCGATTAAATTACTGAGAAACTCTTTGTGAACCTGTGAGAAATCTTTCTATCATTAGCAATGTCCACAATATAACATGTCTAGTAACAGGACACCATCGAACCAGGTTCCTAGATTTAAGAAAGGATCACTTCAAATTCTTCTGCAATCTACAATGTCATATCAGTGAGTTGAACTGGTGTCCCATGCTTAGCTTTATTGAGGTATTCACAGCATTTCATACCAAGACATATCAACGAACCATGAATTTACAAAGAAGTCTGGCATATACCATGCCAGCAAGTGTTTGGTACAGCCCCATACCATGGCATTTCAAAGCTTGTTGCCTGCTAAATGATGAAATAAATCTCCACTCTATGACAAGGTGGAAGTTCAACATGCAGCCTCTCACACAGACTCACTCTTTGCCACTTCAATGGAAAATTTTAACCATGCTAGTCGATGCATTTTTTGTGTTATGGATGAACTGACAGAGAGCCAGTTCTTTCTTCGATTTAAAGAAATCAAGAGATCTGACAGTCTCGTGCTAATTATTAGACAACATCAACCTATTTCTTGTTAGGTTTCCTTTTATACTCTATCCCAAATGTCTGGTGGCATGAGACAGACAAGAAAGAAATGTATAAAATGTTTAAAGATCATCTGGTCTCCATTTTCTACCGCCAGAAGGCCAGAAACCTTTTCCCTTCCTGATTCATGATAATAACAAAATGTTCGATTAATCATCCCCTTTTCTTTTGCCCATTGCATTGACAAAAAAATCAAAACTCTTCCCCCCTCTCAGAAGTTTCCCATACAGCATAAAGCATTAATTGCAGCTGCAACCTTTCTGTGAATTATTACAAGGTGAATACATCAAATCAATAGCATCTCTGATCAAGAAATACACAGTACACAATTTCGCACGTCTTGTATAAAGATAACTGAGCTAAAAATTTTTAAATTTAAACAATAAAAAGTGATCTTTTTCTACTTATTATCATTAGCTTACAACACAAACTAATTCTCGTATACGGCACGAAACTGACATATAAACTAGCCAACCCACGTAATTGAGATATAAACTAGCCAACACACAAACTAATTCTCATACACCCACGTAACTGAGATATAAACTAGCCAACGCAGCAAATCAAAAACAATAAAAGTTCAACCTTTTTCCACTTATTAGCATATTACCTAAAGAATATACATTAGTTCTATTCTACAGAACGAGATGGTGTCTCACCAAACCGGCGCCAGGATCGGGACACGGCACTAGCTCGCACGAGATCAGACGGTTCGTTCAGGCACATGAACACCCTTGTGGAGGCGTCCGGCCCCAGCCAATCCAGGAAATCCCAGCAATTCTCCATCACCAGCAACCTGATCGACACACAAGCACAACAACAAACCCATCACACCCCATCCACCAGAGAACGCCGATCGATCGCGCTTCCCCCCACGAAACCGAAAGAAAGACGAAGAACGGACACAAAGGACGCGAACTTTACCTCGAGACAGCCGCCGGATGAGATCCGAAGAAGAGAAAAGAAGCAGAAGCCCTCCCTCCTAAGACATCATCGAGATTATCAGAATCCCTAGAGAGATCAAGAAAAAAAAATAAAAGGAGGAGAAGAAAGGTAGAGAAAAAGAACCCTGCCGTAGATTGGAATGGGAACCACCGACGGCCTTGCCGAGAGGTCGCGGATTCCCGGTACCAAGCCACCTCACCCTCGCTTTTCTTATCGGTTTCCCTAACCCTGACCACCCTGCGATCATTTTTTAATTAATTAAGGGCATAGCCGTACCAAAAAGGACAGTATGATGCATATTCCTACTTATTTTACCAATTATTTTACTAAATGCTCTGTCCTTATTTCCGTTTCGCACTTTAAATGATCGAGGGGAGTGGACATATTGAGGTTTCTTTATACGATTACGATTAGCTGTACACCAATCCAGGCGGATCCCGGTAACCTGCGGTAGCCGGTTGGGGCTGGACCCGTTTCGGAGGCGCCACTCTGGAGCGCCCATGAGGCTTTTTTATAAGTAAAAGGAATGGGGACCAGTACCCTGTTGGCGATCACAAACCGCTAAACAAATTTTGATGCATGATGATAGCCAGGTATAATCAACCTCACGCATTCATATCCCCACCTTCGTGATTTCAATCTTACATATAAAGGACATGGAACTACCGCCAATGTTGGCCTAACTATCATCTTGGCGGTCGTTTTTTTTATTTTATTATTATTATTATTATTTTTATGAAACGGTATATTCAATTTAAATATAATAAGAATAAATACAGTCTAAAAAGTTAAAAAATATAATATTATATAATTGTACAAAGTCTATCATGATAGCTAGAAAATATAACTAGAATGTTGTAATAGTTTGGTTGTTTATTTGATGGTAAACAAAATTTAAAGGGGATGTCCCACAGTGGTTTGGAGCAAAAGTTGTTGATTTTAGCCATGGAATGGGGATGACAGAATTTGCATTTAGAAGAGTTCATTAATTAACATGAAGATAAAAACTAGTCATCCTATGAAAGCTAATGAAAATGCTTAGATTATGTTTGATATATTACTTAGTAATTTTTAAAGATAATATAAATTATTAGTAATATGGATTACGGTAATATAAATTATGAGTAATATAAAATATTATATTTAGTACATGCAAATTGTTGACGCTGAATCTTCACCGACCGGATGGAGTGGTTCTTTCGTCGGATTGCCGTCGATCAGAACCTGCAAAACAGATTCCTGACCGGAGATTTTCCGACGGAGGACACTCCGATGCCAAAGTCAGAAGAAACTCAGGCAGCAGCAGAATGGAGAGTTCTTGGAAGTAGAGAGGGAAAGGAGAAATTTAAAATGCAGGAATGAATCCAGCTTATCTCGAGCATCCCATCTTACCAGTATTTATAGGTTCCAACGTAACTACTTACGGTTATGGGAGTTGGCGAATGCAACCTCCACGTAACTGTAAGTAGTGGCTGTCGTAAAATCAGTTATACTTGGAGTTTATCCAATATGAGATTTTGGGCTATGTGAGTGGTTGCAACAACCAAAATAGATTTCAACTGTTTCAGGGTTCAAGAAACTCACATGCTTAACAATCCTCTTTCTTCAAGAGTAAATCAATTCCCTTTAGTAGCACTCCTAAAAGGAATGTTAGATATATATTTCAGAGAAATTTCTTTGAAAATAACATGGAAAAAATAGATAAACACTTACAGTCCAGAATATGAGAAGACAGGCTCTTTGTATTATGCTGAGGAGATAAAGCCAAGAAGGTTCAAATGAAGGCTTAGTCTTCGGATCAAGACAACAATACGAAGCCGAAACTATAAGAATAATAAACTTGGTCTTCGGACCAGGACAATAATACGAAGCCAGAGCTATAAGAATAATAAGCTTGGTCTTCGGACCAGGACAATAATACGAAGCCGAATCTATAAGAATAATAAGCTTGGTCTTCGGACCAAGACAACAATACGAAGCCGAATATATAAGAATAATAAACTTGGTCTTCGGACCAAGACAATAATATGAAGCCGAAACTATAATAATCTTTTATAGATCAGAATCTCTAAGAGATATTTTCCCTTTATGTTGATTTGATTAATAAACCAAAAATTAAAATTAGTTCAGAAGATGGCCCAAGATATCACAATAGCTGTCACCCACTTCCAAGTTCGAAATGATTTAATTTCGAAGAATGGGAGTATTTAAATTTTGTCTTCTAGTGATAACTGACAGATAATGATGGCAGCGAACCTTGATACATCTTTGCCATAACTACCTGGTGGTGCGAGAAAACGTGGTGAAGACACGCGTCACCTTGTCATTGGCTGTTTCGAAAGGAACACCTCGAATTTGGGAAAATTCTGAGAAACCTTTGAAAAAGGGGCTCTTATTCAACCAAGATTGGACACATGGAATCATTCGGAGACTAATCACGATTGAGATGTTATCACAGCCAATAGCGGTATTTCACATGGATCGCGATCATTACCTCATTTAATGGATCTTTTAGAGAACTGTACCCACGATCAAAGCCGCCAATATGGTGCACGATCAAGAAGATCCCCGAATTGCCTCGAAATCCCGCAATCTCCACCTATAAAAGGGGAAAGAACTTCTCAAGAATTTTTCCTGCTTCCGCATTTCTTCCTCTCGTTCTGCACCGCAGCCCGCCATTTCCATTTTTTCCAAAGGTTAGAGGTCCTTCTTCCCCCTTTTCCTTTTATTTCTTTATGATGTTAGGGTCCAGTAAAAATCCTTCCACTAGCAGGGGTTCACCGGAAGGTGAAACCAGTAGGGAACCGTTAGGAGGTGAGACCGGTAGGAATTTGCCGGGAGTCAAAACTAGTAGGGAAAGAAGTTCGGGTAGGAAGAGGAGTCCAGAAAGATCACTCGACTCCGTTACCAGTTCCTTTATGCTTGCCAAGATGGAAGAGGTTAAGCGGCATTTCCATATACCACGGACTTTCAAACTAATCCTTCCGAAACCCGAAGAAAGGGTAGATAAACCCCCATACATTCAATCGCCATATATGAAGATCATCTCAAGGCTGGTCTTCGGCTTCCACTTCATTCCTTTTTCATGAAAATCTTTAATCTTTATCAAATAGTTCTTGCTCAATTGACTCCTAATAGCTTTAGGAATATCTATGGCTTTTTAGTTCTTTGCAAACTTAAGAAAAACGTAGAGCCGAAGACCTCCCTGTTTACTTCTCTTTCATGTTGAAAAAAGATTTTCACGGCAAAGGGTGGTGGGTTATAGGTCCTCGGCCTGGCCAAAGACTAATAAAAGGAACCCCTAGTGCTATACATGGGTGGAAGCCCAGTTTCTTTTTTGTATATTATACCCATTAGGGATTCAACACTGAATGAAAAACTCCGTGTTTGGATGCAAACGCATGGGAAGAGAATCCTGAAAGTCGATGCCAAAGATTTTGACACTTTATCGGAGTCGGAGATCCCCTTGTTTAAAGAATTGCTGAAGGAAGAAAACCTTTACCGAGCCCATATCAGCGAGGTCCCATCATTAGGTATAGAGATAGTGGTCTTCGGACTTTTCCTTTTCTTTTTACCTTTCTCTTATACACATATATATATATATAACAATTCCTTCCTTTGATTGCAGGTGAACCAATGAAGCCACAACTTGAAAGAGTTAGACAGGCTTCCAGAAAAAGGGCAGTGCCAGTTTCAGCGGCATCCGAAGTCCACAAGAAAAAAAGGACCGAAGAGGGTTCAAGTACTCCTCCGATGAGACCTACATCGGATGAAGAAATACCGCATGTTTCTCCAAGTCCACCTGAACCTGCTAGGAGTCCATCTTCGAGGAGGCCTCCTCCGAAGAGTCCTCGACCGATGCCGACTCTGGATCGACGCGATGTGACATTTGATAGGGAGTTCGTCCTTGCAACTCCGGTGGAGAAAGGAAAAGAACGATCAAAGTACCGATTCGAAAATGACCCTAGGTGGAATGCCTCTTCGAAGGAGGATGTAATGTAGATTTTACGATCTTTTCGGACAGAGAGGGGTTGGAGAACCTTGAGTTGGCCAGGGAGTTGATGAAGCGCACCCTTCTTCCGAAAGACAGTGACAAAATTAAGTCCCGATGTATTGAAGAAATTTCTGACTCAGTGTTTTCATCAGCACTGAAGGTAAATATCTGATTATATTTTCAAAGCATAAATTTGTTGTTGCTAACTCTTTAATTTATTAATGCAGATGATGCATGACATTACTGTCATGAAGGAGAGCATCTTCGACTTTAGAGATAACTATAAAGGGATGAAGGAGAAGGTGAAAACATATGGAATTGAGAAAGCGGTAGTCGAAGAGCAGAGACAGGCTATGGAGGAGAAGCTTGCCCAAAGTGATGTCTTGGTTCAGAGTTTGAAAACTGAGGTGGAGAAACTCCAATCGAAGAACTCTGAGCAAGAAGCAAGGCTTAAGAAAAGAAAAAACAAAATTCGTTCTCTGGAAGATCTTCTTAAAAAAGCTCAACAGAAATCTGAAGAGGCTACCGAAAAGATCGAAGAAGTTGCCGAAGAGATTCGATCTTTGAAAGATCAACTGAAGAGGGCGGTAGAGGACTATAAAGCATCTTCGGCTTTCGAAAATGAAATGGTTGAAGCAGGAACCCACAGCTATAAAGGAGGCTTCAACGATGGGGTGAAGGAAGTGCAAAGCCTTTACCTAGATTTGGATATTTCAGGGATTCAACTGTTCGATCCTGAAAGTCCAAATGAGCCCGAATCGTAAGAGGGTTTCGAAGCTCCATTGATAGCTAAAGAAATGGTCAATCCCGCCAAACCTACTCAGACCGAAGACACTCCAGTAATGGAGAATTTGTAACTTTCTTCTTTTCTCTTTTTAAAAAAGTGTAAAAAATCTTATCAATGAAAATCCTTTCCAATGAGAACTTTCCTATGAATGCGTATGTGAATGGATGAAAATTTTTCCAAGTGTAAGGTCTTCGGATAATTAAAAATTCCGAAGCATATAAAAAGATACTAATCTTCGGACTTAGAATAATAATCTTTTTAAGAAACATAATTCCCAAATCTGACTCAAGATTATATGATGCTGAATAGCAACATCAAAATAGGAATAAGTAAAATTCCAAGACACCAAGTCTTCAAAATATGCTAAGTCTTCGGACTTAGGATAATTCCATAATAAGAGAATGCCAAGTCTTCTTATAAGAAAATTGAGTCTTCGGACTGGTAAATATACTAAGTCTTCAGACTTAGGAATAATTTCATATAATTACGGAGAATACCAACCTTCCAAACAAGAGTCAAGTCTTCGATCTTGAGAGAATTCTAGATAATTAATACAAGAAATAATCTCTTGGATGGGAATACCAAGTCTTTGGACTTAAGATAGTCCCAAATAATTGAGACGAAATAATACCAAGTCTCTAAATAGAGAAGTCAAGTCTTCGGACATGAAAATTCGCTAAGTCTTCAGACTTAGGATAAAATAGATCATGTGGATCACCTACATCTTCATTATGAATGAAAGGTTGATTAACCTTTAACATTTTTACGGGATAAATCGCTTGGATCACCCTTATGCCTTTTAATTGAGGATTAAGATAGGCTGATCGGCCTACCTCGGCATTTCATAGAGTAGATCACGAAGATCATTCTCATACCTTTTTATGTTGGAATTAAGACAGGCTGATCATGCCCACCTCGGTACTTCATGAGGTAGATCATGGAGATCATCCTCATGTCTTTTTGATTAAGATGGACTGGTTAAGTCCAACTCGGTATTTCGTAGGATAGATCATGGGGATCATCCTTATACCTTTAAGAAAAGAAAATTAAGATATGCTAGTTAAGCTTACCTTGGTACTTTGTAGGATAGATCACAGAGATCGTCCTTATGCCTTTTAGAAAAGAATTAAGACATAATAGTTAAATCTATCCTGGTGACCTTGATAAAATCTTTATTGATAATACTTTTGGAGGTTCTGTACATTCCAAGGTCGAGGTAGTAGAATACCCTCCAAGGTTTCCAATCGATAAGTTCCGGGTTGAATGACCTCTTTGATTCAATAAGGTCCTTCCCATGTAGGAGAGAGTTTACCTTGTTCGGTAGGTTTGGATATTTCAGACTTTCGCAGAACTAGATCTTCAAGATGAAAGGCCCGTTCTTTTACACGAGAGTTGTAGTATCTTGTAATTTTTGCTGATATGCATCCATTTTCAATTGTGCCTGAAGTCGTGTTTCTTGTAGTAAATCCAAGTCGACTCTTCGACGTTCAGAATTTTTGGGTTTTTTATAATAATCAATCTGCAGGGATTGTAAAGAGACCTCAATGGGAAGGACTACTTCAGTGCTATAAGATAATTGGAATGGAGATTCACCAGTAGCCGTTCTAGGAGTGGTTCGGTATGCCCAAAGAACTAAGTTCAATTCATAAGCTCACAATCCCTTAGCATCATTCAATCTGATTTTGAGTCCATGAAGAATAGTCCTGTTTGTTATTTTGGCTTCTCCATTGCATTAAGAATCTGCCACTGAAGTGAGTTTGTGAAGAATGTGATACTAGGTGCAGAAGCCCCTGAATTCCGGGTTATCAAACTGTCTTACATTGTCAGTTATTATAGAATAAGAAATTTCGAAACGAAAGATGATGAAATTTCTTACAAAATTTTCAACTTTTGCTTCAGTAATCTGTGACAATGCTTCAGCTTCGACCCATTTGGTAAAGTAATCAATAGCTAATATAAGAAATTTTCGCCGCCCAGAAGATGTAGGAAACGGACCAAGAATGTCAATTTCCCATTGTGCAAAAGGCCAGGGTGCTGTCAACGGGGTTAACTGATTTGCAGGTCGCTTTTGTACATTGGCATATCTTTGACAATGAATGATCACATCTTCGACAAATTCTGCAGAATCCTTCTGGATGGTTGGCCAATAATAACCTTGATGGATTATTTTATATGCAAAGGATCTGCAACCCAGATGATCTCCACATATTCCTTCATGCACTTCCTTGAGTGCATAATCTACATCGGATGGACCCAAACATTTTAACAAAGGCTATGTGAAGGACCTCTTATATAATGTTTCATTCAAGATCATATATTAAGAAGCCATCCAGCGAAGCCGTTTAGCCTCGATCTTGTCTTCGGGCAAGGTTCCCTCTTTTAGGAACTTGAGAATAGGATCCATCCATGAAGGTTCATGCTCAACTTGACATACATCAATTATGGGTTCTGATATGCTGGGGTCTTCAAGATATTCCACATATGTCCTCCTAAGAGAATTGGATGCCATGGTTGCAAGTCTTGAAAGAGCATATGCCCGAGAATTTTCTGTCCTTGGTACATGAATAATCTCAAAATGCTCCAAACTAGATGTCATGTTTCGGACTTTCTCCAAGTATTGGATCATACTTGGATTCTGGACTTCAAAATCATCTTTTACTTGATTCACCATCAACTGAGAATCGGAAAAAACTTTGAGCCTTTTAATATCCAACTTTTGGGAGATTCTAAGTCCGACAATGAGTGCTTCATACTTTGCCTGATTATTTGAAGCTTGAAAAGAAAATCAAAGAACATATTCAATAACTTGCCCATTCGGACCAGCCAGAATTAAACCTACACCGCAACCGTTGGCGTTTGAAGCACCATCGACATGTAGCATCCAAATAAACTCTAGATTATCTTCGGTACCTTCTTCTTCGGCTCTTGGCTGGTCTTCTTCGGATCCTCATGTGCATTTATTATAAAATCAGCCAAAATCTGTGCTTTCATTACTGACCTAGGCTAATACTCAATATCAAATTTTCCTAATTTAACAACCCACTTAGCTATCCTTCCTGAGGTGTCAGGACAACGAAGTATGGCTTTTAAGGGTTGATCTATCAAAATCACAATAGAATGGGCTTGGAAATAAGGCCGAAGATGCTTTGCTGCAACCACTAGAGAAAAGATAATCTTTTGCACTTTGGGATATTGGACTTCAGCTTTATGCAACACTTTACTAGTGTAGTTGATCGGCTTTTATGAATGATTGGCATATCTTCGTACTAGAACCGAACTAACTGCTTCATCTGTGATTGATATCTATAAGTAAAGTGTCTCTCCTTCACAGGGCTTAGAGAGTAATGAGGGATTTTCCAAGTATTCTTTTAGCTTATCAAAGACAATTTTGCAGTCCTTTGTCCACTCAAAGTTTTGAGTCTAGCGAAGAAACTTAAAAAATGGCAAACACCTTTCTACAGAACGAAGATAAATCGGCTCAAAGAAGCAATTCTCCCCATTAACCTTTGTATCTCCTTCTTGCAAGTAGGATGCTCATTGTCCGAAGTGCTTGGATTTTTTCTAAATTAACTTCAATTCCTCGCTTGGTGACCAAGTATCCCAGAAATTTTCCAGAAGTTACACCGAAGACACATTTGGTAGGATTCAACCTCATCCGATGATATCTAAGAGTATCAAAAGACTCCTTTAGATCTATAATTTGATCAGACTTATGAAGACTTTTCACAATCATATCGTCAACATAAGCTTCTATATTTCTCCCAATCCGATTTTTGAAGACTTTGTTGATGAGCCTTTGAAAAGTTGCCCCATCATTCTTCAAACCAAATGGCATCACTTTATAACAGTAAAGCCCTTTCTCTGTAACAAAAGCAGTCTTCTCTTCATCTCCACGATTCATTCGGATCTGGTTATAGCCTGAGAAGGAATCCATAAAACTTAATAACTGATGACCAGCCATAGCATCAACTAGCTGATCAATTTTTGGCAAAGAAAAACTGTCCTTTGGACATGCCTTGTTGAGGTCCGTATAATCTATGCAAATCCTTCACTTGCCATTTGATTTTTTCACCATGACTACATTCGCCAGCTAATTTGGATATTGGACCTCTCTTATGAAGTTGGCTTCAAGCAACTTATTAACTTCTTCATCAATAGCTTTCTATCTTTCTGGAGCAAAATCTCTCTTCTTCTGCCGCACAGGCTTATAGTTGGAAGAGATTTCTAGGCGATGTGTGATCACATCGAATAGAATTATAGGCATGTTCGAAGCTTTCCAAGCAAAAATATCAGCATTATCTCGAAGAAAAGAGATTAGTTTTACCTTTGATTCTTCATCAAGTAGGCTGCCAATTTGTAAAAGCTTGGTTGGGTCATCTTCAGATAGTGGCATAAAAAGTATTTTCTCCACTGGTTCTCCACAATCTTCGGATTCATTTCTTGGATCTAATTGATCAAGTGTCAAGGACTTAGCTGCTTGTTTATTTTGAATCATTAGACATTGGTGTGCAATCCTTTGATCTCCCCTTACTTCTTCAACACCTGTCCTGGTTGGAAACCGAACCAAAAGATGATATGTTGAGATGATAGCTCTGAATTTATTTAATGCTGGACGCCCCAGTATTACATTATAAGCTGAAGACGTTGTAGCTATAATAAAATTGATAGAAAGAGTCATTTGGAATGGTTCAGACCCAAAAGTTACGGGCAAGACCATTTCACCTTCAACCCCAACTTGATTTCCACCAAAACCAGTTATAGGAATGAGAGATCTTCGCAATTCACGTCCAGATAATCCCATCCGAAGAAAAGCATCATACAGCAACACATCAACTGGATTTCTATTATCAATCAAAATTTTTTTTACATCAAATTTGGCAATAACAGCCGAGACTACAATAGGGTCATCATGTTGAAGTTGTATTCCTTGAACATCTTCATCAGAAAAAGAAATAATTTTTTTTCCTTGAACCTCTTCGGGACATTCTCTTCAGCTTCAATATCCAATGCTGATGACCGATGAAGCATACCAACGTCCCCACCAGTTGGTTTTTGATGAGGCAGATCGGCCTTATCGGATATTCTTGGGAGAGTTGTTGGTTCGGCTTGAGACTCAGGGCAGTTGATATCCCCTCTTTATCAAGTCCTTAATAGCATCCCGAAGCTGAAAACACTCTTCGGTATTATGGCCGTGATCCCGATGGAATCGACAGTACTTACTCTTGTCTCCTGCCTTTGCAGATATCTTCAGGGGATGTGGCTTTTGAAAATATTTTTCTTTTTCAATTTCTAGCATAATCTTCTCCCTCGGCAAGTTAAGGGGTGTGTAAGCATCAAACTGGATGTTCTGTTGTTTGGATCTGGGACTACGCCTGGGGACCAAAGCATTGTTGGAGGATGTGGGCATGTTTAAACCTTTGGCACTCTTCTTCTTAGAAGGGAACCTCCCTTCCGCTAGTCTTCGGCTTGCCGCTTGCTCCTCAGTGGCTGCATACTTTTGAGCCCTTGCCAGCAGTTCGACATAGCTCACTGGGAATCTTTTGTCCAGGAAAAAAGTGAACCTGGACGACTTCAATCCTTTTTTCAAAGCAGACATGGCCACATGCTCATTCAGGTTTGGGATTTCCAAAGTGGCCGAATTGAAACGGTAGACAAATTCCTTCAAACTTTCTCCTTCTTGTTGCTGGAGAAGAAACAAGCTGTCGGTGCTGCGCGGCATCTTCTGGCACGTTCTAAAGTGCGAGACAAATTGACGCTCTAACTCAGCAAAAGAATGAATTGTCTTTGAAGGTAAGCTCGAATACCACATTCGAGCGGATCTCTTCAAAGTAGCAGAAAAAGTAAGGCAGTAAAGAGCATTCGTTGCTCCTTACACCATCATATGAGCTTTATAGCTCCCTAGATGGTCGAGAGGATCGGAAGTCCCATAATAAGCTTCTAATTGTGGGATCTTGAAGTGCTTGGGGATGGCTTCATCCATAATATGATCAGAAAAAGGGGGCTGAGAGTTGAAGGTGATGACCTCATCGCTCCTTCTCAGATCTAAAATTCTTGCTATCTGTGCTTGCATAGATTTGAATTTTTCTTCGAATTCATAGTTGATCTCTCTTTGCCTAGCTCCTTCTGGTACAAAGCTTCTAGAAGAAACAGAGGGGGATCGCCGGACCCTTTTCTTTCCACCATGATCCCCTGCTTGTCGATCTGGTGGAGAGGCACAACGGTCATGAGATGACCGGATTTGTGAAAAACTGGGGGTGACCTCTCGACACCGATCTTCCTCCTCGGGTTGATGGTTGGACTGTGGAATTGGTAGTGGATGTTGCCTTTGAGCAGCAACCTCTTGTAGATTCTGGACCAATGCCGTCAAAACTTCTATCCTGTTTAGAAAGGTCTCAAATTGATGTTGCCCCACCATTATCATGGGAGGCGGCACTCCGTGATTGCTAGTAGATCATTTGCTGGGAGGTAGTTCACCAAAGGAGCGTGTTGCTCCTGGCTCACAGATGCGTCCCGAGCTTTTCTTTTCACCATTTCTGCTTGAATGAAGCTCTCCTTTGATTAGAAGAGAAAGAAAATTCTCCCCCTACCTGGCGCGCCAATCTGTTGACGCTGAATCTCCACCGACCGGATGGAGTGGTTCTTCCGCTGGATTGCCGTCGATCGAAACCTGCAAAACAGATCCCTGATCGAAGATTTTCGGCGGGAGACACTCCGATGCCTAAGTCAGAAGAAACTCAGGCAGCAACAGAATGTAGAGTTCTTGGAAGCAGGGTGGGAAAGGAGAAATTTAAAATGCATGAATGAATCCAGCTTATCTCGAGCATCCTCTCTTACCGGTATTTATAGGTTCCAACATAACTACTTACGGTTATGGGAGTTAGCGAATGCAACCTCCACGTAACTGTAAGTAGTGGCTATCGGAAAATCAGTTATACTTGGAGTTTATCCAATCTGAGATTTTGGGCCATGTGGGTGGTTGCAACAACCAAAATAGATTTCAACTGTTTCAGGGTTCAAGAAACCCACATGCTTAACAATTCTCTTTCTTCAAGAGTAAATCTGAAGTGAGCTCGACATTCCCTTTAGTAGCATTCCTAAAGGAAATGTTAGCTACATATTTTAGAGAAATTTCTTTGAAAATAACATGAAAAAAATAGATAAACACTTACAGTCCCGAATATGAGAAGACGGGCTCTTCGTATTATGCTGAGGAGATAAAGCAAAGAATGTTCAAATGGAAGGCTTAGTCTTCGGATCAAGATAACAATACGAAGTCGAAACTATAAGAATAATAAACTTGATCTTCAGGCCAGGATAATAATACGAAGCCGGAGCTATAAGAATAATAAGCTTGATCTTCGGACCAGGACAACAATACGAAGCCGAATCTATAAGAATGATAATCTTGGTCTTTGGACTAAGACAACAATACGAAGCCGAATCTATAAAAATAATAAACTTGGTCTTCAGACTAAGACAACAATACAAAGCCGAAACTATAATAATCTTTTTATAGATCAGAATCTCTGAAAGATATTTTTCTTTTATGTTAATTTGACTAATAAACCAAAAATTAAAATGGGTTCAGAAGATGGCCCAGTATATCACAACACAAATAATCTTGTATATTATAAAATTAAATTATCAAACAATCCTTAAATTAAATTCATATTATATTTATAAAAAATATATTTATATTTTATCTATTTATTATATATATATATATATATATATATATATTCTTTTCTTTTCTTCTTCGTCCCTCCATCCCCGTCGGTGTCGCCCACCCCCTCCCCTGCTCCCACTAGCACTGCCCACCCCCTCCCTTTTCCTTCTTTTCCTTCTTTGCGGTGCTGCCTCCTCGTCCCATATGCTTGCCTCCATGTCCTACACACCGTCGCCACCCTCGACACCTTCGCCACTACCACCATCATCATTCCGAACGCCACCGCCACCACGACCGTAACCTCTCTCATGATCCCCGCCATTTCTGCCTCCCAACTGTCCTCTTCCTCCACCTTCGCTAGCGACCTCGTGACGTCGCGGATGCCGGCAGCAAGGCGGATGAGTTCCTTCTCGATCTGGCACTAGGACTAGATGGCGGAGGTGAGGTGAGGCTCGTCGTTTTGGTGGAGGGCGATCTGGGCAACTGTCTGGTATCCCTTTAGCTCAATGAGGGTGTCGCAGAAGGATCCATGGGCATCAACGAGGTGGTCGATCGAAGGGGATAGGTGGCTACTGCAGAGAGGTTCCTAGGCCTAGAGGAGTGGAGGTCGATGAGGGCAACAAGGAGGACATCGAGGCATTCGAGGTCGGCGATGATCCACTCTGGCAATCTACATATATAGCAGCGGGGGCTTGGCATGCCACTCCCAGAGGCCGCAAATATTGTTGTCGAAGATGGAGACAATGGGGTGGAAGTTGCACGAGAGGCTCGAGTGGTGCACGGGATTTCGATGCTAGAGGTTTGAAGCAACCCAACAGGGAATAGGAAGGGAGATGGCGATAATTTTATCTAAATCATTACACGAGAGGTGGTAATCCAAATTACACCCATTTCAAAAATAACCTAGAATGCCTGTTGAGCGACAATCAGATTATTAAGTAATCTAGATTGCCATAAAAAAAAAAAAAATTATCGAATGCAGTAATATGATAAAATTTTAAATTATTAATAATTTTAATATATTGCCCACTACTAAAAATAAACTAATGAAAGTGACCTTGGAACTCTAATTATTATGAATGGTTCTTAAGCTATGACAAAAGTTTCGAAAGATGGTTGGCTTTGACCAGGCAAATGGGCCACATGCTAACAGCTATTAGTTTAACCTTGTTTTTACCATTTCTAAAGCTTAAGCTACTGCTACATCATTTAATATAGATTATCTTCTGCATTATGATGCTTCCTATATGTTGTTAGGGTTTATATTTCTGATTTTCTGCATTTCAGATTATGGTTTGGTGCTCTATCCCATAGCCGTGTCATGGTCTATTTTGCTTGGGATGGCATTAACATATCTTTTCATTAAGATATTTAGTAGACTTGGCTTCGAACCTTACCTTTTCATTGATGGCAATCGTGCATACTATGTTTGATGCCATCTCTCGTAGTGTGTTTTATATGTTGAGTAAAATCTTTAATCCTTCATGTATGGATCATGCTTTTATATAAATACAAAATCATAAATTACAAAAGGCATATCTTGCACCATTGTTCTGGTTTATAGATCGTACAGTTCTTAGATGTCTTTTCTTTATTACGAGATGACTAGTCTTCTCTCTTCTTATACTCTTCTCCTTATATGGACAAACGATGGAAAACCATTCACCACTATTATAAGAGTTGGAGAAAGAGATAAGGTAACATCTATATTTATAACTGCATAAGTTTCTCCCATCAGAAGACTAAAATCTTAGTTAAAGTTTCACTCAAGTTCTATTTGATCAGTTTCATCAAGAATAATTTTCTTTAATCAATTAGACTTTGATTCAGTATATTTATCGATTCAAAAGTTGAATATAATAAAATAATAATTAGGTCATGATGTGGCAAGATCACCGACGTGGGGGAGCTGACAGGCGCCACGTCAAAGGAAGCCGCCGTGTCGGATGCCACGTCAATTCTCCTGCCCGGACTTCTCTGCCGAGTTGAGCTGAGCTCCCTCGAGACAACGAGCCGAGCTCTGTCCTCCGCCAGATCGGTCCCACGAGCTCGGGATGCCTAGGTCAGAGCCGCACTCTGCCTCTAGAGCGAGACCCTCGAAGATCGAGCCCCGTGGTCGGAGTCGAGCTCAGCCCTCCTCCGCCACGTGGAGCCTCTCTAAGGCCGAGCCCTCTAGACCGGGCCCGCACTTTGCCCTCCAGAGCGAGACCCTCGAAGATCAAGCCCCGTGGTCGGAGTCAAGCTCAGCCCTCCTCTACCACGTGGAGCCTCTCTGAGGCTGGGCCCTTAGATCGGGCCCGCGTTCTGCCCTCCACCAAGGCGATCATGCAAGCTCGGGACCGATCGAGCCCTACCTCCTCTGCTCGACCTCCAGCCCGGATAAAGGCAGGAGGACAGTACCATCATCTCGAGGACTATGGAGCGGTGCCTGCCATACCGTAATAACTACCTATCCACCCGTACTACCAGAAGGATGGTTCAGTCAGAGAGCACGAACCCCGGGGGTGGCGGCCCCGAATCGAGGCTCTGCCAAACTTCCCGTAATGGGACAACCAGAGGGATGTCAGAGCGAATAGAAGTTTTTCCTACCGCATGTCAGGAAAGACGTCCCATCCACGACATAGTATCCCGCCGCACGCGCCTGCCAACCCAACGAGGATCCCGAGGCAAGCATCCAATGGTCACTTTTCAACTACATAGAATGATCAACACCCCGGAAGGGGGAAGGTAACAACAACAATGACAACAACACAAAAAAAAATAAAGAGAGAGAACACAACTCCGGTGAGAGCTCAACCAGGAGAGCAGAACACCACCACCACAACCACCAAAAGAGAGAAAGAGACAGGCAAAGGGAAAGTGGTTAAGCCAAAGAATCCCTCTGGCTCCGCCATCATCCTTCTCCTAACTCACTTTCACCTCACTCTCACACCATTCACTCCTCCTCGCGTGGAGTCCATCAAGAGGGGCTCGACAGGAGGATCTGTTTCCCTGGATCGTCACTGACTTGATCGTTTGAGTGCCCCCGCCGGAAACCCCGGTCCGGGTCACTAACCCTGTTTTGCAGGTCCAGGATCACCGAATGGTGAGACAACGAGGGAAGCGCACTCTGGCGCCGGTAGCAGCTACGAGCCACAACGATATTGCGACAATAGATTGGTGTGCTAGGTAGGGGGAGCGAGCGACATTGTGAACGATCTTTGATCCAAGTCAAGCCCTCCACCCCATTACAGACAAGTTCCACGGAAAGATGGTGACAACACGGGCGTGAGAGGCCTCCGCCAGCCATGTAGGGGACTCCCCTTCCCGAGGGAACCCACACAACCTGGAGGTGGGGCCATCCGCTCCAGTTCAACTACCTCTGGCAGAGTCCTAGCTGGCTGCTCTCACCCAGCAAATGCAGATTCTTGCTACAGCAGTGCGCCAGCTTCAGTGTCAGCACCAGTCCTTGGCTACCCATCAGCAGCCAGGGACTCCAGTGGCCCACGCCATAGCTCCCCGCGATAGCCTGTGTTCCTTCTAAGGAAGGCCTTTGCAGTCGCGGGCCGTCACCGATAACCGGGGTAGTCATCAAACTTCGGCGAAAAGGCAACGACCCGGGTCTGCTGATAGGGAGAGCCGCTCAGGGAGAGTCGCTCACCAAACCTCGGGCGGGAAGTGTCAAAGCCCCACCGAGGTAGGAGAAGTAAGACCCCCCGCCATGGGTGCCGGGCACCCATGTCACATTCTCCGTCTCCTTCAGCGGAGGGGTCTACTGACGAAGCCATCAGGCGCACGGCGGAGAAGTGCCTGGAGGAACATGAGCGCAAGCTGGTGGAATTCTCCCGCCGGTTTTCCAACATGCAGGGCTCCACTAGTGAGCTAGCGGGCTACGACACCCGTCCCCCATTCTCCCGAGAAATCCAAGCGGAGCCGATCCCGCATCTGTTCCGGATGCCGCAGGTGGATCTTTATGATGGGACCACCGACCCCCTAGACCACCTGAAAAGCTACTGGACCCTCATAAGGGTCCAGGAGACCACCGACGCTATTCTCTTTGTCGCCTTTCCTGCAACTCTCCGGAAAGTAGCTCGGGTGTGGTTCACCCGTTTGGAGTCGGAGAGCACCAACTCTTTCGCCCAGCTAGGGTAGAAGTTCGTGGCCCACTTTGATGCTTGTAGGAAGTTGCCACGAGAGGTAGATAGCCTCTTCTCCATCCGCAGCAGGACCGTGAGCCCCTGCGGGACTACGTGGCCCGCTTCAAGGCTACCGTACTGGAAATTTACAACCTTGATGAGCCAGTCGCCATGCTGGCGCTGAAGAGGGCTCAGGACCTCTCGCCTGACCTACTCGCTGGACAAGAAGCCCCCCAAGACTTATTCTGAGCTCCTCCTCCGGGTCCAAAAGTATATCCGTGCCAAGGAGGTGGATCGCACGAGGCGAGAGCTCGATGGGAGGCCACTGAAGAAGCTGGCCCCCACCGAGACGCCCGGGACTCGAAAGCTGGCACCCCAGGCTCCGAGCTCCCGGAGGGATCGGCCAAGATCGAGAGGGGCTCCCATTCCTGAGGAGAACTACACCCTCTCCTCGCCCCGAGGGCAAAAATCCTCAAGGAAATCGAAGGCGAGGATTACCCAAGATGCCCGCCCCAATGAAGTCCTCCACCAGCCATGATAAGATAAAGTACTGTCACTTTCACCGTGACCACGGCCACGATACCGAGGAGTGCCGCAACCTCAAGTGGAAATCGAAGAACTCATTAAGAGGGGCTACCTGAAAAGGTTCGTGGGGGGCAAACCTCAGGTGGAGTCCCAGGCGCTCGTCGCTCTCCCACCAGCTCCAGCCATCGACAACCGTCCTACCGAGAAGCCGGTGGGCATGATCTCCTGGGGAGCTGCGCGCACGCCCAAGAAGGCCCGTGGGGCAGGGGGCCCTGAGAATGTACTCCCCTTTATGAAGGAAGGGAAAGATGGAGAAAAAAATATAAATAATGATACCGTGGTCGTCGAGATGACGATCGCAAAGCATCTTGTAAAATGTATCATGGTTGATAGTGAAAGCTCCACAGATGTGCTTTTTTATGATGCCTTCTCTAGGATGAACCTTTCCAACGATCTTCTTAGGCCTGTGCACGCACCCCTTGTTGGTTTCACAGGTGATTCCGTAAGGGTAGAAGGAGAAATCACTCTCCCGGTCACTGTCGGGACCCTATCTCGGCAGAACACTGTTATGATGACTTTCACGGTTGTAAGGCTCCCTTCTGCCTACAACGTGATCTTGGACCGGCCCGGGCTCAACTTGCTCAACGTCGTTGTCTCCACCAAGAGGCTACTTGTACAGTTTCTTACTCCCTACGATGTCGGGGAAATGAGGGGAGCACCCCAGCCAGTGCAGCATTGCTTCCAAACCCTCCCTGGGGCCAAGGTCCCCGAGGATGATCCCAAGGCAGATGATCTCGACCAAAGGGTCCAAGACCCCAGGGGAGGCCCGGTCGAGCACCTGCTCTCTTACCCGCTCGGAGACGATCCCATGAAGACAGTACAGGTTGGAGCCCAGCTACCCGAGGAGGAGAGGGCCCAACTATTGGAGTTCCTGCGGGTGAGCACAGAAGTGTTCGCCTGGACGGCGGTGAACATGCCAGGTATCCCTCCTGATATCATTACTCACAAATTGAGTGTTGACCCAAAGCACAGACCAGTTCGACAGAAGAAGAGAAGCTTTGTCCCGGAGAGGCAAGCATCTATTAAGGAGGAAGTTGACAAACTCATGGCTGCCGGCTTTGTTCGAGAGGTCCAGTATCCGAACTGGTTGGCGAATGTAGTGATGGTAAAAAAGAACAATGGCAAGTGAAGGATCTGCATAGACTACACCGACCTCAACAAAGCTTGCCCGAAGGACAGCTTCCCTCTACCGAAGATTGACCAGCTGGTAGACACCACCTCTGGCCACAGGCTGCTCTCCTTCATGGATGAGTTCTCTGGGTATAATTAGATCTGTATGCATCCAGAAGACGAGGAGCACACCGCTTTCATCACCAACCAAGGGACATACTACTACAGGATGATGCCTTTTGGTCTGAAAAATGCAGGAGCCACATACCAGTATCTGGTCAATAAGATCTTCAAGGACCAAATTGGCCGCAACATGCAAGTGTATGTAGAAGACATGCTCGTCATGAGCAAGCCGAGCTCGAGCCACATTGCTGACCTCGCCGAATCATTCCATAACCTATGGCAACATCAGATGAAGCTGAACCCGGTGAAGTGCACTTTCGGAGTGGCAGCGGGAAAGTTCCTCGGCTTTATGGTCACCCAGAGAGACATCGAAGTGAACCCGGAAAAGGTCAGGCCATCATCGACATGGAGCACCCGACCTCCAAGAAGCAGGTCTAGCACCTGACGGGGCGTATTGCCGCCCTCAGCAGATTCATCTGGAGGTTGGCCGACCTTTGCCTTCCATTCTTCAAGGCGTTGTGCAAATGCATGACTTCACCTGGACGGAGGAATGCGGAACAGCCTTCAAAAAGTTGAAAAAATTCCTCGCCTCTCCCCCGTTGCTCTCCAGGCTGGAGGAGGGAGAGGAGCTCCTGCTCTATCTGGCGGTTACACCGGGAGCCGTCAGCTCAGTTCTCATCCACGCAGACGAGGACAAATCTCAAAAGCCGGTATACTACACCAGCAAAATCCTCAATGATGCGGAGATCAGATATACTCACTCCGAGAAACTCATTTTTGCACTAATAATGTCTGCTAAGCATCTCAGGCCCTACTTCCAAGCACATCCAATAGTGGTCATGATAGACCGATCGCTGAGAACCATACTCAGCTGACTTGAGACCTCCGGGAGATTGGCCAAGTGGTCCCTGCTGCTCAGCGAGTTTGACATAGTGTACTGATCGAGGTCTTCACAGAAGGCCCAAGTCCTAGCTGACTTCGTGGTCGAGTGCACCGGGTTCGCCAAGGAGCCAGAGCAGACAATAACGGAGCTCAAACTAGGAGAGGAACCTTGGATCCTCCACATGGATGGAGCATCCAATTCCGGCGGGAGCGGAGCATGCCTCATCCTCACCAACAGTGATGGGGTTATGGCGGAATGCGCCCTCCACTTCAAGTTCGCCGCAACAAACAACCAAGCTGAGTACGAGGAACTCCTCGTAGGCCTAAGAGTCTCCCGCGAGTTGGGTGTGCAGGACCTAAAAGTCTTTACCGACTCCCAGCTGGTTCTCGGACAAGTCTCCGGAGAGTATGAAGCAAGGGACACCCAGATGATGAAGTACCTGGAGTAGGTCCGCGTGAACATGGCAGGCCTCCAACATTTCAGCCTCTTCCACATTCCCCGAGGGGAGAATGTGCACGTGGACGCGCTATCCAGGCTTGCGACCTTATCGGACTCATCACTGGGATGCACCTACATCGAGTACCTCGAAAGTCCCAGCTACGAGAGCTCGGCGGAGGTGCACCAAGTTACCCCCGAGTCGAGCTGGATGGACAAGTATATCAGGTACATCACTGACGGCTCCCTACCCGAGGACTGCGTAGAAGTGGCCCTCATCAAGAAGAAGGCCTCCCGGTTCGTTCTGATGGAGGGCCAGCTCTACCGCCGATCCTACTCCTATCCTCTCCTGAAGTGCCTCAGGCTTGCCGAGGCGACCTTTGGTGGGGGACTAATATGCATGCAATTCTTTTTATATGTTTTATATATGGGGTTAGGTGATTAATTCTCAATTTTCAGATCAAAATTAGTTGTAGGGAATTTTGTATGAGTTTTTGAAGCCATGCATGCAGATTAGGACCTAGAAAAGTACTAAAGAATGATCGCCGGGGCTGAGAAGCCTCGGTTAGGGCAAGTTCTCCTACAATATAATTACTGAAGGTAGAGGGGGTGTACTGACAATGTCTAAAGCACCCAGTGAAGATCGCAGCGAAGGAATCTCTCGTTCCTCGACATATGCAGCCTGGAAAATCGAGCCAATGACCCGCAGATACCCGGCTTTCTGCTCGGTGGTCCGATTGAGGCTTGGCTGGAGTCGTTGGATTCGTAGAAACTCGGGGACCTGCAAACGACCTATCAGGGATTAGAAAACTCAAAGGAGATCAAGAAAATAGAGAAAATAGCAAAGGAAAGAATGTTTTGGAGGGGGCTGGAAGGATGGTTGGCGGCAGGAAGATGGTTGCAAACACCGGGAAGAAGAACTCTCAAACCCTTTATGCACACAGCAGGGTAATCACATAAAGCTATTGAAGAACTCAAGGTTTATTTCATATCAAAATCTCCCTTCATACAAGAGGCTAGGGTCCTTTAAATAGACCCTTAACCTTGGGCTCCAAGTAAGGGCACATAAGTCTTTACATAAGAATCCTTTTCCCTCTCAAACCCTAGCTAGAAAATAAGGAAACATTAGGTAGAAAAAGTCCCTAAAAATTCTCTTGACTTGGCCAACACTCCAAGGATGCCTAGGGGGGCGTGTTGGGCTTCTAGGAGCAGCAAGATGCCAGCCCAAAGGGGCTCGGGCGCATGGGTTTGGGCCTCTGGAAGCTGGGGTGGCCTGGTAGCCAGGTAGCACGAATATTCCCTGGTATCTTGCTTCTTAGGGGCTTGGGCTTGGCACCTGGGCTTGATTTCTTTGGGCTAGGATGCAGATTGACCTCTAAAATCATGGATTCCTTGGTATATGAATAAATCTTGGCATCTGGAAGGAAATCTGGGCATCTGGAGGGCATCTGCAAGGAATCAGGGTTTTCTGAATTTTTTCTCCTGGGATCTTCAAATCTTCAAGCTGGGTTGGACTTGGGCTATACTTCCATGTCTTCAATCTGGTTGGACTTGGTCTTCACTTGTATGATGTGGTCTTGAGTCTTCAATATGGTTGAATAGGACTCAAAAAAATAAAATTAGCTCGACATGAGCTGACTAACACTGGACTGAACTAGCTCAACATGAGCTGACTAGTACAGAACTGAAACTCAAAAGACTCAAATAACAACTAAAATGGACTCAGATGGGCTAAGCCCTTATTACAGATGGACTCATAAATTATTGATCAATTTACAGAGAGTTGAAAAGCCTCTGTCTTATTCTGGTGCCTCCGGTGTCCCCATCAATTCTCCCGGGTGGGAGGAACTCGATCCTGTCGAGTGAAGATCATGCTGGCTCACATATCTCTCGAGGAGGTCTGGGTTGAGGTGCTGCAAGTTCTCTCGAGAAATCCATGAATCGTCCGACTCTGGCCGGCCTTGCCATCGGACTAGGAAGCGTTGATAACCGTGGCCCCGGGTCATAATGTCTTGATCATCCAGGATACGCTCGATCCGTTCTCTCTCTCAGGCCAAATTTATTAGTGGACACTCTGGGTTAGGGTCACTCACAATGAAAAGGAATAGGTTCAAAGGCCTCACTAGGTATCGCTGCCGGTTCCCTGTACTCAACCAGGTCTATAATTTTGAAGGTAGAACTAATGCCCAAATCCGAAGGCATGTCTAACACCTAGGCATTTGATCCAACCTTCTCTATCACTTTAAAAGGTCTGGCTCTGCGAGCATGAAGCTTCTTTTAGGCCTAAGCCTAACCAAGATAGAATCCACTACATCAAATTCTTTGATCCATCTTCAGGAATTAGCCAGTTTGTTTAAAATTAGTGTAGGTGGTGAACATGCTGGGCACATGCAGACTCCTAACAAATGATTCAAAGGACTCAAACCTACACCTAACAGACTCGACTAAAGAGATTTATTAGGTCTTAACTACCACTTGGGCATGGGGGCATGAGTCATGGTTGATGGGTGACATGCAGAAGAAAATTTGCTAGTAACTCCTAATAGGTGCCAAAGGGTCTGCCAAAAGTATGTAGCAAATGGGATGGGCTTTATGGATCCTTGCAACCTAGTAACCTCAACAAAATGTAACCTAATAGTTCTAGACACATGAGAAGACTCAGGAAATGGTAGGAAATAGGAAGTGGGTTCAGAATTAGTCTGGTAGGGTGGAGAAAAAGGTTTAGTTGGATAAAGTAGGATAAAAGAAGGGGCGTCAGGGACTAATCCTAGACTAATGAAGCTAATCTTACGAGATTGTGGAATATCTATGGGCAAGAAAAGGTCCATGCTATGGAAGGATGGGTCAATAATTTCTGGGAAGAGATCTTCAATAGGAATGGCAGGAAGGGATTCATCCTGAGGGCAATGGGTTAAGTAAGCCAAATCCTGAATAAAGTCTTCTTATTAATGGAATTTAAGAATAGGCTCTACAATTAGATCATTTTCTAGTGTTTCCTCAGGTAAAATCCTAGTATCAGAGTTCTCTTCCTCTAATTGTTCTTCCACTATAGCTTTAGGTTGGATGTGGTCAAGGTCAACTAGCTCTAGGGTGGTTTCTACCGGGGTATCTACTGGGTCAGCTAATTCTAGGTCTACTAAAGGTGTCTCCTCTTCTCCTTCATACTCATCCACTAGGCTCACATCAGCTTCATACACTTCCGCGTTAATGTAAGCCTTGTCAATCTCAGGAATGGTTGGAGAAGGTTGGCTAGTAGAAAATTGGTTAGGTTCTGGTCTCTGATTATGGGTGCTAATCCTAGTAGGTTCAGGTTGCCTAAGGGGTAGTGGCTCACTACTGGGCTCATATTTAGGGATACTAATCCTATGAGGTTCAAGTTGACTAAGGAAACTTGACTAGTACTAGATTGATACCTAGGGGTTATGGGTTCTTTGGGCTCATAGGACAAGGGTGCAGATCTATGGGTCATGGGATTATAGGATCTGGGGTCAGGATTTTGGGTCAGCTCTATGGTCAGGTTCTAAGGATGGATCATGGTATGGGGTCCTCCTAAGGCTGGGCTCCCTATATGGGTCAGGATATTGGGTTCTCCTAGGGTTGGACTCCCTATATGGGTCAGAATATTGGGTTCTCCTAGGGTTGGGCTCCCTATATCGGTCAAAGTATTGGGTTCTCCTAGGATTGGACTCCCTATATGGGTCAGAGTATTGGGTTCTCCTGGGTTCAGTATCATAATAAGGGTCATGGTAAGGGGTTCTTCTAGGTTCAGTATCATAATACGGGTCATGGTAACGGGTTCTTCTAGGTTCAGTATTATTGTATGGGTCAGGCTGAGGGGATCTCCTAGGTTCAACCTTATGGTATAGATCAGGATTTGGGATCCTCCTAGGTTGAGGGGACTCAGGATCTGGATCAGACTGTGACCCATGGGTTCTTTGTATGGTCCCTACATGGCCTTCTAACTGGTCAAACCTATTGGCAAGATGGTCAATTCTATCATTGGTTTGAATACCAGACTGAGTTAACTGGGTCATCTGGGTAGTCATCTGGGTAGCCATCTGGGCCATTTGATCAGCTAGGGCTTTCATTTGGGCTTGCAAATTTTTCGTGGGTTCAGACATTTGTGAAGGAGGTGGGTGATATGAAACTCCTGATCTAGTGCTCATGCAAGACTCGATCAGACCAACTACAGCTGACTAGACCTAGAGTCCAAACAAAGGGCTCAATCAGGGTGGCAAACTAGCCTATAGTAACCCTGTACTCAGCCAGGCAGGTGTAAGGGGAGTGTTAGGTCCCTGATTGCCAATCCTAGACACCAATCAGAGATTGGCCAGGTAGGTGGACTAGCACACAAGCCCTTTGGGATTGAATCCCTAAACCACCGTTCTAGACACTGAGCACAAGGCACACACAGGTTATCTTGACACAATGATCTGACACGTAGCCCGGACCCGACCAGTTGGAGTCCCTAGCCCACTAGGGCAAATTAAGTCTAGTTAATTTTAGGTTAAGGCTTGGGACCGAATGCAAGGGATGTGGTTTTGGACTAAGGAGATGTGATCAAATCCTCCCCCCATTTGATATAGCAAGAGTGCCCTTAAAAGTAAATTATGCAATGATGGCAGGCAGATGAGGATGCAAATTAGGGTTTAGATATTTTTTGGTGTTTTTGGAGAATATATAATTTTTTTTTTGGTATTTTTTTAAATAGAAGAAAACTTGCAAATCATGGCCTAATATGCTGGAAATATACTAAAATTAAAAGATATGCAAAAGATGCTAAACATAACCCTAAAACTTTCAAACTTGTCTTGCTGAAAAAACAGAGCCAAAAATTTACAGGCTGTATTTCGGCTTGCAGAAAATTCACAGGCCATAATAAAATCTGGAAAAATTCTTAAAATTAATTTGAATTATGGTAAATCCAGAAAAACAAATTTCAGAATTTGTGAAGTTTTTATTAGGGATAAATAATTAAAATAACAGAGCATATACGGACAAAAAAATTGCAAAAAATAAGCCCTAATCTAAGCTCTGATACCAAATGATGGGGGACTAATATGCATGCAATTCTTTTTGTATGTTTTATATATGGGGTTAGGTGATTAATTCCTGATTTTTAGATCAAAATTAGTTGTAGGAATTTTTATGAATTTTTGAAGCCACGCATGCAGATTAGGACTCAGAAAAGTACTAAAGAAGGATCGCCGGGCTGAGAAGCCTCGGTTAGGGCAAGTTCTACAATATAATTACTGGAGGTAGAGGGGGTGTACCTGACAATGTCTAAAGCACCCAGTGAAGATCGCAGTGAAGGGATCTCTCGTTCCTCGATGGATGCGGCCTGAAAAACCGAGCCAATGACCCGCAGATACCCGGCTTTCTGCTCGGTGGTCCGATTGAGGCTTGGATGGAGTCGTTGGATTCGTAGGAACTCGGGGACCTGCAAACAACCTATCAGGGGTTAGAAAACTCAAAGAAGATCAAAAAAATAGAGAAAAACAGTAAAGGGAAGAATGTTCTGGAGGGGGCTGGAAGGATGGTTGGCGGCAGGAAGATGGTTGCAAACACCGGGAAGAAGAACTCTCAAACCCCTTTATGCACACAGCAGGGTAATCACACAAAGCAATTAAAGAACTCAAGGTTTATTTCATATCAAAATCTCCCTTCATACAAGAGGCTAGGGTCCTTTAAATAGACCTTAACCTTGGGCTCCAAGTAAGGGCACATAAGTCTTTACATAAGAATCCTTTTCCCTCTCAAACCTTAGCTAGAAAATAAGGAAACATTAGGTAGAAAAAATCCCTAAAAATTTTCTTGACTTGGCCAACACTCCAAGGATGCCTAGGGAGGCGTGTTGGGCTTCTAGGAGCAGCAAGAGGCCGGCCCAAAGGGGCTCGGGCGCATGGGTTTGGGCCTCTGGAAGCTGGGGTGGCCTGGTAGCCAGGTAGCATGAATATTCCCTGGTATCTTGCTTCTTAGGGGCTTGGGCTTGGCACCTGGGCTTGATTTCTTTGGGCTAGGATGCAGATGGACCTCTAAAATCATGGATGCCTTGGTATATGAATATATTTTGGCATCTGGAAGGGAATCTGGGCATCTGGAGGGCATCTGCAAGGAATCAGGATTTTCTGAATTTTTTCTCTTGGGGTCTTTAAATCTTCAAGCTGGGTTGGAATTGGGCTATACTTCTATGTCTTCAATCTGGTTGGACTTGGTCTTCACTTGTATGATGTGGTCTTGAATCTTCAATATGGTTGAATAGGACTCAAAAAATAAAATTAGCTCGACATGAGCTGACTAACACTGGACTGAACTAGCTCAACATGAGCTGACTAGTACAGAACTGAAACTCAAAAGACTCAAATAACAACTAAAATGGACTCAGATGGGCTAAGCCCTTATTACATATGGACTCATAAATTATTGATCAATTTACAGAGAGTTGAAAAGCCTCTGTCTTATTCTGGTGCCTCCGGTGTCCCCACCAACCTTTGTGCTCCAAGAGATACACGAAAGCCTCTGCGGGAACCATGTGGGAGAGAGAATGCTGGCTTATAAAGCTCTTCGCCAGGAATATTTCTGGGAGACCATGAGGGAGGACGCCGCCAACTTCATTAAAAGGTACGATAAGTGCCAACGCCACGCGAATATACAGCGCCAACCGACGGCGCCGATCTCCCAACTCTCAGCCCCTTGGCCCTTTGCCCAGTGGGGAATGGATATCTTAGGACCATTTCCCCCCGTGCCAGGGCAGCGAAAATTCCTGCTGGTGGCGATCGACTACTTCACCAAGTGGGTCGAAGCAGAGCCACTGGCCCGAATCACGGAAGCTAATGTCTGCCAGTTCTTCTGGAAGTCAATCATTTGCCGCTTTGAACTCCCCCGTTGTATCATCACCGACAACGGGTGACAGTTCGACAATTGGGAGTTCAAAGGGTTCTGCGCCAAGCACAGCATCCAACACCGATTCACCTGGGTGGCTCACCCTCAAACAAATGGAGAGGCCGAGTTGACTAACCAGACCATCCTCTAAGGACTCAGGACCAGGCTAGACCAAGCTAAGGGCAGATGGGCAGAAGAACTTCCAAGCATTCTGTGGGCCTACCACACAACGCCCAGGATGGCGACCAATGAGATGCCCTTCAGCCTTGTTTTCGGTGCCGAAGCGGTCATCCCGGTTGAGCTCAGTGTGCCCACGCTATGAGTGCAGCAGTATGACGAGGTGCGAAACTCGGCATACCTCCTGCTCAATCTGGATCTCCTCAAAGAATAAGGGATAAAGCCCAGCTACGAATGGTGGCCTACCGGCAACGAGTAGTCCAGTACTACAATGCCCGGGTCAGGCCAAAAGCTTTCAAACCCAGAGACTTTGTGCTACGGCGGGGAGGCATCTCAACCCAGGGAGTGCGGCAAGCTCTCACCAAACTAGGAATGCCCCTACAAAGTGGCTGAAGCCCTCTCACAAGGGGCCTATTACCTCGAAGATATTAGCGGCATCCGGTTCCCTCGAACATGGAATGCCTGCAACTTGCGGAAATACTATCAATAATGTAAGGCTTCCTATCAATAACAATGACAATGGTTTTTCCTTGCACAAGTGTTTATCTATCTTACGGGAAAACCTCATCAATGTCTCCGAACCTAGCTCTGAGACGCCAACCCAAGGCTGGAGCTCAGACCTCCGGCCAAGGGATCTTCGAGCCAAGCTGCTCTCAATCTCGAACGTCTTCGAGCTCAGCTCCAAGATGCCAAGGGATCTTCGAGCCACGCCGCTCTCAATCATCAACGTCTCCGAGCCCAGCTCCGAGATGCCAACCCAAGACCGGAGCTCAGACTCCGACCAAGAAATCTTCGAGCCAAGCTGCTCTCAATCTCAAACATCTTCGAGCCCAGCTCCAAGATGCCAAGGGATCCTCGAGCCACGCCGCTCTCAATCATCAATGTCTCCGAGCCTAACTCTGAGACGCCAACCCAAGACCGAAGCTCAGACCTCTGGCCAAGGGATCTTCGAGCCAAGCTGCTCTCAATCTCAAACATCTTCGAGCCCAGCTCCAAGATGCCAAGGGATCTTCGAGCCACGCCGCTCTCAATCATTGACGTCTTCGAGCCCAGCTCCGAGGCGCCAACCCAAGACCGGAGCTCAGACCTCCGGCCAAGGGATCTTCGAGCCAAGCTGCTCTCAATCTCAAACATCTTCGAGCCCAGCTCCAAGATGCCAAGGGATCTTCGAGTCATGCTGCTCTCAATCATCGACATCTCTGAGCCCAGCTTCGAGATGCCAACCCTAGACCGGAGCTCAGACCTCCGGTCAAGGGATCTTCGAGCCAAGCTGCTCTCAATCTCAAACGTCTTCGGGCCCATCTCTGAGATGCCAAGAGATCTTCGAGCCATGCCGCTCTCAATCATCAACGTCTCTAAGCCCAGCTTCGAGATGCCAACCCAAGACCGGAGCTCAGACCTCTGGCTAAGGGATCTTCGAGCCAAGCTGCTCTCAATCTCAAACATCTTCGGGCCCAGCTCCGAGATACCAAGGGATCTTCAAGCCACGCCGCTCTCAATCATTAACGTCTCCAAACCCAGCTCCGAGACACCAACCAAAGACCGGAGCTCAGACCTCCGCCAAGGGATCTTCGAGCCAAGCTGCTCTCAATCTCAAACGTCTTCGAGCCCTGCTCCAAGATGCCAAGGGATCTTGAGCCACGCCGCTCTCAATCATCAACATCTCCAATACCAGCTCGAGATGCCAACCCAAGACCGGAGCTCAGACCTCCGGCCAAGGGATCTTCGAGCCAAGCTGCTCTCAATCTCAAACATCTTCGAGCCCAGCTCCAACACGCCAAGGGATCTTTGAGCCACGCCGCTCTCAATCATCAACATCTCTGAGCTTAACTCCGAGATGCCAACCCAAGATCGGAGCTCAGACCTCCGGCCAAGGGATCTTCGAGCCAAGTTGCTCTCAATCTCAAATATCTTCGGGCTCAGCTCCGAGATGCCAAGGGATCTTCGAGCCACGCCGCTCTCAATCATCAACGTCTCCGAGCCCAGCTCCGAGATACCAACCTAAGACCGGAGCTCAGACCTCTGGCCAAGGGATCTTCGAGCCAAGCAGCTCTTATCGATGTCTCGAGCCTAGCTCAAGACGATAAAGACCTGAGCCCAGCTCTCAAGCGATCCCTGGACCGGGACCTAGTGCTCCAGCCAGGAAGGCCTCGAGCTTAGCTCCAAGGCATCCAAGACCTGAGACCAGCCCTCAGGCATCTTGGACCGGGGCCCAGCTCTCCAACCAAGGAACCACCGAGCCCAGCTGCTCACAACTGCCAGAACCTTGCGCCTAGCCTGCCGACACCAAAGCCTGGTAACTGAGCCCCAGGCAAGGTGGGATCCCCTTCTCTGATCTCTCCACTCGTCCCAAAAAAAAAGGGGGAAAAGAAGAAAAGAAGAAGAAAAAGAGAGAGGGGAGTGAAAGAAAGAAAAAAAAAAAGAGAGAAGAACCAAGCGAAAGGTGGCTTGTAAGAAAAAATTCAAATTTTATTAATCAAGGACCAGTTACAAGTATTCTACAGGTCCCTGACATGCCGGGTGATCCCAACCAAGTACAGAAAGAAGACCAAGTACAAAATAAAAAAGGAAAGAACTACCCTCCGACTAACCCCTCAGCTAGACCGCAGGGCTGAGAGTTTCTGCCTGCAGGGACCTCCGGCTGTGCGGCTCCAATTTTGGGAGGTACAGCTCTGACCTCGATTGACGTAGAAGGCTCGGGAGTGATGGCCTCCTCAGCACCCGCCTCCTGGTCCGAAGCCCCGGGGTAACCGAGGCAGCTACGACCCTCATCCGAGATGAACCCCTCAACTTGGCGGTGCAAGTACATGAACCCCTTATAGAAGGAGTCCAACATCGTCTATTGGATCTCGGCAAGGAACTCCTCCGAGGCCTTGTACCTTGCGACCGCCTCCACAGCCTCCTTCTTTGCTACGGTAGCCTCATATCTGGCATCCTTAGCCGACTTGGCCGCCTCCTCGGTCGCCTTCTAGGCCGCGGCCGACTTCTCCTTCTCCGCCGCCAGCCGGGCTTGGAGGGACTGGGCTATCCCCTTATGCCGGGACGCCTCGGCATTGAATACCCCCAACCTCCGCTCGGTGTCGGCGAGCTCCTCGATCCTCTTCCTCGACTGGCCCTGCTCCCGGTCGAGACTCTCCTAGAGCTCCCTTGCACACCCCTCGGAGCTAGCAAGCTGCTTCTCGAGGTCCTTGACCCGCCGGTCAAGCACCTTGTCGGAGTCAACCCTCTTCTTCAGGTCGGCCTTCAATGATGCGATCTCGGTCGCCCGCTACTATTCAGCCTGCTCCCAGTTTCGGCAGCAGCCCCTGACGAAGAGGGCCTTGGCGCTGACCTGCACCACATAAAAGGTCTTTAAAAGAAAAAAAAAAGAAAGGGAAGAGGAGAAAGAAAAAGACAGAGTTGCTCACCGTATAAAGCTGGGGGAAGATGCTATCAATCACATCTCCCACCCGCAGCCCGACCATCTCCTGCCGATCGCATGGTTGGATGGAGAAATCCATCATGCGCACGGCCAGGGCATGGTTGTCAAGCAAGGAGCTCTCTGGCCCTAGCTTGAATGGGAGGCGATGCCTCGCCTCGTCCTTCCTGCTCTCTCGGGGAGCGGGTGCGCCCGTCCCACCAGCGGCGAGACCCCCAAAGACTGGTCGGGGATCCGGCACCATCGCAGGGGGAGCTAGCGCAGCAATAGCAGCAGGTGGAGCTCCAGCACGAACCACCCCCTCCTCGACCTCAATCATCGCCGGGCTCAGGGAGTGAGAGGATGCAGCATCAGCACCACCAGCCCGGACGATCGTCTCGGGCTCCGGAGCTGGGATCTCGGTCCGTGGCCTTGTTCGCTCTTCGACTCTCCAAACCACTCGCTGACTCAGCCCTGGTATCACGGACGGCGCAGGAGCCTCCTCAGCCTCCCTCCTCCTCGAGACGACCGGCGCGGCGGGGGCGGCCGCCGATGCACCCTCGACCCGGGCCCACCTCGGAAGAGGCTCATTGGCCATCCCGGTGGGTGGCCTCTTCTTGGTGATCGACAGCAAGTCGCTCTCCGAGATGATCATCTCTGCACACAGATCAACCATGAGTTAGAAGCCAAGAAAGTCAACCCAAAACAAAAAGGAGAGAGAGGGAACGCATATATATGAAAGGAAGATCTGGGCCGGACTCACCCGACCCCCTCGCCGTGTCAATCCTAGCATCGAAGAGGTTCTACTCCGATAGCAGAACCTCAAGGAAAGGGATCTGGGCTGTGCGAAGCTACTCGTAGTCATCCCGGTCAGCTGCATCAACCGCAGAGATTCGGTTGGGGGACTGGTCTGGATCGCTCCAAACCCAGTCAACCCCCTCGACGACGGCAAAGAAGAATTTACTCTTCCATCCCTTGATAGAAGGGGGGAGATCAAACTTGATGCCCTTCGGACGGGAAGATAAGAACCACCACCCGTTCTCCGTGGGATGGCGCTTCAGGGCAAAGAATGCCCTGAACAAGGAGAACCGGGCGACAAACCTATGGACATGACAGAGGATGATGAAAGAAAAGATGGTCCTAATGGCGTTAGGGACTAGCTGAGCAGGGACCAGGCGGTAGTTGCTCAGCACGGACATGAAGAAGGGGTGGAAAGGAAAACGAAGCCCTCCCGAGAAGGTCTCTTCGTAGAAGGCAATCCGACCTGGACCACTCGAAGTGACCCTATCCCCGGGTCAGGGGACCAGAAGCCGGACAGAGTGCGGGATGCCATAGACATCCCGAATGGTCCCCAGCTCCATGGCGGAAATTATCGAAGTGACCCCACCAGGACCCGTTGACCGAACAGACTCGAAAACTGGTTCAGGAAGGGGAGGAGGGCGAGAAGGATGAGAAGAAGCGGCCCCCGATTCTCTAATGGACATGGGGCGAAGCGGAAGGGCCGGCCTCCTACTGAACTCGAACCGCACCCCCTCCAACTCCTCATCGAAGGAGGAAGACACTGGCCCCGGCACGGAAGGACTGGAACGCGACATCCTATGAGAAAGATCCAGGAAGAAGAAAGACTGAACTCGATTCGTGAAAGCCCTAAGCTCGGAAGTGGAACCCTACCCAAGGGGAAGGAGGAAGAAGGGAGATCGACCTGGTTCCTTAGAGGGAGGAAGGGCAGAAGCAGATCGTGAAGAAGAAGGAGTCCAAGCACTACAACAAGCGCGAAAGATTTGAAAGAATAGAAGTTTCAGGTAAAAAACTTTTTTTCACTTCGAAAAGACTCGTCAAATCCGTATCGTTGTGACCCCTCTGCCAACAGATCTATGCCACGTGCTGACCATCGGTGAAAAGGACATCCTGGCCACTCTGAATTATGTGCCAACATTAACTATTCCTCGGACGTGGCCACACGGCGCCCCTGCATTGGCCTGCAGGACCATCTCACGGAGCGCCAGCAATCATGGCCATCTTGAGCCAGATCTCCGCCTTTCCACGTCAGCATCACAATTACTCCCTTCGGCCCGAGCATCGCACACTAACGAGCCTCGGGAGTGGGGGCAAATAATGTGGTGAGATCACCGACGTGGGGGAGCGACAGGCGCCATGTCAAAGGAGGCCACCGCGTCGGATGCCATGTTAATTCTCCTGCCCGTACTCCTCTGTCGAGCTGAGCTGAGCTCCCTCGAGACAACGAGCCTAGCTCTGTCCTCCGCCAGGTCGGTCCTACGAGCGCGGGACATCTAGGCCGGAGCCGCACTCTACCCTCCAGAGCGAGACCTTCGGAGATCGAGCCCCGTGGTCGAGGTCGAGCTCAGCCCTCCTCTGCCACGTGGAGCCTCTCCTAGGTTGAGCCCTCTGGATCGGGCCCACACTCTGCCCTCTAGAGTGAGACCCTCGGAGATCGAGCCCCGTGGTCGGAGTCGAGCTTTGCCCTCCTCCACCACGTGGAGCCTCTTCGAGGCCGAGCCCTCTGGACCGGGCCCGCACTCTGCCCTCCAAAGCGAGACCCTCGAAGATCGAGCCCCATGGTCGGAGTCGAGCTCAGCCCTCCACCACGTGGAGCCTCTCCGAGGTTGGGCCCTCTAGATCGGGCCCGCGTTCTGCCCTCCTCCATCGAGGCGATCCCGCAAGCTCGGGACCGATCGAGCCCTGCCTCCTCTACTCGGCCTCCAGCTTGGATAAAGGCGGGAGGACAGTACCATCATCCCGAGGACTATGGAACGGCACCCGCCATACCGCAATAACTACCTGTCCGCCCGTACTACCAAGAGGATGGGCCAGTCAGAGAGCACGAACCTCGGGAATGGCAGCCCCTGGATCGAGGCTCTACCAAACTTCCCAGAATGGGACGATCGGAGAGGATGTCAGAGTAAATAGAAGTTTCCCCTACCGCATGTCAAGAAAGATATCCCGTCTGTGACACGGTATCTCGCCGCACGCACCTACCAACACAACGAGGATCCCGAGGCAAGCATCCAACGATCACTTTTTAACTACAAAGAATGATCGACATCCCCGGAAGGGGGAAGGTAACAACAGCAACGACAACAACACAAAAAAAAATAAAGAGAGAGAACACAACTCCGGTGCGAGCTCAACCAGGAGAGCAGAACACCACCACCACCACCACCAAAAGAGAGAAAGAGATAGGCAAAGGGGAAGTGGTTAAGCCAGGGAATCCCTCTAGCTCCGCCGTTATCCTCCTCCTGACTCACTTTCACCTCACTCTCACACCATTCAGTCCTCCTCGCGTGGAGTCCATCAAGAGGGGCTCGACCAAGAGGATCTGTTCCCCTGGATCGTCACTGACTTGACCGTTGGAGTGCCCCCACCGGAAACCCCAGCCCGGGTCACTAACCCCTGTTTTGCATGTCCAGGACCACCGGGCGGCGAGACAACGAGGGAAGCACACTCCGACGCCGGTAGCAGCTACGGGCCACGACGATCTTGGCGGCAACTAGTCACATAATAGATATTAAATCTAACATCCTCCCACTTAGCCTATATTATCACTTAAAAATTAATTCTTTGATTCTATCAAAATATTTTATTTTAAAAATAAGATATTTTAATTTCTAAAATAAAATAATAGTACTGAATCAAAATTTTGAAATTGATCTGATGAGTGTACTCATTTAAAAAAAATTATCTAATTGTCTATTCCTTAACAAATATTTTATACTTTGATTAGATAGAAAATCATTAATGCATATCATGGTGGTCATACATCTCGATTGATATACTTCCTTCCATGTATCATGACATCAACAATTCTCACTTAACCTAGTCTTATATACTAGAGTACATAGACAATCAAAATCATAATGCCTTTCATAATGATCCTACTATAATGTCATATAAATAACTCTTCTATTTATTTTAATTTTGATAAAAATTAACCATAATGTATACAAATAATAATTAAACAAAAGTAATAGTAGTAAATAAATTATTAAAAAAATTTAATAAGTATCTATTATAAATTAAATATCTCAATGATAGATATCTATAAGTTTTACATTTTCTTTGAAAACTTTGGATATCAAACCTTTAGTCAATAGATTCACTAACATACAAGCAGTACCAATAAAATCTATAGATACTTGATGGCTACTAATTTTTTCATTTACTGTAAGATATTTAATATTAATATGCTTGTCTGCATTGGTAATCTTATTACTATTGAAGAATGAAACTATAATAGAATTGTCACAATAAATTCTCAGTAACTTGGAAATAGAATCCAAACTTTTAGCCTTAAGATTAATTTTTTCAACCAAAAAGATATGAGGAAGTTTTATAGCAGCTTATATATTCAGCTTCTATAGTAGAGCATGCAGTAATGTGCTGTTTTATGCTCTTCCATGAGATTGCTTTACCAATCAATAAAAAAATATAGCCTGATATATACTTCTTGCTATCAAGATAACTGGCATAATCTGTATCTGAATAATCTATCATCTCTAATTGATCGGTCATTCTATAAGTGAGCATATAGTCTTTAATCCTCTGAAGATAGTGCATCACTTGCTTAGCAGTCTTCTAGTGGTCCATCCTGGATCATTTTGATATCTATTAAGCATTTTCAAAGCAAAATAATATCCAAACAAGTACATACTTGAGCATACGTTAGACTATTCACTGTAAATGCATATGGTATATCCTTCATTTGATTTCTTTCAATCTCATACATGGAACATTGAAATTTACTAAATTTATTACCTTCAACAATTAATACTTCATTTGATGAACAGCTTGACATTCCAAACCTTTCTAGGATCCTAGTAGTATAAATTTTCTGGAATAAACTAAGCAACCTCTTACTTCTATTATAATGGATTTTTATACCAAGAATATAAGAAGCATCTTTCATATCTTTTATATCAAAATATTCAGAAAGAAATTTTTTAGTTTCATATAAGAGATCCAAATTATTGCTGGCTAATAAGATATCATCCACATATGTAACCAAAAATATAAACTTACTTATACTCATTTTCAAATATATACATTGATCAGCAATATTTTTCTTAAATCTAAAGAAAGTAATTACATCATTAAACTTAAGTATCATTGCCTAGAAGCTTATTTAAGATCATATATAGAATTTTTAATTTACATACCAACCCTTTATTTTATTATATTAAAAACCATTCTAGCTATTCCATATACATCTCTTTTTGTAAATCTCCATTCAAGAATGCAGTCTTGACATTCATTTAATGTAGCTCTAAATTAAAATAAGCTATTAATGCCATAATAATTCTGAATGAATCCTTTTCAGAGCAATAAAAAGGTTTTAAAATAATTGATGCCTTCCTTTTGAGTGAATTCCTTTGCTACAAGTCTAGCTTTATATCTTCTATATTACCTTTAGAGTCTTGTTTGGTTTTAAAAATCCACTTACAATTAATGGACTTAAACTTTTCAGGTAATTCAATAAGTTTTCATTCTTGATTTTTATTCATAGATCCTATCTCATCTTTCATGGCATCTAACCAAAGTTCAGAATTATTACTATTCATCATATCTTTAAATGAAACTAGATCATCCTTAATCCCAATATCATAATTACACTCTTATAAGTAAACAATATAATTATCTAGAATGGCCAATCTTCTAATTCTAGCAGATCTCCGTGATACTCCAGTTCAGTGTTATTATGATTATTTTTAATCGGATCATGTTCATTGATAGACTTTTTGAGAGATGGTGTATCATCTTATTGATATTTCATAGCTTCAGGATAAATAATTTCATGTGGAACATCTCTAAGTATTACTATAATAGAAAAAAAAATTTATTTCTTCTAATACCATATCACGTGGTTCACCATTCTCATTATTATAACCATCCTTAATAAACCTAGCTATTCCAGTTTCAATAATTTTGTGTTGTGTGATAAATAATAAAATTTAAAATATTTTGACTTTTCTGGATATCCAATAAAATAATAACTAATAGTTCTGAGATCCAATTTATTTCTCGTGGATTATATAATCGAGCCTTTACAGAACAACCCCAAACATATAGTCATCCTAAATGTGGTTTCCTACCTATCTATAACTCAAAAGGAGTTTTAGGAACAGCTTTACTAGGAATGTGATTTAGGATATATATAGCAATTTTCAAGGCTTCTCCCCATAAATATAAAGGTAATGATGAATTACTAATCATACTCCTCATTATGTCCATCAATGTACGATTATGCCTTTCAGCCAAACCAATTTGTTTGGAATTTTCTAGCATAGTTATGCTACAATATCACGCCGTTCTAGTAATTTGTGTTGGCTTTAGTCCTTGATTTTGATGACTAACAAAATGTTGAGTACATATTTTATAGTAATATTTTAATTGTAGTTATGAGTTTCAGGATACAGGCACCTCAAATTCTCTATATAAAAGTATCGAGGCATTAATTGGAAGCTAAGAAATTTTCACTGGTTAAGAAGTTTTTTCATCCAAAAAAGGTCTCAAAATAGATCAAACGAAGCTTTACGAAAAGGGTATTGAAGTTTTATTGAAGAACTTTTTAAATTTTGAAGGTTGGCACAAGTTTTTGACAAGTTGTAGAGTTAAGTGTCGACTCATGGCACACTAAGTATCGACACTCAGAAACTGGCACGCAGAAAATTCCTTTGGCATGCCAAGTGTTGACTCAGAAAAATCAAGTATCGACTCAAAGAAGTCAGGTGTCGACTCACAGAAATGAAGTGTCGACTCATGGCCTAAGAAATTTGAAGATACAGAACTATGCCATTTGGAGATTTTTATGTCAAGTGTCGACTTAGAAAATTCAAACGTTGATTCAAAGAAGTCAAGTGTCGACTCATGGGTTCTGACAACTATAACGACTATATTTTTTGACAGGTAGAATTGATTCCTACAAGCTCCCAATAGTTAGTTTTGCTCCACCAATGGTCTTGAACCATTTTTTGAAAGTTTTTGAAGTATTTAAGCTTCACCAAACTCATTCATGAAAAATCAATTCATAAGGAACAAGACTTCTTAGAACTTCACTTCCAAAGTCAAAAAGAGAGCAAAAAAAAAGATTCCACTAAAAAACTTACAAGCCTTCATTTCAGCATTCCAAATATAGTTTGTGAAGTGATTCCAAAGAGGAGACAACTCAAGCAATCATTAAGAGCCTCAAAGATTCCACATTCCATTCTATGAGAGAGTTTGCTTGTGCTTTAAATTTGTATCTCTGAATTTATTTCTTATACTAGTTTCAAGGGTGTTTGAAACTAGGAGTTAGGCCCTTCCAAGCCTAGGTTGGCTTGAGTAAAGGTTGTTGGTGAGCCTAAGTAAGAAAACCAACTTTGGATTTGACTTCTGAGCCCGTTGAAAATAAGTTGGCTATAATCTAGGTTGATTATAGTGAAATTTCCAAGAGGTTGCTTGGGGAGTGGATGTAGGTGCTGGGCTTGCACCGAACCACTATAAACTTTTGTGTTTGTATGTGTGAACTCTTTACTATTTTGTATTTACTGCTTATACTCTTAGCATTGCATCTCACTCACTTGTTGCACACTTGCATTGCTTCACAAACACATTAATTGCAGCATATATCTATTTTAATTTTTTAAAGAAACCCAATTCACCCTCCCTCTTGGATTACTATGTTGGGCAACAATTTGGTAAAAGATCCAGAATTATAGCCAGATTCATCATGTCTACCGTAGTATTCTCCATCACTATTAGATCTCACAATCTTAATTTTTCTATCCAATTAATTTTCTATGTTAGCTTTGTATGCCTTAAAGACTTTCAAAGTTTCAAACATTTCATGTAATAGAAAAATAAAACATAACATGAGAAACCATTAATAAATATGATGAAATATCTTTGTCCTTCAAAATAAGATAAAAATAGTCATAAATATCAGTATGTATCAATTCTAAGAGTCCTTGACTTCTAGTAACATAGTTTTTATGATTTTTAATTTATTTTCATTTAATACAATAGATGCACGTACTAAAATCATTAAAATCTAGATTTAGTAAATACATTTCTCAACCAATCTAATTATCCTTCCTTTTAACATGTAACATAATTATCTATGCCATAATATCAAAAACTCCAATTTATAATATCGTGTTTCATTATGACATTAACATTCAAAATAAGTAAAGATTGTGCAAAAAAAGAATCTAAATTTATTTTATATAATCCATTACATAATGTTCTAATACTAACTAAAATATTTTTTTTAATTAATTTAAAACTTAAATTTATAAAAATAAATGAAAAACCTTCTAAATCAAGTTTTGCTAAAGACATTAAATTCTTAAATATTGAAAGAACATAAAGGGCATCATGTAGATCCAATTCGGAAACCGATATCCATGATAAATCTATAGGTTCTAACTAAAATAACCTTAGACTTTATCTGATTTTCTATAAAGATCCATTACTCTCTATCATTTAGTTTTCGACTTTAAAGGAATCCCTGTAATGAATTAGAAATTGAATTGCAGCACTCGAATCAATCCACTAAGTTTTAGAAGGAACATCAATAAAATTGGTTTCATAACAAATAAGTGATAAATGAATATCCTTCTTTTTGAATCATTTATTTTTTTTTCACAATCCTTCTTAATATGTCCCTCCTTATTATAAAAAAAATATTTCAATTTGTATGAACCTTTATTTGATAGATTGCTCAATCCTTTATCTCTTTTCTTTGCCTCCTTTCTTTTAAATCGCTTTTTAGAAACTATGTGAATAACTGGAATCCCTTCTTATCTCAATCTCTCTTCCTCTTGCACACATTAGGAGATAAGCTCATTCATTGACCATGATTTTTTATGTGTGTTATAGTAGATTTTAAATTGAGTAAACTATGATGGAAGATAGTTGAGAATAAATTGGATGATAAAGTTTTCAAATACTATCATCTCAGGTCATTCAGTTTTCTAGCTATATCACACATTTCTATAATGTACTTTTGTACTCCAAAAATTTTATCATATTTTATCGATGTTAACTTGTTCATTAGGATACCAGCTAGGGTTTTATTTGATTTAGTAAATTGTTGCTCTACGAAGAAAAAGTACCTAAAAGCCAATTTATTATCAGAAATAGATCCCCTATATCTCTCGCTATAAAGCTCTTAATGATCATGAGAGATAATCTATTAGAATGCACTCACTTTTCATATAATTTCTTTTGATTAGGAAAACTAGTGGGAGTTAGTAAATTAGGCTAAGATTTACAAAGAGCCAAATCTAAATTTAGGTATCCTAGAAAATAAGAAGCTATTCATACCAATTAGAATAATTTAATCCATTCAGTATGAGAATATTAGTTAGATACGATGAAAGTGAAACAAATGTCATAACTATAAATAAAAAATATCCATATAATTATTTTCATAATGCAGATTTTAAAACTAATATTTCTGCTAATTATACTTATTATATAATTATAAATATCTTTGGACAAGAATTATAGTATGTAACAAATGCTGTAACTAATTTAATCACAAATTTAAACATAATATGCCAAAATATGCATTATATAAATTATAAATATAAAATTTTCATAATTAATAATGATATAAAATATGTAAGTAAAAATAGTAATTATGACATAAATATATAATTTATATTTAAATTGTGATCCATTATATTAGCTACACCTTCAGTGGTTTAATCAACTATGATTACAAAATTCAAGATTATTCCCATCTTCGAATGTAAAGCTCTCCATCTTGATACAATTCAAGTTAATTAATCTATAACTATCAATTTTGTATCTAATTACAGTCACCTTTGAATCAACTATAGCAAATATATCTTTATATATTTTAAAATACAATGAGAGAGAAAATCATTAGCCCTCGATGACTTAGCTATTCAAAATCTATAGAGTGTTATTGCTAAGGCGGTAGCCTGGTTGGTAGAGGCCTTGTCTCACTACCAATCGGTCGCGGGTTCGAGGCATGATTCCATGGGTGACTCGATTAAATCCAGGATTTTTATAGAGCCCGCGACAGTTGGTGTGAGTGAGAGATCAGGGTCTCTCCTTTTATCCCCTCTACTAGCCGGCCCGGTGTCTTAGTGGTGTCCCTTTATCCCCTCTATTAGCCGACCCGGTGTCTTAGTGGTGTCCCTTTATCTCCTCTATTAGTCAGCGTCGTCTTAGTGGTGTTAGTGGTGTCCCTTTATCTCCTCTACTAGTCAGCGTCGTCTTAGTGGTGTCAGGTTGACATACTCACCATTAGATGGCCCGGTGTCTTAGTGGTGTCCCTTTATCCCCTTTACTAGCCAGCGTCTTAGTGGTGTCAGGTTGACATATTCACCATCCTCCCATCCCTTTTGCTTTATAAAAAAAATCTGTAGATTGCTCTGGGCTTTTTGGAGCTATAAAAAAATATACTTCAATAATATAATAGTAAGCATAATTATATACAAATAATTTTAAAAATATTTAAATATTTTATCATATATGAAGAACCCAATTAAAATATTCTTTGAGCCATTATAAGTTCAATGGCTCAAAAATCATTTAAATCAGATGTAAAATGAGCAACTTATAATAATTTTAATGAAATTCAATAAGCAAGGACTAAACTATAAATAATTGATAATTTAGGGAACTTTTTATAAATAGAATAAAATTCTAAACATAATTTTAATTTGGGTTTATATATAATTTAAAATTTATAGTGACTAAAATGTTAAAACTTTTTTATTCAATTTGGGCTTAACCCAATGTAATTGGGTTTGGCCATTTCAGCTTAACTAAATTATTTAATGGATATGGGTTTGTGCCTTAATGGATATCCAAAATCCAAAACCGTTAAGAATTTTATCTTCTTCGTCTTAACCAAACCATCCAAGACGCCATTAATGGCTTCCCGAAACTCTGGATCTCCTCCGCCGGTGCGTCACTGGCTAATCCATAGGTCCGGTGGCCATCTCCCAGCCACCGACGAGCTTCCCACTGGTCACACGGAAGCTAAAAAATCACTGGGAAAGAAAAATCAAAAACCATGTTTTTCTTCTAAATACCACCAAGAAAAATTCATGGCAAATGCTGTTCTTTCGATCTATGCAACCCATCGAATATCTGCCTCTCCCATCCCTATCCATCGAAGAGAAGAATAGGGAGGACGATGGCCTACCACCGTCGATTGCCGGCAAGCTTGCTCGATTTCACTCTTTTGGGTGGCGGATATGAAGGAGCTCAAAGTAAACTCCCATGGCTGGTGCTCCCGTTCTCCACCAACCTCGTGGACGGCCATCTTCCGAGAAGTGCCGCCCCTATTTGTCGGCGATTAACAAGGAAAACCACGGGTTTCAACCATCTCCAAGAAGCACCGGCTTTGGGATTAAACAAACACGTCACACGTGGACAAATTTTATTGGTTGTATGCTTCATCTAGTCAACTTTGCACCTTGGTTGTATGCTTCATCTCCAAGAATCACGTGAGAGCTCTCAGCTCAAAGAACTCTTTCTAATATTGCCCTCTGAAATAATCTCACATCAGGAACTTGGCATGGAGCTCTCAGCTCAAAGAACTCTTTCTAATATTGCCCTCTGAAATAATCTCGCATCAGGAACTTGGCATGGAGGAAAGAAGAACACCGACTTCATCCTTTTATATATATTTTATTTATTTATTTATTTAAATTATAATTTAATATAAATAAATAAATATAATATAATAATATGATGGGTTTTGGTGCGGTGGCCTGGTGATGGACCACTTAGCAGATGGTTGGATAGAAAAAGGAACTGTGACCTTTTCCAAAACTAATTTCCTAATCTTTGTTTTAATTTTAAAATATAAAATACAATTTAATATTTTAAAATTAAATTAAAATTTATCTTAAATTTTTGCATAAATACTGTATGAAATCATGCTCTGATACCATATGTTAAGTCATATATTTAATCCTTCATACTTGGATCATATTTTTATGTACATGCAAAATCATAAATTATGAAAGATATACCTATACCATTATTCCGGTCTATGCAATCATTGAGATATCCTTTCTTCATTGCGAGGTGACTTGCTTCTCTCTTCTCATCATCTTCTTCTTATATGAACAATCGATGATAAACCGTTCATCGCTATTATGAGAGTTGGAAAAAATGGACGGGATAATCTTTATATTTATAGCTGCGTATATTGCTTTCATCGAAAGACTAAAACTTTAGTTAGAGTTTCACTCCAGTTCTGTTTAATCAGTTTCATCAGAAATAGTTTTCTTTAATCAATTGGACTCTGATTCAGTACATATGATCGATTTAAAAGTTGAACATGATAAAATAATAATTAGACTACATATTAAATATTAAATCTAACATTATATTCTATCTAGACTTTGTCTCCTATATTTAATGAAAAAAAGCTATGATGAAACTTTGAAGGAAAAGCAAATAAATTACATAAAAACTTAAAAAATATATATTAAATATTTTTTAAAAAATTGGTTTTAGAAAATAATTTTTAATTAATAATATGATTGATCATGTTGCATTTGGTTGCAAAATGTACTTGAATAAAAAAAAGTTTTCTCCGATTTTAAAATTCTCGTTTTTAATGGTAGTATAAATTAATACTAGTTTGATAATTTAATAAATAACTATCATCATTGATTTTTTGACACCATATGATTTAAGAATATATTTTTGTGAGTACAAAACTGGAATCCTTAGCATTATTCGAGTCTAACAATAGGAGTGAAAAAGACATACAATGATATCCTCTTTTTTTTTTTAGGTATAGAAAAGGGATAGGGAAGATAAATTCGGCGTAGTTACCCCGTAGACCCCTACCCCACCAGAAAATATTTGATTCAAGGTACTGAATTTTCGCAGTCTTTTTTCATCCAAGAATGAGTACGTCAACCAGATACCACTAAGATATCAGCTGGTCAAAATGGGAAAGAAAAAAGATCCTGGCCTCTTACTCACCTAATTACCATGGGTCTCAGGAGATAACTCCTGAATTTAATCAAGTCTTCCACAGAGTCATACTTCGAACTCATGATCTGTTGATTATGAGGCAAGATCCCAATCGACTAGGCTATCACCTTGACGGTAATGCTATCTTTATTTAAAGAGACATGCTTTAGGACCGTCGTTATGTGCACATGGAAAGTTCATCCGATTCAAGATCATTGATTTGATAACTCCATAATCAATGAACTTCTATTCTTGGTAACAAATCCAATGAGTCGTGTCGATTGATGCTCTCTTTCTATATGGCAAGAGAATTATATGTATATAACAGTATTACTTTTGACAAAATGGGAAGTGACTTAGCATCATATCCGAAGTTAGAGGGAAAAATTTAAGATATTTAACTCCTTATTTAGTAGTAATTTGCAAATGAATTGTATTAGTGTCTTGATAGCATATGTTGCCATCCTCACCATCGTGGCTTGCAGCTCTGATATAGCACCGGACGTCAGCCCTGCCTTCCCGAATCCAATGGCCTCCAGACCTGCAAGACAAAGTTAGAGACCCGGGTCGAGGATTCCGGTGGGAGCACTCCGACGATCAAGTCAGTGGACGGTAAAGAGGAACATATCCCCCAAGGTGGATTCCTGGTCGGTCCCTGTTGCCGCCAAGATCGCCGTGGCCCGTAACTGCTACCGGCGCCGGAGTGTGCTCCCCTCGTTGTCTCGCCGTCCGGTGATCCTGGACCTATAAAACAGGAGTTAGTGATCCGGGCCGGGGTTTCCGGTGGGGGCACTCCGACGGTCAAGTCAGTGACGATCCAGGGAAACAGATCCTCCTGGTCGAGCCCCTCTTGATGGACTTCACGCGAGGAGGAGCGAATGGTGTGAGAGTGAAGTGAAAGTGAGTCAGGAGGAGGATGACGACGCAGCCAGAGGGATTCCCTGTCTTAACCGCTTCTCCTTTGCCTGTCTCTTTCTCTCTTTTTGGATGGTGGTGGTGGTGCTCTGCTCTCCTGGTTGAGCTCGCACTGGAGTTGTGTTCTCTCCTATTGTTTTTGTGTTGTTGTTGTTGTTGTTACCTTCCCCCTTCTGGGGGTGTCGATCATTCTTTGTAGTTGAAAAGTGATCGTTGGACGCTTGCCTCGGGATCCTCGTTGGGTTGGCAGGCATGTGCGGCAGGATACCGTGCCGTGGACGGGATGTCTTTCTTGACATGCGGTAGGGGAAACTTCTATTCTCTCTGACATCCTCTCCGGTCGCCCCATTCCGGGAAGCTTGGCAGAGCCTCGATCCGAGGGTCGCCGCCCTCGGGGTTCATGCTCTTTGACTGGCCCATCCTCCTGGTAGTATAGGCAGACAGATGGTTATTGCGATATGGCAGGCACCGCCCTATAGTCCTTGGGATGATGGTACCGTCCTCCCACCTTTATCCGGGCTGGAGGCCGAGCAGAGGAGGCAGGGCTCGATCCATCCCGAGCTTGCGGGATCGCCTCGGTGGAGGAGGGCAGAACACGGGCCCGATCCAGAGGGTTCGGCCTCGGAGAGGCTCCACGTGGCAGAGGAAGGCTGAGCTCGACTCCGAACATGAGGCTAGATCTCCGAGGGTCTCGCTCTGGAGGACAGAGTGCGAGCCTAGTCCCGAGGGCTCGGTCTCGGAGAGTCTCCACGTGGTAGAGGAGGGCTGAGCTCGACTCCGACCACGGGGCTTGATCTCCGAGGGTCTCTCTCTGGAGGGCAGAGTGTGGCTCCGGCCTAGGCGTCCCGAGCTCGGAGGGGCCAACCTGGCAGAGGACGGAGCTCGTCTTTGGCCCCATTATTCTGGGGGAGCTCAGCTTGACGAAGAGGTCCGAGCCGGGAGATTGACGTAGCATCTGACACAGCAACTTTCGTCGACATGGCGCCTGACATCTACTCCACGTCAGCGGACTTGCTATATATTTGCCCCCACTTCGGAGGCTTCGTTAGTGCACGGCGCTCGGGCCGAAGGGAGTAATTGTGATGCTGACATGGAAAGGTGGAGATTTGGCACAATGATGGCCATGATTGATGGCACTCCGTGAGATGGTCCTGCTGGCCAATGCGGGGGCGCAACGTGGCCACGTCTGAGGAGCAGTTAATGTTGGCACAGAATTCAGAGCAACATGGACCCCCTTTTCATCGATGGTCAGCACGTGGCATAGATCCGTTGGCAGAGGGGTCGCAATGGTACGGATTTGACGGGTCTTTTCGAAGTGAAAAGAAGTTTTTTACTCAAAACTTCTATTCTTTCAAATCCTTCAAGCCTGTTGCAGTACTTGGACTCCTTCTTCTTCACGACCCTCTTCCACCCTTCCTCCTTCTAAGGAACCAGGTCGGTCCCCCTTCTTCCTCCTTTCCCTTGGGTAGGGTTCCACTTCCGAGCTTAGGGCCTTCTGCAAATCGAGTCCAGTGTTTCTTCTTCCTGGGTCTTTCTTATAGGATGTCTCGTTCCGGTCCTTCCATGCCGGGGCCAGTGTCTTCCTCCTCTGATGAGTAGTCGAAGGGGGCACGGTTCGAGTTCAGTAGGAGGCCAGCCCTTCCACTTTGCCCCGTGTCCATTAGGAAATCGGGGGCCGCTTCTTCTTGTCCTTCTCGCCTTCCTCCCCCACCGAACCGGTTTCCGAGCCTGTTCGGTCAACAGGTCCTAGTAGGATCGCTTCGATGATTTCTGCTGTGGAACTGGGGACCATTCGGGATGTCTATGGCATCCCGCACTCTGTCCGGCTTTTGGTTCCCCGACCCGGAGATAGGGTCACTTCGAGTGGCCCGGGCTGGATCGCCTTCTACGAAGAGACCTCCTTGGGAGGGCTTCGTTTTCCTTTCCACCCATTCTTTATATCCGTACTGAGCAACTACCGCCCAGTCACCTCTCAGCTAGTCCCTAACACCATTAGGACTATCTTTTCCTTCATCGTCCTCTATCATGTCCACGGGTTTGTCACCCGATTTTCTTTGTTCAGGGCGTTCTTTGCCCTGAAACGCCATCCCATGGAGACAGGTGGTGGTCCTTATCTTCCCGCCCGAAGGGCATCAAGTTCGACCTCCCCTCTTCCATCAAGGGATGGAAGAGTAAATTCTTCTTTGCCGCCGTCAAGGGGGTTGACTGGTTTTGGAACGATCCAGACCAGTCCCCCAACCAAATCTCTGCGGTTGATGCAGCTAACCGAGATGACTACGAGCAGCTTCGCACTGCCCAGATCCCTTCTCTTGAGGTTCTGCTGTCGGAGCAGAACCTCTTTGATGCCAGGGTCGACCCGACGAGAGGGTCGGGTGACTCCGGCCTAAGCCTTTCTTTCATACATATATGCTCTCCTTCTCTTTCTTTTTGTTTTGGGCTGACTTTTCTGGCTTCTAACCCATGGTTGATCTGTGTGCAGGGATGATCTTCTCGGAGAGCGACTTGCTGTCAATCACCAAGAAGAGGCCGCCCACCGGGATGGCCAATGAGCCTCATCCGAGGTGGGCTCGGGTTGAGGGCGCATCGGCGGCCACCCCCGCCGCACCGGTCGCCTCGAGGAGGAGGGAGATTGAGGAGGCTCCTGCATCGTCCGTGACACCAAGGTTGAGCGAAGAGCGGAGGCCATGAACCGAGGCCCCAGCTCCGGAGCCCGAGATGGTCATCCGGGCTGGTGCAACTGCTGCGTCCTCCCGCTCCCCGAGCCTGGCGATGATCGAGGTCGAGGAGGGGGTGGTTCGTGCTAGAGATCCACTTGCTGTTGTTGCTGCACCAGCTCCCCCTGCGATGGTGCCGGATCCCAACCAGTCCCTGGGGTTCCCGTCGCTGGTGGGATGGGTGCACCCGCTCCCCGAGAGAGCAGGAGGGACGAGGCGAGGCGTCGCCTCCCGTTCAAGCTGGGACCGGAGAGATCCTTGCTTGACAACCATGCCCTGGCCGTGCGCATGATGGATTTCTCCATCCAATCATGCGATCGACAGGAGATGGCCAGGCTGCGGTGGGAGATGTGATTGATAGCATCTTCTCCCAGCTCTATACGGTGAGCAACTTCATCTTTTTCTTTCTCCTCCTTTTTTTTTGCTAACTTTTTATATGGTGCAGGTCGGTGCCGAGGCCCTCTTCGTTAGAGGCTGCTGCCGAAACTAGGAGCAGGCTGAACAGCAGCAGGCAACCGAGATCGCGTCATTGAAGGCCGACCTAAGAAGAGGGCTGACTCTGACGAGGCGCTTGACCGGTGGGTCAAGGACCTCGAGAAGCAGCTTGCTGGCTCCGAGGGGCATGCAAGGGAGCTCCAGGAGAGCCTCGACCGGGAGCAGGGCTAGTCGAGGAAGAGGACTGAGGAGCTCGCCAACACCGAGCGGAGGTTGGGGGTATTCAATGCCGAGGCATCCCGGCAGAAGGGGATAGCCCAGTCCCTCCAAGCCCGGCTGGCAGCGGAGAAGGAGAAGTCGGCCGTGGCCCGGAAGGTGACCGAGGAGGCGGCCAAGTCGGCTGAGGATGCCAGATGCAAGGCTGTCGCAGCGAAGAAGGAGGCTGCGGAGGCGGTCACAAGGTACAAGGCCTCGGAGGAGTTCCTCGTCGAGATCCAACAAATGGCGTCGGACTCCTTCTATAAGGGCTTCATGTACCTGCATCGCCAAATCGAAGGGTTTGTCTCGAATGAGGGCCATAGTTGTCTCAGTTATCCCGGTGCTTTAGACCAGGAGGCGGGTGCTGAGGGGACCGTCGCTCCCGAGCCTTGTACGCCAGCCGAGGTCGGAGCTGTACTACCCGAAATTGGAGCCACACAGCTGGAGGTCCCTGCGGACGGAACCTCTCAGCCCTGCAGCCCAGTTGAGGGGTCAGCCGGAGGGTAGTTCTTTCCTTTTTCTCTTGTATTTTGTTTTCTTTCTGTACTTGGTCGAGGTCACCTGGCATGTCGGGGGCCCGTAGAATACTTGTAACTGGTCCTTGATTAATAAAATTTGAATTTTTTCTTACAACCCGTCTTTTGCCCGGTTCTTCCCTCTTTTTTTTTTCACTCCCCTCCCTTCTTTTCTTCTTCTTTCTTCTTTTTTTTTTATTGAGTGGGGAGATCAGAGAAGGGGGTCCCACCTCGCCTGGGGCTGAATTACCAGGCTTTGGTGTTGGCAAGTCGGGCGTAAGGTTCTGGCAGTTGTGAGCAGCTGGGCTCGATGGTTCCTTGGCTGGAGAGCTGAGCCCCAGTCCAAGGTGCCTAAGGGCTGGTCTCAGGTCTTGGGTGCCTTGGAGCTAGGCTCAAGATCTTCCTGGCCGAAGCACTGGGCTCCGGTCCAAGGGTTGCCTGAGAGCTGGGCTCAGGTCATTGGTGCCTTGGAGCTAGGCTCGAGGCATTGATAGGAGCTGCTTGGCTCGAAGGTCCCTTGGCCGGAGGTCTGAGCTCTGGTCTTGGGTTGGCATCTCGGAGTTGGGCTCGAAGATGTTTGATATTGAGAGCAGCTTGGCTCGAAGATCCCTTGGCCGAAGGTTTGAGCTCCGATCTTGGGTTGACGCCTCGGAGCTGGGCTCGGAGACATTGATAACTGCGAGCAGCATGGCTTGAAGATTCCTTGGCATCTCGGAGCTAGGCTCGAAGATGTTTGAGATTGAGAGCAACTTGGCTCGAAGATCCCTTGGCCGGAGGTCTAAGCTCCGGTCTTAGGTTGGCGCCTCGGAGCTGGGCTCGGAGACATGATAACTGCGAGCAACGTGGCTCAAAGATCCCTTGGCATCTCGGAGCTGGGCTCAAAGACGTTTGAGATTGAGAGCAGCTTGGCTCGAAGATCCCTTGGTCGGAGGTCTGAGCTCCGGCCTTGGGTTAGCGCCTCGAAGTTGGGCTCGGGGACATTGATGACTGCGAGCAGCGTGGCTCGAAGATCCCTTGGCATCTCGGAGCTGGGATCGAAGATATTTGAGATTGAGAGCAGCTTGGCTCGAATATTTCTTGGCTGGAGGTCTGAACTCCGGTCTTGGGTTGGTACCTCGGAGCTGGCTCGGAGACATTAATGATTGCGAGTAGCATGGCTCGAAGATCCCTTGGGCGTCTCGGAGCTGGGCTCGAAGATTTGAGAGAGCAGCTTGGCTCGAAGATCCCTTGGCCGGAGGTCTGAGCTTCGGTCTTGGGTTGGCACCTCGGAGTTGGGCTCGGAGACATTGATGACTGCGAGCAGCGTGGCTCGAAGATCCCTTGGCATCTCGGAGCTGGGCTCGAAGACGTTTGAGATTGAGAGTAGCTTGGCTCGAAGATCCCTTGGTCGGAGGTCTGAGCTCCGGCCTTGGGTTGGCATCTCGGAGCTGGGCTCGGAGATGTTTGAGATTAAGAGCAGCTTGGCTCAAAGATTTCTTGGCCAGAGGTCTGAGCTCCAGTCTTGGGTTGGTGCCTTGGAGCTGGGCTCATAGACATTGATGACTGCGAGCAGCGTGGTTCGAAGATCCCTTGGCATCTTGGAGCTGGGCTCGAAGACGTTTGAGATTGAGAGCAACTTGGCTCGAAGATCCCTTGGCCGGAGGTCTGAGCTCCGGTCTTGGGTTGGCGCCTTGGAGCTGGGCTCGGAGACATTAATGACTGCGAGTAGCGTGGCTTGAAGATCCCTTCGCATCTTGGAGCTGGGCTCGAAGATGTTTGAGATTGAGAGCAGCTTGGCTCAAAGATCTCTTGGCCGGAGGTCTGAGCTCCGATCTTAGGTTGGCATCTCGGAGCTGGGCTCGGAGATGTTGATGAGGTTTTCCTGTAAGACAGATAAACACTTGCGCAAGGAAAAACCATTGTCATTATTATTGATGGGAAGCCTTACATTATTGATAGTATTTCTGTAAGTTGCGGGCATTCTATGTTCAAGGGAACCTGATGCCGCCAAGATCTTCGAGGTAATAGGCCCCTTGTGAGAGGGCTTCAGCCACTTTGTAGGGGCCTTCCCAGTTTGGTGAGAGCTTGCCGCACTCCCTGGTTTGAGACGCCTCTGCCCGCCGTAGCACCAAGTCTCCGGGTTTGAAAGCTTTTGGCCTGACCCGGGCGTTGTAGTACTGGGCCACTCATTTCCAATAGGCCACCATTCGCAGCCAGGCTTTATCCCTTGCTTCTTCGAGGAGATCTAGGTTGAGCAAGAGGTGTGCCGAGTTCCGCGCCTCGTCATACTGCTGCACTCGTAGCGTGGGCACGCCGAACTCGACCGGGATGACCGCTTCGGCATCGAAAATAAGGCTGAAGGGTGTCTTATTGGTCACCGTCCTGGGCGTTATGTGGTAGGCCCACAGAATGCTTGGGAGTTCTTCTGCCCACCTGCCCTTAGCTTGGTCCAGCCTGGTCCTGAGTCCTTGGAGGATGGTCCGGTTGGTCACCTCGGCTTCTCCATTTATTTGAGGGTGAGCCACTGAGGTGAATCGGTATTGGATGCCGTGCTCGGTGCAGAACCCTTCGAACTCCCGATTATCGAACTGTCGCCCGTTGTCAGTGATGATACAATGGGGGAGTCCGAAGTGACATATGATTTACTTCCAGAAGAACTAGCGGACATTAGCTTCTACAATCCGAGCCAGTAGCTCTGCTTCGACCCACTTGGTGAAGTAGTCGATCGCCACCAGCAGGAATCTTCGCTGTCCTGGTGTGGGGGAAAACGGTTCCAAGATGTCCATTTCCCACTGGACAAAAGGCCAAGGGGCTGAGAGTTGGGAGATCGGCGCCACCGGCTGGCGCTGTATATTCGCATGGCGCTGACACTTGTCGCACCTTTTAACGAAGTCGGCGGCGTCCTCCCTCATGGTCTCCCAGAAGTATCCCTAGTGAAGAGCTTTATAAGCTAGCATTCTCCCTTTCACATGGTTCCCGCAGAGGCCTTCATGTATCTCTTGGAGCACGAAGGTTGCCTCGGCGGGCCTGAGGCACTTCAGGAGCGGATAGGAGTAAGATCGGTGGTAGAGCTGGCCCTCCATCAGAACGAACCGGGAGGCCTTCTTCTTTATGAGGGCAGCTTCTACGTGGTCCCCGGGTAGGGAGCTGTCAGTGATGTACCTGATGTACCTGTCCATCCAACTCAGGTCGAGGATGACTTGATGCACCTCCTTTGAGCTCTCGTAGCTGGGACTTTCGACGTACTCGATATAGGCGCATCCCAGTGACGAGTCCGACAAGGTCGCAAGCCTAGACAGTGCATCCGCGCGCGCATTCTCCCCTCAAAAAATATGGAAGATGCTGAAATGCCGGAGGCCTGTCGTGGTCATGCGGACCTGCTCCAGGTACTTCATCATCTGGGTGTCCCTTGTTTCATACTCTCCGGAGACTTGTCCGGCAACCAACTAGGAGTCGGTGAAGACTTTTAGGTCTTGCACACCCATCTCGCGGGAGACTCTTAGGCCTGCGAGGAGTGCCTCGTACTCTGCTTGGTTGTTTGTCGTGGCGAACTTGAAGCGGGGGGCGCATTCCACCACAACCCCATCGCTGTTGGTGAGGATGAGGCCTGCTCCGCTCCCGCCGGAATTGGATGCTCCGTCCACATGGAGGATCCAAGGTTCCTCTCCTGGTTCGGGCTCCGTTATTATTTGCTCTAGCTCCTCGGCGAACCCGGTGCACTCGACCACGAAGTTAGCTAGGACTTGGGCCTTCTGTGAAGACCTCGGTCAGTACACTATGTCGAACTCGCTGAGCAGCAGGGACCACTTGGCCAATCTTCCAGAAGTCTCGGGTCGGCTGAGTATGGTTCTCAGTGGCTGGTCCGTCACGATCATTATTGGGTGTGCTTGGAAGTAGGGCCCGAGATGCTTAGCATACATTATTAGTGCAAAAATGAGTTTCTCGGAGCGAGTATACTTGATCTCTGCATCGCGGAGGATTTTGCTGGTGTAGTATACCAGCTTTTAAGATTTGTCCTCGTCTGCGCGGATGAGAACCGAGCTGATAGCTCCAGGTATAACCGCCAGATAGAGCAGGAGCTCCTCCCCTCCTCCGGCCTGGAGAGCAACAGGGGAGAGGCGAGGAATTTCTTCAGCTCCTCGAAGGCTGTTTTGCATTCCTCTGTCCAGGTGAAGTGTGCATCTTGCGCAGTGCCTTAAAGAATGGAAGGCAACGGTCGGCCGACCTGGAGATGAATCTATTGAGGGCGGTGATTGTTAGATCCGCGGGGTTGTCGTTAAAACACCGTGGCTATCAGTTTAAATCCGACTTCTTAAAATATTTAAAAATGCGTAGCAAGAGGAGTCGGGTCGAATCCACAGAAAAGGCGGTGTTTAGGATTTGAAATCTTTTTGATCTTGTAAAAAAAAATATTTGAAGTCGAAAAGTATAAAAAAATTAAAATTCTAGGAAAAGTAAACTTGGTACTAGGATCTATTATTTAGATCCTAGCATCTACGTGCAGACAAGACGAAAGACAGGAGTAAAAAAAATATTGCATTGATTAAAATTTAATGTCTAGATACAATGCAAAAAAAAATTAAATTAACAAAATAAGTAACAAAGATAAGAACAGATCAGCGCAGCCTCGTCGGGAAGATAGCTCCTTCCTTCGTACTCCGTGGAGCGAACTGGGCTTCCTCTGCGTCTTCTTCTATGGATCCTGATCTCAGAGAGAGAAGGCTGGAAGATGGTGTAGGGACACGCTCTCCTTTGAGAAACCTCACTCCCAAAAGTCAACCCGTAACCCAAGCAATGCCCTTTACCCTGTACCTTGTCTTTTCTCCGGGATCCCTTTATCTTGCACAATGGGGTTCATTTTATAATTGACCGGAGAGGGGAGCTCATTGCACACTAGCGATGTGGGACAAAAGGAGTATCGTGACCGCTGTTGCTGCTCCGTGGAACGAGCTGGATGTTAGCCACCATCATCGGAGTAGAACCCGCCGTGCTCACCGCCCGTAGACTGCAGCGTGAGGCCCGCAAAGCCCGTGCCCATGGCGAAGAATGCTCGTTCCCGTGGACTGCTCGCCTGGATCACGCCGTGACCGTGGATTGCTCGCCTGGATCACGTCGTGACCGTGGAGAAGCTCGGCAACGCGTGTGGAGGCTCGGCAACGCGCGTGGAGGCTCGGCAACGCGCGTGGAGGAGCTCGGCAGCGTGGACTTACCCGTGGAGGCTCGGCAACGTGGACTTGCCCGTGGAGGCTTGGCAACGTGGACTTCCCCATGGAGGCTTGGCAACGTGGACTTCCCCATGGAGTGCTCGTGAACACCACCGTGGAGAAGCTCGGCAACGTCACGCCCTGCAGCGCCCGTGGAAATTGCTTGGCAACGCCACCGTGGAGCTCCTCCTCCGGCCGTGCGTGGAGCAGGTGGCTGCCGTGGAGGGCGTGGCCGTGCGTGGAGCAGGTGGCCGCCGTGGAGGAGGTGGGTGGCCTCCTCTCATTTGCCGTCGAAAAACACCGCCACCGACCATCAAAGTATCGCCGGAGCTTCTCCTCCGGCCAGGGACACCGCCGGCGTGCTTCCCGGCGAATTTCGGCGCCTCTGGAGGGCCGTGGTCCACGGCCTATTTCGTGGACCGGCAGCCATGGCTGCCATGGCTGCCGGTGAACCAAATGCAAAATGAAAAAAAACAAGGACGGGCTGCTCCAAAAACCGTGCAGCATCAAAATGTGTGCAAAAATCTTAGAAAATTCATAACTTCTTCATTTCAAACCTGATTTAAGTACCGTTTGCGTCGTTGGATTCCATAAATCAAGCTCTACCTATTGGTGGGTTTCAATCTTATTAATTTTACCAATTCCATGATTATTAAATGTTTTATTAATCATTTAAATGGGTGTGTGGTGCTTTGACTTGAAATCTATTTGTCATGAACGTACTCTAATTTCACACTTTTCAAATATATTTTTAAAATAATTAGTTTTGCAAGAAAGTCCAAATTAATTATGAAATTAGGTTATTAAAAGAATGTTAGCACCAATAATTAACTAAAATACTTAAAATAATCGTGTAAATCCAAGATTTATCACACCCCCAACTTAAATATTGCTAGTCCCTTAGCAATGCAAAAAGTATAACTATGTGACACAAAGATCATCCTTTGCAAAAATAGATCAAGGTTTGAAAGTAAAAAGATCTAGCAAGTATCACTAATTAAGTATTGAGTTTCAGAAATAAATTTTGCAGTCAACATAATTAGAAACTTTCTTAGAGTTCATCTAAAGATCTACAGCACTTGTGTTTGTGATGACTAACTTAACATTTTGGTACTAGTTTGCAAGAACAAATGTATCTTTGATTAACACTTACTTTGGTTAATTTTCTATACATCCCTAAATTAAGCTTATGAACTGAGTTAGCTTTCACACTACCTGATTTTTTTTTTTTTTTTTTTTTTGTGCTGAGCATCCTGGCCTTCCCTTCACCGTTTGACGCGAACCTCCACACTTGACTTAGGTGCAAAGACCCGGTTACTAAGTTTAGGGCGATCCATATACTCTATGTTTTGCACTTTTATTTCAGGTAGGTAGCTCTTTCCTCAATTCAAAAAAAATTTTAAATTGGGATATATATCAATTACCAGTTTTCAGTGATAATTAAGTCCTCAATTGTCCTTACAACTAATACTTACTTTGTCTCGTCAGCGTGCATGTGCAATGAAAGTGCTAATAGCCTTTAGGTGATCTAAGTAGGCCCTAAAAGTCTGACACGCTAGTCTACTTCTTGACTCGCTAACAGTCATTAGCAACACTCTCTAACTCTTATTACTTTCCTAGTCTATCGTGCTCCAGATTAATTTTTGACATATGAAAACTTTTTTTTTTAAATTTATTTATTATTTTTATTATTTTTTATTTTTATTTTTATTATTATTATTATTATTTTTTTTTTATTTTTATTTTTTTATTTTTTTTTATTTTTTTTAAATTAAAAAATTTAAAAAAAAATTTGTCTTGACCCCCTAACTTAAATACCATTGTCCCTAATGGTATGAAAAGAACTAAAAATGTAAAGGGATACCTGAGAAGAGGAGCTCGTGAACAATGTAGAGGCTACAATTTTTTTTTTTTTTTTTTTTTTTAATAAAGAGTACATATTGGGTTGCCTCCCAACGAGCACTAAGTTTAATGTCTTCAGCCAGATATAATGCAGCTCAGTTTAGTGTGGGTCAGTTAATGTTACTTGGTCAATGGTTCGATTTGTTGATATTCCTTCAATGTATGGTTTTAAACATTGACCATTTACCTTAAAGAAGTTTCCTGACCTAGGATCATAAATTTTGACAGCACCATGGGGGAAAACTTGGTTAACAATGTAAGGTCCATCCCATCTAGATCTCAATTTTCCAGGAAATAATCGAAGCCTTGAATTAAATAACCAGACTTGTTGATTTGGCTTAAAGATTTTCCTAGAAATAAATTGATCATGAAATGCTTTCATTTTCTCTTTATAAATACGCGAGTTTTCATAAGCCTCTCGCCTCAGTTCATCTAGTTCACTCAGTTGCAACATCCGGTTAGAACCAGCTTACTTTAAATCAAAATTTAATTGCTTAATCGCCCAATATGCTCTATGTTCAAGTTCTACCGGAAGATGACATGCTTTTCCAAAGATCAGCATATAGGGAGACATTCCAATGGGATTCTTGTAAGCTGTTCGATAGGCCCATAATGCATCATCTAATCGATCTGACCAGTTTCTACGATCGGGCCTAATAGTCTTTTGCAAAATGTTCTTGATCTCCCTATTGGATACTTCTACTTGGCCACTTGTTTGCGGGTGATAAGGTGTAGCTACTTTATGTGTGACCCCATATTTTTGCAAAAGCATTCGAAATTGGTAGTTTGTGAAATGGGCACCTCCGTCACTAATGATGGCACGAGGAAATCCGAACCTAGAGAAGATATTCTTTTGAACAAACTTTATGACTACCTTATGATCATTGGTTCGTGTAGCCATTGCCTCAATCCATTTAGAAACATAATCGACAGCCACCAAAATATATTCAAAACCATTAGAGGGTGGAAAGGGTCCCATAAAATCAATTCCCCAAACGTCAAAGATTTCAACTACCAAGATTGGATTTAAAGGCATCATGTCTTTTCTTGAAATATTTCCTAAGGCTTGACATTTAAGACATTCTTTGCCAAAAGTATAGGCATCCTTAAACAAAGTCGGCCAGTAAAATCCACTTTGCAAAACTTTAGCCGCAGTTTTTCGACCAGAAAATGTCCTCCGCAGGCAAGGGTGTGGCAAAAATTCAAAATACTCAGATGTTCAGATTCAGGAACACACCTACGGATGATTTGATCAGCACAGATTCGAAAGAGTTCAGGATCTTTCCAAAAGTAGTATTTAATTTGAGCAAAGAATCGATCCTTTTCATTCTTGGACCAGCCATCAGGGATTTGTCCAACCACTAAGTAGTTCACAATATCTGCAAACCAAGGGGCCTTTGCATGTGAAACTGCTAAGAGTTGTTCATCTGGAAAAGATTCTTCAATTGATGCAGGTTCACACTCTTCAACTAAAATCCTAGATAGATGGTCTGCTACAACATTCTCGAATCCTTTCTTGTCTCGAATTTCAATATCAAACTCTTGTAGCAGTAAGATCCATCTAATCAATCGTGGTTTAGCATCTTTCTTTGAGAGCAGGTATCTCAAAGCTGAGTGATCCGAATAAACCATAATCTTGGAACCTAAAAGATATGATCTAAACTTTTCCAGGGCAAACACCACGGCTAGCAACTCCTTTTCAGTAGTGGTATAATTTTTTTGGGCATCATTCAAAGTTCTACTAGCATAATAAATCACTATGGGACATTTGTTTACCCTTTGGCCCAAGACAGCTCCTATGGCAAAGTCTGAAGCATCACACATGATTTCAAAAGGTAGTGACCAATCTGGGGGTTGGATGGTTGGGGCTTGGGTCACAGCTTCCTTTAGAAACTTAAAAGCCTTAAGACAATCTTCATCAAAATTGAAAGGAATGTCCTTGGCGAGCAGATTACACAAAGGACGGGAAATTTTGGAAAAGTCTTTGATGAAGCGACGATAGAATCCTACATGGCCGAGAAAAGATCGAATTTGTTTGATAGAGATGGGTGGAGGAAGTTTAGAGATCAATTCAACCTTTGCTTTATCTACCTCGATCCCTCTCTTAGATACAATATGTCCTAAAACAATCCCTTCTCGAACCATGAAATGGCTCTTCTCCCAGCTCAGAACTAAATTAGCCTCAATACATCGTTTTAAAATTTTCTTCAAATTATTGAGGCAACTCTCAAAAGATTCTCCAAAGACTGAAAAATCATCCATAAAATTTCCAAGAAATCTCCTACCATGTCCGAGAAAATTGATATCATGCACCTTTGAAAGGTTGCAGGTGCATTACACAAACCGAAAGGCATTCTACGGAAAGCAAAGGTTCCAAAGGGACATGTGAAGGTGGTCTTTTCCTGGTCTCCTGGATAGATGGCTACCTGGTTGTATCCTGAGTATCCATCTAAGAAGCAAAAGTATTGCTGGCCAGCTAATCTTTCTAGGATCTGATCAATAAATGGTAAGGGAAAGTGGTCTTTGCGGGTAGCTGCATTAAGTTTTCTATAATCTATACAAACACGCCACCCAGTAGAAAGTCGTGTTGGCACTAAATCTCCATGGTCAGTACGGACAACCGTGAGTCCAGATTTCTTTGGAACGACTTGAGTAGGACTCACCCAATGGCTATCAGAAATAGGATAAATAATACCAGCATCTAACCATTTAATCACTTCCTTCTTGACCACTTCTTGCATGTTTGGGTTGAGCCGTCTTTGCATTTCTCTAGTAGGCTTGGCACTATCCTCAGTATAGATATGGTGCATACAAATTGATGGACTAATGCCTTTTAAATCAGCAATGGCCCAACCTATGGCCTCCCTATGTGTTTTCAGAACATCTATCAATTGGTTTTCCTGCTCAATGGTTAGGTCAGAAGCAATGATCACGGGCAGGGTTTTGTCAGGTCCTAAAAACACATACTTAAGTGATTCAGGCAAAGTTTTTAGTTCAAGTTGTGGTGGGGCCTGAATCGAAGGGTGCAAAGGCTCAGTTCCTAGGTCAGGTAAGGATTCAGTTTGCATTGACCAAGGTGGTGAAGGTTGAGGTGAATCGGGTAGGGCATTTACCTCTGGACTTGGGTTTCAGCAATAGGCTCATCATCTTCCATCAAATTGGAGGAAAATTCAGACTCAACAATCTCATCTACTAAACTAATCACAGAATAATTTTCCTCCTCTCGAGCAAACTTTGAGGCATTAAAAATATTGATTCTCACCTTTTGATCCCCAAAAGAAATGTCCATAGCTCCCGTTTTACAATTGATATTGGCATTGGCAGTGGCTAGGAATGGACGACCTAAGATTATGGGATTCTGATTTAGCTCTTGGGATGGTTCCATGTCTAGTATAAGGAAGTCTACTGGGAAATAACATTGGTTCACTCTAACTAAGACATCCTCAATCAAACCACGTGGTGTCTTGACAGATCTATCGGCTAGTTGAAGAATGACTGACGTGGGTTTTAGTTCACCTATCCCAAATTTTTCATAGACCGAGGTTGGAAGAAGGTTCACACTAGCTCCTAGGTCTAACAGGGCTCGGTCAAAGGTAATGCCTCCTATAACACAAGAAATCAAAGGAGCACCGGGGTCTTTCATTTTCTGAGGTAATTGATTCAACAAAACAGCACTTACATCCTCAGACAAAATGATTCTCTTTATGGTTCGTGGCTCACGCTTTTGGGTGCAGAGTTCTTTGAGAAATTTAGCGTAAGCTGGAACGTGCTGAATTGCATCGAGGAGGGGTAAATTAATATGAACTTGCTTGAATAATTCCATTAGCTCCTCGTTGCGTGCTCCTTGCTTTTTACGGGAAAAGCCAGCTTCTAGGGCTGAAGGGAACGGGACTCTAGGTTTATAAGTCTCAGGTAATTCATCTGCTCTCTTCTTCCCTTTCTCATTTAAATCGGAACCAGTATTAGTACTAGTCCCGGGCTCAGGCTCTTCTACATGGTTAGTCTCATCTTCTAACTTCTCATTCTTGCTAGCATCAGTACTAGCCTCTCTCTCCTGGTTTTGATATGGGTCCCTAAGAATCCTACCACTTCTAAGCTCAGAAATTGCTTTAGCATTCTCAAATTGAGGGTTCTTAGGTGGAACATTAGGCTGAAGAATGAGTGTGGTTGTTTCTAGGATTCGGTATTGGTTGACTCGGTAGTTGACCTGGTTCTCTCCTCATAGTAGATCAGCTAACTGTCCTATTTGAACTTCTAACCTGGCGATAGATTGTTGTTGGGTCATGATTAATTGTTGAAGTTGATCAAACCTGTCGTCGGCTAGATTGGTCTGTTGAGGAGGTTGATATGATGACTGATGATGATACGTGGCTGATATGGTGGCTGAGCAGGCTGACTAGGCTGACCTCTATTATAGGCATAGTTTTGGTATGGGGGGCTATTTTGAAAGTTCCGTGCAGGAGGAGTTTGGGTCTGAACCTGAGTCTGTTGTGGTTTCAAGAAAAATTAGGATGGTTTCTCCAACCCGGGTTATAAGTATTTGAAAATGGGTCATTACCCGGCTTGGAGCAACCTTGAGCAGCTTGGACTTGTTCTTGGATGAAAGGTGGTAACTGTGCAACCGTAGGACATTCATTCATGTGATGGGCTGGGCTAGCACAGATAGAACAAATCTCCTGATGATTAGAGGGTGATGGGTATTGTGATGGATGTGATGGGTATTGTGCAGGAGATTGAGATTGTTGACTGAGGGCTAGGACTTGGTCCAACTTTTGAGAAAGGAGGTCGACTGTATCTAATCTTGGGATATTAGGTTCAAGTCGACATTGGAATTTGAATGTGTAATTTCATAAATCCCTGCCCGCTTTTGGTGAGGAATCGATCTTTCATATGAAGTCAAAGAAGCATGGTTGATCGAATTTTCACTTAGGGTTTCAAACAAGGTATAGGCCTCATCCTCACTTCTACTCATGAATGCACCTCCACAAGATGCATCCACCATCTGTCTATACTGGTCTCCTAATCCCTCATAAAAAGCTTGGACAATTTGCCACTTAGACAGACCATGATGTGGGCATTTTCTAAGGAGTTCCTTAAGTCTCTCCCATGATTCATGAATTTGTTCACCAGGAAGCTGAGCAAATCCAGTGATGGCTCGCCTCATGGTGTTGGTTCGACCTATAGGATAGAATTTCTTAAGGAACTCGTGCTGCATTTCAGCCCAAGTTCGAATTGGTTTCCCTAGTGTGCCAAGCCAGTACTTGGCCTTATCCTTAAGTGAGAAGGGGAACAAGGTTAGCCTAAGGGCATCATCAGTGAAATCTTGGATCTTCACCGTAGAACAGATTTCTAAAAACTCATCTAGATGCTTATAAGGATCTTCGTTGGTATTCCCATAAAAGGAAGGGAGCATCTGGATTGTGGCAGACTTGATCTCATATTGTCTAGCAGGTATTTCAGGTAAATGGATACAAGTCGATGGGTTGTAGGTGGAAGGAATAAAGTATTCCTTCATCTGTCTAGGTGGTTCTTCTGGGTTTCCAGCCATTTGATTTTTTGGTGTACTATGGATCAGCCGTTCAATTTCAGGGTTGAAGTCAACTAGGTCTGGAAATAGAGATCTTCTACCGTGCATGAAACAGTGCAACCCAAAATTTTTTATTTTATTTATATATATATATGATTTTTTTGTTATTTTCAAACACTTATCAAACAGATTTCTATCCTAGGCTCCCTAATTCTAGACAGCTCCTAACTTCCAAGACCGCCTTGGAGCCCTCCAAGTCAAAGACCAATTAGCTAACTGGCCAGGTAAGGGTAAGGTCGGTGGAGTTTCCCTCTTTGCTTGCCTTAGACACCAATTGAAAATTGGCCAGGTAAGCGGATCCAACCACCTTCCTTCGGGACGTAATCCCTGAACCCCTTTCCTAGACACCAGTCAACCAACTAATCTTGACCCGGTCCAACTCTTCCGGGTGCCCTGTCCTATTGAGCTCGAGTTCCTTAGGGCTGACATCTAGTTAATTTTATTTAGAAGGCTTAGGTATGTAAAATGAGGGGTGATGGTTTGTGGGCTAAGGAAGGGTATTGAACTCCCCACCTTATCTTGTTTATGGATAAGTGCCCTTAAGATGATTATGAGATTATGAAATGCAATAGGATGTCCAAAATAAAAGTTATAAACACACAAAATTAAATTAAAGCTATATATTTTTTTTAATTTTGTGATTAAGTTTCTAATCCTAATAAATTATGAAATGTCTGGGCGATTTTTTTTGGATTTTGCAGAAAAGATAAATTTACCTAAATGAATCTAAAAATGAAAAAAAAAAAAAAAAAAAATTGTTTGAAATTTGAAATTTTTTTTAAAATTTGAAATTTGATTTTTTTTTTAAATTTGAAATTTGAAAAAAAAATTTAAAATTTGAAATTTGAAATTTTTTTTAAAATTTAGAATTGAATTTTTTTTTTTTTAGGAAAAAAAAATAAACTAAAAAGATAAATAATTAATATGTAAAAGAGGAAAGAAAGTTTACTGATTGGGAGACTTCCTTCCTCTTCTGCTTTTCTCCCCCTTTTTTTTTTTAATCTGCAAGAAAAAGAAAAGTTAGCATGGTATAAAAAAAATCAAAAAGATCAAAAACTATTATTTTAATGCCCTCCCCGGCAACGGTGCCAAAAACTTGTTAGATCCGTGGGTTGTCGTTAAAACACCGTGGCTATCAGTTTAAAATCCGACTTCTTAAAATATTTAAAAATGCGTAGCAAGAGGAGTCGGGTCGAATCCACAGAGAAGGCGGTGTTTAGGATTTGAAATCTTTTTGATCTTGTAAAAAAAAATATTTGAAGTCGAAAAGTATAAAAAAATTAAAATTCTAGGAAAAGTAAACTTGGTACTAGGATCTATTATTTAGATCCTAGCATCTACGTGCAGACAAGACGAAAGACAGGAGTACAAAAAATATTGCATTGATTGAAATTTAATGTCTAGATACAATGCAAAAAAAAATTAAATTAACAAAATAAGTAACAAAGATAAGAACAGATCGGCGCAGCCTCGTCGGGAAGATAGCTCCTTCCTTCGTACTCCCATGGAGCGAACTGGGCTTCCTCTGCGTCTTCTTCTTCGGATCCTGATCTCAGAGAGAGAAGGCTGGAAGATGGTGTAGGGACACGCTCTCCTTTGAGAAACCTCACTCCCAAAAGTCAACCCGTAACCCAAGCAATGCCCTTTACCCTGTACCTTGTCTTTTCTCCGGGATCCCTTTATCTTGCACAATGGGGTTCATTTTATAATTGACCGGAGAGGGGAGCTCATTGCACACTAGCGATGTGGGACAAAAGGAGTATCGTGACCGCTGTTGCTGCTCCGTGGAACGAGCTGGATGTTAGCCACCATCATCGGAGTAGAACCCGCCGTGCTCACCGCCCGTAGACTGCAGCTTGAGGCCCGCAAAGCCCGTGCCCATGGCGAAGAACGCTCGTTCCCGTGGACTGCTCGCCTGGATCACGCCGTGACCGTGGATTGCTCGCCTGGATCACGTCGTGACCGTGAGAAGCTCAGCAACGCGCGTGGAGGCTCGGCAACGCGCGTGGAGGAGCTCGGCAGCGTGGACTTACCCGTGGAGGCTCGGCAACGTGGACTTGCCCGTGGAGGCTTGGCAACGTGGACTTCCCCATGGAGGCTTGGCAACGTGGACTTCCCCATGGAGTGCTCGTGAACACCACCGTGGAGAAGCTCGGCAATGTCACCGCCCTGCAGCGCCGTGGAAATTGCTTGGCAACGCCACCGTGGAGCTCCTCCTCCGGCCGTGCGTGGAGCAGGTGGCTGCCGTGGAGGGCGTGGCCGTGCGTGGAGCAGGTGGCCGCCGTGGAGGAGGTGGGTGGCCTCCTCTCATTTGCCGTCGAAAACACCGCCACCGACCGTCAAAGTATCGCCGGAGCTTCTCCTCCGGCCAGGGACACCGCCGGCGTGCTTCCCGGCGAATTTTGGCACCTCTGGAGGGCCGTGGTCCACGGCCTATTCGTGGACCGGCAGCCATGGCTGCCATGGCTGCCGGTGAACCAAATGCAAAATGAAAAAAAAACAAGGACGGGCTGCTCCAAAAACCGTGCAGCATCAAAATTGTGCAAAAATCTTAGAAAATTCATAACTTCTTCATTTCAAACCTGATTTAAGTACCGTTTGCGTCGTTGGATTCCATAAATCAAGCTCTACCTATTGGTGGGTTTCAATCTTATTAATTTTACCAATTCCATGATTATTAAATTTTATTAATCATTTAAATGGGTGTGTGGTGCTTTGACTTGAAATCTATTTGTCATGAACGTACTCTAATTTCACACTTTTCAAATATATTTTTAAATAATTAGTTTTGCAAGAAAGTCCAATTAATTATGAAATTAGGTTATTAAAAGAATGTTAGCACCAATAATTAACTAAAATACTTAAAATAATCGTGTAAATCCAAGATTTATCAGTGATATGCCCCGTCAAGCGCTGGACCTGCTTCTTGGAGGTCGGGTGCTCCATGTCGATGATGGCCTGAACCTTTTCCGGTTCACTTCGATGCCTCTCTGGGTGACCATAAAGCCGAGGAACTTCCCCGCCGCCACTCCGAAAGCGCACTTCGTCGGGTTCAGCTTCATCTGATATTGCCATAGGTTGTGTAAGGATTCGACGAGGTCGGTAATTTGGCTCGAGCTTGGCTTGCTTATGACGAGCATGTCTCCACATACACTTGCATGTTGCAGCCAATTTGGTCCTTGAAGACCTTATTGACCAGGCACTAGTATGTGGCTCCTGCATTTTTCAGACCAAAAGGCATCATCACTGTAGCAATACATCCCTTGGTCGGTGATGAAGGTGGTGTGCTCCTCATCTTCTAGATGCATACGGATCTGGTTGTACCCGGAGAATGCATCCATGAAGGAGAGCAGCCTATGGCCAGAGGTGGCGTCCACCAGCTGGTCAATCTTCGGTAGAGGGAAGCTTGAAAAGGAAAACTAGTAGCAAGCATGCTTTCTATTTTAAAACTTTTTCAAAATAACATGTAGCAGAAGCATGATAAATGGATTAACATTTAATCTAAGCATGCTTTTAAAACTTTTCTATGTTACTTATCCCAAGATCTTGCATGAATGATTAATATAAACTATGAAATTATGAATTTATGCAATGAACATTTCAAAGCAACATATCCATATATGTAAAACCATACCTCGTATGAAGTGGAGACGCTCTCCACCATGAAAGATCCAAGAGGAGGAAGAAGAACTCTGCTTAGCCGCACATGTGTCCGGCCTCTACAGGTGGTTCACACCAGGGCTCTTTCAAAATCCACTTCCACTCCAAGTGCTAGCTTGTTATGGAACGATTTGATCGGAACTCCTTTTCTTCTTTCGATGCCGGACTCTCCGAATGAATGAAGAAACTCAAGAGGTGGAGAATGAGTGGTTGGAACCCTTCCCAAACACTCAATCCTAAGACCTAGATCACTATGTACAAATATGCACACTCTTCTCCAAAAACCTCACACCCATAAAACTAGAACTTTCCTAGTTTCTTCCATTTCTTCCCTTTGATTTTTTCCAGCATTTCTTTGCTGAATTTGTCCTTATTTTCGTCCTCCCATTTCAGCCCATTAAGTAGATAGAGAGGGAGAGGGAGAGTGGGAAGTTATAGGTGTGGTAATGGGTAGTTATGGTCATGGGAAGTTACATAACTTCCAAAACTGAATTTAAACTTATTTAAATTCAGATTAATGTCTTAATTAATTTCAGTTCATAACTGAAATCAATTGGATCAAGTGTGCATACATTGGGTTCAACCCGATTGGACCCAAACCTATTTTGAACCAAATCCTATTTGATTCGTTCTAGCTTTTTATAGCTCAATCAAATTGGGCTATGAAGTAATCACATTACTTAATTCACCTCCATGCATCACCAACTATTAGTGAAAATTTCATGTCACAACCTTTTGTGACATCAAGTGCCTACACTTGTGAAATCAACAAGTGTCGACACTTTCAAGAATATCAAGTGTCGACACTTGGATAAAGAAAAATCCTTTTCTCTGTGAGTCCACGAACGATTCCCAATCGTTCTCCGATCACTAGATCAAGTAGAAACCCCTATGGTGTGTGACCCCATAGGTTCGAACACTAAGCCGGTAGCACTGGAACATTTTCAATACCAGTCAAAGTCACCATCTAGCAATGACACCCGACGTCCGGATAGGTCGAAGTTGCAGAGCAACAATCAAGAACCATTAGATATGGAAACCTTGTAATTAATCCCTTTGACCTCAATGCTCAGGAAGACTTAGGGTTAAACTGCCCAACCCATAAAGTCTATCAACAATGTGTCTCAATCTCACAAGTCCTGTAACACTTTACAGAGACTATCCTGGCCAAGGTTTTGCTAAATTGAAACACAGTAAGATATCTGCTCCAAACACTTTGGAGGGGTCAATCCCATCTTGATCCGATCACCGCTACACGAGTACTTAACTATACCCAGAAACCTTTCATCCCTGGATTAGAAATCCAGATAGTCCAGTACCAAAGTACAGTGAGTTGCTCGCAAGCTACCATGACAATCTCATGTCTGAGGGATAACTACGTCCATATCAAAACTCTAGGCAGAAAAAAGTACAGACGGGCCACGTTCGATGAAATGTCAAACACAATATCTGCATGCCATACCAGTGTCTCCACACTCCTTGGTTAAGAGGACAACCAACGACTATGGCACACAATGACTTATACTTGATATACTATCATCCTGAAATAAGTGTATCATTTGGTCGCGAATAATTTTAGGACTATATGATATATCCTCTCTATATCACATACAAATAGTCCTAAGGACTTCATCACTCAAGAACTCATTACAGAAAGATGAAATAGTGATGAACTGCCAGAATAAACATTTTATTCAATAATATAATTCATATATAATTACATCAAATGTACAACTGTCTACAGTAGAAATTGGCTTTGGGACACATTTCCCAACAACTCCCACTTTGACTAAAGCCAATCAGAACAGTATCGTATACCCATCTTCCATTTACAATCATTGAGTTCTTGAATTCCAACAGCTTTAGTGAAGGGGTCAGCCAGGTTCTCCTTTCCGTCAATCTTCAGAAGGTCGATATCACCTCGTTCCACGATTTCTCGCACAAGATGAAATCGGTGCAGAATATGCTTGATACGTAGATGGGACTTCGGCTCTTTGGCTTGAGCAATGGCTCCAGTGCTGTCACAGTACACTGGAACAGGACCATCCAGGGAAGGTGCCACTCCCAGCTCGCCAAGAAATTTTCGTAACCAAACAGCTTCCTTTGCTGCATCAGATGCTGCAATATATTCTGCTTCGCATATAGAGTCTGCTACAGTGTGCTGCTTGGAACTCTTCCAGCAGATAGCTCCACTATTCAGGATAAAAACAAAGCCAGATACACTCTTGCTATCATCCCTATTTGACTGGAAACTGGAGTCAGTATACCCCACAAGTTTCAAGTCAGGTCCTCCAAAAAGAAGCCACTGGTCCTTGGTATTTCGCAAATACTTCAGGATGGTCTTTGCAACCTTCCAGTGTGCTTCACCTGGGTCAGACTGGTATCGACTCACTATTCCTAATGAGTATGCCACGTCTGGTCTAGTACATGTCATGGCATACATGATGGACCCTACTACCGAAGCATAAGGAATCCTACTCATATGCTCTCTTTCCTCAAGAGTTGTCGGACAATCCTTCTTGGAAAGAGAAATTCCATGGCCTATCGGAAGATAGCCTTTCTTGGAATTCTCCATTCTTTTCAGCACGGTATCAATGTATGACTGAAGCCTTGATCTATCCCTATAGATCTTCATACCTAGTATGAAAGAAGCTTCACCCAATCTTTTATAGAAAACTGGGATGACAACCAGACCTTTATTCCCTGTAATAGTCATTCCCTAAGAGAATGTCATCCACATACAGTACAAGAAATACAACTACCATTTGCCCACTTATATAAGGGTTTTCTTTGTTCCTAACAAAACCATACTTGATACACTTATCAAAACGCATGTTCCAACTCCGAGACGCCTGCTTTAGTCCATAGATGGACTACTAAGCTTACATACCTTAGATTCATCTGTGGATGTGAATCCTTCAAGCTCATCTAGCTCACCATTTAGAAAAGCTGTTCGGATTGCCAGATTTCATAGTCCAGATATGCAACTGAATAGACTTGAGCATTGCCACGGGGAAAACATTTCGTCGTAGTCAATACCATAATTAACCCTTGGCAACCAGACGGGCTTTATAGGTCTCTACCTGCCTATCTGCACCCCGTTTCTTTTTAAAGACCCATTTGCACCCAATGGGTTTTACCCTTTCAGGTGGATCAACCAAAGTCCATACTTTGTTGATTTCCATGGACTGCATTTCAGATTTCATGGCTCCCAGCCACAACTCAGAATCAGACCTCTGCATCACGTCCATATAGGTTCAACGGATCACCATCTTGGACCAGAAAATCATAGTATCTGTCCGGTTGACACGGTACTCTACCGGATCTCCTTAATGACTGGTCAATAGGCTCAAGGTTTGATCTTATCATAACGGGTTCTGTAGCAGTCCTTGAGTGATTTGGTTCTTCTATCTGTTGAACTTCAGTAAGCTCAACATTGGCAGCTTGAGCACCTTGAGTAAGGTACTCCCTTTCCAAAAAGGTAGCTCTAAGACTGATGAACAATTTTTGTTCCCCAGGCATATAGAAGAAATAACCCTTAGACTCTTTAAGATGCCCAACAAAGAGGCACCTGTCAGACCTAGGTCCAAGTTTATCTATCTCCAAACGTTTGACATAAGCCGGACACCCCCAAACCCGAAGGTGTGAAAGACTCGGCTTACGCCCATTCCATATCTCATATGGAGTTTTCTTAACAAACTTACTCGGAACTCTATTTAGAAGATAACATGCTAATTCCAAATCATACCCCCAAAAGGAAGTTGATAGAGTTGCAAATCCCATCATGGATCTAACCATGTCCAACAGAGTCCGATTCCTCCTTTCAGACACACCATTTAACTGGGGCATCCTAGGAGGTGTCCATTGAGAGGGAATCCCATTCTCTTCAAGATAAGTCAGAAACTCCTCAGAAAGATATTCTCCACCTCGATCTGATCGAAGGATTTTAATAAGCTTCCCGGTTTGTTTTTCAACTTCATTACGATATCGTTTGAACATTTCAAACGATTCAGATTTATGTCTCATCAAAAAGATATAACCGTACCTTGAGAGGTCGTCCGTAAATGTAATGAAATATTTATACCCACCCTTGGCATCGACATTCATTGGTCCACATACATCAGTATGTACTAGACACAAAATGTCATCGGCTCGTACACCTTTTCCAGTAAAAGGTAACTTGGTCATCTTACCAAGTAAACAAGATTCACAGGTTGGCAATGATTCACAATCACTAACGTTTAGGAGACCTTCTCCCACTAACCTGTTGATTCTATTCTTGTTTATATGACCTAGCCTACAATGCCAGAGATAAGCATCATTGACACTATCTAATCTAGGACGTTTGCATGAAATGTACATTACACCAACAGGCTGTGATAAAACATAAATGCCATTCTTAATATGTCCAGTCATAACCACAATATCATTCATAATGACTTTGCAAAAATCACTTTGATTAATAGTTCATAACCATTACTTGTCAACTAGCCTACAGAGATAATATTTACAAGGAATGGTGAACAATAGTGACAATCACTAAGAACAACTTTACAAGACTCGAAAAACAGATTGACAATTTCCAACGCCAGGATTGGAGCTTGACTTCCATTTCCCACATTCAAAAATCTCTCGCCATTCTCGAATCTTCTACTAACTTGTAGTCCCTGCAACGTATTGCAAATATGATAAGGACTACCAGTATCTAATATCCAGTTAGTAGTATCACAAATAGAAAAACAACAAGGATTTATCATATAAATACCTTGTCCAGCAACCTTTACTGCTTCTTCTTCTTCGGCCTGTTCGGGTCAAGTGTAGCTAGGTAAGCAAAACAATTCTTCTTCCAATGACCCGGCTTCTTGCAGTAGAAGTATTCTGCCTGACTCTGGTCAGCCTTCTTCTTAATCTGACTGGGCCCAGCACTTTGCACCATTTTACTTTTATTCTTTTTCTTTTTCCCTTTCTTAAAGGGACGATGCCTTGCCACGCTGCCTCCCACTAAATTCACCAAGCTCTTTTGGAGCTGGTGATCCTTTTCATAAGTCTGTAGTAACCCCATCAACCCATGGTAGTTGACTACAGGCCTTGTTAATCTATAGTGATCTAGAAAAGGTAAGTAGGAGGGAGGCAAAGAATTCAAAATCGCATCCTTCCCAAGCTGCTCATGGAAAGGATATCCGAGTTTGGCCAGGTGCTCGATCATCTCGATCATGTACAATACATGATCAGTGACCGAAGACCCTTCAATCATTCGAGCATTGGAGATGGTAAAGAAAACCCTATACCTTTCAACGTCGTCTGGGGCACCAAAAGATTCCTTCAACTTTTGAAGGATTTCCTCCGATTGGGCCTCCTCGAATCTGCGACTGAACTCATCATTCATAGCCGCCAACATAATGCACCGCACTATAGTACGGTCAGAGACCCACTTTTGATAAGCATCTCTGACTGCAGTATATGCGTGGGGGCTGGTCCCTCAGGTGCCGGATCCGTTAATACATAAAGGATCCGTTCATACTCGAGAACAATTCTCAGTCTTCGATACCAGCTATCGAAGTTGGGTCCCATGAGCTTGTCATTATCTAATAATGACCGAAGTGACAGATTAGTAGACATTATCTGAAAAGAAAACCAAGACTATTTAGTATATGAATTATTTAAAACCTAAAGACATGGACTTTTGTCTAAAAGCTCCTCCCACTATTTTATTCAGATTGGTAGCCTCTACCTCCAATCCGAAGAATAACACTTATCCCTTAGTGGGTACCAGAATCCAATAGACAATGCATGAGCCCGACTATGGTCGGCCAACCCATGCTCATCTAAAGGTAAGTTCATAACCAGTTGTTTCTCCAAACAACTTCTAGTATTTTATTTTGCCCTAGGAACACTTCAATCGGCCTTTGGGCTACCTACTAAAGAAGGTTCCAGTTAGGTCCAACCATTAACATGACTGATCTTAATGCTTCTAGCTAACAAATGATCAAGCCCGACTTTGGCCGGCTAACCTGACCACCTGTTTAAGAAAGTTGCATTATGTCATCATATAATGAATGGCAATTCCAATAGTATGATGACCACCCGATCTATGGATCTGCCGATAATCATCCCACTACTGGACCCATTACCAAACATCTTAATGGGAGGCTAAGACAAAAATTATCATATAATTTCCATCTTTTTAAGGACCTAATAATTTAGAGGTTTTATACATGTTGTGACAGAAGAGAAAGGATAAGTCATGGATTATCTTTCACTAACTTCATATGTTAATGAAAGGGTTACATGAACCACAAAATCCATGGGCACCTAAATCAGTCTAGCTGATTAACCTTATTGGCATGGGCTAACTCGAATCAATGAGCTAACTAATCAAACCTGGTTGACCATATTGGCCAGGTAAGTGAGATCAAGGTTATGGGTTAAGCCATTAACCATCTTTCCTTAGACACCAATATCATTGGCCAGGAAAGAGGTAGCCCCAAAAATCATAGATCAAAAGCCATACTTACCTTAGACACCAATTGGTTCACCAATTTTGATTAGGCTAGCCTAAGGAATCGGGTCCTACCACGAGGCCAAGATTAAGTCCATTTAGATGTATGGACCAATCAATCTAACTATTAGATAGATACTAGAGAAGAACCTTAACTCAATATTTGATTAAGTTAATTCTCTATTAAGTCCAATTCATCTAAACTTAGGTCTAACCCAATTAGGACCTAATTCAAGCTAACCCATTTAAACCAAAGTTATGAATATGACTTAGATCTTAAAATCATATCCTTAGATCATTTAGTTACTTAGATTTACTTAATTCATAATTAAGTTAATCATACAACAGATTGAGACATTTTCAAAAAACTTTTATAAAATATTTTTTTAAAAAAAAAAAAATCAAACTTTTAAATTTCTGTTCACTGTGAAGTGTCGACACTTCAGTAGCAAGTGTCGACACCAGGTGTCGACACTACTCTGAGACAGGTCGACACATAGTGAACCAGTTTCTGTGTTTTTGTTCATGAGTCGACACCTAGAAGCCCAAGTGTCGACACATAGACATCCAAGTGTCGACACTAGGTAAACCAAGTATCGACACTTGATCAAACCCGAGCACAGAAATGCTGAAATCCAAACTTTGTCTTTTCTAAACTTGATTTTATGTTAAACTATTTAACATAACAATCATAAACTAACTTTAGAACATTTCTAAAACATTTTATGATTTCAAATTTAGAACATAATAAAGATCAAAACATTTTAATCTTTACTTTTTCTTTTCTTTTTCTTCTTCATGAGTCCTTCACAATGGCACCTCGAAACGCCATAGAAGATCCCTTTGAATGGGAAGTGAGGGTCTTGCAGCCCTACTTCTCTCCTATGACCGGACGGCCTGGTGAGGCACTCAATCCGAGTACTTGCAAGATATTAAACTGATTTCATAATGTTTATACTAAACATTCATGCTAGAGCAACCTTGTTGCTCTGATACCAATTGAAAAGAAAAACTAGTAGCAAGCATGCTTTCTATGTTAAAACTTTTTCAAAATAACATGCAGCGGAAGCATGATAAATGGATTAACATTTAATCTAAGCATGCTTTTAAAACTTTTCTATGCTACTTATCCCAAGATCTTGCATGAATGATTAATATAAACTATGAAATTATGAATTTATGCAATGAACATTTCAAAGCAACATATCCATATATGTAAAACCATACCTCGTATGAAGTGGAGACGCTTTCCGCCATGAAAGATCCAAGAGGAGGAAGAAGAACTCTGCTTAGCCGCACACATGTCCGGCCTCTACAGGTGGTTCACACCAGGGCTCTTTCAAAATCCACTTCCACTCCAAGTGCTAGCTTGTTGTGGAACGATTTGATCGGAACTCCTTTTCTTCTTTCGATGCCGGACTCTCCGAATGAATGAAGAAACTCAAGAGGTAGAGAATGAGTGGTTGGAACCCTTCCCAAACACTCAATCCTAAAACCTAGATCACTAGGTACAAATATGCACACTCTTCTCCAAAAACCTCACTCCCATAAAACTAGAACTTTTCCTAGTTTCCTCCCTTTCTTCCCTTTGATTTTTTCCAGCATTTCTTTGCTAAATTTTTTCTTATTTTCGTCCTCCCATTTCAGCCCATTAAGTAGATGGAGAGGGAGAGGGAGAGTGGGGAGTTATATGTGTGGTAATGGATAGTTATGGGGAGTTATGGTCATAAGAAGTTATATAACTCCCCAAAACTGAATTTAAACTTATTTAAATTCAGATTAATGTCTTAATTAATTTCAGTTCATAACTGAAATCAATTGGGTCAAGTGTGCATACATTGGGTTCAACCCGATTGGACCCAAACCTATTTTGAACCAAATCCTATTTGATTCATTCCAGATTTTTATAGCTCAATCAAATTGGGCTATGAAGTAATCACATTACTTAATTCACCTTCATGCATCACAACTATTAGTAAAAATTTCATGTCACAACCTTTTGTGACATCAAGTGTCTATACTTGTGAAATCAACAAGTGTCGACACTTACACAAGTGTCGACACTTTCAAGAATATCAAGTGTCGACACTTGGATAAAGAAAAACCCTTTTTCTCTATGAGTCCACGAACGATTCCCAATCGTTCTCCGATCACTAGATCAAGTAGAAACCTCTATGGTGTGTGACCCCATAGGTTCGAACACTAAGCCGGTAGAACTAGAACATTTCCAATACCAGTCAAAGTCACCATCTAGCAATGACACCCGACGTCCAGATAGGTCGAAGTTGCAGAGCAACAATTAAGAACTATTAGATATGGAAACATTGTAATTAATCCCTTTGACCTCAATGCTCAGGAAGACTTAGGGTTAAACTGCCCAACCCATAAAGTCCATCAACAATGTGTCTCAATCTCACAAGTCCTGTAACACTTTACAGAGACTACCCTGGCCAAGGTTTTGCTAAATTGAAATACAATAAGATATCTGCTCCAAACACTTTGGAGGGGTCAATCCCATCTTGATCTGATCACCGCTACACGAGTACTTAACTGTACCCAGAAACCTTTCGTCCTTGGATTAGAAATCCAGATAGTCCAGTACCAAAGTACAGTGAGTTGCTCGCAAGCTACCATGACGATCTCATGTCTGAGGGATAACTACGTCCATATCAAAACTCTAGGCAGAAAAAAGTACAAACGGATCACGTTCGATGAATTATCAAACACAACATCTGCATGCCATACCAGTGTCTCCACACTCCTTGGTTAAGAGGACAACCAACGACTATGGCACACAATGACCTATACTTGATATACTATCATCCTGAAATAAGTGTATCATTTGGTCGAGAACAATTTTAGGACATATGATATATCCTCTCTATATCACATACAAATAGTCCTAAGGACTTCATCACTCAAGAACTCATTACAGAAAGATGAAATAGTGATGAACTACCAGAATAAGCATTTTATTCAATAATATAATTCATATACAATTATATCAAATGTACAACTGTCTACAGTAGAAATTGGCTTTGGGACACATTTCCTAACAAAGCTGTCCTTCGGGCAAGCTTTGTTGAGATCGGTATAGTCTACGCAGATCCTCCACTTGCCATTATTTTTCCTTACCATCACTGCATTTGCCAGCCAGCTCGGATACTGGACCTCCTGAATGAAGCCGGCAGCCAGGAGTTTGTCAACTTCCTCCTTGATAGCTGCTTGCCTCTCCGGGGCGAAGCTTCTCTTCTTCTATCGAACTGGTCTGTGCTTTGGGTCAACACTCAAATTATGAGTAATGATGTCAAGAGGGATACTTGGCATGTCCGCTGCCGTCCAGGCGAACACATCTGCGCTCGCCCGCAAGAATTCCAGTAGTTGAGCCCTCTCCTCCTCGGGTAGCTGGGCTCCGATCTGCACTGTCTTCATGGGATCGTCTCCAAGCGGGTATAAGAGCAGGCGCTCGACCGGGCCTCCCTGGGGTCTTGGGCCCTTTGGTCAAGATCATATGCTTTGGGATCATCCTCGGGGACCTTGGCCCCAGGGAGGGTTTGGAAGCAATGCTGCACCGGCTGGGGTGCTCCCCTCATTTCTTCGACACCATTGAGGGTAGGGAACTGTACAAGTAGCCTCTTGGTGGAGACAACGGCATCAAGCAAGTTGAGCCTGGGCTGGCTCAAGATCACGTTATAGGTAGAACGGAGCCTTACAACCGTGAAAGTCATCATGATAATGCTCTGTCGAGGTGGGGTCCCGGCAGTGACCGGGAGAGTGATTTCTCCTTCTACCGTTACGAAATCACCTGTGAAACCAACAAGGGATGCGTGCACAGGCCTAAGCTGATCGGGGAAAAGGTTCATCCTGGAGAAGGTATCATAAAAAAGCATGTTTGTGGAGCTTCCACTATCAGCAATGATGCGTTTTACAAAGTGCTTTGCGATCATCATCTCGACAATCACGGCATCATTATTTATATTTTCTCTCCTATTTTCTCCTTCCCTCATAAAGGGGAGTACATTCTCAGGGTCTCCTGCCCCCCGGGCCTTTTTGGATGCACGCGCAGCTCCCCAGGAGATCATGCCCACCGGCTTCTCGGTAGGATGGTTATCAATGGTTGGAGCTGGCGGGAGAGCGACGAGCACCCGGGACTCCACCTGAGGTCTGCCCCCTACGAACCTTTTGAGGTAGCCCCTCTTGATGAGTTCTTCGATTTCTCTCTTGAGGTTGCGGCACTCCTCGGTATCGTGGTCGTGGTCACGATGAAAGTGACAATACTTTGTCTTGTCATGGCCGGTGGAGGACTTCATCGGAGGCGGGCGTCTCAAGTAATCCTCGCATTCGATTTCCATGAGGATTTTTGTCCTTGGGGTGAGGAGGGGGGTATAACTCTCCTCAGGAACGGGATCCCCTCTCGATCTTGGCCGGTCCCTTCGGGAGTTCAGAGCCTGGGGTGCTGGCCTCCGAGTCCCGGGCATCTCAGTGAGGGTCGGCCTCTTCAGTGGCTTCCCGTCGAGCTCCCGCCTCGTACGATCCACCTCCTCATCACGGATGTACTTCTAGGCTTGGAGGAGGAGCTCGGAATAAGTCTTTAGGGGCTTCTTGTCTAGCGAGTAGGTCAGGCGGGAGGTCCTGAGCCCTCGCTTCAGTGCCAGCATGGCGACTGGCTCATCAAGATTATAAATTTCCAGTGCGGCAGCCTTGAAGCGGGCTACGTAGTCCCATAGGGGCTCACTGTCTTGCTGCCGGATGGGGAAGAGGCTGTCTGCCTCTCGTGGCAACTTCCTACAGGCGTCGAAGTGGGCCACGAACTTCTTCCCTAGCTGGGCAAAATAGTTGATGCTCTCCGGCTCCAAATGGGTGAACCACACTCGAGCTGCTTTCTGGAGAGTAGCAGAAAAGGCGACACAGAGAAGAGCATCAGTGGCCCCCTAGACCCTCAAAAGGGTCCGGTAGCTTTCCAGATGGTCCAGGGGGTCGGTAGTCCCATCGTAAGGATCTACTTGCGGCATCCGGAATCGATGCGGGATCGGCTCCGCTTGGATTTCTTGAGAGAATGGGGGACGGGCATCATAGCCCGCTGGCTCACTAGCGGAGCCCTGCATGTTGGCAAACCAGCGGGAGAACTCCGCCAGCTTGCACTTATGTTCCTCCAGGCACTTCTCTGTCGCACGCCTGATGGCTTCGTCAGTATACCCCTCCACTGAAGGAGACGGAGAAGGCGACATGGGTGCCCGGCACCCGTGGTGGGGGGTCTTGCTTCTCCTGCCTCGATGGGGCTTTGACACTGCCCACCCGAGGTTTGGTGAGTGGCTCTCCTTGTTGGCAGACTCGGTTCGTTGCCTTTTCTCCAGAGTCTGATGAGTACCCCGATTGTCGGTGACGGCCGCGGCTGTGAAGGCCTTCCTTGAAAGGAACACAGGCTGTCACGGGGAGCTGTGGCATGGACTGCCGGAGTTCCTAGTTGTTGGTGGGTAGCCAAGGACTGTGACATCGAAGCTGGCGCACTGTTGTAGCGAGGATCTGTATTTGCTGGGTGAGTGCAGCTAGCTGGGACTCCGCCGGAGGTGGTTGAACTAGAGCGGATGGCCCCACCTCTGGGTTGTGTGGGTTCCCTCGGGAAGGGGAGTCCCCTGCACGACTGGCGAAGGCCTCTCGTGCCCGTGTCCTCACCATCCTTCCGTGGAACTTGTCTGTAATGGGATGGAGGGCTTGACTTGGATCAAAGATCGTTCACAATGTCGCCCGCACCCCCTACCTGGCATGCCAATCTATTGCCGCCAAGATCGCTGTGGCCCATAGCTGCTACCGACACAGGAGTGCGCTCTCCTCGTTGTCTCTTCGTCTGGTGATCCTGGACCTGCAAAACAGGGGTTAGTGACCCAGGCCGGGATTTTTGGCGGGGGCACTCCGATAGTCAAGTCAGTGACGATCCAGGGAACAGATCCTCCTGGTCGAGCCCCTCTTGATGGACTCCATGCGAGGAGGAGTGAATGGTGTGAGAGTGAAGTGAAAGTGAGTCAGGAGGAGGATGATGGCGGAGCCAGAGGGATTCCCTGGCTTAACCACTTCTCCTTTGCTTATCTCTTTCTCTCTTTTTTGATGGTGGTGGTGGTGGTGTTATGCTCTCCTGGTTGAGCTCGCACTGGAGTTGTGTTCTCTCATTTTATTTTTGTGTTGTTGTCATTGTTGTTACCTTCCCCCTTCCGAGGGTGTCAATCATTCTTTGTAGTTGAAAAGTGACCATTGGATGCTTGCCTCGGGATCCTCGTTGGGTTGGCAGGCACGTGCGGCAGGATACCGTGCCATGGATAGGACATCTTTCCTGACATGTGGTAGGGAAAACTTCTATTCGCTCTGACATCCTCTCCGGTCGCCTCATTCCGGGAAGCTTGGCAGAGCCTCGATCCAGGAGCCGCCGCCCCCGGGGTTCGTGCTCTCTGACTGGCCCATCCTCCTGGTGGTACGGGCGGACAGGTAGTTATTATGGTATGGCGGGTGCTGCCCCGTAGTCCTTGGGATGATGGTACCATCCTCCTGCCTTTATCTGGGCTAGACGCTGAGCAGAGGAGGCAGGGCTCGATCCATCTCAAGCTTGCAGGATCGCCTCGGTGGAGAACAGAACACGGGCCCGATCTAGAGGGCTCAGCCTCGGAGAGGCTCCACGTGGCGGAGGAGGGTCGAGCTTAACCCAAACACTGGGCTCGATCTCTGAGGGTCTCGCTCTGGAGGGCAAAGTGTGGGCCCGGTCTGGAGGGCTTGGCCTCGGAGAGGCTCCATGTGGTGGAGGAGGGCTGAGCTCAACTCTGACCACGGGGCTCGATCTCCGAGGGTCTCGCTCTGGAGGGCAGAGTGCGGCTCCGACCTAGGCGTCCCGAGCTCGCAGGGTCGACCTGGCGGAGGACAGAGCTCGGCTTTGGCCCCGTTATTCTGGGGGAGCTCAGCTCAGCGAAGAGGTCCGAGCCAGGAGATTGACGCAGCATCTGACACGGCGGCTTTCATCGACATGGCCCTTGACATCTACTCCACGTCAGCGGTCTTGCTACATCATTCCCCATGCTTGGAGGAGAGTATTCAGTAAAAGATCGAGTGGGTGTGGTAGGAGAGGAGTGAGACTCGAGCTGGGGAGGCCATACCCATCGGGACTCTCTCCGAGAGTCTCTTAGAGGGCCTTCGAGCCTTTTCGTCGCTTGTCTCTCCTTCCCCGCCCTCTCTTGTGTTTACCTTCTTCTTACCTGCTGGGTCCTTTTAGATCACTGGTTCTCTCCCCTTCTTGCCTCGGTCTTTCCCCCTCTCGAGGTGCCCAAAGGTCAATGGCATCTGTGGCCACACTTTCTGAGATCATTTCTCCTCATAGAAAGGAGTTATGTTGCAAGCCTTTTTTTCTGGTGGGTTATCACAATTTGGAAAGTTTAGCAGAGCCTTGATCTGGGGGTAGTCGCCCTTGGGTCTGAGGTCCCTAACACGACCTTCTCTTTGTGAGTGTTGCAGGTGGCCGGCTGCAGGACCAGGTGCCTCGATCGGGGCTCTCTTCCCTGAATGGTGCAAACGACAGTAGGCGCACCTTTCTAGCTTTGGGAAGCCGCACTGGATGCACTGTACTACACGCACCGGTTTCGGTTGCAGACTTGGTGCTGATGCCCTTTTCCTTTCGCGATGCTTCTAAGAAACAAGCTCGACTTTGGCCGAGGTGGGCTAGATACTTGGGGAGCCACCTGGCGAAGGAGCTGGGAGGAGCTCGACTTCGGCCGAGGTGGGCTCAATACTTGGGGAGCCACCTGGTGAAAAAGCTGGAAAGGAGCTCGACTTCGGTCGAGGTGGGCTCACACTTGGGGAGCCACCTGGCAAAGGAGCTGGAAGGGAGCTCGACTTCGGTCAAGGTGGGCTCGCACTTAGGGAGCCACCTGGCGAAGGAGCTGAAAGGAGCTCGACTTCGGTCGAGGTGGCCTCGACCCTTGGGGAGCCACCTGGTGTAGGAGCTGGAAGGAGCCACCTAGCGAAGGAGCTGGAGGGGAGCTCGACTTCGATCGAGGTGGGCTCAACCCTTGGGGAGCCACCTGGCGAAGGAGCTCGACTTCGACCGGGGTGGGCTCATGCTTGGAAAGCCACCTGACGAAGAAGCTGGAGGGGAGCTCGACTTCGGCCGAGGTGGGCTCGATTCTTGGGGAGCTACTTGGCGAAGGAGCTAGAAGGAGCTCCACTTTGGCCGAGATGGGCTCGACCCTTGGGGAGCCACCTGGCGAAGGAGCTCGACTTCGCTCGAGATGGACTCGACCCTTGGGGAGCCACCTGGCGAAGGAGCTCGACTTCGCTCGAGATGGACTCGACCCTTGGGGAGCCACCTGGCGAAGGAGCTGGAAGGAGCTCGACTTCGGCCGAGATGGGCTCGACCCTTTGGGAGCCACTTGGTGAAGGAGCTGGAGGGGAGCTCGACTTCGATCGAGGTGGGCTCGCACTTGGAGAGCCACCTAGCAAATGAGCTGGAAGAAGCTCGACTTCGATCGAGATAGGCTCGACCCTTGGGGAGCTACCTGGAAAAGGAGCTGGAAGGGAGCTCGACTTTGGCCAAAGTGGGCTCACACTTGGGGAGCCACTTGGCGAAGGAGCTGGAAGGGGCTCGACTTCGGCTGAGGTGGGCTCGACCCTTGGGGAGCCACCTGGCGAAGGAGCTGGAAGGAGCTCGACTTCGATCGAGATGGGCTCGACCCTTGGGGAGCCACTTAGCAAAGGAGCTGGAAGGAGCTCGACTTCGATCGAGATGGGCTCGACTCTTGGGGAGCCACCTGACGTAGGAGCTGGGAAAGAAATATGACATGATGATGTCTGCCTACCGAATCTGAGGTGTATTCCATGTCAGCATTCTTGCCATATCAGTATGAATACCTTAATCTTGAAAATTAAAATGACAACAGTTGCCTTTATTTTGAAAATGATAATATTTAATGAGTCTATTAGTCAAATAAAATCAGGGTGACAAAGGATTTCATGAGACCACGTTAAGAGATCCTGATGAATAGTTATCAATTGCAAAAAAAAACATGGCCTGGTAATGGCACACATTTAAGATTCTTCCATCATCTCAAAAGAAAGATTTATAAAACTCTACCATTATTCTTGTAAAAGGATTTCTCGGTAGCTTAACAAGAGATACGATAGTTGTTTCCCCCTTCAACTTCTTTTGTCTACCAAAATAAAACCTTTTGTTATGAGTAGAGCTTCCATTAATTTTTGGCATCAAATTTGAGGGCGTCCTCTCTTCAATAAGTAGCTTGCTCTTAAGATGTTCGTAATCCCACCTTCAGATGGTAGCGCCTTCTTATCCATTGCATAACAGAAAATTTATGGTTTGATGCTTTTCTTACGAATATAAGAAATTAATCTCCTTTTGAATTGCTTATTTTTTGAGTAAAACATTCTTTTGAATCGTACGTTAAAGTCATCATCCTCGTTGCTAGAGCCTTTCTTTTGGAATGATCCATCTGGGATATCTCGTTATTCTTATGTGCATAAGAAGAAGAAGCTTAACAAATTCTCTCCCAAATCAACTTAGTCGCTTTTTGATGTTGTAGTCATATGCATATGATAACTATAAATTACTCTTTCTTGCATGATGCAACTTAAAACCATGAACTTAATCCTTTTAGCTTATGATTTAGAACCTAGGGAATATATATTGACAGCTAAGCAAGTTTCATGGAGACATGTACATAGAACTACATTGTCTTAAGCCTTATCTTAAAGACATGGGTTGTATCTTTTGCACGAATGTATGATTGATTTTTTTTTTTCATGACACTAACCATTGAATGGTACAAACAAAGTTCATGAATGGCTCTCAAAACATCTAACATCTTTCTCTCCTCCTTGTGCACAACTTTCAAAACTTTGTTTTGTGTCATCTAATAGTTGATGTCGTGAAAAAGATCCATCATTGATTCGTGCAAAAGATATAACTTGGACCCTTATCTGAAAAATTATAAACAGTATAGTATATTATAGTATAGATAGATAAATAATCTCAGCATAATTTTTATCTGAAAAAAGTTCAAGAAATTTCCATGCAAGAAAGAAGACATTTTGAGCTGCTTACAAAATGATTTTTGATTTCTATTTATAATGTGTATGTAAGAACTATAAACTCGTATCCAGGCTTTCATTCTGGCTGGGATCTTTAGCCAAGGTTTCCATTTGCAGTGGTATCACTACCAAAATGGCCCCAATTTCACGTTTAGAATCTTTATTTTGCATGACCTTTGTATAGTTGTCTCCAATTATAATGGATTAGAAAGTCTGAAAAAACTAAAATCATAGCTTTTTTTTATGATAAGTAAAAGGGATAGGGGGTTAAACCTGAAGTAGCTATTCCCACAGGTCCCCATCTCTAGAAAATAATTCATAGATTTAATCAAGTCATTCATGAGATCCTATCTCGAATCCATAACCTGTTGGTAGTGAGGCAAAATCTCTACCGACTGAGCTACCCCTTAGCAATAACAAATTATAGCTTTCATGAGAATAAAATCTTGGCCAATCAAGTACGCCAACTAACAATTCCTATATCAGACTTGTTGAGCTTCATTTATTGGTGCTTGCACCAAAACAACTGCTATTCTTGAGTAAGAAGATGCCTAGGAATCGTAATGGGTTAAAAGGAGACTATGCCCTTGGGTTTATGTTTCTCTTTTTCAAAGTTAGAGCTACATATTATGAGATTTATTTCAAGATTTTATTTATTTATTTCTTTAAGATGGAGGAGGGAGATGCCACCTCACAGGAGAGGAGAGTTATGGCCATATCCGGGACACTAGCCCAAGAACCTTGGATTTGAGGTTGAAATTGAGAGATAACACCACTCAAGATTCAAATATTAATGCCTTGCTTGGAAACTAGGGGATGTGATTATGAGCTAATACTCAAGTCACATAGTTTTAATGATTTGTATTATCTTTTCTTTCATTAATTTTTTTATTTAACATAATTATTTTAATTTCTCTGCATTATTTATCACATATCTCCCAGATGCTATTCTGCATGTATATCTTTCTTAATTAAATTTGTGCTATACAAGTGTACCCTTGCAAAATACATTTCTAATAGAGTTTTACCCTTCTATTTGATTTACCAAATATTATAGCCATGATTGATTCAACTAAGTTTGAACAAATGATCCCAAAATATAATAAATATCAATTTTGAAATTGGATGCAATGGCAATCTTGGGGGCAAGATTGTGTTAAGCTAACTTCATGGCACAAATATTGACAATAAAGATAAAGCTGGAAAATAAAAAGAAAAAGAAAAGAGGAGGATAAGTTTTTATCCAGCATGCATGTAAATTATAATCTAACAAGATACACAAGCCAAAAAAAAAAAAAAAAGAGGAGAGAAATCTAAGAGTATATATATGCAAATGTTTGTAGATATGTATGCTTGTTTGTAAAAGGATAATCAATAATTTAAATAGTAATTTCTTGGACACCCAACCCAAATTAGATGATTTTCCATGCTCCCTTTCACCTAAAATAGAGATACTTAAAAGGGAATCTAGTGAATGAAGAGAGGACATTGTGGATGGAAGAGAAAGAAGAAGGTGGATTGTTGTTGGCAGTGATCTACCAAAGTACCTGATGCGGGACAGGGATTGGACTGGATCGCTGGTGAGCATGAAAGTCACCAGGGATTAGGATTTTCAAAGGAGGAAAGAAGAGGGTGCAGGGTTAAGATAAAATACTGGGGTTCACATAGATTCCCCAAGAAGAACAAGCACATAGCAAAGGGGCTCACACAGATGCCCTAGAAGAACAAGCACATAGCAAAGGGGCTCACATAGATGCCCTGGGCTCACACAGATGCCCAAAATCAGGGATCACACAGAAACCCTGAGAAGATGGAGAAGGGATCATACAGATACCCTAGGAGCACACAGATCCTTCACACAGAACAATAAAAATTTTATTCATCCATCCTCCTGTTACAAAAGGCTGAGGGTGGTATTTATAGATTTTCCAACCCTTATTTGAACTTGAATACAAGATAAAAAGATAAGAACGAATCAAATTCAAATATAAGATAGGATAAGATAAGCCTATCCATATATCAATCCTAACCAACCAAATCCTAAATCAAATTCAAATATAAGATAGGATAAGATAAGCCTATCCATATATCAATCCTAACCAACCAAATCCTAATTCAAATTTTAAACAAAAGATAAATCCTAAATAAATTTATTCCAAAAATGCTTCAAGATCTGTGCCACTCCAAGAATTATGCTTGCTTCAAGATCCGTGCTTGAGATGTCCCCATCATTCTCCTACGGTGGGGTGAACTCGACTCCATCGAATCAGGCTGAGCGAGGTTGATGGAACTGAAACCAATCAAAAAGGACTCCGATGCTGAGCGAGGTTGATGACGGTGGCGGCCATGGCGGAGGAATGCGGCTAGCCAACGGAGAGCACTGAGGTGATCTGGTGGAGCATTCGATCTGAAGCTTGAGGGCGACGATGAATCAGGTGTTGGGGTCGTCGGCTGTAGGTAGGGGAGATGTCGTTGACGGAGAGAAGAAGATGACCGCCGGTGGGCTCGGAGGTGATCTCTCCGGTGAGGTCGGCGGACTAGTCTTTCACGGAGCGGCTGGGAGCTGGGGTTGAGGATGGCTGGGGGGAGAATGGTCCGACGTCGATGTTGGGGAAGGATCCGTGGACGAGATTTGAAACAGGGAAGAAAGAGAATAGTGGGCCAGTGATGAAGAAGAAAAATCCTAATCCTTTAGCTCTGATACCACTTGATGCGGGACAGGGATTGGACTGGATCGCTGGTGAGCATGAAAGTAATTCTCCATCTTCTCAGGGTTTCTGTGTGATCCCTGATTTTGGGCATCTGTGTGAGCCCAGGGCATCTATGTGAGCCCCTTTGCTATGTGCTTGTTCTTCTAGGGCATCTATGTGAGCCCCTTTGCTATGTGCTTGTTCTTCTTGGGGAATCTATGTGAACCCCAGTATTTTATCTTAACCCTGCACCCTCTTCTTTCCTCCTTTGAAAATCCTAATCCCTGGTGACTTTCATGCTCACCAGCGATCCAGTCCAATCCCTGTCCCGCATCAGTACCCACCCATCTCACCTAAAAAGACCCTCACAAGAAAGGTTTATGCTTAAAGCTACAAATGGATCGGGTTATGACCCAACCTATTAACTTGCTTGTATCTAATTTAAACCACTTTGAAGGACTCATGGGATCGGGTCGGATTCTAAATTGGATCAATTTATTTTCTAGATCAGGTCTAGATTTATTGGATTTGGACTCTACCTGACCCGGTCAAACTTGACCAATTTTATTTTTGGATCACTTTTAAATCATCTACTCTATGACTTGATTTGACCCTAACTTGATAGATGGGCCTGCCGACTGCATGGGTGGTTAAATCAGTCTAGAGTCTAGTCTAACAAAAAAATTTTGTCCCTCCCAATGAACATCATGGACCTGATCCAAGTGCTAAATTTCTAGAAAGTTGGACTAACCATTGGATGTGAAATTAGATCAATTCTTCCATGAGTTCTTTTCTACTTATAGTTGTTTTTATATTTGATACCATATTAATTGGTGAAAAATCTGGGAACAAAACCCATGAAACATAGTATCTCTAGTACTATCTTTCTCCATTATACAATTAAAAGCATTGCATACCGAGTTTGAAAAATTTTCATGATTGTCTTTTTTGAAGAAAATAATGCAGGTTCAAAAGAAGTGCATTCTGTGAATGGTGTGGTGTTTATTGATCACTTGACGAGTCTCATCAATTTAAAGGTGCTATTAAAAACTAGCTGATTATCAGAAGATGGTATCATGATTTTTGATCAGTTCATTGTTCCATCAGGATGTGGATAATTATCAACTATGAGAATTTTTACATGGGTTCTATATATTCCTCAAACTTAAATTAGCCTTGATCTAGATATGAATTTTTTGGGTTGGAACTGGAGTACATATGAACCCGACTCAACCCGAATGACCCTTAAGCTAAAAGTTTCGACTATGAACTTGACTTGACCTGACTGGATCTTCTATTGGATTAGTTTTGGATCCAACATTAGGACTCGATCAAGGAACCGATCGAGTCGGGTCGGCATCACTCAAGACCTAGTTAGAACTAGCCCATTTTCATCCATGTTTGTACTTAAGCTCTTTCCATGTATGACAGATGAATTTTTGGTGCAAACTATGAAAAGTAGTTAGTCTCAGATCTAGGTCAAGATGTTTGAGTAACTGTTAAAACTTAATAAGACATTACTGGCTTGTCTGATTTAGGTTGAAGAATCATAAAAGGGGATTGATCTTGTGACACTATCAAAAATATTGCTAGGAATTTTAGCGAAATCATGCAATGTATTCGGCTCATAGAGACTAAAGCAATTGTTATGATGCTTGTTGGCTATGGTATCGGTTGCCTTTTATATGTCATGACCTAACATTGGATCCCAGTAGGAGTTATTTTCTTGCTCAAATAAAATTATGCTAGCTTAATGATTCTAGCATGTATGTAAAAAGTGAATAAGATTCAACTTTATCATCATTCATAGAGAAAGTGTACCCAAAATAGCTTAGCGATATTTGCTGCCTTCTGCCCCTTTATCAAATACCTATGCATCTCTCTATGGCATTACTACTCAATAACTTTGATGCGGGATGAAATGCATGAAGACATTAATATAAAAGAAAAGTTATTTTGGATGAGTAACGATTGAGATCTATATGGCTTATGTTTCTTGAGAAAGAGTAAAGAACATGTTGGGATTGATTACAAGAAGAGTAAAGAGCACTATCTAGCAATCTGAACTCACTCAAATGATAAAGAAAGAGGATCTAAGGGTTGAAAAACCACTTACGATTAGGACTAGTGCCTTCTTCAACAAGTCAGACCCAAGATTAGAGGGTTTGTACCATGCAATGATCTCTTCTCCATAGTTGGATCTCTCAACACTTGAGAAGGTTGGTGCCTAGATGAGAAGGCATTACTTTGGTGAATTCATCGACTTTCAGGTCCGGGGTTCCAAGGCAAGGATGACCACCTCTGCGGATCGAGATACCCAGGGGATCCTGCAAGCAACAGAGTTAGAGACCTATCAAAGTAGAGAATAAAGTAGAAAGGAAACTCTGAGTAGAGAGGGATATGGAATGGTGATGGAAGATATATCTTGGCATGGATGAGGCTTGGCATGGAAGAGTCTTGGTGAGGAGGAAGCTTGTTGCCCGGAGACTTGAAAAAGGAACGCTTGATGGCTAGGGTTTGGAGGAGGAACTCTTGGCGGTTAGGGCTTGGAAGAGAGATTAGGGTTTGGAACTTAGAGAACTAGGTTGGTTTGGGCCTCACACCCTCTCCCTTATGAAGAGTCAATGCAAAGACCACAGGAAGTATAAGAAAACTTTTCATTCATCAAAATTCATCTCTGACAAGAGGAGAGGGGGGTACTTATTAATCACCCAAGACCCCTTTTGAAATTTGAATACATGCCTAAAATAAGGAGAGAAAAAAGGGAAGCATCTTTCATACTTGGGTGGTCAAGGACTTCCAAGTGGGGCGCCTCTTTTGAAATTTGAAAAGCTTCCAAGTTCTCGGGAGAAGAAGGTGGGGTGCCCATATGAATTTCATGGAAATAAGGAGAGAAAGGTGAGGGCACCACTTTGTTTTTTCCTTTGCTTGGGGTGCTTGAGTGGGGACCAGTGGAGATGGCACATGATGTCTTCCTTCTTTGCTTCAGTGGGAACCAGTGAAAGTGGTGCATGAAATCTTTAATTAAGTGAGGACCAGTGGCTCTCCTCTTGGACTTGACTCGAATGAAAGAAAACAAAATTACAGGATCCAAGATGAAAATCAATGGGCTCAATTAACTTAATAGGACTGACAGGACTCAAAATTGATGGACTTAAATGCCTGAGCAATCCATAATGAGCTCTAATTTGGGTACAACCTCTTTCTGATCCTGGTGCTCGCACCAATTTTCTAGGATGGGAGGAACTTGACCCTGTCGAGTAAGGGTCAATCTGACTTTGGTACTGCTCTAATAGGTCCGGGTCGATGCGTTGCAGATTCTCTTGAGTGATCACGACTCTTCAGATTCTGGTTGACCTTGCCAACGAACCAAATAATGCTGGTAGCCTCTGTTCCGGGTAGTAACAACCTGCTCATCCAGAATATGCTCAATCCATTCTCGTCGCTCAAGTAAATTGATTGGAGGACACTTGGGTGAAGGTTCTCTCTCAAGAATTGGGTCAAGTCCAAATGGCTCACTAGGTATCATTGCTGGCTCTCTATACTCAACTAGATCTTAAATATTGAAGGTTGGGCTAATGCCAAATTTGGATGGTAACTCGAGCACATAGGCATTAGGTCCAATATTCTTTATCACTTTGAAAGGTCCAGCTCCACGGGCATGTAGCTTTCTCACGGTTCCTGGAGGAAACCATTCAAATCTAAGCTTAATCATCACGTAGTCTCCCTCAATAAACTCTTTAACTCGCTTTCTGGAATTAGCTATGTTTTTATAAAGATCATTGCTCAAATTAATCTTATTGCTAATTTTCTTATACAGATCTTTAACATGCTATACATATGACTCGTACCAATACCTAATAAATTACAGAGTTGACTATGCATTCCTATCAAAAGGAATTTATTAAATCTTTAACTACAACTTTGTGCTTGACCTTTGGTTGGTGGGTGACGTGTAGATAAAAATTTGCTGGGTGACATGTAGATAAAAATTTTACATGGACTCCTAATAAATGTCATAAGGTCTTCTAGGTAGCAAATCTAACATGCACAAAGGATTTGTGCAATCTATTAACCTCAACAAAATGTAATCGAGTGGTTCTAGAAGTATTAAAAGTCTTAGGATAGGGTAGGAAATAAGAAGAGAATTCGTAGAATAGTCCTTGATTAATAGAGATGACCTTAAGGTTTGGGCATTGATTTATATTTACAAGCGATAAAAGGTCCACTTTATGGAAGGATGAGTCAGTAATTTTAGGAAATAGATTTTTAACCGGGACTAAAGGAGTGAATTCCTCCTGAAGGTACTGAATTGAAGAAACCATATCCTCACTAATTTTCTCTTATTTTTGAATTTCAAGACTAGGCTCTATAATTTGATTCTCTTTTAGTATTTCCTCAAGTAAAGCCCTAGTAGTAGCAGTGTTATACTCCTCATAGTTCTTTTCTTCTAATTGTCCTTTCAATACAGCTTCAGTCTAAGTATTTTCCTGGTCAACTAGTTTTGGGTCCGCCACGTATATTTTCTCTTCAATGTCATCCTTATGAACAAATAGGGTAGTAGGGGTGGATCGGCTAAGAAAAACTTGACTAGTGTTGGCTTATATCCAGGGATACTAATCCTATTGAGTTCGGGTCAATGGGTTATGGATCCCCTCTGCTCATAGGACATAGGTAGGTACTTTTTTCTAAGTTTGATCTTCATGGCTCTCCATGTGGCTATGGGCATGTCTCTTCTCTGACAACAAATGTGCTCAATATTTTTCCAATACAACCTCGCTTGTCAGACTAACCTAAGTTTAGTGATTTTGAACTTTCTCTCTTTTGACATTTAATACCATTCAAAATATTGATCCATGTTATTCTTCCAATCAACATACACCTTAGGGTCTAGATTTCCATCAAAGGTGGGTGCATTGAGGCGAATGTTCCTAAGGGCTCTTTCCTCCGAATCAGTGAAGTCTTGGTGTGGGTGTCTATGGTCATGTTCAGGGGTGGAATCATGGCGATGGGTTATGGGACCAAGGGGAGTTGGTCTAGGTGATTCAGGTTTAGTACATGCCTTACAGGTCTCTTCAAGGATCCCGATTCGCTCCTCCATTTGATCAAACCTATTGTTCAGTTGGATAAACTGTTCGGTCATAGTCTTTAATAAGGTTTTAAAGTTAGGTTCCATGGTCATATTCGGTTGGGTTTAAGACTGCTGGTATTGGGTTCCTGATCTAGTGGTCATGCAGCATAAAGGTTCGTTCTAGGTTTTTCTAGACTTAAAAGCTCAATGTAGAATGAATTGAATTAGTGCAAATCAAGTCTACAATCACCCTTTCAACTGCCTAGGTAAGAGGTAGGAGTGTGGGAGGCTCCCCCTACTTTCGCAGGGTCCTAATTAAAAACCACAATTTTGCTTAAGGCATTTACCGTTAGACCCCTAGCCTTAGACACCAATTTTCAAGAGTAAGTGAAGAATTGAGTTACATTAGTCTCAACACAATACCTTGAACTTGACTTGTTGGTGTCCCTAGTTTAGGTGTTTACTCGATTTTAAATTAGGGCTTATGATCGATGCAAATGTGGGTGGTTGTTTGCGGGCCAAGGAAAGGTGATGAAATCCTTCCTTATCTTGGATAGAATTGCCTTTAGATATCTTAAATATGAATGCACAAGCAAATTCTACTCATCATGAAAACTAAATTATGTAAGCAATTCAGTTTTGTAATGTGCCAGAAAACTTTAGGGTGTTCAATATGCTAATAAAAGAAAATCATGTATTTCAATCAATCACTTAGGCAAGTCATGCAATCACACATCGAGTAAGTAATTAGCACATCAAACCTTTAACCTAAGGATTTTCACGTTCGGCCATAGCTCATTACTTCCATGGGTCATGACAGTATACTTTCGTATACCCGCTCAAGAGGCGTGAAACCTACATCAGAGAATGAAAATAATGCATTTTTTTTTTGAAATTTTAGATCTGAAATCTATGAGGAAGATTTTAGCCCTAGTTTTTTTTGAACTGGCAAAATTAATGAAAAATGCTAATGAAAACTAGGATCTGGAAAGCTATGAGGAGAACTTTCAGATCAATCTTTAATGTGCAGAATTTTAGCATGCAAGAAATCTCTGCACTATGCATGAACTAATTCTAATAACCATGCTCTGATACCAAACTGATACGGGATGAAATGCATGAAGACATCAACATAAAGGAAAATCTATTTCAGATGAGTAATGATTCAGATCTATATGGCTTATTCTTCCTGAGAAAGAGTAAAGAACATGCTGGGATTGATTACAAGAAGAGTAAAGAGCACCATCCCGCAGACTGAACTCATCCAAATGATAAAGAAAGAGGATATAAGGGTTGAGAAACCACTTACGATTAGGACTAGTGCCTTCTTCAACAAGTCGGACCTAAGATTAGGGGGTTTGTACATGCAATGATCTCTTCTCCATAGTTGGATCTCTTAGCACTCAAGAGGGTTGGCGCCTGGATGAGGAGGCATTACTCTGGTGGATTCATCGACTTTCAGGTCCAGGGTTCCAAGGCAAGGATGACCACCTCTATGGATTGAGATACCCAGGGGATCCTGCAAGCAATAGAGTTAGAGACCTATCGAAGCAGAGAATGAAGTGGAAAGGAAACTTTGAGTAGAGAGGGATAGGGAATGGTAATGGAAGATGGATCTTGGCATGGATGAGGCTTGGCATGGAAGAGTCTTGGCATGGAAGAGTCTTGGTAAGGAGTGAGGAGGAAGCTTGTCGCCCGGAGACTTGAAGGAGGAACGCTTGACGGCTAGGGCTTGGAAGAGGAACTCTTGGTGGTTAGGGCTTGGAAGAGAGATTAGGGTTTTGAACTTAGAGAACTAGGTTGGTTTGGGTCTCACACCCTCTCCCTCACGGAGCGTCAATACAAAGAGCACAGGAAGTATAAGAAAACTTTTCATTCATCAAAATTCATCTCTTACAAGAGGAGAGGGGGGGTACTTATTAATCACCCAAGTTCCCTTTTGAAATTTGAACACATGCCTAAAACAAGGAGAGAAAAAAGGGGAGCGCTTTTTATGCTTAGGCGATCAAGGACTTCCAAGTGGGGTGCCTCTTTCCTCTCATGCTTGGTCAAAGATTTTCAAGTGGGGCTCCTCTTTTGAAATTTGAAAGCTTCCAAGTTGGTGGGAGAAGAAGGTGGGAACCCCTTTGAATTTCATGAAAATAAGAAGAGAAAGGTGGGGGTGCCACTTTGTTTCTTTTTTTGCTTGGGGCGGCTTGAGTGGGGACCAGTGGAGGTGGCATATGACGTCTTCCTTGTTTGCTTCAGTGGGGACCAGTGGAAGTAGCGCATGAAATCTTTGTTTAAGTAGGGACAAGTGGCTCTCCTCTTGGACTTAACTTGAATGAAAGAAAATAAAATTATAGGACTCAAGATGAAAACCAATGGGCTCAATTGACTTAACTTTATTAAAGGACTGACAGGGCTTAAAATTGATGGACTTAAATGTCTAAGCAATCCATAATGAGCTCTAATTTGTGTGCAGCCTCTTTCTGATCCTGGTGTCTACACTAATTCTTTCGGGGTGAGAGAAACTCGATCCTGTCAAGTAAGGATCTGTTTGACTCTGGTACTACTCTAATAGGTCCAGGTTGATGCATTGCAGATCCTCTCAAGTGATCCACGAGTCCTCAAATTCTGATCGACCTTGCCAACGAATCAAATAATGCTGGTAGCTTCTGTTCCAAGTAATAACAACCTGGTCATCCAGAAATGCTCAATCCATTCTCGCCGCTCAGGTAAATTGATTGGAGGACACTCGGGTAAAGGTTCTCTCTCAAGATTTGGATCAGGTCTAAACGGCTCACTAGGTATCATTACTAGCTCCCTATACTCAACTAGATCTGAAATGTTGAAGGTTGGGCTAATGCCAAATTCGGATGGTAACTCAAGCACATAGGTATTAGGTCCAACTTTCTTTACCACTTTGAAAGGTCTAGCTCCGTGGGCATATAGCTATTTCACAGTTCCTGGGAGAACCATTCAAGTCTAAGCCTAATCATCACGTAGTCTCCGTCAGTAAACTCTTTAACTCGCTTTCCGGAATTAGCCACGTTTTTTATAAGTATCATTGCTCAAATTAATCTTATTGCTAATTTTCTTTTACAGATCTTTAACATGCTGTGCATATGACTAGTACCAATACCTAATAAATTATAGGTTTGACTATGCATTCCTATCGAAAGGAATTTATTAAATCTTTAACTATAACTTTGTGCTTGACCTTTGGTTGGTGGGTGACATGTAGATGAAAGTTTTACATGGACTCCTAATAAATGCCATAAGGTCTTCCATAAATAGGTAGCAAATCCAACGTGCTCAAAGAATTTATGCAACCTGTTAATCTCAACAAAGTATAATCGAGTGGTTCTAGAAGCATTGGAAGCCTTAGAATAGGGTAGGAAATAAGAAGAGGATTCGTAGAATAGTCCTTGATTAATGGGGATGACCTTAAGGTTAAGGCATTGATTTATATCTACAGGCAAAAAAAGGTCCATTTTATGGAATGATGAGTCAGCAATTTCAGGAAAGAGATCTTCAACCATGACTAAAGGAGTGAATTTTTCTTAAGGATACTGAATTGAAGAAACCATGTCCTCACTAATTTTCTCTTGTTCTTGAATTTCAAGACTAGGCTCTATAATTTAATTCTCTTCTAGTATTTTCTCAAGTAAAGCCCTAGTAGTAACAGTGTTATACTCCTCATAGTTCTCTTCTTCTAATTATCCTTCCAATATAGCTTCAGTCTGAGTATTTTTCTGGTCAACTAGTTCTGGGTCTGCCATGTATATTTTCTCTTCAATGTCATCCTTGTGAACAAATGGGATAGTAGGGATAGATCGGCTAAGGAAAACTTGACAAGTACTAGGCTTATATCCAGGGGTACTAATCTTATTGGGTTCGGGTCAATGGGTTATGGGTCCCCTCTGCTCATAGGACATGGGTAGGTACTTTTTTCTAAGTTTGATCTTCATGGCTCTTCATGTAGCTATGGGCATGTCTCTTCTCTGATGACAAATGTGTTCAACATTTCTCCAACACAACCTAGATTGTCGGACTAATCTAAGTTTAGCAAATTTGAACTTCCTCTCTTCTGACATATCATACCATTTAAAATATTGATCCATGTCATTCTTCCAATTAACGTACACCTTAGGGTCTAGATTTTCATCAAAGGTGGGTGCATCGAGGTGAATGTTCCAAAGGGCTCTTTCCTCCGAATCAGTGAAGTCTTGGTGGTGGGTGTCTATGGTCATGTTCAAGGGTGGGATCATGGTGATGGGTTCTGGGACCAAGGGAAGTTGGTCTAGGTGATTCATGTTTAGTACGGGCTTTACGTGTCTCTTCAAGGATCCCGATTCGCTTTTCCATTTGATCAAACCTATTATTCAGTTGGGTAAACTGTTCAATCATGGTCCTTAATAGGGTTTTAAAGTTATATTCCATGGTAAGATTAGGTTGGGTTTGAGACTGCTAGTATTGGGTTCCTGATCCAGTGGTCATGCAGCACAAAGGTTCGTTCTAGGTTTTCTAGACCTAGAAGCTCAATGTAGAATGAATTGAATAAGTGCAAATCAAGTCTACAATCACCCTTTCAACTGGCTAGGTAAGAGGTGGGAGGGAAACCCTTTGCCTCCCAGTTCTCCAACCATACAAGGTTTAGAAGAGCACACCTAAGTAGCAGTCGAACCAGCAGTGGTCAAATCAATCAAGGAATTAACCACCTTCGAAGGGGAAATGCCATGCGAACTTGGTTTGGGCGAAACCAGTGGGCTACAGCCTCTTCTCAGTGACATAGCTCCGTACTCAACCATTTGCAAGTCTCATGAGCCAGTCTCCTTAGCAAAGCCCAAATCCATGCACTCACCCAATGGGCCCAAGACACCATACCCAGAGACCGGAGCAAGGCCATCCCCGGAAAGATCCCCGGAGCTCACTCCCGGTGAACGATGGTGCCACCTTAGATAGTTTCTACCAACCATCGGAGTCTGATGGAGAGCTCGAAGAAGAGGTGATGACCATCGATGAGGTCTGAGGCAGAGAAGACAAAATGGGATCGAATGACTTAGGGTCAAGCACCTTCTCCTTCTTTGACTCCCTCCCCTTCATTGGAGCTCTTGTTGGTTGACGGATGCATGAAGTGACCAACCATGGACCTAATCTTGGCCAAGCACCCCCCTCCCCTCCCTTCCCCTCTGCCATCATAGAAACCGGGATTTCCAGGCAGACCTCTCCTGTAGCAGAGATGAAGTTCTCTGGTATGAGAGGGCATTCACCACTATCAAAAAAAGCTCCCCCTGCGAGAACCTACAACTCTCATCACCATGACCCAATCTCCCGCAATGATAACAGACCACCGGGAGATTTTCATACACAAATTGTTGCCAGAAAGCACCCTTCTTCCCTCGGATTAGGACACCCGGTTTGAGAGGTTTACTGGCATCAATCTCGACCTTCACTCGAGCATAGCCAGTCTTCCTCAAAAGATCGGTAAACTCATCCACAGACAATGGCTTATCTGCTTCTACCATAATCACTAGAATCGCCATTGGCAGCTAATACTCTAGCGGGAGCCCTAGAAGCCTTAACCATACAACGGCCTTTTGGATGGCCCTGCAACCTGGAACAAAGTCGAGCTCCCAATCTTCCATCACCAGAAGTTGGCCACCCACAAACCATGGCCCGCCGGTCTTGACGAAGGAGCATTCCCTCTTCAACTTAAATTGAAGGATAAGGTGATCCTCAGCAATCAGAAACACCTCCGAATCGTACTCCAATTTAGCTCTGACCCTCACCTCTTTTGAGACCCACTCCGTTGGAACCCTTCGTTCCAAACTCCTCGCTACCACTACCAAGCCCTCCCACTGCCGGTGCGAATCATCAAGCATGGCCTCCAGCAGCTCCATCATCATCGATAAATAAGCTTGGAATTGATCGATTTCGTCATTGGTAATCTTATGCAAGGTCCAAGAAGAACCACATGAAGGTCCCTGGATCATCCTTGCCCACGTTCGGTTGCCATATCTCGATCTAGGCAAACCTTGGCCGGCAACTAGTCTGTGTGAACACCCTCCTTTGCCATCTTCCCTAAGCTTGTTTGAAGAAAACACCAAGAGAACAAGAGAAAGGCATGGAACCTATGTCACAGCCTTGACAAGCACACTTAGATGCACCGAATTAACAACCGCACTCACCCGGTTTAAGAGCATTTTTTTGCCATGTCCAAAAGAAAGTATGTGTTCCGTATTTGTATTTAATACTTTCTGATTTTATGAAAAATTTTGTAATATAGGAACTTGTTATGAGTAAATTAATTAGTTCATCAATAATCCTATTTTCATTTGACTCCGCACCATTGATTCCATAATACTTATTGCTCAATAATCAAAAATAAAATAATTCTTTCATAGAGATAGGAAATTTAATTCTCATGAATATGATAAGTCTGGCTTGAACTATTTTAATGGTGGCCTACGTTATCCCTCTCAAACGTAGCATGGGAAAGAAATGGACTCTATGGGTATTACAAATTGAATAACCAACGAGTAATCTAATTGTACCAATTGTTTAATTGGTTGTTTTGTGAAACTTAAAAAAACAAAATCATTTTCTTTGATTTTTTTAATAAATGATAAAAGATAAGAGATTACCGAAACGTTCTTTTGAAAGGGAACGAGCTACATAAGGCAGCTCAGTAACTAAAATAAATTTAACAAATCTTCAAGTTGAATTCCTAATTCATTCAGAGTTTTCAAGCTAGTAATAGTATATTATGCTAAAACATATCGTGAACTAATTCAGAATTCCCTTATGATTTGGTAAATTAGATAACTACAGTTTTACAGTCCCTGGACGGTTGCGCAAAAACGAGGAAGAGCAACAGGAACGTGCATAAACCAATCATAGCAGACTAAGGGAAATTGGGCAAAGTAAACCGTAAATTCTAGCATCGCATTCTATGTAGAACAATACTAATGACCGGAATGAAACCGCGAGGTGATTGCATATTTAAATCCAGGAATCCTTACAAGAAGATTGCGCATTTCAGATAACTTAGGAAAAAAATTTTAAAAAATATAAGAGAAGAAAATGTTTAGAAATATTTTACATAATTTTTTTTAAAAAAATTATAGGCCTACGATAGGCTATACTCAATCCATCCGAATAGGAAACAGCAGCATCTTCTAATAAGATATTTGCAGAAGTCTCCAGCAACGGTACACGTCTTACAACGACGGCAACTAAACATACTAATTTATCAACTTATAAAGTAAGATTTTCTGAATCAATATCAATATCCATGCCACTCATTAAATAATATATACCATACCTATTAGATACCCATATCGACATAATTTTTTAATTTTTAATTTTTAATTTTTTTAATTTTTAAAAAAATATATAATTAATTTTTTATAAATTATTGAATAATTTTAAATTTAAATTGTTACATTCCTACCCTATCAACCAAGTTAAAATATTCATAAATATCTACTAACCAATTCAAATAAAAAACTCTATATAAACAAGTATTTTCCATAAAAATTTCAAATTTCAATAACCATGATACTCATGAACAAAAAATCTACTAAAATTCTTAAATAAAAATAAACAACAAACTATTACAAATTCTTTTAAATAAAATACCATAACATTTACCAAAACCATCCCAAAAATTTAAAAATAAATTTTTATTTAATAAAAATTGACTAAAAAACAATAAAATCTAAAATCTATCGTGTTTAATAAATTTATATTAAATATTAATAAAATTTTTAAAAAACTATCCAAAATTAAATATTTCAAAAAAATCATAAAAACAAAACAAGATATTTATCAGCTTTTATAATAATAAAATTTTAAAAAATATATAATTGATCTTTCATTGTTTCATATTTTTTATTTTTTTTTTTCTCGTACTAAAAAGAAATTAGAAGAGAGAAAAACCTCCAACCTTTTTCCTTTTGAAAAAAGAAAATAGAACCAAACGAGACCGCCTAGTAGCCTAGACCAAAATTTAGGACTGAATTATCCTGGTTCAATCTAGGCACAGATCGGTACAGGCCGCCAAACCGAGGGATTCAAGATAGTTCCGAAAATCATAATATGAAGGCAAAAAGCTAGTTGCAGAATTGGCAATTTTCGGGCACCAATGACCCATACGAGGTAAATCCGTAGCAACCAGCCAATTAAACATATTCTTGGTCCATATACATGGCAGGCCACGTTATAAATTGGCACAAGTTCCTTCTGATCTATATAAGCAATCCCAGAGGCAAGGGTCTCAGCAATCATTATAAAAACATACAACCAAAAGTCTTAAACTCAAGCTGACACCAAGGTAAATCATGCAAATGGCTCCTCATCCCCACCATCTTCGTCATCAGAAAAGTTTGCAGGTCCAATCAATCTGTTCAGAATTGCTTGGTTCAATACCATTCCAGCTCCCCAATGCCCGATTCTTGCAGTAGATGCATGCCTCTGAAACTCTCTTGCCTCACCTTCCACAGATCTAGCATCTGGGAAGCACTTCAAAACTGAATTCCACACTGTTTCAATGTCCAGTTCTAATAAAGGTAACAATCGGCGTCCAATCACTTGAACATGGCACACACTTACAACATGCAAAACAAAGATACTAGAGATCAGTTTACATCAAAAAAGACTGCACTAATATGTCAATCCAGCAATACTTTTATCAGTGAAGCATGCTCAGAGAAACTTAGCATTCTTCACGATCACACATTCCTGGAAATGTAATAATTATACACACTACAAATCTCATAAGGTTTTTAGAGGCTAGCTTTGTTCCAAGAGAGCAAGGAAATTGGAAAATCTGGCATCATTGCAAATTTTCACCTCAGTTCAATCACTATGATGTACCAATAACACATTCAAGAAGCATCCTTAAATGCTCATCTATTACAGGTTCAAGCCTACATAGCATATGGATGTCTCAAGTGCATGATCATTAAAACTGATAATCGCAATATAATGCGATAAGAAATTCCATATAGGAAAAACATGATAAAATAGGGAAAACCACCCGTTGCGGTATGGTGCTTAAAAGAAAACCATAGAACCATAGCCACAAAAATAAGTATTGCTGAACAAATTTAAATAATCAAGTATCTAAAGACTCACCATATGTAATATAAACTATCCGTTGCTTGTTTCTGGACTCTACCTGAAAGCTCAATCTGCACTATTCCACCTATACAGATAACTGGGCGTGGAAGCTTGAAAGATTGCAAAACATTTTCCTGGTGCATGACAAATCATTGCTATCAAAGTTAAATTTTGAGAAGGGGAAAAACTTCATGCAGCCTATGTTGCCAATCATTGAACCAGTGATCAAATCAAAGAATACTCATCTCAGAAGAGCTACCTGCAATTCCGAGCCATCCATGCATCAAAACTCAAACTGATTGGATAATTATTATAATACAACATATTCAGCTCTCTTCCAAAATTTACAAACCTCATACATGCATACATACATATAGAGAGGATGAAGTCAAGATAATTATTATATATTTATATATATATAGAGAGAGAGAGAGAGGATGAAGTCAAGATGTTGATATTCATGAATACAAAAGATACAAGTTAGATCACGATCCCTCCCTCTACACAGCCCCTGCATGTGCAGGAATATCTGCTTACATTCTTCATGCTATTCTTTTAGTTATTTCTTGAATTATTGGATGTGAATAGATGGAGCGTCATGTGTCTATATATTGTGAAACTTCTGCTGTTATGAAGACAATGTACTGTGACTGTTATACATTGCTACATCATGCGACAACAGTAAGTCATGTTTATAAGTAGCAGCTAGATTGAATGCCAAGTTATGAGCTAGTGAGCATGGTCATTGCATGTGCACCTTGCATGAAACATATGGGTTTCCAGAAATATACAGAAAAAAGAGTAAAATGCAACATCTTACCGTTTTCCTCGGATCCTAAACTATCTTAATATAAACATCAAACCAAGGCCCTATTATCATTACAGAAGAATACAAGTAAATTATACATGTTAAGATTCAAATGAAATTACAAAAGCAATAATTTATTGCCTGCATGGTTAGATGACCATCCATGCAATTGCTTCAAGTTCTAAGAAGTGAAGTACTATAAAACAAGATCATTCAAAACTGGAAACCTGGCAATCTAAGATTGCCTGTCCCACCCTGGGTAAAAACTATGACAAGAAGTTGGGAAGTTTAAGCTAAGAACATATTAGGATTTGGTAGCCAAACCAAGACCATAATACATACTCAATATTGCCAAAGAGGTTAACCTCTCCTCACTTAATAGTGATGGTCGCTCATCAAGAAAAATGAATTGTTTGCTATCAGAAGTTTTTATAAGGCTATAATGAATTAAAGTAAGGCCACAGCTTTTAGAGTTAGATTAAGTACAAGCAAAAAAAACCATGCAGCAGTTCAACTCACCTGCACCATTGGAAATTCTGGCGAAACATACATCCAGCTGTAGTTGTCATCAGCAGCTGCATGACTTTCTGCATATCCATCTGTAACAAAACTTCCAGCCCCTCTGGGTAGTCTGGAGTAACCCATCCGAAAACGCACAGATTTTGCTGAATATATGGGATTGCCAGACTGAAAGAATGCTGAATAGAATTTATTTTTAAAAAAAATCAGCAAGAGAATATCATCCAAGCAAAACAGAACTATGTGAACATGCAAAGTATCCAGAGACAAACCTTCAAATGGCCGTATCTTTATTTCATTAATGATGCATAACTTGGAAAGCAATCTATAAGTCAAAGTTTCAGGTACTTCAGGATCTATTTGTCCCCCACTTGACCAGTAAGAAGGCCTCCTATCCACTTGATCTCTTGGTTCCAGTGTATTACCAATCCTTTCATCTGGATAATAATCAGTGCTAGAAGCACTAATGGCATCAAAAACGCAATCCTCTTTGCCCTTAGGTGAAACAAGACAGTAACTCAAATTTGTGTACACCCTGTGCTCCCTCTCTAGGCTTTCCCATTCAATAGCAGTGCCAGATCCAACTTCCATAGACTGTTCTGAACTTCTTACTTCGATAACACCAGTAAAATTGATACCTCTGGGCAAAATCTTAAGCACAGATTTTTGCTAAAACCTTGTACAATAACTGCAACACAGATCAATATTTTTCCTTAGAAATCATATCCAGATATAAATATAACTCCATAACAACAACATCAACATCAACAAGAAGAACAACAAAACATTTCTACGGTATTACATACAATGCTATCATCCATTCTTAGAAGCAATAATAAGTCCTCTGATGAAAAATATTCTTGCTGCATTTTCCCACAATACTTTTCCTACGTGAAAACAAGGTTCAATTTTGACGGGAGTGTGAGGGGATTGGATGGAGGGGCCGGATTTGTTATCTGTGGATCTGGCCTAGGCATTATTTCCACGGGGGGTTGTCAGCTTGTCGACCTTACTATTTCTCTGGCGGAGCTTAGAGCAACTTGGGCTAGTATTCAGTATGCCCATCGGTTCCTTTGGTTGGATCATCTCATTCTTGAGGAGAATTCCACCACTATTATTTCATGGATCAGAGAGGCTGTCAATTCCATTCCTGCACATCCCCTTTCATGATATTGCTCTTTGGTTGCGAGGTTGCTCCATTGTGATCAGGCATGTGTATCGAGAGGCTAACACGGTGGCTGACTGGGTGGCCTCCTATGTTGCCAGTCATTCAGATTATGTGCTTTGGACTCGCTCCAGCGACACTCTTACTTTTAGGGACTGTGTTTTTTCTGACTTTTTGAAATGTATTCATACCAGGACTGTTGGTTGAATGATCCGCTTTACCACAAAAAAAAAAAAAACCAAGGTTCACAAACTTCAATGCAATGGAATAAAAAATTAGAGAGGCAGTAAAAACAATGGTTTATCCGAATAGCATACAGAGAATCTTCATGCAGAGTGGGTGGGGAGGAAAACCACTTATCAACTAACCAACATAGCCAACAACATCACTATCCAAAAGGAAAATCACACACCCATGGCAAGATGTTTTGCATTGCAAGTTAAATTAATTTACTTAACAATCCTCTATGAGATTAATGTATACCTTCCTAGCTATTCAATAGTACAACCGAATTACTGATAGAAATCCTAAGCTGCCTTTATGCATTTACACTAGGCATGGGCGCAAATCCTGATTTAATTAGAATTTCTTTAATTTGCTGATTTGATTTTCCTGATTAACAGAAAAATATATTTATTTTGGATATTTCCTTATTTTGTTAAGGTATGTTGCTTAAGCCTATAAATACAGGCATGTAAGACATCTTTGGGATGTTTTTCATTGATGGAGAATTGAATTGCAGAATTTTTTGCCTATCTTCTCTGATTTCTCACCCTTAATCTCTTCTTTTACCCTTGTACTATCTTCTTCTTCTTCTTCTTCCTCTTCCTTCTGTTCTGATTCGGCATCAATTACACATTAGAAAGTGCTATCTTTAATTAACCAATGAATAATAACATCATCATGGCAAAGTTGTTTCTTCATATCGATAATTTATTAAAATCCAGAAGGTAAAACATATAAGATCAGGATGTCAAGAAAAGATGCCTGAAGCAAGTCACTTCACCTTGTCCTGTACTACTTTTAGCAAGTGTATACTCCATTCCATTAGCTGCCTTATATATATGGCCATAGTTGATTCCTCATCATTTTCAACACCTCCCTCATCAACTGCAGAATTTCCTCCCACAAAGCCAACAAAAATACACCAAGTTCCTTTCCACATACAGCTGATCCAATGCATGGATTTCACAATTTCTATTTCTTAACTTCCAGCAGCACTAATTCATCTTAGAGTTTTCAGCTCAACAGATATGGAATCACATAATGAATCACTATCAACTGTCTAACATTAAAGTCAACATCATACCTCATAAGAGAGGAAGCTAATCAAACCTAGAGATGTTCTCAGAAAGTTGTTTACTACAAGTCTTTCTCCACTTCCTATCCCACACAAGGCTACAGAACATTACTCCCTTCAATATTCTAGGTTTCAACTTTCAACAGAAAAGTATTTTGTCAAACAACAGGAACAAGATTAAATCATGTAATCATCTACCATGCACACAACAAATCCCGAAACAATGCTGTATGGATCAAACTCCACGGTTCCTTTAAACAGTTGCAATGTGATTAAATCATGTAATCTTCTGTAGTTTTCATCTAAAACCTCAAAGCACTGCCTTAAGGATCAAACTCCACAGTTCTTTTCCTACAACACTAAGTTAGCCAGGTTACGTTGTACAGGAAGGTCAAATGCATTTCTGTAGCCTCACAGAAATCCATACCTTACTCCCAATCCTGCAATAAATGAAAAGATGCTTAGCTGATGCCTCAACATTTCTATATACAGAAATATAGAATCAAAGGCCCTGTACATATTGTTTTTGATAATAATCACTAGTAAAATTCCTCTATGCTGCTGTCATCCAAGGAATATGGACACTCCATACAGAAGAAAATTTGCTTCTGAAAATGAAATCATATAGGATAGGAAAAGTGTCTGTCCTCCTCACCAAGTATATGTAGCTCTTCTCAAGAAGGAAAGCGGGGTGGGGGGTGGAATTTTATGCAATTTAGAATATTTTCCCTACATCTCCCAAACAGCCCCTTATAGAAATACTAATTCGAACAAATGCAGTCACCAAGCTTCTTGTGCAAGTCTGCCTACTGGTTTTTCATCATGTGCACCAACCACCAGAGGTGACAGAATACTCTAGGCCCAAAAGGTGCCCTCCAAGCCGCTGATCACCCAAGCTCTATATTCATTCCCTTAGTAAACTTTAAATCTCCTGCATACTCATATTTCCTCTTTCACCATTCAAAACCGCAAATTTTATTCAAGTCTCCTCTAGTACTCATATAACTCTAATAACATACTTCATTGCCCCATTTTGTTTCACGGTCATCAAAGAAGTCATTGGCTGTGATGCACCCAGCCTCCTTGATGGCAAACTAAAGTCCACAATCTCCTAAAATTTATAGATATAATATAATATTTCATAAAATCATTTGGTAGTACTTACTGAATCATTTACATTTCTATATGGTGCTTAACTATAGAATTCATATAAATTTACTGACAAAATAAGACTTAAATCACCAGTTAAATTTAACTTCTTTAAATAACACAACAGTATATAATTTAAAAGCTCAACTATATAGTGTACATACTAATGATCTTATAGAGTGTATAACTTGCACTAATTTAACTCATACACTACCTTCTATTTATTTTTTTTTTAAAAAAATAACTAACATACCCTATATTAGGCTACAGAATTGACAATAAGAGGTGCATACATGGTTACACTTCTGCCTAGACAATCAGGCAATAGCCAATCTAACAAAAATTAAAAAAGGCAAACACTTTAACAAGTTATCTTCAACAAAAACCTTCCCAAGAACATAAATTACTTGATACAACAGCATCAATCTTCAATTATCAGTCTGCAACAAATTAAGCTCCCTACATCATGAGAAGCCAAGAATCAATCCGTATCACCATTAATACATTGATCCCTATCTGATAAAGGTCACAACTTGATCAACAAATTCGCCATTTTATTTTTCTATAGTATAATATTCTTGTTCTCTCTTTTTTACATGTGCATTTTTGGGAGAAGAGATTCTAAATATATTTTTTTCTATGTTTCATCAAGTCACAAGTTAGAGATGTTGAATTTCAGAAGTTACACCACGGCCTCCCAGTGAATTCATGTTACATTGAGCATAAGAATAGATTCATTTACCCCAAAAATGCAAACATCTGGAATTGACCTCTAAGATTCTCCTATGTGAAGAACTCAGATTTTGAACTGTCCAAGCAAATCCACCACTTCCCTAACAACATTTACTCCAACAACAAAAGAAAATGTTCCACGAATAAGTATCCACACAATACACCACAAAATAATCTCAAGTATAAAGGCATAAAAGCATGCAAGGAAATGCCTTTTCCACCTTATGCATTGATTTTGGTAAGTAAATGGTGAATCCCTTCACAAACTACATCTAATTCCAAATTTAACAGCCCCCTCCTTGCATATTTGCCGCATCAACCAAAACAAATGAGGCTGCTCTAAGGTTTTAAGTCCCAGTAGGACAGGGGGCATTCCAACCATCCTGTCCCATTCCTATGGGAAAACAAGACCAAGATGGGTCAGGAATCCAAAATCCATCCATGCTAAGATAAAAGAAAGGACGTAAAGATGAAGAAAAAGGAATAAGTGAAAGGAAATAAGAAGAAGAAAAAGGAAACAAAAGAAGAGAGAAAAAAAAAGAAAGAAAGGAAAGAAGAAAGAACGGCAAGAGAAAGAAGAAGAAAAAGGAAATAAAGGGAGGGATAAGAAAAGGAAGGAACATGAAAAGGAAAGAGAGAAAGGTCGAAAAAACAAAAGAAAGGAAACAAGCAAAAAGAAAGAAAGAAATGAAAGAAGGGGAGAGAGATGTTGGATACTACCGGGATACATGACTAGGACTGCTGCCAGGACGGGGTGGGAGATGCTATTCCATGAAAAAACAGGGACACCCTTGTCCAATTGGATGTAAAACCTTGGGCTGCTCTGATATCTCACCTATTAATACAAATAGAGCAAAATAAAGGCTTTTCTAAAGAAATGCTTATCAACAATGTTCCAAAGACGGGCAAGTCCACTTAACAAGCTTTAGAAGACATTCTAAACAAGATGTGTTAAGTAGTATTTGGGATTCCTAGCATGAAGAAAATGTTTAGAATGTAGGATATAAAATTCAACGCATATTCTCAAACAGGAAGGCTGATGAAAAATTCCACTTTAATAGTTAGTTGTTTCTCCTTCAAAGTTGGCTAGATTCCAAATCCTAATATATGACTATTCCAACATATATAAAAAGATGCCTATATGATCTTGTTTGAGCTTCTACTAAAGGTGGTCCATGGAAACCTCCCAAGACAATCTATTTACTTGGCTTAAGAGACATTACAAGGCTCGATCCTTGCTAATTAGAATAAGGACATTAATCCAAGAAGTTCAATAGTTCAAAAGCCAAGTGCAAGCTCTAACAAAAAGTAGATCTCTTTCACACTTAGAATGCTTGAAATTATTTATCCTGAATTTAGTTGCTAGGTTCTTGGAAATATTCATCAAAGAATTATGATAAACATTCCAGCCTCACATCAAGAGGATGAAGGTCTCCATGCTTGCTTATACGTGATGAAACCAAAACAAATTTGCATAGGTCCAAAAGATGACACCCATTTGAAAGATAGGACTGACCACACTGTATAAGTGCTCAAGAGAGCAATCAAAAGAAAATGATGAGTTTATCTAAACTAAAAGTACCTCTTTGTGTGGATAAAGAACAAACAAGAGCATGGTTCCCACTCAAATAGAAAGAAAAGAGGGGGGGCGTTGATATGTATAACCTTTTTTTTTTTGGATAAAAATTTAAATTTTAGCTTTCACTTGATATTACATGTTTCCAAACATAGATGTAAAAATCATCATCGATTTCTAAAACCCAGTTACCTAGTCAGAGATGATGAAGGGCATTAATTTGCACAAAGCTCTATGCATGAATTCAAGATCATCAATTACTTAGGCATCCTACCAGACTCAATCTTTAAAAGAAGTGGCATTAAATTCAGCGATTGGATTCTTACTTGGAAAGCCCATCTTTGATTACTTATTACAATCTCTGCATTTTTTTTTCTAAATTTGGTCCATTGGTACACTAAATTGATGGAGAACAACAGGCATTTGGAATTTAATTGGATGGATGGTCGCTACCAAGGTTTGTCATGCCAATCCATACCACCTCATACCGACTATATTGTACCAATAAGGTATGAACAGTCCAGTTCGGTATAAGAGCCAAATTGGTCTATATTGGTCCAAACCAAGCAAAATTGCCTATCAAGGTTTGCAAAACCATAACCAAAACCTGTGCCTGCCGGCCGGAGGTAGAGATGGCAACGGGTTGGGTTTGGGTCGGGTCATCCAAAACCCATACCCGCCCCGCTAAAAAATTATCCGTCCCATACCCGCCCCATACCCGTCTCGGGTCAGGTATAAAAAATCACATATGAATCAGGTCGGATCAGGTATACCCGGTCTCATAAAACTTAGTTTATTTAAAAGCTAAACGAGTCGGGTCGGGTCGGGTATATCCATCCCATATCCAATTTACTTAAATATTTTATAAACATAATTTTTTATATATATAAACGGGTTGGGTTCCGGTTGGGACGTACTACTACCCGTACCCGACCCGAACCCGAGTCGAGTTTTTTTATATAATCCATATCCGTTTATAAATTAGGCGGATCAGGTTTTACCCGCCCCATTAAGGTCGGGTCAGATTCCCGTCGGATCGGTAAAATTGACATTCCTAGCCGGAGGTAGGTTCGATATGCCCTATACTAAGCCCGAACCAATGCGGCAAGGAAAGTGGAGAAGAGGGAGAACCGGAGAGGAAGAGAGAGAGAGGAGTGGAGGAGGAAGAGGGAGGAAAAGAAAGAGAGGCCAACAGAGACACTAACAGTGGCCACAGAGGCCCTTGGGGAGCCACCAAGGCCTATGAAGCTCCACCCTCCTTTGAAGGGGCAAGAATAGAGAGAGGGAGGGAGGGAAAGAAATGAAAGGAGAGGGAGGCAACAAGGAGGCCGACTATGGCTACCAAAGGGCAGCCAAGGCCTTTGGATGGCCGAATTCCAAACACCCCCCTCATAGTGTTCGTTGGGTCAAAGCAAGGGTGGCCTACCCTTGTTTTATTGCATTCAATTTTTTTCATAATACAGTGAAATCGGCATCCTTGATTAGACCTAGTAGAGACTGTCAAGGGAATCTGGCCATCCAAAGGCCTCGATGGCCCTCCCCACCGCCTCCCCATCCTTCCGTTTCTCTCCCCTTCTATTCACATCTCTTTGAAGGAGAGCGGAGCTCTGGAGGCCTTGGCATCCTTAGTGGACCACCGCTGACCCTTCTCTCCCCTACCCTCCTCTCCTTTCTCTCTTCCTCTCTTTCCTTCTCCCTCCATTTTCACTGTTGTTCTAAATTGAACACCCGAATCGCATCGGTAGACCACTGATACGATTCGGCATCCCCTAAACCATCTGATTCGAAACGGTTCAGCGAACCATGTTGCCTAATATTGCCCAATACCAACCTGTATTGATTTAGTTCCAACAACACCATGGCTAAAAGTGAGAAAACTATTGGAAACCTATCCTAATACACGGTGCATGTCATATCGCGCCAACTATACTAAACCAGTAATGTTACTACACATTTCTCAATACCTACTTTGCAAACCTTATTATCTAACAAAACATCAAAGAAGTCCTACTTTTGCATTGGACAAATTTAAAGATGGTAAAATTTTCATAGATTGTTTGACATGAGGATCATTCTCTGTCTATTCCAAATAGAATTCATAAAGCTTGCATGGAAGTTGAAATTAGAGAGTCTATTAAATTATTGAGAAACTCTTTGTGAAACTGTGAGAAATATTTACTATCATTAGAAATGTCCACATTATAACATGTCCAGTAACAGGTTACCATCAAACCAGGTTCCTACATTTAAAAAAGGATCAATTCAAATTCTTCTACAATCTACAATTTCTTATTAGTGAGTTGAACTAGTGCCCCATACTTAGGTTTAATGAGGCATGCACAGCATGTCATGCCAAGGCATATCGATGAACCATGAACTTACAGAGAAGTCCAGGATATACCATGCCTGTATGTGATATGTACAGCCCTGTACCATGGCATTTCAAACCTTGATGCCTACTAAATGATGGACTAAATCGCCATCCTATGACAACATGGAAGTTAAAACATGTGGCCTCTCACACAAACTCACTCTTTGCCACTTCAGTGGAAAATTTTAACCATGCTAGTCAATGCATTTTTTGTGTTATGAATGAACTGACAGAAAGCCAGTTCTTTCTTCGATTTAGAGAAATCAAGCAATCTGACAGCCTTGTGCTAATTGTTTGACAACATCTACCTATTTCTTGTCGGGTTTCCTCTTATACACTATCCCAAATGTCTGGTGGCATGAGACAGAAAAGAAAAAAAATATATAAAATGTTTAAAGATCATCTGGTCTCCATTTTCTACTGCTCGAGGGCCAGAGACCTTTTCCCTTCCTGATCCATGATAATAACAAAATGAATTTCGATTAATCATCCCCTTTTCTTTTGCCCATTGCGCTGACAAAAAATTCAAAACTCTTCCCCCCTCTCAGAAGTTTCCCATACAGCATAAAGCATTAATTGCAACTGCAACCTTTATATGAATTATTACAAGGTGAATACATCAAATCCGCATATCTGATCAACAAATACACAATACACGGAATTTCCCACGTCTTTTAGCCAAGCTAAAAATTTTAAAGTTTAAACACTACTTATTATCAGATTAGCTGACGACGCATAAACTAATTCTCATCTACAGCACGAAACACACCCACGTAATTGAGATATAAACTGGCCAAGCCAGCAAATCAAAAAAAATAAAAGATCAACCTTTTTCCACTTATATCAGATAACCTAAACAACATACATCAACTACTCTATTCTACAGTATTAGATGGTGTCTCACCAAATCGGCGCCAGGATCGGGACACAGCACTGGCTCGCACGATATCAGACGGATCGTTCAGGCACATGAACACCATTGTGGAGACGTCCGGCCCCAGCCATTCCAGGAAATCAAAGCAAGTCTCCATCACCAGCAACCTGAACGACACAAAAGCCAACAAGAAACCCATCACACCCCCTCCACCGGAGAAAGCCGATCGATCAGGCATCCCCCGCGAAACCGAAAGAAAGGCGAAGAAAGGACACGAACTTTACCTCGAGACGGCCATCGATGAGTCCGAAGAAGAGAAAAGAAGCAGAAGCCCCCTTAAAACGAGAAGCAACCCTACAAACTAGAAAGGGATGGGAACCACCGACACCGCCTTTACGAGAGAGAGAGAAGGGGGATGGGGGGGCGGGGAATCCGAATTCATGAATATTCGATTGGATCTAATTAAATCGACTAACCAATATTTTGATTAGAATTAGATTAAATTTAAATAAAATTTAAATACTTAATTTTGAATTTGGATCAGAATCGGATAAATATATATCCGATATCAACCGATCAAAATTATTTTAATATTTAAACATATATATAATTAATATATATTTTATTAATTATAATTATTAATTATTAAATTTTAAAATTATTGAACCTGTATCCTAATCATTATATATATATATATATTGAAAAAAAAAAATTTATACTATTCTATTCAGGATGAATTCAAAATAAGATCATAATTAACAGTTTATCAACTTCATAATATAAATTTTGATGGAATATAGAATTAAATGATGTTGAACTAAACATATAATTAAATTTTATTTATTTAATATACGTATAATTTATAAGATTGTAGATGATTTTAAAGTTGATAAAAATGAAAAAATATTTAATATGATTTAGTTGGATTCGGGTCGGTAAACCCGATTATCCGATACTCAATTGAAATGAATTTGGATAAAAAAAATCCATTCTCCATTATGTTTCGACCGGATTTAAATAATATATTAAATATTTGAATTTAGATTTGAATAGTTATGCATCCAGTCCGAACCCGACTTATTATCATCATGCTCAACCCCCCTCTCTTTATCCATTTTCCTGACTCCCCCAACCATTTGATATATTTATCTCGTTATTTAGCCAAATGCTCTGCCCTTGTTTCTTTCTGTTTCGCACCTATTACAAGGTGGTGCGGGTGCCGTTGCGGGAGAGTAATGATAGGGTATATCAGAACTCAGAAGTTTCTTTATACGATTACGATTGTTTGTCCACTAATCCACGGCTTTGTACAGGCTTGCGGCTGCTGACACGGCGCGTAGTGATAAAATAAATGGACTCAAAATACTTCTGTTCCTTGCCCAGTGGTAAACGAAATCTGAGGGCGATTTGTGCTGGTGGCCTGGGAGCGTGAGACATTCGATTTAGCGGTGGAATAGAAAATGATAGGATTCGGCGATTCGCATTAAATCAGGGGACGGTCATATTTCATGAGTATGTTAGTCAAAATGAAAATAAAAGTTAGTCTTCTCTTGAAATCTAATGGAAAATTCATAAGGGCTCCAATTATATCCATAAAAGGATTCTCAAGCTAGACGAAAGTTCGGGAAAGGTGGTTGGCGTTATGGGGAATTATATCCATAAAAGGATTCTCAAGCTAGATGATGGTTCAGGGAAGGTGGTTGGTGCCATGGGGACTGTTGTTGGGAGGTTTGGATAAGGATGATGATAATGGCTTTTTTGAGTGGCTGGAGATTGGATCAAGATTGATGTAGCCTTAAAGCTGCAAAAAGATTTATAAGAGAATCCTATGCGCATCAAAGGATTCTCGGGTGGGGGATCTTTGGATTATTAAGTTAGTTAAAGGCTCGAGAACAGTAGGAAGGAAAAAGTATATGTAAGAATTTGGAATATAGAACCTGAGTCTTTCCAAAAGCTCCTTTTCCCCTCTCTTTTATGATGGATTGTTTGTTAGGTAGTTTCATAACTATTTTATTTGGAGAATTAGGTTGTTGTAAATTAGTTGTAGGGGATCCTAGTTGTTAGAGCAGAGAATCATCTTTTGTTAGAACAAACTTGCCACCCATAAAAGGTAATGGAGAATCACGTTCTGTTATAATAAAATTGACCAATCATGGAAGCCGTTGTGACAACGGATGTCACAAGCCAACCATGGAAGTTGTCTCATGTAGGTTTCGGTATTTTGCCTGAGGTCGACTCAAGTTCGAGATGGATAATTGATATAAGTGGCCGGCCGAATAATGATCTTTTACTCGGATATGGACTAATCTTCAAGTTGGCTCGAAGGTTGAGAGAGTGGTTGGTCTATGCAAAATCTGTATCGAATATAATTTGATGTACTCCTGTCACATCATTCAAGGAAGGTTAGATCATATTTGTTTATAATAGGGACAACTAGCTCGGCAGAACAATGTTAAAAAATTATGGATGTGACTTAAAAACTAAATATATTTTTAGTATAAAAAAATTATAACAAACTTGTAATAAAATGTAAAATTAAAAAATAAACATGAAAGCATGCATGATATATTACTATCACTCGTGCAAAAACATTCAGAAACAGAAACTTTTGTAATTGATAAAACCAAAAGAATTTTAGAGGAAAGGAAAAAGTTAAAAAAAAAAGCTAAGAAAGGCTTTGCATGGCTTACAATATAATGACTTACGGAGATCCTTTTATGGTAATCAAATCTGACTGTTTGAATTTTTATTGACTCATTAAAGTATTAAACTTGTGATAAAAACCTAATGGTTAGAAATTAGAAATCCAATGGTTAAGTAATTACAAGCCCAATAGTTAAATAATTAAAAGTCCGGCAATCAAATAATTAAATTAGGAATTGATTATTGAAAAAATAAATAATTTTTTTCAACAATCTTTCTCAAAACTCAAAAATTCTCAAAAAATTATAAAATAAAAAATATAAATTTACTTCCTGAATACTTATATTATGCAATGAATAAGATATCTTTATAAGATTTAACTTTACTTAGTATGAATAGTCTTCACCTAAAGAAATCAACGTGAACCAAATCTTGAACTACATTTCTTTAATCCAGACTTTAACTATCATGCATACACATAGTATAGAATTTTTTATTACGAGTCAATATATTAGTTACTCGATATAAATATTTTGACTTTTTGTGAGAGTTTCTAGAGATTATATATGTCTTTAGCTCTGGTTATATACTGATATTCTCGTATAGATTAGCCCCTTTATGAATGTGTATAGTATCATATTTCGAGAAATATTTTTTCGATCTCATTCAAAGATAAACTCTTTCAGGCCATTATATAGGAGCACCAATTATTATAGAAATTGAAAAAATCTATGGCTCCTATATCAAATAAACTATATATGATTCGTGACCAACCAATCAGCTTGTTATTATCATAATAAATCTTTTTCAAGAAATATCTTGTTACAGAGATTGGGATTTTCACTAATAAAAGGTCCTTTATAGACCGAGCCTCATCCTTTTCAATAACTCCAAGATCTTAATCATATTTAGTCTTTAGTAATGCAAATTGATATATAAAAATCTTCCCTCCACAACTTGTGAGGTATATTAAAACTTATGATATTGACTATGTCCTGTAGCAATTCAATTATATCATTAGAAATTACTAAGAAGCATCACTTGAAAAGATTAAGCACAGGTTTCAAAACATAAACTATAAAATTACTTAGGATAGTAATTCATTAAACAGAGCATGAAACAATAACATCATACATATTGTATTTTTCCTTTTGATGCAAATAATATATATTGTATAAACACAAATATATAATATCGATTCTATAGTACTTTTATTTGCCTTCTAATTAACTATTTTTATTGGAATAAATACTTAATTGTGAAAGTTCATTTAATTAATCAGTGGAAATAATCTAATATCAAACGAACCTATAAATAAAGTTCTAATGAATTTGTGTCAACATGACAAGATGTAGCCAATCATATCAATATAATCTAGTTATTTTTTCCATTCTCAAAGATAGAGAAGCACAACTTCTACTGAAGAACCATTTGATGCATTCATAAAAGCATATAAACAAGGGAAAGTTTCAGTTTTTTAATTTCAGTATAATATGCTCCACACATAAGTGAGCTTTATATATTAACCATTTCAATATTGAATACTTGCTACATCTAAGAATATGACAAACATTGTTATATGCACATTGATGATAAAGAAGCAGCACACATGTTCATGACAGGGTTTATCATTCATATATGCTATAAAGGAAAATTTTAGATTAAGACTTTTAGAAATTAGAAAGTAAAAAAATCTAAAATCAAATATGCATGTAATTTCCCTGATGCTAAAGAGAATATGATGTCCAATTTTAAGAAGATGGGAGTATAAAGACCATTGAGACGTTCATGTTCTCTAACATAATCATCCTTGATCAAATCTCAAGATCAACTCTCAAAAAACTTTGCAGTTCCTTGCACAAAGAAGTAACTATTTCCAAACACTGAATTATAACCCAAAGGAGCTATCATTGGTTTCAATATGAAATATGTCACCTTTAATCTACATCTAAAATTACATTAATACACTTTCTTTATTTCTCATAATAATATAAAAATATAGTTTGTGCTTCTCCAGTACTCTATAGTTTCAAAACTGAGGTACCTCACTGACATCTTTTTCATTTTTATAACTCAAATTACCATAGCTACAAGTGAAATGATTTTTCTTGAGAAAAATATTTCTATATCAAATTAAATAGCAAAATATTTTAGAATGCCTATGCAAAATCATAATTGCCACCACAAATCAAAACTAAGAAATTCACTGTAACAATGTTCCCTATAATTGCTCTTTGTAACAAATACATTGATGTTAGCAATCATCAATATTTTCTCTATGTAAAATAGACAAAACAATTTGATTCAACAAGTAAAATTATTACACTTTAACACAAATTTCCATGATGATGATATAACAATCTAAAAACACCTATGAACATTCTCTTATTCTAATAATAATAATAATAATAATAACAGAAGAAAATATTAGAATTTCTCAAAGAAACTTAGTTCTCTGTTTGGATAAAAAAAGTATAAGAAATCCAGTCTTTTCCTGCAGTGAAGCTAGGATCATTGGTGAATCTTGCATATAGAAAAGAAAAGAAGTGAATCTAGTGAAGTTTAGAAGATGTTAGAACACTAGACTAGTAAAAATGATTTTATGAAACTAAATAAAATCAATCAATGGAAATTGCATGCTTTTGATATAGTGTAAGAGGAAGGCATGTAAGCAAAAAAGAAGAAATTCTACTTACAGAGTATGTTCAACTTGTTCTATTAAGTCAAATCTTAATCTGTTACTTCAGACACTCAAAAAATATTGTAAAAGTATAATGAGAAAAGCACTCATCATTTCAAATGTATGAAGATATAAAGTGTAGTCAGAAGGAAACATTGCACTAAATTCTCATTGGAAAAAGAGACAGTAATGTATATGTAACTACTGAACAATGGGAAACTGAAAGAATGGTAATGAATTCCTGGCTCGTTCAACCATTTATGATTTGTAAAAATCTACATCATTTTCCATTTCATATAGGTTTCACAAAATTCTTTGATCTACGGAGAAATAGTTTATAGCTTGATTTCATTCTAGCACTGTCAACATTGAGTTTTGCTTTAATAAAAATTGGATGCAGAGATGATATTTGAATATTGACAAGTGCAAGTTCGTAGGTCACAGCATTGTGCTTGCATTTTCATGAAGAATGACTATAAACATGTAGAGTCATACTTAACTATATTTCTAGATGATCATAATACGGGGCTATAGAATCTAATTAACCATTTCAACTGTGCAACTTATGCAACAAAAACTGAACAAATATTAGCAAGAAACTTCATCAAGAAATAGCTTATAGAAAATATTATATAAATATGGTTCAAACTTAGCATATACTTGTGGAATAAAGATACCAGCAATCATCATTCCAACCAGGGTTCTTGGATTAACACCATGAAACATAAAGGTAGCAAGATCTATGTGACTTATAATTCAAAGTGGCACGATAAAGAAGAATAGAGAGAGAATTTGGTCTAATAATAAGCTCAGTATCATAAACTAGAAATCCCTTCTTAATATAGAATAATCGTATAAATTCTAGAACAAATTTATAGCATCAATCTAGGTTGTCATATACCATAAACATGTTAAATTAAGCCACAAAAAATTGAGGAATAGATAAAGTAAAGGAAAAAAGAATCCTGGCCATGTACTTGGACGGCTGTTCTTGAACAAACCAATAAATATGTTGAGCTCTACATTCATCCGGTTGAATTCTAAATCTGAAAATATGTCTTAGATTGCTAGAATAATGCTTAAAAATTACAAATATAATTTAAGAAACTAAATATATTTTTAGTATAGAAAAATTGTAAAAGACTTATAAAAAATCATAAAATCAAAAAAACAAACTCGAAAGCATGCGAGGTACGTACTGTCCTACGACATATTTCTATTTTTTTATACAGGAGAATCCAAAAACACTATCCTAAGATGCAACTGGGATCCTTCCCCTATGAGTACGATCATAGAGAAGGTTGATGAAGACTTTTGCAATATCTAAGAAGAATAAAATTGTATAATTGAAAAAATTAGAAAAAAATTGGAGATGAGAAAAAGCTAGAAGAAGTTAGGAAAGGCGTTAAGTGGGTTACTAAACAAAAACCTAAGAGAGCTTTTCTATAGTCATCAAATTTAATTATTTAGATCTTTATTGGCTCATTAAAGTATTAAAGCCTGTAATAAGAAGTCCAATGGTTAGAAATTAAAAGCTCAACAATCAAATAATTAAAAATCTAATGACAAAATAATTAAAAGCCCAATGGTCAAATAATTAAAAATAAGGAATTGATTGTTGGAGAGAATTTTGAATTTTTTCAACATGGCTAGTGTCCATCGAAGTAGAGGAAAACTCTCTTTAGATATGGTTGACCTATTTGTCTTAATCCTAACTAAGGTGAAATTGAAATCTTATCCATTCATGATTTTCGACAATAGTTGCACATAAGACCAGTACCAGATTGTGACAGCACTAATACGATACCTAAAATCATTGGGAGATGACTCACCACAATTGTGTTTGGCATGCAAAGTGAGATTTTCATGGATATGACCACTACACATCACAGAAACAGCCTCCAGCCCTCCTTATAAATAAAAGGGAAGCATGGGATCCAGGATAAGATAGAAAACTCTCTTGCACTCTCTTCCATTGTTTTTCAATCCTTATCTAATTTGAATGTCAGAGGGTCTTTGCCAAACATAACACCAATAAGGGACTTCTTTTTTATAGGTTTAATTTTTCTTTGGAGAGCCACCTCGGCATAACTGATCTTGATCTTCTTTGGCAGATCCAGCCTCAACTTCGGCTCATGAATGAGCAACAATGGTTGGCATTGATCGGAAAAATGGGTTGTGATATGATATAAAATCAACTTTCCTATCATTGATGTATACGTAGCAAGCAATTTTGAAAAGGTTTGAATTTTGGATGGTTACAACTCTGCAATTAAGATGTGCGAGAAGTAAAAGGATGGCTATAACTCATAAGGAAGAAGGTTATGGCTCTTAAGGAAGGAGTAGTATGACTTATCCCTTACTTCCTGTCTCCAATTGTAATAGATCCTTTCTCTAAGTCTATATAAATAGTGCCAAAGGATTCCAAAAGAAGAAACTTTTATAGTTCAAAACTCTCATGGTGAGGCGCTCTTGACCCTCATCCATCATTCTACTTCTTTCTTACAAGTCAGTAGGTCTATAAGCTCACGAGATTGAGGTGAAGATCAAGGCCAAAATGAAAACCAAGACCAAGGTAAAAGCTAAGGACAAGGTAAAGGCCAAAATCGATATGAAAATCGAGGCCAAAGTGAAAGCCATGATCGAGGTGAAAGCCAAGGTCGAGATGATAACTGAAATTGCAGTGAAAACCAAAGCCAAAGTGCAAGTCAAGGCCAAAATGATTATTGAGGCTAAAGTAAAAGCCGAGACCAAGGTAAAGGTCGAGATTGAAGTGGAAGCGAAAGCTAACATGATGATTGAGGTTAAAGCAAATACTAAGATAAAAAAGCCAAGAGGAAGATCAAGGCCGAGATGTGAAGTCTGAGATCGAGCTGCCAACCATAAACCAAGGTGAAATCCAAGATCAAGCTTCCAAAGGCTGAACTTCCAAATGCTGAGCTCTTAAAGCTAACCTTAAAAGGCCAAGCTGAAAAGTCCATCCTAAAAAGACTGAGATGAAAATGACTGACTTGACAAGGCCAACATGAAAAGGTGGAGGTGAGAAGGCTAAGGTAAAAAGGCTCATATGAAAAAGCCAAGATTAAAAAAAAAATTGACTTGAGAAGGCCTTGATGAAGGCCAATTAGAGTAAAGAGATATTCTACACTACTCTAATCATCTCTTATATTTTCTCTTTACCACCGTTGTACTAAAGCCTTTCCCGACTTAGATAATGGAGGGCTTAGCCAAATCCAATTTGATAAGCTTTTTCTCTTTTTTTTATATGCAGATTAACCAGTGCCTTCCAAGCCACCATAATTAGACAAGATATCAATGGGCTACATGTTCACAACTATTGGTTTTATTTTCTCTTATCATTTTTACAACTCAAGTTACTGTTGCATTTTCCAAGTTAGATTATCTTTTTCTATCTTCTGTATTGCTGTGCTTCCTCTAGTATTGGGGTCTATATTTTTAGTTTTCTGCATTTCAAGTTATGGTTTAATGTTCTAACTAATAGCCACATCATGGTCTACTTTGCTTATGGCAATATCAACATATCATTTCACCAAGACATTCAGTAGGCTTGGCTTCAATCCTTTTCATTAATGGCAATCTAGCTTGTTGTATTTGATACCATTCCTTGTTGAAGTATCTCAACATTATGTTCTCATTTTTATCTATATGAGTGGTAGAACGCTGAAGTATAATCCCTGTCAGATGACACGTCAGAGAAAGCTTCCACGATGGACACTCCTCCTCAGACTCCTTTGCCAGACCGAGCTCTTTCAGAATGTCGGGGTGGCCTGTCAAAGTCGAGTTTCGTCCTCTGCCAGGTCGGCTCCTGCAAGGTCAGGACGTTTAGACTGGAGCCGAGCGATCTCTCCCGCCAGATTGAGCCCCTCCGAGGTTGAGCCCCTTGGTCCGGAGTCGAGCCCTGCCCTCCTCCGCCAGGTCGAGCCCTCTAGGCTAGAGCTGCGCCCTGCCCTCCTCCGCCAAGTCGAGCCCCCTCGAAGTCGAGCCCCTTAGTTCGGAGTTAAGCCCAGCCCTCCTCCGCCAGGTGGAGCCCCTTCGAGGTCGAGCCCCTCGAAGTCGAGCCCTGCCCTCCTCTGCCAGGTTGAGCCCCCTCGAAGTCGAGCCCCTTGGTCCGGAGTCGAGCCCAGCCCTCCTTCGTCAGGTGGAGCCCTTTCAAGGTCGAGCCCTGCCCTCCTCCGCCAGGTCGAGCCCTGCCCTCCTCCGCTAGGTCGAGCCCCTTCGAAGTCGAGTCCTTTGGTCCGGAGTCGAGCCTAGCCTCTCTAGTTCGGCCTCCACCTCGGGCGAAGGCGCCAGCAACAAAAGGGACGACGCCGTCCTCCTTGGATGTCGACGAGCCGCTCGAGGACTGTAAGGAAGCACCCACTAGGCCGTGATGATCACCCCCAACTACCACTTACACCAGAAAAGGAGAAAGCTCCTTGATCGAGGCACCGCGCTCTCCACCAACTGTCTGTACCACCCGAAAGAGGAAGTCAACCAGGAGATTCGAATCTCAGGGGTGGCTGCCCCCCGATCGAGGCCCTACCAAGTTTCCCGGAATGGAGTGACTGGAAAGAATGTTAGGGCACATGGTAGGTTCCCTTATCACAAACCAGGAAAGACATCCCGTCCACAGCACGGAACACCGCCGCATGCACCTGTTGGCATGGGGGAGATCCCGAGATAGGCGTTCAGCAACCACCTAGACTTAAAAGAGCCATCGACAGCCCCAACGGGGAGGTAAGCAAGAAAGCTCCCAAGCAAGTAAGAGAGAAGGGGCCATACAGGAGAACCACCAAGGAGACTGATAATTCAAGGCTACTAGAGATCCACAGGAAGGGTCGCCCGGACATAGCCATCCAGCTCTAGTTCACCTCGGCCACTACTTTTCCCGACTCACTTGCACCATTCTCATAAATTATTCACTTCTCCTAGCATGGAGTCCATCTAAGAGACTCGACCAGGAGGATTTGTTCCCTGGATCATCACTGACTTGACCGTCAGAGTGCCCCCACCAGAATTCCCAGCCCGGGTCTCTAACTCTATTTTGCAGGTCTCGAAGAGCAGGCCGGTCCCGAGGACACGAGAGGCGATCCGATGCTGACAGCAGCTACGGGCCACGGCGATCTTGGCGGCAACAATATCTATGCAGGATAGGGCCACAATTTAACCATGTTTTGTTAGTGTTTGTTGTTCAGTTGCTCTATTATTTTTCTTTTCATACATGTTACTTTCTGTATAGACTTTATCTCCTTTATTTACCCTGCCCCCCTCCCCCGCAAAAAAAAAAGCTATGACAAAACTTTGAAGGAAAAAATATATGTTACATTAAAAAATTTTAAAATAAGTATATTAAATATTATAAAATTGGTTTCAAATAATGATTCTCAATTGATACCTTAATTGGTCAGACGATGTTTTATAATAAACCATACTTGAATCAAAAGGATGATCTCTGATTTCAAAACTCTCATATTCAATGATAGTATAAATTAATATGGGTTTCATAATTTAATATATAATTATCTCTATTGATTTTCTAGCATAACATGATTGAAGAATTTTTATAACCACAAAACTAAGACTCCCTGGCATTATCCAAGTCTAATAGTAGAGGTAAAAGAGACATAGAACACAACTCTTATCAAAAGTAATCATGATGTCTGGATATGAAAAGTTCATTAGATTCATAATCATTGATTTGGCAACTCCACAACCAACCATTTCTATATTTAGCAACAATTCCTATAAGTTATATCAATATTCTCTTGTTATATGGCAAGAGGATAATGTGCACATAAATGGAGCTCTCCACAAAATGGGATGTGACTTTGCATCACATGCCAATTTAGTGAGAAGAATTTAATATATTTAGTTTTTTTATTTAATAGTAATATGAAAATGACTTGTATTAGTGTTTGGGTAGTGATGTGAGGGGAACCCTTGTACCTAGGATTTCGAAGGTTTTAAGATCGTTGATGATCCGATCGGACCAAATTCATGGCAGAGAAAAGATACATCCAGCTATTTTGAATCTCGGTATCCGGGATTTTGATGTTTCAAGCATACAGAAAGCAAATAGAACACCCGGATAAATCGGATCTATCCAACCGAGACAGTTTCAGAAGGGCAAATCCTATGCTAAAAATACTTTGCTAGACGATCGGTTCTATCCCTAAAAAGAGAGTACCAGGAGAGATATTTCGGCTCCTAGTCTTATCGATGGTAACTTTGATGTACGGCAAAACCCGATCTTCGACCTTTTGATTTATTTCCGAACCAAAGATCTTTATAATTTTACTTCAACACCTATCTCTGGCCCTCCTAGCCCTTTACAGGCTTAGGCTGAACTATGCTAATGAACATTCAGCCAACTGGGTTGTTGTCCAATAGATCTCCTAGTCGAGACACATGCACCTATTTACCTTCGATGTGCTGAGGATCTAGCTTTCCCAAACCTAGAGTTCCACAGAACCTTAGTTATAAAAGGTCCTCAAACCTACCTAACTCTGATACAAGGCTCCAATCCGGTCAGCCACTCCTATGAGAGCATCTATCAAAGGGTCGAAGCAGGAATCTACTGATATCCATCCTAAAATATCCTCCATAATAGATAAACTGCCAAGTCCATTATCTAGAACAAATCCTAGTCATTAAAAAAGCATGGCCTTTCTTTAAGTTATAGTTCCAAAGCCATGAAAGCAAACATCTAGAAGACACATAAGACAAAACTCCTTATCAATGGAAGGAGAAAATTCCAAGTAGAAAAGGATAAATCTCACCCAGAAATCTAGATGTCAGTTCCAAAATCCCATCATTCCCTATCTATTGGCTGCCACACTAAGTTATCTCTAAACTATTCTTGGGGCTCGACTATGAAAGGGGTTCTTGCGAATCCCCAGAGGTATGTGCATTCCCTTACCTGCTCCTCATATATTCTCATGCACTTATACTTATTTTTCCTGGATGGACTTATTTTGACCATCGGAGGGCCTTCACCGGAATCTCCTTTGGATGGGACTTCTTTTATAGGTACAACCATTCTCGCCTTCTCCCCAGCTCACTCTAGCATCTGAGCGAATTTCAGCACCATCAAGTAGCATGAACCATTGACTTTAATCTTAAAATGAAAATGATAGCATGTGTATTTATTTTGAGAATGATAACATTTATTAAGGTCATTAATTAGTCAAATAAAATCAAACTCAATCTTGATAGAGCATCTCATGAGCTCTTTTTAAGAGACCACGACAGATGTTTATCAATTGCAAAGAAAACTATATGCTAGTAATTGCACACATTAAAGATTCTTCCATCATCTCTATGGTAAAATTGATAAAACTCTACCATTAGTCTCGTAAGAAGATTTCCTGTAGATTAACAAAGATACCATAATTTTTTAACCCCCTTCTACTTGTTTTGTCATGGTCTTCTATCTACCAAAATCAAACATTTTGTTATGATTAGTGTAATGGCCCAAATTATTGGACTGGCCCATCACAAAGCAAGCCCCAAACCCCACCCCCCCTCACCAGAAAAAATAGCGTTGGAAGAGGAATCTTCTTCTCTGATGGGTTAGGAAAGGAGACATACTCCTAGGACTAGCAAAACTATGAGAAGTCCTCCATAAATTAGATCTCTTCCCCTCCATAACCCTTTGTCGATGAAGAAGCCCTTCCTTCCTCTCCCTTTCTCTTTATTATCGCCAACTTTCCATCACTGCGCCCACCAAAAATCGGAGATAAAGGCACCACCAGAGTCTATCCAAGATAAGTCTCGGCCTCCTTCCTCTCTCTATTCCCCTTCTTTCCATGTCTTAAGCCCCATTGCCGACCATCGAATTCATCAAAAATCAACTAAGAAAGATCTCCACCCACTTTTCCTTTTTTTTGCTTTCCCTTTTCCGACCATTAGCACCATCGTTCCTTGGCACCATAACCCTGGGCATGATGCCTAACTTCCCTACCACCCTTTCACGGTAAGATTATGGCTATTGGTGAGTGACCAATAATCTAAAAATGAGAAAAGGATTAGGTTCCATGTTTTTGTAAGCTCTTTTTTCATATTTTCTCACTGGTCAATCACTATCACCGATAGTCTACCACTACCCACCACCAGCTGCCACGATGGGTCGCCATTCTTTGATCACAAGCACAGCTTCATCACCCTCCCTTCTTTCCCCAGTTTTGCTGAGAAAGAAAGAAAGAAGAAGAGGAAAAAGAAAAAAGAAAAGAAAAGAAAAGAAGACATAGAATACTATCTCTCTTTCTCTCTCTTATGTCTCTCTCATTCTCTCTAAAATTTTATCTATCTACCTTATCTCTCTTTATCTGAACCATGGATACTAATACTTGTATTTTTCTATGAATCTAAGAATTTTTTTAAAAAATATTCATAATTGCTTTGATATCCATGTAGTATATCGAATCCACTATTTCAAAGTTTTTTCAATATTTTCATTGGCCAGTCATTAGTGCCGGCTATCTATGGTCACTGAACCCTGAATGGGACCTCAGTATGATTCCTGTTAAACCCGATATGGGTTTCTTCCTCTTCTTCTTTGTCTTATTTTCTCTCTATTCATTCATTTACTCTCTAAGAAGATCTGTGAATTCTAGTATTGAGTCGTACCTTTCTTTCTCATGAACCCATGTTGACCCTCAGCTATGAGGCCTTAAACTATCCTAATACTCAGACAACCATTGGGCTAATCATTCTGATCTTAATTTAAAATTTATTACTGATAAATCTTATTGATTGACTTGGCCATGATCCAATTCATGTTTCATAATTTCTTGATTAAGCCACTTAGGTCTAGTCATTCGATCTATTGAGCTGAAAACCTGGTCAACGTTCTCCTCTTCATATTATTTAATTTTATTTAATTCATCAAATAAGAAATTAATTATATTTTTAATATGTTTAATAGGATTAGCATATTTGCTTAGCAAAGTTTGAACTTGGATGAACGAAGTAAGTAAATTTTATACTTTTTATTTATTAAAATTATCATATTTTAATGTAGAATATCTATTATTGATGAAATCATGTTTTTCTTAGAAACCAGGATCATCATATGTGTTATAAAGATCATGCTTTATTATAAAAAATAATATCATAAATTTTTTTAATGAAGATGGCATATTTATGAATTATGAATTTGATCATGTCTTTTAATTATTTTTTATTTGTTTATATGTATATTTTAAAAAAAGTATAAGAGTTTTAAAGATTCTCAGGTAGGCATGAACGAATCCCTATAATTGAAAAGTTCGACACCCAAAGCTAACATCCATAACAAATAAGAAATATGGCCTTGTCAACGGATATAAAGAAGGCACATAAAAGGAAAACTCTATCGATACAAAATGACCATATCATACATGATTATCTTTATGACTAGTTTTTATTATACTATGCTATAAAATGCTTTATTTTGTAATATTAGTTAACTTTATAATGATGCATGTTGCCGCCAGGACCGTCATGGCCCGTAGCTGCCGTGCCAGAGTGCGCTCCTCTCGCTACCTGCTGGTCCTCTGCTCCTGGACCTGCGAAATAGGGATTAGTGACCCGGGTCGAGATTTCCGGCAGGGGCACTCCGACGGTCAAGTCAGTGACGATCCAAGGGAACAGATCCTCCTGGTCAGGCCCCTCTTGATGGACTCCGCACTAGGAGGAGTGAACTGATTTGTCGGTGAAGGAGAAAAGCAGCAGGGGGAGAGTGACAGCGGGGATAGAGGGGTTCCCTGTTCCTCCGCTTCTCCCTGTTTCCCAGCGACTTTCTTTATACCGTGGTGTTGGTGGCGGCGCTCTGCTCTCTCGGTTAAGCTTATGCTTGTGTTCTTTTTTGCTTGTTTTTTTTATTTTGTGTTTGTTACCTCCCCCCTTCCGGGGGTGCCGATAGTTCTTTGTAGTTAAAAACTGGCTGTTGGGAGTCTGCCTCGGAACCCTCGCTAGGTTGGCAGGCGCATGGGGCAAGATTCTGTGTCGTGGACGGGACGCCTTTCCTGATAGGTGGTAGGGAAAGCTTCCATTCCTTCTGACATCCTCTCTGGTTGCCCTATTTCAGGAAGTCTGGCAGAGTCTCGATTCGGGGGCCGTTGCCCTAGGGGTGCATACTCTCTGGCTGGCCCATCTCTTGGAAGTACGGCTAGACAGGTAGTTATGGCGGCAAGGGGGCACCATTCCATAGTCCTCGGGCGGCTCACCGGTGTCCTGGGACAGCAGGGTCTACTCCGGTCTGGGTGCTCCGAGCTCGTGCGGTCACCTTGGTGGAGAAGAGAAGAGTGCAGGCTGGGTCCAGAGGGCGCGCGCTCGGAGAGGCTCCACATCGACGGGCGAGCTATTGGCCCGACCTCAACCGCAGGGCACTAACCTCCAAGGGTCTCTTTCTGGAGGGCGTAGGATGGACCCGATCCAGAGGGCGCGGGCTCGGAGAGACTCCACATCGGTGGGCAAGCTCTTGGCCCGACCTCGACCGCAGGGCACTAACCTCCAAGGGTCTCGCTCTGGAGGGCAGAGGATGGACCCGGTCTAGAGGACGCGTGCTCGGAGAGGCTCCACATCGGCGGGCGAGCTCTTGGCCCGACCTCGACCGCAGGGCACTAACCTCCGAGGGTCTCGCTCTGGAGGGCGGAGGACAGCTCCGACCTAGGCATCGAGCTCACGAGCTCGACCTGGCGGAGGACTGAGCTCAACTTGCTGTCCTGGAGAAACTTGACTCAGCTCGGCGAAGTGCCCCGAACTGAGGCGTCGCCTTGGCGCCCGCCATGGCGATCTCCTTTAACATGGTGCTCGTCAGCTACCCACGTCAGCGATCTTGCCACATCATTTGCCCCCCACTCCCGAGGCTCGTCAGTGCGCGATGCTCGGGGCGAAGGGAGTAACTGTAGTACTGACGTGGAGGGACGAAAATCCGGTGCAATGATGGTGCGGTCGCTGGCGCCTCGAGGGATGGCCCAGTAAGCCAGTGTGGGGAAGACGCGTGGCCACATCCGAGGAGCAATTAATGCTAGCGCAGAATTATGAGCATCTGGGATTCCTTTTTCGCCAACGGGCAGCACGTGGCGCAGATCAAAAAGTCCTTTCCTTTCAAATCCTTCGCGCTCATTGCTGCGTCCGGGCCTTTCTTCCTCCACGATCTGCATCTGTTCTTTCCTTCTCTGGGGGTCTAGACCAGCTTCATCTTCCTTCTTTCTCTCCTTCTAGGATAGGCTCCTTCCCTCTCGATTCAGCATGTCTCGTCCTGAGTCTTCCGCCTGAAGGGTGGTGCTCTCCTCCTCCGATGAGGAGTCAAAGGAGGAGCAGTTTAGGATTAGTGTGAGACCAGCCCTTCCTGCCTCTCCGGTGCTCATTGGGGATATGGAGGTCGTTCCTTCTCTTCCTGTCAGTCCTCCTCTTTTGCTTGAACCAGCCTCCGAGTTGGTCCGGTCAACAGGTCTGGGCGGGGTTGCTTCGACGATCTCTGCCGTGGAACTGGAGGCCATCCGGGATGTCTATGGGATCCCATCTTCCGTTCGACTCATGGTCCCCCGCCCCGGGGAACGGGTCATATCCAGCGGACCCGGGCGTCTCGCTTTCTATGAGGGGACCTTCTCCGGGGGTCTTCGATTCCCTTTCCATCCTTTCTTTTTATCTGTTCTAAGCAATTATCGCCTGGTCCGCACCCAATTGGTGCCGAACGCCATCAGGGTGATCTTTTCTTTCATTGTGCTCTGCCACATCCACGGGTTCGTTGCCCGGTTCTCCCTATTCAGGGCATTCTTCACCCTGAAATGCCACCCGACCGAGGACAGGTGGTGGTCTTTGTCTTCTCGCTCGAAGGGCATCAAGTTCAAGCTTCCCTCTTCCATCAAGGGATGGAAGAGCAAGTTCTTCTTTGCGGGTGTCGAGGGGGTCGACTGGGCCTGGAGCGAGCCGGACCGATCCCAAACCGGATCTCTGAGGTCGAAGCTGCCGACCAGGATGACTATGATCAGCTTCGCACTGCTCAGATCCCTTCTTTCGAGGTCCTGCTATCAGAGCAGAATCTTCTCGATGCCAGGGTCGACTCGTCGTCGGGGCTAGGTAAGTTCAGCTCTTTCCTCTACATGCAGCTTCTCTTTTCTTCATTTTGGGTTGACTTTCCCAGTTCCTGTGTGCAGGGTCGAATCTTCTGGAGGGCGAGCTATCGCCGATCTCTAGGAAGAGGCCGCCCACCGGGGTGGTGGCCGAGCCCCCTTCGAGGCAGGCCCGGGTTGAGGGCATGCCGGTGTCTGCCCCTGCTGTGCCGGACGCCTTAAAGGGAAAGGGGGTTGTGGGAGCCCCTGTGTGACGGATAGAGCCGCAGGCAGAACCCCCTATCCCGGAGCCCGCAGTGGTCGTCCAGACCGATGCTGCTGCTGTCATTCCGCTCCACTCTCCGGGTTCGGTGACGACCAAGGTTGACGATTTTTCGGTCATGACGGTGCCGGGTCCTCGACCGATCTTTGGGGGTCCTGCCGCTTGAGTGGCGGGTGCACCTGCCCCTCGGGAGAGCAGGAGGGATGAGGTGAGGCATCGCCTCCCATTCAAGTTAGGGCCAGAGAGCTCCTTGGTCGACAACCGCGCGCTGGCTTACCAAATGATGGACTTCTCCATCCAACGGTGCGACCGGGAAAACATGGACGGGCTGCCAGTTGGACTCTTGATCGACAGCATTTTTTCCCATCTGTATACGGTGAACAGCTCCGTCCTCTCTCCTTTCCTTCTTTTCTTCTCCCCCCCCCTTTTTTTGACCTCCCATGTACCGCAGATGGGTGTTGAGGCCCTCTTCATTAGGAGCTACTACCGAAACTGGGAGCAGTCTGCACGGCAGCAGATGGCCGAGATCGTGTCGTTGAAGACCGATCTGAAGGGGAAGGCCAACTCCGAGGAAGCACTTGACCGACGGGTCAAGGACCTCAAGAGGCAGCTCGCCGACTCCGAGGGGCGAGTAAAGGAGCTCCAGGAGGAGCTGGACCATTAGCAGGGGGAGTTGAGGAAGAAAGCTAAGGAGCTTGCCGACTCCGAGCAGAGGTTGGACGTGGTCATGGCCGAGGCGGCCCGGCAGAAACGGACCGCCCAATCTCTCCAAGCTTGACTGATGGCAAAAGAGGAGAAGTCAGTTGCGGCTCAGAGGGCAGCGGATGAGGCGACCAAGTTGGTCAGGACGCCAGGCATGAGGTGGCTTCAACAAAGAAGGAAGCCGAGGAGGCGGTGGAAAGGTACAGGGCCTCGGAAGAGTTCCTCGCCGAAATCTAGCAGACGGTGTCGGACTCCTTCAAAGGCTTCATGTACCTGCGCCGCCTGGTCGAGGGGTTCGTCTCGGCCGAGGGCCGCGGCTACCTTAACTATCCCGGTACTTCAGATCAGGAGGCGAGCGTTGGGGAAGCCGCGCCAGCTGAGTCTGAGGCCACGCGGTCGGAAGCCCCTGTTGATGGAGACTCCCAGCCCGGTGACCCATCCAATGGATAGCCACTTTTTGTTTCATCCTTTGTATTTAGCAGGGCCACTCGACATGTGGGGGGCCCATAGGGTACTTGTACTTGATACTTGATTAATGAAGTGCGAATTTTCTTGCAATTGTCTTTTTTGCTTCGCTCCTCCCCTCCTTCACTCCCTTTCCACTTTTGTCTTTCTTTTTAATGTATGGGGAGATCAGGTATGGTGTACCTAAGAGCTGCTGAGCTTGGTGGTCTCTAGGCCGGAGATCTGAGCTCCGGTCTTGAGAAAGTGTCCTGGAGCTGGGCTCGGGGATAGTGGTTGCTGAGAGCTGCTTGGCTCTAAATTTTCTTGGCCGGAGATCTGAGCTCCGGTCTTGAGAAAGTGTCCTGGAGCTGGGCTCGGGGACAGTGGTTGCTGAGAGCTGCTTGGCTCGAAGTTCCCTTGGCCGGAGATCTGAGCTCCGGTCTTGAGAAGGTGTCCTGGAGCTGAGCTCGGGGATAGTGGTTACTGAGAGCTGCTTGGCTCGAAGTTCCCTTGACCAGAGATCTGAGCTCCGGTCTTGAGAAGGTGTCCTGGAGCTGGGCTCGGGGACAGTGGTTGCTGAGAGCTGCTTGGCTCGAAGTTTTCTTAGCCAGAGATCTGAGCTCCGGTCTTGAGAAGGTGTCTTGGAGCTGGGATCGGGAACAGTGGTTGCTGAGAGCTGCTTGGCTCGAAGTTCCCTTGGCCGGAGATCTGAGCTCCGGTCTTGAGAAGGTGTCTTGGAGCTGGGCTCGGGGACAGTGGTTGCTGAGAGCGCTAGCTTCGATGATGTGGTATTTTCTCCTTGTTCTCCCTCTCTCTTTCTTCCCCACTCTTCTCTCACTCATTTTTCATTCATCTTTCATTTTTCTTTTCATTCATTTTTATCTCAATTTTTTTTTTTTAGTGTGGGGAGATCAGAGGAGAGGATGCTGGCTAGACCCCCGTTTTGTTCTCTTTCTTTCCTTCCCCCCTCGTCTTATTTTCGAGTGGGAGATCAGAGAAGGGGCTGCCGGGCTTCCCCCCTTTAGTCCCTTTCTTTCCTTCCCCTCTCTTCTTTTCGAGTGGGGAGATCAGGGTAGGGGGGTTACCGATCTTGATTGCCTTGGAGCTAGGCTCGAGGCCTTCCTAGACGTGGAGCTAGGCTCGGGCCCAGGGATTGCCTGAGATCTTGGCTTAGGGCTTTGGCACCTTGGAGCTAGGCTCGAGGCATTGACGGGAGCTGCGTGGCCCCGTGATCCCTTGGCATCTCGGAGCTAGGCTCGGAGATGTTTGAGATGGAGAGCTGCTTGGCTCGAAGTTCCCTTGACCGGAGATCTGAGCTCCGGTCTTGAGAAGGTGTCCTAGAGCTGGGCTCGGGGATAGTGGTTGCTGAGAGCTGCTTGGCTCGATGGTTCTTCGACGTCCTGGAGCCGGGCCCGGGGACGCCTTGAATTGAGAGCTACGTGGTTCGACGATTCTTCGACATCCTAGAGCTGGGCCCGAGGGTGTCGTCGATCGGGAGCAGCGTGGCTCCTTGACCCCTTTGGCGTCCTGGAGCTGGGCTCGGGGATGCCATTGGCATTCTCCTGCAAGACAAACAGACACTTGCACGGGAAAAAACCATTGTTATTCATTATTGGAAAACCCTAAATTATTGATAGTATTTCCGCAAGTTGCAGGCATTCCATGTTCTGGGGAACCTGACGCCGTCGAGATCTTCGAGGTAGTAGGCTCCTTGCGAGAGGGCTTCAGTCACTTTGTAGGGGCCCTCCCAGTTCGGGGAAAGCTTGCCGCACTCCTTAGGCTGGGATGCTTCCACCCACCACAGCACCAGGTCTCCGGGCTTGAAAGCTTTTGTCCGGACACGGGCGTTGTAGTACCGGGCCACTCTTTGTCCGTATGCTGCCATCCATAGGCAGGATTTGTCCTTTGCTTCTTCAAGGAAATCCAGGTTGAGCAGGAAGTGCGCCGAGTTCTGTCCTTCATCATACTGCTGCACCCGCAACGTGGGCATGCCGAGCCCGATGGGGATGACTGCTTCGGCACCGAAGATGAGGCTGAAGGATGTTTCATTGGTCGCCATCCTGGGCGTCGTGTGGTAGGCCCACAGGATGCTAGGGAGCTATTCTGCCCACAGGCCCTTAGCTTGATCCAGCCTGGTTTAGAGCCCTTGTAGGATAGTCCGGTTGGTCACCTCGACCTCTCCGTTTGTTTGGGGGTGAGCTACCGAGGTGAACCGGTGTTGGATGCCATGGGCTGCACAGAACCCTTCAAACTCAAGGTTGTCGAACTGTCACCCGCTGTCGGTGATGATGCAATGGGGGAGCCCGAAGCGGCAGATGATTGACTTCCAAAAGAACTGGTGGACATTGGCTTCCACGATCCGAGCCAGTGGCTCTGCCTCGACCCACTTGGTGAAGTAGTCGATCGCCACTAGCAGGAACTTTCGCTACCCTGATGCTGGGAGGAACGGCCCCAAGATGTCCATTCCCCACTGGGCGAAGGGCCAAGGGGCTGAGAGCTGGGAGATCGGCGCCGCTGGCTGGCGCTGGATTTTGGTGTAGCGTTGGCATTTGTCTCACCTCTTGACGAAGTCGGCTGCATCTTCCCTCATAGTCTCCCAAAAGTATTCCTGGCGGAGAGCTTTGTAGGCCAGTGTCCTCCCTCCCACGTGATTCCCGTAGAGGCCTTCGTGTATCTCTTGGAGCACAAAGATTGACTCAGCGGGCTGTTGGGTTCGGGAACGAGTGCGAAAGCATGGATTTCAAAAATTTATGAAATCAGGTCCGAACCCTAATCCCAAAATCTCCTTATTAGCAATCAAAACTGTGACTACATGCATGTCCAAATTTAAACATTGTTTAAATACTAACCTCAGATCGCTATTTCCAGTCTGATGCAGAAATGAACTCCAAATTGAGTAGCCTCTTGAACACACCAGGCGTCCACTTGTCCGCCCTCCGATGGTGATCCACACGGGCAGATGATCAAGACACTGACTCCTTAATTGGGTTCCTTCCAATCATGTTCTACCCTAAGAACTTGATATATGGGCTATTGGCTAGGACTCCTCTAGCCAAACTGGGACTAAACCTTCTCTCTTACCCTTCTTCTCGTCTTCTAGTAACTTTGGCCCCTTAAGACACTCTTGTCTTAAGAATAAGCCCTTGTCCTAAAATGGGACAAGGCTTGTTTTGGAGGGAGAAGAAAATTAAGACAAGATTGTCTTAATGTAAGAAAGAAAGGAGAGGCGCCTTCTTCCTTTATCGTCGGAGAGTTTCTCTCTGACTCTCCTTCTGTTCTGAGATTCGACAGAGCCTAGGCTCTGTAAAGGAATCAAAGAGGAAAGAGAGGAGGGGGAAACAATCTTCTGGAGAGGGAGAAGGAAAAGAAGCAAGGCTTCGCCGTAGAAAATCTGGAATGATTTTTTACGGTGAAGTCTTCTCCTTAAATAGGCGACAGAGAGGCGCCTTCTTCCCTGTAATCATCCTCTCACGTCCCTCTCTCCCTTCTCACGTCCTTTTCCTTTATCTCACGGCCCTTGGGATTAATCTCACGGCCTTTGGGATGGGAAGACGCAAGGAAGAATCGTGAAAAACACAGAAGGGCGCGCGCAGAAAGAAGAGTCGCGCCCCTTCGGTGTTTTTTTTCTTTCTTTTTCACGGTAATTCCAATTTTTGAAGAGTCCACGCCTAGGTGGACTCTCTTCCACGCCTCTTCAGCCAAAAAACGCCGACTTCCTATCTTTTCTCACGCAGAAACGCCGCTTGGAGAGAGTCCACGCGCGCGTGGACTCTTCTCCTTGCGCGCGCGCGTGGGAAAAGAAGGGAAAAGGCTTAGGCGATGTGGGAAAGGGGTTTAGCCTCTTAGGTTAGCCCAATTGCTAGCCTACTATTAGCCCAATGTCTTGAATCTTCAATTAGATTCAAACCGGAATGAATTTGGATCTAGAAAAGACCAAATCGGAACCCTAACTCGAATCCGATTCAAGTAGAAGCCATGGTTTGCAACACATGCTAGTGTGTTCATCTGCAAACGAGATTTAATTCCAAATTAAAACCTTGATTATCTGTCCTAAGTGTGTGACCCATTGGGTTCCATACTTAGCCAGCAGTGGGTCCGAGTGCAAGTTGACCTAATTTGATCAGAACTCATTCTAATCGATTTAGGTCAAATCGAGCTAACTCGAGTCAGTCAATTAGGACTCCTCCTAATTAGTGATCCAATTAAACCATTTAATTTGATCAACCCACAAGACAAGATTGACGTCTAGCAACGTGTCATGTCTACCCGGAAGATATGAAAATTCTGGTGAAATTCCAAAACTACCCTTCAGTGGAAAGTTCCTGTACAATTCGATCCTTCAATCATCTTGCATCCCGAATATAACTATGGATATGGAATCATGTCAAATCCAGTTTATACTCATTCCCAGCTCAGTCATACACTAATGATTCAATTAATTCGATATTAGAAATCATTTCTAATATCTGTACTTTGATCAAAGATTTCCTGAATCATCATCTGACCTAATTTGGCTGGATGCAATCTCCTCCTACTAGGAGTGATCAATTCCTTGTTGACCTACTCATTCCCTTCATATACAATTCACCACACCCAGCATCAACCTTGTGCATGACCCAGTGTCATGAATGAGATTGAACCAAAGCATGGGTTCATGTACATAAGGTATTATGGCAGTCTCAGGTCATAGGACTACTTGTACAACTCCCATTATGAGAAACATCTATTGACATGCAGCTAAGGCTCCATTAGATGTTCTCAAACTGGATCTATTCAGTGAACTCATTCGCTAATGAGCACCCACATCCTTGTATTAGTGTCCTACACAAGTGACTGTGAGAGCAGTCACCCTTTTCAGCATATATAGGATGTGCCAGTCTTACCGGAAACCCTGATCCCCAACTCAGGGTTCCTATGACTAGGAATATTCTAGATTAGGATTTTAAGGCCTTAGATCTTACTGGTATGATCTCATCATAGCCCTAGGACCATAGCCCTAACCTATGGGGTTCATCATATAATGACACAGCGAATGATGAAAAAATATTGCCTTTATTAACTTGTCAATTTACAATGGTCTGGGAGATACAAATATTGGCTTATAGGGCATAATCCTTTCACGGGCCCGAGGCATCTCAAGAGCAGGTAGGAGTAAGATCGGCGATAGAGTTGGCCCTCCATCAGGGTGAACCGATAGGCCTTCTTCCTGACGAGGACAGCTTCCACATGGTCTTCCGGGAGGGTGCCATTAGTGATATACCGGATGTACTTGTCCATCCAGCTCGGCTCAGAGGTGACTTGATGTACCTCCATCGGGCTCTCGTAGCTGGGGTTTTCAAGGTGCTCGATGTAGGCACGCCCCAGTGACGAGTCCGGCAGGGTCGCGAGTCTAGACAGCGCATCCACGCGTGCATTCTCTCCTCGAGGGATGTGGAAAATGCTGAAGCGCCGGAGGCCTGCCGTGCTCGCTCTGACTTGCTCCAGATACTTCATCATCTGGTGGTCCCTTGCCTCATATTCCCCGGATACTTGTCCGACAACCAGTTGGGAGTCGGTGAAGACTTTCAAGTCCTGCACACCCAGCTCGCATGAGACTCTTAGTCCTGCGAGGAGTGCCTCGTACTCCGCCTGATTATTAGTTGCGGCGAACTTGAAACGGAGGGTGCATTCCGCCACAACCCCATCGCCATTGGTCAGGATGAGGCCAACTCCGCTCCCACCGGAATTGGGCGCTCCATCTACGTGGAGAATCTAGGGCTCTTCTCCTGGCCCGGGCTCCGTAGCTGTCTGCTCTGGCTCCTCAGCGAACCCGGTGCACTCGACCATGAAGTCAGCCAAAACTTGGGCCTTTTGTGATGACCTCGGTCGGTATGCTATATCAAATTCGTTGAGCAGCAGGGACCATTTAGCCAACCTCCTGGATGTCTCGAGTCGGGTGAGGATGGTCCTCAGCGACTGGTCAATCACCACCACTATTGGGTGTGCTTGGAAATGGGCCTGAGGCACTTAGCAGACATTATTAGTGCAAAAATGAGTTTTTCAGAGCGAGTATACCTGATCTCCACGTTGCGGAGTATTTTGCTGGTGTAGTACACCGGCTTCTGAAATTTGTTCTCGTCTATGCGGACGAGATCTGAGCTGACAGCTCTCGGCATCACCGCCAGGTACAGTAGGAGTTCCTCCCCCTCTTCTGGCCTAGAGAGCAGTGGGGGGGAGGCAAGGAAGTTCTTCAGCTCCTCGAAGGTTGTCCTGCACTCCTCGGTCCAGGTGAAGACATGCATCTTGCGCAGCGCCTTGAAGAATGGCTGGCAACGGTCGGCCGACCTCGAGATGAATCTGCTGAGGGCAGTGATGCGTCCCGTCAGGCGCTGGAACTGCTTCTTGTAGGTCGGGTGCTCCATGTCGATGATGGCTTACACCTTCTTCGGATTTTCTTCAATGCCCCTTTGGGTGACCATGAAGCCGAGGAATTTTTTCGCGGCCACCCCAAAGGCATACTTCATCGGATTCAGCTTCATCTGATGCTGCTGCAAGTTATGGAAGGACTCGATGAGGTCGGCTACATGGCTCGAGCCTGGCCTGCTCATGACGAGCATGTCGTCCACATACACTTGCATGTTGTGGCCAATTTGGTCCTTGAAGACCTTGTTGACCAGGCGCTGATAGGTGGCCCCCACATTCTTTAAGCCAAAGGGCATCATCTTGTAGCAGTACGTCCCCTGGTCAGTGACGAAGGCAGGGTGCTCCTCGTCCTCCGGATGCATACGGATTTGATTGTATCCTGAAAACGCATCCATGAAGGAGAGCAGCCGGTGGCCCGAGGTGGCATCCACCAGCTGGTCGATCTTTGGGAGAGGAAAGTTATCCTTCGGGCAAGCTTTATTGAGGTCGGTGTAGTCTACACAGATCTTCCATTTGCCATTATTCTTCTTGACCATCACCACATTTGCCAGCCAGCTTGGATATCGGACCTCTCGAATTAAACTGGCAGCCAGGAGTTTATCTACCTCTTCTTTGATGGCCGCCTGTCTCTCCGGGGCAAAACTTCTTTTCTTCTGTCGAACTGGTCTGTGCTTTGGGTCGATGCTCAATCTATGGGTAATGACATCAGGGGAAATGCCCGGCATGTCTTCCACCGTCCAGGCGAACACGTCTGTGTTCGCCCGCAGGAATCCCAGCAATCGGGATCTCTTCTCCTCGGGCAGCTGGGCTCCAATCTGCACCGTCTTTGCTGGGTCATCTCCAAGTGGGTGGGAACGTAGGTGCTCGACCGGGCCCCCTCTAGGGTCTTGGACCCTTTGGTCGAGGTCATCCGTGCTGGGGTCGCCCTGATGGACCTTGGCCCCAGGGAGGGTCTGGAAGCAATGCTGCACCGGCTGGGGTGCCCCTCTTAACTCTCCGACATCGTAGGGAGTTGGGAACTTCACAAGTAGCCTCTTGGTGGAGATAACGGCGTCAAGCAAGTTGAGCCCGGGTCGACCCAATATCACGTTGTAGGCGGAAGGGAGCCTCATAATGGTGAAGGTCATCATGACAGTGCTCTGCCGAGGTGGGGTTCCGGCAGTGACCGGGAGAGTGATTTCTCCTTCTACTCTCACAGAATCGCCCGTGAAACCGACAAGGGGTGTGTGCACGGGCCTAAGCTGATCGGGCGGAAGATTCATTCTGGAGAAGGCATCATAAAAAAGCACGTCTGTGGAGCTTCCACTATCAACCATGATGCGCTTTATAGGGTGCTTCGCGATCGTCATTTCGATGACCACGGCATCATTGTTTACATTTTTTTCCCCGTCTTCCCCCTCCCTCATAAAGGGGAGTACATTTTCGAAGTCCCCTGCCCCCCGGGCCTTCTTGGACGCGCACGCTGCTCCCCAGGAGATCATGCCCACCGGCTTCTCGGTGGGACGGTTGCCGATGGCTGGAGCTGGCGGGAGAGCGACGAGCGCTTGGGACTCCGCTTGAGGTCTGCCCCCCACGAATCTTTTGAGGTAGCCTCTTTTGATGAGTTCCTCAATCTCCCACTTGAGGTTGCGGCATTCTTCGATGTCATGGCCGTGGTCGCGATGGAAGCGGCAGTACTTCATCTTGTCACGGCCAGCATAAGGCTTCAATAGAGGCGGATGCCTCAAGTAGTCCTCGCCCTCGATCTCCATAAGAATTTTTGTCCTCGGGGCAAGGAGAGGGGTGTAGTTTTCCTCAAGGACAGGGGTCCTTCTCAGTCTTGGCCGGTCCCTCCGAGAGCTCTGAGCTTGGGGTGCTGGCTTCTGGGTCCCGGACACTTCAGCAGGGGCCGACTTTTTCAGGGATCCTCCATCAAGCTTCCATCTTGTACGGTCCACCTCGACGCGGATGTACTTTTGGGCCCGGATAAGGAGCTCGGCATAGGTCTTAGGGGGCTTCTTATCCAGCGAGTAGGTCAGGCAGGAGGTCCTGAGCCCTCGCTTCAGTGCCAGCATTGCCACTGGCTCTTCAAGATTGTAGATCTCCAATGCGGCGGCCTTGAAGCGGGCCACGTAGTCCCGTAGGGGCTCGCGGTCCTGCTGCCGGATGGAGAAGAGGCTGTCTGCCTCCCGTGGCAACTTCCTGCAAGCATCGAAATGAGCCACGAACTTCTGCCCTAGCTGGGCAAAGGAGGTGATGCTCTCCGGCTCCAGACGGGTGAACCACACCCGGGCTGCCTTCCAGAGAGTAGCAGGAAAGGCGATGCAGAGAAGAGCATCGGTGGCTCCCTGGACTCTCATAAGAGTCCGGTAGCTTTTTGGGTGGTCCAGGGGGTCGGTGGTCCCGTCGTAAGGATCCACCTGCGGCATCCGGAACCGATGCGGGATCGGCTCCGCTTGGATTTCTTGGAAGAATGGGGGATGGGCGTCGTAGCCCGCTGGCTCACTAGCGGAGCCTGGCATGCTGGCGAATCAGCGATCAATCTCCGCCAGCTTGCGGTCATGTTCCTCCAGGCACCTGCCCGTCGCGCACCTGGCGACTTCATTAGTGGACCCCTTCGCCGAAGGAGACGGAGAAGGTGACATGGATGCATGGCATTCGTGGAGGAGGGTCTTGCTTTTCTTGCCTCGGTGGGGTCTGGGCACCTCCCGTCCAAGGTTTGGTGAGCGGCTTTCTCTGTCAGCAGAGCCGGCCCGTTGTCTTTTCGCCGGAGCTTGATGGCTCCCCCGGTTTTCAGTGGTGGCCTGCGGCTGCGACAGCCTTCCTTGGAAGGAGCACAGGCTATCACGGGGGGCTGCGGCATGGGCCTCCGGGGTCCTTGGCTGCTGGTGGGTAGCCACGGACTGGTGCTGATGCTGAAGCTAGCGCACTACCGTGGCAAGAACTTGCATCTGCTGGGCGAGTGCGGCTAGCTGGGGATCTGGTGGAGGTGGCTGGACCGGAGCGGGCGGCTCCACTTCTTGGCGGTGCAGGTTTCCCCGAGAGGGGGAGTCCCCCGCACGATTGGTGGAAGCCTCCTTTGCCCTCTTCGTTACCATCCTTCCGCCTGGCTCACTTGCAGAGAAATGGAGGGCTTACTCGATGCCCCCTTCCTGGCGCGCCAATCTTTTGCCACCAGGACCGTCGTGGCCCGTAGCTGCCGCGCCGGAGTGTGCTCCTCTCATCGCCTGCCGGTCCTCTACTCCTGAACATGCGAAACAGGGGTTAGTGACCTGGGCCGGGGTTTCCGGCGGGGGCACTCTGACGGTCAAGTCAGTGACGATCCAGGGGAACAGACCCTCCTGGTCGGGTCCCTCTTGATGGACTCCGCACTAGGAGGAGTGAACTGATGTGTCGGTGAAGGAGAAAAGCAGCAGGGGGAGAGTGACAGCGGGGACAGAGGGGTTCCCTGTTCCTCCGCTTCTCCCTGTTTCCCAGCAACTTTTCTTCACCGTGGTGTTGGTGGTGGCGCTCTGCTCTCTCGGTTGAGCTTGCACTTGTGTTCTTTTTTGCTTTTTTTTTTTGGTTACCTCCCCCCTTCCGGGGGTGCCGATCGTTCTTTGTAGTTGAAAACTTGCCGTTGGGAGTCTGCCTCGGGACCCTCGCTGTGTTGGCAGGCGCATGGGGTGGGATTCCGTGTCGTGGACGGGACACATTTCCTGACAGGTGGTAGGGGAAGCTTCCATTCCTTCTGACATCCTCTCTGGTTGCTCCATTTCGGGAAGTCTGGCAGAGTCTCGATCCGGGGGCCGCCGCCCTAGGGGTGCATGCTCTCTGACTAGCCCATCCCCTGGAAGTACTGCTGGACAGGTAGTTATGGCGGCATGGGGGCACCGTTCCATAGTCCTCGGACGGCTCGCCGGTGTCCTAGGACAACAGGGTCTACTCCGGTCTAGGCGCTCCGAGCTCGTGCGGTCACCTTGGTAGAGATGAAAAGAGTGCGGGCCCGGTCCAGAGGGTGCACGCTCGGAGAGGCTCCATATCGACGGGCGAGCTCTTGGCCTGACCTCGACCGCAGGGCACTAACCTCCGAGGGTCTCGTTCTGGAGGGTAGAGGACGGACCCGGTCCAGAGGGTGCGCGCTTGGAGAGGCTCCATATCGGCGGGCGAGCTCTTGGCCCGACCTCGACCGCAGGGCACTAACCTCCGAGGGTCTCGCTTTGGAGGGCGGAGGACGGACCCGGTCCAGAGGGCGTGCGCTCGGAGAGGCTCCACTTCGGCGGGCGAGCTCTTGGCCCGACCTCGACCGCAGGACACTAATCTCCGAGGGTCTCACTCTAGAGGGTAGAGGATGGCTTCGACCTAGGCGTCGAGCTCACAAGCTCGACCTGGCGGAGGACTGAGCTCGACTTGCTGTCCTGGGGGAACTCGACTCAGCTCGGCGAAGTGCCCCGAAGTGAGGCGTCGCCTTGGCGTCCGCCATGGCGGTCTCCTTTAACGTGGTGCTCGTCAGCTACCCACGTCAGCGGTCTTGCCACATCAATGCATTATATATGAAAAAAAATCTATACTTGATCCGATAAAGAAGTGTAGGTTTTACTTACTAAACTTATGTAGCTCATACTTATTTTCTCAAAGGAATAGAATCACTAGGAATGAAGAATGATTTGAGCTTTGGAGATTATATTAGCAAGATGATTTTATAACAGATTTAGTTCTTTAATTAATCATAAATTTATTGTTAGTTACTTTCTGTAATTTATGGATTCTAATATTTTATTTTGGATACAGTTGCTCTGAATCAATATTATTGAATTATTCAATGATTGATGGTCAGATCTTTTATCTTTATCTAAAATTATGAATGATTGAATTTGTATTATCATGGATTGTACCCTTGGTAGCATGGCCGTATTATGTCCCAGATTTGAAGTATGACAATTAGAGTCATATCATGTAGTGTATACAGATAAATATAATATTTTAAAAATTATATATTAATTTACTTGTAAATGTTTCTTATGTTGCTAGATAACTAATTTGCTAAGTATGTATTATCTGACTATGTATTATATATTGATAAATTTTATATTTCAAAAATTATGTATTAATTTATTTAAAAATGTATATGAATTTATTTGATAATTAATTAATTTAGTATATATCATGTTTCAAAAAAGTTTACATAGTATGTATCAATAAAAGCATAATATGGAAATGATGAAAAAAAAGTGGAGACAATGTCTTTTTTTTTTAAAATTTTTTATTATAAGACTAATAACTTCATTGATAAAAGAAATCTTTGATTTTTAAGTTTTTTTATTAAAATGGATATTAACAAAAATATGGCAAAATAAGTAACCGTTCCATGCCCGTATGTGATTTTTGTTCCCAAACCTACGAAATCAATTTACGAAGCATGAAGTTTCACCAAATTCATGCCTCACACCATCGAGGAAGCATTGGAAAGACAGCCAACCGTAGCGGCACACCATCCAGAAGCATCTTCGCTCTGTTCCAAATGAACAAAGGGCCAAAGTTGGTTAATTACATCCATAGATCAGTGATTTAGTGCATAACCATTATTTAAAAGATGGGGATTAGGATAAAATGAGCTTGCTATACCACATCTTATAGCGTACCTAGCAACGTACTCCCCCTAGCGTCTGCTCCTCCGAACCTCCGGATACCTCCACTTAAATGATATGGAAATACAACTAGTTAAAGTTCAAGGAAGCAGCAGGGTTTTCGAGGGGCACAAGCAGCCGGCGAAATTTACATTGAAGAGAGCTTTGATCCAGGGTTTCGAGTGCGTCAATACATTAACTGGTTGTGAGATCTTGATTGCTTGGAATATCAAGGACTTTCCTTCTGCTCATGCAGTGTCTTGTAAGATCTTCATCACATAAGAGCCTCCAACTTTAAGATGTCTCAAGGTCAACTTTGATACCAATATGATAGCATCCGGTAGCAGAGATGGTACTGGATTCGTTATTCAAGGGCCGAACTCTAGTTTTGTGGGAGCTTGCAGGGGTCAGCTCTTCAACGTCATGGTCCCATGGGCCAAGTTGAGGGTGGCCTAGGCTTTTCTTTATCTTGCATAGAGCATGTCATCATTGAGGATAACTTCACTACAATGGTGTCGTAGGTTTGAGGCTTTCGGGACATGCTATTTTTGGCATTAGACATGTTTAGCGAAAGGGGAACAGGGTGACAAACTAAATCGCTTCCTGACTAAGGTCAAGACCGTTCCAGCGGTTCTTGTGATGCTTTGTTTTCGTGATGCTTTGTTTTTTTTAATTTTGTTGGATGCATCCACACTGGATGGATGTGCGAGAGCAGTCCCCATTATCTAAAAAATAGAATTTTTTTTTTTAAAAAAAAAGAGTTAATAAGCACATGATTGCACCAAGACCGGATGCATCAACTGAGCCATTCAATAACATTCCAAGGACTCCACGATACGCGTCGCTGTTTAGTTTCGTTTCATATATATTATTTTTGTTGTCTCAATTTCCATGTCAGATATCTACATCTCAAACAAGTACACCTTTCAAAACATATGCTCCACAAAAGTGAACAAAACAGCTCTCAATATTTATTGAAGATCAATAGCAAAATTATAAACATTGCCTTATAATCTAAATGCCCAGGGATAAAAAAACCTGTAAATTTTGATTCTCTAGTTTTACCGAGCACATCTCATTCTACATCGTTACACGTGGGTGGTAAAAATCTTTTGCTGCCGAAGTCCCTTGGGATATATCAAGACACAGTCAACACAAAGACCACCTTTTGTATGTGTACAATCAATTTGTGTCATCGAGAACTTGAGATTGGTTGGCATGTTGAAGTTCTGTACAACAAAATCTCCGACATGGTAAAGGATCCAACTCCCAGGCTCATCTAAATAACAGTGGGATAAAGCATGCTGGCCATCTGATGTTGACAACTGAAACCTTACAGGCTTTACATCCCACCCATGAACATGCTCAGAGCTGCAAGTTCGACGGCCGAGTCGTTTGGAGGGTCGGCCTACATGAAGCCGGAAGAAAAGGCTGTACGTACCAACTGGGAAGCAGAAGTTGATTTCCCCATCCACCTCAAACCACCAGATTTGCTGAAGATATGCAACAGAATGAAATCTGCAAGAAGAACATTCAAGCACTTATTAATCCCTTTTCTTACATCGCTCTATTCTCATATCATAATCATAATAATGAAATGATGGGGTTGGCCTAAAACTTCTAAACTAGCTTATTTTCCTTGTCAACTTCATTGGTAAAAGAAGTAATTCTCTTGGTCAATTGTATCACAAAAATGATGATTCAATATCAAAGGATATTCGCTTGTTTCATTGGCTGATGATACAAAGCTATAATTTACAAATATAAAGCAAATGCATACCAAGTGTGCAAAGGACTTTGACACTGTCAAAAACCTTCCGTGAGGTAAGTTTTGTGCAACCGTGGAAAATGCAAACCATGATAGATCTCCATTCTTTCAAACATTGAAAACCTTTTCCTAGATGATTGTTAAGTTGCAAATTAGATGATCATAACCACAAACTCAAAATGTAAACAATGGATTAGAATTGCTAATGAATATTCAGGTAATAGAATGTTTCCGCGTTCTTTCTAACATCAAAATCTTTTGGTAGATGATTGTTAAGTTGCAAATTAGATCATTATTACCACAAATTTAGAATGTAAAGCATGGATTAGAACTTCTAATGAATATTCAGGTAATTGAACATTTTTGCAAGCATTTGATGATTTAGCATGGTCAGCAACCTTAATCTTGGTACATGAACTGACAATCTTACTGGAGTTGTCGCCTGCACCATATAGTTACATAAAAGGAGCTGGCATTCCTCTGAGAATGGAAATCCACAAGCCATGTCAGATATGCCGGTAAGTGCCAACCCACAATACATAGGCAGTAATATATCACACCAATAACCCTAAACCCCAATAAATATAGGCTGAAGCCTCAAACTTATTTTTTTTATAATAGATTTTGCAAAGCTACTCTTCTTTTATCAACATGTATAATAATTCTGCAACAGGAAAATATATTTCACTTCCTTTCTTAATAATCCAATTACAGAATTCAAAATTTAGGTTGCCACGATTACAGAAACATGAATAATTTTCCTGCAAGAGGCATGTTTGGAGTTGCCGCCGAAACACTGCTAAAGCAAGCCATGCCTTGCACATGAACAATATTTTCCCATAAAGCCTGCGCAACTGGGAAATTGGACCCATTTTTCATCTACCAGATTGAATGTTACCACACAAAAATCAATTATAGATACAGAGAATGGACCTCCGAGGAGAAAGCAGATATACATAACTGACAGGAAATTTCACACAAAGGGCTCAGCAACAACTTTTGCAATTGCCAACAAGAAAAGGAAAAAGCAGGAATAAGTGTTTCAAGAATCAAATCATCAAGATCCTTTGAAGAGATTCATAAATGTTTCAAACTGAAGCCTCTACAAGTCAAAAGTCAGAATATAGGGATGACAGTTCAACACAAAAGTTCCCCCCCAATGTACTTGCACATTTAATCCACTAAATTATTAACAGCCTTAGCGAGATGATAGGAGGTTGAAAAAGAAAGAAAAAGAAAAAAAGATCATTAACTGGATCTGACATTTCTAGTGAAGGATGAGGCTTGAGGAAGCAGGAAAACAATGTAAAGCGTGGAATTTCATACTACCCGGCCAGGGCCTGTCTTTAAACCGTCAGGCTATGCCCTATAAAAAAACCTGGTCATCCATTGGGTAAGAAAAACAGAGAAAACAGGCTGTCGTGACAAAAGATCAACAAGTTAATATCAGGACAAAGTTCTGCAAGAAGCATCTGAGGGCATCAAGACAAGATTTGCCAAATGGAGTAATAAGCATGTCTACGAAATATAAGCATCCTCAAGTCCACCGGAAACCAGAAGGTAAAGGTACAAAAGGATAAGGTATGAAGAAAAATGTTTTACATGCCCCAAAACAACATTTATAGCCTGAAAAATGATTGCTAGTTCATAGATATTCACAGTTGTGGGAACTTGAGCTCCACCAAGGGCTAAGGTATTACTTTGAGTACTGATAGGGGTAAAAATTCCAATAATTTAAAACTCCAATCTGCGGTGCAAAAGAACATAAAAGATGAATATGACCCAGCTCATCAGACAATAATGTTACCCATTATCTTTCATAGATCATGATAATAGGAGAGAAAAGTATTTTATTGATTCATACAAAAATAAAATCAGAAAAAGATTAATACCTGGATTCCTCTGTGGGAATGTAATTCCAATATCTCCGGTCATCAATCCCTGTAATCAACAGCGCCTTTGAAGAAATCGACATGCAAAGACCACCCTTGCACTTCTCCAGCCAGAATTCCTACAAACCCACAACATAAAAAACCTGTGTAAGATTAAACCAAAACAAGAAAATGAAAAAAAAAAAAAAAATCTTCCAATAGCCGCGTATCTGACCTCTAATCACAAAATTCATCATCAACCCTTTCCCCATTCTTCTCTGAAACACAAAGATTCCATCTTTACCCTCATGACCAAGAAGTTAGGCACCCAACCCCCAAATATATTTCAAGAACCCTAATCTGTCCATATGCGTATGCAAAATAAATAAATAAATAAGAAAAAAAAAACTCACAAACCTTGGTTCCCCCGTCAAAAGGATTCGGTCGACAGAGACGTGCGTACATCTCCTTCTTGCTAAGATACCTCGTTTTGCTCTTCTCATTCTCCGCCAAACCCATCAGATACCAGTAGTTCCTCGGGAGCTTCGTCTCCCACACGAAGTCCGCCGACGCCGCCCCACGGAACGCCCGGCCGAGCCGCGCCAGTCCGCAGATCTCCGGCGGGTCGAGGCGCAAAAACACCTCTGCCACGCAGCGCTCCGGCAGGTCACCCAGGCCCGTCTCGTGCCCTCCACACTCCCCCTCCGGCCCCATGATGCTCGACACCCCCGCTCCCATCCCACCACCCCCAACAAAAATCCTGACCCCAGTCCCACCAATTCGCTGCTCCTAAACGTAAAAATCGCCGTCCCAGAACCAATTCAATAGAAAAATCTTCAAAGAAAATAGGGTTTCATGAGAAGAGTACGAGGAGGAAGACACCACCGGCTGCACCGATTTACCAGCGACAGATCGATCGCCGTTTCGATTTCTAACCTCCTTCCTTTCTCTTCTTCTCTGTTCTTCCTTTGAGCTCTAGAAAAGATGAACGGACGCGATCAAGGAAGCGTTCGTGGAAAGGAAGTGTGGTAAGATTAGAAGACGAAGAGGATAGGATTAGGGTATAGCTGGGGGAGGGGAGGAGGTATTGAGACTTGGGAGCATATAAACATTAGGCGGGGCCAAAAGGGTAGGGGTCTCTCATCCGTTTGAGCCGTCAATCCTGCAGGCGGAGCTTGTATCATTTAGGCCGGCCTTATCCGTAAATAAAAAATTATTTTAAAAAATAATTTTATTATTATTATTATTATTATTATTATTATTATTTGGATAAATAAAGAATCTGAACAGTTCGACATATTTATATCGTATATTGAATTATATTTTTCCTTATTGATCATAGGTGTTTAGATCTGGCATGATCGTGATGCCTATCCTCAATTGTAGTATATTGTATATTTTGATCGTTTGGATTGCAAAATTTAATATAATCATTCATTTGTTAAAATAAAAAAAGCTCGTATTCCAAAAATGCCCTGCATGTTGGTTGAAATGAAACCGGGGACAGACAGTTGGAATTCTTTGGCCGGCCCAGGAGACCCCCAGCCGTCATGACCGAGGTTAGAAACCGTTAGCTCAGTACACGGCGGTTTTGGAAAGACCATGTTCTGGCTATCATTTTTTTATCAGATAAAACCAGAGAGATCGTTATCGTTACAATAATTTTTTTTTTTTTGACAGGAAAAAAAAAAAAATAAGGAGGAGGAGGAAAATTCGATGCAGCTCCTCACTCGGGTCTCAACCTGTTAGGCCTTTATTTGATTCGGACCGTAAATTTCTGTATACCCTTTCATCGACTTGATGAGTACATCAGCCTAATCCAACTACGGCACCGACAGTTCCAACCGCTCCGCCTTCCAATCAATAGTTAATTTAAAATATCTTTTATCCAAACTTTTTCATCCGTTTGCAAATAAACTCGTTTCTATTTAACTTATAATCTTTTAACACTATCATTTTATCATAAATGATTATAATACAATGTTAAATATAATTTTTGAAAAAAATGATTCCTAAATTTTTATTATTATGTATTTTTTAAAATATTATAATATCTTGTATATTTCTAAAGCATTGATCCTTCCTTTTATATTTCAATCTATTTCTTAAAGCGCGCATCATTTATGTAATTACCCTCATATATTGCCATCTATTTATACATGTTTGGTAAATATATTTTCATTTATGCATAATAAAAAAAAATGGTTCCTAAATTTTTATTATTATGTATTTTTTTAAAATATTATAATATCTTGAATATTTCTAAAGCATTGATCCTTCCTTTTATATTTCAATCTATTTCTTAAAGGGCGCATAATTTATGTGATTACCCTCATATATTGCCATCTATTTATATTTGTTTGGTAAATATATTTTTATTTATGCATAATAAAAAATTTGTAATACTGCATATGGTCAATATCCTTCCACATGTATTTGGATAAGGTTAACAAAGGCGGCCATAAACCACTAACAAGTGGTGCAGTTAGTTATAAGACTTTTCTCACAACCAGCTGACAGGAATTCGAGTCTTGGTTTAGACATATTTTGACAAGAAAGTCCGGGGATAAAATAAAAATAAAAAAATAATCCAAAAAATAAAATAAAAAAGAGAAAAATTAATAAAATAATTCTGGAGTTCTTGTTGGCTGGTGATAGTGAAAATGTTAGGGATATATATAATAAATCCCGTTCACTCGGCTGGAGCCCCTGTTGGCTGGTGGTGGTGAAAAAGTTAGGGATATATATAATAAATCCTGTTTACTCGGCTGGAGCCCCTGTTTTTATGGGATATATATAATAAATCCCGTTCACTCATGGTAGTGAAAAAGTTAGGGATATATATAATAAATCCCGTTCACTCGGCTGGCGCGACTGATAGTCAGGTTGACGTACTCACCTTCGGGTGGGGAACGGCTGCGAAAAAATTAATATGTGCCGTGCATCGAACATTCCCTGGCTAGAGTTGGGGGACCGTATGGGGATGGCCATACCCAGGGTCTAACTCCTCCCCCTTTTTGCTTTATCAAAAAAAAAAAAAAAAACAAAGGCAGCCATATCTATGTTAAAAATAACAATGGCTTATTTTAGTGCAGTAGATGTTGGATCATAAGACCTCCTTTCCATGATAGCATAAATGAAAGAGATGCTATATTTACAAATTGAGATTGGCTAGCTTTTTTTCTAGCTTATAAGGTGCCTTGAACTCTACTACGTATATAAAGTAAATAATATATATATATATATATATATATGGATTTGATTATATTCGAAAAGATTTGGAATCAAATACGATTAAGTCCCCGGCTATTCGATCTACATAAATTTTCATGCAAAAAAAATAAAAAAGTTAACTATATAGAATAAATACAAATAAATAAATATAAATGCTTTAGAATAAATGCATATTTTTTAGGATAAATCTAAATATTTCCACATAAATAGAAATACTTTCATCTATTTAAATGTGTATTTATCCAGTAATGTTTTTGTTTATTCTGAAAATGTCTGTGTTTATTTTGAAGCATTTATGTTTATTTAAAAAAAGTAGACTATTCTATCATTAATAATTATAATAATTATTAATATATCATTAATACGAGTGAAAAAGTTTATGTTTATCTCGAAGCATTTTTGTTTATTTCTTTTTATATTTATTCTACATCATTAATATATTATTGACTTTTTACTTTTGTTGCATGAGGATTGATGTAAATCAGATGATAAGAAATTTGACCGGATTTAGCTCCAAATCATTTTGATTGTAGTCAAGTCCACTTATATAGAGAGAGAGAGACTGGCTTGACTAAAGAATTGATTCCAAATATTTTCAAGTCTAAACTCTACAATAAAAATCTTATATCAATAAATTAATCACTTGATGCATAGACTAGGGGCTTACAAATCATATAATTTTTTATATGTAAGTAGTTTTAATATAGTAAATCACATCCACCAGCTTGGATCATCGATATAAGATTGGATCATCGATATAGGACTTTTATTGTAAAGTTTAAAGAAGCCAAGTCTATATCTCTTTCGCTATATATATATATATAAAAGAAAACAATAATTTTTATAGTGATTAAATAAATAGTTAGAATATAAACCACAATAAATAATTATTTAACTTGTTTTTAAAAGACTTTCCTGTCCAAGTTTCACTTTGATTCCTTCCGAGTTTGTTGTAGCCACAAGCCAAGTAGTTGTTGGGACCTGTAATATTCTTTGGTAGGCATATCTGAACGTCCTAATTAAAATAATTTTTTTATTCAAAAAATGTATAGGGGGATAAATCCATCATAGCTATTCCTGCAGTCTCCCATCCAACCGGAAGATGTTTGATTCAAGACATTGAATTTTTACGGTCTTTTTCTATCCAAGAACGAGTATATCAATCGATACCATCAAGATGCCAGCTAGTTGCACATTGAAACTTATTAAGGAAATAAACTAGAATCGTGATATAAACTAACTTGAGGTGAATAAAAACAAAGAATGAGATGGGTATAAAAAAAATTAGAGGGGACCAACAAGATGAATTACCAAGAAAGCGTGTTTCCTTATCTTTTTGGGAAGAAACTGTAGATCGATAATTCTTTGAATTACACCCCCCCCTCCCTTTTTTTTTCCTTCAAAAAGTTTAATTAAAGGTCAATGTGAGATGAAGAAATATCATCGCATGCAAACTGGCTCGTTTTGTGAATTTGTTTCTTAAATACTCTACCATGCATGAAACACCCACTGTATATTAGTGACTAACTTGCAATCAACCTGCTAGCTATCAAATTGAGGGTATTTATGAAAAATATTATTCCAAGATCTTATTGGGATGGGCCAAGGAAGAATCAAACTTTAGATTCATTTGGCTTACTGGAAAAGGATGGAGGAAAGTGTGGTCAACAAATAAAAAGAAGAAATCCCTTTAATTGGAGTTTTCAAGAAAGAGAGGCTAGAAAGCGAAATTTATATGAAAATATTTTTTTATATTTTATAAAAAAGTATTCATGTGAGATACGGAGTTTTATTATCTTCTCACTGGGTGGGATTTGAGATTTTTTTTTTTTTTTCAAAAAATGACCTTAAAATTATGAATAGGGACCATTCCAAATATCATAAACAAAATAAATAAAAAATTCTTTGTTATTAAATATACAATAAATATTTTATAATATTTTTTAAAAAGTAAATGCTTAGTTAAATATACGATATTCTAAAATATATATTTTTTATGGTCAACTAAATAATTTAAATTAATTTTTAGATATTATATATTTTACAAAATTATTTTTTAGAAAATTATTTTAATTTTTTTAAAAAAAATTCTCTCATAAAAATGTGTATTTTTTTTTATGAAAAAAAATAGAAAATAAATCTCGATGTAGTTTTTCATTCTGATCCCTAATTCGTTATTGAAGTTATAGTCACTACACTTTTTAATCATGTATATTTAAAATTTTTAAAATTTAAACGAATTATTATCATGCCTCATGACCAATGAATTATTTACAAAAGAGTACGTTTTTTTAAGTCTCTCCTTGGATGCTCTTTTTCTCCCGCATTACTTTTCGAACGGATCCTAAAAGAATCCTGGGTGCTTGGCCTTCAAGGCTTTTATCTTTCGCTGGTCCTACTCCCAATGCAACGCGGGGCCCATGACCGTCCCTTTCCCCGGTTTTCTCTGACATGTCTCATTCCCAGCGGGTGCAAATAGAGCAGCAGAAGCTTTAGACTTCTTTCAAAACGCCTTACCAGCTGGTACTGGTTAAATATATATATATATATATATATATATATATATATATATATATATATATATATATATATATATAATATTTTTATTTTTAATGAATCGAAAGGATAGAGATAAATCTTGGTATAGCTTTTCATTCTAGTCCCTAAATCATTAGGTGATTATTCGATCAGATCAAGACGGTGAATATCTTTTTGAGGAGTTTCTGACATATCTCGAGGAGAATGGGATTCTCTTTCAATGGATACCTTTAGGGACACCTCAATTAAATGAAGTGTCTGAAAGGAGGAATCGAACCCTGTTAGACATGGTTCGATCCATGATGGGCTTTGCTTCTCTACTGTTATCATTTTGGAGATATGCTCTGGAATCAGCCTGTTACCTTTTAAATAGTGCTCCAAGTAAATTCGTTAACAAAATCCCATATGAGATATGGACTAGACGTAAGCCGACACTCTCACACCTTCATGTCTGGGATTGCCCGGCTTATGTAAAACATTTGAAAATGGATACGCTTGGACCTAGGTCTGACCGGTGCCTATTTGTTGGGTATCTAAAAGAGTCTAAGGGGTATTACTTCTACTTGGCTGAGGAACAAAAGTTGTTCGTCAGTCTTAGGGCTATCTTTTTGGAAAATGAGTTCTTTGGTGAAGGAACTATAGCCACTAAGATTGAACTTAGTGAAGTTCAACAAGTAGAAGAACCGACACACTTAAGGGACAACATAGAACCAGTTGTGATAAGATCCACCCAGAGCCCACACAGGAACCATTAAGAAGATCCGGTGGGGTACCTAGTCGATCGGACAGATACTACGGTTTCTTGGTTCGGGATGGTGATCCCATTGAACTCGATGAGAATAATGAGGATCCGATCACCTATATGGATGCGATGCAGAGTTCCGACTCTGAGAAATGGCTAGGAGCCATGCAATCCAAAATGGAATCCATGAAAATTAATAATGTATGGACATTGGTTGATCCGCCAAAGGGATAAAATTCATTGTGTGCAAATGGATTTTCAAAAGGAAAAGGGGCGTAGACGGGCAGGTGGAGACCTATAAAGCTCGTCTGGTTGCCAAAGAATATCGTCAATATTATGGTATTGACTATGACGAGACGTTCTCTCCTGTAACAATGCTCAAGTCCATTCGGATCATGCTTGCTTTAGCGGCATACTTTGACTATGAAATCTGGTAAATGGATGTCCGAGCAGCTTTTTTGAATGGTGAGCTGGAAGAGGAAGTGTATATGATACAACATGAAGGGTTCACATCCACAGACGAGTCAAAGGTGTGCAAGCTTCAAAAGTCCATCTATGGATTGAAGCTAGCATCAAGGAGCTGGAACTTGCGATTTAATAAGTGTTTCAGATCGTATGGCTTTGTTAGGAATGGAAAAGAACCTTGCATTTACAAGTGGGCTAATGGTTCCGTGATTGTATTCCTTGTATTGTATGTGGATGATATTCTCTTAATCGGGAATGACATCCTAGCACTACAAGGAATAAAGGTCTGGTTGTCATCTCAGTTCTCTATGAAGGACTTGGATGAAGCCTCTTACATACTGGGTATGAAGATCTATAGAGATAGATCTAAGGAGCTTCTGAGACTGTCCCAGTCTACGTACATCGACATTGTGTTGAAGCGGTTCAGCATGAAAAATTCCAAGAAAGGGTATCTTCCGATAGGTATTGGAATTGCTCTCTCCAAAATGGATTGTGCGATAACTCCTGAGAAGAGAGCGTATGAGTAGAATCACGTATGCTTCGGTAGTGGGTTCTATCATATATGCTATGACATATACTAGACCAAACGTGGCATACTCACTAGGCATAGTGAGCAGATACCAGTCTGACCCAGGTGAAGCTCATTGGAAGGTGGTAAAAACCATCCTTAAGTATTCACAAAATACTAAGGACCAATGGCTGATTTATGGAGAACCTGACTTGAAACTTGTGGGATATACTGACTCCAGTTTCCAGTCAGATAAGGATGACAACAAGAGTGTGTCAGGATTTATCTTTACCTTAAATGGAGGAGCAATCTACTGGAAAAGTTTCAAGCAGCCTACTGTGGCATACTCAGTATGTGAAGCAGAATACATTGCAGCATCAGATGCAGCGAAGGAAGCTGTGTGGTTACGGAAGTTTCTTGACGAGCTGGAAGTGGCACCTTCCCTGGATGGTCTTGTTCCGGTGTATTATGACAACATTGGAGCCATTGCTCAAGCCAAAGAGCCGAAGTCTTGTCACCGCACAAAGCACATTCTGCAGTGCTATCAACTTGTACGAGAGATTATGGAACGAGATGACATTGACCTTCAGAAGATCGATAGAAAGAAAAACTTGGCTGACCCCTTTACTAAAGCCGTCAGAATTCAAGAGTTCGATAGTTGTAAATGAAAAATGGGAATGAGATTTTGTATGATTGGCTTTAGTCCAAGTGAGAGTTGTTGGGAATTATATCCCAAAGCCAATTATCTAGGCTATAGACGGTTGTGCTATCTTGTAACTGTATATGATTTTTAATGAATAAAAGTTATTCTTTTTGGCTGTTCATCATATTTGCATTTTTCTGAAATGAACTCTTGTATGATGGAGTCATTGGAATTATATTGTTTGATATAGAGATGATATATCAAGTAGTTCTTAAACTGGTTTACAACCAAATGATACATTATTATAGGATGACAATGTATCAAGTGTAGGTTGTTGTATGTCACATTTGTTGGTTGTCCTCTTAACCAAGGAGAGTGTGGAGACACTGCTGTGACATGCAAGTGAAATGTGTGACATCTCACTAACATGACCATTTGCGGAGCTCCCTTCCGCCAAAGGGTTGCTCGTGAAGAGATATTGGTATATGTATCCCTCAGACCTGAGATCACCATGATAGCTTGCAAGCAACTCACTGTACTTTGGTATCGGACTACCTAGATTTCTAATCCAGTGATGAAAGGTTTCTGGGTGCAGTTAAGTACTTGTGGAGCGATGATGGATCAAGATGGAATTGACCCCTCCAAATAGTTTGGAGTGAATGGCTCATTGTGTCTCAATTTAGCAAATCCTTGGCCAAGATAGTTCTTGTGAGGAGTCACAGAACTTGTAAAGTTGAGACATGATCCAGATAAACCAAATTAGGGTTGGCAGTCGAACCCTAGATCATCCTGAGCATTATGAGGTCAAAGGGATGAATTATGCGGTAACCATATGCCAGAGGTTCTAGAGAGGTGCTATGCATCTTCGACCTATTCAGACATCGGGTATCATTGCTAGATGAGGACTTTGACTGGTATTGGAAGTGTTCCAGTGCTACCGGCTTAGTGTTCGAACTATGGGGTCACACACCATAGGGATTTCTATCTGATCTTAAAGCTGATCGATGATTGAGAATCATTTGTTATCACTGGCAGTCAATGTGATTGATCATGTGTCGACACTTTTTTTCAGAAGACTTTTCTGGACGAGTCGACTCGACCCCTGCTCGAGTCGACTCATTCTATTTTCTGGACGAGCCGACTCGACCACTGCTCGAGTCGACTCGTTCTGTATTTTGGTCGAGCCGACTCTAATGAACAGTCTGACTATTCTGTGTCCTGGACGAGCCGACTCGAACCTGCTCGAGTCGACTCATCTCTGCTTAACTAGAAATCCCTGAATGGCATTTCTAGGACATTTTTGGAAGGTTTTGACCTGGTTTGAATTTTAAATTCAAGCTATTTTGGCTCCGAGCTTTTATAGAATGATTGTCATTTCTTTCTAACGTGGTTTGAGTCAATATGGTATGCTCCTTGACCTTCTCCTCCAATCACTCCTCCTTCCTCTTTCTCCCTCTCTTGGCTGCCTCTATAAATAAGTGTTATTTTATGGCTGCTAAAAAAAAGAGAAGCTTTTGATTTTGTCTCTGAATATCGTTGCTGCTGAGATTCTGAGAGGGAAGAAAAGGGTTGAGAGGACTTGGACATTGGGTGTGTGGACTCCTAGCACTCAAGCTAAGCCTTGGAAAGAAAGCTAGTTAGGAAGGGTTCCACCTCTCCTCATTGTCTTCCAGGAAGAAGAAGATCAGCCCAAAGGATCCCAAGTAGCTAGCACTCCGAGGGAGTTGATCAGAGTCGATCTCAGGTATGGATTACCTGTAGAGGCCAGACACGTGTATGGCTCAAGAGCATTATCCTTGGAGCACCGCCACTGCATCCATCAAAGGTATAATAGTAAGGTACTTTTATATCCTTGCTCTTCTCTTACTTTGATGTTTATATTGCATGCTGTTTTATTATACTAGATCCTGTTACGGGCAGATTGGTATATCATTTAGATCGATCTACCAAGCCTTCTGCTATGTGCATTTTAAAATCATTTTAAAATGCATCCTTTTCTGCCTTGCTTTTGCATATTGTATGCATGGTGTTGGTGTCTTTTCACCTTTAACTACGGTACTACTCTAGAATGAGGTTCTCAAAAAGAAAATGGAGCTTCAAGTTCAAGTGACAACTTATCTTTGACGGTGACTGGAGATATAGGTGGCAAAAGATGGAGCAACAAATGATCGCGAGGTGGATCATCTAGGTCCAAATCAAAAGATGTGAGCAAAATTGAATGCTACCGGTGCGATGAGTTAGAGCATCCTGTTAGAGATTGCCTACAACTCAAAGATCAGACGAAGTCTACTGCGATAGTAGTCAATGGTAGCGATAGTGATAGATACGGTGAAATGCTCACGATATTCGATGAGATATCTATTTCTTTTCAATAGTAGATTCTAAATTCTTGTCTTCATCATGTGTGTTACAAAAAGGAGCTGTTCAACTTTATAAAGAGTAGACTGTCCACCTACTCGATAGATGGAGATGTGTGATCAAAGATAAAAGGATAATCAGCTTAAAGCTTCATGATAGAATATCAAGAAAACTGGATGAGATCCAATACGTACCTAGCTTTAACAAGAATCTAATCTGACCAAGTAAACCAAATGATCAAACAGTTACACATGAAGAGCTGATAATTGAATCTTGAAAGTTATTCATACCAGTAGGGTTGTCTTAAAGGAAAAGAAGTGTAGAGAATACTATATCTTGACCGGGAGTTTAGTGCGAGGCGGAGTCCCTGATGCAGATGGGAGTCTAGTACGAGGTGGAGCTTCGAGAATAAGTGAGTGGAGCTTCGAGACAAGAGACTTGGAAGGATGATAGGCGACGTCGCATGGTGAAGCTTCTATTACCGCAGGAGACTTTTTTGAGTAGGTCTTAAGTCAAGGTGAACACAGTACACAACGAAGATGGAATCGAGCAGCTTGGCTTGACTCTTATGTTTGCCTGTTGATGAGCAGCAGGCATTTGTCCCAGGACATGGAAGTAGCAGTTATTATCTTTCAAAGTCAGATGGAGGCCGAACGTCGAGTCAAGATAGAAATTGTTGAGAAAAATGCCTTGATTATTAGAATGAAACATAGACGAGAAGACTCAGAGCAGAGAGATTATAGGCACATAGGAATGCTTGAAGTGCAAAAGGGGATTTGCAGGCATGTAGGGCCTGCAAGCTTGCTCACAGACCCATGCAAAGCATGAAGGCGTGGGCACACGACCCAGGCCTAGGCGGGCGCATGGCCCAGCGCCTGAGCGGGGCCTAACAATCTTGATGTACTACGCGATCCATGGACCACTTTTCTCATGGTCCATGCATGGCCATTTCACACGATCTATGGACCACTTTTCTCATGATCTAGCACATTTCCTGGGCCATTTCTCGCCATCCACATAACCAGGTGTGGATTGGGTGGGTGAGAGGTGATGTGGCAGCATTCAGTTGGCGAGCATGGGACTGGTTCATGGTAGGGATGGTTTGTGGTGGTCCAGGTAAAATTTCAGATGATTTAGGAGTTCGATTTGGATACAGTTCGCACCGTTAGACTCCTGATCAAATAATGATTTCATTACTATAAAAATAGAAGGTCAGGGGGTCTTCAAAAGCCATCAGAAAGGATTCAGAAATTTAGAGAGGTCTACGGTAGTAGCGACAAAGAAAGCCTACGGGAGTTAAAGAATTCTTTTTAGAGTTGAGAGCTCATGAAAGAAATTTTTAGATTTTTTTTTCATAATTTTTACAAAATAAAATCTTAATTACATGTCCTATTGATTATATTTTTTATTATATTTTTTTCTTCCTTCTCTTACCGTATCGACAACGATATCATGATCTTGAATATGGGAATCCATATTCTATACAATTTTTTTTTAATAAAAAATATCAGTATAGATAATATTATAATATTTAATATATTTTTAAGTCTTATTTTTTTTATTTTTTATAATTTATATTTTTTAATTTATGATGGTGTTAAAATTCTAATGGCTCCGGCTTTAGTCGGTCCATGGTATTTGTAACCAGGGTAAGTGGTCAAAGGAAGTGCCTCTGGATCGTTCCAATTGTCAGGCATGACAGCTTTCAAAATACCTTGGCGGCATGTCTAAAAAGACCACGTTTGTGAGGAAAGTTGAGTCATCTCTCCACCATTTTTAAGGAATTGTTAACCTTGACGTCACAAAGATAGCATTGTCAAAAAGTTACACAGACGGACCGAGTCATCCCTCCACCACAAGGAATTGGTAACCTAGACGTCACAAAAGATAGCTCAGACTCAGCATTGTCAAAAGTCTGATGATGTAAAAAAAATCAGGTTAATCATAGCGTGTTGGTGGTGAAGAGACCATTTAGGCAATCAAATTGGCTCTTTTTTATTGGTGATCAAGATAAGAAAATCTCAGCAATATCACGGATTTTCTACCCTATATCCGTAGCGAGTTGGTGGAGAAATATTCTTTTGTGCCTATTTGACGTACGGGTAAATAATATGTGGTCGGATTGTGACCTGTGAAAGCCTCCGCATGCATGCACCTTCTCTAAGTAAGCGAGGTCAGCGTCAGTACCGAGCATCAATGATGCAATGACGAAGAAAACCGACTGCAAGCACTATTTAGGTTTGATTCGAGTGGGATCCAATAAATTTTTTAAATTAATTTTTTATTAAATATTTATGAAACTATCCTAATTTATTTATCAATCTAGATTTTTTTTTTATAGAAAAAAAATAAGAGTTATTGCCGACCTTATCAGACATGTAGTTATGAGTTAGCACTGGATTGGAATCCCCTGTGCTGCAGAATCCCGATGCTCCCGGACCTACAAAAACGATGTTAGAGACCCGGACCGGGAATCCTGGCGGGGGCACTTCGACGGTCAAGTCAGAGAGCGGTAAAATGGAACAGATCCACTAAGGCAGACACCTGCTAGGCTTCCGTGCTTAGAGGAATCTTTGATGAGAAGAAAAATGAGAACGAGAGGGATCAGCGCTCTGGTTCCTGTAGCCGAGCTCGTTGGACCCGATCCTGCGAGTTCCTCTGGAGCCTCTTGCTTAGGATCACCTCCTCTTCTTGTACGATTGCATGCCCTCTCGATTGCTTACCTTCCTTCTTGCCCCTGGTCTTCCTTTTTAGGTCGCCGATCCCTGGATCCTTCCACGCCTCGATCCCCCATGGGGGCTCTGGAGGTCAGCAAAAGCTAGCTACCGTTCTCCCAGGTCGTCCCCCTTACAGCCGGGAGTTAAGTGGTGAGCCGGCCTCGTCTGTCATGCGGTCACGAAAAGGAAAACTTGGCGGGATTCTGATCCTTGCGAAGGTGCCCTCGGGCCTGAGGCATTGAGCGTGGCCCTCCCTTTTTGGAGTACTGGGTTACTGGACGCCGGGTTCGGTACCTCGGGCAGAGTGCCCCTTCTAATCTGGTGTCAACAAGGTTCCGCGCTCCGTTACAAGCCTGGGGACACTGTACTGGATGCGCCGCCTGTGCGCGCCGTTAACAGCAGCTTCCTCGAGGCTTGCGCCTTCGGTCCTTCCGTCCTTCGCAGAGAAGGCCGACCTCGACCGAGGTGGACCCATCCAGGGGTACCACCTGGCGAAGGAGCAAAGGCAGGGCCACTCCGATCAAGGTGGACCCCGCTTGGATCGATACCTGGTGGAGTGGCAGAGGCCAGCTCGACCTCCGCCGAGGTGGACCCATCTGGGGGTGCCACTTGGCGAGGGAGCAGGGAGAGCCTGGCTCGACTTCGGCGAGGTGGGCCCATCTGGGGGCGCCACCTGGCGAAGGAGCAGAGGCAGGGCCACTCTGGTCGAGATGGACCCTGCTTGGGTCGACACCTGGCGGAGTGGCAGAGGCCAGCTCGACCTCGGCCAAGGTGGACCCATATGGGGGTTCGACCTGGCGAGGTAGCAGGGAGAGCTTGGCTTGACTTCGACGAGGTGGGCCCATCTGGGGGCGCCACCTGGCGAAGGAGCAGAGGTAGGGCCACTCCGGCCAAGGTGGACCCCGCTTGGGTCGATACCTAGCAAAGTGGCAGAGACCAACTCGACCTCCACCGAGGTGGACCCATATGGGGGTGCCACCTGGCGAGGGAGCAGGGAGAGCCTGGCTCGACTTCGTTGAGGTGGGCCCATCTAGGGGCGCCACCTAATGAAGGAGCAGAGGCAGGGCCACTCCGGCCGAGGTGGACCCTGCTTGGGTCGATACCTGGTGGAGTGGTAGAGGCTAGCTCGACCTCCGCCGAGGTGGACCCATCTGGGGGTGCCACCTAGCGAGGGAGCAGGGAGAGTGTAAACGCTGGGCCTGGGCTGAAGTCGGCAGACCCAGCCGACTTCAACCCAGACTGAAAAAAAAAAAAAAAAATTGGGAGAAGACCGTAACAGGGGAGGTTTCTTCTCCCTTGTTCCGACCGGAGTCTTCGCCGGAGACTTCGGGGAAGGAGTCGGGTGGAGAGGGAGGCTGGGCGGTGCCGTGGTGGGCTGGATCGGGACTCCGGCCGACGCGATCTCCGTTTCCCAGTCGATGAGGTGTCTCGGAGTATTTTTTTTTAAATCCCCCACATCGCCGGCAACCATCGAAACATTTCATCACGGTATTCCCTCCTCTCCGGCAAGCATCCAGGAATCGTCGAAGCCGGTGAGTCGTTCTTCATTTAATTTGATTTTAGGAGAGAAATTGGTCGAGAAATTTTTGGGTTCTTCCGGTTGTTGTTTGGGCCGTTCGTCGACGATGGCCGCGCCGCCGAGCCCTCCTTCCGGTGAACGTCTTATGGCCGGCGTCGGCAACCGGGGAGAGGGGGGTTGGTTGGAGCAGGGCGTGAGAGAGAGAGGAAGGAAGAGGGCTTGCGGTGAGAGACAAGAGGAGGGTGTTCGGAGAAGAAAAGAAAAAGAGAAAGGAAGAAGAAGGAAAAAAAAAAAAAAAGAAAAAAAAAAAGAAAAGGAAAGAAAAGAAGAAAAGAAAAGAAAAGAAAAGAAAAAAAAGAAAAAAAAAAAAAAAAAAAAAAAAAAAAAAAAAGGGTTATGTACGGCCAGAGGAAAAAAAAAATATTAGTAAAAAATATATATATATATATATATAATAATAATATAATAATAATAATAAAAGTAAAAATATAAATATGATAGGAGGAGAGAGAAAGAGGAGAGAGAAAGAGGAGAGAGAAGAGGAGGGAGAAGGAGGAGAAAGAAGGAGGAGAGAGAAAGAGGAGAGAGAAGGAAGAGAGAGAAGGAAGAGAGAGAAAGAGGAGAGAGAAGGAAGGAAGAGAGAGAAAATAAGGGATTTTTTTTTGATATTCGTGAAAAAATTAAGAATTTAGTTTTAATTTAAAATTTATTTATCTATGTAGAGAATCAGTCTTCTGAGCGGGAAGACGTCACACCGATTTCGGGTTCGGATTAGTACAAGCGTGGATAGCTGATTTGTAAGGAATTCTAACCTAATCACCGTATTTATTAATATATTTTACATGATCTGATGTATTTTGAGCATAAATAAATATTTTTCATGCATAGTGGTTTTCGGATTGCATGATTGATTTCCGGGTTACGGATCAAGTTTGTGGTTAGTATTGTTTGTATTTGCCATGTGATCTTGAAATGTATTTGATCGTGATAGCGATCGCTAGAAAGTGACATGATTCGATTATGTGAAGAGAAATGATAATGTGTTAAGAGAACTGGTGTTTGGACTAGCCATGCCACGGCGGTACCGTGGTTTCTCAGTGTGCCCGTCACAGGCTGGAGTGTGACAATTTGTGTGCCCGTCACAGGCTGGAGTGTGACAATAGTGTGCCCGTCACAGGCTGAAGTGTGACAACAGTGTGCCCGTCACAGGCTGGAGTGTGACAATAGTGTGCCAGTCACAGGCTGGAGTGTGACCGTGGTTAGTCCAGAACCCTAAAGATAATGATTAAATAATTGGAAATTCAATAAGAAGAAAAATATGAAGTTTCCAAAGTTTTGTTAAACATGAAATCGGAATTGTTAATTTCGTCATGGTAATGTTTACTGCTTTCATATACATGTAAATTATTATTGGTGATTATTTTGGAACCCTTACTGGGCTATGTAGCTCACTCCCTACCATCTGTTTTCTTTCAGAGACTCAGGAAACTTAAGGAGGATCTGGGCTGGGCGTGAGACGGAGCATCATGTTTGTTGAGATATATAGTTAGTTTGTCCGGTTACTGACTTTTGAGTCAGTGGACCATTTTATGATCTCGAGTTAATTATGAACTATACATTGTTAATGATTTGTTTATACAATATTCATTTACTTTGGATACATTTGAATTGTTGTGTACCTAGGCCTTGCATAATCTCTAGGGTAAAACCTAGGGTTTGTGCGGCCGGTCACGTAGCCATTTCCGGTATTGGATTCGGGGCGTGACAGAGTGGTATCAGAGCCAGGTTCTAGGATCTTAGGATAAAAGCTCAACGAGAGAGAGTGTGGGTTGATCCATATGTGGGGTAGATATTATGTCATGATTGTTTTGACCATCTGAGTGTTAGTTGTTTACTAACAACATTGGTGTAGGTTTTCCATGGCGCGTGGTAGTGGACGTAGACGTGTTAGGAGGCCTACAAGATTTGCAGATGGAGCAAATGCTTGGGATCCTATTGAGCAGCATGAGAATGCTGGAGCCTTATCTGATAATGAGGAACGTCCACAGGACCCAATGCCGAATCTGGTAGACAACACTGGTAATGAGGAGCATCATCATGAGCCAGTGCCCAATCCTTTGGATAACACCCCGGAGACTGGAACTGCTGAAACAGGAACACCGGGTGGATCTGGAGTTCAGCCTGGGGATCAGATGGGTCTTCCTCAGCTATTACAAATTTTAGTGCAGCAGCAAGCTACTGCAAGAGCTGATACACTAAGATTTATGGAAGCCCAACAGCAACAGCAGCAATTTATACAACAGTTATTACTACAACGACAACAGCCAGAAGTCAGAATTCCTCAGGAACGGCCAATTACATTAATAGATTTCAAGAAGTATGCGCCACCGGCATTCAAGGGGACTGCTGATCCCATGGAGGCAGAGGGATGGCTTAAAACTGTTGAGAAAGTTTTCCAAGCCTTGCGGTGTCCAGAAGAGGAGAAAGTTACATTCGCTACCTTTTTATTGCAAGATGAGGCAGCTGCTTGGTGGGAACTGGAGCTCGGAAAACAAGGACCAAATGATACACCTTTTACCTGGACAGATTTTAGAAAGGTTTTCTATGAGAGATATTTTCCTCAAAGTGTTCGGGTACTTTAACCGTTTCTCAGTATGCCTCAAAGTTTGAGGAATTGTCGAGATACGCTCCATCACTCTTAGCTGATGAAGGAATCCGGGCCAGGAAATTTGAAAATGGACTCAGAAGTCGGATCCAGCATCAAGTGATTGCTTTTGAGCTACCAACTTATAAAGAGGTTGTAAACAAAGCATTAATTATTGAAAGGGGATTGAATGTGGCTCAAGCTGAAAGGGAGAAAGCATTAAAGAAGAGATCTGGAACAAGAGGGAATCAAGGCCAATTCTATAAGGGAACCAATGCAAAAACCAGAAAGCTTGACAATATTACTTCTGATGACAAGACCCAACCAAAGAAAGATGTCAAGTGCTTTAAGTGTGGTGGTTCTCATTATAAGCGGGATTGTACGTGGCCAGATGAGTGGAAGTGCCATAACTGTGGTAAACCGGGACATAAGGCAGTTGTATGTCCATCTGGTCAGGGGTCACAGCATCAGTTACCTCGTGGAAAACAGCAATTTGAAGGGCAACAGAAAACAGTAACTCAGGGACGGGTTTATTCACTCTCCCAGCAGGATGCTAATGCTTCAAATTCTGTAGTGACAGGTATGATCAAATTATTTTCCAGTAATGTTTATGTTCTTTTTGATACTGGTGCTACACACTCTTTCGTATCTGTTAGATTGGTTAGGGAGAATTATGAGTTAACCCCGACATCTTTAGAATTTGAACTCTGTATTTCCACTCCTAGTGGGGATGTTTTTGTGGTTAATCAAATCTGCAAGGAATGTAGATTGAATATCGAAGGTAGAACAATGGAAGCCGATTTGATAGTCATGGATATGAAAGACTTCGATATAATCCTTGGAATGGATTGGCTGACAGCAAACCATGCTTCCATCAATTGTTTTGAGAAAATTGTAAAATTTCAAATTCCTGATCAGTCAGAGTTCTGTTTTAAGGGAAACAAGTTAACTCTTATGAGGAGGATAATTTCGGCTTTTATTGCCAAGCGACTCCTCAGACAAGGTTGTGAAGGGTTTCTGGCAACAGTGATAGATACTCAACAGCAGGAGCTTAAGCTGGAAGACATACCTGTTGTGAAAGAATTTCCGGAGGTCTTTCCCGATGATCTGCCAGGATTACCTCCTGATAGAGAGATTGAGTTCTCTATCGATCTTATACCAGGTACAGGTGCCATCTCCAAAGCTCCTTATAGAATGGCTCCGGCAGAATTAAAAGAACTTAAGGAGCAATTGCAAGAACTGTTGGATAAAGGATTTATCAGACCTAGCGTGTCTCCCTGGGGTGCTCCAGTCTTATTTGTAAAGAAGAAAGATGGAAGTTTTCGGCTTTGCATTGATTATCGAGAATTGAACAAAGTGACTATAAGGAACAAATATCCCTTACCAAGGATTGATGATCTATTTGATCAATTACAGGGGGCACAAGTATTCTCTAAAATTGATCTTCGTTCTGGTTATCATCAATTGAAGATTAAGACAGAGGATGTATCAAAGACAGCTTTTAGAACCAGATATGGACACTATGAATTTTTGGTTTTACCTTTTGGTCTGACAAATGCACCTGCAGTTTTCATGGATCTCATGAACCGAGTGTTTAGACCATATCTGGATCAATTTGTAGTAGTATTCATTGATGATATACTGATATATTCAAAAAGTCTACAAGCACATGAGGAGCACTTAAAGATAGTATTACAAATACTCAAAGAGGAGAAATTATTTGCCAAGCTAAAAAAATGTGACTTTTGGTTGGACAGAATTTCTTTCCTTGGACATGTTATATCAAAGGATGGTATTTCTGTGGATCCAAAGAAGGTGGAAGCAGTGGTAGAGTGGGAGAGACCCACTAATGTGTCCGAAGTTCGTAGTTTTCTGGGATTGGCAGGATATTATCGAAGGTTTGTTGAAGGATTTTCTCTTATTGCTATACCCTTAACTCGCCTGACCCAGAAACGAACAAAATTTGAATGGACAGATGATTGTGAGCAGAGTTTTCAAGAATTGAAGAAACGGTTAATCACTGCCCCAGTATTGACTGTTCCTGCAGAGACAGGGGAGTTTTGCATATATAGTGATGCATCCCGAAAGGATCTCGGTTGCGTGCTAATGCAAAATGGAAAAGTGATAGCCTATGCTTCTAGACAGCTGAAATCATATGAGTCAAATTATCCCACTCATGACTTAGAGTTAGCAGCTGTAATATTTGCTTTAAAGATATGGAGACATTACCTGTATGGTAGTCATTGTGAAATCTTTACAGATCATAAAAGTTTAAAATATATATTTACTCAGAAGGAATTGAATTTGAGACAGAGAAGATGGCTAGAACTATTAAAGGATTATGATCTGACTATCAGCTACCATCCAGGAAAGGCAAATGTTGTAGCAGATGCCCTGAGCAGGAAAACCCCGAGTAAGTTGGCAACCTTAATTACTAATCAAAAGCACATCTTAATGGATCTGGAAAGATCAGGGATAGAGGTACGAATTCATAATTCTGGGATGCAATTAGCAAATATTATGGTACAACCTATCCTGATTGACAAAATTAAATCAGCTCAGAAGGAAGATTTAGAGCTTCAGAAAATTAAAGAGACAGTTGAGTCTGGTGTACAATCTGAGTTTACTATATATAAAGATGATACCTTGAGATTTGGTAACAGATTATGTGTTCCTAAACTTTCAGAATTAAAGAATGAAATTATGGAAGAAGCACATAGTTCAGTATATACGATGCATCCGGGTAGTACAAAAATGTATCGAGATCTACGTGGAAACTTTTGGTGGTCTGGTATGAAGAGAGATATAGCTCAGTATGTGGCTCAATGTTTGGTGTGTCAACAGGTAAAAGCTGAGCATCAAAGACCTGCTGGACCATTGCAGTCTCTTGCGATTCCTCAGTGGAAATGGGAGCACATTACCATGGACTTTGTGACAGGGTTACCCAAAACTCCTAAAGGAAATAATGCGATATGGGTGATTGTGGATCGACTAACGAAGTCAGCTCATTTCTTAGCTTTTCGTATCGGACTCTCTCTGGAAAAATTAGCAAATTTGTATATAGAACAAATTGTGAGACTACATGGGATTCCAATTTCTATAGTATCGGATCGAGATAGTAGGTTTGTTTCACAATTTTGGAAGAGTCTTCATAAAGCATTGGGGACCAAATTAAGTTTTAGTACAGCTTTTCATCCCCAAACGGATGGACAGTCTGAGCGAACCATCCAGATTCTGGAAGACATGTTGAGAGCTTGTGTTATGGACTTGGGTGGTGCTTGGGACTGTCATCTATCGTTGATAGAATTTGCCTACAATAATAGTTTTCAAGCTAGCATTCAAATGGCGCCTTTTGAGGCCTTATATGGTAGGAAGTGTAGATCGCCTATTTGCTGGGATGATGTGGGAGAAAGGAAATTGTTGGGTCCAGAAATAGTGCAACAAACAGTGGAAAAGGTACAAATGATCAGAGAACGTTTGCGTACTGCTCAGAGCCGACAGAAAAGTTATGCGGATAAGAGACGAAGAGAGCTGGAATTCAATGTTGGTGATCATGTCTTTTTGAAAGTGTCTCCCACAAAGGGTGTGATGAGATTTGGTGTACGAGGAAAGTTGAGCCCGAGATTTGTGGGACCATTTGAGATTTTGGATAAGGTTGGTGAGGTGGCCTACCGATTAGCTCTGCCACCAGTTATATCCAGAGTGCACAATGTGTTTCACGTATCTATGTTATGAAAATACATTCCTGATCCTAATCATGCAATAGATTATGAGCCATTGCAACTTCAGGAGGATTTGACCTATGAGGAGGTGCCTTTACGAATTGTCGACAGTAAGAAACAAGAATTGAGACACCGAACCATACCCTATGTGAAGGTGCAATGGAGCAATCACAGTGAAAGAGAAGCTACATGGGAACTAGAAGCAGAGATGCGAACAAAATATCCACAGCTTTTCGAAATACCAGGTATGTAAATTTCGAGGACGAAATTTATTTTAACGGGGGGAGAATGTAAACGCTGGGCCTGGGCTGAAGTCGGCAGACCCAGCCGACTTCAACCCAGACTGAAAAAAAAAAAAAAAAAATTGGGAGAAGACCGTAACAGGGGAGGTTTCTTCTCCCTTGTTCCGACCGGAGTCTTCGCCGGAGACTTCGGGGAAGGAGTCGGGGTGGAGAGGGAGGCTGGGCGGTGCCGTGGTGGGCTGGATCGGGACTCCGGCCGACGCGATCTCCGTTTCCCAGTCGATGAGGTGTCTCGGAGTATTTTTTTTTAAATCCCCCACATCGCCGGCAACCATCGAAACATTTCATCACGGTATTCCCTCCTCTCCGGCAAGCATCCAGGAATCGTCGAAGCCGGTGAGTCGTTCTTCATTTAATTTGATTTTAGGAGAGAAATTGGTCGAGAAATTTTTGGGTTCTTCCGGTTGTTGTTTGGGCCGTTCGTCGACGATGGCCGCGCCGCCGAGCCCTCCTTCCGGTGAACGTCTTATGGCCGGCGTCGGCAACCGGGGGAGAGGGGGGTTGGTTGGAGCAGGGCGTGAGAGAGAGAGGAAGGAAGAGGGCTTGCGGTGAGAGACAAGAGGAGGGTGTTCGGGAGAAGAAAAGAAAAGAGAAAGGAAGAAGAAGGAAAAAAAAAAAAAAAAAAAAAAAAAGAAAGGAAAGAAAGAAAGAAAAGAAAAGAAAAGAAAGAAAAAGAAAAAAAAAGAAGAAAAGGAAAAAAAAAAAAAAGGGTTATGTACGGCCAGAGGAAAAAAAAATATTAGTAAAAAATATATATATATATATAATAATAATATAATAATAATAAAAGTAAAATATAAATATGATAGGAGGAGAGAGAAGAGGAGAGAGAAAGAGGAGAGAGAAGAGGAGGGAGAAGGAGGAGAAAGAAGGAGGAGAGAGAAAGAGGAGAGAGAAGGAAGGAAGAGAGAGAAAATAAGGGATTTTTTTTGATATTCGTGAAAAAATTAAGAATTTAGTTTTAATTTAAAATTTATTTATCTATGTAGAGAATCAGTCTTCTGAGCGGGAAGACGTCACACCGATTTCGGGTTCGGATTAGTACAAGCGTGGATAGCTGATTTGTAAGGAATTCTAACCTAATCACCGTATTTATTAATATATTTTACATGATCTGATGTGTTTTGAGCATAAATAAATATTTTTCATGCATAGTGGTTTTCGGATTGCATGATTGATTTCCGGGTTACGGATCAAGTTTGTGGTTAGTATTGTTTGTATTTGCCATGTGATCTTGAAATGTATTTGATCGTGATAGCGATCGCTGGAAAGTGACATGATTCGATTATGTGAAGAGAAATGATAATGTGTTAAGAGAACTGGTGTTTGGACTAGCCATGCCACGGCGGTACCGTGGTTTCTCAGTGTGCCCGTCACAGGCTGGAGTGTGACAATTTGTGTGCCCGTCACAGGCTGGAGTGTGACAATAGTGTGCCCGTCACAGGCTGAAGTGTGACAACAGTGTGCCCGTCACAGGCTGGAGTGTGACAATAGTGTGCCAGTCACAGGCTGGAGTGTGACCGTGGTTAGTCCAGAACCCTAAAGATAATGATTAAATAATTGGAAATTCAATAAGAAGAAAAATATGAAGTTTCCAAAGTTTTGTTAAACATGAAATCGGAATTGTTAATTTCGTCATGGTAATGTTTACTGCTTTCATATACATGTAAATTATTATTGGTGATTATTTTGGAACCCTTACTGGGCTATGTAGCTCACTCCCTACCATCTGTTTTCTTTCAGAGACTCAGGAAACTTAAGGAGGATCTGGGCTGGGCGTGAGACGGAGCATCATGTTTGTTGAGATATATAGTTAGTTTGTCCGGTTACTGACTTTTGAGTCAGTGGACCATTTTATGATCTCGAGTTAATTATGAACTATACATTGTTAATGATTTGTTTATACAATATTCATTTACTTTGGATACATTTGAATTGTTGTGTACCTAGGCCTTGCATAATCTCTAGGGTAAAACCTAGGGTTTGTGCGGCCGGTCACGTAGCCGTTTCCGGTATTGGATTCGGGGCGTGACAGAGAGCCTGGCTCGACTTCGACGAGATGGGCCCATCTGGGGGTGCCACCTGACGAAGAAGAAGAGACAGGACCACTTCGACCGAGATGGACCCCGCCTGGATCAACACCTGGTGGAGTGGCAGAGGCCATCTTTTTCTTATTAAATTTTGAAGTAAGAAACTGTATGTACAACATGTGATTTCTCCATGCAATTTCCAAAGGTCTCCTCTCGTTCGTACTATGTGTTCAAAAATATTTAGATCGGTAAATATGGTTAGAATGGTACTAATTTTATAAATATTTTAAAAATATTATTTTTAAAAAAACTCTGGATCTAATGCATTGAAGATTTTTTTTTTTTTTTTATATATAAGTGAAAAGGAAAAGGGATGACTAGAATAGCTACCATCTTTGGATATGACTACAAAGGTCTTCACTTTACTAAAGAATATTCGATGCATGACGATAGCAAAGATGACTCAATCATTTTTTATCATAATCAAGTGATATGGATGAGTATATCATCCCAGCCCCACCAAGATATCGACCGGTTCAATAGCCAATCCCATATACTCCATATCCATATATTCAAGGCAAATCTTTTCATTTAATCGATCCTATCTCGATTCGAAACTTAAATAGAAAGATTATAAAATCATAACTAGCACCGGTTGAGTAATATACCATCTTAGTGGTGGCGGTAGACTCTTTCGAAGCATAGTCTTTTTCTTTTATTTTAGGAATTCTCCAAGATTACTTATATATACATGCCAAAATATGTCACTAAGGCGTGTACGAACGCAACCAATGATATACTCCTTGATGTGTTCAAATTACAAAGAAAACAATGTAAACATATACATAAAAAATGTGAATGATTTGGATATGAATTCCATAATGAAAAAAATACTATACATTGGCTCCACAATAAAAACCTAGCATTAGGAGGCCCCACCACCCAAACAACAGAACCATGTGGATATGACTCGTGTTAATACAGTCCTGTCACTTAGGTCAACTTCTATATTTAGTCATTATTCTTAATAATTATATTGCAAAAATTTTAGTTCTTTTATTTATTTATTTATTTTATCACAGTTTGGCCTAAGCACTTGTGGGCCCGCTAGACAACAAGAGTTGGCTTTCTCCAGCAAGGTACCATATTGGCTAGACATAAGTTGAGAGTTTATACCCAAAAAAATGGGGAGATCCAGCATAAGCTATGGTTGAACACATGATTTTGCACAGATCTTTCCATGTCCACCTGTCATGCAGGGCTTCAAACCATTTGATGTGTGCACCGTTTCGCAAGTTAACATGCAATAACATCAATCAACCCATTAATTCAAAATATAATACGAAGTATATATCATGCTCAATTAGTGGTAAACACAAAAAGATGGAAAAGTGAAAGTAATTGAAGCACTTCTTTCCGGCCATTATATATATACAACATGACTAGGAACTAACTTCATGAGCAAATCAACTGGCAACTCCCTTGCAACTCAATGCTTTTCCTCGTGTCCCTTTTTTTTCTAATGATATTTGTCCAGTGAGGACAACCTTTAACTGTCTAGTTTGATTGTGTACTAGTTCATCATTGAGAAGATTTTATGGACAAAACAATCGTCACGTTTTAAAATGCATGAAGTGGGTTGGTGTTAATAAGCGGATCAATTGGCCAACGCATCCATTAATTCAAATCGACAAGTTCACATGTGCCTGCTATCTTTATAAGATTCCAATTAACGTCACCTACTCCAATGAGTAAGTGATGATACCACTATATGGATGCTTATAGTGTACTACCATATCGTTGAATACATCTTTTGAGCAAAACAATCGTTACATATTTAGCAATGCATGAGGTGTGGGTTCATGAGAATGGGTGACATCTAGCTGTAACCGAAGTCAGAAAACCATAAAATGTTGACATGTAGTTTTTGAAATATATAAATAATGATGATTGATGAGTTGCAACTCTCTGTTCACAGAGAGAGAGAGAGAGAGAGATGATGCAACGTGGGGAACCTAAAAGCCAGTATCCTTAATTGGGCTAGGGGTTTCTTTTGTTCGTTTCTTGGTGCCGTGGCCTTTAATATACCATGTACTGACTAGATAGGTGCCACAGCCGAGATATCATATAAAATGCCAGCATTAGCGTGCTCGAAGCCTCAAATTCCGGTATTCGTAGCGAGAGTTTTAAGAGTTCTTAGATTCGAAAGCCCCGCCTCAAAAGCGCCAACCACCATGGATATACGTCGTTCCGCGAGTTTCCCCCACTGCATGCTGCTCAAATACAGAGAATACTAAGAAAGAAATATTACAAAGTATTAATTTCAGATATTGTTTGGATTAGGAAGAACGGTACGGCATACCATAACTGGGAGTTCTGAGTAGTGTACGCCTACCATGCATATCCCTAGCAAGCTGTTTATCTTCGGATAAAGTTACTCCACCGAAAAAGTGAAATAAAGTTATCCTGGATATATATATATATATATATATATATATATATATATTAGGAATACTAAGAAAGAAATATTACAAAGTATTAATTTCAGATATTGTTTGGATTAGGAAGAACGGTACGGCATACCATAACTGGGAGTTCTGAGTAGTGTACGCCTACCATGCATATCCCTAGCAAGCTGTTTATCTTCGGATAAAGTTACTCCACCGAAAAAGTGAAATAAAGTTATCCTGGATATATATATATATGTGTGTGGATTTTGCTCTAAAGCTACTTCGGTAAATTCCGAAGCTTGAAATTATTAGTGAGGACCACCAAAGAAACATCAATATCAAGATGAAGCAACAATATCATATTGCTCAGATCTCCCTATCAACATGCTATCTTTAGAAAAATCTCTTTAGGCTTCACTCTCTTCGGGTTAGCTTCTCCAATAATGAACAGAATATCTCCTCGGCCAGCTAAGAAATCATGCTCAAGTTTTTGAAGACGTGACATGCTAAACATTGATTTAAGTTGTTTGGTTGCAATAGTTTACCGTATGTTGGGGATGGATCGAAAAAAGAAACCGAGTGTTGCTACCCATGAAGGCCCCATGCCATGCTCAAGTTTCCATCCTATGCGACAGTTAGGTAGAGCATATGATCAGAGTCTCACATGGGGCTTAACCCATTCACGGAGTTGCCTTCTTGGTGTGGGGAATAGAGTGGGGCAAGTTATATGTAGCGTTTTCAGTTAAGAAAAAGAAGGAAACCGTATAGAGGACAGCCATAAGATGTTTGAATATTAATTGTATCAACGTCATATATATATATATATATATATATATATATATATATATATATAATATAATATAATATAATTATCGTCGAACAACTGACAGATGATTTCATATTTTATATTCAAAAATTTTGTTAAAAAAAAATCTTATATTCAAATTGCCAAATGAAAGGTCGACCAAGCGGGTTTAATAGAATCTAGTCGCAAAACTATCCAATATTTATGCACCGTTGATAGTGTTAGATTAACATCGATCTTTACTTTTTTTTTCTTTTTTTTTTTTTTTTTTTTTTTTTTTGGTGGGGGTGGGGGGGATGTAAACAAGAGGTAGCAAACTGCCTTTTTTTTATTAAGAAAAGAAACCTAACTACAAAGTTCATTCGCAAGAAGAACTTTTTATGTATATTATGAAAACCTATATTTGCATGCATTTTTAATAGGATTGAATCAAAAACTCCGAAATGATTAATTTGTCTCCAAAATATTAATCTCAAAGTAGCGAGCTGATGTTTTGAATACAGCTTCCTAGGCTTCTCGATAAATTGGATAGAAACTAGATAGAAAATTGTTAACAAGCAGCACAGTAGTCGGTGCTGCAGGAGCCCATTCCTAGATGGACAGGCTAGTTGGGGTTATCGAGTACACCAATACCTCATGCACAAACTAATCTTCAGTCCATTTTCTTTTGAGTATATATAGTAATAGCATTCATTATTTGAGAGTTTAATTACCTCTCAACTCTCCTCAAGAAAATGATGCATTGAGTCAGTTTCGCTTGTAAACGAATGTTATGTAACACAATCATATGTAAATTTTGACAATTAATAAACAAAAAGCCTCGATGATATGGGTTGCTTTGTTAATTTTCTCCATCATGACAATAGATTCATGTTAAAGACTAGACTACCTTCGTCGGGAATCTTTTCGAGTCCACTACCAAATTTTCCATCCAGAACAAGCTCCAATAATTCAGTTTATAAATGATGTCTTAATTAACAAACTTACACACATTTGGGATGGGGGGTGAAGAAATTAAGATCTTGGAACATTAGTTGTTTGCCTTAAAATAATTGGATTAATTTGATGGACTTGCACAGGTTAGCCATGCATTAATTCTAAATGTTTATTCCACAAGGCCTTCCCACAATAATAACAAGGAGCTGCGCTTAACTACCTCTCAAGGATTTGAACAGAGACGATATGGCAGCCAAGATAAATTAGTAGCCAAAGGTGTCATCGTCTTCATTTCCAAAAATCTTCATTAATACCTCATTTGTAGCAAATTAATTGCACTTAAATGATTCAGCCAATGATGAGTGGACTGCCTTCATATATAGACTTGCAAACTAGAACGGATGTAAGAAGTTACAATATTGTTTAGTGCTAAGAATCTCCATGCAAAACCATATCCATGGGCAGTTTATGAAAGGTATAACAAGCTTTAGCAAGCTATGATTAAAATCATATATTTCTAGAGTGGCACGATTTTGTGCCATGACTGTTTGATGCTCAAGACCCCAAAAATAAACATCAAACGCAAGAATATGTATGAGAAAAAAACAATATTTTAAAAATAATTTTAGAAAGAGAAAATAATACCCCCTTTTTTTTTTTATGGAACAAAAATAATACTCTTATTAATAAATAAAGTTTATACTAAGCTAGATCCAAGTCCTCGGCTTCTACTCCAAAAGATGCCTCGCAGGCACTCTCACCCCGCCAAATTAAGGATGCCACATACAAATGTCTCACATATTCTCTCCAAAAACACACATATACTAAAACTACTTACCCCAGCATATTTTACAGTATTAACCATTTTTTTTTCCTTCTTTTTTTTTCCGGGGGGGAGGGGGTAGACAGTATTAACCAATTCTTATGTCAGATAGGAACCGGCCTTTATCCCTAGCTAAAACAACAATCCCTTTGATCACAAAGACAGGAGGAGGCCCCTCCTACCCATTCTTAACTAATTCTAAGTCAGCCTGGTACCATTAGGACTCAGGAAACCTGCCACTCAAAGATAAACCATCTCTTCCAACTATAACAACATTGGAGTAGATAACACTCTAAGAAAAAGGCTTGTTGTGATGGCTGATTAACCATCATTAATAATATTTTTTAGTAACTAAAAAAAGTAGCAGGATAATTTGTGTATTAGCAATGGCATTTTGAATATTCATGATGGCAAAATCAATCTCTAATATTCTTAAATTTTATTTTTTTATTTTAAAAATATATTAGCAATGAAGTTTTAGTTATTCGTGATGGCAATAAGCTATTGCTACTAATTAGGAGGCTTTATCGGTCATTTTAGCAACAGCAAAAGTTGTTGTTAATACTCTTAAATTTTATTTTTTTGTCCTAAAAATATATTACCGATGGATTTTTAATTATTAGCTAATAAGTGCACAGAAAATGAGGCTTTACCGATCACTGTTAGCGATGGCAAAAGCCATTGCTAGTACTTTTAAATTTTAAAATTTTTTGTTCTAAAAATATATTAGCGATATAATTTTAAGTACACAGAAAAGAAAACTTTACATACTGCTTTTAGCAAAAGTAAAAACTATCGCAATGACAAAAGCTATGGCTAATACTCTTAAATTTTATTTTTTAAAAATATATTAATGATAAAATCTTAATTAGTAGCGACAGCGATATATCATCACCACTAATTGTATTGAAAAGGAGGCATTACCAATCACTTTTAGCATCACCAATACACTTAAATTTTTTTTTTTGTTTTAAAAATATATTGGCGATAGAATTGAAATTATTAGTATGGGAATTAACCATCGCTAATAATTCTACTAAAAAAAGATGTTGTACCGACCACTTTTAGCAACGGCCAGTTGCTAATAGTGCTCTCCCTTAACCTCCCTACTGCTCGATGGTAAAAAAAAATTTTCCTCTCTTCTTCCCATCGTGGCCAAGATTTTCTCTCGCCAGTGGTTCCCTTCTCCCGTTGCTACCGTCCATGTGCAATGCTCCCCCCAACCGTGCTGTCCTTGTAGGTTCTCCACTGTTGGTGCTCCGAGCTCTCCGGATTTTTCCTCCCTTCACCCCTAGCTTTGCTCCCACCGTTGGTTCCCTCCTCTCGTTGCTACCATCCATGTACCATGTTCTCCCCGGTCGTGCCGTCCCTTTCGATTCCCCACTACTGGTGCCCCAAGCTCCCCCAGGTTGGATCCGGCCTCCCTACATTGCTGATCCCCTTTATCTCCCCTTGGCGGGGTGCTATCCTCACTGACCATCGGAACCAAATCCATGTGCTCCAAAGCCATTGACCCATAACCCTGGCCCTACGCCACCATCCCCATGGTCCCATTGCTATGCCACCATCCCCGTGATCGCATCCCCATGCCACCATTCCTGAGCCAGCATCACGTCCCTACACCGCTGTCCTATCCCTGCGTTGCCCTCCCTGCATAACTGTTTATTTCTATGCTTCAATTCGTGCATGTTTGATCTACCATTTGTGGAGCCCATCTATCATTGGTTTTATGAGTATTAGTGACAGTTTTTGCGATGACAATAAAACTATTACCAAAAGTTATTTTTTATTTAAATATATTAATTAAATTTAATTAATTAATTTTTTGAATAATTAATTAATTATTTATTTATTTAGATGTGCATGGACACATGCCTTGCATAGACGAGACTTGGGTCTCGACATGCCAACTGCAAGTGGGGGTGCATGTCATGTACCATGTGCGCTTGAGCCAAGGAAAGGTGGCATGGGCTACCCTAGATGCTGGGTTCCCGTTCGCTCGAGTTGGCTACCCTGGGCACTGGTTGGGACCCGAGCCCAAGCTTGCTGGGCACATCCTGGCCCTTGTGTTTGCAAAGCTGCTCGGCACCTTCCCTTGGGTTGATTGTGCGGGATGTGCGAGGGCTGCCAGCCTTAGATGCTAGCTAGGATCCAAAGTTCGAGCACGTTGGCTAGGACCCGAGGCTGGAGCCGGCTGGGCATGCTTCGTGCCTCATGCTTGAAATGCTACTCGATATCTTTCCTCGGCTTGAGCATGCCTCATGTGCTTAGGCCAAGGAAAGGTGTCGGATAGCATTGCAAACATGGGGGTCGAGGCGTGCCCAGCGCACTTGGGCCTTGGGTCCCAACTGGCATCCACGGTAACCAGCTTGAGTGCATGGGGACCTAGGATTGAATGAATATTCTACAGCATCCCATAACTAGGTATAAATTGAATTAATTGATTATATATGAATTTAAAAATTTTGTATTGTATAGAATCATACATCCGTCTTTTGATTAATGTATACATTTTATGGCATATGTATATTTATATATTTTTGTATGGATCGAAAAATTATGTACACTAGTCAATTGACTATCTAGTTTGAATAGTTTGAAAATTATAATTAATTTTATAGATAATTACAGTAATCAAACGATATGTTAAGGGTTTGAGAAAAATTTTTGATAATATTTTTTTTTAGTTCTCCTCACATATCTTTGGTCATGTGGGGAGAACTAAAAGAAAATACTACTAAAATTTTTTTTGACCCCTATTGTATATCGTTTAATTATTATAATTGATCTATAGAATTAATACAATTCTTGAATAGGATATAACCTTCCATATCTGTTAGTTGGTGATAGGATACATTTATTATGTAAGCTATTTTTAATGATAAATAATTATCCATTTATATAGAAGTGGATTTATGTCAAATTATAAGCAATGGTACCTGCATGATGCAAGATAAGTATTTAAAATGATACAAGGTAATACAAGAAATAAAATGATATGAGAAGATCATAGCGATTCTGAGTTCATGAGAGAAATCCCTCAAGGAAAAACTTGGGAGAATGAGAACGACTAGAGGTAGCATTTTTGGTATGAGATATAAGAGCTTGGATGTCTTGTGGAGGCCATCACTGAAAGGTACTTGGACTTAGAAGAGAAGTCCAAGAAAGAAAAGGTGGGGCCTCGAAAACGAATCTCCAAGCTAGAGCAGAAGCTTCATGAGGAAAGGCATAGGAGTACTTCATTGGAGGTAAAGTACAAGAAGTTAGAGGTCTAGAAGTTCATCACAAGCATGGAACATTGATCATTGGCCTCTTCAAATATTTGGTATCATTCAGATTCTTCATTAAATTCTTCCTCTTCTACTTTTTCATCTTCTTCCTTTTCTTCCTCTTCTTCCCATTCTTGGATAGAAAAATCTATCCAAGAAGGGAAAGAAGATGGAGAAGTGGAAGAATTAGATGAAGAATTCAAAGGGTACTAAATATTGAAAAAGATCGATGAGTAATGCTCATCACTTGTAATAAACTTTTAGATCTCTCGCTCCCTATGCTTTTCTTTTAGCAAAGCACTCTTATGCCTCACCTGCAAAGCTTCTGCTCTAGCTCGGTGACTCTTTTTCGAAGCCCCACCTCTCCTTTTTTGGACTTTTCTTCCAAGTCCAAGCACCTCCCAACAATGGCCTCCACCTAGCATCCAAGTTTTTATATCTCGCATCTAGAACACCACCTATGACCATTCTTATTCTCTTGAGTTTTGCCTTAAGGGATTTCTCCCATGAACTTAGAATTGCTGTGACCTTCTAGTATCATTTTATTACCTGCATTATCTTGAATCATTTTAAATCTTGCATGACTATCTATAATTATATAATTAATTTGTGAATCTATTTATTTTAATTTTTAGAGATTATATATCATGTCCTCTATAGGCTTATAGAATTAATACAATTTTTAAATGGATAGGACCTTCTATACATATTAGTTGATGATAGGATACATTTATTATATAAGAGTATCATTTTATTACCTGCATTATCTTGAATCATTTTAAATCTTGCATGACTATCTATAATTATATAATTAATTTGTGAATCTATTTATTTTAATTTTTAGAGATTATATATCATGTCCTCTATAGGCTTATAGAATTAATACAATTCTTAAATGTGATAGGACCTTCTATACATATTAGTTGATGATAGGATACATTTATTATATAAGCCATTTTAAATGATAAACTAATTAGTAAGTGTTTTGCCGTATATTTGTATATACAAAATTATTAGATAGTATGCCATATGGATCGTAGTTGGGTAGATTATCGAGTAATGAACAAGATGATTTCTACTCGATAAAAAGAGGATGTCAAGTACTTCTGTGATTATGCCTTTGAAAATACAACACTCTTAGTTCATGGTCAGGCTTATTATCCTTGTAAGAGATGTATCAATAGAGAATGCTTGTGTGAAACCCGGGCTTTTTGGGCCGAAGTCGGCAGGCCCAACCGACTTCAACCCAACGCAGAAAAAAAAGAGAAGAGAAATAGGGGACGGAGCCCTGTTTATCCCACCGATGTCCTCACGAGAATTCATGGGAGGGATGCCGTTGAGGAGTGGGAGTCGACTGGACGACGTGTTTGGATGGGACGGGACTTCTGATCGACCAGTTTTCTTCCTTTATGGTGAAGAAAATCCAATAGTGTCATCTTTAAAACCCCCTCCATCATCACTAATGGCACTCAATCACCCCTGTGCGGCCATCTTCCTCCTCTCCAGTAAGCAGCCGCGAGTTCTTTGATGTTAGTAAGTCTTCCTCTCCGTAGTTATCTATTTATAAATAAAGTAAAAAGGATATTTTTGATCTCGACCTCCTTGAACCGGAGGGATGCCGGTGATCACTATTTAGAAATAAAGTAAAAAGGATATTTTTAATCTCGACCTCCTTGAACCGGAGGGATGCCGGTGATCATGTCGCCCTCTCTTTTTTGTCCAGTGATGTTCAACGAGCTCCCTCCCTCGTCGACCTTCTCCCATGGCTTTTGATGGCCATGGGAGGCTCGCTTGGGCCAAACCAAGAAGAAAGGAGCCGGGGAAGGAAAAAAATACACCTAGCTCTTTCTACTGCCGAGGGCCGTGCTGCCAACTCCTTCCATCGGTGACGATCGGTGATCTTTCCCTATCCACCACCTCCCATGGCTTCCGAGACCATGGAAGGCATGCTCGGGCCGAACCAGGGAGGAAGCGGGGGAGTCGGGGGAAGAAGAAAAAAAAGAAAAAGGAAAAAAAAGGAAAGAAAAAAAAGAAAAGAAAAAGGAAAAAAAAAGAAGGGAAAAAGAAAAAAAGGAAAGAAAGAAAGAAAAAAAGGAGAAAGAAGATGAGGAGAAAGAGGAGAGAGAAAATGATGAGAGAGAAAGAGGAGAGAGAAGATGAGAATAGAAAGAGGAGAGAAAAGAAAGAGAGCAAAGAGAAAAAGGAAAGAGAAAGAGGAGAGAGAAAATGATGAGCGAGAAAGAGGAGAGAGAGGGGGAGATGGAAAAGTTTCTAGGAATTTGGGGAGTGAGGGTATCAATGGAAGGACTACTGATAAAATTCGGGTAAAAAAGTTTCGGGTTTTACAATTATCCTAAAATTATTTATTTATCTTAAAAAGTTATTATTGTAGGAGGCAACCTTTTGAGCAGAAGGGCATTGTGCGGGTTTCAGGTATGGATCAATATCAGGCATGTTAGTTGTCTATAGTGATATAAGGATTTCTGGACATGATCACCAGTTGTATATATATATATATATGTATCTTATATTACATGATTTGATCCATGCACATGAGCATTGATATACTTGATTATTTTTACATGATATAGCTGACTTTTCGTGATGGACAGTTTGTTTGTTGTTATTATTATTTACATTTCTATATACCATGTTTTATCAAGCAAAGTTATCTTTGGATGGGTTGGACCATGATGTCGATTATTAGAAAACTGTAAATGACATGATTTGATTACATGATGTGAGTTGATGAAGTGCTAATCAAATGAATACGATATTTGGACTAGCCATGCCATGGGATCGTGGTTACTGAAATTGCCAGTCACAAGCTGGACAATGAGTGTACCAGTCATAGGCAGGATTGTGATAAATTGTGTGCAGTCACAGACGGGATTATGACAAATTGTGTACTAGTTATAGGTGGGATTGTGATAATAGTATGCCAGTCATAGACGGGAGTGTGACAATAGTGTGCCAGTCATGGGCTGGAGCATGACCGTGGTTAGTCCAGAACCCTAAAGAACAAGGATAACTAATAAAACATAAAAAAAAAAACTTAATGTTTTCAAAAGTTTTGTTATACTTAATATTTGAGTTGTTATGATTTCATGATCTGATAAATTATTATTTTTCAGTTATTTTTAAAATATACTGTTATTGGTGTGACTGTTTGAAGACCTTACTAGGTTGTAAAACTCACAACCCTCTACTTTCTTCCTTCTCAGAGTTGTGCAGGATATCCGAACTTGGTGATGATTGGATTTATGAAAAATGAGGAATAGCCATAGAGTCATTAATACCAATCTGATAACTGAAGGATGACTGAAATTATAACCATATAAACTGTATTGTTTTCCTCACATTAGATATTTGCTTACAAATTATGATCAATGGATATCTTGGAAATTGAAGTTGTAATACTTTTTTTTTAGGCTTGACATGATCTCTAGGATAAAATATAAGGTTGTGTTGTCGGTCACGTAGCCGATTCTGGTACTGGATTCGAAGCATGACATAATGGTATCAGAGCTTAGATTATGATGATTTGGAACTGTGGTATAAGTGATTAGGATAGATATAAGTGACATCAGAATTCATGTCATGATTGTTCGAGACTGGGATATAAGTGATTTAGAAATCACATGGTGGTTATTAGGACATAACATAATGATATCAAAACTTAGACTATGATTACTTAGGACTATGACATAAATGATTGGGACATAACATAGTGATATTGAAATTGGGACATAACATAGTGATATTGAAACTTAGGTTATGATCACTTGAGATTGTGATATAAGTGATTAGGATATAATTTGAATGATATCAAAATTTGAGCTATGATCATTATGGACTAGGACTTAAGAGGTATTTGAGCTTAGTATCATGATCAGTCAGGACATGATAAAAGTGACAAGAATAGATTCAAAGTTTGGATTTCTAATCTTTAGGTATTATGCTTAAGATCTATCATATGATTAGTACAAGAGAGGAACATGATTTTGGTATGTAATATAAGAAATGAGACTAATCCGGGATGAATGTAAAGGGCTGGATGATTTGTACTATTTGATCATAATAAGTAAGCTTATGATGAATATTGGAGAGCTAAATAGGATGTGTCTTTGTCTTTGATAAGTGGGTTTGACCCAAGCATCAAGAGTACTTGCCTAAAAATATAGTATGTTATATTAATGGGTTATGCTGAATATATATGTTCATTATTAATTAAATGATTTTGAAATCCTAAACCTGATGTGGATGCGGATCATGATAACATGCTAGCTCTATTGTTAATTATCGGATTATAAATCTTAGGACCGCTATAAGAAGATGTTTAGGGTATAGGTTATGCCAGAGTTAAGGATATTAGAAAGGATAATTTTATGATGAATCTATATGTGGATTATTGTTGAAAATATATAATGAAGAATATATTTGGGATAATGCATAGATTGGTAATTTGTTATTAACAGATTAAATTATATTATTATACATGCCATGCATATCTTGGTAAAATTTTTGATGGCTTAAGTTAGTAGTTTGGATTGAATTACTTGATCATCCTTATAATTGTTGAGGATTATTGGGTATGTCAACTCTAAGTTAAATTTAATATCTATGAGAAGATTTAAGTTACCCCACTACTGATATTGTATTGGGCGAAGAAATTGGTATTGAAAGACCTATATGGATTAGCCTGTGAGGGACAATATTTTAGGTAGTTTGTTATTTGATGCTAAGAGTATGGTAAGATAGTTCTATAAGTGATAATATGATATGCCTGAGATATGAATGAGATAAAGAGATTCAATAGCTTTACTTTAATAACTCGAGATTTTCCTGGTACCAAAATAAGATAAATTTTGGAAGGAATTTATTTAGTGAACCTAGATGTTTAGTAAATTATATCAGAGTATGTAGTGGAAGCGCAGTGGTTTGAATTATTCTAAAATTAATTAAGATGTTAACTTTAACTTTAGAAGTGTTATGATGGGATTACTGATTTGAATTTCAGTAACAAGATTTTAGTAATAAATGAAAAGATAATGTTATTGATCCTTAGGCTAGTTTTTAGGTGTTGCTATGAAATTTTTATCAATAGGTTTTCCTAGTATAGAAGATTATAGTAAAAATTTTGGACATCTCTAAACCTAGAATAATGAAGTGATGATCCTTTACTGGCTAGGATCGGGAATATTGTGACACCAAGCTTCTTTAGTTATGACATTTTGATTTCTCTATTTAAGGAGGGCTCGAGGTTTTCATAAGATAAAAAATTAATTATAAAATCATGGAGAAGGTTAAGAGAAGAAAAAATGTTAATAACCATAGCAAGTGTTTAATGCTTAAGTCTTCTTCTAATTTTTGGTTAAGAATAGAGTGGACCGATTATGATTTTTATATAGGGTTAATCAGGAGAAATAAATTTCAGGGGCAAAGAATTATATATTTTAATTCGAGGTTGAGGTGCTAATGTTCATTTGAAAGAAATTGAAGGAATCCACTATGTAGATAGATGGTGATGATCAAAATGAAAATGTTACGTCTTGCTGTTATGCAAAGGCTATATAAAGAAAGCATTCTAAAAGAGGAAATATTGAAAGCTCGAGGATAATGTTAAGTTTGGGCATTTCTAAATTGGACCATCATGATGTTCTTGTAAGTTAATTAAAGATAATTAATCGCATCAAAATGTTAGTATTCTTTTGAATGAGCTCAAGAAAATTTGACATGTATTGTAAATGGAACATATCAAATTTAGAATATTATATAATTTCGTTATATTAAGACATGAGAAATAAGTACCTTAAGGGGCAGACTAATTGGGAGTTGAGAATGATATGAGGGTTGGTTATTTTTTTTAAGGTTTAAAATCTCAATCAAGCTCATTTTGAGGATGAAATTATTTTTAATAGGGGAGAATGTGAAACCCGGGCTTTTTGGGTTGAAGTCGGTAGGCCCGCCGACTTCAACCCAATGCAGAAAAAAAGAGAAGAGAAACAAGGGATGGAGCCCGTGTTTATCCCACTAATGTACTCGCCGGAATTCATGGGAGGGACGTCGTGGAGGAATGGGAGTTGATCGGAGGATGTGTTTAGGTGGGACGGGACTTTCGATCGACCAGTTTTATCCCCGTATAGCGAAGAAAACCCAACGGTGTCATCTTTAAAACCCCTTCCACCATTGCTAATGGCACTCAATCATCCCTGTGCAGCCATCTTCCTCCTCTCCGGTGAGCGGCCGTGAGTTTCCTCGATGCTGATGCTGGTAAGTCTCCGTCATGATAGTTATCTATTTAGAAATGGGGTAAAAAGGATACTTTTGATCTCAGCCTCCTTGAATCGGACGAATGCCGGTGATCGCGCCGCCCTCCCCTCTTTTTCGTCTAGCGATGCCCGGTGAGCTCCCTCCCTCCCTCGTCGACCTTCTCTCATGGCTTTCGATGGCCATGGGAGGCTCGCTTGGGCCAAACCAAGAAGGAGCCGAGGGAGAAAAAAAATATACCCAACTCTTTCTACCACTGGGGGCCACACTGCCGACTCCTTCCATCCGACGATGACCAGCGTTCTTCCCTCGTCCACCACCTCCCTGGCTTTCAAGGCCATGGGAGGCATGCTCAGGCCGAACCAGGGAGGAGTCGAGGAAAGAAGAAAGAAAAAGAAAAAGGAAAAAAAAGGAAAGAGAAGAAAAAAATAAGGGAAAAAGAAAAAAAGAAGGAAGCAAGAAAGAAAAAAAGGAGAGAGAAGAAGAGAAGAAAGAGGAGAAATGATGCAGAACGAAAATGTGGAATGCGGAAGCAAATTAAAATTAATATATTTTTTTTATTTATTTATTTTCAGAAGTCGGCTTTGACTCAAAGGAAAGATAAACTAATATTGAAAGATACTAAGAAATGACAGAAAGCACAATTAAAAGGAGTGGATTATCAGAGTAACTCAGAAGTAGGATCGCTGGGGATTGAGAAACCCCCAGACCTAGGGTTTACTCCTCTTTTAAGAAACAGACGAATAGAGAAGAGAAGGTTTTATACCTGACTGTGATATCTCTCGTTGCTTCAATTGAAGGACACTCTCGAGCAGATTGTAGGATCCTTGGAGACGGGGTATCTTCGCAATGGATCCTCGGATTGTAGTCCTATGGCAAGGTTGGCATTCTTCTCGAACTCAGGATCTGGAAGAAGAAGAACAAAAAAAAAGAACCAGAAACTCAAAGAAAGACACTGACCTGAGGACTTAATGAAGATTGTTGGATGCAGAAGTTCCGGAGATCTTGATACTGATCTGACTCTTCTTTGAACTTGCTCTGTAGTTGAAACAGTTGATCTGAACCTGGATGCTGGTGGCCGGCCTCTATGTGGAAGAGAGGGGCCGTGGGATGTAGATGAAAAATTAGGGTTTGGTGGTGGTGGAGTAGAGATGGGTGGACTAAGCTAGGGTTTTGGGGTTGGAGATCTCACACCTCCTCAAGGTTCCTAGGGAACCCGGATTTACTCCCTCACGGAGCTCAACACTTGAATACAAGTGCGGAAGAGAGAAACACAAAGTTGATCACAAAGAAATTAATTTCATTCATCATTTTTTTTAATTCAAGAGTTACATAGAGTTGAATATATAGACATAACAAAGAAATAAAATTTTATACATTTCCCATGTGGGACTAATAGGACTAACCCACACTTTAGGCATCAAATTCTCTTCCCAAGACTCCTTCCATGAGTGGGCAGCCCAAAAACTCCAAGAAAACTTGAAAATCAGCTCCAAATGGCAGGTTATGGGGGTGTCTCCTAGTATCTCTCCATGAATCAAGGATTTTTCCTTCATGGTTTGGTTCTTTTGGACACCTCCTAGTCTTGCTCCACAAGTTTAGGCTTCTTCCTTTCATAGCTTTGGCACTTTTGAAAACTTTTGGGTGCCTCCTTGATTTTCTCTCCAAGACATGCTCTCTTCCCTTTTCTAACTTGGATTTTTATGGAACATTGTGGGGCACCTCCTTGATCCTCTCTTCAAGAAAAATTCTTGCCATCCTAGCTTGGGTTTATTTGGAAAGAAGTTGGCTCCTCCTTGGATTGAGGTATCTTGATAGATTTCTCCCCCAAATGGTGCAAGAAAAAAAGAACCTGCTTACTTGAGACGTGGGGACCAAGGTACATTGGATGGAGATGTGGCAGGGAGTGTGGCACCCACTTGTAGCTGGAAAATGTGGTGCCCTATGGCAAAGGGAATGACACTTACCTGGGCCTTGGACTTGGACTGAGTCAACATGACCCAACAAAAATTGAAATGACAAAATTACAGACTCAAAATTGAGTTGATCAGGTCAACCCTTATTACAAAACTAGAAAACCCTAATTCTTCGGGCAAGATCAATCAGAGATCCAGATGGAGCCCTGAAGTCTTCTTCTGAGTCTGGTGCCCGCACTAAGAAAGAAAGAGGAGAGAGAAGATGAGGATAGAGAGGAGAGAGAAAGAGGAGAGAGAAGAGGAGAGGAAGAGGAGAGAGAAGAAAGAGAGGAGAGAGAAAGAGAAAATAATAATAGTAATAATAATATAGTGCGGGGGGAGATGGAAAAGTTTCTTGAAATTCGAGGAGTGAGGGTATCAACGGGAGGACTACTGATGAAATTCGGGTAAAAGATTTTGAGATTTACAATTATCCTAGGGTTATTTATTTACCTTAAAAAAATTATTATTATAGGGGGCAACCTTCTGAGCAGAAGAGCATTATGCGGGTTTCAAGTATAGACCAATATCAGGCATGTTAGTTGCTTATAGTGAGGTAAGGATTTATGGATATGATCACCAGTTGTGTGTGTATATATATATATATATATATGTATGTATCTTACATGACATGATTTGATCCGTGTACATGAGCATTGGCATGCATGATTATTTTTGCATGATATAGCTGACTTTTTGTGATAGACAATATATTTGTTGTTATTATTATTTACGTTTATGTATACTATATTTTATCAAGAAAGTTATCTTTGGATGGGTAGGACCATGATGCCGATTATTAGAAAACTGTAAATGACGTGATTTGACTACATTATGTAAGTTGATGAAGTGTTAATCAAATGCATACGATATTTAAACTAGCCATGCCATGGGATTGTGGTTACTGAAATTGCCAGTCATAAGTTAGACAATGAGTGTGCCAGTCACAGGTAGGATTGTGACAAATTGTGTGCCAGTCACAGGCAAGATTGTGACAAATTATGTATCAGTCACAGGTGGGATTGTAACAATAGTGTACCAGTCACAGGAGGGAGTGTGACAATAGTGTACCAGTCATGGACTGGAGCATGACCGTGGTTAGTCTAGAACCCTAAAGAAGAAGGATAACTAATGAAACATAAAAAGAAAATTTAATATTATCAAAAGTTTTGTTATACTTGACATTTGAGTTATTTTGGTTACATGATCTGATAAATTATTATTTTTCAATTATTTTCAAATTATACTATTATTGGTGTAACTGTTTGGAGACCTTACTGGGCTATAAAGCTCACTACCCTCTACTTTCTTCCTTCTCAGAGTTGTACAGGATATCTGAACTTAGTGGTGTATTGGATTCATGAAGAAATGAAAAATAGCTATAGAGTCATTCATACCAATCCGATGACCGAAGGATAACTGAAATTGTAACTATATAAACTGTATTATTTTCCTTACATTAGATATTTGCTTACAAATTGTGTTCAATGGATATCGTAGAAATAGAAGTTGTAATGAAATTTGTTTAGGCCTAGCATGCTCTCTAGGGTAAAACCTAGAGTGTGCGATCAGTCACGTAATCGATTCCGGTATTGAATTTGGAGCATGACAGCTTAATAGAAAATATTAATGTCCATTTATATAGGTATGGATTTATGCCAAACTACAAGCATGGATACTTGTATAAAGAGATATGGGAGATAATTGCAAGGGTTAGAAGTCAGTAGGATAGGGACACAAATAGAATGGTAGACATGATTATGGATGCGACTAATCCTAAATTTGATTGGAATATGGAGGATAATACAGAAGCTGGTAGTAACGATTTCTATCATATACTGAAGATGCTGATGAACCACTATGGCCAAGATATAAAATATTAGTTGTATCAGAGTTGTTGAACTTGAAGGTCGAGTTTAATATGATGGTCAATTTTTATGATAAGATGATAGCAATAATAAAGAAGATACTACCAAAAAATGACAAGCTTGTTAGGAGCTTCTATACTTTAAAGAAAATGATGAAAGTGTTAGGCATGGGATACAAGAAGATAGATACATGTCGTAGTGATTGCATATTTTTCTATGAGAGAAACCAACTGAAGAGTTCATGTGACGTATATAGTGAAAGTCGATTTAAACTAAGACAAGTGGGTAGAAATTAAGAGGACATACCATATAAGGTTCTTCAAAATCTTTCCTTCACTCATAGGCTTTGGAGGCTTTACTTGTCTAAGAGCATTGTCGGGTAGATGAGTTAGCACAAAGAAGGGATTTGCAAGCACACTGATATAATGAGTCATCTATGTATACGAGGCATGGAAGAAATTTAATGCTTTCCACCCTTTATGTGCTCAGGAATCCTGCAATATATGTGTCACACCCCGAATCCAATACCGGAAACGGCTACGTGACCGGCCGCACAAACCCTAGGTTTTACCCTAGAGATTATGCAAGGCCTAGGTACACAACAATTCAAATGTATCCAAAGTAAATGAATATTGTATAAACAAATCATTAACAATGTATAGTTCATATTTAACTCGAGATCATAAAATGGTCCACTGACTCAAAAGTCAGTAACCGGACAAACTAACTATATATCTCAACAAACATGATGCTCCGTCTCACGCCCAGCCCAGATCCTCCTTAAGTTTCCTGAGTCTCTGAAAGAAAACAGATGGTAGGGAGTGAGCTACATAGCCCAGTAAGGGTTCTAAAATAATCACCAATAATAATTTACATGTATATGAAAGCAGTAAACATTACCATGACGAAATCAACAATTCCGATTTCATGTTTAACAAAACTTTGGAAACTTTATTTTTGTCTTCTTATAGAATTTCCAATTATTTAATCATTATCTTTAGGGTTCTGGACTAACCACGGTCACACTCCAGCCTGTGACTGGCACACTATTGTCACACTCCAGCCTGTGACGGGCACACTGTTGTCACACTTCAGCCTGTGACGGGCACACTGTTGTCACACTCCAGCCTGTGACGGGCACACAAATTGTCACACTCCAGCCTGTGACGGGCACACTGAGAAACCACGGTACCGCCGTGGCATGCTAGTCCAAACACCAGTTCTCTTAACACATTATCATTTCTCTTCACATAATCGAATCATGTCACTTTCCAGCGATCGCTATCACGATCAAATACATTTCAAGATCACATGGCAAATACAAACAATACTAACCACAAACTTGATCCGTAACCCGGAAATCAAATCATGCTATCCGAAAACCACTATGCATGAAAAATATTTATTTATGCTCGAAACACATCAGATCATGTAAAATATATTAATAAATACGGTGATTAGGTTAGAATTCCTTACAAATCCGCTATTCATGCTTGTACTAATCCGAACCCGAGATCGGTGCGACGTCTTCCCGCTCAGAAGACTGATTCTCTACATAGATAAATAAATTTTATATTAAAACTAAATTCTCAATTTTTCACGAATCTTGAAAACAAATCGCTGATTTTCTCTCTCTTCCTTCTCTCCCTTCCTTCTCTCTCCTCCTTCTCTCTCATCCTTCTCTCTCCTCTTTCTCTCTCCTCCTCTCTCCTCTTTCCTCTCTTCTCTCTCCTCCTTCTCTCTCCTCCTTCTCTCTCCTCTCTTTCTCATCTTTTATATATTTATATATATATATATATATTACATATATATATATATATATATTATTTAATTATTTTTTTTTTCCTTCTTGGCCGTACCAAACTTTTTTTTTCCTCTCTTTTCTTTTCTTTTTTTCCTTTTCTTTTCTTTTCTTTTCTTTTTTTTTTTTCTTCTCCTTTCTTTCTTTCTCTTCTCCCGAACACCCCTCGTTTTTTTTTTTTTTTTTCTTCTTCTTCTTCCTCTTCTTTTCTTCTCCCGAACCACCCCTGCTCCCCCTCTTATCCAACCAACCCCCCTCTCCCCCGGTTGCCGACGCCGGCCACGCGACGTTCACCGGAAGGAGGGCTCGGCGGCGCGGCCATCGTCGACGAACGGCCCAAACAAACCGGAAATCCAAAACAACCCATAAAATTTTCCTAAAAATTGAAATCTTACCAGTGCAGGAAGGAACTCCCGTCGCCCGTCGGAGAAGAAGAGCGGTGGCTTGGAAGGGGTTTGAAGGCTCGATTGGGTGACAACGAAGGAGGATTTAAAGAACTCTCGACAGCTTTCCTTGCCATTTGGAGAGCAACCATCGTCGGATCGGAGTCCCATACCATTCCGGACTCGTCGTCGTCTTCTCCCCTCCCTTCCACGACTCCTTCCCCGACTTCTCCGGCGAAAACTCCGGTCGGAAGAACCCCGTTCAACACCGCCTCTTCTTCCCCTGTTCCGGCCTTCACCCAATTTTTTTTTTCTCAGTCTGGGTTGAAGTCGGCTGGGTCTGCCGACTTCAGCCCAGGCCCTGGCCCAGTGTTTACATTCTCCCCCCGTTAAAATAAATTTCGTCCTCGAAATTTACATACATGGTATTTCAAAAAGCTGTGGATATTTTGTTCGCATCTCTGCTTCTAGTTCCCATGTAGCTTCTCTTTCACTGTGATTGCTCCATTGCACCTTCACATAGGGTATGGTTCGGTGTCTCAATTCTTGTTCCTTACTGTCGACAATTCGTAAAGGCACCTCCTCATAGGTCAAATCCTCCTGAAGTTGCAATGGCTCATAATCTATTGTATGTTTAGGATCAGGAATGTATTTTCGTAACATAGATACGTGAAACACATTGTGCACTCCAGATATAACTGGTGGCAGAGCTAATCGGTAGGCCACCTCACCAACCTTATCCAGAATCTCAAATGGTCCTACAAATCTCGGGCTCAACTTTCCTCGTACACCAAATCTCAAGGTACCATCTTCATATATAGTAAATTCTGATTGTACACCAGACTCAACTGTCTCTTTAATTTTCTGAAGCTCTAAATCTTCCTTCTGAGCTGATTTAATTTTGTCAATCAGGATAGGTTGTACCATAATATTTGCCAATTGCATCCCAGAATTATGAATTCGTACCTCTATCCCTGATCTTTCCAGATCCATTAAAATGTGCTTTTGATTAGTAATTAAAGTTGCCAACTTACTCGGGGTTTTCCTACTCAGGGCATCTGCTACAATATTTGCCTTTCCTGGATGGTAGCTGATAGTCAGATCATAATCCTTTAATAGTTCCAGCCATCTTCTCTGTCTCAAATTCAATTCCTTCTGAGTAAATATATACTTTAAACTTTTATGATCTGTAAAGACTTCACAACGACTACCATACAGGTAATGTCTCCATATCTTTAAAGCAAATACTACAGCTGCTAACTCTAAGTCATGAGTGGGATAATTTGACTCATATGATTTCAGCTGTCTAGAAGCATAGGCTATCACTTTTCCATTTTGCATTAGCACACAACCGAGACCCTTTCGGGATGCATCACTATATATACAAAACTCCCCTGTCTCCGCAGGAACAGTCAATACTGGGACAGTGATTAACCGTTTCTTCAATTCTTGAAAACTATGCTCACAATCATCTGTCCATTCAAATTTTGTTCGTTTCTGGGTCAGGCGAGTTAAGGGTATAGCAATAAGAGAAAATCCTTCAACAAACCTTTGATAATATCCTGCCAATCCCAGAAAACTACGAACTTCGGACACATTAGTGGGTCTCTCCCACTCTACCACTGCTTCCACCTTCTTTGGATCCACAGAAATACCATCCTTTGATATAACATGGCCAAGGAAAGAAATTCTGTCCAACCAAAAGTCACATTTTTTTAGCTTGGCAAATAATTTCTCCTCTTTGAGTATTTGTAATACTATCTTTAAGTGCTTCTCATGTGCCTGTAGACTTTTTGAATATATCAGTATATCATCAATGAATACTACTACAAATTGATCCAGATATGGTCTAAACACTCGATTCATGAGATCCATAAAAACTGCAGGTGCATTCGTTAGACCAAAAGGTAAAACCAAAAATTCATAGTGTCCATATCTGGTTCTAAAAGCTGTCTTTGGTACATCCTCTGTCTTAATCTTCAATTGATGATAACCAGAACGAAGATCAATTTTAGAGAATACATGTGCCCCTGTAATTGATCCAATAGATCATCAATCCTTGGTAAGGGATATTTGTTCCTTATAGTCACTTTGTTCAATTCTCGATAATCAATGCAAAGCCGAAAACTTCCATCCTTCTTCTTTACAAATAAGACTGGAGCACCCCAGGGAGACACGCTAGGTCTGATAAATTCTTTATCCAACAGTTCTTGCAATTGCTCCTTAAGTTCTTTTAATTCTGCCGGAGCCATTCTATAAGGAGCTTTGGAGATGGCACCTGTACCTGGTATAAGATCGATAGAGAACTCAATCTCTCTATCAGGAGGTAATCCTGGCAGATCATCGGGAAAGACCTCCAAAAATTCTTTCACAATAGGTATGTCTTCCAGCTTAAGCTCCTGCTGTTGAGTATCTATCACCGTTGCCAGAAATCCTTCACAACCTTGTCTGAGGAGTCGCTTGGCAATAAAAGCCGAAATTACCCTCCTCATAAGAGTTAACTTGTTTCCCTTAAAACAGAACTCTGATTGATCAGGAATTTGAAATTTCACAATTTTCTCAAAACAATTGATGGAAGCATGGTTTGCTGTCAGCCAATCCATTCCAAGGATTATATCGAAGTCTTTCATATCCATGACTATCAAATCGGCTTCCATTGTTCTACCTTCGATATTCAATCTACATTTCTTGCAGATTTGTTTAACCACAAAAACATCCCCACTAGGAATGGAAATACAGAGTTCAAATTCTAAAGATGTCGGGGTTAACTCATTATTCTCCCTAACCAATCTAATAGATACGAAAGAGTGTGTAGCGCCAGTATCAAAAAGAACATAAACATTACTGGAAAATAATTTGATCATACCTGTCACTACAGAATTTGAAGCATTAGCATCCTGCTGGGAGAGTGAATAAACCCGTCCCTGAGTTACTGTTTTCTGTTGCCCTTCAAATTGCTGTTTCCCACGAGGTAACTGATGCTGTGACCCCTGACCAGATGGACATACAACTGCCTTATGTCCCGGTTTACCACAGTTATGGCACTTCCACTCATCTGGCCACGTACAATCCCGCTTATAATGAGAACCACCACACTTAAAGCAGTTGACATCATTCTTTGGTTGGGTCTTGTCATCAGAAGTAACATTGTCAAGCTTCCTGGTTTTTGCATTGGTTCCCTTATAGAATTGGCCTTGATTCCCTCTTGTTCCAGATTTCTTCTTTAATGCTTTCTCCCTTTCAGCTTGAGCCACATCCAATCCCCTTTCAATAATTAATGCTTTATTAACAACCTCTTTATAAGTTGGTAGTTCAAAGGCAATCACCTGATGCTGGATCCGACTTCTAAGTCCATTTTCAAATTTCCTGGCCCGGATTCCTTCATCAGCTAAGAGTGATGGAGCGTATCTCGACAATTCCTCAAGCTTTGAGGCATACTAAGAAACAGTTAAAGTACACTGCTCCAAGCGGTCAAATTCTCGAAATTTTTGTACCCGAACACTTTGAGGAAAATATCTCTCATAGAAAACTTTTTTAAAATCTGTCCAGGTAAAAGGTGTATCATTTGGTCCTTGTTTTCCGAGCTCCAGCTCCCACCAAGCAGCTGCCTCATCTTGCAATAAAAAGGTAGCAAATGTAACTTTCTCCTCTTCTGGACACCGCAAGGCTTGGAAAACTTTCTCAACAGCTTTAAGCCATCCCTCTGCCTCCATGGGATCAGAAGTCCCCTTGAATGCCGGTGGCGCATACTTCTTGAAATCTATTAATGTAATTGGCCGTTCCTGAGGATTTCTGACTTCTGGCTGTTGTCGTTGTAGTAATAACTGTTGCATAAATTGCTGCTGTTGCTGTTGGGCTTCCATAAATCTTAGTGTATCAGCTCTTGCAGTAGCTTGCTGCTGCACTAAAATTTGTAATAGCTGAGGAAGACCCATCTGATCCCCAGGCTGAACTCCAGATCCACCCGGTGTTCCTGTTTCAGCAGTTCCAGTCTCCGGGGTGTTATCCAAAGGATTGGGCACTGGCTCATGATGATGCTCCTCATTACCAGTGTTGTCTACCAGATTCGGCATTGGGTCCTGTGGACGTTCCTCATTATCAGATAAGGCTCCAGCATTCCCATGCTGCTCAATAGGATCCCAAGCATTTGCTCCATCTGCAAATCTTGTGGGCCTCCTAACACGTCCACGTCCACTACCACGCGCCATGGAAAACCTACACCAATGTTGTCAGTAAACAACTAACACTCAGATGGTCAAAACAATCATGACATAATATCTACCCCACATATGGATCAACCCACACTCTCTCTCGTTGAGCTTTTATCCTAAGATCCTAGAACCTGGTTTGCTCTGATACCACTCTGTCACGCCCCGAATCCAATACCGGAAATGGCTACGTGACCGGCCGCACAAACCCTAGGTTTTACCCTAGAGATTATGCAAGGCCTAGGTACACAACAATTCAAATGTATCCAAAGTAAATGAATATTGTATAAACAAATCATTAACAATGTATAGTTCATATTTAACTCGAGATCATAAAATGGTCCACTGACTCAAAAGTCAGTTACCGGACAAACTAACTATATATCTCAACAAACATGATGCTCCGTCTCACGCCCAGTCCAGATCCTCCTTAAGTTTCCTGAGTCTTTGAAAGAAAACAGATGGTAGGGAGTGAGCTACATAGCCCAGTAAGGGTTCCAAAATAATCACCAATAATAATTTACATGTATATGAAAGCAGTAAACATTACCATGACAAAATCAACAATTCCGATTTCATGTTTAACAAAACTTTGGAAACTTTATTTTTTTCTTCTTATAGAATTTCCAATTATTTAATCATTATCTTTAGGGTTCTGGACTAACCACGGTCACACTCCAGCCTGTGACTGGCACACTATTGTCACACTCCAGCCTGTGACGGGCACACTGTTGTCACACTTCAGCCTGTGACGGGCACACTGTTGTCACACTCCAGCCTGTGATGGGCACACAAATTGTCACACTCCAGCCTGTGACGGGCACACTGAGAAACCACGGTACCGCCGTGGCATGGCTAGTCCAAACACCAGTTCTCTTAACACATTATCATTTCTCTTCACATAATCGAATCATGTCACTTTCCAGCGATCGCTATCACGATCAAATACATTTCAAGATCACATGGCAAATACAAACAATACTAACCACAAACTTGATCCGTAACCCGGAAATCAAATCATGCTATCCGAAAATCACTATGCATGAAAAATATTTATTTATGCTCGAAACACATCAGATCATGTAAAATATATTAATAAATACGGTGATTAGGTTAGAATTCCTTACAAATCCGCTATTCACGCTTGTACTAATCCGAACCCGAGATCGGTGCGACGTCTTCCCGCTCAGAAGACTGATTCTCTACATAGATAAATAAATTTTATATTAAAACTAAATTCTCAATTTTTCACGAATCTTGAAAACAAATCGCTGATTTTCTCTCTCTTCCTTCTCTCCCTTCCTTCTCTCTCCTCTTTCTCTCTCCTCCTCTCTCATCCTTCTCTCTCTTCTTTCTCTCTCCTCCTTCTCTCTCCTCTTTCTCTCTCCTCCTTCTCTCTCCTCCTTCTCTCTCCTCTTTCTCTCTCCTCTTTATCATATATTATATATATATATATATATATTACATATATATATATATATTATTTAATTATTTTTTTTTTCCTTCTTGGCCGTACCAAACTTTTTTTTCCTCTTTTCTTTTCTTTTCTTTCCTTTTCTTTTCTTTTCTTTTCTTTTTTTTTTCTTCTCCTTTCTTTCTTTCTCTTCTCCCGAACACCCCTCGTTTTTTTTTTTTTTTTTTTTCTTCTTCTTCTTCCTCTTCTTTTCTTCTCCCGAACCACCCCTGCTCCCCCTCTTATCCAACTAACCCCCCTCTCCCCCGGTTGCCGATGCCGGCCACGCGACGTTCACCGGAAGGAGGGCTCGGCGGCGCGGCCATCGTCGACGAACGGCCCAAACAAACCGGAAATCCAAAACAACCCATAAAATTTTTCTAAAATTGAAATCTTACCAGTGCAGGAAGGAACTCCCGTCGCCCGTCGGAGAAGAAGAGCGGTGGCTTGGAAGGGGTTTGAAGGCTCGATTGGGTGACAACGAAGGAGGATTTAAAGAACTCTCGACAGCTTTCCTTGCCGTTTGGGGAGCAACCATCGTCGGATCGGAGTCCCATACCATTCCGGACTCGTCATCGTCTTCTCCCCTCCCTTCCACGACTCCTTCCCCGACTTCTCCGGCGAAAACTCCGGTCGGAAGAACCCCGTTCAACACCGCCTCTTCTTCCCCTGTTCCGGCCTTCACCCAATTTTTTTTTTCTCAGTCTGGGTTGAAGTCGGCTGGGTCTGCCGACTTCAGCCCAGGCCCTGGCCCAGTGTTTACAATATAATTAAATCTATTTATAGATGGGTTTATACTATCCAGTTATGTAGTGTTCTCTTATTCATATTGGCTAGTCTTTATTACTCCATACAATTTATCGCTTGAAATATACATAAAAGAATATAATATTTTTTTTATATTAGTTATTCCTAGACCACAATATCCTAGTAGAAGCATTGATATATATTTAAAGTCTCTTATTGAGCTAAAATTTTTATGATCCGATGGTATATATACTTTTGATATATTAAATAAGCAAAATTTTATAATAAAGAAAATATTGATATAAACTATTAGCAATTTTTCTACTTATGGAATGCTGCCAGGATAAAGCACTCATGAAAAGCAAGCATGTCCATATTGCATAGAGAATATAAAATCATTTTAGCTTAAGCAGGATGTAAGCCTTATTGGTTTGATTATTATTATCAATTTCTTCTCAAGCATCATCTTTTTCAAAAGCAGTGGGATAGTTTCAGAAAGATTAAGATAAAAAAGGACCATGTACCTCCACACCTCAATGATATGGAAGTGTTTTAGATAATCTCACAACTTGACAAAGTCCAGTTTAGTATACTATTCGATAAATAGAAATGCCAAGTTTTTGATCCTCGCTTTCGATTTATTATAAAATTTTAAATGTCAAGATATGTTTCTGCATCACTGCATAAAGAACTCCCATGATATTAAGCAAACTACACCACTATGATATAGTTCAAGTGCCATCCAAAAAGATGGAGATACTTCATGCCAACATAAGCTAAATACTTGCAGCCTTGATGTGTATTCATTAGGAACCAAAAACCTCCGCACCGCATACAGGGCATACCTGGTACAGAAAAGAATGTGAGGAATCAATCTCATTTGTATTAATAAATGAGTTTTACAGAACTACCTAAACTCTAAAACATGTGAACAACTAAACATTACATGAGAAAGTTCCTAGGGAATTTGATACATAGAATATAAAAAAAACCGTTGTTTTGAGAAACATAAGCAAGCAGAAGCCTAAAAGATATAGGTAATGCTGAAGAGGAAAAGAAATGTACACTCTAACAAATATAAGAAATGGTACAATGTGTAAATGAACCTAACAAATTTAAGCAATGCTGCATCAGAACAGAGGCATGTAAACCCCTGAAGTTTCTGTCCAAGTACGAAAATTGTGTTGTTAATCTAAAAGCTATATTATGTTTCATGAGAATCACCATATTTGACCTCCTAGTCAAATGCTTCTGGTCCTTGCTGATTATAGATGGCAATGCCACAACATAGAGAACTAGAGATTCACTCGACTGTTGGATTAGAGTCATATCTTAGTGACAAAACAACCTTATTAACTCAAAATGCTGCATGTATTACATGAATCACAACATTCAGTCTCCTAGTTAAAAATGTTTCTCCTATTGTTTGTCAGTAAACATCAACTTGACTGCTGTTCACGATATATAGTTTAAGAATATTCTGATGTCTGGTTTTTCTTATAAAATAAACCTATTATTTTCAGGTTGCAGAAGGACTAATCCATTTTCATGAAGAGGGAGAGAATTAATAGAAGTAGCAGTAGAAGAAATCACTGTAAAGGGTTATCCACATTGACTGCAGATTTAAAAACACCTTCAAGGTTCGCTGGCTGCTGCAGATCAAGATGCATCTATGAACTATTTTGGAGATATGGAATTTAAGAAATAATCACTTGCATGCCTAAGGTTTTTGGGTTTCCATTGCAAAAGTGGCCATACAAACAGAGCTTTAAGTTTTGAACTTTCACTCATTTTCAGATTCAGTCAGAATAGGACTCTGGGAAACAAGACAGATGTTCAGAATTTATGAATTTGTTGGAGTTTTTATTAAGCCAACAAATACAAGCAGCTTCAGTTTGGTTATTAATTTTAATATATTCTTAAATTACAAATTGAGCAGTCAAATCCTTGATGACTGTTACAAACCACACAGAAACTGTAATATGATTCTTGTTGTGCCCAGTCGGCTAGACCCGGGTCGGACCGGCCCCAGGCATCCGGTCAGCTGATCCTCGTGCGGGGTCCAACTCCCCGGTTCTTGGAGAGGACCCCGCGGCCTCCTTTCCCGAAGGGCCGACCCTGGGAGCTTCGGGGGTCGGCGGGCACCTCCCCGTCCATCCGTCGGCTTCGTTGAGGCCCTGATGGGCGCCACGGTCGGCTTCTTTGAGGCCGTGGCTGATTCGCTGTTGGAGAGGCCGCCCGAAATTTCCAGGAGCCTTTCTCCCTGACAAGTCCTGACATTCGGTTGTAACGGATTCCGCTGCATGGCCACGACCCTTGCTGCCAGGCCATCACTCTGACGCTCCTGCCACGCTGCCAACCCACGACCTCGCCACCACGCCGATTCTCCTGGGGGCATATTCGAGCTTTCCTAGCTTGTTCCCCAACAGAATTTGGCGGCACTCCATGCCTATAAAAGGCACCTGGGGGACCTCCGCCAAGAGGTAACGTTCTTCTTCCCCACCGCGAACTCCTTTCCCTAAGCTCTTTCCATTCTGTTGCTCTGATTCCTCCGCTAACTTAAGCATCGGAATGTCCCCCGCCGGAGCCCCTCCGGCGCCTAGGGACTTTCTGCAGGTCGACTGGTCGAAGAGCTCTCCGGCGTATCCACCGAGCCCGGTCCAGGAGGAAGAGCGGCAACAATTCTCGATAATTTCTTTCCTATTTTTGACTAAATTGTTGCAGAAGAGTTTCTTTCTGCTTATGACAGTTGTAGTATTTTCCTTGCAAGCTGATTGCTCCATTAAATTTTCTATGAACTTCAAAATGACCGTAAGTTCATGTGCAATCTCAAATACATCCCAGATTAAAATAAGATTGGATGTCAGAAATCAAAATTAACACAGCAAAATTCAAATTGTGAAATGATAATGACAATAGAAGTTACCTTGTTGATCTTCAGTTTGGTTATTAATTTTAATATATTCTTAAATTACAAATTGAGCAGTCAAATCCTTGATGACTGTTACAAACCACATAGAAACTGTAATATGATTCTCGATAATTTCTTTCCTATTTTTGACTAAATTGTTGCAGAAGAGTTTCTTTCTGTTTATGACAGTTGTAGTATTTTCCTTGCAAGCTGATTGCTCCATTAAATTTTCTATGAACTTCAAAATGTCCGTAAGTTCATGTTCAATCTCAAATACATCCCAGATTAAAATAAGATTGGATGTCAGAAATCAAAATTAACACAGCAAAATTCAAATTGTGAAATGATATTGACAATAGAAGTTACCTTGTTGATCTTCAACCATGTGATGATACAAGGTTTATGATATTGATGTTTGCAAGGCAATGTGATCAATTTATCGTGCTTCTTATAAGCCATATAGCAGATCACACATCTGCATGGAGCAAAAACCATTAGTGAAAGGTACAACCTACAATATGAGTACCTGCAACTCAATGAAGCAACTCATTTCAAATATTTCAAGTAAACTGACTTAAAATAAATGCTCAGGCTTACAATGCCATGGTGAATTATTATTTAGTTTTTCCTGCCAAAGTACATCTACTTCTCATTCTAGAAGTTCACCATAAAGGATAGAACAAGATATGCTCGCATGACATAGGCACAACTAGAAATAATATAAAAGTGGAGATTCATAGGGAGCTTGGTAAATATTTCACAAAAGCATAATCTTGGCCTACCAAATATTAAAGAACTTTGATGAAAAGCAAATACATATAATCATAAATAAAGAAATAAAACCTAAACACATATAATCGTAAATAAAGAAATAAAACCTAAACATACTCATGTTTTTGAGCACAATCAACATTTAACAAAAGCATAATCTTGGCCTACCAAAAATTAGTGTTTGTTGATAAATCATATACACATAATAGTAAATTAAAAACTAAACCAAAACATACTCCTCATCATGTTTTTTTTCTTTGAGAATAAACATATTCCATATGTTGAAGTTGGCAGAAAGGATATAAGCTCATCAGATAATCCTCTGCTTTCAGTTCCTATGGCTTCACCCAGTTGTAGCAATTCCTAAAATTATACAAAAAAAGACATTCAGTTGTGATGCAAATAACTGAAAACAAACAAAAATAATCTCAGTAAATAATTAAATAACAGGAATGTACTTCTCATATCAAAAAGCAACATAAGTTACATTTGTTAATAATGATGCCTAATTCAAGATACATCTAAAAAAAAAAAAGAAGAAGAAACTGTGACCACTCACTCAGTGATGCTGGCCCATGAAACTTGAAGTCAAAACCTAGTATTCAAGATTTGCTATCTCGGTACCGGATTTCGTACTAGACCATCCTATTACAATGTCAACATGCCCAGTGTAGGAGCTGGTTTGGCATTCCAAGTATCAATACACTCCCTGTACCACATACCGATTCAGTACCTATATAGTACGGTACGGTTAGTACACACCAATACCGACTGCTATGACAAACCTTGCCTAATAAGATTCTTATTTTCTTACTTTTTATATCATTTTGAGTATCAAAGATACATATCTTTGATTTTGCAATATTCTTTTTGGCAGGATGTGCAAAGAAAGCTCATGAATATTGGCTGCCATAAATCCTTCTACTTAAAATGTATGCCATAAGACCCACTAGCTATGTGATACAAGAATTTCAACGAATAATCATTCAGCACTCTGTCATGTGCCAGGCATATATGAAATTACAAGTTACACTATAGCATTCATTCCTTTCTGTATACACGGCTAATATTTTCCTCACATCAGTGTGCAAAACAGAAAGCTACATAATATTGAACCATTGGACCTATCAAAGGATAGCAAACAATGAAATTCTTGTATGGAGATCCAAGTGCTGAATTGCGCAATGGTGCAAGGACATACTAATGGCAGGGAAAAACCCACTATATATAATCAAGGATTCAAGTCCTAACAGGACTTCTTGCTAGACACTAGAATAGGATACCATCTCATGTATTGGGACAAGACCATCCTGCCATCATCCTAGTGTCCCAATTAACATGTCTTGGAACATCCCCTATTCTAAGTGTTAGGATAGGATAGGACGGCAACTCCTATTCCATAGAAAAATCAAGACAATCCTGTTCCACGAGATTTAAAACCTTGCATATAGTAATATTGTCAAAGCCTCAATTATGTTGTACATACACCAAATATCTATACAATGAGTTATCAAGGATGAGCATACATCATATAATTGTCTAAATGCCCTAAATTTATCATGTGCGATAGACTAGGCTGGCTCAATATATATAATAAAGGTGTAGTTTGCAACATAATAAGCAACTTAACAAGATACTCGCCAAACCGAGTACAAGGATACGAGGAAGCAAGAGTATGTCGATGTGGTGGATGGAGTGGGAAGTCAAAATCTTGACTTACAATTATATGGATGGCACTCCAATCATCATTGAGATAAGTTGAAAAGTAATGTTTCATCACCAAGATAAGTTAGAAAGTAATGTGTTTGACACTCATGCACAATGCCAGATGATCTCAATGGTGACGAGAGCCACTACATACAAGTTATTTGGTCCAAAGAATGATAGACATCTTTGGTTCTTGCTCTTCTAGATGGAGTAGTATCTCGGGAGGTGTAAGCATAAGTGGGCTTGTAGTTATATACATACATATGTATGTGTGCGGAGGTATGATTGTATATGTCTTGGTATTGAAAATACAGGTATTGATAAACACACCTGATAAGTCATATTATCTGGGTCTACATCATCCTGTGCAACCTGTGTATAACAAGTCATAAATAACTTCAGTTTCAGATATATGAAATGATGCATTTCCAAAGAACAATAAACTACAATGCAAATTACCTTAACAGACAACTTTGCAGAACTACCTTCAAGATTAGCTGAGGAAGATTGTGTGGGGTTTGTGTCTTGAAGAACCATGCCAAGAAAAAATCAGTAGTGCTAGAATCATTGAACAATCATTACCAGACTAAGAACTACAACTGTCACAATTTCAGTAGTTTGTCTTACAAGTCTAGTTGAAAGAGAAGTAAGAATGTTATATCTACATTACCAACTCCTACAGGTAAAAAGTAGCACTTTTTTGAGACCCTCAACAGTTATTATATTTGACATAACTGCTGCAACACCACTACAGTAAAAGCAGTTAACAGATTAAATTTACAATGATTCTTAGGTTTATAGAATAGACGTTATTACCTGTTGCTATCAAAACAAATATGATAAGAGTTGATCTTCACAAGCTACAATGCACAAACTTCACCTCATTAACAGAAAAGAGATTCATATGAACAACAAAACGTAAGTAGATAGAAAACATAAACTGAAGCATGCAATATCCCATCAAATTGGGATCAGCTTGATTGAATTTCCTTTGCTACTTGTACCAACAAAAGGCCCAACCCTCCAAATGGAAGAATAAATGATGGACATGCAGCAACGATGAAGTTAACATCATAATTATGATGCAAACACAATGGACAAATAACTTAACTCCAATAATTACTTCACTCCAAGAATAATTGAAGTTGCTTGGAAACTATCTTTACCAGCTTCTGTTCTAGTAATTCCACCAAGGGAAGTATCAGCAAGCTGATTCTCCAACTCTTGCAATTCTCTAGCTAGAGCTTCATCTATAGCTAGCTGTGACTTGACATTTGCAGTTTTTGAAGAAATTCTTTTTGCTTCCCCTGGGACATGATCATGATTATGTCTAGAATTATTACTCGAGGAAGCTCTTGTTGTATCACTCCAAGCATTTCTTTGGAAGGATTCGTAGACACTTTCCTGCACATAAAGCTTACTCAAAATAATAAAACACCATTACAGGATAGTTTTACAATTATTATCAGTTTACTCATATGAAAAATGACTACTGCTTGTAGAGTTAGCTTGGGGCCCATCAGGTATTGCTTTTCTTTTCCATTTTTGTTTTCAAAAACCCAAGAAGAAAAATGAACATGACCAAACAATATATGTGATGAAACCCTTTTTTTTCCTTAAATTGTTTGTAAAATCTTTAGATCTTTTGGTAGCAAAGATTTATTGCTTTCAGAAAAAAAGGTGAAAATAAAAAGCAAGGAATAGCATAAGTTTGCGCAAATGCTACTTCAACATTAGTCTCCATGTGATATTCATTATCTCCTACAAAAATTACAACCCAATAACAACAATACCAAACAGGCCTTTATTTTTCTGAAAATGAGTGCAATATGTGCTAATATATAATTTGTCAACACCTACACTATAAGCATGCAGTTGTGCTATGACCAATCCATTAGACATGGAGTCATGATGATGTACCGCTCTAGTTCTTAAGTAAGACTGATGAAGTAAGCTCTTTGGTGACAAAAGCAGTTGTTCGTCTATGAGAATCAAACTAAATCATGCTAACAGTTAATTTCTGCTTAAATCAAATCTAAACTTTTCTATCGAGCATATTAAGATCTGCTATAATTAATATGTGATTTAAAAATGCATGTGATTGACTAATTAAAATATTTGAGTGAATATTTTTCGAACCAAAGAATTTAAAATTGTAAGATCATCCGAGTCAGTTCCCTGAGAACCAATGATAACAAACTTAGATGATGCACTTCTGCAGGAAAAAATACAAGATTTTAGGACCTTTGAAAAATACAAATTTAGTGAAGGAACTAGTGCTGCAGCCCATATTGCTACATTATTCCATTTGAAAATCAAAACATTATTTAACTAATTCTAAGTTCCATGTTCGAATATAATTAAAGTCTGAAAGGGTTATGATTTTCCTAGGAGCATATATAGAACAGTCTAGAGAAAATAAGAAGGAACCATGTGTTGCTCCCTGCAATGTACTGAATGGATCTCTTACATGGTACTATAAATGAAAGATGCAAGGAACATGAGAAACACACAACAGAAATAAAGGGAAAAACAAGGCAGAGGTTACGCCCATAAGAAGAGTAAGAGAGAGGCTTCACTGATTGAGTACAAAGTGCCAAAGAGTTCATGGTGAATTCTCACTACTCTTGTTACAAGGAAAACCCTCAAGAAAGGTCTCAAAAATATCTTATATACAACCAGAGAAGATGCATAAAACAAAAAGCCTGAGGGAGCTCTCATAGAGTGGGACAAAATAGCAGCAGTTGGATCTTGTATATCGAGCCTATGCAAAATCAAGTTTCAACCTATGTGATTAACCAAAATTGCAGTGAGAGTCATGAAACAGTACCCTGTGAGTCCATGCGTAAGAGCAAGTGCCTCACAGCATTCACTTTTCTTTTATTGCACAGTGGCCATCCCCTTGTACAAGTTCTTGTAGCAAGAAAGCCTGGACTCACCACAATTAAGAGCATGAAGGCAGTGCAGCTCCCTTTACTTCACTAAAAGTACCAGCACTCTTATTTGTTTAAAAGACAACATACTATTGGCCACTTTGACTTCACTTTCTCAAGTGATTACCTCGGTGTAGAAGAGTCGAAGCTGAACTGAGATAAGTGCCAATGTTGCCTACCACTTTGCCTTTGTGTTAGTGGATAAAACAAAGTCACACATGACATGGTGATCTTCTAGTCTTTTTAACTGCCATAACTATCAGATTAAGAACAATACTAATTGTTTCAATGACCATAAACTGACAATCTGGTGATTTTGCAATACTTAGAGGCACAGTTGTTATAAATAAATTTGCAAGAATATAATTAATTCACTATGTCCCAAATACTTGCCCCACTGTGAAAGCTCAAAATTGCTAAAGTTACAACTATATCAACATAATATCTATTTAAAGAAACAACAACTTTTTTTTAAAAAAAAATCCAATTAGAGCCCACCTGAGCTTGAAGAGCAGAAACATCATAATCATGGAAATATCCTCCAAAATTCTCTTCCACCACACAAGAGACAGGGGCATTCACATAGTAAACATTTACTTGCTGCTTTCCCTTTGTCCCAAATTCCATATTTATGATGGCCACCTAATTGAAAAAAAAAATACTTAAGTGCTGATAATGGAGTACTACTGGGAATCAGCCAGATCATGCACACACACATATGACATACAATTTACAAAATTTAGATTTCAAACTTTGGTCCTCATGCAGTAACAAATTTTAAATATGATTATCACTCCATAATTGTGACCAGACATTGCAAATAGTAAAGCAGAAAGGAACAAAGTTTTAAGCAATTGAAATGGCTAAGTGCAACTTCATATACAAAATTTTGAAAATTTCATAAAACTAAATACAAACAAAGTTACAAAGAAGAATGAAAAAAAAAAAAAAACTTACAGATAATACTCTATTTCTCTAATTGGATCTTCAATTTCACTATTCTACTCCTTCCAAAAACCGAACTATTTTAATCCGTACTGTCTGATGCTTCTTCAGAAAGCATAGTAAATAGAGAAATGTTCAATCAAATACACAATACATGACAAAGAGGGCAATAGGATAATTCAGAATGAGATGGCTTTTCCTAGATGAAATGAAACATTTGATTCATGTAAAAGAAGAAAGATTTCCCATTCCTTGACCTACCGAGAGGTCCGGGCTAGATTGTTAGCCACTGATTTTTGGTTCTCTCATGTTGCACCCCTTTTAATTAATTCATCAAAACAAAAATATTTCCAGATCCTTTCCAAATTTGTAGCTAACTTTTCCAAATCTTTCTAATTTCTGAACTTTTTTCCCTTAATCAAATCCAAATGATGAATGGTGTTGGGCTCCGAAAAAACTAACTGTTGATTCAACTTTCTACAGCCAATGGCAGGAACGGCATCTTCTGTCAAGATAATATTACAGTATAATCCTTGCCTGTCAGAGCGACCCCTAGCAGCGAAAAAATAAATCCAATCCGAACTTGATTTGGTTAATAATCGTCATAACATAACCAACCCCAGTTAATTATGAAAAGAATTTTCTTTATGACAAATAATTATGTTTCGACATAATACTATAGATGTAAATCCGGGTACAAAAACCCAGATGTTTAAAGATCACAACATAAATACAATAACTAATCATCGACAACCTCCTCTCTGACAAAAGGGGGAGATGACCATGCCAGCGTGAAAGAAATAAAGTTCACCACCATATAGAAAAAGTCCCAGAACCACACCCCCAACGGTCTTCGAGCATCACACCCCTCAAGATCCACCATCCGCTCATTCCCAATAGGGACAACAAATCCTAATGATAAGTAGAAAGATCCATCTTTTCCTGTAGGAAACATAGTAAATTCCCTTAATTTGTCCTAAAATTTAAGCAGAGGCTAGCTAAAGCTATGAATCCGATTGCAGCCATTAAAATAAAATCTTGAAGTCTCAAAGCTCAGCAGTCTCTTCTTTTTACTTCTCAAGCAATAAAAAGCTCAAAGCTCGACACTTTCACAAATTTCTCATCACTGACACAAGAAACCGTCTTTTTTTAAACAAATTATGAAGAAATAAACAAATCAAAGAGGAGGAGGAGGAGGACGACGAGGACGAGGAGCGACCTTACCTTCCGAGAAGCTCCTCCGCTGCAGGCCTGCTACCTTTGGAGTCCGTGATGCCGCTTTCCCGAGGGCGTCGGTGGCCCAAGTGGCCCTCCGAGTCAATTTTCTGGTGGGGCCCTCTGCACCTAACGGTTGACCTTTAGTCAATTCCATTGCTCGCGGACGAAGGACTTACCATTCATGGGAACCTTCATTGCCAGTTTTTTTTTAATAGTTAATTGCCAGATTTACTCCTGCTACTACTAGTCAAGATAAATTTTAACGGTCAAATGTGCCTCGATTTGAAGGATGTGATTCCTTTGTTACTTCTCTCTGTGATCGAGAGGAAATTTAATTATCTTCTTGAGTGACTTTGTCCCGAGGCACATCTGAAATGATTAGATGCATGGAGGCTCGGGGGAAATCAGATTTAATGATGATGGAATTGTAGGTTTGAGTGGTAGTTTAATCTTTAATGACGGTTTACCCATCCAAGCAACTGTTTTAACTTTCTAAATAGGATTTTTGGTGATCTCAAAAAACAGTGACGTATAGATGGGTACAGCATCCATAAAAATGAAAACAGTGGAAAGGTGGAGAGCAAACACTTGCATGCACGCATCAAAGAGGTAGAATTATCTATAGATGATGATCATGAGCTTGCTCTTTGAAAGAGTTATGTTCAGGACAGATGCATGGCATGGCTTTTCTCTCTCTCTCTCTCTTTTTTCCTGTACCTTACAAGGAGAAATAAGTTCGTCCATGAGCAGGGTATAGGAGCCAAGGGTTAAGAACTCACCTTGAAGCAAAGAATTGCACTGGCTAAGCCATGAGACACGGAGGGCTATATTTCTCCATCATTATCTTCGGAATCCAGCCAAAAGAGATTATCTCCGCTACATAACACATATAAGATGTACTATAGGTAACATTTTATATAAAATTATTGCATATAGATGCACCAAAGAATTCATATCCCAATGACATGTTGCACACGGAATATCGAGATGGAATATTATTTTATATGTCAGGACAGGACATCTTGCCAGCATCCTAGTATTCCAATCAAAATATGAGACATCTTCTGTTCCGAATGCTGGGATGGAACCATCGTACATCTGTTTCAAAAAAAAATCGGACAGTTTGAGATGCACCCTATTGCTTTCTACTCGCATCCATGATCCGTCACCCTGTTGGTGCACCAAATGATGATTAACAAAAGAAAAAGTAGGGGACAAATCATTTCACCACCGTTACATGCATTTTACCGTTATAATGTAATAACCAATATTATTTTAACCCGTAGACCGGCCTGGAGATGTTTGACCCATGAGATCACATGCCTCACACGTGAGTCAGGAAAGAGGAAAATACTGCTGTTCTAGGAGTCACCCTTTTATTCTATGAGGCCGACAGAAAACGGACCCTCTGATGGGAACAAGGACTCTCCGACCGCCAAATTTCTTCTATAGATCATGATTTGCTTATAAAAGAGTTCTCTGACTCTTCCTTTAGAATTCGGGCATGAAGACCTTCCACGGCAAAACAAAAAAAAAATTTAACTTTAGCCATGACTTCTAATTAGGCATCGTTAATAATAACTTTTAACGATGTCCATTATTAATATTATTATCACCAAGATCGTTATGGTCCATAGTTGCTGTTGGCGTCGGATCATGGTCGCCCCTCGTCTCCATAGTGATGTCTCGCCCGTCAGGACTTGCAAAACAGGAGTTAGCGATGCGGACCGGGAATTCCGGCGGGAGTCAAGTCAGTGACGATCCAGGGAAACATATCCTCCTGGTCGAGCCTCTCGTGATGGACTCCATGCTAGGAGGAGTGAAAATAATATGAGTAGAGTGAGTATGGGGGTGCATGTATGCCGGGAAAGGTGATGGCCGAGATGGATGGGTCCTCCAGTGTGGCCTCCTTCCCCTTCCCCCTCTTGGATTTTTTCTGTTTAGCTTTCATTGATGTTGTTGTTTCCCTTCCGAGCGTGTCGAAGGTTCTTTTAACTCTGGGCGATTGTTGAACGCCTATCTCGGGATCTTTCCTGTGTTGTCAGGTGCGTGCGGCAGCATTCCACGCTGCGGACGGAACGTCTCTTTTGATACTTACTGTCAGGAGCGTGTGGCGGCGTTTCGTGCCGTGAACAGAACATCTTTCCTGGTTGGTAATGAGGAAACTACTGTGCGTTCTGACATTCCTTCCAGTTGCTCCATTCCGGGAAGCCTAACAGTATCTTAATTGGGGGGAACTTCTCCCCCTCCTGTTATAAGTAACATCCACAGGTAGTTATTATGATTTGATAGGTGCTTCTTCATAGCCCTCGGGTGGCCCGCCGGTGCTCTGGGGAGGTGACTTCGCTCCTTTGGTGGCCGGTGGCGTTGTCCGAGGTGGTTGCCGAATTGGAGAGCTGGGACTCGGTTTCGGCCCGGGAGGCTCGACCTCGGAGGGGCTCGACCTGGCGGAGGAGGGCTGGGCTCGACTCCGGTCCAGGGGACTCGACCTCGGAAGGGCTCGACCCGGTGGAGGAGGGCTCGACTCCTTCTCAGAGAGCTCAGCCTCGGAGGGGCTCAGCCTAGCGGAGGAGGGCCGAGCTTGACTCCGACCCAAGAGGCTCGACCTCAGAGGGGCCCGATCTGGCGGAGGAGGTTGGTACGCGACCCCTGTCCAGAGGACTCGACCTTGAAGGGGGCTCATTTGGGGAAAGGGGGTCGCTCGGCTCCAGCCTAGGCGACCCGACCTGATCGAGAGTCATGCAATGTTTGTGGATCTTCACGATGGACAAGTCATGAAGGAAATGAGGATGATGTAGTGAATGCAACAGATACAATGCGGCGTACAAAGAAACAGGCGAATGTATTGCATTACTTTCCACTTATTCCTCGGTTGAGAATGCTATATTCATCATCAAAAACAGCTTCATTGATGAGATGGCATTATGAAGGGCGTTCGAAGGATGGAATGTTGAGACATCTAGCTGATAGTTTAGCATAGAAAGATTTTAATGCTAGGCATTCTGATTTTGCCTCTGATATTCGTAATGTTTGGTTGGGTTTTTAGCTTCAGATGGCTTCAATCCTTTCCGTACTCTAAATTCTACATACAGTACTTGGCCAGTTGTTCTGATACCATACAATTTACCACCTTGGTTGTGCATAAAATAATCCTTACTTATCTTATCAATGGTTATTCCAGGTGATAAGGATCCCGGAAATGATATTGATATTTTTCTACAACCTTTAGTAGAGGAATTGAAATAGTTGTGGGAAGGTGTCGATGTAGTTGATGCTTCCAATGGTGAAACATTCAAACTACGGGCTGCTTTGTTATGGACTATTAATGATTTTCTAGCATATGCCAATTTATTTGGCTGGAGTACAAAAGGACGGGTTGCATGTCCTTGTTGTGCAGATTCGACACATTCAATTTGGTTAAAACATGGAGGAAAATTCTGTTATATGGTACATCATCGATGGTTAGAACCAAATCATCCGTTTCATTTTCAGCAAGATTTATTTGATGGTACCATAGAAATGGGATGTGCACCTATTCCACCTTCTGGAACTAATGTTCTTAGACAAATGGATTCCATCAGTTACACATATGGTAAATCTTCAAATCTAATAAAAAAAGAGAAAGGGATGATCAAGAAGGTTTGCCAGAAGAAATGACTACTGCTACGGTGGATGCACAGGTATTTGAAGATCCTGATAATTTTTTTGAAAATGAAAATGAGGAAGGTGTACAGGTAGCATCTACAACTCAGCCTAGTAAACATTTATGGAAGAAAAGAAGTATCTTTTTTGACTTACCTTATTGGAAACATAATCTGATTCGGCATAATCTTGATGTCATGCATATAGAGAAGAATGTATGTGATAATATGCTTGGAATATTGTTGAATCTTGATGGAAAGACCAAAGATAACATGAAGGCCCGAATGGATTTACAAGAATTGGATATCCGACATGATCTTCATCCCAAAATGCTTGTTAATGATAGAATTTATTTGTCTCATGCATCTTATACCATGTCTGCTCAAGAAAAAGATAATTTTTTGACAGCATTGAAAAATATTAAAGTACCTGATGGATATGCATCTAACATTTCAAGGTGCGTGCAACTTAAAGACCGGAAAATTTTCAATATGAAAAGTCATGATGGTCACATATTGATGCAAGATATCTTTCCAATAGCTTCAAGATCATCGGTGTCTAAACAAGTTCTTACAGTTATAATCAGGTTATCATCATTCTTTAAATCATTATGTTCAAAGGTTATTGATCCTGGAGAGCTTGATCAGTTGGAGTCGGAAATTGCGGTTACACTTTGTCAGATGGAGAAGATCTTTCTACCTGGATTTTTTACTATTATCGTACATCTACTCATTCACTTAGCTTCGGAAGTCAAGCTTGGTGGACCGGTACACTACCGATGGATGTATCCTATTGAAAGGTATTAATGTTAATATTTAATGTCTAGATAATTTTTATTAAAAGTAGCATCATGATGATGTATAAATAAAATTTTTAAATGTTATAGGTATCTTGGATGATTGAAAGATTATGTACGAAACAGAGTCTATCCAGAGGGCTCTATTACGGAAGGATATATTGCTGAAGAGTGTTTGACATTTTGTTCAAGATATCTTCAAGATGTAGATACTGTGTTTAACAGACCTCAATGGCATAGTGATTTCGTAGCCAATGCAGAGTTGTATAAGTTCTTAACCGCAGGAAAATTAATGGAAAAAGGTGAAAGTATTGTATTGGACCATAAATCAATTGCACAAGTACACCATTATGTGTTACTTCATAGTGAAATAATATCTAACTATCGAAGGTTAGCATATTTAATATATTTTAATGATTTTAAATATCATATATTATTTTTGAAACTATTTTAATAATTATATTTCTTATGCAGCGAATTTTTAATTTCTCAGCGACAAGCTAGTCATAGCACTCAACCTAATCCAAGGATTGAGCAGTGATGGTTAGTCGAGTTATTTTCTACATGGCTTTCAAAACAGGTTTGACATATATTTAAAGAATATATGTATATATTTCATATCGAATAACATGTTAACAATTTTTATGATTCTTTAGGTATCAACAATGATGGAGAAGAATTGTTCAGATGAATTAATAGCCCTGGCTTGAGGACCGAACAATATTGTCATCAGATATAATGGTTTCATAATCAATGGATTTAAATTTCACACTAAAGATCGTGAGAAATTTAGAAAAATACAGAATAGTGGTGTTATGGTAGAAGCTGATGGAAAGACTTATTATGGTGTACTTAAAGATATATACGAGTTAGATTACTACGGAATTTTTAAAGTCATATTATTTAGATGTGATTGGGTAGATATATATTCATCAAGGGGTTTGAAAAAAGATGCAAATGGATTTACACTTGTAAACTTTACTTGGTTGATACATACTGGTGTCTTATTGAAGGATGATCCATTTATCTTTTCTTCTCAAGCTCGTCAAGTATTTTTCGTACAAGAAGCAAAGGACAAATATTGTGCTATTGTTATTAAGACAAAACCTCGGGACTTATATGATATGGGAAGACAACTGGAAGATGATGAAGATGATGATACTTATACGCATTCAATGCCATTCAATTTTGTGCCAATTGATGACGTACATGCTACAATACCCTTAGTTAGGATAGAAGTTGAAGAAAACGCTAATGATTGATTCTTATTGGTATTAAATTTTATAATGTTTACAATTTGTGGTAATTATTATGTTAAATTACTATTTATCTTCACTAATTCTATCTCTGATGTAAATGATAGGTGATACGATGCCTCGCGGGCGACGCTTTCTTGGGGTGCAGTTCCAGCACTCCCGGACAGAGGCCAGCAGTTCTTCTGGACAGCATGCTGAGGCTAGTACTTCGGAGGATGTTCATGCCGGTCCTTCCTCTCCTTCCACACAGCATACTACTGCAGCTCCATCATTCTCGGGGCATCATGACCCTCATGTCAATCCAACAAATGATGAGATACATATTCAGGATAATTTATTCCAATATCCTTGGTAACTTTAAATTTGATTACATTTTTTATTATAGCTTACTTTTATCTATTTCTATGCAGATGGATCGGGGAGTGTCAGACGTAGGCGCGGGCCTACAGTAGTACGTGATGTTTGGTAGATGCCCGAGGGTGAGAGGATATTGGTTGAGTGCAATGAGCTGGGGCAGCCAATTAAGAAAGCCGCCAGCTTATTGAGCTCTTTTCTGGGGATGGTTGCACGGAGGCATCAGCTTTGTCCACTTACCTATGCTAAGTGGAATGATATGCTTCCAATGTATAAAGTAGAGATTCTTCGAGTTATACAGGTAAAAAATTTGTATTAAATTATTTGTTATTTTGTATAGTTCAAATATTACTGTATGTTTTATATTATTATTAATTATTTTGTTTTGTAGGGTAAGTTTGTACTTTCTCCATCCTCCCATGACTTTGTATTGAAATCTCTCAACCGGAAATGGAAATAATATAAAGCCCAGTTGAAGACGAAGTACAAGTTGTCGGGTATGACAGAGAACCAGGTAGTTGGTACCTGTCCTCCTGATGTACCCCCTCATTAGTGGGTGGAGTTGGTTCACTCTTGATTTTCTGACAGGGGACAGGTATCTTCTAATTTATTTGAAGCAAGTTTATTAAAGAATATGGTATATTATATATATATATATACATTACTTTCTTGATATGAGTTCTCTTTTTGATTTTGCAGACATATTCTGATATTGGTAGAGCTGCACGAGCATCTCAGTCTGTTCCCCACACATCAGGATCGAAGAGTTACATGTGAGTCAGGCAGGAGTTCGTAAGTTTCTTAAATTATTCCCTTAATTTTTATGATATAGATTAAGTAGTTCCTGTTAAGTCCTTATAGGATATTTCAAAATTATGTCCTAGTCTTGCAACAGATCACTTGATGACAACATCAAGTTACCTAAATACTAGGATTTAGAGGTATTAGGATAAGTTATTTCTTATAACGGTACATTTATGTATCACGGTACATGTATATATATCGTGATATATGTATATGTGTCGCAGGACATATATATGTATCGCGGATGATGTATCGCGATACATATATGTGTCACGGATAATGTATCGCGGACGATGTATCGTGATACATATATGTATCGCGGACGATGTATCACGGACGATGTATCGCGATACATATATGTATCGCGGACGATGTATCGCGATACATATATGTATCACGGACGATGTATCGCGATACATATATGTATCGCGCACGATGTATCGCGATACATATATGTATCGCGCACGATGTATCGCGATACATATATGTATCGCGGACGATGTATCGCGGACAATGTATCGCGATACATATATATCTTGATACTTAAATAATTTTTAAAATAGTTTGAGTTATTTGCTTAAAATTATAATATTTCTTGTAGGCCGATGAGCATGGGAGGGAACTCGGTCAGGTAGAGTTTTATCGGATGACTCATACTCATCGTGACGGCACTTTTGTCAGAGAAGAGTCGAGGGATATATATGTAAGTTATTAACATTTCATTCATCTAACGATTTAAATTGTAATTTGTTAATCTTTAAGACCCTACTAATTTGTCTAAATTAATACAGGAAAGAGCTACAGCTCTTATTGCTGAGCGTATTGATGATTCTACAACATCTACGCAGAGTAGTCGCATCGAGGCCGAGGTATTTACAGAGTTGATGGGCCCGGAGCGCTACGGTCGAGTGAGGGGATATGGAGTTGGAGTCACCCCTATTCAATTATCCGCGGTCAGTACACATACACGTCAGGCTGTAGATAGTGCTCAAGATGCACGTGTTCGCAGACTCGAGGAGGAGATAGAGGATATGCGACGGAGCCGTGCTGAGGAGATTCGACAGAGCCATGCCGAGGTAGAGGAGATATGACAGAGAGCTGATATCGATAGAGCAACGATGGATAGCATGAGACAGCACATTGAGCGGCTTACATCTGTCATACAGATGTTTGTTCCACATAAGGTACATATATATAATTTTAAATATATATTTTTATGTTAAATAAATAATTTATATAATATATTATCATTAATAGTTTCATAAATTAAATATTTTAAATTTTTTTTTATAGGCTTCTGGAGCATCAGGTCTGTTGCCGTTCTCGTCGCCGCGCCCGTGTCTCGGATCCGTCGATCCTATCGGACCGCCAGGCTCCCGGAGCCTCCTGGTTGGAGCGGACCTGCAAGAGAGGGTCAGAAGACCCTGGCCGGAAATCCCGGCGAGGGAGCTCCGACGGTCAAGTCAGTAGACGACGAGAAGGAACAGATTCTCCAAGACGGGCCCCCGAAGGGGTTCCATGCTTAGAGAATTTACTAGTAAGAAAGGTGCTCTGGGGACCAGAAGTTTGGCCGGGCCTCCTTGCCGAGCTCACGCCAACCGATCCCCTCTCGGGACCTTGGATCTCACTCTCGGAGCGAGGCTCTTGGCCACTGCTTCTCACTTGTCCCCAGTCTCATTGGCTTACCTTGTCGTCCCCGGCTTCCTTCCTTTTATCTCCTCTCGCCGTTCGCCTGTCTTCTCCCCCTGGGAGGCTCCCCTTCCCCATCCCTTTCTCTTTCCCCTTTCGGTGTTGAGGGCCAGGCGGCTTTCCGACCTCGTCCGCCGAGTCCAGCGGAGAAAGGGCAAAGACAGAAGGGGGTGGCGCCGGTAAGGCGGCCGGTCAGACCTCGGGCCCAGCGAGAGCGCTCTCTTTTCCAAGTGTGGGCGCCATTCGTCTATGGGCCCTGTTTTGTCAGAACCGCGCCTCTCGACTGCGGGACCTGTCGGGCCGATGCAAATGGTGTTTCGTGTGCCGTCGCCATCCGTATGGGGCACCGCCTGTGATGCGCACGGCTCGAGGGACGACCTCGGAACCTGTGCCTCTTTCCTTGGGACCTTCTCTATACGTGCGGCTTGACCTCGGTCGAGGTGGACCCCTCTCTGGTGGACACCTGGCGAGGGGGCAGGAGGTCGCCTGGCTTCGACCGAGGTGGACCTGTCTCCGGGGGCCACCTGGCGAAGGAGCGAAGGATCGACTGACCTTGGCCTAGGTGGACACCTGGCGAGGTGGCAGGAGGTCGCCTGGCTTCGACCGAGGTGGACCCATCTCCGGGGGCCACCTGGCGAAGGAGCGAAGGACCGGCCGACCTCGGCCTAGGTGGACCCCTCCCGGGTGGACACCTGGCGAGGCGGCAGGAGGTCGCCTAGCTCCGGCCGAGGTGGACCCATCTCCGGGGGCCACCTGGCGAAGGAGCGAAGGACCGGCCGACCTCGGCCTAGGTGGACCCCTCCCGGGTGGACACCTGGCGAGGCGGCAGGAGGTCGCCTGGCTTCGGCCGAGGTGGACCCGTCTCCGAGGGCCACCTGGCAAAGGAGCGAAGGATCGGCCGACCTCGGCCTAGGTGGACCCCTCCCGGGTGGTGCGGGCACCAGAATCAGAAAGAGACTCCAACCAATTCAAGCCCATTCCGAATCTTTATGGTTGGACTAGAGAGTCCGGTAACCTTTCTTTATTTTGAGTCCAAAAGAATCATGTAAGTCGAGTCCATGTTGGGTCCTGTAATCTTTCTTTTGAGTCCAAAATAATCATTTAAGTCGAGTCCATGTCGGGTCTAGTCTTAATCCAAATGGGTCAACTAGCATCAAGCCTAAAGAAGACTCACAATGTATACCCCAAATCAAGACCAAAGCCAACTCAATTGGGGGCCACATGCCACATCACTTGCGCCACCTCAACTTGGGACCACATGCCACATCAAGAAGGGACCACATGCCACCTCACATGCCACCTCACCACAAGAGGGTGCCATCTCAAGTTCAAATTCAAGGAAGTTGGCCAAGGAGGATTTCAAGCAAGAAAATCAGCCCTCTCCCCTTATATTACTCCACTTGTTTGGGGATTTGAAATTTCAAAATTTGTGAGGCTTTATTTAAAGCCTTGGACACCCCTTGTAAAGAGGGATTGATGAGTGAATACAAATTTCCAGCAATTTTCTATGTGTTCCTATGTGCCTATGTGGATCTTTGTGCCTAAGTGAACCTCTTCCTCTCCTCCATCATTTCTTCTCCCTAATCCTTCTCTTTTACTCTTCATCTTCCAAGCAATCCTCATCCTTCAAAGTGAATTAAGGACATCCTCACAAGAAGAAGATCAACACCAACACAAGCTTCCACCATGGCGCCAAGGATCATTTCCAACAAACTCTCCTTTTGAGTTCCATCAATCTTCTCACTTCTAATTAAGTATCTAATCATCTTGGTTTCTTTGTTGCAGGGTTCTCTAGGCTCCAGATCCAAGAGGAAGGATTACTTGCTACAAACCAGAAAGTTAGAAGGCCCATCTTATGTGGTATGATCTTTCATTTGAGAACCTTAAGTGCGAATCCCTTGTGCTTGAGATTTCAATGCTTGAACTCCTAGTATTTTAAGATCGGGATCATTAAATAGGGCTAGCTTGACTTGTGTGCGAATTCTAATCTTGTCCTATTTCTTTAAGATTTTGATAGTCCTCCTAGCTGGGTTTAAGTATAAGCATTTAGGGTTTCTTATTTAGATCTCCTTGATCTTATATGTTGAATCACTCATATGCAAGTAGGAATTGCTAGTTAAATTTTGGTTAATCTCCTTTAGAGTTACACGTTTGCATCCTCATCATGCATATCACACCAATCTTGGTATCAGAGCATGGTAGAATAAGTTCCTGATTGCATAGCATTAAGTCCTTGAAGTACTTGGATCGGGGGCGTTACCAGGCCGTCCGGTCTTAGGAGAAAGTAGGGTTTAAACACCCTCTCTTCCCATTCCACGGGGATCTCCTAAGGCGTGTCGGGGTGCCATTGTGATTGACCCGTGAAAAAGAAAGCCAAAGGACTTCTTAGATTTTATTTGTGAATTTTGTATTGGGCACGTTCTGTTTTTTTCTGCTTGTTGTATTTTCTGTAGGCTGACTGTAATCCGCCTGCAACTCCAAAGGCAAGTATCACATTCCTCGTTGAAATATTTTTTTTCCTGTTCCATTTTAAGTTGTTTATCACCATTTTAAATTTCAATCTGATAAAAAAATTACAAAAAAAATGAAAATTCCTGCAGTTCATTAGTGTTATTAAGGTTTCTGTTCTGTTTTGTTCCTTTTCATTATCTTCATTTCAGAATCTGTCTAGAATAGTACAGATTTTATTTTGAAATCTCGTTTCATCTGGTATGTCATCTATAAGTTAGGAGTTTTCTGTGATTTTTTTATATTTTTTTGATATTTTTTTCTGCACTTATCAACACCACTTTTAAACTGCAACACACTACTTCTGCACTTGAAATTTGAAATTTGCATGCATCTCATGACAAATCAAATTAAGGACATGAAATTGACATAGGGTCAGGATTTCATCACCTATCCCTAGCCCAAAAATCATCAAATTGCATATCGATCCAATCCCTAACTAAAATTGATTAGACATTAATTGCCCTAGTGGGTTAGGAACATCTATTTGGTCGAGCCCGGGTTATTGTCAACTCATTGTGTCAACTAGTCTTGTGTGTGCCCTATTACTTGGTGTCTAGAATTGGGACTAAGGGCTTGGGTGCTGATCCGTCTATCGGGCCAATTCCACCGGGCCCAGGTAGGCCAGAGACAGGATCTCACACTCCCCTTATTCTAAAACCTGGCCAAGTATAGAGTTACTACCATCTAGCTTGCCACCTTGATTAGGCAACTAGCTTGGAACTCTAGGTCCAGTTCAATTCAATTGGGAAAGCTTGTGCAACCCATTTCTTCATCTATTATTGGAAGCTGGTGTCAAGGATAGAGGTTAAGTGGCTCAAGCCTAAGCGGTTCTTGTGGTTTTTAATTAGGACCCAGTGAAAGCTGGGGGAACCTCCCACAGACCCACCTCCTGACTGGCCAGTGGAAGAGAGTAGCTGTTGATTTGATTGTATCTAGTCAACTCAGTTTATTTGGACTAACCGGTTTAGAAAACTCGTAGTTCGGGTCTGAGTCTAATTGTTTGCATGACAACTAGGTCAGGCACACCTTACCACCCTTCACAAGCCCAACCTAGTTCATCCATGGATACTAGTATGGAAAGCCTTATGAGATCTATGATCGAGAAGATGGACCGTTTGGATGCTAAATTTGGTCAGTTCGAGGAAAGGGTAGGAGCCATAGAAGAAGCTAGGTTGACCCCAACTGAACCACCTTCACCCAGATTACCTTCAGTTCATCCTAGAGCCCAACGACAGGAATACACACCTGATCCAATTCAAAGAAGACCGCATCAGGATTATGTTGATCATACTCTAGAGCCACCTCCTAGAAGGCCTCACTATGATACTTTTGATCAGGATGATCGGGCCCTAAGGAACATCCGTCTAGATGCACCGACCTTTGAGGGAAGCTTAGATCCTAAGGTGTACATAGACTGGGAGGCTGACATGGACCAGTATTTTGACTGGTATGATGTCTGAAGAGAGAAGATTTAAGTTTGCTAGAATCAGACTAGTTCGTCAGGCTCGGTTATATTGGGGAAACGTGGAACGCATATCAAGGCAAAGGGGAGATTTACCTATAGCAACATGGAGAGATATGAAGAGGAAACTTAGAGAGAAATATCTGCCTATGTCTTATCAGGAAAGGTTATTAGATCAGTGGCAACGATTGACACAAGGTAACAAGACCGTTTCTGAATACGTTGCTAAATTTGATGAGTTTGTGATGCGATGCAACGTAGTCGAGTCTGAAGCAGCCACTTTATCAAGGTTTAGATCAGGGTTGAATGATGATATAAAAGGGGAACTGTTTTTAAGGGAAGTCCATGATTTAGATCAGGCATACCAAGTTGCCACGGACTATGAGAGGTTTCAAAGGAGAGCTACATTTAGACGACCTGAACCTATTAGGTTTAACCCTCCTGTTAGCAGGCCTAGTTCAGTCCCTGGTACAACCAATAGACCAAGATCCAGCTCGAACCCAATCCCTAGGCACAACCCTGCCATTCCCCCAATTCCTAGAGAAGACAAAGGAAAGAGCCCTGAAGTTCAAGGTGAGAGGGAGCGAGTCTGCTATAAGTGTCGTAAACTAGGTCATTTCGTGAGCCAATGTCCCTCTAGTGCTTTACATATAGGGGAGGCAGAAGAAGGTGAATCAGAACCCCTGGAGAATGATGAAGAGGAGGTTTATGAAGCAGGGGATTGCTTGGCTGATGAGTATGAAGGAGATGAAGAGAACATAGACTCATCAGATTTGCTAGGAGTTGTGAGACGTATCATGACACAGACCAAGGAGCAAGAAGACTGGCGTAGAACTAGCATCCTACACACGTTTGTTAGGATAGGAGAAAAGGTCTGTAAGATCATCATCGATAGTGGAAGCTGTGTCAACGCCATTTCCACTAACGCAGCCAAAAGTCTAGGATTACCCATTGTACCACATCCCAATCCATATAAGGTGTCCTGGATCGATTCCACTTCTATACCAATCAAGTCAAGATGTCAGGTTCAAGTCCAGCTTCAATCCTATCAGGGAAAGATCTGATGTGATGTGCTTCCTATGGGGGTAAGTAGCATCATCTTAGGCAGGCCATGGCTGTTTGATCATGATGTGACCATCTTTGGTCGATCAAACTCCTGTGCTTTCAATTTCAATGGCAAGAAAATTGTCATTCATCCAACCCAGCCTAAAGATAATGTCAAGAGAGGAGCTAGCAGCTTGAAAGATAAGAAGATTGGTTTAAATTTAATAGGAGCAAAAGAATTAGAGCAAGATATCATGGAGGGAGCACCTATTTGGCTAGTAGCTGCTAAGGAAATTAAGGACCACAGGCCTATAGAACACCCTCAAGAGGTGGTCCAATTATTGAAAGAATTTGAGGATGTGTTTCCAGAAGATCTCCCTGATAACCTCCCACCTTTAAGAGACATACAACACGCAATAGATTTAATCCGTGGAGCGACTTTACCTAATTTGCCTCACTATAGGATGAACCCAACTGAACACCAGGAACTGCAAAGGCAAGTGGGTGAACTTCTTAGGAAGGGGTTTATTAAGGAAAGCTTAAGTCCATGTGCAGTCCCTGCTCTGCTGACCCCTAAGAAAGATGGCACCTGGAGGATGTGTATAGATAGCCGTGCCATTAATAAGATCACTGTAAAGTATAGATTCCCAATCCCAAGACTAGACGACATGTTAGATATGATAGCTGGATCGACAATTTTTTCCAAGATAGACCTAAAAAGTGGCTATCACCAGGTTAGGGTTAGGCCTGGAGACGAATGGAAGACCGCTTTTAAGACTAAAGATGGATTATATGAGTGGTTAGTCATGCCGTTCGGTCTGTCCAATGCACCCAGCACTTTTATGAGAATAATGAATCAGGTGTTAAAGATTTTTATCGGAAGATTTGTAGTAGTCTATTTTGATGATATACTTATATATAGCAAAACAAAGGCAGACCACTTAACCCACCTGAAGCAAGTTTGTCAAGTCCTGAGAAAAGATAGTCTCTATGCCAATATCAAGAAGTGTGATTTCCTGACAAATAGAGTTATCTTTCTAGGATTCGTAGTCACATCTGAAGGGGTGTCCGTTGATCCTGAGAAAATTAAATCCATAGTAGAGTGGCCTACACCTAAGACTATCCATGACGTCCGTAGTTTCCATGGGTTATCCACCTTCTATAGAAGGTTTATCAAAGGATTCAGTACGATAGTGGCACCAATCACTGATTGTATTAGGAAGGGAAATTTCGAGTGGACTAAAGCAGCAGGTAAGGCCTTCCTAACAATTAAGGAGAAAATGACACAAGCACATGTCTTAAGGTTACCTGATTTTAGCAAGGTGTTTGAGGTTGCTTGTGATGCTTCTGGGGTCAGAATTGGAGGTGTCTTGAGTCAAGAGAATCACCCAGTAGCATACTTCAGTGAAAAGTTAAATGAGGCGAGACTAAGGTATTCCACGTATGATAAGGAACTGTATGCTGTAGTTCAAGCTCTAAGATATTGGAGGCATTATCTTCTACCCCACGAGTTTGTCATGTTCTCTGATCACGAAGCTCTTAGATTCCTTAGTTCTCAAAAGAAATTAAACCCTAGGCACGGGAAATGGGTAGAATTCATACAAGCTTACACGTTCATTTTGAAACATCGTGCCGGTACTGAAAATAGGGTTGCTGATGCGTTGAGCCGCCGTTCTATGTTGTTAACCTCTGTGAGCACTGAAGTAGTAGGGTTCGATAGATTGAAAGATGAATATCCCACATGTCCTGATTTTGGTCACATCTATCAATCCTTGCAACAAAGACCATCTAGTGAACCTAATGATTATACACTGTTAGATGGATACCTTTTCAAAGGAAATCAGTTGTGTATTCCCAAGACCTCTGTTAGGGAATTTCTGATCTGGGAAGTCCATGCTGGAGGTTTAGCAGGACATTTTGGCAGGAACAAAACCATCCTAGCAATGGAAGAATAATTTTTTTGGCCTGGTCTTAAAAAGAGCGTTGCCCAGATCATAGCTCAGTGTCGGACCTGTGCTGTTGCAAAACAGCAAAGACAGAACACCGGTCTGTACACGCCCTTACCTGTCCCTGATGGTCCATTGCAAGATATCAGTATGGATTTTGTGGTAGGTCTACCTAAAACTTCTAGGAAACATGACTCTGTTTTTGTGGTTGTCGATCGTTTCTCCAAAATGGCGCACTTCATCCCGTGTTCTCAAACTTTAGACGCTTCGAAAGTGGCCAAGCTTTTCTTAGATCAAGTGGTTAAGCTTCATGGTTTACCCAAGACCATTGTGTCAGATAGAGATGTCAAGTTCACTAGCTACTTCTAAAAAACCCTCTGGCACATGTTAGGTACCAAGCTAAAATTCTCTACGGCCTATCATCCTCAAACCGATAGCCAAACTGAAGTAGTAAACCGAAGCTTAGGAAATCTCTTAAGATGTTTAGTCGGCGACAACCTAGGAAACTGGGACTTACTACTTCCTCGTGCTGAATTTGCCTACAACAGTTCGATCAATAGGTCTATTGGGAAAAGTCCATTCGAAGTGGTCCATGGATACAAACCAAGGAAACCTTTAAACCTAATTCCATTACCAGTACATACACGAATATCTGAGTCTGCTGAGTCATATGCACAGCATGTTAAGGATTTGCACAAGGAGATTAATCAGAAGATTCAAACAAGCAATGAACTCTATAGGCATATGGCTAACTCACATAAACGGTTAAAGAAATTTAATGAAGGAGACTCTGTAATGATTAGGCTTAAACCAGAAAGGTTTCCTCCGGGAACTATGAAGAAACTCCATGCCCGGGGAGCCGGACCCTTCAAAATAATAAAGAAAATTGGACCTAATGCTTATGTAGTAGACTTACCACCTAGTTATGGCATTAGTTCTACATTTAATGTTTCCGATCTGAAAGAATACAAGGAACCTGCATTAATACCTGATGAACTTTTTGGTCCTGACACTTCTCTTGAGAGTGAAATGCCAATTGAGTGTCCACCACCAAATATTCCTGAGCGAAAGGAAAGAATTGAAAGGATCTTGGATGACCAGATCATCACTACTAGAAATAAGGGCTACCAACGCTATCTGGTTCGATGGCAAGGACGTCCTGAATCTGAAGATTCCTGGATCACCAAAGAGGACCTACAACAAATCGACCCGGATATATTAGAAACTTATCACTCGACAGGGTCGAGTTCATCCCACCCGGGGAGAATTGGTGCGGGTACCAGAATCAGAAAGAGATTCCAACCAATTCAAGCCCATTCCGAATCTTTATGGTTGGACTAGAGAGTCCGGTAACCTTTCTTTATTTTGAGTCCAAAAGAATCATGTAAGTCGAGTCCATGTTGGGTCCTGTAATCTTTCTTTTGAGTCCAAAATAATCATGTAAGTCGAGTCCATGTCGGGTCTAGTCTTAATCCAAATGGGTCAACTAGCATCAAGCCTAAAGAAGACTCATAATGTATACCCCAAATCAAGACCAAAGCCAACTCAATTGGGGGCCACATGCCACATCACTTGTGCCACCTCAACTTGGGACCACATGCCACGTCAAGAAGGGACCACATGCCACCTCACATGCCACCTCACCACAAGAGGGTGCCATCTCAAGTTCAAATTCAAGGAAGTTGTCCAAGGAGGATTTCAAGCAAGAAAATCAGCCCTCTCCCCTTATATTACTCCACTTGTTTGGGGATTTGAAATTTCAAAATTTGTGAGGCTTTATTTAAAGCCTTGGACACCCCTTGTAAAGAGGGATTGATGAGTGAATACAAATTTCCAGCAATATTCTATGTGTTCCTATGTGCCTATGTGGATCTTTGTGCCTAAGTGAACCTCTTCCTCTCCTCCATCATTTCTTCTCCCTAATCCTTCTCTTTTACTCTTCATCTTCCAAGCAATCCTCTTCCTTCAAAGCGAATTAAGGACATCCTCACAAGAAGAAGATCAACACCAACACAAGCTTCCACCATGGCGCCAAGGATCATTTCCAACAAACTCTCCTTTTGAGTTCCATCAATCTTCTCACTTCTAATTAAGTATCTAATCATCTTGGTTTCTTTGTTGCAGGGTTCTCTAGGCTCCAGATCCAAGAGGAAGGATTACTTGCTACAAACCAGAAAGTTAGAAGGCCCATCTTATGTGGTATGATCTTTCATTTGAGAACCTTAAGTGCGAATCCCTTGTGCTTGAGATTTCAATGCTTGAACTCCTAGTATTTTAAGATCGGGATCATTAAATAGGGCTAGCTTGACTTGTGTGCGAATTCTAATCTTGTCCTATTTCTTTAAGATTTTGATAGTCCTCCTAGCTGGGTTTAAGTATAAGCATTTAGGGTTTCTTATTTAGATCTCCTTGATCTTATATGTTGAATCACTCATATGCAAGTAGGAATTGCTAGTTAAATTTTGGTTAATCTCCTTTAGAGTTACACGTTTGCATCCTCAACAAACTAATATTAAATTGTAATGTATTATATTTTTTGATTTATATTTCGATTTATGTTTGGATGTACTATGAATGCCTGGAATGAAATTGAAATATGTCTTATTTATGTACAGGTTAAAAAAATTGTATAGATTTCAAATTTTGAAATAATTATTTATTTTTTTTCAAAAATGAAATTTTCGTGCTTTAAAGCGTCGGTGATATCTTTATTCCGTCATTTATTACCGACGCTTTAAAGCGTCGGTAATTATCGTTATTACCGACGTTTTAAAGCGTCGGTAATTATGTTTTTAACGACGCTTTAACATGTTAGAAAAAATATATTGCCGATGCTTTTTAAAAGCGTCGGATATACTTTTATTACCGACGCTTTAAAGCGTGGGCAATAACGATAATTACCGATGCTTTAAAGCGTCGGAAAAACGTCGACGCTATTGCAACGCTTTTGCAAAGCGTCGGGAAAAACCGTCTCCACTCTTCGCTTTGCAATGCTTTTACAAGCGTCGAAGATGTTTTTACGGACGCTTTAAAGTGTCGGTAAAGATCAATTTAAGCATCGGGATAGATGTATTTCACTGTAGTGGCATAACTCTCTCTCAAAAAATGACAAGGCCTATAGCCAACCCTCTCTTACATAATCTGCTACAATGGAAAAAAAGATTATCAATTTTCAAGTACTACAATTTAAAGAAAAAATCGAGCTGCAGACTGGATTGCTAGTCAAGCAAGACACCAGACTCTTCTGATCGATGCTATTGGTCCAATTCCCCTAACTTTGGGCCTTGTTTATGATGGGTGCATAGTATACGAGACATTAGCATTTTGGTCTAGTATAATGACTAGGCCCAATCTAAGTCCGGCCCACTTATTAGGCTTGGCCACCGATACGCGTGCCTCGCATGTGCCGGGTGAACTGGAAGACTCCCTTGATGGGAATCTTCTTCTAGTCCATTTTTTTTTCAAAAAGCTGGAAAACTAGGGCATGTCATGATTCAAAGATTTGATCAATAAGTTTCCTTCCATCTTCCCTCTAATCATCGTTTTAAAACCCCAATCAATCGCCATTGAGGTCGTTTGATTTCTCTTGGATTCCGTTGTGTCCCTCGGCCAATCACCACTGATTTCTCATAGAAGACGAGGCAAGGACATCTGAAGTCTCCTCTCTCCTCTTTTGTTGACCCAAAGACCACCATTGACATCCTAATTTAAGCCATTGGCTGCAGGATTTCAGGGTGCACGGCCTTACCCTATTTCTTTTTTCTTTATTTTTTTTTGCTTGGCCACCGTCGGACCTGGCTGCAATCAGGCTACCAGGGACCATTGCTACCATTTTAGCCATTGAGAGTCACCGCCGCTATCGAGGGTTACCGCCATGGGGGTGGCCAGCCTAAAGCTCTCCATTTTGTGGGTTTGGATGGAAGGGGTCCTGGACCGGTGATATGTGATCAAGGGTCCCGAGCTAGCACCATGCAACCATTTATCCTAAAAATCTTCTATAATTTTCCAACAAGGATTCTAGACATTTACAATTGTTCTAATAACGAGGCTTAGCTCTATGGCCGAGCAATTATCCAGGCAAGATGATGTTGAGCAAAATACTGTCCTTGAGTTTGTAGACCCAGTAGTGGGTCAGTGTTCTTGGTATTTGAGTCAATCATCGATAGAGCAAAGAATTCTTTAATATAACTAAATGCGTGATTATAAAAAATTATATCTATAGATATGCTTGTATGATTGGTATATATTTTACATATATCGTTATGTCTATTATGCATGGTTGAATTGATGTTACTTGGATTATGATTAATTGATGCTTAATAATTATTATTATTTTTTTTAGAAAAAAAGGTCGGGGGATAAATCCTCGGTGTAGCTCTTCCATTAGCTCCATCCCGTCAGGTCATTGTTCGATTCGGATCGCAATTTTTTGCATGCTCTCCCTATCAATCGGTGAGTACATCAGCTTGATCCCACTACGATGCCGGAGTAGCAGCCGTCCCGTCTTCCAGTCACATGTTCTCAACGAATCGAAATTTAATCGAGTCATCCATGAGATCATGTCTCGAATTCATGTTTGAAGAAAGGCATGGCTGCGTCTCTACCAACCATGCTACCATCGTAGTGATGATGCTTAACAATTGTTGAATAAGAAAAAACATGACTTAACATAATAGATAGGTAATAAATGGCAGCTGGATTGATCGATCATGCAAGAAATATGGTATGTATTGAGTTAGTCTTGGACTAGGATACAATATGATATTTGGCCTATTATACGCTGGAGTATCGTTGTGATTAGTCCATTATTGAAAAGATAATTTCAAGTTATAAACTATACTTAATCATGGTTGTGACATGACTTTTCATAATTGTAAGAAGCGGGGAAAATGGAAGAGTACGTGGATTAGTCAGTCATTTGTGAAACATGGCATATCAACTACGGGCTGAAAAATAATTTATGGTTACTGGCCATGGATAAAAGCATAGCATGTTTTTGGCCTACCATGAGCTAGCGTATGATTGTCAGGGATAGCAATTTTTTTCGATCCGATAGGTATTCATCCCGATTCGATTCTGATGGGACGGATAAAATTCGATCCGCTTAATATATAAATGGATATAGGTTATATAAAAAAAATCCAGTTCGGATTCGGATCGGGTACGAGTGATAGTACGTCCCAAACCGAATCCGATTAGTTTATATATATAAAAATATATGTTTATAAAATATTTAAGTAAATAGGATATGGGACGGATATACCCGACCTGATCCGACTCGACCCGACCCGTTTAGCTTTTAAATAAACTAAGTTTTATGAGACCGGATATACCTGATCCGACCCGACTCGACCTGTGATTTTTTTATACTCGACCCGACCCGATCCGAGATGGGTATGGGACGGATTATTTTTTAACGGGACGGGTATGGATTATGGGTTATGGATGATCCGATCCAAATCCGATCCGTTGCCATCCCTAATGATTGTGACCAGTATAGTATTGAAATTAAATCAAGATGATAAACTGTATTTAATTAAAGGATATCTAGACTAGCTGGCATATGTAAAACATGGTATACACGTTATCTCGGCTATAAGATGAGATGTGGTTGCTGACCTTGGGTGAAAATGTGGTGTTTTTATCTCGCCATAGGTTGGAGCATAGGCGGGATTGGTCTAATGCTAGAGTGATGATGTTGTCAAGATCGAACTTTGTTAAGTAATTAATGATAAGTAATCCCATTGAATTACGGTTGAATAAAATTTAATAGAATTATAGTGATATTATTTAATTATCAAATTGTTGATGTATGAATTTTACTACTTTCTTATCAGTGATATATATTTGTTAAAAGATATTTTTATATTTATATTGATATGAGTATATAAATTTTTGTTAAATTGTAAAGCTAACATCGTCTTTTCCATTTCCTTTCATAATTGCAAGATATATAGTTCCAATAAGTTTGATCATGGAGTTCAAATGATGAAGCCAATTTAAAGATTTTATGTGATCTCTGAAGTTTGGCTCCATGATTTATGCGGCCATGTCACATGATCGGGACATGACACCTAACCCCTTCTATACATTAAAAAATCATTCTTTTGCACGATACAACTCAAATCCTACATTAATAAATATAATAAAGTGCACGACTCACACATGGCAAATGACAAAGGAGAGAAAAAAAGGCATGCTAACAAAGGTACATAATCTCAACATCTTTTTTACATCATTTTTTTTCAATATCCAAGAAATAACATACAACTTTGCTAGTATTTTGCAGAAACTTACCCTTTGATTGGTAATTGAGGACAGAGCGCATGGCATGAAAATTGACAAAGAGGAGAAAAGGGCATACCAACGAACGCACAATGTCAGACTCTTCTTTGTATATATATATATTTTTCAATATCGAAGAAATAAAATACATCTTTGATGTCTTTTTGTGGAAACGTCTTTTTTTTTTTTTTTTTTTGTGGTCTGGTTGGCAGCAGCCGTACGTGGTGGACCTGCAAGGGGGGGAGGGGTGGCGGGGCAAGCGTCCATGTCAAGCCTGATCATCCCACCCGACTCCATGCCTCTCCAGGTAGCCATCCCGACGACAGCGACACCCAGATCTGGTGGCCCGGCGAGATTAGATCTCCAATCCCAAAAATTGTTGCTATCCTGTCACCTTCCTTGTTCTCTCGTGCGAAGCCCTCCCTGGACCGAAAAAAGTAGACCTTTGGAGCGTCATCGGTGGAGAAGCAATGACTGGTGACAGATAAAGCAAACTCTGGCCCTCTTGAAAGAGTTGGGGCGGTCCGTCCCAATATATCAGGGTGCATGAAACATGCCACCAAAGGTACTTTCTCACCTCAAAAAAATAAAAATGCAGCTTTGCTATCATCTTATAAAAACTTTTGCTATATTTTTACAGGTGAATCAAGTAACGGTCCTGTGATGCAGCAGCTTCGACCGATCAGAACAGGGACTCCATGTCAATAGATTATTTTGTGATTGGGACCCATCTCTGATTTAGACATCGGAATGTCCCCCGCCGGAACAACTTCGACAAGAAACCTGTTTTGCAGGTGAACCAGAAAACGATCCCGTGGCGCAGCAGTTCCGACCGGCCGGAACAGGGACTCCACGCCAACACTATATTTAATCAGGATCATCCAAAAGTATAAATAGCCTCCATCTATTATATAGTTCAAAACACTATATTCACTATTTTTTATTAATTATTTATATAAAATTAATTAAATATTTTATTTATTTATGTAAATAATATATAGAAAAATTAATTCATATATAATTAATTTATAAAATTAGTTATTAAATTAAATATATATATATATATATAAAATTAATTTCTAAATTTATATATTACATTACTTCTTCAATATAAATAACTATTAAATTAATAATAAATATTTTTTTTATAAAAAAATAATTTAATAAAAATATCATACAAATATAATTTATTATCTATCTTCCTTTCCCTTCATTCTATATAAAATAAAATAAAAAAAATCATTTTCATCCACCATTTCATGTCTCATCAAATAGATGAAAAGATAAGTAGAATATCCATCCATCTTCCATCTTATCTTTTCTTCTTTATTTGTTATTTCTCTGTTCTATTCCTCGTACCAGATAGAGGATTAAAGTGCTATGCAAAGTTAAGTTTTTTATGTAGCTTTGCTAAAAAAAATTAAGCAGAGGAGAAACTGTTGGAAGAAAAATGAGAAAGAACCTGGGAGGTTGTATCTTTTGCAAGCAAGGGCCGGAAACAATGGATCATCATTTTTTTAACAATAATTTTTTTTCCTCGTCTATTTGAAAATTTGTATGCCCTTCTCTTCAAGACCTTCGTGCTCAGTGAAAAGTGGAAAACGTTTTCTAGGGACTTAAAAACTTCCACCGGTCAACTCAACAAATGATCGTTGTCCTACTTAATTGGCAATTTGGTAGCGTTGGAGAGAGAGTTTTCCGTTTAAGGCACCCCACGGTTCAAAAAGATACAGCTGAAAGGTGTACGCCTGTTGACTCTTGCCCTGCGCAATGAATACACCGTTTAATATATCCCTATTGTGGTCATAAAATCCTTCCTCAATTTTGTGGTCTATGGTCAAAAATCAAGAGCAGTACAAGACTATTGCACTACAGTGATTGTACATAAAGTTGAAATGTATGCGCTTGGCGGATTGCGTGCGAACTCCATCTGTCTCCTCCCCCAATCCATTTCACATTTGTGAAAGCAGGACAGGTCGGCAATCATGACGTCAAAGAACATATACACGACTCCAGCCCATCCAGATACAATTTTTCTATCAAAAAATAAATAAATTATTCTATTGCACCAAACCTAGATACGATGGTCTATAAATTAAGGTAACATTGAGGCACTTAGACTCGAGCGCGCAGCTTCCAATCATGGAAATCACCATCCTTTTATCTCTCATGCTTCTCCTCGCCTCGCTCCTCTTCATCCTCCTCAAACCATCAACGCCGAAGAACCTTCCACCAGGACCCAAGCCATGGCCCATCTTTGGCAACCTCTTCCAACTAGGCTTGAAGCCGCACGCCAAGCTTGCCGAGATGGCCCGAGACCATGGTCCACTCATCTCCCTGACGGTGGGCTCGATGCCGATGGTCGTGGCCTCCAACTCCACCTCGGCAAGAGAGGTCCTCAAGATCCATGACCGCAAACTCTCCGGCCGCTTCATACCCTCGGGCATGTACACCAAGGGATTCACCGAGTACTCCATGGTATGGTCGGCTGAGCCTGGCATGTATTGGAAGAACGCTCGCCGAATCCTCCAGGTCGAGGTCCTCGCACCCAAGCTTGTGGAGACCCAGGCCCACATAAGGGAGATGAAGGTCATGGAGATGGTGGACTCCCTCAAAGAGAGGCAAGGAGAGGTGGTGAGGCTAAGGGATGTGGTGCACCGTACTCTTTTTGGTGTTATGGTCCGTTTGATGTTCTCAAGTGAGGTGGCCAGGGATGAGATGGAGTACCTCCTATGTAGGGCTGTGGACCTGACGGGGATCGCCCAGCTATCTGGCTTTTTGCCCATGCTGGCCATCGTCGATCGGTTGAGCCCACGAAGAAAATTGATCAAGAAGTTGTTCCATATTTGGGAGGAGGTTATCGATGAGCGGAGGGAAAGCAAGGGTAGGTCCGGTGGGGTAAGGTCTCCGCATGATTTTCTCAGTGTATTGCTTGATGCCGAGCTCGGTGATCCACAGGTCAAGGCGTTGCTAATGGTATGCATCCATGGATCTCTCACCGTCGTCCCATAAGAAGTTAGATTTTAGATTTTTTTTAAAATATATATATATATATATATATATATATATATATATATATATATATATATATATATATAACTCTTTCTTTCTTTAAAAATATTTTTTAGATGATATAATATAAAAAATCAGAGAGCTATTTTGAATATTTTTTAATATTCTAAATCATTTGATTTTTTTTTTTTTTTTTCCCCTAAAATTCTGCTCGGTGATGTCCCTCTCTTTTTAGCTTCACCGAATTACATGAGCTAATGGCCAAATGAAACCTAAATCTTGGAGCTTTAAGACTTATTTCATCTGTTTCGTTGCAAGGAATTAATGTATCATTACCTTTTCTTTGAAGGATATTTTCACCGCAGGCACTGACACTACCACCACGACGATTGAGTGGGCCATGGCAGAGTTGATCAAGAGCAAACCGATCCTGGAAAACCTTCGCTCTGAACTTGAAAGGGAGATTGGAGGGGAGACGGTGAGGGAGTCCCATCTACCTCGTCTTCATTATCTTGATGCGTGCATAAAAGAGACTCAAAGGTTGCACCCCGCCGTTCCTCTCCTTGTTCATGAAGCTCTGCAAACGTGCGAAACGATGGACTACACCATTCCAAAAGGTTGCCATGTTCTTGTGAATGTCTGGGCCATGGGAAGAGATCCAGAAACGTGGGAGGATCCATTGACCTTCTCGCCGCAGCGTTTTATCGACTCTTCGATGGGATACAAAGGAAATGATTTCAAGTTCATACCTTTTGGTGAGGGGAGAAGAAGCTGTCCAGGAGTGCCATTGGTTAACCAACTTGCTCCTCTAATTTTGGCTTCGCTCATACACAACTTTGAGTGGTCGATGCCCAATGGGATGGACTCTGGTCACTTGGACATGGACGAGAAGTTTCAGCTAACCTTGCAGAAGCGCCATCCTCTCCTCCTTGTTCCTGGCGCAAGGAATTGATGCATATATGCACTAGCCACTCGAGGTCGAGGGTGTCTATGCTAGCTCTTCTATTAGCAGTGAGACAACTATTCTAGAACTACGCCGTTCCATGCTTCATTAGAAGTAACTTGAATCTTATAGTAGATTGGGTAGTAAAGTGTCCTAAAGTTCTCTTGGTGATGCTAATACATGCATAAAAACTTTCATTTATCCTTCTTGAATAATAACTCCATGACGATGCTTTCTTAAGCGGGGTTAAGTTTCCTCACCTTCTCTTTTATACAGTGTTTGGTTTGGTAAAAAGTTACTGCGAGAATAGTAGTCGGTATCCTTCAAGAATAATTTATTTTTGTTGTTATTCTCAATTTATATTTGGATGAAAATATAGTATTTCATCTTATTCTAGTACAATTAATGCGGTGTTATTCTAAACGATATTTGGATGAGATGAAAATAAACCTGTATTCCACCAAGAATCGGAAAAGAAATTTTTGAAATTCCAAAAATACCCCTACTCAAATATATTAATAAAATGAGTTATAAAATTATTTTTTAATTTTATATTTAAGTAAATATATTATTATATTAATAATAATTTAATAATATGATCTATTAAAAAGATGTTATACCAAATAATTTATTAGTATGGTGTATGTAAATATTAAATTAAAAATAAATTTATTAATATTAAATTTAAATTATGATTGATGTGGTCAGAACTCTGACTGGTACGAGGCAGCAGACGTGAAGTCCCCATCAGACGCCATGGCAAGCTTTCAACATGAGCGCCTTTGCCGAGCTGAGCTCCCCTGAAGCAACACCTCTGCTCGCCAAAGACAAGCTCCGTCCTCCGCCAGGTCCGTTCCCGCAAGCCCGGAACACCTAGGCCGGAGCCGAGTCCAAGTTCCTACCTAAGGCGGACCCCTCGAGATCGGGTCCCATGGTTAGGAGCCGAGCTCAGCCTCCTCCACCACGAGGCGCCCCTCCGAGCTCAGGTCCCTTGGACTGGGTGGCACCCGGCACCGAGCTCGTCTGAGGTCGGACCCCGTGGTCAGGAGTAGAGCTCAGCCTCCTCCGCTATGAAGCGCTCCTCCGCAACCGAGCTCCGTCCGCCTCCATCCTACAGAGCAGCACCCAGGGGAGTCTACCGTAGATAGGCCCTGCCTCTCTAGCTCGGCCCCCTGTTCAAGCCAATACGCTGGTCACCAAGGGAGCCCTACCTCTCCTCCAAGGATAGTGGCGACGCTCCCGAGGGCTGTACGACACCAACCATGCCGCAATCAAGGCGCCATACCTTCCGCCGATCTACCGTACAACCAGAGAAAAGACCATACCGGAGAGCACGGATCCCAAGACCGGTGGCCTGCCGATCGAGATCCTGACAGACTCCCAAGAGAGGGATAAGCGAAAGGAATGTCAGAAATCTATGGAGGCTTCCCTGACTGTCACAACAGTAGAGACGTCCCGTCCACGTCACGGTACCTCGCCACACACGACAGCAGGGGGAGATCCCGAAGCGAACCAAGGTAGAAACTCCCACCAAAAAACTAAGCAAAAGGGTATCGGCATCTAACCTCAAGAGGAGAGATTCATATCATACTCTCAATTGAAGAGAGGAACCAGAGCGACACAAGGGAAGAAGGCCAGAGAGGAGGGCAAGATCACCTCGGCCAACACCATTCCCAGCTCGTCCTCATCTTCCACTCACACTATATTCACTCCTCCTAACATGGAGCTCATCCAGAGGGGCTCAACCAGGAGGACCTGTTCTTCTGGATCGCCACTGACTTGATCGTCGGAGTGCCCCCGCCGGAATCCCCGGCCTGGGTCACTAACGTTGCTTCATTGCAGGTCCCGAGGCACCGGAGGCGTTACCAGGCGGGCGGACGCGACCCACCCGATGCCATCAGCAGCTACGGGCCATGATGATCCGAGCGGCAACAGATTGGCGCACCAGGAAGGGGGGAGAACGACACTTCCTCCAGTTCAAGTCCTGCTTGGCCAGTCCATTGGGAGGATGGTGACCACCCGGGCAAGGGGAGCTTCTCCCGGCCGTGCGGAGGCATTTCCTTCTCACGGGAACCCGCACGGACCAGAGATGGAAGTGCCTGCCCCAGTTCAGCCACCCCCACTGGAAACCCAGCTGACAGTACTCGCCCAGCATATGTACACTCTCACTGCAGCAGTGCGCCAGCTTCAGCACCAGCACCGGTCCGTGGCTACCTACCAGCGGTCAGGGACCCTGGCGACCCATGCTGCAACTCCCCACGACAGCCTGCGCTCTTTCCGAGGAAGGTCGTCGAAGCCACAGGCCACCACTGACAACCGAGGCAGCCATCAAGCTTCGACGAAAAGACAACGAGCCAACTCTGCCGACGGCAAGAGCCGCTCACGAAACCTCGGGTGGGAGGTGCCCAGACCACGCCGAGGCAGGAAAAGTAAGACCCCCCGCCACGGGTGCCGCGCATCCATGTCACCTTCTCCGTCTCCTTCGACGGAGGGGTTTCCTGATGAAGCCGCCAGGCGCGCGACTGGTAGGCGCCTGGAGGAGCATGAACGCAAGCTGGCGGAGTTCGATCGCCGGTTTGCCAGCATGCTGGACTCTGCTAGTGAGCTAGCGGGCTACGACACCCGTCCCCCATTCTTCCAAGAAATCCAAGCGGAGCCGATCCTGTATCGGTCCTGGATGTCGCAGGTGGACCCTTACGATGGGACCACAGACCTCCTGGACCACCTGGAAAGCTATCGGGCCCTCATGAGGGTCCAAGGAGCCACCGACGCTTTGCTGTGCGTCGCTTTCCCCGCCACTTTCCGGAAGGCGGCTCGAGTATGGTTCTCCCGCCTTGAACCGGAGAGCATCAGCTCCTTCACCCAGTTGGGGCAGAAATTCATGGCTCATTTCGATGCTTGCCGGAAGATGCCACGCGAGATGGACGGCCTCTTCTCCATCGTGCAACAGGATCAGGAGCCGCTGCAGAGTTATGTGGCTCGTTTCAAGGCTGCCGCCCTGGAGATCTACTGTTTGGAGGAGCCGGTCGCCATACTGGCCTTGAAGTGAGGGCTCAAGACTTCTCGCTTGACGTACTCGCTCGACAAAAGACTTCGAAGTCTTACTCCGAGCTCCTCATCCGTGCTCAGAAGTACATCCGCGCCGAGGAGGCAGATCGTACCCGGCGGGAGTTAGACGGGAGGCCACCGAAGAGGCCCGCGCCTGCCGAGGTGCCAGGGGCGCAGAAGCCAATGCCCCAAGCTCAAAGCTCCCGAAGGGACCAGCCAAGACTGAGGGGGACTCTTGTTCCTGCGGAGGCCTACACCCCTCTCCTCGCCCCGAGGACGAAGATCCTCATGGAGGTTGAGGACATGACCAATTTGCGACGCCCACTACCATTGAAGTCGTCTGCCACCCGTGACAAGTCAAAGTACTGTCGCTTCCATCGTGACCACGGTCACGACACCAAGGAATGCCGCGACCTCAAGTGGGAGATTGAGGAGCTCATCAAAAAAGGCTACCTCGGAAGGTATGTGGGGGGCAGATCCCAGTTGGAATCCCAGGCACTCGTTGCCCCTCCACCAGTCCCAGTGGTCGACAATCGCCCCACCAAGAAGCTGGTGGGGATGATACACTGGGGGACTGGGTGAACCTCCGAGATGGCCTGGGGGGGCAAGGAGCGGAAAAGCTCTCGAGTGTCCTATGAGCCTGCCACACAGCGCCCAGAGCGGCCACGGGCAAAGCGCCATTCAACCTCGTCTTCGGCATGGAGATAGTGATCCCAATTGAGCTCGACGCACCCCCTCAACCGGGACCTCCTCGAAGAAACGAGGATCAAAGCCTGGCCTTGGATGGCAGCGTACTGGTAACAGGTCGCCCAACATCATAGCGCCCCGGTGAGGTTGAAGATCTTCCGACCCGGCAACCTGGTGTTGTGCTAAGTTGAGGCGTCTTAACCCAGAGAGCGCGGTAAACCCCCACCGAGTGGGGAAGGCCCCTACAAAGTTGCCGAGGCCCTCCTGTAGAGAGCCCACTATCTCGAGGACCTGGATGGAACCAGACTCCCCCTAGACATGGAACACTTGCAAGTCGGGGAGTTACTACCAACATGTAAGTTCTCCCTCCATTTGCAATAAAAGTCCTTTTCCTGTGCAACAGTTTATCTGCCTTGCAGGAATCAAAAGACCTGGGAAGCCCTCAGGCACCGGCGAGCCTAGCTCCCCGGCATCAAAAGACCGGATGACCTCCGGCACCGGCGAGCCCAGCTCACTGGCATCAAATGACCTGACGACCTCCGGCACCGGCGAGCCTAGCTCCCCGGCATCAAAAGACCGGACGACCTCCGACACTGGCGAGCCCAGCTCCCCGGCATCAAATGACCGGACGATCTCCAGCACCGGCGAGCCCAGCTCCCCGGCATCAAAAGACCGGACGACCTCCGGCACCGGCGAGCCCAGCTCAACAGCATCAAAAGACCGGACGAGCTCCGGCACCGACAAGCCTAGCTCCCGGCATCAAAAGATCGGACGACCTCCGGCACTGGCGAGCCCAGCTCACCGGCATCAAAAGATCGGACGACCTCCGACACCGGCGAGCCTAGCTCTCCGACATCAAAAGACCGCACGACCTTCGGCACCGGCGAGCCCAGCTCTCCGGCATCAAAAGATCGAACGACCTCCGGTACCGGCGAGCCCAGCTCTCCGGCATCAAAAGATCGAACGACCTCCAGCACCGACGAGCCCAGCTCTCCGGCATCAAAAGATCGAACGACCTCCAGCACTGACGAGCCCAGCTCTCCGGCATCAAAAGACCGGACGACCTCCGGCACCGACGAGCCCAGCTCTCCGGCATCGAAAGACCGGACGACCTCCGGCACCAGCGAGCCTAACTCCCCGGCATCAAAAGACCTAGGAAGCCCCCAGGCACCGGCAAGCCCAGCTTACCAGCATTAAAAGATTGGACAACCTCCGGCACCGGCGAGCCCAGCTCTCCGGCATAAAAGACTTGGGAAGCCCCCAGGCACCTGCGAGCCCAACTCCCCGGCGAAAGACCTGGAAAGCCCCCAAGCACATAATATATCTTCGAGCCCAGCTCTAGGACGTCTGCTCAAGACCGGAGCTCAGATCTCCGGCCAAGGGCACCTCCGAGCCTCGTGGCTCTCCAACATCACCATCCCCGAGCCCAGCTCCAGGATGCCAGCTTAAGATCGGAGCTCAGACCTCTGGCCAAGGGAGCTTTGGAACCACGCAACTCGTCATCATCAACGTGTCTAGGCCCGGCCTCATGATGACAGCCAGAGCCCGGCCCCATCCTCCGTTAGGTCTGCTCCCGCAAGCCCGGGATGCCTGAGCCCAGCTGCCCGGCGAAGGACCTGAAAAACCCCCAGGCACTTAGTGCCTCCGAGCCCAACTCCAAGATGCCAAGGCCTAGAATTCAGATTTCTAGCGCAGCAATTCTCAAGCATCAACGTCCTTGAGACTGGCTCTGCGACACTAAGGTTCAAGACTCAAACTTTCAGCACCAAGGATCTCAGCCTCCGACGCCTCCAAGCCCAACTCCGAGACGGCGATCGCTGGATCATGTCCCTAAGAAGCTGAGTCCAAGGTCAACATCCTTCACCGACATGACCTCAAGCTCAACACCATGTCAGTGCCAGTCGAAGTTCCTGACTCCCATCCCATACCTCCCCTGCACCGAAAAGAAAGAAGTAGCGAAGAAAGGGAGAAGAAGGGAAAGGGGAGACATTCCACATTGCAGACAACGGAGACACCATGATTACAAAGATTCATTTCATTGCTGAAAGAACCGATTACACTATCTTCCAGGCCCCGACAAGCCGGATGACCCGGTCGAGAAATGAAAGAAAATACAAGTATAAAAAAGAAGGAAAATCCTATCCTAAGGGGCCGACTCCTTCCCCGGGCGGTGCACTATTGGGACCTCTCCCTCCTCCACCTCTGCGGGAGGAGCAGGTTCAGCCGCTGAGGCCACTAGGGTCGGACCGGCTGCCTCCGGCCGCGGCGCAGGTGCTCCCCTCACCGCTGTCGGTGCCAGTTCCCCGGGGCCAGGAGCCTCCGAGGTCACTGGTACCCGAGCCTCAGTTGGAGCAGCTCCTTGCCTTGCCGCCACCGTCGTCATTGCAGAGGAAGCCTTCATCCCCGGGACTCGAAGCATGGCCAGTTGCTCCTCGGATAGAACTCCCCGCAACTAGGACCGGCAGTACGCGAACCCCTTGGCGAAGGAGTCCATTGCCGCTTCCCGGAAGTCCTTGAGGTACTTCGGGGTCGCCTTGAAGGCAGCCACAGCATCAGCGGCTACCTTCCTCGCAGCCTCGGCCCGACGCCGGACCTCTTCCAGCTCCACCTTCAAATGCTCGGACAGACGGACGGCCATCGCCAGCTCCTTCAATCGGGCCCGCTTGGACTCGAGCTCGTTGTCGGGCTCCTTCCTTATTCTGGTCGCTTCAGCAGCTTCGGCCTGGAGGCTCTTCACCTTCTGGCTAGCCTCCCGAACCTCCGCATCCTTGCGGCCTACTTCAGCTTTGAGGGACTCGAGCTCGACTCCTGCTCTCTGTCCCTCCTTGCCCAGTTGCGGCAGTAATCCCTTATGAGGATCAGCTCCCGCCCTTGCTGCAGTGAGAAGATCCAGGATTAGCAACAAAAGAAGGCAAAAAGATATCGAGGTGGGGAGAAGTTACTTACAGCATATAGCTGGGCGAACGACGCCGTGATGACGTCACCGAGGAGTCGCCCGCTCCCCTCGCGCCTGTCACATGACTGGACCGAGAAGTCCATCATGCGCTTTGCTAGGCTGGCGTCCTTCATCAAGGACACGTTCGGGCCTAGCCGGAAAGGGACTCAGCAATAGTCCCTCTCCCATGTTCCCGCCGACTCAGCTCCTTCGACGGTGGAAGGCTCCCTTGATGCCAACTGAGAGATCGGCACTGCATCGGACAGGACTTGGGGTGCTGGCCTGACTTCTTGCACCTCGATGTCCTCCTCCGCACTGGCGACCTCCGAGGTGGAGGGCGCTAACCTGGTAGCAGCGGTGGCTGACCTCGCTCGGACAACCACCTCGGGCTCGGACGCCGTTATGGGAGGCTCCGAGATGGGCTCGGCTGCCCTCTTCCGCCTGCGCTCCTGTGTCAGCTCATTCGTCTTTGCCTGCACCGGCACGTTTGCCCCAACCTGCATCGGCCTCGCCCCGTCATCGGTTCGAGCTCTCTTCGGCGCCAGCTCGGCAGCCTCGGTGGTCTTCTCCCACTCCTCCAAGAATGAGAGCAGCTCATCTATCGAAAACTTCATTTATGCACCAAATGGAATGAGGTCAGCCCAACAGCAGCAAAAAAAAAAAGAAGAAGAAAAAATGAATAAGAAATTATGAGGAAGTGGCCAAGTCGAACTCACCCGACTCCTGCGCCGAGCTGACCTCAGCCTCGCGAAGGTTCTGCTCTGACAGCAAGACCTCGAGCGAAGGGATCTCAGCCGACTTGAGCAGGTCATACAAGTTGAGGTCGGCGGCTTCGATAGAAGAATTCATATTCAGAGATCGATCCGGGTCGCTCCAAACCCAGTCGATCCCCTCTACGGAGGCAAAGAAGAATCTACTCTTCCATCCTTTGATGGAAAAGGGGAGTGCAAACCTGATACCCCGAGAGCGGGAAGAGAGGGACCACCACCCGTCTTCGGTGGGATGGCGTTTCAGGGTAAAGAAGGCCCTGAACAGGGAAAAAACGAGCAACAATCTCGTGGAAGTGGCACAAAAAGATAAAACAAAATACCGTTCTGATGGCGTTGGGGACCAACTGGGAGGAACGAGCCGGTAGTTGGCCAAGAAGGAAAGGAAGAAAGGATGTACAGGGAAGCGGAGACCCCCGGTAAAGGTCTCCTCATAGAAGGCGATCCGTCGAGGGCCATTAGAGGTAACCCGCTCCCCGGGATGAGGAACGGAGAGCCGGATGGACTCGGGGATGCCATAAGCTTCCCGGATGGACACCAGGTCCTCAGCGGTGATTGCCGAAGCAATCCCTCCGGGACCTGTCGACCGAGAAGGCTCAGGCTCAGGAAGGACTCGAGGAACAGTAGGGGAAAACCCGGGTTCCCTAATGATCACCGGGCCCTGGGCGGGCCGCCTACTAAACCCAAACCTTGCCACCTCCATCTCCTCATCGGAGGAGGAGGGAGTCCTCGGCCGGGATGATCCGGCTTCGGCTTGGCAAGAAGGACAGAACTCCGGACCAAAGCAATCCATGGAGAGAAAAGACAAGAAGGAAGAAGAAAAAAGACAAGAGGGATCCTAAAGTGGCTCCTATGAGACGAGAAGAGGAGGCTAACCTGCAAGAACCCTAGGGAGTCGCCGGCGGCCGGAAGGGAGGAAGAGAAGGGAGAATACTCCTGCAGAATGTTGGGCGTGCAAAGTTCGAATGAGGGTAAGCTTCAAAGAAACTTACTCCTCCTTCCGAAGCTGCCTACGCCCAACCGTACCTTTGCGGCCCTCCAGAAGGTGCCCGCCGCGTGTCGACCATCCATTGGGCACGGGTGCCCATCCGACTGCGGTCGCTCCGACTTCCGCGCCCGTCTCGATGGCCCCCCTCCTGCATGGCCACGTAGCATCCTCCCACAAGCTCGTAGGACCGCAGAGCAAGGTATTGCCGATTTTAGCCATTATTGCACCCGATTTCTTCGCCTTTCCATGTCAGCACCATAATTACGCCCTTCGTCCCAAGCGCCGCACGTCAATGGGCCTCGGGCGTGGGGGGCAAATGATGTGGCCAAAACACTAACGTGGCACGAGGCAGCGGACGTGGAGTCCCCATCAGACGCCATGGCAAGCTTTCAACATGAGCGCCTTGGCCTAGCTGAGCTCCCCTGAAGCAACACCTCTGCTCGTCAAAGGCAAGCTCCGTCTTCCGTCAGGTCCGTTCTCGCAAGACCAGAACACCTAGGCCGGAGCTGAGTCCAAGTTCCCACCTAAGGCGGACCCCTCGAGATCGGGCCCCGTGGTTAGGAGTCGAGCTCAGCCTCCTCCGCCATGAAGCGCCCCTCCGAGCTCAGGTCCCCTGGGCTGGGTGGCACCCCAGCACCGAGCTCGTCTGAGGTCAGGCCCCGTGGTTAGGAGTCGAGCTCAGCCTCCTCCGCCACGAAGCGCCCCTCCGCGACCGAGCTTGGTCCGCCTCCGTCCTGCCGAGCAGCACCAGGCAAGTCTACCGTAGACAGACCCTACCTCTCCAGTTCAGCCCCCTATTCAAGCCAATACGCTGGTCGCCAAGGGAGCCCTACCTCTCCTCCAAGGACAGTGGCGACGCTCCCGAGGGCTGTACAACACCAACCATGCCGCAATCAAGGCACCATACCTTTCATCGATCTACCGTATAACCGGAGAAAAGATCCTACCGGAGAGCATGAATCCCAAGACCGGTGGCCCGCCGATCGAGATCTTGACAGACTCCCAGGAGAGGGATAAGTGGAAGGAATGTCAAAAATCTACAGAGGCTTTCCCGACTGTCACAACAGGAGAGACGTCCCATCCACGTCATGGTACCTCGCCACACACGACAGCAGGGGAAGATCCCAAAGCAAACCAAGGTAGAGATTTCTACCAAAAAACTAAGCAAAAATGTATCGACATCTAATCTCAAGAGAAGAGATTCATATCATACTCTCAATTGAAGGGAGGAACCAGAGCGACACAAGGGAAGAAGGCCAGAGAGGAGGGCAAGACCACCTCGGCCAACACCATTCCCAGCTCGTCCTCATCTTCCACTCACACTATATTCACTCCTTCTAGCATGGAGCTCATCCAGAGGGGCTCGACCAGGAGGACCTGTTCCCCTGGATTACCACTGACTTGACCGTCAGAGTGCCCCCGCCGGAATCCCCGGCCCGGGTCACTGACATTGCTTCCTTGCAGGTCCCGAGGCACCGGAGACGTTACCAGGCAGGCGGATGTGACCCACCCGACGCCATCAGCAGCTACGGGCCACGACGATCCGGGCGGCAACAATGGTGTATTAAAATGATGTTATACAAATTAATTGATTATTAGAACATATTAAATTAATATCGCTACAACAACAAATATTATTTAATTTATTATTATGATCAAGTAACCATTCATTATCCTATTTGAATTATTTTTTATATCTATGAAAAGTACTAATAAATCTATTTAAATCAGATTAATTAGACAATTTTGTAATGGACATTGTTAAAAAACAGGTTCATCAATTAATGCACAAATAAATAACCTACATGAATCCATGACAAAACAAATATATTTTATAACACAAGCAGCAATTATTCAACACTATGTGCAATACAAGCCACAATTATTTGATTTCTGAATTTTTAAATTAAATTACTAATGCAAGGGTAGATATACAATTTAGATATCTTATAATACAAGTAGAAAATATCCTGTGACACGAGCAAACTATGCAATATCCATATCAGCACCAACCAATAATAAGATATCCGAGCTCGGCTCCGGGCCAGGGGGCCCAGCTTTGACCGAGCTCAGGCTGGCGAAGGTGAACGAGGTGCGCCCTGTTCAGGGGACCCAGCCTTGAAGGGGCTCCACGTGGTGGAGGAGGCTTGAGCTCAACTCCAGGCCACGGGGCCTGACCTCGGGCTCGAAAGGTCTGCCTCTGGTGGGGCTCAAGCTCGGCTCTGACCTAGGCATCCCGACTTGGCGGGGACCGACCTAGCGGAGGACGGAGCCCGGCTTCGACGGGCGGCCCCGCTGCTCTCGGGGAGCTCAGCCCGGCGAAGGGGCCCATGATGGGAATCCAGCACGGCATCCGATGAGGGCTCCACGTCAGGGTCCCTGCCCCACATCAGCGATCCGGTCATATCAAGGTGTAATAATCTTGCATACAGTAATTCAAAAGCAATCTTTCATAAGTTGAGGATATACTATAATATCCAAAATAAATTTAAGGCATCCCGGCTCAAATTTATGTAGCTATATCATAATTTTATGGAGTATCATAATTTTATGAAGTGGTATCATAATTTTGAACCAAAATATCATAATTTTGTAAAATAGTTTAATAATCATACAAAACATATTTTGACATGGAGTGTCATAAGTCTAGGGTGCTCTATAATTACTAGAAGAATTCTAAAGCTTCCTACCTTGAAATTATGTACTATATCATAAGTTTGTGCTATGAAATCATAATTTTATGAATCGATATCATAAATTTTATAAAAAATATTATAACATTTCTCTTTTAAGCAAGAATTTTAAAATATTATATTAAAATGTATAATTACTTTACCTTCTTTTGGTTTTCCTTTTTTTTTTTTTTTCGGATGTTAAAGGGGTGTTACCCTCTCTCTCCTGTATAAAAAACAAGTGATGTTTTACCTTTCGGCAATTATACTTTCTTCTTACGTTATTTTTGTGTTCACTGTCTGCGTCTGAACATGAAACCTTTAAATTTTATTGGCAAAAAAAATTGAAAATCCTATTTTTTTATTGAAAATCTTATCTTTTTATCGTTCGCTTGGGTGCGGGAAAGTCGAATGGCAACTCGTCTTTTTTATCGAGATGGCTATTGCTGATTGTCGAGATTGAAACATAGATAATTGATGAGATTGAAGAAAAGTAAAAACAATGAAGTAAAATATAAGGTATTTGGAAAAAAAATATATTTTTTGTTTAGAGCTAAAATATTGAAATACTATGGATGCCTCTCTTTTCTTCGTAATGAGATGATGGAAAAATGGCATTCCATTCATTTGAATAAATATGTAGACACGACATATCGAGAATTTCTGAATTCATTGACACGGTATTTATTATAGGTCATATCCTATCCCATCATACTAGCTCGAAGTGGACCGATAAAAAAAAAAAAAAAAATGGTGCTAGCTGGCTCAAATTTTCTATATCGTGTGGTGTGCAAAAATAAATTTTTTTTTTTACTTTTTCCCTGTCAAACCACTTATCCACCATGATTGTGAGCCCAATGGGCCCGAGGTTGATGTCCTATAGATTTCTCCACTAAAGAGGGCTGATACGGCTTGGATATATATATATATAAGAGAGATGGTAATGGAGGAACGGGGCATCTCAAGCGTAGGGGTTACTTTCATCGAAAAGAAATACCGTAGGGCCATGGCCACCGCTTAGACGGTAATCCGATTAATAAAAGTTTTATTTTATTATTAATCGATTATGAATTCGAAATATAATTTTATAAATTATTTAATTAAATTTAAAAATATTTTTGGAATCCATGATTATTAGTATAAATGAGAGATTAGAATTTTTCTTTTTACTTCCGTTCTACTGGTCGGCATTTTAGTGAGATCAGATTGATGTATTCATCTTTAGATAAAAATAGATTATGAAAATTTAAATATCTTGAATCAAATATTACCTAGCAGGATGAAAATTTATGAGTAGTTACATTAAAATTTATCCCGCCATCCCTTTTTATTTTTTTTTTTTAAAAAAAAATGTAGCTCGAAGTACTTTGGAAATTATTTGGGGAAACAAACACCGTCGCCCTTTGGGTTTGATTTCATACCTCGCTGTTTTCTCTCTTTCCTGATCCTTTAATTAATATCATTTCAATTATTTCTGCATAAAAATTTTATAAAGAAAGAATTATAGTGACTTTCCAATGACTCTTGAAAAGAAAATTTTTTATTAGAACTATTTTAACATGCATATTTTGAAACATTCAATAAAAAAATAATACATTATTTATTATTAAAAAATATAGATTACTATTCCAACTTCATTAGAAATTTTAAATAAAAAATATTTTATTTTAAATTGTGATTGATTACTTGATAATTTTTACTAATTTTAATAAAAAAACTTATTTTTTTTGATGGGAGTGTTAGAGAAGCCCCTCCTCTGTCCTATGCTACTATCAGTTTTGATGGAAGTGTTAGAGCAGCCATTACTGGGGCTGCTTTGTGATCCGGGCTTCGGACGTCGAGTTTCTAGCTGCGGGGATCCATCTTTTTGATCCTACTGTTCTCATAACAGAGCTTTATGATACCTAGGCTGGGATCAGGTATACCAAGAGGATCTTTCAGCTCGATCGTCTTATTGTTGAGGGAGACTCTTTGACGGTCATTTTTTGGATCCAGAGTACATTTCGCTCTACTCCTACTCTCCCTCACCTTCGGGATATTATTACTCTGTTACGTGGTTGTATTGGGATTATTGTCCGACATGTTTACCGTGAAACAAACTCGGCTATTGACTGGATGGTTTCGTTCGTGACGAATCACTCGGAAGAGGTTTCATGATTTCTTCTTGAGGAGACGTCTACGCAGTTTAGAGATATTTCGTTGATGGATTCTTTTGGTTGTACTCGTTCCAAGATTGTATATTGAATGGTTCATGTTATCAAAAAAAAAAAAAAAAACTTATTTTCTTAAATGTTATAATAATTTTTTATTAGATAATTCAAAATATATGCAGTAGAATTGTACTTACTAATTTTTTACTCTCGAGAACCTAATTTCATTATTATCACAGCCGTTTATTTTAGTTGCGGGGATCTTAGCCATGCATAAAGTTGAGTTTTGCGAACACATTTTCTTTTATTGTTATTGGCCTGCTTTGAAGCAAAAGCAGGGGAGGGAATATACTAAAATCTAAAGCTAAAGCTAGCTGATTGCTTGCTGCTTAAGTTAAGCGGATGCACCTCGCGATCACGACCATGGTGGCATATTCTCATATTATCGTTTAGAATTCTATCAAAAATTAGTTTTATATATATATATATATATATATATATATATATATATATAATACCTGCCACATCTTCAATAAAAGTTTAACTTGTTTGCATCGTTTTTTTTTTTTTTTCACGAAAGAAATTAAAACGAGTCTTTTTAAATTTTTTAAGTCCTTGTCAATATTGGATCGAGCATTGGCTTTTCTTTTAATATATAAATTAAGATTTAAGAACGGCTAGTCAAGCCACAACTATATCAAACTAAACCATAAAAAAAGGGGGGAAAAAAGCCAAACATAAGATAATCCTTTGCATGATATCCAGAACTCGGTTCTTCCAACGTCTTGTTGCATGATTTGCAATCCTTGGCCTGGCAAAATTAGCTTTCGACATGTGTATCAAAGCTGGAGATCCTCAAAATCCTTTATTAGGCTGGTGAAATTAGTAGCAATAGTCCTAAGATTGGCTCACCTCGTTTCAAGATTGCTATGATAATCTTGTAACTCAGTGCAGACAGGGCCAATGCCGAAGTCACGGCAAGGAGAGTCAAGAATAAATAGGCTTATTTTGGACCTCCATTGCTATTTCTAACAAGAACCGCGGGACAACAAAATAAGCCGTGCACCCACTCCTGAAATATATCCAATGGGGGAAGCACCTTACTTCCCTCGTTCCAATCCCACCACACAAAAAAGAAGAAGAAGAAGAAGGAGGAGGAGGAAGGACATAGAGAGAGAGAGAAGGGAGAAGGAAGGACAGAGAGAGCGAAGGAAGAAGAAGAAAGGAAGGAGAGAGAGAGAGAGATACATGCAGAGAGCCATCAATATATCTAGTCAAGCACTCAAGCTGTTTCTTTTGGCTGATTACCTAGTCAAGCTTTAGTTGGTAAAATATACTATATAAGTCAAGTGTTGGAAATTTAACTGCTTTCAAGGTTCAAACTACAAACTATATATATATATGCATAATGTGATACCCAAGTAATGAATAGATTATTGGTTGATATGGTCAAATAGTTGCCATCATGTTTTGCAGTAGATCGATTGCTTTCGAAATGACATAGTTTTCATATTCTATTTTTAAAAATAGTAATGATATTGCTAAAGAAAGTTTTAGTTTTTTTAAGGGAATTAAAGCAAGTTTTGTTATTTTCAATATTTTGCAATATTCACATCCTTATTCTAATAAATAGATCCTTTTATATCAAATTTCGAAATCCTAAAAACCTAACAATCCAAGATCCAGATAAATCAAGATCTTGGTTTATCTTGGTTGAGATAGGAGGTTGGAAAATCTGGAAACCTCTTAAGATGATTTTAAAATCTTAACTAATATGTTAGGGCCAATATATCAAAATCTTAATCTGTTTAAAAAATAAAATTAATAACAATTTTATGGAATTCATGAAATTTTAGTTAAAATCATTTTTTATAAATCAAATAAATAATTAAAAATATTGATAGATATATTAATTTTGTATTTGTCAATGTTAATATTTATTGCTTTGTATCAATTGAGCCAATGAAGGCTGAGATTTTCTATATATTGCATATTGACAGGTTGATACAAACTAAGTATCGCAATCATGTCAGGTTGGGTATAAAAAAGTCATGTTAGAAATCGATTAAGTTAAAAAAAAAAAAATGAACCTTAGCTAATATGTTAGGGCCAATATATCAAAATCTTAATCTGTTTAAAAAATAAAATTAATAACAATTTTATAGAATTCATGAAATTTTAGTTAAAATCATTTTTATAAATCAAATAAATAAATAAAAATATTGATAGATATATTAATTTTGTATTTATCAATGTTAATATTTATTGCTTTGTATCAATTGAGCCAATGAAGGCTGAGATTTTCTATATATTGCATATTGACAGGTTGATACAAACTAAGTTTCGCAATCATGTCAGGTTGGGTATAAAAAAGTCATGTTAGAAATCGATTAAGTTAAAAAAAAAAAATGAACCTTAGCTAATATGTTAGGGCCAATATATCAAAATCTTAATCTGTTTAAAAAATAAAATTAATAACAATTTTATAGAATTCATGAAATTTTAGTTAAAATCATTTTTTATAAATCAAATAAATAAATAAAAATATTGATAGATATATTAATTTTGTATTTATCAATGTTAATATTTATTGCTTTGTATCAATTGAGCCAATGAAGGCTGAGATTTTCTATATATTGCATATTGACAGGTTGATACAAACTAAGTTTCGCAATCATGTCAGGTTGGGTATAAAAAAGTCATGTTAGAAATCGATTAAGTTAAAAAAAAAAAAAACCTTAATCCAATTTATTTATTAAATAGGTCAGGTTTTAAAATTCAAATTTATCCTATTTAATAGATAGTAGGTTATCTGGCTTGATCCGTCTACAATCCATTTATGATCTAGTTAAAAAAAATAAATATCTAACCTATTCATGACCTATGAAAAAAATTAAAAAAATTAAAAAACCTTACTGTCTTTAAGCCTCTCCAGATTTCTCTCTCAAGGGATATGGTGGAACAGGAAAATGACCTGCCGTCGGAGGAGCAAGAGGAGCATCCATGCCATCCACTGCCTCTAAACCACCCTCTTAGAGGTAGAGTTGGAGGGATGCTGGTGGGCCCTTAATGATCGACAGGGCGAAGCTGGCAGGGATGGAATCCACTCAGGGATCACTTACATCAAGGAGAGGATGGCAAAGAAGAGGGCAGAGTCAGAGGAAGGCGATGGAGTCGCTACCAAGGTTGAAGATGGTCTCAAGCAAGGATTCCTGATGGTGGCGGGGGTGCCATGATAACTTGCATCAGGAGGAGGATGACGAGGGAGAGGGCAGAGCCGGAGGAAGGGGATGAGGCCACCACTGAGGTTGAAGATAGCCTTAGGCAAGGACTTTTGGTGGTGGCGCGGTGCCATAATGACTTGCATCAGGGGAAGGATGGCGAGGGAGAGGGCGAAGTCGGAGGAAGGGGATGAGACCATCGATGACGGCACCATCGAGTCGATCTAGTCATCATCGTCGCTTCTTGGATCGAGAGGATAGTGAGAGAAAAGAGGCAAAAAGAAAGCCGTGATCCATCGAAGCCTCTAGAAGATTGGAAAGAAAAATGAATCATGCTATGTTACTGCACATGGCCCCGTGGACTCTCTGCACGATATCCAAGGATCATGTAAACGAGAAAAAATTAAAAAAATTAGAAATAAATTTTAAAATTTAAATTGGTTACCAAAATTTAAAGACCCACATCACAAATGACAAAATACTGATGCATAACAATTTATATTTTAAAAAAATAAATGGGTTAAATAGATTAGGTAGGTTGAAAAATTTGTATCCAAATTCGATCTATTTAAAAAACTGGATAAATAGATCAATGTATTTACTATTTAAATCTATTTAAACTAAATTCAAACATGTTGAAAATGGGTTGAACACGAATAATATTGATGAGTCGGTTCATATTTTATCACTCCTTATACAAATATCTAATATTTCACTGGATTGGACAAGATGAAATCCTTGTTTTTGCATGAGAGAAAAAAAAAAACGTTATAGCAAATTTTTTTTTACACTACAGGTATCATTATCTTTTATCAAACCAAATGCGTACGGACAACAGGTATCATTAACTTCACGGATTTGATGAGGAAAACAGGCTTCGCACGAGTTTGCATGGAAATTGATGCTTCGAAGCCGCTGCTCCCAGGGGTTCTGATTCAAGGGAGGGATACCGTCTTCTGGCTATAATTTGTTTACAAAAACCTGCCATCGGTGTGCTTCCTCTGTGGGAGAATGGGGCATATGCTCGAAGTCTGTAACTTTAGGGATGAACACATGAGGACTGCAGCTTGGATCTCAGGCCTGTGCCCTAACAACCTTGTTGAGGAGCAAGGGGTGGCAGCCGGCCTAGCTCGAGACTCCAGTGCTCAGAGGACAGGGGCCCAACATCCCTTCTGAGAGGGAGAAACTCATCTTCGGACCGTGGCTTGTTACGGCGAGGGTGCACCAACCTCGTTTGGAGGGTTCCTCAGGTAAGACTGCGGTGGCTTCAGACAGAGGTAAAGCTCCGATGTCCTTATCTGATCCACCATCTTCCTCCCCCACTCGGTCTTCTCCCACTCGTCTTTCCTCTACCCCTAGTTCGCCACCTGACTCTGAGGGGTGGCAAAAGCCTTCTAAAGTCGCTCGAAGGAGGTCACCGGAAGCCTCTACCTCTGACTTATCCGAGGGTGGGGGATCTCAGAAGGAAGTGAAAGGCTTCTTTGCTATTTTGGTTGACTGTATGCAACTCATTCCTCCCGAAGAGGGCCACAAGGATCAATAGATGGTTGAATATGGCACTGTCTCCCTCGAGCAAAGCAGGAGTCCCTCAAGGTCATCTTCTCCCTCCTCTCTCAAGTCCATCTCAGCCCTGTCTGACCAGGTTAGCCTCCCTACTCCTCCTGTGAATGTGATTGATGGTGGAAAACTAGGAGGTCAAAGCGTTGTGCCTATTCTTGCTCTTACCGGGTCCCTTGAGGATAGGAAGAGGGAGGTGAAAAAGGAATGGCAGAGGGTTGAGGAGAAACTGGGGGTGGACAAGGAGGTGGTTGTGCAGAAAGCCGAGGGCTCGGGCTTTCTACTGTGGGTGCTACACTGGGGGACCCTCCTGGGCTCGTGTCTTCCTCTGAGTCAGGAAGATTGGAGGAGGGGAAGGGGGTCTGGGCTGTGGCAGTGATCCCGCAGGCTTTCCTGGGGGTAGGGCACTCAGGAGAGATTGGGTCTATGGGGGGTAACCGGCAGTTGGTCGGTGCTTGGTCCTCTGGGTTGATGTTGGGTACAGGGGATGTAGCTAGGTTCTCTGGGTTTGCAGGGGTATCTGCTGCCATGGGGGCTGGGGAAAGGGTGGGACTTCTTCCTGGTCTGCAGGGTTCTGATTCTCAGCTAGGATCCGAGAAGGAGGTTGGATCGTTGTCTATTTCTAGGAAGCTTGTTGTCTAGCCGAAGGTGCCTTCTGCTAGGATTGGCCAGGTGTGTGGAGGCATCCGAGGGGGAGATCTGAAACCAGAAGGGGCATTGGGGCGATCTAAGAAGTCAAGAGGAGAGGTGGGGGGACCCTGGAAGACTGAGGCCATGCTTGCTGGGGGTGTTGCTGTCTCTGAGAAGAGTACTGGTGCTTCTAAGCCCTCTGAACCTAAGAGTCTTGAGGGTCTTTCTGGATTGGGGGATCGTTCTCAGGGGGATCACAGCATGGTCTGTGATAGGGTCAAATAGGCTCTAGACTTAGTGGGGGGCAATACTTGAGGGAAGGGTCACATAAATGATGCAGTGAAAGAAGGAGAAAAGATTCCTGGGATAAAGAAGTCTTCGGTTGCTGTGCAAGGGGTTGAGGCCAGATAGGGGTCCAATCCTTATGTTTGACTTTGTATTATGAAAACTTTTGTATGGAATGTTAAGGGGGCCAAAAAACTCTCCTTTTTATCTACTTATCACAGATATCTTTGGTTGTATAACCCTCATATTTGTGTATTGCTGGAGACTAGGATTTCTGGTCCGAGTCTTGATGGCCTCAGGCATCGTCTCCCCAGGGATTAGGGATTTTTCTCTGTGCCTTCCCAGGGCCTTGCTGGTGGTATAATTGTCAATTAGGACATGACTTCAGTCAGGGTATGTCTTCCACTGCTCCACTCAACTAGTTGCTATTGTTATTTCTGAGCCAGACCGGCCCTCTTGGCTCCTCTGTGGGTCTATGCAAGTACGTCATACACGAAGAGAAGAACGGTCTGGGAGGAAGCGTCAGTCTTGATTGATCAGGGGATCCTGATAATGGTTGCTGGAGACTTCAACTCTATTGATAGGTCGGAGGATAAGCGGGGAGGTAAACCTTTTGCCCAGGATGTGGGCACTAGGGAGTTTTCCAACTTCATTTAGGAAAATGGTCTGATGGATTTAGGTTTCCTGGGTCCTCGCCATACTTGGTGTAATAATCGCTCTAGACAGGCCAGAGTGTGGGAGAGATTAGACAGATACTATGCTACTCCTTCTTGGATCTCCTTATTTCCATATTACATTGTTTGCCATCTTAGCCGGATCGCTTTGGATCATGCTCCTATTCTATTATCTTTGAATATCTCTCCCAGAAGACCGGTGCCTTTCAGATTTGAGAAGTTCTGGCTTTCCTATCCTAAGATGAAAGATATTGCTAGGAAGGTTTGGAGAATGCCAGTTTGGGATGATGCTGTTTATAAGATATCCAGGAGATTGGATCTTCTTAAGAGATGGCTGCTTTAGTGGAACAAGGTGGAGGTGGGCAATCTAATGAACCATCTCAAATCAGTAGAAGCCTCTATTCTTTCTTTGTAGGTCAAGGAGGATACCTATGGATTATTATCTGATGCGGATTTGGAAGCCCTGCGGAGTTTCCTTGCTCATCATCATTCCTTATTACAGAAACAGGAGGTACTATAGAGACAAAAATCTAGGATTCAATGGCTGCGAGAGTGGGACAGGAACACCCGGTATTTCTATCATGCCACTATCATCAAGAGACTGACTAATAGGATCTGTGCTCTATACTCTGATCAGGCGGGCTGGATCGAGGATGAAGCTGATATTAGAAGAGAATTGCTCCATTATTTCGCTGCCAGGTGGATTGTTCCTTCTACTATCTCTTCTTCTATTTCTTCCTTTCCTCCTCAGACTTTAGTTTCTGCTATCCAGAATTCTTTACTTCTGACTCAGGTACTTGAAGAGGAAGTAAAATCAGCACTCTGGTCCCTAGTGGAGGATAAAGCTCCGGGCCCTGATGGCTTCCCTCCATTTTTCTTCCGGGCCTTCTGGGATATTCTTTGAGTTGATATGGTTGTTGCTATTCAATTTTTTTTAATACTGTTAGTATGCCTTCTAACTGGAAGCAAACTTATATCGTCCTTATTCCCAAGCATGTTGATCCATCCTAGCCATCTCATTTTTGGCTGATCAGCCTCTGTGATACTCTTTATAAAGTTTGCGCCATGTTGTTGGCAAACAAGATGAAAATTGTTCTCCCTCAGCTGATTAGCCTGGAGCAGGGTGCATTTATTGGAGATCGCAATATTGCTGATAATATTCTTATTGCTCGGGAATTTATGCACAATGTTCACTGAGCATCTCAGCGATACAGTCTAATAGCTATAAAGCTGGATATGGAGAGGGCATATGACTGTGTTGATGGGACCTTCCTCTTTAAAGCACTAGAGGACTTTGGTTTTCACCATATTTGGATATCTAAAATTATGGCATGCATTACTACTCCATCCTTTTCTATTCTCTCAACAGCTCTCCTACGGATTTCTTTCAATCCACTCATAGTCTCCGATAAGGTTGTCCCCTCTCCCCTTATTTATTTATCATTTGTGCTAACTTCCTTTCCAGATCACTTTCGAAGATTGTGCAGGTTTCGGATATCTATCCTTATATCCTTGTGCCGAGTGTACCGCCGATCTTGCATCTCCTATTTGTGGATGATTATTTACTGCTTGGTCGGGCATCCCTGACTAATGCCAGGGGATTCAGAAGAGTTGTCGAGCACTACTGTTATGCTTCTAGCCAGAGGGTGAACTTCCATAAATCTGGAGTTTATTTTAGTCCAAAAACGTCTTCTACTCTCAATGGCAGGATCCTTCATATGTTGGGAATTCAGGAGTGCCAGGGTCCCCTCCACTATTTGGGTATTCCCATTTCTGGAACCAGGCTGTCCAGAAATGAGTGTGCTCCGTTATTGGTGATTGTGATGGATAGGATTGCTAGATGGTAGGCTAGATCTCTTTCAGCGATGGGCAGGCTTGCTCTCATTCGTTCGGTTCTTGCCTCTCTCCCTATTAATATGCTCTTTAATGCTTTTATCCCCAAGTGTGTTATTATCAAGATCGAGCAGATGATTTGTTCTTTTCTATGGGATTCCTCTTCTGCTCGTAGGAGAATTCATCTGATGAGATGGGAGATAGTCTGCCGACCGACTCAGATTGGAGGCTTGGGTATTTCCTCTCTCATAGATAGGAGAGAGGCTTTTATGTCTAGACATGCTGCCAGGTTTTTCTTATGTCCAGACAGTATGTGGTGTTCTTTTATGAGGGCCAAATATGAAGACATCCCGATGGATCCCGGTGACCCCCCTCCTCCTCCTAGGAGGTCATCGGTTCTTTGGTGTGAGATGCTATCTAGGGCGCCGCTCATTATCCCTCATCCATCCTACATGATCCCTGGATAGCGGACATTCCTTTGATTCGGTGGCTCACTTTCATCTCAGTGCTTTCGCCTCCCTCTATTATTATTGCTCAGCTTCTACTGCCTAGTCAGGCCACCTGGGATCGGGATGTAGTTCTATCCATCTTCGGGGATATTCTCGGCTTCAGGGTTCTTTCCATCACCCTGCCAGTCCACCCGTGCTCGGACACTAGAGTTTGGCATCATACGACATCCTCCCATGTGCCTAACTTGGATCTTATCGGACGTCCCTTCCCGGAGCCTGATATGTCTCGGAGCTATCATTGGATCTGGACTTTACCGGTTCACCCCAAGTCTCACTTTTTATTTGGAAACTCGCTTGGCATCGGCTCCATACTTGCGAGTTTCTTATATCTAGAGGCATTCACATCACTTCTGACTATCCTTTTTGTCGGATTCTGGGAGAGTCGCAGTTGCATGCCATTTTTCTCTATAGTCGTGCTATGATGATTTAGAGATTGGCGGGCTTTCACGACCCATCTTCCCAGGAGGATCACATAGTCGACTCCTTTTATTCTCTACTTAGGAGGACTTCTACTATTCAGGTTTCCTTTACTGTTTACCTGGCTTATCATATTTGGATATCCAGAAATGAGCATATTTTTGCTTCCGCAAGTTCTTCTAGGATGGTGGTTGAGAGAGCCAGGAGTGCCGCCGTTGAGTTCTGGAGGTCAACGGTGAGATCTTCGGAGACCTGGAGTTCCCCTTTCACTCGTCGAGCGTCCCGGAGGGTTTTTATTATCTGGGAACCCCCTCCTTCGCTTTTCGTCACTGTTAGCTTCGACGGGAGCCTTCATCGCAGGTTGGGAGGAGCGGGCTTTATTATTCGGGACTCCCGCCTTGGATTCCTGGCTGTCGATGGTGATTCCCTTCTGGACTCCTTGGTTCCTGCTGCTGAGTTATACACGGCGTGGGCTAGGATTAGGTATGCTCGGCAGGTTCTTCACCTTGATCGATTGATCATTGAGGGTGACTCTGTCACGATAATATCCTAGATTATGTACTCCTTGTCAGCCCCGGTAGCTTATCCCATCGTCCGTGACATCAGGTTCCTGTTGTAGGATTGCTTTTCTGTGTTCATTAAGTATATTTACCGGGATGCCAACTCAATTACAGACTGGATTATCCTTTGTTAGCTCATCATTTGAGTTTTGTATTTTGATCAGATTGGCATTCTGTCCCTGTATAACTTAAAAATATTATTTTAGCTAATTTTTTAGATTATATTTATTCTCGTTCTCGTTCTGTGTAATAAATATATCGGTTCAAATAATAATAATAATAATAAAATCAAATGCGAATACTTTTGGTACAAAGTAGAAGTCCAGGTACACGCAAATCATCCACCCTCTTTTTTGATGGACTGGCAGTACAAAATCGAACCTTCCTTTAGTTAATCTTTAGTTAATCTCTATCGTCAGCACAAGAAAAGAAAACGCAGTAAAGCGGGCAACATCAGATTCCCGTCGCATCAGATAAGCCACCATGCATCCGGATCTTAATATCTTTCCCGCGAAAGGAGTACACCTCCCATCGCGTGAATCCACCGTTGGATCATCCACCGCTCGCTTTGATGTATGTGCAGAGAATGTCTGACGGAGTTTGCATCGCTTTGAGTGCTGTGCGATTGGCGGTCCAACGGTAGAGGCGCGCAAAGGAAGGTGAATCCTTCTTTCACGCGAAGGATATACAACCGCGATCCCGTGCATGCCTGCACGTGTCCTCACCCGAGCCATTTCCAAACCGAACTCCGGCCGGCATATCGGCTGCCGAACCGAAGCAAAACATTATAAAAACGAAGTAACAAAGCATATCAATTGCACCACCACTAAAGCCCACTGGAATATGTGCCCATGGACAAGAACACCTTAATATCTTATAATATTATCCTAGTTCTTCTAATTCCCCTTCCCCACATATATCCAAACCCATCTCTATTATATATATCTTTAGCACACAATAATATAATACGTATTACTATCAAGACAGCTACCCTTTGGGCAACCTTCCAGCTCGCTCGAACAGAGCCAGCAAAACAGTACAATAAAGAAGTTGTATATGAGGCTGGCTTTTAAGGTTACAAGAGGGCCTGGCCATGTATGGCGTGAGCCTGGCTGTCCGAAGCTTTCCCTTCCCGTATATGCTGTCCATGGCCGCTATACCCAATATGGAGAAGTAGCCAGCCTTCCCCTCTTCCTCCTCTTCCCTCTTCCTCTCTGTTTCTAAAACTCCAAGGTACGGTTCTAACGTTATGGCCGGCGCTTCCACCCCATATTCCAGTGTACGGAAGCTCTACAAGCCTAATTGGAACCGGGTCAATTTTCTGTCCATCGCCGCCATCGCCGTCCTCTGCTCCGGCTCGTACCTCCTTGGCATCTGGCAGCATGGCGGCGTCGACGCCACCTCCCGCGCCGCCGCCTCCACCAGCATGGCCACCGTCTCCTGCAACGATAACAGCCACTCCCCTTCCTCCACCGCCGTTACTACTCTCGACTTTGCCGCCCACCACGCCGCCGACGAGTCCTTCTACGCCTCCCGGGCGAGGCCGGACTTCCCGGCGTGCGACGCAAAGTACTCGGAGTACACGCCGTGCGAGGACGTGGCCCGGTCGCTCAAGTTCCCTCGGGACCGGCTGATCTACCGGGAGAGGCACTGCCCGGCGAAGGGGGAGGAGCTCCGGTGCCTCGTCCCGGCGCCGTCGGGCTACCGGAACCCGTTCCCGTGGCCGGAGAGCCGCGGAGTGGCGTGGTTCGCGAACGTGCCCCACAAGGAGCTCACGGTGGAGAAGGCGGTCCAGAACTGGATCCATGTCGACGGGGACAAGTTCCGGTTCCCCGGCGGCGGAACCATGTTCCCCAATGGTGCCGACGCCTACATCGACGAAATCGACCGGCTCATCAACCTCCGCGACGGGTCCGTCCGGACCGCCATCGACACCGGTTGTGGGGTTGGTTCTTCGTTCCTTTCCACGTGCTCTCTCCTCTTCTCTCCTCTCCTCTTTTATTGTCTTTATTGTGCTGTATCGGCCGATTCGCCGGCGGGTTATGCCGTTTCCGGCGAAAAGATCAGATTTTGGGCCGTTGGTAACTCTGTTGAAGATTCCATAATTTATTTTTTGATATCTAAATTGGAAGCATGTCTTTGTCTCTTGGCATTCCTGATTTAGCAATCAATTAATAAATTTATAATTAAGCACAATAAAAGCACAAGGATTTTTGTAACTTCTAACTATTTGTGATTCCGACTCAGTAACTTAATATCAGTTTATTGGATTTAAATTGGGTCTTTTTCGGTTTTTTCTGTAACTAAATTAAGTAATTTTCTGTTTTATAATTAAGTCTGATAGGAAGAACACGTTTCATTAGGAATTATCTTTCTATTTTAGTGTCAGAAATTGGACAAAATTGTATTTTGTTATCCTTTCATTTTTCCTCTGTGAAAAAGTTCGAAATGTTGGGCAGTCCATGGGATTCTCCATGACTCGGTGAAGGTCAACTGTCAAAATGAGAAAAGCTGGTTCACCGAGTGAACTCGGTAACTCGGTCGGCTCCCGTTGGAGATCAACCATAGGCCGTTGGTCTTCTTCCAGATCACTGAATTATTTCAAACAATGGTGGATGTAGGTGGCGAGCTGGGGAGCTTACCTTCTTTCCAGAGACATCTTAACGATGTCATTTGCCCCAAGGGACTCCCATGAAGCGCAGGTCCAATTCGCCCTCGAGCGCGGCGTGCCGGCCATGATCGGCATCCTTGCCTCCAACCGCCTCCCGTACCCATCGAGGGCCTTCGACATGGCGCACTGCTCTCGCTGCCTCATTCCTTGGCATCAGCATGGTAATTCTCCTTTATCCTTCCATCACCTTGCTTCACTGTTAATCATATTACTCTTCTTCCTTGTATAACTGTTCTAATTCCTTCAAACAGGTGGGCTCTACTTGGTCGAGATCGACCGCATTCTGAGACCGGGTGGATACTGGATCCTGTCAGGTCCTCCTATCAACTGGAAGCGCCAGTGGAAAGGGTGGCAGAGAACACTAGAGAACCTAAGTGCAGAGCAGTCGGCCATCGAAGCAATATCCAAGAGCCTCTGCTGGAAGAAAATAAAGGAGGAGGGAGACATTTCAATCTGGCAGAAGCCCACCAACCACATTCACTGCAAAGCTGATCGCAAAGTTATCCGATCTTCGCGGTTCTGCACAGATCAGAATCCTGATGCTGCTTGGTCTATCCTGCACTCAAAGCTTTAATTCTTTGATCCAATGCTCTTCCTAACAGCCACCTTTAATTGCTAACGTAGGTACACAAAGATGGAGGCTTGCATGACTCCCTTGCCTGAGGTGGATTCAATTCAAGACATTGCTGGTGGGGAATTGAAGAAATGGCCAGAGAGACTGATGACAGTGCCACCAAGAATTACTAGTGGAATCCTCAATGGGGTTACCAATGAGATGTTCTTCCAAGATATCGAGCTGTGGAAGAAGAGGGTGGGGTACTACAAGAAGCTGTTCAACCTAGGACAGAAGGGTAGATACCGCAACCTGCTTGACATGAATGCCCAGTTTGGTGGATTCGCAGCCGCCATGATCGATGAGCCAGTCTGGGTCATGAACATCGTGCCAACTGCGGCGAATGTCAACACACTTGGTGTTATCTATGAGCGTGGCCTAATTGGAACCTATCAGGATTGGTGACTTCTCATTTCAGAAAATCTGGGCACTCTTGCTCTACTTCTTAATTGATTTCTGACACTAATTTCCCTTCAATGCAGGTGTGAAGCAATGTCTACATACCCGAGGACTTATGACCTCCTCCATGCCGATTCGGTGTTTACTCTGTACAATGACAGGTAGTGCAGAATTTTTTCCTTTTTCTTCCCTCCTTGGCTCTAAGCATGGATCCAATATAAGATGATGCAATTAATGATCGCAGGTGCGAAATGGAAGACATTTTGTTGGAGATGGATAGAATCCTGAGGCCTGAGGGTACGGTGATATTTAGAGACGACATCGATGTTTTGGTAAACATCAAGAGCATTACAGATGGAATGAGATGGAAAAGCCAGATTGCTGACCATGAAGATGGCCCTCACCGAAGGGAGAAGATTCTGTTGGCATTCAAGGATTATTGGACGTTGTCAGACCAATATCAAGGGCAACCAAATCGATCCGCATAGCAAAAGGAGCTTTAGAGCACGGGATTCGGCTATCATTCTTAATATCTGGCTTCATTAATTAATTTCAGTGATTCATTCTTTCATAATTTATTGGTGCTGCCTTGCTCTTTTCTTGTCCTGATAAGTGGAAAATATGGTAGGGGAACATACTGGAATAAAATCTTGTAGCCGAGCAACTTCGGATTGGTTTATGGTCCAAGAAGGAATTATGACTTGTATTTGTTTGTTTTGTTGGGTTGTCAATTATATTGATATTGACTGCACAGATTTTGTAATGACTCTGCAATCAAAAGTAACAAATATTGCTAATTTCCACCAAATTGTTCCATATTCGTTCAAATCTGGTTCATGTTGGGTTCTTTCCTGTTTACAGATCAAAGAAGTTTAATAACAATGTTAACTAATTAGCTAATTACGTTATCAGAAAAAGTCAATATATACAACTCATCGAACGACCATGGTCACCAAGTTAAAAGATAAAGAAAGACCCAATGATCAAACAACTGGAGTCTCTCTTGACTATTGTTACCGGGAAAATTGGGGAGGACGTTTTGACCCGGTCAAAATGGGATCTTCTATCTTCATATCGACAGAAGTCCCCCTCACGTGGTTTCTGTTTCTGTATGGGGTTTTCCTTTCTTTGTTCCGCAATCGTTTCTTTTTTGTGTAATGTATGCGGTGCGGGGAGGAACAATCATTTCTTTTTTGTGTAATGTATGCTGTGCGGAGAGGGGCGCTCGTCGTGGACTAGAATGCAGGAAGAGAAATCTGGAATCCTGGGATTTTCTCTGAGATCGACCGGAACGGTGTAAGGTCAGTTCTCGATTGTATTTCTCTACATAGTGATTTTATTCGGTGCTTTTCCCGTGGATGTAGGAGGTTTACCTCTGAACCACGTAAATTTTCTGTGTTCTTGTGTTTATGCTTGTTTGTGTTGTGTGATTACCTCTGTTATCTATTCTTTTTGCGATATATATATATATATATATATATATATATATATATATAATATTTGTTGAGATCATAGCTGCCGTAACAACAAATCAGTATCAGAGCTCCTGGTTTAAGTGATTCTACATGGCTACACAGTTTGAAGTCCCAAAGTATGATGGGAAGATCGACTTTGGGTTGTGGCAAAAAGAGGATCAAGACAGTCCTGGTGCAGCCTGAACTTCACAAAGCACTTCTCAGAAAGGAGAAGTCAGACAAGAAGGATGAAGATTGGGCATAGCTAGATCTCAAGACCATCAGCACTATTCAGTTATGTTTAGCTGACGAGGTGATGTACAATGTCGCAGATGCAGAGACTACTATAGACTTGTAGAAGAAACTTGAAGATCTCTACATGTCGAAGTCCCTTACCAACAAGTTGTATGTGAAAAAGCAACTTTACAGTCTGCGAATGTCTGAAGGGGGTAATTTGTTAGAGCATATGAATGTATTCAACAAGTTGATTTCTCAACTACGCAGTATGGACGTGAAGGTGGATGAAGAGGATTAGGCTCTTCTCTTACTGTCTTCATTGCCGATGTCCTATGATCACCTGGTGATGACAATCCTCTATGGCAAGGATATGTTGAAGATGGAAGAAGTCAAGATCACTCTGTTGTCAAATGAGACAAGGAGTAAAACCAGCCCCAGCATCAATGAAGGTTTGCTAATGAAGGATAGTAATCAAGACAAAGGACGCTCTAAAGAGAGAGGCAAGAAGAAGTACAATTTCAGGTCCAAATCAAGAGGCCGAAATAACAAGTGCCATATTTGCAAGGAAGAGGGTCATTGGAAAGCAAATTGCCCAAAGAAGAATAAACATAAGGGAAAGCAGCAAGAACCAGAAGAAACAGTGGTGGCTTCAGAGTTTGAAGTGGAGGGAGATGTACTCCATGTCTCCTCAGGTATAGATTCTTTTGATTCATGGATTCTTGATTCTACATGTTCCTATCATATGTGTCTGCACAGGAAGTGGTTTGACACCTACACAGCATGTAATGGTGGTCGTGTTCTCATGGGGAACAACTCTGAGTGTAAAACAGTGGGGATAGGAAACATCAAAATTAAGATGTTTGATGGTACTGTGGGGATTTTGACAGAGGTCAGGCATGTGCCTGATTTGAGGAAGAGTTTGATCTCCTTGGATACATTGGAGGCAAGTGGCTATTCGTATACAGGAGCAGGTGGAATTCTTAAAGTAAAGAAAGGTATTTTAGTGGTCATGAAGGGAGAGCGAATTGGGTCCCTATACAATCTGATAGGAAAAACAGTAACAAGTGATGCAGGAGTCTCTACTTCACCTGATGAGGATGGTACTCTGATGTAGCATGCTAGGCTTGGCCATATGAGTGAGAGGGGGCTGCAGGAGTTGCACAAGAGGAGTCTACTCAAGGGAGTAAGGTCTTGCAAGATAGATTTTTGTGAGACATGTGTCCTTGGCAAACAATGCAAGGTCAAGTTTGTTACTTCCAGCAACAGAAGCAAGCAGATTCTTGAATATGTGCACTCAGATGTGTGGGGGCCAGCCCCAGTGACATCACTTGGTAGATCCAGGTACTTTGTGACTTTTATTGACGACTTCTCAAGAAAGGTCTGGGTGTTTTTTCTAAAGTACAAGTCAGAAGTATTTGAGAAGTTCAGAAATTGGAAAGCAGCTGTGGAGAAACAGACAGGTAAGAAGCTTAAGTGTCTCAGAATAGACAATGGTGGTGAGTTCACCTCTAAGGAGTTTGAGGAGTTTTGTGCAAATGAGGGCATCACAAAACATTTCAGTATCCCAGGTACACCACAGCAAAATGGGATAGCTGAAAGGATGAACAGAACACTCTTGGAGAGAGCTAGATGCATAAGGCTGTTTGTCAACCTCCCGAAGCAGTTCTGGGCCGAGGCAGTAAGCATTGCGTGCTACTTGGTGAATTGGTCTCCCTCAACATCACTTGAACTCAAAACACCACGGGAGGTCTGGACAGGTAAACCAGCAAATTATTCTGATATTCACATATTTGGTTGTATTGTATATGTTCTTTTATAGGAGCAGGAGAGAACCAAATTAGATGCCAAGTTTGTAAAGTGTATTTACCTGGGAAAGAAAGATGGTGTAAATGGTTACAAGTTGTGGAATCCAACTATACAGAAAGTGGAGCTAAAGCATGACGTAATCTTTGATGAAGCTTTTATGTTGAAGAGAACTCAACAGGTAGTCCAAGATGATGAGAAGAGTCCAAGTCCTTCAGTTCAAGTGGAGTTGGAGGCAGGCAGTGATAATAAACATCATAGTGACACTTCTAGTCATTCTAGTCAGGAGGATACCATGAAAATTGGGGAGGATGTTTTGACCCGGTCAAAACGGGATCCTCTCTCTCCATATCCGGTGCGGTGACGGAAGTCCCCCTCATGCGGTTTCTGTTTCCGCATGGGGTTTTTCCTTTCTTTGTTCCGCAATCATTTCTTTTTTGTGTAATGTATGCTGTGCGGAGAGGGGCGCTTGTCGTGGACTAGAGTGCAGGAAGAGAAACCTGGAATCCTGGGATTTTCTCTGAGATCGACCGGAACGGTGTAAGGTCGGTTCTCCATTGTATTTCTCTACATAGTGATTTTATTCGGTGCTCTTCCCGTGGATATAGGAGGTTTACCTCTGAACCACGTAAATTTTCTGTGTTGTTGTGTTTATGCTTGTTTGTGCTGTGTGATTGCCTCCGTTATCTATTCTTTTTATGATATATATATATATAATATTTATTGAGATCATAGCTGGCGTAACAAATAACTAATTACCATCCTTCCAATTAAGTTTGTCGTAACAAATAACTAATTCCATTGAAAGGAAAGAGGATAAGCGGGGTGGTAGACCTTTCATCCAGGATGTCGGCACCAGGAAATTTTTCAATTTTATCCATGATTGTGGACTAATTGATTTAGGCTTTCAAGGTCCCCGTCATACCTGGTGCAACAACAGGATGGGTCTGGCTAGAGTCTAGGAGAGACTTGACAGATATTTGGCAACGCCCTCCTGGCTCTCTCTTTTTTCGGATTATAATGTTCGCCATCTCAGCAGAATTGCTTCGGATCATGCCCCCATCCTCCTCTCTATTATTGTTCCTCCTCCTAGATCCAGGCCCTTCAGATTTGAAAAGTTCTGGTTGTCTTATCCTAAGGCCAAGGACATTGCCAAGGAGGTCTGGCATATTCCAATTCGGGGGGATGCGGCCTACAGGATCTCCAAGAGACTGCTTCTATTGAGGAGACGCCTTCTTTGGTGGAACAAGGTGGAGGTTGGCAATCTTATTAATCAGATTAAGTTGGTTGAAGCATCTATCCAAGATCTGCAAATCAAGGAGGATGTCCAAGGTAACTTATCTGATGCTGATATGAATGCCCTCTGGTTATATCTTGCTAGTCATCATTCCCTTCTTCAGAATTAGGAAGTTCTCTAGAGGCAAAAATCCAGGACTCAATGATTAAAGGAAGGGGACAGGAACACCCGCTTCTTTCATCATGCTACTGTGATAAGGAGGCACACCAACACTATTCGAGCCATTTATTTGGACCGCGAGGGATGGATTGAGGACGAGGCGGACATTAGGAGGCAGTTCCTCCACTACTTCGAAACCAGGTGGATTGTTCCTAATCCTGCTTATCCTTTCATTTTTCCAGATCCCCCTCAGACTTCTGTAACTACTATACATAACTTTCATTTACTGAAGCAGGTTACTGAGGATGAAGTCAAATCTACCTTGTGGTCACTCGCAAAGGACAAAGCTCCTGGCCCTGATGGGTTTCCACTTTTCGTCTTTCGGTCTTTCTGGGATATTTTGAGGGTAGACTTGGTTGCTGCTGTTCAATTCTTTTTCAATTCGGCCACCATGAATCCCAATTGGAAGCAGACTTATATTATCCTTGTTTCGAAAAGAAGGAATCCTTCCTTGCCTTCTCATTTTCGGCCTATCAGTCTCTGCAATACTCTATATAAAGTTTGTGCTAAATTATTAGCGAACAAGATTAGACTGATACTCCTGAATCTGATTAGTCATGAGCAAGCAGCTTTTATTGGAGGGCGCAATATTACTAATAATATTCTAATCGCCCAGGAATTTATGATCGATCTGCATCGAGCATCGCAGCGCTATAGCTTGATGGCTATCAAGCTCGATATGGAGAGGGCCTACGACTGTATTGATTGGACCTATCTTTGTAAATCTCTGGAGCACTTTGGCTTTCATTCTTCATGGATCTCCAAAATTATGGCTTGTATTAATGCTCCGGCTTTCTCTATCTTGATTAATGGCTCCCCCACGGAATTTTTTCAATCATCCCACGACCTCCGACAAGGTTGTCCTCTGTCTCCTTATTTATTTATTTATTATTTCGATCGACTTTCTATCTAGATCCCTGTCGGCTATAGTTCGAGATTCTTGTATCCAGCCTTATATTACTGCGCTCGGGGCCATTCCAGTTTCTCATCTCCTATTTGCAGATGACTGTCTTCTACTTGGCCGAGCTTCTCTATCTAATGCCAGGGGTCTCAGGACAGTAGTGGAGCATTACTGCCATATTTCTGGTCAGATGATTAATTTCAACAAATCTGGAATTTATTTCAGTCCTAAAATTGCACCTACTCTTCGCGGGAGGATTATTGATATGTTGGGTATTCGGGAGCGTCACGAACCTCTCCACTACATGGGAATTCCTATTTCTGGTGCTAGACTCACCAACCGGGATTATTCACCTCTGCTTGCTTCTGTTGCTGACAGGATCTCGGGATGGCAGGCCAGATCTCTCTCAGCGATGGGGAGGATTACTCTTATCCGCTCTATCCTTGCCTCGCTCCCTGTTTATATGCTCTCTAATTCGTTCATCCCGAAGGGAGTAATTACCAAGATGGAGCAGATGATCAAGTCTTTCCTCTGGGATTCCTCATCTGATAGGCGGAGGATTCATTTGATGAGATGGGATGTTGTTTGCTCTCCTACTCATTTGGGTGGATTGGGTATTCCCTCTCTCCTTCACAGGAGAGAGGCGCTCTTGACCAGGCATGCTGCCAAATTCTTTTTATGTTCTGATACCTTGTGGTCCTCCTTCATGAGGGCCAAATATGGAGATATCCCTATGGACCCTGGTGATTGTCCTAGTCCTTCGAGGAAGTCATCGATTCTTTGGCGGGACTTGCTAGCTAGGGCATCGACTGTTATCCCTCATATCTCTTGGGTTGTGGGGGATGGCTGATCCATCAAATTCATGCAGGACCCCTGGATTTCTGACATTCCTCTGATTCGATGGCCCACTTTCATCTCGGTTCTCGTGCCCTTCTCCATGACCATTGCTGATCTTCGGTGATCGGGGCTTGCCACCTGGGATACTGAGGTGGTGCTCACCATGTTTGGTGCTATTCTTGGGGCCAGGGTCCTCTCTATTCCACTTCCTGTTCATACTTGTCCCGACATCATAATGTGGCACCATACGACGTCCTCCCGAGTTCCTATCTCTGATATCATCCGGCGGACTCAGCTTGATTAGCATTATTCCAGGAGCTATCACTGGATTTGGACTTTGTCAGTCCATCCTAGGGTCTCTCTCTTCATTTGGAAGCTTGACATCGTCTCCCCACCCAAGAGCTTCTCAGCTCTAGAGGCATCCATATTCCTCCTGGGTGTCCATTCTGAGAGATGCTGTCCGAGTCTCAGACTCATGCTATCTTTCATTGTCCTCGAGTGACGATGATTTGGACTTTGGCGGGCTTCCTTGACCCTACTCTTTCATCCGACACTATGCCTGATGTATTTTATGATCTTCTACGGACAACGTCGATGTTTCAGGTATCCTTTACTGCTTATCTGGCCTACTATATTTGGATGTCCAGGAATGATAGGATCTTTGGACATAACAGATCCTCTCCACGGATGATCGTCGAGAGAGCTAGGACTGCGACTATGGAGTATTGTAGATTTTTTATGATGACGATGGAGACCTGGAGTTCCATGTCTGCTCCTCGAGCTACCCGGAGGGTGTTTATCTCCTGGGTACCCCCTCCTCCGTCTGTTGTCACGGTCAGCTTTGATGGGAGCCTTCGATGCAGGATGGGTGGTGCTGGTTTTGTTATTAGGGACTCCTGCTTAGGCTTCCTTGCAACCGGCGGCATGTCACTTATGGACTCCTCAATTCCGACCCTTGAGCTTTATGCTGCTTGGGCTGGTATTAGATATGCACGGCAGATTCTCCATCTTGATCGCCTGGTTATCGAGGGTGACTCAGCCACCATAGTTTCTTGGTTCTCGCATCCCTCTTCTATGACTGCAGATCACCCTATGATCCGGGATATCAGACTTATGCTACAGGGTTGTAGATCTCTTTCCATTAGGCACATTTATAGGGAGGCTAATTCGGCTGCTGACTGGGTAGCCTCCTTTGTAGCTCAGCATTCGGGGTTTGTTTTGTGGTCTGACTGGCGCTCCGCCCCTGTACAGTTTAGGGATATTATACTTTCTGACTTTTTAGGTTGTATTCGTCTTCGCTCTGTGAAATGAATACACCGGGTTATCAAAAAAAAAAAAATCCTGATGGATGGATCAATTTAAAGACCAAATTACTTTCAAATTGAAATTATTGATTTTTATTAATTTGAAGATTAAATTGATTCATCTACTTAATTCCTGTATCAAAACATGAATAAAATTAAGAATAAAGTAGCCTAAATTTCAAAAAGATCATCATATTTGCTATGGATCACTTTGGCCACATAGATAGGGCTAGGCACAGGGGTGGCAATCTGGTCGAATCAAATACATGTCAAATCAATGTAGGTTGGATCAAAAAATTATTAAACCAAATCGGACCTATTTATTAAATAGGTTAAAAATTAATCATATCTGATTCTGACCTGTTTATTAAATAAGTAACCCAACTTAACCCACTTAACCAATTCATTAAATGAATCAAGTTAAATTAAATGTGTTAATCAAATTAAATAGATTTTTAATGGATTAAACATGTTAGATAGATCGAGTTAAACGGGTCAAACAGGTTAAACAAGTTTTAAATAGGTTTAATGAATTAAATAGATTAAATAGGTTACTTGACTCAACCCAACTTGAATATTAAATTGGTTAGGTTGAATTCTTGTGATGGTTAGCTTTGTTTTAACAATAGGTCAACACAAAATTATTGAGTATGGTCTTAAAATTAATTATTTGATACTTGTACTAATGATGTTGTTATTTTATCATTAATATATAAGATTTTAATGATAATATAATATATCATCATTATAGACATGAGCTTTTGCTGACCACAATATATGTTTATTGCATATCTATAGTAACCATTGTAAAATATTATCACTCAAGACATATAATTTTATAATGAATCATAAAATTATCTTTAGTATATTAACCAACATCAGTTTTGGTGTAACAAATTATGACAAAATCAATTTTGGTGTAACGAATTATGATAAAATACTTTATTGCCATAAAAAATATAAACTTTTGATGACCACTCAATTGGTATGTCATTAAAAAATGTATCGATAGTGATCATTTTGAACTATCATCACTATAAATCTAAACTTTAGTAATGAATTATAAAATTATCACTAGTGAGTTGACCAAAATTAATTTCATCACCAAACTTGTGGCCAACATTATATATAACTATTAAAGTTAGAGATCTTTAATGACCACTATATAAATATGTCAGTAATGGTATACAACTATTATGACCGTTTCAAAATATCATTATTAAAGGCATGAGTTAGTGTGACAAATTTTAATATTGTCAATTGACTAAAATTGGTTTTGGCATCAAATTTATTTTTCCACCAGAAAATATCTTTTTAATGATGATATTTATGTGATACAATGAAAAATAGTCATAAAAAACCTATTATTTGTGATGATATCATGTTTGGCCATCGAAGCATTTGACCAAAATGGTTTGTTGTGACTGTTTTTATATTTCATGGCTAATATAAAGATTTTAGTGATGCGACTTACATTTCATCAGTAAAAGTTCATCAATAAAAATTAAAATTCTTATAGTGATACTATCTTTTCTATAATATTGAAGTCTATCTTTATCAACTCAACTTTGAGTTCGATATAACTTAATTTCTTAAAAAATTTTAGCTGATTTTTTTAAAAAGAAACTGATCAACACAAAGCTAATTCACAAACATTTACATCAATTAGGTTTCGAATTATATACACACCCTTCACTATTGTTGGCATATGTATATTCACGAAAAATGCTAAATTTTAATTCCTTTCCAGCGCACCCCGCCCCACCACCCCCCCCCCCCACAAAAAAAAAAAAAAAAAAAAAAAAAACTATGTTAACAATAAGTCAAAAGTCATGTTAAGAGAGTTATCTAGCATCATCCTTGTTGTCATCATTATCATTATCAATATTATTTTGAAATCAATTGCACATTACATACACACACATATATAATAAAGATTTAACTTATATAAAAATCTTCATTCATCATTTAAATACACCTATTAATATGCTCAGCCATTGTGAAAATTCATTACTTCATGTGCAATACAAATTTGACTATTAACCCTTCTATCTATAATATTATTATATTATATTTCATGAATGATTAAAAAAGAGAAAAAAATGTCCCTGGCATTGCACGAGATTGATATAAATAATATTGGCATTAGTGACAGAAATTTCTATCTATAATATTATATTGCATGAGATTGTATAAAGACTTAAGGTTCTTATTTGCTATGCGAATATTGGTAGTAATGACATAAATTTTTGTTTGGCTATTGTTGCCGCCAAGACCATCATGGTCCGTAGCTGCTGTCGGCGTCGGAGTGTGTTCCTCGGACCGCCCACCATTCTCGGTTCCCGGATCTCCTTGCTGGGTGCGGACGCCTTGCTGCCCGGCGATCCTCCACTCCTAGACCTGCAAGATAACAGTTAGAAATCCGGGATGGGGTTTCCAGCGGGGGTACTCCGACGATCAAGTTAGTGATGATCCAGGGGAACAGATCCTCCTGATCGGGCCCCTCTTGATGAACTCCGCACTAGGAGGAGTAAAGATGTGCGTGAAGGTGTAAACGTCGCTATGGGAGAATGGTAACGGGGACAGAGGGATGCTCTGTTCCTCTGTCTCTCCTTGTGCCCCTCGTTTTCCTTCGTCAGCGGTGGTCGTGGCGCTTCGCCCTCTTGGTCGGGCTTGCACTTGTGCTTGTGGTAGTGATGGTGGTCATGGTGGTGCCATGCTCCCTTTCTCTTTTTTTCTTGCTTGTACCTTTTTTTGCCTATGTGTTTTTTTTGTTGTTGTGTTATCTCCTGGTTGGTTGTGAACTTGGTTACCATTCGGTGCTTGTCTCGCGATCCCCGTCGGGCTGTCAGGCGCATGCGGCGGTGTCCCAGGGAGCCTTTTCTGATTCATGATAGGGTGTGTTGTCAAGCACTCCGACACCCTCCTTGGTTGCCTTGTTCCAGGAAATTTGGGATTCGAATCTTCCAATTGGCCTTCTTTCTTGGATGATCTGAGCGGTTGGTGAGAAATGTAGCATTCGATCAACGCGCTGCCTGCCTTTTTGGTGTAACTGATGGTTTCAGATGGTCAGTACGGTCTGGGAGGTGCTACGGTACGGTCCTTGGGCGGCTCGCCGGTGTCTTTGGCTAGTGAGGACCTCGTCCGGGCTGGGGCCGAGCTGGGATGGCAAGGCTCGCTCCACCCTAGGCGCTCCGAGCTTGCGGGGGTGCCTAGGTGGAGGAGGGCGAAGTGCAGGCCCGGTCCGAAGGGGGCGCGCTCGGAGAGGCTCCACATTGGCGGGTGAGCTCTTGGCTCAACCTCAACCGCAGGGCACTAACCTCCGAGGGTCTCACTCCGGAGGGCGGAAGGTGGACCCGGTCTAGAGGGCGCGTGCTCAGAGAGGCTTCACATCGACGAGTGAGTTCTTGGCTCGACCTCGACCGCAGGGCACTAACCTCCGAGGGTCTCACTCTGGAGGGCGGAAGGCGGACCCAGTTCAGAGGGCGCGCGCTCGGAGAGGCTCCACATCGGCGGGTGAGTTCTTGGCTCGACCTCGATCGCAGGGCACTAACTTCCGAGGGTCTTACTCTGGAGGGTGGAAGGCGGACCCGGTCCAGAGGGCACGCGCTCGGAGAGGCTCCACATCGACGGGTAAGTTCTTGGCTCGACCTCGACCGCAGGGCACTAACCTCCAAGGGTCTCACTCTGGAGGGCGGAAGGTGGACCCGGTCTAGAGGGCGTGCGCTCGAAGAGGCTCAACATCAGCGGGTGAGTTCTTGGCTCGACCTCAACCGCAGGGCACTAACCTCCGAGGGTCTCACTCTAGAGGGCGGAAGGTAGACCTGGTCTAGAGGGCGCGTGCTAGAAGAGGCTCCACATCGGTGGATGAGTTATTGGCTCGACCTCGATCGCAGGGCACTAACCTCCGAGGGTCTCACTCTGGAAGGTGGAAGGCGGACCTGGTCCAGAAGGCGTGCGCTCCGAGAGGCTCCACATCGGCGGGTGAGTTCATGGCTCGACCCCGATCGCAGGGCACTAACCTTCGAGGGTCTCACTCTGGAGGGCGGAAGGCGGACCCGGTCCAGAGGGTGCGTGCTCGGAGAGGCTCCACATCGGAGGGTGAATTCTTGGCTCGACCTCGACCGCAGGGCACTAACCTCCGAGGGTCTCACTCTGGAGGGCGGAAGGCGGCTTCGACCTAGGCGTCGAGCTCATGAGCTCGACCTGGCGGAGGACTAAGCTCGACTTGCTGTCCTGAGGGAGTTCAGCTCAGCTCGGTAGTGGGGTCCGAGCGGGAGAATCGTCGTGGTGTCTTCTCTTGACGTGGACGTGGCGCCTGTCGGTTTCTCCACGTCAGCGATCCTACCACATCATTTCCCCCCCACTTCTGAGGCTCGTTAGTGCGCGACGCTCGGGTTGAAGGGAGTAATTACGGTGCTGACGTGGAAAGGCAAAGATCTGGTGCGATGATGGCCATGATTGCTGGTGCTTCGGGGACCACCCCTGCGGGCCAATGCGGGGATGCCACGTGGCCATGTCCGAGGAGCAGTTAATGCTGGCGCAGAATGCAAAGCTGCCGGGACGCCATTCTCATCGATGGGAGGCACGTGGCGCAGATCCGTTGGTGGAGCGGTTGAATCGGTACGAATCCCTTGGGTCATTTCGAAATGAAAGGAAGGCCTTACCCGAACCATCTATCCTTTTTGAATTCTCCGTGACTGCTGCCGTCGTGCCCAAGCTTCTTCCTCCCCCCAGTCATCCCGAATTTTTTTAAGGCAACATGTCAGCTTCTTCTTCTTCTTCCTCCTTTCTCCCACCAGAATAAGGTTCTTTCCCGAGGTCCGGAGTCTTCTTTCGGTTGAGTCTCCTCTTCGGTCTTCAGCTTTGAGTTCTTCTTCTCCTTTGCCTTTGAGGATGTCCCATTTTGGTCCAGGCCTCCATCCCTCCGCTGATCAGAGCGAGGCCGGTCCCTCCGAACGGAGGCCGGCATCTTCTTCCTCTTCTTCTGACGGGGAAGGAGGTGTAGCTCGCTTCGAGCTCAGAATAAGGCGCCCTCCTGGTCCGGTTCTCATTAGGAAATTGGGATCTAGTCCTTCTCTTCCTCCTCCCTCTGCTCCTATCTCCGAGCTTGTCCGGCCTGCGGGTCCTGGTGGGGTCGGCTCCACGATCACCGCCGGGAAACTCAGGACTGTCCGGGATGTCTATGGCATCCCACCTTCTATCCAGCTCATGATCCCTCATCCGGGGGAGCGGGTCACTTCGAGTGGCCTGGGCTGTCTTGCCTTCTATGAGGGAACCTTTTCTGGAGGTCTCTGCTTTCCCATCCACCCTTTCTATCTGTCAGTCTTAGACAATTATCATTTGGTCATGGCGCAGCTGGTGCCAAACGCTATTAGGGTCATTTTCTCCCTCATTGTGCTTTGTCATCTTCACAGGTTTGTGGCCCGATTCTCTTTGTTCAAGGCTTTCTTTGCCCTAAAGCGCCACCCAACCGAGGACGGGTGGTGGTCTTTGTCCTTTCGCCTGAAGGGCATTAAGTTTGCGCTCCCATCTTCCATTAAGGGATGGAAGAGTAAGTTTTTCTTTGTAGAGGTCGAGGGGGTTGACTGGGTCTGGAGCTATCCAGACAAGTCCCCCAACCGAAACTCTACAGTCGATGCGGCTGACCGAGATGATTATAAGCAGCTCCGGATCATGCAGATTCCTCCTCTCGAGGTCCTGTTGTCTGAGCAGAACCTCGTCGACTCCGGGATCGACCCAACGCATGGGTCGGGTGAGTTTGACCTGACCTTTTTCTTTTCCTTCCTTCTTGCACTTCTTGTGTAGTTTCCCACAGGTTCTAACCACTACGTAATTTGCATGCAGGTATGATCTTCTCTTAGAGTGATCTGTTGGCCTTTACCAAGAAGAGGCGGCCGACCGGGCTGGCCGGGAAGCCCGCTTCCAAGCGAGCCCGGGGTGAGAGCGCTTCTGCGGTCGGCCCCATGGTGGTGATCGATCTAAGCTCGATTGCAGCTGCTGGCCCGAGCTCAGAGGTGCCCCACGCTGCCCCTGTGCCGGTGGAGAGGGCAGCTCCTGTGGCTCCGAGGTCCGCCCAGTAGGCCCCCGCTGTAGAGCCCGAAGTGGTAGTCCGGGCGAGGGCTGCTGCTGCTGCTGCACCCCGCCATCCTCTAGGTTTGTTTGTCGCTGACACCGGGGTTGAGGAGACCCAGGGCACTCCCAGGGCCACGACAGATGCGTCGCCTACGCCGGCCTCTCGGCCTGCCCCCCGGGGCCCTTTAGTCAGCGGTGCAAGGCCGCTCGCTCATGGAGAGAGCCGGAGGGAGGAGGCGCGACGCTATCTCCCCTTCAAGATGGGGCCGGAGAACTCAGTCCTCCGGAGCCCCGAGCTTGCCGAACGCTTGATGGACTTCTCCATCCAAGCGTGCGACCGGCAAGAGATGGTCGGGATGCAGGTGGCCGATGTCTTCAAGATCTTCTTTTCTCAGTTGTATTCGGTGAGCTCTTTCGCTTCTTTCATTTGTTTTTTACTTCATCATTTTTTTTTACTGACCTCTTCTTCTTTTTACGGTGCAGATTGGTGTCGAGGCCCTCTACATCATGGGCCACTTCCAGAGCAGGGAGCGTCTCGAGCGGCAAAGGCCGCCGAGATTGAATCTTTGAAGGCCGACATGAAGGAGAAGGTTGGGACAAGTGGGGCCTTTGAGTTGAAGATCAAGGACCTCGAAAGAGAGCTCGTCGATGTCGAGGGGCGAGCAAGAGGACTCTTGACGGCTCGTGACTTAGAGCGGAGCCGTTTGAAGAAGGCGATCGACGACCTCTTCGTCGTCGAGAAGAAATTGAATTGGTACAGTGCCGAGGCCGACCAGCACAAGGAGATCGCCCGAGCCGCCCAGGCAGAATTGGCGACCGTGAAGGAAAAACTTGCCGTCGCTGAGAAAGCGGCAGAGACGGTGACCAACTCGACGGAGGCAGCCAGGCTGAAGGCCGCCGAGTCGAAGAGGGTGGCCGCTGAGGCCATGAAGGGCGCCAAGAACGCCGTCGCCAACTTTAAGGCTTCGAAGGAGTTCATCACCGATATCCAGCAGATAGTGTCGGACTCCTTTTACAAGGGTTTCATGTACCTACATGGCCGGGTCGAGGCGCTTGTTCTTGACAATGACCGTGGCTGCCTTGAGTACCCTGCGGCCACGGAGGAGGAGGCTGATGAAGAGGTCATCGCGAGAGGCGCATGCTCAGAGCCTCAAGCATTGGCTGAGGGTGGCCCTTCCGTGGCCAGCGCAACTCAGCCGAAGACTTCTGAGGGCGGGAGCTCTCGGCCTCAGGATCCGGCAGCGAAGCCGGCCGGCATGGAATGACCCTTTTCTTCCTTGCTTTGCCTTGTACTTTTTATTTTTTGTACTTGTTCGGGGTCACCCGGCATGTCGGGGGCCTAAAAATACTTGTAATTTGTGCTTAATCAATGAAGTTGGGATTGCTTTATCATCCACCCTCTTTGCTTGGTTCTTCCCTTCTCTTTCTTTTCTTTCTTGTATGGGGAGCTCAGGGAGAAGGGTTTCACCTTGCTTGAGGTTAAGTCATAACATTTGAGGGTTGCTGGGCTCGAAGTTCTCTTGGCCGGAGATCTGAGCTCCGGTCTTGAGAAGGCGTCCTGGAGCTGGGCTTGGGGACAATGGTTGCTGAAAGCTGCTTGGCTCGAAGTTCCCTTAGCCGGAGATCTGAGCTCCGGTCTTGAGAAGGTGTCCTGGAGCTGGGCTCGGGGATAATGATTGCTGAGAGCTGCTGAAAGTGGTAGCTTCGATGATGCTATATTTTCTTTTTGTTTTCTCTTTCTTTCCTTCCCCACTCATCTTCTTTCTCTTTTTTCTTTTTGTTCTTGTCCTTCTTTTCTCTCTCTTTTTTTTTTTTTTAGAGTGGGGAGATCAGAGGAGAGGATGCTGGTTGTACCCCCACCTTGTTCTCTTTCTTTCCTTCTCCTCTCGTCTTCTTTTTGAGCGGGGAGATTAGAGAAGGGGCTGCCGGGCTTCCCCCCTTTGTTCTCTTTCTTTCCTTCCCCTCTCGTCTTCTTTTTGAGTGGGGAGATCAGAGAAGGGGGTTACCGGTCTTGATTGCCATGGAGCTAGGCTCGAGGCTTTCCTGGACGTGGAGCTAGGCTCGGGCCCAGGGGGTTGCTTGAGATCTTGGCTCAGGTCTTTGGCGCCTTGGAGCTAGGATCGAGGCGTTGATGGGAGCTACGTGGCCCCGTGATCTCTTGGCATCTCGAAGCTAGGCTCGGAGATGTTTGAGATAGAGAGCTGCTTGGCTCGAAGATTCTTCGATGTCCTGGAGCTGGGCTCGGGGATGCTTGGAGTTGGAGAGTTACGTGGCTTGAAGTTCCTCTAGCATCCTAGAGCTAGGCCCGGGAGCACTGGGAAGTGGCAGCTACGTGGCTCGGAGATTCTTCGACGTCCTGGAGCTGAGCTCGGGGATGCTTGGTGTTGGAGAGCTACGTGGCTTGAAGTTCCTCTAGCATCCTGGAGCTAGGCCTGGGAACACTGGGAAGTGGAAGCTATGTGGCTCGGAGATTCTTCGACGTCCTGGAGCCGGGCTCGGGGATGCTTGGAGTTGAAGAGCTACGTGGCTCGAAGTTCTTCTAGCATCTTGGAGCTAGGTCCGGGAGTGCTGGGAAGTGGAAGCTACGTGGCTCGGAGATTCTTCGACGTCCTGGAGCTGGGCTCGGGGATGCTTGGAGTTGTAGAGCTATGTGGCTTGAAGTTCCTCTAGCATCCTGGAGCTGGGCCTGGGAATGCTGGGAAGTGGGAGCTACGTGGCTCGGAGATTCTTCGACATCCTGGAGCTGGGCTTGGGGATGCTTAGAGTTGGAGAGCTACGTGGCTCGAAGTTCCTCTAGCATCCTAGAGCTGGGCCCGAGAATGCTGGGAAGTGGGAGCTACGTGGCTCGGAGATTCTTCGATATCCTGGAGCTGGGCTCGGGATGCTTGGAGTTGGAGAGCTATGTGGCTCGAAGTTCCTCTAGCATCCTGGAGCTGGGCCCGGTAACGCTCGAAAGTGGGAGCTATGTAGCTCGGAGATTCTTTGACGTCCTGGAGCTGGGCTCGGGGATGCTTGGAGTTGGAGAGCTACGTGGCTCGAAGTTCCTCTAGCATCCTGGAGCTGGGCCCGGGAACGCCGGGAAGTAGGAGCTACGTGGCTCGGAGGTTCTTTGACGTCCTGGAGCTGGGCCCGGGGACGCCGTTGATCCTTTCCTACAAAACATGCGGATACCCATGCAAGGGAAAAAATCGCTACCATGATCGTTGGTGGGGGAACTTACCTCACTGGGGGCGTCTTTATAGGTTGTAGGCCTTCCTCCCCGGGGAGTCTGACGCCGCCGAGTTCTTCGAGGTAACGGACCCCTCCTGATGGAACTTAGGCCGCCTCGTGGGAGCCTTCCTGCAGTGGTTCGCGATTGTCGTTCTGACGACTGTGGCATCTTTATTTATCTTTCTCCTTCGCTTCCTCCTCCCTGCATGGCAAGGAGATCACCCTCGGGGTCCCTTGCCCCCCAGGTTTTCTTAGGTGCCTACACGATTCTCCAGGTGACCATGTCCGCTGGTTTTGTGGTGGGGCGACCGTTGGCAGTTGAAGCCGACAGGAGAATGGCGAGCACTTGGGGGTTCTGCTTGAGGTCTGCCCCCCACAAACCTTGGGAGGCGGGTCTCCTTGGTGAGTTTCTCGATCTCCCGCTCACGGTCGCGGCGCCTTTCAATATCACGGTCGTGATCGCGATAAAGGCGATGACACTCCACCGCATTATGGCCAGTGAAGGGCTCCAGTGGTGATGGACGTTGTAGTTCGGAGGCTCGACAGCTGAGCCTCGCATACAGATGGACCGGTGGGGAAATCCCACCAGCTGGTGCTCATACTTCTCCAGGCATGCTTTCACTGTGTGTCCGATGGTTTTGTCAGCAGATTCCCCGTCGAAGGGGACGGGGGAAGTGACGTACTGGAGAGACCTGGAAAAGATCGCCTATCTGTTGACCTTTCCAACTTATGTCGTCACCGCTCTTCTGCGGTGTGTTGGCCTGGGGAGTGACGAAGGACCAGTCATGCCCATCTTCCCCCTTCCTGGCATGCCAATCTGTTGCCGCCAAGACCGTCGTGGCCCGTAGCTACTGTCGGCACCGGAGTGTGTTCCTCGGACCGCCCGCCATTCTCGGTTCCCGGATCTCCTTGCTGGGTGCGGACGCCTTGCTGCCTGGCGATCCTCTGCTCCTGGACCTATGAGATAACAGTTAGAGACCCGGGCCAGGGTTTCCGGCAGGGGCACTCCGATGATCAAGTCAGTGACGATCCAGGGGAACAGATCCTCCTGGTCGGGCCCCTTTTTATGGACTCCGCACTAGGAGGAGTAAAGATGTGCGTGAAGGTGTAAACGTCGTAGGGGGAGAATGGTAGCAGGGACAGAGGGATGCTCTGTTCCTCCATCTCTCCTTGTGCCCCTCGTTTCCCTTCGTCAGTGGTGGTCATGGCGCTTTGCCCTCTTGGTCGGGCTTGTGCTTGTGCTTATGATAGTGATGGTGGTCATGGTGGTGCCATGCCCCCTTTCTCTTTTTTTTCTTGCTTGTACCTTTTTTTGCCTGTGTATTTTTTTTGTTGTTGTGTTACCTCCAGGTTGGTTGTGAACTTGGTTACTGTTCGGTGCTTGTCTCGGGATCCCTGCTGGACTGTCAGGCGCATGCGGCGATGTCCCAGGGAGCCTTTCCTGATTCATGATAGGGTGCGTTGTCAGGCGCTTCGACACCCTCCTTGGTTGCCTTGTTCCCGAAAATTTAGGGGTGCCTCGAATGGCGGGCCACCGCCCGCAGGATTCGAATCTTCTGGTTGGCCTTCTTTCTTGGATGATCTGAGCGGTTGGTGAGGAATGTAGCATCTCGATCAACGCACTGCCTGCCTTTTTGATGTAACTGACAGTTTCAGGCGGTCAGTACGGTCTGGGAGGCGCTATGGTACGGTCCTCGGCCGGCTCGCCAGTGTCTTCGGTTGGTGAGGACCTCGTCCGGGCTGGGGCCGAGCTGGGACGGTAAGGCTCGCTCCACCCTAGGCGCTTCGAGCTCGTGGGGGTGCCTAAGTGGAGGAGGGCGAAGTGCGAGCCCAGTCTGGAGGGCGCGTGCTCGGAGAGGCTCCACATCGGCGGGTGAGCTCTTGGCTCGATCTTGACCGCAGGGCACTAACCTCCGAGGGTCTCACTCCGGAGGGCGGAAGACGGACCCGGTCCAGAGGGCGCGCGCTCGGAGAGGCTCCACATCGGCGGGTGAGTTTTTGGCTTGACCTCGACCACAGGGCACTAACCTTCGAGGGTCTCACTCTGGATGGCGGAAGGCGGATCCGGTCTAAAGGGCGCGCGCTCAGAGAGGCTCCACATCGGCGGGTGAGTTCTTGGCTTGATCTCGACCGCAGGGCACTAACCTCCGAGGGTCTCACTCTGGAGGGCGGAAGGCGGACCCGGTCAAGAGGGCGCGAGCTCGGAGAAGCTCCACATCGGCGGGTGAGTTCTTGGCTCGACCTTGACGCAGGGCACTAACCTCTGAGGGTCTCACTCTAGAGGGCGGAAGGCGGACCCGGTCCAGAGGGCACGCGCTCGGAGAGGCTCCACATCGGTGGGTGAGTTCTTGGCTCGACCTCGATCGCAGGGCACTAACCTCCGAGGATCTCACTTTAGAGGGCGGAAGGCGGACCCGGTCTAGAGGGCGCGTGCTCGGAGAGGCTCCACATCGGCGGGTGAGTTCTTGGCTCGACCTCGACCGCAAGGCGCTAACCTCCGAGGGTCTCACTCTGGAGGGCGGAAGGTGAACCCGGTCCAGAGGGCACGCGCTCGGAGAGGCTCCACATCGGCGGGTGAGTTCTTGGCTCGACCTCGACCGCAGGGCAGTAACCTTCGAGGTTCTCACTCTAGAGGGCGGAAGGCGGCTCCGACCTAGACGTCAAGCTCATGAGCTCGACCTCGCGGAGGACTGAGCTCGACTTGCTGTCATGATGGAGTTCAGCTCAGCTCGGTAGTGGGGTCCGAGCGGAAGAATCGTCGTGGTGTCTTCTCTTGACATGGTGCCTGCCGGTTTCTCCACATCAGCGATCCTGCCACATTAGCCATCATTAAAGTTTGTTGTCTAATTTAGTTTGACTGGTGAAAAATTCTTCCTTTGCAATGTGGATGTTATTGGAAGTTTCAACTTAACCAACAAAGTTTATTTATTTAAAAATTTAGTTATCAAATTCTTCTCTGTTATACTTTATTATACTGTCATAATATAGTTAAAAAATAACTAAAAAAAAATCATATTCCATTAATAGCCAGAGAAGATATTAATAATAGTAATATTAATTACGTGCATTGTTTAAATACTATTTTCACTAGATTCCATATTAATGATGCGGTAGTAATAACATCGGTGGTAATTATAAAAGTTTATATTCAAATTTCGTTAAATTTTGTTATTTAATGTGTAACTGAAATTTAATTATTAATTTTTTATTTTATTGTATTATATTTTATAAATCGCGGAAAACAAAAAAAAGGGGGAAAGTACAAGGTGCGGCGCGTTGTCTGAAAAATAGCCAAGTTCAACTGGCTAGTCGGGCTTAATCGGGTTCTTCGAATAAGTATGCATGAGTTTGGCTGCAAGGTACAGCTACGGAACTGGTAGCCTCATCCGAAGTCATACGACAAACCCAAAGCTATCTTGACGTCCGCGATGGAAGCAAAGAGAGCTACGGTGGAAGAGACCCTTACGGGCGGTGCTGCGATTCTGCTAGGGTTTTGCGATATCGCGGAAATCGCGGCCGAAGCTCCGCCCGAGGATCGTATCCCGAGTCAGCAAGCGGCGGCGGAGATGGACGGCGACGAGGAGGGGGTGGCGGGGCCGATGGGAGACGAGGCGATGTTCTTGAACGGTGGCGACGATTGGCAGCAGCAGCGGGGGATCAAGGCGGCGATGGGTGGTGAACAGATGGACGTGGAGGCCTACGCGTCGCTGTACATCGGCCGGACCAAGGTGATGCGGCTCCTCTTCTTGGCGGACCGCTGCGGAAACGAGGGAATGCAGCTCGAGGCTCTCCGCCTCGCCTACGACGAGATCAAGAAGGGCGAGGACTCTCACCTGTACCGCGAAGTGGCCGGCAAGATAGCCGGCCTTCTCGGGCCTCAATACGCCCTGGACCAGGCCTGGGCCGACGCCGTCGACCGCCGCGCCGAGCAGCGCAAGGACAAGCTCGATAACGAACTCAGTGGCTATAGGGTACCCATCGTCCAATTCTTGTTCCTTTTCTTCTCGATGTCAAATTTATTTAAAAACCCAGCAAAAATCTTCTCTTTGGAGATTGCAGAATGCTTGCTCCTAAATGTTAATCGTGATTCTTGCATTTTTTATTACTTTTTCTCTGGGTTTAGGTTAATATATGCTAGAGCACGACAAAACGTAGAGACCGAGGACATTACCTGTTTTCTTTTAACTTCTATGTCACCTCTTTGTAGATTTCCATTGCTTGCTCCTAAATCTTCATTACGAGCGATGTAGACTTTTTCCTGACAAAAGCGAGTTTTTAGATTATTTCGACGATTACCACCAATTTAGGGGCAAAAGGATATATCCTGCTTTTCTTTTCTTTTTTTTTTTTTTGCCCCTTTTACTTGGAATTGTCATAGTTAACTTTACCCTGAACTTCAATGTCCAGACAAATTTGATCAAAGAGAGCATCAGAATGGGCTACAATGATTTAGGAGATTTCTATTATGCTCATGGTCAACTTGGGGATGCCTTTAAGAATTATATCCGTACCCGTGATTATTGCACTACATCAAAACACATTATTCAGATGTGTTTGAATGTTATTCTGGTTGGCATCGAGTTGGGCCAGTTCTTGCATGTGTCGAATTATGTTGGTAAAGCTGAGCAAACACCAGAGTCGCTGGATGCTATCACAGTTGCAAAGCTACGATGTGCTGCAGGACTGGCTTACTTGGAGGCGAAGAAGTACAAGCTTGCTGCTCGCAAGGTCATTCTTTTGCAGTCTTTGCATCTCTAGTATTTTTTGCCTTTACAAGCTCCACTTGTTATACAAGTAATGCAAGCTATTCTGTCTTATTGAGGAGGTGCAATTTAGGATGTTTGTTTAATGTATTGAAACATGCTGTGCATGAGATATTTGTACTTTATATGCCTGAGCTTCTATGCCATGCCTTCACGAGTGATGATGTTGATGGAAGAATATATTTTAAAATAACACGGTAGATTTATCAATAATTTTTAGATCACATTAAGGGCCCATTCTTTTGAAAATAAATATCATGAAAAAGTTAATCAACTTTTTTATTGACCAATTTATTCATGTTTTTGTACTTTTCAAGATGGGTAAGTTACCTTTCCTGGATAGTATTTATCCATGAAATGGAAGAAAAATTTTACCCATGCGAGAGATGGCTAAATTATTTTTCCACCGGCTGGTAAAGTAAATATTCAATTTTATTTCTAAAATTTTCTCTTCCTGATTTCTAATGCCTCATTCTATGCCCAGTTGTCCACTACCCCAAATTCTAGTCCCTATGAAAAGTATTATGGAAAATATAAATAAATTTTAGCAACTTATCTAGAAAAGTAATAATGTAAAGGAATATGGATAATAAATTTCAAAACTACTTTTCCATGCATAAAAAAATATAAGTAAATCATTTTTTTGCACAAATATTGTCTGAAAAATATTTATCCAGAAAAATATAAATTCCTAGCTAAATCTTTTACCTGCAAAAGAACGAGCACTAAAGGTAAAATAAAATACATCTGAAATTCATGTGGCTACTTAAAATATGTGGAATGAGTATAGCAAAATTATCAACACATGGCAGATCAATGTAAATGCTACTTAGCAAGCAAACAGAACAAAAATTATCTTTTATTGGCTGCAACTCAAAGAAAAATCCACAGAATTAGGACTTGGTGAATGTAGAATAGAATATCATTTGGGGAATATCCCTTTTTCATTCACAGAAAATTGTTTCATGGGAAGCATGGATAAATTCTCTGATATTGTTGTTCAAGAACTATTTTTACTGCACACGCTTTTATGATACAAATACAAAAATGGGAACTTGTAATTTTTCTGATATATCAGGTCAATCTTGGAAAGCCTTTCTAGCATCCATAGAAGCAAGTTATTGACTTCAAAGTTTGATGGCTATTTTTGGCATTTTACTTCATGCGCTTTTGTTTAGCTATCTATAAATGTTATGCTCCACCATTGTGAGTTGTGAGGGCAATTAATTGCTTCTTTGGTTAAATATATAGAATCTTTAACTAGGTGTACTCACAACTCTTGTGGTTTTGCAGTTTGTGGAAACTGGGCCTGAACTAGGGAACAACTATGCAGAGGTGATAGCACCCCAAGATGTTGCTACATATGGTGGACTTTGTGCGCTTGCATCTTTTGACCGAACAGAACTGAAGGCATCTCTTTTCTGTTTGTGTCTTTATATTTGCAATAATTATTATTGTTTTTTTATTTGAGTTTGCATAGGTTAATCAAAGTCTAATGAGCTGCCTTGTTATTACCAGAACAAAGTCATTGACAACATTAACTTTAGAAATTTCCTAGAGTTGGTGCCTGAAGCAAGGGAGCTTATACATGACTTCTATTCAAGGTATAATGATATTTTCTTTTTTTCCTTATGCATTAATGACTTGTCTATGTTCAAAATGTATTATTTTCCTCTTGTTAATCACAATCTTTTGTTTTGCTCTCATTTTTTTAATGACTAATTTCTCTTAGATACAATAATAACATAATCTGAAAGGCAATTGAAGTAAAACTTTAGTTTATTTTTATTAATTTCCATATTGATGTCTTCTCAAGAACAAGGGGCCATACGTGTGCTTGTATGAATCATGTGATAAGCATGTTGAATGGCATCATGGAAAGCATATAACTTCTATACTTGTTAAGTTCTATTTATTCACTGAGTGGAGGTGCTTTCTTGTAAGGGAAGACAATTCTGAAATTTGAAGGTAGAGAACAATTTTTGTGTGTGTGTGTGTGTGTGTGTGTATATATATATATATTATAACACATAATATAATATAATATAATGTGATGTATAATATATTTATTTGGGGTTCTACCCATTATCGCCCTCAAATGTGTAAGGATTAACGTTCGAATGCTGGTAGATTAGTATTAAAAAAAGAGAGATTAATATTGTTATTTGGATTGTTTTACCATTCTAGTTATTTTTCCATTGTCTTATTAATCGTTGATTTTTATCTTTATGCTAACTTCTTCTTTGAGAGAGAAGAGGATGTTAAACCCATGTAGCCATCCAGGTGCCATAGACCCAGGCCGCTGGGTACCATGACCCACTAAATTATACTAGTTGGCACCCACTATCTTTGGGCAAAATTAAGGACAAAATGTTTGTATGGTGGTTTGCTAGCGCTCCTTGCAAATGTTTTGAACACATAAAATTTTAATTCTTTTTTGCCACAAAAGTTGTCACTTCACCATGAACATATATATGTTTGTTATTTAACATTTGAAAACTCATATAATTTCTTTCTCCATGGTACAGATTTTTTAAAATTATAATTCTTTTTTTTGCATAAAAAAGTAAATTGATATATAACAAATGTGGCAGATAATAAGAAGGAAAAAGTTAATCATTGATTGTAGTCAACATCATTATTAGTGCCAATGTATTGCATATTAGTGGATCTAAAATGTTACTTTATGGGAGCAAGGTACAGCAAGATCAACAATTGTCAAGCCAAGATTTGTCATTGTTCCTACCTTTTGGCTTTAGATTTGGCTCTCAAAATAGAGGGGCAAGGGGGGCAATGGAGAAGGAGAAGGTGAAGGATGTGGCTATTGGTTGCAGTGGAGGAGAAGGCAAAGTTGGGGAAGGGAGAGGTAGGGGGAGCAGTGGAGGGGATCAAAGGAAAGGAGATGCTGGTGAGGAAGATAAAGAATCGGGTGAGTGACGAAGTAGATGAAAGATAAGACCTTTGACGTTAGTGGAGGAGGAGGAGGAGGGGAAGGAGTAGGAGGGGTGGGTTGGTGATAGTGGGACACCAGAAGGGGAGGGCAAAGGAAGAGAGGAGAGAGAGCAGCAGAATAGGCCTCCGACACCAACAGGGAGGGGAGGCGCCAGGGTTTAATACCTGCAGCTCATCCCATAGTTATGTTGGCTGTGGGTTGAGTTGCAGGTTATCATGCCTCAGCTGTAGGGCCATTGTAACTCAACTTGCAATGATGTTTTGAACTATTGGCTGCCAGATATCCAGTGTGGTCCATGCCCACAGCTTGACTTGCAGGTGAATTGACATCCATGGCTGAACAAGCCCTTAAGGAAAAAAGGATTTTATTATTTTCGATTCTTGATCTTATTTAGATACTTCTGTTGAAGGGTTGTGGTGTGGTCAAAATGGGAGCAACAAGTGGGTTTTCTTAGGTTATTATTGGCTTATTGGCACATAATGTAGACAGACAAAAAAGGAAAATTATGTATGACTCTATGGAAAAGATATGAAGAGACTAATAAACAATATCCATGCGTTATTATATATATTTTACTAGTCACTGAACTTCATGCTTTTTTCTTATTTATAGCAAGGAGATTTAGTCTACATTGCTTGTGTGATGTCTAATGTTACCCTTTTATTGATTGATTTTTTTTAAATTTTTTGTTATATAATTATATATATATTTCATTGAAACTGAATGTTCTCTTGATTTCCAAGAAAAGCTGTCTCAATGCTTGATTCTTTGTCAATCAGAGATGTATGTCTACTGTAATCATAATGACATGATGTGAAATTGCTGAATTTTGACTTAGTTGGAGTATTGCAAAGATAACCCAAAAGCTTTTCTGCTTGGTTTCTGCAAAGCTATGTCTTAGTGTGTAATTTCATGATCAATTCTAGATGTATTTCAAATTTTATGATGTGGTGTAAAAGGTTTTTATTCATGTTAAATTGCCAATGATACGAAGATGCTTCATGAAACCCCTAAATAAAGAATTCCATGTTATTGCATGTTGTTATGAAATGATTAGATGTTTGGTGAGCTCACTCTTATGATTCACTAATCTAGGTCTTTTGATTGTTGGGTATCAACTTGCACTGATACCACTCGCGTTGGGGATCACTTATACAAAATATGGATCTCTATTTCCAAGATCATAATTGTTGATGTCAATGCTGCAGGAGAAAGAAGAGAATAAACTAAAATACAAATATAATTAATTGGGCATGCAGTGTTTCACTATGATAAAAATAAACTTAGAAGATTGGAAACTTCCACTTTCAATCCCGTACAAATCTCTCAACAAGAATTTCCAAAATCTCTCGTACAAGCTCTCAATTAGAGATCCTTCACCATTTTTTTAATCCTCACACCCAGTCTATTCCTTTGTCCATGGTTTTATAGCCACTATTGCGAAGAGCGTTTCACCAGGAGTCCAATGGTCCAAATCACGTCCAAATTGGAGTTTTCTAGCTCTTACAATCAATGCTTGATTGCAGATCCACTCCTGGTCATCGATCAGCCTCGATCGCATCGAAAATCATGCTCGAATTGGGCTAAATTATACGAATCATGCTGGGATCATATTTGTGCTAGGACACGTGCATAGTCGTTAGATCTATCTCATGCATGCTATGGACCATAATCTTTGTTGCATCAAGATCTGTGCATGCATAACAGGGAGATGAGGGAAAAAATGATGGGGCTTGGGTCTTGGCCGGTTGTGCGTCCGCGCGTGCCTGCCAGGCCTGGGTTGGTCACGCACCCGCCAGGGCTTGGGCCGGCACCCACGTGCATGTTGTCAGGCCGCGCTGGTGTAGGTCGGTGCTTGCAGGCCAAGCTTATTGAGTCTAGATTTTTTCTTCTCTTTCTGGGCTTCTCACTGGATTTGGGCTTCTTTCAGGATTTCTTTTAGGGGCCAAATCGAGGTGTTTAATCCAACAACTTCTATCTCGACTTGATATTCAATCTCTACTTTATTTTAAGAGCTTCTTGAAAGATTTCTCGTCCCTATATCCTAGGACAAATGCCTTATCATGGATTGGCAAACATGGGAGTTGAGCCAGGTCACTCGATCCCATCTCTGTCACATACTATGCTCACCTCGGCCTGAAATCTGCTAGGGGAAGTCTTCTGCGGTAATAGAAATTTTACATTATGACGTCTCTTGTCATCTTTTTGAGTCTCGCATCTCGTGTTTGATTCACCTACTGTCGAAGCTCCATCTCGTACTGAACTCTTATTTATACTAGGAACTCCATCTCGTACTGGACTCCTTGTCAAAAAATAGTGACTTCTACGCTTCTTCCCTGCAAAATGATCCTACTGTCATGTAAGACTTTCAGGACTCCACCAGCTCTCTACGTGTAGCTGTTTAAGTCTAGTTTACTGAGAAAATTTAGATTTCTACAAAAATTGGATATGCATCGGACCTTGCCTAGTTTCTTCATTGACACATCATGCGTCTCCAAGCTAACTGTCTCGATGCGTGCGATTGCATAGCTCGATTTGTCTGCCAAATGGACAGCATCCTTTTTGCTCTTCATAAAGTTGATAGCTTTTCTTTGTAATATATGTGAAGTGGATATGCATAATCTAAACTCCATTGAGAAGAAGGGGACACCTCGTTGGATACTTTGAGTGTATCATTGATGTATCTATCATCGCTACTATCGACCACCATCGTAGCTACTCTCATCTGATCTCTAAGTTGCGGGCAATCTCTGACACAATGCTCTAGCTCGTCACACTGGTAACACTTGATCTTGCTTGCATCCTTAGACGTTGACCGCTCATCTCACGATTCTTTGTTCCATCTTCTGCCACCTGCTTCTTCAGAAACTATCAACATTGAGTTTCCATCTAAACTTGAAGCTTAGTTCTCTCGTCTGAGAATCTTATTATAGAGTAATGCTGAGATGACCTCCTTTATCTTGATGGTGCTCTTTTTCATTAGAAGAGCAGTCACCAAGGATTCGAAGGACTTTGTGGTAGGGATGATAGTAAGACCAGCATCCTGATCTTCTCAACATTTTCACCGATACTGAGATTGATGAGGATCCTCTGAAAGCTACTTAGGTACTCCTGCATACTGTATCCCTTGGTCATCCGTAATTGATAGAATTGTTTTCAAAGGAACATCATGTTGGTGAGGGACTTTGCTATGTATAACTCGAGCTTCGTCCATAGCACTATCAGAAAAGTTTCCTGCAGTATATGGATCGCCATCTTGTACGTCAAGTACAAGCGGATCGTGCTTACCGCCTGTATCTGGAGCGTCTCTAAGTCTTCTCTTTTAGATGGCTAGCTTTTTCTCATATAAAAGAGCGTCGATCAATTCCTGCTGGATAAGCATATTTTTTACTTTCGCCTGCTAGATGGAGAAATTGCTCTTCCTGTCAAATTGGTTGATATTGACTTTGATTGTGCTCGCCATCTTCGATCTCGATCAATGATGGATAGTTTAGGACTCTGATACCTGTTATTGGGATACCAACTTGCACTAATACCACCTGCATTAGGGATCACTCATGTAGGATACGGATCCCTGTTTCTAGGATCATGATTATTGATGTCGATGCTACAGGAGAGAAAAAAGACTAAAATAAAATTCAAATATAATTAATTAGGCATGCAAGATTTTATTATAAGAAAATTAAACTTACAAGATTGGAAACTTCCACTCTCAATCTTGTACAAATTTCAATAAAAAATTTCAAAATCTCTCACACAAAGCTCTCAACTGAAAACCTTTCATTACTCTTTTAATTCTCATACCCAGCCTGCTCTACTGATAGTTTTATAGCTACTACTGCAAAGACTGTCTCATCGGGAGTCCAACGTCCAAACGCTTCCAAATCGGAATCCTGTAGCTCTCCCAATCAGCGTCTAACTACATATCAGCTCTTGGCCGTCGATTTGTCTTGATCGTGCCAAAAATTACACTTGGATCAGGCCAAATCGTGCGAATCACGCCGAGATCGTATCTAGGCTGTTCGATCATCGTGGGATGCAGCCATCAGATCTCTCTCACCCATGCTATGGACCACCATCTTCGTCGTGTCGAAATCTGTGCGCGCGTAACAGGGAGATGAGGGAAAAAATGATAGGGCTTGGGCTGGCCGCATGCCTGCTCGCCCAGGCTTGGGCTGGCCGCATGCCTGCTCGCCCAGGCTTGGGCTGGTACCCTCTCCAATGCGCGTGAACCCGCGCTAGGCTTTGCACGAACCCGTGCCAGGCCGTGCGCGCATTGTGCAGGCCGTGCTGGTGTGGGCCGAGCCTGCTGGGTCTAGAGTTTTTCTCTTTCTAGGCTTCTTTCTGGCTAGGCTTCTCACTGGGTTTGGGCTTCTTTCAGGATTTCTTTTAGGGGCCAAATCGAGGCATTTAAACCAACATTGATATGGTCTAGCATTAGATATTGTTTATGTTTAGATCATTTTGCACTATTTTCCAGTCCATTTATGATGTTGCCATCTCAGGACTGTAATTTGTGGTTGGAGCTTGGAGGCTTTAATATCATCATTCCAACTAAACTGATTCCATGGGTCAGGGTCCATAAAACTAGACAGAAGTAGATTTTAAATTCTTGGTTAGGCTCCTTTTCTTTCTTATAACTATACTATTTTAATTTTATTTGCTAGTCTTGATCCAATAACTTAATGTTTTTAAAATGTTGGTATGTTTTAGTCAACTTCTTATTAACTTCATATTGGAACATTCAACTTTTCTTGGACGTTCTATTGAAATTAAAACCCATACTATTTTCATCAAAGTGATCGTGGAACACTATTTAAAGGTATAATTCATAATTATGCATTCATATAATTTTGTGTTTTCTTAGACATTGACCATAGAATAGGTCAAGATCCATCCATTTTTTATGTCCAGCATACTTGGTAACTCTGGGTTAGAAGTCAAAATGGGTTGCCCGTGGTGAAAGTGGCATCAGACTCATATGTCTTGCATGATTACTAGGTTCCATGCATGCTGGTAAGCTTAAGTTATAAATCTTTGAGGAGCATCTATTCTTGTAGAGTCCTCTAAGCATGATTCTCAGTTTTCATGTTAAATGGTCGGTAGAAGGATCTATCTCAGTTCGGATGGCTGGTGAGGAATTTTGTATGCATGAATTTGAATGGTCCATTGTTGCTTTAGTCTAGCCATGTGGAGTTGATCAGAATACTGCATATGTTGCAAGTTACACGGGATGGTTAAACATAGTGAGTGACTTTGTATATCAAATAGGATGTCGAACCGTCTAATCCATCCCTGCCATCTGCCTATGTAAACTTGTGGTGTCTTCCTGGTTTTTTGTGCTTTTATAACTTGTGGATATGTGTATAACTGCATATGTATTTATATGTATGCACGAACATAGATATGTATAATTCTTTGGATATGATGGCATACTTTCATTGACTACTTTATCTGTGTTTTCTTTGTTTTCTTTTTTTGTTGGATGGGGTGGGAGATGTTGGCCGTCCTCTTTGCTATGCAAGGAAACTAGGTGTACAAATTTTCATAGATGCATTATTCTTTCTTTTCAGACCATGTTGAGGTTTATACCAGTACAATTATTTCCAAATCCTCTTGAAGATGCTGTTTGCCTATGACTGGGAGGAGGTGCACAATTAGATGGCAAGTAAATCTTTCTGAATGTCCATTAAGCATCTTCTCAGCAGCGTGTGTAGGTTTATCTCCCACATAAAAGGCTTGGGCTGACAAGCACAATGCCAGGAATTCAAGTTCTGGAGCAGCTACTTTGTACCCAAAAAAAGCCAAATATTAGGTTGTCCCCAGTCTGCCTCTCCCCAGACACTGAGTCCTGGGATCAAAACTGAGTGAGCCAGGGATCAAAACTGAGTGATGGCCCTTAATTTGACTAATTTGCCTTTTCAAATCTTACATTATACTGTTTTTGCAATAAACACACCCAACTATATTATCTTAACAGACATGAATCTGGTGCTTCTGATATATTCTTTAGGAAGCTCACTCAGGTTCGACCATGCCAAGCTTGTGAAGAGCATGCTTGGATATGGTCCAACCTCAGGTTTTGCTGAAGTGATGCTTTTTCACTAAAGAGACTCAGAACCTCATCTCTTCCATGCAATAATGATGCCTTGCATTGTGGTGGTTTATGTCATCATTGGTGATGGTTCACTTCAACCTTCCAATATAATGCCCTATTATGATCTATATTGACCAACATATATATAGCCAAATTGGTGCACATGCCATAGATTTATTACAAATGCATATTAACATATTCTTTTATGGCATGTTGCACTGATAGGAATTCATGTCTTGCCTATATAATGAATGACAGAAACACAGACAATGAGAAATCACGTAGAAAAATCTTTGTGGAATTTGGAGGATACAGGGAATCATCTTAAGGTAATTGCTTTATGATACTTGTGGATGTTTTTGTGGAGTATCATTAATGATGCAATTGCTTGGCCTGAAAATGCATTTATCCAATTTTTTGCATCTTAATGTTTAACAAGGACTTGCACGATTATTTGGGTCTGAACAACTATTCATAGTCCAAATTGACATGCCTAACCATTGTCCTACAGGTTAACTTTTTTACAAGATTGAACTAGGTGAACAAGAGTTTAACCTAGATGTACTTTCATATTAAATGCCTCAAATTTTTAAATAAATAAAAAGGAGTTCAGAATAGAAAAGGCTTGGCTACTGTCTCCTTTTTAATCTTCTTTCATGACCTGTTCAGCTTGAGCATTTTTCTAATTGGACTGTAAAATTTTGTTGCATGCTTGCTTATAGTTTCAGGTTTCAGTCAATTGACTCAATTCTCTGCTGCTTTCTCCATGGTGAAACTTTTATGTTTTCTTTGATTAACTCATTTCTCCAAGGTTTGCCGAACCAATATCAAGAAATGTAAAGGCCAAAAGGCTAGTGTGGTATGGTACTGGTGTACCTTATCGAACCAAGGTGTATCAGAATTGGGGGTGGGGGGGAGAAGTACACCTCATCGTCGTGGAACCCTAGCCGGCGTTGTTGTCATGGAGTAGTTATCTTATGTGGAGCATTGAGAGAGAGGTGAGGGGAGAAGAAAATCAGGAGAGTAGAATTGAGAGAGAGGGAGGGGACTCGAGAGATCGGGAGAGGGAGAGAAGAATCAAAGAGAGGGAGAGGGTGGCGGGGTTTATAAAAAAATAAAACAAAAAATCAATTCGGTTCAAGAACCAAATCGATCGGCTAAACTATCCTGGTAACCGTTTGGTGCAGTTCAAAATAATTTGAACCACACAGGAACATGTCTCCATAAGGCATATCTTATATGTACAGATTTTCTCTACTTTTTTAACCATACAAAACTATGCCTCTTTTTGGTGATATTGTCAACTTAGGATTTCATCAACCAAAACACATTGTTGCTTCATTCTTTGGATTACTAGTCCAAAGCAACCAGTACCGAGGCTTGTGCCGGTTAGCAATCAATTTGGTACTATATGGGTCTATATTGTACGGTGCCAAAGTATATTGAAATAAAGAGGGATGAAGACAGAGAGGGGGGGAGAGCAAGAGGACGGGAGAGAGGTTGAGGAGCTTCAAGTTGTCAATTGGGTGGCAATGGGAACTAAGAGAGATGGAGAGACTGACCTAGCCAAAATATCAGCCTCGTATGTTGTCATTATCTACTCGACAGGGACAAGGGGCTTCAAACAGGGGATTAGGGCTTCAAATAAGGTTTCTTAAAGCTTGAACTGGTGGGTTGAACTATGTTGATAACTGACCAATTCAGTTTGGTACACATTGAACCATGGTTTTTGGAATCGGACCGAATCGGATGGTTCAGGATGTTCTCAGCCCTACTGGCAGCAAATCAGGATGGGTTAAGCCTCTTAAATCGGAACATTGGTGACAACAAATGAGGGAGATGGAAAGAGAGGAAGACAAAGAGAGAGAGGAGGGGGAAAGAGCAGATGCCGCCGTCGGAGGCCTAGCGGTGGCCCATCGTGGCCGTCAAAAGGTTGTAGAGGCCTCTGAGGCTCTACATCCTTCGCTAGGGGTTTTAATCGAGAGAGAGAGGGGGGAGGGAGGTGAAGGTGGCCAAGAGGCTACTGGAAGGCTGCCAGTAGGGCTGGAAGTTGGTCGGGCCGGGTCATACCCCTATCCAAGCCTGGCCCGAAAAAGAAAAATCGGGCTTTGAGCCGGGCTTAGGCTCGATTTTTTTTGAAAAAACTTGGCCCGCGCCCGAACCTGATCCCGGCTTGAGCTCAATTGGGCCGGCTTGAACCAGACTTTGATTCGGGCCGGCGCAAATTAAAGCCTGATTGGGCCTACGAAATTGAAGGTGAAATAATAAAATGAAATTCTTTTAACTACTGGTACATATTCCAGCCTGAATTAAAGTCCGATTGGGCCTATTAAATTGAAGATGAAATGATAAAATGAAGTTCTTTTAACTACTAGTACATATTCCAAAAAAAAATCTAAAAGATTAAAATTCTAAAACTATCGGGCTGGCGAGCCGGGTTTGGGCCAGTCCTTTTTTGGACCGGGTTCAGGCTGGGCTGGGCTAAGGGGGAGCCCAAGCCTTGTCCAAAAATTAAATGATTTCTATTTTTAGGTCCAAGTTTGCGCCTGGCCCAAAGCCTAGCCTGACTTTGAGCCGGCCCGAGCCCAGTTCCAACCCTAGTTGCCGGGCAATGGAAAACCTCCCGTGGCCCTTGCGGGTTCGGAACAGGGGCAAGAGGCCCATGTTCATCATGTTTTTTTTCGCGGGTTCGGAACAGGGGCGAGAGGCCCATGTTCATCATGTTTTTTTTAAAACAATGATGGTCGTCAGCTTCACTTAAGTAAACGGTGTTTTTTTAAAAAAATCTACGAAACAGGGACGATCATTCTTGTTTCATGCCTGTGGAGCTGCAAGCGGCCGGCTAGCAGGAGGCCCTCCGGCAGCCTCTCTGTCACCTTCTCCTCCCTTTTCTTTTCTTCCTCTCTCTTTCACTCTCAACCATGATTTTGCAAAGGAATCAGACGTCTCAATGGCCCTCGCAGCCCTCCGATGGCCGCTGCTGGCATCTCCGCCGCCTCCACCTCCTTCCCTTCCTCTCCTCTCTCTCTCTCTCCATCTTGTTTCCCCCCTCAAGTTGTCAATCCTGATTGAAGCCTTCTATTCAACTTTATTTCTACCCAATTTGTATAGTATGTCCACTTATTTTCAAATTTATTTCTTAAGACCCAGGAATCCACCTTTAATGATACACTTATATATGTTCTCTCTTAGTTAATAAACAGCAGGTGCTGGTTCTTTCTCTTTTATTTAAAGCCTTGGATTAGTTATCTATCAACAGTCACTTAGCTTCCTAGCATAGCTAATAATTGAGTGTTATCTTAATTTTGTTTAGAGTAATCTCTACTGTAACTTCACAATATGGCCTATGAACTTGATTCTGCTATAGTTATTGCAATTGTACTTCTTTATTCTCATGGCAAGCATGAGAATGTCTCTCTCTCTCTCTATATATATGTTTCATCAAATAGGCTAGTTAACCAGACAATATAGTTCCGCTTATTATTTTCATGCCTTGGTTTTTATACCTACTTCAAAGGACTTGGTCTCTACCTCTGTTATTCAGGTTGGATGATACCGTTCTCATCTACCTTTACCTGATTGTTGTTTTAAATAAGTTCCTCTAATGTACCCTCAATAATATACAGGACTAGAATCTTGTCATTCTTGAGTCTTTCGATCTTTAATCAATGTAACGCTTTTCAGAGATCTCTTGATCTCTGTCCCTAGCTTTGCTATCTCATTCTAGCTAAGTCTTGAAATTCTTTTTGCCTTCTAAATTATTCCCTACCACTATAGGTCATCATAAGCCGTATACTTAGCATCGCAAGCTTTTCCAGTGTTGTTTATCTTGTGAAGTCCTTACTGTCGTTTGTCTTTGAACATTCTTTAGAAAAGGATTTTTTTATCCTTATCTTCTTTTGGACTTCACCATTTCGGCACCTTGTTTTGCATCTACAGGATTATCTTATAGGACCTGAAATACTTTTTCACCTCTGCCTTTCTCTTCATCATGGCCATGTCACCTCCATACCATGAGTTCTGGACTCATGGAACAATAGGTTGTAATATTTAGGTCATAGGAATGCTGTAATTACTTTAGAAGTTGATCAAAGGACAGCTTTCTTTTGTCAGTTAAATGGTATTCGAGGAAATATATGCTTTATTTTCAGAAAAATGTTTTATGACAATTCAAGACAGAATTTTGTTTGAAGGGACGACAATTCAGAATTCCTGGAATACCTAGAGATTAGGGCTTTTGTTAGGATTTATAGAATACATATAATGGATAAAAAAGGATCATCTTATGATGTAACATCTTCTTCTGTTTTTTTTTGTTTGGGAAAGGTGAATAACTTAAAAGGAGGGACTGTACAACAAATCTTGATTGTTTGTTGTTATGCCATGCTGGTTAAGATTTGGTTGGAATCTATGTTTAAGAGATCAACCTAGAGGAAAAGTGCTGATCGTGCTTGCTAGGTTAAGAATGTAATTCTGTTGCAGGACTGGTATATTATGAGAAAATATCTTGGAGGAAGCTATGACAAAAGGGAGTTGAATACAGCAGAGAGAGAGAGATGAAACAAATGGGTTCATACCAATGTATTGGGAAAAAAATCCATCTGAATTTGTTACTCTCTTACATCTATCTGTTTATTTAAATTTATTACAAAAAATAATTCAGATTTTAATTGAACCAGGACTTCTTTACATCTTTCCATGATAAATAGAAAAATTTTTCAGATGTAGTTTCTGTAAAAAAAATCAGAAAGTTGTGCTTATGGTTTCCTTTAGAAACATCAAATGCAGTAAGCTTTATTTCCTGAATATGTTTTTACAGATGCATTTATAATTTGCGTAACATGGTTCTGACCTTGCTACTTAAGTTATCTTATTGACATTTGCTTCTTAAATTGATAAATTGTTGCTTCATGGAGTGGCATTTGCTGTCTGTCAAAGTATTTCACGTTCCTGTTGTTTTCAGAGGCTTCTGTTGTCCATGCTAACCAGAAGAAAATTTCCTTGCAGCCGCTATGCTTCTTGCCTAGAGTATCTTGAGAACCTTAAACCAAACCTGTTGCTGGATATCCATTTACATGATCATGTTGAAGCACTCTATACTCAAATTCGCCACAAAGCTATCATCCAATATACACATCCATTCATTTCTGTGGATCTCCACACAATGGCTGGTGCCTTTAAAACAAATGTTTCTGGATTGGAGAAAGAACTTGAAGCTTTGATCACTGACAACCAGATTCAAGTAAGATAGCATTTATTTGTTTTTCAAGTCTCATCCAGTATAGAAATGCTTGCACTTTATGTTTGCTCCTAGTTTAATAGGAATTATTTCTGAGGTGATTTCTTAGATCCTAGTTATGCTTTAAGAATCTCTCAACCATCACAATATCAACATTATTGCTATTAGTTCAGCTATATTGTGTAATTTGTTTTGCGAAATATCTGCAGGCACGGATAGATTCGCACAACAAAATTCTTTTTGCAAGGCATGCTGACCAAAGAAATGCAACATTCCAGCGTGTCCTACAAACTGGTGTTGAGTTTGAGAGAGATGTTAGGGCGATGTTGCTAAGAGCGAATCTCATGAAGCATGAATACAACCAAAGGGCAGCAGCAAGGAAAGTTTGAGACAGAAGGCTTATCTCCCGAACTGAATTTTTGCTGACGGTTTTTTAGTACTGGGATCACCCCTCGTATGGATGGAAGCTAGTTTCCTTTTGTGCATTTGCTTGTGAAATCCATGGTTAAAATTTGTGGGGATGTCATATATTTGCACGATTTGGGCATGCATGAAATTGAAACCTTTAGATTTTTCTGGTGGCTGCAATTTTGTCTGCATACTTTGAGGTTGGATATTTGTGCATGGCCTTATATAGCTATGATCGTAAGCATGGTAACATTAGTTGCCATAACAAATATTTACCCACTGTCAAAGGGAAGTTACAGAAAATGCAGACATTTGTGTCACCTATTTCAATTTGCATGCAGATCTTGTTTATTCCTGAGTATCCATCAAGGGGATCGCATATTACAGAATGCATATACTAACTACTAAATAACTGCTACTGCCAGAATCTACTAAATAGCTTCATGGGGTTCTTAGGGGGTCATTGCTCGGATCCGGTCTGGTGTAATTGGCTACATTGCTCTTATAGAATTTTGACAGGGACTGACTTCCATGGATTATTACATTTTAAGAAAATTTTCTTGAGTGGATGCAGTTGACAGCGCAGGCTTTCAGTTCTTCTAGCCTGCCCATTAACAAAGTTTCTTTTGATGAGTAAGTCTCTGTACATCGTGTGTGCGGTGCAGGAAATTTTATCTGACCTGTATCATTATTTTTTATTGGTCTATGTCGATCTTAACTGACTTGACGGGACAGGGTAGAAGTCCATATCACTGGCAGGGATAACATGAATGTTGAGTGTGACGTTCATTAATTTATATTTAACTTTTTTTGAATTTTTTGTGCAGGCCAAAATATCTTCATTTTGGCCTACTTTTTTTCGTCATTTTGCTTAGATTTTTGTGATTCTGAAACATTGTCCCTAATACTTCTAGCTAAATGTTTCAGTTTTCTGAAATATGTTATAATTTTATGATTCAAGGAATTTCTTACTTTGAAATGTGTTATGAGAGTTCTGTCGTAGAAATTAATTTTCAAATATTAATATAAGCTTCTTTTCCATATTAATATAAATTTCTAACTCGTTCTGAAAAAGTGCTATGTTTTTTCATTCTTAGATATCATGTAGTGTTCAAGGATAAAGAAGATTCTTCATGGGTTTGAAAAGTATTCTTAGTTACGGGTATAAGGAAAAATTTTTGGTCCGAGATTAGAATAAGTCATCGAAGATTTTTTCTATAATTTCAAGATAAAATATCATTTCCAACAGGAAGTAAAAAATTATTTATAGAATCTTGTTTAGTTTTCTTTTTATAATTTTTTTATTACATCAACTATTTTGGTAGTTAGAGAAAGTTAATACATTAGGAAATCATATAATACTTTTTTAGCATTTATGAATTTTTATGACACTTTGTGAGTCATAACTCAGTCCACAGGTGATAGATATTCCTGGTAGGTGGGAATAATAAATATAGTTTCATATTTTCTGCAGGAATATCATAATCTTTTAACTACGGTGTCATAATTTCTGAACTAGTATGTCATTACCCGGTTTTTGCATGCGGTTGTAATTCTTTAATATTTGTGGCATGTTATGATATTATGGGAGTCATAATTCGATCCACAAGTGATAGATATTCCTTTTAGAAGGGATCAATACTTTTAATTTTATATTTTCTATAAGAATATAATAATCTTTTAACTAGGATGTTATAAGTTCAAATATCATATTTCAAAATGTTATTTTCTCCTGGTCTTTTTATCACAATCTAACAATCTTATTCAAGCCAAACATGGTTGAAAAGTCCTATGATGGAGGATAAAAATTTTTATTTTTTGTTTTGTACCGAGTTGTTCATGTTTCGAAGTTTTTGACACTGAAATTTTCTCAGAGGCATTTTATTACAATATGGGTGTCATATATCAGCAATGCATATCTAAACACTTCTGTTATACAGGATCAAAATATCCGATTTATGATTTTGTGCAGGGATGTCATAGTTTTTTAACTAAGGTATCATAATCTTTAAACTAGGATGTCATAATCTTGTTTCAGCATATATTTGTGATCCTTTAGCATCCGTAGCATGTTATGACATCCTATGAGTCATAACTCAGTCCACAAGTGATAGTTTTTCCTGGTAGGAGGGATTAATATATCTAATTTTATTTTTTATGATTGGGTGTCATAATCTTTTAATTTGAGTATCATAATTTCTAATTAGGATATCATAAGTTCAAATATCTTTTTTCAAAATGTTATTTTCTCCTGATCTTTTTGTCACAATCTAACAATCTTATTCAAGTCAATGTACGGTTGAAAAGTCCTATGATGGAGGATAAAAGTTTTTATTTTCTGTTTTGTACCAAGTTGTTCACGTTTCGAAGTTTTTTATATTGAAGTTTTCTCAGAGACATTTTATTACAATATGGGTGTCATATATCAGCAATGCATACCTAAACACTTATGTTATGCAGGATCAAAATATCTGGTTTATGATTTTGTGTAGGGATGTTATAGTTTTTTAACTAAGGTATCATAATATTTAAACTAGGATATCATAATCCTGTTTCAGCATATATTTGTGATCTTTTAGCATTTTACGGATATCCTAGGAGTCATAACTCAGTCCACAAGTGATAGATTTTTCTGGTATGAGGGGTTAATATATTTAGTTTTATGTTTTATGATAGAATATCATAATCTTTTAACTTGGATGTCATAATTTCTGAACTAGAATGTCATAAGTTCAAATATCTTTTTTCAAAATATTATTTTCTCTTGATTTTTTTATCACAATCTAACAATCTTATTCAAGCTAATGCATGGTTGAAATGTTCTATGATGGAGGATAAAAAATTTTATTTTTTATTTTATACCAAGTTGTTCATCTTTTAAAGTTTTTGATACTGAAATTTTCTCAGAAGCATTTTATTATAATGTGGGTGTCATATATCAGCGATGTATACTTAAATAGTTATGTTACACAAGATCAAAATATCCGATTTATGATTTTGTATAAAGATATTATAGTCTTTTAACTAGGATATCATAATCTTTAAACTAGGGTATCATAATTCTGTTTTAGCATATATTTATGTTCCTTTAGTATTCATAACATGTTATGACATCCTAGGAATCATAACTTAGTCTACGAGTGTAGATTTTTCTGATAGGAAGGGTTAATATATTTAGTTTCATGTTTTATAATCAGGTATCATAATCTTTTGAGTATCATAATTTTTGAACTAGGGTATCATAAATTCAAATATATTTTTTTAGAAATATTTGGTTCTATATGCCCGTATTATCATACTATCGTGTCATATTCTATCCAATGCATAATACAATATTTATTATGCTATAGATAAAATGTCATCTAAAACTATGGATATTAATGTTTATGATTTTTTACAGATATTTCTACATATGGCATTGAAATTAAAAATCTGGAAAAAATTGAACATGATCACTTGGATGAGGTTGCTGGTATTGTTCACAAGAATACACCTTCTCCTATCATCCCGAATGCAGAGAACAAGTTTGTTGATCCTGAAATTGGAATGGAGTTCAATTCTACAAATGTGTATATAATTTCTATAATGGATATGCAAGGAGAGTGGATTTTGGAATCATAACAGTGTATAGTAGATCCAACAACAACAACAAAATATGCTTCAAGCACCTGGCATGTTGGATATAAGAAAAATCTAGAAAAACCGATAACTCCATGAATCCTAGGGATACTGGCAAAATTGATTGTAATGTTTTGATAAAAGCAAGACTAAATTATAAAAATGATAAGTGGATATTGGATGATATTTTTCAAGTACATAACCATGAGCTATCCATATCATCAGTTGGTTATCTACGATCTCATAGGAGGATTAATCACCAGAAAAGGCAGAGATCAATATTTTATATGCCATGAATATTTTCATAACTTAAATATACTCTACCATGGTTAGAAGGAAAGGGGGTAGAAGATAATTAATTTCACAGAGAAGGATGTTCATAATTTTATGAGTCGAGAATGTCAGAATCAGCTAAAAAAAGATATGCACAATCAATGATAATCCATTTCACGTAAATACAAGTAAAAAATCTAATTTTTTTTTATATTTTAGACCTGAATGATAATGAATAGCTCAGGTCTATCTTCTGGATCTATCCTAGATCAAGATTGGCAAGTACTTCTTTAGTGATGTACTGATCTTTGACTCATCCTATTTGATAAATACATATCAAATATCTTTTTGTCCATTTATTAGAGTCAACCATTATGGACAATTCACATTGCTTGGTTGTGCATTATTGTCAGATGAGAGGACTGAGACATTTAAATGGGTATTCCAATTATGATTGGATGCAAATGGTGGTCAACTACCTAATGCCATCATAACTGACTAAGATAAGGTAATCAAAGTTGATGTTAGGGATATTTTTTTTCAGTGCATGACATAGATTTTGTCTTTGATATATATTGAACAAGATTCCTGAAAAGATTGGCCATATTTGTACTGGAAATTCCAAATTTATGGTTGAGTTTGAAGAGGCGATATATATTCAGTTACCATAGTGTCTTTCAAGGAAAGGTGAGCACATTTAATGAAAAAATATGAAGAATGCAAGGCTGTAGATTGGTTAAATGACATTTATCAATGTCGGGATAAATGGGTTCTAGTTTACCTTAAGGATACATTCTTCGTAGGTTTGTAAGTCATTATGATTGATTAATGTTAATGTTTATAAATTTTCAACAAATTTGATATATTTAATGCTTCTTTTTTTAATAATTATGAACAGGGATGTTAACTTCATAAAGGAGAGAGAGCACCAATCACTTCTTTGATGGATTTATAAACTCGAAGACTGCACTCAAAGATTCACCAATAAGTACGAAGATGCTTTGGAAAAAAGATATGAAACAAAAATGATGAAGACAATAAAATGTTGCAAACAAATATTTTCCTAAAAACATCATCTCCTTTTAAGAGGCAAGCAGCAGGAAAATATACAAGGCGCATATTCAAAAAATTCAGAATGAGGTCTTGAAATAGTTGCATCAAATGCTAAATTTGTTAAAGAAGTTGACAACTGTAATGTATATTCTGTTAAATCATTTGAAAGAATTGAAGTTGATGGAATGAAGGAGATTAGAAAAAATTATGTAATTTCATATGACAAAATTTTGGAAGATGTTCAATACCAATGTGGATCCTTTTAGTACAAGGGTTACCTGTGTAGGCAGGCCTTATTGGTTCTTCATCAAAGCGACACATTTTATATCCTAGATAAGTACTTTTTGAATAGATGGTGCAAGGACATGAAATACCAATTCGATAATTTTGAATGCAATACTTAATTTTATGATAAAAGCACATGAAAATCATGGTATGCAGTCAAAAAATTATTTAAATTTAGATGTCATATTTTATTTTACATAAACCTATCATATGTCATAAAATTCTAATACAAATGTTATATTTTATTGATCGTAGATATGCTTTGATGAGTCATCGGATGATGAAGCTTGTAGAGATAGCCTCCATGTCTGAAGATGTATTTAATTTAGTGATGGAAGATCTTATACTATTATTCAGAAGAGTTGTAGATGCTAACTGTGCAGCTAAGCAAAGTATACAACTTCTAATCCAAGATCCTAACCAAGTTACTACAAAAGATTGTCCAAGAGAATAGAATTAAGAATGGAGTCGAGAAGAAGTCAAAGAGATCAAGTAAAAATATGGATAAGGCTTTCATTGACACTCCTGTACAAAATGAAAGAAGAGCTAGTACAAGCAAAAGACAGACTTTCCAAATATAATGAAAGTACCTGAATAAGTAATTGAACCCACTATACCATCTTTCGATCCTTTTTTAGATGAATTTGATACTTATGTATGTAGTTAACTAATACAGAAGAGGATATGAATGCTAAATTTTCGTACAGTCTTGTGTATATTTATATTATCTAGAAAAATTTAAAACAGGATGTATTGGACATGTGATTGAATATGTTTATTTCAAATATAAATTTGAGGACTACTTTATGTGCCCAAAGACTAAAACAGGGATAACAAAATTATGACACCCCTTGATATAATAGATGACATCTAATTACAAAATTAGAATATCCTAGTGTGAAATAAGAAAGTGAAGGAAATAACAGCTCCTAACAGGACTTTCCATCACCATATCCTGAATAATGACTCCTAGAGTATCAAAAATTGCCACGAATGCTAGAAGATTACTCAATTAGCTGAAATAGTAATATAACATCCTAGTTTAAAAACTATGACATCCTAGTTAAAAAACTATGACATCCATGCAAAAAATATAAAATAAAAGTTTCTAACCCCTTCTATCTATAATATATGTCATCTGTGGCTTGGTTTATTACTCCTAGAGTATAAAAAAATATCATGGATACTATAAGATTAATCAAATAGTCCGAAATAGTATTACAACATCCAAATTTAAAAATTATGACATCTTAGTTAAAAGATTACGATATCCATGCAAAAAATGTAAAATCAAAGTTTAAAATCCCTTGTTTCCATTATATATGTCATCAGTTGCTTGAATAATGACTCTTAGAGTATTAAAAATTATCACGAATGCTAGAAGATTATTCAAATTGGTCAAAATAGTAATACGACATCCTAGTTTAAAAACTACGATACCTATGTCCAAATATAAAATAAATTTTTTTAATCCCTTCTACCTGTAATACATGTCATCCGTGGCTTAGTTTATGACTTCCAGAGTGTAAAAAAATGCCACAAATGCTATAAATCAAATAGCCCGAAATAGTATTACAACATTCAAGTTCAAAAACTATGATACCCTAGTTAAAAAACTATGACATCTATGTAGAAAATATAAAATCAAAATTTCTAATCCCTTGTACCTATAATACATGTCTTCCGTTGCTTGGTTTATGACTCCGAGAGTGTCAAAAATTATCATGGATGCTAGAAAATTATTCAAATTAGCCGAATCAGTATTACGACATCCCGATTTAAAAACTCTAACATCTTAGTTAAAAAACTATGGCATCCTTACAAAAAATATAAAATCAAAGTTTCTAATTCCTTCTGCCTTTAATACATGTCACCTATGGTCTAAATTAAAACTCTTACAATGTCATGATAGATCTTTAAGAAACAAAGTTTAAATAAATGTTGAAACATGATTACGACATCCTAAATCTATAGTTATGACATTCCAATTGAAAAACTATGATACCCTGTCGAGAAACATAATATTCCTTTATAACATCATCACATCAATGAAGAAATTTGACATTCTGGAAGTAAACGTAACATCTAAAATACAAAAACTTAATGTAAAGAGAAAATAATATTTATAACATTACTGTTTGAATGAATTATATAATTTTTATTTTGGAATGATGCTTAAAATATAATATCAATTTACTTACAAATTTTTGCAACATATTACAAAAGTGCATAAATTGAAGAGAATAAGTATATTAAAAAAAGTTTGCTTTTACATGCTAAATTTTAATAGCACTATCAATCTTCTGATTGAGGCTCTCTCTCAATAATCTTACTGCTAACTGTCACCGGTAGATACTAATATCTTTTTCTATGAAATCCTAATGATCATGCTTATCCCTGCAAGCAAGGATTCCATGTATTTCAAGCAACATAATCCACAGTCTAGTGATCGTGCAGGTTGGAAAGGGCATTCAGCAATCTCTAGCATGGACCAATTTTTCACCTCTCCATTGTCACAGAATATATGAAACATTGGCCTGAATATATTCTTCCACTTCCTTGCATTTGCTTTGTACCTGGAATTACATTTTATGGAATTTAGATGCATCAATACCTTTCTTCACATGTCAACAGCAACCAGGTGCCAGTTTGAGTTGATGATGGTGAACAGAAACCAAAATTTCTTCTTATATTGATCACTAACTCCATCAAATATCTAGTCTTGGCCATTCTAGCAAGTTTTTGAAATGATGATACTGATGTCAGACACATGCCGGAGGTCATTACAGGTAGGAATGGCAATTTTTACCGACCCGATGGATATCCGACCCGACCCGACCCTAATTGGACGGGTAAAACCCGACCCGCCTAATTTATAAATGGATATGCATTATATAAAAAAACCCGACTCGGATTCGGGTCGGGTACGGATAGTAGTATGCCCTAATCTGAACCCGACCTGTTTATATATAAAAAAAATATGTTTATAAAATATTTAAGTAAATTGGATATGGGATGGATATACCTGACTCGACCCGTTTAGGTTTTAAATAAATTAGATTTTATGAGACCGGGTATACCCGACTCGACCCAACCCGATCCAAACATAAGTTTTTTATACCCGACCCGACCCGAGACGGGTATGGGGCGGGTATGGGGCGAAGAGTTTTTTAGCAATGCAGTTATGGGTTTTGAGTGACCCAACCCAAACCTGACCCATTGCCATCCCTATTACAGGTGCAATGATGCACCTATGATATCTATATGGATGCTCTATCTATATATTTCTAATGAACTCCTGCCCGGTATTAATTATCTAGCAATGCAATTTAAATTGATTAATTAAAAATAACATGATTTCATACAATTCTGGAAATCGATATAAGAATTATTAAAAAATATATCATAATATACATAAAGAATAACAATAAAATAAAGTAATACTCTGTTACTTATATCATCAACTATCATATCATCATTAAGGAGATCAAAAATATTTCTCCTTGTGATAGTGCCTCTAAATTTATTAGTGTAGATGACCTCTCTAAAATTAATAAAAATAAAGGATATTATACATTTTGGACCATAAAATAGCATGCATAATAGAAAAAAATAGATATTGCTTACGAGTTGATCCTTTCTTTCAAAAAGATTTTGATCAAATTTTCTTCATCTTCAAATTATAGATTCAAATTTAATTCATTAGACTATGATGTGCCCACTATCTTCATCTTTTTTTGGGTTTGCCTATTTCAAAAGTAGAATCTATTATCATTTGTGAGGCCTTCCGCAGTCTAGGTTGGTTTTTCATCCTTTTAATTAATAAGTGAGGGAACCAAAGATTTTTCTTTGTCCCCCTCAGCATCCTCAGTTACAGGGATGTTCTTCAATTTTTTCTCTATCCTATGTTCAATCTCAGTCACAGGGGTGTCATAAACTTTTTTTACCATCCTAGGTTGATCTTGCCCCATTACTTTCACCTCCTTCTCTATATCATCTCCCTCCGTCCCTTTGTACCCTTCTTTATTAGCATTGCTATCTTTTTTAGCAATGAACTAAGGAGAGTTTCAACTATGACAAGCCTCTTCTTTATATTTTCTACTTTATTCTTCAACTGTGCACTGCTTGCACAACTATTTTCGGGTTCCGAGGATACTACTATTTTTTTAGTGATAAGCCATCATTCCGTTATCATAGGCTCAATAGCTCCCTCCAACTGCAAGCCAAGAACAATAACAAATTAACTTTATATTAATGATACTAGTTTTTTGTTCATTATATTTATGATATAATGAATTATCTTACCAACTCATGAGGCTACATGTTGGCAAGCTGAATATTCTATGTTTTCAACTGGCTGTCATACCACTTCAATAGCCTAGGTAGCTTATTAAGGTGTGCTGGAACTTTTAATGTGCTATGATCGAGGAACCAAACATGTACATAATAATCATGTACTTTAAAAATATAGAAGATTTAAAATAAATATAATTATATTTTTGCTGCATATTAATGATCCTTACAATCAGAGTAGCTGAACATCCAAACATGATTAGCTGCCTCCTATCCTTGTCACTTATCTTGGATTGGACTGGCTTCTTGATCTCAAGCAAGCAGCAACATCTGGGAGAGCCATAACAATCAACTCCTGTATTGCGGAAGCCTAGTCGATTTGTCCCAACTAAGATAAATTATCCAAGTAAGGGCTGATATATCTTGGACAAGCTTGATTTTACTTTAGAGATAAAAATAGTCCAAACATGTATGCGATCCAAAGTCTTACGATGTCCTCAACATCCTCTTATATATTTGATGAATGAAGTTGCGCTATCAACTTCTCCAGCCCCTTATTCTAAAGATTTAATTCCCTACCAAATCTTTGGAATAATCTGTCCTTTTTATCTTAGCCTTCCATTGCAATCTTGTTTTCATGGCATGACAGATCCAAAATCAAGGCCACGTCTTTGATGCTGAATGTAAATACCTTGCCACAAAAAATAAACTCGTCACCTTCCTTGTAACATCTAATAATATTAGCTAGGAGTCGCTCTTCGATTATGAATGGCTGCATGTCGACGAAGGCATCGAATGGAGTTTTTCGGATGATTTCTAAATAAAGACTAGAAAAACCCATCTTCCATACTTTTTTAACGTACACTGCCGGCTTGCAATAATTTTTAAACAATTACGAAGCCTTCACACGAGGCAGTCAAATAATTGCAAGATCACCTGAAACATAAGTAAAAATAAATGTAAGTTATGAAATAATAAATTCTAACTAACTATTATAAAAAATGTAAGCCATCCCAGCTTAAATATATGCAAGGTGTCAAAATATTTGAAGTAAGAAGTCATGAATCCTGAACTAGGATGTCACAATCCTATTTTGGACTTAATTACTCTTGATTCTTTTCACACTGGCTTGTTATGACATGGTGGTGTCATCATGAGATTCTAAGAGTTTTAATTTAGATCACATGTGACACGTATTATAGGCAGAAGAGATTAGAAACTTTTATTTTACACTTTCTACAAGGGTATCGTAGTTTTTTAAGTAGAGTGTCATAGTTTTTATACTGGGGTGTTGTAGTTTATTAAGTAGAGTATTATAATTTTATATGTATTGCAGGTAGAAGGGGTTGAAAGTTTTATTTTATATTTTATGCATGGGTATCGTAGTTTTTTAACTAGAATGTTGTAGTTTTTAAATCAGGATGTTGTAATACTATTTCGGGCTATTTGATTAATCTTATAATATTTGTGATAATTTTTGATACTTTAAGAGTCATAAACCAAGCCACGAATGATATGTATTATAGGTAGAAGGGGTTAGAAACTTTTATTTTATATTTTCTGTATGGATGTCGTAGTTTTTTAAGTAAGATGTCATAGTTTTTAAACTGGGATATCGTAATACTATTTCGACCTACTTGAATAATCTTCTAGTATCTGTGGCATTTTATGACACTCTGTGAGTCATAAACCAAGCGACACTCTGTGAGTCATAAACCAAGCCACGGATGACATATATTACAGGTAGAAGGGGTTAGAAGATTTTATTTTATATTTTATGCATGGGTGCCGTAATTTTTTAACTAGGATATCATAGATTTTAAACTGGGATGTCATAATATTGTTTTAGACTATTTGATTAATCTTATAGCATCCATGATAATTTATGACCCTCTGGGAGTCATAAACCAAGCCACGATGACATGTATTACAGGTAGGAGTTAGAAAGTTTTATTTTATATTTTTTATATGGATGTCGTAGTTTTTAACTAGGATGTCATAGCTTTTAAACTGAAATATCGTAATACTATTTTGGCCTATTTGAGTAATCTTCTAGTATCCGTGATATTTTATGATATCTGTGATATTTTATGATACTCTGGAAGTCATAAACCAAGCCACGGATGACATGTATTACAAGTAAAGGGGGTTAGAAATTTTTATTTTACATTATCTATATGGATGTCGTAGTATTTTTAACTAAGGTATCGTAGTTTTTAAACTGGGATATCATAATACTGTTTCAGCCTATTTGAGTAATCTTCTAGCATCCGTGGCATTTATGATACTCTGAAAGTTATAAACCAAGTCACGGATGATATGTATTACATGTAAAAGGGATAGAAAGTTTTATTTTATATTTTGTACATAGGCATCGTAGTTTTTTAACTAGGGTATCGTAGTTTTAAACTGGGATGTCGTAATACTGTTTTGGGTTATTTGGTTAATTTTATAGCATATGTGCTAATTTATGACATTTTGGGAGTCATAAACCAAGCCACGGATGATATGTATTATAGGTAGAAGAGGTTAGAAAATTTTATTCTATATTTCATGCATGGATGTCGTAGTTTTTTTAACTAGGGTATCGTAACTTTTAAACTGAATTATCGTAATACTATTTTGGGCTATTTAATTAATCTTATAGTATCCATAAAAAATTTTGACACCCTGGAAGCTATAAACCAAGCTACAAATGATATGTATTACATGTAAAAGGGATTAAAAAATTTTATTCTATATTTTATGCATGAATGTCATAGTTTTTTAACTAGGATATCGTAGTTTTTAAACTGAACTATCGTAATACTATTTTGGACTATTTGATTAATCTTATAGTATATGTAAAAATTTATGACACTCTGGGAGGCATAAACCAAGCCATAAATGACACGTATTACAGGTAGAAGCGGTTAGAAAATTTTATTTTATATTTTATACATGGATGTCGTAGTTTTTTAAGTAGGGTATCATAGTTTTCAAACTGGGATATCGTAATACTGTTTCGGTCTATTTAAGTAATCTTCTAGCATCTATGGCAGTTTATGATATTCTAAGAGTCATAAATCAAGCCACGGATGACATGTATTACAGATAGAAGGGGTTAGCAAATTTTATTTTATATTTTATGTATGGGTGCCGTAATTTTTTAGCTAGGGTGTCGTAGTTTTTAAACTGGGATGTCGTAAAACTGTTTCGGGCTATTTAATTAATCTTATAGCATCCGTGGCAATTTATGATACTCTATAAGTCATAAACCAAGCCACGGATGACATATATTACATGTAGAAGCGATTAGAAAGTTTTATTTTACATTTTATGCATGGGTGTCATAATTTTTTAACTAGGATGTCGTAGTTTTTAAACTAGAGTGTCGTAAAACCGTTTCAGCCTATTTGAGTAGTCTTCTAACATTCGTGATATTTTATGATACTTTGGAAATCATAAATCAAGCCATGGATGATATGTATTACAGGTAAAAGAGATTAGAAAGTTTTATTTTATATTTTGTGCATGGATGTTGTAGTTTTTTAATTAGGATGTCGTAGTTTTTAAACTGGGATATCGTGATACTGTTTCGGGCTATTTAAATAATCTTATAGCATCTGTGATAATTTTTGATACTATGAGAGTCATAAACCAAGCCATGGATGATATGTATGACAGGTAGAAGGGATTAGAATTTTTTATTTTATATTTTCTGCATGGATGTCGTAGTTATTTAACTAGGGTGTCGTAGTTATTTAACTAGGGTGTCATAAATTATGAACTATGGTGTCACAAAACTATGCATGGTGTCATAATTTTATACTATGAAGACTTAATATTTTTAAAAATATATCGTGACATCCCTCTATAGACATAAATTTTACATATTTATATTAAAATATATCATTTTTTTATATATTTCTGGTTCTATAACTTCTTTGGGAGGGAACTTAAAGGGATGTCATCCTCTCCTGAATAAACAATAAGTACAGTGCTTCCTTTCTCCATCTGCATTTTTTTCTTGTGATGTTTTTATATTCGCCGTCTGCATTGAAATACGAAATTATTTTTCTTCATTGATTCAAGTTTTCGAAGGCATATCTTTTGTGGTATGCTCGAGAACTTCTAGCTCACCAGTGATTACTCAACCACCAAAGAAAGAGAAAAAATACAGAACTGGAGAACACTCTAGAGGTATCACTAACCTTTTCTTTTTTTTTTTCCGTTTGCAGAAGAAGAAAAACACTTCCAGCTCACCAACGGCTACTCGACCACCAAAGAGGAGAAAAAACAAAAAAATGAGGGGAAACTGGGGGTTTCGCTCTGATATTGGTGGGTAGGCAAAAATAATGAAAGGAACTCTGGGATGTCGCTTTAGTCCGAGATTTTTTTTCATTTACAGAAGGAGAAAAAATGCTTCCAGCTCAGAAGCACGTATCTTCCAAAAGATAGGAGTGTAAAAAAGTTATTTTTCATATTTGAAATGATCGCAGACACGGGGATGCTCAGATTATGTAATTCCAGTGATACGGACTTTCGTCCCATCCCGTCAAGCCATGTAGGATTAACGTGGACCAATAAAAAATAGTGGTGCGGGCCAGATTGGATTTCTTGCACCGCATGCGGTGCACAAAGACTTGCTCCTCTTTTGATTTTAAACAATAAGCACTGGAATATAACTTTGGATTCCTGCTTCCTACTAGCCTTAGGAAATCTATGCCCTGGAATCTCCTCCAATAAAAAGTGGGAATGAAAGTCTTTGATTAAGATTTGCACCTAACTTCATAGGTTATGCGATGTAACTAGTTAGCACATATACCTCCTTGAAGTCAATATCATGCCTCCCAGGATGAATATTATGGGATATGGACCGGCTCTCTTTTTATTTGTTGTCGTTTTGCTCCCCTTGACCCATGCAAGGTGCAGGCGGGCGCTCACCCAGCCCAGCTCGCAGACGTGCGCACGGGTGCGCGCGCGCGGCCCAGGCCCACGCGCAGCGCGCGAGCGCGCGCGTGGGCTCAGCCCAGCCGCTTGTGGTGCCCCCCTTGGGGCGTTTCCCTGGTTTCCCGTGCGGTTTTTTCTTGGTTTCTCATGGTGTACGTGCGGTCCACGCGATTTCTCACGTTCTGGATCATCTGATCGGTCGATCGGATGGCTGAGATTAATTCGAGCTTGATTAGGCTTGATCTGAGGGTATCTTGCACGGATTTTGGCATGATCTGAGCCTTTGTTCTTTAATCTGATGGCTTGGAAGTATTTTGGATTTTCTGGACTCGTTTTAGGTCTATTTTGGACACTATTTTAGATGGTTATTTAACCATAGAGAGCCTGCGGTCTTTGATATATAGAGAGAGAGACAGAGAGAGAGAAAAAATCTAGAGATATTTCAGAGATATTTCTTCTTCGATCCAGGCACCAGGAAAAGCTAGAGGCCTGGTATTTGGAATTTTTCTCGTACTTCTTTCATCCTCTTTTGTTTATTTATTATGTCTCTTTGTTTTTAATCTGGCATTTATTATCTGGATATTTGTATTCCTTTTGTATCCAGATTTGGGTCAGATTATAGTGAATTACTCATTTCCTCTTGGTGGACGTAGGCAATATTTTGCCGAACCACATAAATCTCGTCTTCTTTTGATTTGATATCTGCCTGTATTGTGATTGGTTAATTGCCTAAGTGAGTAAACAGAAATTATTTAGAGGCCTAAATTGGTTTAATCCGCTGCGCACATTCCAACAATTGGTATCAGAGCAAAGGGATGGCATCTGATGGGCAACCAAGTTCTTCTCCGGCTCCTGAGGCGGTTATTTTTCATTCCACTACCTCTAGGCATGAGGTAGCGATATTTGATGGCACAGGTGATTTTGCACCATGGAAGGTGAGAATGAGATATTTGTTGGTAAAGGAGGGCGTTGCAACAGCTCTCAAAGGAATGGATGCAATTCCAAGTGTTACAGAGGCTGAAAAAGAGGAGATGAATGAAAGAGCACTTGAGACTCTGTTTTCGGGATTGAGTGATAAAGTCCTCCACAATGTAGTGGAACTTGATACAGCTAAAGGTGTATGGAAAAAATTAGATACTTTGTATATGGTAAAATCTCTCACTAATAGACTGTATTTGAGGGGCAAGCTTCACACATTTCGTATGGCGGAAGGGATCTCACTCAAAGATCACTTGGATGATTATAATAATCTCCTGCTTGATTTGGCAAATATTGGTATTAATGTTGATGAGGAAGACAAGGCTTTGATCCTGATTTATTCTTTGCCTAAGTTCTATAAAAATATTACTACTACTATGCTCTATGGAAGAGAAACTATAAGTCTCAATGAGGTTGAAGCCACTTTGTTATCCAATGAGTTTAGGTTGAAAGTACAGTTGGAGCATCAGGCTCCAAATCCGGCACAAGGACTTACTGTCAAAGGTAGAGATGAGCAAAGAACAGTTGGACAAGGTAGAAACAAGTCCAAGACTAGATCAAAGTCTAGGTCTAAAAGACCTGGTGTTTGTCATTATTGCAAGAAGCCAGACCACTGGAAAAATGAGTGTAGACTTCTACGGTCTAAGAAAGAGAAGGAACAGAAAAATAAAGGAACAATCTCAGATTCGGCATCAGTAGCAGTTTCTTTTGCAGATCATAGCAGTGCTGCAGATGATGCAGTATTTATAGCTGCATGCAGTATCAGTCAGCCTGATACCTGGATCGTGGACTCTGGAGCATCTTTTCACGTGACACCCCATAAAGAATGGTTCACTTCTTTTAGATCCTATGATGAAGGCTCTGTTCTTCTTGGGGATGACACCATCTGTAAAGTGGAAGGAATTAGTACAGTTTAGATCAAATCTGGTGACTTTAGATGATGTCAAATATGTTTCTCTATTGAAAAGAAAATTTCTCTCAGTAAATGCTCTTGATATTGCAGGTTTTAAGGGCAGATGGGATAGAGGATCTATTACAATTAGTAAAGGTGCATTGACTTTGTTAAGAGGTAAATTGAGTGGCACTCTTTACTATTTGGATAGCACTACAGTGATTGGTGAGGCTTCTTCAGCGCATTCCTTTATTGTGCAATTGACACAGTTGTGGCATCAAAGATTGGGCCACATGTCAGATAAAGGTTTACAGGAGCTGAGCAGACATGGTCTGCTAGGAGGTCAGAAAGTTGGTGCACTTGGATTCTGTGAGCATTGCATATTTGGAAAATAACACAAAGTCAGCTTTACTACAGGTATGCACAGGACAGCAGGTATATTGGATTACATACATTCTGACCTATAGAGACCTGCCCCAGTTACATCCAAGGGTGGATTTAGGTATTTGCTCTCTTTGATTGATGACTATTCCCATAAAGTTTGGATTTATACTATCAAAAATAAAAGTGATGTGTTTCACACTTTTAAAGGGTGGAAGGCTATGGTCGAGAGGCAAACTGAGAAGAAGGTGAAAACCTTTCGCATTGACAATGGATTGGAATTCTGTTCTACAGAGTTTAATGACTTTTGCAAGTCAGAAGGCATTGTCAGGCATAGGACCACAGTGTGTACTCCTCAGCAAAATGGTGTTGCAGAATGCATGAATCACACACTATTGGAAAGAGTTAGATCTATGCTGTCAAGTTCTGGATTGAGTAGAGACTTCTGGGCAGAGGCTGCACATACAGCCTGCTTTATAATAAATCGTTCTCCAACATCTGCTTTGAATATGAAGACTCCGGAAGAAATGTGGACATGTAGACCTGCAGACTATTCAATTCTTAGAGTATTTGGATGTTCAGCATATGCACATGTCAAAGATGAAAAGCTAGATCCCAAGACTAAGAAATGCATATTTCTTGGATATGCATATGGGATGAAGGGCTATAGATTATGGTGCACCAAGCCCGGATCCCAGGGTTTTCTAGTCAGCAGGGATGTGACTTTTAATGAGTCATCCACTCCTTCAAGGTAGCAACAGCCAAGTTCTTCACAGGGAGAACAGGTTCAGGGTGAGCAGGATAGGACTGTTGTTGATATTAATCAGATTGTTAGATCACAGCAGTTGTAGCCTACAGGTGATATTCAGTATGAACAGCATCAGTAGATAGATCCAGAGTTACAGACTCAGAAGGAGGTTATTGGACAAAGTCTAGATGATAGTATTGCCACTCGAAGATCCAGGCGAAATATTATAGCACCTCAAAGGTATGGTTTTGAGGATTCTGCTTGTACTGAGTTAGTATATTATACTCTGAATATTGCTGATACTATAGGTGATAAGCCGACCACATTTCAAGAAGCAATTGGTAGTTCACAGGTTGAGCAATGGACCATGGCTATGGTAGAAGAGCTTCAATCTTTGGAAAAGAATCAGACTTGGGAATTAGTCATATTACCTATGGGCAAGAAGAAAATTGGCTGCAAATGGATCTTCAAGAAAAAGGAAGGAGCTACCTCTCAAGATTTGAAATATAAGGCAAGGTTGGTGGCTAAGGGTTACAGTCAACGAGAGGGTATCGATTACAAGGAGGTATTTTCTCTTGTGGTTAAACACTCTTCTATTTGTGCGTTCCTTGCTTTAGTTGCTTCTTAGAATTTGGAGTTAGAATAGCTGGATGTCAAGATAGCTTTTCTACATGGTGACTTAGAGGAGCAGATTTATATGCAACAGTCATTTGGTTTTGAGGCTCCAGATAAAGAAGATCATGTATGCTTGCTCAAAAGGTCTTTGTATGGTTTGAAGCAGTCTCCAAGATAATGGTACCACAAATTTGATAAGTTTATGGTTGACCATGAATTTGATAGATCTCCATATGATAGTTGCGTGTATAATCAGCAGCTTTCAGATGGGTCATTTTATTATTTGTTATTATATGTTGATGACATGATGATTGCAGCCAGGGATATGTCAGTCATCCAGAAGCTGAAAGCTGAACTTAGTACTGCATTTGAGATGAAGGATCTTGGACCGGCAAAGAAGATACTTGGGATGGAGATCATTCATGACAGGAAATTATGTAGACTATTTGTTACTCAGCACAGTTATATTATGAAAGTCTTGGAAAGATTTTGTATGTCTACAGCTAAGCCAGTCAGTATGCCCTTTGCCAGTCACTTTCGTTTATCTGTCAGGGATTCTCCTCAGACTGATGATGGGGAGAAGTATATGTTTAAAGTACCTTATGCAAGTGCAGTTGACAGTATCATGTATGCAATGGTCTGCACTCGCCTTGATATTTCACAGGCAATTAGTGTAGTGAGCAGATATATGGACAAGCTTGGAAAAGCTCACTGGTCAGTTGTGAAATGGATTCTTCGATATTTGAAAGGTACTTCTGATTTGGGATTGGTATTCTTCGGACAGAGTGGTTGCACTGTTACAGGATTCTGTGATTCAGATTATGCTTATGACTTGGATAGGAGGTGGTCATTGACCTCATATGTATTTACTCTCTCTGGTTGTGCAATTAGCTGGAAGGCTACTTTGCAATCTACAGTTGCTTTATCTACTACAGAGGCAGAGTATATGGCTTTGATAGAGACAGCAAAGGAAGCAATCTGGCTAAGAGGGTTAGTACAAGATTTGGGTCTCAAGCAGAATTCTTTAGTTATTCACTGTGACAGTCAGAGTGCGTTACATCTCGCCAGAGATCAGATGTATCATGAACGCACTAAGCATGTTGATGTCAGGTATCACTTTATCAGAGATTTGGTAGAGGATGGTGATATTCAACTTCAGAAAATTGGCACTGCTAATAATTTGGTTGATATGCTCACTAAACCAATTCCAGTAGTCAAATTCAGGACATTTAAGAATTTGATTGGTTTGAGCACTTGGTGATTCCTTTCGGGGTCTTTTGATGAGGAGGCTTTATAATCCATATTTGATAGAGGCATTTATTTTTTGGTCGCAAGGAGGAGGATTGTTGTCGTTTTGCTCCCCCCGACCCATGCGAGGCGCGGGCGGGCGCGCGCCCAGCCCAGCTCGCAAACATGCACGCACGGCCCAGGCCCACGCGCAGCGCGCGGGCGCACGCGTGGGCTCGGCCCAGCCGCTTGCGGCGCCCCCCTTAGGGCATTTCCCTGGTCTCCCGTGCGATTTCCCCTTGGTTTCCCGTGGTGTCTGCGCGGTCCACACGATTTCTCACGTTCTGGATCGTCCGATCGATCGATTGGATGGCTGAGATTAATCCGAGCTTGATTAGGCTTGATCTGAGGGTATCTTGCACGAATTTTGGCACGATCTAAGCCTTTGTTCTTTGATCTGATGGCTTGGAAGTGTTTTGGATTTTCTGGACTCATTTTAGGTCTGTTTTGGACACCATTTTAGATGGTTATTTAACCACAGAGAGCCTGCGGTCTTTGATATATAGAGAGAGACAGAGAGAGAAAAAATCTAGAGAAATTTCAGAGAGATTTCTTCTTCGATCCAGGCACCAGGAAAAGCTAGAGGCCTGGTATTTGGGATTTTTCTCGTACTTCTTTCATCCTCTTTTGTTTATTTATTATGTCTCTTTGTTTTTAATCTGGCATTTATTATTTGGATATTTTTTGTATTCCTTTTGTACCTAGATTTGGGTCAGATTATAGTGGATTACTCCTTTCCTCTTGATGGACGTAGATAATATTTTGCCGAACCACGTAAATCTCGTCTTCTTTTGATTTGATATCTGTCTGTGTTGTGATTGGTTAATTGCCTAAGGAGTAAACAGGAATTATTTGGAGGCCTAAACTCGTTTAATCCGCTGCGCACATTCCAATATTATTGTTTGTAAGCTTGATGCATGTTTACTAGAAAATCCAATTTTTTTTCTTTGGCTGGAGAAGGAGTTGAGGTGAACTGAAAACGCGTCCCTCGTGTCTCTCTCTTCTATAAATAATTTGGCTTGATGTCACAAAGCAGAGATGTACCCGGTTGAAGGTCTGAATCAAATGAAAAATCTCCGTTTTTTTTTTTCTCCATCAATTCTAATAGGATAAGTAAATTGGAGGCTTGAAGTAAGTAACACCCTAGCTTTTCTCTCTCTAACAGATGAAAGGGATGTGGGCAAATTAAACAATACTCAGAGGAGCTAAATGCCGGGATGTCCAGTGGCAGAAACAAAGCGAAGGTCCAGTACTTTACTGGATGGAGTATACAAATTTGACAAATGGGATAACCTAATTTCATGAGCTAGAGAATTTAGAGCGAGCTATTTTTGAATTCCAACTGCCCAGTACTAACACATATCTTTTGGCTTGTATGGCCTAGTCTATCTGGAGAGCTCAAAATGATCGGGTTTTCTAGTATTCTCTTACTTCTGTCCAAATTATCAGGAGAGCATAGTGTATTATTCCTTCTTTTGCATCTTTATCTCATCGATTTTTTTTAGGTTGTTGAACTGTCCATTGGGAAGCTAGAAACTCAATGTCGCCAAGGTAGAAACAATCTAAAATGGTATGTTGGCTCCCCTTCAATGAAAGTTCTTAAGCTAAATTTTGATGCTTCAGTTACTAATAATGGTGTTATTGCTACCTTCATTATTCAGGATCATCAGGGTTGTCTACTGAGAGAGAGTGGAAAAAATTATCCCCTTCTTCTACTCCTATTGCAAAGCTCTCTACTATTTGGATGGGAATTAAGGTTGCTTTTATGATATGCGAATAATGGAGCTTTGGGTGGAGGGGGATTCTATCACTGTCATTCATTGGCTTACAAGGTATAATGGTGTTACTTTCCTCATCCATTATTCCAAGATTTGCTCTCATAGAAGCATACCTTTCTTACCTTGCAAATTTTTAATATTTTTAATGAGAAAAATATGGCAGCTGATTTGTTGGCTAACCAGGCTAAACTCGCTGCTTTTGATTTGTGGCCACAACATCCCCTGCCTCCGAAATTGAATGCTATTCATTATCAAAATATTCTTTTTGAGTGATGATGATGCTAATGCTTAGTGAATTTTATATATTGCTTCTGCCAGGGGATAACTGGCCTTTTATTATTCCTTGTATCAGTGTTGAGTTCGCTTCCTTTTCCAACTGCCTCGTTGAGTTTTTGGGTATTCTAATTTTTGCTTTACTTTGAATGTGGTCTCTCTCATTTCTTGCAATTATATTTTTGAAAGATAATGAGCTGGAGCTTTCGTATGAAAATCCTACTTATGGATTGTTTCAACCTATTTTTTCTACTACCTATAATTGCTGTGTATTGATTCAGAACAGTTAGATGTGTAATCAAGATTATTGGTGCTCCTTCTCTGAGTTCATTATAATCTCTTCTATCTCTATGGTTTTACATATTGGAATTACAACTCGAATTTGGGGAATGTCATTATTGGAGGTTCTTCAATTTTATACCTCCTCTATGTGCTCTTATTGGGATTCAGTTTGGTTTTGTTATTTGGTGGCCCTTGTTTGCTTCCATCCGTTACTTCCTTCTGCTTTGCTAGGCTCTACAGTTTGGCATGAGGTGCTGTATGTGTCTTATGTCAAGGGTGTTATGATGTAAATCCAGTTTTTGGTCTTCTTTATTCTACTCCTGAGTTCTTTATTTTGGACCCACCTAATCTATTTGCCAGCCTCTACATCTTGTTTGTGGAACGAAGCTCTTGGTCCGATGCTCCAATTTATGGAGCTATTGCAAGTTCTCATTTTAGATACTTTTTCCAGGAACATTGATGAAATGGAACATTTGATGTAGGGTTGAAAATGGACCTGTCCAAAAGCTCATTGTTTGAAACTGAACTGGGCCAGTTCAATAAACTTCGGACCGGTCTGAAATTGATTCAGACTTCGGACCAAATTTTAAGCATATATGACTAGTCTTCGGACTGTAAAATAAAGTCAATTTAATTTTTGGACCAAAGGGATGCCCGAATTCGATCCAAAATTTTTTAAAATATAATCTTTAGACCGGCCCATTTCTAGTCCTAATTTGATGGCATGTCATATGTGCTGCACAGTTTATTTCTCTTTCTTTACCGGACCTTTTCACCATGAAATACTTCGATTGTATTAGATATTGTTAAATGAACAGAAGTGCTCCACTTCTGAGTTCATGGTATCCAATGACGCATAATGCCAAAATGCGAAAGGTAAAAGTTATTATCGGGAGGTTGAAGGTGGTTTTATTCCTTGTTTGGTTGTTAATTATCTTGCATTGTGTTTTTCAATCATTTTCGATGGCACTTCATTACTATTCCGCTTGTTAGATATATTATGTTCTCCGGTTAGCAAGTTATATTATTAAAGTTGTGGATAGTGATAAACTATTCTTCTAAGCTGCATTATTTTCTATTGCTACCACTTATCAGGTGGTTATTTTATGTGGCATCGCTCTCTTCCACAAGAGTTCTTTAGTGCTTTTCATGTTATATTCTTATAAGGAGGTTGCTTCTTGTTACTTTATTTTCTTCCACAAGGTTTCTTCGGTGCTTTCTATGCTACACTTCTATTATTACATTGCTCTCTTCCATAGGATTTCTTCAGTACTTTGTATGTTACATTTTAATCAAGAGGTTCTTTATATCATTCTTAGGATCTTCATCCAATTTAGCACTAAACTTTCAATTCCTATTGGAAGCCTTGGAACTGAATTGTTTAGTCTATGTTGGAAAAAAGAAAGAACATGTGTACTAAGAAAATACAAGAAAAAAGAAAAAAAGAAAAGAAAAGAAAAGAAAATTAAATTATGGAAGGAAAAATCAAAAATAATCATGAAAAGAAAAAGAAAACATAGGAAAAAAGATGAGGAAATAAGTAGATATTGGAATTCAGCTTACTTAGTTTGTTCATTTTCTAGCCTCCGAGGGTCTCGCTCTGGAGGGCAGAAGACGGCTCCGACCTAGACGTCCCGAGCTTGCGGGCACGACCTGGCGGAGGACTGAGCTCGGCTTGTTGTTCTGAGGGAGCTCATCTCAGCTCGGTAGTGGGATCCGAGCTGGAGAATCGTTGTGGCGTCTTTTCTTGACGTGGCGCCTGCCAGTTCCTCCACGTCAGCGATCCCTTCACATCATTTGTCCTCCACTCCCGAGGCCCGTTAGTGCACGGCACTCGGATCGAATGGAGTAATTGCGGTGCTGACGTGGAAAGAGAAAAATCTGGCATGATGATGGCCATGATTGCTGGCACTTCGGGGACCGACCTTGTGGACCAATACGGGGATAACATGTGGCCACGTCTGAGGAGCAGTTAATGTTGGCGTAGAATGCAGAGTTGTCGGGACGCCATTCTCATCGATGGATAGCACGTGGCGTAGATCCGTTGGTAGAAGGGTTGAATTGGTACGAATCCCTCGGGTCATTTCGAAATGAAAGGAGAGCCTTACCTGAACCATCTATTCTTTTTGAATTCTCCATGCCTGCTGCTGCCGCGCCCAAGCTTCTTCCTCCTTCCAGTCACCCCGAATTTTCTAGGACAACAGGTCAGCTTCTTCTCCCTCCTTCCCCTGCTAGAATAGGGTTCTTTCCCGGGGTCTGGAGTCTTCTTTAGGTTGAGTCTTCTCTTCCGTCCTCTACTCCAAGTCCTTCCTTCCCCTCGTTCTCGAGGATGTCCCGTTTTGGTCTGGGCTTCCGCCCCTCCACTGATCAAGGCGAGGTCGGTCCCTCCGAGCGGAGGCCGGCATCTTCTTCTTCTTCTTCTTCTTATGGAGAGGAAGATGCAACTCGCTTTGAGCTCAGTAGGAGGCATCCTCCCGGTCCGGTATTCATCAGGGAACCGGAATCTGGCCCTTCTTTGCCTGCTCCTCCTTCTGTCCCCGTCTTTGAGTCAATCCGGTCCACAGGTCCTGGTGGGGTCGCCTCAACGATCACTGCCGGAGAACTGAGGACCGTCCGGGATGTCTATGGCATCCCGGCTTCCGTCCGGTTCATGATCCCCTACCGGGGGAACGGGTCACTTCTAGTGGCCCGGGCCGTCTTGCATTTTATGAGGGGACCTTCTCCGGGGGTCTCCGATTTTCCTTCCATCCTTTCTTCCTGTCCATCATAGACAATTATCGTCTGGTCCCCGCACAACTAGTGCCAAATGCCATAAGGGTCATTTTTTCGTTCATATTGCTTTGTCACCTCCACGGGTTCGTTGCCCGCTTTTCCTTGTTCAAGGCTTTCTTTGCCTTGAAGCACCACCCAACCGAGGATGGGTGGTGGTCCTTGTCCTCCCGCCCGAAGGACATCAAGTTCGAGCTTCCCTCTTCCATCAAGGGATGGAAGAGCAAGTTTTTCTTTGTTGAGGTCGAGGGGGTCGACTGGGTCTGGAGTGATCCGGACAAGTCTCCCAACCAAAATTTTATAGTCGATGCGGCTGACAGGATGATTACGAGCAGCTTCGCACCGTCCAGATTCCTCCTCTAGAGGTCCTGTTGTCTGAGCAGAACCTTGCCGACTCCAGGGTTAACCCAACGAATGGGTTGGGTGAGTTCGACCTGAACTTTTCTTTTCCTTTTTCCTTGCACTTCCTGCACTTCTTGCACTATTCCCCACAGATTCTAACTGTTGTGTGGTATGCATGCAGGAATGATCTTCTCCGAGAATGACCTCTTGGCAATCACTAAGAAGAAGCCGTCGACCGGGCTGGCCGGGGAGCCTTCGTCGAGGCAGGCGCGGAGTGAGAGCGCCCCTGCGGCCGCTCCCACGGTAGTGATCGATCTGAGTTCGGCAGCTCCAGCGGGTCCGAGTTTAGAGGTGTCCCGCGCTGCTCTTGTAACAGTGGAGAGGCAGCTTCCGCGGCACCAAGGCCAGCCCTGCAGGCCCCCGCTGCAGAGCCTGAGGTAGTCGTCCGAGCGAGGGCCGCGGCTGCTGCCGCTGCACCCTGCCATCCTCCAAGTCCGCCCGTCATCGATGTCAGGGGTGAGGAGGCCCGGGCCATGACCAGGGCCGCGATGGAGGTGCCGCCTGCACCAGCACTAGCTTCTCAGCCCGCCCCCCAAGGTCCTTCAGTCAGCGAGGCGAGGCTGCCTGCCCCCGGAGAGGGCAGGAGGGAGGAGGCACGACGCCGCCTCCCCTTCAGGATGGGGCCGGAGAGCTCTTTCCTCCGGAACCCCGAGTTGGTCGAGCGTATGATAGATTTCTCAATCCAGCTATGCGACCGGAAAGAGATGGCTGGGATGCGGCTGGCCAACGTTATCAGCAACATCTTTCCCCAACTGTACTCGGTGAGTTATCCCCCTCTTTCTTTTCTTCTTCTTTCTCCATTTTTTTTTTAGCTGACCTCGTTTCATGGTGCAGATCGGCGCCAAGGCCCTCTACATCAAGGGCCGCTACCAGAGCTGGGAGCATCTCGAGCAGCAACAGGCCACCGAGATCGAGTCTTTGAAGGCCGACTTGAAGGGGAAGGTCGGGGCAAACGGGGTCCTTGAGTTGAAGGTCAAGGACCTTAAGAAAGAGCTTGCCGATGCTGAGGGGCGAGCGAAGGCACTCCTGACGGCTCGCGACCTAGAGTGGAGCCATTCAAAGAAGGCGATCGACGACCTCTCCAGTGCCGAGGCCGATCGGCACAAGGAGATCGCCCAAGCTGCCCAGGCGGAGCTGGCAGCTATGAAGGAGAAACTTGCCGCTACTGAGAAGGCGGCAGAGACGGCAACCAACTCGGCGGAGGCAGCCAGGTCGGAGGCCGCCGAGTCGAAGAGGGTGGCCGCTGAGGCCACGAAGGGGGCTGAGGACGCCATCGCCAACTTCAAGGCTTCGGAGGAGTTCATCGCTGAAATCTAGCAGATGGCGTCGGACTCCTTCTATAAGGGTTTCATGTACTTGTACGGTCGGGTCGAGGTGCTTATCCTGCCCTTCGGCCTCGGAGGTGGAGGCTGACGAGGAGGTCGCCATGGGAGCCGTGAGTCCAGAGCCTTCAACACCAACTAAGGGTGATCCTCCCGGAGTTAGGGCAGCTCAGCCAGAGACTTCTCGGCCTCAGGATCCAACAGTGAAACCGGCCAACGTGGAGTGACGCTTTTCTTCTTTGTCTTGTTTTGTACTTTTGTCTCTTGCTTTTAGCCAGGGTCACCCGGCATGTCGGGGGCCCAGAAAATACTTGTAATTTGTGTTCAGTCAATGAAACTTAAGTTTCTTTGTCATCCATTTTCTTTCACTCCCTTCTCTTTTCTTTCTTCTTCTTTTTTTTTTTATGGGGAGATCAGAGAGAAGGGCTGCACCTTACTTGGGGCCAGGTTATGACACTTGAGAGCTGCTGGGCTCGAAAGTGTTGCTGACTGAGAGCCATGCGGCTCGGAGGTCCCTTGGTCAGAGATCTGAGCTCCGGTCTTGAGAGGGCGTCCTGGAGCTGGGCTCGAGGACGTTGGTGACTGAGAGCTACTGGGCTCGAAGTTCTCTTGGCCTGAGATCTGAGCTCCGGTCTTGAGAGGGCATCCTGGAGCTGGGCTCGGGGATGTTGGTGACTGAGAGCTGCTGGGCTCAAAGTTCTCTTGGTCGAAGATCTGAGCTCCGGTCTTGAGAGGGCGTCCTAGAGCTGGGCTCGAGGACGTTGGTGACTGAGAGCTGCTGGGCTCGAAGTTCTCTTGGCCGGAGATCTGAGCTCCAGTTTTGAGAGGGCGTCCTAGAGCTGGGCTTGAGGACGTTGGTGACTGAGAGCTGCTTGGGTCGAAGTTCTCTTGGCCAGAGATTTGAGCTCCGGTCTTGAGTGGCCATCCTGGAGCTGGGCTCGGGGACGTTGTTGATTGAGAGCTGCTTGGCTCAAAGTTTTCTTGGTCAGAGATCTGAGCTCCGGTCTTGAGAAGGTATCCTGGAGTTGGGCTCAGGGACGTTGATGACTGAGAGCTGCTTGGCTCGAAGTTCTCTTGGCCGGAGATAGGAGCTCCAGTCTTGAGTGGGCGTCCTGGAGCTGGGCTCGGTGACGTTGTTGATTGAGGGATGCTTGGCTCGAAGTTCTCTTGGCCGGAGATCTGAGCTCCAGTCTTGAGAGGGCATCCTGGAGCTAGGCTCAGGGACGTTGATGACTGAGAGCTACTGGGATTGAAGTTCTCTTGACCGGAGATCTGAGCTCCGGTCTTGAGAAGAAAAAGTGGTAGCTTCGATGATGCTATATTTTTTTCTTGTTCTCTCTTTCTTTCCTTCCCCTCTCTTCTTTCTTTTTCTTCTCTCTTCTTTTTTTTTTTAGAGTGGGGAGATCAGAGAAGAGGATGCTAGTTGTGCCCCCATTTTGTTCTCTTTCTTTCCTTCCCCTCTCGTCTTCTTTTCGAGTGGGGAGATCAGAGAAGGGGGTTGCCGGGCTCCCCCCTTTGTTCTCTTTCTTTCCTTCCCCTCTCGTCTTCTTTTTGAGTGGGAAGATCAGAGAAAGGGGTTATCGGTCTTGATTGCCTTGGAGCTAGGCTCGAGGCCTTCCTGGACGTGGAGCTAGGCTCGGGTCCAAGGATTGCCTGAGATCTTGGCTCAGGTCTTTGGCGCCTTGGAGCTAGGCTCGAGGCGTTGATGGGAGCTATGTGGCCCCATGATCTTTTGGCATCTCGGAGCTGGGCTCAAAGACGTTTGAGATGGAGAGCGGCTTGGCTCAAAGTTTTCTTGGCCAAAGATCTGAGCTCCGGTCTTGAGTCGGCGTCCTGGAGCTAGGTTCGAGGATGTTGTTGAATGGGAGCTGCTTGGCTCAAAGGTCTCTTGGCCAGAGATCTGAGCTCCGATTTTGAGTTGGTATCCTGGAGCTGGGTTCGGGGACGTTGAATGGGAGCTGCTTGGCTCAAAGGTCTCTTGGCCGGAGATCTGAGCTCCGGTTTTGAGTTGGTGTCCTGGAGCTGGGCTTGGGGACGCTTGAGTTTGGGAGCTACGTGGCTCAAAGATTCTTTGACGTCCTGGAGCTAGGCTCAGGGATGCCTGGAATTGGGAGCTATGTGGCTTGAAGATTCTTTGACGTCCTAGAGCTGGGCTCGGGGATGCCTGGAATTGGGAGCTACGTAGCTCGAAGATTCTTTGACATCCTGGGGCTAGGCTCGGGGATGCCTGGAATTGGGAGCTACGTGGCTCGAAGATTCTTTGACGTCCTGGAGCTGGGCTCGATGACACCTGGAATTGGGAGCTATGTGGCTCGAAGTTCTTTGACGTCCTGGAGCTGGGCTCGGGGATGCCTGGAATTTGAGAACTACGTGGCTCGAAGATTCTTTGACATCCTAGAGCTGGGCTCGGGGACACCTGGAATTGAAAGCTACATGGCTCGAAGATTCTTTGACATCTTGGGACTAGGCTCGAGGATGCCTGGAATTGGGAGCTACGTGGCTCGAAGATTCTTTGATATCCTGGAGCTGGGCTCGAGGACACCTGGAATTGGGAGCTACATAGCTCGAAGTTCTTTGACATCCTGGAGCTGGGTTCGGGGATGCCTGGAATTTGGGAGCTACGTGGCTCAAAGATTCTTTGATGTCCTGGAGCTGGGCTCGGGGGCGCCGTCAATTTTTTCCCGCAAGACATGTGGATACCCATGCAAAGAAAAAATCGTTATTATGATTGTTGGTAAGGGAACTTACCTTATTGGGAGCGTCTTTGTAGGCTGCAGGCCCTCCTCCCTCAGGGGAGCCTGACGCCGTCGAGTTCCTCGAGGTAATGGACCCCTCGTGATGGAGCTTCGATCGCCTCATGGGGGCCTTCCTACGATGGCTCGTGACCGTCGTCCCGGCATCCGTGGCATCTTTATTTACCTTTCTCCTTCGCTCTCTTCTCCCCTCATGGTGGGGCGATTACTGTCGGGGTCCCCTGCCCCTCGAGTCTTCTTAGACGCACACGCGATTCTCCAGGCAATCATGCCCACCGGTTTTGCGATGGGGTGACTGTCGGTGGTCGAAGCTGATGGGAGAGTGGCGAGCACTTGGGACCCCACTTGAGGCCTGCCCCCCCCCGCAAACCTTCAGAGGAGAGCCTCTTTGACGAGCTTCTCGATCTTCTGCTTAGGGTTGCGACATTTTTCGATGCCTTGGCCGTGATCGCGGTGGAAGCAATGATACTCCGCCTTGCCGCAACCGGTGAAGGGTTTCACAAGTGGTGGGCATTTAGTCCGATGGCTTGCCGGCTAAGCCTCGCATGCTGATGAACCGGCGGAAGAATCCCGCCATCTTGCGCTCATGCTTCTCCAGGTGCACTTTCGTTATGCGCCTGATGGTTTCGTCAGCGGATTCCCAATCGAAGGGGATGGAGGGGGTGACGTCCTGGAGAGGCCTAGAGAAGATCGCCAATCTCTTGACCTTTCTAGCTTGTGTTGTCACCGTTCTTCTACGGTATGTTGACCTGTGAGGAGGTGGATGACTTAGTCATGCCTGTCCTGCCTCCCTTCCTGGCGCGCCAATCTATTGCCGCCAAGATCATCATGGCCCGTAGCTGCTGTTGGCGCCGGAGTGCACTCCTCCTGCCGCCCGCCATTCTCAAGTCCTTGACCTCCATGCTGGGTGTAGCCGTCTTGCCGCTCGGTGGTCCTCCGCTTCCGGACCTGCGAGACAGGGGTTAGAGACCCGGGCCAAAATTTTCGCCGGGGGCACTCCAACGATCAAGTCAGTGACAATCCAGGGGAATAGATCCTCCTGGTCGGGCCCCTCTTGACGGACTCCGCACTAGGAGGAGTGAAAAATGTGCACGAAGGTGAAAACGTTGTAGGGGGAGAGTGATAGCGGGGACAGAGGGGTGCCCTGTTCCTCCGCCACTCCTTGTGTCCCTCATTTTCCTTCAGCTATGGTGGTAGTGGCGCTTAACCCTCTTGGTCGGGCTTGCGCTTGTGCTCATGGTAGTGGTGGTGCCATGCCCCTCTTGCTGGTGGGGGTTGCATTCCTTCTTTTTTTTTCTTCTGGCTTGTGTTTTTTTGCCTGTTTTTTTTGGAGTTGTTGTGTTACCTCTGAGTTTGTTGCAAACTAGGTTACTGTTGGGCGCTTATCTCGGGATCCCGACCGAACTGTCAGGTGCATGCGGCAGTGTCCCGAAGAGTCTTTCCTAATTCATGATAAGGAGAGTTGTCAGGCGCTTCGACACTCCTCTTGGTTGTCTCATTCTGGGAAACTTGGCAGTGCCTCGAACGGCGGGCCACCACCCATGGGATTCGAATCTCCCGGTTGGCTTCCTTTCTTGGGCGATCTGAGTGGTTGATGATGGGTGTGGCATCTCGATCAACGTGCTGCTTGCCTTTATGTTGTAAATGACAGTCGCAGGTGGTCAATACGGCCTGGAAGGTGCTTCAATGCAGTCCTCGGGTGGCTCGCCAGTGTTCTGGATTGGGACTGAGCTGGGATGACAGGACTCGCTCCGACCTAGACGCTCCGAGCTTGCGGGGGTGCCTTGGTGGAGGAGAGCAGAGTGCGAGCCCGGTTCGGAGGGCGCGCGCTCGGAGAGGCTCCACATCGGCTGGTGAGCACTGGACTCGACCTCGACCGCAGGGCACCAACCTCCGAGGGTCTCACTCCGGAGGGTGGAAGGCGGACCCGGTCCAGAAGGTGCACACTCGGAGAGGCTCTACATCGGTGGGTGAGCTCTTGGCTCGACCTCAATCGCAGGGCACTAGCCTCTGAGGGTCTCGCTCTGGAGGGCAGAAGGTGGACCCGGTCTAGAGGGTGCGCGCTCGGAGAGGCTCCACATCGGCGGGTGAGCTCTTGGCTCGACCTCGACCGCAGGGCACTAGCCTCCAAGGGTCTCGCTCTGGAGGGCGGAAGGCGGACCCGGTCCAGAGGGCGTGCACTTGGAGAGGCTCCACATCGACGGGTGACCTCTTGGCTCGACCTCGATCGCAGAGCACTAGCCTCCGAGGGTCTCGCTCTGGAGGGCAAAAGATGGCTCCAACCTAGACGTCTCGAGCTTGCGGGCACAACCTGGCGGAGGACTGAGCTCGGCTTGTTGTTCTGAGGGAGCTCAGCTCAGCTCGGTAGTGGGATCCGGGTTGGTGAATCGATGTGGCATCTTTTCTTGATGTGGCGCCTACTGGTTCCTCCACGTTAGTGATTCCTTCACATAAGAAGGCATTAGACTTGTTTTAGGTCTCTTTGGACACAGTTTTTGATGGTTTTTAAAAACCATAGAGACGCCCTACGACACAAGATGCCGAAATATTTTTCTGAGATGCAATAGAGAGCTGCAGAAGGTCCAGAAAAATATTGAAGACGATCCAGAGAGCAAATAAAATAACAGAGAATCCACGACAGGATTTGGCGAGGCTAGAAGCCTGGTATTCTGTGATCTCTCCTGTTTTCTTCGTCCCTTTCGATTTGTTTGCCTCTTTGTGATTAATCTGCAATTATTATTGAGATATTTGTATTTCTTTTGTGCCCAATTCTGGGGACAGATTATAGTGGATTGCTCCTTCCTCTGTGTGGATGTAGGCAAATTTGCCAAACCACATTAAATTTCGTCTTTCCTTCTGATTTGATATCTGTTTGTGTGATTGGTAAATTACTAAAGTGAGTAAACAGGAATTAATTGGAAGCCTAAATTGGTTCAATCTACTACGCACATCCCAATAATTGGTATCAGAGCACTGGGATGGCATCTGATGGGCAACCAAATTCTTCTACGGCTTTGATGCAGAACAAATAAAGGGATGCGATGCGGAAGTAAATTAAGATTAACTAATTTTTTTTTTTTTGTTATTTTTATATGTTTGTAGAAGTTGGCTTCAAATCAAAGAAAAGTTAACCTAACATTGAAAGATACTAATATGATAATTGAAAGCACAATTTTAAGGAAACTAGATTATCAGAGTAGTTCAGAAGCAACGGATCGCTGGGGGTTGAGAAACTCCCAGACCTAGGGTTTCGCTCCGAACTTTCAACAGAACAGAAATAAAGAGAAGAGATGGTTTACCTAACCAGACAATGATCTTCACAGATTTTGGTGGAAGAACTCTCCCGAGCAGATTGTTGGATCCTCGGATTCAGATATCTTCGCAATGGATCCTCCAATACTGGTCCGTTGGCGGGTTGGCTTTTCCTGAACTCAAGATCTGGAAGAGAAGAAAAATAATTGATGGAATCAGAGAGTCAAGGGAAAAATTTACCAGGTTGATGAACTTGAAGATTGAAATTGCTGAAAATTGGATTCTCCTGGAAGCTGATGTGATTTTCCTTGGAACTTGCTCTGGATCTGAAGTAGCCGGACTGGATCTGGATGAAGGTGGACGGCCTGGACTTGTAGAGAGAGAGAGGCCGTGGGAGATGGAAGGAGCTAGGGTTTGATGGATTGAAAATAATGATGGGCGGCTAGGGTTTTGGATTTTTAAGTGGCTAACCTAGGGTTTTGGATAAAGATGGAGATCTCTCACCTCCTCAAGGCTCCAATGGAACCCGGATTACCCCCTCATGGAGCTCAACACTTAGAATAGTGCGGAAGAAGAGAAAACATAAGTTTGCTCATAAAAAAAATTTCTTTCATTCATTGATTTCTAAAGTTACAAAGAGAGGTCTATTATATAGACCTAAAATTTTCTCCAAGTTTGTACAAATTACCATGTGGGACTAAACTCCTCCAACCTCTAGATTAGGTAGAAAACCTCCTCTCTTGGCCGACCAAGAGTTCAAAAAAATTTGGGACGGCCATAAAGGATTTTTTTTGGAATTTTTATGGCGCCTTCTTTGGAGTTGGATTTGGATTTGGAGTCCTCTTCTCCTTATGGCATTTCTTCTTTTCTTCCACTCCAAGTTAAGCTCTTTGATTTTGATTTGAACTTCAATTAGGAGTAGGTTGGATGTCCTTCTTTGATTTTTTCTCCAAGAGAAGTCCCTTTCCTTCTTTGCTTAGACAAAATTGGCAGGTATGGGCGCCTCCTTTAAATTGACTTCCAATTTGATTTTTTTTTCTTCTTTGGATGTGGGGACCATGACACTGGGATGCCTCTGTGGCGCCTCCTGGACCCTGGCGTGTGCTCGGAGTGTGGCTGGGCATGTGGCTTGGAGTGTGGCCTCCACTTGCTTGGACCTTGATTTGATTGGAAGACAAATATGGCACCATTTTGGACCTTGATTTGATTGGAAGACAATTGCGGCACCATTTTGGATAAAATTGAAACCACATCGGGACTTGCACCGAGTCAACATGACTCAACAAAATTTAAATGGTGACTCAAGAAATAAATAAAAATAAATAAACTGGTTGACCAGGTCAACCTTTATTACAAATCCTAATTTCTCGGGCAATGTCAATCAGAGATCCAAATGGAGCTCTGAAGTCTTCTTGTGAGTCTGGTGCCCGCACCAGGCTTCTGAGGCAATTATTTTTTATTCTACTACCTCTAGACATGAGGTGGCAATATTTGATGGCACAGGTGATTTTGCACTATGGAAGATGAAAATGAAATATTTGCTAGTCAAGGAGGGCGTGTCAATAGCCCTTAAAGGTATGGATGCAATTCCAGGTAATATAGAGGCTGCAAAAGAGGAGATGAATGAGAGAGCACTTGGGACTCTATTTTCGGGACTAAGTGATAAAGTTCTCCGCAATGTGGTGGATCTTGTTACAGCTAAAAGTGTATAGAAAAAATTAGACACTTTGTATATACCAAAATCTCTTACAAATAGGCTGTATTTGAGGGGCAAGCTATATACATTCCGTATGACGGAAGGGACCTCACTCAAGGATCACTTGGATGATTATAATAAGCTCCTGCTCGATTTGGCGAATATTGGTATTAATGTTGATGAGGAAGACAAGGCTTTGATCCCGATTTATTCTTTGCCTAAGTCCTATGAAAATATTACTACTACCATGCTCTGTGGAAGAGAGACTATAAGTCCTGATGAGGTTGAAGCCACTTTGTTATCCAATGAGCTTAGGTTGAAAGTATAGTTGGAGCATCAGGCTCCAAATCCGACACAAGGACTTACTGTTAGAGGTAGAGATGAGCAAAGAACAGGTGGACAAGGTAGAAACAAGTCCAAGACAAGATCAAAATCTAGGTCTAAAAGACCTGGAGTTCGTCATTACTGCAAGAAGCCAAGCCACTGAAAAAATGAGTGTAGACTTCTACAGTCCAAGAAAGAGAAGGAATAGAAAGAAAAAGGAACAATCTTAAATTCGATATCAGTTACAATTACTTCAGCAAATCACAGCAGTGTTGCAGATGATGCAGTATTTACAGCTGCATGCAGTATCAGTCAGGCTGATACCTGGATCGTGGACTCTGGAGCATCTTTCCACATAACATCCCATAAAGAATGATTCACTTCTTTTAGATCCTGTGATGGAACCTCTGTTCTTCTTGGGGATGATTCTATTTGTAAAGTGGAAGGAATTGGTACAGTTCATATCAAATCTCATGCAAATACTGTGCTGACTTTGGATGATGTCAGATATGTTTCCCAATTGAAAAGAAATCTTCTCTTGGTAAATGCTCTTGATATTGCAGGTTTTGAGGGCAGATGTGGTAGAGGATCTATTACAATTAGTAAAGGTGCATTGACTTTGTTAAGAGATAAATTGAGTGGCACTCTTTATTATTTGGATGTCACTATAGTGGTTGGTGAGGCATCTTCAGCACATTCCTCTATTGTTCAATTGACACAGTTATGGCATCAAAGATTGGGCCACTGTCAGATAAAGGTTTACAGGAGCTGAGCAGACGTGGTCTACTAGGAGGTCAGAAAGTTGGTGCACTTGGATTCTGTGAGCATTATATATTTGGAAAACAACATAGAGTCGGTTTTACTTCAGGCGTGCATAGGATAGCAGGTATATTGGATTACATTCATTCTGACCTATGGGGACCTGCCCCAATTACATCCAAGGGTGGATCTAGATATTTGCTCACTTTGATTGATGACTACTCCCACAAAATCTGGATTTATACTATCAAAAATAAAAGTGATGTGTTTCACACTTTTAAAGGGTGGAAGGCTATGGTTGAGAGGCAAACTGAGAGGAAGGTGAAAACCTTTCGAACTGACAATGGATTGAAATTTTTTTCTACAAAGTTTAATGACTTTTATAAGTCAGAGGGCATCGTCAGGCATAGGACCACTATGTATACTCTTCAGCAAAATGGTGTGGCGGAATACATGAATCGCACACTACTGGAAAGAGTCAGATTTATGCTATCAAGTTCTGGATTGAGTAGAGATTTCTGAGCAGAGGCTGCACATACAGCATGCTTTATTATAAATCGATCTCCAACATCTGCATTGAATATGATGACTCCAGAAGAGATGTGGACAGGTAGACCTGCAGACTATTCAGTTCTTAAAGTATTTGGGTGTTCAGCATATGCACATGTCAAATATGGAAAGCTGAATCCCAAGGCTAAGAAATGCATATTTCTTGGATATGCATATGGGGTGAAGGGCTACAGATTATGGTGCACAGAGCCCGAATCCCAGGGTTTTCTAGTAAACAGGGATATGACTTTTGATGAGTCAGCCACTCCTTCACGGTAGCTACAGTCAAGTTCTTCACCGGGAGATCAGGTTCAGGATCAGCAGGATAGGACTGTTGTTGATATTAATTAGACTGTTAAATCACAGCAGTTGCAGCCTATAGGTGATATTCAGAATGAACAGCATTAGCAGACAGATCCAGAGTTACAGACTTAGGAGGAGGTTATTATACGTGGTCAAGTTCAAGATGATAGTATTGCCACTCGAAGAACTAGGCGACATATCAGAGCACCTCAAAGGTATAGTTTTGAGGATTCTGCTTGTGCCGAGTTAGTATATTATACTCTGAATATTGCAGACACTATAGGTGATGAGCCGACCACATTTCAAGAAGCAATTGGTAGTTCATAGGCTGAGCAATAGACCATGGCTATGGTAGAAGAGCTTCAGTCTTTGGAAAAGAATGACTTGGAAATTAGTCAGATTACCTAAGGGCAAGAAGAAAATTGGCTGTAAATGGATCTTCAAGAAGAAGGAAGGAGCTACTCCTCAGGATTTAAAATATAAGGCAAGGTTTGTGGTTAAGGGTTACAGTCAAAGAGAGGGTATTGATTATAAAGAGGTATTTTCTCCTTTGGTTAAACACTCTTCTATTCATATGTTCCTTGCTTTAGTTGCTTCTCAGAATTTGGAGTTAGAATAGTTAGATGTCAAGACAGCTTTTCTACATGGTGATTTGGAGGAGCAGATTTATATGCAACAGCCACCTGGTTTTGAGGCTACAGATAAAGAAGATCATGTATGCTTGTTCAAAAGGTCTTTGTATGGTTTGAAGCAGTCTCCAAGATAATGGTACCGCAAATTTGATAGGTTTATGGTCGACCATGACTTCAAAAGATCTCAATATGATAGTTGCGTGTATCATCAGCAGTTTTCAAACGGGTCCTTTTGTTACTTATTATTATATATGGATGACATGATGATTGCAGCCAGGGATATGTCAGTCATTCAGAAGCTGAAAGCTGAGCTTAGTATTGTATTTGAGATGAAGGATCTTGGACCGGCAAAGAAGATACTTGGGATGGAGATTATTCATGACAGGCAATTATGTAGACTATTTGTTACTCAGCATGATTATATTGAGAAAGTCTTGGACATATATGGTATGTCTACAGCTAAGCCAGTCACTACTCCTTTTGCCAGTCATTTTCGGTTATCTGCCAGGGATTCTCCTCAGACTGAGGATGAGGAGAAGTATATGTCTAAAGTGTCTTATGCGAGTACAGTTGACAGTATCATATATGCAATGGTCTGCACTCATCCTGATATTTCATAGGCAGTTAGTGTAGTGAGCAGATATATGGACAAGCCTGGAAAAGCTCATTTGTCAGCTGTGAAATGGATTCTTAGATACTTGAAAGGCACTTCTAATTTGGGATTGGTATTCTCCGGACAGAGTGGTTGCACTGTTACAGGATTATGTGATTCAGATTATGCTTGTGACTTGGATAGGAGGAGGTCATTGACCGGATATGTATTTACTCTCTCTGGTTGTGCAATTAGTTGGAAGGCTACTTTGCAATCTACAGTTGCTTTGTCTACTACAGAGGTAGAGTATATGGCATTGACAGAGGCAGCAAAGGAAGCTATCTGGCTAAGAAGGTTAGTACAAGATTTGGATTTCAAGCAGAATTGTTTGGTTATTCATTATGATAGTCAGAGTGCTTTACATCTTGCCAAAGATCAGATGTATCATAAACGCACTGAGCATGTGGATGTCAAGTATCACTTTATCAGAGATTTGGTAGAGGATGGTGATATTCAACTTCAAAAAATTAGCACTGCTATTAATCCAGCTGATATGCTCACTAAACCAATTCCAGTGGTCAAGTTCAGGACATTCCTGAACTTGATTGGTTTGAGCACTTGGTGATACCCCTTCGGGGCTTGTGATGAGGAGGAGGCTTTACAATCCATATTTGATAGAGGCATTTTTTTTGTTGGTTGCAAGGAGGAGGATTGTTACCGGTGTTTTGCTCCCAAACGCCCGCAGCCGCTAGCCCAGCCCATGACGCACGCGCGCGAACGCGCTGGGTTCGGCCCAGCGCGCTTGGCCATCCGATCATGCGATCAGACGGCCACGGTTTGATCTGGCATTGAGGCAGTGTTTTGCATGGATTGTGGCTCGATTTGAGCCATTGATTTTTTATCTGATGGCATGGGATATTTTTTGGAAGGCACTGGACTTGTTTTATGTCTCTTTTGACACAGTTTTCGATGGTTTTTAAAACCATAGAGATGCCCTGCGACACAAGATGCCAAAATATTTTTCTGAGATGCAACAGAGAGTTGCAGAAGGTCCAGAAAAATATTGAAGATGATCCAGAGAGCAAATAAAATAACAGAGAATCCACGACAGGATTTGGCGAGGCTAGAAGCCTGGTATATAGTGATCTCTCCTATTTTTTTCTTCCCTTTCGATTTGTTTGCCTCTTTGTGATTAATCTGCAAGTGTTATTGAAATATTTGTATTTCTTTTATGCCCAATTCCGGGGGCGGATTATAGTGGATTGCTCCTTTCTCTGTGTGGATGTAGGCAAATTTGCCAAACCACGTTAAATTTTGTCTTTCCTTCTGATTTGATATCTGCCTGTGTGATTGGTAAACTGCTAAAGTGAGTAAACAGGAATTAATTGGAAGCCTAAACCGGTTCCATCCACTATGCACATCCCAACAAGCTTCTCTATGGAGGTTGCTTTCAATGCTTTGGATTTTTAAACCAGCTTACATACACAAGAAGGCTAATAGTGATGCTAATTGGGTTGCTTCTCATGTTGCCCATCACTCAAGTAGCATCGTGTGAAACTCCACTGCTATTATCCTTTTAGAATTTAAGGATATTTTACATGTGGATTGTATCTATGCGAGGATGACATGATTCACCTGCTTCAGTAAATAAAAAGGAGAAGAACACACACACACACGCACAAAAGAAAAGAAAAAGAGGAACAAAAAGAGTTTCCTTCATCTCCAAATACCTAAACCTAGCAAAAGAAATTGATCTGATCTTGGATTTATCAAGATTTCTAATGCTTTGTCATTGCGAGAGCACATAAATGACCCACACATCAGAAGTCTCGATCAGCTAGTTGCTATAACCTTATAAACCAGGGCAAATTGGGTGGTGTCATTTATTATCCTACCTACGCACAGCTAATAGAACAGTGAGCAATTAATATTAATGGTTTGAGATGATCTTCGGCATGATTGCCTTCTGTCCTTGTTTTTACTCTTGATTCTTATCGATTTGTGCGATCTTTAGTTTACCAAGTTTCATTATTCTCACAAATGCCCCATATTTTCCCGGCTTAGTCCAAGGCCGAAACTTGTACTCGCATAAATCAGTTCTTTCATGCAACATGCAAGCAAAAGATCACAATACGGAGACAACAATAAGCAGCACGCAACAATTCGCTTAGGTGTAGAAAACTCCAATTCTAATCCAAAACATGCTACTTAAACTCGAAAAGAGAAACAGATAGCTGACAGGAATTTCCATAACTTAAGCCAACTCTGAAATCTAAATTCTCAGACTCCACAGGAATAATATTTTCTCAGCTCAGATTGCTGATGGGAGATACATGGCTTCAGTCTTTTTTTTTTTTTTTTTTCTTGTTCTACTTCTTTTAGATCTTATTAATTTGCAAGCAAAAAAAATGTTCCTGTTGAGATTGTTAATCTTTGATTAATGGACCAATTAGCTGTATCGGTTGTCAGCAACTGAAAATCTAGGAGAGAATTCATCGATTCTATGCGAGTTTTATGAATGAGGGATTCTTTGAAATGATTTCAACTGTGCATTTGTTTTCTATTAAAAAAAAAAGAAAAAAAAGAGCAACTAATATGCCTTGTAAGGCTCTACAATTTGAAAGGAACACTTAAAATCTTATCCAGTGATTGCACAGAGAGGTTATTTTTATGTTTTGAACCGTGCCACCCAGGTCATAATAGAAGAATTTACTTTACACCAAGACCTGTCCTCTCAAAAGGAATACCGAAATCTGAATTCTGGAATGATGGCAGTGATTTGTTACCCAGAGACATGGAAGCTTGCCCATGATAATGCCCAACCAGCTCCTGGCTTGATTGGTTTTCCTTCATGGGACATCATATTTTTGTGGTCCGCTGAGCCAATTTGCTCCAGATGTCTGGCAGCAAATTAAGGTTGGTATGGTATTCCCCCCACCTTGGCCCATTTGTTTGGGCTGGAGGAAGACCAGCTCATAACTGTTAATTTAAGACTTCACCCCTCCAAGCTACGGCTAGTGGTCACTTTCTCAAGGGACCTACCTTCGTGGCATGGAAGAGAAGGCCAGGTTCTGTCATTAATTCATTTTATTTAATCTACGGTTGACTTCTCTGCGGACGTTTGAATGTCTTCCATGAGTCCGGTTATTGTAGCATAGATATCATGAAGCTTCTTTATAGGGATTAAAATATATTGGCCAGCCAGGAGGCAGATCTTGAACTGATTTTCTTTTATTTTGAGTTAGTTTAGCAGGGCAACTAAACTGGAATATATATATGCTCTTGGCTTAGACTCGATCCCATTCCATGCCTAATCCTTCCTAAATCCTAAAAGATCCTTTGTTTTGTGGTTGGTCGATCCTTTTACATCCAAAAGAATAATTTTGGAGGATATTAATTGACTACATGCGCTGCATCACGTTTAAATCACATATGCACAAATCATTGTAGGAATGATGTTAAATATGCAACATTATAAAGTTTGTAAATTTCTAGACCATATCTTTGAGTTATTCAGCATTAATTGAAAAATCAATATATTGATGATATTTTTCATTAAGACAATTAGGTTCTTCTTCAAATCTTCATACCATCCCTCACCTTATTGCCATTAATGAGTGTCGGCAAGGCTAGTAGACGATTTGGTTTAGCGGGTTAATTTTAAATTAAATAATTTTAGGCTTTGGGTTAGATTCGAAACATCCTAAATTCAAGTATTCATGCTTAGATCCAAAATTCAAGTATTGCATCAATGATTTTACAAAATCTTGATGGCGCATCCCGAGATTTAGTGATTTTTCAAAGATTTAGGATCCGATTTTGAGAAAAAAAAAATTTAAAAGAAAGGGGGAGTAAAATTCTTTCCTTGGTGAGATGATGGTTTTTGAAGCTTAAATATCTTGATTTAAGATGGAGGAGCTCGAGAGACCGTTCTCTCAACATTCCTCTCTCTCTCTCTCTCTCTCTCTCTCTCTCTCTCTCTCTCTCTTCCTCCCTCCATTTTTCTTATCCATGGAAGTATAAAATGGAGAGAATAAAGAGAAGACAGAAGGGTCATGAGCGGTTACCCTGCGCACCGGTCCGAACCGATCAATTTGGGGCGAGAATTAATAGTGGTTCGCCTTGATTATTTGATCCGCAAAACGATTCAAATAGTTCGAGCATGATTCACCGAATCTACCCTCGAATTGGCTTCGTCCGAATCGATATACCCTCATGCCTCAGTTCAGTCCAAATCACACAGCTCACACTGAGCTGTGTGGCTTTTCGATCCTTGCTTACACATCTTATGACTGAGCACTTATACGCCACTCTAGATCCTGATGTAAGTACATAATAAATGCATTTCATCCAGGATAGAGGTGTTTCTATGCACAAATCCCATTTTGTCCCTTGACTCCCTTCCTCATTTGTATTTTTTTTTTCTTTTATATATATACAAATATTTTTCCTATCCATGCGAATCAAGAGAAGTATATTTACTCGAGTGTATGACCCTGCATTACTGCAACTTACCAGCTGATGTGAATAAGGGCCGTTTCCTATTGTTGCCACTAAATTTTTTGGTCCGGGTTCTCTCGATTTGACTGGAGCATACATCTTCTCGATTCCTGCAAAAATATCCTAAGGGCCAGAGATGCTCCGACGGGAGACCTTCGATGGTTAAGTTAGTGGGAGGCTTAGAGCAACAGAATTGAAGAATCAATGAAGATAGCTCGTGAAAAGGAAAAAGCCATCTTACCGCTCGGAATCTTCCCTTTATTTTATATAGACGCGGAATTTCACCAAAATCTATTAGGGACCAGACTAGAAATGGCCAATCTGCTCCTGGAGGAATCTTGGTAATAGCCAAATTATACCAGATCGTGGGACCTGCAGTGTAACGGCGTCGAGATCATGGGATCCGCAGGGTAATGGCACCGAGATGTCAGGATTCTATTGTAATGGAACCTTGGCACCAGCTGGAAGGAGCCTCTGGAACCTCCAGGCCGTCCTTGGAGCAGCTTGCCTCGGGCCGATGTGGGCTCGGCTGAAGTGGGTCGGTCGGATCTCTGGTGAGTCAGTCGGACCTTCGGTGGGTCAGTCGGACCTTTGGTCTGACCCGATCGAAGGGCTATCGGCTCCGATCAGGTTCGAAGGAAAGCCAATTGGGTATAACAATTGCCCCCTCGCTCTTGGCCTTTGGAAGGGCTTGTCGCTTCGAAGGGCGAGAGCATCATTCTCGCATTGAATGCACTTGTCCTAGAGGTGATTGTGGATCTGATTGGGCGTGCTGTGTCTGGTCGTTTCCCACTCTGGAAACTCCTGCTCGGGATAGGTATCGACACCACATTGGAAGCGGAGGGAGTGGCAGTTAATGCAAAGGGGGTGCAATGATGAATGGCCAGCCTGGCCCGCTCGGCCGTCGGGCTCCGGAGGTGACTTGAGTGACGTGGTGACATCTGGGCGGTCGGTAACGCGCTGGGAGCGACCCCTCCGCCGCTGATCTGGTGATCACACGGATCGCAGCTCGAACGTGCTTCTTTCCGTCGCATCGGCTTTCGATGCATGGGAAGTCATACCACCTGATGCCTGGGTCGTGGCACTCGAGGGACAGTAAGAACCGGTTCACCCAAGGGCTATAAAAGGGAGGTGCTAAGACTTTGGGTGGAGTTTCTTGCTACATCCGCACTTGGAAAGAGAGAGCCACATTCCATCATCTCCGTCCTCTTAGAAAACCAGTTCTCAGGTTAGTCCTCCTTTTCTTCCAGCCTCACAGTAATGGCCTCCAATCGTAGGGAGAGAGAGCTAGGTCCCAATCAGATCCAGTCTGAATTGATGCAGGATCGGGTAGAGGTCCTTAGGGCTAGATACAACATTCCATCTACCACCCTTCACCTCACTATCCCAGACCGGGAAGGGAGGGTGACCGGGCCACTGAGCCCTCCTGATATATGAGGATCACCTAAAGGTTGGACTTAGGTTCCCCTTGTATGATTTCTTCATTGAGGTCTTCAACCTTTATAGGATTACCCCCGCGCAGCTGACCCCGAATAGCATTCGGGTCATCAGCTGCTTCATGGTTCTGTGCCATAGAGCCGGAGCAGAGCCTAGGACCTCCCACTTCACCACCTTCTTTGTTCTGAAAAAAGACTTTAGGAGCAAAGAGTGGTGGGTTCTTAGCCCCCATCCCGGATGGAAGATACTCGGAGGTCTTCTGTCAGCCATCCACGGATGAAAACCCAAGTTCTTCTTCATGCACAGCCTTCAGCCTTGGGGCTTTGACCTGCCATGGGGGGAGCCAAGGTTGACGACCAATGAAGGGAGGGCAGTGCTGATGGCTGACCAGGCTGACTTCAATGAGATGGAGGCTGTCGGCACCACAATGGTACCGGAGTTGCTTCGGGAGGATAGTCTCCACTTGGCCGAAGTCAGCCACCACAAACACTTAGGTAGGATAGAAACCATTGCCGTCGGTCCCTTTTCCATTCTATAAGCTATATTTTCCTCTTTACTTACTTCGATTTTGTCCTTGCAACAGAAGAGAAGATGAAGCCCGATAGAGCGAGGGTGGCAGAGCGGGCGGCATGGAAGAGAGCTGCCTAGTCCGCGAAGCCGACCGCGAACAAGCCGAAGAAGCAGCAGGTTGAGGAACGGCCCGCGATCATAGTGGCATCAGAGTCTGATGAGGACAATGTTTCCTTGTCGAATCGGTTGGCGGCGAGGGTGTCGGGACCTCCGCCCACCATCGGGGAGTCGGCCGTCCGACCGGAGCCAATCGCGTCAGAGCCGACCGAAGAGGGGACGGCCCCAGCCTCACCATTGGCCGAGCCGACAGAGGTAGTTCACCCTGCGAACAATGGAAAAGGTGCAGTTGGAGGAGCGAACGTCGATGAGGTCAGCTACGACACCTTCAAACACAGGCACGCTCTTCAGAACCCCAGCAGGCCAGGGATCTGCTTAAAGGGGCTATCACTAAGGCCGACTGGGAGGAGTCCTGTCGGTGCAAGTTGAACGAGGTGGTGAGAGGTGCCTACCTCTACCTGATGAAGGTAGCTCACTATCCCTTCATCTTTTCTTTTCTTTTCCTTTGATCTTGTGTGTGACTAACACGGCTTATTGTTTGCAGCTTCTCCATGATGTCTCGCTGATGGACGAGGGCCTCGATGATATGGTTCACATGATAGAGGCCTCGATCAAGAAGGCTGAGGGGTTGGAGATGGCGAGAGCGGCATTGGAGGCATCACAGAAGGCCGCGGAGAAGAAGCTGTCGACCAGTCTGGCCGAAGCCGAGTCTTTGAAGAAGCAGGCAGAAGATCTGCAGATTCAGCTGGCCGAACGGGAGGCCAAGTTGAAGAAGAAGAAGGCGAAGATTACCTCCCTGATCCATCGGCTAAGTGAGGAGGAAGAGCGGTCTATGGACTTCGAGAGGAGCACGCGGGCCCACCAAGCAATGTCGACGAAGTACATAGTCCAGCTAAGAGAGGAGAAGGAGCTGGCAGAGGAACGGGTTCGCGATGCTGTGGCGGAATACAAAGCTTCCACCAGCTTCAACGATGAGATGGAAGAGGCTGAAGCGGCGAGCTACAAGTACGGCTTCGATGACTACCTGAAGAAGGTAGCCGAAGCCTTTCCGGAGCTCGACTTATCGGTCATACAGCTAAGGCAGCGGTGGAAGAAGGAGGGCTGACCGACATCAGGGCCGACGCCCAAGCTGCTGTCGGCACGGGATTGACGGAGGCATCGATTGGGACTACAGATGCAGCGCAGGAGGCTGATGTCGAAGCTCCTCCAACTATTCCCCCCTTGTACCCACAGGGCAAGACTTAAGACTGATTGTAAAAGTCTGCCCATACTTGTACAAAAACCTTTTAATGAATGAAATGACTTTCATTTTGGATATATGTCTTTGACGCCTATTTTTCTAAATATGGAACGGTCGGCTTAGTCCGATCTTATCTCTTTTAGAACTACTTCTAAGTGTCGAGAGATTGGTTTAGCCCGAACTCATCTCTGTTAGAAATATTTCTAAGGAACCCCTAAAATAGTTATTTATAGGAAAATCCCTCAAGGGTTTAAGGATCCTACAAAGTACTTTTCGATCGAGGTCAGATTCTGAAGGGGCTATGCTAGAACCTTTGCCGATCGAGATCGGACTTGAGTGGGCCATACTAGAGCCTTTGCCGATCAGAATTGGACTTGAGTGGGCTACACTAGAGCCTTTGCCGATCGGAATCGGACTTGAATGGGCTGCACTAGAGCCTTTGCCGATGGGAATCGGACTTGAATGGGCTGCACTAGAGCCTTTGCCGATCAGAATCGGACTTGAATGGGCTGCACTAGAGCCTTTGCCGATCAGAATCAGACTTAAGTGTAGCGTAAGTTGATGTCTTTGTTGATAATATTTGTGGAGGTTATCTACATTCCAAGGATGCGCCACTTGCCATCCGTCTAGATGCTCGAGTCGGTAAGTTCTGGCCCGGATCACTTCGACCACCCGATAGGGGCCTTCCCAGTTGGGGGAGAGCTTTCCTTGTTCGATTGGCCTGGATATCTCTGATCTCTTCAGAACCAAGTCTCTAACTTGGAAGCTTCGAGCCTTGACTCAAGAATTGTAATATCTGGCCATCCTTTGACGATAGGTAGCCATCCTCAGGTCTGCCTGGAATCGGGTCTCCTCGAGTAAATCAAGGTCGGCCCTTCTCTGTTCAGAATTGGCTGGTTCAGTGAAATGATCGATTCGGAGGGACTGCAAGGAGACTTCCACCAGTATGACCGCCTCACTCCCGTAGGTGAGGTTGAATGGAGTTTCTCCAATCACCATTCGGGAGGTAGTTCGATAGGCCCAGAGCATCAAATGAAGTTCCTCCGCCTATAGTCCCTTGGCGTTGTTCAATCGGGTCTTCAACCCATGTAGGATCGTCCGATTGGTTACTTCGGCCTCCCCGTTGGATTGGGGGTGTCCGACTTAAGTCAACCAGTGAGAGATATGGTACGGCTGACAAAAATCTCGAAACTTCGGGTTGTCAAATTACCGCCCATTGTCAGTGATGATTACCTGTGGTATGCCAAACCGATAGATGATGCAATTTTGGATGAAGGTCTCCACCTTGGCTTCGGTGATCTGCGCCAGTGATTCAGCTTCCATCCAGTTGGTGAAGTAGTCGATGGCTACATTTAGGAACTTTCGTTGTCCGAATGCTGGGGAAAATGGCCCGAGGATATCCATCCCCTACTGTGCGAATGGCCAGGGGGCCATCAGTGAAATTAGCTGACTAGCCGATCGCTTTTGAACATTGGAGTACCGCTGGCATGCGTCGCACCTTTAAATAAAATATGTAGCATCCTTCTGGATGGTTGGCCAGAGTAGCCTTGTCGGATGATCTTGTAAGCTAAAGATCTACCTCTCAGGTGGTCACCACATATGCCTTCGTGCACTTCTCTGAGTGCATAATCGACGTCCGACAGCCCCATACACTTAAGTAGTGGCTATGTAAATGATCGCTTGTAGAGGATTCTGTCAAGGATGATGTACTTTGAGGCTGTCCAGCGCACACGTTTGGCTTCGGCTTTATCTTCCGGCAGGGTTCCTTCATTGAGGAACGTAAGGATGGGGTCCATCCAAGAGGCTTTTCGCTCTACTTGATGGATTCTTGATATCTTTTTAGCAATGCTTGGGCTTTGTAGGTGCTCCACGAAGGTTCAGTCAGAGGGGTTATTGACGGCAGTGGCCAGTCGTGACAAGGCATCCTCTCGGGAGTTTTGCGCCCGAGGTATATGGAGTATCTCGAAAGATTTGAGCCGAGTCACGAGGCTCTATACCTTATCCAAGTACTTGGTTAGGGTCGGATCTCTCGCCTCGAATTTGCTCATCACCTAGTTTACCACCAGTTGGGAATCAAAGTAGGCTCTGATCTGACCGATGCCCAGCTCATCAGCTATCCTCAGTCCTGCAAGGAGGGCTTCACACTCTGCCTGGTTATTTGATACTTGGAATGTAAAATGCAGGGCATACTTCGGGCTTTATCTATCAGGGTCGGTCATGATCAAGCCTGCTTCGCAACCAGCAAGGTTAGATGCTCCATCCACATGGAGTGTCCAGGCGGAGTTTGACTCTCCAGCAGTATCATCCTTTGGTGTGTCGACCATTTGCAGAGGTGCCTCCTGCTTCTAGGTACACTCTGCTATGAAGTCAGCAATCACTTGAGCCTTTATGGTCGACCAGGACTGGAAGGAGATGTCAAATTTTCCAAGCTTGACGGTCCACTTGGCAAGTCGCCCTGAGATATCGGGACTTCTGAAGATCGCCTTGAGAAGTTGATCAGTCAAGACGATGATCGGATATGCTTGAAAGTAGGACCGCAGTCGCTTGGCTGCCATAACCAGGGAGTAGACAAGCTTCTACATCTTGGGATACCTTGTTTCGGCGTCGTGGAGTACCTTGCTATTGTAGTAGACCGGCTTTTGCTGGTTGTTCTCTCCCATCCAGATGAGGATGGAGCTCACTGCCTCATCCGATGTCGACAGATACAGATACAGGGGCACTCCCTCGACAGGCTTAGCGAGTAAGGGAGGCGTCTTCAGATAAGCCTTTAGTGCTTCGAAGGCTGATCGACATTCATCGGTCCATTGGAAGTGGTTCGACCATCGCAGAGTTTTAAAGAAAGGGAGACATTTTTTGGCTGATCTAGAAATAAAGCAGTTAAGAGAGGCTATCTGACCTGTGAGTTCTTGCATTTGTTTCTTGTTGGTTGGATGCCCCATGTCTATGATGGCCTTGATTTTATCAGGGTTGACCTCAATCCCTTGTTGTGTGACCAGAAAGGCAAGGAATTTCCTCGAGGTCACCCCGAAGGTATACTTGGCGAGATTCAACTTCATCCTATGGCGCCTCAGGGCATCGAAGGACTCTTTCAGATCCTTGATGTGGTCGACTCTCCGGAGGCTCTTGACTATCATGTCGTCAACATATGCCTCCATGTTTCTTCCAAGTTGTCCCTCGAAGACCTTGTTGATCAGCCTCTAGAAAGTGGCTCCGGCATTCTTTAGGCTGAAGGGCATCATTCTGTAGCAGTACAGCCCTTTGTCAGTGACAAAGGCTGTCTTCTCCTTATCTTTCAGGTCCATGCTGATCTTGTTGTACCCGAAAAAGATATCCATGAAGCTCAGAAGTTGATGACCGACAGTGGCGTCCACCAGCTGGTCGATCTTTGGTAAGGAAAAGCTGTCATTCGGGTAGGTCTTATTGAGGTCAGTGTAGTCTACACATATCCTCCACTTCCCTTTGGCCTTTCCTCACCATCACGACATTCACCAGCCAGTCAGAATAGTAGGCTTCTCTAATGAAGCCAGCCTTAAGGAGCTTCTTGACCTCCTCATCGACCGCCCTCTGTCTCTCGAGGGCGAAGTTTCTCTTCTTCTGTCGGACAGGCTTGTAGGTGGGGTCCACCTTAAGTCGATGGATTATGACTTCTGACGGGATGCTGACCAAGCAAAAACGTCAGCATTGTTCCGTCAAAAGCTGACCAACTCTAATTTAGCCTCCTCATCGAGCGTGCTTCCGATATGTAGGACCCTAGTAGGATCGTCCTCCCTAAGAGGTACGAATAGGATCTTCTCGACTGGTTCTCTACAGCAGTTGGCTTCGGACCTGGGATCAAGTTGTTCCAAGGTGGAATGGCCTCCTGATTGTTTATCCTGAATGGTCAAACACTGTTTGGTCATTCTACGATCCCCTCTCATCACTCCGACCCCATTCTAAGTCGAAAATTTTGCCAGCAAGTGGTAGGTAGACACAATGGCTCGAAATTTGTTAAGGGGCGGTCGTTCCAATATGGCATTATAAGCTGATGTCGTGCGGACGACCACAAAATTGATAGGGAGGATCTTTTGATAAGGTTTCGATCTGATGGTCACGTGCATAGTTATTTCTCCTTCTACGCTGATAGAGTTCCCCCCGAACCCGATCAGCGGTGTTGGAGATTTTTGCAGCCTAGTTATAAGCAGATTCATTCTGACAAAGGCATCATACATCAAAACTTCAGTGGAGCTTCCATTATCAATGAGGATCCTTCTTATGTCATAATTAGCAATTACTGCCGACACAACAACAGGATCATTCCTAGAGGCCTGAGACTCTGGGAGGTCTTCGTCGAAGAAACTAATTACATTAGCACCCCGAGGCCTCTTTGAGATATCCCAACCTCCTTCATCTCTCCAGTCGGACCGACGATGGAGCATGCCAACATTTCTATTGGTAGGGCATTGGTTGGGTAGCTCTGTTTCCTCCCGGGGGTTCTTGGCAGTGAAAGTTTTAGCCCAGTTCCTCTGGGATCGGACGTAATTATGCAGGTACCCCCGTCTGATCAAATCTTTGATCGCATCTTTCAACTGGAGGCAATCTTCTGTGCTGTGCCCATGGTCGCGGTGGAACCGATAGTACTTGTCCTTGTTCCTTGACGTGGAGGGGCTCCTCATCGGGCGAGGCCTCTGTAGGAAGGTCTCCTTCTCTATCTCCATAAGGATTTTCTCCTTCGGGAGGGAGAGGTGTGTAGGTCTTGAACCTTCGGGGGAAGTCCTTCGACTTAGGGCTACGGTGTTAGACCGAGTTGGTGCCATCCCTGGGAGGTCGAACTTCGGGAGCCCTATCGCTCCTCCTCTTGGAAGCCAACCTCCCTTCAGCCTGGTGTCGGCTTGTTGCTTGTTCTTCTGCCAGGACGTATTTTTATGCCCAAACCAGTAGTTTGGATAGCTTGTCGGAAACTTTTTATCCAATAAGAAGGTGAGCCTGGACGATCGCAGCCCCTTCTTGAAGGCCGACATAACTACATACTCGTTGAGGTCCGGGACCTCCACGGCTACTGAATTAAATCAGGCCATGTAATCCCGGAGGGTTCCTCGGTGTTCGGTTGCAGGTCCTGAAATGGGACAAAAAGAGCTTTTCCAGCAGGGAGAAGGAGTGAATCGTACCTAGTCGGATGGCAGAGAACCACATCCGAGCCATCTTCTTAAGTGTTACAGGGAAGGTAATGCAGTAGAGGGCGTCGGAGGTGCCTTGTACCATCATATAGTCCTTGTAAGTGCCCAGATAGTCTAGAGGGTCGGTGGTGCCATCGTAAGCATCCACTTAGGGGATCTTAAAGTGATAGGGGATAGATTCTCCCATAATTCTGGCAGAGAACAACGGGCGGGAGTCGTAAGCCAACGCTTCTTCTCCTTTTTGCCAATCGACGAGTTTGGTAATTTGCTCCTCCATGCGCTGGACCTTGCTGGTGTAGTCCCTCGGGTCTTCATCGCATCGCTGGTCATTGTCGGAGACCGAATTCATGGAAAAGGGTGAGGCGAACCTCACTCTTTTCCCGTCGGCGTGAGTCCTTTATGACCTTCGGGGCTCTAGGGTCGCGTGGCAGCGATGTCGAGGGACTCCTTGCTGTCGACTCCCTTCGGCATCAGATGGATGACCGATTCTCCACATCGCGGGCAGCTGTTGTCTGTCATTGGCCACATCTTGAAGGTTCTGAACCGCGGTGGCGAGAGTGTCGAAGCAGTTCAGAAGAGTTTGGAACTGCTGCTGTCCCAAGATGATGGTTGGTTGGGCGACGTCGTTCTCCCTGAGAGGTTCTCCTGATCCAGCTTAGGAGCGGCCTCCCTTGTTGGAGGTATTCTAAGCTCTTTCCTTCACCATCATTTTACTTAGTGGTGGATTCCTCTTTTTGGAGAAGGAAAACAAGAACGGAGGTTTAGGCCCTTCCTTTAGCACTAATCTGTTGCCACTGAATCTCCCAGACTGGGTTCTCTCGACCTGGCTAGAGCATGCGTCTTCCCGATTCCTGCAAAAACGTCCCACGGGCCGGAGGTGCTTTGGCGGGGGACCCTTCGATAGTTAAGTTAGTGGGAGGCTTAGAGCAATAGAATGGAGGAATCAATGGAGATAGCTCGTGAGAAGGAAAAAGCCCTCTTACCGCTCGGGGTCCCCCCTTTACCTTATATAGGTGCGGAACTTCACCAGAATCTGTTAGGGGCCAGGCTAAGAATGGCCAATCTACCCCTGAAGGATCTTGGTATTGGCCAAATGGCATCGGATCATGGGACCTGTAGTGTAACGGCACCGAAACCCTAGCACCAGCTGGAAGGAGCCTCTGGAACCTCCAGGCCATCCTTGGAGCGGCCTGCCTCGGGCCGATGTGGGCTTGGTTGAAGTGGATTGGTCAGACCTCTGGTTGGTCGATCGGATCTCTGGTGAGTCGGTCGGACCTTCGGTGGGTCAATTGCACCTTTGATCCAACCTGACCGAAGGGCCATCGGCTCCGGTCAAGTTCGGAGGAAAGCCGATTGGGTATAACACCTATCGACCTGGAGTTTGATAATGATCCAAGAATTCTTTTTTCTTGAAAAACCTGAAAAGAAAAAAAGTATGTACTTATCAAAGTTTTTTTTTTTTATGAAACGGTGTATTCATTACGCTGAACGTAGATGAATACAACCTAAGGAGTCAGCAAGTATAAAATTCCTAAGATGTACAGGGGCTGTATGCCAATCAGTCCACAAAATAGGACCCATATGCTGGGCGACATAGGAGGCTACCCAGTCAGCAGCTGAGTTGGCCTCCCTGAAAATGTGCATGATAGTCAGAGAGAAACAATCCTGCAACATGAGTATGATATCCCTGACTATAGGATGATCCGCATGCGTGGAGGAAGTCTGTGAAATCCAAGATATGACGGTGGCAGAGTCTCCCTCAACGATGAGATGGTGAAGGCGGAGAACCTGGCGAGCATATTTAATGCCAGTCCAAGCAGCGTAAAGCTCTATGGCCGACACAGAAGAATCCAGAAGGGGGATACCGCTGGCCATAATAAACCCCATCGAAGAGTCCCTAATGACAAAACCTGCTCCACCCATCTTACAGCGGAGACTCCTATCAAAGCTGACGGTGACAAAGGGCGGAGGAGGGGTTCCCAATTAATAAAAATCCTCCGGGTCGCTCGACGAGCGAAAGGAGAACCTCAGATCTCAACCGGCATCACCGCGGACCTGCGATACTCAATCACGAAAATCCTGGCCCTCTCAACCAGCATCCTAGGTGAAAACCTCACAGATGCAAAGATCCGGTCATTTTTGAAAATCCAAATATGATATGCCAGATAAGCAATAAAGAAAACCTGGATGATAGGAGCCGTCCGCAATAGGAGATAAAAGACATCAAGAATGTGATCAGTCTGGACCAAAATACCATGAAAGCCAGCCAGAGCCCAGATCCGCCTCGCACGGTCACATAGGAAGATGGCATGAGTCTGCGACTCGGCTAGATTCCCATAAAAGGGACAGTCTGGAGTGATATGGATCCCCCTGGAAATAATAAACTCGTGTATGGGAAGGCGGTGCCAAGCAAGTTTCCAAATAAAGAGAGAAACCCTAGGATGTACAGGCAAGGTCCATATCCAACGATAGCTCCTGGATAAATGATGATCCAGAGCAGGCCTAGGAATGAGATCGGAGATGGGAACACGGGTCGACATCGTTTGTCTCCATACTTTGATATCGGAACACGGATAAACCGGTAGGAGAATGGACAACACTCTGAAGCCGAGGATGTCCCCAAATATGGACAGGACCCTATCCGTGTCCCATAAGGCCAATCCCGGCCGTCGAAGATCAGCAATAGTAATAGAGGGTGGCATCAGAACCGAGATGAAGGTGGGCCACCTAATCAACGGAATGTCCGAAATCCAGGGATCATACATGAAGCTGATAGAGCGGCCATCACCCACCACCCAGGAAAGCTGGGCAATGATAATCAGGGCTCTGTCAAGCATCTCCCGTCACACTACCGATGACTTTCTGGTGGAGCTAGAGGGGTCACCAGGGTGCAAAGGGATATGACCATATTTGGACCTCATGAAAGAGGACCACATAGTGTCCAGACATAAGAAAAATCTGGCAACATGTCAGGTCGTGAAAGCATCTCTCCTTGCTAGAAGAGAGGTAATACCCAAGCCCCCATCCTGCATGGGTCGACAAACATTATCCCAGGACATAAGATATATCCTCCTCCGATCGGAAGAGGAGTTCCAGAGAAAGGATCGAATCATCTTCTCTACCTTGGATATAACCCCCTAGGTATAAAAGCATTTGAGAGCATATAAACCGGAAGAGAAGCGATCACAGATCGAATAAGAGTGAGCCTGCCCATCGCAGAGAGCGATCTGGCCTGCCATCCCACAATCTTGTCAGTCATCAAAGACAATAATGGCGTGCAATCGTGCGTGGCAAGCCTGGCACCAGAGATAGGAATACCAAGATAATGAGGGGGCCCTGTCGCTCCTGAATACCCAGCATATCAATAATCCTGCACCGAATATCCATAGTAGTTTTGGGGCTGAAGTAGATCGCAGATTTGTGAAAATTTATCCTCTGGCCCGAAGCATAACAGTAGTGCTCCACAATGCTCTTAAATCTCCTGGTATTAGCTAGGGAAGCCCGGTCAAGTAAAAGATAGTCAACCACAAATAGGAGATGAAAAACCGGGAAGGATTCTGGTCCAACAATATATGGGTGGATCTGAGAATCCCATACTGCCTGAGAAAGGGATTTGGATAGGAAGTCAGCACAAATAATAAATAAATAGGGGGACAGAGGACAACCTTGCTGGAGGCCATGGAAAGATTGAAAGAATTTCGTTGGGGATCCATTGATCAGAATAGAGAAGGCTGGAGCCTTTATGCATGCCATAATTTTAGAAATCCAGGCAGATTGAAATCCAAAATCCTCCAAAGCTTTGATAAGAAAAAGCCAGTCAACGCAGTCGTAGGCCCTCTCCATATTGAGCTTAATAGCCATCAAGCTCTGCCTCCAAGATGCTCGATGTAGATCGTGCATGAATTCCTGAGCAATGAGAATATTATCGGTAATATTACGGCCTCCAATGAAAGCACCTTGTTCAGGGCTTATAAGCTTCGGAAGGATCAGCCTCATCCTGTTCGCCAAAAGTTTGGTACAAACCTTGTAAAGAGTATTACAGAGACTGATGGGTCTGTAGTGTGAAGGCAAGGAAGGATCCTGACGCTTCGGAATAAGAGCTATGTAAGTCTGCTTCCAGTCAGGGGGCATGGTAGCCGAATTAAAAAAGAGTTGAACAGCCGCAATCATGTCAACCCTCAGAATCTCCCAAACTGAGCGGAAGAAAAAAGGAGGGTAGCCATCAGGACCAGGAGCTTTATCCTCCGCCAAGGACCACAGAGTAGATTTGACTTCCTCTTCAGTTACCTGATTCATAAGTGCACAATTCTGAAGAGAAGATACCGAAATTGGGGAGGAACAGAAGAAATATAAGGAATAATAGTATTAGGAACAGTCCACCTGGTCGTGAAGTACTGGATGAATTTCCTTCGGATATCAACTGCATCCTCCATCCATCCCTCCTAGTCGGAATAAAGAGCCCGGATAGTGTTGGTGTGTCTCCTAATGATAGTGGCATGATGAAAAAATTGGGTATTCCTGTCTCCCTCCCGCAGCCACTGAATCCTGAATTTTTTTCTCCAAAGGATTTCCTGATTCTGAAGGAGGGTGTGGTGACTAGCAAGAGCAGTGCGAAGAGTATGAAGGTCGTCATTCGATAAATAGCCTTGGGCATCTTCCTTGGTCTGCAGAGCATGAATAGAAGCTTTTGCCTTCTTGATTTGGTTAAGAAGATTGCCAACTTCCACCTTATTCCACCAAAGTAGGCATCTCCTGAGGAGCTCCAATTTTCTAGACATCCTGTAAGCCGCATCCCCCCGAACTGGCATTCTCCAGACTTCTCTGGCAAGCTGCTTGGCCTTAGGATAGGAAAGCCAAAACTTCTCAAATCTGAAAGGCTTCGATCTGGCCGGAGGGACAGTCATGGAAAGAAGAATAGGAGCATGATCAGAGGCTATCCTGCTCAAATGACTCACAGTGTGATCAGGATAAAGGGATAGCCAAGAAGGCACGGCAAAGTATCTGTCCAGCCTCTCCCACACTCTGGCTTGCCCAATACGGTTGTTGCACCAAGTATGTCGAGGGCCCACAAACCCTAAATCAATGAGGCCATTTTCCTGGATGAAGGTGGAAAATTTTTTAGTGCCAACATCCGGGTGAAACGGTTTACCTCCATGCTTATCATCCTGCCTGAGGATAGTGTTGAAATCCCCCGCTACAACAGTAGGGATTCCCTGGTCAATTAAGGCAGATGCCTCTTCCCAGACCAATCTACGCTCCCTGTAAGATGTACTGGCATATACAGCACAGAGGAGCCAAGAGGGACGGTCCGATTCAGAGACAACAACGGCCACCAGCTGAGAAGATCTATGAAAAACATCTACCCTGGAAGCCGTATTATCCCAGTTGATAATGATGCCCCCTGCCAGACCCTGGGATGGCATAGAGTAGAAACCCCAGTCCCTTGGAAGGCGATGCCTCAGACTGTCAAAAGTAGGATCAGATAACCTGGTCTCCAACAACAGACAGATGTGTGGACGATATAACTGTAGATACATGTGATAGGTTGATAAAAAGAAGGGTTTTTTTGTCCCCCTGACATTCCAGATAAAAGTTTTTATAGAGACATGTCAGAGTTGAGGGTCGGACCCCTGTCCACCCTCATCTCGTTTAAAAATAGTAACTTGTTTTATAGAAATATTAACCAGTTCCTTCCTCCCACTTGTTTCTCCAGTCAATCCCAGGGCCAGTTTGACCTTGTCACACACTAGCTCATGCCCCCCTGGTCAGAAATAAGTTTAAGTGGATGAAGTAGGGATTTGGCAGCCTGAGCACCAGCTTTCGAAGATTCAGCAGTGCCCTTTCCCACTTGAGATTGAGTTGAGACATCATTATCAACAGGAGTAGGCTGATGCAAAAGGAACTTGGCAACCTCGGTCTGTTTAGATCGGTCGCCTGATGGAACCTGCAGCTCAGATGCTGACATCCTTGCCAGCGATTTCAATCGAGGGGTCTTCCCAGTTCCCCCCACAACTTGCACTCCCTTCACCTCTACCTGCTGAAGAGTCCCTACCCCCAACTCCAGTGTGTCCTGTAGCTCACCCCCTCCCCACCCACTCTTTCCCATAGACCCTTCTTCTCCCTCTGACTCTTTCTCCCCCACTGAACTACCTCCCTCCCCCTGGACTGAGATGGGTGTCAAAGGAACCCGGTCCGGCCCTCTCGCTCCCCCAACACTTTCAGGCTGAGAAGCAGCCACAGCAAGTTGACCCACAGCGAGGGTTCCCCTTTCCTCCCTGGAACACAGTCCCCCTTGGCCTTCCTCCTCCCTGTACAACCCCTGCTTACCCTCCACTTTCCGCCATTCTTTCTTCTCCCTCCTCCTACCTTCCTGTAACCCCAAAGAAGAAGAGGAAATGGCGCCACCTGTGGCACCCTGAATTGCACCCTCAGAAGCATTCACAGTGGGTTTGGATGGGCATACCTTGTCCATTAGTGCAGCAGCGGACTTCGACGAGGCTGGGGAAGACGACCTGGATTGACTTCGGGTCCGCTTCAGTGAAACCGTACCGTAGTCCACCATCTGAAGGTCCCGGTGGCCTTCTTCAGGAGGGATGATTTGCATGGTGTCCATCAGTGGTGCGAAGAAGCTCCCCCCTACCTCCTTCAGAGATCTACCACCGTCAGTTTGCTCTGAATCCGTGGCAACCAACGACTTCCTCCTCGCCACCTTAGCCGACTTTTGCCAGCCTTCGGAGTCCAGTGGCGAGGTGGGGGTATAGGAGTGCTTGTTGGGGGAGGATCTTGGAGGGGATGAGGGTGGATCAGGAGATGAAGCCAGGGCCTTACCTCGGTCCGGCAATGCCTCAGGTATGGTGGAAGTCCCTCCCAGACGGGCAGGGGGCACCCTCGCTATCGTCAGCCAGGGGCCAAAGGTAAGTAATTCCCCCTCCCTCGAAGCATTGGGTCCCAGACCCTCAAAAGTCTAATCCCCCTAAGCATCGACAAAGTTCCCCGAATAGAGCCTTGGAGTAGAGATTCAGACCTCCCCTGTTCCTCTAGAAACTGGCAGCCATCAACCTCATGGCCCATTCTTCCGCACCAAAAGCATACTGGAGGAAGGCTCTCATACACAAATTGCTGCCATAACACAGCGATTCTCCCCTGGATCAAGACTCTAGGCAATAAGGGTCTAGACGCATCAATCTCCATACGGATTCCGGCGAAGCCAGTCTTCCGCATGAGATCAGTGAAACTGTCCAAAGAGAGAGGCTTACTTGCCTCTCCGGCGATTGCCATAATAGCCGATGGCTCCCAGTATTCAAGGGGCAGTTCAGGCAGCCTCTTCCACACGATGGTGCGATTAACCTGGCTCCTTACTAGAATGAAGTCTGACTGCCACGACGCAAGCGTCGTGAGCTGGCCGACGACGTACCATGGCCCAGCAACGAGCACCCGGTCGCAGTCATCCTTGGAAGCCATCCGAAGCACCATATGATCATCACCCACCGGAAAAACCTCAGGATCCGAGGCCAGCTGCAGCCTCGGTTGAACCTCCTTCACCAGCCTGAGAGCTTGAACCCGGCAACCAAGGCTCTTGAACGTGACGGTGAGGCCCTCCCACTTCTTCCTCACATCCTCTATCAAGGTCTCCGGCATGATCAATACCTTGGAAAAGTTATGCTGGAGCCTCTCTATCTCCTCTTCCATAAGCTTATAGGACATCCAAACCGGTGCACGAGGCGGTCCATGCACGACGTCCGCCCACGTACGAACGGTCTTTCCCTTCCCATCAGAGCCAGAGGCTCTTCTTTCAACTCCCTGCTCCGCCATCAAGCAACAACCTACATAGCAAAATGCAGCAGAACCAGTGAAATCCTCAAAACCCTCAATACCCTGCTGAAACTCACGGGAAAGATGGCATGGAAATCAAGAGACTCCAACCGTCAAAACGAACCCAGTATTATCAAAGTTTTTTTTAATGGGATATTTAAGTTGAATTTGAGAGCTGAAAAAAAAATAAAATGAAGCAAAAACCTATAAAAAAAAGTAGTCGATCATTTAGATAATGGAACCAAAAAAAAAATCCATCACTATAGCTTGGAGATGGCGCACACATGTTACGCGCAGCAATTGTGGAAGCATGTAAGGAGCCCTCGTTACATGCTTCGTTCGATCCACGTACGCGAGAGGAATCCATTCCGATATTTAAAGAGATTTTATACCACTAAGTGGTAGCCTAGTGGATGGACATTTTGACTCCTGTCTTCCTGATCACGGATTCGAAATTTGAGTTTGTGGATTACTTGATTAAATTCATGATTTATTCATGGGATACGTGACTGGAGGCAGGGGGGAGCACTTCACTCTGACAACTTAATGGAATCAGGCTGATGTACTCATCTTCGGATGAGAAGGGTACGCGAAAAAATTACGGTCTGAATCGAACATGGCTTGACAGGGCGGGGGCTTGGTGGGGACAGCTACAGCTAGAGTTTCTCTCTTCCAATCCTTTTTTCATCACAAAAAAAAAAAAAGAGAGATTTTACCGGGCTAGATTTCCGGATATTGTGTTAGTGGTCGACAATGTATCAAAATGGGCTTCAATAATGGACCAAGGTCATTAGATTGGCAATTAATTCCAAGTTCAATTTACGTATGATCCAAAAATCAAGTTGGTAAATGGCCGATATTTATAAAAAAAATTTGGAAACAGCATGCTCTGAAATAAGGATCGCTGAACCGATGCCAAAACTCATTCCAATCAGCAATCGATACAATACGGTACCTTATCATACTGGTACATATACCGATTTTAATAAATTTTTAAAAAAAACTATCTTCCTCTCTCTCAAGCAAGAATCGTTAAATCATATTTGAATCGAATCATAACCGAATCCGAACCAGACTAAACCTGATCGTACTATACCGAACCGATCCGTACCGAATCGATCTAGTTTAAATCAATTTTTATAATTTAGATCTTGAATAATTTTTTAAGATTAAACCGTGCCGATTCTTGAACATAATTCTATATTAAATAGTATGGAATGGTACCATAAATTCTGCTCTCAATATTGCCGGCCGGTATTTTGAGCAAGCTAGAATGGTGAAATATCTAGTTTGGAAATCAGTCCGTATCCCCATCGAAAACATGTCCACTGATGATGCTTGATATTATCAAGATCCAGTAGGAATTCCTTTCATAATAATGTATAATAGGGCTGATGGTAGATAAACCACTTCAAGCTTTTCCAAGATGGGTGGTGCTTTGCTTTACCCAACGATGAGTACTAACTGGCGTTTTGCGTGCCATGGATGGGGTTACGTGGCTCATTTTATTTCCGCGGTACCCACTTGGAAGCGCAGAGTTTTATTTTCCAACAACGTATAACAGAAGAAAAGAGATTGATTGGAGCCAATAAGCCAAGACCCGAAACGTTATTTTCCTGCGGACACGACCCAAACCTTGTCGTTGGCCGGGGGATCTTGCAATCTCCTGTCCGCTGCTCTGCTTTTGCCTGCTTGGTGAAAGCCTGCCTCTCCCCGACGGAGTCCGGTTGCCGACCTCCTCAACCGCCGGCGTCTTGTCACCGTCGCCCCGCCTGGGGCGCGCGGGGCCCACACCACGAATCCCACGTCCATCGCAGCCGTCCAATACTATAATGGTTTGATCAAACGTCACCGGCCGTCCGATCGCTGAGCCCTTCTTTTACCTTTTCTTCTTACCAGGCCAAAATCAAAATGTACTTGCCGAGAAGAGAACCCCGGGGTCGAACCCGTACTGCATGTCCGCGGCCTTTTCCGGCTATACACCCAGCTGGGTCTCGGGACCCACAGCGCTCTATCACCCCTCTGATCAAAATCCAACCCCAATCCGACGGCTGAGGCCCCTCACTGACATTGAACACGTATGATCGTCCCGTGAATCCAAAGAAAAGGAGATGTGGTCCTTCGTACGGACGTGGCAGCGAAGGTATGGACTATGGAGGAGGAAGGACAAGGGTTGCATAATAAGCCACTGGGACAGGGTCCTTAGTTGAAATACCTAGGGGTAAAGTTGTAATTGCACGTCACGATAGCTTTATCTCATGCCGGCGGAACACGGGATCCCTTACTTTTAAAATTGCGAATATTTTTTTTCTATAACAATAAAAAAATTATATATAAGGTCCGCCTTGCTCTACCCGTCGCTCTGACTCGCGAGCCTCCCTCTTTCCTTTCCTCCTCTTCCCTCCCTCCGTTCACATTTTTACCTTCCCTTTTTTTCTTTGATTTAAATTCCCGCTCTTTGGTCTGGCCTTTTCTAAGATGAATTGATTTTTGAGGATGGGTCTTTTAACGGGCGTGCTGTGGCGGGCCGGAAAACCGTGGCCGGGGGAGCGGTAGGAAATGGGGAGGGCGGCGAGGTGGCTCCGGGGACTTTTTGGCGGCAAGAAGGCGGATTCCGGCGGAGAACCCCGGGCGGAGAAGAAGAGATGGGGCTTCGTCAAGTCGTTCCGGGAGAAGGGCCACCACCACCAGCAGCGGGGTGGAGGGCCGCCGGAGATGGCGGCGACGGTTCTGGAGGAGCGGAAGGGGTCGTATAGGGAGGCGGCTCGGCCGTACGCGACTGCTGCGCCGGTGGAAGTGGTGGATTTGAATGCGGACGAGCAGAACAAGCGGGCGATTGCGGTCGCCGCGGCGACCGCTGCGGTGGCGGAAGCAGCCGTGGCCGCCGCGCAGGCGGCGGCCGCGGTGGTGCGGCTGACGAGCAGTGGGAGGAGCGTCGCCGGATTTGCCGCCGGCGCTGGGAAGCAGGAGCAGTGGGCGGCGGTTAAGATCCAGGCAGCATTCCGTGGTTATCTGGTAAGTCTTCTTTTCCTTTTCCTGTCTTCTCTTATACTCTTACTTCAACATTCTTAAATAAACAGAAATTTTAACCAATGAAAAGAAAAGAAACTTAAAACCGTGAATTTAAGTCGTAACTTCTGCCATTCTAAAGACGTTTGTCTTCTACAAGCAGAATTAAGGAAAAGAAATCACTTTTTTTAGTCTAGAAGCAGAGCAATTTTGTCTTCTTCTTGGTCTAGTTTGGTTCCTAATCTATTTCCAGTTTTGCTGGATTTTAAATTACGAAATTATCTCCGGTTATGAGCCGTTCTTCTACCGTCTCCAAGATCTAATATTTCTAGAAGTGCAAGCATTTCTCAACTAAACAAAAACATGGCAATTTCCTACAATGGCTAAGGGATCAGGCTCTGAATTCCTCTTTGGTGGAGTGAGCTGGTTTGCATGATTCTAATGGGACCTGTCACCTCAAAGTTGCCATTTTGCCCAGCCTATACTCCTATATTCCCCCACCCGAAGCTCTGTTCCGCCCAGTTTTTCCCCTCCCTACTTGTCTTAGATGGCGAGTCATCTCGGCCTTTCTATCCTTCCTTCAATGCACCACCAGCTCCTACCTCTCTCTTGCTTCCTCTTACTCTCATCGATTTCCACCTATAGAAAAGATTCTTTTCTTCCCTTTTGTATTTTTCCTTTCTTTTCTCATTGAAAAAACAAACCTGGGAGCGGTTCTAGAAGAGCCGAGATGGGTAGTTAAGTGTATTTCCACGCTCTTTCCTACGCGGTTCATTTAATCCGACAGTTTGGAAGTAGATGGTGGTCGGGCTCCCTTATCTTGTATTTAGTAGCAACTAGCAACCAAGAGCAGTAATAGCTCAAATTGGGACTAAATGATACCTCTTATCTTTTCTCTTTTTTTTCGTACTTCATTAGGTGCTTCATGTTGTTAAATATTCTTTCCTTCCTCCTAATCCGAAAGATGGACCAAGAGGTGAAACAAGTGGGGTTCGATGTTGGTATTTTAGCTGCCCCTATGCACTCGGAAGTAGTGGGTTAGACTAGCGTTCCCACGTGAAAGGAATCTAAAGGTTGCAGCGATAATTTAGTTGTTTGGTAACTGGTTTAATGATGTTTTGAAGGCGAGGAGGGCGTTGAGGGCGCTGAAAGGGTTGGTGAAGCTGCAGGCATTGGTCAGGGGTAACATTGTGAGGAAGCAGGCGGCCGAGACGCTGCGATGCATGCAAGCGTTGGTGAGAGTCCAGGCCCGGACCAGGGCGTGCCGAGCCCTCCAGTCGGAGATGAGCAGGTCTGGCAGGGGCTCCCGCACTCATGCTGTAAGTCCAAGCTCTTGTTTCTCTGGCCTCTTGTGTTGTTATTGTTAAACCGCTCATTTAATTTGCCTTGGAATGCTTTTTGCGTGATTTGCTTAGAAGGACTAGGTTGAAAATCTTCGACGTGATTGCCTATTGACCAAATGATTCAAAATGTTGTCTTTTGTTTGATTAAAGTAAGAGAATTCACCCGTAATTGTTTCTTTATTATAATATCGTTCGGGTCTGGAGAACAAAAGATTGCGGTACGTGGAGGTTATTGTTGACATAAAGTTGTGTGCTGCTGCTAGGGCCCTCCAACACCGGAGAAATATGAACAAGACGTTCGACCAAGTGGTTCAAGATCTGATAGGTCCTGCACTCTCAAGGTATGTCTCGGTTCGATTTCTTGCAACCCGGCAATGCTGCGCACAAAATTTACCAACTCATTCTGTTTTTTTATGTTCAGAGGAATTCTTCAAAGCCAGCCAGTGTCGATGCTATAGATTCAGAAAGAGCGCAGTCTTCTGGATGGAACTGGTTGGATCGGTGGATGGAGGAGCGTTACTGGGACAGCCGAGAAGCTGCTGCAAAGGCTGGGGCAGCAATGGATGATGAGAAGAGTGCTAAGATCTTGGAGGTTGACCCCGGAAAGCCACAATTTAACCCCAAGAGGAGGGGCAACAATCTCCAGTCGTCATGCTCGACCCTGACCTTTGATCATAATAGCCGCAGCTTTGCCACTGTCCCTGATTCACCATCAAAGGACTCTACTACTGCTCAACTATCCATTCCCAGCCCATCCTCTGTCGACATGCAGCAATCTCTCAGCCCCCTGATGTTCCACCTCCCGGAACCTGGGGACTTCGGTGAAAGCCCGCAGTTTTACTCTGCAACATCTCGGCCTGGAAGCTCGAGGAGGGGGTCCTTCACTCCTTCGAAGAGCGACTGCTCTCGCAGCTTATTTAGCGGGTACTTAGATTACCCCAATTATATGGCAAACACGGAGTCATCAAGGGCAAAGGTGCGGTCTCACAGTGCACCGAAGCAGAGGCCCGAGTTTGAGAAGTCAGGCTCGATCAAGAGGCTCTCGGGTCAGGGGTTCGGGCTGCACCATTCCGGGACGTCAGCCCAGAGGTCATCTTCTCTGCATGCCAAGTTCGCCAACAAGGCTTACCCAGGCTCCGGCCGGCTGGATAGATTAGGGATGCCCATTAGAATGTGATGAACCTGACCTCCAAAATGTACTGCAGGATCGTGTACTGTGTTCTCGTGTCACAAGGAGTACTCTTCTAATAGTAGTTAGTGTTCGTTCACCATCCGCAGGTCAGTCTTTAGTCATGTTTGCCTCTCAAGTCGTCGACAATGTCATGTTCTGCTTTTTGAATCTTGCAATGGAATCAGAATGTCGTATTTTTGATGTGCGTGTTCTAGGTACTTTTAAAAGCATAAGGACATTTAAGCTTCTGTATTTTTCTTGGATTCCAGAATTTTATGAATGATTTGATTAAATTCAGAAATTATTTTTTAAATTTTATAATAATTATTATAGATGAGAAAATATATATATATATATATTTTTGGTATGTTCTATGGGCTGGTATTTTACTGATGTTAGATCGATATATTCATTCCTCGGTGAAAAAAAAAAAAAAAAAAAAAAAAAAGGTTGTAACGTGATGGAGATCTTGGAGATAATTATAACGGGATTAATCCTTCCTATTCTTTTGTTTTAAAAAATAATAATAATAATCAGTACAGAGCTGGATGTCATTCATTAGATAAAATTTAAGTTTTCGTATAGGGAGGTGAAAAAGGGTCGATAACCGCTACGATTTTATCCAAGATTTGGGTTGCTCGGAGAGGGAACACAAGGGAATGGGTGAGGACCTGGGAAACAGGAGGGTGACGACCGATGAGATGGCGTGTTTTTGTCGGTGGAGAGGAACGAGAGGGAGTGAGCGAGCGGGAGCCGGCCATTGCTACGGTTCTGGGTCGATTGTCCAGGGACAATGAATTCTCTTGCCTCGGTTTTCGCAGGAATTTGGTGTTTTCTTCGACGTATTAGTTTTTGGTGTATATCGTTCCTACCGGTTTGGGTCTTGCTTAACGAGCGAGCCTGATCTATCAAGTCCAGATCCCAGGATCCCATGGCCCCACCAAGGATCACCCAATCGACGGTTGAGCTGAACTGTTCCTGGGCTTTTGTTTTTGTTTTATTATTATTAATTTTTTGGATAACATGTTCCTGTTGCCGGACTATTCTCCCATCTGTTTTCATCACACGATGACGTGTTTGTGTCGGGAGATATGGTAGGGTCCATCGAGACCAGGCAAGGAAGAGGAGGAATAGGATCTGTGCCGGACTACTACTGGCAGCATCCGTCTCCGGCCGTAAGAGAACGTGCGCAAAGCTGGGCTGGCACTTGGAACCGGCATGGGTGAGGATTGGACGCTTGTTGGTGACCGTAGGAGGGAAAAAACATTGACAAGCTAGTTGGTGGTTGGGAGCCAGCCCAAAAAAAAAAAAAAAAAAAAAAAAAATGGTAGGAGGAGTAAGAGGAGGAGAAAGAAGAGCTGTTGATGCCATCTCGGCTAATCATATAATAGGCATAGCGACCATCATTTAAAATTTTTAATATTTATGTGACATGTTTTATTAGATTTAACATTTTTTACTTTATAAATTTTGATTTATGATTTTTTTATTATTGATATGGGGGCTAACCCTTACTCGGTATCCAGAGGGTCACGAGCCGAACTTCACCCCTGACTGTAGAATCCATGGTCCTTCAACTAGAACAGGATTGTACCGTCGGACCCTCTCGATCAGATTGACACTTGGCCCTGGCAAAAGTATACTTCATTCCTGGTGACGAGGATGCCATATTTTTCGGATGGGCCATAGCTACGTCTTGAGTCCCTCGATTTTAATTAGCCCTCGATCTCAAAAAAGATACTCAGGGGTTGATCTTAAATCCTTGCATCCAAAGGCTGATAAAGGTTCCTACACTATTTTTTTTTTTTTTTTGTGTAGACGGGCGGTCACACTATTCTAGTGCAAAGGTAATCCAAAATATTGAAAAAGAAATTTCTGAAGGAATAAAGAAATACTATCATTCTGAAACCATGATCAATCAGCGAAATGCGGAGCAACATATGAAACAAGCTAGTCACCTACACAGTTTATCTCCCGATAGACATGGCGGGCTATAGTCATCATAAAAAACTGCAGGAACTTCCAAATATTTTGCAAAGACAACCAAAGGAAGAATTAACCGACACACATCTCCATGCATCCAGTTGCATGATCAGGAAGCCAAATCATGTAATCTTCAACAAATTCTTGTCATTAAAAGGAGCATGATTAGTCCCATGTAAAGGTCCGCATCATTTTTTTTTTTTTGGGATAAGGAGGTCCACATCGTTATTAAAAAACATGAGTGGCTATGTATAAGAGACAGCTTCAATTAAGAGGGAACAGATATTTTACTCAAATGACATGATCCCTAACACCCTATCTAATAGGATCTTCAAATTAATCGCTTTTACTAAACCACTAAGAATTTTTTTTCTTGAAAATGTCTCTCTCTTGTCTACAATGAAGATTTTTTGGAAATCCTCAATGTATGTAACCCAACATCTTCATGACTCCGCTCTCCTTTTTTTCATTCTATTGCATGTTACCTGACCTGAGCATCAAAAGGTCTCCGCCTAGAGCCACCTTCAATCAAGGCTTTCTTGCAAGTATAGTCGCAAGTGCCACCTCTCCAGCAACTTTGGTGTCCAAACGGAAAGCAACAACAACAATTCTATTGATCAAAATTATCAATTTGATTATTTTGAAAACTTCAGTAAGTGGTTTAATCAAGCAAATAAAGGGCTGTATTTTGATTGGTGAACAGTGATTTCAGGCGTGTGCTATTAGGGGTGTGTGAAATGGCCAATTTGTAAAGGCAGCTGCCGTGTTTGTTTTGTCGATGCCTGGAAAATATAATTCATATAGAAGTAATAAGTTATTGAATTTATAGCTAATTAATCCATTTATATAGTTATGTAGCTATAATCCCACATCTAATTTAATTTATCTATATTAAAATGGATGCTCTTTTTGTATTGGCAAAGCTACCATGTAAATAATTTTTTCATCAATTTAATTTAACGTGAATTATATTCCCCTCCTCTACGCCTTGCAATGCAAAATATATTCCTATTACTTGCTAGCACACCAAATATGAAAATCTTTTAGTGTATGTTTAAACTTTGTTTATTTATCATCCTATATTAATAATAGGATTGTAAGACACCCAAGGAAGGAACAATAAAAGTTTTGGTAGAATTTTAAATATTTAAAACTCTAAAAAATAGAGATATCATGTTTGACCAGGATTCTTAAAATATGAGATTTTTCGGGATGCCACGTGTTGTACCATGACGGCTCACCCTCCGCCAGAACCGGCCCAGTCCTGTGGTCCGACTCGGCCGCCATTCTCAAGGCTCCAACTAAAGAGGTCCGACCCGCCGGAGCTAAGGTCCGAACGACCCTCTCCTGCTGGGATCCGACCCACCATTCTCCGTCAGAGGTCCGACCCACCGGAGCTGAGGTCCGAACGACCCTCTCCTGCTGGGATCCGACCCACCATTTTCTGTCAGAGGTCCGACCCACCGGAGCTGAAGTCCGAACGACCCTCTCCTGCTGGGGTCGGCCCATCATTCTCCGTCAGAGGTCCGACCCATCGGAGCTGAGGTCCGAACGACCATCTCCTGCTGGGGTCTAGCCCACCTCCGACCCACCGGAGCTGAGGTCCGAACGACCCTCTCCTACTGGGGTCCGGCCCATCGCTCTCCTTCGAAGGCTTGGCCTTTGGTCCGACCGGTCGACTGTCTCACGGCCGATGTCCGACAGGCGAGCCTTAGCATCCAGGGTATTCCATAAGCATATTTCTATTATTGCGGGATCCTGCTATCCCAACGGCCATGCTCCACTACTTCCACGATGCCGCCGTATCTGCGCGCCACGTGGCCATTCTCCAGATTCTCCTAGCGGCAGATCGGTCTTTCTCAGCCTCTCCCCTAACGGATTTTGGACTGTTCCGTGCCTATATAAGGTACCTGGAGGATCCCGTTCGAAGGTAGAACAACTCTTCACTTTCTAGAGACTGTTCATCCCTTGATTCCTCCATTCTATTGCCTTCAATCTCCTACTAACTTAAGCATCGGAGGGTCCCCGCCGGAACACGACCGGCGCCCTTGGGGACTTTGTTGCAGGTTCGCCCGGGAAAGGAGTGCTCCAGCTCGTCCAGCCGCCCCGGTTCCCGGTTCAGGAGTTGACGCCGCAATAGATTGGCGCTAGAGCTGAAGTCCGACCGCTACCTCAATTGCTTCTCGGTCTGGAAAGCCGACGGACCAACACTTAGGATAAATTTCCTAAGCTAGTTGCTCCGGCCTGAGCTGAAGTCCGACCGCTACCTCAACTGCTTCTCGGTCCGGAAAGCTGATGGACCAACACTTAGGATAAATTTCCTAAGCTAGTTGCTCCGGCCTAAGCTAAAGTCTGACCACCCTAATCTACTCTCGATCCGGAAGGCCGACGGGCCAGTACTTAGAGTGGAAATCCTAAGAGAATATAGTTCGGCCTTGGTTACTATTCAACACTTACCCTGAAGATCCAACCACTCACCTAGATATGCCGACTGGCCTATACTTAGCAAAATTTCAGAAAAGAAGATATGGAACAGTACAAGAAGACAAGACATTGAGAAAAAAATTTTTTGCTTCAAAAGGGTTCTTTACAAAAACTAAAGGTCAGACCTTTACAACCAACTAGGTCTGACCTTCGGAGGTTACAACAACTACGGCCACTTTGACCCCTTCGGCTCTCCACCTCGACACCAGCTGGGGCGTCGCTCTGGCTACTTCTGCAGTGACCTCCGCTGGGGCGTCGGCCGCTCGGGCAGTCGGGTCCATCCCGTCCAAGGCTTCTGCCTCCACCGGCTTCGGCGGCTGAAGGAATGACAGATCGAGTTCTGGGAAGGCGGCACTAACCTTTCCCAGGCACTCGTCGTACTTGTAGCCAAAGACGACCGTCCCCGCCTCGTTCATTTCCTCCGTAAAGTCTTCGGAGGCTTTATAATCTGCAACGGCCTTCTTGCCGATCGTCTTCAGCAGGTCTTGGACCGTCTTCAGCAGGCTCTTGTATCTCTCCGCCGATGCCTGATAGCCCTTCACGCGGATGTCGAGATCGGTCAGACGACCCTCCTCAACAATTAGCTGACGGGCCAGGGTCTTGATCTTCTTCTTCCTTTCTTTCAGCCTTGCCTCCCAATCCACCTTCTGGGCAAGCAAGTCTTCTATTTGTTTCTTCTGGGCCTCTAGTTCGACCCGCAAGGGGGACACCTCTGCCACTGCGGCCCTCAAGCTGAGCACCTCTTCCCTGGAAGCCATCAGCGCTTCTCAGGCCGTGTCCCTTGCCAGCTCGGCCGCTTCGACCCTCTGGGTTAACTGCTCTTTTATATAGAGCAGCTCACCCAGTCCCTCAGTGAATACGTCAGGAGGTTGTGCCCGTTGACGAGCTCAGCAGCGCGCCACAATAAGGGCACAATGGTCGACGACCCGTTAGGGGTTTTTTGGGTCAATAGAGGGATCGTTGTAGCCACCTAGTGGCAAGGATGCAGGGGCTGCTTCCGCTCCTATTGACCTCGAGCGCCCCTCTTCTGTATGGGTGCCGGTCCGATCGAAGACGATCGCTGTAATCAGCCTTTGGCGTTCGGTCAGGGGCATGTCATCCCCTGACTCGATCGACACCACCGCGGTGGATGGGTCCGCCGTCCGCCGCTTCTTCGGCCTTTCGGGTGCCGGTTCAGCTGCCCGCTTCTTCGGCTCCTGCATGTCGGCTCTGTGATGCGGACGGCTCTCCGTTGAGCGGATCGCGCTGAGAGGACCGCCCTATCCAGCTTCATCTTTCTGCCTGTCAACAATCAAAGTCAAAGTTAGTTGTAGTCGCCAAGCCGACGAAAATAAAATAAAAAAAAGAGAAGCTGATCTCTCTCTACATGACTCTCGTCCTACCTAACATCGGCTGCTGGTTGAGTTCGGCCTGGTGAAGGCTCTCCTCAAAAAGTAGAAAAGTGACAAATTTTGGATCCTCACCATCCAACTTATGAAGTCAGCCTCGTCGGCCCTTGAAACTTTCCTTCCATTCAGGACATTCGGCCTCGGCTCCCTCCAGGCTCCTCAAAGCCCACGGCTCCAGGCTATCTACAAAGAAATACCTGGACTTCCATCCGTGAATAGCGGACGAAAGCCCCCCTAGGATCTTCCGGTTAGGATGAGGACTGAACATCCACCATTCCTGACTTCGGAAGTCCTGTTTCAGTAGGAAGAAGTTCGAGAATAAGGATACCCTAGGCTCTATGTCGGCCCCCCGACATAGAACTACGAAGCCGCAAATGATCCTAATGCTGTTCGGTGTCAGCTAGGAAGGCGTGACCCTATAGGTATTGAAGACCTGGATGAAAAAGCTATGAATCAAGAAACGAAGACCGGCCTTCAGGTGGTCTTCGTACATGGGGAGGGCTCCTAAGTCCAGAGGTTCATTTACCCTACCCTTGCGGCTGGGGATGGTCATATGCAAAGTGGAAGGAATGTTGTATATGGTCCTAAGGCTTTTAACCCTCTCTCGGGTCATGGTCGACGGGATGTCAAAAGGACCAGGTTCCCTATGACCGCGAGCTATAGCCATCCTAAAATGGGTTGCAGAGAAGGAAGGAGGTGGGGGAAGATGAAGACGGGACTAACCTGATTCTTTGGGTCTTTAAAGGAGCCTAAAGGTAGCGCGACGGGGGGAGGAGGCGATTTTCTCTTCCAGCACAAACGTAGCAGCAGGTTCCTTCTGGACGATGCCCTCCTCCTTTCATAGGCATCCGAGGGCTGCATCCCAACGCATCCCCCACATGCCGAGCTCCGATGGCCACCGCTTCGGTTCCCGAGTTGGACGGGAATCTGAGGGGACGCGCCAAATCGTATCCGGCCGCAATTCGCGTGACAGACAAGGCAACTGCGGATGGCCACTCCGGCAGGTGCACCAACCGCCCTGATGGCGCCACGTGTCCCACGTCGCTTCAAGAATCCAAACGGGCAGCTGCCACACACCGTACTAGCCATAACTACTCCCCCAGTCCTCACCAACCAAGCACTGACACCTGTCCCAGGGCAAAAATCAGAGCAGGAGGCGGCCGGACGCAGCACGCCAAACCGGATTCGCCATCATTTGAAAGGCTGGCGCATTTATTGCCATTTAATGCCCTTGCCCTTCGAGCCTACGGACTCGCTTGAAGTACAAGGGCAAGGGGGACAACTGTTGTACCATGATGGCTCACCCTCCGCCAGAACCGGCCCAGTCCTGTGGTCCGACCCGGCCGCCCTTCTCAAGGCTCCAACTAAGGAGGTTCGAGGAGCTGAGGTCCGAACGACCCTCTCCTGCTGGGGTCCGGCCCACCATTCTCTGTCAGAGGTCCGACCCACCTGAGCTGAGGTCCGAACGACCCTCTCCTGCTGGGGTCCGGCCCACCATTCTCTGTCAGAGGTCCGATCCACCAGAGCTGAGGTCCGAACGACCCTCTCCTACTGGGGTCCGGCCCATCGCTCTCCTTCGGAGGCTTGGCCTTTGGTCCGATCGGCCGACTATCTCATGGTCGACATCTGATAGGCGATCCTTAGCATCCAGGGTATTCCAGAAGCACCTTTCTATTATTGCGGGATCCTGCTATCCCAACGGCCCTGCTCCACTACTTCCACGATGACGTCGTATCTGCGTTCCACGTGGCCACTTTCCAGATTCTCCTAGGGGCAGATCGGTCTTTCTTAACCTTTCTCCTAATGGATTTGGACTGTTCCGCACCTATATAAGGTACCTGGGGGACCCCGTTCGAAGGTAGAATAACTCTTCCCTTTCCAGAGACTGTTCATCCCTTGATTCCTCCATTCTGTTGCCTTCAATCTCCTGCTAACTTAAGCATCGGAAGGTTCCCCGCCGGAACACCACCAGCGTTCTTGGGGACTTTGTTGCAGGTTCGCTCGGAAAAGGAGTGCTCCAGCCCGTCCAGCCGCCCCAATTCCCGGTCCAGAAGTAGACACCGCAACACCACGTATAGAAGGAACAATCCAAGTTTTGCTAGAATTTTAAAAAATTAAAACTTTAAAAAATTATCGTGTTTAATTAGAACTCTTAAAATCTAAAATTTTTTTAAGGTGCCACGTTTTATAATAACCTATGCATTTAATTTGATGTGAATCATGTTTTTCTCCTCTACTCCCAATGCACAATTCCTTCCTATTCCACCCTAACATACCAAATATGAATTTCTTTTTTTGAGAGAACGTCTAAACTTTGCGTAATTATTGTACTACATTAATGATTAGGTTATAAGATTAGCATAGAAAGAAAAATATATAAGTTTTGCTAGAATTTTTAGAGATTTAAAACTCTAAAAACATAGATATTAGGCTTGACTAGGATTCTTAAAATATGAAATTTTTAGGGCACCACGTATGGAAAAAAATGATGGAATATTCAGGGTTTTTAAATTTAAAAAAGAAAGATATCATGTTCAATTAGAACTTTTAAACTATGAATTTTTTGGGGCGCCACATATCCTAACAGTCTTTAATTCAAATATGAAATACTAAACCTTGTCTGTGTTGGCGGAGCTTCAAAATGCTATGCCAATAATTTTTCCATACATTTAATTTAACGTGAATCATCTTCCCTCTCCCTCTACTCCTAAATCCCTTCCTATTCCACGCACGCCAAATATCGAAATTTGTTGTCAAATTTGCTTATTTACGACGCGATGTTAATAATAAGATTGTAAGACATGGAAAGAAAATATAAATTTTAGTAGAATTTTCAAAGATTTAAAACTTTAAAAAATATATATATACCAAGTTTGACCAGAACTCTTAAAATATGAATTTGTTTTGGGATGCTACCTATAGAAGAAACAATCCAAATTTTGATAGAATTTTAAAGAATTTAAATCTCTAAAAAGAAAAATATCAAGTTTGATTAGAGAGCTCTTAAAATATGAAGTTTTTTTAGATACCACATATCATAACAACCTATGTATTTAATTTGATGTGTTTTGGTAGAATTTTTAGAGATTTAATACTCTGAAAACATAAATATCATGTTTGAGCAGGACTTTAAAAACATGGAATTTTTAGGGCACCATGCACATATGGAATAAATAATTGGTAGAATTTTTAGATATTTAAAACTCTAAAAGAGAAAAAAATCATGTTTGATAAGGACTCTTAAATTATGAATTTATTTTGGGGTGCCACGTATCATAATAGTCTTTAATTCAAATTTGAAATGCTAAAAATAGTCTATTTGAGGCATGCATCCAAAATACAGTATTTAATCACACATGGCCCTTAATTTTTTTTCTTATAAAAGATATATTCTATATATTGAAATGAAAGTTTCTATATTGGCAAAGCCTTCGTTTGACACGTGCGTGGATTCCGGATGAGTAACAATTGGCATGGATTCCAAGGAGGCTTATCATTCTATTAATTTTCTCTACTGTGAATCCCATGAGCAAGCATAAAGCCTCTATCTTTTAGTTTTATTTTAAGAATACAATCGAATTGGCATATTTTTTATAATAAAAAATTTATTTTTGTAATACATTAATGGGACGAATGCTATTAAAAAAGAGAGCGAGTATGTTGTCTTCGTAAATTAAAATGGAGGATTTTATTAGCAGAACCTTCATTTGGAGACATGTATCCAAAAATAAAAATTAAAAATTAAAAAATATTTAATCGCACATGAAATAAACAGTTGGAATTTCATGAAGTTATCATGAATTTTAGATGGGTGATAAGGAGACCCGCCTTCCATTAACTTTATTTACATTTAAACATTCGAAATTACATGATCCGTATCCATTGAATACTCTCCTATTAATTCTATTTATATAGGTTGTAGATTTTGGATGAAATCAAGTAGGCCCCGATCGGTTATTATTGTGTGTATTAAAGCATGAAAAAAAAAAAAAAAAAAAACTCTCTACGGGCTCCCCCTTTGCCTGGTCACGGATTCGAGGAATGATTTCGTTTGTGACTCGATTAAAATTCTTGACGGAGTATGACTCGATTAAAATTCCCGGCTGATACTCCGACGTCGTAGAGGGGCTAGGCTGACGTACTCACTTATTCGAGTAAATCCCGAAGGATAGAAAAGATACGCAAAAAATTTCGAGTAAATCCCGAAGGATAGGAAAGATACGCAAAAAATTACGACCTGTATCGAATCAAGGACTAGCAAGCTGGGGGCCCCGGGACTAGACTGACGTACTCACCGATTCGAGTAAATCCCGAAAGGTGGAAAAGATTTGTAAAAAGTTACGATCTGGGACCCCAGCAAGCTGGGGACCAAAATGAGATGCTATACCGGGATAAAACACCTCTACTTTTTTTAAAAAAAAAAAAAAAAAAAACATAGGAAGCCGCTTAAGCAACGACAACGACGGACAACGTTTTTTTTTTTTTTTTTTTTTTTTTCAAAAAAAAAAAAACATTATGCTTTTTTTCATAGTTCCGGTTGATAGCTGATGTGTAAGATTTGTACAAAGTACTTCTCTTGACGACTAATTCTAGTTGGATGGCAATCCTGAGACAGTATGTTCCAAGAGAGACTAATAATGGAAAGAATGTAATCCTTTTGGGGTGAAAAATCTCCAAATTAACGGGCAATGATAATTTCCACAAGCTAAGTAGACCTTTTATGATAAAGTTTTCCCATGCTGCGACCAAAACCTCAAAGGTACTTGATTGCTGGTTAACAGCATTGTAGTACCATAGGAGATATGTAATTAGGGATGGTAATAAAATTTAAATCGATGGATACCCGATCTGACCAAATCTAATTGGATCGGGTAGTCAACGCTTTAACTGGATTTGGATCGGATTTGGATAAAACTTGAATGCTTAACTTTAGATTTGGACCGGGACTGGATAGATATATTCCCAACCCGAACCCAGCCCGAATTATTTAATATTTAAATATATATATATATTCAATTAATATATATTTTTATTAATTATAATTATTAGTTATTAAATTTTAAAATACTTGAACCATGTACCCTAATCATTATATATATATATTGGAAATTTTTTTTCATCCTATTCTATTCAGGGTGAATTCAAAACAAGATCATAATTAATTGTTTACCAACTTCATAATATAAATTTTGATTGAATATGAAATTAACTGCTGTTGAACTAAAAATATAGTTAAATTTTATTTGTTAATGTATGTATAATTTATAAAATTGTAGATGATTTTAAAGTTGATAAAAATGAAAAATATTTAATATGACTCAGTTGAATTCGTGCCGGTAAACCCGATTACCCGATACCCAATTAAGATGGGTTTGAATAAAAAAAATCCAGTCCCGATAGTGTTTGGGCCGGGTTTGGATAGTGTATTGAATATTTGGATTTGGGTTTGGGTAGTTATGCACCTGGCCCGAACCCGACCCATTGCCATCCCTATATGTGATCAGATATTGTCTTTACCCAATTAAAGCTAATAAAGTAGGAGGAAGAGATGATCCTACTGTCAAGGTGGTAGCCCAGCTGGTTAGGATCTTACCTCATAATCAACAAGTCACGGATTCGAGACATGACTCTACGAAAGACTCGATTAAATTCAAAGATTATTTCTTGAAATCCATGATAGTTAGATGAATGAGAAACTAAGATCTTTTTTTTTCTATTCTGACCAGCTAGCATCTTAGTGATATCGAGTTGACGTACTCATTTTTGATTATTAATAAAAAAAAAGATGATACAAAATGTATCCCTGGAAAATATACGGACCTATACCATTTTCATGTTATACAAAGATCACATATAAGATCTTGAATGGCAAATCTTGAAAGGTGATGGATGATATTGCAGTTAAACATATTTCCCTCCTAAGAGATATCCTTCCATGTTTAGTTGCTCTTATTTGGGATGTATATTAATATGTAATCATGTTTGGCTAATCCTAATTACTATATTTTGGAAAGCATTTACCTTATGTACATCCTCAAGTGTATATTTAATGAGATGAATCCCATGTATAATGATAAGGAATTCAAGTTTCTACATGGTATCAGAACGGATTGCTATTCCATCTCATCCCTACCTATTTCTATCTATCCCAAATCTATTCTAATCCTATTCCAACCTTATTCCGACCCTTTTTCCCTTTTCTTCCAAGACCTAATCCCCCACGTCTCCCATCGGTACTCCTCCTCCCTTCTCTTTCCTGCGCCACTACCGTCGATCGACTCCACCGCCCGCATCTAGAAGCTGATCGCCGCTCAATCGGACCGCCGCCTCTGCCGCCTCGACCTCGCCCTCTCTGCCTTCCATCGCCTCCAACGACGTCACCACCCCAGGCACCGTCACCGACCCCTGTCACACCGCCTCCCATCACCGGCCATCACCGCCTCGCCTCCCGCTACCCCACCCCAGCCACCGCCTCCTCTCATCGCCTGTCACCACCCGTGCACCTCCCACCGTCCACCGTCCACCGATCCCACCACCCCAACCCACCCTCTCCTCCTTGTCCCCTTCACCGGCGGCTCCGTTCATCTGGAGCTTCGTGCCCGGTGACCCGAGCGACCGGCATCCCGACGCCTCCTGCTGCACCGACCTCTCGCTGCACTGCCCTTGCACCGGCCCTCCGATCGCTAGTCGGTCTCCAGATCCAGCCGCCGGTCGCCCCTCCGCCATGCCTGCCCTCGTCTGCTCTCTCGCCGACATCGTCCATCGTCGCCTTGCCTGCCAGATCTGTCGGCCTTCGCAGATCCTCCTCCATGCATCTCTCAGCCGGCCGGATCCAACTCCAGCGACTACTCCTCTGCTGACGGCACCGTGATCCCTCTCCTAGGCTTGATCCGCACCCGTCGACTCTGATCGTCTCTCTCACTGCCGGAGCATAGCACCACTGCTTCTTCACCTCGCTGATTGGCGCCATTGATCTTCTTCACCGGGCTCTGCAGTCGTGCCACCTATCACTGTTTCGTGACCATTGGGTATGCTCTCTTCCTCCCTGTCCATGGTAGCTGATCTCGCACAACCTATTATTATCAAACTTGATTGGGCCAATTACAGTCAATGGTCCTATATGATGCGCATCTTTTTGAAAAGTCGAGGATTATGGAAATATGTCACGAGTGCACTTCCATGTCCAGTTGAATCTGGGGATGCTTTTAATCAATGGGAGATCAACAACAACAAGATCATGACTTGGATTTCCAATTCTGTAGTCCATCTATCAGCCTGCACTTCAGCAAGTTGATACTGCACAGGCAATCTGGAACTTTCTTGCCAAGCGGTACAATTAGACAAATTTTGTCCTGAAGTACAAACTTGAACTAGATATTTTCAATCTCAAGCAACAACCAACGCAATCTGTAGCTGATTTTCATTCTCAGATATCTCTGATTTGGGATCAACTTACTCTTATGGAGCCCAATTTGACCCATGATGCAGAACTTTATTATCGGTTGCAAGAAGAATTTTGCCTCGTTCAGTTCTTAATGGCTCTTCGTGATGAGTTTGAGCTTATTCAAGCATCGATTCTGTACCGCTCTCCGCTTCCTTCTGTTAACACTGCTCTTTCTGAGTTGATTGCTGAAGAAACTTGTAGGCAGATCATTTCTTCCAACTCTGATACCCCTTTGCTTTTATCTGCATGGGTCCAATCAAAGGGATTGTCTCAACTTCAGTGCCACTCATGCAAGAAATTTGGCCATCTTGCTCGGAATTGTCCAGGCTATGATTCTCGCATTCCGGATACATCTTCCATGTAGTGCACATACTGTAAGAAGGTCGGACATATTATTTCGCATTGTCCCCATCCAAACTCCAACCACATGCGAGCTAAGACTCGAAGTTCTGGAGATCGCCCTTCCTCTATTGCTGCTACTATCATGCCAGCCCCTACCGCACAGGCGGTCACCTCTCTTACGATGATATCCAGGCGATGATACATCAGGCTCTCTCTGTTGGTAATTCTGTAACCTCTTCTTCTACCACTTCTCCTTTGCCAGGTAAGTGGTTTTTTTATTCCGGTGCCTCAAACCGTATGACATTCCATTTCGATATTTTTCAGCATGTTTCCCCTCTTCATTATCCGCCCCAGGTTCAAACTATAAATGGTTCTCTCATTACTGCTAGCCATAATGGAACCATTCATTCTGACACCCTATGCCTTTCTAATGTTCTCCTTGCTCCACAACTCTCTCTGAATCTTATTTTCATTGGCCAATTATGTGAACAAGGCCTTACCGTTATCTTTTCTTCTTCTGGCTGTGTTGTGCAGGATTGCTCGACGAGGAAGGAAGTTGGGACCGGCCGTAAGGTTGGTCGTCTTTTTGTTCTGGATCGGCTATATGTTCCTCCTGTCTTTGGCATTCACTCTGTTGCTGCTGTTTCTCTCAATAATTTCTCTTGGCACAATTGTTTAGGTCATCTTTCCTTTTTCACGTTATCCCACTTATTTAATAAAGGTTTATTAGGCTCTGTCTCTGAAGCAAAAGAATCATCCTGTATTCATTATAAGTTATCTAAACAAGCAGCTTTACCTTTCTCATTGAGGCACTCTACTACTACTGCTCCTTTTGATCTTATTCATTCTGATGTTTGGGGTCCTGCCCCTGTATCTTCTATAGGTGGCTCTAAATATTATATTATTTTTATTGATGATTTCACACGTTTTACATGGCTCTATCTTTAGCCTATTCGTTCTGATATTCTAAAGATCTATATTGAATTTGCCACCATGATTAGAACCCAATTTTCTAAACCTATCAAAATTTTTTGTTCTGACTCTGATGACGAATATCTCTCAAAAGCTTTTAATGAATATCTTAAATCCCAAGGCATACCTTTTTCTTCTAAGAGATATCCTTCCATGTTTAGTTGCTCTTATTTGAGATGTATATTGATATGTAATCATATTTGACTAATCCTAATTAGGATATTTTGGTATGCATTTATCTTATGTACATCTTCAAGATGTACATCCTTAAGTATATATTTAATTGGATGAATCTCAATATAATAATAAGGAATTCAAGTTTCTGCACTTGCCTTTCTTTCCCTCCACCCTAAACGTGATAAAGATTCTCGACCACAATTTTTTATGTAATTACCATCGAACTTTGTTTCAAGCAGATTACGAGGTCAATTCTACGAGATATCATGCGAGCCAGTTTGTCAACGTTGGGGGAGTTGAACCCAGGTGACAGGATGTCATGTTGCCACGTGGTGGAACCCAAAAAAAAAAAAAAGAGGCAGCGGAACGTGGGAGGGTATCTGGGATGGATTCCATGCTGCCAGGTGGGAAAGCATGCCACATGAGCCTCTTCGGTGGATGCCACGTTGCCTGACCAGCCCGACAGTTAAACAAACCCGTGGACCTGGAGGCTGTAGCTGGATATAATCAATCATATAAACGAGGGAGAGGCAAGCTCGGTCCTCTTCTTCTTCGATCATGCTGTTTTCTTCTTTCTGACCGATCCTTTGTCTCCATGCCTAAAGGCCAATGCAATGTATTTATAGCTGCCATGCTCATATTATAAGCCAAAAAAAAAAAAACAGAGGAGGAGAAATTTTGCTTTAAATTAAAGGAGGAGACAGTACTACCTTCCAGAAGTTTTCTAGGTGGCCGATGGTGCATCATCATCATGTTTTTTGTTCTTTCTTTTGGTAGGCACATCATCGTTCCATATGCATGCGCTTCATCCATGTGATGTTACTTCTTACAAATGAAGTATGAGTAAAATCTTATTTTTGCCAAAAAAACTTTTAGTGGAACAACATCAGTTCCACAATAAGGCTCCCCCTTTATTCTTTTTACACAGACAAAATCCTTTAACTCCAGAGTTATGATAGTCGTGAATAAAAGTTTCAGTCAAGTAAGAATGGAGGAACTATCTCAACAGAGGGAGGGGGAGAGAGAGAGGAGCAAGGTATAGGAATTTGGCAAGTATTAACCACGAGGCTTGTCCCGGTACCAAGGAGTCTCACATATTTGGAATAGAATTTATCCACTGCTGGATTTCAAAACCCTGAAGTGCTTGTTTCTCTTTAATAATAATGAGATCTCATATAATATGACAACCGATCGATCGTCCGATAGACATTTAATGAACGTATTCATTATACATTTATATAGATATCATAAGCATAGGAAATTTCAAAAGCTTTATGCCACACATGAGGATATATATAAATATATACCGCACCAAATTATCCATGTATGCACTGTAAATTCACAAGCTAGATAAGTGGTATACATTATCCATTCATGGGTGGGCACTGCTAATTAAAGATGTCATAATTAAGTTAGAAAGCGATTTATGATGCCTCATACTACACAGATGAAAAAATAATATATGTTGTGTTGACATGAATATGTTTCAGTAGATGACCTGAGAATTGATTGCGTCCTGCCAATCTGAAACTCCCTGAGTTTGACTTCCCGGCAAAGTAGGGCTTGCTTATGGATTAATTTTACAGCAAGCCGTCCTTGGATTTCATGCAAGCCGTTATCCCCAAGCAAAATAAAACATAGTCGGTGGTGAAGCAGGGGCATAAAATGATGAGAACCTTGCGTGTCCTATAATATAATTTTATCATGTACAGCAGCTTACCTGTTATTTAGACCCCTAGGTCAATGATTACATAATGAGATTGGTGATTATTGTTTCTTTAACCTCTTGTTTTGTCTCGATGCAGGTTAAGATTCCATGCTTAAATTTGTTATCATTAGATCACACACCGAGCACCAGTCGAATAAAGTTTATCCTGTAACTTTACAGTACGAAAGTCCTACCAAGCTCAGCAAATACAAAATGCCTAAACTTGGACACTTTTACGGCGCTTGCAGGAGAGATTGGTTGCACATGAACCCCTGAGGAAAATTAAGAGAGCCCATATTGACTGGAGTGGGTACAAATGAGGCACATAAACTAATGAGCTTTTGAAAGGAAGCTGCTTTTAGTTTATTTCTACTTTTATTATTTGAAAACAAAGGTTGTTACCGTGGGATGGAATTCTTTTTGTTGGGACCATGCAACCTAGCTTATATTCGAAAGCTAAGATGCAGGACCACCGATCGAGTTGGGAAGCCAATAAAGAGCTTAATATTACTTTATTAGGTGGGCCAACTTTGTAGCATGGGGGGGGGGGGGGAGGTGGTCAATACATTGGTCAAGTGATGTCACCCGGACTTTTCTAACAAGTAGCCCATGAATTAATATTTGCACCTACCGTTTTTAAATTAATGGCCAGGTTGACGTAACGTTGATGGCTTTCACATGGAACATGGAATGAAATAAACTGTGTTCAAACCACTGGCGGCCATGGTGATTGGTCCTCTTCACCTATTTATAGGGAGCAACAAGGTGGATATATAGAGGAATGTCCCAAAGTTGGTACAGTGGCTTGCATGTGAAAAGAGATCAGGATGTGGCATGCGGGGCTTAGCATGCTATCGTGGCTAGCTCAAGCTCGACAAGGTTCTCTCATGGGGAAGAACAAGAAACAAGATCCCCAAGTTTCGACTGGACTCACTTTTATATCCGCGTGCCCGACATGATTTTAAAACACCCGAGTATGGAGCAAACGTTGGTTGCCACCGGTACGGTGGAGAGCGCGCCATGCAAACTAATGGTCACAAAAGGCAAAAAATAGTCATTTTATTGGACTGGTCATCCTCTTTTTGGGTTGATGGCTTAATTCAAAGATTACATTCATCAGAGGGGCCAGGGGAAATCTATCTACGGCTCATCTAGTGCTTTTTCTGCATCTCCTTATTTTATTTTATTTCTTTTGCAAGCTACCATCCCCCGACTCCCGACTATATATATATATATATATATATCAAGGCCGATTTTTTAGTGGCAGCATATATGTGCGAGGAGCTTTTAGAGATGTAGGTTTTATTATAAGGGGTGCTAACTGATGGAACGTTTATAGCTATAGAAGCTGTTATGATATCTTATTTTATTTTAATTAATTATTGGATTATTTTTTGAATCAATTTTAATTTTTTTGGTTTATTAGTCAAATCAATATATAAAGGAAAATATCTTCTGGATTCTGATCTACAAAAGGATGTTTATATCTTCGGCTTCGTATCCTTATTTTGGTCCGAAGAGTAAGTCCAACAACTTTAAGTCTCCAGCTTCGTATCTTTATCTTGGTCCGAAGACCAAGTTTATCTACTTTATGTCTCCGGCATCGTATTATTTATCTTGGTCCAAAGAGTAAACCTAACGATCTCATATCTCCGGCTTCGTATCTTTATTTTAGTCCGAAGACCAAGTTTGTCTATCTTATATCTCCGGCATCATATTCTTATCTTGATCCGAAGACTAAGCCTAGTAATCTTATATTTCCGGTATCATACCTTAAGCATAGTCCGAAGAGCATGTTATCCTATCTTCAGGTTAGCTACAAATATTTCTTGTTATTTCCAAAGAAACTCTTCTGAAGTATAGTTAACATTCTCTTTTAGGAGCGCTACTAAAGAGAATGTTAAGTTTACTTCGGATATACTCCAAAAGGAATGAGGCATATTAAACATGTGGCCTTTTCCAACCCCAAAATGGTTGAAGTCTGTTCTGGTTGTTGCAACTGCTCACATGGTCGAAATCCTCATATTGGATAATGCCGAAATAACTTATTTTCTGACCACCACTACTTACAGTTATGAGGAGGTTGCATTTGCCAACTCCCATAATCGTAAGTAGTTACGTTGGAGCCTATAAATACAGGTAAGAGGGGACACTCGAGGTAAGCGAAGCTCATTCCTACAAATTCGAATTCTTTCCTTTCCCTCTCTGCTTTCGAGCTCTCCATTCTACTGCCTGAGTTCTTGCTGACTTTGGCATCAGAGTGTCCCCCACCGGAAGATTTCCGGTCAGGGGATCTATTTTGCAGGTTCCGGGCGACGATGAACCAGCGGGCGAGCCACTCCATCCAGCCGGCAGGGATTCAACGTCAATAGATTGGCGCGCCAGGTAGGGAAAGATCTGTTTCTTCTGGTTAAAGGAGAACTTCATCAAAGCAGAAATGGTGAAGAGGAAGATCTGTTTCCTCTAGTTGAAAGAGATTTTATGCAAAGCAAAAATAGTAAAGAGGAAGATCTGTTTCCTCTGGTTAAAGGAGAACTTCGGCAAAGCAAAAATGGTGAAGAGGAAGATCTATTTCCTCTAGTTGAAAGAGAATTTCTGCAAAACAAAAATGGTGAAGAGGAAGATCTATTTCCTCTAGTTGAAAGAGAATTCTGCAAAGCAAAAATGGTGAAGAGGAAGATCTATTTCCTCTAGTTGAAAGAGAATTTCTGCAAAGCAAAAATGGTGAAAGGGAAGATCCAGAATGCTTCTACAAGCAAGGATCAACCTATTTCTCAGCCAAATAACCTACCGGTGGATGATAGCATGCCACCTCCAATGTTGATGGAGACTGCTGTTCAAAGGCAGTGCCCTCCACTCATCTCACAACCCAGCCATCAAACTAAAGGAAGGGAGGATCAACGTCAGGAACTCACTCCAAGTTCTTCACGGATCCAATCATCTCAAAGTCAAAATGCTTCACTGCCAAAATAATGCATGGATGATCACAACGGGAAGAAGAGAACCAAGTGTTCTCCCTCTGTTTCTTCCAGAGATTCTACACCTGGAACGAGTAAATTGATCCAAGGACTATCAGACTTGCCATTTAGCTAGAATTTCGGCCTGCCTCATCCAACAAATATGTAAGTATTTGCTGGTATCAAGAAATTCGATGACTGGACAACCTTGAGAAAAGGTAAGAGGAGACCTCCGAGGTAAGCCATCACGTCACTCTGACCTCTTTCATTGAGTTCTCCATTTTATTGTCTGAACATTATTGACTTGGGCATGGGAGTGTCTCCCACTGGAGGATTTCCGGTCAGGATTTTTATTTGAAGGAACTCTAATGGTCGATGACTTTTTAAAGTCCGATGTACTCTCAAAAGTCGATGACTTCTTAAAGGCCAATATACTCTTGAAGGCCGATGACTTCTTAAAGGCCGATATACTCTTGAAGGCCGATGACTTCTTAAAGTACGATGTATTTTCAAAGAATGGTGACTTCTTAAATGTCGATATATTCTTGAAGGCCGATGACTTCTTAAAGATTGAAGTATTCTTGAAGATCGATATCTTCTTCAAAGCTGATGATTTTTTAAAGGTCGATCAAACACCTAAGAGGCCCAAAGCCAATCTTATTAGGACCCCTGAAGCCCAAGAGAAGGCTCACTAAAGCCTATATTATTTTAAAAGGTATAAGGATGATCTCCGTGATCTGCCTTACGAAGTGCCGAGGTGGGCTTGACCAGCCTATCTTAATCTTTTTTCTTTGAAGGCATAAGGATGATCTCCGTGATCTACCTTACGAAGTGCCGAGTTGGGCTTAACCAGTCCATCTTAATCAAAAAGCATGAGGATGATCTCCGTGATCTACCTCACAAAGTGTCGAGGTAGGCATGATTAGTCTGTTTTAATCCTATTTCTAAAAGGCATGAGAATGATCTCCGTGATCTACTCTATGAAGTACCGAGATGGGCCCGATCAGCCTATCTTAATCCTTAATTAAAAGAAAGAAGGGTGGTTCGAGAGATATATCCTGTAAAGATGCCGAAGGTTAATCAGCCTCTTATTTACATGTGGATGACCCATATAATTTGAATTATTCTAAACCCGAAGACTTAGCATATTTTCAAGTTTGAAGACTTTGTATTCTTATCTGGAGACTTGATATTATTCTCTTATCTCAATTAAATGGAATTATTCTTTTATCTTAATTATATGGAATTATCCTAAGTCCGAAGACTTAGCATATTTCAAGTCCGAAGACTTGATATTCTTATCTGGAGGTTTGGTATTCTCTTATCTTAATTATATGGAATTATCCTAAGTCTGAAGACTTAGCATATTTTCAAGTCCGAAGACTTGGTATTCTTATCTAGAGACTTAGTATTATTTCTTCTCTATCTAGAATCTTCCTAAGTTCGAAGACTTAGCGAATTTTCAAGTCCGAAGCTTGGCATTTTTATACTTGATATTACTTCTTATACTTGGAATTATCCTAAGTCCGAAGACTTAGTGCATTTTCAGATCCAGAAACTTGGTATTATTATTTGCAGACTTGGTGTCTTAAAATCTCAGATCATTCTTATTCTAATATTATTATTCAATACAATATAATCTTGGATCATATTTTTGGAATTTTATTTCTTAAAAAGTTATGTTATTCTAAGTCCGAAGACTTAGCGTTATTTTATACTTCAGAAGTTTCAATCATATTCTAATCCGAAGATTTTTTACTTAGAAAAATTTCCATTCACTCGCATGTACATTCGCAAAGAAATCTCATTGGAATAAGTTTTTATTGATAAGATCTTTTACATTCTTTCAAAAGGAGAAGGGAAAAGAAAGAAGTTACAGATCACCCTCTGCTGGAGTATCTTCAGCTTGGATGAAGTCGATCAGATTAATCATTTCTTTGGCTATTGCTGGTGCTTCGGAGGGACCTTCTTGTGATTCGGGCTCATTTGGATCTTCGAGAACAAACAGTTGAATTCCCGAGATATCTAGATTTGGATAGAGGTTTTGCACCTTTTTCACTCCATCATTAAAGCCTCCTTTGTAACTATAAGATCCCGCTTCAATCATTTTGCCTTCAAAAGCCGAAGATGCTTTATAATCTTCTACCGCCCTTCTTAGTTGATCTTTTAATGATCGAATCTCTTCAGCTGATGATTCGACCCTTCCAATGGCCTCTTCGTCCTTCTTAATAGCCTCTTTGGCCTTCTGATGGGCTTCCTTGAGTAAAGATTCCAGAGACCGGATCTTCTTCTTCTTAAGTTTTGCCTCTTGTTCATAATTCTTTGTTTGGATTTCTTTCATATCAGTTTTTAGACTAGGAACAAAAGCGTCACTTTGGACAAGCTTCTCTTCCATAGCTTGCCTTTGTTCCTCGGCTATTGTTTTTTCAGTCTCAGCCATCTTCACTTTTTCCTTCATTCTTTTGTAATTGTCTCTGAAATCAAAGATACCTTTTTCCATGAAACTAATATCATGGATCATCTGCATTAGTGAACATAAAAGTTAGCATCAACAAGGTCTATACTGTGAAAATATAAAAATCCGATGCTTACCTTCAGTGCAGATGAGTATACTGAGTCGGAGATGTCTTCAATATACCGGGACTTGGTATTGTCCCAGTCTCTGGGAAGAAGCATGCGCTTCATCATCTCCCTGGCCAGCTCAGGGTTCTCCAGGCCCTGTGCTTCAGAAAAAATTGTAAAATCCATGTTGCAGCCTTCTTCTGAAGGGGCACTCCTCCTAGGATCGTCCTCGGAGCAATCTCGCTTTTCCCTTTCCTTTCTCTTTCGGGGGTGCGAGGAGGGACTCCCTGTCGAATGCCGAATCTCATTGATCTGAAGGAGGCATCGAACAAGGACTCTTCGGAGGGGGCCTTCTCGGAGATGGACTCCTAAAAGGTTTAGGTGGACTTGGCAAAGAAGTGGGAGGTATTTCTTCATCCGATGTGGGCCTCATCGAAGGGGTGCTCGAGCCCTCTTCAGCTCTTGCTTTCTTTCGAGCTTCAGACTCCGCCGGAACTAGCACCGCCCTCTTCCTGGAAGCTTGTCGAACTTTATCAAGCTTCGGCTTCATTGGTTCACCTGCGGTCAAAGGATTCCATCATATATATATATATAAGAGAAACATGGAGAGAAGAAAAATCTGAAGACCACTATCTCTATACCTAATGCCGGGACTTCGCTAATATGGGCACGGTGAAGGTTTTCTTCTTTCAGCAATTCTTTAAACATGAAAATTTCTGGCTCTGATAAAGTTTCAAAGTCTTTGAGATCGGCTTTCAGAACCCTCTTCCTAGCATTTAAATCCAAACGTGGAGCTTTCCATTCAGTGTTAAACCCCCAGTTGGTATAGTATACAAAGAAAAAACAAGGTTTCCATCCATATATGGCACTAGGGATTCCTTTTATTAGTCTTCGGCCTGGCCGAGGATCTATACCCACCATCCCTTATCATGGAAGTCTCTTTTTAGTACAAACAGGGAGGTAAATAGGGAAGTCCTCGGCTCCATGTTCCGAAGTTTACAAAGAACTAGAAATCCGCAGATGTTCCTAAAGCTATTCGGAGTCAGCTGAGCTGGAACTATTTGGTAAAGATTGAAAATCTTCGTGAAAAAAGGATGAAGTGGAAGCCGAAGACCGGCCTTAAGGTGGTCTTCGTATATGGCAATTGATCTCATAGGGGTGTTATCTACCATTTCTTCTGGTTTCGGGAGGATTGTTTTGAAAGTTTGTGGGATGTGAAAGTGGTGCCTAACATTTTCTATCTTGCCAAGCGATAGGGAACTGGCAACCGTATCGGGAGATCTCTCCGGACTCCTCTTCCTACCCGAACCTTTTTTCCTACTGGTTTCGCCTTCCGGTGAACCCCTACTAGTGGAAGGATTTCTAGTGGACTTCGATATTACAAAGAAACAAAAAAAAAGAGAGGACTTCTACCTCCGAAAGAAACAAAAATGGTGGATTGCTGCGCAGAGCGAAAGGAAGAAGGAATGCGGGTGCGAAGAAAATTCTTCTTATGAAGTTTTCCTTCCTTTTATAGGTGAAGTTATGGGATTTAGAGGCGGTTCGGAAATCTCTTCGATCGTGCACCGTATCAACGGCCTTGATCATGGGTACAGTTTTCTAAGAACCACCATTAATAAGGTGGTGATTGTGATCCGTGTAAAATGCTGTGAATGGCCACGATGGCTTTTCAACTGTGATCAAGCCTCAGATAATTGCCAGGTGTCTTGCCTCGATTAAATAAGAGCCATTTTAAAAGAAGATTTCTCAGAGTTTTTCTAGATTCAAAACATTTTTTTCGAAACAGCAAATGAAAAGACGATACGTGTCTTCACCACGTCTTTCACACCACCAAGCAGTTATTATGAAAGACGTGTTAGAAATCAGCACCATCATTACTTGTCGTTACTACTAAACGACAAATTTTAAATACTTCCATTTTTTGAAATTAAATCATTTCGAACTTGAGAGTGGGGGGCAGCTATTATGATATCCTGGTTTTATTTTAATTAATTACTAGGTTATTCTTTGAACCAATTTCAATTTTTTGGTTTATTAGTCAAATCAATACACAAAGGAAAATATCTCCTGGATTCTGATCTACAAAAGGATGTTTATATCTTCGACTTCGTATCCTTATCTTGGTCCGAAGAGTAAGCCCAACAATCTTAAGTCTCTGGCTTCGTATCTTTATCTTGGTCCGAAGACCAAGTTTATCTACTTTATATCTCCAGCATCGTATGCTTTATCTTGGTCCGAAGAATAAGCCTAATGATCTCATATCTCCGGCTTCGTATCTTTATCTTGGTCCGAAGACCAAGTTTGTCTACCTTATGTCTCCGGCATCATATTCTTATCTTGATCCGAAGACTAAGCCTAGTAACCTTATGTTTCTGGCATCATACCTTCAGCATAGTCCAAAGAGCATGTTATGCTATCTTCAGGTTAGCTGTAAATGTTTACCTATTTTTCCTTGTTATTTTCAAAGAAACTCTTCCGAAGTATAGTTAACATTCTCTTTTAGGAGCACTACTAAAAATAATATTAAGTTTACTTCGAATCTATTCCAAAAAGAATAAGGCATATTAAATATGTGGCCTTTTCCAACCCCAAAACGGTTAAAGTCTGTTCTGGTTGTTGCAACTGCTCACATGGTCGAAATTCTCAGATTGGATAACGCCGAAATAACTGATTTTCCGACCACCACTACTTACAGTTATAAGGAGGTTGCATTTGCCAACTCCTATAACCATAAGTAGTTATGTTGGAGCCTATAAATACAGGTAAGAGGGGACACTCGAGGTAAGCGAAATTCATTTCTAGAAATTCAAATTCTTTCCTTTTTCTCTCTGCTTTCGAGCTCTCCATTCTGCTGTCTGAGTTCTTGCTGACTTTGGCATCGGAGTATCCCCTGCTGGAAGATTTCCGGTCAGGAGATCTATTTTGCAGGATCTGGGTGATGGTGAACCAGCGGGCGAGCCACTCCATCAAGTCGGTAGGAATTCAGCATCAACAGGAGGTGTTAAGATCATTGATACTGCTGTTTAATTTTATAAGCTAAATGAGAAGGACTGACTTATCCTATGAAAAGATTGAGTGCTTCTTATATTCACTTAGAGAGAGACTCCTTAATAATTATTTGATGACTATTGGCTCCACCATGCAAGTATACCCACCCTTTTTTATAGGATTGCTGATGGATGATGCATGCTTTATTTTCTATCGAGGCTTCACAAATCTACCGGAATGCTAAAAGTATCACAGATTGAAAGGCAAATTATGTGGCTAATCATACTAAATCTACATTTTAGGATTCTTCAATATATCTTCCACATCAATTTTTAGATATTTTATTTTTTGATTCATGGATATATATATATATATACTCATCTTAATTAGTTAATTCACATGTTTTATCAAAAAAATTACTTTCTTCTTTGGTTTGTTAATTATGAGACTGCTTATAAAAATTAAAAAAAATATGAGATGCCAATCCTTAAAAAAATAAAAATAAAAATTTATAAAGTTGGCCAATTATGAGAATCCAATATCAACTCACAAAATAGCTGCTTTAAAATTTGTGTAGATAGATAAAATAAAAAGTTGGAATATTTATCCATCTACATTAGTTTCAATGCAGTTAATTCATAATTTAACGGTTGACATCACAAAAGAAGGTGAATTATTCTTTCATGTTAAAGATCCAACTTGAATCCGATTATGAGCCTATGCACGACTTGATAATCATGTATTTATCAGATTATCTAGTCTGATGAATGGCATCGACAATGAACGGTGACGATACTAATTTATCATAGTCTCCATTTATATCAAAGCAAACAATTTGGACCTTATTGTAGAAGTTGTAGATTATCATATGATCGTTTTGCATTGCATAGTAGCAATGTGACAGCTCGGTTATACAAAAGAAGAATGTTAATTAGGGTATGAAGGTGTGCATATATACTAGAATCTCTGATCGTCACCTAGTAACATTGGTCGAATTATACATTCATAACATATGGAGGTTTGCATCCCATGCCCAGCTCAACCACCAAATTAATTTCCTCAACTGCATGAATTTCTAGTAGGAACTAAAATTTCATAACCGAAGTCCAACTATTTACATGTTAAAAATAATATTTTTAAAATTAAGAAAATTCAAAAAATGTGTGATGGTTGTGATTTTCTTGTTGGAGATGGAGATAAAAAAAAATAACCTTGAATTTCTGCTTAGTCAATTTGCTGATTATCTCAAGAGGGTTATTGTGACTTATTTATCTATTCTCTATCATTTTTTAAATTGCACTACGTACAACTCTATTAAAGTATTTTTAATTATATTTTTAATTGAAATATCCAAACGTAGAGGGTAACAAACAAATGTCCGACCTTACAAAATTTATCCCACAAAACTAGTAGAGTTGTTCATGTGGCATGGCCGAAATGATTATGTTGGCATAGAATCTCCTTTCCGACTGGACGGAGCTACCGATTCGCAGGTTTGCTTTCCTGATTCACCTGCAAAACAGACTCCTAGCCGGATATTCTCCGGCAGGGGACACTCCGATGTCTAAGTCAGAGACGAGCTCTAGCAACAAAATAGGGAAGATTCTGAGGACGGAGATAGTGAGGAAAGGAACTCTGGTATTTTTAGGATTTCATTATGCCTACCTCGAGTGTCCCCTCTTACCGGCATTTATATCGGCTAGCCTGGCCTGCGGCTCTGTCCTCCCTCCTATGGTAACGATGGGGGCTAATTGATTTCCCTCTGACCGTAATCGTGGATGGTTATTGAACGGTTCCGGTCAGGCCGGAGGCGTAACCGTTGGAGTTCATGGCTACATGGCCGTTCCATCATAATTGTACTCTGGAGGTGATAGTTAGGCAGCCGATTGTAACCGTTGTCCCCACGTTCGTGTGGGTTTGATGTTGGTGGGAGATCTGCCTTCGGGCCTCTTCTCCAAGAGTGGTCATTGTTGGATCGAAGGGGTGTCTTCGTCTCGAGACGCCTTCGGATTGGTACCTGTGGCTAATGCCGAACACTATGCCTTCGCCTGGGCTGAAGATCATGTCTTCGGCCGAAGCTAAGGGTTATGTCTTCGACTGAATCCGAAGATTACATCGTCGCCTTGCCCGTTAACCATTCGGCTTCTCCTGGACGCTTTGGTTCGAGGTGTCCGGTTCGAGAGGGAGTGCACAAGTGATTGAACCGGTGGTTGATTTGTGCCTGAACCGACATATTTCAATAGTTGCCCCCTACTCTCAGTTTTCGAAGCAGTGATCTACCTCGAAGAGTGAAAGTATCGTCGGATTGTCGTTTTCCTCTGGAGAGAGGTGCGGCTAATGATTGCAAAATCTCTAATTTGATCGCTCGTCATAACTGCCGATTGATTTGAGGATCGGGTAGTGGACAACTGTCATTCCCTGATTGGACTGTAGAAAAGGACTGGGTCGATCAGGAGATCGCCTCTCCTTTTTTCGCTTTGTGGCGGTTCAGCCAAACTTTTCGTGGGGATTTGGATGGAGGTCGTGGTCCCTTTCCTGTCCCTTGGAAAAGACGCAAGCTTCATCTTCGTCGTTGATTGGCGTCACACGGATCATGACTTTCGGTACTTTCCATGTCAAATCAGCTTAGGGCTGTTTGGAGTTTCACATCCGTCTTCGGTGTCCGTGGAGAACAGATGTCATTACACCATTGGCGACTGTTGGGGGACATCGAGCACATTTTTTGTTGTTTGTGCTTGGTGTGTTGGTTTTCGAACGGTCGCATCCCCGCGCGTCCTGGATTCCGCCAAGCTTTCCTTTCCCGAAAAGTAATTATTAATGTTGTAACCGTCCGAGGAAGATTGCTCCAGGTTTGAAGCGCCGGCGGCCTCTATCCTCGAGAGCAATTACTGGAGACCGTACCATTCCCAGAGCGGCCATTCAGGCTTTGATGCATCATTTCGACACGTGGCACCCTCTGGTCGGCTTGAAAAAAGGTGTGGGGCATGTTTTCCTACAGTTGTCTGTGGGTACGGGATCTCATTAAATATGACCCAGTTCCTTCCTTTTTGGAGGCCATCGAGACATCAGTGGGGCAAACCTTTATTCCAAAGGTTGTCTTCCCCCTTCTTCTTAGCATATCCTGGAGATGAAGTTTAACGTTACAAAGCTCCGAAAAATGGCCCAGAAAAGGGCCTCCGGTTCCAGGACAGAGGGTGAGCCTAGCGAGAAGTTTCACCAAGGCGATGACGATGACCACCGGCCTGGAGAGATAGCCCGCCTAGAGAGAAGGGTACAGATCCTGGAGGCTCAAGTGGAGGAAGCTAGGGCTCAAGTTGCGGAGGCCACCACGAGAGCGGAGGAGGCCAGGATAGAGGTGACGGAGGCCGTCACAAAATTCCTGGCATCATCAGCCTTCAAGGATGAGGTTGCCAAGGTGGTCCTGGACTCCTACCATCGGGGGTTCTGGGAGCACAGGGACAAGGCCTTCCGTTACTATGACTTGAAGGGCTTGGAAAATATTAGACCCTCTGTCCCCTTCCCTGGCCATGAATATGATTTTGACTTCAAAGAGGAGTCAGAGTCTGCATTTGAAGGAAAGACCGGAGCCTTCCCGAGCACCTCACAGAGATTCAACACCCCCTGCCGGCATGGAAAGGGGCCGATGGGTGGTCATTAGATCTGCCTTTCCATTGTCTGTTCTCTTTTCCTTTTTTTTTTTTGTAATGCTCCTTGGTGAAATGAAAGTATCTTTCTCTTCTTTTCTTTCTTTCTCTATGAAAGGCATACCTCGAAACATTTGGATTTTCTAGTGTGATAACCGAGGGACGAACTTGTAGAGTTGTTTGAGACTTACCAACAAGGTGGGCCCGATTAGGCCATCCTAGGGGGTGTCTGGTGTTGTTGATAAGATGAGTGATATGGACTCACTTCGGCATGTCTTCGGATTTACCGTAGGGTAAGACGTTTGGGCCATCCCTGTGCCTCCATGTTGAAATTAAGGTAGGTTGATTAGGCCCATCCCAGTGCGTCTCCGGATTTACCGTATGATAGGTTATGTGAATCGTCCCTGCATCTTTTTTCATAATTAAGGTAGGTTGATTAGACCCACCCTGGTGCATCTTTGGATTTACCATAGGATAGGTTTTGTGAACCGTCCTGCACCTTCTTCTGTAATTAAGGTAGGCTGATTAGGCTCGTCCCGGCACATCTTCGAATATACTATAAGGTAGGTTGTGTGAACCATCCCTGCATCTTCTTTCATAATTAAGGAAGGCAAATTAGGCCCGCCCCGGTGTGTCTTCGAATTTACCGTAGGGTAGATTGTGTAAACCGTCCCTGCACCTTTCATAATTTAGGTAGGCTGATTAGGCCCGTCCCGTTGCGTCTTCGGATTTATCATAGAGTAGGTTGTGTAAACCATCCCTGCGCCTTTGATCATTTGGCAGCCTGGTTGGGCTTTCCATTGCGCTCGTCGAGCATACCGATAAGGTGAGTGGATCAGACTCACCTTTGCGCTTTTGGTCGATTCCATCGGGTGGATCATTAAGACCATTGTTGCACTATTGGCATGGTGGGCTACTTAGACTTATTCTCAAACAGAGTTCCACGAACAACTTTGGGCATGCTTATTGGTAGTACTTGCAGAGATTTTGTATATTCCAAGACCAAGGCAGTACAACACCATCCAGGGTCTCGAGTCGATATGTTCCTAGATGCATAATTTCTTTGATTTGGTAGGGTCCCTCCCAGTTGGGAGAAAGCTTGCCTTGCTCCGTTGGCCTAGATACCTCGGTTCTTCGCAGTATCATGTCCCTGATGCGGAAGGTATGTTCTTTCACTCTTGAGTTATAATACTTGGCAACCTTTTGTTGATATGCTGCCATTTTCATCTAAGCTTGGAGTTTGGTGCTTGGTAGTAGATCCAAGTCCACCCTCCTGCGTTCGGAGTTCCTAGGCTCCTCATACTTGTCGATCCTCAAGGATTGCAAGGTGATTTCGATGGGGAGGACTGCTTCGGTACCATATGCCAGGTTGAATGGGGACTCGCCAGTGGCTGTTCTCGAGATCGTCCGGTATGTCCAAAGAATAGAGGTCATCTCCTCTGCCCAAAGTTCCTTGGTATCGTTCAGTCGGGTTTTCAGACCATGGAGGATGGTCCGATTCGTCACTTCAGCCCCCCCGTTAGATTGCGGGTGGCCGACAGATGTCAACTTGTGCTGCACATGGTATCGAGCGCAGAAGTCTTTGAATTTGGGGTTGTCAAATTGCCTCCCGTTGTCGGTGATTATAGTATGCGAAATTCTGAACCAAAATATGATGGAATTCCTGACAAAATTCTTGACTTTCCCTTATATGATGTGAGCCAGTGGTTCGACCTCGACACACTTGGTAAAGCAGTCGATGGCAACAATGAGGAACTTCCTCTATCCCGACGCTGGTGGGAACGGGCCAAGGATGTCCATGCCCCACTGGGCAAAGGGCCAGGGAGTGTCAGCTAAGTCAAATGGCTCGTTAGTTGCCTTTGGACATTGGCATACCTCTGGCACTGATCACATTTTCGGACAAAGTCGGTTGAATCCTTTTGAATAGTGGGTCAATAGTATCCCTGGCATATTATTTTATATGCCAGAGACCTGCCCCCCAGGTGATCTCTGCATATGCCTTCATGAACTTTTCTTAGGGCATAGTCGGCGTCTGACGGTCCCAAACACTTCAATAGAGGTTGGGAGAATGATCTCTTGTAGAGGGTCCCATCCAAAATGATGTATTGAGATGCCATCTAGCGGGTTCTCTTGGCCTCTGCCTTGTCTTCTGGTAGCGTACCCTCATTTAAGAATTTAAGGATAGGATCCATCCAGCTGGGTTCAGTCTCGATTTAGTTCTCCTCCAAAGCTTCTTCAGCTATACTCGGAGCCTCGAGATGTTCGATGAAGGTGCAACCGAGGGATTCCAAAGTAGTGGTGACGAGCCTAGACAGTGCATCCGTTCGGGAATTCTCCAATCGGGGGACATGAATGATTTCAAAAAACTCCAATTGAGAGGATAGGGCTTGCACCTTTTCTAGGTATTGGATCATTGTGGAGTCTCTGGCTTCAAACTTGCCTTTGACCTAGTTTACCACCAATTGAGAATCCGAAAAGACTGGAGTTTTTGAATCCCTAAGTTCTTGGTGATTCAAAGTCCTGCAAGTAGGGCTTTGTATTTGGCCTGGTTGTTTGAAGCGTGGAAGGAAAATCGGAGTGCGTACTCCACCGTGTGTCCATCTGGTTCGGCTAGTGTGAGGCCCCTCCGCATCCAGCGGAGTTGGAGGCCCTGTCTACATGGAGTACCCAGACGGACTCCGCGTCTTCCAGAGTGACACCTTATTCGGTTGGTCGTACCTCATCTTTTGACTTCCAAGTGCACTCAGCTAAGAAGTCAAACAGCACCTAGGCTTTCATAGCCGATCGGGACTGGAAGCTGATGTCAAACTCACTCAACTTCACGACCCATTTAGCTATTCTCCCCGAAGTGTCAGGACATCGGAGAATGGCCTTAAGGGGCTGGTTAGTCAGAACCACGATGGCGTGGGCATGGAAATAAAGCCGTAGCCACTTTACTGCAATTATCAATGAGTAGATCAACTTTTGCATCTTTAAGTATCTTGTCTTAGCGTCGTGGAAGACTTTGCTGATGTAGTAGATCGGCTTATAGAGGTTATCTTCCTCTCTTCGAACGAGGACCGAACTAACTGCTTCGTTTGTAGTAGAGAGGTACAGATAGAGTGGTTCCCCATCTTGAGGTTTGGAGAGCAAGGGTGGGGTCTCCAAGTATTTCTTCAATTCTTCAAAAGCAAGGCGGCAGTCCTTGATCCATTCGAAGCCTCGGGACTGCTGGAGTACCTTGAAGAAAGGGAGGTACTTCTCGGCCGACCGAGAGATGAATCTATTCAAGGAGACGATCCTTTCTGTCAGCTGTTGTACATCATTCTTGCAATAAGGGTGTCTCATATCCCTAAGGGCCTAGATTTTTTTCGAGATTTGCATCGATTCCTCGTTTAGTAACAAGGAACCCCAAGAAGTTGCCCGAAGTTAGTCCAAAGGCACACTTTATTGGGTTCAACTTCATATGGTGGCGTCGTAGGGCACTGAACGACTCTTCCAAATCCTTGATGTGGTTTTCTTTGTGGAGGCTCTTGACAATCATGTCGTCGACGTAGGCCTTCATGTTTCTTTCCAATTGTTCTTTGAATACCTTATTAATCAGCCTTTGGAATGTCATCCCAGCATTCTTCAGTCCAAATGGCATCATTTTGTAGCAGTAAAGACCTTTCTCGGTGACGAAGGCCATTTTTTCCTCATCTTGGGGATCCATTCGGATTTGGTTGTATCTGGAGAAGGCATCCATTAAGCTTAATAGCTGGTGGCCGGCGGTGGCGTCGACCAGCTGGTCGATCTTTGAAAGAAAAAAGCTATCTTTTGGGCAGGCTTTGTTGAGGTCTGTATAGTCAATACAGATCCTCCACTTATCACTAGCTTTCTTCACCATTACCACGTTGGCCAGCCATTTAGGATAGTGTGCTTCTCGAATGAATCCCGCCTTGATGAGCTTGTTTACTTCTTCATCTATGGCCTTTTGCCTTTCGAGGACGAAGCTCCTTTTTTTCTACCGAACCAGCTTGTGTTCGGGAGCAACTTCCAACCGATGAGTAATCACCTCGGCTGGGATCCCAGGCATATCCGAGGCTGACCAGGCGAAGACATCAGCTTGTTCTTGAGGAAATAGATCAGCTTCGCCTTGGTTTCTTCATCGAGCAAGCTTCCGATTTGCACGACCTTGGTGGGGTCCTCCTCAGTTAGCTGTACTGGAACGGTTCTTTCCATGGGTTCGCCAGAGTCCGCGGTTGGGTCCCTTAGATCTAACTGATCCGAAGTTGTGGGATCATTGGATTGCTTTTCTTGAATCATCAAGCATTGTTGTGCCATTCTCTGGTCTCCCTTTGCTTCTCCGACGCCACTCCTGGTGTGAAAACGCATCAGGAGGTGATAAGTTGATACTATGGCCCGAAATTTATTCAGGACGGGCCATCCCAAAATTACGTTGTAGGCCAAAGGGGTTCGGACTACTGTGAAGTTAACCGGTAGTCTTCTATCGGGGTTCGATGCCGAGGGTTACAGGTAGTACTATTTTACCCTCAACATCGACCTGATTGCCTCCGAAGCTAGTGAGCGATAGAGGGGATCTTTGCAGTTTATTTTTAGGTAGACATATCCGAGAGAACGCGTCATAGAGTAAGACATCGACAGAGCTTCCATTATCAACCAAGAAACGCCTTACATCATAATTGGCCACAATGGTCGATATTACAATAGGGTCATCATAAGGGAGTTGGACTCCCGCGAGGTCATCATCGGAGAAGAGTATAGTGTTGTTGTCTTTCAGTCGCTTCAAGGCATCGTCTTTAGCCCTTCTCCGGTCAATCGGCTTATGTAGCATCCCTACGTTCCTGCTGGTGAGCCTCTAGTTTGGTAGTTTGGCTTCTTCAGGAGCCCTCTAAGGAACTGCAGCTTCTGACCGAGGTTCTTGGCGACCGATATACCGCCCCAGGTAACCTCTCTTGATAAGATCCTTAATAACATTTTTGAATTGGATGCACTCTTCAGTATCGTGGCCATAGTCCCGGTGGAATCAGCAGTATTTGCTCCTGTTCCTTACGGAAGAGGACGCCTTCATGGGACATGACCGTTGGAGGTAGTTTTCTTTTTCTATCTCTAGCAGGATCTTTTTTCTAGGGAGGTTGAGGGGGGTATAGGAGTCGAATCTCCCATCCGATGCTCTGGGCCTAGGACTTCGTCATCGATCAGAGTATTTGTTGTTGTTGTTGGGTACAGGAGGGTCAGTCCCCTGCTGTTCTTCTTCTTCAGAAGGGGCTTCCCTTCAGCTAGCCACCGGTTCGCTGCTTGCTCTTCGGCATCGGCGTACTTCTGAGCCCTTGATAGGAGCTCAGCGTAGCTTATAAAAAACTTTTTATCTAGGAAGAAGGTAAGCCTGGACGTTCGGAGCCCTTCTTTAATGCAGATATGGCCACATGCTCTTTGAGATTAGGGATCTCGAGCATGGCCGAGTAGAATTTGGAGATATAATCCCGTAAACTTTCTCCTTCATTCTGGTGAAGGAGAAATAGAGTGTCCGTGTTGCGGGGCATCTTGTGGCAGGTCCTGAAATGCAAAACAAATAATTTCTCTAGCTCGGAAAAAGAGTCAGTGGTACTTGGACGTATGCTTGAGTACCACATCCGAGCGGCCTTCTTCAAAGTGAAAGGAAAGGTGATGCAGTATAGCGCATCTGAAGTCCCTTGAATCATCATGTGGGCTTTGAAGCTACCCAAGTGATCAAGTGGATCAGTGGTGCCATCGTAGGGCTCCATCTGAGAGATCCTAAAATGCCGGGGAACTACTTCGACCATGATGCGAGAGGTGAACAGAGGGCGCAGCTTGCATGCCACGAGGTCACCATGGTTCCTCTGCTCTTGGAGCTTCGCAACCTCCTATTCGAGGGCCTTAAGCTTTCCCTCGTAATCAGGGCGGACTTCCTTCGGTAGGTCCCTTTCGAGAGTGGAGTCTTCGGAGGAAGTGGAGAGAGATTGCCTAGGCCTCTTTCCTCTTTATAGTGAATCGGTTGATCTTGGAATCCTGGAGCTTCGACCCCCAGGAGAGGAACGATCATGGAGGGAAAGATGGGTGGACCCGTCTCAGGGGCTCTTTTCCTCCGGGATCGATGGCTATGTCTAGAGGTGGCTAGCGGATGCCCCACCTAAAGGGCTTTATCTTGAAAATTCTGAACCATAGTCATGAGAGCATTGACTTGGTTCATGAGAGTCTCAAATTATTGTTATCCCACGACATGCGTGGGAGCGGACCGTCGTTCCCCGCCAGGGGTTCACCCCTGTGGGAAGGAACACAACTTCTGTTTGTCGAGGCATTCTGAGTTTTTCCTTTTGCCATTGGAAACTTCTTATACTTCCCCTTTTCTAAAAAAGGGAGCTAACAGCAGATGTTTAAGGCCCTCTCCCCTTCCTAGCACGTCAATGTGTTGGCGTAGAATCCCCTTCTCGACCGGACGAAGCTACCGAATTGCAAGTTCGCTCTCCTGGTTCACTTGCAAAACAGATCCCTGGCTGGATGTTCTCTGGTGGGGGACACTCCGATGCCTAAGTCAGAGACGGGCTCCAGCAACAGAATGGGAAAGATTCTGAGGATGGAGATGGCGAGGAAAGAAACTCTGGTATTTTCAGTGTTTCATTATGCCTACCTCGAGTGTCCCCTCTTACCGGTATTTATATCGGCTAGCCTGGCCTGTGGCTCCATCCTCTCTCCTACGATTACGATGGGGGCTAATTGATTTATATCGGAGGGGTGGCTCCGTCCTCTCTCCTACGGCTCTATCCTCTCTTCGTCTTGAGACGCCTTCGGATTAGTACCTGTGGCTGAGGCCGAAGACTGTGGCTTCGGCTGGGCCGAAGATCATGTCTTCTGTCGGGGCCGAGGGCCATGTCTTCGGCCGGAGCTAAGGGTTACATCTTTGGCTGAATCCGAAGATTACATCGTCACCTTGCTCGTTAACCATTTGGCTTCTCATGGGCACTTTGGTTCGAAGTGTCCGGTTTAGGAGGGAGTGCACAAGTGGTCGAACCGGTGATTGATTTGTGCTTGAATCAACATATCCCAGCAGATTCCATGTTCACTATAGGTATTAGTCATTTGATTAAGAGATCAATGAAAATTGACTCTGCACAAATATACTTCACTAAAATATCTTTTTTTTAGTTAAAATCTCTTTGGCTGTCAAAATTCTATCTCCATATGAATAGAGATATTAAAAAATTTTATTATTCTTTGAAAGAACATAGCTGCACTATAATTATAATAAATCTCAAGTAGTTTTAAGATAGAATCAGAAATTATAAGATATATGACAAAATTCTATAATCAAAATAATATAAATTGTGATATTGCAACATGCCATAAACATTGCCCATATATCTAAAAATACAATAAGATCTATTTTCATATAAAAACCCCTCCAATTATTTACATATTAAGAAATCAAATTATCATAAAAAATGACAGGTTTTTATTTCCTATTATGTAATTTCTTTACTAGTACTACAACTAGTAATGGAGGTACTATAATTAGTTTAGTTATGATATTACTCTCCCACTATTTTGCAATAAAATGAAATATAATATTTTCTTAAATAAAAAAAATAATAGTAATCATTTATTTTTTCTCTAATATCATATTTTCAATATTAGAGCATCTAGCATCATCCATATCAGAATCTATAAACATGGTATGTTTTAACTTAATATTCTTTATACCCCTATTAGAATGGTAAAATATCAGTTTTTTTAGAATTATCTGGATAACTAATTAAAATAATATGTTATCTCATATCCAAATTTATTCGCTGATAGAGTATTAATCTTTAACTATTGCAGGACAACCCCAAATATAAAATTAAATAATATCGAGCTTCTTACAAACCTTCCACTCAAAAGGTATCTTGTGTATCTACCTTACGAAGGACTTTATTCAAAATATAGATGATAGTCCTTGGGGTCTCATAATAGAAATATCATGATAAATTACCCTCACTCATCGCACTTCAAACCATATTCATAAGAATATGATTTTGTCACTTAACCACACCATTTTACTTGGGAGTTTCAAGTATGGTGTATTAAACAATCATTCCATACTTATACAAATTTTAGTAAATGATCATAGGATATAACTAATACACCATATCAATACTCTTATCATTTTCTCAAAATATCAAAACTTTTAAATAAAATAGAATAAGATTATTAATTATTTCATTTATATGGTTTTAAGTTTACTAAACTACATGGCAAAAAAATAAAAATATAATGAGTAAGCAATGTGTTGCCACAAAGATCGCCGTGGCCCGTAGCTGCTGCCGACGCCGGAATGCACTTCCTTTGCTGCCTGGCGGTCCTCTGCTCCTGGACCTGCAAAACAGGGGTTAGTGACCCGGGCCGGGGTTTCCAGCGGAGGCACTCTGATGATCAAGTCAGTAACGATCCAAGGGAACAGGTCCTCCTGGTCGGGCCCCTCTTGATGGACTCCACACTAGGAGGAGTGAAAGTTGTGTGTGAAAGCAAAAACGTAGCAGGGGGAGAATGATAGCTGGGACAAAGGGGTTCCCTATTCCTCCACCTTTCCTTGTTTCCCTCGTTTTCCTTCAATTGTTGGGGTGGTGGTGGCGCTCCGCCCTCTTGGTCGAGCTTGCGCTTGTGTTGGTAGTGGATTGTTGTTGTTACCTCCCCCCTTTCGGGGGTGCTGATCATTCTTTGTAGTTGAAAAATGGCCGTTAGATGCTTGCCTCGGGATCTTCGCCGGGCTAGCAAGCGCGTGCGGTAGGATTCCGTGCCATGGACGGGACGTCTTTCCTAACATATGGTAGGGGAAGCTTCCATTCGCTCTGACATCCTCTCCGGTCGCCCCATTCTGGGAAGCTTGGCAGAGCCTCGATCCGGGGGTCGCCACCATAGGGGTTCGTGCTTTCTGGCTAACCCATCCCCCTCGAAGTACAGGCGGACAAGTAGTTATGGCAATATGGGGGTGCCGTTCTGCAGCCCTCGGGCGGCTCACCGGTGTCCCCGGACAGCAGGGCTTGCTCCAGCCTGGACGCTCCGAGCTTGTGTGGTTGCCTTGATGGAGGAGGGAAGAGTGCGGGCCCGGTCCAGAGGGCGCGTGCTCGGAGAGGCTCCACGTGGCGGAGGAGTGCTGGGCTCGACTCCGACCACAGGGCTCAAACCTCCGGGGGTCTCGCTCTGAAGGGCAGAGTGCGGACCCGGTCCAGAGGGCGCGCGCTCGGAGAGGCTCCACGTGGCGGAGGAGTACTGAGCTCGACTTCGACCACAGGGCTCAAACCTACGAGGGTCTCGCTCTAGAGGGCGGAATGTAGGCCCGGTCCAGAGGGCGCGTGCTCGGAGAGGCTCCACATGACGAAGGAGTGCTGAACTCGACTCTGGCCACAGGGCTCAAACCTCCGAGGGTCTCGCTCTGGAGGGCAGAGTGCGGACCCGGTTCAGAGGGCGCGCGCTCGAAGAGGCTCCACGTGGTGGAGGAGTGCTGAGCTCGACTCCGACCACAGGGCTCAAACCTCTGAGGGTCTTGCTCTGGAGGGCAGAGTGCGGACCTGATTCAGAGGGCGCATGCTCGGAGAGGCGGTCCAGAGGGCACGCGCTCGGAGAGGCTCCACATGGCGGAGGAGTGCTAAGCTCGACTCCGACCACATGGCTCAAACCTCCGAGGGTCTCGCTCTGGAGGGCAGAGTGCGGACCCGGTCCAGAGGGCGCGCGCTCGGAAAGGCTCCACGTGGCGGAGGAGTGCTGAGCTCGACTCCGACCACAGGGCTTAAAGCTCCGAGGATCTCACTCTGGAGGGTGGAGTGCGGACCCGGTCCAGAGGGCGCGCGCTCGGAGAGGCTCCACGTGGCGGAGGAGTGCTGAGCTCGACTCCGACCACATGGCTCAAACCTCCGAGGGTCTCACTTTGGAGGGTGGAGTGCGGACCCGGTCCAGAGGGCGCACGCTCGGAGAGGCTCCACGTGGCGGAGGAGTGCTGAGCTCGACTCCGACCACAGGGCTCAAACCTCTGAGGGTCTCGCTCTGGAGGGCAGAGTGCAGACCCGGTCCAGAGGGCGCGTGCTCGGAGAGGCTCTACATGGCGGAGGAGTGCTGAGATCGACTCTGACCACAGGGCTCAAACCTCCGAGGGTCTCGCTCTGGAGGGCGGCTCCAGCCTAGGTGTCTTGAGCTCGCGGGCCCGACCTGGCGGAGGACGGAGCTCGACTCGCTGTCTCGAGATAGGTCAGCTCAGCTCGGCAAAGCAGTCTGGGCTGAAGTGCTGCCTTGGTGTCTGACGCGGCGATCTCCTTTGTCGCGCCACCTGTCAGCCTTCCACGTCAGCGATCCCGCCACATCACAATGTATTAGAGATAAAATATCAAAATACTAAGTTTAGACATAATAATCTCTAGTTTCATAATATAAGTCCTCATACCATCATGCCATCATTCCTTTTATTGATTTATCTATCTATCAGCTATCTAGACTCTCTTTTATCAATTTTACATACCTTTTATAAATGAAGACAAAAATTATAATAGATATCCATTCTTAGAAACAACATTAAAAATGGAATCAATTTTCTTTTTATATATATTTTACAGGTTAAATGATTCACTCTTTTATAGGCAGCTTTAATTTTAGAGTATTCTTATAAGTCATCCAAGATAGAGAATCATTATGTAATATAATATTCAAAACCATCACACTTAGTGCTAGTATAATTTTAATTTTCATATTTTATAGTTTATACAGTTAGAGTCATACTAAAAACATTAACTCTATTGAATATAAAGATACTAACTGCTAAACAATCTTTATATAGTTAATCAATAAAAAAACATAGACAATATATATGCCAGAAAATTTATATAATTATTATTTTAGGGAGAACCCTTAGTCTAATATTATAAAAACTTTCTTTAAAAAGAAAGTGATCCAAATAAGGTATCTCTCTTCAATATATAATAGTATTTAATTCTTTCTAAATATCTTAGAGATGGATCTTGTAAATATCAATGAAGGGGCCACTTTGGTTGTCACCATCCATCGAAATTCATAAATCTTTCAATTAAGGATCAACAAGTCATGACCTCTAAGATGACATAAGATAAATAGACAATCAATCAAGATTATATATATATACAATATATTAGAGATACAGATAATTAATAAATAAGCTTTAAGTATAATAAGCTATTTTTCATAAAAGAGCATCAAGTGCATCGTTATGAAACTTCTTTTAGGCAGAGAATATAACATGCTATTGAGTTCTAAACATGAAATTAATATAATAAAAATATAAGATGTTTGAAAATCTATCTCCTTTGGATAGACAAACTTTCTAGGTCTAATATATCTCTTTTTTAAAGAAAATAAAGGTTAACATAACGAGGATACAAGACATTCAAAAATCTATTCCCTTTAGATGGATAAGTTTTTTAAGTCCAATATGCCTCCACCTTTTATAATTTGACCTAATTAAGATCTCAATAGTAATATTGTTATTATTAATACTAAAAATAATTATATAATTAAAAGATAACAGGAATGCAAATTATTTGTTAATGAACATATATATAAATAATATATAAAAATCTAAATATAATATTACATATTTTTCTTTGGATAGAAAATATAATTTGTATAAGTACATATACATGAGCCACAAGAAATAAAATACCCTCGCAGCACAATGCTTTATGCAATCTTTTTCTAGTTAAAACATATAACGATCCTCTTTGAATAGACAGTTGTATGTAATAGCCAGAAAATATTTCTCTTATAATAAAAAATATGATAAACTAATATAAATAAACCACTTTGATGATCAATATTTATGTCAACCCACAAAATTATTTTTATAGAAAAATAAATATCCAAATAAACATAAAATGATATACTTTAACCATATGTCTATCTCAAAAGATCAAGTTTAAAATGGAATACTTAATAACATGCACCCTGACTAATCATATTATAACATAATATTGCATTTTAATAGTCTCTTTTGCCGACAATACTTATTATACAACTATAAAATATGTTTGGACAAGAATTATAGCATATAATAAGTGTTAAAACTAATTACAGTCATTTTTGGATCAACTATAACAAATACACCTTTACGCAATTCTAAAATATAATGAAAGATAAAATTATTAGTTCTCAATAACTCAGCTACTAATGATCTATCGAGTGCTTCTAGTTCTTTGAGGCTATACGAAAATATACTTGAACAATATAATAATAAGTGAAATTATATATAAATAATTTATATATTTTATTGAATACGAAGAACTTAATCAAAAGGTTTTTCAAACTATTATGAGTCTAATAGTCTAAAAATCACTCAAATCGGATGAAAAATAAGCAAGAAATAGAGATTTTATCAAAAACTCAATAATATATGACTAAACTATAAATAACATATACTATAGAAGCCTTTTGTAAAATAGTAGTTTTAAAATAAAATCAAATTTGCAAGGATCTAAATATTTTTTTATATATAATTTAGAACTCGATAGGGGCTAAATTTAGAACTTGGTAGGGGCTAAATTATAAAAGTTTCCTTAGCCTAATTGAAACTAATCCAATGTGATTGGATTAAGCCAACTTATTAATTAGACTTATTAATTAACGAATCTGGGTTTTAAATAGGTTGAAACCTGAACCCAAATACAAAACCTACTAATCCATTAAACTAATCTTCTTTCTCCCTCCCATTCTTCTTCTTTTTCACGATCAACGCCCAAAATCCTCCATGGTCGATGAGCCTTACACTTGCCGACAAGCCATTGGCCAATCCGAACCTCCGACAGTTGTCTCCTGGCTATCGGTGCCTATTGCCGGCCACATAATGGCTAGGAGCCATCGAAAAAGGAGAAGTTCTTCTCATGTAGTGAAGGAGCCAAAAATGTTGCTCCCACCGCCACCATGCCAAGTGGCTGTGCATAGGGATGGCAATGGATCGGGTTCGGACCGGATGCATAACTATCCAAATCTAAATCTAAATACTCAATAAATTTTTCAAACCTGGCCCAAACACTATCGAAATTGAATTTTTTTTATCCAAACCCATCTCAATTGGATATCGGATAATGTGGATTTACCTGACCCAAACCCAATTGAGTCATATTAAATATTTTTTTTATTTTTGTCAACTTTAAAATAATCTACCATTTTATAAATCATACATTTATTAAACAAATAAAATTTAACTATATTTTAGTTCAACACCGATCTGAGAGGAGGAGGAGCCATCGAAGAAAAAGAGGAGAGCTGGAGATTAATCAGGGATTACCGATTATAAATTATAATTTATAATTCTCTTATTTATGAAAAATAATGATTAGAATAAAGGATTTAAATATTTTAAAATTTAATAACTAATAATTAATAATTAATATAATATATTTAATATAATATATATTAATAATATATATAATTAATTATTAAAATAATTTGGGTCGGGTTCAGGTTGGGTGTATATCTATCCAGTCCTAATCCAAACTCAAAATTAAGCATTCAAATTTTATCTAAACCCGGTCCAAATCTAGTCAAAGTATTGACTACTCAGTCCAATTAAATTAGACCGAGCCAAATATCCATAAATTTAGATTTTGTTACCATCCTTAGGCATGCACCTCCCGAGCCTCCCACATCGATGTCGTCGCCTCAAAAATCCCATCCTCTTACTGCACCACAGCAAACCACGCCGCTACCAGATCTGCCAGGTACAGGTGCAAGGGCCCCCTTTCCCATCGTTAGTCATGCTACTAGCCACTGCAGCTCTCGGTGGGAAAATCATCGGGTCTAAGAGAGGAGGACTGGTCGGCAGCCATGGGAGTTCTATCCAGCCAACGTAAATATGTCCACGTAGATCGTCACGGGCTTTTCCACCAGCCTGTGCAATGGATCTGAAGGGGGCACAGCGATGGAAACCGTTGGCCTCCTTTTTTTTTTTTTCTCTTTTTTTTTTCTTTTTTCTTTTTTTTTTTTTTTTTTTTTTTTTTTTTTTTTTCAAATATCACAAGCAAGAGAGGAAGGAAGACTTTTGACCAACGTCGCCGCCCTCCAAATCGTTGCACCCGTCTCTCGAACGGTCATCATGCACTAGGCAGGCCGCTTTAGGCGACGGATGGGAAGAAGAACGTAAAAGAATGATTTCTTTCACAAATCCTCGGTAACACACCATGCCACCACCGCCGGATTAAAAGAATTCTCTATCAAGAGAAGACCAACGTGACAACAATCCATCCCAGAGGATAGCTAGATGGAAGAGGAAAACTGAAAAAATAAATTAAAAATTAAAAAAATTAGATTATGCATAACCATTTCTGATATCATATGTAAGTAATTTTATAATTCCAGGATCCTATGCATGATTGATAGAATACTAAAATAACAAATGGATCTGAACAAATAACAGATCTAGAAATCTCAAACAAATCAAGAAAAAATAAGAATTTTAGATTTGGAATACGTACATGCGCTCGCCATTAATTTTCAAACATGCAATTATAAATGCTCACGTGAATATAAAAAACCAAGTCCTTCTTTCCAGCATCATCTCCATAAGTAGCTATTTGATGGGACACACTACGAGAACTAATCTCATGAAAAATATATTGAGAAGTGGAGATGGGATCTAGCCTATTTATAAATAAATTCTAATATACCTTCAAATTATGGATCAAGTTAGACCAAGGTCTATACTATACCGTCTCAACCATATCAACCAACATAAAGTACTCAAAATCAAAACATAAAGATGATACATAATATTGGACTATACACCTGTCCATCATATGAATCATGTAATCGACACATTTTTAACAGAATAAAATAAGTAAAAAATAATAATTCATAATTAGAAAAAATATTTACACTTACAACTCTTGCACTATGTAATATTTTATAGAAATGCATGTTTCTTTTAAATCAAACAGGTTTTCCTGTGTTTCATGAACAAATATTGTTCCCTATCATAACACAAAGATGGGTAATTTATGCTGAGTTTTTTTGTCTGCACGGCTATCTCCTGGATTAGATATTTTTTTTCTTCTTTTGGATCTCAACTTTACACTGTAGAGGAACACATATACTTCACTGTTCTATCACAGAGATGGGTGCTTTATGCTACCGTTCTCTGTTTGCACATCCATCTACAGCAATTGGTACAGTTATGCTAACGGAGTCTTACTATTGTAACTAAACAGTTATCCTTTTTCCTGTTAACATATTTCATTCTCCTTTACCAAAAAAAACAAAAAAACAAAAGAAAAAGAAAAGTAGAGATATAAAATATAACCCTTTTTTTATTTAATTTTAAATAAAGTTCTAAGAGAAAGTACGTGGCAGCTGAGACCAATATGGGAGCGGATCCATTTTCTTATTCATTTATTCCAATATTCAGCAATTTATTAAACGAGCATTATAAGCGGAGAATAACTCCTCCGAAGCAAAGGTAAAGGAGTGCCGCATAAAGCAACCGCATACATATTTGAAAGTGACCAGGATGGGCACCCTTTTCCTCCCCCACTTTTTTTTTTTTTTTTCTCCTTTTGACAATGAGAATATATTGGTGGACCAAAATATTTATGCTTCTGTCCAGCTACAGTTAAGTCCCAACTTAAATGCGCATAGATAGTATTGCCACCAAGATCGTCATGGTCCATAGCTGCTATCGGTGCCAGAGTATGCTCCTCTTGCTGCCTGACGGTCTTCTGATCCCGGACCTGCAAAACAGGGGTTAGTGACCCAGACCGGGGTTTCCGGCGAGGGCACTCCGACGGTCAAGTCAGTGACGATCCAGTGAAACAAATCCTCCTGGTCGAGCCCCTCTTGATAGACTCCACACGATGAGGAGTGTGTTGTGTAGGAGTAGGATGCAAGTGCATCGGGAGAAGTGTGGCCTGGTTAGAGGGAGTCTCTGTATGGCCCTTCCGCCCGACCTTGCTTGAGGAAACTGGTGGTGCCGTGCTCCTCTTCTTGGTGGAGCTTGCATTTGTGTTTCAATGGTATGGCTTGTGCCTTGCTTGTGCTGTTGTTCGTTTCAGTGGAAAAAATGTTGCTCGAGGGTGTTACCTCCAAGTTTTTTGTGAACTAGGTTACCGTTGGGCATCCGTCTTGGGATCTCCACCGGGCTGTTAGGCACGTGCGGCGGTGTCCCAAGGAGCATTTCCCGATTTGTGATAAGGAGAGCGGTCATGTGCTCTGACACTCCTCTTGGTCGCCTCATTCCGGAAAACCTGGCAGTACCTCGATCGGTGGGCCGCCATCCCTAGGACTCGAATCTCCTAGTTGGCTTCCTCTCTTGGGTGGTACAGGTGGTTGGTGAGGAGCGTGGTGTCTCGATCAGTGTGCTTCTCTTCTTTCTAATGTAACCGACAGCTGCAGACGGTCAGTACGGTCTGGCAGGTGCTCCAGTGTAGTCCTTGGTCAGTTCGCCGGTGTCCTGGGATGGCGGTGCCAACATCCGAGCTGAGGCTGAGCTGGAATGGCAGAGCTCGCTCCAACCTAGACGCCCCGAGCTTGCAGGGTCGTCTCGGTGGAGGAGGGCGGAGTGCGGGCCCGGTCCAAAGGGCTCGCGCTTGGAGAGGCTCCATGTGGTGGAGTGCTGAGCTCGACTCCGACCACAGGGCTCAACCTCCAAGGGTCTCACTCTGGAGGGCAGAGTGCGGGCCCGGTCCAGAGGGCTCGCGCTCGGAGAGGCTCCACGTGGCGGAGGAGTGCTGAGCTCGACTCTGACCACAGGGCTCAACCTCCGAGGGTCTTGCTCTGGAGGGCGGAGTGCGGGCCCGGTCCAGAGGGCTCGTGCTCAGAGAGGCTCCACGTGGCAGAAGAGTGCTGAGCTCGACTTCGACCACAGGGCTCAACCTCCGAGGGTCTCGCTCTGAAGGGCAGAGTGCAGCTCCGGCCTAGGCGTCTCGAGCTTGCGGGTCCAACCTGGCGTAGGACGGAGCTCGGCTCGTTGTCTCGTGGGAGCTCAGCTCAGCTCGGCAGAGGAGTCCGGGCAGGAGAATTGACGCGACGTCCGACACGGCATCTTCCTTCGGCGTGGTGCCTGTCAGCTTTCACCATGTCAGCGATCCCGCCACATCAGATAGTATTATTTTTTGGGGTCCAACAAACTTTTTCCTCGACTATTTTGATAAACTCAAGGTTTGCACCTGGTCCAAATATTTTAAGCTAGCTAGAGAGTGCCAGTGGACTTTTTTTCTATTTTATCACTGATGAGTGGTGTAGTTGGTTGTGAGACTTCTCACAACCAGCTGGCAGGGATTCGAGTCTTGGTTTCGACATATTTCGACGAGAAAGTCCGGGGGTAAAATAAAAAATAGAAAAATAGTCCGAGAATAAAATCAAAAAAAGAGAAAAATTAATAAAATAATCCTGGAGTCCCTGTTGGCTGGTGGTAGTGAAAAAGTTAGGGATATATATAATAAATCTCGTTCACTCGGCTGACATGAGTGGTAGTCAGGTTGACGTACTCACCTTCAGGTGGGGAACGGCTGCGAAAAAATTAATATGCGCCATGTATCAAATATTCCCTGGCTGGGATTGGGGGACCGTTTGGGGATGGTCATGCCCGGGATCTAACTCATTCCTCTTTTTTTGCTTTACCAAAAAAAAAAAAAAAAAAAAAAAAAAAAAAAAAAAAAAAAAAAAAAAAAAAAAAAAAAAAAAAAAGAGTGTGCAAGTGGACTGGCGACCGGATATGAATGCATCTTTAAACCATTGTAATCTAGGCCCATGGTTTGGGTGTTTGGATCCCAAATCCATACATGGTTTGGGCTCGGGCCCAATTTGCAGGCTAAGGGCCAATAAGGACTGGACTGTGATCATGTTGAATTCGTCCAAAGTTGACCCGTCTGGACACTTTCGGGCCCATTTGTTGACTTCAGCGTTAGGGATCGGTACATAGCAAAGCCTTGGCGGTTTTCACGTGTAAACTTGCAGGTGACTTCGGCTTTCTCGGCTGGCGTGGGTAAAATTCATAGGTTACGTGTTGGTAGTTCTTGTGCACCATTTAAGACCGGTTGCCTCCTCCCTAAGGCTGCAAATATTGTGCTGACCCGTAATCCAATCCAACTCTTTTTTTAGATCCGATCCAATCTATTTTTATGAACCCGTGGATCCAGGTCATATCCAAAAATTAGATCTATTTTATTTTCCGAGTCTGGTATGGATTTACTGACTTTGAACCCAACCCAACCCGACTCGAATATACTAATACTGTTAGGATCATATCTATTTGGACCTTTAAATTATAATTCAAAATTTATATAAAACTTTTTTTTAACATAGAAATAGAGTTATAATTATATTTATATCTTAATTTATTTTAAAAATAATATTATTTGTTATCTATTTTATAGTTAATAATAGTTGGCTATGTAATAATTGAAATATGGTTATCTATATTTTATCTAGATCACATATAGATCTAGTTTTTTAAATTAAAACTGGATTATTTATTGATCCGATCCGATCAGAATGATTCATTGGATTAAAAATTTTAATAGTGAATCCAATCCAACTCGATCCGATTTTCTAGTAGATTAGGTCTAGATCTAATATTAGGACCTGATCAAAAAATCAGGATGGATCGGGATTACTCATGATCCGATCCAATTCGACCTATTTGCACCCTTACTTCTCCCGGAAGAGTAATAAGGGTTGGACTTCAAAAAGCCTATTTGCAAACTTGGCTTTTCACCATTTGATTACATTGAAATTATTATTAATCACAATACATTCTAATGCTAAATAACCGTATTCACGTATATGTACTCACCATAGCTGGACCCATACTTGAAAGGAAAGGAATTATTAGAAAGTAATAATTCCACAAGAGTTAAAAATAAATGAAAGATTGTATGATATGCTTCCATATATCAATATTTGAATATTGTTGATATTTTCAAATAATTGGCCCTTAATGTTGTTACCATTTCCGGTTATAATTGAAATAACAACTACTATTTATCCAATTCAAACAAAATTCATTTTATTTGGCAATAAGTTGATGATGTTTATAGTTATAGTAGCTGTTATTGGATATAATGGTGGAAAAAATAATAGCACTGCTTCCATGGCTGAACCCATGCTTGAAAGGAAAGGAATTCTTAGAAAGTAATAATTTCACAAGAGTTGAAAATAAATGAAAGGTTGTCTGACATGCTTACTTTGATTGATATTTGAATAATGTTGATATTTTCAAATAATTGTCCCTTAATGTTATTACTATTTCCGGTTGTAATTGAAATAACAACCGTTAATTGACCAATTCAATCTAAATTTATTTTATTTGACACTAAATTATTGATATTTATAGTTATAGCAGCCATTATTAAATATAATTGTGAAAAAAATAATAGCACTGCTTCCATGGCTGAACCCATTCTTGAAAGGAAAGGAATTATTAGAAAGTAATAATTTCATAAAAGTTAAAAATAATGGAAGATTGTATGATATGCTTACATAGATCAATATTTAAATATTGTTGGTATTTTCAAATAATGGGCCCTTAATGTTATTACTATTTCTAGTTATAATTGAAATAACAACTACTATTTGCCCAATTCAATCAAAATTCAATTTATTTGGCAATATTTTTTTTTTTTTGATGAATCGATGTATTCATTGCACAGGACAAGGATGAATACAATCTAAAAAGTTAGCCAAAATGAGATCCCAAAGCTGTACAGGGACAGAATGCCAATCCGACCAATGTACAAAACCCGAATGATGAGCCACAAAGGATGTCACCCAGTCTGCATCTGAGTTGGCCTCCCGGTAAATATGCCTAATGAACACATAAGAGCAACCCTGCAGCAAGAACCTGATGTCACAGACGATGGGATGAGCTACCGAGGCTGACAAGGAGTGCGTAATCCAGGATATAACCGTGGCAGAATCACCCTCAATGATCAATCGATCAAGGTAAAGAACCTGCTGGGCATACCTAATCCCAGCCCATGCAGCGTATAACTCAGCAGCAGGAACCGAGGAGTCCAGAAGGGAAACACCACCGGCAGCCAGCAATCCCCGAGGATGACGAGGAGTGCGTAATCCAAGGCGGAAGTCCCAAATAACAAAGCCTGCTCCTCCCAACCTGCGACGAAGTTTCCCGTCGGAGCTAACAGTGACGAAAAGCGGGGGGGTTCCCAGATAATGAAAACCCTCCGAGATGCTCGACGAGCGAAAGGGGAACCCCAGGTCTCTGAAGATCTTACCGTCAACCTCCAGAACTCAACGGCAGCACTCCTGGCTCTCTCAACCACCATCCTTGGAAAACTCCTTGCGCAAGCAAAAATACGCTCATTTATGGATATCCAAATATGATAAGCCAGGTAAGCAGTAAAGGAAACCTGAATAGTAGAAGTCCTCCTAAGTAGAGAATAAAAGGAGTCGACTATGTGATCCGCCTAGGAAGATAGGTCGTGAAAGCCCGTCAATCTCCAAATCATCATAGCATGACTACACAAAAAAATGGCATGCAACCGTGACTCTCCCGGAATCCGATAAAAAGGACAGTCAGAAGTGATGTAAATGCCTCTAGATATAAAAAACTCGCGAGTAGGGAGCCGATGCCAGGCGAGTTTCCAAATAAAAAATGAGACCTGGGGTGAACCGGTAAAGTCCAGATCCAATGATAGCTCTGAGACATATCAGGCTCCGGGAAGGGACGTCCGATAAGATCCGAGATTGGCACACGGGAGGATGTCGTATGATGCCAAACTCTGGTGTCCAAGCACGGGTGGACTGGCAGGGCGATGGAAAGAACCCTGAAGCCAAGAATATCCCCGAAGATGGATAGAACTGCATCCCGATCCCAGGTGGCCTGACCAGACAGCAAAAGCTGAGCAATAGTAATGGAGGGAGGCATAAGCACTGAGATAAAAGTGGGCCACCGAATCAAAGGAATGTCCGATATCCAGGGATCATGCAGAAATCTGATCGATCGGCCATCCCCAATCATCCAGGATAGATGAGGGATAATGAGCGGCGCCCTAAATAGCATCTCACGCCAAAGAACCGATGACCTCCTAGGAGGAGGAGGGGGGTCACCGGGATCCATCGGGATGTCTCCATATTTGGCCCTCATAAAAGAAGACCATATATTGTCTGGACATAAAAAAAACCTGGCAGCATGTCTAGACATAAAAGCCTCTCTCCTATCTATGAGAGAGGGAATACCCAAGCCTCCAATATGAGTCGGTCGGCAGACTATCTCCCATCTCATCAGATGAATTCTCCTGCGAGCAGAAGATGAATCCCATAGAAAAGAATGAATCATCTGCTCGATCTTGATAATAACACACTTTGGGATAACAGCATTAGAGAGCATATAAATAGGGAGAGAGGCAAGAACCGAACGAATGAGAGTAAGCCTGCCCATTGTCAAAAGAGATCTAGCCTGCCATCCAGCAATCCTATCCATCATAGCGGCCAATAACGGAGCACACTCATTTCTGGACAGCCTAGTTCCAGAAATGGGAATACCCAAATAGTGGAGGGGACCCTGGCGCTCCTGAATTTCCAGTATATGAAGGATCCTGCCATGGAGAGTAGAAGATGATTTTGGACTAAAATAAACTCCAGATTTATGGAAGTTCACCCTCTGGCCAGAAGCATAACAGTAGTGCTAGACAACTCTCTTGAATTTCTGGCATTAGTCAGGGATACCTGACCAAGAAGTAAACAATCATTCGCAAATAGGAGATGCAAGATCAACGTTGCACCCGGCACAAGGATATAAGGATAGATATCCGAAAACCGCACAGCCTCGAAAGTGATCTGGAAAGGAAGTCAGCACAAATGATAAATAAATAAGGGGAGAAGGGACAACCTTGCCGAAGACCATGAGTGGATTGAAAGAAATCCGTAGGAGAGCCGTTAAGCAAAATAGAAAAGGATGGAGCAGTAATGTACGCCATAATTTTAGAGATCCAAACATGGTGAAAACCAAAGTCCTCCATTGCCTTAAAGAGGAAGGTCCAATCAATACAGTCATATGCCCCCTCAATATCCAGCTTTATAGCCATTAGACTGTGTCGCTGAGATGCTCGGTGAAGATCGTGCATAAATTCCTGAGCAATAAGAATATTATCAGAAATATTGCGACCCCCAATAAATGCACCCTGCTCCGGGCTAATCAGCTGATGGATAACAATTTTCATCCTGTTTGCCAATAACTTGGCGCAAACTTTATAAAGAGTATTACAAAGGCTGATCGACCAAAAATGAGATGGCTGGAATGGATCAGCATGCTTGGTAACGAGGGTGATATAAGTTTGCTTCCAGTTAGAAGGCATAATAGCAGTATTAAAGAAAAGTTGAATAGCAGCAACCATATCGACCCGAAAGAAATATCCCAGAAGGTCCGGAAGAAAAATGAGGGAAGTCGTCAGGACCCGGAGCTTTATCCTCTGCTAGGGACCAGAGTGATAATTTTACTTCCTCCTCAAGTACCTGAGTCAGAGGTAACGAATTCTGAATAGCAGAAACTGAAGTCTGGGGAGGAAAGGAGGAAATAGAAGAAGAGATAGTAGAAGGAATAGTCCACCTGGCAGCAAAAATAATGGAGCAATTCTCTTCTAATATCAGCTTCATCCTCGATCCAGCCGGCCTGATCAGAGTATAGAGCATGGATCTTATTAGTATGTCTCCTGATGATAGTGGCATGATAGAAATACTAGGTGTTCCTGTCCCCCTCTTGCAGCCATTGAACCCTTGATTTTTTTTTTAAAGAGTACCTCCTGTTTCTGTAATAGGGAATGATGATGAGCAAGGAGACTCCGCAGGGCTTCCAAGTCTGCATCCGATAATAATCCATCAGTATATCATCCTTGACCTGCAAAGAAAGAATAGAGGCTTCTACATATTTGAGATGGTTCACTAGATTTCCCACCTCCATCCTGTTCCACCAAAGCATTCGTCTCTTAAGAGATCCAATCTCCTGGATATCCTATAAGCAGCATCACCCCGAACTGGCATTCTCCAAACTTCCCTAGCAATATCTTTCGCCTTAGGTAATGTTGCCCAGGTGGCTTCCTAAGAGGGGGGTGAATTAGGATTAAAAACTTTTGCAAGTATGTGCTCTTTAAAACTCTTTTGGTGTTGTGGTGCAAAATGCAATGCGGAAGTAATTAAGTAAAATAATAAAGCAAGAAGAAAACAATCACAAACACAAAGAGATTTAGAGTGGTTCAGAGCAACCGGCTCCTACGTCCACTACCCAAGCACCACTTGGGATTTCTACTATATCCCCCAACCGGAATACAATCGAATTATTTTACTAGGCTCACATCCAAACCTATACACTTTGGTTTTATCGAAATTACCAAAGAAATCCAAACTCCCTTGGTTTTAAACGGGATCACCAAGAAAACCCAACACTTGTTTTATACCGGGATTACCAAGAACCCAACTTAGGTTTTATAAGGTTCACCTAAAAACCTTCAACCTTCTCTTAAGTCACAGCCCCTTGCTATTCTTAGAGAGTAAACAAAGATAAAGAAATGATAAACAAGCAACTACAACAAACCAAGTTTGTTTAGGTGTTGCCGATGTAGATCAAGATGAAGTCAAGCCTTGAATGCTCTTTATTGCTCTTCAAGCTGCTTCTTCCCTTCTTCAATGGTGGATTCAATGATGGAGTAGAGTTGGTGAAGCTTTGAATCCAACTTGAATGCTCTTTGAGGTAGGTAGTTGAATGACTTGAAAGCTCTTTGATTTCTCAAGATAATTTCTCAATAAATGTTCTAATCTCTCTTTAATCCTTCAAAAACCATCCCTTTTATAGTTTTCTAAGAGATATAGCCATTATAGGGCCTTGGGATTAGTGAAATAGCTGTTGGAGACGAAATGGAATTCAAATTTCAACTTCAGCAACTAGTCGTTGGAGTGCAGAAAATGGCTCCACGAGTCGGCTCGAGTCCAAGAGTCGGCTCGAAGTCTCACAGCCCAAAATAATTTTCTGTGGGAGCCGGCTCTTCTAGCTGGAGTCAGCTCTTGCCTTCAATCAAGTCAAAACCATGAATACCTAGAGTCGGCTCTTTAGGGCAGACAGCCCAAAATCTCAGAGTCGGCTCTTTGGTCTCTAACCTTCAAAGAGTGGAGTCACTCTGGCAAGCCTTCAATCAAGTCAAAACCATGAATACCTAGAGTCGGCTCTTTAGGGCAGAGTCGGCTCTTGGTCTCAGACCTTCAAAATGCATAACTCTGAAGAGTCGGCTCTTGGGGCAAGAGTCGACTCTTGATACTGAAACATTGAAACTTTCTCCATGCCACCACGAGTCAGCTCTTAATCCAAGAGTCAGCTCTTGCAAATCTTCAAAAAATGCTTCAAGCTTCTTCAAAAATCTTCAACATTGAATCAAAAAAAAGCTAATCTACATACTCTATAATTTTATAATTTTCAGCCCATTTTATAAGATTACAAGATTAATAAAACTGGGGTTTTACAAGTTCAAGTTTATAAAACCTTATATACAATTGAATTACCTTCCAATTAGTTTGAAAACCATTTTAAACAAAAGGTAATCAATTTCCTGCAAAACTACTCAAGTAATTGAAAAGAGTTAGTATCAAATACATGCTCCAATTTTGTGATCATCAAAATCATCCCAGGGGTCAACAGATAAGAAAGCCAAAACTTTTCAAATCTGAAAGGCATCGATCTTCTGGGGGAGATATTCAAAGATAATAGAATATGAGCATGATCCGAAGTGATCCGGCTAAGATGGCGAACTGTGTGATCCAAAAATAAGGAGATCCAAGAAGGAGTAGCAAAGTATCTATCCAATCTCTCCCACACTCTGGCCTGTCCAGAGCGATTATTACACCAGGTATAGTGAGGACCCAGGAAACCTAAATCCATCAGACCATTTTTTTGAATGAAGTTGGAAAACTCCCTAGTGCCCACATCCTGGGCAAAAGGTTTACCTCCCTGCTTATCCTCTGGCCTATCAATAGAGTTGAAGTCCCCAGCAACTACTATCAAGATCCCTTGATCAATCAAGACTGATGCTTCCTCCCAGACCATTTTTCTCTCTCTGTACGACGTACTTGCATAGACGCCATAGAGGAGCCAAGAGGGCGTCTGGCTCAGAAACAACAATAGCAACTAGCTGAGTGGAGCGATGGAAGACATCAACCCTAACTGAAGTCATGTCCCAATTGACAATTATACCACCAGCAAGGCCCTGGGAAGGCATAGAGAAAAATCCCAATCCCTGGTGAGACGATGCCTGTGGCCATCAAGACTCGGACCAAAAATCCTAGTCTCTAGCAACACACAAATCTGAGGGTTATACAACCGAAGGTACCTGTGATAATTAAATAAAAAGGAGGGTTTTTTAGCCACCCTAACATTCCATACAAAAATTTTCATAATACAAAGTCAAACATGAGGATTGGATCCCTGTCTGGCCTCAACCCCTTGCACAGCAACCGAAGACTTCTTTATCCCAAGAATCTTTCCCCCTTCTTTCACTGCATCATTGATGTGACCCTTCCCTCCTATGTTGCCCCCCACTGAGTCTAGAGCCTGTTTGACCCTATCATAGACCATGCTATGATCCCCCTGAGAATGGTCCCCTAATCCAGAAAGATCCTCGGACTCCTAGGTTCAGAGGGCTTAAAAGCACTAGTACTCTTCTCAGAGATAGTAGCACCCCCAGCAAACATGGCCTCGTTCTTCCAGGGTCCCCCCACCTCCCCTCCTGACTTCTTAGATCCTCCCAATGCCCCTTCTGGTTTCAGATCTCCCCCTCGGACACCTCCACACACCTGGCCAATCCCAGCAGAAGGCATCTTCGGCAGGACAACAAGCTTCCCAGAAACAGACAACGGCCCAACCTCCTTTCCGGATCCCAACTGAGAATTAGAACCCTACAGACCAGGAAGAAGTCCCACCCTTTCCCCAGCCCCCATGGCAGCAGATACCCCTGCAAACCAAGAGAACCCAGCTACCTCCCCTGTACCAACATCACCCCAAAGGACCCAGCACCGACCAGCTGTCGGTTACCCCCCACAGACCCAATCTCCCATGAGTGCCCTACCCCCAGAAAAGCCTGCGGGACCACTACCACAGCCCGGACCCCCTTCCCCTCCTCCAATCTTCCTAACTCAGAGAAAGACACGAGCCCAGAAGGGTCTCCCAACATAGCATCCCCAGTAGAAAGCCCTGAGCCCTCGGCTTTCTACACAACCACCTCCCTATCCACCCCTAATTTCCCCTCAACCCTCAGCCATTCCTTTTTCACCTCCCTCTTCCTACCCTCAGGGGACCCGGTAATAGCAAGCATAGGCACAATGCTTTAACCTCCCTGTTTTCCACCATCATTCACATTCATAGAAGGAGTAGGGAGGCTAACCTGGTCAGACGGGGCCGAGATGGACTTGAGAGAGGAGGGAGAAGATGACCTTGAGGAACTCCTGCTTTGCTTGAGGGAGACAGTACCATATTCAACCATCTCTTGATCCTTGTGGCCCTCTTCGGGAGGAATGGTTGCATACTGTCAGCCAAAATAGCAAAGAAGCCTCCCGCTTCGTTCTGAGATCCGCCACCCTCGGATAGGTCAGAGGCAGAGGCTTCCGGTGACCTCCTTCGAGCGACTTTAGAAGGCTTTTGCCACCCCTCAGAGTCAGGTGACGAACTAGGGGTAGAGGAAAGACGAGTGGGAGAAGACCGAGTGGGGGAGAAAGATGGTGGATCAGATGGGACGCTGGGGCCTTACCTTTGTCTGAAGCCACAACAGTCTTCCCTGAGGAACCCTCCAGACGAGGTGGTGGTGCAGATCTCTGGTGCAGAGATCTAGAGGTGAGGGCCTGCTGCCCTCCCTAGGAAAAGAGAGAAAGTCCATGAAGGATCGCCCCCGTGGGGGGCTTGATCATCGTGAGGAGAGGAAGACCATGAGGTCTACTCACGATTTAATCCGGACGTGGAGGCCTCATGAGAGGTGGCGCGGTTGCTTGCTGATCGCATGGCAGTGGGGGCATCATAGGGCTCGGGCTTGGCGGAGGTAGCGCGGGCTCGACCATGGGATGGTGCATGGCGCAGTGGAAGTGGCGATGGCCCAATCGGAGCATATCGGTGCCAGGAAGGCAGTGAGCGGTTCACTGAAGACTAGGCTCGATAGCGGGAAGTCGCTAGAGATGATGCTCAGTCCCGATCAGAGCGGATCGGGTGCAGCCGTGCATGCGGGCAGCCATCGGAGGCGCCCTTGAACTACTTAACTCTTGAATCCTTGAAGGATATTCAATTATCTCACCAAAGGATATTCAATGAACCACTTAAACCACTTAACTCTTGAATCCTTGAAAAATATTCAATGATCTCACCAAAGGATTGCTTTCTCAATTAATTTTTGATATTTATATAGCTCTCCAAATCATAGATGATCATTTATGACTGTTGGAGATGAAAATCTAGCCGTTTGAAGTAAGTTGGAATTAATTCTATACTTCTGAAAAACTAGCTGTTACTCCAAGTGTCGACACTTGAATCTGGTGAGTCGACACTTGAATTTGTTCATGAGTCAACATTTGAATCTGGTGAGTCGACACTTGAGTCAGCTCAAGGTAAAAATTATGGATTTTCATAGTTCTGTATTTTTCTTGTTCTCGGACCTTGAGTCGACATTTGAACTTCTTCATGAGTGGACACTTGAGTGTGCTAGTGCTGAAATTTGCTGAAACTTCTCCAAAATCAAAATTTAAGTCCTTCCAAGTCTTTCTTATGTTCCAAAATCCTTAAACTTGAAATTCCATAAATTTGAAGGACTTCTTCAACTGAAATACAAGCATTTCTTCATTCGGCATGGATGAGTACTAAGATCTGATAAACATACTAAAATACATAATTAGTACTCATATATACTTAAGTATTTTATCGATCATCAAAATCAAGACCAGAGTCAACAATCTCCCCCTTTTTGATGATGACAAAATCTTTAAGTATATAAATAGGGTAAGCTTAAAAAGATTAACAATAAGATAAACATGTAAGCTCAAAATCAATAAGTGTCAAGCTCCCCCTCAAAATATGATTTCAAAAATTTTTCAAAATCTCCCCCTTACTAATTCTTCCCTTAAATTAAAATATTTTGCTTTCTTTTTTCCCTTTTGCACTTTCTTTCATTTCTCTTATAATGTTTTATGTTTATCATATCTTTCTCCTTTTCATACTAAACATATTTCTCTCCCTTTTTGTCATCATAAAAAAGAGTGAAAGGTAATACAAAATAGAAATGAAGATAGAAAGAATAGCAAATAGATCATCAAAATCAATACATGATACTAATTAAATATGATACTAATGAACATGATACCACAAAAATAACATGCACATGCAAAAAATAATTAAATGTATATTAGCTCTAATATGCATAACCAAGATATGATCAAGACAATAATCCATTCACCTCACTTGTTCATAGGATAACGCCATAGTCGCATCCCAACATATCATAAGAGACCCCATTTAATGGAAAGAGAGGGTCTTTAAACTCTACTTAGCTCCTATGACCGGACGGCCATGGTGACTAATCCAATCCGAAGCAGTTACTAGGAGCTCTTCTCTTTTCTTTTTTTTAGGATTCTTAATAAATCATGATACTAATTGAATGTAACTCCCCTCAAAGAAAAAATGATTTGATATCAAGGAGAAGGAATATTAGAGCAATATAAGTAAAGCATGATATCAAAGAAAATATTGAAAGCATCATATATGACAATAAATCTTTGGATGCTCTCCCTAAATATTATTTTTCCTTAAAAATATGCATTCATTTGAGGAATAAAACATGAAAGCACAAGCATCATAATTTCAGACAATTTGAGATATGAACGTACATACTAAGTCTGAAATCAAAAATTTAAGATTTTCAAGATATACATAATTTTCAAAATACAAAGGATTGATCATTTAAAAACTTTTAGCATGACTTCAAATTTATTTGAAATATTTGATATCCATATAGATGCTAGAAATAATTTAATAGCAAGTCTAGTCACTAGAGCAAGGGTTTATCAATATGCATACCTCTTTCTTAAATATAACCCTAACTACCAGTTCTATACTTGTTCTAAATTATTTCTAGTCTAAGCATGGATACAAAATAGAATATAACATTTCATGAAAATATGATTTGAAATGATTTTGATTATCCATAACACAAGTTAGAGAGTAATCTAGTACATCAAAAAGTTTAGCATATCATAAAAATGACTATTAGTCTAAATGATTATAATTGATCAATTGAAACAATTTTCAAAGTAATTGATGCAACATTTATAACGAATATTCAACTATATTTTCAATTATGGAAGAAAATATTTAGAATTTACCAATATGTATAATCCTTCCTTTACGATTTAGTCCAAAATGTAGCTTGTCCACTCTTTGTATTGTCTTGTATAACCACCTTTCAAAAATTTATTTTCTTCATGTTGGGCTGCAAGACACTCCTACAAAATAAACTAGGTGAATAATTTTGATATCCAAACTTTCTTGGATCCTTTAGGATTAGTAAATATGGTTCCTTTGGAATTCAAATTTTTCTTAATTTACAAGGATATGCATTAAGTCTAAATTTTTCATATTTAAAGTATGCAATATTGGAAGAAGTAGCAACAAAGAAATTCTTGTTTTTCAACTCAAGATTTTTGTTTTTGTTTAAAAGCTCATCATTTGTTACAAAAATCTTGGATCCTCTTAGAATTTCTATTTCATTTAATAAAATATTTTTCTCATTTGAAAACTTATTGCATAACTCTTTCAAATCAAAATTTTCTTTTTCTAATTTTTTTTTTTTCGGAAAGATTATTCTTATCAATTTCTAAAACATTAATTTTGACATTTAAATCATGATTTTTATTGGCAATATTGGTGTTCTCAAGAGAAAAAGAATCTACATGTCTTTTTAATTTCTTGTACTCAATTTTTAATACTTTGTATTCATGCACAAGATCATTAAATGTATCATGTAATTTATCAAAGGTAAAATCATATTCATTTTCAGTACATACCTCTTTCTCATTTGCCATGAAGCAAAGATTAGCAACTTCTTGTTCTTCCTCTGAACTAGAATCTTCACTATCGCTCCAAGTTGCCATCATTGCCTTGAATTTCTTTTTGGCCTTGAGGGCTATTATCTTTTTCTTCTCTTGATCAACAACCACTTCTTTGTATCATAAATTCAACTTATGGATCATGAGTGAACCAATAAGCTCCTCCAAAGGCAGGGTATCAATATCTTTGGCTTCTTGGATCGCCGTTACCTTTGGATCCCATGATATTGGCAAAGATCTAAGAATTTTATTAACCAAATCAGCATTAGTATAGACTTTGCCAAGACTTTTCAATTCATTAACAATAGTCATAAATCTAGTATACATATCAGATATAGATTGAAAATGTAGCATTTCAAATATTTCAAAAGAATGAACAAGCATATTAATTTTAATATTTTTTACTTGAAGAGTTCCCTCATGAGTAATTTTAAGTGTATTCCATATCTCCTTCACCAATGTGCATGTGGAGATCCTATTGAATTCATTAGAGTCCAATATTTAATAAAGCAAGTTTATTGATTTAGCATTAATTTCATATTACTTAATGTCATATTCATTCCAATCCTCTTCGGGCTTTGGAATGGAAATGCCATTAACCAAAATGGAAGGAATATAAGGACCATTAATTATAACTTTCAAAGATAATAACTAATAGATTGAATATAGATGTGCATACGAGTTTTTCAAAAAGTATAATTAGTGCCATTAAAAAATAGTGGTCTATTAGTTGCATATCCTATAGCAAAACAAGCACCTTCTAGGGCTACCATGATCTTTTAACTCAAAACAATTGGATTCTTTGCAAAACACCAAGTTTAGATACCAACGATTTGGATTCCGGATTCTGATACCAATTGTTGCCCAGTGATGATGCAACCCAAGAGGGGGGTGAATTGGGTTTTATAAAACCATTTCAACTATTTCAACAAGTATGTACTAATTACGATTAAGTACTTGTATTTTGCCAAAGTATTTATGTGCTTAATGAAAATATACAATGGAATTAATAAAGTAAATGCAAGAGTAAATAAACAATAAATAAGAGCAATCATAAACACAAGAATATATAGTGCTTTGGTGCACTCCAAGGCACCTACATCCACTCCCCAAGTTTTTCTTGGGTATTTCACTATAATCACCAAGATTACAGTCGATTAGTTTTCCGGGCTCACTAATCAAAACCCAACTTATTTTTCCGGGCTCACAAGTCAAAAATCCTTATTGGTTTTATAACTTAGGCTAACCAACAACCTCCGATGGTTTTACGGGTTCACCAACAACCTAGTTCATTTTATAGGATCACCAACAACCATTGTTGGTTTTACACAAAGGCTAACCAACAACCTCTTTGATTTTTCAAGGCTCATTAAAAATCTTGATACAACAATATAAGAATGAAAGTAAAGAATATAATAAAGCTTTCTAAAATAAAGCAAGTATCTTTTTGAAGCCCTTGGATGATATTGAAGAAGCTTGTCTTCAATTTGTTGAAGCCTTTGAATAAAGCTTGATGTTGTGGACTTGGATCAACTCTCTTATCTTTGGAAGCTTGAAGGCTTGAACCACTTAACTCTTGAATCCTTAAAGGATATTCAATGATCTCACCAAAGGATTGCTTTCCCATTTGATTTTTGGTGTTTATGTAGCTCTTTAAATCATAGATAACCATTTATGACTGTTGGAGATAAAAAACTAGCTGTTTGAAGCAAGTTGGAATCAATTCTGTACTTCTGAAAAACTAGCCGTTAGTTTGTTCATGAGTCGACACTTGAATCTAGTGAGTTGTCACTTGAGTCAACTCAAGGCAAAAATTCTGGATTTTCACAGTTCTGTATTTTTTTTGTTTTCAGGCCTTGAGTCGACACTTGAACTTCTTCATGAATCGACACTTGAGTATGCTAGTACTGAAACTTCTCCAAAATTAAACTTTAAGTCCTTCTAAGTCTTCCTTATATTCCAAAGTCCTTCTAACTTAAAATTTCATGAATTTGAAGGACTTCTTCAACTGAAATATAAGCATTTTTTCATTCGATACAGATGAGTACTAAGATCTAATAAACATACTAAAATACACAATTAGTACTCATATATACTTAAATATTTTGTCAATTATCAAAATCAAGAGCAGAGTCAATAGGTATCTCGAGTGTCTCTGCTTTGAAATATGTGATGATTGGTTTTCGACAATTTTGGACTCAATTGAACTCGATTTGAGCCCCGTCTGTGCCGTTGGAATCCATTTTTTAAGCTCTTCATATTGAGCTAGGATAGATCCAATGATGGAGTCAGATCATAGGTGATGGGGAGATCGTGGTGCAGCGACCATGCGTGTGGGCAGCACGAGCAGGATTATTCCATCTTTAGCCTCCTAGGAGGATAGAGGTTCGAGGTATTAGGAGCGGTGCGGAGGCTGCTGGCAGAGTGGATCTCATTGAAGATGATGGTTCCGGTGTGCAGGAGATCGTGACAGTGATGCAAAGCTGCAGGTCCTGTGCCGTGGAGTGATGGCAGGTCGGGTGGTCTGTGGTTTAGCACAGGTAGAGCGATACATACCAGAGATCTTTCAAAGCATAAGTGATAGCTCCATCGATAGTGGACCAAGATCTTAGTCACTGTAGAGGAGAGCGATCAGTAATACTCCAACTACCTTGATCGTGATGGAGCTATACATGGGTGTGGTATCCCACGTGGTTGGAGATGGGTCTCGGGAGATGGATATCTTTGGGAGACCAGAGTACATCAGTAAAGGCGGTGCCAGAGGCAGCTCAGGGAGACAGGGGACAGTCTTAGGGAGCGCCGGAGATATCGGGTAGTCAGGAGTATCCTGGTATGGCTATATTGGCCTAGGGATAGAGATTGGAGCTGATGGAGATGGCAGCTTAGGGAGACTGAGAGGATAGGTCTCAGGGAGCGCCAAGGATATCATGCAGCCAGGAATGTCCTGGTATGGCGGGATTGGCCATAGGGACAGGCTGGGACATGATGAAGCAGCCGCTGGAGATGGTTGCTTGGTTCGTCGCTGGGTTAGAGGAATTGGGATGAGCTCTGGATTTCGGAGGAGCCTGCGGGAGGCAGTGTATCCGAAATGATCTTGGAGAGGTTCGTAGTGATGCGAAAGGTCCGAGAAGGCAGCGACGGTGTATCGAGATGCAGGGACATACCCTAGCAGTGCAGCATTAGGAGGTTGACCTCAATGGGACTTCTACGGCATCGGGTGGACTTTGGTTTCATGTGGAGCACTGGTTGGAGGTGTCTTCATGGCTGGAGAGAGAGCTTTGGCACGGGTTCAGAGCGAGTGGTGCAGGGATACTGGCCAGATCCTAGCACGAGTGCTGGGATATACTTAGCCAAGTGGAGCAGAGTGTGTAGAGATTGGCATGGCTCTGTGGAGACTATGTTAGGTGAAGCTCTGGGTACAACGAGTGCCAGTTCAGGATCATTGCGGGTCTTTCCAGGAAGTCCAGAGTGAGTGATGCAGCTGCTTAGCAGAAGGGAGCCTACAACAGAGATCTCAAGTTGGTGTTATGAAGTAGGTACAGGTTGGTCCCAAAGAACTTGTACTGATCTTCAGCTGAGGAGGCGGTCATCCCAAAAGCCTCCTAGAAAGCTCAGAAGCTGAAGGGTCTGACATTGACGTTAGGTTTATATAGCTATCTAGGTGTACTACGGAAGCACGGGTTGGTGTTGCAGTCATGAGGATGGAGCAGGAAGACATCAGTTCGAGGTCAGGAGTGCAGTGGAGCATGAGTCTCAGGAGCGGTGGAGCACGGGTCGATGTTCTAGCTAGGGAGGCAAGGTGGCTTCGATGGGAAGATGTCAGCTCTGAAGATAGCAGGAAGGGTACAGACGGTCACGTGGAGCTTGTCAAGACTTATAGCACCAAGATGAAGATTGTTGGAAAAAATGTGGTGCTCCAAGTCTTGAGTGGAGTCACACAGGTTTGGGAGATGGTTTATAAGTTCCTAGGGCTCTGAGTCATGTTGGGTCAGGGTCTTGATCCAAGGTAAAGAGATCATGTGAGACATGGGTGTACATGGGCTTGGATTTGAGTATTTCTCATATGACTCAGAGGGGGGAGTTTTTTAGGGCTAGGTCGATTGTGGCCTAGGATTATATATATCTGTTTTGTATAAAAAGAACGACCGGAATGTTGGAAAAAATAATACAAGATCCATTTTCTCATCCAAAAACCCTAGCCTCCCTTCTACTCTTATCTCCTTAGTTCTCTCTTGTGCATGCAACCCCATGGGGCCATGCCTCCGTGATGGAAGCAAACGGCGTGCCCCATCCCTTCCCTGATGGTGCATTACATTTCCACCATGGCAGCATCAAGAAGGATCCCGGGCATTCCGTGGAGCGGTTTTGCTCCAACAATTCAACAGTTAATTCATTCCCAGTTATTAGATAATCAAGTTCAGGGTATTGGTAGGCACTAGACCAGGCACATGCCTGTCATCGTTCTTGTTTTTGTGTAAAGGTCGTTTGGTTTGGTGTTAAGTACGCTTAAGCGAAGGCCCATTTCACTGAAGTATTTTAGCTTCCTCGAAGGTAAAGCCATTTGTGAGAACTAGGTTTTTGGACCGAAGTCGGCAAGCCCAATCGACTTCGGCCCGATAAAAAAAAAAAGAGAGAGGAGGTAGCGGAAAAAGGGGACTCATCCTTTCCCTTATCCGGCTGGTAACTTCATCGGAAAAGGCTGGGAGAGAGCCGTGGGGAGGAGAGGCTTCATCGGCATCATGTTTGGGATGGATTGGGACTCCGATTGGTGAGCCTTTTCTTCTCCAAATGACAAGGAGATTGTCAACCCTTTTTCTTTAAATCTTCCCTCGTCGCCACCCCATCGAGCATTTGTCCCTGCGTCTTCCTCCTCTCTGGCGAGCGACAAAGAGCCCTTCAATCATCGGTGAGTCTTTTTCCATTATTTGATTTGTTTAGGGAAGATTTAATCCGAATTTAGTTGATTTTTATCTTCGATTTGTCTTGGACCGTACCTCGCCGGTAGCCGCCACCGTTCACCTCCGGTCTGCCGACCCTTCTTTCTGGTGATCCCCCATGGCTATCATCGGCAACTATGGGGAGGCCGGTTTGGTCGAGCCAGGGAAGAATATGGGGTTCAGGAAAAGGGAAGAAAGAAGGAAGAGAAGGAATGGAAGAAAGAAAGAAAGAGAAAAGAAAAGGGAAGGAAAAAGAGAAAGAAAAGAAAAAGGAAAAAAAAGATAAAAAAAAGCGAAGAGGAGAGAGAAAGAAGAGAGAGGAGGAGAGAGAAAAAAGAAAGAAAGAGAAGAGAGAGGAGGAGAGAGAAAGAAGAGAGAGAAAGAGGAGAGATAAAATTATAAATATTGAAGGGGAGATCGAAAAGCCCTCTTTCTTGGAATCCATGAAGTTAAGGTTTTATAAGTAAAAGATTTTGGTTTACAAATTATCCTGGGATTATTGATTTATGTATAAAAAAATTATTATTATTGTAGGGGAACAGCCTTCTAAGCAGGAAGGTGTTGGGCAAGCTCTGAGTACTGTGTGATACATGGTATTTTGGATTAGCTCTTGAAGGTAAGGATTTCTGGATATGATCACCAGTTTTATATATATATCTTATATGATATGTTTTGATCCGAGTACATGAGTATTGGCATGCATGGTTATTTTCGCACGGTATATTTTGACTTCTTGTGATAGATAGTATGATTGATATTATTATTATTATTTATGTTCACGTATATAATGTTTTATCAAGTAAAGTTATTTTTGAATGGGTTGGACCATGATACCGGTTATTGAAAAACTGTAAATGACATGATTTAACATGATGATGTGAAAGGATAAAGTGTTAATCAAGTAAATATGGTGTTTGGACTAGCCATACCACGGGATTGTGGTTACTGAAATTGCCTGAGCCATGAGCTTAGTACGTGGATAGCCGGCCATGGACGGATAGTACGTGGGACAACTTGAGCCACGGGCTTAGTACGTGGGCTAGCCTGGTCATGGGCGGATAGTACATGGTCGATTATGAGATTGCGAGTCACGAGCTGGAGCATAACCATGGTTAGTCCAGAATCCTAAAGAAGAAGGATAACTAATGAAAACATAAAAAAAAAAATAATGTTATTAAAGGTTTTGTTATACTTTACATTTGAGCTGTTTGGTTGCATGATATACTATTATCCCCTTGTTATTTTTAAATTATTATTATTATTAATGTAACTGTTTGGGAACCTTACTGGGCTATATAGCTCATAATCCCCTACTTTCTTTCTTCATAGAGTTGTGCAGGATATCCGAGCTTGATGATAGATTGGATTCGTGAAGAAACGAGGAATAACTTAAAAGTCATTAATACTAATCAGATGACTAAAGGATAACCGAAATTATAACCATATGAGTTGATTGTGATCAATAGTTGTGATCAATAATATCATGGAAGAGCGAAGTTGTAATAAAAAATTTTTTAGATCTTGCATGATCTCTAGAATGTAATGAAGGATTTGTATAACCAGTGACGTAACCGATTTCGATATTGGATTCGGGTCGTGGCACCACTTTAGGCCATTCCTCTTTAAATTTGGTCAGAATGGACGTTCACTTCATCTCCGATTCAAACCAACCAAATGCTTGAAGTGAATTCCCACGAGCCGTAACCAAACAAATGTATGCCTTTGAATCTTGAAACCTTTCACTTCAACGAGGGCCTGAATTACCTGTTCCCCTTGAAATGGTAAACATGCCAGCAAGCTTAACATTGGCAAGGATGCGAGATATATATATATATATATATATATATGTCGGTTGTAGAATTTGGAAGCCTAATTGAGGTTTATTTTGTGTTTGTAAGTGAAAACTTGAGAGCATATTTATCTTGAAGTCTAGAGTTAAAGTTCAAGAAGTATCTTCTAATGCGAGCAGACCGGAAAAGTTTCATCATATCAGCCATAGCTATAATTTGTGGTTTGGTATGAAGTGGCATCTACCCATTATAATCCAACCATGTTTAGGAATTCACCATTAACTCCATGAATTTAATCAAGGTGATAGCTCAACCAATACTGACTATAGATCTACCATCCTTACATCTATTAAATGAAAGAATTTATCCGGATGCCTAGACGTGTCCAGAGGTGTCCGGACTTCGAAGAATCGTCTTGAGGGGCTGGTCAGTCAATACGACGATCGGGTGCACCTGAAAATAAGGCCTGAGATGCTTCGTCACCATGACCAATGAGTAAACCAATTTTTGAACATTGGGGTACCTTGTCTCAGCATTGTGGAGAACTTTGCTAACATAATAGACAGGCTTCTGCTAGCCGTCTGCCCCTACCCGCACAAGGACAGCACTGACGGTCTAATTTGATGATAAGCCGGTCGGATATAACAGTTGCCCCCTTGCTCTCGGCCTTCGAGCGGTTTCGAAGGACAAGAGCATTACTTGGCAATTAATGCGCCAGTCCTCGATATGTAAAATTGATCAAGCCATCTTTATTATTATTATCATGCATCAAACATTCTTCAACAAATTAGACACCTTCGTAGTCCCTCCCAGAATTTACAAGCAAGAGATATAGATAAATGATTTAATAGATAAAGCGAAGATCTGACATACAACTGGAAAGGCAAGTTAATGCTGGCTTCTCTATAGATCCATACCAACTAAAGGAGTCGTGGTTAGTGATTTGGTTAAGAAATAGCGAAGTACCATATAGAAATAATTGCCAAAACCAGTAATTCTTTATTGTTATGAGTAATTCACACAGGCCAATATCATTCGAATGTTTAAATTTGTCATCACGTTCAAAAGAGAAAAAAAAAAAAAAATCTATTTCTTCAGGCTGACTCAGACATCGATGATTAAAAGAGGGGGACATTCAGAAATTCTGGATCTGTGTGATACCAGCTATTGGGGATCTCTCAAACTCGATGACTGTTTTCTTCTAACACACCCCACCGCCCACCATTCAAAGTATCAACCTTCCCACTTCATCGCATTTTCTATCTCATGTAAATTATTCCACCACATTGTCGTAAATAAACTATAGTTTAATTAATATAAGAGTTAAGCAGATTCTAAAAAACATATCTTAAATAGATTAAATATATCAAATCTTGATCCGATCTAATTATTATACGAATCGAAACAAATTAAGCATGTCAAATATATAAACTTAAATCCAATGCACTTTATAAACAAGTCCATATAGATTGATTTATTTATGATCCAAATTCATTTATATAAAACATGAATCTACTTAAAATGGATTGTTTGCAAATCTGGTTGGGTTGACGATTCAAATCACCACTCTTAGAAAAGGCTGATTAATTAGTAATGCACCAATCTCCTGACATTGATTACAAAACCCACCACAACATCAATAGCTAATCACTCAAATTACCCTTGCTAGAAGGTAATAGAACAACCTCCACGATTCCGGTTGTCCCAACTGAGAACACCTAGACTTAAAAACATCCAGAGAATGCTATTCCCCACAAGCCCTGTTGTTAGCTTGCCATGCAATCCAAGGCATTGTAAGATGTTTATAATTGGACCCGAAGAAAAGTCTGAAAGCTCTCCTAGAATCTAAAACAGCAAAGCAACAATAAAAGACAAAAAAACAGCAAAAGCAGCAGTGAAACCAAAATTTTCATCAACATAGATCTTATAGTTTTACTAAAGCTGACAGTAAACGAAAATATTGATATATTAAAAGAATGGTTGGAAAAATCAGAACACCTATATCTAAATGATTGAAGAAAGTAGATATTGATCTCTCTAAGATCCACTGAACAAGCAACCAGCTTTATAGCTATGCACAGATGAATAAAATGTAATGTAACACTCGAGTGGAAATTAAACTGTCCTCTAAGTAGATCATGATATCTGTTCCATAGCCTATGCAAGATGAAACCAGTTTTCATTTTTCAATGACTGCATCTCCACCGGGATGTCGGCACGCAACTCAGATAGTGACACCAATGGCAACGATCATTTCCATTCTCTCCATGGAAAAGCATTACCAAGCCAACAACAAATCTGCAAAGAAAAAAAAAAAAAAAAGGAAAGACTTAACAGATGCCCATTTACCCTGCACTTCTAGTGATGTGATCATATTTAGGTTCCAAAATAAAAAAATAAAAAAATAAAAAGGAAATGAAGAAATATGCTAGTATTGTCTGCAGAATATTTTGATTGGCTAAACATCATCCCTACTGGTAAGCTATGCCAGATATAATTTTTTCCATGAAATTTTACAAGACAAGAGATCAAGGGTTTGATATTTGGAATTACGTAAATGGAAGGATTTTTCAATGATACATGATGCCGCATTCTTTGTTCATGAACCATATCCAGCCACCAAACACTCACCTATTGGGCCAAACCATTCACTAGCATGTTATGGTACTCCTCACTCTTTTTTTTTTTCGGTCATACACCAAATTTTTTTCGAATGCCCATTTTTATGGAAACAAGTTATGTAAAATAAGTTTGACATAAATCTTGAAAACCAAGATCTTAAAAATTACAGGTAAGAAAACAAGAAGCAAGTTGAGGACTTTGAAAGTGATGATAAATTGCACAAGATTCTGTATTAGCAATCAAATTTGATAAATAAAGAGTCCAAGCAGTGCTTACCCAGCTACAAGCAAAACCAGAGCAACCACCCATAATATCTTCTGGTAAGCTTTATGCTTTGACTTCACCTGGCTTACAGCAGGCAAATTATGGCGTTCCAACCAAGCAAACTGAGGCCGGATCAATAGTACAAAGCCCAGGAGAAATCCTGTTAGAAATCCTCCAATATGGGCAAAATTATCAACATGTGGTAATATCCCAACAGCTAAATTGATCACGATGATGACCAATAGAGTTAACAGAGCTGCAGCCTACAAAAAAACAAATCAATGCAATGAGACTCATGAGCCAAAAAATTGCACACAAAGCTCGAACAGAAAATTTATCCACCTTGTTAGTGTATATAGTCCAGTTTGTGATGAGTTCTGACAGCATTGCCCCAAGAAGTCCGAACAAAGCACCAGATGCACCAACAGAAATACTGTTTCTAATGAATAAAGATGAAAGGACGCTACCACCAAATCCAGACACAAGGTATAGTATCCCAATCCTCACTGCAAGGGCCAATGCAGATATCATTCAGCTAAACACAATTGCAATTTAGACAAGATCCTTAAACCAACTCAATTTTGTGAAACCAAGAATTGCAAGTTATTGCATCTGAGAAGAAGGATAAATGTCTGAATAGTTCTAAATTATGGAGGCAAATAGGGATGATTGAAACCAACCACATTCAAAAATATTCTCGTTCAGGATCTTCAGTCATCATTGATTGTGTGTGCCACAAAAAAAAAAAAAAAAAGAATTATCCCTCAATATTACAGGAAAGAAAAATTGATGCTTTTTGCTAACAATTTGATTTCAGACTAATCCAACATGTAAAATTATAAAATGATGCTATTGACTAAAAGGAATTAAGCTCACCAAATCCAAATTGCTGTTCCAGGCGAATTCCAATAAAAACCAGGCTCAGCATATTAGCAAGCAGATGTATGACACCAGCATGCAACCAGATGCATGTCACCAGCCTCCATCCCTGATGCTGATGCACCACTTTTTCCCATTCAAGAGCCCCCAACTTCTCCAATCTGGAAGAATAAAACAGAGCATAAGCTCTTTGTAAACAAACTTTCTCCAGATATTCATAAGCCAAATTAATGCAAGTGATAGAACAAATTTAGTTCAAAATAAAGGATCATAGAACACAATAGACCATAAAGAATAACTGCTCAGAACTGGCTAGAATAAGATTCTTCTACATTATGCCAACATGACATAGGGGTCTAAGGTCAGGTTGGTAGAAGGTTATGCTGATTTGACTCTGTCTAGAATTGAAGCAAGAGTGGTTGATCCAACCACCAGGTGGTTATTACTATCTCTCACCTACTTCAGTGTGGAATTCCCCTCGTGCCCTTACTTTGTGAAGACTTTCACTGACTAAGGATTAGAGTTACCATCTTAAGCTATAGTAGAACTTCAGAAGAAGATGCTAAAATATGAAACTAGAGAAATAATAAATGTGAGCACAAGAAAGGGAAAAAATAATAAATAAAACTTCAAATTTCCTGCCACCTCCAGTCTCTACTAACAAAACCAATCACAAAAGAAATAATGGCACTGAGAAAAAGTCAATTGGGACTCCACATTGGCAATACTTCCATAATATCCAAGTTGCCTTTCCGAAAGCGCTGAAAGCAGGAAAAAATAAGAACGAGATTTGGATGAAATCAACCATTCGGTCTCCCGTCTTCCACCCAGATCTGCTCCATACGAGCAGCCAGGCAATAAAAATCGCAACTTTATCACGGATTCGGCGACACAAAACCATCGCAGGCAATAAAAATTGCAGCTTTATCACAAATTCGGCGAGAAAAAAGCGCAAACAGGGTCAAAGAGACATTACGTGGAGGAGGAGGGACCGAAGAGGGGATTCTCGCGGAGGGGCTGGAAGGAGAAGCGGTGGAGAAAGCCAGCGACGCACGAACCAAAGGGGTTGGCGTGGTGGGGGCAATTGTTGACGTACATCGTCACAACGAACATCACCACGTTCGCCACTACGATCATGGGGACGATCCACGACGTCCACTCCCGATCTGCCAACGACCCGGCGTTGTAGTGGAACGGAGACGGCGCAGCAGCGCCCCTTCCGCTGCCGTAGTAATGCCCCGTGGCGTCCCTTCCCTTGCCTCCGGCGGCGGCCCCACCGCCCCTCTCGATGTCGACGTTGGACATCGCCGCTTCCCTGCTTCTGCTGATCTCAGAGGAGCGCGACGAGAGAAAATAGGCGAATAGCTTTACCGAAGGAGGATCGAGGGGAGAGACTTGGAGAGGTTTTGCTTCGCTTGGAAGGAGGAAAAGAAGAAGAAGAAAGGGTCTGGTTGGGAGGAATGATGAGGAGAAGAGAGGAAGGGGAAGGGCTTTTTATCTCGGCAGCAAGGAATAAATTTAATTGAGGGTTGGCAGGGTTCGCCACCGACTGCCGTGTTCTCGTTAACACCGTGTCGACGCGGAGAGCAGCAGGGGGGAAGGACAGACATCACGAACGGACGAGCGTACAAAATTTCCTGTGCGGATGGGCTTGACAATGACCGTTGGGAGAGCATAAAATGAAATAATTAACCACCTATCCCAACTTATATTTATATGAGCATGCTGCTATGTCGTGCTTGTATTTATGTCAATCAAAACGAAACATAGACACGAGAAATCCATCATATTTTTACTTAAAATTTTAATTTTATTTATAATTTTATTTACACTTATATAATATTTATATATTTTTAAAATAAATAATAATGTTGGTATATTATTGACTTGATTAACCAATAGCACTATTTTTTTAAAAAAAAATAAGATGATGGTAAAGTTTTCAACCATATTTATGTTCATGTTTTAATATTTAATATATATATTTATTTTTAAAAATAATTATGATTATAAATTTTTATATCAGATTATTAATTTATATTTATATTTATTAAATAAAAAATATAAATACGGATGCATCCCATCCGATTTGGATCATGGAGGAGGCAGTGGTACGAGAAGTTTTTTTGTGGTCGATGATTGGATGTTTTCCTGGCGGTTTCTGACGATGGTTTTTTTTTTTTTTCGCTTGCTTCGTGGCACCGTGGCACTGCTTTCCGTTTCTGATTGAAAAACTTTGAAGGAATCGGTTCCGGCAATAATGCCTTAAAATAGCACCATCACGCGGCAATGGATTAAAATGACATCTTCCGCGTGGAGTTGAAATTGATAAAAATTTCGATAGCATAAAATTTTAAAAGAAAAACCGCAAAACAAGGTTGAGGTTGTTATTCTAGTAGGTTGCATTTGGATACTGTATTGCAATCTAAAATAAATATTTATTTCAGATTATTTATTCAAATAACTATGAAAATCGAGATGAATCATCTAAAAAAAAATTATTCCAGTTAATTTTTGATATTTTAAAATAATTATTTTATGAAAGATCATGAAATAGCTTATTCTATATCATTTTATTTTTATATGATAGGCTCCGCTATAATAATTATACTGAAATAAAGTTGTTATTTCATATTTTCAACCAAACATAAATCTAAAATAACATGAATGAATAGCTATTTCTTGAAAATTGGTATATCTAGTTTATGAATAAAATTTTTTATATCCTCACATTATCATAGTGGATAATTGACTTTGAGATTATATTCTTCACTGTAATGTAACAATTTAGTTGATAAAAAAATTATATAATTAATATATATTTTAAAAAATTATTTTTTGCTTGAGAAGTTTGCATTATGCTAGCATTATGGGACAAACAGCAAAGCACATAACTTATATTTATTAAAATAGAAGCCCATCCAATGTATAGCTCTTCATCCGTTATATGCATATTAAAAATGTTAACACCAATATTAAAACTCTTGGGTATCATTAGAATTTTTTATTTAACATGCCGTAGATATTAATGATGTTAATTTCCTCGGCTATCATTAAAATTTATTATTGTAATATATATTAATGATGTTGGTATTGATATACTTGGTACCATTAAAGTTTATTATCTAATATACAATAAAAATTTGATTATTAAAATTTTTATTTATTTTGATATGTTATTTTGTCAAATTATATTTCAAAAATAATTGAAAAAGTGATAAAAAATTTATACCTTATGCAACATGTAGATCCATTGATCTGGCTTTCAATCTCAATGCTATTGCTTTAAACATATATTTTGTATTTTTTTTTATATATATATACAGGAAAATGAAGCATCGATGATAGTATTGATAGTAAAAAAAAAAGTCTATCTTTAATAATAGTTTATATATATATATATATATAAGCCAAAATAATTGGCTCTATAAAGTTACGCACACATGTTACAGTAAAAGATGTGGTTGCTGCGCATTTCTTCTAAAATAGCTATTCAATAAGTCAAAATATAATTTTTTTTTGATAAAGTAAAAGAGATAGGGGGATAAATCCGGATGTAGCTATCCTCGCAAGTCTCCACCGCACTGCAATCAATCTCAGAAAAAATTTTGGATTTAATCGAGTCACTACTGGAATCATGCCTCGAACCCACAACAATTAGCAACCCCTACCAACTAAGCTACCACCTTAGCAATTATATATAAATATTGTTGCTAAATTTATAATGATAATGGATAAGAAGGGCTTTTTTTTTGTTATTAATATATCATGATAATTATTTAGAATCAATTTTTTGATTATAAGTAGTTGTTTTTTATTACAAAAAGTTAATATATTTCAAATATAGCTGAAATGAGTACAACCAAAGCCAAACTTGATGCACACCTTTTTCATAAAAAGTAAAGTTATTAATGTTGACCTCTTTCAAAAAAACAAAAAAGAAGCCAAACTTGTGCACACCTTTTTCATAAAAAGAAAAAGTTATTAATGCCTGACCTCTTTCAACAAATGAAAAAGATTTTAAGATGCTTATACCTTTATAGATGTGCTGAAAACTATATCCATATCTATATATATATATTAGTAAAATGATAAATGGGTATTATAGATGAAATTCTATATTGACATGCATCTTTAAAAAATTCCACTCTTATTGATTCGTGCCTTCGGAAAAAAAAAAAAAAAAAGGCTGGGTTCAGGAAGATTAAATGAATTCCAATGTCTCATTTTTTTAGAAGACCCCCAAACTTTCCAAATCCCTTAACCCTTGCTCCATGCTTTTTTTATATTTATTTTCATCAAACGGTTCTTTTGGATTGATCTTCTATATGGAACTCGATTGTAGCTTTAATTTGGAAAAGTTACCAGGTATCAAAGAGTCATAGAGCTGATTTTTTAAGTTACGGGATTGGAGGACAGATTGATTACATTAGAGAGCCTGATAAAGAAGACTCTGGATAAGCAATTAAAGGATGGATTAAAGACTCCAGATTGTTGTTTATGTGTTTTTATTTTTTTTATTTTTATTTTTGTTTTTTTTATTTTTTTGGTGTGAAGGGTTCATGTTGGTGTTAGTAAATGAGACAGATATTGTTTAATATTTCTTGGTATTTATGAAAAAAGGACAAAGGATTAATGGGAGTCTTTGATGGTGGGGTTATTCCTGAGCTATTTCGAGTGTACATGAAGTTCATTGATGGAATGGTTGTATACTATGATGGTAGTAGGGATCGGGTGATATATGGTTAAGACAGGCCAATCATTGTTGTCCAACTATTGGACTTCTACCAAGTTAATTTAGTTAAATTAACCATCTTCAGAAGAAGAATAAATTTAAGAAATTGCTAGGCCACTCAATTTTAAGGGCATCCAAATTTATACTCATGCAATGGTTGTAATATTCAAAAAGAAAAAAAAGGAAAGAGGGGGCGGGAGTCTACCTCTTCTCCGATTTCATCAAAGATGATGGAAGAGGGCCAAAACCCTACCCTCCTAAGGTTATAAAAAAACCAATTTTCTCCCTCTACCCATCCCACCCCAACCTACCTATCATCGGTTGCCCAATTTGCAAAAAAAATCTCGACGATGGATCCTTGGAAAGCTCTCATGGTCAGTGGGGGGGGCTTCACCAAGTAAGCTCGCCATCTTCTGGAGAAGGAGGGAAGAGAGAAGAAAAAGAGAAGAGGAGAAGAGAAGAGGAAGAAAAAAGGGGGGGAAGATCCCTTGTTCGATGGAGAAGAAGAAGAGAAGAGGGGAGGGAGAGAGGAGGAGAAGAGAAGAATGGAAGAGAAAAGAAAATAAAGAAAGAAAAAAGAGGGGGAGACCTCTTGTTTGGCAGAGAAGAAGGAAAAGAGAGGGGGAGAAAAAGAGAAGAAGAAGAGGAGTGGAGAAAATATTGACTCTGGTCTTGATTTTGATGATTGACAAAATGTTTAAGTATATATGAGTACTAATTATATTTTAAGTGTATTTTTCAAATCTTAGTACTCAACCATGTTGAATGAAGAAATTCTTGTATTTTAATTGAAAAAGTCCTTAAATTAATGAAAAATCAAGTTATAAGGACTTTGGAATATAAGGAAGACTTGGAAGGACTTAAAGTTTAATTTTGAAGAAGTTTCAGTATTGGCTCAACCGACTGTCAACACCTAAAGGCCAAGTGTTGACACTTGCAGGCAAAGTGCTGACATTTGCAGAACCAAGTGCTGACACTTGCAGACCAAGTGTCGACACTAAGCGTCGACACCTGGGAATCAAGTGTCGACATTTGGAGGTCAAGTGTCGACACTTGACTGTAACGGCTAGTTTTCAAAAGCTGCATAACTTCTCCAACTTTCTTCAAACGGCCATATCTTCATCCCCAACGGTCATAAACGGTCATCTATGGTTTGGAGAGCTATATAAACATCAAAAATCAATTGGGGAAGCAATCCTTTGGTGAGTTTTTTTAATATTCTTTAAGGATTCAAGAGTTGAGTGATTCAAAGCCTTCAAGCTTCCAAGTTTCAAAGAGAGCATTCAAAGTCTACATCTACAAGCATCAATCAAAGGCTTCATCAACTTGAAGACAAGATCTTCATCAACAATCAAGGGCTTCAAAGAGATATTTGCTTTATTTTAGAAAGTTTTTATTGTATTCATTTATACTTGCTCTTACATTGTTTTACTTAAGATTTTTGGTGAGCCTTGGAAAATCAAAGAGGTTTTTGGTAAGCCTTGAAAACCAAAGTGGTTGTTGGTGAGCCTTGAAACCAACTAGGGTTTTACTTGTGAGACCGAAGCCAAAACAAGTTGTTTAGGTTCTTGGTTATCCCGTAAAACCAAGGGTGGTTGTTGGTGAGCCTTGAAACCAACTAGGGTTTGACTTGTGAGCCTGAAGACAAAACAAGTTATAAAGATTGTTGGTGAGCCTAAGTTATAAAACCAAACTTAGTGGAATTCCCAAGGGGTTCTTGGGGAGTGGATGTAGGTGCTTGGTTGGCACCGAACCACTATAAATCTTTGTGTTTGTGTGATTGTTCTCCTTATGCTTTTATTTATTTATTCCGCTGCATTTATTTGAAATACACAAGCACTTGAATTGCATTAGCACATACTTGCTTTAGTTCATACTTTGCAAATAGTACAAAAGTTTTATAAAACCCAATTCACCCCCCTCTTGGGTTGCCTACCAAGGCCTACAATTGTTATCAGAGCGGGTGCTCTGTTTGAAAATCTAACGATTTTGAGCTAAAGTTTATGGCAACCCTTGTAGGTATTAGTGTTAGACCACCATTTTTCAATGGCACAAATTACACATTTTGGAAAACTCGCATGCGCATCCATATTCAATCTATTAGTTATCATCTTTGGAAAATTATTGTTAGTGGTCCTCATATTCCTTCCATGTTGGTTAATGGCATTTCCATTCCAAAGCTCGAAGATGATTGGAATGAATATGACATTAAACAAATTGAACTCAATGCTAAAGCAATGAACTTGCTTTATTGTGCATTGGACTTCAATGAATTTAATAGAGTTTCTACATGTACATCGGCTAAGGAAATATGGGACACACTTGAAGTTACTCATGAGGGTACTCTTCAAGTGAAGAACACTAAAATTAATTTGCTTGTACATTCCTTTGAAATTTTTGAAATGATGCATTATGAATCTATATCTGATATGTTTTCAAGATTTATGACTATTATTAATGAATTAAAAAGTATTGGCAAAATCTATACTAATGCTGATTTGGTGAACAAAATTCTTAGATCCTTGCCAAAATCATGGGATCCAAAGGTGACGGCAATCCAAGAAGCTAAAGATGTAGAAACCTTACCTTTGGAGGAGCTTATCGGTTCACTCATGACCTATGAGTTGAACATATGGCAAAGGATAGTAGAAGCTGATGTAAATAAGAAGATAATAGCCCTCAAGGCCAAAAAAAATTCAAGGCAATGATGGCAACTTGGAGCGATAGCGAAGATTCAAGTACGGATGATGAAGTTGCCCATCTTTGCTTCATGGCAAATGAGGAAAAGGTATGTGCTAAAAATAATTAGGATTTTATCTTTAAAGAATCACATGATGCATCTAATGATCTTGTGCATGAATATAGATTACTAAAATTTGAGCACAAGAAATTAAATAGGCATGTAAATTCATTTTCTCTTGACAACACCAATCTTGTAAATAAAAATGGTGATTTAAATGCCAAGATTGATATTTTGAAAAATGAAAAGAATAATTTTTCTAAAGAAAAAGAATTTTTAGTAAAAGAAAATGTTATTTTGAAAGATTTATGTGATAAAGTTTTTAATGAGAAAAATATTTTGATTGAGAAAAAAAAGCAAAAACTTTTGAAGAATTTCTATATTCCTGCTTCTTTCAATTTTTCTTATAAATGTGGTTTCAATGATTATCCTTCTAGATTAAGCAAAGTTTGGGTTCCAAAAGGAACCATAATTACTAATCATAAAGGACCCAAGAAAGTTTGGGTACCAAAAATATCCACTTAATTTGTTTTGCAGGAATGTCTTGCAACCCAACATGAAGAAAGGAAGTTCTTGAAAAGAGGTTGTACAAGATAATTTAAAGAAGTAGACAAGCTACATTTTGAACTAAATGATAAAAGGAAGGACTTTGTATATTGGTAAATTCTAAACATCTCCTTCCATAATTAAAATGTAGATTAATGTTTATTGCATCAATTACTTTAAATAGTTAATTAGAATCAAATTTGGACTTATCATCATTGGCTATGATCATGAATTTTTTGGTGTTGATGAATTTCATGCTATCATGATTAAACTTATGATTGTAAGACCTTCACTTGATTTTGATTAATGTATTTCATGAAAAATACTTTTAAAAATGCATATTGATTTGAAAAATGTTTTAATTGATTAATTAGAATCAAGCTTAGACTAATAATCATTAGTTGTGATCGTGACTATTTTGATGTAAATGGATTTCATGCTCTCATGATTTCAACTTATGATTATTAGATCTTCACTTGATTTTGATTAATATAGTTTCTAAATTATTTCAAGTGAAATGCTATGATTTATATGTTTTTATTTTTGGCATCTATGCATAATCTAGAAATGATTTGGATCAAGTATAGAACTAGTAGTTAAGGGTTACTTTTAAGAAGAAGGTATGCATATTGACAAACCCTTGCTCTAGTAGCTAGACTTGATATCATATTACTTCTAGCATCTGTATGGATATCAAATCATCTTAAAATGAATTTGAAATCATGCTAAAAGTTTTTAAGTGATATAAATGCTTTGTATTTTGAAAATCATGAATATCTTGAAAAATTTCAAATGTTGATGCATAAGCTTTCATGTTTTATTCCTGAAATAATGCATATTTTTAAAGGAGGAATAACATTCAGGGGGAGCATCCAAAGATTTGTTATCATATTTGATGCTTTGAATATCTTGTTGATATCATGCTTTGCTTATATTGCTCTGATACTCCTTCTTCTTGTTTTCAAATCTAATTCTTTGATGGGAGTTACATTCAAATTGTATCATATTCTATTGGTATCAAAATTATTTTTAAAAGAATTCCTAGTAACCACTTCGGATTGGGTTAGTCACCATGGTCGTCCGGCCATAGGAGATAAGTAGGGCTTAAAGACCCTCTCTTCCCATTCAATGGGCTCTCTTATAACGTGTAGGGGTGCCGCTGTGACCTTATCCCATGAACAAGTAAGGCGAATGGATAATATACATCAAATCATTTCTTGCATGTGCTTACATTCTGTGGTATCTTGTTCAATTTGTATCATATTCAATTGATATCATAATTATTTGATTTCATGCATTGATTTTGATGACCTACTTGCTATTCTTTCCGACTTCATTTCCACTTTGTATTGCCTTTCACCATTTTTTATGATGTCAAAAAGGGGGAGAAAATTGTTAAGTATGAAAAAGGGAAGATTGGATAACATGAAAAATCATTTGAGAAATAAAAGAAAGTGCAAAAGGGAAGAAGAATGCAAAATGTTTTTATCTAAAGGGAAGAATTAGTAAGAAGAAATACTGAAAATTTGAAAATTTTGCATATTTTGAAAAATATTTTTGAAGATTTTTTGGATCATATTTTGAGGGGGAGCTTGGTGCCTATTGTTTTAAGCTTACATGTTTATACTATTGTTAATCTTTTAAGCTTACCCTATTCATATACTTAAAGATTTTGTCATCATCAAAAAGGGAGAAATTGTTGACTCTGGTCTTGATTTTGATGATTGATAAAATATTTAAGTATATATGAGTACTAATTATATTTTAAGTATATTTTTCAGATCTTAGTACTCAGCCATGTTGAATGAAGAAATGCTTGTATTTCAATTGAAAAAGTCCTTAAATTAATGAAAAATCAAGTTATAAGGACTTTGGAATATAAGGAAGACTTGGAAGGACTTAAAGTTTAATTTTGAAGAAGTTTCGGTACTGGCTCAACCGAGTGTTAACACCTAAAGACCAAGTGTTGACACTTGCAGACCAAGTGTCGACACTAAGTGTCGACACCTGGAAATCAAGTGTCAACACTTGGAGGTCAAGTGTCGACACTTGACTGTAACAGCTAGTTTTCAAAAGCTGCAGAACTTCTCCAACTTGCTTCAAACGATCATATCTTCATCCCCAACGGTCATAAACGATCATCTATGGTTTGGAGAGCTATATAAACATCAAAAATCAATTGGGGAAGCAATCCTTTGGTGAGTTTTTTGAATATTCTTCAAGGATTCAAGAGTTGAGTGATTCAAAGCCTTCAAGCTTTCAAGTTTCAAAGAGAGCATTCAAAGTCTACATCTACAAGCATCAATCAAAGGCTTCATCAACTTGAAGATAAGATCTTCATCAACAATCAAGAGCTTCAAAGAGATATTTGCTTTATTTTAGAAAGCTTTTATTGTATTCATTTATACTTGCTCTTATATTGTTTTACTTAAGGTTTTTTGTGAGCCTTGGAAAACCAAAGAGGTTTTTGGTAAGCCTTGAAAACCAAAGTGGTTGTTGGTGAGCCTTGAAACCAACTAGGATTTTACTTGTGAGCCCGAAGCCAAAACAAGTTGTTTAGGTTCTTGGTTATCCCGTAAAACCAAGGGTGGTTGTTAGTGAGCCTTGAAACCAACTAGGGTTTGATTTGTGAGCCCGAAGACAAAACAAGTTGTAAAGGTTGTTGGTGAGCCTAAGTTATAAAACCAAACTTAGTGGAGTTCCCAAGGGTTTCTTGGGGAGTGGATGCAGGTGCTTAGTTGGCACCGAACCACCATAAATCTTTGTGTTTGTGTGATTGTTCTCCTTATACTTTTATTTCTTTATTCCGCTGTATTTATTTGAAATACACAAGCACTTGAATTGCATTAGCACATACTTACTTTAGTTCATACTTTGCAAATAGTACAAAAGTTTTATAAAACCTAATTCACCCCCCTCTTGGGTTGCCTATCTGGGCCTACAGAAAAGAAAAGAAAAAAAGGAAAAAGTGAGGGAAAGAGAAAAAAGAAAAGCAAGAAAGAGAAAAAAAAATGAAGAAGAAAAAAGGGGAAGAAGAGGAGATAGAAAAGAGGAGAGAGAAAGAAGAGAGAGAAGAGAAGAGGGAGAAGGAGCGAGAAAGAATAAATAATAATAAAATAAATAAATAGTAAGGGGGAGATCAAAAAGTTCCTCTTTCTAGGAATTTAGAAAATAAGGGTATCAGCGGATGGATCACTGATAAAATTAAAATAAAAGATTTTGCATTTACAATTGCTATAGAATTATTTATTTATATTAAAATTTATTATTGTAGGAGGAAGCCCTTTTGGGTGAAAGGACATTAAACGAGCTTCGATTATAGATTGATATTGATATATTTAGATTGCTTATAGAAAGATAAAGATTTCTGGACATGATCACCAATTTTAGAATTATATTTTACAAGGCATGATTTTGATCCCTACATGAGCTTTGGCATGTATGATGGTTATGCATGGTGTATTTTAACTTTTCATGATAAATAGTGTGATTACTATCATTATTACTTATATTTTTATAAGCTATGTTCTATCAAACAAAATTATTTTTGATGATTTGAATCGTGATGTCGATCATTATAAAACTTGAGATGACATGATTTGAAAGCATGATATAAAATGATAAAATAATAACCAAGAGAATGAGATGTTTAGACTAGCTTCGCCACGGGCAGGACCGTGGTTATTGAGATGGCCAGTCACAGGCTGAAGTGTGATAATAAGATTGCTTGTCACAAGTTGAAGTGTAACACTAAGATTGCTAGTCACAGGATGAAGTATGATAATGAGATTGCCAATCACAGGCTGAAGTGTGACACCAAAATTACCGTTCACATATTGAAGTATAATAATGAATTTGCCGGTCACATGTTGAAGTGTGACATTGAGATTACCAGTCATGGGCTGAAGCATGACCGTGGATAGTCCAGAACCTTAAAGAGAAAGGATAATAAAATAAAAATATAAAAAAAAGAAAGCATGATTTTATCAAATATTTTGTTATATATGGCACTAAGCTATTTTGATTGCATAACATGATATTTAATTATTACCTTATTATTTTCAAATTATATTATTATTGGTGTGGCTATATGGAGTCATTACTGGGCTATGAAGCTCACTCCTCACTTCTCTATTTTTCTTCCAAAGATGCAGGATGCATAGTAAGGATCGGGCCGGGCATGAGATCGAGTACCAGAACTTTAGATTATTTAGTTAGGCCTATTTCTGCTACCCATGTAATAAACAAGTTGACATTTAATGGTCTTGACTCGAACGAGTGGATTATTCAGTTATTATCAAATTATTTAATCATGTTTGGTTATAATTAATATGATTTTTAGAAATGAAGAAAACCTTGTGTACTTAGACCTAGCATAATCTCTAGGATAATGTCTAGGATCGTGTAACCAGTCGCGTAGCCAATCCTGATACTGGATTCGGGGCGTAACAATGGCATATGGGTTGACGGGTTATATATGACAATGAAAACCAATGTAAATGGAATATAACATCCATGACTACTAAGAGAGGCCGGGAAATCTTTCTTTATAATATATGTTAAGAATTCCATGAAAAATAAATTTGTATAAAATAAAAGCGAGTTACTTCATGGAATTTTAAACATATGCATTTAATTCACAAAATTCTATAAGCACATAATATATATATACATACCATCTAAGAAAGATTTCATTCTTATAAATTTTCAAATAAGGACATAGTATAGGTTTTCATTTCTCTCCCTATTTTTTTTTAAAAGAGAGTGCATAATAAGTCCTCTCATTTACAACCTCCCATCATCTTACAAGTATCGTCTCTCTCTCCCTCCAAGTAATAAATAAAAAACTATATAATATCATTTAAAATAATCCTATGTTATCAACATATTTTAGTTAGCATCATTCTTTTATCATCGATATGTATTTTTTAAATTAGCTTCATTTTTTTTAAAAATAATTGACAAATGTATATAACTTAAATTTATATTAAATCTTTGCATATATTGTGAGAATGATAATTTTTCTTGGAGTCAAAGGATTTGTTGCTCTTTCATAAAATAAAAACTTCAAATATTATATATAAAGTACCAGGTAATAAATAAAAATTATAATATTTTAAAATAATTATATATTTAAAAATATGACATTTAATTGCATGTGGAAGAATCCATGTTCACGAACCTTTATTTTTTTTTTTATAATTATTTTAAAATTAGTGTTGACATGTATGTTTTAAAAAATTAACCCCCAATGACATGTATCTTTTTTTTATATAGAAAAATAGAAAGCAGGTTCGATTCAAGGTTCTGGATTTCATAGCCTTTCTCCACCCTGAAGGTGAGTACTTCAACCTGACACCACTAAGATACCAGCTAGTTAGAACGGGAAATAAGGAAGATCCTGGCCTCTCACTCACCCAACTATCACGAGCTTCATAGATTATTCCGGATTTAATCGAGTCATCCACGAGATCATTCCTCAAACCCGCGATCAGTTGGTTGTGAGGTGGAGCTCCAACCAACTGGGCTACCGCCTCAGCAATATGATATGTATTTTCCAAAAAAAAAAAAAAAAAAAAAGGATTTAGGTAGATTAAATGAGTTTTAATATTCCTTTTTTAAATAACCCCTAACTTTCCGTATGACATGCTTCCATGCTTGTTTTTGTATTTATTTTCATGAAACCGCCCTTTAAGATTGATTTTCTATGGGAAATCCAATTATAATTTTAATTTAGAAAAGTTACGGTGCATCAAATAGCCAGAGAACCATTTTTTAAAATTATAGGATTAGAGGATAGATTGATCGTGTCAGAAAACCGAATAAAAAAAAGACTCCGAATAAACAATTAATGGGTAGATTGTAGACTCATATTGCTATTTTATTTTTATTTTTATTTTGTGCGAAGGGTTCATCTTGGTGTTAGTAGATAAGGTGAGTATTATCCGTTATTTTTTAATGTTTTTGGAGGAGGGGAGCATTTCCATTATTTTTTTGCTAAAAAGGGTGAAGGATTAATGGAATTCTTTGATGGTGAGGTTATTCTTGAGCTATATTGGATATTTGTGGAGTCCATCGATGAAATAAAATAGTGGTGATGCCATGATGATGGCTGGAATCGGTGATATGTGGTTTACTGTAGGATGGGTCAATCATTGTCGTTCAACTATTAGATTACGACTAGGTTGATTTAGTTAAACTGACCATCTTTAGAAGAAAAATAAAATAAAGAAATTGCTAAGCCACCCTACTTTAAAGGCATCTAGCATACCGGTTAATAGGCTGTACATAACAATGAAAACCAATATGGATAGAATATAACAACCAAGATCATCAAAAGACCACCGTTGATTGGTGCAGCCCGCGGGAATTCGAATCTTAATTTGAACATATTTTGATAAAATAATTTAAAAATAAAATAAAAAATAATTCGAGAATAAAATTAAAAAATAATAATAATATAATCTTGAAATTTTTGTTGGGATAAAATAAAAAATAGAAAGATAGTCCGAGAATAAAATCAAAAAAAAGAAAAAAATTAATAAAATAATCTTGGAGTCCTTGTTGGCCGGTGATAGTCAAAAAGTTAGGGATATATATAATAAATCATAAGTTGGGGATATATATAATAAATCATGTTCACTCGGCTAACACCAGTGATAGTTAGGTTGACATACTCATCTTCGGATGGGGAACGGCTGCGGAAAAATTAATATGCGCCGTGTATCGAACATTCCCTGACTGGGGTTGGGGGACCGTCTGGGATGGCCATGCCCGGGGTCTAACTCCTCCCTCCTTTTTTGTTCCATCAAAAAAAAAAAAAAAAAAATCAAGAGATCTCATTTTATTACTATATGCTTAGAATTCCATAAAAAATAAATTCGTATGAAATAGAAGTAAATTGCTTCATAGAATTTTAAATATATGTATTTAATTGACAAAATTCTAAGCACATAATATGGTATACATGCTATCTAAAAGAAGATTCATCCTTATAAATCTTCAACTAAGCATATAGTATAGCTTTTTATTTCTCTCCCTCTTATTTTTTTTAAAAAAAGAATACATAATAAATCCTTCCATTTACATCCTCACATCTTCTTAAAAATATCATCCTTTACTCCCTCCAGCAAATGAATAAAAAGCTATATAAAATTATTTAAAATAATCCTATATTATTAACATATATTAACTGGAATCATTCTTGTATTATCTAATATATATTTTTTAAAAATTAATGACATCTTTTTAAAAAAAAATGATGAACATATATAACTTAAATTTATATTAATTCTTTATAGATATTATAAAAATAATAATTTCTCTTGAAATGAAAGGATTTATTACTCTACCATAAAATAATAGCTTCAAATATTATATATAAGGTACTAGAAAATAAATAAAAAATATATAATATTTTTTAATAATTTTGTTTAAAAGTATGATATTTAATTGTATGCAGAAAAGCCTGTGCATCATGCTAGTAATATGTTAGTTATATATAATATAACAACTCCTCTTTATAGCAACAATAACAGTTAATATAATGCTGCAGAATTTTTCATTTTTCCTGTTTGTTTCGAGCATGCCGAGTGTCCTTTACGATTGGCAAATAATACTGATGGCCCAAAAAAAAAAAAAAAAAAAGTGCGACTCAGGCGTTCTCTCTCGGTTAGGCTTGCAAGAGTCCTCCACTTTGTAGCCGGTCTCCCGATGAAAGTTTGGTGTCTGAAACCGCGTAACGCCAAAGTCGGCAAAGGTTGGCAGTCCGGCACCGACCCCAAGATGAGAAAAATACAACAAAATATGCCCATCTTCCTCGGGGGATTTGTAGCTTGTTGCCGAGCGGTTTTCTGTAGCTTAAGCTCGAAGGATCCTAACATACATTGCTGATATGGGGTGTAACCCACACCACCGAAATAAATACACTGTTTGGTCCGCCTGGATGTTTAGCCATGCCTGCATAAAGGACGTTGTGATTGCTGCTAAGACGGCAGCACGGTTAGTAGATGCTTACATTCATTTCTTTTCGATCATGGATTCGAGCTACGATCCTGCGGGTGACTCGATTAAATTCAGAATTTTTTTTGGAACACGTGATCGGAATGATATGAGAATACTATACTCCGGCATCTTAGTGGTATCAGACTGACATACTTACCGAAAGATAGAAAAAGTACACGAAATGTATGGCTCGTATCGAACATAGTTTGATGGGAGATGGGACCCGAAGGGGATAGCTATAACCGAGATTTATCCTCCCTCTCCTTTTTTCTATCAAAAAAAAAAAGAAAAAAAAAATGATATTGTGATGGTGGTACGAGCACTCGTCAAAATGGCAAGAGACATGAATGATATTTGGTCTAATTATTACTTGGACTAGGTACTAATGGATCATGCCAAATCTCATGATGGATAACATTCCATTGTAGCCCTCGTAATTTCATCAATTTTTAATTGGATGTTATCGATTTTGCATATGCCTCGAGATATATCTTGACCCATGCAATAATTTCTTTTTAATTTTGTCTCCATTTTAGCACTCCAATTTTGCAAGTGCTGGACTCGGTCTACTCAGGAACCTAAACTTCAGCCCAAGTGATAGGAGAGTTCTAATAAGGTTGGGAGTGAGCTCAGAACGCCTCCTCCATCTCTCCCAAAATAAAAAATAAGAAAAAAAAAAAGACATGATTACTTTCTTCAAAGATAGGGTAACTACATAAAATTATATAACCAAAGATTCTATGTTTAATTCTTAGATATTGCATTTCTAAAGTCTAGCCCTAAATAATTTCAGTGCAAGTCTACCTCATTTTCTCTTGAAACATATCGCAAGGAGGATAAAGGGATCTATCCATCTCAGACTTGAAAAATTCAATGAAAAACATATTAACTTTTGGATTTCTACCTTTAAATATCTGTTTGAATTACATACTAACAAAGTTATTAAAACGAATCATGAGAGGACTCAAATTCTAGCATTTCAATGCTACTCTATATTGGGGCAAGACAATTGTCTTTCTATCTGATGACATACTGATAATAATTGTACATAAAAAATTTGATCAATAGTAGATATTATGGCAACTACTCACTCGATCTCGAGATGCCCATCGAACCACCAACGGAGAAAGAGACGATCATTGGACAATCGACTAAGAAATGATCGCGCCGGATAACTAGATCGCCGACTATACCTTTGAGTAAGAAGGAGATAGCTACCAACTAGCATTCTATCAGGTAACCCACCAAGTGGAAAATGAGTAAGCTAGCAACTTCACCGACTATTTACAATATCTTTTATCGGGAGACTACAAACAACCATATCCAACCGGCATCTCTTTACGTGTATCTACCGAGTATTTACTCGGATCTAACTAACTTCCAAAATAAACTTAGTCGGGTATGCTAAGGTATGATATCGGGGCTCTCTCGGTAACAGGCAAGCCATCCAACTACTCGTAGTCTATGACACCCAATTGGCAAAGACCGATCGACCATAATAATCCCAGTAGAGACCACATTTATCCCAATAAAGATCGTGATGGACAAGGTAGTGGGAGCATAATCTCAACAAAACCAGCTATCCTAATAGAAAGATGCCAACATAAAAGATTTCAAGAAACAAGATCCCAACATCCCAACATATTTCATTATACATATCTGAGGAAGTCACCTTGCAAATGGCATTCAGTTATGTAAGAATTTTCTTAATTTGAGCTAACATTAATTAAAGTTTTTCTTTATTAAAACCGGATTGATTTTAAGGTCCATGTTGATAGACATAGGTTAAGCCCATTATTATGTGATCATTGTTTGGGCTAGGAGCATCTCATGTGATTTGGTGTGGTTGAAACGGCATAGTGTAGGCCTTGGCCCAACTGGTCAGTGATGGGAGGCCTGTTAGGGTTTGCTTATAAATAATAAGCTAGGTCCCCTCACCACTCCTCTATATAATATAATTATTTTATGTGAGATTTGTTCTCACGGCTTTACCCATCTATGAATTGCCTACCGTGAGGATGCTGGGGAGAAGGACTCTGCCTTCAATATTCATGTGAACATCACTTCCAGGTTTAGGATTCATGACAAATACAAGTATGCATTGTAATGCTTTTTCTCGTATCTATATTTTTTTTGGATTCTAATCTTCTTTATTGATCCATGGGATTGAGAAAATCTTCCTGCAAGTTATCCATGTGATGTGGCAAGACTGCTGACGTGGAGAAACTTCTGATGTGGAGAAGCGTGCAGGCGCCACGTCAAGAGAAGACGCCACGTCAACCCCCCGGCTCGGATCCCCCTATCGAGCTAAGCTCCCCCAGGGCAGCAGATCGAGCTCAGTCCTCCGCCAGGTCGAGCTCATGAGCTCGACGTCTAGGTCGAAGCCGCCTTCCGCCCTCTAGAGGAGACCCTCGGAGGTTAGTGCCCTGCAGTCGAGGTCGAGCCAAGAGCTCACCCGTCGATGTGGAGCCTCTCCGAGCGTGCACCCTCTGGATCGAGTCCGCCTTCCGCCCTCCAGAGGAGACCCTCGGAGGTTAGTGCCCTGCGGTCGAGGTCGAGCCAAGAGCTCATCCGTCGATGTGGAGCCTCTCCGAGCGCGCGCCTTCTGGACCGGATCCACCTTCCGCCCTCCGGAGGAGACCCTTGGAGGTTAGTGCCTTGCGATCAAGGTCGAGCCAAGAGCTCACCCGCCGATGTGGAGCCTCTTCGAGCACGCGCCCTCTAGACCGGGTCCACCTTCCGCCCTCCTCAACCTAGGCATCCCCGCGAGCTCGGAGCGCCTAGGATGGAGCGAGCTTGGCCGTCCCAGCTCGGGCCCAGCTCGGGCGAGGTCCTCACCAGCTAAGGACATCGGCAAGCCACCCGAGGACCGTACCAGAGCGCCTCCCAGACCGTATTGACTGTCTGACACCGCCAGTTACAGCAGAAAGGCAGGCAGCATGTTGATCGAGATGCTACATTCCTCGCCAACTACTCAGATCACCTAAGAAAGAAGGCCAACCAGGAGATTCGAATCCCGCGGGCGGCGGCCCGCCATTCGAGGCACCCCCAAATTTTTCGAAATGAGGCGACCAAGAAGAGTGTCGGAGCGCCTGACAACGCACCTTACCATGAATCAGGAAAGGCTCCCTGGGACACCGCCACGTGCGTCTGACAACCCGGCGGGAATCCCGAGACAAGCACCAGACGGTAATCAAGTTCACCATGAACCTGAAGGTAAAAAAAACAACAACGGGAACACACAAAAAAAAGGAAAAGGAGGAAGGAGGGGGGATGGCACCACCATGGCGGCCATCACTACCACCACCAACACAAGTGCAAGCTCAATCGAGAGAGCAGAGCACTACCACCAACACCACCAAAGGAGGGAACCAAGGGGTACAAGGAGAGGCGGAAGAACATAGCATCCCTCTATTCCAGCCATTACTCTCCCCCTACGACGTTCACACCTCCATGCACATCATCTTTTACTCCTCCTAGTACGGAGTCCATCAAGAGGGGCCCGACTAGGAGAATCTGTTTCCCTGGATCGTCACTGACTTGATCGTCGGAGTGCCCCCACCGGAAATCTCGGCCCGGGTCTCTAACCGTTGTCTCGCAGGTCCAGGAGAGGAGGACCACCGGATGGCGAGGCGGGGTGCACCCAACGTGGAGATCCGGGAGCCGAGAACGACGAGCGATGGGAGGAGCTCACTCTGGCGCCGGCAGGAGCTACGGGCCACGACAGTCTTGGCGGCAACACCATGTAATCCTATAAATTAATAAAAGGGAACCCCCGACAAACATAAGGCATTCTTACTCCACTTTCATGCTCATTATATCATGCGCCGAACCTAGCACCGGGATCGGCCACATGACCGGCCCAAATCCTAAGTATCATACTAGAGATCATGCTAGACCTAAAGTACGCAAGAATTTTATCATCTTCAGAAATTAAATTTAACTAATAAATACCATTAAAATAAATTCATGATAACTAAATGATTAAATTGTTCATTATATTGGTATCAGAAAGATACTAACTAATCAATCTAAAATTGCTGGAACTCAAATCCCATGCTCGACCTGACCCATGCTATGCCTGTGACTCTAAAAGAAAAGAGAAGGAGAAAGTAAGCTTTATAGTCTAATAAAAATTCCCGCACACTCACACCATCATAATAAAATAATTTAAAAGTAATATATAATATCACAAAATACTATGATCATATATAACAGCATATGTCATGTGATGCAAAGTGTCATGTCATATAATCCTTGAGATCAAATTTAATCATCTTAGGATGCTTGGCTCTGGACTATCATAACCACGTTTCTAGCCCATGGCAGGACATCAATAGTTTCACATTTCTGGCCTGTGACGGATATCAATAGTTCCATATTTTTGGTCTATAGTGGGGCATCAATGTTACTACATTTCTGACTTATTATGAGGCATCAATACATGACTAGTCAGTGCACCACCATTCATCATGTAATTTTAAAATCAATTCATATTTGTTAACAAATTTTATACCAAAATACACTCTTTCATCTAATGGAATGCACATGAATACCAAAATTATCCAACCAAGATCAATAATATATAATTCATATAAAACCACATATATTTAACATATGAATATATATAATAGATGACTATCAAATACAACATGACATTAATAAATAAGAAATAATTAGATGATCGATGTCTAAAAATTTTTATCTCTACCGGTAATAAATTTAACACGTTAAATACAAATCTGCACTCGGATCCCGACCTATGTGCTGGAAAATTTGTTCGATATTTTCTTGTCCAAAAAATTTCTCCTACAATAATAATCTTAATATTAAGAATTAATTATATTATATAATAATTATAAATCCTAGATCATCTATCCGGATTTTATCAGCAATCCATCTACTGATTTCTAGTCCCAATTTCATAATTTTTTAATCCCTAGAAGAGAGAAATTTTTAGATCTCCCTTTCTAAATATTTATTTATTTATCTTGCTCTTTCTTTTCTCTCTTTCCTTTTCTCTCTCTTCTCTCTCTTCTTATCTCTCCACTTCTCTCTCTTCTCTTTCTCTCTTCTCTCTTTCTCTCTCCTCTCTCTTTCTTCTTCTCTTTTCTTTCAGAGTCGCAGGATGCGTAGCATGGATCGGGTCAAGTGTGGAATTTTAGTTCTAGCATTTTTAGATTGATTAGTTAGTCTCTTACTGATACCAATGTAATGAATAAGTTGATCATTTAGTTATCATAAATTTATTTTAATTATATTTTGTTAGTTAAATTTAATTTTTGAAGATGATGATATATATTTTTGTGCATTTTAGATCTAGCATGATTTTTAAGACGATGCTTAGGATTTGTATGGCCAGTCGCATGACCAACCTCGATGCTAGATTTGGGATGTGACATATTCAGTCTCATCATCGCTCTCAACTTTGGCCATTGCAGTCCATCTCATCCTCTTACTGACTTGGACATCAGAGAATTTTTTCTTGGTTACCATTTATCAAGGAACTATTCTTAGAAGTTCTTATCTGTCGAGTATCTAGGAGTAGTATCTCATTTTATCAGAGAAGACCAAAAGATCGTCGATACTGTTGGAGCCCAGTAAAGTGTAATTTGTCAGTAACAGTAGGAGTGCAGACGAAGGCTCGTATACCTCTTTAGGTTTTTGGAACTCCGTGAACATATAATTGGATGAGGTACCGAAAACTAAGTCAAGAAAACTGGTATTCTCATTGAGATGACCATCGGACGTTACGCTAGCCAATAATTTGAATCGACTCAATGAAGGGGGTATATAAGTGCGGCTGTTTACACCGTTGCAACCGGCGTAGATTGTCTAATAACATTGATGTCTACCTGCTACGTTATCCAAGAGGAAAAGGTATAAAACGTGCTAGATATAATATAATGATATAAGAAAAGTTCTCCGGATTTTGAACATCTCAACAATGGAAACGTTGAATGCATTGGTTTCCTCATGGTAGGTAACTTTTCTTTGGGATTGATTACTAGTAATACTATGTTTCTCTTTATTTAAAAAAAAAAAAAGAAGAAATAAAGTGAAAGATTACATCACACTACAAAACACGAAAAAGATAATAAATCACATCAATATTCATCCAAGTATAAAATTGCTATATTGTAGGGCAAAATTTTTCAAAAGCTCGAATAAAAGCAATGTATGGTGGAGCATAATGTATCACCATTTCCATTCCCTTCGTTTTTTATCCACTTGCATCGCTTGGGAGCAAGAAGTGATTGTGCCATATTATCCCTATTTCGCTAACCCAATCAAGCCAAATGAAAAGGATAAAAACTATGATCTACTTTCTTTAGCCCATCAATTGTACATCATTATGTTTGTAATATATGATTTGTCTCGATGGTTAAACTTCACTGCTTAGTTCTTTTCAAAAAAAAAAAAAAACCTTCACAGCTTAAAAATAAAAATTCTGAATTTATTTTTTTTTAAATCTAGATTATTATTAAAAATTCAGCCTACGGTGGAACATGACATCATAGCATGTGGGTTGTTTTTATTTGGACAAAAAGGAAGAGGGGGATTTGGATGCGGGGGAGCTGGCAAGGAAAGTCTATAGCTAACAAATTAATTTCTTCGGTGTCTGTCCATCATGGGAGCTAGTGCCACGAGTATGTGGGGGTTTAGCACCCCAATTTGACCCCAAAAGGAGCCCATCATGAGATCCAACCCAGCCTGCAAGTCAGTCCACGATCTGCGGTAGGCCAGCTCACATGACTCGCAAGCGCTCAACCCATGAGCATGCACGGGTGGCGGCCCAAGCAAGCACGTGGCCCACGCATGCCCAGGCACTTTGTTTCTTGATTTTTCCGCACAGTCCATGATGGGCCGGCACATAGTTACTTCATTTTTATTTTTATTTTTTTGATTGGCATTCCTTTACTATTTAACTTCTTCTTTGAAAAGTTTTGGAGTAGAAGAATCTCTCTTCGATCATACTTCTTCGATGAACAACATAAGATTTTGGAACTCTTCTTCAATTTGAACTTTATCTCGGAGAACTCTGGTATTCTTCGGTTTGGATTCTTCTTCTTTGTTTCACCTTAAAAGAAGTATCGGCCCTTGGTTCTATGGAGCCCCCAAGTCCTGATTGGGCCCTCGATTCTAAAAAGTTTCGAAGTCCCGATTGCTCTCTACTCATCACAGCCCTTTGGTCCAATTTTTTGGTCCCCATCTAAAAATGTATATTTCTCTTGATCGATTACCGTGACTGAGAAGGTATTGATTTATCTCTCCAACTATCTTTTCTTGATTTGTAGCCAAGGACAAGAAAAGTATTATCCATTTAGTTTATCGTTGCGGTTTATTTGTATCTCTTGTTTAATATTATTTTGGAATCCTATGATTTGGATTTTGTATCACCTCTGTACCCAATTTTGGGATGCATGGTTATATAGTGGATTGCTCCTCTTCTGTTGTAGATGTAGGTTGTTTTGCTGAACTATATAAATTTCTTATCTTTCTTGTGTTTATTATTTATGCCTGTAAAATATTCGATAAATTACTTGAGTGAAAGAAAATAATTAATTAAAAGTCTAAAGCGATCTGATCTACTATACGCATACTTAATAACTGGTATTAGAGTATTTGGATGGCATTTAACAGGCAACAAAGTTCATCAATGACTCATGAGGTAGTTATTTTTCATTCCACTACCACAAAGCATGAAGTAGTGATGTTTGGTGGCACAAGTGATTTTGTACTATGAAATGTAAGAATGAAATATTCGCGGGTTAAGGAGTGTGTGGCAATAGCCCTTAATGGTATGGATGCAATCCCAAGAGATACTGAGACTGCCAATGAGGAAATCAATGAGAGAGTCCTAAGGACCATTTTTTCGAGTTTGAGTGACAAAGTTCTTTGTAATATTGTGGATCTTGATATAGCTAAAGGTGTATGGTATAAATTGGATAGCTTGTATATAGCAAAGTCTCTTACTAATAGACTGTATTTGAGAAATAAGTTATACATATTTCGTAAGGCAGAAGGAACTTTACTCAAGAATCACTTGGATGAATATAATAAGCTCCTGCTTATTTGGTCAATATTGATATTGATGTTGATGAGAAAGACAAGGTTTGATTTTGATTTATTATTTGCCTAAGTCCTTCAAGAATATTACCATTACTATACTCTATGGAAGAAAGACTATAAGTCTTATAGAAGTAAAAGCCATTTTGTTATCCTATGAGTTTAGGTTGAAAGTACAGTTAGAGCATCAGACTCCGACTTCAATACAATGACTTACAGTTAGAGATAGAGATGAGTAAAGAAAAGATGAACAAGGTATAAGCAAATATAAAACAAGATCAAAATCTAGGCCTAAAAGACCTAATGTTTGTCACTATTGCAAGAAAACATGCTACTGAAAATATGAATGTAGACTTCTACAGTCCGAGAAAGAGAAAGAACAGAAAGATAAAGGAATGGTCTCGGATTTGGCATCGGTTATAGTTATTTCAGGAGATTACATCAATACTGTAGATGATGTAGTATTTACAGTTACCTGTAGTGTCAGTCAGGCTGATACCTAGATCGTGGATTATGGAATATTTTTTTCATATGATACTCTATAAGGAATGGTTCTTCTTTTAAACCATATGAAAGAGGTACCGTTCTTCTTAGGAATGATGCAATCTGTAAAGTAGAAGGTATTGATAAATTTTATATCAAATCTCATGCAAATACTATGATAATTCTAAACGATATCAAATATGTTCCTCAACTGAAAAGAAACCTTCTCTCAGTAAATGTCCTTGATAGTACAAGTTTCGAGGGTAAATATTAATAAAGGAGTATTGACTCTATTGAGAGGCAAATTGAGTGGCACCCTTTACTATCTTGATGGTAGTATAATAATTGGACAGGCTTCAGCATACAGTCCTCTATTAAGCAGTTAACACAGTTATGGCATCAGAGGCTAGGTCACATATTAGATAAAGATTTACAAGAACTGAGCAGACGTAATCTGTTAGGTGGTCGAAGGTTGGTGCACTTGAATTTTGTGAGCATTGTGTACTTGAAAAGCAACACAGAATCAACTTTTCTACAGACGTGTACAAGATAGCAACTATATTAGATTATATTTATTCTGATCTATGAAAACATATCCCAATTACATCCAAGGATAGATCCAAATATTTATTTTCATTTATTAATGACTACTCTCACAAAGTCTAGATTTATACTATTAAAAATAAGAGTGATGTATTTAATACATTTAAGAAGTAGAAGGCTATGGTCGAGAGATAGACTGAGAAAAATGTGAAAACCTTCTGTAATGATAATAGATTAAAATTTTGCCCTACAGAATTTGATGATTTTTGGGCATTGTCAGATATAAGACCACAGTGGATATACCTCAATAGAATATTATGGTAGAATGCATAAATCGTACACTATTAGAGAGAGTCAGATCTTGTTATCAAATTCTGGACTGAGTAAAGATTTTTGGACAGAGACTGCACATATAGCTTGCTATATTTTAAATCGATCTCTAGCATCAACATTGAGCATGAAAACTCCAAAAAAAATATGGATAGAAAGACTTGCAGACTATTCGATATTTAGAATCTTTGGATGTTAGTAATGCACATATCAGAAATAGAAAGCTGGATCCCAGGGCTAAAAAGTGCATATTTCTTAGATATGCATATAGGGTGAAGGGCTATAGACTATAATGCATAGAGTCCGGATCCCAAGGATTTCTAGTCAGCAAGGATGTGACTTTTCATGAGGTAGCCACTCCATGATAAATACAGCATAGTCCTTCATAGAAAGATCGGGTTCAAGTTTAGCAGGATCAGACTGTTGTTGATATTGTCAAATTATTAGATCACAACAGCAGCAACTAATTATAGTTGGTCAAAATGAGTAGGATTAGTAAATAGATACAGAGATACAGACTCGAGAAGAGGTTACCATGCAAGGTTAAGTTTAGGATGATAATATTGCCACTCGCAAACTCAAGCACCAAATCAGAGCACTTCAAATGTATGGTTTTGAGGATTCTGCTTATGCTGAGTTAGTTTATTATACTCTAAGTATTGCAACATTATTGATGATGAGCCGACCACATATTGGAGGCTATTGGTAGTTCACAGACTGAACAGTGGATCATCCCTATGGTTGAAGAATTTCAATCTTTGAAAAAGAATAAAACTTTGAAATTAGTCAAATTACCTAAGTACAAGAAAATAATTGACTACAAATGGATCTTTAAGAAGAAGGAATGAGCTAGTCTTCAGGATTTTAAATATAGGACTAAGTTGGTGGCTAAAGGCTACAGTAAATGGGAGGGTATTAACTATAAGGAGATATTTTCTCTTGTAGTCAAACATTTTTCTATTCTTATGTTGCTTGCTTTGGTTACTTCTCAGGATTTGAAACTAGAACAGCTTGATGTAAAGATAGTCTTTTTACATAGTAACTTGGAAGAGCAAATTTAAATGTAACAGCCACCTAGTTTTGAGGCTCCAGATAAAGAAGATCATGTATGCTTACTCGAGATCGTTGTATGGTCTCAAGCAGCCTCCAAGATAATGGTACCATAAAATTGATAAGTTTATGATCGATCATAGATTTAATAGATCTCCACATAATAGTTACATGTATCATTAACAGTTTATAGATAAATTCTTTTGTTATTTATTACTATATATTGATGATATGATGATTGCAGTCAAGGATAAGTTAGTCATCCAGAAGCTGAAAGCTGAGCTTAGTATTGTATTTGAGATGGAGGATCTTAGATAAGTAAAGAAGATATTTGGGATAGAGACCATACGTGACAGGTAATCAGGTAGATATTTTGTTACTCAGCATAGTTATATTAAGAAAGTCTTGAAAAAACAGGGTATGTCTACAGCTAAGCTAATTACTATTTTCGTTGCTAGTCATTTTAGATTATCTATCAAGTTATCTTCTCAAACTAAGGATAAAAAGAAATATATATCTAGAATGCTTTATGCGAGTGCAATTGACAGCATTATATATGTAATGGTCTGCACTCAACTTGATATTTCACAAGTACTAAGTGTTGTGAGTAGATATATGGACAAGCTTAGAAAAACTCATTAGTTAGCCATAAAATGAATACTGAGATCTGAAAGGCACTTCTAATTTAGGTTTGTTATTTTCTAGACAAAGTAGTTGTATTGTTACAGGATTTTGTGATTTTGATTATGCTTGTGACTTGGATAGGAGAAAGTCTTTGATCGGATATATATTTACTCTCTTTGGTTATGCAGTCAGTTGGAAAGCTACTTTGTATCTATAGTTGCTTTGTCTACTACCGAGATAAAGTATATGGCATTGACAGAGATTATGAATAAATCTATCTGGCTAAGAAGGTTAGTACAAGATTTGGATCTCAAGCAAAACTATTTGGATATTTACTATAACAGTCAGAATACCTTGCATCTTACTAGAGACCAAATATATCATGAAAGCACTAAGTACATGGATATCAGGTATCATTTCATCAGAGATTGGTGAAGGATGGTGATATCCAATTTCAAAAGATTGGCACTGCTCAAAATCTGGCTGATAGACTTACCAAACCAATTCCAGCAAGTAAGTTCAGGACTTTCCTAAACTTGATCAGTGTGAGCACTTGGTGATGCCCTTCGAGGCTTGTAGTAAGGAGCTTTTTTATCCACATTTGATAGAGGTACATTATTTATCGTAAGGAGAGGGATTGTTATTGTTTGCTCCAAATAAAACTTCTTTTGATTGGGATTCTTTTATCAATTGACTTCTTCTTCGAAGAGATTTGTGATGGAAGAATCTCTTCGATCATACTTCTTCTTTGGCGAGTAGCATAAGACTTTGGAAGCTCTTCTTCAATTTTGATTTCATCTCGGAGAACTCCGGCATTCTTCGATCTAGACTTTTCTTCATTGTTTTCCTTTAAAAAGAGTATGAGACCCTCAGTTCTATGGAGCCCCCAAGTCCCGATTGGGCCCTCGGTTCCAAGAAGCTCCTAAGTCCCGATTGCTATTTATTCATCGTAGTCCTTTGGTCCAATTTTTTGGTCCCTATCTAAAAAAATATCTTTCTTTTGATCGATTACCATGACCGAGAAGGTATTGATCTATCTTTCAGATTATCTTCTCTTAATTCGTAGCCAAAGACAAGAAAAGTATTGTCTGTTTAATTTATTGTTATAGTTTATTTGTATCTCTTATTTGTTATTATTTTGGGACCCTATAATTTAGATATTTGTATCATCTTTGTACCTAATTTTGGGATGGTTATATAGTAAATTACTCCTTCTCTATTGTGGATGTAGGCATTTTGCCGAACCATATAAATTTTTTATCTTTCTTGTATTTTTTATTTATGTTTGTGAAGTATTCAATAAATTACCTGAGTGAGAAAAAATAATTAATTAAAAATCTAAATTGATTCGATCTGCTGTGTGCATCTCCAATACTCAATAAAGATGTTACAAAGTGATGAAATCATTTTCTTATATTTTTGTCCAAATCCATAATAATTAATACTGTTTGTTGGGATATCCCGGTTCAGCTATGAACTGAACACCGGTTCGACTGGCCGAAGCCCTTTTCTCCGGACCACGGACTTCGAACCAGGAAAAGTCCAGGCTAACTGCAGGCAACCCAAGACTTCTCACCGGACTACGACATCCCAAGGCCAAACCTTTGGATGACGTCTTCGGCCTTGACCGAAGACCAAGTTTCTCATTAACTTCAGAAGACACGCTCTTCGGTCCCTACCGTGGACGCGATCTCCGGCCCCGGGGCAAATACCAAGTCTTCGGCCCATGCAAGGGGAAACCCAAAGATGGGACCACAATTTGGTCCAGATAGGTAACTGTAACCAATGGTTACAATCGACACTCTCCATGCCATGATCATGGTGCGCAACTCCAGCTGCCACGCCTCCGATATGGCCGGAACCGCTCAATGACAACCCACGATCGCCAATCATGGGAGAAATTGACTCCCCATAATTACCAAAAAAAGTGCGGGCCGCAAGCCGGAGGCCTCCGCTTAAATAGTGATAAGAAGAATGGCTCGAGAGAGGTACACACAGATACACCCATACTCATACATTCACCCATACTCTAAGAGCCTTTCCCTCATACTCTCGACACTCTTTCCCATTCTGTGGCTGGGATCCGCCACTGACTTAGGCATCGGAGTGTCTCCCACCGGAATAACTCCGGCAAGGGACCTATTTTGCAGGTGAACCAGGGAGCAGTCCTGCGGTGCAGCAGCTCCGACCGGCCGATATAGGGACTCCACGCCAACAGATTGGCACGCCAGGTAGGGGGGCTTCACAGCACTCTTTAGGCTCCCTCCTAAATAAGGGAAAATGGCGAGAGGAAAGACTCAGATAGCTTCTACAGGTCGAAGTCGTGCTCCATCCCAAGGGGGTGCGCCCCCAGAGAAGAATGACATCCCACATCCAATAGTTGTTGTGGGACTACAGCAGTTTGAAGCCCTTGTGAACCAGGTCACCAACCTCACGGCCATGGTTCAGGACTTCCAGAACAGAGCTTTTCCGGTGGGAAATCTAATGACTGCCTCCAGACATAGCTCTCGGTCCCGAAGGAAGAGAGCCCCATGGGAGGATCCTACACATCTCTCCTCCCGTTCTCGGCCCTCTCCTGAAGGGCGAATTTCTAGACCGCCTAGGTCCGCCGATTTCCCACAGAAAAAAAAAAGGCCTAGGCAAACTCCCTCACCCTTCTCCGAAGACTCCACCTCCATGGAGAGAGCGCCGAAGCAGACTCCCAATTACGACAGAAGATTCAGAGCCATCGAATCGGAGATGGCGAAGGCACGGGAACATAGAATGCGGGATCCTTCAGATCCCTACACCGACCATATCATGGCCGAAGTTATTCCTCGGCACTTCAGGGTTTCCCAGATAGAATCCTACGACGGCACCTCCAATCCCCTAGACCACTTGGACAGTTTCAAGGCCCATATATGATCCAAGGAGCTTCGGACGCGATGTACTGCCTCGCATTCCCGGCTACCTTGAAGAAAGCTGCTCGGATGTGGTACTCGAGCCTGCGCCCAGGTACCATTGACTCTTTTTTCGAGTTAGAAAAATTGTTTATCTTGCATTTCAAGTCCCGCCGCAAGACTTCCCGGAATACGGATACACTATTCCTCCTTCACCAGAACGAAGGAAAAATCCTGCGAGATTACATCTCCAGGTTTAATGCGGCCACACATGAGATCTCCGATCTCAACGAGCACGGGGCCATGTCTGCACTGAAGAAGGGGCTTCGTACCTCCAGGCTTACCTTTTTCCTGGACAAGAAGTTTCCTAGAAGCTAAGCTGAGCTCTTGTCAAGGGCTCAGAATACGCCGATGCTGAAAAGCAGGCGGCTAACTGACGATTGATTGAAGGGAAGTCCTCTTCAAAAACGAAAAACAATAGGGGACAAGGTCCCTCAACTTTCAATAACAATGGCGGCAAATATACCGACCGCCGGAGAAGTCCTCCCAGGCCTAGAGCATCGGGAGGAAGATTCGACTCCTACACCCCCCTTAACCTTCCTCGAGAGAAGATCCTCATGGAGATAGAGAAAGAAAATTATCTCCAACGGCCCCGTCCCATGAAGGCCTCCTCTTCCATAAGGAATAGGAACAAATACTGCCGATTCCACCGGGACCACAGCCATAACACTGAAGAGTGCATCCAGCTGAAGGATGCGATCAAGGACCTCATCAAAAGATGATATTTGGGGCGGTACATTGGTCGCCAAGGATCTCGGTCGGAAGCTACTGTTCCCCAGCCACCTCCTGAAGAGGCCGAACTGCCAAATCAAAGGCCCACCAACGGAGGTGTAGGGATGATACACCGACCCGCCAATTGGAGAAGGGATGAGGATGATGCCCCAAAGCGACTCAAGGACAACAACGCTATCCTCTTCTCCGACGGCGACCTTGCGAGAGTTCGGCTCCCACATGATGATCCCCTTGTAATCTCGATCGTAGTTGCCAATTATGATGTACAGCGAATCCTTGTTGATAATGGAAGTTTGACTGATGTCTTGATTTATGATGCATTCTCTAAAATGTGTTTGCCTAGACATCAACTAAAAAGATCCCCCATACCGCTCATCGGTTTTGGGGGCAATCAAGTTCATGCCGAGGGAGAGATAGTATTGCCTGTAACCCTTGGCACTGAACCTCGACAAAAGACACTGCCGATCAACTTCACGGTGGTCCGCATCCCCTCAGCATACAACATCATTCTGGGGCGGCCTGCCTTGAACAGGTTCCGAATCGTGATCACCTCTCACTACCTCTTGGTATGCTTCGCCACCAAGAATGGTGTCGGAGAAGTTAGAGGAGACCAGAGGACAGCACGGCAGTACCTGATGATCCAAGACAGGCATTTCAACGATTCAGCAACTCCGGATCAGCTGGATCCGAGGGATACAACCACAAGCCGTGGTGAACCCATGGAGAGGACTGTCTCGGTCCCTTTGATAAAGGAAGACCCCTCCAGAGTTGTGTAGATCGGGAGTGCACTCGATGAAGAAACCAGAATGGAGTTGATCCGTTTCCTCAGAGACAACGCCGACGTCTTCGCCTGGTCAGCTTCGGATATGCCGGGGATTCCCGCCGAAGTAATCACTCATTGGCTGGAAGTCACTCCTGGGTACAAGCTAGTGCAGTAGAAGAAAAGGAGCTTCGCTCTTGAAAGACAGCAAGCCGTGGATGAAGAAGTTGGCAAGCTCCTTAAAGCAGGGTTCATTCGAGAGGCCCACTACCCCGAGTGGTTGGCCAACGTTGTAATGGTGAAGAAAGCCAGCGGCAAGTAGAGGATCTGCATCGATTATACATACCTCAACAAGGCTTGCCCAAAAGATAATTTTTCTCTCCCAAAAATTGATCAGCTGGTCGACGCTACTACCGGCCACCAGTTGCTGAGCTTCATGGATGCTTTTACTGGCTATAAGCAAATCAGAATGGATCTACAGGACGAGGAGAAGACGGCTTTCATCACTGATAAAGGTCTCTACTGCTACAAGATGATGCCGTTCGGCCTCAAGAATGCCGGAGCAACGTTTCAAAGGCTGATCAACAAGGTATTCGAAAAGCAACTGGGAAGAAACATGGAGGCCTATGTTGACGACATGATCGTCAAAAGCCTCCTCCAGAAAGATCACATCCACGACTTGGAAGAGTCATTCAGTGCTTTACGGCACTACCGCATGAAGCTAAACCCAGCAAAGTATGCCTTCGGGGTCACTTCGGGTAAGTTCTTGGGCTTCCTTGTCACCAAACGAGGGATTGAGGCAAACCCTGAGAAAATTCAAGCTCTAAGAGATATGAGACATCCCTCTTGCAAAAAGGAAGTCCAGCAGTTAATAGGGAGAATTGCCTCCCTTAGCAGATTCATTTCTCGATCAGCCGAGAAATGCCTCCCATTCTTCAAGGTACTCCAGCAGTCTAAGGGCTTTGAATGGTCCGAAGACTATCGCACTGCCTTTGAGGAGTTGAAGAAGTACCTGGAAACCCCGCCACTACTCTCCAAACCACAAGAAGGCGAGGTTCTCTACCTATACCTCTCTGCTTCAGATGAAGCCATTAATTTGGTCCTTGTTCAGAGAGATGAAGACGGATCCCACAAGCCGATATACTATATCAGCAAGGTCCTGTATGATGTCGAAATGCGATATACGAGGATGCAGAAGCTAATCTACTCTCTGGTGATTGCGACAAAGTGACTACGACCATACTTCCATGCCCATGCCATTGTGGTGCTGATCGATCAGCCCCTCAAAGCCATTCTCCGATCTCCGGACACCTCTGGAAGGATAGCTAAGTGGGCTATGAAGTTAAGTGAATTTGACATCAGTTTCCAGCCCCGAGCGGCTATGAAGGCCCAGATGCTCTCCGATTTCTTGGCTGAGTGCACCTGGAAGTCCAAAGATGAAGCATCTTCGATAGAAGACGAAGTCCCGAAGGAGACGAAGTCCGTCTGGGTGCTTCATATGGACGGAGCTTCCAATGCTACTGGGTGCGGGGCTGGACTAATGCTGGCCGAACCTGAGGTCACACCATAGAGTACGCACTCCAGTTCTCCTTCCATGCTTCTAATAACCAGGCCGAATACGAAGCCTTGATCGCCAGACTTCGGATTGCCAAGAATTTGGGAGCTCAGCAACTTCGAACCTTCCCAAACTCCCAATTGGTTGTAAATCAAGTTAACGGAGAGTATGCGGCCAAGGATCCAACCATGGTGCAGTACCTAGAAAAGGTACGAGCCTTATCCTCTCAACTGAAACATTTTGAGATCATCCATGTCCCATGATCAGAGAATTCTCAGACGGATGCATTGTCTTGACCGGCAACTACAGCACCGGAATCTCTCGGGCGCATCTTTGTTGAACATCTTGAAACTCCAAGCATAGTCGAAGAGGCTGCAGAGGTGCGCCAGATCGACGCTGAGCCATGCTAGATGGATCCCATCATCAAGTTCCTAAATAAGGGAGAGCTACCAGAAGATAAGACGGAGGCCAAGAAGATCCGCTGGATGACATCTCAGTACGTCATCTTAGACGGAACCCTCTATAAGAGATCGTTCTCTCAACCATTGCTAAAATGCCTGGGACCGACAAATGCGGATTATGCCCTGAGAGAGGTCCACGATGGTATATGCGGTGATCACCTGGGAGGCAGGTCTCTGGCATACAAGATCATTCGACAAGGGTATTACTGGCCTTCCATCCAGAAGGACTCGACTGATTTTGTGCGAAAGTGCGATCAGTGCCAGAGGTACGCCAATGTTCAGAGATAGCCCGCGAGTCACCTGACCCAACTGGCAGCCCCATGGCCTTTTGCCCAGTGGGGAATGGATATTCTTGGCTCATTCCCGCTGGCATCAGGGCAAAAGAAGTTTCTCCTTGTGGCCATCGACTACTTTACGAAGTGGGTAGAAGCCGAACCACTGGTCCAGATCACAGAAGGCAAGGTGGAGAATTTTGTAAAAAATTTCATCATATTCCAGTTCGGCATCCCACATGTCATAATCACGGACAACAGGAGACAGTTCGACAATCCGAAGTTCAAGAACTTCTGCGCTCGGTATCATATTCAACATCAACTGACTTCCGTTGCTCATCCATAGTCCAACGAAGAAGTCGAAGTCACTAATCGAACCATCCTTCATGGTCTGAAGATAAGGTTGAACGCTGCCAAAAGGCTTTGGACCGAAGAACTGACCTTCGTTCTCTAGGCATACCGAACTACCCCGAGAACGGCCACCGACGAGTCTCCGTTCAACCTGGCATACGGTACCGAAGCTGTACTACCTATTGAAGTCTCCCTGCAGTCCCTGAGAATTGACAACTATGAAGAGCCTGGAAACTCTGATTGTAGAAGGATTGACCTAGATCTGCAGCCAAGCAAGCGCCAGACTTCAGGCCCAAATAAGAATGGCGGCTGTTGCCGATCTAGCTGCCACGCCCGTGCCACGGATCCGCCGATCCTACCAGACCGCCAGCTCCTGGAGCCTCCTGGCTGGAGCGAACCTGCAAGAGAGGGTCAGAAGACCCTGGCCGGGGATCCCGGCGAGGGAGCTCCGATGGTCAAGTTAGTAGACGGCGAGAATGAATAGATTCTCCAAGACGGGCCCCCGAAGGAGTCCCAGACTCAGAGAATTTACTAGCAAGAAAGGTGTTGTAGGGACCAGAAACCCGGCCTTGGCCTCCTTGCCGAGCTCACGCCAAGCGATCCCCTCTCGGGACCTTGGATCTTACTCTCGGAGCGGGGCTTTTGGCCACTGTTTCTTACTTGTCCCAGCTTACCTGGTCGCCTCCAACTTCCTTCCTTTTATCTCCTCCCGCTGTCCGCCTATCTTCTGCTCGTGGGAGGCTCCTCTTTCCATCCTTTTCTCTTTCCCCTTTTGGTTTCGAGGGCCAGGCGGCTTTCCGACCTCGTTCGCCGAGCCCAGCGGGGAAAGGGTAAAGACAAAAGAAGGGGGTGGCGCCGGCTGGGCGGCCGGTCAGACCTCAGCCCAGTGAGGGCGCTCTCCTTCCTAAGTGCCGGTGCTGTCCGTTTACGGGCCCTGTTTTGTCAGAACCGTGCCTCTCGACTGCAGGACTTATCGGGCCGACGTAAGTGGTGTTTCGCGTGCCGCCGCAATCTGTACGGGGCGCCGTCTGTGATGCGCACGGCTCGAGGGCCAACCTCGGAACCTGCGCCTCTTTCTTTGGGATCTTCCCTGTACGGGTGGCCTGACCTCGACCGAGGTGGGCCCCTATTGGGCAGACACCTGGCGAGGTGGCAGGAGGGCGCTCGGCTTCGACCGAGGTGGACCCGTCTCCTGGGGCCACCTGGCGAAGGAGCGAAGGAGCAACCGACCTTGGTCGAGGTGGACCCCTCCTGGGTGGACACCTGGCGAGGTGGCAGGAGGGCGCCCGGCTTCAGCCGAGGTGGACCCGTCTCCGGGGGCCACCTGGCGAAGGAGCAGAGGAGCAGCCGACCTCGGCCGAGGTGGACCCCTCCTGGGTGGACACCTGGCGAGGTGGCAGGAGGGCGCTCGGCTTCGGCCGAGGTGGACCCGTCTCCGGGGGCCACCTGGCGAAGGAGCGAAGGAGCAGCCGACCTCGGTCGAGGTGGGCCCCTCCTGGGTGGACACTTGGCGAGGCAGCAGGAGGGCGCCCGGCTTCGGCCGAGGTGGACCCGTCTCCGGGGGCCACCTGGTGAAGGAGCAGAGGAGCAACCGACCTCGGCCAAGGTGGACCCCTCCTGGGTGGACACCTGGCGAGGTGGCAGGAGGACGCTCGGCTTCGGCCGAGTTGGACCCGTCTCCGGAGGCCACCTGGCGAAGGAGCGAAGGAGCAGCCGACCCCGACCGAGGTGGGCCCCTCCTGGGTGGACACCTGGCGATGCGGCGGGAGGAGCCCTGTACCGAACTCGACTTCGGTGAGGGCGATAACGTCTCGGGATATCACCTGGCGAGGTAGCCTGGGGGGGCAAGGGCCGAGCTCGACCTCGGTAGCGCGGAAGCCGAGGCTGACTCGGCCGAAGAAACCTCCACGTGGCTCGATCATACCTGACAGAATCTGAGACCGGCCACGTCATCATTACGGCCGTAACAGTTGCCCCCCAGCCCGCCGTTCTGTTGGGGCGTCGTAGAACGGAACGTCGGGATTAAATGCGGATATGACGTGGGGAGGCGAAGATCTTGCATCATAATTACCGTGATCCTCGTTGCCGCTTCTCGGTGCGCCCGAAGTCCTATGGAAGCCGCCACGCGTCGTCCACTTGTCCATAATAAATGCGTCGCTTCGAAGCAGAGGCCGTTACCCTGCTAAAGAGGCGTCGGTGTCGGGCGTGCGTCCACGCGGCGATCATCCAGTGGCTCGGGATGGAATGACGGGTACGGCTGCTGTCGACTGAATTTGAAAAGGAGGGGCTTTCCGGAATGAGGCCTTTTCCCTTGCTTCGTGGGTGGTTTGCTGCAGGCCAATTTCCACTACCCCGCATCCGCTCGGTGTATTTTCGGTGAGTGCCTCCATTTTCTCCTTAGGTCCCCTTTCCTTCTTCTCTGAATCTTCTTTTCTTTCTTTTTTGTCATGGCGCGCCGTCGCTATGTTTCTTCTAATCCGGACGAGGCCGGTCCGTCCCGGCCGAGGACCCCGTTTTCCTCCTCCTCAGAGGAGGAAACGATCCCGGAGGAGATCCGCAGGCGACTGCAACCTGGGGGTGTCACCATCGGCATCCTCAGGGGTATCCGGTCTCCTCCTATTGCTTCCGCTCTTCCGCTTCTCTCTCTTCCTGCTCCGCCTCTTCTTCCTGCTCCGCCTCTTCTTCCTGCCGGTCCCTCCGGTCATGCTTCCACAATGACCAAAGGCGACCTTTCTTTGCTCCGGGAGGCCTACGGCATCCCGGGATCAATCCGTCTGTTTGTTCCGCGGCCCAGGGATCGCGTCACCATGAGTGGCCCCGGCCGCATAGCCTTCTATGAAGACTTCCTTCTCGAGGGTCTTCGATTTCCTCTGCACCCCTTCTTCCTTTCTTTCCTTAGCCATTTCCATCTCGTTCCGGCCCAGTTGGCTCCCAATGCCATCCGGGTCATCTTTTCTTTCATTATTTTTTGCCATTTCCACGGGTTTGTTGCCCGTTTCTCCCTTTCAGGGCTATGTTTATCCTGAAGAGGTATTCCACTGACGATGGCTAGTGGTACATCTCGCCCTGGCCCAGGTGTCTCCGGTTCGACCTCCCTTCTTCTATCAAGGACTGGAAGAATCGGTTCTTCTTTGTCTCGGTCGAGGACGTTGACTGGGCCTAGAGCGAACTGGACCGGTCTCCGAACCGGAACTCCCAGGTCGAGTCGGCGGACCAAGAGGCCTACTCCCTGCTCCTGAGCGACGTGGTCCCGGCACTCGAGGTCCTACTCTCGGAGCAGAATCTATTTGAGGCCGGGATCAGTCCCATCCGCGAGTCGGGTGAGATTCGGTCCTCCCTTGACTCCTGCATTCTTTCTCCTTTATAACCGAGCTGGCTGACCTTCTTCTCTTTTGCGTTGCAGGCATGAAGTTCTCGCTGGAGAGCCTCCTGGAGGGCGCGGCCCAGAGGGACGCCGCCGAAGTTGACGAGCCCGCGTGAAGAGGGCTCGCACCGAGGTGAGCCAGGAGGCCGCGCCGGCGGCCGCTGCTCCCTCGCCCAGGCTGCCTTGGGGCGGGGCCATCGATTCTCCAGCTGTCAGACCCGGCGGTGCTGCCATCGAGGGGGCTCCACCACCTGCAGCTCCGTCCAGCGCCGGCCCTATTATCGTCGCGGCTCCGACGGCGCAGCCTGCGTCCTCTGCCGCCCCGTCGACGACGATTCCTGCTGGAGGGACAGTCACCGCCGGAGCTGACCTGACGGCTCCGCCACCGGTGATCACCCACCGGTGTTCAGTAATCCGCGATAAAGGACTCGCGGAGAAAGTGATGGAGTACGCTTCCACAGCCCGGGACCGCCGATCTCGAGACGGCCGGGACTACGTCGACGCTCTACTCGGGATCCTCCGCAGCTCTTCACGATAATCTCGAACTCAGTTTCTTCTGTCCTCCGTGACCTCGGGTGGTCTTTCTTCTAACCCGGTTGCTTCACTGTGCAGATTGGGAACGACGTGCTCCTACTGAGGAACTTCCTCGTAAGGAGCGTGAAGAGGGATGCCTAGAAGGAAAGAAACTCGGCAAGCTCGCGGCCGACGTCAAGGACCTCATGGAGAGGGGGTCGAGCTGCGAGCAAACAACCAGACCCTCCAGGTGGACCTGGCGCACGCGGAGGGGCGGAACAAGGACCTGGAGTCTTCTCTGTCGGAAGAGAGGATCTCCCACCAGCGTCGCGCGGAGGAGGACGCGGCTGAGAGGGCTCGCCTTCAGGCCCACTCTCAGTGGCTGGAGTGCCAGCTGGAGGAGGCCAGGCGGGATGTGAACGCGGCGAAGGTGCGAGTACGTACGTCAACGGGCTCTTGGAAGCCGCGAAGCGGGAGGCACAGGAAGCCGTCCCGAAGTTCCGGGCTTCCAACGAGTACACCTCGGAGGTCCGGGAGGCCGCCGTGGACTCCTTCCTGAAGGGGTTCCGGATGTGCCGGGAGAAGGTGGGGCCTTCTACCCCGAGCTCGACCTCAGTGGGGTGGTGCTCGGAGGTAGGAGGCAGGGACCCGAGAGCAGTACCTCCGGTGCGGCCGACGCCACGCCTGCGGCCCTGGCGACCGACGAGGCCGTGGCTCCGGAGCAGCCACCTGAGCCGGCAGCCGCCGAAGGCGAGGATGCGGAGCGCGCGACCCAGGCTGAGGGCTCCGACCCCGCGCCGAACTGAGCCACTTATCTTCTCATTTTTCTCTGTTGTTGTTGTTGTACTTCTCTCTTCTTTTTTTTTGGGACTCCCGGCCTGTCGGGATTCCCAGCTTGTACTTCTCTTTTTTGGATTAATGAAAACACCATTTGTCTATGTCTCGAATTCACTTTCTTTCCCATTCTCCCATCTCCTCTTTTTCCTTCTTGAGATGTTGATGTGGAGTGTCGGAACGAGGGTGGACCTGATCCCGTCCGTTGCTCAGATCGAAGGTTGGGACATTCCGGACCGCGTGGCGTCAGAGTAGGCCTTGAGCGGGTCCATCTTTGGGATTGCCTTCATGCTCGCGTGGGCAAAGTGGGTTCTGCCCCGCCTTCCAGGCCGAAGCCCGGGACTTCCGGACTGAACCCCGGGCCGCAGGCTTTCTCAAGCCTTGCGCGGCTTGCCGAGCTGTTCTCCGTACTCGCGTGGGCGAACTGGGTTCTGCCCCGCCTTCCAGGCCGAAGCCCGGGACTTCCGGACTGAACCCCGGGCCGCAGGCTTTCTCAAGCCTTGCGCGGCTTGCCGAGCTGTTCTCCGTGCTCGCATGGGCGAACTGGGTTCTGCCCCGCCTTCCAAGCCGAAGCCCGGGACTTCCGGACTGAACCCCGGGGCCGCAGGCTTTCTCAAGCCTTGCGCGGCTTGCCGAGCTATTCTCCGTGCTCGCGTGGGCGAACTGGGTTCTGCCTCGCCTTCCAGGCCGAAGCCCAGGACTTTCGGACTGAACCCCGGGGCTGCAGGCTTTCTCAAGCCTTGCGCGGCTTGCCGAGCTGTTCTCCGTGCTCGCATGGGCAAACTGGGTTCTGCCCCGCCTTCCAGGCCGAAGCCCGGGACTTCTCGCTTCCTTTGGCCGTCGGCCACGATCGGGCGTGCCGAGGCCAGGGCCATGCGCCGGTTTCCCTACGAGGTGAGAAAAGAGCGTTTGAAGCAAAGAAACTTTATTGCAGGAGTGGGAACCTTACATTACTGATAATACATTCTTAGATTCGAGGCGTTCCACGTCCGGAGAAACCTGGCCCCTCCCAACTCCTCCAGGTAGTAGGCGCCGTGAGGGAGGGCTTCTGCCACCCGGTACGGGCCTTCCCAGTTTGGTGAGAGCTTGCCGCATTCCCGTGGCTGAGAAGCTTCAGCGCGCCGGAGGACCAGATCTCCGGGACGAAAAAACTTCGGCCGCACTCGGGAGTTGTAATACCTGGCCACACGCTGCCTATACGCCGCCATCCGAACTCGGGCCTTGTCCCTCGTCTCTTCAAGAAGGTCAAGGTTGAGCATCATTCTGGCGGGGTTCTCTATCTCGTCATATTGCTCCACACGCAGCGTGGGTAGGCTGAGTTCGATCGGGATGACCGCTTCGGCTCCGAAGATGAGGTTGAACGGGGTCTCGTCGGTCGCTTCCTCGGGGTGGTATGGTATGCCCAAAGGACGCTGGGGAGCTCCTCGGCCCATCTGCCTTTGGCCTGGTCCAGCCGCGTGCGGAGGCCCTGCAAAATGGTCCTGTTCGTGACTTCGGCCTCTCCATTGGTCTGGGGATGCGCCACCGAGGTGAAGCGATGCCTGATGCCGAGGTCGCCGCAGAACTCTTCAAACTCCCGGCAGTCGAACTGGCACCCGTTATCGGTAACCACGGTATGGGGGAGGCCGAAACGGCAAACGATCGACTTCCAGAAGAACTTGGCGACGTTTGCCTCGGTGATCCGTGCCAAGGGTTCGGCCTCGACCCACTTCGTGAAGTAGTCGATGGCCACGATCAGGAACTTCCGCTGTCCAGACGCCGGCGGGAATGGGCCCAGAAGGTCCATCCCCCACTGGGCGAATAGCCACGGAGCTGAAAGCTGGGAGATTGGGTTGGAGGGCTACCGTTGCACCGTGGCGTGATGCTGGCACCGATCGCACCTCTTCACGAAGTCAGTGGCATCTTCCTTCATCGTCTCCCAAAAGTAGCCCTGACGAAGGGCTTTGTAGGCCAATGCTCTGCCCCCCACGTGGTTCCCACAGACGCCCTCGTGAATCTGCTGGAGCACGAGTCTGGCTTCGCGGGTCCTACACACTTGAGGAGGGGGTAGGAGTAGGATCTTCGATACAATTGCCCATCCATCAGGACGAACCGCACGGCTTTCTTTCTGATGAGGCGGGCCGCCTCGCGGTCCTCTGGCAGGGTGCCACTGGTTATGTATTTGGCATACTTGTCCATCCAGCTGGGCTCACGATCGACCTGATGGACCCCCACTGGGGTCTCGTAGCTTGGGGCCTTAAGGTGCACCACGTGAGCGCGACCCAGCATCGTATCCGGCAGGGTCGCCAGTCGGGAAAGAGTGTCCGCACGGGCGTTCTCCCTGCGAGGGATGTGGAAGATGTTGAAGCGCCGGAAACCGGCCGTGCCCGCCCTGACGAGCTCCAAGTATTTCACCATTTGGGGGTCGTGCGCGGCATACTCCCCGAGACCTGTCCTGCCACGAGCTGGGAGTCAGTGAAGGCCTTAAGGTTGGTCACGCCCAGCTCGCGGGAGACCCTCAGCCCAGCGAGGAGTGCCTCGTACTCCGCCTGATTATTTGTCGCGGCGAACTGGAAATGGAGCGCGCATTCGGCGATGACCCCGTCGCCGTTGGCAAGAATGGTCCGGCTCCACTCCCGCCAGAGTTCGAGGCTCCATCTACGTGGAGGATCCATGCATCCTCTCCGGGCTCCTCGGTGCCCGCTTTCAGCTGCTGGTGCAGGGGATCCTCCTCGGGCTCCTTGCCCAAGCCCGTGCATTCGACCAGAAGTCGGCCAGCACCTGAGCTTTCATGGCCGACCTGGGCCTGTACGCGATGTCGAACTCGCTGAGCTTCAGTGCCCACTTTGCCAATCGCCCCGAGGTGTCGGGTCGGCTGAGCACCGCTTTCAGCAGTTGATCCGTCAGGACAGCGATGGGATGCGCTTGGAAATAGGGCCTGAGATGCTGGGCAGACACTATTAGCGCAAAAACGAGTTTCTCGGGCCGAGAATACCTGAGCTCCGCGTCGCAGAGAAGTTTGCTGGTATAGTACACCGGCCGCTGGACTCCTTGGTCGTCGGTCCGAACCAGGACCGAGCTGACAGCTTCCGGGGTGACCGCCAGGTAGAGGATGAGTTCCTCCCCCTCCTCGGGCCGGGAAAGCAGCGGTGGCGATGCGAGCATCTTCTTCAGCTCTTCAAAAGCCTCCTGGCATTCCTCGGTCCAGGCGAAGCCGTTCATCTTTCTCAGCACCTTGAAAAAGGGACGGCAGCGATCTGCCGACCTGGAGATAAAGCGGCTGAGGGCCGCAACCCGGCTGGTGAGTTGCTGCACCTGCTTCTTGGAGGCGGTTGCTCCATGTCCAGGATGGCCTGGACCTTCTCGGGGTTGGCTTCAATTCCTCTTTGGGTCACCATGAATCCTAGGAATTTCCCGGCGGAGACGCCGAAGGCGCACTTCGCACGGTTCAGCTTCATCTGATGACGCCGGAGGTTGCCGAACGTCTCCGCCAGGTCAGCTACGTGGTCCGCATCGGGTTTGCTCATCACCAGCATATCGTCCACGTACACCTGCATGTTGCGGCCGATCTGGTCCTTGAAGATCCTGTTGACCAGACGCTGGTACATGGCCCCAGCATTCTTGAGGCCAAATGGCATCATCCTGTAGCAAAAAGTTTCGCGGTCGGTGATGAAGGCGGTATGCTCTTCGTCTCCGGGCTCATTCGGATCTGGTTGTATCCAGAGAAGGCGTCCATGAATGACAGGAGGCGATGTCCCGAGGTGGTGTCGACCAGCTGGTCGATCTTTGAAAGAGGGAAGCTGTCCTTCGGGCACGCTCGGTTGAGGTCGGTGTAGTCCACACAGATCCTCCACTTACCACTGCTCTTTTTTACCATGACCACGTTCACTAGCCAACTGGGATACTGGACTTCCCGCACAAAGCCGGCGGCGAGGAGTTTCTCCACCTCCTCGTTGATGGCCTTCTCTCCATGGCGAAGCTCCTCTTCTTCTGGCGGACCGGGCGGCAGCTCGGTCCACGTTTATCCTGTGCGTGATGACCTCGGGCGGAATGCCCGGCATGTCGGCCGCCGACCAGGCGAACACGTCTGCGTTCGCACGGAGAAATTCCAGCAGGCGGGTCCGTTCTTCTTCAGGGAGTTGCGCCCCGACCTGCACCGTCTTCAGCGGGTCCGAACCAATGGGATAAGTCAACAGGCGTTCACGGGCCCCCCCTGGGTTCCTTCTCCCTCAGGTCGAGGTCGTCAACATCGGGGCCGAGCTCCGCGCCCCGGGCGCCCGGGACCGTCTGGAGGCAATGCGGGACCGGCTGGGTCGTCCCCTTCATCACCCCGAGCCCGGAAGGCGTGGGGAACTGCACCAACAACCTCTTTGTGGAAATCGTGGCGTCCAGTTGGTTGAGCCCGGGACGTCCGAAATGGCGTTGTAAGGCGAAGGGAGCCTGACGACGGTAAACGTCATCAGGATGGTCGTCTGCCGAGGTAGGGATCCGGTGGTGACCGGGAGAGTGATCTCCCCTTCGACCCCCATGGAGTCTCCGATAAAACCTACCAGGGGGTATGCACCGGTCTCAGCTGATCGTGGGACAAATTCATCCGAGAGAAAGCATCGTAAAAAAGCACGTCAGCCGAGCTTCCACTATCCACCATAATTCGATGTACAGGATGCTTCGCGATGGTCATCTCGACCACCACGGCATCGTTGTTTACATTTCATTATTCTTCCCCTCCTCAGGAGGGATTACATTCTCTGGGTTCCCGACTTCCCGGGCTCTCTTCGCCGCTCGCCCGACCCCGCGTGAGATCATGCCCACGGGCTTCTCCGTCGGGCGGTTATCGATTGCAGGGACCGGTGGTAAGGCCGCGAGCGGCTGCCCCTCCGGGGGGACCTCGTTCCTGACGAACTTCCTGAGGTAGCCCCTCTTGATCAGCTCCTCGATCTCCCGCTTCAGATTGCGACACTCCTCCGTGTAATGACCGTGCTCGCGGTGGAACTGGCAGTACTTCGATTTGTCCCGGATACCCCTCAGGTTCTGAGGAGGAGGTCGGCGGAGGTAATGCTCGCCCTCAATTTCCATGAGGATCTTTGTCCGAGGTGCGAGGAGAGGGGTGAACCTTCGCTCCAGAATGGCCTCGCCCTTCGGCCTCGGATTCGGGCGAGGGTCGGCAGGTGGCCCGGGCTTCCGAGCTCCAGAAAGATCCCTCGGGGATGGCCTCTTCGGGTCCTCCCGTCCAGCTCTCGGCGTGTGCGTCGGCCTCCTCCGCTCGGATGTACTTGTGGGGCGGAGGAGGAGCTCGGAGTACGTCCTGGAGGCTTCTTGTCCAGGGAGTAGGTCAGGCGGGACGTCTTGAGTCCGCGCTTCAAGGCCAGCATGGCGACGGGCTCGTCCAGGCTGTAGATTTCCAGGGCTGCGGTCTTGAACCGGTGATGTAGTCCCGTAGCAGCTCCTGGTCCTGCTGGCGAATGGAGAAGAGGCTATCCACCTCTCTTGGCACCTTCCGACAAGCGTCGAAGTGCGCCACAAACTTTCCTTCCAGCTGGTGGAAGGAGCAAATGGATCCAGGCTCGAGGCGGGTGAACCAGACTCGAGCGGCCTTCCGGAGGGTAGCGGGGAAGGCGATGCACAAAAGAGCGTCAGTGGCCCCCTGGACCCTCATGAGAGCCTTGTAGCTCTCCAGATGGTCCAGAGGGTCGGTGGTCCCGTCGTAGGGATCCACCTGCGGCATGCGGAACCGCCTCGGGATCGGCTCCGCCTGGATTTCTTCAAGAAGGGGGGACGGGAGTCGTAGCCCGCCGGGTCCGCCGATGAGTTCTGCAGGTCGGCAAATCGGTGGGCGAACTCTGCTAACTTTGCTCGTGCTCCTCCAGGCGCCTCTCGGCCTGACGCCTGATGGCCTCGTCAGTGGAATCTTCCACCGAGGCTGCTGGCGAAGGGGGCGCCGATCGATTTCGGCACGAAGTCACGCCTCGGCGCCGCTTGCTGCGATGCACCGTCTCGGCTTCATCGGCCGAGGATCGACTCTCGTGATCCGCCGAACCGGAGTAGTTTCTTTTCGCGGGAGCTTGGTGGCTCCTCGCGGGGGTTGGAGACTGCCCTCGGGTGGGATGGCCTGCCCTGAATGGAGCGCAGGCTCCCACGCGGCCCCGCGGCCCGAGCCGCGGGGGTCCCCGGCTGTGGATGCGTCATCAGGGACCGCTGCTGATGTTGAAGCTGCCGGACCGCCGAGGTCAAGGTCTGCAGCTGTTGGATAACGGCCGCGAGGGGCCCGTCTGCCGAGGTCGGCGGTAGTGGAAGAGGAGGGGAGCTGGGAGCTCCCTCTCCGGGCTGTGGGCCCCTTGAGGGAGGGAACCTCCCCCACACGGCTGGTGGATGCCTCGCGCCCACGAGTGACCACCATTGTCGGAGAGCGCGGTACCTGCAGAAAGCTGGCTCCCGCTAGGGGGTGTTGTCCTGCCCCCCTTCCTGACGCGCCAATCTGTTGCCGATCTCGCCGCCGCGCCCGTGCCACAGATCCGCCGATCCTACCATACCGCCTAGCTCTTGGAGCCTCCTGGCTGGAGCGAACCTGCAAGAGAGGGTCAGAAGACCCTGGCCGGGGATCCCGGCGAGGGAGCTCCGAAAGTCAAGTTAGTAGACGGCGAGAAAGAACAGATTCTCCAAGACGGGCCCCCGAAGGAGTCCCAGACTCAGAGAATTTACTAGCAAGAAAGATGCTGTAGGGACCAGAAACCCGGCCTTGGCCTCCTTGCCGAGCTCACGCCGAGCGATCCCCTCCCGGGACCTTGGATCTTACTCTCGGAGCGGGGCTTTTGGCCACTATTTCTTACTTGTCCTAGCTTACCTGGTCGCCTCCAACTTCCTTCCTTTTATCTCCTCCCGCTGTCTGCCTGTCTTCTGCTCGTGGGAGGCTCCCCTTTCCATCCTTTTCTCTTTCCCCTTTTGGTTTCGAGGGCCAGGCGGCTTTCCGACCTCGTTCGCCGAGCCCAGCGGGGAAAGGGTAAAGACAAAGAAGGGGGGTGGCACCGGCAGGGCGGCCGGTCAGACCTCGGCCCAGTGAGGGCGCTCTCCTTCCTAAGTGTCGGCGCTGTCCGTTTACGGGCCCTGTTTTGTCAGAACCGTGCCTCTCGACTACAGGACTTGTCGGGCCGACATAAGTGGTGTTTCGCGTGCCGCCGCAATCTGTACGGGGCGCCGTCTGTGATGCGCATGGCTCGAGGGCCAACCTCGGAACCTGCACCTCTTTCTTTGGGATTTTCCCTGTACGGGCGGCCTGACCTCGGCCGAGGTGGGCCCCTCCTGGGCGGACACCTGGCGAGGTGGCAGGAGGGCGCTCGGCTTCGGCCGAGGTGGACCCGTCTCCTGGGGCCACCTGGCGAAGGAGCGAAGGAGCAGCCGACCTCGGCTGAGGTGGACCCCTCCTGGGTGGACACCTGGCGAGGTGGCAGGAGGGCGCCCGGCTTCGGCCGAGGTGGACCCATCTCCGGGGGCCACCTGGCGAAGGAGCAGAGGAGCAGCCGACCTTGGCCGAGGTGGACCCCTCCTGGGTGGACACCTGGCGAGTGGCAGGAGGGCGCTCGGCTTCGGCCGAGGTGGACCCGTCTCCGGGGGCCACCTAGCGAAGGAGCGAAGGAGCAGCCGACCTCGGCCGAGGTGGGCCCCTCCTAGGTGGACACCTGGCGAGGCGGCAGGAGGGCGCCCGGCTTCGGCCGAGGTGGACCCGTCTCCGGGGGCCACCTGGCGAAGGAGCAGAGGAGCAGCCGACCTCGGTCGAGGTGGACCCCTCCTGGGTGGACACCTGGCGAGGTGGCAGGAGGACGCTCGGCTTCGGCCAAGGTAGACCCGTCTCCGGGGGCCACCTGGCGAAGGAGCGAAGAAGCAGCCGACCTCGACCGAGGTGGGCCCCTCCTGGGTGGACACCTGGTGAGGCGGCGGGAGGAGCCCTGTACCGAACTTGACTTCGGCGAGGGCGGTAACGTCTCGGGATATCACCTGGCGAGGTAGCCTGGGGGGGGCAAGGGCCGAGCTCGACCTCGGTAGCACGGAAGCCGAGGCTGACTCGACCGAAGAAACCTCCACGTGGCTCGATCATACCTGACGGAATCTGAGACCGGCCACGTCATCATTACGGCCGTAACAGCGGCATACCAACAAAGGTCGCCAAATACTACAACTCAAGGGTGAAAGAATAGATTTTCCGCACAAGGGATATGGTGCTGCGAAGGGCAGAAGTATCCAGGCCAACGGAACAAGGTAAACTCTCCCCCAACTGGGAAGGCCCATATCAAGTCGAAGAAGTCATTCGACCAGGAGCATATCGACTCAAGACCCTGGAGGGGAAGACTCTATCCCGGCCATAGAATGTACAAAACCTTCGTAAATACTACCAATAAATGAGTTCCTAAATTTCCTATGCAAAGTTACTCAACCCTACTCGACTCATAATGGCTGGTTGCTTTGATTGAACGACAACAGCCTAAATGACCTGATCTGAAAAATTGGTCAACTGCACAAAGGAGAGTCTGATCCACTCGCCTTATCGGTATGCCCAACAAGTGCAACGGATGGCCTAACCAGGCCACCAAGAAGATCAAAGGCGCAGGGATGGTTTTCTTAACCTACCCTACGGTAAACCCGAAGACACGCTGGGACAAGCCTGAACAGCCTACCTTGATCACGACAGAAAAGCACAGGGACGGTGCATGCACCCTACCATATGGAAAATCCGAAAACATCCCTAAAAGGACGACTGTCGTCCTTTCTGTCGACCACAAGCATTCCAAGAACGATCCAACCGACCTCACTTATTTCCTATAGACCGAAAATGGTCCCAGGAATCTACATTCCAGACAAAACATGATGCAACACATCGCAAGAAACACATGGGAAGAGGTAAAAGAAAGATACTTCATTTTTCTTTTTCGATTTTTTACAAAAAAAAAGAGAGAACAAAAAAGAAAAGACTCTCAAAAAGAGAGAAAAAAAAAAGGAGTAACATTGAAAAGCTGTGGGAAATTTTCAATAACCTCCCGCCGGATTTTTCCCGTACTGACAGTGGAAAATCTGGAGGGACGATGAAGGGGCCCCGGGGTTCCCATCCGAACCAAAATCTGATCCCTCATCAAAGTCGGAATCAAATTCATGCCCGGAAAAGAGGAGGGCTTGATGTTGTCCAGGCCCTTCAAGTTATAAAACTTGGAGGCCTTCCTCCTGCATTCCTAGAACCCCTGATGGAAGGAGTCCAGAGCCGCCTCGGTGACTTCCTCCTTGAAGGCAGCAGATGCCCTGAAATCCGAGATGGCATTTGCCATCTCCCTCTTAGCCTCCTCTACCTCCACGGCTGCCACCATGACTTGGGCCCAGGCCTCCCTCAGTTGGGCCTCCAATAGACGAACCTTCTTCTCCAGACAGTCCACGAGAGGCTCATCATCATCCCCCGGCCCTAAGAACTCCGGACTCCTCTTCCTCTTTGGATCAACAGCCCTTCTCTTTGCGGCTCGGCGGAGCTCGGAAGTGCTGAACCTCATTTTCAATGGGAAGGAGTCTACAAGGATGATGGCCCTTGACAACAGAAGGCAAAGTCCTATTTATAGAAACCCTACACCCACGACCGACTGCGGGGAGGCGTGCTCCACGTCCTTTCCCAGCCGCATCAGAGAGCGTCACATGTCCGGGCGACGCTTCGAGAACCAGAAGGCCGCTCGAGGGTCATTCCCAGGACAACAACTGCTAGCGCTTCGAATCCGAAAAAATCCTCATCGTGCGACGACAACCTTAATGGCTTCCTTTTGGAAAAAGGAGACCTGGCGGCATACAAGGCGCAAGAAATCACGATTGTACGAGTACCAACGTGCCACGTGGACAACAAGAATTACGATCAAACTTCCCTAATCATCGCTTGACGGGTAGTTGACGCCTGTCTGCCCCAACGGATAGATTTACTGCCAAAAGGAAGGTGACACCAACCTGACCAATTGTAGACGGTCTTCGGCAACGGAGTTCTAATCTGTTCCGGGATTCGTCTTCGTCAACTATCAACTAAACGGCCTTCGACCATGACTGTTCAACCAAGCAAAAGATAGAACGGTAAAACTAGTTCAAGCTATATATGAAACACAACATTGCATATACAGAGAGGGAAATAGTCATTTCAAGATCTGGAAAAGTTGTCATACAAAATTCATTGACAATACAACGAGGAAAAGAAGAAAATACATCTAAAGCAACTTGGCAACTTAGGTCACCCAATGTCAACGGGAGGAGATCCCACACCACATGACCGAAGCAACTTGTCAACCTATGCTGAAAGGACCTCATCAATCTAGGCCGGGATTGGAGAACCTTCGGCATGGACTCCCCTAGCCTGAACTTGCTCCTGAACCGGAATCGGAGTTGGGGTCACCCCTAGATTTTTGACTAAGGCAGTGGCCTCCTCACCCGGGCATGGCACCTCTTCGGCCTCTACTGCAGTTTCAGCCTCCTCTCCTTCTTCTTCTTCAGCTATGTTGAAGGGAGGAATGCCGGAATGGTCAACGTGAGGGAATGCCTCCTTTACCTTGGAAAGTCCGTCATTAAAGCCATGCTGGTAGCCGTACAAAGATGCTTCATTCATCTCCTCTTGAAATTGTGAAGACATTTTGAAGTCTGCTACAGCATTGTCTACCCGCTTCCTCAAAGACACGGACTCTCTCTTGACCGCTTCGGACTCCAGAATCGCCTCTTCGGCCCTCCTGGAAGCCTCCTCCGCTACCTTGGTCAGGCTTTCTATCTTCTCCTGATTCTCCCTGGCAGCTTGCTCCAAGGAGTCGACTTGTTTCCTGCTCTTTCTCCACCCTGCCCCTTGCTCTACCATTATCAGATGGACACTTTTTAGTTCGCCCTTTAGTTCGTGAACTTCGTCGTTCACCCGGACAAGGCGGTCCTCCATAGACTGCCTCAACTCTTCAGCTACTTCCTTTACAGCCCTAGCAGTATGAAGCTCCTCCTTGAGACCATGGATGAGGCTGTTAACATTCCCCAGGCCCTCCTCCATAAAGGTGAGGTCGTAGACCAACTGCATCAAGAATGTGGGGTCATGGATCGAATAACTCTCAATACAAGGGGACGGCAAGAATTATACCTGTTGTAGGGCGGAGAAGGCAGAATCAGACACCCTGGGAAGGTTCTGATTCCGAAGAACCGCCAAGTCATGAGGCAGCAGCATACCCTTCAGTGCCTGCCTGGCTATGGCAGGGACCAACAGTCCCCCCGTAGGTGAAAGCTTCGAAGAGTTCGCCGAACGGCTTCCAGCTAGGGAAGCCCCGCGAGCGGACTCTCCCTCGACTTGCCACGCTTTGCCCCTATCAACAGCAGGGGGGCAAAACGATGGCACATCCACTACCTGAGGCGGACTCCCCGTTGTGCAAACCGGGAAAATTGCCACCAGTGGAGCTTCGACTGGACAGGGTCTCGACGGGGCCCCCTCCATGGCTGCTGCATCTTCACCTGAGGTTTCTCGGGAAGACGAAGTGCTCCGGTCCCCCTCAAGACCGTCCCTTCGAGCCTTCTTCCGAACCGCTGACCTGGTGAGAGGGGCTTGTGCTACCCTCTTCTCGGAGGTCTGACGGAGCCAGCTCACACCGGGCTTCATCCCGCCACCTACAAGCAAAAAAGTTCATTTCAATCGACCGAGCTACAACAAAATCGGGGAAGAGGAGCAGAAATTTCCGTCACTATACATAATGTGGGGAATTTGCTAATTCCCGCAAGATGGAGATTTTTCTCTTCCAACAACTCCCGGATAGGGGCAACCTCGGAATTGACCAAAAGATCATAATTCGACTGATCGGCCACCAAGACCTTCTTCCCATCATTAGCGGTTAGACGAGGCTTCTTCCAAACAGTGTCGAAGCCCCATGGATCAAAAGACAGTACAAACACAAAAACGGGTTTCCACCCGTGGATGGTGCTGGGCATGTCCTCAATGACCTTGCGGCCTAATCTAGGGCCAATCACTCACCATTCGTTGCTGTGGAAATCCCTCTTGAGAATGAAAAGGGCCATAAACAAATTGGTCTTAGGTTCTATGTTTGCAATGCTGCACATGACCAGGAATCCGCAGATATTTCGGATGCTGTTCGGGGTCAACTGCGCCGGCACCACTTGGTACAAGCGGAAGATCTTGATGAAGAAAGGGTGCAGGGAAAACCAAAGACCAGCTTTCAGATGATCTTCATACACGGCTAGACACCCGGGGGGAGGTTCGTTCACTCGTTCCTCGAGTGCAGGGAGAACGAAAGGGAACTGCTCGGGAATGCGATAGCGTTCCCAAAGAAGGGCCGCCTTTCCTTGAGAAATCGAATTGGAGATCGACTCTGGACCTACTACGTCGCCGGCCCCCGAGGGCCCAACTTGTTCCCCCTGACTTTCTATAGTTTCTTCCATGATAAAAGAATGAAGCAAGGGAGCAGAAGGAAGATTCCACCTGCATAATAGACTGGTAATCCAGAACAAAGAAAGCTAGACGAAGGATGAGACGAGGTTGAAGAAGCTTCCTTAGCCGGACCTTCACCCTTTTCCAAAAGGAAAGCAGGGGTCTTTGAAGCCTTACCAGGTTGATTTGACCCAAGGTTACACAGGGAGGTAATCCGTCTTCAACTAACCACCAGGATGAGGAGCATCCATCATCCAGCGGACGGGGGAAAGCCGCCACAACCAACCAAATCTCAACCGAAAGATTGGCTTAACCATCGTGCAACGAAAAAAAGAGAGACGGTCCCAGGGCCGCCCGCTTTTTCCTTCTTCCCCAACCTGGGAGTGACAGTTGTCCACCACCTGATTCCCGGATCAACCAGCAGTCATGATGGACAGTCCAATCAGAGATCCCACAATCATCCACTACACTATCTCTTGGGAGGAAAATGACAAAGCATTAATACTCTCACTTCTCGAGGCAAACCTCCGCTTTGAAAACTGAGAGTAGGGGGCAACTGTTGGGATATCCCGATTCATCTACGAACCGAACACCAGTTTGATTGACCGAAGCCCTTTTCTCCAGACCACGGACTTCGAACCAGGAAAGTCCAGGCCAACTGCAGGCAACCCAAGGCTTCTCACCGGACTACGACATCTCAAGGCCAGACCTTCGGATGACGTCTTCGGCCTTGACCGAAAACCAAGTTTCTTATCGACTTCCGAAGACACGTTCTTCGGTCCCTGCCATGGACGCGATCTCCAGTCCCAGGGCAAACACCAAGTCTTCGGCCCATGCAAGGGGAAACCCGAAGATGGGACCACAATCTGGCCCAGATAGGCAACTGTAACCAACGGTTACGATCGACACTCTCCACGCCACGATCATGGCGCACAACTCCAGCTGTCACGCCTCTGATCTGGCCGGAACCGCTCAATGACAACCCACGATCGCCAATAATGGGAGAAATTGACTCTCCATAATCACCGGAAAAAGAGCGAACCGCAGGTCGGAGGCCTCCTCTTAAATAGTGGTAAGAAAAATGGCTCGAGAGAGGTACACACAGATACACCCATACTCATATATTTATCCATACTCTAAGAGCATTTCTCTCATACTCTCGACACTCTTCTCCATTCTGTGGCTGGAATCCGTCACTGATTTAAACATCGGAGTATCCTCCGTCGAAATAATTCCGATAAAAAACCTATTTTATAAATAAATCAAAAAATGATTCTATGGTACAGTAGCTTTGATCGATCGATACAAGAACTCCACGTCAATACCATTCATAATCCTTTTATAGTATTCAACTACAGCATGTAACACGTCATCGTATATCAATGGCACGACAGGCCAAAAAACATGCCAGTGGTATGACTAAACGTAGTTGGATTTGTTTGTTTATTACCTTTTAATATTTTATCTTTATGATTGTCAAGTCATTTTATTAGGCGAAAAAGGAACAGGGGGATTTCGGAGAGGGGGAGCCGGCCTGGCAAGGAAAGTCTATAGCTCACATATTAATTTCTTCGGTGTCTGTCCATCATGAGAGCTAGTGGTACAATTGTGTGGCAGTTTAGCACCCCAATTTGACCCAGAAGGAGCCCATTATTAGATCCTGCAAGTCAATCCAGGATCTGCAGTAGGCTAGCTCATATGACTCGCAGGTGCTAAGACTGTGAGCACACACGGGTGGCGGCTCAGGCAAGCACACAGCTTGATCTAAAATATTATATCAGAGATTACCTGCAGCTCGAAGATCAGACAAATATTATTATGATAGTGGCCGATTATAGTAATGATACGGATACTATAGTGATACATTTATGGTATTCGATAAGAAATCTTCTTCTTTTTAGTAAATTTTAGATTTCGTATGTTCACATCATATTTATTACAGAGATAAATTATTTGACTCTCTGGAAAGTAGAAAGGATTTTATCCACTTGTCAAGCAGATCAAACTGTGCAATCGAGGGTATCGAGATAGTCAGCTCGAAGGCACTTAATGGGATAGTGAAAAAACTGAAGGAGATCCGATATATATCTAGTTTCAGCAAGAATCTAATTATTTTAAGTAAACTAAATTTAAACGGTTATACGTAAAAAGTCAATGGTGGAATCCTGAAAGTCGCCCGCAACAGTATAATCGTTTTGTAGGAAAAAAAGCGTGGAGAACACTCTCTTAACATGGATCCCATACGAGGTGAAATCCTTATTATAGTGCGAGGTGGAGCTTAGGAAGCAGATGGATTAAATACAAAATAAGAGACTCAGGAGGATGATTGGCAATGTCGCATCGTGAAGTTCCTATTACTATAAGAGACTTTTCCAAGTAAGTCTCAAGTCAGACAAAGCACAGCATATAACAAAGATGGGATCAAGCAGCCTAACTCGACTTCCATATTTATCTATCCATGAGCAATAAATATTTATTCCAAGGCATGGGAATGAGATCCTTTAAGAGTTCTTGAAATCATGTAGAGACCGAATATCGAGTTAAGATAGAGATTGTTAAAATTTAGTATCTAGATTCGATTCTAGAAAAAATTTATGACGAATATTCATAGAAAGCCATCCCACATGACCTGTAGGTAGGGCTAGAACTGGGCCGGTCCAAAGTCCATTGCCTGAAATTGGGCTGGGCCAGCTCAATAAACTTCGGGCCGATCCAAAATCGATTCTGATTTCGGACTAAATTTTAAGCATATCGGATTAGACTTCG